>JAIVEN010000004.1:29270826-32187492 GCA_026686845.1 Adenanthera pavonina
CTAATTTGATGGCTCTAGTTTTGGAAGAAAATGTTTTGAATGGACCAATTCCAATAACAACCAGGAATCTACAAGCTCTTCAATATTTGAATCTTGAAGGCAATGAGCTACATGGCTTCATTGTTCATGAGCTTTGTGAAATAAAAGGACTTGGCTATTTACATCTAAGTAGAAACAAGTTTTTTGGAGCAATGCCACCTTGCTTGGGAAATCTTTCCTCTTTAAGAGAACTTTACTTAGGCTTTAACAAGTTAACTTCAGAGATACCTTTTTCTCTTTGGAATTTGATAGATATATTGATAGTAAACTTATCTTCCAATATTTTAGTTGGAAATCTTTCATTCAAGATTGACAACTTAAAAGACCTTGTGTTGTTGGATTTGTCAAGAAATCATATTTCAGGCATCATTCCAACTACTTTGGGTGATCACTTGCAGAATTTGCAAAATCTCTCACTTTCAAATAACAACCTGCAAGGATATATTCCTAAATCACTTGGGAATATGCTAAGCCTGAAAAGTTTGGACCTCTCCCAGAACAATTTGTCTGGGGAAATCCCAAAATCCCTAGAGTCACTTATTGATCTTAAGAATGTCAATCTCTCATATAACAAATTACAAGGAGAAATTCCAACCAACGGAATTTTTAAAAATTTGACTGCTGAATCTTTCATGATGAATAAAGCTCTTTGTGGGAAGCCCCAATTACAAGTGCCTCCATGTAGAAGAGGAAAGAAGCAAATATCAAGGGCAGAATTTCTTTTACTGAAATGTATGATACCCATGATTGTGTCAACCATATTCATTGTTTTGGGCATTATCCTATTACGATATAAACGATCGAATTCAAGGGATCCAATTGAAAAGGATTTCTCAACTTTAGGAGTGCCAAGAAGGATTTCTTATTTTGAACTTCTGCAAGCAACAAATGGATTTGACGAGATTAACTTACTTGGAAGGGGGAGTTATGGTTCTGTGTTTAAAGCAAAGCTTTCAAGTGGGATGATGGTTGCAGTTAAAATCTTCAATTTTGACTCAGAAATAATGTCAAGAAGCTTTGAAGTAGAATGTGACACAATGCGTAATGTTCGCCATCGCAATTTGGTGAAGATCATAAGCATTTGTTCCACTGTTGATTTCAAGTGTTTGATAATGGAGTTCATGGCCAATGGGAGTCTTGAGAAATGGTTATATGCTCATAACCATTTTTTAAGTTTTGTACAAAGGCTTAATGTAATGATAAATGTAGCATCTGCTTTGGAGTATCTCCATCATGGTTTGCCAACACTAGTGGTTCACTGCGATTTGAAACCAAGTAACATTTTGTTAGATGAAAATATGGTTGCTCATGTGAGTGACTTTGGAATTTCCAAACTTTTAGACGAAGGACAATCTCAAGCACATACAGAGACATTACCTACAATTGGCTATGTTGCTCCTGGTAATTATTCTAAACCTTATGTCTTTTTTTTTTTCTTTTTTCATTTGTGTTATATGAATATCTATTTTTTTCATTAAAGTTTGCTTTTAGAATCACAGGTTAATTGGCCAATGTATATTTTTTAAAAATAAAAAATAGTAATTACTATTATCAATTAAAGCTAAATATATAAAAGTTAAAATTATATTATAATTTCTCATATTATAATTAAGATATATATGCATATATAATTGAATAAATTACCTATCTTATAATTGTTTTTTCTCAATTTCTATTTTATATTCCAAATTTATAAAATTCATAATCTTATTATCCTAAGTTTTTTCTGTGTCAAATTTCTTTTGTCATGTTTTAACATAAACCAAAAAGTACATCTGATTAATTATAAATATTTATAACTATCACATTTTTTAGAAAAAAATCACAAGTAAATCATAATTAAAACAATTACATGTAAAAAAGTTAAATAATTTTAGCAAAACAATTATAAAAATTAAATAATTATTTCACTAAAATATAACAATTACATCACATATAAAACATAAATAAAAAAATTTCAAAGTTGGTTCCCCACTTCCCCTATCACAGAAGTCCGAAAGATAGATAGTTGAGTTCCTTTAGCATATTGTTATAAGTTTAATCACTGACTATATGTATTCAGTCATTTCTATATCTCGAAGAAATAATTTTCAACTGTAAATTAGGGAATATCATTGATGCTCACAAAAAAAAATTCTCAATTGTCCAAAATACTTGATAAAAGGTAATATTATATCAATATTAATAAAAAAAAATCCTTTTTCACTTTCACATTCTTCTCTCTCTCCTTATCTTTCTTTCTCTTTCCCACTATTTTCTCTGAAGCCCAATGTTTCTCTCTTCCTTTCCCTTTCTCATTTCTCCCTCTTTCTCCTTCGTTCTACTCTTTCCCTATGTGCTTCTTCTTCTTCTTCAAAAGTCATAGTCTAAAACTAATGGTCTCCCATAATAAGCTTCCCTCCCCCCGGGGGTGATTCATCATTTCCTATAGCGGGTTCAAATTTGGAAGACAAATAAGGGCATTTTATGAACCGAATTCCTTTTTAAATGGTGTTGTAGAAACAGGGGGCAATATATTTATGTGGGACTATTACAAATCATTTTAGTAGGTTATTGTATTCTATCATATGCATTAATTTAGGATATATATATATATAGAAGCACACATATATGCATAAGCATATATATATATATATATATATATCCTAGTCTCTCCATATCATTCTTGTATGTTCATGTCAAAATCCATAATGCTTCAGGCTCGAGACTTTGTACTCCCTCGGTTCCTTTCCCATTCTCATCAATATAAGCATACACACACACACTTACATACATACATTCAATAATAAACACATGTATGATGTGTGTTTGTTACATCTTTTTGCATTGGAAAAACTTTGTTATGACTGTCAACCTTTTGTGTGATAAAAAGTGTAAATCTTAATAGAAAACTTAACACTACTATAGAAAAAAGCAACACAGAGATAGAGACAAAGGAGAGAAGGGGTGCTTTCCCCCAAATGTTCCCCTACAAATCTCTTCCCACCTCCCTTTTTTTCAAAAAAAAAAAAGAAGTAGAAAAATTATTTATTTGAATTTTTAAAATTATAAATATCACATACTAAATTTTATAGTATTATATATCTTAATTTATTACTTACATTTAATTATTTGATAAATGTATTTTTTTTATTTTTAGTTACATCAACAAGATTTGAACCTTGAACTACTACCCACACGTCACCTGATCCTTAATTGACAAAAGAATGTAGCCTTAATTTGTTGTTAGTTTGTAAATTTTATTATGAGTGAAAGCTTGACATTTAACTTCAATTTTTTTGGTGAACAACTTCAATTTATTTTCTTGCAGAATATGGATCTTCTGGAGTTATTTCAAGAAAAGTAGATGTGTACAGCTATGGAATTATATTAATAGAAGTGTTTACAAGAAAAAAACCAACAGAAGATTTGTTTATCTCAGGATTGAGCTTGAAGAGTTGGGTCCGTGAGTCATTGCCACATGCAATAATTCATGTAATGGATTCCAATTTATTACCAGGAGATGAAGAAGATATCGATAATATATTGACATCTGCATCTTCTATTTTTGAATTGGCTTTTAATTGTTGTGCTGATTCTCCAGAAACACGAATCAATATGACAGATGTTGTAGTTTCATTAAACAAGATCAAGGTCATGTTTATGGAAAGACAACAATGTCATATTTGAATAAGCATGAACTCTAGCTATTTGCAATTTGTGTTGTCTAGCTATTCTCTATTTCTTTTGAGTATCCTTTTGTTGGACTATAAATGTATAAATATATATATATTCAAATATTGGGGACAAACTATGAGTTGTAATAATTGTAGTATTGCATGATTGAATTGTCTTTTTGGTCACACGCACACATACATATTCTTTCGTCACACACTGAATCAAATATATTAACATAACAAAATTTCCATACAATCTAATCCAAATCTAATTAAAAGGCAGTGAAGTCAATTTTGATTGAATAGGTCAGCTGAAATTTGATTTCATGTAATCTGTATAACTTCAAGGTGATTTAATTTCCATCTAATTATCACCAAGCATTTGTCTTGGGAGTCAACAGATTTTTGTGAGGAATGTGTTTGCATGCATCATTGTTAAATGCTTCGATTTCAACAGAAATTGATAGGTTGAAAATTACTTTCAAATTTTTTTTTTTACTCTTTTTAATCATACAACAGTATTAAAATTATAAATTAAAATAAAATGAAACATAGACGGCCTATTCGGTGTTGATTAAATATAAACACATGATACTCATTTTTAAGATGAGTGGAGAATAAAGATGAGTAGAGGGTTCAAAGGAAGCTTTATAACCTTATAAATAAAAAATATTAAAATTATAAAATAAAAATAACCTAAGATTTACATTGTCTAAGCTTTCATGGCCTCCAGTCTCTCTTTTGCATGAGCAAAACTTGCCTGCTTTGTTTATCAACAATAAAGCATTAGGGAAGAAGGCATTAATTGCAAATCCACAGAGACAGGTTCTGCAGCTTCTTGTTAGATAATTTCTGGTCAATGTAGGAGAGTTGAAAATTGTGATAGAAATTATGTTTAATTAATTAATTAGTTATACGTGTTTGAGATATTATTAAATAAATTACTGTTCCCATTTGTTTGGTGAATAAAGGAAGAGTAAAGTGATCTTCTTCTTCGATATCATCCCTTTAATGGCTTTCTGTGTGTCCTATCAGGAGGCTCACTTGCTTCTATCATATTCCTCCTCCTTCAATGGACTCTAGTTTTTGTCCATCGTTCCCTTCAACACTAAGGAAAAAAATGTCAAGAAGAAAAGAGTAGAATGTTTAAAAAATTTAAAATTAAAATTAGCAATGATGCCACATATTTTTGGGCCTTTTGATTTGTTCTATATTATTGGACTCCATTTGGGCCTCCCAGCCTCTCATGGGCTTCACAATATAGCTTTGGGGTCTTGTATTACATTACCCAAAAAAAATGTGTCTATCGTTTACCCTCTATATCCCATAGTAGATTAGCCCTTCCTACTGGAAAGAGAGATTCACAGTCACTAGAAAAAAAAAAAAGTTTGTTTCAATTTAAATAAAAAATGTGTCTCTCATGGACTGTTAATTTTGGCAAGAAATCTACTATGAATTCAATCCAATGGTCCAGCGCAAGTATTCCTGCATTTGGGCAGCAAATGCATTTTCTATAGACAATAAATGTATAAATGTAGTCCCTCCATTTTTTGTAAAATTTTTTAATGTTTTAACATATAGATAAAGTTTGGCCAAATAAATATATAGATTAAGAAATGAATGTTTGTGTCTGTTTGGTGAATAGAGTAGGAGAAAAGTGATCTTCTTGGATATAATAAAAAATGAAACAAAGCCACTACGGACAATTTTACCTTATATCTGTTTAGAACGGAGGCCCACATGGTTATAAATCAATGACTTGGGTTTGGTTTGGGTCACTCTTATCACTTGGCTAACTTGTGTTTGGGTGGCTTTTGTTGTGTAATAATCCCTTCAATGGCCACCTACGTGTCCTTGATGCAATCTTGTATTTAGGCCTTTTAGATTTTTTTTATTATTGGATTCTTTTTTGGGACTTCCATGGGCTTCACAATGTAGTTTACAAAGTTCAAAGGTTTTTTTTTTTCCTTTTTTTATATTTTTTTCTTAATTCATGCATTTAGAATATGAAAATCTAGTTCACCAAAAAAAAAATAATATGAAAATCTAATCTTTTTAAATATTTAAAAATAAATAAAGTGGAAAATATATTTTTTGTTTGAAAAGGCTATATCTTTTTTGTTATAAAAAAGTTAAATTAACAGCATATTTCATCTTCATTTAATTATTATTAATATTAATTAAATGTAATTTGTTATTTCGGCATTTGATATAGAAAAATCTTATACATAAAGTCAGTAAAATAGGTTACTTAATCTGGTAACAAATGATTAATTAAAGTGTAATTTACAAAGATTACTTAGTTTAATATAAGATTGATGTTAAGTGTTGAATTCTTATGAATAATATATTACCAAGCAATATGAGTTATCATTTCTTCTAAATCTTTATTTGTACGATAACTTAATTATTTGGTTCCTGTATATAAGTTATTTCTTCTTTCTGGGTCTAAGTTCACGTATGTAAGTGGAGATTGACACATGTGAAATACTTTTGCTTAGTTAAATATTTTGGATATGGCATCAGTATTTTACAGTGTTTCAACTTTCAACAAAGAAAGTAACTAAGTGGAAAATTGGAAAAAAGGGAAAGCCCTGTTCTCGTAGTCCATTTTTCAAATTAAGAATGGCTTGAAAACACTGGAAAAGACAGGGGAAAATGAGAGTAAAACAGAGGAGATACTCATACAAAACAGAGTAATAGCAACTCAAGCTCCATTGTTGTAGCATTTCAAGGAATAAAATGATGAGCCGCCAACAGAGACTCAATTAGGTTTAAAACTAACGGTAGGATTATTTATTAATTAGTTTCACTTGGTCTTTATTTTTAAAATTTTGGAGATGTAACTAATTACTCTCCCATGGGCAAAAAAAAAAAAAACTAATTACTCCCTCCATTCCTTTTTACTTGTGTTATTTTAGGTTTTAATATAAATTAAGAAACATAATAAATATGTTAAAGAAATAGATGAATAGAAATGTGCAGTTCAAGTTGTCTTTGGCTTTAAAATGAAATATAAAAATATGATTGAAAAATGGTAATAAATATTGTCCTAAAAAATTAAAATGATAGAAAAATTGAAATGAAATTTTTCTTCAAAAGTAATGGATTGAAAAAAGGGAAGTATATATTATTTATAAAAATGCATATAACGAAATAAAACTAAATCATATATTTTTACAGCAAAATGTGAGCAAAATATAGTAATAAAAAATAAATTACAAGTTTATTAACACTGTGTAGATAATGATGTTTTATCATCTTTGAAATGGAGACAATTAGACAATCATTTAATTTTTATTTTTCTTTTTGTGTGTTCTAAGGTTATCCCATAGTAAATACCTTCTTTCCTCTCCTCTTACAGCAAGTCAATATAGACTCTGTTGGCCCATGTTCGCTTCTTTCTTATTATTTCCTTCATAATCTGCAATTATAAGAATGATATAATAACTGTATAATCTCTCTACTCATATGTTTCATATATCATTTGACAAAAAATAGCTAGGTTGTTGAATTGTCACCTAATTGCTAGCGCTTCCAAAATTGATAGTATAAAATCTGCATTTGGAATGAAGAAAAAATGGAATATGAATATTTTTGCACTATAATGTTACATATTTAGAATCAAGAGGATTTCATTGGTACGTAACTTTGAATATTATTTGGTTTTTGCAAATACTTTTTGTAAGCTGGGTGGGAATTAAAATCCTTTTCTGATTTTGAGCCAATAAGCTTGCCTTGTGAGATGGCCAAATACTGGTCTCTTTTGCTTGACTAATTATATTTGGCTGCGGTTCTTTGAAACTTAACAATTAACATTGTAATGTTTTCTCACAAATCATAGATGTTGCTAGAGAGACAGAATATAGGATGGTGGCCATCTTTTTTTTTTTTCATCCTATAATATAAACTCTTTGTAGAAAATTGAATAATTTATATAGATTCTATATATTTATCCCCTATAACTGAACTAATACTTGCCTTTTAGTGATCCTACAAAAGTAGTAGACAACCTAATATGGCGGGGTTTTTTTTTTTTTTCTCTTGAATGAAAAGACAAATCTATTAGAAACAAAACTATATGCAAAGTTCACAAGCCATTATATCTCTCTTTTATCAACGCGCACTTCCTTTCTACAGCAAAGTGGGGGTTGACCAAATATACAAAAATCATTACCTCTATTACAATTCATCCTAGTGAGTGAATAAGCATGTTACAAATTGATGGTAACAGACCAGTCCATATTACAAATTTGTGTAGATTGATCAATAAATTGTTGAAACGGATGGTTGGTACTATCAGTTATAGTTTATGAGATTTATAGCTTCCGCACAAGTAGTGAAAACGCTCATATTTCGAATTCCCCTGTTCCAAAATAAGTTAAGGCCATTGATGATAGCGAGTATCCCCAAAATAGACGAGGGATACGGACCTGCTCTTGCTTTTATATCCAATGACCCACATGACCAGCATCGTTCCACACTATACCATTCAACCACCACCGTTATTTTTCAAAGGAAAATTCAAATATGATCAATATTATATTTTACCTGAAAAAAATTTGCTTTTATGTTCTAACCAAAATGTACTTTGTGGTTCTATCCTTTTCCTTCTGATCTTCTATGCATCTTTTAACATCATGTATATTTCTTTTTTTTTTTTAATGTTTGTTGAAATTGAAGTAATGAGAGCCGACTTCCTAATACCTCCCGTCTTTAGTCACCACTAAAGTGTTTAGCTTCTATGAATCCATCGCTGACTAACCATATTTCCACTCTAGTTAAAGGTAACTAATATGCATACTTTTAATTATGCTCTGAAAAACTTCTTCTTCATCATGCCTATCCAAAAATGGTTGTTATGGAAATTGGCCAAGGAATGACAATTAACCACATAGGGGTCCGATGGCAAAAGCCATTAGGTTATATAAATATAAAATGGACAATTTGGACCTCTTGCTGCCAACAAGTCATGGGGAATGAAGAACAGAGGAATAAAACTATCTGTGAGTCATGTATGAGAATACTAAACGAGGATGTAAAGCTTTAACACTAAATCCATATATATCATGGAGACATCAGGCGAAGTGACTAGAGATGATTATGAATGTGGCTTTTGCCATGGATGTGGGAGTGTAATCAATAATTGTAGTAGAGTTATTTCAAAGCCTCATTATTGTTAATTCAGATGTTTTGATGATTCTAAAACAAATAAGTTTAGAAGATCCGATATCAAAGGAACACAAGTGAAATGAAAAACAAAGTTTAAGTTTTCTGTTAATTGAAGAACTGTTTCACATACTTAAGGAAGTTATTTGTAAAAGAAGATAGTTGAGCTTTGAATTTCAATTAACCAAATATTAAATGAGATGACTAATTGAATGATATATTATTATCTCATGATTTCAAAATAATTTTCAAGAAAAGAGCTATCTAATAAGGATAAAGCTTCAATTTCAAATTGATTCTAAGTGTTCAATTACTTTTCATGAAAATGTTTTAGCTTGTGGGGATAAGATCTCAATTTCAAAGATGTTTCTAAGTGTTTACCTTGTTTTCAAGATAATATCTTACATTACACGCATAACCATTCAAGGTTATGGGAATAAAGAATCAATCTCAAAACTTTTCCAAAGCCCATTTTTCAATTTCATGAAAAGGGATTGAGATTATCCGCATAACACAGTTTGGGGATCAAGTTCTCAAGTCTGTCTAGGTGGTTATCCTGATAAGGTAAACACCTTATTTGCATAACAAAGTGAATAGTGAAGAAAATTGGTATTGTGCAACTCGTTATTCGCAAAACCTAGTGAGGTTATCTGCATAACGTGTGTCACAAAGCTCTTGAACTCCTCGGATAAACATGTTATCCGCATAACCAAGGGAGGTTATCTGCATAACCTATATTTCAGAATACTTGAACTTTACTCAGGTAAAACAGATTATCCACATAATCAAGGAAAGTTATTCGCATAACCTATATTTCAGAATACTTGAACTTTCCTCGGGTAAAACAGGTTATCCGCATAACTAAGGTAGGTTATCCGCAAAACCTATATTTCTGAATGCTTGAACTTTCCTCGGGTAAATAGATTGTCCACATAACCTTGGTAAATTATCCTGATAACCTAAGTTTCACAAAAATTCAATTTGAGAAAAACTTAACGTTATCCTAATAACTAAGTGGGTTTTCAGGAAAATGATTCTGAGCTAAACTTTAGTTATTCTAGGTAGTATATTATCTGCATAACCTAGCTAGGTTATCCGCATAACGAAAACTCTACATTTAAAATAAAGGTAAATAGTTACCCATTATTCACATAACCTGAGGAGATTATCTGCATAACCTCTGTTAGATGCATTTAATGCGGCAGGTGACCGGCTATTTTATTGTGAGTAATGGCTAATCTTTTTTTTCCAACAGATAGTTCTGCCCCAAAACTATAAATAGGACCTCATTTAAGTTATTGGGTAATGAGAAAAATAATATACATGCTAAAACTCTGTTGATTCATTTATTGATTCATTCAAAGCTTACCTACCATCTATTTTGCTCATTCATTATATCTCAACTTTCATATCTACTCTTTTGAGAGAGTTTTCATTCTGTAAAATATCTACACACTTGTAGAGAGTACTTAGTGTGAGATTACACTAAGAGAGATAATCTTACTCTTGAGTGAAAAGAGTGAGAGAACTTGTTTCAATCCGAAGTTTGGGCAGGTGTTGTATTGCGGTTATTGCAAGAACTTATTCAAATCTTATAAGAGATATTGGAAAAATCCTAAGTGGTGGTTTGGGAACTGGACGTAGATCAAGTGGAATAGACCGAATTAGGATAAACTATTGAATTCTCTTCCCTTTACTCTTTATTTCTTATACTCTGTTTTTGGTTACCTTTTTAGTATCACTACTGTATTTCGTCTTTGCAGAAAAATTTCAATCTTTCCAATTCACCCCCCTCTTGGGAAATCAGCTAAGCTAACAATTGTAGCTCACAGCACTCTTCAATATGTTCATCTCATTTAAGACTTCACCCAGATAAATATACTTCTTCAATCTAATTGTTGTCATACTCTATGCCATATGGTAGTATCACAAAACAGAAGTCACATTGAAAGGGATGCATATATCCGCATCCACAAATAGAAAGACATGACAATGATAAAGCTTTTTCTGCACTACACAAACTTCATAAAAATGAGAAAGCAGGGGACTGATGCAACAATTTTAAATGTACAAAATAGAAGGATGACAAATAGCAGTGATTTTCAAATAAACTAGATTTTACCCTCTCAATAATGGAGGGGGAAGGCAAGAAAAATATTTTTTTTTACAAGCTTTTGTGAGATTTACAGGAGTTATACATTACAGAAAACAAATTAAACTTTTATTCCATATAAATTCATGCAATTTTTAACGTGATTCCTATAATTTAGATAATTATTAAAATTTTATAATCTGAATAATTTTTAGCTTAATATGTTGTCAATAATTTTTTACCCACCCAAATTAATTTTTTTCTCATTATTTATATTTGTTTTATTTTTTGTGGTTGTAAATTCTATATATTTGGAACATTAAGATAATATACTAGTAACATATTGACATGTACATCCTCTATTTTTTAAGTGGTCTTGAATTGTTGCAATAATTTTCCAGAAACACATAGCAATATGACAAATGTTATAGTGTCACTGTCATTAAACAAGATTATGGTCATATTTATACAAAGATGACAACATATTTAAATAGGCATGAACTCTTTGCAATTTCTGCTATTACATACTCTTTTCAGCATGCCTTTAGCAAATGTTGTATGTATTACGCAAAAAAAAAAAAAAGTTGTATGTATTACCTACTTACAAATGTAAATTTATTTTTCTCCAAATATTGAAGACAGTTTTAGTTATAATAATTGTTGTGTGTGGTTCATCAAACTTTTGATCAATGAAATGTCAGAGTTGGCGTGTGTGTGCAAATGTTTTCTAGAATACAAAGGTGTTGATGATAGTTAAACTTGAGCCCAAAGAAGAAGCTCTAGGCTATCCAGACGTTCCAATTACCTCATTAGCATTGATTTATGAGGGAGTGACTTGCAGAAAAATGAACTACAATGATTGTTTGAACATAATTATTATTATTATAATTATTTTTTAAAGATATGAATGTCACTTATTCGTTTCTATCTTTAGTATATTCTATACAATATAAGTCCTTAATTTCACAAATTAATGCTTTATCTATTCCATTTTATTATATGTTTTATATCCGTAAATATGTATATGTATGTATACACTGAGATCAATAAACAAAAAGTCTTTTGGCGTTCCAACTTGGTCCATTGATTGGGGCTCGAGGAAGAAATTATTATTAGAGTGGACAATATTCATATCAGCAAGAAAACATATCCAGTTCGGTATTTTTGTCTTATTCTGTTATTTGGCTTCCAAATAACTTGATTTTGGTTCAAGAAATTGCTATTTAGACAAATGCCACTTTTGGTCTAGAGATGTGTAAAGATGGCGGTCGAGTTCCTTTCTTGCAGTAACTTGTGAAGAAGGAATGAGTTTTTCATTTATAGAAGGATGAAAGACTACGGGAGCTAATGTTATCTGCCCCATAATTTGTTGAATTTATTGTAAATTTTTGTTTGACTATTTTGATAAGAAAACCATTTTTACGTTATTCTAATGCCATTTCTTTCAGGTAATATATAGTACTTTGTTTTTAGACTCAAAATTGAGAATTATGAAATATAGTGACACTTATTATCCATGGGAGATTGGGTTAAGTCTTTTGTAAATGTATCTACTAATTCTATTAATATTATGTTATGTATCAACCAATTTTGATTTATGGAAAAGAGTAGATATAATGATTTACAAAAAGATCAAATTGGAAGTTTAGCACATATATTTTTAAAATGGACCTTAGTTTCTATCTATCATTCCCTTCAAGATTAAGAAAGAACATGAAAAGAAGAAAAGACTAAAATGTGCAAAAAAGAATTAAAATTTGTACCACTAAGCTTATATTAAGGCCTTTTAATTTGTTCTCTATTATTGGACTCCATCTTAGGCCTCCAATGGGCTTACAATATAGTTTTGCAGTCTCGTATCATACTAAAAATAGTGTCTTTTTTAAAAGAAAAAAAAAGTCTCTTCATTTACTAAAAAGAAAAAAATGGACTCTCACTGATTTTTTATTTTGGCAAAATCTCTCTCATGTAATCAATCCAATGGTTCAACCACTATTGTGAGAACCAAATCGGCCCGGCTAGTTCGACTGGTCGAATTGGGAACCAATGCCTGGTCTGATTTGGTTAAATTACACAACTGCCACTATTTGGAACCGGTGAGAACCGATCGAGAATCTGTAAAACCGGCCTTAAAAGAGTAGAACCGGTTCTAAACCAATTCTGAACCAGTTTGAATCGGACCTGTATTATTTTTTAAAAATATTTTTTTATTCTAAGATAAAATAATATTATTTTTAGTACAAAATATTTGTTATATATTATAATATTATATAAGCATTATTATGATATATAATTATTAAAAATTATATATCTACTTAATAAATAATATAATAATATATTATTTGAACTCAAAATATGATTATAGATTAATATTAACTTATTTAAATTTAAATATTGAGTTATAAAACTTATTAATAATTCTTTTGTGGTGAATAATAGATTGATAATTCAATATTATTTAGTTTAAGATTTTAATTAAGTTATAAAATTTGTTTAAATTTATATTATTTATTTTAAATATATTATTTTAATTACTATCGGTCCAACCTCGATTCGACCTCAATTGAACCATTGAACTTTGAACCAATGCCTTGTTTAGTTCAATATCCGATCTGATTCTGACAATATTGGTTTCAACTCATGTGTTCCCATACTCATTGTGCAGTAAATGAATTTGTTGTAGGTGGTCCGAACATCACATCCTCAATTAAAAACATTTCACTCCCTAGCCCAACCCAACCATCAATGTATAAATGAAGTCGCTCCATCTTTTTATAATTTTTAAAATTTTTAACATATAGATTAACTAAGCTTGGTCATATATATATATATGTATAGATTAAAAAAATTTATTAATTTGTCTTAATTTAATTTAAATGATCAAATATATATATATATATATGTGTGTGTGTGTGTGTCCTTGTTCATTTTGTCTATTCTCTTCACAATCAATTCACCAAGAATTGATAACCAATTTTGAACATAAAGATATAATTAACAATAATAATAATAATTAGTATTATATTAAATTTTTAAAATGACATATAAATATAAATAAATAAAAATTTTCTTAAAAATGAAATATGAAAAGAAATGGAGAGAGTATTGAGTTTAAGCTATAAAATTGAAGCCTTTAAAGCCTGAAAATGCATTAATATTAATGAGTGGTTGTTGTCTTGTCTCTACTACACAAATTATGTGTGTGATATATCTTAGGCCCAAAATTTTTTTTCCTTTTTTAACTTTATGGTAATCAAGACACTTTTAGACACTATTTCAATCTCATGAATAAAACTTCAGCTATATGATGTTCGAACTCCCTTGTTGGTTTCAATGAAAGCAAAACATGCCTTCACCCTTGTATTATATGATTTAGATAATTATTATGATTATGGTTTTATAATTTAAATAATTTCTAATTTAATCATTCGTATTATATGTTGCCATTGCTACTCGCCTGAGTTAATCTTTTAACTCATTACTTATATTTGTTTTTTTTTTTGTTGCTATAAATATTCATATGTTCCCACATTATTATAAAAAGCTATTTTAATGTTTATTAGTTTTATGTGGAACCGACTTAAAAATATCATTAGTGACATTTTCATAAATAAGATTATTTTAATTAAATTATTTATGTTAATTATTACCACATAAAAATTAGATTTTCTATATCAGTTATAATAACAACTAATGTCTAAATATAATAAAAAATTATTTCTTTTGTCCTTTTAATCAAATAGGATAGAACTGCACTGTTTATAAGGTAAAATATGCAACTCCATTTTAGGCTACGTACTCTTGTTTTTAATCTAGGCGAGTTTAGTAATAGAGTTATTTTTAATCCAATATATTTTAAAATTAAATAAAACATACTCATATCCGCGGATACCACGTGTCTTTAGGAAATATGCTAAATAACCTATAATCCTCTACCGTAATTCATTCTCGTTCTCCTTCGATTTCATCATCGTTCACAATCCCTCACAGACATTGCTCTCTCCATCTCCATTGGTTTTCCATCGACTGTCGCATTCAGAAACCCTAATCAATGTTGTTCGTTTGACATCCCCGTTGGATGGGAAAAAACAATACAAGACTCTTCTGAAGCGCACGACTGAAACTCGAGAAAATTTGAGACAGAGGAGGTATTGTGCTAAGAACGAATCAGAAGATGTTAGAAGAAGTGAAGGCCACAAGACGGCTAATGTATCTAAAGCAACTCATGACTCAATGAGTGTAAAGGAACCAGCTTCGTAAGGTAGTGCTCAGCTGGTTGAGGAAGAAGTACGACAAAAGGTGGCTCCTAGTGAGGCAGGTAATGCAGATTGGTGTCCATTTGTTTTATACCTTTTAAATTAAATGTTTTTACTTTTGCAGCAAAGAAAAAGACAAAGAAGAAAATTCATTTACCTGCAAATGGTAAATCTGCTGCTCTTTCCTTTATCTATGCGTGTTTCTACTACTTGTCTGTCTCTCTAATATTTCTTTCAAGATCTTATCTCTGTAAGAATGTTGTGTTATTTTAGTTGTTTCGTGGTTTATACTTAATGACTTATACAACTAATGGATTGGATGGGGAATAACGTTAGCCAGAATAGCGATAAGGTTAGCAAAATTTTGGAAAATCTGCAACTGGATTGCATAAACAAAATAGTTGTCCTTATATTGGATAAGTTTCTCAAAATTATTCATCTCTATATCCTATTGTAGTTACGCAGTGTTGTGAAGGTTTTTCTACTGGTATTTCATCTATTATTCTTACTAAACAAGTCATTAGTTTATATAATATGCAGATAACGAACTAGAGAACTTGTTTGAAGTTCCTTGATGGAGCAAAGCTGTCTAGTGAGGCTAAAGATCTCACATTGAGGTTGTTATGTATTGTGGAGCAGAGGCTTGGGACTAAAGGAGCTCATGAAATTAAGGTGGGCACCTTTAAACCTCCTGAGTTCTTACCCACAGCTGATGCTTTGCAACACATGAACAACTGATGTGGTTCTCTTGATGTTGGGCACATCCAACAACAACAACAACAACAATAGCCTTATCCCACTATGTGGGGTCGGCTACATGGATCAAACAACGCCAATGAGCTCTATCAAACGCCATCTCCTCAGATAGATCATTTCTCAAAAAGTCATTCCTTATAACTTCCCTTAATGTCCTTTTTGGTCTTCCTCTACGCCTTTTGATCGGGCTCCAGGCCATTTGATCCACTCTCTTCACTGGCTCCTCTTGCCCTCTTCTTTGTACATACCCAAACCACCTTAAACGATGTTCCACTATTTTCTCCTCAATAGGTGCTACCCCAACTTTCCTTCGTATACAGTCATTTTGTATTTTATCCAATTTTGTATGACCACACATCCATCTCAACATTCTCATCTCTGCTACTCCCATCTTATACTCTTATTGTCCTTTCGAAGCCCAACATTCACTACCATATAGCATTGCTGGCCTTATAGCTGTTTTGTAAAATTTTCCTTTAAACTTAGTAGGCACCTTGCGGTCACAAATAACTCATGTTGCTTTCCTCCACTTTAACCACTCAGCATGTATCCTATGCATAATATCCCCATCAATTTCACCATTATTCTATAAAATCGATCTCAAATATTTAAACTTTGACACCTCAAGGATGATTTGCTCTCCAATTTTTACCTCTGAATCCTCTATAATTGGCCTCTTATTAAATTTGCAATGCATATATTCGGTCTTACTCCTACTCAGACGGAAACCTTTTGATTCCAAAGTATGTCTCCATAATTCAAGTTTAGAGTTGATCTCTTCTCTTGAGTCCTCAATTAAATCTATATCATCTGCGAAGAGCATACACTTTGGAATTTCTTCTTGTATATGTTCTGTAAGAACATCCAAAACCAGATCAAACAGGTATGGACTCAAAGAAGATCCTTGATGTAAGCCTATTGTTATAGGGAAGTCCTTTGTCACACCTCTAGGGGTCCTTACACTTGTTGTTGCCCCCTCATACATATCCTTTATGGCTCAAATATAAGCCACCCGAACACCTTTCTTCTCCATTGCTTTCCACAAAACATCTATTGGTACCCTATCATAGGCTTTTTCCAAATCAATGAAAACCATATGCAAGTCCCTCTCTTTACTCCGGTATCTTTCAATCAAATCCCTTAATAGATAAATAGCCTCTGTTGTAGACCGTCCAAGCATAAATCCAAATTGGTTTTCTGAAATATGAGACTCCTTTCTGAGTCTATACTCAATCACTCTTTCCCAGAGTTTCATGGTGTGACTCATGAGTTTTATCCCCCGATAATTAGCACAATTTTGAATATCCCCCTTGTTTTTGTATATAGACACTAGAGTGCTCTTTCTCCATTCCTTTGGCATTTACTTGGACCTTAAAATCTCGTTAAATAACTTAGTGAGCCACCAAACCCCCTTCTCTCCTAAGCACTTCCAAACTTTGATAGGAATACCATCGGGACCAATGGCTTTACCATTATCTATTCTCTTAAGAGCTTCTTTCACCTCTCCAGCCCGAATCCTACGATAGAAATTCAAATTGAGATCGTCTTCATGGGTTGTTAGTCCTTTAGTATCCATAGTCATATCCAATCCATTATTGAACAGCTTATAAAAGTAGCTCCCCCATCTTTCTTTGATATCATCATCTGCAACTAAAATTTTTCCTTCTTCGTCCTTAATGCATCTTACTTGGTCCAAATCTCTTGACTTTCTTTCCCTCCTCTTGGTAATTTTGTAAATCTTATGTTCACCATTCTTAGTTCCTAAGTCCTGGTAGAATTCCTCAGAAGCTTTAGATCTAGCCTCGCTCACTGCTTTCTTAGTCTCCTTTTTAGCCAACCGATAACATTTCCAATTTTCATCGTTATTGCATAGATGCAAGGCTTTGAAACACTCTTTCTTATATTTGACCTTCTCCTGCACACTCTCATTCCACCACCAAGATTCTTTATCCTTAGGTCCAAAATCATTGGATTCACCCAATATTGCTTTAGCGGTATCCCTGATCCTTTTAGCCATCTTATTCCACAAGATATTAGCACTTCCTTGCAAGTCCCAATTACTTTCCTCCATAACTTTTCTCATAAAGATCACTTGTTTCTCACCTTTTAGTTGCCACCACTTAATCCTGGGATTAAAAACTTTTTGACTTTTCAGTTTACGATTTTTAACTATCACATTAAGGACCAAGACCCTATGTTGTGAAGTTAAACTCTCACCAGGAATTACTTTGCAGTCTTTACAAGTTGATCTATCTGAGTTCCTTACCAAAAAGAAGTCAATTTGTGACCTTTGGACTCCACTCTTATATGTAATTAAATACTCCTCCCGCTTCTTGAAGCAGGTGTTTACAATCGTAAGGTTGTAAGCCATCAAAAAATCAAGAATGAAATGTCCCTCCTCATTTACTTCTCCAAAGCCATAACCGCCGTGAACTCCCATATATTGCCTTGTCTCTTTTCCAACAGGACCATTAAGGTCGCCCCCAATGAGGATCTTTTCCTCTTGTGGGATATCTTGAACCAAGCCCTCCAGATCTTCCCAAAACTTTTCCTTAATATGTGCTTCCGACCGTACTTGAGGTGCATAAGCACTAATAACATTGAGTGTAACATGTCCAATAGTCAATTTTAAGGATAGGATCCTATCTCCAATCCTTTTGATTCCTACCACATTCTTTTTCTAGTCTTTATCCACAATAATACCAAATTCATTCCTTCCTCTAACCTTTCCTACATACCAAAGTTTATAACCAGTAGTATCTAACTCCTTAGCCTTTTCTCCCACCCATTTGGGCACATCCATGGTTCAAAAATCTGCAATGGGATAGATTATATCAGATGGAAGCTGCTTTTATTCCATAGGTCAATGATGATTTGGACACTCAGAATTTTGATAAGTTTTCAGAGGTAGAGAGTCTTTTTGTGTGTGTGTGTGTGTGAACTCTCAGCCTTTAAAATGAATTGTTGCTTTTTTTACTCGAAAAAAGGTCAATTATTGCTATGTGAGGTCTCCTTATCTCTATTATTTAGTTCCTAAAAGTTTGACAGAAATATTTTCCATTCATGAAGTTTTGTTCTTTTGCTTGGAAGGGGGGCCTTTTTTCGTATATGTGTACTTGCAAAACCTGTTTCATAAATATTGGTACTTCAAGTGAGATTTCATGAACCTGTGCTCTAAAGAATGAAAGGAACAATGAAAGGAACTCTTCTTATATTTTGATATGTTTTGCACAAACTCTATACTCCCTCTTAATTTAATTAGATCATTTTGAGCTATTTTCGATGAATCCTTTTGAATTTTTTGCATTTTTTATCCTGATTTTGCATATATATATATATATATTGCATATCTCTTACACATTTTTTTTAAAAAGATGTGCACTAGATCTAATTTCCATAATCGCATAGAAAATGCAATCTCAATTGAAAAGAGTGGTGTGCATGGATTGATTTAATTTCCCACTGTAATTCTGAGTTAATATAATTGGTTGACTGTGTTTCATTTCAAACCCATATACACATACATACACATTGTAACGATAAGAGGTGATAACATTTTAGATTACCACCTCAAGTTTACAATCCCTCTTTTTCAATATTTCAAACCTTAGAGATCATCAGGATATATATCACCTATATGTACTAGTGAAAGCTTAAAAGCTCATTATTTCCATAGCTTTAAAAGAAGAGAGCATCGTGAAACATATCTTATAAGTTTCTTCACTGGCAATCAAAGTGCAAGGATAACGTTATATATATCAATATATATATATATGTTGCAGTTCTATGTTTGAGAGGTCTAACATGTAATTAAGAGAACTTAATTACAAGGTTGGTTGTACAGTATCTCTCGAATATATAAATACTTTGATGATGAGACGATTATTCTGAAACTAACACAGTTCTATATATTTAATTTTCTATGACCAGTTGGCAGAAGCAGATGATCACATATATGAATATGATACTTTGAACGTATGCATGCTCTTAAGCCCTATCTGGACCAATTCCTTTCTTCTTCTGCAGCTATCTAGTGCTTCTTCTACATTGTACCAACTTAATTAATTTCCTACAAAATGCAAAGTGATTGATGTGTCCTCTGTTCTTCTGTTATTAGCATTTTTTAATTTCAATTCTTATATTAACAAGTGATACCTTAAAGTCCTCTATATAATATAAGACTTCCGTAGACAGGGTGCACCCCATGGTATGCCCTAAAATTTTGGAGACACACACACACACACACAAGAGGAAGTGCAATATGATGAAAATATAGATGCAGAGGAGGGGAAAACAAGGACAAAAGGCCAAAATGGACCAATATGGACTGCCAGAATTCGTTATATTGGTTAACATAATGATAAGGAGTTGAGTCTATTGGAGGAAGTTAGTGGTCCAAGTCTAGAAACAGATTAGGATAATAAAGTAAAAGGCTTGTGAGTTATTCTGTGGAGTAGTTTCTTTAGTCGGCTGTTTCTAAGTTTCGTTGTGCATTGCTGAAGCATATAGTTTTTCTTGCTTATATTTTTAATTGAGATAGCTAGTGCGATCAATATGTATATGAATTTTGCTATATGATCTCAGAAGAAGAAGAACTTCTTAATATTTCCCTAGGAAAAAGTTTGTATTGTGTGTAAGGTAATTCCAGAGTTGGAGAAGTTGGCAGTAGAATGTAAGTTTTAAAATAGTTATGAAGCTCATTTCTCTTAAATTTGAATAGTTGGGAATTCCTCATTGCTAATGCTTAATTTTTTTTCCCTTTTTGTTTCTGTTTTCTGGAGGTGTTAACTTCACAGCAAGGCACACGTAGGGGAAAATCAGGAGGCTATTACTGTATCACAGGCAGTCTAAAGGAGATTGCCTAGAGAAATAAAGCTAAAGCCTGCTAAAGTTGCTAGGATGGCAGTAATGGCACTTGCTAATCTCTTGATACTATGCTTCTAGAGATATATACAGTATTAAGCTCTGTTTTTAATCAAGGGTTTTTCACTATTTGATATTATTATTATATTTTGTTGAATAATAAATCATATAGTCTTTGGTGCAGTAGGCAGGCCAAGCCAAGGGAAAGTATCGAAGGACTTAATTAACCGTGCTATGAGCATATTGGGGCACCTTATTCAGCCCAGAGCATTGAAGGTGGTGCTGCCTTTTTAATATGAATAGATGTGAGATAACTCTAGAGTTGGGACAGTGTCTTGCTAAGATGGAAAAATGCATGGGCTTCTTTGATTCATGTTTTTAGAACAATTTTTTTTAAATAGAAAAACAAAAAAATTTACTTGATAAAACTGTTTTTTATAAAATGTTCTGAAAAATAAAAAAATAAAAAAATAGAAAACTCAGAATATCTTTAAAGTGGTTTATAGTTTTTTTTTTTGGAAAACACATAAAAATGTGGAAAATACTCATCTCATTAATGGCAAATTTATAAATTTTGAATAATTTATTTAACACTTACAAGTTATGATTTTGATAACAATTATTTAAATGGATTTTTTATTTTTTTGTTTTCACAACTATTGTGGAAAACAATTTTTCAAAACTGTTTTGAGAACAATAAAATAGAAAATACTATTAAACAAACCTGTATTGTTATGTTGGTGTATATCTATAACCATTTTATCATGAAGTTAAAATAGGAGAAAGTGCAGGAATGGTTTTGGATACTTACTTCTAACACCTTTGGATAAAAAAAGCTTGTAAAATCATATATATTTGGATTAAGGATCAGGTATAACTTGAATGCTAGCATCTATCTAGAACCTAGTAATTGTTTTCCTACCTCACAACTTTCCATACCTCAAGTGGTGCTCAACATGCCTCTTGTAGTTTTTCCATTTTCTAGCTTTTGTCCTAATTTTTCTCTGTGATATCCAGCATGCAAAAGCTTAAAATATTTATCCATGACTTTGCTATTTTATTGTGGCATATTTTGTTAAAGTTTTTATTTGATATGTAGAATTTATTTATATTTTAAATTGAAATAGAGCTATCCATACTTACACCTGTACTTAAAAAAAATCCCTATGCAGTGTTTTTTTTATACACTAGGGCTCGTGTTAACTTATCGGGATGTCAAGAGCTGTGTTGAAAGTGCCTGATTAGTTCAGTCAATCTCGATGAAGTGCTTCTAGTTATTTTTTATGTCCATAGACATCTTCCTGGGTGGCTTTTTTTTTTTTAACTAGTTTTTTTAATCACTGACATTGTTGAGTTGCATTGAAATTTCAAATCTTCTCCTCTTAATGGTTGAATTTTTAATGTTAAGACATTACTTAGAGATAATTTGTGGTATCAATATTTATTAGTAATTTGTAAGTTGATATAATTAATTGATTAATTGGATTTGGATTTTTCAGCCAAAGTGTGTACATGTATAAAGGTTGGATTTTAGAATTAATTACTATTAGTTAGGTTAATTACTATTGGTTTTGTATTATGGGATTGTTGGAACTAGAAGCTATGACCCCGCGCAATGCGCGGGTAGCATTGTTGATGTGTTTGAAATTGAACTGACTTGTTTTATATGTTAAAAAAATGGTTTTAAGTGTAAAAAGGTATATTTATATTAGGAATTGTGCAGAATTTAAAAAGGTATAGTCGCATTTAAGCGTCTTAATTTTTTCTTTATGAATATTTTTCTATTTAAGCTAAGGTCATACCATTAGAAATTATTCGGTATTATCATGTGCATTGCATGAGGAGTTATTCTTTTAATGCTAAAAATTGAATTGTTATTTTGTATTTGAGGTATAATTACGTTGTGTTATACATATTTAGTCCTCAATTAGGTATTGAACCGCTACTCTTGTGAAGTATGCAATGAAGCTATTAATTAGGATACATTCTTGTCTTTCTGTATTAGCTTGTATTTCACTTGTTCATGTTCTTTGGATTCAAATATTTGTTAGATTATATAGTGATATAGATTGGTAGGACTGTTGCCTCCTTTTCCTATGGCACGCTGTTTGGTTCATTTACACTGGAGAGTAATGTAATGTAGTGACCTCTACATTACTTGAATGGTTGTGTTTGGTTGAACAAAAGAGGATTACATAATAATGCTTATTACTCAAATTCACGTAATTAGCAATACTCACCAAAAACCAAAAGTTGGGGTTTGGGCATTTCATGCCTGAAATGGGTTCAAAAAGATCATATTGCATTCATAAACAAAATAATGACACTTCATTGCCATGTTTCATCTTTCCCCCACCACCGAACCCTCTAACCCCACATACCTTCGATCTTCCCCCATTGCCATCTCACTTCTGTCATTTCCACCTTCAGCTTTGACTCAGATCTAGTCGTCCTCATTGTCATAGGTGTTCTCAATCATTGTCTTTGTCACCTTCGTCCACCTCCACCTCCATCCAAATCTACACCGTTGGACCTCCAAATCTACCTTCTCTTCACCATCACCAAGCTCGGCATCACTCTTCTTCAATCTTCATTCTCGCCGACCCTGGACCATGGAAGCCGCTTTCATCCTCAAATCTCACAAATCTTAGATCCATCATCTTGTAACCTTCTTCCAAAATTTGTGAGCTTCGATTTATGATTATGGTTCTCATTATACCAGATATGCAAATCCACCATGCTTCTAGATCTGTAGAAGAACCTAAAAGAAGGTCTTCCATGGATCACTATTGAAATTTCTTGATGGGTTTCATAGTTTATGATTTCTATAACAATATTTTGTAATTTGTTGGTGGAATTTGCTTGGTTTCATGGTTGAGATTTTTATTTTTGGTTGTCAGCAACAAAGACGAGGGGAAGCGACAGGGGATAGTTGATTTTTTAGCAGGTGTCTGTCTTTTGGTTTTTTGGTTACGGGCATGTTTGTCAATTCACTTTAAATTTTATTAAAATAAATATAAAAAATAAATCTATTACATTCCTTCGTAATATTTTAAATATTATATCAAACAAACTTATATATAAATATTATTATATTATATTTTTTCATATTTTTCTTATTACATGACTTAATATCATATTACATGACTTAACATTAGGGAATTGAACGAAATGAGTTTGTCAATATTTAGGCAATATTCCTATGTGAATTGGTATTGGCATTGTATTTTCACTAAAAAATTTTGGCAGCATGTGTCAGTGGGATCGCTTCATGGGTCATGATCACTTGCCATCATCATCCTAGTGCGAAGGCAAGCATGAACTGCACCTACAAGTTGAAATATTAATTAAAAAAAAATATGAACTACACCTGCACAAGTTGAAACATTAATTAAAAAAATCACATGTACAGTGATCCAATATCTTTCTGGAAGGTTCCAATATCTTCAACCTAAGAAAGTGAAAAGTATATTATTACCTTGAGCAAAACGGCAGGGAAAAGTAGATTGTTTTCTCTTGAGAATTAAAAAAAAAAGAATATAAGGAACAAAAAGGAAGGAGAAAAATTAAGGGCCTGTTTGATAGTATTTTCTATTTTATTATTTTGAGAATAAGTTTTGAAAACAAGAAAATAAAAAAATTTGTTTGAATAATTATTTTTAAAATCATAACTAATGAATGATACATGAGTTATTCAAAATTTATAACTTTACCATTAATGAAGGAGATATTTCTTACATTTCTTTATGTTTTACAGAATAAAATCTACAAAATACCTTAAAGGTGTTCTGAGTTTTCTGTTCTTTTATTTTTTTATTTTCTAAAATAGTTTATAAAAAACAGATTTACCAAACAAGTTTTGTAAATTTTCTATTTCTGAAAATAGAAACAGAATCAAACAAATCCTAAGCCCTAAGTTTCGAAGAAACTAACACAGAAGGTGAAGGTGCAACTGCAACCACCGATAAGGCCGAATGGCTCTTTTTATGGCAGATTTCCCAATTTCTATTAGGCCATTGTTTCAGATCCATTGGCTGTGAGAAAGAGAGAGAGAGATTGAAATGGAAGAAATATATGTACTTTTATAACTTTTTTATGCATATATAATCAACAACAAACTTAAATGCCGGTCAAAATATATAAGTTTTAATATTTATATTTTCACATCTTTTTTATGCACCGTTTGCCAAATAATACTTCACACTGAAATGTATAAAATATTCATCAAATAAACATATAATAGCAATAAAACTATATCATTGTTAGCAGAAGGAGAGATCTCAAGTAGAAAAGTATATCTTCCAAGATTGAGTGTGAGTTCAATTGTACCCACTTTTAGTAAAAACCTATGAAGAAAAAAAATTATGATATGAACATCCTAAAATTACTGACTTTATTGTAGAAAAGGTTTCAGTTCCCATACTGATATTTACCCATAATTCATTATTAGGATTTTTATGAAGCTAATATTTGCTAATCTCTTTATCAAGCTAGCATTGATATTATCTCCCTAAGCACGTTGCCTACTTAATTGTTATCTTGTTAGTTTGCAATCTGTAAATACTGTGTTGCCTTTTTTTTTTTTTAAGGGAAAGCAACCTTGATTCTTTTGAATCTTTGCTAATCAATCATATTTTCTTTCTCCTAAAAAAGAGAAAGCTAGCATTAACATTATCAATGAACTTAAAAAACATATAACCTAGAATATAGTCAAGCATATTCAAAATATTTGTGAAAACATGTAACCATATACTGAGGTGGTGGATGTAACATATCAATGGAAAGGTGGTTTTTTTTATTTTTTTGTGAAAATGGAGGAGGTAGAAGAGATGCGAAGTGGAAGTATTCATATCCTGTCTGATATATGTGAAAGAGTAAATCAATCAATAATAAATGAAGAAAGGACATAGAAGAGAATAGTTCTGAACTTCTGACAAATGTCCGTGTGCACTTAATCTTTACAGGAGAGTAGACTAGTTGGCAAAAAAAATCTGGGATAATAGTATCCTCATTCAATGAGTTTCATATTATTTTACTTTTTAATTTAAAATAATTTTTTCTGTGAAAAAGAAAAAAGAATTGCTTCTCCACTTTACAGTGTTACAAAATTTGAAAGAAATAAAAGAGAGATAAATAAAATGGGACCCAAAAAATAATTTATAGTTTACTGCCAAAACCCAAAGTGTGGGTTATAATTTTAAACCAACTCCATCAAAACAAAATAGGAGAATCGAAAAATGGGAGAGAGAGAGAGTAGAAAAGAACGACAGATTTATGCGGGTATGGGAGGGAGTTTCGGTTTCTGTTCCAACATGGACAGCATTATTAATTAGATTTGACAATTCCCTAAGCGACAAAAAAGCCCTTCATGAGGAAAGGATATAGGAGGAATTTCCATTGGTACTTATCAGCACGTGTTCATCGCGGATTTGAACTGTCGATATTAAAATTGAATGATTTGTATTTAATTTTATTTTAATATTATATTTTTTTTATATATTTTTATTTTATTAGATATAAAATATAAAATAAAGATAATTTTATACTTATTACTTTTTTAAAAAAATATAATTATTATTAAAAAAATTAAAATAAAAAATTTTAAATCTGAAACATGCAGATTAAAACTAAAAAATATAAATTGAGTCCTAAATAATGAGCATTCATCAGGCACCGAATGGAAATTCGATATATGAGTTATGGATGCCGTTGACTCCATGCATCGCCGAATGAAAGCCATACATTTGATGTGAAGTTTTTAATAATGCTTTTATAGGAACAGAATAGTTTTCTTTGGAGGAAAAAAAAAACATAATAGTTTTCTATATACATATTTAAAAGAAGAAAAAGTCATTGGATTCCAGCAGGAGTGATTTTAACCAATCTGTCAAGAGGTGGAATACGTGGGAGCTTGCACTGAAATAATTAGTTTTTAATGTGATTTAAATATATTTTTTTTATAAAAATAAATATATTATATTTAAAAATATTATTTTTAAAGATATTATTTATGATTGTGATGATTGAAATAATTAGTTTTATAATATTATCAATATTTATTTTTGTATTATTTGTGATATAATAAATGAAAGAAGTAAATGTACTAAATGTCACTCTTAAATTTCTCTTGTAACTTTTTATACAACTTGTTCCCTCTCATAAAAATGACTTTTTTTCGTAATTTCCATGCTGATGTCCAATCCAATCTAACAATATTAATAGCATATTTGGATAAGCTTATTAAGCACTTATGGGGATCTATAAGTGCTTATGTGGTGGAGTTGTCAAATAGAAACAGTTTTTTAATAGGCATTTATGCCTCAAATAAGTACTTATGGAAGAAACTGATTTTTTCAGCTTATGATAATTACTTATCCTCCCATTATCACTTATTTCATTTTTCTTTTTTATTATCCACCCAATAATCATTTAAACCCCAATATCCAAACATATTTCTTTTCTCAAAATCACTTATGCGGTAAAAATATCCAAATATAAATCACTTATTCTCATAATTACTTATGAATAATTACTTATTTTTATAATCACTTATACATAATCTAATCCAAATACCCCCTAAAAGTGATGGGAAGAGATTAAAAAATTACGCTCTACTATTGCTGACATGCCATGTGCCTTGCTCTTAATTTTTCCGAGTTTTCTTAAATTTAAAATTTCATTCCATGAAAACTGAAAAACTATCTTCTGTGTTATTGCTGATCTAACGTGTGGGAAAAATAAATTTAAATTTTTAATCAAGAAAAAAGTATGGAGGTAGGTAAGAATTTTGTTTATATATTTAATATATATATAAATATACCGTGCTTATAAAGGGGTGGCAAATAAAAATTATTTATTTTTTTTCATCTTTATCTATTTTTTTCTCGTTGAAACAAACTCGAAGTCCTTTAACTAGAAAAATCCAAATCTAGAATCAAAACAAAATATCAAACTATATGCTAATATCAATATACAAGTCCCAGAATTAGGGGTGAGCAAAACCGAACCGAAACCGATTACCGAACCGAACAATATGAAATTTGGTTTTTTTGGTTCGGTGTTTTCAGTTTTCGGTTCATGATCGGTTATTTTATCAGTTAAATTCGGTAATATCGGTTCGGTTCGGTTGTCGGTGGAAAAAACCAAATAAACCGAATAGACCGAAATATATCTATATATTTTTTTCTAATATTTTTTAAACATTAAGCGAGCCTCCCTCCTTCTTGAACCACCCTAGCCCAGCCCATTAACTACCCAAATTTGGCCCAAATCTGAAGCTTTCCCCTTCACACTTTAATCCCATTGTGTTCGTCACTCGTCAGTCCGTGTCCCGAATTGAAATTGGCAAAGCAAACTAAACTCTGATCTCTTAAAGAGTGAAGTACCGAAGTTGAAAGTTGAAACCCTAAATCCCCTTTCGGCCCTTCCTTGCGTCGCGTCTCTCCCTCCCACTCCCAGAGTCTCAGTACGACCTCCAATGGCTCGGTGCTCTCTCCCAATCCGACCTCGGCTTCTTTGCTGTGAATCCCACTTCTCTGCTCTGCTCTCACTCTCTTTCCGTTCTGCGACTCGGCTCCATCTCTGTTCTTTGCAAAACTGCAACTGCATCTCAGATCTCCATTGGTAATTTGGCATCGCACTTCACTTCTTCGTGTCTCCATTCTCTGCATTCGTTCTCTTCTCGTCGACAACGCCAGGTATTGATTTATGAGAATATATTTGCTGTTTATATAATACTCTGCTACTTTACTTTTAAAAGAATTGAAGGATTTCTTGTTGCTATTGTTTGAAGAATCAGATTTGCTTGTGGCAATATGAAACAGGGTTTGAAATTAACCCTGCAAAGCACAGCTTGGTCTCACTGTTTTTTTTTTTAAGTTGTATCTGTGGCAAAAAAATAACCACAGAAATTCTTTATATATATTTTTTTGTGGGGCCATCGATTATTTATGTGTGTTTGACGTTGGATTGGAATAGCAGATCACCCACCGACCCAACTTAAAGCAATTCTTTTCGAAGACTATTCTGGAAAAATCATGAGGCAGACTTTTGGTTCGTGTCATTAGTGGTCGATATGATATTAATATATATATATATATATTATTTTTTTCTTTTTGTTTCGTGAGTTATTTAACGTTTTAAAATAAGCAATCCACACAAATAGTATATTTAATTTGTTCCCTATAGATGAGTATCTGATGTTTTCTGGATCTCCATGGCTCATCCCATCATCCTATCCTCTATTAGCGAGGCCAAGTCATAAAATCTGCAATTAGAGTTCTGGGGTTTTTTGGTAATGCTTGAATATTATTATTATCATAGTTTCTTGTAGATGGCTTAACAGAAGGATTCATTTCTCCCCCCCCCCCTTTTTTTTTGTTTCATTGATTGAAAAGTTTATAGTGCTATTGTTATGTGGTGAATAATTATTGATCTTAAATTATATTAATAGATTACTAATTTAGTAGATAAAATTTTATTGGATAAGCAATGACCATACAATATTAGCCCATATAATTAATATATCTAAGTGAAAAAGGGATTATATATATATATAAATATATACTGATGTGGACAAAATGATTTAAAAACAAAAATATGATATGTTATTTTATTCATATGTTCACATATTTGTGTTTATTTTAGATGTCTTGCTCATGAATGAATGTCCTTTCATTGAAAAAACTGGTGGATTAATCTAAATAGGCATTTTTTTTTCCACAAAGGTCCATTAAAGGCCCATTATCAGCCCAAACCGAATAAGCTGAATCGAACCGAACCAAAATATTTCGGTTCTATTCGGTTCGATTTTTTAAGCTAATTCGGTTAGGTTCGGTTGTCAAATATGTGTTATTTCGGTTTTCGGTTATTTCGGTTACCGACTGAACCTAACCTAATAACCGAATGCTCACTCCTACCCAGAATCGCTTGGGATTTCAATGGAGGACGTCACAATATGTGGCCGATCATGAGCAAGAAACTCGCCATTGGAAGATGAAGAAGGGGTGAGGGCCAGTGAAGGATGAAAAGGGTACAGATGGTAGAAGGAAAGAAGAAGAGAGAGGGAGAAGGGTAGTGTGAATGAGTCACCGATGAAGAAATATGTGACAAGCATATTTCAGTCTGATTGATTTTTCTAACATTTGAGTATGATCTACCTTGTGGTTGATCAAAACCAATCTGATGTGTTGCTCTTAATTTTAAAATACTATAAAATTATTTTATTTTATTTTTATTTTTAATGAAAAATTTAGATTTCATTTTTGGGTATATTATGCTCAAGATATTTTCAAATATTATAAAATTATTTTATTTTTATTTTTAGAAAAAAATTAATTTTTTTAAATTACTAATTTATACCCAAATTAAATTTATATATATTATGTTTCAAAGAAAAGATTTTCCAAGATTCTGTCGGATTACTCCTGCAAATTCTGCCCTGCATAGAAAATTTAATATTTATACCGAAATTGTCATGTCTGCAGGCCAAAGGGAAAAAAGCAATAATCAAGACGTGTCAGGAATGAGATCCGTTTTTTTCCCCCCTTCAAAGTTAACAGTCTATTGACTCCAAGTCACTGACAACATGTTTTCTGTTACTTTTAAAGTAGATGAGAAGTATTTCAAAAAAAAAAAAAGGTGACAAGTAAATGTCAGTAAATGCTTTTTTAGTATATTTGGAAGTAAACCTTTGGCACACGTTTCTTTGGTTAGAGGTGAAATTTGGAGCTACATACTGAATATGTAATAACCTTTCTTGTTTGAAATGCAAAATTTTATATTTAAGTAAATATGGACATAAATAAAAAGTATATTGAAACGGATCCAACTACTCCGCCATCCGCCGTGTAACTCCCTCGTTAATGCCATGAAACTCCTTCGTTACGTTCGCCGTGTAACTTCTGTTGAAACAAGAGTTTTGATGATTCTAAACCAACATTCAAGAGCTTGGATTGAAGATATCAAAAGAGATCAAAGATATTTCAAGTGAAGACTTTATGAATATTTGCTATTAGATCTTTTGTAGAATCTTAGTTTTTGTTATGATTGGGTAAAAGATTTTGATTTGAAGAAAAGATGTTTTCAAACTTTGATTTTATGTTAAATCTTTAAATATTTGAAAAACACCCACAAACAGACGAAGGTTGAAAGTTTAAACTAAACTGTCAAGTTAGAAATTCGAACTTTGCCTTTGGAAATTCGAATTTCGAGCTAAAACTGAATAAGTCTAAAGAGATGGCTCTCTGTCAGACGAATTTTGGCTATTCAAAATTCGAATTTTCATCTAGTCTGAAAGAAGCTTTTTGGTAATAGACGAACTTTACATTTTCAAAATTCGAATTTCAAGTAAAATGAAGTTTGTGAAAAATCAAAGAAATTCGTCTGAAACTATGATAAAGTGCATCTGAAATCAAAATGAAATTGAGTTTGATAAATGCTCTCTGACAGACGAATTTTGAACTTCCAACATTCGAATTTTCATATAAGTCTGAAAGATGCTTCTTTGCAACAGACGAACTTTGAGTCTTCAAAATTCGAATTTCAAACAAAACAAAACTTGAGAAAATAGAAGAAATTCGTCTGAAACTATGTTAAAGTTCATCTGAGATCAAGAATGATTTAAGTTTCAAAACTGCTCTCTGACAAACGAATTTTGAACATTAAAATTCGAATTTCAGAAGCTAAGTTCTTGAGTCTGTTTAAGTGAAACATTGACATACGAATGATAAGAACTTGCAACATTCGAATGATGAAATTAGTCTGAAAAGAGTCTCTCTGACAGACGAATTTCACCCTTTCAAAATTCGAATTTCGAAGAAAGTAATCTATTGTGCCCCTTTAAACATTCAATGGACAGACGAATTTTGGGGATCCAAAATTCGAATTTCGAAGGCACTGTAGAAAATTAAAAACACTGTTCACACTTAACCGAAAAACTTTCTTCTTGAAAATTCGTATGTCACATTGTGAAAATGTTTTGTAAGTTTCAAAATTCGAATTTCACTTAATGAACAGACGAACTTCGTGTTGTAACGTTGGAAGCTTTAACCTTCGGTTCCTTCAAAATTCGTCTGTTGACCAGCCAAAATTCGAATTTCAGTATGTCAGAAACATTAAATGCGGTTGGTAAACGGATAGTTTTTCAGAGTAACCGTTGGATAACTTCTCCAACGGATAGATTAAAGTCTCTAATGGATATTTGAGACCTAAATCTATAAATACAACAACATTTGAAGTTGTGGGTAATGAATCAAACTTGTATATACCGAATTTCTGCTGAATCTTTTCTCAAAAGCTTTTTACCCTCTCAACTTCTATACTTGTACTGAAACTTTCATATCTACTCTTTTCAAGAGAGTTATTTCATTGTAATCAATCTACTCTTCATCTGAGAGATACATTTACTTGTGAGGGCTATTCACAAGGGGTCTGGGAAGCACATAGTGAAAGTGCTTAGAGAGTTTGAGAGAGCTCAGAAACAGAGCATACTCATGTACTGTGGCTTTAGCAAGAAGCCCACTGAAATTCTTGCTGTATAGTGGATAAATCTCAAGAGGTGTCTTGAGGACTGGATGTAGGTCAAGTGAATAGATCGAACCAGGATAAATCACTGAGTTCTCTTCTCCTTATCTTTACTTTTCACCTTGCTCTGTTTTACGCATTGTTTTCATTATACTGTGATATCTTCACTTACTTCACTTTGTGCAGAAAAATTTCAAACTTCCCAATTCACCCCCCCTCTTGGGAAGTCAGCCTTGCTAACAACTTCCTCATTAAAGCCATGTAACTCATGTAACTCCCTCGTTATTGTCCTAAATGTTCTGTAACCCCTACCCCTGAAAAGTAGTATAAAAAGGGGCTTTCTGCTTTGTCTAGAATCATTCAGAAATCAATCAAGTTTCTTTCAAGTGAGTTGAGTGTTTTCCTTCGTTTTTGTGCCATTTTTGGTATCAGAGCCTGGCTAGAGAGAGTCCAGAAGCCAAGAGGAGTGAGAGAGCCGACGGAAAACAACCTGAAAGTGAGCTGCCACCGCCGCCGCCGCAGTCAGAATCTATTTCCGGTCATTTTTCAGGCAAAAGGACATCACCATCAAGCTCGGAAGGCCGGAAAACCTCTGTCTAGAGAGTTTTGCCGCCGTTGGACCCTCCATGCGCCTCCACGAGCCACCGCCGGAACTCCACGCGCCGTCGCCGTTGACCCATGGGTCGCACGCGCCTACTGGAGGTTGAAGACGATGACGTCATCTGCCACGTCATCTTGACCTGTCCAGTCAGCGACAGATCAGCCACCCAGTGTCTGCCACGTGTCGTATTTGCCACGTCACCCAACACAGTCAGCCAAACTTCTCATATTTACAGTTTGACCCATAAATTTTTTCATATTTATATTTTGCCCCTATATTTTCCATATTTACATTTTGGCCCTAACTTTTCCCGAATTACATTTTGGCCCCTTTACTTCTTAAAATTGCAATTGTGTCCCTGAACTTTTTGAAATTGCAATTTGGCCCCCATATTTTTCCAAAATTATAGTTCTACTTCAAACTTTCCTAAAATACCTTTTCTACCCCTACACTCCATAAAATTACCTTTTCACCCCTATTCCTTTTAATTGTTTTTTCCTAAGTCCTAACCTTGCAGGAAGGCAAAAAAAAAATGCCTCTAAGACGCAAGAATGTACAGGACGTTGCGATGGACGGGATGAGACGACGAATACAAGAATTGGAAGCTACCGTAGAATTGCAGTGAGCTTTGCTAGAAACTCAAAGAGAAAACCTAGAAGGTGACTCGGGTAGCAGCAGTTCGTCATCCACTGACAACCACCGCCAACCTCAACAACAACCATTCCGCTCTAATGACATCAAAGTAGACATTCCGGAATTTGAGGGAAGACTCCAGCCAAATGAGTTGTAGATTGGCTTCAAACTGTTGAGCGAATATTTGAATACAAGGAGATTCCAGACAGACAAAAAGTCAAGATAGTCGCTCTTAAACTCAAGAAACATGCTTCCATATGGTGGGAGAATATCAAACGGAAGCGATTACGAGAGGGAAAGCACAAGATTGAGACTTGGGAGAAAATGAGACGACAGCTCACCAGGAAGTTCCTACCGGAGCATTACCACCAGGATAATTTTATCCAATTGCAGAATCTTCGACAGAGGTCCTTATCTGTAGAAGAATACACCAGAGAGTTTGAAAAACTTATGATGAAGTGTGACATACAGGAGAAGGAGGAGCAAACGATAGCTCGTTATCTTGTAGGGTTAAACGCTGACATCAGTCATCCAGTCCAGCTTCAGCAGTATTGGACTTTGGATGATGTGATTCGCCTAGCCATCCGTGTGGAGAAGCAAACGCCTAAGAGGTCTTCTTATCAACCTTCTTCTTCTAGGGGTTATTTTGAGGGTCGAAAGGCAGAATTTTAGCAGCCCGCTTCATCAGGCAAGCCGCAGCCTAGCACTATGCGCAAGTCTCCACCAAATATTGTCAAGGAATCTGGCTCTACAGCACCCCGATGCTTTAAATGCCAAGGTTTTGGTCACATTGCCTCAGACTATCCTACTCGAAGGGTTATCACTATTAGGGAAGGGCAAGTTTATGAAGCACCTGACGAAGATGAAGAGGAGACTACATATTATGAGGCCGAACCAGTATATGACGAGGAGATTACGCCTGCAGATCAAGGAGAGGCTTTGGTTATTAGACGAAGTCTACATGCAGCTGTAGTTAAGGAAGAACTCTGGCTGCGACGCAACATTTTTCACACTCGTTGCACTACCCAGGGCAAAGTTTGTAATGTCATTATTGACAGTGGGAGTTGTGAAAACTTAGTGTCTGACTACATGGTGCAGAAGTTGAAGCTACCAACGCATGTCCACCCTCATCCTTACAAGCTTCACTGGCTTAATACTGTAAGCGAGGTAAAAGTTTCTAAGCAATGCCTTGTTACTTTCTCTATTGGGAATAGATATTGTGACGATATTTTGTGTGATGTTGTTCCCATGGATGCATGCCACCTTCTTTTGGGGAGACCATAGCAATATGATCGATATGCTTTGCATGATGGACGTACAAACACCTACTCCTTCACTAAAGACGGTGTCAAGATCAAGTTAGTGCCTCTACCGCCTAGTGCATTTAGCAAAGCCTCAACAAAAGCTAAGCCATTGGTGACTTTGATGACGAAAGAAGAGTTCAAGGAGATGAAATCTGAAACCCAGACAATGAGTTTCATACTGGTACTCGAGGCAAACAGTGAGTCCACCATCTCACTACCAGTTATGCCCTTATTATCTGAATTTCCAGATGTGATAGCTGATGAGATACCACTCGAGTTGCCACCCATGCGAGACATACAGCGTGCCATTAATTTTGTTCCAGGAGCAGTCATTCCTAACAAGCCTGCTTATAGGATGAGTCCTCAGGAACATGCCGAAGTCCAGCGACAAGTTGAAGAGCTATTGAAGAAAGGGCTGGTTCAGGAAAGTGTTAGCTCTTATGCTGTACCTGTTCTGCTAGTACCCAAGAAAGATGGAAGTTGGAGAATGTGCATCGATTGCCAAGCTGTTAACAAAATTACTATCAAGTATCGGTTTTCGATACCCCGGCTCGATGATATGTTAGACCAGCTGTATGGTGCCACTACCTTTTCCAAAATTGACCTTCGTAGTGGGTATCACCAAATTCGGATTCGGCTAGTAGATGAATGGAAAACCGCTTTCAAGACAAGAGATGGCTTGTATGAGTGGAATGTGATGCCTTTCAGACTAACTAATGTCCCTAGCACCTTCATGCGCCTGATGAATTTTGTATTGCGACCCTTCACTGGCAAATTTGTTGTTGTTTACTTTGACGATATTCTTATTTACAGCAAGAGTTTGGAAGAACACTTCGATCACATACGACAAGTTTTGCAAGTTCTGCGAGACCAAAAGCTTTTTGCCAACCTAAAGAAGTGCACCTTTCTTGCCAATGAAGTTGTTTTTTTGGGGTACATCATCACCACAGAAGGAGTTCGAGTTGATCCTAGTAAAATTGAAGCCATAAATAGTTGGCCAGTTCCAAGATCTCTTCAGGAAGTTCGAAGCTTCCACGGATTGGCTTCTTTCTACAGGAGGTTTAAAATTAGAGCTTAGTTCGAAAATCTTAATGGCATGATGGAATTTAAAATGGCCAAGGCTTGAATGAGATGTCAACCGGCTTATACAGCGATGCCGAATATGTCATTTGGCTAAGATGAAAGGGTAAAATACAGGATTATACATGTCATTGCCGGTTCCAGAAGTACCATGGGAAGATGTGAGCATGGATTTTGTTCTTGGTTTACTCCGAACACAGAGGCAAAAAGATTTCATCATGGTTATTGTGGATCGATTTTCGAAGATGGCCCATTTTATTCCTTGTCAAAAGACCAATGATGCTGTGCAAGTTGCAGATTTGTACTTCAAAGAGATTGGTCGTCTCTATGGAATTCCAAAAACTATTACTTCTGATCGTGATGTTAAATTCTTGAGCCACTTTTGGAGGACGTTATGGAAGAAGATGGGAACTAAGCTCCAATTTAGCAGCGCTGGCCATCCACAAACGGACGGTCAAACTGAAGCTATTAACAGAGTTCTGGGAAATCTTCTTCGAAGTTTCATGGGAAAGAATTTGAAGCAATGGGACCTCATTCTTGCTTAAGTTGAATTTGCCTATAATAATTCTGTTAATCAAGCAACTGGGAAGTGTCCGTTTGAAGTTGTTTACGGCACTCGTCCCCTTAGTCCACTAGACTTGACCCCTTCACTTGATAGGCAGCAGTATAGTTCTGATGCAGATCAAAGGGCTAAAGAAATCAAAAAGTTGCATGAACAAGTTCATGAAAGAATCCAGAAGCAGAATTTCAAACTCAAGACACAGCGAGACAAGCATCGGAAACAACAGATCTTTAATGTGGGAGACTTGGTTTGGATACATCTCAGAAAAGAATGCTTTCCAAAATAACCCAATGCCAAGCTGTCACCCAAAGCTGATGGTCCTTTCAAGATTGTACAAAAGATCAACAATAATACTTATAAAGTTGAATTGCTTGGTGCTTATGGCATTTCTGCCACTTTCAATGTTGCTGACTTGTCACCCTATTTGGATGATGATGCTGACTTGGACTCGAGGGCGAGTTCCGTCCAACCCGGGGAGAATGAAACGGATCCAACTACTCCACCATCTGCCGTGTAACTCCCTTGTTAATGCCATGAAACGCCTTCATTACGTCCGCTGTGTAACTTCCTCATTAAAGCCATGTAACTCATGTAACTCCCTCGTTATTGTCCTAAATGTTCTGTAACCCCTACCCCTGAAAAGTAGTATAAAAAGGGGCTCTCTGCTTTGTCCAGAATCATTCAGAAATCAATCAAGTTTCTTTCAAGTGAGTTGAGTGTTTTCCTTCGTTTCTGTGCCATATATTCATCTGAAAAAGAAAAATGATGCCAACTAATTGATTCTGAAAAGCTAAATAAAAGAGGAAAAAAGGTAAAAAGTTTGTTTCATTTGCCACTAATTTTTTCTTCATAGAACCACACGCAACGATTAATTATTCATCCAGGATTTATGAAGAAAGAGATATTTCATGGGACTGTTCATCACTTTTCTTCTCCTATCTTAGCGGAATATGAAACGCCATTATGGACATAGATTTAAATTAATTTGTTCCAGATTTAAATTAATTTGTTCCCTTACAAACGATAATTCCTGTCTCAGTCTTGCTATTGATCTATATAACTAACAACCAAATTCCAGAATTATTAAGCATGTATAATTATTCCTTAATCATCAAAAAGATTAAAAATCATTATAGTAGTATTGAATAATAAACCACTCTCACAGACAATGATTAATCGTGAAAAAACTGCAAGATAACATAAATCACAGCATCTACTACACGATAAACACTTGTTACATCTTTAAGTTCATGTAGCAGTCAACTGAACCATGCCTTAACAGCAATATGGAAATTACTCAAGCCAAAATTCCTCAAACTAGTGAGAACTACACGAATTGGGTCCACAAAGCTAGGATTGATCATCGAGGCAGTGACAGAATCATTTTTAACCTTGGCGACAGGTACTAAGGGTATTTTTGGTAAACCAAACCATAACTTTTAATCATTATTTTTTTTATCCAAATAAGTTTATGGTTTACTTCTCTATTTTTATCCAAATTTTATTTTTATAAATTATAATTATTTTAACATATATTTTATAAAAAAATAATTCAAACAGACACTAAATGTTTATTCAAAATGAAGATCGTGAGAGGGCAAAACCATGAAGATTTTCGCAGAAAATGGTGAGGCTTCCATTTGTAGATACTATTGAGCATGGAAAGTGCAGCTACAGTTTAAGAGTGAGACTCTCCTATCCCATTTTTCTAGAAATACGACCACCGAACTTTATGCACCTCGTGTAACATCATATTCCTCCGCTTTCCACTCCCACCAAAGCATATCCCGAAATACACTGTTCAATAATTATCTTGGCACCAAATAACTAATTCATCTGATTTAGGATCTGTTTAAATTTAATTATGTATACGTAATTATGAGAATAAATATTCATTTATTAATAAATGATTATATTAAAAGTGATTTATATTTAAATATTTTTATCCCATAAGTAATTTTAAGAAAATAAATGTGTTTGAATATTGAGATTTGAAATGATTATTGGATAGATAATAAGAAGAAAAAATAAAAAAAGTAATTATAGGAAGATAAATGATTATCATAAGAAAAAAAAATTAGCTTCTTCTATAAACAATTGTTTAAGGTATAAATACTTACTGAAAAATAATTTTCATTTAACAATTTCTCCATATAATCTCCCACAGGTACTTATTTCTCAAATCCAATCAGGCACTTATTTAATCTTCTAACTGGAAAAAAGTGTTTTTTTTTTCAACCTAAAGTTAACAACATGCAACAATACCATGGCAGCACACAAACAATAAAAGATTGAAACTGCATGAGGTGATCCCCAACAGCAAATATGATCTTCCTTGTGGTTCATCAAAACTAGTCTGCCGTAAATAGATAGAAATCAAGTTTTTTTGGCTAAAAAGGAGAAGATAAAATCATAAAAATCAGATTTTGAATGTTCACTTAATACAAAGATAAATATAATACAAATACACAAAGTTTAACAAAGACTGGACGGGAAAATTTCCCATTAGGCACAAAGGGAGTCGAAATCAATGAATAATGTATATTAGCTTGTATATCATCACAAACACAATTTTCAAGCCACCAGATCTTTAAAGAGTGATAAAGATGAGAAAAAGGGAAGAGAATTTCTCTCCATGAGGTGAGACCCAGCTTAGTGGCAGAGGCTTCGCCTCTGCTCCAATTTTGACCCAATCTGGAAAAAGAAATGAAAATAATGAACAAAAAGAGACTAGAAAGGGGAAAAGAAGAAAGAGGAGTGGAGGATCATCTTCTTCTTCCTCCGGTCATTAGCATGCTGGAGTTCGCTGAAGAGAATGACAGATCACTGTTGGTGGGGCACAGTGAAGGCATGAATGGTAAATGCACCATGGGTACATTGCGCAGACAAGAGAGATCTAAGATAGAGTGAGAGAAAGAGGTGCACGATGAATGCACAGAGATTACGGTAGGAGTAAGAGATTTCTAAAATAGAGCGAAATAAGAAGCAAGAAAATGAATATTATGTATTCTGAATCAATTAAATCAACTTGGAGAAAAAATTCAAATCACATTTATTGCAGTCACTGCTAACAATTGATACACAAACCTGAATTTACATTAATTATTTGGTTGTAAAAGGAGAAGCCGAAAATAAAAGAGAGATAATTTTGTAAGGACAAAAGAGAGAGAGACAATTAGAAAAGTAAAGGAATAGGAGTTTCTGGAGAAAGAGACAGGATAAATGGAGTGAATTTTTACCTATGAAGCATCGATATTTTAAAAATGTAAATGCACCTATCTCTGATATGTAATGATCTTAAATTAGAAAAGTTTCAAAAATAACAAATAACAAAATAAATATATAATAAATATGCTTATTAGAGGTAAAAGTTAATTACTTGATTTATTTCATCTCTATATGTCTATATAAAAAAATAAAATAATAATAATAATAATAAATAAATTTTATTAAATGAGCTTTGAGTAAAGAATTAGAAATTATTGGTAAATACATCTTAAAGTTTTTATCAAATTATGATTTCAAATCCTAATTAGGCACTTAGAATAGATTTTCTTTCTATTTTTCCTAATATTTATGAAATTACTTAAATATCCCTTCCTCACCCTTCTTATTTAATATGGGTTTTGGGTCATTTCCACAACCACTTTCCTTTTTATTTTAGCAGCTGAATACTCCAGAAACGGGGGAAGAAAATTTCTTTGTTGTCTTTCATCTCGTGCCCCGTCCACCACCACCTCGTTCTGTCTTCCTCTTACTCGCACAATACTCCCGTCTTTCTCTATATTGTGTGCCATCCTCCTCCTCTTCTTTAGTTGTGGAGATAACATAATTGTAAGTATGCTCTTTCCTTCATTATTTTACTGCACTTTAATAATTTCCTCCTCTCTCTTTAATCATTGCATCCATGTTTCCTCTTTTCCCTATTATGCAACGTTTTCCTTCCCTCTTCTTAGTGCTGTCCATTTGTAGGTGTGGGTATGCACGTGGCTAAGCATCTTCCTTCAAAAAAAGGGGGGGGGGGGGGGAGGGTCTGCTACGTTACGTTGAAACAGGGGAAAAAGATGAGAAGTAGTTGATGGCCAAATTCTGATGTGAGGAAGCTTAGTTGTAATAGAATCTTAACAATAAATTTTTTGGTTTATATTTATATGGAACTTGTTTGGCTAATGGTCTAGATTTAAGTGATTTGTTTTATGAACCCATATTTTATTACCTACTAGGTGTTTGTGAAAATGTTTGAAAAAGAAATTTTAACTGAAATAAGTGATTGATCATGGCTAATGAAATACTAGTTAATTTGTGGAATATAATTTACTTAAGGGGAAATGACACTTGAGGACCAAAATTTTGAATTAATCCCAGTTTAGGACCACAAAATTCAAAAATGCCAAAAAAGTATCATGATTTTCAATTAATTAAAAATGTAAATATGAAATGGCCTAAATGCCCTTGTTAAAACGTTTTACACTCAACATCTGCTTTTTATTACTCTTTTTTATAAATTTGACACTGAACATCCCAAATTTTACACTGAATACAATAAAGAATTCAACTCTCAGAAATTTACACTCATCTTCTGCGTTTTACTACTCATATTCCACAATTTGACACTGAAGACCCCTGATTTTATACTGGATAAGTCTCAGAATTTTATACTCAACTTTCATTTTTTACTACTCAACATCTATTTCTTACTACTATTTTTCATAAATTTTACACTAAACTTCCTCAATTTTATACTCATATTCCATAATGTGTTCAGTGTAAAATTGGAGATGTTCAATGTCAAATTTATGAAAAAGAGTAGTAAAAAACAGATGTTGAGTGTAAAATGTTTTAACAAGGGCATTTAGGTCATTTCATATTTACGTTTTTAATTAATTTGAAATCATGGTCCATTTTTGGTATTTTCGAATTTTGTGGTCCTAAACTGGGATTAATTCAAAATCTTGGTCCTTAAGTGTCATTTTCCCTTTACTTAATTTTTATGTTAAACATTGAAAGATTTACATCTTAAAGCTAAGTGGTTGTAATAATTAAATTGGGATGTTATAAATTGTAGTTCATAAGCATATTAGATAATATACACCAAATATTTGTTCGTTACATTCAAGAAAATATAAGATAATGTATAATCTTTTCAAACCATAGTTACAAATTGAATTATAGGTTTATATATATTAACAGAATTTTTATTAAGCTATCTATATAAAAATCAACTATTAATTATTCTCCTTTTGAATAGATAGGTACCTATCTGAATAAGTTTTTGTGAGATTTTCTATTGAGTTGTTGTATGTGGAGAGCGTATCAGGTAAGTAAATAACGTCCCACTATAAATTTACATTGATACTTTTAACTGAGTTCAATTTTAAATCAGTTTTTATTCTTCTTGCTTGCACTAAAGTATTGTACTTTGACAAAGGTTATAAAAATATTTTGTTAAGAGTTAGAGTTTTACTTGTAAGTTTCTCCCATTTGTTTGGCCAATATTTGTACATACATGAAATGGGTGAAATGATTTCAAAGTTATTATTTATGCTTCATGTACAATGAATGGTTGAACTATAGGGGTATTTGTATTCCATGCATGCCATAATGGTTTTAAGGGATCGAGCACATAATGCTGGTTGCTAACGGCAGTTCTGTTAGTCCTTGGTGCAACATGGTTAACACCCAGCTAGCAAGGTTTTCGTGAGCATCATCATACTCATGCCTGTTTTCGTGGCTTTTAGCCGCGTCGGATTAGTTACTTACTCTCGTGGATTGTGTGTCCATACCTATCTCTTCATTCTGTTTAGGTCCTCTCAATAAACGTTTTAATCTTTATTTTGAATTTTAAAGGATGGTTCTTATATCATGTTTTATGTGATCATACATTGACTTTTTCTATTCTTGATCATGTTACTTTATGGTAAATAGTTAATTAAAAATTGTTATGGCTCTATCTAATTTTAGTTAAAGCAAAACTTCCTTGCATATGATTTGGGATAACACTTTGCATGGTTTGTTATTTTTGTTTCAAACTTATTTACATTTATTGTTAAAATTACAATTGTTCTATTTACCTTGTCTTTAATATGAATATTTCTACTTTGGGATGTTATTTACTGGTAAATATAATTTTTAGCCTCAATAGTAAAGTTGACCCTACCCTTCCAGTAGATCCTTGAAAGGCATCTTCTGCTGCTAGGAAGCTTTTGAATACTCTTTTGGACGAACTAAGTTGAATGTAAAGTTTGTAATTTGTTGTCACAACTTTTGTATTTAGTTTTTATATGCTCCACAAGACTTATAGGTAGGATCCTTATCTTTTAGTGTGTTGATATATATATTTATGCTGGGGAGTGGAGCTTCCTTTATTGTATTTTATTTGGTAAAGCTGTTGTAGAACTTTCAGGAGGTCCTATTTATAGGGGAAATTCTGCTGAAATTTCTATAAAATATTTAACTACATATATACTTGTAAAAGTAAGCTTAACTATGGTCCTTGGAATTATAATTACATTTTTTTTTGGATTTAACAGTGAGTTTGCAGGCGTATAAGGCTTATGGGAAAAAAATGGGGAAATTTCCTCACTTTCCATGCCAGTCACACCCATATTTTGTGACGTGACATGATAATGATACGATACGATGTGTGTATTGTACTTGTGCATACATATCTATCTATACCACTTTGTATTCATATGTATCACTTCAAATTTTTACACTAAAATATGACTATTTGAAGTTATTATAGTATTTTATGATTTATTTTACCATTTATATCATAATTTTTAGAATATTTAATATTCATTTTTCTTTTAATGGATAAATTTATAAATTATACTTATAAATAATTACATAAATAATATTATATTTGTATAAATATCCACTGCGCCCGTATCCTAAAATTTTAGAAATTGACATATCTTCTGTATCATACTATATCGTATCTGATACACGTATCCGTATCGGTGCTACATAGATTTTTACAAAATTGAAAAGAAGTGTAGAATTTAATCTAAAATACAAAAATAATTTATTTAAGTATTTTCTAATAGATAACTTATGGGATTACTTTAATTGATAATATTAAACATAGGTAATAATATTTAAAATAATATTAAATATTTATTAGTGGAAAAGATTTAAAATAAAATTAAAACATAATTCTAAAAATAAAAATATTATCAATTACAAATTAATCATAAAGATTTAATATAATTAGGTTTAAAAACTGAATAAATTAGCATTATTTTAAAATAATCTTTGAGAAATTATTGGGATTTTATTTCATTGGTTAATATATATGTAAATTTAATTATCCTATTATTTATGACTTTAAATTTTAAGTTAAATTTAATAATCCTATTCTTGTATTTAAAAATACCATTGGGATATCATATGTAAATTTAATAAGGGTATCGATTAGTAATTTTTTCCAGCATGATTATTCATTATCTCACTCGGAGGGTTCTTTTCCTCATGGGTCCCATGCCATAAAGAAAGGGAAAAAATATAAAGTTTTTTGTACAGCAATTTTAATTGTAACATGAGCATGGGTGAATAATACTTTTCACTTTTAGATTATGAAGGTTATAGATAGATAGTTGAAATATAGGGATAAGAAAAAATAAAAGAAATTTTTTTTTAATAAAAGGAGTTTCCAGGACATTTCTTAGTATAAGCATTCTCAAAAATTTAGGGAACCTTTTAAAATCGCTCCGAAAGTTTGAAAACAAATGTTTCCAAAACTTGTGTGAAATTTTTTCTTTTAAGAAAAGTAATTTCTATGTTGATTGTAGCTATAACTGATATAGAAATTTAATTTTTACGTTGGTTAAAAATGGCAAGCTGACATAGAAATTTAATTTCTATGTTGATTGAAAATGACAACCAACATAGAATTATTTTATTTCTATATCAGCTAAATTCGTATCACTTTCACAATCGGCATAAATGAGCAAAATTAACTGATGTAGAAAATGCTTTCTACACTAGTAAATACTAAGATAATATAGTTACATATATTGACAAAACTTAACTAATACTAACAAATTTTTTACAATAAGAATTAAAATTATAATTTTCTTCATAAACTTTATTCTTAAATAATACCATGTGAAAGTAAGTGCTCATAATTTTCTTCCATGAGATTATGCCACGTCAATATGTGGCAGATGATTTGTAGGGATGCTTCCCGAAGATTATCGACAGAGCAATGCTTCATTATCCTTCCGCCTCTCCGTTTCCTTGGGATTTTTGTTTTTTATCCTGAATTTTTTTATTTGTTTTTCCCAAATATCTACTCAATTTTTTAGAGAACCTTCCATCTTTTCCTTTTCTCTATGTGTGGCTTCGATTTGTCCAAATCAAAGAGGTGTGTTCGTCAATTGGGAATTCAGATCAAATCAAAGAATGCAACAATTATCATAAAGTCTTTGAACCAAATGAAAATGATCCCATTTTCCATTCCATGTAAAGCTCCTCAAAAAACAACAAAAAAGGAACACACACAAGACACAACGGCTTCCATGACATTCTGGTTATTGTCCACAAAAATAGAGCTAATGGTGCTTTCCGTAATTTCATTTAGTTCTTTATCCTTGTTATGCAAATCTAAGAAGGGTTAGATTAGTAACATGGGAGTTGGTCTCCAAGGCAGACTTTACCTGCAAGGTTAGGGGTTCTGACCTTGGAGATACCCTCCTAGGGAGAGGTTTTGCCTGAATACTGGCCCTGCCTTAATTCTGGATTAATCATGGCTTCTCATGGTCCATGGATATTAGATGCTAAAAGCAATAAAAAAATTATTGTTGTGAAAAAGCTTCTTGCTTTTTATAAATATGGGCACCCAAAGGCCTCACTGCTTTTATAGTTTCTTAACCATTCAAAATATAAATTATAAATGCCTTACTAATTTACTGAAGCATTTATCTGACTAATTTGTATCAGCTCTATATTAAATAAAAAAATTAATATTTCTTTGGAAGAGTATTAATATAAAAAAAAGTTAGTAGTACTTTAAAAAATTGAGTAGTTGAAATTGCTTTAATTTAATTTTCTTTTTTGTTATTTAATTTGTATATATTTTTAATTAGTATTGGTTAAAGTATGTCAAATATATAATTTTTTAAGAATGTATATCTTTTAGATATATTGACTTATTGTAAAAATACTGACCCCCCTCCTCGGAGATCCTAGATCCATCCCAGTCAAAGATTCACTAAATTTTTCAGTCGAACAAATAGTTGAACCGCTCAACTTTCTACACCTTTGAAGTTTTCCCCCTCCTTTTTGTTTTATAATATGTATTAGTTTAGTGGTTTATTTTTTCCTGGGCTGTGAAGTTACTGATAACTAAATTAAATCCCTATATTATATAGGTTGTATCTGCAGGATTACCCAAACAAGCTATATACACCACTGCTCAACTTGAATCATTCATGTGAGCAATTTATCATGACATTCGTAATAGCTTTGGCATTTAATATGGGAATGCTTGCTCTAATGATCGTACAGTTTCAGATCAGATGTGATGTAGGAACTGAAAAGGTTCAGAGAGAAGATGATAGGCTGAAAAACTGAATTAATTACTCTTGTATTATTGAGTTTTAGAGAATTGGATCTTACATCATATCAATCACTAACACACTGGCTCTATATTTATACAATATAAAAATAACTAATCCATAATCTACCATTATCAAAATAAGATCCTAACATCTTATCTTGACCTGATAATAACTAACTATAACTTATATCTATTACTCCTCAACAGCCCCCCTCAAACTTAGGGTCTGAAGATTATCAACTCTGAGTTTGTATCTAAGCAATTCAAAATGATATTTAGATAAGGCCTTTGTCAAAACTTCAGCAATTTGTTCTTAGCTGGGATATGTCTTACATCGATTTGTTTTGGCTGAACTCTTTCACATACAAAAGTGCATTATTCTTCTATATTTCTGGAATAATAAAGATTAATGAATTATACCCTATATTTTGCTTCTATATCATTGATCCTCTGAGCACCTGTATATTTCTTAAAGTTATGGGAGATGAAGAACAGAGGAACGAAACATATTTGAGTTGTGTATAACAAAAGTAGACAAGGATGCAAAGATCCAACACATTAATATTACCTATATATTTACCCTTAAAAAGGCACATTAATACTACCTAGATATTTTGAGTCACCACCTTTAAAAACAAAACCCCCATCTCGCTGCCTTCCCAGCATATATTTCTCACGAATCACATGGCACCAAAGACTATATTTTTGGATGAGCACTAAGAGTATTCTTAGATAGACAATTAAAAATTAATCCCTTTAAGACATAAAGATCACCAATTTGCCTTTCTCAACAAGGTCTTTTTTATACATAAGGTCATGGATCGAACAATATACAAAATAAACGTTCCTACATCTGCAATTTTATTTCTCATGAATTATAATTAATCAGAGTTAGAATGTTCTCTTCATGCTTTTTACAATAATAATAATAATAATCTCAAGAGTCAAAATGAGAAAAAAGGACTAAGAGAGTTCAAAATAAATAAGCTTCTGTTTCCTCAAGAAATAGTAACAAGTAAACTGATGGTAAGAGAGTTAAAAATAAGAGAGTTCAACTATGCCCTGATGGCAAAACAAACATGAAGGCTTCTTGCAAATGTACTAAAAATCAGTTTGGACTAGCGATTTGACAGATTATATGTGAAATAGAAGCTAGGTCTATTTCATAAGAAGAGTTGGACCGGAGAATTTTAGAATTGATAAAAAACAGGTGGAACTGGACTTAAATTGATAGGAACTTGTTGTAAACCGGTCATAATTTTTAATTTTTTTAATTTTTAAGATAAATTAGCATTATTTTAGTACTAAATAGTATTTTTTGGGTATAAATTTATTCCTTTCTATATTATAATATTGTATAAGTATTGCTATGATACATAATTATTAATAATAATAAATTTATTTCATAAATAATATGAAAATAGAATATTATTGGACTATTTTGAATTCAAAATATGATTATAAATGAATATTAATTTACTTAAATTTTAATATTTGATTATGAAACTTATTAATAATTTTTTTAATAATATATCACATATAAAATTAAAAAATGATATTTGAATTCTTATAAACGTTTAATTCTTATAAATCCATTTAATTTATATTTGAATTCCTATTTTAAAATTATTAAATACATATATCGAACTTAAAATTTTGTAGATAATTGTTAAATTTTGTTCACATAAGTAACTTTTAGTGTTTATTTTTTCCTAATAGATTTCCCATCGCCTATATTCCCATTATTTCCAATTTCTCTATAACTTTTTTTTTTGTTGGGCCATTCTCTATTTCTCTGAGTAGTCGAGGTAGTTTGGTCAGCTCATTTGCCCGTATCTGTCCCAATTGGATGGCCATTGGGTCCCAATTACCCCTTTCTTAATCTCTACCGATCTTATTGGCCCAGCATTTATATCTATCATAAGCGCTGAAAATATTTATTAGCTTTAATAATGTATTTTTATAACCAAAAAAGGAGAGAAATGGAGCACCCTCACATATTGCTGCTGGCCCTGATCAATTTTTTTTTATGCAATCTTGCATTTGGGCCTTTTGGTTTGCTCTCTACTTGTGGACTCCCATGGGCTTCACAATGTGGTGTCTCCTGGTCAATATAAGTGGGTCTACCTAAGCTCTGATGTTTCGGGAGTTATCTGTCTTGTAACACTATACCTCAATCTACCTCTAGATTTGACCAAAATCTTCAAAATCCAACCAAACAGAATCCAAGATATCTTAAAACAACTTCCCATAACTTTAGAACATAGGAAACTAACCTAAAACACCAGAAAATGGGCTGGGGCTGTGGCCGCTACAATACCGCCGTCGCTCTGGCCTTTCCTTGTTTCTCCATCTCTATTGCCTCCACTGGTGCAGCGACCTGCTTCTTGGTGCTGCGGCGCCTCTTTCTGGTTTTCATACTTGCAAAACTCAATATTCTAAGGCGAACTTTCGACGTGCATAACTTAATGCTTCGACCTTCGATTGGCTTGATTTCAACTCTTACAAGTCAATCTAGTCCCAATCTATTCATAGACCCCACTTTCACCTCAATCCAACTCCGTATGGAGATTCTAGACTATTGACACCATTTTGGCAGCTTATTGACCAAAACTCATCACTAACAACCTCAAATGTCACCAAAGGCAATTGGTTACTCAAAGACTATTCATATATGTCCAAAACCCCCAAATTAACTTGTTCAGAGAGGTTTTATCTCAAAGGAATCAATCATATGTTATTTGACCGCCCTTGAACCCCAACTTGACAAAACGGGCTACAAGCCCTAAAATACATCAATAAGGCCTAATACCACCTTTGGCCTCAGAAACACCACCATACAACAACATACACATTATGTACAACACAATTCTACATATAACACCATACATACATCCATCCATAACAATCCTCCATTATAAAATGTTCTATCCTATTTGGCATAAGATACATATCCAAAATTACAAATACTACATAGATCTAGTATTCCCACATCTGATGCTACTCCCTTTGTTTCTCCGGACTAGTGCCAGAACCGTCACCTGAAAGGTTAGTTTATGGGAGAGGGGTGTGAGACAATGTTTCAGTAACCAGGAACAACCACACACACATATATATACATAAATCTCATACAACTCATGAATGCAATGTGAAATGTATGGAATGCATGTCTCCCTCGCACACAGCTAGAACCACGGGCTATTGTCATAACATGACATTTCATATAGGTAACTCCCTTCTAACAATCGGTGAAAACTGATTCCAGGACATCACCAAGCTCACCTTACACTAATACAACCCAGCCAAATGTTACACTAGTGCTCGAACCATGGCTCTTCTTCCCCTGGACCACCTTGAATTGGTGGTGATTTAGGTAAGGTACAGTCCACTGCCGCCTGTAACACCTCATATTAGGGCCCATTTCCCATGTATTAAATCATTTTAGATATCTTTCATCATTCTCTTCCTCTTTTCCTTTAGCTCTTTGCCTCCCTTGGATTTCTTCCATAACTTGGACCTATCATGTTATTATTTGGGTGATGAGATTTTGGAAATCCCAATAGCTAGTCACATCTCAAACAATTACATTATCATGCATTCTATAAAACCTTCAAAACATCATAACAATCATTTCAAGGCATAAATCACCATATCGTTTATAAGAATTTCGGCATTATAACGGCATATAAAATGGACATCCCGGGCACTATCCCTTTCATAAAATCAGCCAATACCAGTCTCAAACATCATAAAAACAATATGGCAAGTCATCATTTACAATCAAATATAGCAAGACAATATAATGCGAGAAAAAGTAACTATGCTACCTCATGAAACTTTATGTCTTTCCTCTTTGATTCAACCATTTCAAGGACTTCCTTAAGCTTTCTCACACCCTAATGCATCACCAAATATCAAATAAATCAACTTGAACCAAGGGTTAGTTCATAAGAACTTCAAACTAATGGTTCCATGACTTTCTTCAATTCATGAAACCCTAATTCTTTAAAAATTCACCAAAAATTCATTTCTAACTCAAAAATGATGAATTATACCTCTATTTCATGTAATTTTTCATGAGGAATCCAAATATGGCCTCAGAATGACCAAATTCCATTTCTAAATGGGTTACTGTTCATTCCGAATTAACTTCAAAAACCTCAAAATTTCACTTCCTTAACCTTAAGCTTTTTCATGAAACCATCACTTGTTCCTAAGGTTTTCCACCATGAGGAACTTATTTTTGGCATCAAAAACATGAAATTCCAACTCTAAGTGTGAACAGTAACTCGTCCAAAATCAGGGAAATTCAAGAAAAATTGCTACACTTTGTTATACAACAAACCACTTGCATATTCATGCTTTAAATGTGTAGTCTAGCATTTCCCCCATGATTTATGGTTTGTAAACTCATTTCCTTGCTAAATCATGTCTTGGATGAAACCTAAGGGAGTGGAGAGGGAAATATAATCCATGGTTCAAGCTCTAAAGACCATAAATATCAAGCTTGAAGATGGTAGAACACTTACCATAAGTGAAGCTTTCCATTTTGCCTTGAGTTCCCTCTTCCCCTTCCTCTCTTTTCTCTCTTCTTTCTTCGGTTTTCCTTTCTGGTTTTCCTCTTCTATTTTGCTACTGAAAGTCACGCGTGAAATGAAGTGGGAAATGAATGGTTAAGTGGTTTAATTAAGTGGCTAATCACTTAATTAATTAAAGCCACTTTTTGCTAATCATAATTACTTTTTCACATACTTCTTCAAGAAGTATTCCCATGAAATAATATAATATTATTTTGTGTCACATGGCTGCAGCAAAATTCACGCATGGGGAGAGAGAAGTGTCCAATTTTCCTGATCCAGATGTACCTCAATCCGGGTACTTTTTAACTGTACCAATAAAATCATCTTTACAGTATTTTAGCATTTTTGGGATACAGGACTATTCTAATTTTATTCTTATATTTCCATAATTATCCTATCCCAAATGGTATCTGTGTATGGCCCACATCCTGATCTGATTTCTTTTTAACTATCGGTAGGGCCCACAGTTTACTTTATCGGTTTACTGTTACTTTTGGACACTCGGCACTGATTATTTCTTTATTCTTGAACATTAACCCTTAGTGTCATATACCATTGGACTTCTCTTGTCGAGGGCTTCGTTTTGACAGTAATTTTGTATATTTACAAAATTACCCCTGACCCGGAGTTAAATTATAATTTCTGAAACTTTCAGGTCATTAAGTGTAATTTTCCCCAAGACTTTTCTATGTCTTTCTCTACGTAAATTTTAAAGTTTTTAGGACATGGATGTCATTTTCATAATTCTTTGGGGGAAAAAATATAATTTCTTATTTTTCCATCCAACCGGAAAAAATGACCTATTTGCCCTTCTTCACGCTTAACGGTGTCTGTCCGTTTTTACATATTTTAGCTTTCTTGGGATGTTACACCGCCTGACTCCCCTGGCCATAAGGGAGGATTTAGCGACAGGGATCCTATCCTTATCCTCCCTAATCACATCTCATATCATCATATTTTATATCATCATATATCATATCGTATCGGCATCACCACCCAATCCACCATATATCGCAATCTCACAATGTCATGTGGTGATGCTCATGTATCATCAAATAATAGTCATCATTATCATCATGAACTCAATGTCATGCTATACATCATGCCATACCATATCAATATCATCATCATAGTCATAATCATAATCATCTAGCTATGTGCATACCACAATATATTAAAAACATAAACATAAACATATCAATATCGTGGTATGAAAGAAACATGCATATATATATATATACAATTATACATACTATCATACAATACAATACAAAAAAACACTTGTTTCCTCAATTGTCATTACCACACACACACGAGTTCCACAAGCTTTCTTGAACTCCAATCCCATGATTAGCCTTCTCCGAGTAGCCAAACAACTTTAACAATACCATAATACCTCAATTACCCACATATACCATATATCTAATTTCCACAATTCCACTACTTTAGCCTAACCCAAGGTTCCAACACCACTTTCATACATCATTAAGCTCATATGAATTATTCAAACACTACACAATTCCATACACTTCGGATTCCTCATACTCTCAACCAAGAACAATCTAGGGTTAAACTCTAAGCACATAAAATCCCTTCAAAACTCACACCCAAGCAACTAGAACACCAAAACACACTTCATTAACCTATTTCATCCATTTTAATCGGTGGATTTAAGTTGAAACTGAAGATCCCAACTTATAACCGAAAAACCCCAAATTTCAATTGAAGAAAATGGAGAGGGAGGAGTAGGGATCATTTACCAACTTGAATCCAAGCTCTTGAGATCTGAAAATTACTCCTAGATGTCGGAAATCTCGAACCCTAGTAGAGCTACCTTGTTCTCCTCCGTCGCTCCCTTTCATTTCTTTCTTTTCTATCCGACTAAAATGATCCGGATTTAAACAAGATTCTCGATTCTCGACGCAGCTTCAGGATAGCTCGCCATGGCGCTACCATGCTCAGCCAAGAACACGCCATTGGACTCGCTCTCGTCGTGGTGGTTCTGTGTCTCGCCGTGGCATGGAGCTCTTTTAGACTCCACTTGAACCTTCCTCCATCCTGTTTCCTCCGGTGCTACACACAATGCCAAGAAAGATAACATTAGGGGTGTTACATGTCTCACATGTTTCCTTTCTCTAATTGCTGATATTTTGTAGGAGAAATATTTTCTGATATGTGGCATCAAGGTTTGATGAAAGTGTGATCTTGGGATAAATTTACCATTGTGATGCTTCTAATAGTTTAATTAAGAACTCTTCTAAACCTAAGGCATTATGAGTCTGAGTTACGTAATATAATGTATATGAAGATTCTCTGTTAGAGCAATGGTGGTAAAAACTTAGAATGGTAAGGAGATACAATTGGCACAAAGCTTATGAGATGTTCATATAAAACAATCTAGTGATCATCAAAAGTATACTGAATACTAAATAAGCAGATGGACTTTACATATTCAGCAAATTCTCAATACCATCGTTATGTAAATGTTGATTAAGCTTAGTCCACTACATTACATCATCTAGACTATCCAAATGAGATTTGGATTGTCCAAATCTTCTTCTTAAATTATCAATTTGTAAGTATTATTTTATCTTAATAAATATAAAAAATAAACTAATATAATCTGGACAGGATGGGCACCAAATTTGGTTCTCCAAAATGTGGGTTATGTGAAATCTTCAATCCTATTTTGAAATGATAGCATTTTGTTGATGTACAGATTTTGTCCTATTGGTTGAGGTGCACACACCGAAATTTATTTTATTTATTTATTATTTTATTTTGCATATATGCAGCTGTTATCTTGGGCTTATCTCACTTCAACTAGAAGATTTATCTAAGCTTAAACTAATCCAGATTGAGTTGGGTCAGACCCATTTGGGTAGCAAATTCTACTACAGAGTATTTAATATTATATTTAATACTGCTGCATTCCTAAGGCTCGAACTCGAGACCTCTAGTTAAGTTGATACAACCCCTTACCAGTTGAACTAAGTGTTTAGTGAAAAAATGATTTTATTTATTAATTTAACACAAGAAACAAAAGATGAAGAGCAACATAACCCAGGTACTTATTAAGTGGCTTACTAGCCTTTTTCTAAGACTAGGTTTGGTACACATGAAAGAAGTTTCATGAAAAGGAGAATGAGAGAGAAGTTCCTATGAAATTTGTTTGGTACACATTATTCAAACGTTTTATAAATATAAAATAGTTTTTTTATGGAACTGCTCTCTCTTTTTCCTTCTCCCTTTCCATTTCCTTTAAAATAGCTCCTTTTTACCAAACATAACATAACTACAATGAAAATTAGTTTGCCTCGTAAGTGATACTTCCTTGTACATTGAATCTTTTTGAGTAAAAATGATAGTCAAACTTTATAATTAAAACAAACCAATTAGCCCTGGAAAGAACCTAGAATGGTGGCCATCTCTCTCTCTCTCTTCTTTTTTTTTTAAATAATTTTGATAATCCATACATTTTATATTTGATGATTTATATCCCGAAGGTCAGTGTCAATTCTTCTTCACTTTGGAAGACACATTTCCCTTTTTAAACTGCCTCCCGTGTGGCTTCATGCAATCTTGTATTTGGGCCATTTGGTTTGTTCTCTATTAGTGCACTCTATTTTGGGCCTCTCATGGGCTTTACAATATTGTGCAACTAATTCAATTAATGGTTCTAGCTTTTCTTGGATTTAAAAATAAATGGATCTGGTATGTATCTGTTAGGCGTCAACTATATTATACCTATAAAATTTCTTCCACCATGGAATGAACATTCTCAATGATGAAGCTTTTATTTTTTTTTGGGAAATGCAACCAAATTGGAGAGCAAACTATTCAAAGAAGTGTCAAAGTTCAAATATTTGGGGTCAATTTTATAGAGTGATAATGAAATTGATAGGAATGTTATACATAGGATACAAGTTGGGTGGTTAAAATAGAGAAAAACTTCAGGAATTATTTATGACCATAAGGTACCTAGAAAGCTTAAAGGGAAATTTTATCAAATTCCTATAAGACTAGCATTACTATATGGCAGTAAATATTGGTATTTGAAAGAGCAACAAAAACATAAGATGAGAGTAGCATAGATGAGAATGTTGAGATGAATGTGTGATCATAAAAGAATGGATTAGATAAGAAATGATTATATATGAGACAAAATCAGAGTAGCACCTATCAAGGAGAAATGGTACAAAATTGTTTAAGGTGATTTGAACATGAACAAAGAAAAGGACAAGAGAAGCTATAACCCCTACCTCCCGGCACCTCTAGACTTGACCAAAATCTTCAAAACTTAACCAATATAACTCAAAACAAACTCCCAAAACTTTAGAATAGCGGAAACGAAGCAAACAACATCAAAATCTGGGTTGGGGCCATAACCGTTACAGTACCGCAGCAGCTCCTGCCTTCCCCTGCTTCTTCATTGCTACTGCCTTTACTGGCACTGTGGCACCTCCTTCTGGTTTTCATATTAGCAAAACTCAATATCTCGGGGTGAATTTCTGACACACATAACTTTATGTTCCGACCTCCGATTGACTTGATTCAATCTCCTACGAGTTAATCTAGTTCCAATCTATCCATATACACCAACTTCACCTCAATCCAACTCTGTATGGAGATTCTGGACTGCTAACACCGTTTTGGCCACTTATTGGAACTCACCACTGACATCCTCCAATTGCCACCAAAGGCAAATGGTCACTCAAAGATCATTCATACAGGTCCAAAATTCCTAAACCAACTGGTTCAAAGAGGTTTTCTCACAAAGGAACCACTCCTTTGAGATTTGACCCCCTTAAACCTTAACTTGACAATACAGGCTACAGGCCCTAAAACACGCTAATGAGGCCCAAATCCACTCAGGGCACACAAACACCACCGTACCGACTTCCCAACAATCAAAATCATTAAACCAAACATGACAATTCAACTACTTTAGCCTAACCCAAGGTTCTAACACCACATTCATGCATCATTAAGCTCCTAGGAACCATTCAAATACTAAACAATCACATACACTTTGGATTCCCAAGAGCCCTAACAAAAAAAACCCTCGGGTTAAGCTCAAATCATACATAAACTCTTCAAAGCTCACACCTAAGCAACAAGAACACCAAATCACACTTTTATAACTCCATTACATCCATATCAATTGATGGATTTCATGTCAAACCAGAAATCCCAACATATAACCGAAAAATCCCAAGTTTCAATCAAAGAAAATGGAGAGGGAGGAGTAGAGATCACTTACCAACTTGAATCCAAGCTTCTAGAGCTTAAAAACAACTCCCAAAGGCCAAATCTTGCAAACCCTAGCAGAGCTCCCTCGTTTCTCCTCCGTTTCTCCTTCGTCTGTCCAACTGAAATGATTTGGATTTAAATGAAAATCGCGATTCTCACCGCGACTCTAAAACATCTCGCCGCGGCTCCACCAATTTTTAGCCAAAAAGAGCCATTGGACTTGCTTTCGCTGCGGCGGTCCTGCTTCTCACCGCGGCGTGAAGCTCTTCCTTACTCCACCAGAATCAGTGGATATTATAATTAAAATAATTTTAATGATTTTTTTCAATATTTAACTAATTTAATATATAAAGATAATAATGAATAATTATTTCAATTATGTGATAACTAAAAAATAATAATAATAATTTATAAATAAATACGTAAAGTATCTTAACGTTAGAGATCATTATTAGTTAATGTTATAACAATTAAGAAATTATGAAATTGTTATCCCCATAAAGAAATTATGATGTTGATAATGAAATTAAGATCCCACTCCCTGTGTGGGATCTCTTTAATCTTGATGATTGAGGAAAGTATTTGCCTATAAAGAAATCAAGAGGAAAAAAATTAGCCCCACACAGGAATGTGACTTTTGTGAGCATGGCATAAATACAAGGGAATATCTATTCAATATAGAGACAACCTTCCATCTTTTCCTTTCTTCTATGTATGGCTTCGATTTGTCCAAACCAGAGAGGTGTATTCATCAATTGAGAATTCAGATCAAATCAAAGAGTAGGAAGAACACAACAATTATCCTAAAGTCTTTGAGCCAAACGATCCCACTTTCCCTTCCATGCAAAGCTCTGTCGAAAAAAAATAATAATAAAAGACCCCAACAACTTCCATGACATTCTAGTTATTGTCCATAAAAATAGAGCTAGAGATGCTTTTCGTAATTCCGTTTAGTTATTTATCCCTATTTTGTAGTATTTGAGTTATATTGTTGTGAAAAAAAAGCTTCTTGGTTTTTGTAAATAGTTGGCATTTTTTTTAACCTTTATGGGCGTTTCCAAAATGCCAACTAATAACGTGCTGATAAAAGCTGGAAAAAAATGTTGGTGTTTAATAAGCGCCAATTAAAGCCTGGAACTTAGTTGGTGTTTCCTTGTGAAACACCAACTAAAGCATGTACTTTAGTTGGCATTTGTGTTTCCATAGGAAACACCAACTAAGGTCCATAATTTAGTTGGGGTTTCATAGGGAAACGCCAACTAAAGTAAAGGATTTAGTTGGCATTTCTCAATGGAACACCAACTAAGGTGTCTTTAGTTGGTGCTTTCCTTTTAAACGGTAACTAACTTAGTTGGTGTTTCCTAGTGGAACGCCAACTTTTGTCATTTCAATGAATAATTTAGTTGGCATTTACAATGAATAATTTAGTTGGCATTTAATAGATAAATGCCAACCAAAGATATTTTTTTTATATTACTTTGTCACTTTATTCTTTTAATCTATACTTACACAACCTGCAGCAAACATACATGTATTTTCTTCCCAATCAGTATGTCCTAGCAGCATCATCAACAACTAAGACAGTTTCTAATATATGTCTAGCAAGCATACAACATGTATTTTCTTCCCAATCAATATGGTAGCATCATCAACAACTAAGACAACTTCTAATATTTTCAACAAAACTAAGAAAGTTTTTTGAACACCTAAGATATAAACTTTACTTACAAAATTATACTCAAGTTTTAACAACTATAACAACAAAAAAGTGTCCAAAACTAACAAGAATAACATGTCCAAAAACTACTAACAAGAATATGTTCAAAACTACGAAGTCCACCTTAGTTTACCAACAACTTAGCATATATATAAGCATGTCCACCAAAATTATCACCTGCTCTTACTGTTTCCTCACAGTACTTTATCCTTTGATGCTTCACCTTTTCCTCACAACATCCACACCTGCACCATATTAGCAAATGTTATATTGACATAGATCAATTTTTTCACAAAGTTAATTATAATCAAAACAAGTTAAGTTTACCTCTCTATTCATAGGCACTTATCAAGGATGAAGTTACACCACTCTTCGATGAGTTCCTCAATTTGAGTATCAGAGTATTTGCAATAAGAGGTGTCAAGGAAGTATTGTAAATTTAATAATTTACATAAGTGAAATTGGCAAAATTTTATAAGCATTAATGTAAATATGAAATTACATACCGTGTATGGGATTTTGCTATGACCATGTGTGATAATATCCTCCATGAATAACATCACATGGTATCCACAATCATTATCATTTGGTTGTTTTGGACACTAAGGAGAAAAATTATATTAATTATACAATAAAGAAATGTTAATCTCAACAATTGTTGATTAAATACAAATTTATACATAACCGTATCTTTTTCCATTTATATAACGAGGAAGCTACAGGTTTTACCATTTTTCCCTTATGATTATCTCTACACCCCCGGGCCGCTCGAAATATTGACAAATCACTATTTAACCATAAAATATAAAAAATCTTAGATTGAACAAAACCTAATTTGAATTATTACATATAAGTGTAAAACATTAAATACTTGGGAAATAAATATATTATTCTTACTTATTAATGATCCCCATCATTTGTTCGTGAAATTCCAAATCATGATTTAAAGGATCTAAAAAATAGATAGTCGGCTCCAATGGATTGATTGTAATTAACATCTAGTGTCCGCTATGAAAAAAATAACCAGTGTCATTAGCAAATTATAATTAAGTAAATGACATCAAATACATGAAAATTTGTAAGTTTACTTACACATTATTATACGGAACCAAGAATAAGACATCTTTGTCAATCCTTGCAGTAAATGCATCTTCAATTAACTGCTATTGTTTAGTAATCTTACTGTCCGGCAATTTGCTAACAACAGCAGCTACCTCTTCAGGATGGATGAATATAAATTTCTTTGTAAGATTACGAGGCACCAACAATGTCTCGTAGAGGTATCTTGAATAAAAACAAAATAAAAAAGAAACATAGGTTAATATGAAGGCTAAAGTGAAAAAAATTAAAACAAATAGATTAATATCAAGTACCTTATATACAAGTTAACATTTGCAACCTTGATCCACTTACGATGGATGATGTAATCAAAAATTTCAGCATTGATACCTTCAAATACTACCTTATTATAAATGTTTTTGCCAAATTTTACATGTTTGTCGACTTTGCCCTTAAGCGAATGTGGTAGAAACTTGACAATCATACTTCGAAAAGTGTCTGGAACCATATGCTTGGGCGGTTGCATGAGTGGTGGAGCTACTGATTCCTTTGATTGTCCTAACCCTAGGACATTACTCTTCCCCTTCAACTAAGTATCAAAGGTTCACACTATCATTTTTCAAAATCTTGTTTATCACATATTCCAATGGTAATCATATTATGAAATTTCACATAAAAATCATACACAGTACAATAGTATATATCTATAGGTCCTCTAAACATAACCTCAGTATCTAGTAGCACGTTCAATACATCGAGTATCAATTTAGTATCACATGAGAACTAAAGATATATTTTAACAAACAGGTAGCATACATCTAGTTTGGCATGGAATTGTACACTAGAGCTAAAAGCATAAAACAACCATTGCAGGAAACAACTATGACTTTTCTTTTGGTTATATAATTAACAAACTCTTAAGTCTTATAATTTCCATGTACACACAGTTAACCCAAAATCCACCCAAATTAGCCCTTAACCGTCAACACAACTACAAGAATTTATAAATACTTGGCAGGCAAACATTAGAAAGAGTATAACACAGAATGTGATATTTTAATCCTTTTAGTTACCACAAACATAAAACATAAAGCCAAAGCAAGTCTAAAAGGGTCTGAGTCACGTAGCAGCGTGATATAAAAAGTCTTATACACTGTTAACCAACATACCTTTACTAATGGAACAGTAGTGATGAGGTGTGCCGGCTATGTTATGAAGCTGCCCAATGCCATTCATACTGTTTACATGTCCCCCACAGGAACAGGTGACCTAGCACCCTCCTTCTTAGCTATCTCAATCGACACTTTTAGATGATTTGTAGGTACGGGTGCATTGTAAAGCATCTCTTCAGGGCTATTATGCACACACCCCTCTGCAACCATGCGTCGATTAGGTGTATCTAACCATAACTGACAATATGATTGATCTTGTTCTAATCAATGCATTAGAAATCAACCATTTATTAAGGGTAAAAAAAATTATCTCTGAACTTATTAATTAGAGCAATTACTTGAGGGAGTTCCTAAGGGGTAACAGTGCAACTATCTTTGCCACTAGCCACCGCTAGTGGTGTCCCTTGCATTGATTGCATTTGAAGCACCATATTCATCAATTCAACTAATCTAAGCTACATCTGAGATTAAGTCTGATGTTGTTCCTCAACAATAGCCTCCAATTGGGTAACCTTTGCAGTGTCTGATGATGGTCGAGGCCCAAAAAAGGTTTTGTGTGTCACACCAAACCCTATACCCCTAACACGACCAGGATACTCAGGGACCCCCAGTGTCTTACCAAGTATATCCTGCCCAACGCTTTCCTCCTCACTAGCTTGAGGCATGGAATTGGAGAGTTCATTCTATGGAAGAAAGAGAAACAAACTAAAAATATTTTCAACTAAATAATAAGTATTTGAAAATATATATGTAAATAAAATATATAATAAAATAATACTAACTATTGACTCGATAACTTTCCAAACGTTTTCATTGTCAATTATCCCATCCTTGTTCTTGCGAGATTCTTTTCATAGCTCATGGCATTCTACTTCCCTCCCTTTTAACCCTTCATTTGATTTCTAATGTATGATCACAAATAAGCAAATGTGTAAATATTTGAACAAAAGTGTCATTCATAGAAATAATCTATAAAAGCATGTACAATCTTATCCTCTATACCGTGGTATCCTTGACGACCCCCTCTATAGGAGTATTGCTACTTCTTGGCTATGTCACTATTGGCTTGGCTTAATTTCTGTAAAGTAATGTACCAAATTAGCTTTAGTGTAACAAAAACTAAGATAAGGTACATATAATTAGGTTTAGTCTAACAAAAATATTACAATGAGATTATAATCAAATGACATACTATGTTATTAATGCGTACACCAAACCAGAATTTTATTCAACAACTAAATATATGTATTAAAATTAAATGAAGAACAACAATGAGAAAAATGGTTTACCTAAAAAGATTCTTTATGACGCCTCACAACAAAAGCATCCCAGTGTTCTTGTGTAATGTATAACTCAAACAATCTAGGTGGATGAGCAAGGAAGTTGTCTACTTCATCTCTCATGAAGAATCTAGTGAGAATGGATTGGAAATTTTATAGTGCTACTCCAGCCTTCATATATATGTGATGCCTGTGACTATTATTTATGTCAAAAGCAAACTGCAACATACATTACCCAAAAGAATTATTGTCTGTATATATATACACACATTATAATCAAATGACATACTAGGTTATTACCTCTATATCTTCAAAAATGCTATTCTTCACAGGATCAAGGACTATCCTCCAATCCTTGTGAGGATGGGAGATTGGAACCTTGAACTTCGTAGCGACCCCAATGTAGCTGCTTAATTTTTGTCCACCCTTTTGTAGTGGATTTCCTTTGCAATTCCACTCTACATGAATCTTCTAGTGAGTATCTCGGGTGCGTATCACCTCTTTCAACACAGTCAAGCTATGCCGGTGCTATTCGATATATTTCTCTAACTCGTTTTGACCATGATCATTACCATGATCATCACTATGACTAGAAGGAGATGCCATTTTCCTACAATAAAATTCCAAGAAACATGTAAGATATCAAAGATGGAAAAAGAATTTAAAGCAAATATAAAACATACAAAAAAATTAAAAGGTCAAAAAATTATACATGTTAAAGGAAATAAAATTCAAACTAAGATAAACAATAAATTATATTCGGTAAATCAAACATTTTCCTCTTTCCTATCAAATGTTGACTACTTTATCCCTTTTTTACAATCCAAGTACCTTCTTGATGGTCATCTCTAATGTAAAGAGCATTATCACCACTAAGATCAGTATCAAGTGATGTCCCACGGAAAGGATCATCCTTAATATTTGCATCTTAATAGTCTTGGCCATCATTTAGGTTGTCAATTATTTTGTTTACTAGCATAACAATGGACCACTTCTTATTAGCAGGATCAGGGACAAAAAACACTTGTTGAGTTTGAGATGCTAAAATAAAAGGCTCATATTTATACCTCATCCTATTAAGATCCACTTGAATGAACCTTGAATCATCAACTCAAAGGCCGTTATTGTTGTCAACCCACTTACAATTGAAGACAACTACCCGGAATAAGATGTAGTCCAATTCCCATATGTGCTCAATTACCCCAAAGTATGACATGTTTGCAAAAATAGGGTTTTTGTCTTTGACACTAGAAAAATCTGCATTGATTGAGCTATAAGAGTTACCCCACTATTTTGCATTGTACTCTTATCATCTTGCTCTTTTGTATAGAACGTGTACCCATTGATGAGATAACCAGTATAAGAGAGTACATACATGCTTGGACTCATAGCTAACTATTTCAACCTGTCTGAAACTCAACTAGAATTCCTATCCAACTCCAAGATAATGTGATTTCACAACCAATCTATAAAAAACTGATTATGTTCTTTCGATATCCAACTCTTATTCTTATTAGGGTTTAAGCTTCTAATTCTCTCCTTGTGCATTTCCACATATTCATCAACCTCATTTGAGTTGTGTAAGACATACAGGTGAGCTTGCTCCCACTGTGTCCTGGAGATACTAACTATTTGACTTCCCCGAATCCCTTCACCACTTGTTCTCCTCAAGTGAAAAGACTTAGAAATTCCAATGTTATCAACATTTGATAAGCATTCGATATAAAATTCAATAGCTTCTTTGGCTATGTACCTTTTAACAATACAACCCTCTGGTCTACTTCAATTTTTCACATACCCTTTCAATACCTTCATGTAATGCTCAATCAGGTACATTCATCTCATATAAGCTGGGCTGCGCATTTGTATTTTCCTAACAAGGTGAGCTGTTAGGTGAACCATCATGTTAAAGAATGAAGGCGGGAAATACATCTCAAGCTCACACAAAGTGACAACAATTTGTTTTTGTAATGTTGGCAACTTCATAGGGTCAATGACTTTACTGCAAGTAGACTTGAAAAAGAAACATAGTTTTGTGATTGTCCCTCGTATCTTTTTCGGTAAAATGGACAGTATACTCATCGGCATCATATGCTCCATCATAAGATGGTTGTCATGAGACTTTAGACCCTTTAACTTCAAATCTTTCATATATACAAGGTTTCTAATGTTTGAGGAATACCCCTATGGAACTTTAACTGCATGAAGAAATTCATAAAAAGTGATTTTCTCTTTCCTAGATAAAGTATAAGCTCCCGGAGGAAGATAAGTACGTCGTTTCTCCTTCACCGGTGCCAACTCTCCTCTAATTCTCATAGTAACCAAATCCAATCTCGCCTTCTTACCATCTTTGGTCTTCCGCTTCACATTGAGTAACATACCAATAATGATATCACATACATTTTTTTTCTATATGCATTACATCAAGGAAGTGTCTCACATACAAGGACTTACAATATGGCAATTCAAAGAAAATTGACCTATTCTTCCACCCACTTGTCCCAATATGTCTTGCAAAAGGTTTCCCAAAGTTGTTATTCGCATCCTATACATTACAAAACAAGTCCTCACCACTTAACGGCACAGGTTCTCCTCCTTCTTCTATTTTCCCATCAAAAGCTTTTCTCCACCCCCTATAATGATGTCCTTGACACAAAAATCTCCGATGCCCGAGGAAGATAAATTTCCCACCATATTCCAACCAAATGGATTGTGTGCCTTCTTCACATATAAGGCACCCAAATTCTCCTTTGATGCTGTATCTAGACAAATTACCATACGCCGGAAAATCATTGATCGTACCAAAAAGCATAGCTCTCAATTTGAATGGTTCCTCCCTATAACTATCATACACCTCCACACCCCTCTCCCACAATAGCTTTAAGTCTTGAATTAGTGGAGCCAAATAAACATCTATATCATTTCCTAGTTGTTTAGATCCAGAAATTAACATAGACAACATTATAAATTTTTGCTTCATGCATAGCCATGGAGGCAAGTTATAAATCACCAAAATCACGAGCCACGTACTGTGGGTACTACTCTGCATACCATGCGGGTTCATTCCATTAGTAGATAATGCAAGGCGTAGGTTTCTATCTTCTTAACTAAAGTCTTCATTGTCACGATCAATTAATTTCCATTGCAGAGAATCTGCAGGATGTCTAAGCTTCCTATCTTTAATTCTTTCATCTGTATGCCATGTCAAGAGCTTTGCATTCTCCACATTATTGTACATACATCTAAATCTGGGTATGATAGGAAAATACCATACCACCTTCACCAGGCTCAATTTTTTCTTCTTATATCGTGGGGCATTGCATTTAGGATATTTGTCTAACGATGCAAATTCTTTTTGAAATAAAATGCAATCATTAGGACAAGTGTGTATCCTCTCCTAGCTCATCCCAATAGAGCTTATCATTCATTTAGCCTCGTATGTTCTGCTAGGAAGCTCATTATCCTCTAGCAGCATATCCTTTAAAAGTGCAAGTAATTCTGTGAAGCTCTTATCACTCCATCCATTGTCTGCTTTCAAGTTGTATAGCTTCAACACGGCTAATAATATTATGAACTTAGCGTAACCAGTGTATAATGGTTTTTCTACATCACTTTTTAACCTATCAAACATCTTTGGACAATCCTGAAGTTCATCCTCAATCACATTTGCCATTTCTTCAAGATGATCTCCCTCAAATGTACTTGTGTCAAAATCATTCAATCCAAAGCTCTCATTATACCTATTACTACTATGCTCATCATTCATCTCACCATGCCTTGTCCAACATGTGTAATTGTGGTCAATTCCATTACAAACTAAATGTGAATGCAAGTCAACTGCACTAACTAGCCTCCCAAAGCAACACTTCAAGCAAGGGCATATAATTTTGTCGGGGTTATTAGCATGCTTAATTGCAAAGCTAACAAACTCTTTTACTCCATCCCAATATTCCAAAGTCAAACAATTTGTAGACATCCATTTCTGATCCATGCTTCTGTTTAAGTTGCGTATAAATTTCAGTAGAACCTCCCCTAAATTTGGGCCTCCTGATAATTCTACAATAGCAACTCAAAAGAAGTTTAGTATGATGACCCTAGGACTTGTTAACTGTACTACCAATTACTATTTTTCAAGTAACCATATACTAATTTCAAGCAACCATATACCAAAATTAAGCTATTTCAAGCATCCATATGATAATTTCCAGAGAGAAATTGGTAGTATAACAACTTAAAAATTAAGAGTTTCTCAAGCCTCAAGCTCTCTTTTCTTACGCTCAATTATTGAATTTTAAAAAAACTTAGATATCACAACACAATAAATCATGTTTCAAAGTGATTCTAAACAAAACTTTGTATAATCATATATAGCTTTTAACCATTAATCCATCCAATCAGCACATATAGTTTTATATAAATATCAACCAATCACAACAACAATATAGATTGACATCACTAATTTTAGTGAGTTAAAGTTAGATTGATGTACCTTATAAGCTATGAACTTGATCACCAACCCCAAAGACTTGAACTCTTCCAACAATTATTGATCACACATTAATTGAGCTAAAAATAAATTTTAAAATCAGATTGTCCATTAGATTATTTGGGAATGCCCTTGAATGAACTTGAAAAAACAATATTAGAACTAATATCTAAAAAGAATTTTCAAACTAATATGTAAAGAATTTTAGACATAAATGATCTAATGTAAGAGAAATTGAGAAACTCACACTTGAAATTTATATATAAATCAATGCTATAAAAAACACAATAAAAATCAAGATAAATATCTAACTAGTAATGGCCATATATTTTTTAAACGGTGTACCTTATAAGCTCTGAACTTGATCACCAATTCCAAAGACTTGAACTCTTCCAAGAGTTATTGATCACATGTTAATAGAGCTAAAAGTAAATTTTAAAGTTAGATTGACCATTAGATGATTTGGGTATGCCCTCAAATGAACTTGAAAAAAGAATATTAGAACTAATGTAAGAGATATTGAGAACCCCAAACTTGAAATTTATATATAAATCAAATGAAAATTACTATATATCTATGGCCATTAACTAATTAGTATGTATTTAGTAGTAGGCATTGGCTTTTGCACCACAACATTTGGGTTTCATGTCTCCACACTATGGTCCCCCCTTCCTCCCCTTGTTTCATTTTTCTCATAAGTTGACGTATACATACAAAACAACTCCCCCTCTTTTCTCTCTCCCTTTCTAGCTCCTTCTCTTGTCATCTCTCCTCACTTATAATTTGGGTCATCATAGTGAAAGCACAAAGAATAGCCAAAGAAACCAATATTTTAAAGTACACAAAATAGAAAGCTTATACAAAGAGAGTATATTAACCAGAAAAAAGAGTAGAAGTAATTCTAAAAAGCTTTGATCAAATTCTGCTAGATGAATCATGATGATACTACCTTAGAAGCCTCCTCTACTTCAAAGCCCAATAACAATGAGACCTGAAAAAACATCAAACATTTTTATTTTAACTTCATATGAAGTTAGAACAAAATAAGGCCAACTCAGTGTTAACAAAATAGACCACCCTGATTTCCAAGTGAAGTTACTTCCTTTTACAGAAGAAGGTTCAGGTCCAGGGTGAAATTAACGGAAAATTTACATACAATCATTCACATTCAAACTTTTGAGTAGAAATTGACATTTTGGAATCAAAATCACATCTGATGCATACATAGTTATAATGAGGATATATATGTATATATGATGGAGAATATATACTCATGGAAGAGATACAGAAGTAGATAAACTGTTGGATAATCTAATAATACATACAGTTGATAAACTTCTTAAGATACATCAAGAGCACAGAGTATGATGAACAAACCATCCAATCGAAGTAGACTACTAGATAACAGAAGATATTGATATTATAAAATGGCCCATATCAAGAAATTTAACCATTTATTTGTTCTATGCTTCATGAATGACTCTCAGATATGTGGATAATATACAATCATTGCTATTTCTTCTTGAAATAAAAAGACAAGTTAATGAGGTTGGCAGTCATCTTTTAGAGGCACAAATTGAGAAGTTAAAACCTATACATGAATACCACCAGTTCCATCTGCACCTCTAGAACTAGCTTTATTTTCATGGCATAATTTTTTGAAAACAAGCCAAAGATGTAGTGAGGCATATCAACATGAATGGCTATGTTTTGCATGTGCTTTGGGGCATTCACATCACAATTCTTGTTCCAACAAAATTTTTACTTTATTACCAATTAATTAGCAAGTAAAGGCAAACAATCAAATGCCACTAAGATTCTTTTACACATGATATAGTAAGAATTATGAACACTCTAAACTTTTCTCTTAATAGGAGCAAATTTTTTTTCTTTTGAATGCCCAAAATTACTGAGTTTTGATGGAAGAGACAAAGCAGAAAGCTCAACATTATTCATGCATGCAGATGCTTCTTCAGAAATAATAGGATCATAGAGTAGAGAATACCAACAGTCTTGTATTTCTCTAATGGTAGATCTTCGAGAAAACTGCACTGCACCTTTTGCAAGGGACTCTAAGGAAGCACCAGCTTGCAAATAGGAAACTATAGATTAACCCAAACAGGAATCCTAGAACATTAGGAAATTTCCTCCACCTCTTGCTCTCCCAAATTTAAGAAAACAACAAAATGAGAAGTAGTAAAGAGAAATCTCCTTAATATCAATAGTAGTTAACTACAAAATACTTGGGATATTAGAACAAGACTGACAATGGAAGGTAAGCAGAAAAAGGTTGATAGTGAATTAACCAACTTGCCTTCAAGGATGTGCGATTGTGCAAGACAAAATATTATGAAAAGGAAAGAGCAAGATATAGATTTGTTCAATTCTGATATAGTGTCTAGCAAATAAAAAATATCAACATACTGATATACACAGGCAATCCCTTAGACATAAATCTTTGCAGTCTACACAATTCATCTCCGCTGGAAAGCATCTTTTTCTTAATATATATATATATTTCCTTAAAACAAGACAGTTAACCGTGGTACTAATTTGGTTATAACCTTAGCCTACAAATCCCCTGTGTATTCAGATCTTTAGGAAAATAGGGGGAAATATTCAATAATCATTTTCTTTGCAAATTTTATGCTTCCGATAGAGAAAATTCTATGAAAAGCCTTAACAATATAAAGTTCTTATAGAACAAGGCAGAGACACAAACAAACCATCTTCTCAAGTCATAGTCAAAAGAAAAGAACAGACTTACAGACTTGAAATAATAAAGAAAAGAATTTTGATGCAAAAGGGTAGTGATAAAGAAAAAGCAATAGCAAGATTCATAATCTAATTATCTTTACAAGGAAAGTCACATACACGAGAAGAGCATAGTTCCAGTAAAAATGACTTTTAAGTCATAACCAAAAGAAGAGAATAGATTCCATGTCGCAACTAAAAAAAATTAGAAAAACAAATTTCACCGCCAGCAAGCTAGAAACATTGAAGAGAACTCACCAGAGGACCACGGTGGATAGCTTCGGCGATGGAGTCACAGCTCGCAGCCACGAGGGAGGGAGGCGGTAGCAAGAACAAAATGGAGAGCACGATGATTTAGGGTTTAGGCTCGAAGTAAAGCGTACTTCAGAAATCAATTTAAGAAACTGAAGTGTAGGAAAGAGAGAAGACAGAGTGTATCGATGATTTAGGTTTTTAGTTTCGATGGAGATTAGGACCAAACTTCAATGGAGACAATGAATCCTTAACAAATAGCACAAAACTTCTATGGAGAGAAGCCAACAGTGAGCTTCGGTGGGGTTGAGAACGAAGTGATGCAGTGGAAGGCAGAGCTTGCAAGCTATCGATATCGGCCTCTATTCTCTGATGACGTCGCGGGGTAAAATGAAACCTACTACAAAGATGTCTTTAAATAACATTCGTTGGTGTTTCAAACTAAGCGCCAACTATACTAACTTTAGTTGGCGTTTTATAAATAAATGTCATATAAGAGGTCACTTTAGATGGCGTTTTATAAATAAATGCCATATAATATATCACTTTAGTTGGCATCTTTTATATAAATAGCAACTAAGTCACCCAATTTTTTTTTAAATTTTTTAAACTATACTCATTTAGTTGGCATTTGATACGTAAACGCCATCTAAGCTTTCAAATTTTATTTACTTATTTTAATTTCTATATAAATATTAGTTAGCATTTAACTCATAAATGCCACCTAATATTTTTTTTTGTTTTTCATTTTCAAATATTAAGTGGCATTTAAGATTTAAACACCAATTTATGTTTTTAATTTTTTAAAATTAATGTTATCCATATAGTTGGTGTGTCCATTAGAAATGCTAACTAAATTATTTTTCACCATTTTTTTCCATTTTTAAATTATCTTTAAAAATATTAGTTGGCGCTTTTTAGTGAAATGCCAACTTAAGTTGTTAACTTTAGTTGGCGTTTTCAGTTTAAAAGCCAACCAAAGTGCTTCCATTCACTTTTTATTAGCGTTTTTCTTAAAAATGGCAACTATTGATTGCCATAAAAAGTCATTTTTGGCATATATATGCACCCAAAGACCTCACTGCTTTTATAGTTTTTTAACCATTCAAAATATAAATTATCAATGCCTTATTAATTTATTGAAACATTTATCTGATTAATTAGTATCAACTCTATATTAAATAAAAATTAATATTTCAGTTGAAGAATATTAGTATAAAATAAAGTTAGGAAAATATAATTTCAAAAATTGAGTAGTTGGAATTGCTTTAATATAATTTTCTTTTTTGTTATTTAATTTGTACATATTTTTAATTAGTATTGGTTAAAGTATGTTAAATATATAATTTATTAAGAATTTATATCTTTTACATATATTGACTTATCTTAAAAATTTATTTATAATTAATGTTAGAAATAACTAATTTATTAAAAATTTACATATACACATGTTTTTTCCAAAAAATACTGACCCCCTCCCTGGAGATTCTAGCAATGTTATGAAAACTGGATTGGTTATAAAACTGGCCAAGGTACTAGTTCAAGGTTCAATGATCTGACTAGGTTGGATTGGTTATAATTAATAGGTATTATAAAATTAAAATAACATTATTACATAAAGAAAAAAATTCAAGAAATAAACAAAAAATGAGTAAAGATTAAAGAAAAAGAAAAAAAAAGCTACACACGAATATCACGAGTCTTTATTGTTAAGCACTTTTAAGAACCATATTAAAACTAAATTTAAAGGATTGAATTTAAAATTAAAATATAGATAAATTATAGATATCATAAAAATTAAAATGATATTATCACATAAAGAAAAAAGGTTTAGGACATAAATAGAAAAATGAGCAAATATTGAAGAAAAAAAATTAGGAGGAAAAGGGTATGAATCTTTGTTATTGAGCATTTTTAAAAGGTATATTAAAACTAAATTAAAAAGATTTAGTTCAAAATTAAAATATCATAAAATAATAGGTATTATAAAAGTTAAAATGATGCTATCACATAAAAATAGATTAATGAAATTAAAAAAAATGAACCAAGAGATTGATATAGCGAGAAAGAGAGAAGGAAATAGGCAAGTTTAATATAAAAAATAAAGTAAAGAAGTGATGGGGAAGCGAGTCCCATGTCGTTGGGAAGAAAGAGTAAGTAGGTGGCGAAGTGTTATAGAAAGGATAGGGGAGTTACTTGTGTTGCGATTATTGGACTGGGGTTAGCTTATTTAGAAGCCCAGGTCCCCGTGGCCAAAAATTGGTTTTCTTTTAGCTTTTTTTCTTTTATTTTTTATGAACCAGTTTTCTAGAAAACTGTCTGATTTTCATCATGTTCATCGGTTATTAATTTGTTTTTCTGGTACTTAACAAGTTCTTAATTTAGTCGATTTTGGCAATTTTCTAGATCGGGGTGGAGATTAGATTCTAGTTCAACCATTTAAACTGACTGATTTGATCCAATTTTCATAGCATTGGATTTTAGATTTGTCTCAGCCAAGTCAAAGAGCCAATAAATTTTTCGGTCGAATAGTTGAACAACTCAATCTTCTACTCTTAGGTCATGTTTGGTATGATGGAATAAATTTTAGAGAAATGGAAAGGGAGAAGGAAAGGAAGATAAGTCTCCATGGAAATGTTATTTTTTATCCAAAAGTATGTTTGGTAAGGTGGAAGAAATCAAATATTTTTGTTACCTTGAAAGTTTGGTATGATGTAATTAATAATGGAAAGGAAGGAACTAAAATGATCAAATGACCTAAATACCCCTCACTGAAATACACAAATTGTGTCTTCAAAATCATTAGTAATTTTTTAATAAAATGAAAACCCTTCCATGTCCCTCTTCCTTGCTTATATTATCTTTATATTTTATTATTGGAGATCTTTATTTTATTTTTATAAATAAAAAAATATCTTTTTTTCTTTTTTGTAGAAAACATCAATAATTTCCCACCTTCATTGTTTTCTCCTAATAGTCTATTAGTTAATAACTAATGAGTATACAATACAATAATAATTCTGGTAAAAAATGATTTTTTTATAACTTCAAAATCAAAATAGTATGTGTTTCTTCTTTTCTTGATTTTTCATTATTATATTTTTTAAAAAAAATAAAAAATCTCCATTACACATGTTAATCTAAAACTAATGTTCATTTTATGTACTTGTAAGAGGATATAAATTTTTTAAACCTTTACAAATTTTAAAAAAGAATTAATCTATATTATTATTTTGAATTAAAAAATATGTGAAATTTTAAAAAATCATATAAATTTTATTGTAAAATAATTTATATTTTTATGAAAAATATAATTTTAAAATCATAAGAAATTTATTAAAGATCATATAAAATTAAAAAATTAATATTAACATCAATCAATACTAGAATAACAATATCCTATCATTTTACTTTTACTTAAATAATATATTAATAATTTGAATTTGTTTTTATGTTATATATATATATATTCTACCACTATTCTCTAAGCAATATTTATCTTCAAAAGATAAAATAACATTGGCCAAAATAATAACAACAAACATCATTTTCATGTATATATCTATGAAAAAAGTGAAATAATACCTTGTTCCAAGACAAATATCCCTTTTTAAAAAAAAAAAGAAAGAGAAGAGAAAAAAAAAATCTAACTACGTAAACATTGTCTAAACATCAACTCATGTCCAAATCCACATCAAAGTAAACTAAACATCCTTCACATAGCAGGAAAATATGCACCATAGCAAATCCTACCAACAAGCTTTCATTTGTTCTATTTCCAATCAAGTCTTAACGTAGTAGCTTGCGAACCACAAATGGCTTCACATTATCTGGCATATTAGCAAATCCTACTAGTAAGCTTTCATCAGATACCATCTTCAAATATGCATCTTGTCGCTCATCATCCGTCAATCCTTGAACTTGAAGTAGCTCAACATACAACACCTTCCTTTGCTCATCTAGCATATTTTCACATGCCAAATAACTGCCAAGCTATTCAATGGCAAGTTGGAAGCCTTGAGTCATGGCTTCTTCATCTCCTTCATAGCTATAATCATTGATTCATCCTTTTCATTGCACTTCCTTTTCTTTCTTGGAGTTGTTACCTCAGATCCATTTTGAGCTAGAGAAGGATCTACATCATCAGCATCAACATCAGCATCAGCATCACGAGTTTCATCTACTCCATCATTGGCAGCAGCATCAGTTTCTTTGACAAATTCATTGTAGGAATGGGCATCTTTTCCTGTGGCTCTATCCTTTCCAAATATTAATGATAATGCATGGAAGTGTGGAAATGGTTTATAACGAAAACCCTTAGCATTTGGATGCACCTAAAAAAGCAAACACATATCAATTATTTATTCAACTAAAAAGCAAACAAATAACTTCACATAATTCACATGATAAAAAGCTGCTGTAGGAGATTCCCTTTCCCAATTTATTTAACTTCACATAATTTCTGTAATAATCAAATACATCATCAAGTGCAGATCTTGTCACATGTGCAATTGTAGTGCTATCTCTGCTTCACAAAGTGCAAGCATATCCAAGATTTTCAACTAATACACTCACTTGATTGTTGATTGATCTTTTAAATAATTAATCAAATAAAAGGTCAGATAAAATTCTATGGACTATCCAAATTTGTCATTCTATCACTATTAAGCAAACAAATAAAACAATACCAATATAAATATAATTAGTACTTACTTTAATATACTCATCCCATACAGGACGATCTGCAGTAACGCAATGTCTGTCAGGATCCCATCCAAGACCAGATGAATTTGCTCCGTACAACATATCATAGACAGTGGTGAAGTTAGTCCTCAAAGTCTTAAGGTGAGATTGCACATGTGGAAGGCCTGTCAAGCCACATCCGGGAGCCTTTTGCTTCAACAAATTCTCAACAACAGTTAAATAACCTGGCTTGAACCCATTGTCAGCAATAATCTCATCTCGCAGCTCAAGCAAGCACTCCACCAGCAAGTTATCCTCTTCTGGAGTCCAAACATGGGTCTTTGGCTTGGAAGATGATGCCATGATTCAAGCTATCTAACATTCAAATAGTTAGTTAAAACAAACAATAAGACACAACCACATTACAAATAAGAAATGATCTATTATTATAACCAATCAGTTCCATGACACATAACATTTCAAGAAGACATAACTACATTGTAAACAGTCAATCATCTATTTGTCCTACGGCGGGTAAACTCAGCAAACATCTCATTGGCTAATGTTTCCCTATAAGTAGCCCAGCCATCAGATGTCTCCATGCTTTGGATTGGTGTGGGGTCAATATTCTACTCTTCATGTTCCATAGCATCCAGCTCCTCTTCAAGGGGGTCTTCACCTTGTTGACGAATCAAGTTATGCAATAGGCAGCATGTATTATAATTTTGTTATGCGTCTGGATGGGATAAAATGACAGACTCCTAAGAATCGCCTACCTTAGTTTCAGTATTCCAAAACATCTTTCAATCACATTTCAAGCTAAAGAATGTCTCATGTTGAAACATTCATGTGGATAACGTCCATTTCTCCAATCACTTAAATGATATCTTTGCCCTCTATATGGAGCAAGAAATCCTTGACAATTGGTATACCCCGCATCAACCAAATAATAGGTTCCTGTACAAACAACCAAAAAAATAAATTCTAAATATTAGAATTCAAATTTCAATTCACCACTTGTCAGCAAATAAAAGAAAACGCTATCTCATATTTTATTCTATGTACAACAGGGAGTTTTAAATATATCTACAAACAGAATGCTAACCTTGTGGGACTTTCAACCCGTCTCTCCTACTAATTGCATTGCGTAAAACCCACCCATCAGCTGTAGAACCCTCCCACCCCGATAGGACATATATGAATTGACCATCGTGTGAGCATGCTCCTAATACATTGGTAGTAATTTCACCTTTTCTGTTTCTGTACCTTGGTTTATCTGCCATTGGCACCTTCACTTTTATATGAGTCCCATCAAGAGCACCTATACAATGCTAGAAAATCCAAGCAAAAGACTATGGTAAGCATTTGTGTTTAATACTGAAAATTAATGTAAAATGTTTACATCTTACCTTGAACCACTTCCACCTCTCATCTGTGGAATCCTCTGGAATAGGCTCAAGTTTCTTAAATAATTCTCCTCCAAGATGCATCATAGCATTTAAGACCAAATGGAAATGCCTACTAACTGTTTCACCAGATCTTCCAAAGTTGAATTGTATGACCCTAGTTTTTATGTGATGAGCAAGTATATGCAAAAACATAGCTACTTGCTCATCAACTAGCATATTCTTAATAGGTCTTAGTCCCCCTATACTATCAAGCATATGACATAGGCGATCAAAGGTTGCCCTATGCATTCTAAGGAGGTTATAGCAAGACATATCACTACTATAAACCAAATTCCTAAGGTGAGCCCTCTTGGCATAAAAGTTCATGGCGTATGACTTATTACATATTCGACGTCTTCGTAAGGCAACAATCACACACATTGCAAAAAAGAATCTATGCATAATATGAGTTATAATCAACCATGCAATCAAAACCCGGGCAATCAATTGTCTCCTTGAGGGGTCCATCACTGTGTAATAAAAAAATATAATCAATTTTGCAAAACACATAAAGCAAGAAAAGGCATCTATTGTTCAGTATAATAAGCATTTTAAAAGCATCGAATCAAAGTACAACTCCAGAATTTTAACTCTACCCTGGTTGATCAATTAATTAGTTCAACTCACTAATTAAAGGCACTAAGGCACTCCTGGCTAGCGTGTGTGTAATTTAAGTGTGTGTGTGTAATTTACACTATTTCTTTGTAGTCACCTATCTAAATTGAGTTTAATACAATCAAACATTTAAAAATAATGACAAATGAGAGTGAAAATTAAATGGATTCACTTCTTTTTTGTGTATCTTATTTTCATCTATTTTTTGACTGCATTACATATATATATACACACACACACACAATTAATTTGTCATTATAAATCATCTAGGTACTAAATATATATTTTTTGTTTTCATTCAACACTCCATAAGAACTTTACAATAAAGAGTCCAAGAAGATTCAAAATCGTCCAGTGGATTAATCCTCTTATAAAATATTTTATTTATAGCTAGGCACAAGTAGAATTAGATCAATGAGAGGAAAAAAGTACAAGAAAGTTGTTAAACAAGGACACAGCTTTCAAAACAAAACAAAACCAAAAGAACAAAGGGAGGTAAAAGAAAAGTGGTAGATAATATATATATATATCTATATATAGAAGACGAACATTAGCCAACAAATATAAAAAAGGAAAGTTATTACACAAGATTCTAATTGTCTATATTTTTATTTGACCCACAAAGCATATCAAATCACACAAATGGCCCGTAACCAAAATACACTTCAACACCACCAGATTCATGCATCGCCATGTGGGCTTTTAAGCATATATATCATCTTCTTATAGCTTGCCTTTTAATATTTTTCTGGGCTTAGCTCTGTTTTAGGTCTTGAGAAACTGAGCTATACAGAGTATATATTAAAAATGTGTGGAACCAAAAATTTCAGTACCCAAAAACAAAAAGAAGATGCATTATTGTTAGAAAAAAAAAAGGAAATATAACAAGTAGATGCATTATACATCAATGTCCACATTGCTCTAATTGAAAACTGATCATACAAAGAAAAAGAAAAACCAAGCTTAATTTTCCTATATATTTCTTTTATATACAGGAAATTTTAACATGAAAAGTATAGATTACCCTTTTAATTATAAGAAAAAAAGTATAGATTACTCAAAGAGAAGGGAGAAGCAAGATAAGTTCAAAAATAATATCATATTTCAAAGATTAGAACAAACAATCTATAAAATTATTGATCTGTTATTGTTTGTAGAAAAAGCTTGGCATCATCTCAGCTATTTTTTTTCCTAAAAGAAAAATTATGTGGAGTGAGTCTTTGCTTGTAAGCCTTTTGTCACAACATAAGTGTTGGTTTGGAGTGCATTAGTGCATCATGTAGCAAATGGGAAGGTGGAAACCTTCATTAATGAACAATGAAAGTATTAACTGATAAATATTTATTTGGCAAGTGGCTTGGCATGCAAAATTTAGCTAAGTCATATGGTGTACATCATTATTTTCAAGACATGCTAGCATCATTATTAACACTGTTAAGCCACATAAGTACTTGGAGGACTGTTTTACTAAAACCAAAAAGAAGAAAAAGAAATGAATGCCTTCACTAAAACGTACACCCCATCATGGTTTGGAGGAAAGCTTCTTAAGCCTCATGTAAAACTATTTATTACAGATTTTATATATTTACTAACACACATGTAAGAACAGTACGTTTTTGTTTTTGATATATAGTACTAATCCGGAAAAGTTGCTATCAGATAATTATACAGTATCCATTCTTTTGGGAGGACTTTGAAAACTCTCACTAGAAATCCCAGTTTTGATGGCTTCTCTATCACGAGAATTCAGTTCCCACAACATTCAAGGGGGCCTATATCTAGGCAATTCAATGCATCTATTTATACATATATAATCACTTAAAATTACAGTCATGATGAGCGAGTGCAAAATTCCCCATATTCTGACATCCAGAAAACCCAATCAAAGAAAGTCACGAATGGAGACAGAGTCTTAGCCTAGCAAGTATGAAGGTAAGAACATCTTTTTTGGACTAAATCAATTAATGCTATTATTCTAATAAAATCATCATTAACAAGCACAAGAACTATCGATAATGAAATGAACAAACTGAAAGAGGCAGATCTGAGAGAGAGAGAGAGAGAGAGAGATTTAAAAACTCAAACCTCTGGAAAGCGATTGATCCTTACCAGCGATGTTGCCAACGTTGAGCACTCTGATCTTTCAACAGCTCTAGGTGTGGTGCATGGGAGGAGCTTTGGCGATGTCGGAATGGATCTCTAGAGCACGATCTTTAGATTGGGGTTTTTATGTTTATGAAAGGGGCAAATAATGGTTATAACATTTGATTAGGAAGGTTAAATTTGGAAATACAGTATTTTTTAACCCACAGAAAGTTAATTTCCGAGCCATAGATGAAGGAAGTGGGCTTCCTTTGTTTGATGGAAACCCACTTTCCTTGGAAAATAAAATATACCCTACCAAACATATAAATGTAGGAATTTCTCTTTCCTATTCCATCACTTAAAATTACTTTCCACCATACCAAACATGCCCTTAAGTTTTGCCCCTTTTTTTTGTCTTATATAACATATATATATATATATTATTTTAGTGGCATATCTTTTTCTGAGCTATAAAGTTACTGATAATTGAATTAAATCCCTATATTATATGGCGTGTATCTACAGGATTACTCAAACATGCTATATATATATATACACCACTGCTCGACTTGAATCATTCATGTGAATATTTTATTATGACATTTGTAACAGGTGGTTAGTTGACATGAGAGTTCAATTGTGCTCTAATAGCCATCCTAGTTTCCGTATGAACTACATTTTACACACTTGCAATTAAAAAAATAAAATAAAATAAAATTCACGCTTTGAAAGAGGTGGTCGCCATTTCGTTAGAAGAGTCTTCTTCAAATAAGTATGAAAAAATAGGGAAGGTAGTAGAGCACATGACCTCCGCACTGCATGCAGGTCATTGAGAACAAGAAAAAATGCAAAGCCAGAGGAAAAGGGACTATGGCTTTTGGAATTTTCTGGAATCAGAGATGGAGTTTGAGACGAATGATTGAGGGAGACAAAGAGGGCAATTGACAGAGGGTCAGAGTTCGAGCAAAGGCTACATTTTCTTATTCTCTTTTTAGTCTTTTTTTGTTAGAAAATTTTTCTTTGTTTTGGGTGTTGAACAATGGCATCAAAATCTATAGATTTTAGCTAGTAGATATTCAAAAACTTATAAGAGAATTAGTTTATTTGCTGAGTTTGGAACTTATTGATTGTCCTCAATCAACATATTTTGTTTGCTTTTACATAACTAAAGGAATTGATTTGAAGTATTTGTTATTTTCCCATTTGTATAATTAAATCAAAAATTGATAAGTATGCCAAGAACATGGCACAGTAAGTTTTGCTTTCTAGGCATACTTAAGTAAAAAAATCATTTGTTTACTGAGATTCATGTAATAAAAAACATGAGCACCACTCTGGTACGTGTGAAAATTGTCACACCCTACACCAACACACCTTTAATCTTGAACAATTACTTCAAAAGCTAACAAAACAAAACCAAAACACCTCAACTTTACCTCCCATAACATCAGAGCAGTGGAAAAATGCCACAAGAAACCACAAGAACAACAGAAAAACTAAAACAAGTGTAGAGTCACGACTGCAACAGTACTACCGTTGCGTCGGTGATCTGAGGTTCAATTTTATCAAAACAGAGGGTCTGGTGCTGTGGCGTCCCATACTTATACCATATCAACAAATTTCTAATTCCCGCGGCTAACTTATGACATGCATAACTTTATGCTCCGACCTCCGATTGACCTGATTTTAACTCCTACAAGTTAATCTTATCCTAATCTATCCATGGACACTAATTTCACCTCAATCCATCTCTATATGGAGATTTTGGATACTTAACACCATTTTGGTCACTTTTTGACCAAAACTCACCCACAAATTTCCTCTAATTGCCACCAAAGGCAAATGGGAACTTAGGGATCATTCACACAGGTCCTAATTAACTTAATCAACTTGTTCAAAAATGTTTCATTTCAAAAGAAACCTCTCCTATGATATTGGACCCCCTTGAAGCCCCAAATTCTCTTAATGGGCTTTATGCCCAAAACTCACATATTCGACCCAAAATCCCCTTTGGGCTCACATACACTACCATTCCGACACAACATCATTTTAAACCATGCATGCATCACATCACATCACATCACATCAAACCCATCATATTTAACACCATTCCTCATCACTATCATTAACGTTATCATCTCATGTTATCCAGCATCAACACAACATCATTGACATTACTTAGATTACAAACATTTTATCCTACTTGACACAATGTACATAGATAATACACACACACTACTACGACTTGATATTCCCAATACTGGAGTAGCTATGCTTCCCCTGTCTTCTCCAGACTAGTGCCAAAACCTTCACTTGAAAGGTTAGTTCATGGGAAAGGAGGTGTGAGACAAGGTCTCAATAACCGGGGATAACCACAAGCATATATATAATAACTCATACAATAATGCCATGCATGCAATATGAAATGGAATGCATGTCTCCCTTACACATAGCTAGAACCACAAGCTGTCATCATAATAGGATATTTTGTATATGTGACTTTTTTCTAACACTCTGTGAAGACTAATTTCAGGATATCACCAAGCTCACCTCGCACTAGTGTACCCGGCCAAAAGTAACACTAGTACTTGGATCATGGTTCTCCTTCTCCTTTCCTGTAACACCTCTTTTATGAGCCCATTTCCAATGTATTTAATGATTCTAAAGTCCATTTATATCTTACTAGGATCTTGAATCATAATAAAAGCCATAATGGATTTTTCCAACTTTGGGCACTATTCATTTAATCGAATTTATTTATTCCGGATAAACTTTAGAAAATCATAACTAAATCAATAAAAATCGTATGCATGTGATTCAAGTCTCTAGGGATAGCTTATAACTTTGTCTACATAAAAAAAATATAAGTCAGAGCAACGATAGTACTGATTTGTACAGGAAACTCCGTGAATTTTCACAATTTATATGAAAACTACAAAAATAATCATTTTAATTGGGATTAAATATAAAAATCAACCAAATATTGCACATACATCCAATATGAGTGTTCTCTGGACCATTGGAGAGCTCTTCCTATCTACTTTTAAACCATATAATCATTCATACTTTATATATCAAAAGTTCAAATAGTTACATGGCCATATATCATTTTCATACCATACCATGCTTTAGCTAAGACCTAAGACATCATAAAAACTTGAAGAAATATACTTAACATCACATTGATAAAATTACACAAAAGGTCAAACCTCATAGCCATTGCTAGCATTATCAAGTTAATGGTCAAATTCTTTCTCCTTTCCTTTCTCTTCCTTGGTGGTCTTGCCATTGTTGCCACCTATTCATGGTTAATATTTGGGAGGGTGAGATTCAATGAATCTCAATAGTTAACACCCAACATTCCATCACATCATCACATTAAGCATGAAAACATCAAGATAACACATTTTGAATACATTAACACATTTGCGTCATATGAATTCATAACATTTTTGACAGAGTTTCATTTTGAAAAATGGACATCCCAGGGTCTCAATGCCCCTCAATCAACTCAGCCAATCCACATAAATAATCTCAAAATATCATTGTAATCATATGACAAGGCATAAAGTACATTGAAAATAACTATGATAACATAATGCTAGTATGGGAAATTAACTACCTTATGTTGCTCCCTTACTCTCCAAACTTTGTATGCCACTTCTTGAGCCTCCTAACACTTCCTTGAACCTAATCATATAATTATTGAACCAATTTAGGCATTGGTTTTTTGGAATTAGACAATGTCATAACACTAAAACCTTTTATCTTTCTTTATACAACACACTTGTTCTTAAGGTTTTGTACCATGGGGAATCCATTTTTGAGGTTAAAATCATGAAATTCCAACTCTAAATACTCCCCCTGTTCTGGCCAAAATTGTCTCAAAATGTTTGACAAAAATTTCCTTCAAATCACTTCAAACCATTCATGGATTCATGCTTCTAGTGTCTAGTCTATGCTTTTTCCTAAGTTTAATGGTCCAAAACTCATTCCTATGCTAAAAACCCAATTTGGCCGAAACCCTAAGGTGTAAAGGAAGCAAACTAAACCATAAATCATACTTTGAAAACCATAGATAGTAAGCTTAGGGTGGTAATATGCAAGCTTACCAATTTGTGCTTTGATTTTCCCTTAGTTCCTCTTCCTTTTCTTCCTCCTTTTCCCCTTCCTTTTCTTGCGTTTTTTTTTTGGTCTATTTTGGCTTCTAGTCACGCATGAATGGTGAGGAAAGAGAAGGGTTTAAGTTGTTAATTAAGTGGCTAATGATGTAACTAATTATGGTTACTTTTGCTAAACCTTAATTACCTTTTTCACATACTTCTTCAAGAAGTATTTCAAAAAAATAATATAATATTGCTTTGTGTCAAATGGCTGCAAGAAGTCACGCATGGGAGAGCTTGAGGTGTCCAAAAATTGCCCAATTTTCTTGATCCAAATATACCTCAATCCAAGTACTTTTTAACCATACAAATAAAACCGTCTTTATAATAATTTAGTATTTTTGGTATACAGGACTATTCTAATTTTATTTTTACATTTTCATAATTATCCTATTCCAAACGATATCTGTATATGGCTCATATCCTGACCCAGTTTCTTTTTAACCATCGATAGGGCCTATGATTTACTTTATCAGTTTACTATTACTTTTGGACACTCGGCATAGATTATTTCTTTGTTCTTGAACATGAACCCTCAGTGCCATATACCATTAGACTTCTCTTGTCGAGGGCTTCGTTTTGACAGTAATTTTATATATTTACAAAATTGCCCTTGACTCGGGATTAAATTATAATTTCTAAAACTTTCGGGTCATTAGGTGTAATTTTCCCCCAAAACTTTTCTATTTCTTTCCCACGCAATCTTTAATACTTTTGGGACATGGATATCATTTTTATATTTCTTTAGGGGTAAAAATATAATTTTTACATTTTTTCATCTAACCGAGAAAATTAATCTCTTTACCTTATTTCATGCAAAACGGTATCTGTCCGTTTTAACGAATTTCTTCTTTATTTTACATTATCATCAATTATGTCCCTTTTTATCACCTAGTATCCAGTGAAATTTTAGGATATTACATTTCCCACCATGAATTGGTGATGATTTAGGGAAGCCGCGGCGGTATTGTAGCGGACACAGCCCCAGCTCAATTTCTAGCATTTTTGGATTTGTTTCCACTGTTCCAAAGGTTCGGGAAGTTGTTTTAAGATGTTTAGGTTGTATCTAGTTGGATTTCAAAGTTTTTGGTCAAATATGGAGATGTAAGGTGGTAGGGTGTTACATTTTGTACGGACAAGAAGCGGCTCCTGACAGACTTCTAAGCGGGAAGGGCATATGAATGAATAGAATGCATACCGAAATGAGAGGGATCCAGAGACTGTATAGGTATGAGACTATACGGTTAAGGATAGCTTAAAGGAATTGATAGATACTACCTATACCAACAAGGTGCACCTATCTTTTTGATAGCCTATCCCTTAAGAACTCCTCAGTTAAGCGTGCTTGACTTAGAGCAATTCTAGGATGGATGACCTCCTAGGAAGGAGTTTTGTGAGTGAGAACAAAGCACAATGAAAAAGCTTGTGTTAGTTTGTGGGGACAGTCATCAATCCCAAAGAAGTGATTGAATGTTACAGTTGGTATCAGAGTTCGGCCTTTTTCAGTACAGTATGGTTCGAGGATGAACCACACGGAAGCTGGTGGGCATATGTCATCCGGGCGTTGATGAGGGCAGGGAGTGATTGCCAGTGCAATAAAGGGGGCGTGAGATAAAAGTGATAAGGGACGGATAAGGAGCGGCTTCTTGCAGGCTTCTAATCGGGAGGGGTATATGAATGAATCGAATGCATACCAGAATGAGAGAGATACAGAGATTGCAGAGTTATGGGACTATACGGTTAAGGATAGCTTAAAGGACTTGATAGGTAATACCTATACCAACATGGTTCATCTATCTTTTTGGTAGCCTATCCCTTAAGAACTTATCAGTTAAGTGTGCTTGACCTGGAGCAATTCTAGGATGGGTGACCTCTTGGGAAAGAGTTGTATAAGTGAGGACAAAACACATTAAAAAGGCCTGTGTTGATTTGTGGGAATAGTCATCAATCCCAAAGAAATGGTCAGACGTTTCACAGTCCACTGCCCATCTTTCCCTCCTAGCCATAGGAGAAGATTTAGCTACAAGTATCACATCCTTATTCCACTCATATCCCAATATATCATATCATCACCACCACTCGATCACCATATACCTCATAATGCCATGTGGTGATGTTTATACCATATCATCATGTAATCATCATCATCATCATCATCATCATGTTTCTCAATATCATGCTTTGTAATCAATGCCATGTCATATCATCATCATATATAATCATCATCATCAACCACTATAATGTCTAACCGTGTGCATATCACGATATATAAAGAAAACCATACACACACACATAACAATATTGTGGTATGACCAGAAACATGCACACACACATACTCACACACACACACACACACATATTTATATATTAACATACAATACAAACACCCGGTTACCTCTAGTTGTTAATACCACACACACATGATTCCAAAAGTTTCTTGAGTTGCCCAACACAGTTTGTACGCATCTGATCAACCAAATAATCTGTACAATGCCATAATGCCTTTAGTTAACATACAGTACAACTAACCAAATTTCACAATTCAACCATTTAGGCCTAACCCAAGGTTCCAACACCATTTCCATATATTATTGAGCTCCTAAAGACCATTCAAACTCTAATCAACCACACACATTTCGGATTCCATACATCCTCTAACAATTTCATCCTCGAGTTAAGCTTAAATCACACATACTCCCTCTAAATCTTATACCCAAGCATCATAAACACCAAATCACACCTTATTATTCCCCTTTCATCCATTGTAATTGGTGGGATTCAGCCAAAACCAAAAATCTCAACAAATACCCAAAAAATCCACCTCAAAACCGAAGAAAAATGAAGAGGGAGGATTAATAATCACTTACCAACCAAGACCGAAGCCCCCGGAGGCTGAAAATCACTCATAAAGGTCAGATCTTCCAACCTTAGCACAACTCCCTTTGATGGCTTGTCTGTTTCTTTTCTGCTTTATTGTCTGAGAAACTTCTGATTTAAACAAATTTTTCGACGCTCACTATGGCGCCAGAAAGAGTGCCACAATGCCAATAATCTCGGCTTGAAAGATTTTCCCAAAATTGCAACTTGCTCGCCATGGCGGCTCTGATTCTCATTGCGGCATGGACCGTCTCTGTTTCATTTTAGCTTTTCCTCTATCCAGGTTCCTCTGGTTTTGCACATGACATCAAATATACTTTATTAGCTAGATGCTAAATTCAGGATAACGTAATGAGGGTCATTACAAAAATAATTTTATAAACACTATATAATGTTCGAATACACCAAATTTGATCATATCTACTAAAGACATAATCTCAAATGAGGAAAAAACAAGTAAAACAATTTTTGAATCTTCTAAAATTAGAGAACTGTCTTCTTCTGATTGTTTACACTCCCTTTCACAACTTTCAATAGCGTAAATATGTGACAAAGCAATTGATGTGACAACTTATGAGTTAATACCTACATGTTTAACCCACACTAATGAACATCATAGATATCTAATCTAAAATATAATAAGATTACTTAACTCATTAGATGAACTCAAATTGCTTCCCATATGAATCACCAAAAAATAATATTAGCCTTTTTTTAAAAAAAAAATAAAAGATCACAATTGCTTATAGCACACATAAAAAGTTCTAACATTCTCCCATGAGGTGGGCAAAGCAACTAATCGGACAGGAGATGAGAAGGAAAAAAAAAAAGAGAAACATGGCAAAGCTTTCAAAACAGATGTTCTTTATATATATCGATGATTAATTAATTATCATGGCATTAGGTAGTATTTTTTTTCTTTTATGTTTTAGTACATTATTCTTCTATATTTTTTACAATACGTAATAAATAATGGCTATAGGGAAACACTAATAGCTTGTCCACAGACTCTCATCTGGCCAATTGTTCCTTCATCCAACCAAAACCTTTTATCTTTGATCATCTGACCACCTGTTTCCTTTATATTTTTTAGAATACTCTTGGTTCATGCCAAACAATGATGTTATTTAAATAAAAAACTACAATTAATATAAAAAAATAGTAAGAATTAGTATCCAGAAATTTTATCAAATAAAAATAAAACCTAATGCATCTAATTCCATATAGATTAGATATGAACATTCTCTACTTAAAGCATCGTCTGTGGCACCTAATTATTTGGCTGAGTCATTAATTATAGACATGTATTAGCGCATGTGCTTAAAAGTTGTTAAGGAATATTTCATTCTAATATCTTTGCCATTCCCTAAAACACGTGTCTTATTTTTATTGAGTCTGTTTATCATTGATAGTGGGGGCGGATTAAAAATATAGGAAGCCTTGGGCCTCCATTATCCACCAATATATGTGTGTATATATATATATATATAGGAACACCTTCTTCACCATCATTCACGCATATGAGGAATGGAACTCAAGGAATTAGATATGTGATGCAACAACTCTAAATACAGAAAACAGAAGGATGACAAATGGCAGGAATTTTCAAATAAACTAGATTTTACTCATGCAATAATCTGGAGGGGAAACCTAAAATTATGGTTTTTTTAAAGAAAATAATTGCAAGCTTTTGTGAGGTTAACTGTAGTTGTACAGCATAGAGAATAAATTATACTTTCAATCCATATAAATTCACTCAATTTTTAATTTGATTCCTATAATTTATATAATTATTAAGATTTTATAATTTAAATGATTTTTAATTTATTGATTAATATTATATGTTGTCAATATTTTGTTACCCACCTGAGTTAATATTTATCTCATTATTTATATTTGTTTTATTTTTGTTGTTGTAAATTCTATATATTCACAATATTATGATAATATATCATTACTTATATTGACCAAATTTAACTAATACTAAGAAAATTATAACTTTTTTTACAAAAACTTTATTCCTTAACAATAAAAATACCTGAACAAAAAACCATTTCTTATGTTCTAACTTTACCATTGTAGTTTTATATCCCCTTCTTCATGGTTTTCCTCAACATCTTTTAACTTCAAATTTATTTATGAAGAGAGTAAATGAAAAAGAGAAAAGAAAAAATTAAGAAAAAGAAGAAAGCACCTCCGTGATGGAGATGATCCCCATCACCAATTGCTTCTTTAGGGGCATTCTCCATTTGAATGAGAGACTCCTTCTTTCCCTTTGGAACCGCCTTCTCTGATTAACTAGATTACCCTAATATTTCTTTTTTAAAACATATTTGTGAATATTTACAAAAGTGCTTCACCAATATACATATGCCTATCAGGTTGCTCTACTTTTCTTCATGTGTTAATTTCTTCAGAATGTCAAAAACGCATTGTTTACAAAACTGATCATCGTTTTGAATATGTCATGTTAATATCTGGTAAATAATTTATGGGGATGCTTCACTGAGATTATTGACAGAGCAATGCTTGATTATTCTCCAGCCTCCCCTTTTCCTTAGGATTTTTATTTTGAATTCCTTTTATTTAGAGGATTCCGTCACTTGAAATCACCAGCTTAGTTTGTATTTCCTTTGAAAAAAATATATATAATTGACATTCTTTCTTAAAAATCCTTTTATGGTGGTAGAGAATTAACCAAAACCTCAGCATGCAGAAGTTTCATGATTTTTCTTGTCTTCCTCTTAGTGTAGAAATCATATTACTATTCATTAGGGAGGTCTACAGTTGATTTAATATTATAAGTTTTTACTAATACTTGGTGAAAGTAAGTGGTGAGTTACCATTTTAGTGAAAATAAGTGCTGAAATTTGTTGATTTCATCATGTCGCTCCCAAATGTTTTAGTTGAATTGTTGTTGATGAAAGTGATTTTGATTAATTGGATCCTTTTTTTTTTTTGGAAAGTGTGAATAGTTGCCAACCTGTTCAACTTTTCTGCATTCTCGAATGTGTACGTGTTAATTTATTCAAAATAACCTAATTAAGCAATTTCTCTTCTCAATCCAAAACATTTTTAACACCATTAACAGATAAAAATAGCTTAAAGTAGTAAGAATAGAAAAGGACACAAATCAAAGGTGTTATCTATAAACAAGTACTCCCTTTATTTCCTATTATAAGTCATATTTTAGAAAAATTGAATCATGTAAAATATAAGTCACTTTGTGGGTATTAAATATTTATTTTCATATTTGTCACTCATTCAATAATTATGATAGAAAAAGATAAAGAAAGATATAATTAAGATGAGTTATAATTTAATGAAGGGAATATTGGAAAGTTATGGTAAATTTTACAAAATTTAAGAAATTTAATTACTTTTAACTATTTTTCTTGATATACGTAAAATAGTTAGAAGTGATTTATAATAAGAACATATGGAGTATTTATATATCAAAATGGTATATGCCATTGATTCATATAAGTGGAGTTTCATCCCCTCAGCAAACTGAACTTTGTCAATTAATCTTTAAAAAAATTACCTTTATTTTTCTTATTGAAATTAGCATAGTATTTATGAGTTGTAGAGAATTCAGTACCACCTCAATAGAATTTTCATGATTTTTCTTGAAATCATGTTATTTTGGTGTGTATATATAGTGTTAATTAAGTGGAGTTTCATTTGTGAAGCAATCTTTAAATGCTCCAACCATTAAAGTATTGTCCTCATTCATCCAATCCACATGGAACTCACCCAAATGATTCCAAGAGTCCTCTTTTTGTTTTTATTTATTTATTTGTCAAACATTCAAAAATGCAAAGCAATAAACTAGGCCATGTTACTAGATTGACTATAGAACAATAGTTTAAGCTCATTGTGTAACACCTTATATTAAGGTTCATTTTCCATATATAGATCATTTCGGAGTTCAAATATACTTGAAGAGAAACTTGAATCAATTTAATTCAAAAGCACAATTTTCATAAATCTCGGGATTCATATTGGTTATCCGACAAAATTTGAACATTCATAACTAAATCTTAAAAATCATCTTGAGATTATTCAAGTCTCTAAAAATAGATAAAAAGATTTTCTACGTGGAAAAAATATGCAACAGATCAAATACTTAGCCAAATTGTATAGTTTATTCCTTCAAAAAGTACTGTAAATTTGGTCATTTCTAAAAATTCTTGATTTTGGCAATAATATTGAAAAATCATATTTCCTTCTATTATGGACCAAATCATGCATAATCTATGTCATTAAAAAGCTATGTAAATTTTCTAGAAATATTTTTCTTATATATTTATTTCACTTACCCAGGGCATGATATTAACTTAAATTGTAAAGGGTCAGAATTCCACTTTCACAGAAATAATTTTAGTAAAACCTTCATATCTTCTATTATATAGCTCCAATTACCTCCAATTTAGTGGTATATGAAACTTAAAATATAGACCTTTTTATACATATAAACCACTGAATTTTTAGAGCTTTTTATGATTTTCTATTATCTTTTGAATTTTCTAATACCTAACTTCCAGATTTCAGTTTCCCAATCTTGCCCTATTTTGAACCCTAATTTGAAAATTCACCATAAATTGTACACTTATCCAATTTAGGTGTTCTTTAGCTCTATGGAAATCTTATTCCATATAATTTTAGAGCATGTAAATTAGTTAAGATAATTGTCCTGTCTTACATAAACAGTACCTACATACTCTCATAATGCTTAAGATGAGCCTTTTCATTCCTAATTTATCAAAATAAGCTTCATAATCTTTTCACATCATCATTCATTGCACCAATTCCATATATAACATGTCATAATACATTAAGAATCATAATAGCATAGAGATATAGACACTATACCAATTTATGGCTTTAATGATGCTCAATAGTTGGCGTTTATCAAATAAACGGCAACTAAATCTGGGCACTGAAAAAAAGTTGGTGTTTATCTATATAAACGCTAACTTATACAAATATTTCTATGGTGTTTATATGCTTAAACACTGAATAAAACTTTTAGATGGCGTTTGTACATTTAAGCACCAGGCAAAGCTCCAGAATTTTTTTTTTTATTTTTTCCTTAAATTTTTAGTTGGCGTTTAGTATATAAACGCCATCTATATATTTTAGGTGGTGTTTATATAATAAAAGCCAACTAATATTCGAATTTTATATGGCACATACATATTAAATGCCAAGCAAAGATCCAGAATTTTTTTTAAAATTTTTTTCGTAAATTGTTAGTTGGCGTTTAATGTATAAATGTCATTTATAATATTTAAGGTGGCGTTTATTTTTCAAACACCAAGAAAGCTGCAGAATTTTCTTATAATTTTTTTTAAAATGTTAGTTGGCGTTTAAAATTTAAACGCCAACTAAGTTTTGAATATTAGATCGCATTTAAAATGTAAACGCCATCTACTTCATTTTTAGTGAGCGTTTAAAATTTAAATGCTGACTAAGTTATTTTTTTAATTTTTTTTAAATGTTAGTTGGTGTTTAAATTTTAAACATCAATTAAGTTATAAATATTATATGGCGTTTAATTTATAAATGTCATCTATGTTATTTTTAGTTAGCGTTTAAATTTTAAACGCTAACTAAGTTATTTTAAAAACCTTCTAAACCCTAACATCGCGTTTGCTATGAATTGTACTGTCTTCATTCCCATGCTTTGAATCCCTTCCTCTGCCATAGCTCTTCATGCACAGCTCTTTGACCACCACGCGATCAAAGTTTACACGCTTTCCTCCTCCGCCACCGCTATGCTCCTCATAAATCCCATTCAACTTGAAGGTCGAAGCTGAGACCCCTACTATCAGAGGACCAGTTCCATTCACTCTCACAATCAACGGTCAAGGTGAATGGAGTGAAAGAGGCCCAGTTCCATTTGCTCTGATGAACTCAAAATCCCTCCTAGTCTCAATGGCGAACGGCAGCCAGCTTTGAAGTAGCCCCAGTGTCCCATTGACGCTTTCTTCCTCCTTGCTCTCTTTGCCTATTTTCATTTGTCATTTCGTCTATCCATTAAGGTAACAAGTTCAAATTAAGTTTTCATACCAAGCTCTGTGCGAGATTAGCTCCATTGGCATATGCTACAGCAATTAGCTCCTATGCAATAAAGGTATATAGCAATTTGTCTATAATTAAAATGCTTGTATATCAACTTATAGTACTAAGTTAGCTTTAGTGTAATTTCAAATATTTATGCACAAGTGATGTATATCCTTGTAAATGTTATCATGAAAGTCACAGCATTGAAGTTTCTGATATTAGTATATCCACCTCTATGCCTTTTGATGGCCATTCTTTCACAATGCATCTATAACAATCAACTATGTGTGTGTATATATAAAAAATGATTCTATGTACATTGTCTCCTACATTGGTGCCGAATGAGGCTTTGATTAAGGTAAACCAATTGTTCAAGGGAATGATAAGAGAACATATTCTTGGAGGTATATTATATTTATATACACTAATTGTTTGCCCTGAGTTGCTGCTACTGGTTTAATTATTGAACTGCATAGAATGATTGGAGTGATGGTAGTCAAGTGGTGTATTAATTTTTTATCAAAAAGTGCTTAATAAATATCACATATTCAATTTGTCTATAATCTTGCTTTTATTTCCTACTAGGTTAATCTCCATGCTACATGAACACTTATAGACTAGTTTCTATAAATTATATTTTTCTTGCGTGTTGTCTTTGCTTGCAAGTCTTTCCCATTGGCACTTTGCTTCTCTTTAGGAAAATTATATGATTCTTTTACTTTGTTTTTCTTCCTATTCAGTCCAGATACAAGTTGGTCACTCAAAGTAATTTGTTGGATTCAGAATTCAGATACTGTCGAACCTCGAGGTTGGTGAGTTTTTCTATGCAAAGAAATCTGAACTCTTGCACCATAATTTAAACTATTGTTTTAATCATAATTGGATGTGGCTTGTTCATTATGTATGAGTCAATTGCATGTCAGCATGTTAGAAGTGGTCTCCTAATGAGGGTCCAAGGGTCTGAAGATTCATCAAAACAAAATCTATAAGTAAAATGCAACATTTTTATACTGCTACCATACTGTGTATTATCTTCCTAATTCTATTGTCATTACTCACCATTGGTTATTTAATTTTAATCAGCTTTATCTAGAAATTATGGCTATCGAGTGTATTTTTTTTTAATCATACCAGTTGTTGTAGCCTTTCTTTTCTACAAATTAAACTTGTCACATCTTATTCTATTGCCCAATCATGTTATTAATTAAACAATTCCATTCATTGATTTCCCATACTTTAAATATATAGGTGACATGATAATTTCTAGAGATAGTGCTAGCGATACAGGTATGGCTTAGCTTTCAATGTTAATGATTTTTTGTAATATGACCAAGAAGCATAACCACGCATATACATGATTGTGTATACTTGAAACCAGGGAGCTGTCTGCTTCGAGTTTGATTGCTAGTGCTAATTAATAGAGTTTTCATTTAACTTGTTGCTTCACTTCTACGAAGGTGTCATTGGTGCGCTTGTTTCAAATTGACATAATTTACAGTGCTAGCCCTTCAGATTATCTACTTTGTCTGAGGTATGCTTCCTCATTATGTTTATGTAAAATTTTTGTATTAGTTAGCTAAGTTAGGTGAATTGCTAAGTGGTTAATGCTATTGTTATATTAGTTAGCTAAATTTGAACTGAAAATCATGAAATTTGGTTGAAATGTGTTGTATTTTTTGAGTAGATGGCTTAAAGCCTGGGTAACTCTTTTACTTAAGTTGTTATGCAACGGGTTTGCCTTTAAAAGTTATAATTTATTAAATGAAAAGCTATGGGTAGTTGATTTGGATGGTTGGCAACATATAATTGGAACTCCTTTTTTGTCTATGTTATATTTTTGCTAGTTAAGGACTTGAAAAGTAACATATGCTTTAATAAATCAGAAAGTAAAGTTAGGAAAAATAAATAATGATAGTACAATTAATGAATGTAGTTTTTTTTAAGTAGCATGAATATCAATGTATTAATCATGGGGTTATGGTATTTAATCCATATGAAAAAACGTGACTTCTAAGTTGGTGTTGTAGAATTATTGGGAGGCTCAAGTTTTAGAGGAGGCTCTGCCAAAATTTTTACACAAGTTATAAAAGGTTTCACAACTTAATAAAAGTATGGATCGGAAATGGATGTCTATGAATCATTTGATACAGGAATATTGGGATGGAGTGAAAGAGTTTGTTAGGTTTGCAGTTGAGGATATTGATAACCCTGAAAAAATTATATGCCTTTGCTTGAAGTGTTGCTATGGGAGGCTAGTTAGTGCAACTGACTTGGAATCACATTTAATTTGTAATGGAATTGATCAAAGTTACACACGATGGACAAGGCATGGTGAGACGAATAATGATTATAGCAGTAATAGGTATAGTGGGAGCTCTAGATCGAACAATTTTGACACAACTACATTTGAGGCCGATCGTCTTGAAAAGATGACCAATGTGATTAAGGATGAACTTAAGGATTGTCCGGAGATGTTTGATAGGTTAAAGAGGGATGTAGAAAAACCATTGTACTTTGGATGCATTAAGTTCATGATATTGTCAGCCTTGTTTAAGCTATACAACTTGAAAGCAGGCAATGGATTGAGTGATAAGAGCTTCACAGAATTACTCGCACTTTTGAAGGATATGCTGCCAAAGGATTATGAGCTTCCTAGCCGAACATATGAGGCTAAACGAATGCTAAGCTTTATTGGGATGAGCTATGAGAGGATACATACTTGTCCTAATGATTGCATTTTATTTCGGAAGGAATTTGCATTATTAGACAAGTGTCCTAAATGCAATGACCCACGATATAAGAAGAAAGAATCAAGTCCAGTGAAGGTAGTATGGTATTTTCCCATCATTTCTAGATTTAGACACATGTACAATAGTATGGAGAATGCGAAGCTCTTGACATGGCATGCAGATGAAAGAATTAAAGATGGGAAGCTTAGACATCCTGCAGATTCTCCATAGTAGAAATTAATTGATCATGACTATGAAGACTTCAAGGCAGAAGATGGAAATCTATGCTTTACATTATCTACTAATAGAATGAACCCGCATGGTATGCAGAGCAGTACCCACAGTATGTGGCCCGTGATGTTGTTGATTTATAGCTTGCCTCCGTGGCTATGCATGAAGCAAAAATTCATGATGTTGTCTTTGTTAATTTCTGGACCTAAACAACCCAGAAATGATATAGATGTATACTTGGCTCCACTAATTGAAGACTTGAAGCTATTATAGGAGAGTGGTGTGGAGGTGTATGATGGGTATAGGGAGGAACCATTCAATTTGAGAGCTATGTTGTTTGGTACAATCAATGATTTTCCAGCGTATGGGAATTTGTCTGGATACAATATTAAAGGAGAATTTAGTTGCCTTATATGTGAAGAAGCCACACAATCCATTCGGTTGGAACATGGTGGGAAATTTATCTTTCTCAGGCATCGGAGATTTTTGAATCAGGGACATTGTTATAGAGGGTGGAGAAAAGCATTTGATGGGAATATAGAAGAAGGAGGAGAACCTGTGCCGTTAAGCAGTGAGAACTTGTTTCAAAAGGTACAACATTTGGATAACAACTTCGGGAAACTTTTTACGAGACATCTTGGGACAAGCGGGTGGAAGAAAAGGTCAATTTTCTTTGACTTGCCATATTAGAAGTCCTTGTATGTGAGGCACTTCCATGATGTGATGCACATAGAAAAAATTGTATGTGATAGCATTATTGGTATGCTACTCAATGTAAAGGGAAAGACCAAAGATGGTAAGAAGGCGAGATTGGATTTGGTTGCTATGGGAATTAGAGGAGAATTGGCACCAATCAAGGAGAAACGACGTACTTATCTACTTCCAGCTACTTATACTTTATCTAGAAAAGAAAAAATCGCTTTTTGTGAATTCCTGATGGAGTTAAAGTTCCGGAGGGGTACTCATCAAATATCAGAAACCTTATATCTATGAAAGATTTAAAGTTAAAGGGCCTAAAGTCTCATGATTGTCATGTTTTGATGGAGCATAAGATGCCGGTGGGTATACGATCCATTTTGCCAAAAAAGGTGCGAGGGACAGTCACGAAACTATGTTTCTTTTTCAAGTCTATTTGCAGCAAAGTCATTGACCGTAGGAAGTTGCCCATATTGCAAAGACAAATTGTTGTCACTTTGTGTGAGCTAGAGATGTATTTCCCGCCTTCATTCTTTGACATGATGGTTCACCTAACAATACACCTCGTTAGGGAAATACATATGTGCGGCCCAGCTTATATGAGGTGGATGTACCCAATTGAGCATTACATGAAGATATTGAAAGGGTATGTGAAAAATCGAAGTAGACCAGAGGGATGTATTGTTGAAAGGTACATAGCCGAAGAAACTTTTGAATTTTGTACTTAATACTTATTGAATGTTGATAACATTGGCCTTCCAAGGCCTCATCACTTGGGAAGAACAAGTGGTGAAGGGATTCGGGGAAGTGAAATAGTTAGTATCTCTAGGACATAGTGGGAGCAAGCTCACCTGTATGTCTTGCACAACTTGGATGAGGTTGATGAATATGTGGAAATGCATAAGCTGAGAATTAGAACCTTGAACCCCAATAAGAATAAGAGTTGGATTTCGAAAGAACAAAATCAAATTTTTATACATTGGTTAGGAGATCACATTATCTTGGAGTTAGAGAGGAATTCTAGTTCAGTTTCAAATAGGTTGAACTAGTTAGCTATGGGTCCAAGCATGTATGTACTCTCTTACACTGGTTATCTTATCAATGGGTACATGTTCTATACAAAAGAGCAAGATGATAAGAGTACAATGCAAAATAGTGGGATAACTCTTATAGATCAATCAATGCATATATCTAGTATTAAAGACAAAAACCCTATTTTTGCACCCATGTCATACTTTAGGGTAATTGAGCACATATGGGAATTGGACTACATCTCATTCCGAGTATCTGTCTTCAGTTGTAAATGGGTTGACAACAACAACAGCCTTCGAGTTGATGATTCAGGGTTAATATAGTGGATCTTAATAGGGTGGGGTATAAAGATGAACATTTTATTTTAGCATCTCAAGCTCAACAAGTGTTTTTTGTCATTGATCCTGCTAATAAGAAGCGGTCCATTATTATGCTAACGAACAAAATAATTGACAACTTAGATGATGGTCAAGACTATCAAGTGTGGATATTGAGGATGATCCTTTCCATGGGACATCACTTGATACTGATCCTGGTGGAGATGATACCCTTTATGTGAGAGATGACCATCAAGAATGTACTTGGATGTGGAAAAGGGGATGAATTAGTCAATAAATGAAAAGAAAGAGGAAAAGGCTTGGATTACCAAATATATTTTATTGTTTGCCGTAGTTTGAATTTTATTTCCTTCGACATGTATAATTTTGTGATGTTTTATTAATTTTTTTTATGTATAATTTTATTAATTTTAGTCAATAAATGAAAAGAAAGAGGAAAAGGCTTTAAATTCTTATTCCATCTTTAATATCTTACATGTTTGTTGGAATTTTATTGTAGGTAAATGGCATCCCCTTCTTCTGATCACAATGATAAGCATGGTGGTGGCTAACAGATGAAACCTTTAATGAGGTACTGGAAATTCCTGGGTAAGATGGCCTTAAGATTGACATCACTACCTCTGGGTATTTGGATGAGACAGACACTGCTGATGAAGAAAGTGGCCCCTTTTTGAACTACAAAGAGAGCACAATCCTAAACACTTTGTTCAGAAGAAAGGAGAATAGGCCACCCATAAGCTTGCTGAAGCCCACTGACCTCAGTGCTCAAGTAAGAATCCTACACTACATAGTGTCTAGGATTATCTTCAACAAAGGAGGTAGCTTCAACCTGATCAGAAGGGCAGAGGCACATGTAATGGCTGTAGTCATGCGTGGAAAGCTTATCAACATGGGACATATCATTCTCCAATTCATGATCAAGGCTAGGGATCAGAGGAAAGACTCTACACTTCCTTGTGCAGCAATCATCTCTAAGATCCTTCAATATGCTAGAATTCAGCATCTTGAGAAAGGGAAAGGAAAGCCTACTGAGATCTTCAAGGAAGAAGAGCTGAAAAGGATGGGGATAGAGAAGAAAGATGAAAGATGGATTGGAAAAGGAGCTGGAAAATCTGAAGATTTCTTCTTTGATGATAATGCCTCCCTGCAGCAAGAAGGTACCTCTGAGGCTCCTGCAAGACCTACACCTCAGCCTTTTCAGCCTGTCCCATCTCCATCTCTGCCTACTCACATTCCATCTATTCCCTCCTCTCATGCCAAGCTAATCAAGATCACTAAGTTATATGACAATTTGTCTATACTCATACAAAGCATCAGGGTGAGCAAAATGCCAAGTTTACTCATCTGCAAGATCAGATTCACCAGTTGGCCGAGAACATGAAAGTGGTTACTGATGCATATGAAGACATTCGGAATGTCATTCCTGTCACATCAGCTCCACCTCAGCCAGGATTCTCTGAGCCGGTTATGTCTCTAACCCCTAAACCTCCAAGTCCTTTTGTGATGGCCTCTCTTATTCCTGATGATACTGTACATGATGCTGAGGCTGTTGGCACATTAAGCACACCACAGGCCTCCAGCAATAAGGCAAGTTCTGGTCCTTCCTTGGACTATGGCATGGAGGAAGAAGGTCCTCAGGAAACAAGCTTTCATGAGCCCATTCCAATAGATGCTCAGGATTCAATTCTTTCCACTCAAGAATCTGAGCAAGTTAAGAGACTAGTGGTAGCTATCTCTACTTCATCATTCATGTAGGATGCCCTAAATAAAGAAAGGAGCATTGTGCCTTTTGTTGACTTGGAAGCTATTGCACACAATGCTCTCTTGTAAGCTTAGAGAAGAAGGCTTGAATAAATGTTTCATTCTGATGACCATGCTCCTTCATCTCTCGCTACATATGGTCTTTCAGAAGAACAAAGGGCTCAATTAGCTTTTTCCAGACAAGAAATGCAAGAGCTTCTTAAGGTCTCTAAAGATGAGAATCCAAGCCCTGAGCCTTCTGAACCCCCTTCATCACTTAATCCAGATCTGTCATTTGCTCTTGTGCCCCTCAAAGCCATTTCAGTATCTCAGATTCCTCCTCTTGCTGATTTTGTATACCTTCCTGATGATGCCAAAAAAAGGAAGAAGAGTGAGCAAACTGGAAAGTCTGCTGCAGAGCCTTCTGGAAAAACTTACAGTAAGAAGACCAAGTCAAAGAAAAAGTGATTAGAACTTATGCTTGGGTCCTCTTGTAGTGCTATATTATGTTTCTAATTGTTTGTGTATTGTGTTTCTGCATTCTGTAATGTTTTGCATTGTTGTTTCTTGTAAAGTGACATTTAATGAAATGAAAGAATTCCTTGGTTGCAATGAACTATTCTTGTTGGACTTTGAATGAGTTAATAAATCTCTTTACTTGATCTACTATACATGATATCTTTTGGAATTACAATGCATATGTTGAGGGGGAGCTTGTTAAAGCAAACCCAAGTACTATTCCAGTTTGTAAGTTGTTTTGTCATCATCAAAAAGAGGGAAAATGTTGAATCAAGTGTTTTGATGATTCCAAACCAACCTTCAAGAGCTTGGAATAAAGATATCAAAGGTGCACAAAAGGTTTCAAGTGATGGAATTCTGGAAGAATCAGTGCAAGAATAGATGTAGAATGTTTAGTAATGTTTTAATTTGAGTAAAAGACTTTGATTTGGTGAAAAGATGTTTTAAAACCTTGATTCTATGTTAATTCATGAAATATTTGAAAAACACCCACCAACAGACAAATTTTGAAAGGTTTACACTGATCTGCTATTTTGAAAATTTGAACTTTGGCTTTAGAAATTCGAATTTCATATTGAAAATGAACAAGTCTGAAAAGAGGCTTATCTGACAGACGAATTTTGACTTGAGAAATTCGAATTTTGATACGTGTTTGAAAAGAGCTTTCTCTGACAGACGAACTTTGGCTTTTGAAAATTCGAATTTCAAATAAAATACAACTTATGAAAGTTGGAAAAATTTGTCTTAGAATATGTCAAAGTTCATCTGAAACCAAGTTTAGATTGAGCTTCAAAATTGCTCACTGACAGACGAACTTTGAACATGAAAATTTGAATTTGAGAAACAAAACTTGTGAGTCTGTTATAATAATATGTTGACATACAAATGACAGTATTCATAAATTCAAATTTTGAAGTAAGTCTGAAAAGAGGTCTATTTGACAGACAAACTTTGCCCTTTGAAAATTTGAATTTCAAATAAGATGAACTACTATGCCTTATTAAACCAGCTACTTCCAAAATTCGAATTTCGAAGGCACTGTAGCAAAATGAAATTACTATTCACACTTAACAGAAGGACTTTCTACTTGAAAATTCGTATGTTACAACATAGAAACATTTTCCAAATATCAAAATTCAAACTTTGCTTCATGACAGACGACTTCAAATATTTAACGTTGAAGTCTTTAGCCTTCGGTTTCTGTGAAATTCGTCTGTTGACCAACCAAAATTCAAATTTCAGAATGTTAAAAGCATTAAATGCGGTTGGTTAATAGATAGTTTTTCAGAGTAACCATTGGATAACTTCTCCAACGGATAGATTTTGTCTCTAACGAATAGTTGAGACCTAAACCTATAAATATAACATCATTTGAAGTTGTGGGAAATGATTTTAACTTTGTAAATACTGAAACTCTGCCAAATCATTTACTCAAAGTCTCTTACTCTCACACACTTCAATATTTGTACTCTAACTTTTATATACACTCTGATTAAGAGAGTTTATTCATTGTAAACAATCTTATCTTTATCTGGAAGAAAGATTTTCTTGTGAAGGGATATCACAAGGGATTAGAGAAGCACTTAGTGAGAGTGCAAAGAGTGAAAGTGTAAGCTCTAGGAACAGAGCATCAACGTTGTATTGTGGCATTTGCAAGAAGCCCACTGAATTCTTGCAATATAGTGAAAAATCTCAAGTGGTGGCTTGAGGACTGGACGTAGGTCAAGTTGAGAGACCGAACTAGGATAAATTTCTGAGTCTTCTCTTCCCTACAACTACTTTTACTATTAATTCATTTATACTCTGTTTTGCAATCACCCTTTACTTTCTTCACTTTCTTGACGTTTTGCAGAAAAATTTTTAGTCTTTCCAATTCACCCCCCCTCTTGAGAAGCCAGCTTATCTAACAGCTTGTTGGACATATATTAGAAACTTAGTCATTGATGATGCTTGCTGAACATATATTAGAAACTGTCTTAGTTGTTGATGATGCTATTGGGACATACTGATTGGGAAAAAAATGTTCTATGGTTGTTACAGGTTGTAAGTATAGGTTTAAAAGGAAGTAGTAAAATAAAAAAAAAATATTTCGTTGGCATTTTATAGGAAACGCCAACCAAATTATTCAATAATGAAAAAAGTTGGCGTTTGACATAGAAACGCCAATGTTTTTGTACAACTTTCTTCAGCACATTATTAAATGGCATTTTGGAAATGCTAATAAAGGTCAAAAACAAACGCCAATTATTCCCAATTTTGGCGTAGTGAGACCACATGGTATATACATGATTTTTCATGATGTCTCAAAACATAAGTTCATGACTTGAACTTTTACATTAAGCAACTTTTTCTTCTCCTTCCTCCATAGTTCACATGTCTCCCATGCATGGCTTGACCCTAAAGATGTTAGTCATTGGGAAGAATGATATTAAAAAAATCTCAGTAGCATTAACCATTCATGCATTCATATTATCATATCTTCCATAGAAATATCAATCAATTTCATTAAAACATAACATACCACGATAATTTTAGAAAAATTTTTGCAGAGTTTCTCTTCATAGTTTGGATATCCCGAGGTCACAAAACCCCTCATTCATCTTAGCCAACATTCATAAAGATCATAAAACATCTAAATAAACAAGTGGCAAGTCATGGATTTCAATGCAAAATCATAAGACAATATAAAGCTAGAATTGGTAATATGCGACCTTTATGCTTCCTTTCTGCTTTCCTTTGAATTTTGTCTCTTCCAAACGCTTCTCCAAGCTTTCTTAGGCTTCCTCAAACCTAAACATATCATCAAACAACTACTTAAACTAATGGTTTCATGACTTTCTTCAAAAAGTGTTCATGAAACTCTAATTCCTCAAAAAATCACCAAAAATTCATTTCTGGCTCAAAAATGATGAATAATACCTCTATTTCATGTAATTTTTAATGAATAATCCAAATATGGCCTTAGAATTACAAATTCCATCTCTAACTATGGTTACTGTTTATTCTAAAATAAGTTTCAAAACCCTAAAAATTTCATTTTCTTAGTCTTAAACTTTTTCTTAATTTCATCACTTTCCTTAAGCTAATCTCATCATGAGGAATCCATTCTTGGCATTAATTTTATGAAAAAAATTACTCCTTCATAGACTTTCATACTAGCCAAAACTCATGGAAAATAGGAAGAAATTGCTATGTTTCTTGATTCATCAAACTACCTACATAATCATACTTTAAATGAGTATTCTAGCATTTCCCCTAAGTTTGATGGTTGAATAACTCATTTTCTTGCTTAATCCATGTTTGGACAAAACCCTAAGAGAGTGAAGAAGGAAATCTAATCCATGGATCATGCTTCAAATACTACAAATAGCAAGCTTGAAGTGGTGGAAAGTAACATACCAACTTGAATCTTTGATCTCTCTTGAGTTCCCTCTTCTTCCTTCTCTCTTTCTCTCTTCCTCTTTGCATTTTTCTCTTCTGGTTTGCTGCCGGAAAAGAACGAGCAGAATGGGTGGAAAGAGAGTAATTAAGTGGCTTAATGATATAGCTTAATCATGGTTAATTAGTTAAAGTAACTATACTTACTTTTTTGACCAAAAATGACTACTTCTTGGAGAAGTTTTTCCAAAAATCATTGCTGTCCAAACTGCCCCATTTTCCACACCAATGAGAGTGTTTTAGGTGTCCAAAATTACTCAATTTTTCCTGCTCCACATATACCCTGAACCGGATAATTTTTAACTGTACTGATAAAACTGCTTTTTACAGTAATTTAGCATTTTTGGGCTACAAGACTATTCCAATTATATTTTTATATTTTGTTAATGATCCTATGCCAAATGGTATTTGTGTATGACTCATATCTTGTCCTAATTACCTTTTAACTGTCTGTGGGGCCCACAATATACTTTATTGGTATAAAGTTATTTTTAGATACTCGGCATTGATTATTTCTTTATCCATAATCATTAACTTTCAGTGCCATATACTGTTGAACTTCTCTCTTCGAGAATTTTGTTTTGACAGTAATTTTACATATTTATAAAATTACCCTTAACCCGGGGTTAAATTACTATTTTTGAAACTTTCGGGTTTTAGGTGTAATTTTCTCCAAGAACTTTTTAACTTTTCTCGACGTGATGTTTATTGCCTTAAGACATGGATATTATTTTTATAGTTATTTAGGGGTAAAAACATAATTTCTTTTTTTTCCATCCGACTAAAAAAATGACATTTTTGCCCTTTTTCACGTAAAACAGTATTTGTCCATTTTTGTGAATTTTTTATAGATATCTAATTATTCTAGCTATTGAGGATGTTACACATTGGAGTGCCTGGCCCAATCTTTGCCAATACAGGCCTTGTTTCCTCTTGAATTCATATAGATTCAAAGCAAACAAAAGATAGCAGTGTTTAGCAAACAAAAAAAACAGAGAGCAGTAGATATAGTCTTCTTTTATTAACCAACCTAATTAATTGAGATCTCAATTAATTGTCAATAGGTTGCAAATAATTATTTTAACTTTTTCATTTTTTTACTGAATAACATTTTCATATTTGAAATCTGTCAAAAGTTAAATATGTATTTAATAATTAATAAGTTCGGTATGGCCATTATTATATTAAGTTTATATATTATGGTGTCCCGAAATTCATTAATTTTGAAATAAAATTACTTGCTTTTTCCTAGTATTCCTTCTATTGTCAAGATGTTAAATGTCTTTTGGACTGAACCCAAAAAAAAAATCAACGCGTAACAAAAGGATCACAAAATTAATGGCAAGAATTTAAAAATTTTGAGTTTTTTTTCTTCAAATTACATGGTGTAATCTCTACCTCAAATAAATAAAGCTTTTAATTTTCTTTCCTCAATTTCAAATATTCCAACTAACATCTTAAAAATAAATATTAGTTCACTTAGAAATTAACTATAATTGATTTGAAAATGATTATAGATTACTTTTTTTTTCACCACACATAATTTTAAACTTCAAAGTATCCACAGCTAAGTCATTGAATAATGTCTTGAGTGTATGGAATATGAATAGTTTTATTATGAATATCTAAGTTTTTTCATTTAAAAGACTCACTACATAATAGGTATTGCCTCATCTTTTGTCAATTCATTTAGCAAGACAGAGCAAAAAAAGACACAGATGGTGACAATTCATCTTTTTTACTTGTGTCCATAATTTTCTTAGTCAAGTCATCTTAAATATCGACAGTGTGGAAAAATGGTAAAATAATGCAGATTCTTTGTTAGAACTTGAACATCACAAATATTACTTTCCAAATGTAATACTAATATATATATATATTTAATAAGTCATTTTCATCGATAACAAAACTATTTTATAAATGAAGAAATTTCCTAGATATTATACAACTCATTAATGTGGCCAGAAAAAAAAAAGAAATTCCATCTTTCTACTCGATCATATCCATTTATTTCCAATTCAAATCTACTTATATATCCCTGGCATAGGGAAAATTGCACAATAATACAATTTGTTAACATTAGAAAGGTCCATATCATTTTCTTTAAAGAATTCACATTTATTATTCTATTTAATTACTAGAGTAAAATAAATGTTATTTTACATACAAATTAACCAAAAAAAAAAAGAACAATAACTGATATATTTGTTTACCCCACACGTAATTATAAATTCGACATTCCCGTATCAATATTACATGTTGAATATTCTGATAAAAAAAGTTAAACAATAGGAAGAAGAAGTGAATGCCTAAAAAATTAAAGCACACACATATTAGATGCTTATAAGGGCCATGAGAATTTTTAAAAAAAATTATTGGTAAGTCATGGCTTGGAAGACGTTTACATATACATATATATATATATATATCCTTCTATACAAACATAGATATATATATATATGTATATTGTGTGTATATAACTATGATAACTATTAAAGTTTTAGAAAGGCGGAAGTTACCTAGTTTTTTTTTCTGCAAAAAAAAAGGTGAATTTGTAATACCGAACTCCAACACACTCTCATACTTCACCAAAAATTCCGAGATTCAACTTAAAAAACATCAAACCTTGAAGAAAAGACCATTAGACATTAGAACAAGTTGAAGTCGTGGCTAGCTACAGTGGCGCCGCTACCTTAGAGAGGCAGTAGCATTTGGTGCCATGGCTAAGTTTCTGGCACTGCGGCGTCCCTTGCTGATACAATATCATCAATTTGCAACTCTCCGAGGTGAACTTCAAGCACGCATAACTTCGTGCTTTGACCTTTAATTAACTTGATTTCAACTCCTACAAGTCACTCTCATCCTATTTTTTTAAAAACCCTCATGACATTATTGGCATTGTGTGCAGAGTCGGAGGAAGCAGGACAGAGGAAGGTTCAAATGGAGACTGAAAGAGCTCCACGCCGTGGCGAGAAGCAAGGCTGCTGCGGCGAGAGAGACCCAAATTCAAAGATATTTTTCAGATAGGAAGTAGCGGCATCGTGGTGAGCTTATCTGGAATCGCGGTGGGAGTCGAGATTTTTGTATAAATCGAGATCAATTCAGTCAGACAGAAAAGAAAGAAAATGGAGGGAGTGACAGAGAGGTGTGCTAAGGTTCGAAATTTTCAGACTTTAGGAGCTTGGATCTTGCTTGGTAAGTGATCTCTACTCCTCCTTCTCCATTTTATTTGGTTTTGAGTTAGGTTTTCTCGGGTATAAGTTGGGATTTTTGGTTTTGGCTGAGATTCACCAATTAAAATGGATGAATTGGGGTTAATAGAGTGTGATTTGGTCTTCTTGTTACTTGGGTGTGAGTTTTGAAGGGATTATGAATGATTTTATGTTTAACCCTAAGTTAAGTTATTTGGAACCTGGGGTTAGGCCTAATTAGTTAAGTTATGGAATTTGGATATTTAGATTATATGATAATTGAGGTATTATGATATTGTTAAGGTTGTTTGGCTGATCGGAGAAGTCAAGTCATGGGATTGGCATTCAAGAAATCTTGTGGAAGTGCGAGTGTGTGGTAGTGACAACCTAAGATAACCGGGTGTTTGTATTGTATATGTATATTATGCTGGTATATATGTGTGTATATATGCATGTTTCCATTCATACCATGATATGGATGTGTGTGCGTATGGTTTGTCTTTATATTATGGTATGCACATGACTAGACACTTAGGGTATGATAATTATGATGATAATTAGAGATGATTATGTTGATATGATATGACATGATGCATGCATGACATTGTGATACATGATGATGATGATTATATGATGATATGACATGAGCATCACCATACAACATTGTGAGATTGTGATATATGATGGATTGGGTGGTGATGATGATATGATATATGATGATATAATGATATGATATATGATAAGGGAGGATAAAGATGGGATCACTATTGCTAAATCCTCCCCTATGGCTAGGGGATCCAGGCGGCAGTAGACTGTACCTTCCCTAAATCACCACCAATTCGAGATGGTCCAGGGGAAGAAGAACCATGATCCGAGCACTAGTGTAACCTTTGGAATCAGTCTTAACCAACTCTTGGAAGAGAGTTACCTATACAATATGTCCTGTTATGACGACAGCTTATGGTTCTAGCTGTGTGCGAGGAAGACATGCATTCCATTTCATATTGCATTCATGAGATTGTATGAGTTATATATATATAAATGTGTGTGGTTGTCCCCAATTACTGAGACTTTGTCTCAAACCCTTTTCCCATGAACTAACATTTCAGGTGAAGGTTCTGGTACTAGTCTGGAGAAGACACGGGAGTAATGAACGTAAGTAGGAATATCGAGTCTCTGTGATGTATTTGTGTAAGGTTGTGTATTTGTGCTAAGTAGGATAGTATGATTGTAATGGACATGAGGATACTGATGTGTGTATTGATTATGTTGTAATGATATGGATGTGGAGGTGTATGGTATGTGATGTGCATGATGTAATGTAATGCTTATATGGTACGGAGTCTTGAGGAGTTTGTGTGGTGGTGTTTGTGAGCCTAAAGGGAGTTTTGGGCTTGTAGCCTACTTTGTCAATTTGGAGTTCAATGGGGTAAAATCTTAGAGGAGTGATTCCCTTGAGGTGAAACATTATGAACTGTGTGAATGGTCTCGAATGGTCAATTTGCCTTTGGTGGTAAATGGGAGTTGTAAGTGGTGAGTTTTGGTCAAAAAATGGCCAAATGGTGTTAGATGTCCAGAATCTCCATACGGAGATAGATTGAGGTGAAATTTATGTCTATGGATAGATTATGACAAGATTGATTTGTAGGAGTTGGAATCAAGTCAATCAAATGTCAGAGCATAAAATTATGTACGTCGGAAGTTTAGCACGGAAGTTGAACTTTGCTAATTTTGTATTAGCAAGGGACGCCGCAGCACCGGGAAGCTAGGCCGTAGTGCCAGCAAGTCAGTATGCATCGAAGCTACGATGGTATTGTAACGGCCGCAGCCCTACAGTGTTTCTGCTGTTCTAGTGTGTCTTAAAGTGTTTTGTGGCATTTTTCACTGCTCTATTATTTTGGAAGGTAAAATTTAAGATGTTTAAGCTGTGTTGAGTTAGAGTTTTGAAGTTTTTGGTCAAGTCAAGAGGTGTTTAGGAGTAAGGTATTACATTTTAGTATCTGAGTAATGATTTTAGGCCATTGTTTCTATTTGAAGAAATACTTGGCACAACTTGAAATACATAGACTCATATATTCCCACTGTAATGCTAGTCCAGAATCATGTAATTGAATGTGTTGTTGCTTGTGTGTAGGAAGAATGTCTGACAAAGGAAGACAGAGTAAGAATGACTCGATGAGGCTGATGTACGAGATGTTGGCAGGCCTCAATAATCAAGTAAATACTCAAAGGGAGACGTTGAATAAGTCGTAAGAGCAAATGAATCAACAAGATCAGGATGATGTGAATGAAGAGGCCGTCATGTATATAGACTTGAATGTAGGAGAGGATAAGAATGAGAATGAGGTAGAGCTAGAGAGAGCCAAAAGATCTAAAGGAAGGGGTATCTCCTTTCAGTTGAAAGACTTTCATAAGTTTAATCCCCTAGCTTTCGAAGGTACAATGCATGTTACAATGGCTGAGGAATGGATAGAGCAATTGGAGAATATATTCAGTGTGTTGGATTGCACCTCTGAGCAAAAGCTACAACTAGCTGTGTTCAAGCTTGAGAAGAAGGCTAAGCATTGGTGGAGAAGTGTTCTCCCAAGTGTTGAAGTGAAAAGTGCCCCGATGACTTGGAAATATTTCAAGGAACAATTCTTTGCTTGCTATTTCCCTCCAGCCCTAATGATGCAGAAGGGGGCCAAGTTCCTAGCTTTTCAACAGGGGAATTTATCGGCAGATGACTATATTAATCAATTCCTGGATTTAGCTAAGTATTCCACTTATCTGAACAACTATCCCAATTATAGGTGGAAGGCCCAGAGGTTGTTTAAGGGAGCCCGTCCAGAGATTAATAAGAGGTTGTCAGTGGTGGAGTTTGTGTCCTTTAAGGACTTGTGTATGAAGATACGTGTCCTTTCCAAGCGGATGAAGGGGACTGAGGAGGATAGAAGGAATTTCATTATTCGAAACTTTTCTCACCTAGAACCTACCAGAGGAATCAATAAAGGAAGTGGATTAGGTAGTGGTAGTAGCGGTGGCAATACAGGTTCTAGTAGAGGAAAATGTCGCCATAATAGAGGCCGTCATGCCAGAGGAAGAGGCAAGTTTGGCATAGATCAATCTAGTAGAGGTCGGTATGGTAGAAGACCATTCTATCCAGGAGGCTTTGACCAGGGAAATTCCAGTTAGAGTGAGTATGTAGGAAATGACTCAGCTTCATCTCAATGCACAAGGTATGGGTTGAGCCATGGTGACTATCTGTGCCTGATTTGCTATAATTGTAGGAGACCAAGACATATCACACGGAGTTGTCATGTGCTAAGGCGTGATGATGCATTAAGGAGGCTCGCGATGCCTGGTGGAGTCTTCATGATTTCCTGACAAGAAGCGGATGTAGCGCCTAACTTGATTAGAGGTAAACTTAAACTCAATGGTTTATCTATTTATGCATTGATTCAGGTGCATTGTATTCCTTCATATCTTTTGATTGTACTCGTACATTGGGTATTGTGGCAATAGAGTTGCCTTTTGAGTTGTCGGTATCCATACCCACGGGTGTTTCACTAAGAATTGCTCAAGCTTACCTGAATTGTGTGGTTTGTTTTGAACATCAAAGAACTACTCTGGATTTAATTTGTTTGTCATTGTAAGAGATTAAGGTGATAATTAGGATGGATTGGTTGGAGGCGAATAATGCCATTCTTGATTATGCTTGGAAGACTATGTCGTTGCCCATGAATATCCCTAGTGTTGAAGGGGATGAAAATGTTTGTTTATCCTTTGCCCAAGCTAACAGGCATTTGAGGAAAGGATTCAAGGGTTTCTAGTTTTCTTCTCTATTAACATGGATACAGAAGGTGGTATAGAAAGATACCCGATTGTATGTAAATATCCTGATATGTTTCCAGAGGAGATCACCGGTTTGTCACCACCATGAGAGCTGGAGTTTTCCATTGATTTGGTACCCGGGACAAGTCCTATTTCTAAGGCTCCATATTGAATGGCACTGTCTGAATTGAAAGAACTCAAGAAGCAGATTGAGGATTTGTTACAAAGGGGTTTCATTAGACCAAGTGTCTCGCCTTAGGGAGCTACAATGTTGTTTGTCAAAAAGAAGGATCATAGCCTCAGATTGTGTATTGATTATAAGCAGCTGAACCAAGTGATAATTAAGAATAAATATCCTTTGCCCCAAATTGAAGACTTGACTGATTAGTTGACAGGTGTCTCGGTTTTCTCTAAAATCAATTTGAGGTCAGGATACCATCAACTGCGAGTGCATGCTGAAGATGTGCCTAAAATGGCTTTTCGGACTTGATATGATCATTATGAGTTTCTTGAGATGCCATTTGGGTTGACTAATGCCCCGGCAATCTTCATGGATTATATGAACAGGGTGTTTCAGTCCTATCTGGATAAATTTGTGGTGTTATTTATCGATGGCATTCTAATGTACTCCAAGAGTGAGGAAGAGCATGCACTCCATCTTTGAATTGTGTTGCAAGTATTGAGGGATCACCAACTGTATACCAAGCTCACTAAATGTGAGTTTTGGCTACGGGAGGTGAAATTTATGGGTTATATGATTTTTGCAGAAGAAGTAGCGGTGGACCCTAGTAAAGTAGAAGTGGTGTTGAATTGGGAGAAACAGCAATCGGGGACTGAAATTCACAGTTTTTTGGGATTGCTGGTTACTACCAGAGATTCATTAAGGCATTCTCTTAACTTGTTATGCCATTGACTAGACTCACCTATAAGGATCGATCTTTCATTTGGAATGGCAAGTGTGAGAGAGCATTCCAAGAGCTGAATGTTCATTTAACATCTACCCCAATGCTGATTATCCCAAACCCATTTGAGTCATTCACAGCTTATACGGACGCCTCTAAGAAGGGTCTAGGGTGTATGTTAATGCAACAAGGCAGAGTTGTAGCATATGCTTCAAGGAAATTAAGACCTCATGAGGAGAACTATCCTACTCATAACCTTGAGTTAGTGGCTGTAATGTTTTCCTTGAAATTGTGGAGGCATTATCTCTATGGTGCTCAGTTCGAGGTGTTTAGTGACCACAAGAGTTTGAAGTATTTGTTTGATCAGAAGCAATTGAACATGAGGCAAAAGTGTTGGGTAGAATTCTTGGTAGACTATGAGTTTGCTTTGAAGTATCATCCTGGGAAGCCAATTAAGATACTTTTAGACACTATTACAATCTCATAAATAAGCCCACATTGTAGGCTTTGATCTATACCGGTGACGTAAACTTGCAATCTCAGTCTGGTAGCAATTCATTAATTGTGAGAGTCACTTTTTTTTTTGCAAGAGCGGGAAGTTTGGTACTCTATTTCCAGATTTGTTTCCTTACTTTGACCTCCCCTGCTTGCTCGTATCAGACCCACGGTGCCATCTCTCCTGCCCTTTCTACCCTGTGCTTTTATTTGCTTCTATCAATTATGCATAGTTATATATGTAATGTTCCTTATCTCACACCTTTCATTATTCATTGCATCATAGTTTAATGCTTGATTGAAGCCACTTCTCCTTGCTTGTTGTCTGTGGATGTTCAGGATTTGGTTCAAGTTGGTCCCTTAATTTATATTTGTTTCGCATGCATCTCTTCTTTGTGCCCGAATACATACTATAACAATTATTAAAATAACTTCTACTTTAATGTTCAATACAATAACCCAATGATTGTGCAGGTCAATTCCTCAGAAAATGGCCCTCAAAAAACTCATTCCAACACTGGCAACTGTTGTTGGATTAAACCTCCTGAGTTCATCAACTTGTAACAAACGTCCTGAAATTTGGTTGACTTTGATCCTGTGCTTAATGATATACTATTTTACTTTTGATGTTATCTCAGGATCTTTGACTTGCACAGCATTAATATCATTATTGGTTCCACGTTCTCTTGAGACAATTATCTTTATCATCTCAGTTATAAATCCCTTGCTAGTGCTTCATTGGTCTTAATGGTTCCAATTCAAGGATGAGTATTTGAACATAATCAGGTCACATTTTAAGACGAGTCCCACTTCAAGCCCTCTCCTCCACAGATAGAGGGAAAGTTATGGGTATATATTTATGTGTGTGTGTATAGTTCACCACGTAACTCAAAGCGCAGATCAGTTCTGAAATATAACCAAACCCATCAAGACTACAGCTAAGCCAAAAATTATTAAATTATGCACTAGTTCCTGACAAAATCCAATATTTTCTATGGGTGGTAGCCTGAAACAAAATTTACTCCAATAGCTTCAGAGCTTCAAGAGCCTCAGTAATTAAATCTTCAAATTGCTCCTTGTGGTTTTAATGAAAGCGAAACATGCCTTCATTTTATAACAGATTGTAAAAGAAGCTGATGGATAACAGAGGAAAGAAACTATCTTTGAGCCGTGTATGAGAAGACGAGATGAGGATGTAAAGCTTTTAACTGCAGATATATCATCATTAAGACGACAGGAAGAGCAACTAGATATGAATATTGGGAATGTGGCTCGTGGATTTTGCCATGAACGTGGGAGTGTGATCAATAATTGTGGCATAGCTATTTCAGAGCCTCATTGTATAGCTCAGAGCTCTGCTTCAATCTTGATGATAGAGAAAGAAGATCTTGCCCAGAAAGAAAAGAGAATAAAATTAGCCACATAAAGACAATGGAACATCCATTCATCACCTCATTCAGGACTTTAACCATACAGATTGGAAACAAGGAATAAAACAAATTAAATGGTGCAAATAATTTTGCAATCTACTTGTTGTCATACTCAATGTCAGATATATGGTAGTACACAGGAAAGATGTAATATTCTAAAGATTATATCCACAGCCACAATTAGAAAGTCATGAGGATGATAAAGCATTCTTCGTACCACATGAACTTCATGGAAATGAGAAAGCATGGAACTGATTACACTGGAATTTTGAAAAAAAAAAAAACTACATTTTACCATCGCAATGATGGAGGGGGAGAAGCAAAATTATTCTTTTTAAAACAAAATAACAAGCTTTGTGAGGTTAGTAGGAATTATACAGTATGGATAACGAATAAAAGTTTTAATCCATATAAATTCACTCAATATTTAATTTTTCTTTTTGGATCACAAAGTTTTGAACCATTAACTTTTGCATACACCACCCTCACCATATGAGGTAGTCTCAAGTGGCTACTCTCAATTTTTAATTTGATTCTTATAATTTAGAAAATTATTAAGATTTTATAGCTTAAATAATTTTTATTTTAATCATATTTATATGTTGTCAATATTTTGTTACTCACGTGAGTTAATATTGTCTCATTATTTATATTTTTTTATTTTTGTGATTGTAAATTCTATATATTTACAATATTAAGATCATATATTGTTACATATATTTATGTTTATTAACCAAGTACATTTTTACTTACATTAAAAAAATTTAACTAATACTAAGAAAATTTTGACAACAAAAATTAAAAAAATATATAAGAATAAAAATTAATTTTTTTAAAAAAGCTTTATTATTTAATAATAATAAAAGTATAATAAATATTATATACCTGAAAAAATTATTTTTTATGTTGTGACCAACCTTTACCATTATAGCTTTAGCCCTTTCTTTCTTTCTTTCCTTTTTTTTTTTTTCTTCAATTAGGAGCTGCCCCCGGGAACCTCTTTTAGCCACCGTATTGCCATTCAAGCACTACCATTCTTGTTCCTTTTTCCCAATAAAGGTAATTTCTATATAATTTTGAGGTTTGAACCGTTTTTTTGAAGGAAAAGTTTTAATTTAATTTTTTTGTTTATTCTTTAATTAATATATACTAGGTGAAAGTAAGTGCTTAGAATTTTCGATTATGAAAATGTGGCTTAGAATTTTCTCTCATGAAAATGTGCTTACATTTTTGTTTGGTGAAATTAAGTGCTTCCTAATTTACTATTTTAGTTAAAATAAGTGCTGAAATTTGTTGATTTCACAAAAATAAGTTCTAATAGTGTTAGTTTCCGGTGAAAGTGAAAAACACATAGTTTATAAAACTGATCATACTGAATATGCCACATCAATATGTGGTAGACAATTAGTAGGGATGTTTCGGGGAGAATATGGACAGAGCAATGCTTAATAATTCTTTAGTCTCTCCTTTTCCTTGGGATTTCTGTTTTTTGTCCTAAATTTCTTTTTATTTTTTCCTAAATAGCTACTCAATTTTGAGAGAACCTTCCATCTTTTCCTTTCCTCTATCTATGACTTTGATTTCTCCAAAACAGAGAGGTGTGTTCATCAATTGAGAATTCAGATCAAATCAAAGAGCAGGAAGAATGCAACAACTATCCTAAAGTCTTTGAACCAAACGATCCAATTTTCCCTTCCATGCAAAGCTTTGAAAAAAAAAAACTACAACGGCTTCCACAACATTCTGGTTACTGTCCCCAAAAACAGAGCTAAAGGTGCTTTCCTTAATTCCGTTTAGTTCTTTATCCCTATTTTGTAGTATTTGAGTTATATTGTTGTGAAAAAGCTTCTTACTTTTTATAAATAGAGGCACCCAAAGACCTCACTGCTTTTATAGGTTCCTTAACCATTCAAAATATAATTTATAAATGTCTTACTAATTTATGGAAACATTTATCTGATTAATTTGTATCAGTTCTATATTAAATAAAAAAATTAATATTTCATTGGAAGAGTATTAGTATAATATAAAGTTAGAAATAATTTAAAATTTTGAGTAGTTGGAATTACTTTAATATAATTTTCCTTTTTGTTATTTAATTTGTATCTATTTTTAATTAGTATTGGTTAAAGTATGTTAAGTATATAATTTTTTAAGAATTTATATCTTTTACATATATTGACTTATCTTAAAAATTTATTTATAATTAATATTAGAAATAAATAATTTATTAAAAAATTTACATATAAATATGTTGTTGTTTTTAACCAAAAGAAATACTGACTCCCTTCCCAAAGATTCTAGATTCGTACCAGTCAAAGAGTTAGTAAATTTTTGGTGGATCAAATATTTGACTTGCTCAACTTTCTGCAGATTTATGTTGAATAGGGGATAGGGAATGAAGGTATCCTTACATCTATATATCCAAGAAACATTATGAAGGATATTTTAGGTACCGATTTCTCATTAACAGGAGGGAATGATAATTGCACTGCATACTGGTGACTGAGCACAAGAGAAAATGCAGAGCCAGAGGACAAGGAACTATGGCTTCTAGAATCAGAGATGGAGTTTGAGACAAACGATTAAGGGAGACAAAGAAAAGAAGGTGATTGAATGAGGGTGAGAGTCACAACAAAGGCTACATTTTCTCATTCTCTTACATCGTTCTTTTTTTTCTTTGTTTTGAGTGTTGAACAATGGCATCAAAATCTACAGATTTTAGCTGGTATATATCTAAAAGCTTCTAAGAGACTTTGTATGTTTGCTGAGTTTGGAACTCATTGATTGATCTCGGTTAGCATATTTTGTTAGCTTTTAACCAAAGGAATCGATTCAAAACATTTTTAATTTTCCAATTTGTATAATTAAATCAAAAATTGAAAAGTGGCAAGAACATAGTATAATAACTTTTGCATTCTAAGCATACTTGCGGAAAAAAAACATTTGTTTGCTGAGATTAATGTAATAAAAAGCATGATCACCACTCTGGTATGTGAGAAAATAATTTTATGAAGCTATATAATATTAAAATAACAATTTTAATTTTACCTACTGGAGACATTATCTGAGATGAAAAAGAAACAAGTGCAACAATTTTTTGATCTTTTACAATTGGAGAACTAGGTCTTCTACCACTTGTTTACGCTTCCTTCCATAACTTTCAATGGGGCAAATATGTGTTTGAGTAATTGATGTGAGGCAGAGAAGACCTTGCCAAAATTAAATAAACCTCATAATTCCCTCCTGTCATGGGCTTATGGGTTAATATGTAATCTGTTAACACATACTACTTGGCATCATTGATATTCAATCTAAAATATAACAAAATATTGGCTTTCTTAAGAAAACAAAATATCACAATTGATTAAAGTAGTTCCAGCATTCTCCCATGAGGTGGGCAAAGCTGTTGATGGGCTAGAAGATGAGAAGAAGAAAAATTAGAAACATGGCAAAGCTTTTGAAACAGAGACGTTCTTTCTATTGATGATTATCATGGCGTCAAGTAATGGTTTTTTTTCCTTTTTATGTTTCAGCACATTATTCTTCTATATTTTTGGAATAATAAAGATTGATGAATCATCCCTTATATTTTGCTTCTATAATTTTTATAATAGGTAATAAAAAATAGCCATGATTAAATACTAATAGCTTGTCCACAGTCTTTATTTAATATAAAAAAGTAGTAAAAATTAATTTATCAAAATTTTATAGTAAAAGCTATTTGGTTATATAGCATGGACTATAAGGACCTCTCACTGCTAAAAAGTGATGGGAGAAGAGGAACAGGGAACAAAACTATATTTGAGTTGTTTATAACAAAAGTAGACAAGGATGCAAAGATCCAACACATACATGCACAATTGTAAACTTGTTAGGTTGGGTAATTAGACTCTTTCTATATACATGAGTGCATATATATATATATATATATATATTTTGTGACCCTGTATTCGAAGTATGAATGAGAATAAATTTTTGTGATTCTATGGTCTTCCTCTTCCATCCTTTCCTTTCCTTTCCTCTGTGTATGGCTTCAATTTGTCCAAACTAGAGAGCTTTGTTCATCAATTGAAAATTCAATTCAGAAATGGAGTTTGAGACAAACAATTGAGGAAGACAAAGAGAGCGATTGAATGAGTGTGAGAGTCGCAGCAAGGGTTACACTTTTTGTTCTCTTTTTTGTCCTTTTTTTTATTTTTTTCTTTGTTTTGGGTGTTGAACAATGGCATCAAATTCTATGGATTTTAGCTGGTAGATATTCAAAAGCTTCTAAGAGAATTGGTTCATTTGGTGAGTTTGGAACTCATTGATATATAGACCTCAGTCAGCATATTTTGTTAACTGTTAAGTTTTAACTAAAGGAATCGATTCGAAACATTTGTTATTTTCCCATTTGTATAACTAAATCAAAAATTGAAAAGTTCCAAGATATAGCACAATAAGTTCTACAACATTTGTTTGTGAGATTAATGAAATAAAATACATGAGCACCATAAGTGTGAAAATAATTTTATGAAAACTATATGATGTTAGAACACCAAATTTAATCATACCTGCTGAAGACAATATTTCAAATGAGGAAAAAACAAGCCCAGCAATTTTTGAATCTTCTAAAATTAGAGATCTAGGTCTTCTTCACACTATTTACACTTCCTTCCACAACTTTCAATGGGTGTCCGACAAAAAAGAGGACCGACCAAAAAGAGGATCTAGTTAAAATTAAATAAATCATAGTATCCTTTCATCATGGACCTATAAGTTAATGCCTACATTTTTAACCCATACTAATTAACATCTTAGACATCCAATTTAAAATATAACAAGATCACTTAACTCATTAGGTGAACACAAATTGATTCCCATATGAATCACTAAAAAATAATATTAGTCTTTTTTAAAAAAAATAAAAAATCAAAATTGATTAAAGCCCACATAAAAAGTTACCACATTCTCCCATGAGGAGGGCAAAGCTGTTGATCAGACAGAAAATGAGAAGAAAAAAATTTAGAAACATGGCAAAGCTTTTGAAACATACGTTCTTTATATATATCGATGATTAATTGATTATCATGGTGTCAGGCAGTGATTTTTTTTTTTCACTTTTATGTTTTAGTACATTATTCTTCTATATTTCTAGAATGATAAGAATTAATGAATCATACCTTATGTTTTGCTTCTACTATATTTTTTATAATACATAATAAATAATGGCTACGAGGAAACACTAATAGCTTATCCACAGTCTTTCTCATCTGGCCAATTGTCCCTTCATCCATCTCCAAACCTTTTATCTTTGACCATCGGACCGCGTGTTTCCTTTATATTTTTTTATATAATCTTGGTTCATGGCATACATTAATTCATGCTATTTAAAGAAAAAAAAATCAATATAAAAAAAGGGTAGTAAGAATGTGAGTTTAATAGTGTTCTCTATTTTATTATTCTTAAAATAATTTTAAAAAACTATTTTTTATAACAAGTTTTGAAAATAAGAAAATAAAAGAATATGTTTGAATAATTGTTATCAAAATCATAACTAGTAAGCATTAAATGAATTATTCAAAATTTATAACTTTGTTATTAATAAAGTAGGTATTTTCCATCTTTTCTTGTATTTTTCACAATAAAAACTGCATAACACCTTAAAAATGTTCTGAATTTTCTATTCTTCTATTTTTCTATTTTCCAGAATAGTTTATAAAAAGTCAGTTTATCAAATAAATTTTTTTATTTTTCTATTTTTAAAAATAAAAATAACTATTTTGAAAACATGAATCAAACAGATTATTAGTAACTAGAAATTTTAGTAAATAAAAAAAAAACCTAATGCATCTAATTCCATATAGATTAAACATGAACATTCTCTACTAAAAGCATCATATGTGGCACACCTGATTTTTGTGTTGGGTCATTAATTATAGACATGTATTAGCGCAATAGCTCAAAAGTTGTTCTAGAACATTTTCATTCTAATGTCTTTTCTATACTCTCTTTCACGTGTCTTGATTTTATTGAGTATGTATAAAAATATAGGAACACCTTATCAGGCCTTGGGCCACTTTTATATATATATATATGGGAACACCTTTTTCGCCATCATGCATGCATAGCCAAGAATGGAACTCAAGGAATTAGATAATGATGCAACAACTCTCAATATAGAAAATATAAGGATGACAAATGGCAGAAGTTTTCAAATAAACTAGATTTTACCCATGCAATAATCTGGAAGGGAAACGTAAAATTGTATGTTTTTTTAAAGGAAATAATTAAACTTTCAATCCATATAAATTCACTCAATTTTTAATTTGATTCCTATAATTTAGATAATAAATTATTTTTAATTTATTCATTAGTATTATATGTTGTCAATATTATTTCGCTGCCTACCTGAGTTAATTTTTATCTTATTATTCATATTTGTTTTATTTTTGTAGTTGTAAATTCTATATATTCACAATATTAAGATAATATATCATTACTTATATTGACCAAATTTAACTAATACTAACAAAATTATAATTTTTTTCCAAAAACTTTATTCCTTAACAATAAAATACCTGAAATCATTTCTTATGTTCTAACTTTACCATTGTAGTTTTATATCCCTTTCTTTATGTTTTGCCTCAATTTCTTTTAACTTTAGATTTATTTATGAAGCAAGAAAAAGAAAAAATTAAGAAAAAGAAAAATGCACCTCCGTGATGGAAATGATCCCCGCCACCAGTTGCTTCGTTAGAGGCATTCTCCATTTGAATACATGATTTATTGATGAATTGTAGAGAATTCAGTACCATCTCAACAGAATTTTCATGATTTTTCTTGAAATCATGTTTTTTTGGTATATATATATATATATATATTGTTGATTCATAAGTGGAGTTTCATTTGTCAAGCAATCTTTAAAATTTCCAACCATTAAAGTATTGTCCTCATTCATCCAATCTATGTGGAACTCACCCAAATGATTCCAAGAGTCTTCTTCTTGTTTTTATTTATTTATTTATTTTTTTGTCAAACATTACAAAAGTCTTCTAAGAACCTAGTAAAGGTGCAAAACAATAGGTTAGACTCTGTTATTGTATTAACTATAGCCCAATACTCTAAACCCATTAGAGTGGCTGGCCCATTCTTCACCAACCATCTTTCCTGTTGAATTCAGCAAATAAACGAGAGGAGTGGATACAGTCTTCTTTTATTAGCGAACCTAATTAATTGAGATCCCAATTAATTGTTAATAGATCGCAGATAATTATTTTAACATTTTCATATATTTTTATTGAATAAAATTTTAATTATTTAATTAATTAATAAGTTCGGTATAGTCATTATTATATTAAGTTTATATATTATGGTGTCCTGAAATTCATTAATTTTGAAATAAAATTACTTGCATTTTGCTAGGATTCCTTCTATTGTCAAGATCATCTTTTGAACTGAGAAAAAAAATCATCTCGTAAGAAAAGGGTGACGAAATTCATGGCAAGAATTTCAAAATTTCAAGTTTTTTTCTTCAAAATTACATGGTATAATCTCTACCATAAATAAATAAAACTTTTAATTTTCTTCCCTCAATTTCAAATATTTCAATGAACATCTCAAAAACTAAATGTTAGTTCAATTACAAATTAACTATAATTGATTTAAAAATGATTATAGTTATAAATTACTTTTTTTTACCGGACATAATTTTATAACTTTGAAGCATCCGCAACTAAGTCATTGAATAATATCTTGAGTTTATGGAATAAGAATAGTTTTATTATGTATATCTAAGGTTTTTCATTCAAAAGGCTTACTGAATAATAGATATTGCCTCATCTTTTGTCAATTCATTAAACAAGCCAAAGAGTAAAAGAAGACATCGATGGTGACTATTCATCTTCTTTTACTTCTGTCCATAATTTTTTAAGTCAATTCATCTCAAATAGTGACAGTGTGGAAAAAAAGCATAATAATACATATTCTTTGTTAGAACTTGAATATTGCAAGTATTACTTTTCAAATGTAATACTAATATATTAAGTCATTTTCATTGATAATAAAACTGTTTTATAAATAAAGAAATTTCCTAGACATTATACAACTCATTAATTTGGTCAGAAAGAAAAGGAATCTTATCTTTCTATGCGATTATATCCATTTATTTCCAAGACAAATCAATTTATATATCTTTGGCTTAGGGAAAATTGCACAATAATACAAAGGCATGATAGTGATGAAGCATTTTCTGTACAGCACGAACTTCGTGAAAATGAGACAGTAGATAATTGATGCAACAACTTTAATTTTCATCTCATTAGTTATATTTGTTTTTTGTTTGTGGTTGTAAATTCTTGTACGTTTACAATATTAAGATAATATATTGTTACTTATATTGACAAAAATAATACTAAAAAAAATTTGACAATAAGAATTAAAATTATAATTTTATTCCAAAAAATTTATTCTATTATAATAATAATGATGATGATGGTGATGATGATGATGATGCATTAAATATTATATATATCTGAAAAAAAATTGTGTTTCTTATGTGCTAACTTTTAGCATTGTAGATTTGTAGTTTTATTACTTTCTGCATGTTTTTCTCAACGTCTTTTAACTTCAGATTTATTAAACCCCAAAACCATCCTTTACCCACCGTATTCCCAGCAGCTAGCTACCATTCAAGCACCACCATTTTCTTTTGGTCCCTCTCTCAGTAAAGGTAATTTGTATATAATTTTTGGTCAAAAAAAGTAATTTAATTTGTATATAATATTGTTTAAATTATTTTTAAGAAAAAAGATGTAATTTATAATTTTTTTATTCTTTAATTTATACCCGATAAAAGTTAGAACTGAGAATTTGGTTTTGATGAAAATGTGCTTTCATTTTTGTTCGGTGAAAATATTACGAAAATGCTTCACCAATATGCATGCGTGTCACGTTGCTGAACTTCTCCATTCCCTAATGGTGCAAGTGTCATCTGAAAGACAAAAAACGCATCGTTTACAAAACTTGTTGGTTGAGACGGTATTTTTTCAATTCAACGTGTCATACACCCAATCATCGTGGAACTCACCGAGCCAAGTAAAGTTTTTTTTTTTTAACAAAATCAATTTATGATTTTATTTTAAAATAAAATAAAATTAATGTTATTTCTTTTAAAATTTAATCAATATTAAATTATCAATTATCATTGATAAATCTCTTTTCACTCAACATATTTGCAATTTCAATGGACCCATAAGTATTTTCTGCCCATTGTTTTAAGAATTCAAATTTATGATAGTATGTTATCATCAGAGTAGGACCAATCTTAGTTTGCATGCATATTAACCACAATTAAATTAAAAATAACAACTGATATATTTTTCCATCAAACATGATATACCTATAACTTTACAAAAATTGAAAAGTTAGTACGTTATTGAATTCTCATTTAAAATACGATCGATCTTATAACGTGAGTAAAATGAGTGTTATTTATTCAAGGAATAAAAGTGTTTTTTCAAACTTAAAATAAACAAAATTAAAATAAGAATTCATATCAACTTTCTATTTTGTGGTAAACTAGGAGTATGCTCACCGATAGCAAGACTAATGTGCCTCAAAGTGCTAAGAGCGAAAAATAAATCCCTCCTAATTATAATTGCTTCACACACATAGGCTAGGTTTCCATCAAGCATAATTTTCCAATTCCAATCCATTTTTGCGTTGGTTAAGCCCATCTTATTGATACTTATATCATCTAATGTGATGCACGTAATACAAATTATTAATCCTAAAAGTATTAATATTACACGTTGAATATTCAGATAAAAAAGTTAAACAAAAGGAAGAAGAAGCGAATGCCTAAAAAATTAAAGCACACACATATTAGATGCTTACAGAGTCCATGAGAATTTTTTTGAAAAAAAATATTAATAAGTCATGGGTTGGAAGACGTTTATATATATATATATATCCTTCTGTACAAACATAGATATATATATATATATCGTGTGTATATAACTATTAAAGTTTTAGAAAGGAGGAAATTACCTTGTTTTTTTTTTTTGCAAAAAAAAAGTGAATCCAATCATATAAATTTAAATGTTGAACAGGTCTTACAACTCAAATGATGTATTTTCATATAGTTTGTTATTACAATTGTTTTTTTTAATGCCCGACACTTGGCATTGAAACAATTAATTTGTACAATATAGATATCTTATTTTCATGCATTCTCATATAAAGAGAAAGTGTGAAAAGAAAAAAAGAAAAAAGAAACTAAGTCATGGGTTCATATCTCATCGTGATACTCATATATAGAGAAAATAGCACAACAATGTTAATTACTTGTTAGAAATTGAAATGTGGTTTCATAATTGGAGTAAAAAGTAAAAACCGGCCATAAGGCCATTGGCAAAAGAAAAAGGTTTTTCTTTTTTTAAGTCAGCCAAAATTACATAATTTTCCAATTCCAAATGCATGTGTATGTACATATATTGTGTCAAGTTCGTTTCATTGATGGCATAGGTATTGAGATTCTATAAATGAGGAGATTGCCAAGTTATCCACAACTCATTGACGTGGCCAAACAGCTCAACAAGTCTTTCTACTCATGTCAATTCATATATTTCCAAGTCAATTCATATACCCTTATCGTAGAGAAATCGGCATATTAATATAGTCATGTTGGAATTAGAATACTCCATGCCATTTTTCTGAGGAAAATAGTTCAAGGGATTCCTTATGAAATTCTCTACTTTGTTTCAGTGAGAATTGCGCGAGGGAAAAAATGCTTTCTTAGAGCGGAAGGAGAGAGAAGGGGGAAAAAGATAAAAAAAGGAACATCAAATGGTGATAAAAGTGGGGATAGAAACAAAGGGATATTATGTCCCAAACAAACAAATTTCAAGTTTTTTTCTTCAAAATTACATGGTGTAATCTCTAGCTCAAATAAATAAAGCTTTTAATTTTTTCCTCAATTTCAAATATTCAAACTAACATCTTAAAAATAAATGTTACTTCACTTACAAATTAACTATAATTGGTTTAAAAATGATAACAGATTGCTTTTATTTTTTCCACCAGGCATAATTTTATAATTTCGAAGTATACACAACTAAGTCATTGAATAATCTCTTGAGTTTACAGAATAATAATAGTTTTATTATGTATATTTAAGTTTTTTCATTCAAAATACTCACTAAATAATAGATATTACTTCATCTTTGGTCAATTCATTAAGTAAGCCAAAGAGCAAAAGAAGACACATATGGTGACAATTCATCTTTTTTACTTGTGTCCATAATTTTCTTCATCAAGTCATCTCAAATGACGACAGTGTGGAAAGATGGCATACTAATGTGGATTCTTTGTTTGTTAGAACTTGAACATCACCGGTATTACTTTTCAAATGTAATACTAATATATATATTAAGTCGTTTTCATTGATAACAAAATTGTTTTATGAATGAGAAAATTTCCTAGATATTATACAACTCATTAATGTGGCCAGAATGAAAAGGAATCTTATCTTTCTACTCGATCATATCCATTTATTTCCAAGTCAAGTCAACTTATATATCCCTAGGGAAAATTGCACAATAATACAGTTTGTTAACATTAGAAAGGTCCATATCATTTTAAGATTTCACATTTATTATTCTATTTTATTACTAGAGTAAAATAAATGTTATTTCACATACAAATTAGCCCAAAAAAAAAGAACAATAACTGATATATTTGTTTACCTCAAACGTAATTATAAGTTCAATATTCTTGTATTAATATTACATGTTGAATATTCAGATAAAAAAATTAAACAAATGGAAGAAGAAGCAAATGCCTAAAAAATTATAAGCACACACATATTAGATGCTTACAGAGTCCATGAGAATTTTTTAAAAAAATATTAAGTCATGGCTTGGAGGACATATATATATATATATATATCCTTCTATACATACATAGATAGATATATATATATATATATATCGTGTGTGTGTGTGTGTGTAAAACTATTAAAGTTTTAGAAAGGAGGAAATTACCTAGTCTATTCTTTTCTTTCTTTCTTTTTTTTTTTGGCAAAAAAAAGGTGAATCCAATCACATAAATTTAAATTTAGAACAGGTCTTACAACTCAATAATGTCTTTTCATATAGTTTGTTATTACAATTATTTTTTTTTTAATGCCCGACATTTGGCATTGAAATAATCAATTTGTACAATATAGATCTTTTATTTTCATGCATTCTCATATAAAGAGAAAGTGTAAAAAAAAAAGAAAGAAACTAAGTCATGAGTTCATAGCTCATCTAGATACTCATATACCCTTGGTGTAGAGAAAATAGCACAACAATGTAAATTACTTGTTAGAAATTGAAATATGGTTCTATAATTGGAGTAAAAACTGTCCATAAGGCCATTGGCAAAAGAAAAAGGTTTTTTTTTTAAGTCAGCCAAAATTACATATATTTTCCAATTCCAAATACACGTGTATGTACATACGTATATCGTGTCAAGCTCGTTTCATTGATAGCATAAGTATTGAGATTCTATAAATGAGGAGATTGCCAGGTTATTTACAACTCATTGATGTGGCCAAATAGCTTAACAAGTCTTTCTACTCATGTCAATTCATATATTTCCAAGTCAATTCATATATCCTTATCGTAGAGAAAATGACATATTAATTAACTTAGTCATGTTGGAATTACAATACTACTCTGTCACGACCCAAAATCCAGGCCATAACCGGCGCATAGACTAAGCTAGCACAAGCCTACTTAGCATAGCAAGCATAACAGAAAAACTTATACAACTAGTCAATTTAAATAAAAACTAAAATAAAATACCAAAATACTTACAGCAACCAATCACAGTTCATGACCTATCTCAATTCTCATATCCAAAAACAAATAAAAGTAAAGAATCAACAAATATATAAGGTTATCTAAGTCAACAAGACTCGATTATAAACTTCACTATAGTAGTCATATCACCACGGGATCTGCGTTATCATAAGACTCGAGATGTCCTACCTAATGTCCAAGAAATCCAATTTTCCTAGAGTACTTTATTCAGCTACCTAATAATATGAAAATATATAAAATATGAGGGGTATGTCTACCACTGACTCAGTGAGAGCATAAACAACAAAGTACACAGAAGGGAAGCAAAGGTCGCACAAGAGTTTTTTTTTTTCAAAACAACCTTACAAGTATATCTACCTATATTTAAACTAATCATCTATATACAAAACACTTTTATACCAACAATAAGGGATCAACACAAAATAATATTTCACTCGTTCAATAGAAAGGAAGGTTCACTTAGAATACTAAATGCTATCACACTAAGCACATCACAAAATCCATTTTTCACGTCCTATAACAAATGGTGGGGAATAACCATCCCACATAGTATAATAATAGAATAATATTTTATATACCGCAGGAGAAATAACCGTCTCACTTGAAAATTTATATAATATTATATCTCATATAAATAAATGTGAGGAATAATCATCTCACATGTTAAATACTTATATTACAAATCAATTAAGCTCATACCCAAAATGAAAGAAATAGTAAAAAAAAAACAGTAATAACAAACAAGACAATATATATTTATATATGTATAACAATACAGTAGCATATCTACAATATTAATTTTAGTACTATTGACAATGATTTCCAATACTAAGGCTCATCTCATTAAAATCATTATAAGATTACCAACATTGAGGAACTATAGGTAAGTTATGAAAAAAGAAAAAAATATACTGTAACCGAAAATTAAACTCAGCAAGCCTTAAGATCTAGAAGTGTAAAAAAAACGAAAGGAAGAAAAACATGTTTTGGATTTGCTTCCCAAACAAGGCAGAATATACAAGGGGAATAAGTAAAAATTATTTGAGGCTAGGGGAGATAGAGATAGTACAAAATGAATGGTGACACATTGCCATCTATACACTCACCAGTTAGGACCGATAATATAGATCTCATTTTCCTTCCACTAAGATTCAATCACAGCCATTCAAATTTTACCAATACCACCTAAAATTGTTATCGCATAAGGACATTAATACATTACTCAAATTTATCTTCTATCACCAATGGAATGCATCCTCATATATTAATTCTAATTCTTTTTATTCTAAAATTCGATAGTGCTCACTAAAATAAAACTTATAAAATTCTTAATCATTTAACAAGTATACAAATTATTTTATGGAGTCACTGTATAAAATAAAAATAAAAATAAATTTTCAGATTTACCAAACTGTTGTTAGAAGAATAAAACTCTAATTTTGAAGAAACTAACTTGGAGTAATATCCAAATGAGGAGCATTTGATATAACATATAATTTAGAAAAAGGGCAGCACGGCATCTAAAATTTGGAACAAACCGAAACATATAACACAAAAGAGATCACTTATTAGTCCGAGGCTAGGATTTGATTTGAAGCAATAAAAAAAAACACAATAATGAAGGCCATAAATCGATACAAGGACAAATTAAGAAAAAGCCAAACACCACCATTTAAGCAATGTAAGGATTATTTAATTTAATAAAACATATGTGAGGGTAAAAGTCAATAAGGAAGGAACAAAGTTTGTCTCACTTGCTATGTAGATGGTGACGTGAGCAAATAAGGAATCAGCAAGGTGGAAAGGTGAAGACGCAAAACCTTGTAAGGATATATAAATATATATGTGTATATGAGTTTAAGGGTGAGAGACGGTTTCCCTAGCAGTAACTCGGGAAAGAAGAATGAAGAAAAGGATACATTCAGTGAAGAAATATTAGAGGAAAATTGAGAGGCTTACTTGATGAAGATGAGCAACAAGGTTGCGGCTGAGAGAAGGGAGAATAATTGTAATATTAGGGTTCTCTTTACTATATTTAAGATAAGATTCTAGATCACTATTTTAGATATTTTAAAAATAATAATAATTAAAAGATCCAGAATAAGATTTTAGGTCATTATCTTAGATACTTTAAAAAAATAATAATTAAAAGATCCAGAATAAGATTTTAGATCATTATCTTAAATACTTTAAATAATAATAATAATCAAAAGATTTATCCCAAAATTTAAACTCAATTTTTTTAAATATATATATATATATATATTAATCTACTAGATATCAAAATATCAAGATTAATAAAATTTTTAAGTATATCTCAAAATGACTCCATAGAATAATTGCTAAATAAATATTATATATTTATTTATAACTAATCTTTTTACTAAGGGTATCACATACCCTATGCCATTTTTCTTCTTAAGAATTCAAATTCATTTGGAGTTCATTAATTTCAACAATAATTATTTAGACTGTTGATATTTTTTCATTGTAGATGTGAGTGATATATTATTGTTGAAATTCCTAAACAAAGTTGGCATTTCAATTGTCTAGAGACAATCACACTTGGTTTGATTTCAATCAAGATTTTTCATCTCTTGGTTTTTCTCAAAGCTTTCTCATAGTTTTTCCTCTTTTAGCCATTTTATGAGGAAAAAAGGTCGAGAGAAAGTTTTAAAGGGGGAAAAAAGATATATAAAAGGGAACAACAAATGGTGATAAAAGCTAGGGGGATAGAAACAGAGGGATACTATGGTCCAAACGAACAAATTACCGTGTCTAAAACTTTTTAGATGGTTATTCCTCTATCTAAAACTCATTAAATACTTATTCCTTGAATATGATATTTGTGATATAAATATTTATATATTTTTGCTAGTCTATATATATATATATATTAAAAGTTTGAGCAGTGCATGAACTTTTGCTTTTGTATAATTATATATTACTATATATTTCTTTTTTGGTAATAATCATTTGGTATCCAGTTATTTGACTAATTTAGATTAAAATATGTACAATCAGGCCCCATTCAGGGAAGAGTTCTCTCAAAGACCTTTTTTACATTCTCATGTGGCATTTTATTTGTTTGAAAAACCAATTTTAAAGGACAAAATTCTATGAAAGAACAATTGAGTAATGATGTAGATTAGATAAAACTTATTAAAATGTATAGCTCAAGTTAGAATTTCCAGTTGATTTCGATATTTTCTTCTATTTGACATAAGCATCTGATTATACTTTTAACTTCAATTTTGACATGTTAAAACTTTTCAACTTTAAAAAGAAAGATTATAATTTAAAAATTTGATGTGCTTTAAGCAAGTCCTAAATTATAATTTCTCCAATATTTTTCCTTCGCCAATATCACAAGAGATGCCAAGATGTTTTATTTGATTGACGCAGGATCTAACATTAATATGAATTTTTTATAGGGATTTGGATTGACTACACTGGTTTTAGTTTCACATTAATTATTCTATTTTTTAATGGGAAAACCTTTAAATAATTAATTATGCTATTGCAAGACCCCACTATTCATTTTATTCCATATCACAGTTGTTATTATATGTCCTAAGATAATGATCACTGGACACTCATTGGTACACAAATTAGACAAAAGATGTCAAGTGGGAAGAAGTTTCAACCAATAATGGATCCTAACCAAAATCATCCAGTTTTTGCTTAGAAATTAATAGGTGTATCTAGAGTGCCACATCATTTTATCCTCTCTCCAATGAAATTATTCCAATTCAAACTCATTAATGTGACATGTCAATTCAATTTATTTACTGTAATTTATAATAACTCCACTGAGAGTGAATAAAGTAATAAATGAGTTGCTTTTTACCTACTACCTGTCCTCTCTCTCTCTCTCTCTCTCTCTCTCTCTCAACTTCATCTCCTTCGTCGCCCCCTTTATCTACCTCTCCCGCCTCTCTCTCTCTCAGTCTCTCTCAACTTTATCTCCTTCGTACTCCCCCTCCCTCTCATTCTTAGACCAAATTTATGTCCTTCACCCAATTTTATTATTTCACACCTAGATGCTTTATAAATTGAAAGATGTCATCATCAGATATAATCTTGCAGTGGAAGATCACAAAAAAGTTGGGAACCTCTAATCTTAAAATGATGCATAAAAATGAAGGATAATTAATCGGCCACCAATTTAAAATATCCATCGTTCAACCTACAAAGCATTTCAGAAAAACTTTACACTTTTAAGAGCAGAAAAAAAATAATGAGAATCAAGCAAATGTAGAATCAAGAGGGAAGACGGGCATGGCGATTGTGAAATTGGGCATCTTGCAGCAGGGGATCTAAGATAACAACGGCAAGAAGACAAAGGCATCTTGCTGCAAAATATTCAGTAGTAAGTTCTTTCGGTGAAACTTTACCATGAAGGAGGATGTTGTGAAGTGTTAACGAACCAATGGCTTCTTGCGGCTGAGCTTCCATCTTGAAGAAAAAGATGGTACAAGATTCTTTGTAGAAATTTGAATAGTCAATACTATTTCGTGTTACTTCGAATTGATTATTGTAATTTTTACAGCAAATGAATTTATATTTTTTTACTAAAAAATTATTCAAAAAAATAACTTATATTTTAGATAAAGAGAATATGTATTTATTCATTTTATGTATTCTCTTCACAATCAATATGAGCGCTTTTCATGGTAAGGATGTAATTAAAAAATAATAATTAATATTGTATTAAACTTTTAAAATGAGATATAAATATAAAAGGAATGAAAATTTTCTTAAGCATGACATATGAAAAGATACGGAGAGCATATATGTATTGTTGAGACAATCACTTGTTTAAACAAACGTGTCTTCTTCATGCTTGAATTAATGTCTCCAATAAAATATATATTGTTGCACTACGTAAGTGCTTTAATTTTGAACATGAGAATCATTACAATTATATGAGAATCAATCTAAGATGCATCAAATCACATTACTAAATGAAAAACAAAGGCAACAAAAGTGGGAGTTTAAATGCTTCAAACTCTCATTACAATTATTTTCTCACAGTGATTAGTCACATGACACACACACACACAGAAAGAGAGAGGCATCCTGAGTTTAAGATACGAGAGGTATGTTGAGATCTTGAACATTGATCTTAATTATATGTTTCTAGTAGTGTTCTTTTTTTTTTTTTTCTAATTTAGGCAACCAAATCTCATTCTGTCCAACAGTAAAGGCTCTGTTCAGTGGCTATTGTTTTAAACCTTTTATTTTATATATAATGACATTGTTTTAGGCTTTTACCATATAGGAAACTAAATGTTAAGGGGGGGAAAAAGCGGCCCTTGCAAAAAGCTCAAAATTCATTCATCCAAGGTTATCTAAATTGATTGTATGCTATTAGAGGAAGCCCAATTCTCACCCGAGGAATAAAATGAAAAAGGAAAAGTATTTTTTTTCATCCAAAACATATAAAGGCTACACAATCAGTATATAAATTTTAAAATATTTATGAGAGTAATTTCTGTGTTTTGTGGTTCATAATATGCTTCGTTATGTTTTGAAATTGATTTATTAACTTGGTAATTAGACAATAATTCATATGATTAATTTTTTTTAAGATTGATTAATAAAAAATAAAAAAAATAAAAGATAAACTCTGGTCGCCATATCACAGCAAATTCCATTATCCATATGTAGCTTACATTTTTTGGGTTTTCCATGGTTTCACACCTGGTGGAATGCGTAGTCAATAAATAATGATATTCAATCAGTATTTAAAATAAAGGTATTCTAAAAAATATTTAAATAACATGTATAAAATTAATAGAAATTCAAATAAAATATAACATATAATATAAAAATTTAATTTCAATAACATAGCTCATTTTATTTTATGTTTGTGTGTGTAGTTGTGTATATTAATGTATCACGTCAAAAGTTACAACCTAATAAAATGCAATGCGATTAGGTATATATATATATATATAGTTGTAATTAATTATAACTATTTGTAAATGTCTCACTCAATCGTCACGTTAGTTATGGAAAGTCAGTTGCTGGCTCTCAAATCCATTAATATATGTTACTAAAACTAAAATCGAAGTAAATTAAAAATGTATATTCAATAATTTAAACTCATTTTATTTTTATGTGTATTACAATATCACCTCAAAAGTCATAATGTATTTTTTTAAGCAACAAAGTCATAATATAATTAAATGCAGTTAAATTAGGCCTATGCCACCAAAACTCAAAATTAAATTTTCTGCTAAAAAAAATTAAAGTAAATAAAAGATGTATATTCAATAAGATAACTCATTTTCTTTCCTCTGTGCGTATCGCAATGTATCATGTCAATAGTCATAATATAATTGAATGCAATGAAATAAAAGATGTATATCACATCATTTCATTCTCATCCACATGTTTAACAAAATTCCATTCCCTGGACGCAAAGTAATACTACACACACACACATGCATATATATATATATATATATATATATATAAGGGGTCCAGGAAATTCGTCGTCCTGTCTCTACACTGATTACTCCCTGTAGTGCATCTCTTATGGTTTTGTTATATTTATATGCACATCTCTTATTGAATAGTCAGTATTGTTTTACTTCACATTTGTTGGGCATAATGTCCCCATCAAATTAGTGAATAACGCCTTTTTTTCACATTTACAAATATTTTGGTTAAGTTTTTAAAATTATGTTGCTATCATAATTTCTTTCATCACCTTAATTATAAGTCTTGTTTGTTATTTAATATATATGATTTTTGGTCTAAAATAAAATTACAATCTTTCCTTCCATTGGTAGTGTCTCAGTCTATGGAAAATAATTGAGTCAAGAATTAATGTCTCATTCTCTAATCCATTAATATATGAACTAAACTCATTCCAGCACACCACCAACTCTTAAATCAATGGCTATACTAATTACAGAACCATTCCGTTAGGAAATAAATGAAAAATAAATTTATGTAAAAATATTAGAGTCTTTTTTGGTTAATTATTCAATAAAAGCAACATCTTAATTTGTGTCGCTTTTTTTCTATTTTACTTTTACAATCATTTCGTACTTTTGACTAATTTGAATTTGAGCATTTTAACCTTGAATATATTTTGAACCAATATATATTTCTTTTTGCATCTGTGATACCCTTAGTAGGAAAGGAGAGAGAGAAAGTGATGGGAAGCATATGAATTAGTAAAAAGATTAGTTATAGATAAATATATAATTAACTTTTATTAACCTTTTAAATCTTAGCAATTATTTTATGTAGTACACTTTTTTTTCTTTTTAACTTTTACAATCATTTTGTATTCTTAAGTAATTTGTATTTAAGCATTCTAACGTTAAGTATATTTTTAACCAATATATATATATATATATTCTTTTTTTTTGGCACCTGTGATGCCCTTAGCCCTTAGTAACTTTGCTTTTTAGGAAAATTGAACTTTTTGGACAATGTTACTGCATTTTTAATAGCTTTGCATTTTAAGGGAATTGAACTTTTTGGATGACGTCATTGTATTTTTAATGAGAGATTGCGTTTCAAGTCTCAAACCTAAGACATCGAATGCTTGAACCCTTAAAAGCCCTTATATTACCAGTTGAGCTGTGAGAATTATTTATTCTTTATACTCAAATTTTAATATATATATATATATACATATTATTTAATTGGAAAATGAAAAATTTAGCATAGATTTGCTTTTATATTTTAATAAAAATTTTGATATACTAACATACTAAATTTATATCTAATTATTTATTTTAATTTTGATAATTAAAAAAGTCGTCCCTAATCTATCACTAAATTTAAAATTTAGATGCATATGCATCACTGATTGTGTGAAACTGAAAAGAAAAATGATAATGTTCCATGTTTGTCACTAATCCATCACTAATTATTAATTTTAATGATGGTAATTAATGACAAGAGACTTTTTGTCACTAAATGTGTAAATTTTGAGCTGAAAATGATGACTTTCATCATATGTCACTAATCTGTTACTAATGTATAAATTTAGTGACGGAATTCCGTCGATAACAAAAATTTCATTACTAATTATGATTTTTCTAATAGTGATAGTGGAGTTTATATTCAAGTCGTATTGGCTTAGTTAGCTTTTATTTATTTATTGATACTTTATTTATGTTTGTTTTTTTCTAGATATGAGGATTGAAATGGGTTGTTAACTATGACTAATTGTTGTAATTAATTTAGCTTTTTCTTTTTAGTTTTCATTTAAATTGATTAGTTATGGAATTGCTCTATTAGATTTGTGTTAGCTTAGTCTATGTATCCATCACGACCTGAAATTTGAGTCATGATAGCACCAAACCAATATATATGTGTGTGTGTGTGTTTAAATATAGTATATAATAACGGTTGATAAAAACAAACCCAGATTTTAATTAATTATCGTATTTTTCAACGAAGTCAAATATTCTTAACCAAATTATTTTCTATTAAATTGCTAACATAACATCCTTTAAGAAATTACCAAATGAATTATTTGAACGGCAAAGAAAATGACAATAATATATACTAAAAACTTTTACTTAAACAAAATATTGTTTATAATGATCACAAAGTGTTTTGTCTGATGTGGGCTATATATTAGAGCATTGCAAGTGCTTGTCTTTGTACTATTTTTGAAAATGAAAAAATATTTATAATAAGATTAAAAAAATTTTCTGAAATCAAATGTTTTGTTGTTAGTAAATGTCTAAATGGAATCAACTATTCTTCTCATTTTAATGAAACAGGTATAACTCATATATTTTACTTTTGATCAACCAAGAAATAGATATGCATGAAAAAATTATTTAGAATTATTTAATGTGATATGTACTTACAATCCTATAAAAATTAGATTTTTTTCCCTCGTAAGATGTATGGGTAGTTTTTTTTAGTTTATACTGTAATGGTAAGATATTAATTATGATTGGGAAATGATTGAAATAATTAATTTATATTATTAGATGATAATCACTGTGAGTGGGGTGAATTTTAACATTTGTTTTTCTAAAGAAAAAACACAATGAGTCTCTTAATGAATGTGATGTGAGAAAAGTAGAAAAAAAAGAATAGAATAAAAAAAAGGAGTTAGTCACAGTCTCACATAGCCCAAGGTGAAGCTAGTACTGTTGCTGAAGGAACAAAAAGATCTGGGAAGTGGGCCCCCCCAATGATAACAAAATTGAAACACGTGAACGAAACAGTGAAACATGTACAGCAATTTGAAAGGCAAAGAAAACTAAACATGAATACCGATCATGTCAGATGTCTTGTTTTTTTCCTCGCCTGAAGTAATAATGTCTAATATTTGATTTTGAACTGTACATTGAAATTATTGCTTTTGGTGAGATGTACATTGAAAATTTGAAATTAATAGTAAAATGTGTTTGTGTCAATGTTATCAATGTTGTTATTAATAGGACTAGGGTAATCCAGATTTGTTATAATATAATTGATGATAATTAATTGATTATTCCTTTACTTTTGTTATTTTTTAATACTTTTTATTTATATTATAAAATATTTTATATAAAATATAAAATACATGCATATTATTTTTTTATCTGAAATTCAAGAAAAAACATATAAATTTCCCATGTTATTCTTATTAAGTAAATTGTGCATGGGCATAGCTTTTTCACTAGGAGTTGAGAAGAATTAATAAGAATGGTAAAATTGAAATAATTGTATTTTATACCATATAAAGTGGACAAAAAATTTATTATATAAAATATTTTATAATATGAATTGAATCAAGTAATTTATTTGGTATTTGATATTGTGAGTTAGCTTATCAGTGTCAAAGTGGGAGGTAACAATACTTTTTGAGGGGAAAAAGACAATTATTAAGGGCTTGATAAAAAAATATTTCTAAATAAATCAGTATTTATATTTGGAAGTTTAGTTACTCACATTCAGAAATTCATTTCATGCCGCTTGAAAATTTTGGTTCTAATTAGATATACTTTTTCTCCTAGATCATTAAGTTGTCTTTTTTCCCTTTTTTGAGAATATTCAAATTTATTTGGAGATTACTTCATTTATATGATAATTAATAGTGTTGAAATTTTGTAAATGTTGATGTTGCTTTGTCATGTCAAAGTTGATTGACATATCCAAACAGAAAAAACATTTACTGAACGGGGCCGTCTTATCTTTCTGCTTGTCCTTATAATTTTCAGAGTCAAGAAAAAGGATTTAAGGAAGGTTGCAATTTTATCTTTATGATTGGATCCATAATTTTTTAGGTCAAGTCAACATATATACCTATTCCATGTAAAAAAATGGCAGCATAATATTGAATTTTTTGAATAAGAATAGTTCACAAAGTTTTTTTTTATTCAATTCATTTTATGATTTAATTTTGAAAGTGAAGAAAAAAAATGAATTTTTTTTATTTATAAATTAACAAATATAAAATTACCAATAATTATTCATATATTTCTTTTCATATTAATGTAATTTTAAACTTTTAACAGATCTATCTACTTGGTGCCTATTTCAAAGATAACGATCAATATTATTTAAATTTTACAAATATATAATTGCGGCAAAATGATTTTTTTTTATGAATATAGATATTGTTCGATCTTTTCACAATTCTTTAACGTAGTTAAAGAGATAAACAAATAAATAATCTATGTCTAAATATTGAAGTTCTATGTGTCTGAATGACTAATATGGCAAAAAAAAAATGAATGGTATCATCACATCTTTCTATTTGTGTAACACCGCCATGTATATATGGGTTGAATACGATATAATATGATATAAATATGTAATTATTTATATGTAAAATCTATAAATCAACTCTATAAAAACTATAAATAAAATCTTCTTTCTTCTTAATACAAACATCATTTAACGATGCTACATCCAAAATGTTATGCGAATGATATAAAAACAAAAATAAAAGAAAAGAAAAATCAGATTTCCCATCTTAATAACTACAGATCCAAGGTAGAGTTTTAGGTAATATAATCTCATATAATATTGCGTTGCATCTTGTTGTGTCAAGGGCTTGGGGGGCAGTTCTTACTTGTTTTGAATTGAGTATTTGTGATGAGTTACTCATGTCAACAACAACATTGCAAATCGGGTCTTTTTTGATCCAAGTTATAGTCTTATGGGGCAAGTAGGTCATTACCTGTTATCTAAATAAACAAAATACATATTCTTATTTTTATTTATTTTTTAGGCAAGAACGTCAAAAATATTTTTTTCTCATTCTCGCATAAGAAATAAGTAAAGAGGAACAACTATAAATATTGTATTTTATCCAACCTTTCTATATAAATTAGAAAAATATGAAAAATTAAAAAAAATATAAATTTTCTTTTAATTTCAATTTGAATACAAATTTTTAAAATAAAAAAATATAAAAAATATGTTCTCCAAATGCAATTCCTTTACTTTAGAATTTTTAAAATAAAAAAAATTCTATCCATTTCTTTTAGAATTCTTATTCAAATACAATTTTTGCCTGGTAGAATTTTTAAAAAAATAAAAAAGAGCAAAAACCCCTTTTTGAATAATAAAAAATATATTTTTTGATAGTTAAATCTTCTTTTTATTTGTTAAAAAAGATCTTTTCAAAATTTAGGTGCTAAAAGTTTGATGATCTCATTTGAAAGTTGAAAAAAACGCAAAGGAAAAGGCACAAAGTAATAACAATAATAATAAAAACAAAGAGAGAGAAGCCAAACGCTGTAACAGTTGAGCGTGTCTGACCATCGTTACCCTAGCCCCTTTCCACTTCCGGGTCGTGAAGCAGAGTGGCCCAAGGAGTGAAGCCTCTCCCTGTCGTCAACATCGAGTGCAAGGCTTGGTGCAGAGTGAAGCCACACAAAGAGCCTCAGAGATGCAGAGACGGAGAACAAAACAAAAGCTCAAGGCTCAAGAGGCAAATTGGCAGCAAATGGGGCGACGATACAGAGAAGCAAATACATGAGAAAGGAATATGGTTGAAAATTTACAAACCCAAGTCTGCAATTTGTTGCACAAAATCGGAAGATCTATTTTGACTTACCAGTTGGCTATCCTCACCAAGGTACAAAATCTTTGACTCTAAATAGGGAGGAAGGGGGAGCCCGAGAGGGGATCGAACAGAGAGAAGTGTCTGAAAAGAGTGAGAATTGGAGAGAGAGGTTTTTCCGGAGAAAGGAGGATTGAGAGGGAAAGTCTGATAGTGTTTTGGGAGAGGAGAAGGTGGAGGAAGTAATAGAGAGGAGGAAGAGTGAAATTTGAATACGAGAGAGGAAAGCTTGACGATAAAAGGAGAGACCGAATGATCTGAAGTGAGCATGATGAACAGAGAAGCAAGATCGGAGATGACGGAAAGAAGAAGCTGAGGAGGATTGAATGATTCAGATAGCTCACGGCACCTCTTCATCCTATTTGCCACTCGTCTCCTGCAGTAGGTTTGAGATTGATTTCACAATCTGTGCTTAATTACTGCTTCTTCAAGTTTTATTGATGATTTAAATGGGGGAAGTCACGACTTGATAAAATCAATCCATAATGGGGCTCTGTTTGAGTGGATCCTTTAAAACTTTTGTGGGTTTTGGTCTTTTATAGCAGAAACTTATGCGATCTTGGGGCTCTGTGCTTGACTTGCTGAAAATGTCCATATGCTGTGCTGTTAGTAGATAGTTGAATATACCTGGGTGGAGTTGGTATCTCATAGTTCTATATGCGTTGATTGCTTCAGTGGTCTCCCATGTGTTTGTTAAATGATCTTACCTTTACTTACGTGCTTGCAATTAAAAAGATATTTAAGTCTCTTTCATTGTTATGGTGACGTGATTGGCATTTAGATTAGGGATCTCAAAATGTTAATAAAAACATGATATATAACTTGGCTGGTGCTGGGTGATTTTGGTTGATGGTTCAATACTTTGGGTAGCAAATAGAGTGGGAAAAGCTGATCTATTATAAATCGTTGGCATCTGTCATGTAGTGGGGCATCTTGGATGATAATTAGGCATTTTGTGTGTGCATGGATTAATTATTTAGGTGGGGTCGAGGTGCCATTATGGTTGTGCGCGAGAACGAGAACGTGATATGGAAAATGAGGTTGTCTAATATTGAGTTATTGCAAGGGTGTTCTCATAAGAATACAGAAGGGTGGGCCTTTGGCATTTATCAGTTGACATGGACGAGAGTAAAAATACTTGCTTGGTGATCCGGAAGTACTGACAATCTCGGATTGTGAAGAATTTCATTTCAACTTGGGTTATTGGTGTGAAATGCTAATAGTTTTAAGGAGCTGATTGTGACCGGTTTTTTGGTTTAAATATAAGATCAGATTTTTAATACTTAGGCATGCAGAAAATATTTTGGAAATCCACGTGCCGTGAGTAGCTTGAATGACTGTCGATCTACTGACTAATAATCAGCAAGGATTTTTCCCTGCTTAATTTTCTTTAAGTATAGTGGATTAAAGTTACAGTTTTGATCACCAATAAACCCCACGGTCTCAACTCAAAGGTTTAAGGTCTTAGTCTTACCAAAATTACAAGTGTTTTCATCTCTCACTGTGGAATGTGTCATTTTAAGTTCACTTCAGAATTTAATTTCTACCATAGGAACCACCGTGTTAAATTTAGTTGGGTGAATGTTGGAGGAGTTTTGGAGGAATGTGAAACCAAGCTTAACAAAAATCATGCAATCGTAATTTGTGTCATGTGATAAGGAATTTTACTATTGAATGGGCCGTGGAAGATTTTGAGAGTTTTCATAGGCTTGCCGTGGAAGATTTTTGGAATCTCCATATGTTTATAGATGATCACGTGATGTGTGAATCAATGGGATTTTGCCGATATGTCGGTCAATTTGTGCTCATCAAATTAAGTTCCAATGTCCATTTATCCATGATTTTTAAAATAAAAATAAATCAAATAATTTAGATAACTATGCTGTGTAAGGTTATTAAACATCCTGATTATCTAATTCAACCGCATAACCATAGGGAATGATAGATTTCCATAGGGGCATTGATGGTTGTTAATCTATAATTTTTAAGTAAAAAAAAAATTAGATGACTTAGATAATCCATATATCATGTGAGATTTTTTGAATTTTCGTGGTTATTAAGTTGATTGCATCACCGTGGAATGATAGATTTACACATATGTGTTGATTAGGTCGGACGTCTCAATCTTATTAAAAATTTCAAATATAGATAAAGTAGATTTCGAAGAATGAGAATAAATCATTCAATAATATAAATAAATATAACATATTTTTAAACTTTAAGAATCTTCACAGGTACCAAAAAAATCAACCTATCGAATGGTGTGATGACTCTTTGCAGATATAACAATGATAAATTGATTTTCCCAAAAATAAATAAACAGATAAACAGATAAATTCTTTAAAAAATAATAACTAAAAAAATAAATAAATGCTTTTGGTTATTAATGAAAAGTTTGGTAATAAATCTTTTAAAAATGTAGCTAAGCATAATAATATATATTTTATTTTTAATTTTAAGAAATTTTTTTATCTGTGGAATCTTCCACAGGTACTTAGGAGATTAGTCTATCATATGAGACAATGATTCTCTACAAATATATCAATTACAAATTAATTTTTCTAAAATAAACAAATAAATTCTAAAGAAAAAATAAAAAAATATCTTTAGTAAAATAAAAAATTAAAGTATTTGAAAATTAAATAAAATAAGAGTAAGTAAGATGAATTAAATTATCTTTTGTAAATTAAAATATACTAACACAAACTTAAAAAAAAAATTGTTTACAAAATGGTAAATTATTTTTAATTATCTTGCTCTTATCACAAAAATTAAAAAATATCAACCAATTAACACGTATTTTTATTGTGAACTACGTTAACTTTGATTCCTACCGTAAGATACATTAGCCCTAGGGTCTCATCTTAGATTAACTTCGTCCTTATAAATAAATAATTTTTTCTCTTATTTTATTTTCTCAATTTTTCCCTTTTCTTTCATAGTTTTTTACTCCAATTTCTCTTATTTTTATATTTACTTTAGCATGTGAATGATAAATGGGTAATCAAAATAATTTTTAAAGTCATATTAATTTGCATAATCAACTTAAAGTAGTCGTTCTTAGAAGCAAGTGTTGTGAAATGCTAAATACCTTCCTTATTTATAATCGTACTCTCAAACCCTGCATTTCCCTTTTTATTTGGTTTTCTAAAGATTTCTCCTAAAATTTTGATTGCGACTTTTCCTAAATTGGCTTCCATTTTGAAAATTGATTTTTCTCTTTTTCTTTGTTTTCATACCATCCATATCACATTTCGGGTGCGAAAAAAAAAAAGTAGCATAGACATTACATTTCTACAAATGTTTATGAGGCCTTTCTATTCAATTATCTTCTCAATTTCTTAAGTCAACCTCTTGATCTCCTCCTTTTATTTTAGTTATTCAAAATTTTGGATTAAATACAAATTAGTTGCCACTTACAATCTCAAGTATAATAAAAAAAAGTTTACACAAGTTTTCTCCAATAGCATTCAAGTCAACGATGTTATTTTTGTTTTCTGAAAAATGAAAGTTGCAATGCTTCTTTGTTTTCTGTGAATTCTCTACCAATTTATGAATGAAACATCTGTAAGTGTTTCCTTTTCAACTGCACTCAGCATAAAATAAATGGCATTTAATTATTGGCAAGAATTTGAATAGTCCACATATTTTTTTGTACGTTATGAATACTATTATTAGGTTGAAATTAATTATATATGTTGTCATCGTCACTCTTGGTGAAGAGTTGTGCTTATCAATCACAAAGCATCTATATATAATGCGGCCTATTCTTCCTTCCTCTACAATCTTACAGGCCTTAAACCTATCCAACATGGCAAATCTTTGTTTTTATTTCTCCTTCTCCTTGTTCTCAATCCTTTGTCTCATGCTTTGCCCCCCTTTATGTCACCCCAATTTTACTACTAGCGATGAATTGGCACTTCTTGCTCTCAAGTATTCTGTTAAGGACCCTAACAATCACTTGTCTAGTTGGTCCAACTCATCTTCTTCCATTTGCAATTGGGTTGGGGTTACATGTGATGCTCATTATCGAAGAGTAAGGATCTTGCATCTTGCTGACATGGGTCTCATGGGCACCTTACCTTCCCAAATTGGAAATTTGTCCTTCCTAGTTGAACTTGACCTTCATAGCAACAGCTTCCATTGCGAGTTGCCAAAAGAGTTGCTTCAGTTACAGATGTTGGAAGTTCTGAACTTGAGCTATAATGAATTCAATGGAGAAATTCCAACCTGGATAGGCAGCTTATCTACACTCAAACACTTGATTCTTTGCAATAATAGTTTTGGGGGTACCATTCCTCCAAGTGTATCCAATTTGTCGAAGTTAGAGACCTTGGATTGGAGTGTTAATTCTATCAAAGGATCCATTCCACTTGAAATTGGAGGACTTCAACAATTGAAGATTTTACGCATTGCAAAGAACAAGCTTTCGGGAAGAATACCTCCAACAATTTCTAACTTATCATCACTTGAGCTGATGTCTTTGTCCTACAACTCCTTAACAGGTATGTCTTGCATACTATGAGTTATGCATTTCTTCTATTTCACAACGATAAAGTTATAATATTTTTCTAAAAAATGTTAGTCAACTTTAATGTATATGTTAGTGTGTTTTAAAGTAAGCTATTTAATATTTCATCTCAACATTGATTTAGTACAAATAGGAATGAAAGAGGAAAATACAGCTATAATATGTAGCTTTGGGTGTAGAACCAGCTTGTGAAGTACATTACCATATTTAAGTTCTAGTCTTTAATTAATTTCACTTGAACAAATTATGATGTCCGATATATAACTCTTTAACAATTATTTTTAATGATATATTTGTGATGATTAAATGATCTTTGAAATCCTTTTTTCAGCTAGTCTACCATATAAACGACTCTAAAAATCCATTTTTATCTAATGTGAATTTCTTTTACAGATCGCTCTTTAATGGCTGGTAATATTGGACAAAGCTCAACGTGAATGATACGTATCAAACAACATAAAAAAAAAAAAAAACTTCTTTCTGATTCAAGAGCTTTATCTCATTTTTTTTTTCATTTTCTTTTGTAAGTAAATTTGAGAGTTATATCTTGATCACAATAACTTAGAAAGATCGCTTTCAGAAAATTATACGTGTTACTCATTTTTCTGTTAATACAATCTTTTATACTTCAGCACTCTTAATATTGCAGTTTTTGGGTTGTTATATTGCAGGAGATATTCCCAAAGCATTTAGTGATCTTACAAATCTGAAAATTATATACTTGGGTGTTAATAAGTTGTCTGGCCATATACCAAGAAGCATTGGAAACTTGACTATGCTTCAAGTGTTAGAGCTTGCTGAGAATAACTTACAAGGTATGCTTTCAACACATCTATCATAATGTGTAACTTTCAATCAATTTTGTGGATTCTAGTCTTACATAATTCCTTTCAAAGTTGTTATTTTTTGTGAGCATTTAGGTGAGTTGTTTACTTTTCTTCTTCAACATTCATTTATCTCATTTTGTTTAATATCAAGCACAGTTATATTCTTATCTTTTAAATTATAAATGGGAATGAAGAGAATGAAGAAAAGCAACACTATGATATGATTTTGGAGCTTCACATATGTACTTTATCATTTTAGGTATAAGGCATTGTTTTCTGCAATCCTCTCCTTTGCTATGAATTTAGGGTCTACTAGTTAACCCCTATCTTGTCTACCGAATAAGCATGATTCTGACAAAATCCGTTTCATCTATATTTAAATATCTTAACTTCTAAATAAGCCAGTTTTAGTTGACAAGACAGGATTTATACATTCCAAAAGCCAATCATCAAATTTTGAAACAAAAAGTGAATATTTTAGTTTTAAAAAAAAAATTTTAATGTAAGCTCAACTATCTTCTATGATTACAGGATTGGTCTCTGTATGCTAATAAACTGTTTTGGTCAAATTAAAATTTTCGTTTCTGTTGGTCAATATAAATTTATCTACAAAATTCGAAGGTTGATTACCATTCCGCCCTGTATGTGCATTCAATTGATCAAAGGTAGAGACCTCAAGCTAAAAATTTTTAACCCAAACATTTTATCCATTGCATAAAACCAACTTTGTAAAAGTGTATTTTCATATTCACACTACAAAAAAATGTCCATTTAGTTACGAATTTTAGAGACGGATTAAAATCTGTCACTATTAGAGACGAAAATAGAGACGGATAACGAATTTTTTTAGCAAAATAACTTTCTTTCATATTAAAAATAATGGAAAAGTATTAGAGACGGAATTTGAGACGTGTATATGTCGTTTCTAATAAAATCCGTCTCTAAATCCGTATCTAATAATATGATAGAGACAGACTTAGTAACAACTAATTTTTCATCGCTAAAATAAAAAAGTCCGTCTCTGTATCCGTCTCTAAAAATATCCTATTATTTCTTGAAAATTCTTTAACATTTAGAGATGAATTTTGTGATGAATGTTTTTAATTTATTGTGATGGATAAAAATTTGTCACTAAACCTATCTCTAATTTTTTTTTAGATGGATTTAGATACGTATTTTTAGTGAATGCAACAATAAATGTTTTGCCCTAAATTCGTCTCTAATATCTATTTAGAGATGAACTTAGAGACGCATTTGTAATGAACGCAGCAACGGGTGCCTTGTCTGTCTCTAAATTAGTCTCTAATTCACATTTAGAGACGGATTTAGATATGGATTTTTTTTTAAATTACTTCAATTTTATATAGTATTATTTTTTAATATTGTAATATGTTAATTTAAATTTTGAGAGATATTTTCAAATTTTGGGTATTTTTAAAATATTATAGTATGTTAAATAGACCAAACTCATGAGTTAACTAATTTAAGTTAAGTGAATTGTATTTCTAATCATATTAAAAGACATTTTAAAAAGCGACCTTAAACTAAACCACCAGAATCCTAAAACATAATGTTTCTTTTATTTTTTTAGGAGCATGCTTGGTAGTTGATGGAAGAAAATCGAGAAATTGAGAATATAGGATGAGAATGAAAAAAAAAGAAATGAAGGAGAGAGGAGATATATAGAGAACTTTAAGATTAGAAATAGTAAAATGAAATTAAAGGAAGTGTTGAAGTTTTAAGAAATTTTAGACTAAAAGAGAACGTAAGCAATTTTATCATAGATGACATTTAATTGTCCTAGTAATTAACAAATATCTAGAATCAATTAATATTAAATAATATTTTTTATTTAATTAGTAATCCATAGGTTGATAAATTTTTTATATTGGATATGTTTGTAGAATTGATTTCAAAAAAAAGTTTATCATTAATAATATCATTTGGTTTAAAATATCTAAGTAGATTATCTTAATTTTATTAATTTATTTTACTTTGAATTAATAAGTTAATTTTTAATTCAATTTTATGATAATAATTTCAAAAAATTGTGACAACAATAAATTTATTATAAACTTATTAATCATTAATTTTTTCTAAATCAACCTTCTTTTGAAAATTTACATCTACATTTTAAAATTAAAGTTAAAAGTAATAATGATACTAAAAAATAAATCAAATCAAAATCAAATAAAATTTCAATCCTTTTTCATTAGGAATCCATAATTAAATTTATGGTGTAAATAATAAAAAGATATGTTCCTTTCTAAATTTAAAATGGATATATATAATACTTAACCAAGACTTTGGGTTAGATCATGGACTGACATAAAACTCGATCAGGTTCCCTCCCACCTCTAATATATATTAAGCATATATATAATATAATTTATTAAATAATATAAAATACGATATATATATATATATATTATATTATATGACTATGCAAAAAATAATATAATAAAATATTAAAATATATGGATCATAAACATAATATATATAATTATTTTTATTTACAAATAAAAATTAAATTTAAAAGTCGGCTAGGAAAATAATTTTTTTCTTTCCAAAGAAAAACAAATATATTTATAGGAAAATTATTTAAGATCTAAACAAAATAATATAAATATTCATATAAATATAAATATATAAATAAAATATTTTATGATATTAATAATTGAATATAAAACATATGTGTATTTTTTAATAATATATTGACTTATAAATATATATGTTTATATATTAGTGTGTAGATAAATAATATATATTTAATATTACATATAGAGACTACAGAAACATTTCAGTTCAACTGGCAACATGATGACTACAAAGGTATTGGAAGTAAGAGGTCATGACTTCGAACCTGAGTGAGACACATTTGAAGCTATTAATATGATATGGCACTACAAATGACATACCAGTGATGTGGCGTGGACTTTGGGTTAGGAGGTGAGGTGGCTAATGATTATATTCTATTTTTATTATTTTATTTGATTATTTTTAACAATTTTGGTAACAAATTTTGATTGAGATTAGAGATGAATTTGTTTTATTTAGAGACGGAATAAATCCGTCTCTAAATAGAGACGGAATAAATCCGTCTCTAAATAGAGACGGATGAGTTAATCCCTCTCTAAATATTTAGCGACGCCACTTTTAGAGACGACTTAAATGTTGTCTCTAAATTCGTCTCTAATAGATTAGAGGCGGATTTTGAGTTATTTAGTGACAGATTTTGACCATCTCTAAATACCTCTTTTTTTGTAGTGTCAAGTTATTTTCACATGAACAAATTAAAGAATGATTGTTACATATATTTTCAAAGAGAATCAATCGGCATCTTCAGTGACTTTATCATTCATAATTTGCTAAATAATATATAAATACCCACAATGTTATTACTTGAAGTAAAAAGCTAGAAAAGACTTTTGTTTTAATTATTTATATTATGTCTGTTATTTTTTATTAAAAGGAAAATAAATAGGACTATTGAAATCCAAAATATTTTAATATAGGACATAGTAAATATAGGTACTTATGGTGACTCTTCACTCATGCATCAATTAATTGTCTATGCACACACATCGAGCCTTAGTCCCCCGTGGCATACTCCAAAAAAAATTATAAAGAAATAAGAATCAAATTAAAATAAATACACGTAAAAACACAAGTAAGGACCTTCGTTTGTGAGAGAGGGTGTACGCATGCAATCCAATTCAACATCATTCAATATCTACAACACATAATTAATGTATCATCATGAGAAAAAGATAAGACATTTCAGAACCCGTAGGCATCCACAAGCTTTCTTCCTCATCAGTTCCCTAATCAGTTGTGTGTCGGCCTCATGTCTTTGGCTCACCAAGCCATTTGTCTCACATACATACCACAAAAGGAGAAACAAAGAATACCAGAATCTTCTCAATAGTTGTAAACATCCACATAGAGAACCTCTAGTAATGATGAAGTCCAAACAAACTCAAATAGATAAGTTGAATAAGGAAAGATTGTTTCACGTCCTTAAACAACCCACACAAAACATGTATGATTTTAACAATATGCTGGATAATGTTCATGTTTGAAACCAAGCTTCACAAAAGTTCAAAGCCTTAGGCAACAAAATCACGTATAGGACCTTTAAGCCACTGTAAAATTATGCAACTAGGGAATATTCCAATAGGAAGCTTCTAATGACTCCCACCAAGGCATCCAATCCGTAAACAAAATATTACCCCATCCTATTAGCTCAAACAATGAAGCTCGAATCAAGACTCATATGATCAGATTTGTTCACGATGCAAAGTCTATCCCTTAAAGTAGGAACCTAGGCCAAATAAAAACAAAGAGAACAGCTAACACACACATAAACTAATAATAGGAGTCAGCAAACTTTAACCATGAGTGAGACAAACATGCCTATTGGGCCATTTAACAATGAAGATCTTGACTTAACTTTATGTCCAGAAAATATCCACGTTAGCAATGAGTAAACCTCATTTAGGTATTTTATCAAACACTTGGTTAGCATGTTCTAAAGGAGGTACAAGAGATGATATGTCCTTTTGCCTCTCTAACATTAGCTCCCAAATGAAAACCAGTAACACACTAATCAACACACTAAGCGTAATAACAGAACATTATTAATCTGTTCAATACTCTAGAAGTAAAGATTGCATATTAAGTCAGGACAAGATGTCACTACCTTTCGGTACTCTCATAACTGGGTCCTTCTTCCTCCATCTCACAAACTCCATCTTCTACTCAATCTAGTGTCTCTTCTCCCTATCTCTCAAGCGCTCTTTTCCTCCAATTTCTTCTCCTCTCTCCCTCTAATTCCCTCTAATTTCGTCTCCATTGCTCCCCTGTCTTTCTGAACTCTCTCCTCTTGAAGCTCTCTTCGACCCTCTATTTTTCCCCAAATTGCCCTCCCCCTTTATTCTCAATCCTTAGTCCCTTTATGTAGACCGAACACAGTAACTGGGGTGGGGTTTGGTCATCAAAGGATTAGAAAGAATCAATCTACTCACTGCTATCAACTGACCACTTGAACCTCGAGCCCCTGGCCTCTTCTTCATTTTCTTCTCTATATCTCTGTTTCTTTGCCTTGCTTCATTCTCTACACGCTACTGTCCCTCTGTCTCATTTACAGATTGACGTTGACAATTGAGGGGAAGGAAAGAGATAAGGTCAAGCTGTTAGCCACTAGCTTTCTCTATTTTCTCTTCAATCACCATGACTTGCCCTTCTCTCCTTCTGCCACTCTGCTTCGTGACATCAGAAGGGAAGGGGCTGGTGGGGTCGGGGCTACTTGGAGAGGTGATTTACTGAAGTCAGTGATTCACTGTTTGATTTTTGTTAAGAGATTTTTTTATTTTAGAAAATAAGTACATACTTATTTAAAAAAAAAAGCTTAAAACATATTTTTTTTATTTTTCCTAAAATAAAAGATGATTTAAAGATAAGAAATTAACTTTTTCTCTCAAAATCCAATTTTTATTTTATAATAATTTTTCATTTTAATGGCGTTGACTATATAGAATTAATTACAAAGTTCAATAAAAGTGAATAATATAAACGACCCTTTATCTATTTTTCCTTAGACATTATTGTAAATTTAAGTGAGACGCATGTAAAATGAGCTTGGGTCCTCAAGTTCACTCTTTTACTTATCATATTATCCAGTAATGGGATATACCGACTGTTCACACAATGATACTGTAGCACTTTATGCATTGCATGAAATTTCAAATTTACAAAATCTGTCTATCTCTGCCAGAAGAAGTTTTTGATAAAATACCATTTCTTTGGCAACATTGCACAAAACTTTTGTTCTCTTTTTTTATTATTTTTTTTTGCGGGCACAAAGCACATTTGTTATTGCTTAGTTCTACATATTTTCACTTTTAATGTGGCTTTCATTACATTAGCCCTAATAGAAATGCTTTTTTTTAATTTGTTATTATCACATCGCAGGAGATATTCCAAGAGGCATTGGAAACTTGATTTTGCTTCAGGCATTGGATCTTGATTCCAACAACTTACAAGGTATGCTTTTAGCAAATTATAATTTGTTGCCATCATTTTTTCTTTTTGTGCTTTTTTGTCTTTTGAAACATGAAATCATGAACTTAGATGCTAATAGCTTTCTGGTCAAATACTGTTAATTACTATAATATATTAGAGTTGAAACTTATATTTATTTTAGGGACAATAACTTCTCCGAAAGCATCCCCTCATTTTAAGTCATGGACTTCCAAAATTACAAAATTGGCCTCCTCATTCAAAGTGTTATCATGAATATATCATTAATCAATCCATATATATTGCTAGTTATCCTCATAAGGATGCATCTATCTCCAAATATGTACCACGGAGCAACATATTTTTAATATGACTTTGAAATATATTTCAAATAAATTTTTATAGTCTCATTTACGCACCAAATATATGGAGGCATCTTCTTCTTCTTCTTTTTTTTTTTTTATATATATGTCATTGGTTGTTATTGGTATATAAATTCATTTTTTCCCTTGGCCAATTAAAAAAAGTAAATTTTCGTCATATAAACATTTTTGGAAGTGATTAGTTCTTTAGTTCATGTTTATTTAACTAATGCTAGTTAGGACGTGTTACAAGCAGCTTCTTATTTGTTTAGGGAGCTAGCTTTAGGGAAAAAAAAATATGAGAATGAAAATCGTGTGTACTGATGTTGAATATATAAATTTTTTTTAAAAAAGTTCAGTACAATTAAATATTTTCAATTAAATTCTATATATATGATTTATTATTTATCGGTACTTGAAGTAATATGAATTTTTTTGTTGTTGCCACATTGCTGGAGATGTTCTCAACAAAATTAGTACTCTAACTATTGGGAATCTTATACCTTTAAGTGTTAATCATCTTTCAGGCCATATACCTATAGGCATTGGAAACTTAATTATGCTTCAAGAGTTATATCTCCATCATAATAATTTGCAAGGTATACTTTTATCAATTATCATGCATTAGCTACTAGAATTTTTTATAACCAAAGGATATGATCATTATGTTTGCTAGCTTGAATCATTTAAACTAGACAACTTCTAGGACTGTGACACAAAAAAGACTTCAAAGTTTTATTTCTGAAAAATATAAATTCCCACATAGAAACTTTTTTAGTAAGGAAATTAAATTCATTATGATCAAAGGCTTTTGTTTTTTGGAGGGGGGGGGTGGTTAAAACTCATTTAAGAGAGAGGCAAAATGGTCCCAAAATAAAGTCTAGTTGATATTTTATTTTCTTTACATTATCCTAATTCTAAAATTGATATACATGAATTTGGTTTTATTACAAGCATAACATTCAACTAAAAATATTGAGGTTGGATAAGCCATGTGTAACCACTATCAGAAAAATGCAATTTAGCGAGGGACAAATCTTTCGCTAAATGTCATTTTTCCCTCGCTAAATTGAAAATAATAAGAGATAAAATCACTTGCTAATTTGGTCGCTAAAAATGGCGTCGTTAAATTTAGTGAGGAATGAGTTAATTCCCTTGCTAAATTAGTGAGGGAATTAGCGAGGAATTTAATCCCTCGCTAAATTTAGCGAGGAACTCATTCCTCGCTATTTCCTCGTTAAACTATAAAAAATTTAAAATTGTCATGTCACCACCAAGACCACGCCACATCACATCATTGCCATGTCACCCGCCACCCATACCACATCACTACCACACCACCGCCACACCACCGTCACATCACCCCACCACCCATGCCACATCACCATGATTGCGACACGTCACTGCCATGTTATATAATGATTTCAAATATGCATTTACTTATATTCGATCCCATGACCTCCTACTCTTAGTGCCTTTATAGTCAGACTTTTGCCAATTGAATTGTAATGTATTTACAGTTTTTATATGAAATATTAAATATATATTATTTATCTACACACTAATACACACATATATATTTATAAATTAATATATTGTTAAAAAATAAAAATATATTATAATTTTAATTATTAATATCATAAAATATTTTATATTTTGAATTTTGTAATAAATGAATTTTCATTTTCATTTTTTACCAACAGATTATAAAAGTTAATTAACTATTTTTATTAATTTAAAATAATCAACTGATAAAAATAATTTTATAACATAATTATTAAAAAAAATTTAATTCATATATGAGTAATTAGTGATCTTGCAAATTTAAAAATTATATACTTAGGTAATAAGTTGTTTGGCCACATACGAAGATGCCTTGAAAAAAAATATCAATGTTGAGGATTAGCAAAAAAAAAATGGGTTAAACTATAGTTTTGGAAAATGAAGGAAAAAGTTATTTTTTCTTTAACAAAATATTAGTTTTAGAAAAGGAGAAACAAATTTACTCTATATTATATATCTAAAAATACTTTTAACTCTTATCATCCAAACAGATTTTTTGTTAAACTTACTTTTGCAAAAAAACATATCTAAACATAATAACTTTTAATAAATTTATTTTATCTAAAATTTACTTTTACAAACTTCATTTATTCTAACTTACATTTGTAACACTGAAAACCAAATGGAACTTACTGTTATTCTTCAATGTTTATTTACCGCATTTTGTTTCATATCAAGCACTGTTTTTTATTCTTATCTTTTAAACTATAAAAGAAATATTGAAGAAGAAAACCAGCACTATAATATTTGGCTTTTGGGTGAATTAATGGTGTACATTATCATTGCATAGAACAAACTTTTTAAAATTACACTAGTTATCTTCACATAAACTAAGTGTTGTGTATGATAACTTTTTCATAGTTATTTTTGGAATATATATATGTAATCATAAAATATTTTTATTTTTGACAGATAAATAACTCGTAATTTTATTGACAATCTCTTAGGTGTTATACTTTACGAAATTCCTTTTGAAGTGTTGGCATAAGTTGGTATTTATATGAGGATATATATTGATATACATATATGAGTATATAAATTCAACACAACATTAAAAGCTTATAATATAAATTTATGTTTGTGTGTTAAATTTTATTTTTTACATAATCATTTTAGCAGAAGAATAATTCTGTAATTATAATTCATTTATTGATGCTAGTTAGGTCATATGTCATGAAGACAAAGTAATATAAAATCCAAGTGGGACTAGATTCAACTGTAAAAATGGCAAATAAAAAACTCAATCTGATTTGAAACTTAATAAAAATCGATAACAAAAACAAGTTGAAAAAAAAAAAGTAAAACTAACCAAATCGTGAAAAACCATCCATATCAAACTGTGGACCTGAGATTGTGTAAACCCAAACTTCCCTTCCATTAATACTTCGGCCCACTTCACCCTTAAAAATGACCCATATTGATTTATCACTCAATCGTTCTCGCTGTCAGTGAAGTTATTTATATAATAGTATATATCTCAATCTGTTATCATTTACCTCAAATAGCAAATTTTAAACGGGGCGGGTTCTTCAGCAGTCAGCAAGTTAGTATATATTTGTTGGCCAGAAAAAAAAAAGCTAGTGTATATTCAGCAGACTTAAGATACTTATAAACCTTCCTCCCATATTCGTAAACCTTTCGATTTTCGATTCCTGTCTCTCAATGCTTTAGAGCTCCACTAAATGAGTTTATGTAATAACATAAATCGCAAAATTTATCCTCCAATGCATTTAGTGGATACATACCAAGTGAGATTAGAAACTTAACAATGCTTTAAAAATTATATTTGCACCGCAATCTTTTCACAAGTGTGTCCTTTGAACTATTGCAAATCTCCTACTCTATGTTCTTAACAAATATATTATAAGTGCAATTTTGTGCATTGAGATTGCTCGAAAGTCAAAACCGTGTCAATATGCCCATTAAAAACTTTATTGAGGTTCAAGAGCTATATACTTTTTTTTTTCACCTTTTATATGCAAGTCTGAAGATATATTTTGATCACTATAACAAAAAAAAAACCAGTTTTTATTAAAGAAAAAAAATTCAAAAACAATTGTGTAATGATGTTGTATCTATAAATTTTTTCCTTGAAAAGAGCTAACTACTGGGTCTTACTGAAAGAAAATCCATGATAGGAGAGAGACAAAAGAATCCCAAATCGATATCAATAAGTGCCAATAAATATTGTCATCATTGTTTTTCTAGGTTCACTGTAGCTCACCCTCCAACTCCTAATTTTACACTACGTGGAACAAACTTTCTAAAAGAATTGTTCGTAATAACTAAATATTTGTAAACAAATATGGCTTCAAAAGTATATTTGTGAAAATTCAATATTTTTATTTAAGAAAGATAAAATAATTAAGTGGTCACTAAATCATTTTTAGAGAATCTTTTGACTGCTATATTTTGCCAAATTCCTTTTGTAGTTATGTCACATGTTGGTATTATAATATATGTGCATTCAATTTTAATATTATATCATAGCCATATATTTATACATGTGCATTTGTTTTCAATATTATGTTAAAATAAAATGTTACATTGTAAATTCATATCTGTGTTAGAATTTTTGTTTTGATATATATAATCATTTACGCTAAAGAATGATTCTTCAGTTACTAATATTTAATAAATGTTGTTTATTAGATCTCAAGACTTTTTAAAATTACTTCTTTATCTATTTAAAAAGGACTTTTGTCTTTATTAGAACTTAAAACTTGTCAAACTGTGGATGTTGGGCTTTTGACCATGTTAATATATATTTATATGTAACAATGCCATATTTTACCAAATCAATTTTTTACATGTTCGTATTTATAATTAAATTGTGCATTTCAATATTATATTAATATGTTAATTATAAATCTGTGTGTGCGCTAGAATTTTTTTATTTTTCTCTAATCATTTATGCTAAAAAACGATTCTTTAGAAACTTTTTTTAAGTAAATACTTGTTAAGACTTGTTAAAACTGTCTAATCATTTTATAAATTTATAATATTCTTTTATATAATTTCAATCAACTTTAACGTACATGTTAGTGTGTTTTAAAGTAAGTTATTTATTATTTCATTTCCAACATTCATTTGGTACAAACAGGAATGAAAGATAGAAAAGTACAGCCATAATATATATGTGGCTTTTGGTGAAATTAAAATTTTCGCTTTCGTTGGTCAATATAAATTCATATACAAAATTCTAGGGTTGATTATCATTTTAACCCGTCCTATATACGTATTCAATTGATCAAAACTTTTTAACTCAAACATTTTATGCATTGCATGAAACCAGCTTTATAGAAGTATGTTTCCATATTCAAGTTATTTTTACATGAACAAATTATGATGTCTGCAGTTATTCCTTAATGATATATTTGTGATGATTAAATGTTCTTTGAAATCCTTTCTTTTGCTAGTCTACCAAATAAGTAAGACTATAAAACACGATTTTTATCTAATGTTTGAATATTCATTTACGGACCGCTCCTTAAAATGGGTATATTATGTATATTGTTTCACTTTATATATGTTTATATATATATAATTTTTAAAAATATTATATAATTATACATAATTTATCATTTCTTTATTTTTTAAGTTATAAATTATTTTGAAAAATTAATTATGATAAATATTAAAATAAATTAATAATAGAAAACATATTATTTTTCAAAAATTCCCCCTCCCCCAACAATACTTACACTCTCTGCTCCTTTCTAGCTCCTTTCATTAGCACTAACACTTATTGGTTAGATACTTATCTTTCAAATAATAAATGGGAATGAAGAGGAAAAGCAGCACTATGATATGACTTTGGAGTTTCCCATATGTACTTCATCATTTTAGATAGTAGGCATTGATACCACTTCTTCTCCTTTGCTATGAATATGCATAAAAGAGAGCTTGGGTCTATTAATTAACCCCTTAACTCGTCTACCAAATAAGCATAATTATGAAAAAATCCTTTAAATAATATCTTTTAAAAATAAGCCTATTTAGTTGACAAGGCAGGAATAAACTGAACCCCATATTCTTTTTTTTCTGTGTCATTATTGTTCATAAACAACTCCTAATTTTACACTGCATGGAAAGGACTCTCTAAAAGAACTATTTGTAACACCTTAATATTTGTGAACAATTATGTCTTCAAAGGTATATTTGTTTAATTAAATAATTTCATTTAAGAAAGATAATATAATTAAGTGATCATTAAATCATTTTTAAAGAATCATTTAACTACTATATTTTGCTGAATTCCTTTTCTAGTTATGTCACATGTTGGTATTAATATATGTGCATTCAATTTTAATATTATGATCGAGGCATATATTTATACATGTGCATTTATTTTGAATATTAGATTAAAATAAAATGTTATATAATAAATTCATGTGTGTTAGAATTTTTGTTTTGATATATATAATCATTTACGTTAAAGAATGATTTTTTAATTACTACTAACATTTAATAAATGTTGTTTATTAGATCTGAGGACTTTTAAAAATTATTTTTATATTGTTTGAACTCCATTTTTTTGATAAACTGAACTCGATTTTTTCTCTCTATTAGAACTTAAGACTCGTCAGTTTATCAAGGGAAAAAAAAAAGAACTTAAGACTGGTCAAACTGTGGACCTTGGGCTTTTGAACATGTTAATATATATATAAAAAAACTTTGTGTAATGATGCCATATTTTACTGAATCACTTTTGTACATGTTCCTAGTTATAATTAAATGTATATTTATTTTAAATATTATATTAACATGGTAATTATAAGTCTGTGTGTATGTGAGAATTTTTTTTTGTTTTTATCTAGCTATTTATGCTTAAGAATAAATTTCTAATAACTATTTTTATGGCAAATACTAGTTAAGACTTGTTAAAAGTGTTCCTTTATTTGTTTGAAAAGTCAATTAAAAAAAATAAAAAAAAGAACAATTTTTTTAATGACATTGAACTTATAGAAATTTTTAGCAAAGTTTATTTCTTTATTTACAAAGTTTATTTCTTTACATGTGACAAATATAAATGATATTTTTTATTTAACAAAGACGCAAGTAAATGAGTTTGGGCCAGGACATATGTCGAACCCATTTCAACCGTTTTTTTTAATCCATGAAAGGCTTCAAAACATGAAAACTACAATGCGATGACAATTTCTCACATTTATTGTCTGGGAAAAATTTTGTTTATCATAATGCATTGTAAATTTTCTTTTTCTTTAAATTACAAACGACAATAAATCTATAATATGTAGCTTTGCGTATAGTTTTGACTTCTATTGGTAAACCTAAATTCATCTAATTTCTTGAAAAATATATTTTATTTTCACTTTTTTCATACAATGAAAAAAATATTTTATTTTTAGTTTTATGCTCTGGGTTTAGTCAAAACAATACAAAAAATAGAAAACCTTTATTTTATATTCTCATTTATATGAAATTCTTTTTTAACATATTAAATTGTATTTATTAAAAAACAAAACTCAATATTCCATAGTAAATATCTATTTATATTAAAATGTTATATGGTAAATTCATGTGTGATAGAATTTTTGTTTTGATATATATAATCATTTATGCTTTAGAATGATTCTTTAGTTACTATTATTTAATAAATGTTGTACATTGAAACTTAGGACTTGCTAAAATTTTTTCTTTGTTTGTTTGGAATGACAGTTTAAAAAATAAAAAAGAAGATAAATTGTTTAATGACGCTAAAATTATAGAATTTTTTGTATCCTTGAGGAATATATTCCAAAATCCTCCAATGCAATTCTATGTATATATATATGGTCACTAGCTCCAACGGCTCACTTAATTATTATGAATCCGTGAAAAACGGACGTCTAGGTCATTAAATGGAGAACTTAAGATAGATATATATATATATATATATATATAAGACGCACATCTCCATGTAAAACAACCGATGTGGGACTTGATTAACTTGAGGTCAAATAGGCACATTGTCGTGGATTACATTGTTAAGTAAATAGCTATTGTAAACTTCCAAGTATATTTTTTTATCATAAAGATTATATTTTACATGTTTTCCTAGTTTTTTTTAAATGTTATCTCGTTACCATTAATTTGTTTGTTTTCTTTCTTGGTTATCACAATGCAGGAGATATTCCCAAGGAGATTGGAAACTTGACAATGCTTCAAAACTTATATTTAGACGGCAACTCCTTTACAGGTACATGCTATGACCAATATGTCATGGTCTCTCTCTCTCTGTTTTTTTTTTTTGGTTGAATGATGATCTTTAACCATCATTGTTTTTCTTGCTTCAAAATTAGTGGTTCACGCTCCACCTTTTTATTTCACACAAATTTCTTATGCAGTTATGCCACATATGTTGGTATTCATACATGTGCATTTATTTATTTCCAATATTATATATATTAAAATGTTATATAATAAATTCATGCTTGTGATAGAATTTTTGTTTTGATATATGATCAGTTTTACTTAAGAATGATGCTTTAGTTACTATCTTTTTGTTTGTTTGGGAAGCCAAATTTAGGAGAAAAATAAAAAATAAAAAAAAATAGTTGTCGATATATAAAGTTTACTAAATATTTCAGCATGCACAAGTGAGGCTGCCTATCGCAGATTAATCTACAAGTGATTTATAACCCCACATCTCAATGTAAACCAATCGATGTGGGACTTCGCTCCAGTGCCTTCCTTCCTTATTCAGAAACCTTGCAATCTTCCACCTCTCTCTCTCTCTCTCTCACAAAACTTTGAATTTATTTATATATGGAAACTCAACTATGCTTCAAGATTCATATCTCAATCACAATATTTCAGTGAGACGCATGTAAAATGAGTTTGGGTCTTCAAGTTCACTCTTATCATATTATCCAATCATGGGATGTAGCGAATGTTCACACAAATAAACTGTTGCACTTTATGTATCGCGTGAAATTCCAAATTTAGTAACTCTCTCTCTCTCTGCCAGAAGGAGATTTTGATAAAATACCCTTTCGTTGCAATAGTGCGCAAAACTTTTGTTCTCTCTCTCTGTTTTTTATTTTTTTTACTGGCACAAAGCTCATTTGTTATTGTTTAGTTGTACATATTTTCACTTTTAATGTGGCTTTCATTACATAAGCACTAATAGAAATGCTTTTTTTAATTTGTTATTATCACATCGCAGGAGATATTCCAAGAGGCATTGGAAACTTGATTTTGCTTCAGGAATTGAATCTTGCTTCCAACAACTTACAAGGTATGCTTTTAGCAAATTATAATTTGTTGCCATCATTTTTTTCTCTTTGTGCTTTTTTGTCTTCTGAAACATAAAGTCATGAACTTAGATGCTAATAGCTTTCTGGTCAAATACTGTTAATTACTATAATATATTAGAGTTGAAACTTATATTTATTTGAGGGACAATAATTTGTCTGAAAGCATCCCCTCATATTAAGTCATGGGCTTTCAAAATTACAAAATTGGAGTCCTCATTCAAAGTGTTATCATTAATCAATCCTTATATATTGCTAGTTATCCTTATAAGGATGCATCTATCTCCAAATATGTACCGTGGAGCAACATATTTTTAATATGACTTTGAAAGATATTTGATATAAATTTTTGTAGTCTCATTTTCACACCAATTATATGGAGGCATCTTCTTCTTCTTTTTTTAATATATATGTCATCGGTTGTTATTGGTATATAAATTCATTTGTTCCCTTGGCCAATTAAAAAAAGTAAATTTTCGTCGTATAAACATTTTTGGAAGTGATTAGTTCTTTAGTTCATGTTTATTTAACTAATGCTAGTTAGGACGTGTTACAAGCAGCTTGTTATTTGTTTAGGGAGCTAGCTTCAGGGAAAAAAATATGAGAATGAAGAATCGTGTGTACTGATGTTGAATATATAATTTTTTTTTTAAAAGTTCAGTACAATTAAATATTTTCAATTAAATTCTATATATATGATTTATTATATATCGGTACTTGAAGCAATATGAATTTTTTTTTGTTGCCACATTGCTGGAGATGTTCTCAACAAAATTAGTACTCTAACTATTGGGAATCTTATACCTTTTAAGTGTTAATCATTTTTCAGGCCATATACCTACAAGCATTGGAAACTTGATTATGCTTCAAGAGTTAGGTCTCGATCACAATAATTTGCAAGGTATACTTTCATCAATTTTCATGCATCAGCTACTAGAATTTTTTATAGCCAAAGGCTATGATCATTATGATTGCTAGCTTGAATCATTTAAATTAGACAACTTCTAGGACCCTGACACAAAAAAGATTTCAAAGTTTTATTTCTGAAAAATATAAATTCCCACATAGAAACTTTTTTAGTAAGGAAATTAAATTCATTATGATCAAAGGCTTTTTTTTTTTTTGGCCTGGGGGGTCCCAAACTCATTTAAGAGAGAGGCAAAATGGTCCCAAAATAAAGTCTAGTTGGTATTTTATTTCCTCTACATTATTCTAATTCTAAAATTGATATACACGAATGTGGTTTTATTACAAGAATAACATTCAACTAAAAATATTGAGGTTGGATAAGTGATATGCAACTTCTAAAGTTATCTCATGAGCACAGTAATTTAAAAAGAATGCATTCAAAAAATTATGTGTTACTCGTTGTTTTAATATGTTTTTTTCTGCAATATTGCTCATAATATTGTGCGATTTTTTTATTGCGATATAATGCAAGAGACATTCCTAAAGAAATTAGTGATCTTGCAAATTTAAAAATTATATACGAAGATGATTGGCCGCATACGAAGATGCATTGAAAAAAGAAATCAATGTTGAGGATTAGCCAAAAAAAAAAAATCAATGCTATGGATGTTTAGTTTTACAGAATTCGTTTGAAGAATGTGTTATTTTTGTGTGTTTACGTAAACCACAGTGCAGGTTTGGTTCATCTTTTTAAAAAAGAAATTATGATTTTTAATCTAAACAACCATTTAGAAATAAAATGTAAGAAAGGAAAAAAATGTTACCTTAAACTTGCAAATTTTCCTTTCCTTTTCTTCTTCTTCTCTCTATAATTCACTCTCTCACTAATATATGATGGATTTTCATTTTTGGTGTGAATAATAGCGGGGAGGAAGAGCCTATTTATAGACAACAAGAAGCAACTTAATCCATTGGATTAACTTTTGATCCAAGGGCTAAAATTGCATTATATCATCTCTTTTCTCCACTATACACCTAATTTCTTCACATAATTGTTATCTAAGTAATTTTTCCTCTCTTGTCATTAATTTGGATGCCACTTTTATCTCCAAATAAGGTAAATATTGCATCATTATACTTACATAAACTTACTTCATCCAAACTTCCAATTTTAACACCTAATCTTTGAAATAGTATCATGTATGGTGGTTAGCTCTTCTCCAGCCATTTTTCTTCTTATTTGCACGAAATTTTGAGTCCAAATTCAGCCCAAGATGATGCCTTTAATTATTTGAGCTCAAACCATTTAATTCTAGGCCTAATTTTAACATATACCGGGTTTTCGGGCTCTGATTATGTAAATTTTGTCTGGTAAAATTTTTCATGCATAAATATATTTAAAATATGAATTTCAAACTCAATATAGTCTTAATTAATTATTTCTAAACCCATATAATTTATTTTAAAAGATATTTTACATTATTGGGCTCCAACTGAAAATACCGATAAAATTAGTCCTGGTTAGTTTTTCCTGTAATCTCTCTGCATAAAGGATTATTATAAACCTTCTAATATTAGTTGATACTTATTCTTGATTATTTCATAGTCTACTGGGTTACCTATTATTTAATCAGTTTGAAAATCGGGTGAATTGGACTTATTGGGCCCTTTATCCTTTCTCTACCTAGTTTGAACTATTTTTGTCAATAATACTTCTGGGCTTCCCAAAAATCATCCTTGGCCTATTAGGGTTTTCTGCACCTTTATTGGGCCTCAATGAATAGTACTCTTGGTCCATTAAGAAACCGGTGCAGTCTTACTGGGCCCGGACTTCGATTTTGGCCCAATATCCATTAGACCGACTCTATGACTATTTAAACCTTATAGAAAAATTAATTGTGGTAAACTGAAAAATAAATAAATTTAAATTCAAAGAAATTAAAAATAACATGTTTTTTCTTTATAACACCTGGAGGACAGCTGTCATTAGTTCGCTATGGCACTAATTTTGGACCTTTTCTTTTTGTGGAAACTAATTTTGGACTTTAACGGCAACAAATGGAATCCCCGCTCCTACTTTTGACTAGACTTCACTTGGTCCTCAACTAATTCAATGTTCATTGTTCCTAACTCACAAGCCTCAGAATTTCACCGTTTTCTTCAACGCAAGTGTGCTCTACTTCATGAAACTTTATATGGGTTTTCTATTTCATGGAGTTCTATACATAATCTATTTACTATATAGTTTGAAAAATTTGACAATAGAAAAAAAGTTATTTAACAATCTCTTATTGCTATAGTTATTAACAATTTCAAAGATGATATCACTTTAGTGCATACAACTCCACTAGTTCATTGTAGGTATTGTAAACAGTGTTTTGAAACCCGGACCGGACCAGACGGTCGGACCGGTCGGACCGCTACCCGGAGACTACATCGGCTCGGTTTGAAGGTTTGGACCGTTTTCGTGGTTGAACCGGATTGAACCGGCAATTGAGCCGGAAACCGGCTTTGAGCCGGAAACCGGAACGGTTCCATAAGAACCGGCCGGTTTTTTAATTATGATTTTTTTATTTTATAAATTAATTAAATATTATTATTTTACAATATTAAAAATATTTTTTTAAAAAAACCATTTTTATTCCTATTAAATATATTAATACTCCTTATTTTTATTATTTAAACATAATCTACATTTTTAGATATTAAAAAAAAATTTATCCCTATTAAACATTATTAATATTCCTTATTTTCATTACTTAAAAAAATCCCTTTTAGACATTAAATTAATAAAAATGAAAAATGACAAATAAGTTCATATTACCTTATAATGTGAAATAAAAAGATTCTACTAATTACTTTATAGTATGGAATTGAAAGAGTATAAATTAATATAATATATTATAAACTTATGAAACGTTTGACAAATTTAATATAATATATAAGTTTATACATTGTGATTCCTTTATATATCAAACTTTTATATAATTTTAATCAATTGACGTTGTTATATAATTGAAGATATGATTTTATTTATTATATATCTTTTTTATTACATATAATATGATTTTTCACATAATTATTACGTCACCGGTTCGACCGCCGGTCCAACCGGTTGAACCGTAAAAACCGTGACCCGGTGACATTTCCGGTTCAATGTCCGGTCCGGTTTTTAAAACATTGATTGTAAATTGACTTCGAAATTGTCAGCTTGAACCATTCAAACTAGATAGCTACATAGACTGGGACACCTAAATAAGTTTCAGTAACTTATTTCTGAAAATAAATTCCTATACAGAAACTTTTAAAAAATAAATTAAATTCATTATGAGCACAGACATTGGGGCCAAAGTCATTAAGGAGAGACTAGATTGATCTCGGCAAAATAATATCAGTATGTGTCCATAATTATTGCCATCATTGTTTTACAAATTAATCATTTGGACCCTTACCAGAACTTTTTATCTCAGACGAAATTTAAAATGTTTTTAAGTATAATTAAATATCTAAGCCATATGATAAGTGTAAAAAATGTTGTCATCATTGTTTCTCCTGGTTCAATATTTGCAATTTTCTCACCAACTCTTAATTTTACATATTGCACGAAACAAAATCTTTAAAATATTTGCTTCCCATATCTAAATATTTGTAAACAAGTATGCCTTGAAAGGTATATATGTGATAATTAAGTATATTTATTTAAGAAACAAAAAATTAAGTGTTCAATAAATCTTTTTTGAAGAATTATTTGGATAATATATTTTGCTGAATTCATTTTCTAGTCATATCAGATGTTGGTATTGATATATGTGTATTTAATTTTAATATTATATTAGAGGCTTATATTATGTATGTGTGTCCAATAAATTTTGTTTTAACATAAGAATGATTCTTTAGTTACCGTTCACTTAACAGATATTACTTAGGACTGTGGACTCATCAAAAGTACCTTTTGTTTGGAAAGTCAATTTTTTTTCTAGAAACAATGGAATAAAGAACGATTGATTAATGACCTTTTTTCTTCGCCGTTTGCCAGAGTTTGATGACGTTGCATATATAAAATTTATTTCAACTTTTAGTACTTGGAATTCCAAAACTATAAAATATGTCTTTTTTTGCCAAAGAAGTTTCACAGGCAATACCTTATGTGTCGCAATAATGCACAGAAGTCAAGCAATGCTTCAATAGATTTATTGTTAATATGATTATTTATTCATATTGCAGGCTACATACCAAGCATCATTGGAAACTTGATATTGCTTCAAAACTTGTCTCTTGCTCATAATAACTTACAAGGTATGCTTTCAACAAGTTATATATAATAAATTAAATACTTATGTTAGTAGCTTCAAAACGCATAGTTTTGTGAAATATTCAATTGGCATCGCAATGTGAAGCTTAAAGACATACAAAATGCAAATTTCAAGGTGCCCCCCACATTGCACATTTAAGTCCATGCTTTGCTATCAACTTAATTTTTCTTCACTAATCACCTAAAAACCAAGATTTATTAATGGTTCAGTACAAATACTTAAATATGTTAAAAATCTCTCACTTTTAGCTCACATATCACCAATGCACATTTTCCACTTACCTCTCAATTAATTTACTAAATCACTATTTGCAACAAATGCTTGGGAAAATGTGCCAAATATAAGGCTAGATTAAATTTGCCTTGAAAAAAACAAAAGAAAATTTGGATTCTATTTTATAATATTATTGATGATTCAACTATTTGCAATTAGGCCAAAAGGGGAAAAAAACTATTTTCACAGATTTTTGGATACCGAATATCTTTCCCTTTTATACATGTCATAACTTTTAGATTTACAAATTAAGTTTCAAAATGCATAAAAATTATGCATTCCACAAACTTTAAGTGTTGCTAAATTTTCTTTTAAAATAATTTTTTGCGCATCACATTTATTAAAGAAAAAAAGCATGGAACAATTTCAACAAATTATAAGTGATCATCTTCATTGTTGTCCCCCACCAAAAATAAAGTAAGTGCTCTTCATTTTGCTTTTAATATGATAATTTCAATTATGCATATGCAATATTAGCAATGTTAAGTTTTACTAAGTTATTTTGGCCCTATAACAACAGGCATTATTAGACATTTGAATTAAAAAAATTTACCTGATAATGACCTTCATTAGGTTTATGAGCATTAGTCTGAAATGAAACATAGTGGATACACATCTAAGATATTGGAAACTTGACTATACTTCATTTTTATATTTATATTGCTTCTTACAACATTTATATATTCTAGATACTAACTACCAACAATATTAAATCTCCAGCTTTAATTTCTTAAGATATATGTTTTAATTGCACTTTATGCCTAGGGATGAAAATCCTAGAACAAATAGGAATTCCTTATCTTATTTACTTTTAAACTAAGTTCTTGTAAAATGAATTAAAATAATTTTATGAAGAAATAAAGAAAACTCGATACAAGTTAAACTTGTTTTCAAAAATAAAAATTGAATATTATTTTTAATGATTTTCTATATAAAAATTAGTGTGCAGTTTTTTTTTTCAAAAAATTTAATTAGTAATTGATCATTGTTTCTATCAAAACACTTTTGGACATACCAAGAAAAAAAGAAAGAAAGAAAGAAACTCTATCTAGTCATAATTAACCTCGTAAATCTTGATGACATATTCAGATTAAAATATTTTAAAGTATATCTCATTTTTTCTTAATCTACTTAGCTTTATTTAACTCTGTAGCCTAATGGCATTCAAAATAATAATTTATATATATCTGGCAAAAGAAAATAAAGGTGTAATTTATATGAACTATTTTCTCTATTTCATTTAATTCTCTACAAAAATATTGTGATGTGCTAATTTTTCATTGAAATTGGAGACATAAATTAGAGAGAGAGAGAGAGAGAGAGAATGGATAAAAAAAATTAGCGCTATATATATATTCTTTCTGGCTCCTTTGTGTTGTTTTCTCTAAGTTGCAAGAATTCATGAGAAAAAAATTTAAAAAATCTATCTATTTGATAGGTCCCACCTGCTATGTTATTAATATATATATACACACACATATAAATATATATGAACAGAAAGTAAAAATCCAGTTGGACAAGATAGTGTGACCCATCTTTAAAGTGACTACCATATGTCCGTCTAATTGCATAGATATTTGTCTCTTTCCATAGTTTTAGTATAAACTTAAAATATCTTCACTAAAACTTAAATTAGTACTTTTGCTTTTAGGTTTAACACGTTGGAAATTGTAAAGATATCATCTTTGAAAGTCATATTTTGAATGACCCAAAAAAATTGATATTGAATAAAAATTAAAAATATTGCCAATTCCATGCCGTTGATATCTTCATAATTTTGACATTAATATATTTTATCTTGATCTAATACATAAATATAATCAGATGTAAATTTCATGATGTACTTTCATAAAATAATAACAGAGAGAGAAAAGAAAATTGAGTTTCAATAATATAAAATACTGTTGTTTGCGAAAAATACACTTGGTGTACAACTCTAAGGAGACATAGAAGATATGAACTCCTATCTATCAAACCGCTTAACTTTTTTCTGTATACATCCTAAGAAAAAAAACCACTTAACCGTTTCCGAAAATAATTTTCCTTCATTATTCCTTTTGTTTTTAATTTCTCACCTTTTGAACGTTCAAGTCATTTTTCCTGAAACCACTTTTGAACATTTCCTAAAATGTGAATGGCGTTATGCCGAGATGAAGAAAAGCTGAAAAGCAATTCCCTTCAATTTTTTCAGAGGCCAATCACTTTTGGTAATGCACTCCAGATTTGGGTTTTTAGTTTCGAATCTTATCCGTTCATGAATTAATGGTTATGATTCTGCCACATCACTCATAAGGACTTCAACTCTCGGTTCCATTAATGAGTTGCATTTTTAAATGCCCTCAACACATGTCATCATCTCAATCGTTCTATTGTTCCCCTTCAGGAAACTTTGTACTTCCTCTGGAAACTTTAGGCTTCTTTACCCCTTCCTTCAGGTGATCTACTTTTGAGACGGAACTCATATGTTGACTATTAAAAAATAAAAATTGAATATTATTTTTAATGATTTTTTATATAAAAATTAGTGTATAGTTTTTTTTAAATTTGGCTGATCATTCTTTTTATCACAATTCTATAGTTATAATTAACCTCATAAATCTCGATCACATATTCAGATTAAAATATTTTAAAGTATAATCACATTTTTACTAAATCTTCTTAGCTTTATTTAACTTTATAAACTAATGGCAATTCAAAGTTGTAATTTATATCTGGCTAAAAAACAAAATTCATAATTTATACAAACTTTTTTCTCTGTTTTTTTAATTCTGTACAAAAATATTGTGATGTGCTAATTTTTAAATGAAATTGGGGAGGAAAAAGAAAAGAGCGCTGTATATTCTTTCTCGCTCCTTTGTGTCGTTTTCTCTTAAAGTTACAAGAATTTCATGAGAATAAGTTTTAAAAAATCTATCCATTTGATGTGTCCAACATGCTTTTTAATATATATATATATATATATGAACAGAAAGTAAAATCCAGACGAACAAGATTCTGTGACCCATCTTTAATGTGACTATATGTCCGTCTAATTATAGTATTAGCTTAAAATATCTTCACTAAAACTTAAACCAGTATTTTTGCTTTCAGGTTTAATACCGTTGGAAATTGTTAACATATCATCTTTGAAAGTCTTGGCACTTCAAAACAATTCTCTATCAGGTAGTCTTCCACCAGATTTTGGATGTGGCCTTTCTAATCTGGAAAAGTTGTATTTATGGGGCAACAAACTTTCTGGAAGAATCCCAAATACTATTTCCAATGCTTCTAAGCTGACCATTCTAGCATTGGGGGGAAATAATTTCGCAGGGGATTTACCAAGCACACTTGGGAATTTAAGATACTTGGAAACCCTTTCACTACATGATAACAATTTCACTATAACAGATGCTTCCAATTCTGAAACCAACTTTCTTGGCTCATTGACAAATTGTAGACATTTAAAAACTTTGGACATCGATGCAAATCCATTGTATACAAAACTTCCCAACTCCATTGGAAACTTCTCTGATTCTCTACAACTGTTGGACATAAGTTCTTGTGGTATTAGTGGCAACATACCGTCAGAAATTGGGAACATTACTAATTTGATGACTCTACATTTGGAAGAAAATGTTTTGAATGGACCAATTCCAATAACAACTAGGAATCTACAAGCTCTTCAATATTTGAATCTTGAAGGCAATGAGCTACATGGATTCATTGTTCATGAGCTTTGTGAAATAAAAGGACTTGGCTATTTACATCTAAGTAGAAACAAGTTTTTTGGAGCAATGCCACCTTGCTTGGGAAATCTTTCCTCTTTAAGAAAACTTTACTTGGGCTTTAACAAGTTAACTTCAGAGATACCTTCTTCTCTTTGGAATTTGACAGATATATTGATAGTAAACTTATCTTCCAATATTTTAGTTGACAATCTTTCATTCGAGATTAACAACTTAAAAGCCCTTGTGTTGTTGGATTTGTCAACAAATCATATTTCAGGTATCATTCCAACTACTTTGGATGATCACTTGCAGAATTTGCAAAATCTCTCACTTTCAAATAACAACCTGCAAGGATATATTCCTGAATCATTTGGGAATATGCTAAGCCTGAAAAGTTTGGACCTCTCCCAGAATAATTTGTCTGGGGAAATCCCAAAATCCCTAGAGTCACTTATTGATCTTAAGTATGTCAATCTCTCATATAACAAATTACAAGGAGAAATTCCAAGCAACGGAATTTTTAAAAATTTGACTGCTGAATCTTTCATGATGAATAAAGCTCTTTGTGGTAAGCCCCAATTACAAGTGCCTCCATGTAGAAGAGGAAAGAAGCAAAGATCAATGTCAGAATTTCTTTTACTGAAATGTATCATACCCATGGTTGTGTCAACCATATTCATTGTTTTAGGCATTATCTTATTACATTATAAACGATTGAATTCAATGGATCCAGTTGAAAAGGATTTCTCAACTTTAGGAGTGCCAAGAAGGATTTCTTATCTTGAAATTCTGCAAGCAACGAATGGATTTGATGAGATTAACTTACTTGGAATGGGGAGTTATGGTTCTGTGTTTAAAGCAAAGCTTTCAAGTGGGATGATGGTCGCAGTTAAAATCTTCAATTTTCATTCAGAAATAATGTCAAAGAGCTTTGAAGTAGAATGTGACACAATGTGTAATATACGCCATCGCAATTTGGTGAAGATCATAAGCAGTTGTTCCACTGTCGATTTCAAGTGTTTAGTAATGGAGTTCATGGCCAATGGGAGTCTTGAAAAATGGTTATATGCTCATAACCATTTTTTAAGTTTTGTACAAAGGCTTAATGTAATGATAAATGTAGCATCTGCTTTGGAGTATCTCCATCATGGTTTGCCAACAATAGTGGTTCACTGCGATTTGAAACCAAGTAACATTTTGTTGGATGAAAATATGGTTGCTCATGTGAGTGACTTTGGAATTTCCAAACTTTTAGATGAAGAACAATCTAAAGTACATACAGAGACATTACCTACAATTGGCTATGTTGCACCCGGTAATTATTCTAGACTTTGCATCTTTTTCTTTTTCTTTTTTCATTTGTATTATAAGAATATCTATTTTTTTTATTAAAGTTTGCTTTTAGAATCTCAGGTTAATTGGGCGATGTATATTTTTTAAAAATAAAAAATAGTAATGACTATTATCGAATAAAGCTAAATATATAAAAGTTAAAACTATATTATAATTTCTCATATTATAATTTAAGATATATATACAAATATATAATTGAATAAATTACCTATCTTATAATTGTTTTTCTCAATTTCTATTTTATATTCCAAATTTATAAAATTCATAATATTATTATCCTAAGTTTTTTTTGTGTCAAATATCTTATGTCATGTTTTAACATAAACCAAAAAATACATTTGATTAATTATAAATATTTAAAAATATCACATTTTTTTAGAAAAAATCACAAGTAAATCATAATTAAAACAATTACATATAAAAAAGTTAAATAATTTTAGCAAAACAATTATAAAAATTAAATAATTATTTCACTAAAATATAACAATTACATCACATACAAAACATAAATAAAAAATTTCAAAGGTGTTTCCCCACTTCCCCTATCACCAAGATCCCAATGATAGATAGTTGAGTTCCTTTAGCATATTATTATAAGTTTAATCCCTGACTATGTATTTAGTGATCTCTACATTTTGAAGAAATAATCTTTGACTGTGAACTGGAGGATACCATTGACGTCACAAAAAAAATCTCAATTGTCCAAAATTCTTGATAAAAGGTAATTTTATATCAATAGTAATAAAAAATGCCTTTTTTTCCTTCACATTCTTCTCTCTCTCCTTCTCTTTCTTTCTTTTTCCAACTATTTTCTCTGAAGCCCAATGTAACACCTTACTCCCGCACACCTCTAGAGTTGATTAAAAACTCCAAAATCCAACCAAACATAGTTTAAACATCTCACCCCAAAGCCTCTCTGCAACAGAAAAACACCAGAGGACACCAGAAACTTGGCTAGGGCCACGGTCGCTACAGTACCATTGTGGCTCCGACCCCTCTCTGCTTCTGTCATGTCTACTACCTCTCTGGCATTGTGGCCTACTTCCTAGAGCCACGGTGCCCCCTGCTAGTTTTTATATTAGCAAATTTCAAACTTTGATGTTACTTCCAATGCGCATAACTTTATGCTCCAACCTCTGATTGATCTGATTTCAACTCCTACAAGTTAATCTTGTCCCAAACTATCTATAAACACAAATTTCACTTCAATTCATCTCCGTATGGAGATTCTGGACACTTAATACTGTTTTGGCAACTTTTTAACCAAAACTCACAACTTACAACTCCCATTTGCCACCAAAGGTAATTTGACCATTCGAGACCATTTACACAAGTCCTAAACCACTTAACCAACTTATTCAAAGAGATTATACGTTAGAGAAACAACTCCTTCAAGATTTCACCCTCTTAAATCCTAAATGACAAAGTGGGCTATAGGCCCAAAACAAACCAACAAGGCCCAAATCCGCCTTTGGTTCACAAACTCTACCAAACAGACACCCCAACATCCTAAACTATATATGTACCACAATACATTATAAAACCACATCCATAACAACAACATCAATATCATTACAATCATTCGAATCCTTAAATCCATTACAATTACACTATCCTACTTAGCACAACATACATAAACAACACAAATACTACATGGACTTAATATTCCCATGTCCAATATGCTACTCCCTTGGCTTCTCTGGACTAGTGTCAAAACTTTCACCTGAAATGTTAGTTCATGGGAAATGGGTGTGAGACAAAGTCTCAATAACCGGGGACAACCAAACACATATATATACCTATATCTCATACAATCTTATGAATGCAAGATGAAATGGAATGCATGTCTCACTCGCATACAACTAAAACCATGATCTATCGTCATAATAAGATACTTAGTATAGGTAATTCCCTTTCAACAGTCGGTGAAGACTGATTTCAGGATATCACCAAGCTCACCTCCCATTAGTGCACCCAGCCAAAGATAACACTAATGTTTGGATCGTGATTCTCCTTCCCCTGGACCACCTCAAATTGGTGGTGATTTAGGGGAAGTGTAGTTCATTGTCGCCTGGCTCCCCTGGCCATAGGGGAGTATTTAGTGACAGGAATCTTATCCTTATCCTCTATAATCATATATCATATCAGCATCACCATCACAATGTTATGTGGTGATACTTATGTCATATCATCGTATAATCATCATCATCATTTGTCATAATGACATGCATGCATCATGTAATGCCACATCATCATATCATCTCTAATCATCATCATAATCATCATACCCTATACATATAGCCATATGTATACCACAATATAAAGACAAACCATACACACACACATACATATCGTGGTATGAGCGGAAACATGTATATATACACATTTATATCAATATAATATACATATGCAGTACAAACAATACAAACATCTGGTTACCTCATATTGTCAATACTACACACACACACACTTCCACAAGCTTTCTTGAACGCCAATCCCATAACTTGACTTCTCAAATCAGCCAAGCAACCTTAACAACATCATCATACCTCAATTAACATACAATCCAAGTACTCAAATTCCATAATTTAACCAATTGGGTCTAACCCAAGGTTCTAACCCCACGTTTATGCATCAATAAGTTCTAACGGACCATTCAAACACTGCTTAACTACATATACCTCAGATTCCCAAGAGCCATGACCAAAAATAACCTAGGGTTAAGCTCAAATCATGCATAAACCCTTTAAAACTCACACCCAAGCAACAAGAACACCAAATCACATTCCAATAACCCCATTTCATCCATTTTAATCGGTGAGATTTGGAAGAAACCAAAGATCCCAACATATAACCGAGAAAACCCAACTCTTTTCAGAAGAAAATGGAAAGGAAGGAGTAGAGATCACTTACCAATCAAGATCCAAGCTCGAGGTCTGAAAATCACTCCCAATGGCCAAAATCTTTGAACCCTAGCACAGCTTTCCGTTGCTCCCTCCGTTTCTTTTCTTTTTTTTTTTTTTTCTGTTTGTTCGAAATGATCTCGGTTTATACAAAATTATCTTTGTCTGCCGCGGCTCCAAGAAAGCTTGCCACAGCATTGGTTCTTCCAGCCTGAAAATATAATTCTAGAGCTAGCTCTTACCACGGCAACCCTGCTCCTCGCTGCAGCGTGGAGTTCTTTTTCCTCCACGTTGATTCTTCCTCCATCCTATTTTCTCCGGTGCTGCACATAATGCTAAAGACACTTGATTAGCTAGGGACCAAGTTAGGGACAATGTAATGAGAGTTGTTATACCCAATGTTTCTCTCTTCCTTTCTCTTTCTCATTTCTCCCTCTTTCTCCTTTCTACTCTCCTATATGCTTCTTCTTCATCATCAAAAGTCTTAGTCTAAAACTATTGGTCTCCCATAATGAGCTCCTCCCCTCCCCCCCGGGTGATTCATCATTTCTTATAGCAGGTTCAAATTTGGAAGATAAATAAGGGCATTTTATGAACCAAATTCCTTTTTACATGGTTTTGTAGAAAACAGGGGGGCAATATATGTATGTGCAAGTGTTACAAATCATTTTAGTAGGTTATTGTATTCTATCATATGCATTAATTTAGGATATATATAGAATATATATATCCTAGTCTCTCCCATGGCATTCTTGTATGTTCTTGTCAAAATCCATAATGCGTTAGGCTCGAGTCTTGGTTCTCCCTCGGCTCCTTTCCCATTCTCATCAATATAAGCAAACACACACACACATATACATACATACATTCAATAATAAACACATGTATGATGTGTGTTTGTTGCATCTTTTTGCATTGGAAAAAGGTTGCTGTGATTGTCAATTTTTTTTGTGATAAAAAGTGTAAATCTTAATAGAAAACTTAACACTACCATAGAAAAAAGCAACAGAGAGATAAAGGCAAAGGAGAGAAGGGGTGTTTTCCCCCAAATGTTCCCCTACAAATCTCTTCCCACATCCCTTTTGTTCAAAAAAAAGATTATTTATTTGAATTCTTAAAATTATAAATATTAGATACTAAATTTTATAGTATTATATATCTTAATTTATTACTTACTTTTAATTATTTAATAAATATATTTTTTTAATTTTTAGTGACATCAACAAGATTTGAACCTTAAACTATTACCCACACTTCACCTAAGCCTTAATTGACAAAAAAATGTAGCCTTAATTTGTTATTAGTTGGTAAATTTTATTATGAGTGAGAGCTTGACATTTAATTTCTTCAATTTTTTTTGTTGAACAACTTCAACTTATTTTCTTGCAGAATATGGATCTTCTGGACTTGTTTCAAGAAAAGTAGATGTGTACAGCTATGGAATTATACTAATAGAATTGTTTACAAGAAAAAAACCAACAGAAGACTTGTTTATCTCAGGATTGAGCTTGAAGAGTTGGGTTCGTGAGTCATTGCCACATGCAATGATTCAAGTAATGGATTCCAATTTATTACTGGAAGATGAACAACATATGCATAATATATTGACATCTGCATCTTCTATTTTTGAATTGGCTTTTAATTGTTGCACTGATTCTCCTGAAACACGTATCAATATGACAGATGTTGTAGTTTCATTAAACAAGATCAAGGTCATGTTTATGGAAAGACAACAATGTCATATTTGAATAAGCATGAACTCTAGCTATTTGCAATTTGTGTTGTCAAGCTATTCTCCATTTCTTTTGAGTATCCCTTTGTTGGACTAGAAATGTATAAATATATATATTTTCAAATATTGGGGACAACCTATGAGTTGTAATAATTGTAGTATTGCATGATTGAATTGTCTTTTTGGTCACACGCACACATACATATTTTTTCGTCACACACTGAATCAAATATATCAACATAACAAAATTTCCATACAATCTAATCCAAATTTAATTAAAAGGCAGTTAATTAACTCAATTTTGATTGAATAGATTAGCTGAAATTTGATTTTATGTAATCTGTATAAGTTCAAGGTGATTTAATTTCCATCTAATTATCACGAAGCATTTATCTTGGGAGTCAACAATTTTTGTGAGGAATGTGTTTGCATGCATCATTGTTAAATACTTCGATTTTAACAAAGATTGAAAATTACTTTCAATTTTGATTTTACTCTTTTTAATCATAAAATAGCATTAAAATTATAAATTAAAATAAACTAAAACCTAGACGACCTATTCGATGTAGATTAAATATGAATATATGATATTCATTTTTAAGATGAGTGGAGAATAACGATGAATAGAGGGTTCAAAAAAAGCTTTATACTCTTATAGATAAAAAATATTAAAATTATTATAGATTATAGATGCCAACTAGTTTTGAGAAGACGTTTACATTGGATCCCGCTTACTTCAAACCACTTGATTGTTTGCCACAGTAAAGAAACTACTACAGAAATTGTCTTTAGACATGCTTTTGTTTTATGATTTGGTATGCTTTTGAAGGATACCCTATATGACCGCTCCAAGAGTCTATGTATACTTCAATAAGCATATCTAAAGACCAATCCTTGTCCTTAAAGAACAATGATTTCAAAATCGGATCGGATCAAACGGTCCGATTGATTGGACCGTCACCCGATGTGAAGAATGACTCAATTTTCAGCTTTGGACCGTTTTAAGGGTTGAACCGGATTAGACCGCTTTGAATCGACTTTTGAGTCGAAAACCGGAGTTGAGCCGGGAACCGGAGCGATTTTTAGGGAACCGGACGGTTTTTTAAATTGGGTAAAATTTAACTTAAATTTAATTTTTTTTACCAAAATTATTAATTATAAAAATTATTAGAGAGTAAAACACTATTTTTCATTTTATTTTAAAATTACTAATTATAAAAATAAAAAATTTCATTGTATTATACTCTCTCTATTTCAAATTAGAAAAGAATTTTGAGACTCTTTATTTATCCTAAAATATAAGAGATATTGATAAAATTTGTAGAGTAATTAATATCATTTTTTTACACCCTTGAGTAATTAAGGTTGTCTTAATAATTACTAATAATGAATTAGTTTTACTTCAGACTTTTAATGTGGGCAATTTTGGAAAAAAATTAAAATTGTAGTACAATTAATGAATTTAACTACCAAAACTATTTTTTCCTTAATACAAATGACGGATGGAGTATAGTCATTTTATAATATTATGGTTGTATAGTGTTATCATGTTAAAGTGTTTTAACATTACTTTCAATAATTTAATATATATTATTACCATGTGAGCTTATTAACTTATTATGAACTTAAATTACTTAAATTTATTCTCTTAACAATTTGATATTTTATTTTTATACATATATTATTATATATAATATTATTTTTACTTAATTATTACTTCACCGGTTCGACCACCGGTCCAATTGGTTGAACCATAAAAACCATGACCTGGTGAAGTTTCCAATTCAACGTCCGGTCCGGTTCTTAAAACATTGCTAAAGAAAAGACTTTAGGTATCCATAGGATGGCGTTTGGGTACATTTTATGGTAAGATTGAGAATTGATCCAGTAATAATGTTGACAAAAGATATTATTAAAATGTCTTGATTTCATAGATAATTAACATGAAGCTTAGATTTTAGAATACAAAACGTGGAAAAGAATTAATTCTCGGTAGACATAGGGTGCAAGAGTCAAGAAAAAGTACCTAGAACATTTACAATATACACTTGATCATGCAAAACATTCTGCATCTCATTAGAGGATCTGGTGAACTAATTCCACAATTTTGAAGTTGACCTAACAACGAGTCACCCTTCACAGAGACAAGCAAAGGATGCTGTTTCACTCCATCTCATGATAGTTGTCATTAATTGCAAATACCCAAAAAAAAAATAATTTTTTTAGTAAACACATCAAGTAAATTATAATCAAATCACCACTAACAAGAAAATAATGTCCTACAGAAAAACTAGAAATAGAACCCAAGTGCATAATAATGACATTTAGAGAGGTGGTGTACGTCTTTATCATTGATTTAGATGCTCCCACACAACATCAGAGCAAATAGGAGTTACAATAACCAAGGATATATATATATATTGAATGCCTAGTGGCACACAGAGAAGTGGTATCATATAAACTTTCAGGCACCCTACTTTGTAAGAACTGTAGCCAAAAAGAAAAATCCAAACATACTTAATCAGCAAAAAAAAAAAAAAATCAAACATAGTGTGTCATGCTTATATATCTAATGACACTAAACAATATTTCTTCATGATTAGTTTAGTGTACATATTTTCTTACACTTCTTTTAGACACTACATCTACTTAAGAATTCAAATTCCTTCCCATTTTTCAGAGCAAACACTTAACATATCTCTTTTTAAACACAAAGGGTTCATCTCTCAAGGGAAGTAATTGCACAAGGTATTCAGAAGCTTACCACATTTGTTGCAGTGGAAAACATTCTCCTCCCTTCCAGTGTTATAGATATAAACAGAATGTCAAAGATACAAGCCTAAGAACACTGTAGCAAAGTCAAATAAACCCAAATCAGCAAGAAATCAAGAAGATTGCAAAGAAGAAATTAAGATTATTGTGGAACAACAAGCTTTTCATGCATTTAGAGCCATAAGATCATGTGAACCAATAACCTGAATTAAAAACATGCATGAAAAACTTTAATGAGGTATCTAAATTTCAAAGGAAAAGCTTGAAAGAAATAAAACAAATAAGGAAGGAAATGGCAGAAAGGGCGTAGGTGGAACAAACTATAACAGGACTTTAATCCACCCTATTTCATTTTTTTTTGAAAAAAAAAAACAAATTCTAATCTGCTCATCAGCATAGGATAGTGTTCTTCTCTCATCTTTCCTTTCCCATGGAGCATATATAGAGCTACAAAAATCTCTGGTCTTAAAGGATCAATATTTAAGACATCAAATCATTGTATTATTCAAACCAAATCATTGGAAGCTCACTACTTGCATACATGCAAAAATTTTGGAGCTCCATGCCTACATGCCTAAATAGGAACAACAAATTAACTAGCATCTTCACTGTGAAGCTCTCTCACACACGCCCATCCAAAACTAATCTCACATAAATGGCAGCTGACACTTGCATTATCAAGACTGTAAATAAAGCAGCAGAACATCCAAAAGTACTAACCATAAATTGAAACCACCCACTAGCTGAAAAATAAAGCAGCAGAACATGCACAAAGCACTCACCAGAAGAACCACCCTTTATCACAATGTGGTTCCAAGCCTAGAACAAAATGCACAGAAGAGGAACAAGAAAAAAAAAAAAAGACATTATCAAGAGTGATTGTAGAGAACAGTCATAGAAAACAACAACGAAATTCAGAACATCCATGAGAAAATAAAAAGGTTTAACATTATATCTCTTAAGAATTCATCTCTTTTTTTACTGATAATTCAACTTAGTTTTCAATTTCAGTATAAAGGCCAAAGAGGGAAAGCAAATTACTGTCATATTTTCCTACTAACCAAACAGTGAGAGAGAAGCAAAATCCAGAACATAAATGACAAAAAAAGAAGATAACAGTTATTAAAATCTCGAAGAAAACATATCAGTTTTGCTGATACTACACGATCTTAGATTTTCATTTGTGAGATTAAAAACAAAATTGTAATTATATACTATCAATGCAATTCTAAGGATGAGCATGGCATCTGGCAGAGGTCCGAGTATAGGAAGAAACAAACCACCAAAAATCCCGGGGCCCAGGGTCTTGTGCAAAATAGCTCACTAGATCTGATTAACAAGTCGCTTCTTGACCCACGAAGCTTTAGTAACCCATGCCTAGAGACACACATTCACACATGAGAAACGCATGAGGAGCTCTGATAACCCAATGAAGACCAACGAAGGATATCACACCAGAATAGAGACCCATAATCACACACGACACAACGAAGAAGAGTAGGGGAGTGTTGAGATTTGGAGGAAGAGAGAGTTGGGGGCATGACCAAACAAAGGAGGCAACCGACCAAACTGTGGAGGAAGATCGATGGAGTTTCGCGCAAATGGAAAGAACACAGGAGGGGTTTTTTTTTTTTCCCAAGAAGTGAGTAAAGTTATGATGAGCCATGGTTAAGTTCGAAGAGAATTGGAAGTACTGTAGCTTTTTAGTATGATTTTGGGCATGCTTTTCAAAATAAGGTGTCTATTTTGGGTATGCTTCTAAATAAAGGGTACCCAAATATATTTTGGTATGCTTTTAATAATAAGTGTATCAAAAGATAAATATAAGCATACCCAAAAGTATTTTTTGGTATGCTTTTTGATATAACATATATAACACCCTACTTCCATACACATTTAGATTTGACTAAAACCTTCAAAATCCAACTAAATCCAATGCAAACATCTCAAAACAATTTCCTAAAATTTCAGAACAGTGGAAACAATCCCAAAAATGCCAGAAAATGGGCTGGGGCCACCGTCGCTATAGTACCGCTACGGCTTTGACCTTCCCCAATCTTGGGATAACTACTGCCTTCACTGGCGTCGCGGCCTGGACGCTGAAGCCATGGCGCCCCATGCTAGTTTTCGCACCAGCAAAAAGTCAATATCGAGGTGAACTTCCGACGCTCATAACTTAATGCTCTAATCTCTAATTGACTTGATTCAAACTCCTACAAGTCTATTTAGTTCCAATCTATCCATAGATACTAGCTTCACCTCAATCCAACTCCGTATAGAGATTCTGGACCCTTGATACCATTTTGGCCACCTATTGATCAAAACTTATCACCAACAATCTCCAATTGCCACCAAAGGCAAATGGTTACTCAAAGACCCTTCATACAGGTCCAAAACTCCCAAATCAACTTATCCAATGAGGTTTCACCTCAAAGGAACCACTCCTCTGAAATTTGACCCCGTTGAACCCCAACTTGACAAAACGGACTATAGGCCCTAAAATATACCAACAGGACCCAAAACCACTTTGGGCTCACAAAACACCATATTGACTTCCCAACATCCAAAACCATGTAAATACCACAATACAACATAATTCCACATACATAACCATACGATCCATAACAATCCTTATCCATGACAACCATCCGTTACAAACATTCTATCCTACTTGGCACAATATACATTATCCAAAATTACAAACACTACATAGACTATTCCCATGTACATAGCTACTCCTGCGTCTTCTCCGGACTAGTACCAGAACCATCACCTGAAAGGTTAGTTCATGGGAGAGGGGTATGAATTAATGTCTCAGTAACCGGGGACAACCACACACATATATATACATACATATATCTCATACAACTCATAAATGCAATGTGAAATGAATAAAATGCATGTCTCCCTCGCATACAGCTAGAACCACAGGCTGTCGTCATAACAGGATATTTCATACATGCAATTCTTTTCCAATAGTCGGTGAAGACTAATTCCGGGACAATATCAAGCTCATCTCCCATTAGTGCACCTGGTCAAAGGTAACACTAATGTTCGGACCGTGGCTCTTCTTCCCATTTCCTACCATAAATTGGCAGCGATTTAGGGAAGGTGCAGTTCACTGTGCATCTTTCCCCTCCTGGCCGTAAGAGGAGATTTAGGCACAGGGATCTCATTCTTATTCTCCTTAACATATATAATCGATCATTATCCTCCCTAAAAATATATCATCATATATCATATCATCATCACATTATCACCACCCAATCTGCCATATATCACAAACTCACAATTACATGTGGTGATGCTCATGTATCATCATATAACCATCATCATCATCATCATGATCTCAATGTCATGCTATGCATCATGCCATGTCATATCAATATCATCATCTCAAATCATCATCATAATCATAATCATCATAGTTATCATCTAACTGTGTGCATATCACAATATATAGAAAATAGTACACACAAATACATCAATATCGTGGTATGAAAGAAATAGGCATATATACAAGAATATACGTACTATCATACAATATAAATAATACAATACAAACAAACACCCGGGTACCTTAAGTGTCAATGACACACACGCGGATTCCACGAACTTCTCGAGTCTTCCAATACGCTTGAACCTCTCTCGGTTAACCAAATAATCTTCACAATATCACAATTTCTCAATTAACCACATATACCACATAACCAAACATCACAATTTAACTTCTTTAGCCTAACCCAAGGTTCCACCACCACATTCATACATCATTAAGCTCTTAGAAACCGTTCAAACACCAAACCATCTCATTCACTTCGGATTCCCAAGAGCCCTAATCCAAAACAACCTAGGGTTAAGCTCAAATCATGCCTACACCCTTCAAAACTCACACCCAAGTAACACGAACACCAAAACACACTCCATTAACCCTATTTCATCCATTTCAATTGGTGGATTTTGGCTAAAACTGAAGATCCCTACTCAAAACCGAAAAACCCCAAATTTCAACCGAAGAAAATGGAGAGGGAGGAGTAGAAATCACTCACCAACTTGAATTCAAGCACTTAAATGCCGAAAAACACTCCCAAATGCCGAAAATCTTCAAACCCTTGCAGAGCTCCCTCATTTTTCTCCATTGCTCCCTTCGTTTCTTTCCTTTCGATCGACCAAAATGATTCAGATTTAAACAAAAATCTCGAATCTTCCCATGGCTCCAGGACATCTCGCCGCGGTGCCACTAGTTTCAGCTGAAACAACACCATTGGAATGACTCTCGCCGCGGCGGCCCTACTTCAAGCTGCAGCGTGGAACTCAATCTTTCTCCACTTGAGCTTTCCTTCATCCTGTTTCCTTCGATTCTGCACACAATACTAAGATATCATGAGGGGTGTTACAACATACCCATATGTGCGTACCAAAATTTCAAACCTATAGCAGTTAACACTCAACCCAGAAAATATTAATTAATAAAATAATATTTATATTATATATATTTTGGAAATTACAGTTAGAGAGTATTGAATGAATTAATTACAAAGAAGAACTCTAACTAATAAGAGTCTGTTTGCATCACTACTCAAACCAAGATTTGAGGTCAAAATCAAGTTTGATATAATTTTGGGTGGTTTGACTAATTTTTACTTTTTCATTTGAAAATCATTCTCGTTGGGAAACAAGGTTTACAAAGAAGCAATTCGATATCTACTTTTCCATTTTGCTTTTTCATTTTTATCTATATTTATTTTAAAGTTAAATAAAAATAAACTAATAAAAATGGGAAAAAATGAAAAATTAAGAAAATAAAATTTTCATAAAATTTCTCCTATTTATTGACCAAAATTTTCTTCAAAATTTTAATTTTCATAGATCATAACCTGTAAGAAAATATTATATCAGATATACTTTATTCTCAATTAAATAATTACAGATTAAATTTTAATCCAAGAAAATTAAATTAATCATGATATAGAGTTTAATCTCAATTTAGAGAAAAATTATGTGTTTTGTCAAAGTCAATTTTCAAATTAATTATCCAAACATAAACACATTAGTACAAAACTAATTTTTATTATAATTACATTATCAAATCACTTTTATCAAAACTAATTTTTAACTAATTGAAAACCAAATGGGCAGTAGAAAGTGTTAAAATCTTAAATAATGAGTAATAAAATTAGGAAAATGAGTGGTAATAAGTCCTATTTTATAATAAATTTATTATTTTTGTTTTAAAATATAAATTTTTCTTTTTTTTTTGGGTAGCAAAAGGGAAAGTACAGCCAGAAAAAGACACTACATGACAGTTAATCTAGGAAACATTAACCCCTAGCATTGTCCTTCAAAATATCAAGTAAACGATCAGGGCTGAACAAAATAATAAACACCTATATCCATATACTGTGTATAATTAGCCAAACTTATGTTATACTTTTAAATATACCCAAAGTGGCTCTTAAAATGTACAAAGTAATCCATAATGGAAGAAAAATCAATTAACTTTAGGAAAAAGAAGTAGATGGGGGAAAAGTGATCTCTTTCCTTTGATTACGTTTGCTTATTTTCCTACAAAAATATTACTAAAAAAAAAGCAAGAGATATGGAAAGAAAATGGAGAAAGGACGAAAAAGTTGTGCTGACACACCGAAACCAATTAATTCCATGTAGCAAAGGTATCTGTCAGAGCCCTCTGTATTCTCATAAGAATTAGCGCCATATGATCAAATAAGTACTTTTTCACGTTAAAAAAAATCTATTATTATTTATCAAACAATTTTTTAGTCATATTTTTCATTTTATTCATTTTTCTTTTTTTTTCACTTCTTTTTATCATTCTATGTTCTTACATTCAAATGGTTTAATTGTTGATGGAACATCAAATATTAATTGATTCATTCATTTTTGTACATGCATGCAATTGAGAAATTACATACTCCTTTCTTTTTTTCCTTTTACTATAACATGATTACATATTCAACCTTGAAAAAACACATTAATAATGCCTAGATATTCTGAAAATGAGAAATAAGGGCTAAGAGAGTTGAAATTGAAAATAATTAAGCCTCCGTTTCCTGTAAAATTAGTGACATTTTCTTTTTCTTTTGGGTGAAAGATGGTAAGAGAATTAAGAATAAGAGAGTTCAGCTATACTCCGGTGGTAAGAGAATACACAAGTAGAGTTTATTTTGGGAAGTATATTGCTGATTCACAAGTGGAGTATCATGATGGACAGCAACAAGGGAATGCACAAGCTTTTTTTTTTTTGTGGTTTCGTTGAGGAAGACATGTTACCCAGTGCTAATAACCATGGTTCAGAAAATCAGACCGTATCGGCTGATTCAACTGGTCAAATCAAAAACTGGTTCCTGGTCTGAAACTCTCCCAAAACTGGTCTCCCCTAAGAATCAGTCAATGATAGGGAAAATCGGTCAACCTAGTGAAAATCAATCTGGTTTCGATTTAAAAAAAAATTAAAAAAAGTATAACTCTAGGCCTAAAAAAAAAAAGATTTCCAAGACCATTAAGATGTTTAAAGGAGATGCAATATATTGCATCTATCATGACTAACAAAACTATTTTTATATAGGTCTTAATACACTCGCTTTATTAAAACTTGAGTAATGTGGGATTTTCAAGTGTCAAATGGTTTTTGTTTTTTCTTATTTTCTTCAATATTTACTCACTTTTTTATTTCTTGAATTTTTTTATCTATGTAATAACATTATTCTAATATTTATAATATCTATTATTTGTCTATACTTTAATTTTAAATTTAATTATTTTAATTTAACTTTAACATGACTTTTAAAAGTACTTAATAACAAAGATTCATAAACTTCCCCTCTTTTAACTTTTTTCTTTTTTCTTCAAGTTTTACTCATTTTTTCTATTTATTTCTTGATTTTTTTTCTTTATTTGATAACATCATTTTAATCTTTGTTATATCTATTATTTATCTACATTTTAATTTTAAACTTTACCATTTTAATTTAACTTTAATATGACTTTTAAAAACACTTGATAATAAGGAGTTAAATCATTTTTCTCATCTAAATTTTTTCTTCAATCTTTGCTTTTTCTTTTATTTATTTACATAATTTTAATCTTTATGATAGATATTAATTACAACCGGTCCAATCACTGAAACTTTGAATCGCTACCTTGTCCGGTTTAGTGTCCAGTCTAGTTTTCTTAACATTTCTAATAACTATCCAAGTACTACTTTCTCTCTTGGAAGAAACAGAAAAAAAAATTAGATATAAATACCAGAATTTTAATTTTTGGCTATTAGATCAACATTTAATAATGTAGGTCAATTACAACTCCACTTAATGAAACTAAGTTTTGAGTAATATTTTTTAATGATCGATCTATACAATAAAATATTAATCTAAGGGCCAAAAATTGAAATTGAGACAAAAGAAAATTCAAAAGATCCAAATTCATGATAAAACAATTTAAAATATTAGATTCATAAATTTTTTTTTATTATTATAGATATTATATTATCAATATATTTTTAGGAGAGAGAAAGAAAAGAGGATGGGAGTAGGGGAACTTAGCTGCAAGTTGCAACATTCAGGAAATTTTATTTGTTGTGAAATGTATCTCATTTAATGAGGGGAAGAAACATGATCTCAGAACAAAATGAGAGCAAAATATAAGATATATGTTTTATTAAACTTTATTTGTTCTAGAAATATAGAAAATAATGCACTAAAACAAAAAAAAAAAAACATGAAGGATCGATTAATTACCTGATGTTATCGTCATGATCACTTGTTGAAAAATCGCCAGTTTAATAGCATAACAAATAAATGTACCTTTGAGTGTGCTTAGAATGCAAAACTTCTGGTGCTCTATTCTGCCCATTTTTAATTATTTTTATTTAATTACATAACTGACAAAATTGAAAAAGATAGTTAAAAACTAACAAGATATAAAATAGAGTCAGAACTGATAAATGGTGTTCACTCTTCCTTGATAGCAAACTCTGCAGAGTTTTGAGCAAGGAAGCTATCCAAAATCAATATTAATAGTTATTAACAATTAATGATTTTTATATTTAAAAAGTGGCAACAAATTTCTTTTCAATAATCTTTCTGCTTTCACTGCAAATTCATTTATAGTTTTTTTATTTCATAGCATATATAAAAAATGGAGATGTACAAAAGTACATTCCTTTCTTCAAGAAGAACAGAAACTCCGACAACAAACCGAACCATAATTTGTTATGATGACGTCTAATCTATATTTTGGGCTATTATTGCCTGTTATATCTTCCTCAGGATTATCTCTCGTGTAGTATAAAAAATATTTGAATAAAAAAAATGCTACAGATTGTTGCACATGCCATGCCAGAATTATTGTACACATTGGATTTAGTTTCATAATATATTCACAAACTGAATGAATAAAATGTAATTGGAAGCTTTAGGTACTGCATGCACAACGAAGGCTTCGGTTTCTACGAACTTCTCCATCCTCATGCAACTTATCGGCTATTGGTTCGTGCGAAATTCAACAATTAAGATATATTTATAAACAATCACTGAAAAGTGAATAAATGAAATAAAATAAGTTTAGTGATAACATGATGTGATGGCAATGTCGCAATTAGAATTTTTTGTTAGATTTTCTTAATGATGTTTTAAGAAAAACTACCATGAAAAATGATATTCCACAGGAACTGAAATTTATTAATTTAAATTTAATTTAGATTTTATAAAAAGGGTTGTTATAAAAGAGAGTTTTCAGCATCCATATAGGTTTGTTGGGAAATGTATGCATTTAAGTGATAAGTACATGTATAGTACATACAAATTTTTATTATAATTTATTTTAATTTATAAAATACTTTTAACTATTTATGAATGGTTGTTAATAACTAAAAAAATTATATTATTTTCTAAATTATCTTAATTTAATATTATTTAATATAGTTAATTCATGAATTAAACTACTCAATATTAATTAAATTTTATTATTTTTTAGAGACATTTTGGGCAAAATAAAATTAAATATACTATATAATTTATAAAATATTTTATCTTATGAAATGTAGATTTATCATAATTGTGTCTTATAAACCATAATGGAAGGAGTATTTTTTTTCTTTTTCTTTACTTGTTACAAAAGATTAGAAGGGTCTAAACTCTAGACCTTTGGTAATAATCATAAGACATACAATTCACATTACTTGAATAATTTTTTTAAAATCCCCCTACCCCACCCAAAATAATATATATTCTTCGAATTATTTTTGAAAGAGAATTGTTTTGTAAGGGGTACCGAGTATGATATTGAAGTTTATATTAATTAGAATCACTGTAAAATTTACACTGGAAAATACACAATGGCATAAGTGCTCCCCCTAAGTCCTCCCTCATTTTATAAGCTTCCCGTTACGGTTTTATTATTAAAAAAAAATATTTTCCGACCCCCTCCCGTCTCTCATTCAATTCTTTTTATTATTTAAAATTTTCTGATGATATTAATTATAAATAAATATAAGAATGGAAATGATAATAGACATGGATGAATAATTGAATACAGGAAGCATAGGGAGTCCTTCCCCGGGCCCCACCTCACCCATATGCAGTATGCACCCTTCATGGTTTTAAACATGCACTTATTCCACCAACCAATAGGAGAAAAAAAAAAGGAAGTTCTTTCTCTGCGCCCACCCATCTCTCATTCAATTCTTTTTTATTTAATTTTTATTATAAATATACAATATCAATTGCTTATACAATTTAGAAGTTTCAACAATTGATTAAAAATATGACACAACTAGAAATTTTTTAGACAAGTCTTCATTGTGTCCCCCTTATCAAGTGCGATGGGTAAATTCAAAAGTACCAATCTATAATAGGTATGAATAGATTATTGTTCATTTATTGGGGGGAGGGGGAGGGGGAGGGGGAAGGGGGGATATTACGTTTGTTTTGTAAATCCACCAAGGTCTCAGGCTTTCCCCTTGAACCCTCCGCCTCCCTAAGGGTGTATTTGGTTAGAGGTTTTTTAAGGGGGGTAGGAAATTGGAGGGGATTAAATCCCCTCCCCTACCCCTTTATAATTTTTTCCCAAATTAGAAATTTTTTGGAAGGAATTGAGTAGTTATAACTCAATTCCCTCTAATCCCCTTCAATCCTCTCCTGAACCAAACAAGATTTCATTAAAATCACTCCAATCTCCTCCCTTCCAATCCCTTCGTCGAACCAAATAGACCCTAAAACTTCAATCGTATTTCTCTAATTACATTTGCTCAGTAATTCTAAAGTTGTCTAGTTCCTTGTAATGATTCTTGAACATCTTAGAAAAAAGGCAGAAGATATGGTTAAACGAAAATTTCAATCAATGTATGTGAATTAATAGGTCCTCAATGAAATTCCTCCATTCTGTCAAGTGGTTATTACTGAAGAAAGACATCAGATTACTAGTTGTGCTTAATCACCTTCATTTATGTTGATATGGGTCAAAAGCTAAAATAAGTTATTCAACCTCAATTATCCTCAAGGTCAAAGGGCACTATTCAAGTGAATAAGGTGATATATGTTGAAACAAGAGTTTTGATGATTCCAAACCAACATTCAAGAGCTTGGATTGAAGATATCAAAGGAGATCAAAGCTGTTTCAAGTGAAGATTTTATGAGTATTTGCTATTAGATCTCTTGTAGAATCTTAGTTTTTGTTATGATTGGGTAAAAGATTTTGATTTGAAGAAAAGATGTTTTCAAACTTTGATTTTATGTTAAATCTTTAAATATTTGAAAAACACCCACAAACAGACGAAGGTTGAAAGTTTAAACTAAACTGTCAAGTTGGAAATTCGAACTTTGCCTTTGGAAATTCGAATTTTGAGCTAAAACTGAATAAGTCTGAAGAGATGGCTCTCTGTCAAACGAATTTTGGTAATTCAAAATTCGAATTTTCATCTAGTCTGAAAGTGGCTTTTTGGTAATAGACGAACTTCACACCTTTAAAATTCGAATTTCAAGTAAAATGAAGTTTGTGAAAACCAAAGAAATTCGTCTGAAACTATGATAAAGTTCATCTGAAATCAAAATGAAATTGAGTTTGATAAATGCTCTCTGACAGACGAATTTTGAACTTCCAACATTCGAATTTTCATATAAGTCTGAAAGATGCCTCTTTGCAACAGACGAACTTTGAGTCTTCAAAATTCGAATTTCAGACAAAACAAAACTTGAGAAAATAGAAGAAATTCGTCTGAAACTATGTTAAAGTTCATCTGAGATCAAGAATGATTTAAGTTTCAAAATTGCTCTCTGACAGACGAACTTTGAACATTAAAATTCGAATTTCAGAAGCTAAGTTCTTGAGTCTGTTGAAATGAAACATTGACATATGAATGATGTGAACTTGCAACATTCGAATGATGAAGTTAGTCTAAAAGAGTCTCTCTGACAGACGAACTTTACTCTTCAACATTCGAATTTCGAAGAAAATGAACTACTGTGCCTCCTTTTCACGTACTGGGAACAGACGAATTTTGGGCTTCCAAAATTCGAATTTTGAGGGCACTGTAGAAAATTAAAAACACTGTTCACACTTAATCGAAAAAGTTTCTTCTTGAAAATTCGTATGTCACATTGTGAAAATGTTCTGTAAGTTTCAAAATTCGAATTTCACTTCATGAACAGACGAACTTCGTGCTGTAACGTTGGAAGCTTTAATCTTCGGTTCCTTCGAAATTCGTCTGTTGACCAACCAAAATTCGAATTTCAGTATGTCAGAAACATTAAATGCGGTTGGTAAACGGATAGTTTTTCAGAGTAACCATTGGATAACTTCCCCAACAGATAGATTTAGTCTCTAACGGATATTTGAGACCTAAATCTATAAATACATCATCATTTGAAGTTGTGGGTAACGAATCAAACTTGTATATACTGAATTTCTGCTGAATCTTTTCTCAAAAGCTTTTACCCTCTCAACTTCAATATCTGTACAAAAACTTTCATATCCACTCTATTTAAGAGAGTTATTTCATTGTAATCAATCTACTCTTCATCTGGAAGATAGATTTACTTGTGAGGGGTATTCACAAGGGGTCTGGGAAGCACATAGAGAAAGTTCTTGGAGAGTTTGAGAGAGCTCAGAAACAGAGCATACTCATGTACTGTGGCTTTAGCAAGAAGCCCACTGAAATTCTTATTGTATAGTGGATAAATCTCAAAAGGTGTCTTGGGGACTGGATGTAGGTCAAGTGAATAGACCGAACTAGGATAAATCACTGAGTTCTCTTCTCCTTATCTTTACTTTTCACCTTGCTCTGTTTTACGCATTGTTTTCATTATACTGTGATATCTTCACTTACTTCACTTTGTGCAGAAAAATTTCAAACTTCCCAATTCACCCCCCTCTTGAGAAGTCAGCCTTGCTAACAATATAGGTCATGGTCAGGAGAATTAACATTGCACTCTGGAGATGATAATTAGGTTTTTTATATATATATAAAATGAATAACGGAACTAACAAAGTTAAATAGCTAGTGCACTCAAGTTAGAAGATATCATAATAATAACCTTTGTTTTTATGTTGAATAATGTTGATACATATGATGTTCAAAAATTAATCTATCAATTTGGCTTATTCGCATTGTAAGGAGATTCAAGACTGCCTTCACTCCACAAGGAGGTTCAAGACTGCCCCTAAATGTAGCCTATCAATCAGTTAGCACCCTGAATATCTCACATAAAAAACCATAGCATAAGCAATAATATCACCAGAGGAAGATCCATTAAATTTTGATACTAACTGTCACAAAAGAACAAACTTTGGTGTATCTTTTCACTCTTTCCAAACTCAAATTACATGAAATTCAAAGCCAAAATCCAGTTTCTTTAGGCTGCTGGAGCAGTGTAGACAGTTATAGTTTAAATTACTCTAAATGGGAGCAGTAAGGATAGAACTCCTAGCCACTTGGCCATATAACTCTAATACTATGTCAAGATTCAAGAACCATTTCATTTGAAAAGTTTCAGTTGTTGGGATAAGCCCCAAAAATTGTTTTACCAACATCTTTAATAGAAAGAATTAAGTCAGGAACATCAAAAGTCATATTCTGATCCTCATAGATGTCTACCAATAGTCAATCACATACCATATTGTTGTGCTCTACATCAGACTCAAGTGCAGCTGCCTTTTTTTTTTTTTGTACCCTGCTACCACCTCCCCCATGCATAGCTGTTTCCTCTGCTCTCTCAGTTCCAAACTCCTGAAGCATTTGTTCGATATCTCCAGACACATTTATACCATAGGTTGGATCTGAACCCCATTCTGTTTAGTTCTGAAAAGAAAAAGAACTGAAGATATCATAGCCAATACAAGGAAGAATAGAAGCAGCAACATCACCACAAAAATTTAGTGAAAACTTTATTTATCACAGGGCACTAATATTCTCTTGCAGAATAAAGCTAATGCATTTTGAAATTCACAATCAGTTTTATTGGCTAAGTATGAATAGGATGAATAGCAGAAACAAATGCACCTTTTAGACTACTATGGTGTGGTACATCAATTGCATTGAATTGATACCATTGACATAATTTTTAAATGAAACAAACCTTAAATTGTAGATAGACATAGGATTACTTATCCCTCTGTCACAGCAAACATCATACTAATGCATGGATACTCAAAATATGAATTCACTCAATGTAAGCAATACCCATCAATTGAATAAACTAACTAAAATCTAACTAAAAGTAAGAAAATAAAGAGCCTGAAACCAGGATATTAGTTCTTGCACACTTGAGGCAATAGTATGGCCCGGGTATGGATCACAATAATTGAAGAGAACACCTATCAGAGACTAAATCATAGCCAAAACTGATATTTTAAAGAAAGTTTTGAAACTAACTTGTAGAGATTCATTTAGATTGCTTTATAAAATCTCAAGCATAAGTGATTAACACTATGTATGTATGGATGTGTGTATGTATGTATGTATGTATAAATATATACATGCCAAACAGAAAATATTCATTTTTCCTAAATCAAAATAAAATTAAACAACGGATATATCATGATGTAATCTAAATGACATGAAAAGAAAGGATCAGCAAATCAACATCCAAAGACATAACAAATGCAGACAACATGTAACTAATAGTAGAAAAGACTAATAATTAAATTGGCTATAGTATCATACTATAATAGCCTATCTTAAAGAGGTCTAAAACAAAGAATGTTGCATACTATAAACTTGCACAGACAACAGAACACAGTAATTCTAAGGGGCAGTAAGAGATTACTGTGCTAGTGAGCAAAAGGACACAAACAGTACATTCAAAATGTGCATTACTAATCAAAGGGGGCACAACATAATGATTAGTTCAATTAAAAATTGATTCTCACATTCGACCTGAAAAAATTGATTCTTGCTATTACCATTCCGTATCATATTAAACGAAAAGAACCCAGTAAGGTGGAATTGAAATTGGTATCCTTTCTCAACATATTCAAAATCAGAAACCAAGAGGCTCAATTGCAAAAGATATGCTAACACCTCAATATATAAAAATCTTCCCTTGGACTAGGAGCATGGATTGCTTTGTTAATTCTGTGAATAAGCAAGGAAAAATAAACACCATATAGGAAAAATAAAATGCAGAATATAAGGGAGAACATACTACAATCTTTGGCATACTACTAACCTGTTTCCCATCAGGATTCCTCAAAACACCATCAACAATAGGGGACTTCCTTGCCTCAGCATGAGCATATTAGGGCCTACTGTGTACACCTACAAACTATGGATAATACTATATGTAATTTTCAATGATTAAAACAAAATAACAATAATAACGACATTAATCTAAAACTGCCAAACCTTTACACCAGTCCCTCTAGTTGGCATGAATTCCTCATATATATAGGAGCCTTCACACCTCACTCTCCTCACCTTAGGGTGGAAATCAGTTGATCGATTTCCAACTTTTGAGATCATATTAATAAAAAGACCAAAAATTGTGCAATTAAATTTCATTCATAGGACTCAATGGAAAGATAGAAAGAATTGAAATTTTCATACACAATAGTGATGAAAGCACTAAGTCCTTTATGCATAGTGTATCTAGTCCTTCACACTCCATCCCAACAATGACATTCAATTTTTTAGCACCAAGTCCTATTTTTCACAATTACTCTTAACAGTTAACAATGGACCTTCAATGTCTCTAATGGCTCACAGGCCAAATCTGCATGGGAAATCATCTATAGATAAAGCAGAAGAAAGATAAGATCACTACTAGATTCCTGCTTCATCCAAATAAAAGCCATTTTTAGCATTAGGTAAATCTTGTTCCTTTTTCTACTTTGTTAGGAATTGTTTCTTTATATCTATAATAGTCATACAAGGAGGAAAAAATTAACATAAGTCACATACTTTAGGAAGGACACTGTGAAGATCTGAAGCCATTTGACAGTATACGTTCTGTATGCAACTCCATCTTTGAATTAAGTACCCTTCTTGGAAAGAGGAGATATTGACCAGACTTACCACCCAAATGTTGGTCCTTCTTGTACTCAACAAGCTTTAGATAAGGCACATTGTTATACTAAATCAGAAAAGCAAACATAAAACTCAACCAAATTGTCTTTACTTTTAAGCATTAACATAATATTATCTGTATACAAAATTTTAAAATACATTTAATAGCCTATTTGGATAACATAAATAAGTGCTTATGTAAGACGCTGATTTTTTCAGCTTATGATAATCACTTATCCTCTCATAATAACTTATTTCATTTTTCCTTCTCATTATTCACCCAATAATCACTTAAACCCCAATATCCAAACACATTTCTTTTCTCAAAATCACTTATGAGGTAAAAATATCCAAACACAAATCACTTTTAACATAATTGCTTATTCTCATTATCACTTATGAATAATCACTTATCCTCATAATCACTTATACATAATCTAATCCAAACACACCCTAAGTCAAAAAATGAATACAAAAGAAAAAAAATAGCTAAGCAAAAAAAGAAGGAAATATTCAGCAGGTACCAATATAGCAAAATATTTGGGCCAAGGATCATTGGCAATTAAAAAAAAAGGTAAAAAACCTACTCTAATCAAACAGGAATTTTATGTCCAAATTCATTAAACTCGCATGTCCTAACTTTTCCAACATTGGTGAAGTAGACATTCTTTTCGATTGTAGTAAATGAATACCTTATTAAAATGCATTTGAACAACAATATTCAGCTTTTACAACTGAAATCCTAAAAATGCATATTTAAAATGAAGTGCTAAGAGATGTAACAAAGTGAAATATATCATTTTATTATATCAAGTGTCATTTCATTTTTGTATCCACCTTCTATAAGAACATGTGTACCAACAATATTTAATGTAAATCCTGCCCTTGATAGCGATACCATCCCAGGTCTATGTCCTTTCACCTTTTCAAGAACAGAAAATTTAGTGATATCAAAATATAAGAAGCAGCCCAAAAACAAACACAAACCATCAAAAGAAAGTAATACATACCTGAAATGTACTGATGGCACTGACTCTCTCCCCATTGATGGAGTCAACAACTGAAGATTTTCCAACGCCGCCTGTTCCCATACATGTAGTGACGAAGGGTTCACATTCTACATCAAAGTAAACAAGAAAATAGAAGAACGCACAGAAAATTCTTTCAAACAAATTCTTAAAAACCACAAGTAATCAACTGAGGACAAATATATTATTAAAATGAATAAGTATCAGCAAATTGTCTCCACAAAAGCATCAATTTGAAGGAAAAATTAGAACCTCCTGTTTAAATTTTCCCAGCAGTTCAAGCAACTTTGACTGGGTAGCATTCCTTTTCCACTCACGGGTAATTTGAGGTGCCAATCTTGAATGCTCTTGAAAGAAACAACTAAAACAATTTAGGATTACTACATATTCCAAACTTCTTGTTCAGCTCAAAATGCAAATGATCAGTACAGTATAACAGGATATGAAGACATAATGTATAATAAACAAAATGTTTGACAACGATACATTGATAAATCGCAGCAGAGACGATATGAGATGTAGAAGCAGAGACGATGTGAGATGGGAAGAAATGAATGTGATGAAATTGCATAAAATCCTCTTCGTCCTTCAGATTCTCTGCGTCCTATAAATATACATATTCCATGGCTACGAAATTAAAGATAGGAATCTGAACAAATTAACCCAATGAACATTGAAAATGTAAGGAATAAATTCATTAAGATAAATTCAAACCAATAAACTCTCATATAGCTCTAACCTTCAATAGAAAGAGAAAAGAAGATACCAGCCATTACTTGCTTCAGTACTGCCCTCGGCATTAAAAAACCTGCAGATGCAGGCTGCCCTTAGGAAGGAAAGAAGATGTAAATTCAAATTTAGGAAGCAAGTATTAATGTGCCTCCCAACCATTGAAGTCGCTCACCAATTGGGCCGCCCAACCAGGTATTTGCTCCGCCATTATTTTCTCAAGGACTTCTATTTCCACTGAACATATCACAGATGTAAACAAAATAAAAATCACGTCTCCAGTGAAAGTATGATAGCGATAGCGGAGAAAACGGAGTCGCTACGACAACTACAAGTCTGGAATACCGATGGTGGAGAAACCAATGGCGTGCACCGGTGTAGATATATGAAACTGTTATAAATCAAATAGAAACGCACCTATTATGGAGAAGAGTGGTAGGTCTTGAATGGCGGCAAAACCTACCGTGACCGTGAGTTTGGGATTCCGATTGTGGAGCGAACGTAAGCTTTATTCTACAACATGTATGCTGAGCAAATGAGAAAAGAGCATAAGCAGATAAATGAAAGAAATCGTAATCTCTGAACAATTTTAATAGAAAATTGGAATAAGTTTGCAATTTGAAATTCCCCATGCAACGGAGCTAGGTGCATTGGCAAATTGGGAAATGCCGTAGGAATGTAAAGGTGGGGTCGGGGCCTCTCCTGCGATTGCAAGATCCGACCCTCCTGCCTCCTTTTTCTTTTTCTTTTTTAATATTTAAGTGTTTTATTTATTTTAATATTTAAATTTAGAAATAAATTTTTTTATAATTTTATAACTATACAATGTTTTCATTTTTTTTAAATTAAATAGTATACCATAAAAATGACATTTTTATAGTTACACAATTATATAATTATATAATATGAGTAAAAATATAAAAAATAGAATAAAATTACATAGATACATGATTAGATATATTGTACTCTTTCCGTCCCACTTTATTTGTTATTTTAAAAAATTTTAAATGTTTCAATTTATCTGTCATTTTATTTTAACAATAAAATATTAATTATTTTTTTATATTTTTTTTACTCTTCATTAACAAATTGGTAAGCGAAATATGAGTTTTCTTCTAACATTTAATTCAAGAATATTTAGTAAAGTATTATTAAATTTTACTATAATTTAGGTCATCTAATAGTTTTATTGATCTGTATGAAAAATTTTGAAATGTCAAATAAAATGAGACGGTAAAAATATTATTTATCATTTTTTCAATTTAAACAAATAGAAAAAATAATTCTCCATGGCTGTGGCAGAAGGGCTGCAGGAGACACCTGACACCTCCATCCGTCAAGCTATCATAATTTTAAAAGAATTTCATCCCTAGTAAGCAGAAGTTGTGACATCAAGGCACTAAAGAGGACGGGGAGTGATCACCGGTACAAAGATAAGGCACGGACAAGGAGCGACTCCCTGTAGGCTTCTAAACGGGAGGAGCATATGAATGAATTGAATACATACTGAAATGAGAGGGACCCAGAGGCTGAATATGTATGGGACTATACAGTTAAATGATATCTTAAAGGAATTGATAGGTACTACCTATACCAACAAGGTGCACTTATCTTTTCGATAGCTTATCCCTTAAGAACTCCTCAGTTAAACGTGCTTGACCTGTAGCAATTCTGGTATGGATGACCTCCTGGGAAGGAGTTGTGTGAGTGAGAACAAAGTACACCGAAAAAGCTTGTGTTAGTTTGTGGGGACAATCATCAATCCCAAAAAAGCATCCGGACCTTATAGAAGTTATTGCATACTCCTATAGCACCATCTTAAATGTAGCTGTAATTTGGTTTAAATTTTTTTCATTAAGTTCTTAAAAAAGTGCGCCTCTTTAGCTTCTGAAACCCTCTCTCCTCCATTTTTCATATCGTAACTCTCAAACTATCTCTCGCTTGCTGCCATCTTCATGTTGTCATCATTGTTAAAAGAAAGTTCATCCATGGATCCCTGTGAATTTGTGAAGCAGATCTCATGAAAAGAAGAGAACAAGAAAATGCAAAACTGAGTATATGAGTTATAATTTTACAATGAAAAATTTTCCAGTATATATATTTGTATATATGTTGTATTTGAATTTTATAAATCATTGAGAAGGATTGTTGTACTAGCTTGGTGATCCTTAATCATTAATAGATTTTCAATGTATTTTCATTTTTTGTCCAAAATAGTGATAGTGAGTTTTATTTTTATATGATTTATTTTGGTTTTTTTCGTCTCTCTGAAAAATTAATTCCATAGTCAAACTGCTCCCATGAATGATTGTCGTCCCTGTTACAATAATCTTGCCTGTATTCCCGTCGCCATCCGTTTGTTCCAACTATGCCTTTTAGGTTTCAGTATCCCAAATACTTTTGCCTTAGTTAGTGATGCCTTATTTTCTTCTTCGGCCATCACTGTTATTTCTACTATTTAACTATTACTTGACGATGACCACATGAAGATGGTGGCATCTTGTGGTGGAGGTTTTTCATCCACCTTCATACAAGAGGTTTGTTCTGATGTAAGGGGGGAGAGAGACTTTGATTTACAATATTAAAGATGGGGAGAGAGGATTTTCGAAGCTGAAGAGGCACACTTTTTAAAAAATTAATAAAATGACAATAATTTGAACAAAATTACAGCTGGGATTAACTTTATGAAACTTGATAAATTCTTAGTAGAGCATGATAAATTGATACTGTAGGAATACCTGAGACTTTCTCCCTGGTAGGTGGTTGTTGATTAGATTGGAACATCGATACCAATTTTAATGAGCCACTCAACTATTAACGTCGCTCACCAATGAGGAAAGGAAACTATATAAATTTGTTTACATGGGAAAAGAAAAAATTTCCTAAACTTATACTCTCTTCATTCAGCTATATAGTGTACTTTTTTGAGAAATTTATGTTCATAATATAGGATCAAGACAGAGGAAGAACAAAAAGGAGACAGAAACACTCCACACCATAGCGAACGAGTTGAAACTTGTATAATCTTTTTTAGACAAAAGGGCTCCACATAGTAGCAAATTTATGACCGCTATGGTACCAGATGTTGGATGTGTTTAAATCACAAGGGTTTTAGTCGATGGAAGGAGAAGAAATCAAGGGAGAACGAAGGAGGTCCACTGAGGCAAGAAGAAATCTGACCTGGGGAGGCAATTTTTTGACTCTAAGAGATTCATTACAAATTGGTATGTGATCCATCCTCTCTTCTTTCCTCTTTCTCTTCGATTTTTGGGTGATTTTCGGATTTATGCTTGGGGAGTTTGGTTGGGTCAAATTCCACTAGTTAAAATGCTTGTTAAGGGATCAATGAAGTGTTGTGTAGTATAATTGATGTCTATACAACATTATAACATTCCCAATTAACATAATCTATACTTAACCAAAATCCATAACTCAACCAATTATACTTAACCCAAGGGTCCAACAAAACATTCATGCACCAATGGGCCACATACAACCATTCAACTCATGCATCAACACATTCAATTTGGATTTCACGCTTCCTCACCCATAATCAACCTAGTGTTAGATATGCTAGCTTCCCAAGAGGGGGGTGAATTGGGAAGATTAAAATTTTCTGCAAAATGTCAATAAAGTGAAGAAAGTAAAGGTGACAGTAAAACAGAGTATAAATGAATAACAAGTAAAAGTAGTAATAAAGAAGGGAAGACACATATGTTTATCCTGATTCGGTCTCACAATCTTGACCTACATCCAGTCCTCAAGTCACCACTTGAGATTTTCTACTATCTTGCAAGAATTCAGTGAATTTCTTGCAAATGCCATAATACAGCTTTGATGCTCTATTTTTAGAGCTCACACTTTCTCTCTTTACATTCTAGCTAAGTGCTTCCCTAATCCCTTGTGATTTTCCTGTTAGTTAGGCTGAAATCCCAAGAGGCGGGTGAATTGGGAAGATTAAAAATTTTCTGCATAAGGTGAAAACAATGAAGAAAGCAAGGTATGACAGAAAAATAGAGTATAAAGCAGTAAGATGAAAGAGTAGTGATAGAGAGAAGAAAAACTCTGATACTTATCCTGGTTCGGTCTCTCCTATTGACCTACGTCCAGTCCCCAAGACATCACTTGAGATTTTCCACTATTCAGCAAGAATTCAACGGGCTTCTTGCAAATGCCACAGTACAACGTCAGTGCTATGTTTTCTAGAGCTCACTCAATCACTTTCTGCACTTTCACAAAGTGCTTTACAATCCCTTGTGATATCTCTTCACAAGAAAATCTATCTTCCAGATGAAGATTAGATTGTTTACAAAGATAAAACACTCTAGAATAGAGTGAATGTGAAAGTTGAAGTACAAGTATTGAAGTAAGAGGGTAAAAGTCTTTGAGTAGGAGATTTGGCAAAATTTCAGTATATACAAAGTTTGATTCGTTACCCACAACTTCAAATGATGTTATATTTATAGATTTAGGTCTCAAATGTCCGTTAGAGACAAAATCTATCCATTAGAGAAGTTATCCAATGGTTACTCTGAAAAACTATCCGTTAACCAACCGCATTTAATGCTTCTGACATACTGAAATTCGAATTTTAGTTGGTCAAAAGACGAATTTCAAAGGAACCGAAGGGTAAAGCTTCCAACGTTGAAATACTGAAGTTCGTCTGTTCAAGAAGTAAAATTCAAATTTTGAAACTTAGAAAATGTTTCCATGTTGTGACATACGAATTTCAAAAAGAAAGTTTTTCTGTTAAGTGTGAACAGTATTTTCAATTTGCTATAGTGCTCTCGAAATTCGAATTTTGGAACCTCAAAATTTGTCTGTCCGTAGCATGCTTAAGAGGCACAGTAGTTTATTTTCTTTCGAAATTCAAATTTTAAAAGAGTGAAGTTCGTCTGTCAGAGAGACCTCTTTTCAGATTTGTTGAATCAAGAAGTTTTGATGATTCCAAATCAACTCTCAAGAGCTTGGAGTAAAAGATATCAAAGATGCACAAAGAGTTCAAATGAAGAAATGCTGGAGAAATTTGTGCAAAATTTGTTGTAGGATGTTTAATTATGTTTAAATATGGGTAAAAGACTTTGATTTGATGAAAAGATGTTTTAAAAACTTGATTTTATGTTAAATCATGAAATATTTGAAAAATACCCACCAACAGACGAAGTTTGAAAAGTTTACATTGAACTGTCAAATTGGAAATTCGAACTTTGGGTTTGAAAATTCAAATTTTGAGCTAAAATTGAATAAGTCTGGATAGATGTCTCTCTGACAGATGAATTTTGATTTTCCAAAATTCGAATTTTCATAAGTATCTGAAAGAAGCTGTTGAGTAACAGACGAACTTTGAATTTTGAAAATTCAAATTTCAGACAAAATACAACTTATGAAAATCAAGAAATCCATCTGAAACAGTGTCAAAGTTCATCTGAAATCAAGATTATATTAAGTTTCAAAATTGCTCACTGACAGACGAACTTTGAACATGAAAATTTGAATTTCAGAAGCTAAAGTTGTGAGTCTATTGAAATGATATAATGACATACGAAGGACAGTGTTTACAAATTCGAATGTTGAAGTAAGTCTGAAAAGAGGTCTCTCTGACAGACGAACTTCATTCTTGTAAAATTTGAATTTCGAAAGAAAATAAACTACTGTGCCTCTTAAGCATGCTACGGACAGAAGAATTTTGAGGTTTCAAAATTCGAATTTCGAGAGCACTATAGCAAATTGAAAATACTGTGCACACTTAACAGAAAAACTTTCTTTTTGAAAATTCGTATGTCACAACATGGAAACATTTTCTAAGTTTCAAAATTTGAATTTTACTTCTTGAACAGACGAACTTCAGTATTGCAACGTTGGAAGCTTTAACCTTTGGTTCCTTCGAAATTCGTCTTTTGACCAACTGAAATTTGAATTTCAGTATGTCAGAAGCATTAAATGCGGTTGGTTAACGGATAGTTTTTCAGAGTAACCATTGGATAACTTCTCTAACTGATAGATTTTGTCTCTAACGGACATTTGAGACCTAAATCTATAAATATAACATCATTTGAAGTTGTGGGTAACGAATCAAACTTTGTATATACTGAAATTTTGCCAAATCTCCTACTCAAAGACTTTTACCCTCTTACTTTAATACTTGTACTTCAACTTTCACATTCACTCTATTCTAGAGTGTTTTATCTTTGTAAACAATCTAATCTTCATCTGGAAGATAGATTTTCTTGTGAGGAGATATCACAAGGGATTGTAAAACACTTTGTGAAAGTGCAAAAAGTGATTGAGTGAGCTCTAGAAAACAGAGCACTAAAGTTAAATTTTGACATTTGCAAGAAGCCTGTTGAATTCTTGCTGAATAGTGGCAAATCTCAAGTTGTGTCTTGGGGACTGGACGTAGGTCAAAAGAAGAGACCTAACCAAGATAAATATCATAGTTTTTCTTCTCTCTATCACTACTATTTTATCTTACTGCTTTATACTCTGTTTTTCTGTCATACCTTGCTTTCTTCATTGTTTTCACCTTGTGCAGAAAATTTCCAAATTTTCCAATTCACCCCCCTCTTGAGAAGTCAGCCTAACTAACAAGATTTACTTCAACATTCGAATTTGTAAACATTGTCCTTCGTACGTCATAATATCATTTCAACAGACTCAACTTTAGCTTCTGAAATTCAAATTTTCATGTTCAAAGTTCGTCTGTCAGTGAGCAATTTTGAAACTCAATATAATCTTGATTTCAGATGAACTTTAACATTGTTTCAAATGAATTTCTTCAGTTTTCATAAGTTTCATTTTGTCTGAAATTCGAATGTTCAAAACTCAAAGTTCGTCTGTTGCTCAACAGCTTCTTTCAGACACTTATGAAAATTCAAATTTTGGAAAATCAAAATTCATCTATCAGAGAAGCATCTCTTCAAACTTATTCAGTTTTAGCTCGAAATTCAAATTTCCAAAGCCAAAGTTCGAATTTCCAACATGACAGCTCAATATAAACTTTTAAAAATTCGTCTGTTGGTGGGTGTTTTTCAAATATTTCATGATTTAACATAAAATCAAGTCTTTAGAACATCTTTTCATCAAATCAAAGTCTTTTACTCATATTTAAACATAACTAATGATCCTACAACAAATCTTGCACAGATTACTTATAACTTCTTCACTTGAAACACTTTGAGCTCCTTTGATATCTTCATTCCAAGCTCTTGAATGTTGGTTTGGAATCATCAAAACTCTAGATTCAACATTCTCCTCCTTTTTGATGATGACAAAACAACTTTCAAACTGGATTAGTACTTGGGTTTGCTTTAGCAAGCTCCCCCTCAACATATGCATTATATTTCAAAAGATATCATATATAGTATATTAGTGAAGAGATTCAAGAAGTGATAAGTACAAATCATTGCAACCAAGGAATTCATTCATTTCAATAATTGTTGCTTTACAGAAACCAAAGAAAGTAAAAAGTACTTCAAAAACCAATTTCAAAACACAAAGTACAATCATCAAACAAATAGCATCTGAAACAAAAAATAGCACAACAAGAGGATTCAAGCCTAAGTTCTAAGCAGTCCTTCCATCACTTCTTCTTTGGCTTCGTCTTCTTGCTGTACATCTTCCTAGATGGCTCAGCAGCAGATTTTCCAGTTTGCTTCTTCTTCTCCCCCTTTTTGGCATCATCAGGAAGACCAACAAAATCAACCAGAGGAGGGATCTGAGAAACTGGAATAGCTCTGAAAGGCACAGGAGCAAATGAGATTTCTGGTTCAACTGGTACAGGAGGCTCAGGACTTGGCTCTTCATCATCATCAGAGACCTCAAGCAACTCCTGCATTGCCTACCTGGAAAGAGCCAATTGAGCTCTCTGTTCCTCTGAAAGTCCATAAGCAGCAAGAGAAGGAGGAGCTGGTTCATCAGGATGGAACATTTCCTCAAGCCTTCTTCTCTGAGCTTGTAAGAGAGCATTGCGAGCAATAGCTTTATAATCAATAACAGGCACTATGCTTCTCCCAACATTGCTGGCACCCTGCTGCATTGAAGAAGTGGAAATGGCTGCCACCAGTCTTTCAACTTGCTTAGATTCTTGAATGAAAAGAATTGAATCATGAGCATCTTCCTGAATGGGCTCATGAGGGCCTGTTTCCTGAGGTCCTTCTTCTTCCAAACCATAGTCCAAGGGTGGACCAGGACTAGTAGGCTCAGCACCATCTACATCTTCATGCTTAGAAGAGGCTATCTTAAAGGGGCTTAGAGGCTCAGGGGTTGGAGACTGAACAGGCATAGAGAACCCTGGCTGAGATGGAGTTTATGTGGTCAGAATTGCACTTCAAATTTCTTCATAGGCATTAGCAACCACTTTCATGTTCTTTGCCAACTGATGAATTTGATCTTGCAGATGAGCAAACTTGGCATTTTGCTCATCCCTGATGCTAAGAATGAGTGTAGACAGGCTGTCATACAACTCAGTGATCTTGGTTGGCTTGGCACGAGAGGAGGGAGTGGATGGAATGTGAGTAGGCTTGGATGGAGATAGGATAGGCAGAAAGGGCTGAGGAGTAGGTCTGACAGGAGCCTCAGAAGTACCCTCTTACTGTTGGGAGGCACCTTCAACAAAGAAAAGACCTTTAGTTTTTCCTGCTCCTATCCCAATCCATCTTCCTTCACTTCTTTCAATCCCCATCCTCTAAAGTTCTTCCTCATTGAAGATCTCTGTGGGTTTCCCTTTCCCCTTCTCAAGATGCTGAATCCTAGCATATTGCAGGATTCTAGAAATGATAGCTGCATAGGGGAGTGTGGAGTCCTTCCTCTGATCCCTTGCCTTGATCATGCGTTGGAGTATGATATGTCCCATATTAATTAGCTTTCCACGTATGATTTCTACCATAACATGTGCCTCTGCCCTTGTTATCAGATTGAAGCTGCCTTCTTTGTTAAATATGATCTTAGAAACTATGTAGTGTAGGATCCTCACTTGAGCACTGAGGTCTGTGGGCTTCAACATGTTTATGGATGACCAATTTTCCCTTCTTCTGAATAATGTGCTCAGAATTGTGCTCTCCTTGTAGTTCAGAAAGGGGCCACCTTCCTCATCAGCAGTTTCTGCCTCATCCATGTATCCAGAGGCAGTGATGTCAATCTTGAGGCCATCTTGCCCTGGGATCTCCAATACTTCATTCAAAGTTTCATCTGAGAGCCAGATGGTCCTTGATCTCAGATTGACCTCCCACTTTTTCTTCTTGCTGTTGTACTTCAAGGAGACATACCTAGTTTTAATCACTTCATCATCATATCTCTCCAATACTTCCAACAGATTCTTGTATCTCAACATCTATATACCAGCATCAAAACTATTAGAGACCAAGAAATCTTCCAAGTTTACATAATGAGGCTTGATTACCTTTTTATTGGCAAACTTAGTGGAGTATTCCTCTTGAATCTGTGGAGTGCTCCATAATGGTAGTGTGGTAAGCTCATATTCTCCAGATTCAGTACTTGAGGATGAAGTGGAAGCAATATTCTCAGCAGAAATTGGAACACGGACCAAATGTTCTGCTATCTTTGAGGAAGAGGGTCCAGCCATCTTTGATTCTCCCTTGGGTGTAGTTTTCTGGCATTTGGAAGGAGTTCCTTTGTTGGATTCGGCCTTTCTCTTCAGTTTTTCTCCTTCGTTGGAAGCATATTGTGATTTAACCGAATGTTTTGGACGAGTCTCTCCTTTGCCAGCTTTTGGATTCTTAACTCTTGCCATTTTCGCGGATGAATGTTGCAGAATGGAGCAAAGAATAGGTTTAAAGGATGTGAAATGAAGTTTAATTGGTGGGAAATGATGGTTTTTGGTCAGAATTGAAAAGCATTAAATGGAGGATTAGAACAAACTCAGAGAGAATAAGAATAGGGTTGCATCTGTTCTTTGGAAAATCATCGGTTTTAACGTATGTAACCGCCTGACAGACGAATTTTGAGGGGTCAAAATTCAAATTTCGAGCAGTTATAAGTTGAACTGTTCAGTAAAGCTTACTGAGAGATGAATTTTCTTGTGAAAGTTTGTCTGACAGAGGTTTGGTTTAAACAACATAAGATGAATAGACGAACTTTTCTTCATCAAAGTTTGAATTTTCACGAGCAAACATCAAGCAGCAAACAAACCACTAAACAACAGAGGAATTAAGCATACAAAACTTCATCTTTCAAAGATTCAACATTGAGGAGCATGTTTCAACAGACAAATTTTAAGTCAGAAATTCGAATTTCTCTATTTTGTGAAAGTTTTCTAACATTCGTATGTTAAGAGATAAACATTAGTATAATCATCATGTTGGACAAACATATCTTTGAAATTTTTGTTCTTGAAAATTCGAATTTTGAAGGTCCAACAAACGAATTTTGAGGCATTACCGAGAACTGTTCCAACTTATAACAGGCTGAAGTTCATCTGTTGGGTATCCAAATTTGAATGTTGACCATGCTGACTTCCTCAAAAACTCAATTTTTCACAGAAGTTCATCTGACACACAATCAATATATGAATTTTAACTTTAAAAACTTACAGAATGGAACCAGAAACTCAAAATTTTTGTCATTTTCTTCACTTTTTGCTTGTTCCATTCTGGTAAGCTCCATTTTTTAGATCTATCAGCATTAAATCTCATGAGGAGCACCTGCAACTTAAATTAAACACACTCCGATGCTAAAGTTAAAACTAATTCAATGTTGGAAAATTTAAAAACAGAATTACACACGGATTTACTTACAGTTCATTGGGATTTACCACTCCTAATTCTCTTCTTATTTTGCAATGTTTATCTTCTTATAGAGGTTTTGTCAAGATATCTGCAACTTGATCTTCAGTTGGGATGTACTCTAGTCTGATTTCTCCTTTCAAAACATGATCCCTTATGAAGTGGTGCCTAACTTTAATATGTTTTGTCCTTGAATGCATGATAGGATTCTTTGTGATGTTAATGGCACTTTGATTGTCACACATGATTGGTATTTCCTTCAACTCAACCTCAAGATCTTCAAGCTACTGTTTCATCCAGATGATTTGGGCACAATAGCTTCCAGTTGCAATATACTCAGCCTCTGCTGTGGATAAGACCACACTGTTCTGCTTCTCGCTGAACCATGAAACCAAGGATCCTCCAAGAAACTGACATGTTCCACTTGTGCTTTTTCTGTTAGTTTTGGATCCTGCAAAGTCAGCATCAGTGTATCCTTTGAGATCTTCTCCATTGCCTTTCAGATACTAAAGTCCCATATGTGAAGTTCCTACAACAAAGTCTTTTACCCATATTTAAACATAACTAATGATCCTACAACAAATCTTGCATATATTACTTAGAACTTCTTCACTTGAAACACTTTGAGCTTCTTTGATATCTTCATTCCAAGCTCTTGAATGTTGGTTTGGAATCATCAAAACTCTAGATTCAACAATTCCCTCACTAAAAAATCTTTCTTCCAGATGAAGATAAGATTATTTACAATGGATAAACTCTCTTAATTAGAGTGTATATAAAAGTTGGAGTACAAAGAATGAAGTATGTGAGAGTAAGAGACTTTAAGTTGATGATTTGGTAGAGTTTCAGTATATACAAAGTTAAAATCGCTACCCACAACTTCAAATGATGTTATATTTATAGATTTAGGTATTAACTATATGTTAGAGACAAAATCTATCCGTTAGAGATGTTACCCAATGGTTATTCTGAAAAACTATCCATTTAGCAATTACATTTAATGCTTTTGACACTCAAAGTTTGAATTTTGGTTAGTCAATAGACGAATTTCACAAAAATCGAAAGTTAAAGACTTTAATGTTAAACATTCGAAGTTCGTCTGTCATGAAGCAAAGTTCGAATTTTGATCTTTGAAAAAAGTTTCTATGTTGGAACATACAAATTTTCAAGTTTAAAGTTCTTCTGGAAAGTATGAACAGTTGTTCTATTTTGCTACAATGCCTTAGAAATTCAAATTTTGATACCCAAAATTCATCTGTCAGTGGGCAGTTCAATAAGGCATAATAGTTCATCTATTTGAAGTTCAAATTTTCAAAATGCAATGTTCGTCTGTCAGAGAGGCCTCTTTTCAAACTTCAAAGTTTGAATTTCTGAATACTATTATTTGTATGTCAACATATCATCATAACAGACTCACAAGCTTTGTTTCTGAAATTCGAATTTTCATGTGCAAAGTTCGCCTGTTAGTGAGCCATTTTGATGCTCTTTCCAAAATCAGTTTTTAGATGAACTTTGACATATTCTCAGACAAATTTTTCTTTTTTCATAAGTTGTATTTTGTCTGAAATTCGAATTTTCAAAAGCCAAAGTTCGTTTGTCAGAGAAGGCTCATTTCAGACAAGATTCAAAATTCAAATTTCTGTAGTCAAAATTCGTCTATTAGAGAAGGCTCTTTTCAGATTTGTTTATTTTCGATACGAAATTCAAATTTTTAAAGTCAAAGTTTGGATTTTCAAAACAGTAAATCAGTATAAACGTTTCAAACTTCATCTGTTAGTAGGTGTTTTTCAAATATTCCATGGATTAACATAGAATCATAGTTTTAAATCATCTTTTTACCAATTCAAAATCTTTTACTCAATTTAAACATGGCTGTAGATTCTACATCTATTCTTGTGCTAGTTTTTCTTGAATTTCTTCACTTGTGATCATTTGTGCACCTTTGATATCTTCTCTCCAAGCTCTAGAAAGTTGGTTTGGAATCATCAAAACACTTGATTCAACATTCTCCCCCTTTTTGATGATAACAAAACAACTTACAAACTAGATTAATACTTGGGTTTACTGTAACAAGCTCCCCCTCAACATATGCATTATAATTCAAAAGATATCATGTACAATAGATCAAGTAATGAGATTCATTAATTTATTCAAAGTTCAACACAAAGATGCAATCATAGAGTTCAGAACAAAGAAATTTTTTTTTCATAAAAAACCATATCACAAGATATTACTAAGCAACAGAAAAACAACATTACAAAACACTACAAGAAGAACCAAGCATTCATATGTTCTAATCACTTTTTCTTGGACTTGTACTTTTTGCTGTAAGTCTTGTCAGAACACTTTCCAGTTTGCTTGGATATCTTCTCCCCCTTTTTGGTATCATCAGGAAGGTGTGTAAAATCAACAGGAGAAGGGATTTGAGACACTGGAATAGCTTGAAGAGGCACATGAATAAAAGGCAGTTCTGGATTGAGTTTTGGCAAAGACTCAGAAACTTCAGAACTTGTGTCCTCACTGTCAGAGATTTCAAGAAGTTCAAAAATTGCTTGCCTTGTGATAGCCAACTGAGCCCTTTGTGCCTCCAAGAAACCATAAGTAGAAACATGTGAGGGAGCAAGAGGATGAAACATCTTTTCAAGCCTTCTTCTTTGAGCTTGCAAGATAGCATTGTGTGCAATGGCCTCTAGATCAATATAAGGCACAATGCTTCTTTCTTCATTCAAGGTAGCTTGCATGAATGGTAAAGTGGTGATTGCTGCCACTAGTCTCTCAACTTGCTCAGATCTTTGATGTGAAAGGATTGAATCTTGAGCATCTGCTGGAATGGGCTCATGGGAGCTTAGTTCCTGAGAACCTTCTTCCTCCACGCCATAGTCTAAGGCAGGACCAGGACGTGCCTCATTACTGGAGGCCTGTGGTGTGCTCAGTGTGCTAGCAGCCTCAGTGTCATGTACATCAGGATCAGGAGAGGCTAGCACAAATAGACTTGGAGGCTCAGGAGTCGGAGACATAACAAGCTCAGAGAATCCTGGCTGAGGTGGAGCTGATGTGGCAGGAATGACACTCCTTATATCTTCATATGCATCAGCAACCACTTTCATGTTCTTGGCTAACTGGTGGATCTGATCTTGCAGATGAGCAAACTTGGCATTTTGTTCATCCCTGATGCTGAGTATGAGTGTGAACAAGCTATCATACAACTCAGTAATCTTGGTTGACTTGGCACGAGAGGAGGGATTAGATGGAATTTGAGCTTAAGCAAGCCTAGATGGAGATGGGACAGGCTGAGAAGGCTGAGGTGTGGGACTTAGAGGAGCCTCAGAGGTACCTTCTTACTGCAGGGAGGCATCTTCATCAAAGAAGAGATCTTCAGATTTTCCTATTCCCTTCCCAATCCATCTTCCATCTTTCCTCTCTATCCCTATCATTTGCAGCTCTTCTTCCTTGAAGATCTCAGTAGGCTTCCTTTTCCTTTCTCAAGATGCTGAATTTTGGCATACTGAAGGATCTTAGAGATGATTGCTGCATAAGGAAGTGCAGAGTCTTTCCTCTGATCCCTAGCCTTAATCATGCTTTGGAGAATGATATGTCCCATGTTGATAAGCTTCCCACGCATGATTGCTACCATCACATGTGCCTCTACCCTTGTGATCAGATTGAAGCTACCTCCTTTGTTGAAGATAATCCTAGACACTATATAGTGTAGGATTCTCACTTGAGCACTGAGGTCAGTGGGCTTAAGCAAACTTATGGGTGGCCTGTTCTCCTTTCTTCTGAACAAAGTGTTCAGGATTGTGCTCTCCTTATAGTTTAAGAAAGGTCCACCTTCTTCATTAGCAATCTTTGCCTTATCCATATACCCAGAAGTAGTAATGTTAATTTTCAAGCCATCTTGCCCTGGAATTTCTAACACCTCGTTAAGGGTTTTATCTGTTAGCCAGATGGTCCTTAATCTTAGATTGACTTCCCACTTTCTTTTCTTGCTATTGTATTTCAAAGAGGCATACCAAGTCTTGACTACCTCATCATCATACCTCTCCAATATTTCTAACAAATTCATGTATTTATTCATCCACAGCCCGGCATCAAAGTTGTTAGAGATTAAAAATTCTTCCATATTGACACAGTGAGGCGTGATCACCTTCTTGCTCATAAACTTGGTCATGTATTCCTCCTGAATATGGGCATTGCTCCATAATGGCAATATGGACAGCTCGTATTCTCCAGATTCAGTACTTGAGGATGTGGAAGCAATAGCAGCAGCAGCAAGAGTAGCAGGAATCGAAGGCTCTATTTTCTTTGAATTAGCCTTTGGTGTTGTTTTCTTCTTTTTGGAGGGGGTTGCTATGCTGGACTCGCCTTTTCTTTTCAGTTTCTCACTTTTCTTTGAGGCATATTGGGATTTCATAGTTCTCTTTTACCGAGACTCTTCCTTTCCAACTTCTGGATTTTTCACTCTTGCCATTTTCATGGATGAACGATTTAGAATGATGCAAAGAATGTGTTTATAGGGTGTGAAAAGAAGTTTAATTAGTGGAAGATGAAGATTTACGGTCAGAATTAAAGGGTATTGAAGAGAGAATTTGAACAGACTCATGAAAGAGATGAATAGGGTTGCGTCTGTTCAGAGGATGACCTTTGGTTTTAACGTGTGTAACCTCACGACAAATGAATTTTGAGGGGTCAAAATTCAAACTTCGAGCAGTTACATGTTAACTCATTCAGTAAAGCTTACTGACAGATGAATTTTCTCCAGGAAGTTCGTCTGACAGAGGCTTGGTTCAAACAGCAAAAGATGAACAGATGAACTTTGTTTCAACAAAGTTCAAATTTCGAAGAACAAGCAACAGGCAATTATCAATACAACAAACAACGGACAAATTTTAATTATGAAAATTTGTCTGTTAGAGATTCAATAATGTGAGCATGTTTCAACTGGTGAATTTTGAATCAGAAATTTGAATTTCAACATTTTGTAAAGAGTTTCCAAAATGCGTATTTTGAGAAATGGAAATTCGTACAATCTTCATGTTGTTAGCAAGGCTGACTTCCCAAGAGGGGGGTGAATTGGGAAGATTGAAATTTTTCTGCACAAAATGAAATGGGTGAAGATAGCACAGTGTAATGAAAGCAACTTATAAAACAGAGCAAGCTGAAAAGTAAGGATAAGGAGAGAAAGACTCAGTAATTTATCCTGGTTCGGTCTATCCACTTGACATACGTCCAGTCCCCAAGACAACTCTTGAGATTCTTCCACTATACAGCAAGAATTCAACGGGCTTCTTGCTAATGCCACAGTACAACGAGTATGCTCTGTTTCTAGAGCTTTCTCAATCACTCTAAACACTTCTACAACGTGCTTCCCAATCCCCTTGTGATTTCCCCTCACAAGTAAATCTATCTTCCAGATGAAGAGTAGACTATTTACAAAGAAATAACTCTCTTGAATAGAGTAGATTTTAAGGTTAAAGTACAAATATTGAAGTTGAGAGGGTAAAAACTTTTAAGAAGGAGATTTGATAGAAATTCGGTATACACAAGTTTGATTCGTCACCCACAACTTCAAATATTGTTGTATTTATAGATTTAGGTCTCAAATGTCCGTTAGAGACTTAATCTATCCATTGGAGAAGTTATCCAATGGTTACTCTGAAAAGCTATCCGTTAACTAATCGCATTTAATGCTTCTGACATACTGAAATTCGAATTTTGGTTGGTCAACAGACGAATTTCGAAGGAACCGAAGGTTAAAGCTTCCAACGTTGAAATACTGACGTTCGTTTGTCCATGAGGTGAAATTCGAATTTTGAAACTTATAGAACATTTTCACAATGTGACATACGAATTTTCAAGAAGAAAGTTTTTCGGTTAAGTGTGAACAGTGTTTTCAATTTGCTACAGTGCCCTCGAAATTCGAATTTTGGAAGTCCAAAATTCGTCTGTTCCTAGTACGTGAAAAGGAGGCACAGTAGTTCATTTTCTTCGAAATTCGAATGTTGAAGAGTGAAGTTCGTCTGTCAGAGAGACTCTTTTCAGAGTAACTTTATCATTCGAATGTTGCAAGTTCACATCATTCGTATGTCAATGTTTCACTTCAACAGACTCAAGAACTTAGCTTCTGAAATTCGAATTTTAATGTTCAAAGTTCGTCTGTCAGAGAGCAGTTTTGAAACTTAAATCATTCTTGATCTCAAATGAACTTTAACACAGTTTCAAACGAATTTCTTCTATTTTCTCAAGTTTTGTTTTGTTTGAAATTTGAATTTTGAAGATCTAAAGTTCGTCTGTTTCAAGGAAACTTCTTTCAAACTTAGATGAAAATTCAAATGTTGGGAAGTCAAAATTCGTCTGTCAGAGAGCATTTATCAAACTCAATTTTTTTTGATTTCATATGCACTTTATCATAGTTTCAGACGAATTTTTTTGGTTTTTACAAACTTCATTTTACTTGAAATTTGACTTTTGAAAGTGTGAAGTTCGTCTGTTACCAAAAAGACTTCTTTCAGATTTGTATGAAAATTCGAATTTTGAACAACCAAAATTCATTTGACAGAGAGCCATCTCTTCAGACTCATTCAGTTTTAGCTCGAAATTCGAATTTCCTAAAGCAAAGTTCGAATTTCCAACTTGACAGTTAAGTTTAAACTTTCAAACTTCGTCTGTTTGTGGGTGTTTTTCAAATAGGTCAAGATTTAAGACAAAATCAAGGTTTGAAAACATCTTTTGCTCAAATCAAAATCTTTGACCCAACCACAACTAAAACTAAAGATCCTACAAAAGATCTAACAGCAAATACTCAGAAAATCTTCACTTGAAACAACTTTGATCTCCTTTGATATCTTCAATCCGAGCTCTTGAGTGTTGGTTTGGAATTATCAAAACTCTTGATTCAACACATGTTGGATAAAGATAATATTGGAACTTTATTTTTGAAAATTCAAATTTTCATAGACCAACAAACGAATTTCAAAGGACCACCGAGAACTGTTACAATGTAAAGCAAGTTGAAGTTCATCTAATGGGCATCTAAATTCGAATGTTAAGTATACTGACTTGTTCAAAAACACAATTTATCAAGAAAATTCATCTAATACACATCTAAAATGAAAATTTTAACTTTATAAACTTACAGAGTGGATCCAAAAACTCAAATTTCTTGCTTCCATTTTCACCTTTTGACTGTTCCATTCTGGTGTGCTCCATTTTTCAGATTTAATTCCATTAAAACTTATGAGGAGCACTTGCAACTTAAATTAAACTTACTCCGATGTTAAAGTTAGAATTAAATCAATGACAGAAATTCTTAAAACATATTTGCACAAGGATTTACTTACAGTTCATTGGGATTTACCATACCCAATTCTCTTCTGATTTTGCAATGCCTATCTTCTGAAAGAGGCTTTGTCAAAATGTCAGCAACTTGATCTTCTGTAGGGATGTATTCTAATCTGATTTCTCCTTTCAGAACATGATCCCTTATGAAGTGGTGCCTAACTTCAATATGCTTTGTCCTTGAATGCATGACAGGATTCTTTGTGATGTTAATGGCATTTTGGTTCTCACACATTATTAGTATTTCCTTCATTTCAATCTCAAGATCTTCAAGCTACTGTTTCATCCAGATGACTTGTGTAATAACCCTATTTTTATGGGATATTATAAAATGAATAAAAGATGAGAAACGAAGTGAGACGAAAATGCTATATATATAATCGGGCTTTAGAAGGAATTAATTTCTCATTTAATTTTTAAAAGAAAATATGTTTGGTCCTTAATTGGAATTAATTTTCCATGAGGTCCTTAATAAAAATTAATTCCAGAATTTATCCCGGAAAATATGCAATATACCACTTGAATGAAAGTCCGCTCCAAGCTGAGTGTAACAATATAAGTATTGCGTTCCTGAGAGGTTTAGGTTGAGAGATAGACCAATTTGAAAGTTATTATGAATAGTAAAATGGAAAGAATAAAAAAAAAATTTATATTTGGATAAAATTACAAGAAAGTGCCCGAAAGAATGAATAATTACATTTTGACCCAGCTTAAGGGTAAAATGGTCATTTCCCATATTAAAAGAAAAATATAAATATTGCATTTACACCCCAAGGAATAAATGTTAATAACTTAAATGCATGAAAAATTGGAAAAAACGGAGAGACAACGTTAAGCATGAAAAAAAGTAAGGAGATCATTTTTTTCGTTTGGATGAAAAAATGAAAAATTATATTTTTGCCCCTAAAGAATTATGAAAAGGACATCCATGTCCTCAAAGCTGGACTAAGTATTAGAAATGTCTTGGAAAAAATTACATCTAATGACCCGAAAGTTCTAAAAATTATAAATTAGCCATGTCAAGAGCATTTTTGTAAATATTAAAAATTATAGTCAAAATAAAGCTCTCAATGAGTTAAACCCAATGAAATATAGTATGAAATTTATTAAGGTCAAAATAATATTTATTGGGTGATTAGGTTTTAATATCAATATTTTACCCAATAAAAGTCAATTTGGACTGCACGAAGAGGCAATATTAATTCAAGAGAAATTATTAGACCTTAATAAAATACATTTTGGGTCTAGATAATAATTTTGGACCAAAAGTAATTATTGGATAATTCTGTACCAATTTAGTGACAATTTTGTTAAAAATACTTAATCGTTATGGGTAAATTTAATTGGTAAAGGGTATTTTAGTCTATTAAACTTTATGAAGCAATTTTGGCCAAAAATAAGCTCAAGACACGTTTGAAGTGCAGAAGGGATGCCAAGGGAATTTTTATAAAAGTTTTATTTGCCAAAAAGTAACCAAAGTCAAAAATAAAGTTGAGTAAAGTTACTTTATGCCTTAATAACATGTAATCCCCTTGGTTAAGCTCCTAATACACCTTCTCCAACTCCTCAACACGTCTGAACCAGTGACAAAAGAGGGAGAGAAAACATAGAAAAGAGAAGGAGAAAAGAGAAGGCTATAGGACTTGGTTTGGTTCCAAACTTTCAAGGTAAGCTTCTTTGGTTACTATCTTGGTTATGTCTAAGTTGTGTGAAGTTTCATGGAGCATTTCTCTTTGTTTTACCTCTGAAAATTTCTGCTTAGAGAGAGAGAGGAGAGAGAAAGTAAAGCCATGGAAAAACCAAACCATAAAAAAGGATGTATGGGTCTTAAGCAACAAGATTATGCTATTAGATTGCAAATTAATCGGGTAGATATTTTTCTACATTTTTCTAAAAATTCCTGCCTATTTAGGGTTTGAAAAGGAAAGGGAATTTCATGATTTTGACCCCAAAAATGGATTTCTTGGGTCCAAAATAGGTAGATACAAGTATGTTGTACAAGAAAATGCAAAAGGAAAGCAAAGTGAAAAATTAGAGTTAAAGTGAGTTCTTTATAAAGGATGTCATGCAATCAATGACTTAAGACCTTGTCTTATGATCCTATAGGGTTTCAAGAAGTGTTTTAGGATCAATGGAAGTGCCCACAAAGTCTGGAGATCATTAGAAAGCAAGAAGGTAGTTATTTTCCTTGTTATGCTTAATGTTGTCATACTTTGTTTCCATGATAATATGACTATGCCATATAATTGTTTGAATGCTTTATGATGTATTTTCATTGTTGGCTGAATGTTTGAAGGGTTTTATGACCATAGGATGTCCATTTTACAAAGTATTACCATGCCAAAAGTTTTATGGAATTGTATGGTATAATATGAAGTTATGATTTTCATTGATGATTTTATGAAATGATATGATGATGTGAATGCATGATTGGATATAACTACTGAGATTCTTTAAATCTCACCCTTCCAAATGATCATATGACTAGGCCCAAGCTATGGTAAGAAGGGGTCAAGAGTGCCAAGGAGAAAGAAGAAAGAGGATGAAGCATAATATTGTCTGCAAGTTATAATGCTAAGTTGAAAAAATATGTATCATGTATGTATGAGATGAAATTCTATAATTATATATGATTGTGTTCCTTAAAGTCCTCTCATGATAATATATGTGGATTTGGAACAATAAACGTTGATGCATGAGGTTTATGAAGTTTAGTATATGAGTTATGGCATAATTATGAACATGATGACCAGTATTGATTTGAGTAGGGGAATTCTATTCAAAACAAAGTGTCCGATATAAGTGTTATATATGTTCTTAAATTAGACATAACAATATTTAAAATGGTCCAAATATCACTCCATTTAGAGATATGTATAAATTATAGTGATTTTTCAAAGTTAGGGTTCAGAACAGAGAAAGATTGGGAAAACTGGAAACTAAAAGTTAGGTACTGGACAAATTAAAAAGATGATATAAATCGTGCAGAACTCCAAAAATTCAGTGGTCTGTATTTATGGAAAGTTCTATGTTTTAAGTTTCATATGCCACTGATTTAGAGGTAAATGGAGCTATATGATAGGAGATATAGAGGTTTTCCCAAAACTGTTCTAGCAAAAGTGGAATTCTGACCCTTTATGATTTAAGTTAATATTATGCCCTGCACAAGTTGAATAGATGTACAAAAAAATATTTATAGAAATTAGACTCACAGAGATTTTCAATTACATAAGGAATGCATGAATTGGCTCAGAGTAGAGTGAGATATAAATTTTTAAGTATAAGACCAAAATACTAGGGAAGAGAAAATGACCAAATATATAGTAAATCTTTGAGGAATAAACTGTATAAATTGGTCAAGAGAATGCTCTGTTTTATATTTTTTCCATGTATATAAGGTTTTTATCTATTGTTAGAGACTTGAATTACTATGAAATGATTTTTCTAGAATTATTTATGAATTTTTAAAATTCAGTCAGCAAAGTGGAAACTACCATATGAACAGTAACTGAAAATTTTGGAAATTCTGATTTTCATTCTTATGTGATTCAAGCTTAGGATCAAGTATAATCAAACCTAAAAGGAGTCTAATTCATGGGAAATGAGTTAAAAAGTAGGGTGTTGCAACTTGGGCACAACAGCTTCCAGCAGCAACATATTCAACTTCTGCCGTGGATAAGGCCACTCTGTTTTGCTTCTTGCTAAACCATGACACCAAGGATCCTCCAAGAAACTAACATGTTCCACTTGCATTTTTTCTGTCAGTTTTGGATCCTGCAAAATCAGCATCAGTGTATCCTGTGAGATCTTCTCCATTGCCCTTTGGATACCAAAGACCCATATGTGATGTTCCAATAAGATATCTGAAGATACGCTTCACAGCAGTTGCATGGGTTTCTTTGGGACATGACTGCAACCTTGCACATATACTGACACTGAATATGATGTCAGGTCTGCTCGCAGTTAGGTATAGCAGAGATCCAATCATTCTTCTATATTGAGCTATATCAAACATTTTTCCTCCTTCATCCATATCAAGCTTGGTTGCAATAGTCATAGGTGTTCCCATTGGCTTAGTGTTTTCCATGCCAAACTTTTTCAGCAATTCCTTCAGATACTTGGATTGATTGAAAAAGATACTATCATCACATTGCTTAATTTGCAATCCAAGGAAGAAGTTAAGCTCACCCATCATTGACATTTCGAATTCTCCCTATATTAGCTTGGAAAAATTCTTGCAAAGAGATTCATTAGTAGCACCAAAAATAATATCATCAATATAAATTTGAACAATAAGTAAATCTTTATTTTCTTTCTTAGTGAACAAAGTAGTATCTACTTTTCCTCTGTTAAACCCCTTTTTAGTTAGAAAATTACTTAACCTTTTATACCATGCTCTAGGGGCTTACTTTAAACCATAAATGGCTTTCTTTAATTTGTAAACATGGTTTAGTTTTGTAGAGTCCTCAAAGCTTGGAGGTTGGTCTACATAAACTTCTTCCATGATATATCCATTCAGAAAAAAGCACTCTTTACATCCATTTGATATAACATTATATTCTTCATGCATGCATATGCTAGTAGAATTCTAATTACTTCTAATCGAGCCACTAGAGCAAAGGTTTCTTCAAAATCAATACCTTCTTCTTGATTATATCCTTTTAGCAACCAATCTAGCTTTATTTCTTATTATTAATCCAGATTCATCAAGTTTATCTCTAAAAACCCATTTAGTGCCAATGATAGGATGATTTTTGGGTCTAGACACTAAGTCCTAAACTTGATTTCTTTCAAATTGATTCAATTCATCTTACATAGCTAAAATCCAGTATTCATCAGTTAAGGCTTCTTCAGTACATTTAGATTCAATTTGAGAAATAAAAGCACATTTTATCATCTGATCTCTTAACTGTTTTCTGGTTTTAACTTTCTCTTGATCATCCCCAATTATTTGATCAACAGGATGATTCCTTTGATATCTCCAAGCTCTAGAGAGTTCTTGAGATATTTCTTCATTATTCTTATCCTTAAAATCTTTCTTCTGAATATCTTCCTCTATGTTAATAGATTCAGATATTTTTGGAGATTCAATTTTATATTCTTTAGAAAGATCTAAGTTCTTAAAATTTGAAATGAGATCATCTTCATCCGTGACATGCTTAAAAACAGTTTTGTTTTCAATAAATACTACATACACAGATTCTTCTACTAATTTAGACATTTTATTAAAAATTCTATATGCTTTACTCCTACTAGAGTAGCCCAGAAATATACCTTCATCAGATTTGGCATCAAACTTACCCAAATTCTCCTTTCCATTGTTATGGATGAAGCACTTACAGCCAAATATATATAGATGTGAGAGATTTGGCTTTCTTCCTTTGTACAGTTCATAAGGAGTCTTCCCAAGAATTGGTTTGATGTTGGCTCTGTTTATGATGTAACTTGCTGTGTTTACTGCATCAGCTCAGAATACTTGAGAGAGTTCCTTTTCATTCAGCATTGCTCTTGCCATCTCTCCAATTATTCTATTCTTCCTTTCCACCACTTCATTTTGTTGAGCAGTTCTTGGAGCTGAGAAGTTGTGATCAATTCCATGCTCATCATAATACTCCAGGAAGTATGAATTTTCAAACTCTCTTCCATGATCAGACCTGATAGATACAATAGAAATACCTTTCTCATTTTGTACTTCTTAGCTAAGGTTACAAATGCATCAAATGTATCACTTTTAGAAGAAAGAAACAATGTCCAGGTAAATCTAGAGTAATCATCTACAATTACAAGAACATACAGATTTTCACCAATGCTCTTAACTCTAGATGGTCCTATCAGATCCATATGTAACAGTTGCAGAGGTCTAGATGTAGTGACTACGTTTTTAGATTTAAATGATGATTTAGTTTGTTTTCCTCTTAGGCATGCATCACATTCTTTGTCATTTCCAAAAGAAATTTTTGGTAGGCCAGTGACTAACTCATTTTTAACCAATTTTGATAGTTGATTCATGTTAACATGTGCTAACCTTCTATGCCACAACCAACTATCATTATCCTGACTAATCAAACAGACAGAATCTAAGGGAGGAAGTTCATCAAGATCAATAGTATAACAGTTACCATCCCTTTGAGGCTTGAGGATTACTTTGTGATCACTTTTTCGGATGACCAGGCAGAACTTTGAGTCAAACAGTACCCAGTTTTCTTTGTCACATGTCTGACTCACACTTAGCAGATTGTGGTTGAGGCCAATTACAAACAGCATCTTTTCAATGGATGTTTCAGAATTCTTGCCCACAATGCCAATGCCAACTATTTTGCCATATTTATCACCTCCAAATGTCACCTTTCCTCCTTTCTTGTCTCTAAGGGTGTTAAATTTCTCCTTATCACTAGTCATATGGTTTGAGCAGGCACTGTCCATATGCTATTTATTACTCTTTTCTAGCTTTGAGACAAACCTGCAAAACAAAGTTCATATTTTCTTTTTAGGTACCCAAATTTGCTTGGGTCTTTTTCTATTAGTAATATTTTCCCTAGATACAGATGTACCTTTGGGAATCCATTTAACCTTTCTGTCAAGTCCATTTTTCTTTAAAGCACATGAACTGGAAATGTGTCCCTTCTTGTTAAAAAAGTGATAGGTGGTAAAGGGACTACTGGATTGAGATACAGGAAGAAAGCAGTGCAGATAATATTTTTGTTTTATATGCTTTGGTTGATCACAGGATTCAATATATCACGAAATATGATCTTTCTTTTTACTACCACTAGCATGTACAAAATGTCTCATATACATATTTTGATTTTTCTTCCTAATCTTTCCTTTTACTGTACAAGGATCAAAGCCAAGTCCAGCCTTTCCCTATGTTATTCTCTGACATCCCATTAAAACAAATAACATATCTTTTCCTTTAGTAAGTATAGACATGCTTTTTACCAGATAGTCATTGGTTTGCTTTAATTCAATGCATGATTTACGGCAAGCAGATTTAGCAATATGCAGAAAAGTAGTTTCAGATATGTTATACTGAGATTCTAACTTGTTGATCTTTCTCTTAGCTTGTTTGAGTTCTTTAGCAGTCTTAATGAACTCATCATGCAATTCATGAAATGCATCCAGTAATTCAGAATAGAAAGGTTCAGATTCATATACCTCATCTTCTTGATCATTGTTAGTTGGGATTTTAGCTTCTTCAGATGCAAGTGCCATCAAACAGATATTGGTAATCTCATCTTCATCATCTTCTTTTTCATCTGAGCTGTTGCCTTAGATTGATGAGATGTATGCTCTTTTCTTCTTGCCTTTGTATGCAGCTTTTTTTTCTTTCTCTTGTTTCTTGAGGAATTGTGGACAATCCCATTTGATACGTCCCTACTTATTGCACTCGTAGCAAGTGACAGGTTCTTTTCTTTCTCTCTTGCTATCTCCAGCTGATCTTTTCTTGAAGAATTTCTTGTTTCTCTTCTTGTTGTAAAATCTTCTAAATTTTCTGACCATCATAGCCAGAGTTTCTTCATCTAGCTCATCTCCATCGTTAGATTCTTCTTCTTTCTCCTCACTAACTTTGAGAGCAAGACCCTTTTTCTTTCTGCCTTGTCCTGCCTCTTTGAGAGCTTTTATCTTTCCTTCATATTCTTCAAGGCTACCGAAGAGGGCTATGATAGATGTCATTGATTCTCTTCTGGCTTCCTCTATTATTGTTACTTTGGGTTGCCATTCCAGAGGAAGAGCTCTGAGGATGTTTCTGACCTTTTCTGTCTGAGTGTACTCCTTGCCAAGACTTTTTAATTGATTCACAATGAGGGTGAATCTCTTTTGCAGTTCTTTGACACTCTCTCCTTCAACCATTCTGAAGCTCTCATATTCTCCTATGCAGGAGTTCAGCTTGTTTTCTCTAACTCCAGTGGTTCTTTCATGAGCGATTTCAAGGGTGTCCCACATATCCTAGACTATGGAGCATTGTGAGACCCTGTAGAATTCATCTTGATTCAATGCACTAACCAAGGAGTGTTTTGCTTTGAAGTTCAGTAAGACACTTCTCCTATCTTCCTTGTTCCATTTGGCCTCTAGCTTCTCTCTATACTTCCCATCATTCTACAATGTCATTGGGATAAAATCTCCCTTTTAGATGATAGACCATATGTTTAGATCAATGGACTGGAGATAGATTTGCATTTTCATCTTCCATAGTGCTCTCCACTGAAGCTAGGTGGTCTATTTGTATTTTTTCCCTCTGGTAATATACTTTCTCTAAAGCCAACCATTGTTCTTCCCGGACTATTAAATCCTTTGTTTGGGACTCCGGGTTCTGATACCACTTGTTAGATATATTGGCTTCTCAAGAGGGGGGTGAATTGAGAAGATTAAAATTTTCTGCAAAATGTCAATAAAGTGAAGAAAGCAAAGGTGATAGTAAAACAGAATATAAATGAATAACAAGTAAAAGTAGTAATAAAGAAGGGAAGACACAGATGTTTATCCTGGTTTGGTCTCTCAATCTTGACCTACGTCCAGTCCTCAAGTCACCACTTGAGATTTTTCACTATCTTGCAAGAATTCAGTGAGCTTCTTGCAAATGCTACAGTATAGCTTTGATGCTTTGTTTTTAGAGCTCACACTTTCTCTCTTTGCACTTTAGCAAAGTGCTTCCCCAATCTCTTGTGATATCTCCCTCACAAGAAAATCTTTCTTCCAGATGAAGATAAAATTGTTTACAATAGATAAACTCTCTTAATCAGAGTGTATATGAAAGTTGGAGCACAAAGAATGAAGTATGTGAGAGTAAGAGACTTTGAGTTGATGATTTGGCAAAGTTTCAGTATATACAAAGTTAAAATCATAACCCACAACTTCAAATGATGTCATATTTATAGATTTAGGTCTTAACTATATGTTAGAGACAAAATCTATCCGTTAGAACTGTTATCCAATGGTTACTCTGAAAAACTATTCGTTTATCAACCACATTTAATACTTTTGACACTCAAAGTTCGAATTTTTGTTAGTCAACAGATGAATTTTACAGAAACTGAAAGCTAAAGACTTTAACGTTGAACATTCAAAGTTCGTTTGTCATGAAGCAAAGTTCAAATTTTGATCTTTGAAAAACGTTTCTATGTTGGAACATACAAATTTTTAAGTTTAAAGTTCTTCTGGAAAGTATGAACAGTTGTTCCATTTTGCTATAGTGCCTTCGAAATTTGAATTTTGATACCCAAAATTCATCTGTCAGTGGGCAGCTCAATAAGGCATAATAGTTCATCTATTCGAAGTTTGAATTTTCAAAATGCAATGTTCATTTGTCAGAGAGGCCTCTTTTCAGACTTACTTCAAAGTTTGAATTTCTGAATACCATTATTCATATGTCAACATATCATCATAACAGACTCACAAGTTTTGTTTCTGAAATTCAAATTTTCATGTTCAAAGTTTGTCTGTTAGTGAGCCATTTTGATGCTCTTTCCAAAATCAGTTTCCAGATGAAGTTTGACATATCCTCAGACGAATTTTTCATTTTTCATAAGTTGTATTTTGTCTGAAATTCAAATTTTCAAACGCCAAAGTTCGTCTGTCAGAGAAGGCTCATTTCAGACAAGATTCAAAATTTGAATTTCTACAGTCAAAGTTTGTCTATCAGAGAAGGCTCTTTTCAGACTTGTTCATTTTCAATACGAAATTTGAGTTTCCAAAGACAAAGTTCAAATTTTCAAAATAGCATATCAATATAAACGTTTCAAACTTCATCTATTAGTGGGTGTTTTTCAAATATTCCATGGATTAACATAGAATCATAGTTTTAAATCATCTTTTTGCCAATTCAAAGTCTTTTACTCAATTTAAACATGACTGTAGATTCTACATCTATTCTTGTGCTAGTTTTTCTTGAATTTCTCCACTTGAGATCATTTGTGCATCTTTGATATCTTTTCTCTAAGCTCTAAAAAGTTGGTTTAGAATCATCAAAACACTTGATTCAACACCTAGGGTTCCACGTAAATCATGCCTACTCCCCCTAAACACTCATACCTAATATCCTCCCTAATATATATATATATATCACATCCTTATCCTCCCTAATCATATATCATCATATCATACCATCATCACCACCCGACTACCATATGCCTCGCAATGCCATGTAGTGATGCTTATATCATATCATCATTTGACCATCATCATCATGTTTCTCAATGTCATGTTATGTAACCATGCCTTGCCATATCATCATCATATATAATCATCATCACAATCATCATCAAGGTCATGCTAGCATGTAATCATGTGTAGATGTTACAATCACATATGCATATATACCATTATCTCATCTAGCCGTGTGCATACCACAATGTATAGAAAATCATACACATACACATAATGATATCGTGGTATGAACAAAGACATGCATGTATATATCAACATATAACACAAATATACAAACACCTGGTTACCTCAGGTGGTCAATACCACACCACGTACATAGGGACTTAGGTAAGCCTCTAGAGCACCCATCATGAACTATATGCTTCCAATTAGCTACTCAACCACTACAACATCACCATACCTTTAATTAACATAACTCATATAACACTAAACTCGACAATCTAGCCTTCCAAGCTTAACCTAAAGTTCTAACAACATACACACATGGCAGTGAACCCTAAATAACCATTCAAACACACACTAACACATGCAACTTCGATTTCTACTTATTTTCCCAAATTCCAACCTTAGAGTTTTACTCAAATCCATCACAATCAGACCAAAACTCAAACCTAAAGCTTTCTAACACTACATAACAGTTCTACAACACCAAATCGAGCATTTTAATTAGTAGATTCAACCCCAAACTCAAAACCTAACATACTCCCACCAATTTCCAACCTAAATCTGAAGAGAAAAGAGAGGAGAGGTAGCAAAATCAACTTACCAACCATTAATTAAGCTCTCTAGGTCCAAAAAACATCTCCCAAGGCCAAGGAATTGAACCCCTAGTAGAGAATCTCTCTTCTTCCTCCATTTTTCTTTCTTCATGTATCTGAAACCCTTCCGATTTAAAAGAATTTCATGCCTCTCGTTGCAACACCAGTAAGTTCATCGTAGCGTGGCCCCTTCTTTGTCTCAAATATTGAATTTGTCCAATTTTGATCCTTTCTCCGGTCCTAATTCCTTTAGTCCTGCACATTTCATCAAGTACATTTCATGTTAGCTCAGGACTATGTTCAGGGTAGTGGAATGAGGGTTGTTACACATGCCGTGAAGAAGAATAGAGCCACAGTAGTGAGAGACATTCAAGATCTTTAAATTTTTCAGGCCGAGAGCACTCATGTCGCGGCAAACTTACTGGCACCGCGGTGAGAGTTGGGAAATTTGTGTAAATAAAAAATGTTTCAGTTTGGCCGAGAACGAGAAAGCAAGAGAGAAATAGAGGGAGAATGGAGAAGCAGAGCTAGGTTCGAGATTTCCAAACCTTGTGAGTATTTTTTACCTCTGGGAGCTTCAATCTTGGTTGGTATGTGATCCTTACTCCTTCCTCTCCATTTTCTTTGGTTTTTAAGTTGGATTTTTTGGTATATATTTGGGTTTTCAGTTTTGGCCAAAATTCACCAATTAAAATGGATGAAATGAGATTAATGAGGTGTGATTTAGTGTTTATGATGCTTGGGTTTGAGTTTTAGAGGGAGTATGTATGTTTATGATGCTTGGGTATGAGTTTTAGAGGGAGTATGTATGATTTAAGCTTAACTCTAGGTTTTGTGTGGTTGAGGATGTATGGAATCCGAGATAAATGGGATTGGTTAGGATTTGAATGATTATTAGGAGCTTAATGATACATGAAAATGGTATTGGAACCTTAGATTAACTCTAAATGGTTGAATTGTGAGATTTGGATAATTATACTATATGTTTATTATGGACATTAAGGTATTGTAGAGGTTATTTGGTTGATCGGAGGAGTACGAGTCATGGGTTGGCATTAAAGTGTGTGAAATTCATGTGCGCGTGGTATTGACAATTGAGGTAATCGGGTGTTTGTGATATGTGTGAATATATGTTGGTTTATATATATATATATGCATTTTCCTTTTCATACCACGATATTGGTTATGTATGTGTATGGTTTTTCTATATATCGTGGTATGCACATGGCTAATTGAGATAGGATGATTGTGTATGATGTGTATGTATGATGTTGTAACATCCCCATACCATTGCATGCTATCATGTCCATATGATGATTGTGATGCTATATATATATGTGTGTGTTTCGAGGCATATTGGCATGACATTGGCATCATCACCTTGTTGTTATAATTACTTAACTTCATTTTTGTTCATTGACCTTAAACAAAAAATTTTATTGCTATAATGAAGATGGACGCAATTCAAATAATTGTTGTATGGATTGTAAACATCAACAAATATTGATTAAAGAGATCACAAAGTGTGATTTGATGCTGGTTTATATCAATCAATTATTGATCAAAAGGAACCCAAGGGCTTTTTTTTGTACAATTTTAAAAGATGAAAGATATTTTTTCATATTAATTAACCAAAAATTAATTATCATATGTTTTTCTTAAACAATTAAATCATTCTAGAATTTATAATAAGATTCAATTTTTTTCAATCAAATTTTTTGGTGTTGGTATATTGAATTAACTATTCTTCTCATATAGTAATCAATTATTTCAACATTTCTAATATTAGTATCGATCTAAATTTTATATTATTCCTTTCATCACATGCACATGGGGTAGATTCAAATTCTAAGTTCCACTGAAAGATAATTCCAACAATAAATATTGACTATGTGTTAGGGTTATATCTCATCCTAATACTTGTATACCCATGGTATAATGCTGCTATTATTGTTGTTGTAGTATTCATTTTTACTTATACCTTAAGCCCATTTCAATTATAATAATTAATATTGTTGAAATTTCGTAAATGTTTATGTTGTCATGTCTTTTCACAGTTCATTGACGTATCCAAAGAGAAAATGAATTTACGGATGGGATCTTTCTCATCTTCCAAGTTCCAACTTGTCCCTATAATTTTCAAAAGCCAAGAAAAAGGATTTAAGGAGGGTCACAATTTTATTTTTATGATTGGGTCCATAATTTTTTAAGTCAAGTCAACATATATACGCATTCAGTAAAGACAAGGGCACAATAATGTTGAGTCTTTTGAATAAGAATTTTGTGTAGAGTTTTTGTAACACCTTACTTCCAAACACCTTCTGACTTGACCAAAAATTTCAATTCCAACCAAACACAACCCAAACAACTCACAAAAACTTCTCAAAACCTTATAGCAACAGAAAAATGCCAAATAACACTAGAAACTGGATTGGGGCCGTGGTTGCTATAGTACTACCGCAACGCCCCCTGCTGGTTTCCATACCAGCAAAATTCCAAACTCCGGGGTGAACTTTCAGCATGCATAACTTTATGCTCTGAGATTTGACCCATTTGTACCCCAAATGACAAAATAGGCTACTGACTCTAAAACACACCAACAAAACCCAATTCCATCTTTGGGTTCACAATCACTACCATACAGACTCCTTAACAACTCAAACCACACATATACCATCATCCATCATACATATCACATACAACACAATTCCACATTCATAACATGCCAATAACAACAACTCCATGACAACAACAATATCAAAGACCACTTAGTTACAAGCCATCTATCCAACTTGGCACAAGATACACATCCAAATAAACATACACTACATAGACCTAGTATTCCTTCGTCGGATGTTACTCACTCGACTTCTCCGGACTAGTACCTAAACCTTCACTTGAAATGTTAGTTCGTGGGAAAAGGGTATGAAACAAAGTCTCAAAATTTGGGGACAACCACACACACACACACACACATATATATATCTCATACAATTTCATGAATGCACTATGCAATGGAATGAAATGCATGTCTCCCTCACACACAGCTAGAATCACAAGTTGTTGTCATAACAAGATATTTTATATAAGTAATTCCCTTCCAACAATCGGTGAAGACTAATTTCAGGACATCACCAAGCTCACCTCCCATTAGTGCACCTAGCCAAAAGTAACACTAATGTTTGGATCATAGTTCTCTTTCCCGTAGACCACCTCAAATTAGTGGTGATTTAATAAAGGTGCAGTCTACTGCTGCCTAACTTCCCTATCCATGGGGGAGGATTTAGCGATAGGGATCTCATCCTTATCCTCCCTTTTCATATATCATATCATCATATCGTATATCATATCATATTTATCACCACCCAATCCACCATATATCATAATCTCACAATGCCATGTGGTAATGCTCATGTATTATCATATAATCATCATCATCATGATCTCAATGTCATGCTATGCATCATGCCATATCACATCATCATCACATATGTAATCATTATCATAATCAACATCTACCTATGTGCATACCACAATATATAGAAAACCGTATACACAAACACATCTATATCGTGGTATGAAAGAAACATGCATATATATACACAAATATACATAATTATCATATAATACAAATAGTACAATACAAATAATATAAACACCTGGTTACCTCAGGTTGTTAATATGACACACATGTGCTTTCACAAGCTTTCTTGAACGCCAATCCCATGACTAGTCTTCTCTAATTAGCCAACAACCTTAACAACATCATAATACCTCAATTAACATACAATCCAATTATCTAAATTCCATAATTCAACTACTTTAGGCCTAACCCAAGGTTCCATCCCAAAATTCATACATCATTAAACTCCTAGAAACCATTCAAACATCAATCAACCCTATACACTTTGGATTCCCAAGAGCCCTAACTGAAAACAACCTAGGGTTAAGCTTAAATCATACATATACCCTTCAAAACTCACACCCAAGCAACAAGAACACCAAATCACACTCCATTAACCCTATTTCATCCATTTCAACCGGTGGGATTCGGAAAAAAACAAAGATCCCAACTTATAGCCGAAAAATCCCAAGTTTAAATTGAAGAAAATGGAGAGGGAGGAGTAGGGATCACTTACCAACGTGAATCCAAGCTCTAAAGGTTCGAAAATCACTTCCCAAGGTTGGATATCCAAACCCTCGAACAGCTCTTGCGCACTCTTCTCCATTTCTTTCTTTTCTTTCCTTTTCGTCCGAAATGATTCTGTTTTAAACTAGTTTCTCCACTCTCATCATGGCTTCAGGAAAGCTCAATATGGCGCCACCAATTTCAGCCAGAAAATGCCACTGGAATTGACTCTCGCCACGACAGCCCTACTTCTCGCCGTGATGTGGAGCCCTTTTCTTCTGCACTTGAACCTTCCTCCATCTTATTTCCTCTGGTACTGCGCACAATATCAAAGACAAGTGTCATGAGGGTTGTTACACTCTCTCCTTCTTATAAAAATTTCATCCTCGAAATTTCAACTCTTATCTCAAGTGAAAATCTCTGGATATTTTTTTTTGCATGGATTCTTTCATCTCCCACGTAATATCATTGGAAGTCAAGCCGCTCCATAAAACCTTTATCAACTTAATTGTCTTATTCCTCAACTGCTTCTCCTTTACATCAAGAATTTGTAATAGCATAACCTCAAAAGTCAGATCCTCTCATACTTGGATTGCCTCATCATCTATTATATGAGATTGATCCGGATGATACTTCTCGAGTTGAGATATATGGAAAATGTCGTTTAATCCAGCAAGATTAGGTAGTAGCGCCACTTGATACGCTACTGGCTGAATTCGCTCCAGAATTTGGCATGGACCTATATACCGCGGAGTAAGCTTCTTCAATCGAATCGATCTTCTAACACTAGTAGTAGGAGTGACCTTCAAAAACACATGGTCTCTAGCATCAAACTCAAATGGTCTCCTCCTCCTATCCGCATAACTCTTTTATTGACTTTTAGCTATAAGAAGCTTCTGACAAATACTATCTATTTGTTGAGAGGTTTGATCCACAAGATTTGAGCCCAATAAACTTCGTTCACTGAGTTCAACCAAACACAATGGTGATCTACATTTCCTGCCATACAAAGCTTGATATTGAGCCATTTGCAAACTCGAGTGGTAGCTGCTGTTGTAGGTAAATTCATCCAATAGCAGATATTAATCCCAATTGCCTTTGTTCTCTAGAACACATGCCTGTAGCATGTCCTCTAGAGTTTGGATCATCCTTTTGGTCTACCCATCAGATTTAGGGTGATAAGTAGTATCGAAGCTCAACTTTGTCCCCATGGCCTTCTGAAGAGATTTCCAAAACCTGGATGTAAACCTAGGATCTCTATCTGACACAATATTCATTAGGACTCCATGCAGCCTCACAATCTCATTCACGTACAATTGGGCTAACTTCTCCATCGAAATAGTCTCCTGAATTAGAAGAAAATGGGTCGACTTCATCAACTTGTCCACAATTACTCATATTCCATTGTGTCTTGAAGAGGTCCTCGGTAATCCCATCATGAAATTCATGGAAACATTATTCCATTTCCACTTTGAGATCTCCAAAGGTTGCAATGTACTAGTAGGCAATTGGTGCTCAATCTTTACCTTTTGATAGATTAGACATCTTGCTACAAACTCTGTGATGTCCTTTTTCATGCCTGGCCACCAGTTCTCTCGCTTCAAATCTTGGTATATCTTAGTGGTACCTAGGTGAATTGTGTACCTACTTTTATGAGTTTCCTCCAAAATAATTTCTCGTAACCTCGTAACATTTGGCACACAAATCCGACCACGATACCAGATGATACCATCCTCAAAACTATCAAAGTCCTGGGTCTCTACAATTTTAATTCATTCCCATATGCCCAAAAGATACTTATCATCCAACTGAGTATAGCAAAGGTTTCTTAACAAATCGCTTGATACATTGATCCCAATACAAGTAGTCTAGGATAGATAGTAATGGATAACTTCATATCTCTCAAGCTTTCCAGCAACTACTCTTCCCTCATCATCATTGTGGCTATGTGGATCGACTTTCTACTTAGCATATCCGCCACAACGTTGGCTTTCCTAAGATGATACTTGAACGAAAACTCATAGTTTACCAGAAATTCTACCCAACACCTTTGCCTCATGTTCAACTCCTTCTGATCAAACAGATATTTCAGACTCTTGTGGTCATTAAACACCTCAAACTGACCGTCATAGAGATAATGCCTCCATAATTTCAAAGCAAACACTATAGCCACTAGCTCAAGGTCGTGAGTAGGATAGTTTTCCTTATGAGGCCTCAACTGCCTTGAAGCATACGCCACGACTCTGCCTTGCTGCATGAAAACACACCCTAGACCTTTCTTTGAGGCGTCTGTGTACACTAAGAATAACTCAGATGGGTTAGGGATAATCAGCACTGGGGTGGATGTTAGACAAACCTTCAGCTCTTAGAATGCTCTCTCACACCTGTTATCCCAAATGAAAGATCGATCCTTATGGGTGAGTTTAGTCAATGGTAGGACAAGCTGAGAGAATCCTTTAATTAACCTTCGGTAGTATCCAGCTAATCCCAGAAAACTCCAAATTTCAGTCACCAATTGCGGTCTCTCCCAATTCAACATCGCTTCAACTTTACTAGGTCTACTGCCACTCCTTCTGCAGAGATCACATGACCCAGAAATTTCACCTCCCATAGCCAAAACTCACATTTACTGAGCTTAGCATACAGTTGGTGATCCCACAATACTTGCAACACAATTTCTTTGGAGTACATGCTCTTCCTTACTCTTGAAGTAGATCAAAATGTCATCAATAAAAACCACCACAAATTTATCCAAATACAGCTAAAACACCGTATTCATATAATCCATGAAGATTACCGGGGCATTGGTCAACCCGAATGGCATCACAAGAAACTCATAATGACCATATCGAGTTTGGAAAGCCATTTTAGGCACATCTTCAGCACGCACTCGCAATTGATAATATCTTGACCTCAAATCGATTTTGGAGAACACGGAGGCAACTACCAACTAATCGATCAAGTCTTCAATCCTTGGTAAAGGATATTTATTCTTAATCATCACTCGGTTCAACTCCCTATAATCAATACATAATATGAGGCTACCATCCTTCTTTTTGACAAACAACACTGGAGCTACCCAAAGCAAGACACTTGGTCTGATAAAACCCTTTTTTAACAAATCCTCAATCTGCTTCTTGAGTTCCTTCAATTCAGATGGTACCATTCGATATAAAGCCTTTGAAATAGGACTTGTCACAAGCACCAAAACAATGGAAAACTCTAGTTCTTGTGGTGGCGGCAAACCAGTAATCTCCTCTAGAAACACATCAGGGTATTTACTCACAACCAGGTATCTTTCTATACTTCCATATCCATGTTAATACAGAAGAAAACTAGAAACTCTTGACATCCTTTCCTCAAATATTGGTCAGCTTGGGCAAAGGACAAACAGACATTCTCATCCCCCTTCAACACTAGGGATATTCATGGGTAAAGACACAATCTTCCGAGCACAGTCAAGAATGGCATTATTCACCTCCAACCAATCCATCCTAATTATCACATCAATCTCTTACAATGGCAACATATTAGATCCAAAGTAGTGCTTCAATGTTCAAAACAAAACACACAATTCAGACAACCTTGAGCAGTCCTTAATGAAACTCCCATGGGTGTGGATATTGAAAACTCAAAAAGTAACTCCATCGCCAGAATGCCCAATCCCCAAGCACAATCAAAAGATATGATGGAATACGATGCACCTGAATCAAACAAAGCAAGAGTATAGTAACCATTGAGTTTAAGTTTACCTCTAATTAAGTTAGGTGCAGCATCTACTTCTTATCAGGTGATAGTAAATACTCGACCAGGCATCGTGAGCCTCTTCACGCCTAGGCTCATGTCAATTCCGTGCGATATGTCCTAGTCTCCCGCAATTATAACAATCACACATGGTCAATCTCTATGGCTCAACCTGCATTTTGTGCATGGATTTGATATACTACTTGTACTGTATTGAGATGGGGTGGAGTCTCTCCCTACATACTTACTATGACTAGAAATCCCCTGGTCAAAGCCTTCTCGATAAAAGGGTCCTCTGCCATACCGACTATAACAACCTACTCCCAAACACCTCTAGACTTGACCAAAAGCTTCAAATTCCAACCTAACACAATCCAAACATCTCACACGAACCTTTTGAAACCACTGAGAAGAGGAAAAACAACATAAAAAATACCAAAAAGTGGGCCAGGGCCGCGGCACCCCATGTTAGTTTTCTATACTAGCAAATTCTCCAACTCCAGGGTGAACTTCCGACGTGCATAACTTTATACTTCAATCTCTGATTGACTTGATTCCAACTCCTACTAGTTAATCTAGTCACAATTTAACCATAGACACAACTTTCGCCTCAATCCAACTTTGTATGGGGATTCTGAACACTTGACACCGTTTTTCCACTTTGATCAAAACTCACAACTTACAACTCCTATTTGCCACAAAAGGCAATTCAACCACTCAAGATCATTCACATAGGTCTAAAATCAGTTAACCAACTTGTCCAAAGAGGTTTCCCCTCAAAGAAACCATTTTTTTGAGATTTGACCCCCTTGAACTCCATTTGACAAATCAGGCTATAGGCCCTAAAATACACCATTCAAGCCCAAATCCACTTTGGGCTCACATACAATACCACACTGACTACTCAACACCCCGAACCACACATACATCACCATCCATCATACACATCACAATTCCACATACATACTCATACATCTATCCATCCATAATAATCCACATTCATGTCATATATTTATTACAAAACATTCTATCCTACTTGGCACAAGATACATTATCCAAATTACACACAAACTACATAGACCTAGTATTTCCATGTACGATACTACTTCCTCCTCTTCTCTAGACTAGTGCCAGAACTTTCACCTGAAATATTAGTTCATGGGAGAGGGGTGTGAGACAATGTCTCAGTAACCGGGAATAACCACATACACATATATATACAAATATAACTTATATAATCCATCATTGCAATGTGAAATGAATAGAATCCATGTCATCCTCGCACACAGCTAGAACCACGAGCTGCGTCATAACATGACATTTCATATAGTTAATTCCCTTCCAATAGCCAGGGAAGACTGATTCCGAGACATCACCTAGCTTACCTTACTCTAATGCAACCAGGCCAAAGGTTACACTATAGCTCAAACCGTGGCTCTCTTTCCCCTTTCCCACCATGAATTGGTAGCGATTTAGGGAAGGCGTGTAACATCCCAAGAAAGTTAAAATATCTAGGAATGTAAAGAGATTTGGCAAAAATGGGCAGACACCATTTTACATGAAATAACGCAAAGAGGTCATTTTTCTTGGTTAAACGGAAAAATTAGACATTTTATTTTTGTCCCCAAAGAATTATGAAAAGGACATCCAGGTTCTTAAAGCCATACAAAACGTAGAATGAGTATTAGAAATGTCTTGGGAAAAATTACACCTAATGATCTGAAAGTTTCAGAAATTATAATTTACCCTCGGGTCAGAGGTAATTTTGTAAATATATAAAATTACTGTCAAAACGAAGCCCTGGATAAGAGAAGTCCAATGGTATATGGAACTAAGGGTTAATGTTTAAGAATAAAGAAATAATCAGTGCCGAGTGTCCAAAAGTAATAGTAAACCGATAAAGTAAACTGTGGACCCTACCGATGGTTAAAAGGTAACCGGGATAGGATATGAACCATACATAGATACATTTGGCAAAGGATAATTATGGAAGTATAAAAATAAAATTAGAATAGTCTTGTAGCCTAAAAATGCTAAATTACTATAAAAAGCAGTTTTATCAGTACGGTTAAAAATTACCCGGTTCAGGATATACCTGGACTAGGAAAAATTGAACATTTTTGGGACACTCAGATCACTCATTGGGCGTGACATTTGGGGCAGGTTGGACAGCATAATTGTTTGGAAAAACTTCCTTAAGAAGTTGTCAATTTTTGGCCAAAAAGTAACTAAGGTTGGTTTAGGTGATTAACTATGATTAAGTATATCATTAAGTCACTTAATTAAATGGTTAATTACTCTCTTTCCTCTGCATATTCATGAGGCAACTAACAGCAAAAACAGGGGCTAAAAACACAAGAAAGAAAGGAGAGAAAAGAGAGAAGGAAGAAGAGAAAGCTCAAGGGAATTGAAAGCTCAAGTTGGTAAGTTGCTATCTACCACCTTAAGCTTGTAGTTTATGGTATTTGAAGCATGATCCATGGATTAGATTTTATTCTCCACTCTCTTAAAGTTTCATCCAAACATGATTTTGCAAGGAAATGAGTTTACAAACCATAGAACATGGGGGAAATGTTAGGATACTCATTGAAAGCTTGAATATGTTGGTAGTTTGATGTATCATGAAGTATATCAATTTCCTCCTATTTTCTATGATTTTGGATGAGTTACTATTCACACTTAGAGTTGTAATTTCATGTTTTTGATGCCAAAAATGAGTTCCTCATGGTCCAAAACCTTAGGAATAGGTGATGATTTCATGAAAAAGCTTAAGATTAAGAAAGTGGAATTTTTAGGTTTTTGAAGCTTAATTCGGAATGAACCAGTAACCGAGCTAGAGATGGAATTTGGTATTTCTGAGGCCATATTTGGATTCCTCATGAAAAATTACATGGAATAGAGGTATAATTCATCATTTTTGAGTTAGAAATGAATTTTTGGTGAATTTTTGAAGAATTAGGGTTTTATGAACACTTTTTGAAGAAAGTCATGGAACCATTAGCTTGAGTAGTTGTTTAAGAATGCATTAGGACTTGAAGAAGCCCAAGGAAGTTAGTGGGAGCATTGGTATTAAGTTGAAGAGTAAGAGAAAGCATGAAGGTAGCAATTTACCTATTCTTGCCTTATATTATCATGTGATTTTCAATGAGTTTGATGACTTACCTATGGTTTGCTATGATCAATTGTGATGCTTTGAGAATGTTGGCTGAATTAATTGAGGGTTTTGAGACCTCGGAATATCCAAAATACAAAACAAAACTCTGCCAAAATTTTTGTAAAATATTATGGCATAAATGTTCAAAAGTATTCACTTGATGTTTTATGATGATTATATGCTTAATGTGATAATATGATTACATGAATGGTGATTGCTACTGAGATTCTTTGAATCTCACCCCCCCTTCAATGACTAACCATGCTAGGAAGAATCAATGCAAAAGAGCTAAGGAAGGAGCAAAAGGCATGAAGAAGGAAATGATGTTGTAAGCCATTGTATTATAATGTGAATGGTTATTTGTGCCTTGCTTTGTATGAAATGGTAAAATAGTGAATATTATGTTAATGTTGCAGAACATGTATGAGAATTTCCAGTTCTCAATGTTGGAATATGAAGTTATATTCTACCAATTTACATGCCAAAATGAGTTTATTTGCATGGGTTTTGGCAAGTAAATTGCAATATAGGTTGCAACAAGGCATTTTACAGATGGGTCTGCTTAGCTCATCCGGGTTCTGTATTTAATGTGAGTTTAGATTTCTGGAAATTTTTACCAGATAGAGGACAAGTCAAGCTTTAGAATGACACCTAACTCATACCAATTGGAGTTGTATACAATTAATGGTGAATTTTAAAATTCAGGGTTCAGAACAAGGCAAGAATGGGAAAACTGAAAACTGAAAAAGTAAGTACTGGAAAATTCAAAAGCTAATATAAAATTATACACAACTCCAAATATTCAGTGGTTTATATTTATAAAAAGGTATATGTTTTAAGTTTCATATGCCACTAATTTGAAGTTAATTAGAGTTATATAATAGGATATATGGAGTTTTTCCCAAAACTGTTTCTATAAGAGTTGGATTATGACCCTTCATGATTTAAATTAAATTTATGCCCTGTATAAGTAAAATAAATATATAATAAAAATGTTTCTATAAGTGAACAAATAGAACTTTCTAATGACATAGATTATGCATGATTTGGTCTTGGATAGAATAAAATATGATTTTTCAAATTTGAGGCCAGAAAACTGGAAGATAGAAAAAATGACCTAATGAACAGTACATGTCCATGAAAGTACTGTACGAATTGGTTCAATGAAGTTACTATTTTATATTTTTCCCATGTAGATCTAAATTCAAGAAAATTTTAGAGACCTGAATCACATCAAGATAATTTTTTTTTTTATTTAGTTATGGATTTTCAAATTTATCGGGTAAAATGGAAATTGACAAGTGAACAGTACCCCGAATTTTGAAAAATTCTAATTTTTATTATATTATGATTCTAGTTTCTAAATCATGATGAAAGACATTTAGAATGATCTAATACATTGGAAATAGGTCTTAATATAAAGTGTTACAAGGCGCAGTCCACTTTGCTCCTTTCCCTTCTAGCCATAGGAGGCGATTTAGCCGTGGGGATCCCATCCTTATCCTCCCTAACCATATATCATCATAATCATATCATATATCATATCATCACCACCCAATCCACCATATATCACAATCTCATAATGCCATGTGGTGATACTCATGTATCATCATATAATCATCATCATCATCATGATCTCAATGTCATACTATGCATCATGTCATATCACAGCATTGTCACATATGTAATCATCATCATAATCAAGATCTAGCTGTGTGCATACCACAATATATAGAAAAATATACACACAAACACATCTATATCGTGGTATAAAAGAAACATGCATATATATACAAATATACATAATTATCATACAATACAAACAATACAAAAACTCAGTTACCTCATGTTGTTAATACCACACACACACTTCCAAAAGCTTTCTTGAACTCCAATCCCATGACTAGTCTTCTCTAATTAGCTAATAACCTTCACAACATCATAATATCTCAATTAACATACAATCCAAATATCTAAATTCCACAATTCAATAACTTTAAGCCTAACCCAAACCCCACATTCATACATCATTAAACTCATAGGAACCATTCAAACATCATTCAACCCCATACATTCAAATTAAACATTATTAAATTAAATATATCCAACATTCTCCCACTTGATCTAATTTTGATTTGTCAGTTAATATATCAAAGAATATTTAAGCAATATTACAAGAATCATGGCTGTAGGTCCTCTAATCATACGAGTATTACCTTTCATGTATCACAAGTAATATCCTTACTTTATGAGAAATTGTTTTATGAATAAACCTTAAATGTTTATTTGGTTCCTACCTTAACGTTCATCAATCTCACCAGAATTGTATACAATATATATCTTGAGTTGATGAACTACAACACGAATTTCACTACTTAAACACAACTCATCTAGATCACCCCAATGTGATATATCTCATATAATGTGTATGATCCCTCATATTCTTTAATTGCATGCTTTTAATTAAGGATCTTCTCTTTATGTGTTATATGACCATTTAACCTTATATGGTCAACGCACTTCTTTATGACATCAAATGAATCCTCAATTTGAAACCCAAGATAAAATTCAACATTTATGTAAACTTGCCTCTAATAAAAGGTCAAATCTAGCATTTATGGTGGAAGTTAGCAATTAGTAATTGCTCAGCAATCTCACACTCCTCCATAACATAATTTGTTCATCTAGTATTAGGATGTGTCATAATGTTGACATTTTAAAGTCAACTTATCCTACTAAATTGAACAAATGCTTTATTTTCCTAATTATTGATCTTTTATATGTAAGTATGAATTTCTAGCATTCTTTGCAGTTTATCATGTATTATCTAAGTAGAAATTGCCTTGAGATTTTTATAATATTCCTTTCACAAAGGCTATGTCAATTTCATGCACATTTAGACATACATTATGCCTTTGACTACTAATATGAAAGAAATATTCTTCTTATCTCTTTCCAAATCTCATTAGGGACGTAAATAAATGTGTCACATATGGCAAATAGACCTTATTCATGAATGTTCAAATGCTTACAAATATAGGTTCTCTATGATAATTTTAAAAATTGAGAATTATTTTTTTATGCATCTCTAAAGATACTTCACCTATATCTTTTACATCATAGCTCTTGCATAAAGTTATTATGCCTTTTGTGATATCTCAAGTCACTCATAATATGTCATCTATAAGTAAAATTAAATAGATAACTCAACTCCCACTAATTTAGTAGTATAAACAAGGATTCATGATGTTCTCTATGTTATCTAAAATGTGATCACATCGTGGAACTTCAACTACCACTACCATGGGAAATCCTACCTAACTAAATCCTCCTTAGTATTGATTTAATCCTTTACATTATTTCACATACATCTCTCTTTTATAATCATAATAAGAGTTATAGTTTTCCTAATATTTCAAATAAATTGGCACATAGATTCATGATAATAATGAAGGAATTATTCATTAATATAATAGAAAATTTCACTATCATTAATCCCTTTCTTTATAAAGAAAACATTTAACAAATAATCTTTAATTTGTAATACATAATATTGACTAGTGAATTTTTTTTTTTATTTTAAAGACTCATTTATGGCTAATTCTTTTAGCCTCACTAGCAATTATACAAATTCTCAAATGTTATTTGCCTTAGGATCTCTTATATTTATCATGAGATCATACCTTAATTTGGAATTTACTTCATTATATGTGAGAACATACGGGATTATTCTTAATGTTCATGTTCTAATCAAGTTTTTTAATGTACACCATGTAATTGCTAATGGTTGTTAAATTCTTAATCATAATTGGTCATAATTCAATCTATTGTTAAGATTGAAGTTGCATAATAAGAGTTTCATCCTTAACTATTTTTGAGATATCTCTTGTTCTTTATGAGATTTCTCTTCAGTAGTTAATAGGATCTATGACATTGATATTCTTAATTTCCAACATAACCAATTAGATTTTAGAACTTCATTATGTTTTAAATCATCTTATAAAAATAAGTTTCATGTAAAACTAGTGTTCCATCATAATTAGTGGTTTCATTCATCTTTATGTGATTATTCTTGATGGATTTGTCATATATTTGATCATTCCCACTAATTATGATATTCCTCAATGAACTTGGCATTTCCAATTTCTACATATCCTATATGTGATACATATTATAGTTTTTATCCTTTAAGCTTCTTGGCATTTCCATCCAAATATGTAATGAGACCTTCAGGAACAACCTTTATTCACTCTTACCTTTACAAAACAAGTCAATGAGAGCAAATCATTTAGAATAAGATTCCGACCTTACAGGCTTAAAAAAATGTATTTAATTATAAAAAAATGTTGGAACCTTATTTTAAATGCACATTGTTGTCTTAAGTGAATTTATCCATCACTAATATCCATTCCCTTAATTAATCTTACCATGTTAACCTGTTATTTGATTAACTCTCTACTTTTACTTTATATCCTTATTAAGGCATCATGTGCCTTATCTTAATTATAAAATAAGTAGTACTCATGAATTGTGAGAAATTAACAATAATATGAAAGGATCTTTAAAAACAATTAGAACATAAATACAAAAACCAGATACTAGTGTCTATAATCTCTAGCAATTAAATTCTTCCAGGCACACATGTATCTGCTTAATCTTTAATGCAGTTTATATATGAATTAGAGTTAATAAAGTTTTGAGATTAAATAATCTCATTCTTTATAAACCTTGTTAACTCTCTATAATGGAGACATTGATATTCTCTTCTATCACATAGTAGGAAGAATTTTTATCCTTGATATACTTTAGCTAAATAAGATTTAAAAATATATTAAAGATAAGAGTATAACTATTATTCTCCAATAAGACCTTTTGTGAGGAAATTACTCTTTATATACCTCTTTCTTCATGGTCTATCTTTGAAATTAAATAATTCCTTATTAGAATCTCATTTTAATCAAAATTTGAGCCCAATTTTTCTTCCACACATATATCCAATAAATATTTATTGTATATATCTCTTTATATGTGTATGAAAAATTTATAATGGCTCATACTAATGAGATATCTAATTAAGGATTGTGTGCACTAAGATTGATGGAGATTCTCTTATTTTGAGAGCTATGTCTCTTACTTGTATGGTATGTCATTTACATACCTTTAATGTCTATCTACTTTATAGAGAATTACTTTATAATTAAAATACTAAATAGTGACATATATCAAAATTACTATTGAATCAAGTGTTTTAATGATTTCAAACCAACTTTCTAAAGCTTGGAGAGAAGATATCAAAGGTGCATAAATGATCTCAAGTGGAGGAATTCAGGAAAAATTAGTACAAGAACAGATGTAGAATCTACAGCCATATTTAAATTGAGTAAAAGACTTTGAATTGGCAAAAAGATGTTTTTAAATTATGATTCTATGTTAATCCATGGAATATTTGAAAGACACCCACTAACAGACGAAGTTTGAAACATTTATATTGATATGCTATTTTGAAAATTCGAACTTTGGTTTTGAAAATTCGAATTTCGCATTGAAAATGAACAAGTCTGAAAAGAGCCTTCTCTGATAGACGAATTTTAACTTGAGAAATTCGAATTTTGATACTTGTCTGAAATAAGCCTTCTCTGACAGACGAACTTTGGCTTTTGAAAATTTGAATTTCAGACAAAGTATAACTTATGAAAAATGAAAAATTTGTCTAAAAATATGTCAAAGTTCATCTAAAAACTGAGTTTGAAAAGAGTATCAAAATGGCTCATTGACAGACAAACTTTGAACATGAAAATTCAAATTTCAGAAACAAAGCTTGTGAGTCTATTATAATGATATGTTGACATACGAATAATAGTATTCAGAAATTCAAACTTTGAAGTAAGTCTGAAAGGAGGCCTCTCTGATAAACGTACTTCACATTTTGAAAATTCGAACTTCGAATAGATGCACTATTGTACCTTATTGAACTGCCTACTGACAAGCGAATTTTGAGTATCAAAATATGAATTTCGAAGGCACTGTAGCAAAATGGAACAACTGTTCATACTTTCCAGAAGAACTTTAAACTTGAAAATTCGTATGTTTCAACATAGAAACATTTTTCAAATATCAAAATTTGAACTTTGTTTCATGATAGATGAACTTCGAATGTTCAATGTTGAAGTCTTTAGCTTTTGGTCTTCGCGAAATTCGTCTGTTGGCTAACCAAAATTCGAACTTTGAATGTCAGAAGCATTAAATGCGGTTGGTGAACGGATAGTTTTTCAGAGTAACCATTGGGTAACTTTTCCAACAGATAAATTTTATCTCTAACGTATAGTTAAGACCTAAATCTATAAATATAACATCATTTGAAGTTGTGGGTAACAAATTTAATTTTGTATATACTAAAACTCTGCCAAATCATCAACTCAAAGTCTCTTACTCTCACATACTTCATTTTTTGTACTCCAACTTTCATATACACTTTGATTAAGAGAGTTTATTCATTGTAAATAATCTTATCTTCATCTAGAAGAAAGATTTTCTTGTGATGGGATATCACAAGGGATTAGGGAAGCACTTAACTAGAATGCAAAGAAAGAAAAAGTGTGAGCTCTAAAAATAGAGCATCAACGTTGTACTGTAACATTTGCAAGAAGCCCACGAATTCTTGCAAGATAGTGGAAAATCTCAAGTGGTGGCTTGGAGACTGGATGTAGGTCAAAATTAAGAGACCGAACCAGGATAAACATCTGTGTCTTCCCTTCTCTATTACTGCTTTTACTGATTATTTATTTATATTCTGTTTTATCATCACCTTTGCTTTCCTCACTTTCTTAAAGTTTTGCAGAAAATTTTAATTTTCCCAATTCACCCCCCTCTTGGGAAGCCAGCATATCTAACAATTACATCTATTACTTATAAATAGATCTTGACATATTCAAATTATTTATGTACCCAAATATTTAGCTCTGTATTGAGATAATTGTATTAGTCCCATTATTTATACAATACTATCTCATACTAACATTAATGGGTGCAGAAATTTTAGGTCAAGATCTCCTAGAGTTAAGCATTTTTTCCTTTAGACTCTATAATTGTCGCTAATTAAACAAAACTCAAGAGATGAGAACAATACTGCAATTTCAAGATTGAACTTAAAACATACTTACATCAATTTTATATAAGGCGATCATCCATCACATTTAAAAAAAAATATATGCTTACCAATGTAACACATACTAAACATAAATTCCGTATCACCAAAATCTACTTGTGGGCAAAGATTTCAGCATAGCATAAATTTATATATCATTTATGATGAAACTAGAAGACATTCATACTTCCTAATACCTATGAGCTACTTAGAAAGTACAAGGCAACTTCTATTTCATCTTAATTAAGTATATATATTTATAATTATCTACCTATGGACAAAGATATGTTATAAGCATACACTTAAATTAGAATTGATGTATTTAAGTCCTTATGTGACATCTGTGTTTGTTTAAACAAATCAAGAATGCATGTCTTTAGTCATGTAAGGATGTTGTGGCTACTCCCTAACTATACATGCTAATCACAAGACATCTAGAAGCATTATACTTACAAGGATATAAATATGCAGTCATATAGGTATCACACAATGAGAATCATTTAATTAATTAATCAACTAAATCAGATATATAACTGATTAATTAAAAAATTCTCCCCATATGATTAAATCATAAATGTGCAATATTTTGTCCTATTAATTGGATGAAACTAGAATACATTCATATTCCCTAATACCTGTGGACTATTTAGGAAACATAAGGCCATTCCATTTTATCATAATTAAATGTGCAATTATAATTATTTCCCTATGAGTAAAGCTAAATTACAATTAAACATATAATTAGAATTGATATTTTAAATTCATATGTGATTTTATTAAATCAATAATGCATGCAACAATTATAAATGATTCATTGACTACTTAATTAAATGCATGCTAATCACAAATATCATAAATTATATGTAATTAAAATCATATATATGCGTAATCATTATGAGAATTTAAATAATTAATTTAATCAACCAAACAAATATGTGATTAAATAATTAAACAAATTCTCCCACTATTTTATTTATTTAATGTGCCTAGAAATTGTTTAAAAAAATTAATTTTGGGTTAATAAATAACTCGATTATTTTGCAAGAATCAAAATACTGTTATAAATATCTAAATAAAATTTTCCAAATTTTAGACAATTAAATAACACAAATAATAATTTGCAACATATTTTTAATAACCCAAAATTAATTATCCAAATTTCTAAACAATTAAAATGACACAAAAAATAAAAAATCAACCAACATATATGATCCAATATGCAAACATAGATCAAAATAGTCAATTGAAGCCAAAATAAAATTCTAGAATTTTAAATAATAAAATTTCAATCATCAAAATAACCCAAAATAAATTTCCAGAAAGCATTAAAGGGCCCAGAAATGTCTGTTTTTGTCTGAATTTGGAAGCCCAAGTTTATGTTCCAGAAATTAAAACAACTATTCGGCCCAATTTTTGCAAGCCCAGAACGTTGAAGCCTCATGTTTGGGAAGATTACAAAATAGACAATTAAACCCCAATTCACTGGCCCAATTTGCAGACATGTCATATATATATATAATTAAACAATCTAGTATATGTCGTTCGACCGTGCTGTCCCTAGCTTCTCTCGCACCGCTCTTGCCAATTTCAAAATTCAAATAGAGAAATTTATCAGACAACACGAAGAAGACATTTACACATGTTGATTTCAATAAGTTATACACATATTCTTCAATGCTGAAAATCAAAAAATTATGTGCGTTTCAAATTTCACACCCAAAGACCATATAATGCTTTGACGAAATTCCACACAGAAGATTCAAATCGAAAACATATAAAACAACCACCATCTGAATCTCGATTTTCCTTATCAGTTTGCACGTAATTTCGACATCAAAAAACACTATATCTAATCCTAGAAACTTGATTTGGTTTTCAGATTTCATCAGAATGCAAATAAATTTCAAAATTGAAATTTTAAGATACCAACAACTATATAAGCCTCAAACTCAGATGAAATTTCTGGACTCATAAAAAATATATCATATCAAGATGCAGGCAATGGTAAATAATATGCACTGATGTCACATGTTAGACAAATTCAATTTAAAAAAAAAATCTGTATATTGAATTCTCTCAAAAGATTATAAGAACAGCGGAAGATTTTATAAATACCTCTCTCCATACTAGATGATTTGATGCAGATATATTTGAAATTACTTAATCTAAATATTAGATCTGAAATTACATATAAAATTAGTTAGAAGAAATATAAGAAAATAATCTATGCAGACAGTTCTTTCAATTAGTTATGAGACTCAGTAATGGAGCCTAGGATTTAGTTCCAACTAGTTGAGGAACCAAAGCATATGTTAAACTCAACTCAGTCTGCCTCTATTTAATAACCTTGGCCATCATCGATTATTAAATTTAAATTTGAATTTGAATTCAAATAAAGATAAAGATAAAATCATGACTGAGTTTATCCTTTATTTCCTAAAATTACTCAACTAATAATATCTTCTCTTGAAGATAAGAGCCACACTAAGTTAAGATATAATTAATTTGCAACACCGTACCTCCTGACAATTCACACTTGACCAAAAACTTCAAAATCTAACTAAACACAACCAAACATCTCAAAACAACTCCTCAAATCTTTAGAACAGATGAAATGAACTCAAAAAGGCCAAAATTTGGGTTGGGGCTGAGGCCACTACAGTACTGCCGCAGCTCCAGCCTCCCTTGTCTTACATACACTTCTGCCTCCACTAGCCTTGCGGCTTGTTTCCTTGCGCCGCGGCGCCACCCTCTGATTTTCATATCAGTAAAACTCAACATCCCAGATGAACTTCTGACACACATAACTTCATGTTCTGACCTCCGATTGACTTGATTCTAACTCCTACAAGTCAATCTAGTCTCAAACTATCCATGGACACCACTTTTACCTTAATCCAACTCAGTATAAAGATTCTAGAGCCTTGACACTGTTTTAGCCACTTATTGACCAAAACTTACCACTAACAACCTCCAATTGCCATCTAAGGCAAATGGCCACTCAAAAACCATTTATACAGGTCGAAAATCCCCAAACCAACTTCTCCAAAGAGGTTTCACCCCAAAGGAACTACTACTTTAAGATTTGACCTCTTGGAACTCCTATTTGACAAATCAGGCTACAGGCTCTAAACCACATCAATCAGGCCAAATTCTAACTTTCATCATACATAACACATAACATACATTTCCACAGATAAAGCCATACATACATCTGTCCATAACAATCCTTACAACATCATATATACATTACAAAACCTTCTATCCTACTTGGCACAATATACATTATCCAAAATACATACTCTACGTAGACTATTCCCACATATGTAGCTACTCCAACAGCTTCTCCGGACTAGTGCCAGAACAATCATCTGAAAGATTAATTCATGGGAGAGGGTGTGAGACAATGTTTCAGTAACCGGGATAACCACACACATACATATATACATATATAACTCATACAATCCATGAATGTAACGTGAAATGAATAGAATGCATGTCTCCCTCACAGGGATTTCATCCTTATCCTCCCTAACACATATATATTCCATCCTTATCCTCTATAACGTATACAATCTACCATTATTCTCCTTAACATATATAATCCATCCTTATTCTCCCTAACATATATATATATATCATCATATATAACATCGCAATTACATCATCACCATCTAATCCATCATATATCACAATCTCACAATGTCATGTGGTGATACTCATGTATCAACATATAGTAATCATCATCATCATCATGATCTCAATGTCATGCTATGCATCATATCATATCAATATGTTCATCACATATATAATCATTATCTAGCTATGTGCATACCATGATATATAGAAAACAGTATACACAAATACATCAATATTGTGGTATAAAAGAAACATGCATATATACCCAAATATACATACTATTATACAATATAAGCAATACAATACAAACAAACACCCAGTTACCTCAAGTTGTCAATACTACATATGCAGATTCCATGAACTTCTCAATTCGTCCAACATGCTTGAACCCCTCTCGGTTAACTAAACAACCTTCATAACACATTATACCTCAATTAACCACATATACCATATAACCAAACATTGCAATTCAACCAATTTATGCTTAACCCAAGGTTCCTACACCTCATTTCATACATCAACAAGCTCCTAGGAACCGTTTAAACATCACATAATTCCATACAACTGGGATTCCTTATACTCTTATCTAAGAACAACCTAGGATTAAGCTTTAAACACATATAATCCCTTCAAAATTCACACCCAAACCACAAGAACACCAAAACACACTTCATTAACCTCATTTCATTCATTTCAATATGTGGATTTCGGCTAGAACCAAAGATCCAAACTTATAACAAAAAAACCCCAAATTCTAGAGGGAGCAGTAGAAATCACTTACCAACCTGAATCTAAGCTTCCAGAGGCTGAAAACAACTCTCAATAGCCAAAACTCTTAAACCCTAGTAGAGCTCTTCACGATTTCCCTTTATTTTCTTTCTTTCTCTCACATCCGACTGACCGAAATGTTTTTGATTTATCCAAATTTCTCAACTCTTGCCATGGCTCCAGACATCTCATTGTGGCTCCACCAGTTTTTAGTCGAAAAGAGCCAATGGACATGCTTTCACCGTGGAGGCTCTGCTTCAGGTCACAGTGTGGAGTCCAATTTCTCCCCACTTGAGCCTTCCTTTGTCCTATTTCTTCCGGTTCTGAACATAATACCAAAAGAAAGTCATGAGGGGTGTTACAGTTCCTGGTTACTGAGACTTTTTCTCACACCCCTCTCCCATGACTAACCTTTCAAGTGACAGTTTTGGCATTAGTCCAGAGAAGACGTGGCAATAGCATCGGATGTGAGAATACTAGGTCTATGTAGTTATTGTGTAGTTGGATTTGTAACTTGTTCCAAGTAGGATATGATGTTTGTAATGGATAGCTTAAAGGATTTGATAAGAATTGTTATGAATAGATGTATGTATGTTTATGTATGTGGAAATGTATGTTATGTGTATGTATGATAAAAGTTGGAATTGGGTTTGATTGGTGTGTTTTAGGGCCTATAGCCCATTTTGTCAAGTAGGGGTTCCAGGGGGTCAAATCTCAGAGGAGTGGTTCCTTTGGGGTGAAACCTCTTTGGACAAGTTGGTTTAAGGGTTTTGGACCTGTATGAATGGTCTTTGAGTGACCATTTGCCTTTGGTAGTAATTGGAGGTTGTTAGTAGTGAGTTTTGGTCAAAAGTGGCCAAAACGGTGTTAGGGATCCAAAATCTCCATATGGAGTTGGATTGAGGTGAAGTTGGTGTTTATGGATAGATTGGGATTAGATTGACTTGTAGGAGTTGGAATCAAGTTAATTGGAGATCGGGGGCATAAAGTTATGCGAGTCGGGAGTTGGACCATGTGTTGAGTTTTGCTGGTGTGGAAACCAGCATGGGGCATCACGGCTCCAGTGTCCAGGCCGTGGTGCCAGTTGAGATAGAAGAGTATGTAAAACAGGGGGAGGCTGGAGCCGTGGCAGTACTGTAGCTGTCGTTGCCTCAGCCCATTTTATGGCGTTTTTGGGTTCGTTTTCACTATTATGAAGTTTCAGGAAGATATTTTGAGATGTTTGGGTTGTGGTTGGTTGGATTTTGATGGTTGTGGTCAAGTCTAAAGGCATTAGGAGGTAGGATGTTACATTTTGGTATCAAAGCAATGGTTTTAGGCCATTGTTTCTGTTTGAAGAACTACTTGGCACAATTTTAAATACATAGACTATATTCCCACTGCAATACTAGTCCAGAACCATATAATTGAATGTTTTGTTGCTTGTGTGTAGGGAAAATGTCTCGCAGAGGAAGACAGAGTAACAGTGATCTCATGAGGCAGATGCATGAGATGTTGGCTAGTTTCAATAATCAGGTGAATACTCAGGAGAGACATTGAACAAGTTGTAAGAGCGAATAGATAGGCAAGAACAGGGTGACATGAACGAAGAGGCTAGCATGTTTATGGACTTGAATGTAGGAGAGGATAAGAATGAAAATGTGGTAGAGCCTGAATGAGAATGTAGGAGGGGTATCTCTTCATAGCTAAAGAACTTTCAGAAGTTTAATCCCTCGGCTTTTGAAGGTACCATGGATGTTTCACAGGCTGAGGATTGGATAGAACAATTGGAGAATATCTTCAGTGTAATGGATTGCACCTCAGAGCAAAAGGTGCAACTGACAGCATTTAAGCTTGAAAAGAAGGCTAAACATTGGTGGAGGAGTATTCTCTCGAGTGTTGAAGCAATGAGTCCTCCTATGAAATGGGAATAATTTAGGAATGGTTCTTTGCACACTACATTTCTCCAGCCTTAATAATGCAAAAGGAGGCTAAGTTCCTAGCTTTTCGACTAGGGAACCTATCAGCCAATGACTACATTGATCAGTTTTTGGACTTGACGAAATATTCCACTTATCTGAATAATTTTCCTGATGATAGGTGGATGGCTCAGAGGTTGTTTGAGGGAGCCTATCTAGTGATCAAGGAACAGCTATCTATGGTAGAGTTTGTGTCCTTTGAGGACTTGTGTGTGAAGATTCATGCCCTATACAGAAGGATGAAGGAGGCTGAGGAGCATAGAAGGAATTACATGATTCGGGCATTTTCTCACCTAGGACCTACAGTAGGAATCAGTAAAGGTAGTGGTTCAGGTAGTGGTAGTAGCGCTAGCAGCACAGCCGCTAGTGGAGGAAGAGGTCGACATAATAAATGCCGTCATGGTAGAGGTAGAGGCAGGTTTGGTCGGGATCAGTCTAACGAAGGTCGGTTTGGTAAAGGACCCTTTTATTGAGGAGGCTTTGAATAGGGGAGTTCCAATTAGAGTGAGCATGCAGGAAGGGACTCCACACTATCCTAGTATAGTACAGGTAGTGCATCAAAGACGTGCACAAAATGTGGGTTGAGCCATGGTGACCATTCGTGCTTGATTTGTTTTAATTGTGGGAGACTAGAACATATTGCTTGAGGTTGTCATGAGCCACGGTGTGATAATGTGATGAGGTGGCCCATGATGCCTACATGAGTCTTTGCCATCACCCGACAGAAAGCGGATGTAGCGCCTAATCTGATTAGAGGTAAACTTAAACTCAATGGTTATTCTATTCATGCTATGTTTGACTCAGATGCATCGCATTCCTTCATTTCTTTTGATTGTGCTCAGAGATTGGGTATTGTGTCAATGGAGTTGCGTTTTGTGTTGTTAGTGTCCACACTCACGGGAGTTTCATTAAGAACTGCTCAAGCTTCTCTGAATTATGTGGTTCTTTTTGAACACCGAAGCACTACTCTGGATCTAATCGGTTTGTTGTTGCAAGAGATTCATTTTGTCTGAATAATGCTATTCTCAACTGTGCTCAAAAGACTGTATCCTTGCCTTTGAATATCCTTAGTGTTGAAGGGGATGAGAATGTTTGTTTGTCCTTTGCCTAAGTTGACAAGTATTTAAGGAAAGGTTATCAAGGATTTCTGGTTTTCTTCTCTGTGAATGTGGATATGGAAGGAGGTTTCGAAAGATACCCAGTTGTGAATAAATATCCTGATGTGTTTCCAGAGGAGATCATCAGTTTGCCACCCCCCCGAGAACTGGAGTTTTTCATTGATTTGGTGCCCAGGACTAGTCCTATTTTGAAGGCTCCATATCGAATGGTACCGTTTAAATTGAAGGAACTCAAGAAGCAAATTGAGGATTTGTTGAAAAGAGGTTTCATCAGACCTAGTGTCTTGCCTTAGGGAGCTCCAGTGTTATTTGTCAAGAAGAAGGATGGTAGCCTCAGATTGTACATTGATTATAGGCAGGTAAACTGAGTGATGATCAAGAATAAATATCCTTTACCTAGAATTGAAGACTTGATTAATCAGTTGGCAGGCGCCTCCGTATTCTCTGAAATTGATTTGAGGTCAGGATATCATCAATTACTAGTGTGTGCTGAAGATATGCCTAAAATGACTTTTCGAACTCGATATGGTCATTATGAGTTTCTTGTGATACCATTCAGGTTGACCAATACCTCGACAATCTTCACAGATTATATGAAAAGGGTGTTTCAGCTATATTTGGATAAATTTGTGATGGTTTTTATTAATGACATTCTGATCTACTCCACGAGTAAGAAAGAGCATGTGCTTCATCTTTAGATTGTGTTGCAAGTATTGCAGGATCACCAACTGTATGCTAAGCTCAGTAAGTGTGAGTTTTGGCTACGGGAGGTGAAATTTCTAGGTCATGTAATTTCTACAGAAGGAGTAGTAGTAGACCCTAGTAAAGTAGAAATGGTGTTGAATTGGGAGAGACCGCGATCGGTAATTGAAATTTGGAGTTTTCTGGGATTGGCTGGATACTACCAAAGATTCATTAAGGGATTCTCTCAGCTTGTATGTCATTGACTAGACTCACTTGTAAGGATTGATCTTTCATTTGGGATGATAGGTGTAAAAGAGTATTCTAAGAGCTGAAGGTTTGTCTGACATCCACCCCAGTACTCATTATCCCTAACCCATTGGAGCCATTCACTGTTTATATGGATGCCTCTAAGAATGGTCTAGGGTGTGTTTTGATGTAGCAAGGCAGAGTTATAGCGTATGCTTCAAGGTAGTTAAGACCTCATGAGGAGAACTATCATACTCACGACCTTAAGTTAGCAGCTGTAATGTTTGCTTTGAAATTATGGAGGCATTATCTCTATGGCGCTCAATTCGAGGTGTTTAGTTATCACAAGAGTTTGAAGTATTTGTATGGTCAAAAGAAGTTGAACTTGAGGCAGAGGTGTTGGGTTGAGTTCTTGGTGGATTATGAGTTTGCTTTGAAGTATCACCCTGGGAAAGCCAATATTATGGCAGATGCATTAAGTAGAAAATCGATCCATATGGCCACAATGATGATAAGGGAGCAACAGTTGCTGGAAAGCTTGAGAGATATGAAGTTATCCATTAATGTCCATCTTGGAGTACTAGTAATAAGTTCCATCAGTGTATCAAGTGATTTATTGACAAACATTTGCTATGCTCAGATGGAGGATGACTATCTTTTGAGCATTCGGGACCAGATTGAAATGGTGGAGACCTAGGACTTTGATATTCTGGAGGATGGTATCATCCAGTACCATGGTCGAGTTTGTGTGCCAAATGTTGTAGGGTTACAAGAAATTATTTTGGAGGAAGCTCATAAGAGCAAGTACACTATTCACCTAGGTATCACTAAGATGTACTAAGATTTGAAACGAGGTTATTGGTGGCCAGGTATGAAAAAGGACATCGCAGAGTTTGTGGCAAGATGTCTAATCTGTCATAAGGTAAAAATTGAACACTAATTGCCTGCTGGTACGTTGCAATCTTTGGAGATCCCATAGTGGAAATGAAATAGTGTTTACATGGATTTTGTGATGGGATTACTGAGGACCTCTTTAGGACACAATAGAATATGGGTCATTGTGGATAGGTTGACAAAGTTGGCCCATTTTCTTCCAATTTGGGAAACTATTTCGATGGAGAAGTTGGCTCAGTTGTATGTTAATGAGATTGTAAGGTTGCATGGAGTCCCGATGAATATAGTGTCGAACAGAGACCTAGGTTCACATCCAGGTTTTGGAAATCTCTTCAGAAGGCCATGGGGACGAAGTTAAGTTTCAATACTGCTTATCACCCTCAATCTGATGGGCAGACTGAAAGGATAATTCAGACTTTAAAGGACATGCTGCAGGCGTGTGTTCTAAAGAACAAAGGCAATTAGGATCAGTTCCTGCCGTTGGTTAAATTTGCCTACAATAACAGTTTCCACTCAAGTTTGCAAATGGCTCCATATGAAGCGTTGTATGGAAGGAAGTGTAGATTGTTGTTATGTTGGATTGAACTCAGTGAAATGTGTCTTTTGGGCTCGGATATTATGGATCAAACCTCTCATCAAATAAAGAGTATTCGTCAAAAGCTTCTTACTGATCAGAGTTGACAGAAGAGTTATGTAGACAGGAGGAGGAGACCATTGGAGTTTGATGCTAGAGATAATGTGTTTTTGAAGGTTACTCCTACTACTGGTGTTAGAAGATCGATTCATGCAAAGAAGCTCACTCTGTGGTATATGGGTTCATACCAAATTTTTGAACGAATTAGGCCAGTGGCGTATCAAGTGGTGCTACCGCCTAGTCTTACTGGATTGCATGATGTTTTCTGTGTGTCTCAACTCAAGAAGTATCATCCAGAACTGTCTCATATAATTGATGATGAGGTAGTTCAAGTGCGAGAGGATTTGACTTTTGAAGTCGCGCCGTTGCAAATTCTAGATGTTAAAGAGAAATAATTGAGGAATAAGACCATTAAGTTGATAAAGGTCCAATGGAGCAGCTTAACATTCAATGATGTCATGTGGGAGACGGAAGAATCCATGAGAAGAAAGTATCCAGAGATATTTGCTTGAGGAAAGAGTAAAATTTCGAGGATGAAATTTGTATAAGGAGGGGAGAGTGTAACATCCCTTATGACTTTGTTTTAGCATTGTGTGCAGCACCGAAGGAAAGAGGATGGAGGAAGGCTCAAGTGGAGTCTGAAAGAGCTCCACGCCATGGCAAGAAGCAGGGCTGCACCGGTGAGAACCATTCCAGTGGTGTTGTTTCGGTTGAACATGGTGGCACCGCGGTGAAAGGTCCTGGAAACATGGCGAGAATTACGATTTTTGTTTAAATCCAGATCATTTCAAATGATCGGGAAAGAAAGAAACGGAGGAGAATCGTGGGAGCTCTGCTAGGGCTTGTTTGATTCAATCATTGGGAGTTATTTTTAGCCTCTAGAAGCTTGGATTCACGTTAGTAAGTGATCCCTACTCTTCCCTCTCCATTTTCTTTAATTAAAACTTGGGATTTTTCAGTTTTATGTCGAGATTTCTAGTTTAGGATGAAATCCACCGATTGAAATGGATAAAATGAGATTAAAGAAGTGTGTTTTGGTGTTCTTGTTGCTTGGGTATGAGTTTTGAAGGGTGTATGTATAATTTGAACTTAACCCTAAGTTGTTCTTGGTTAGGGCTCTTAGGAATCTGAAGTGTATATGGTTGAGTGATGTTTGAGTGGTTCTTAGGAGCCTATTGATGCATGAAAGAAGTATTGGAACCTTGGGTTAGGCCTAAAACGGTTGAATTGTGGTTCTGGTTAAATGGTATATTGTGTTAATGGAATAATTGTGGTATTGTGAAGGTTGTTTGGTTAACCGAGAGGGGTTCAAGAATGTTGGACAATTCAAAAAAGCTTGTGGAACCCGTGTGAACATGGTATTGACAACCTGAGGTAACCGAGTATTTGTTTATGTGATTATATGTGGATATATATATGTATATATGTATGTTCCTTTTCATACCACGATATTGATTGTGTATGTGTATGGTTTTTCTACATATAGTGGTATGCATGGCTAGTTGATATGTGATGATTGTATATGTAGTGTAGGTATGATATGTAGCATCCCCATTCCATTGCATGCTAGCATGTCCATATGATGCTTGTGATGATAATGATGTATATATGTGTATAGAGGTATGTTAGCATGACATTGACATCATCTCCATATGATTGAATAGGACAATATAATATGATGAAACATCCCCGTCACTAAATCCTCTCCTTGGGAAAGTCAGGTGGCAGTGGATTTGGAGATGCATCTTCCCTAAATTACCATTAATTCGTGATGGTCTAGGGAAAGGAGAGCCACGGTTCGAGCTCTAGTGTAACCATTAGCCGGGTTGTATTAGGGTAAGGTGAGTTTGGTGATGTCCTAGAATCAGTCTTCACCGACTGTTGGAAGGGAATCATCTATTAAAATGTCTTGTGATAACGACAACTTGTGGTTCTAGTCATGTATGAGGGAGAACATGCATACCATTCATTAGCATTATCATTGCACGACTGTGTGAGTCAGTATGTATATATATATATATATTGTATGTGGTTATTCGCGGTTACTGAGACTTTGTCTCACACCCCTTTCCCATGACTAACCTTTCAGGTGATGGTTCTGGCACTAGTCTAGAGAAGACGCGGGAGTAGCATCGAATGTGGGAATACTAGGTCTATGTAGTTATTGTATAGTTAGATTTGTAACTTGTGCCAAGTAGGATAGGATGTTTGTAATGGATAGCTTAAAGGAATTGATAAGGATTGTTATGGATAGATGTATGTATGGTTATGTATGTGAAAATGTATGTATGATGAAAGTTGGAATTGGGCCTGATTGGTGTGTTTTAGGACTTGTAGCCTATTTTGTCAAGTAGGGGTTCCAAGGGATCAAATCTCATAGGAATAGTTCCTTTAGGGTAAAACCTCTTTGGACAAGTTGGTTTAGGGGTTTTGGACCTGTATGAATGGTCTTTGAGTGACCATTTGCCTTTGTTGGCAATTGGAGGTTGTTAGTGATGAGTTTTAGTCAAAAATGGTCAAAAATGTGTCAGGGGTCCAGAATTTCCATACGGAATTGGATTGAGACAAAGTTGGTGTCTATAGATAGATTGAGACTAGGTTGACTTGTAAGAGTTGGAATCAAGTTAATCGGAGGTCGAAACATAAAGTTATGGTCATCAGGAGTCCACCCTAGGTGTTAAGTTTTGCTGGTGTGGAAACCAGCATGGGGTGTTGCGGCTCCAGTGTCCAAACTGCGGCGCCAATGGAGACAAAAGAGTATGTAAAACAGGGGAGGCCAGAGCCATGGCAGTACTGTTGCGGTTGCAGCCCCACTCCATTTTCTGGTGTTTTTGGGTTCGTTTCCTTTCTTCTGAACTTTCAGGAAGATGTTTTGAGATGTTTAGGTTATGTTTGGTTGGCTTTTGACGGTTGTGGTCAAGTCTTGAGATGTCAGGAGGTAGGGTGTTACAGGGGATTCCATTGATACTCACAAAACAAAATCTCAATTGTCCAAAATTCTTGATAAAAAGTAATTTTATATCAATATTAAATTATTAATAAAAAAATTCCTTTTTCTCTTTCACATTCTTCTCTCTCTCCTTCTCTTTCTTTCTCTTTCCCACTATTTTCTCTCAAGCCCAACGCTTCTCTCTTTCTTTCCCTTTCTTATTCTCCCTTTCTCCTTCTTTCTAGTCTTTCCCTCTATGCTTCTTCTTCTTCTTTAAAAGTTGTAGTCTAAAATTAATGGTCTCCCATTCTAAACTTCCTCTCTCTCTCTCTCTCTCTCTATCTCTCTCTCTCTGTGTGTGTGTGTGTGTGTGTGTGTGTGTGTGTAATGATTCAGGCTCGAGACTTGGTACTCCCTCGGTTCCTTTCCCATTCTCATCAATATAAGCATATACACATATACACACATACATACATACATTTGATAATAAATACATGTATGATGTGTGTTTGTTACATCTTTTTGCATTGGAAAATGTTTGCCGTGACTGTCAACTTTTTTTGTGATAAAAAGTGTAAATCTTGATAGAAAACTTAACACTGCCAAGAAAAGAGTAATACAGAGATAAAGACAAAGGAGGGAAGGGGTGTTTTCCCTAAATGTTCCCCTACAAATCTCTTCCCACCTCCCTTTTTTAAAAAAAAAATTATTTATTTGAAGTTTTAAAATTATAAATATCAAATACTAAATTTTATAGTATTATATATCTCAATTTATTACTTACATTTAATTATTTAATAAATGTATATTTTTTTTTAGTTTTAGTTACATCAACAAGATTTGAACCTTGAACTACTACTCACACTTCACCTGATCCTTAATTGACAAAAAAAATGTAGCCTTAATTTGTTATTAGTTTGTAAATTTTATTATGAGTGAGAGCTAGCTTGACATTCCACTTCTTCAAATTTTTTTGGTGACCAACTTCTTCAATTTATTTTCTTGTAGAATATGGATCTTCTGGAGTTATTTCAAGAAAAGTAGATGTATACAGCGATGGTATTATATTAATAGAGAAGTGTTTACAAGAAAAAAACTAATAGAAGATTTGTTTCTCTCAGGATTGAGCTTGAAGGGTTGGGTCTGTGAGTCATTGCCACATACAATAATTCAAATGATGGATTCCAATTTATTACAAGGAGATGAGCAACATATCGATAATATATTGACATCTACATCTTCCATTTTTGAATTGGCTTTTAATTGTGGCACTGATTCTCCATAAACACGTATCAATACAGCAGATGTTGTAGTTTCATTAAACAAGATCAAGATCATGTTTATGGAAAGGCAACAATGTCATATTTGAATAAGCGTGAACTTTATTTGCAATTTGTGTTGTCTATTCTCCATTTGTTTTGAGTATCCCTTTGTTAGACTATAAATGTATTTTTTTTATCAAATATTGGGGACGAAATGAGTTGTGACAATTGTAGTATTACATGATTGATTTATCTTTATGGTTGCACACACACACATATTATTTCGTTATGCACCGAATCAAATGTAATAACATTACAAAATTTCCATACAATCTAATCCAAATCTAATCAAAAGGCAGTTAAGTCAATTTTGATTGAATAGGTAAGCTGAAATTTGATTTCATATAATCTGTGTAATTTCATGATGATTTAATTTCCATCTAATTATCACAAAGCGTTTGTCTTGGGAGTCAATAATTTATGTGAGGAATGTGTTTGCATCCATCGTTGTTAAATGCTTTGATTTTAACAAAAATTGAGAGGTAGAAAAAAGTATTAAAATAATAAATTAGAAATATAACAAAAACTAGACGGTGTATTTGGTGTAGATTAATTATGAATATAATTAGCCTCATAAATAAAAAAAGTATTAAAATTATAAAATAAACATAAACTAAGATTTACATTGTCTACTATTAATGGTAAGTTCAATCTCTTCTTTTAGTTTAATTTCTAGAACTGACAAGTCATCTTTTTAAGTTTTCATCACCTCCAGTCTCTTTTTGTCATGAGCAACTTGCATGCTTTCTTTTTCAACAATAAAGAATTAGGGAAGAAGGCATTAAATGGAAATCCACATAGATAAATGCTCTTTCATCTGAATTTACTTGAAACCAATTGATCTGTGCTACTGCGTATGAGAGAGATTATTAGTGTCGTTAAAATTGTGATAGAAATGATGTTTAAGTTTTTTTTCTTTTGCCTACGATGTTTAATTAATTAATTAGTTATACGTTTGAGATATTGTTAATTAAATTAATGGCTTTCCGTTTGTCCTATCCAGGGGCTTACTTGCTTCTCAAGCTTATCATCTTCCCCCTTCCTCAATGGACTCTGGTTTTTTGTCCTTCGTTCCCTTCAAAATTAAAGAAAGAAACTGTTGGAAAGAAAAGAGCAAAACGTTCAAAAAAAAAAAAGAAAATTAGGATGACGCAACTTATATTTGGACCTTTTGATTTGTTCTCTTTTATTGGACTCCATTTGGATCTCCCACGGGCCTCACATGTGGTTTTGGGGCCTTTTATCACATTAAAAGTGGTGCCTCTTTTATTTACCTAAAAAAAAGTGCCTCTCTTACCGCTAGCTCCTGCAGCCTCCATGGACCATTGTTTTGAACAAATCAGAGAGATTGGGCTCGAGAGGGCAGTACACTACACAGAACTGAAAGAAAATGCGCCTTTTTGACAAAAAAAAAAAAGAGTTGGGTCTCTCACCGACTCTTGATTTTGCAGCACATGTATTCCCCTACTCGGTGCAGCAAATATATTTACTGTAGACGATAAATCCACAAATGTTGTCCCTCCATTTTTTATCAATTTTTTAATGTTTAAACAAATAGAATTATAGATAAAGTTTGGCTAAATATATATATATATATTAAGAAATGCATGTTCGTGTCTGTTTGGTGAATAGATTAAGAGAATGTGATCTTCATCTTGGATATAATAAAAAATTAAACAAAATCACTACAATCTTCTCGGATATTATCCCTTTTGTCACACCCCAAATGCTATGCAAATAGCGCAAAAATGAAGAAAAAGAGAAAAAATTAACTTTCATGATAAAAGTTGATTTAGGAAAAATCACCACCAAAATTTTAAGGAATATTTTCCTTAAAGTTTTCAAAAGTCAAATAAAAAGGGGTATGATGGTTTGCGTAAACAAAGTTGAGTTTAAGAGCTGATTGTGAATGGGGAAGATGTTAAGCACCACGATACTCATTTCTAAGAATGATTATTTTAAATTAACTAAGTAAATTAATATGGTTAAGTAAATAAAGGAGATTTGGAAAAAAAAATAAAGAAAAGAAATTAAGAAAATAACGTTAGAAAATATTTATTTATTTATAAGGACGAACTTGACCTACGATAAGAGCTTAGGGCCTACGTATCCTGCGATGAGATCAAAGTCCACATAGTTTGACGTAATAATGTGTACCAGTTGATTAGTATTTTTTATTATAATTTGTGTGATAAGATAAAATTAATTGAAAATAATTTACCATTTTACAAATAAAATAATTTTATGAAATTTGGATTAATATGTTTTAATTTGTAAAAGATAATTTAATTTTACTTACTTACTTTTATTTTATTTCATTTTGAAAATACTTTTACGTAATCTTATTTTTCTTTAATTTATGAAAATACCCTTTTTTGGGTTTTTAAAAATATATTTCTTTTTGTATTTTTGGGAAATTATTTCTTAATAATTTATAAAATTAATTTACCTGCTATAGACTCATCATGCCTAATAGATCAATTTCTCAAGTACCTACAAAAGTTTTTAACCCCACGGTATAATGGTTATATTATGTATTTTAAGGCATAAGAAAAAGAAATTATTATTATTTTTATGAGATATTATTATTTTCTAAAAAAATAAAAATCACCGTACAAATAATTATTATACATTTGAATGAATTGCATATAACCTGACTTATACATTTATATGGACTCACTGTCTCACGCGATAATATGATTACTTAAAATAACTTCAGAAGTTCCAAAACTACTGAGGTGCGGCTATTTAACCAATTAATATTATTATTATTATTATTATTATTATTAGGGTTTCATTTTTAGGTTATTATATTTATTATTATTATTATTTTAAAACAAAGAATTGGAAAACATTTTTATATTGGTATAAGGCATCTGGAAATATTATTTTATTATTATTATTTATTTATTTTTTTTATAAAATTGTTTTATAAATAATTGTTATAAATTTTAACCACACAAACTAGTTGACGTGCCTATATGGACTCATTATCTCATGCAACAAAGCAATTAACCAAAATACCTATAGAAATTTCAAGGTACGGTTATTTGGGTAATTATTATAAGATATAAAAGATTGATTATTGAATAATTGTTATTATTAAAAAACATTAGAAAAATTATATGATTATCTAAAGTATATTTATTTTTAAGAGAAAAAGTGAAAACTATTCTAATAAACATAGGTTACTCAATCTTACACAACAAAATGATTAACTTGGATACTTACATGGGTTTAAAAATCTGACACAGCATAATTGGCTTCAAAAAAAAAAATTCTCTTTATTATGTTGTATGTTTATCATTATCACCATTATTATGTTATTAGATTTATTATATACCCCTTTTAAAAAAGGATTTAGAAAATACTATTATATTTATTTAAAATACCATTTTCTTCCTTTATTTTTTCTTTTTCTCAAAAAGTCTTTTCATAAATAATCGTTATTTATATTAATAATCCTAAGTTACTCGGCTGGACTTACGTGTCTACATGAACTCACCATCTCACCCAGCTTAGCGATTAACTCGGATACCTGCATGAATTCAAAATTCTCATGTGGCATAGTTATACACTAATTGGCTTAAACTATTTCTTTTTATTATGTGTTTATTTATTTACTTATTTTTTGAAATGAAATTTTTAGTAGATACACCATTGGATCTTTTAAACATTTTTTCTAATTTTAATTTTAAAGGAAAAGTTCATAAAAATAGATTAACATAAAATCCTCTTTTCATTAGTTGCAAATTCAAACATTGGATGCTACATGAACTTGCTTAGATTAATTTCTAGTAATTTCACAAACACATGCCATATCATAAAGTCTATGAAGTTAGGAAAGCTTTTATGGATGCAAATCCTGCTACCCCTTTGCTAAACTTGGACACAAAACTAGTAAAAAAAAATCACCAATTCATATGGCATGTCATACTTAATGAGTAGAGGCACGGTTCTAATGGCTCAAATTCATAACCCAATCAAGCCCCTCTTAGGATCAAAAGTGATAACAAAGAAGAGTCTCAGAAACAGACACGCGAAATAAATTTGACACATAAATATGGATGAGATTTCTATAGTAAATAATGTTCCTATCTAGTCTAAGGCTAGAGCATTTCGTCAACATTATCCAAGCAAAACCCCTTTTAAAATAACAAACATCACTAGAAGATTTATGCCCTAGAAGGTAAATCTTTATGTTTGTGAATACAAGGCCTGAGGCTAATCTAATGCACATGAATCAATAAAAACTCCAATCACAAGTTCATTCACATTGTGACTCAAACTAATAAAGAATATACGAACATATAATCAAAAAATGTTCATCAATCAAGCGACAATACAATGATCCTATAAAGCCTATCACCTACGATTCATCAGTTGAAACCCCAAAATGTTCTAATCACAAGTTTCACGTATCAGATAGCAATTTCCCAACACTAATTAGAGGCACAAGTGTCCATTAACACAGAGCAGTCTCATAATTTGAAGATTCCATAATAAAATTAAGAACTTGAAAAAGGAGGGTTACCTGATTAAAGTCCCTATTACCTTAATCTTGTTCCCTAAAACCTTTTGCTTCGTGGAACTTCTGCTTGCTCAAGAACTGCTTTCTTCCTTTGTCTCTCTCTCTATCTCTCTCTTTTACCATCAATCCCTCTATGTTCTACCTTAGGGTTTCTGCTGCCACCAACTTTGTTTCCTAGGTTTTTCTCCCTTAGGTTTCTTGGCGTAATCTCTTAGGGTTTTTCTCTACCTCCTTTGCAATTCTCTTCATCCCCCTTTTATAGGACACCAGTGAGTGAAGAAGAAAAGAATCCCGAGCACGTGGTTGCTCAATTACATCCTCCCATTCCCAATTGCTCGACCGCGTTCACTGCTCTGCCTCCCTCGTCCCATTTCATGCTTGGTCTTCCTTTGCCTCTCACCATTACACTGCAATACAAGTACAAATTGATGAACAACAAATTTTTTCATTTTCATGCCTCTAGCTATCCCTCACATTCATACTCGAATCCCTTGGTTCATTCTCTGCTCTTGCCTTCTCTTCTCTGTCTTTGTCTTGCTCCATCTTGCACAACTCCCTCTGTTCTGTATCTCATCCACGAGCCATTCTCAATTTGGGACTCGTGAAGGCTTTTATCCTGAAACTTTCAACCAAGGTTGTCAAAACCGGACCAGACATGGAACCGAACAAGATACTAGTTCAAGGTTCAATGGTTCGACCGGAGATCGAACCAGGATCGAACCAGTACTAATTAAAATGATATATTTTAAATAATATATATGAAAAATGAAAAAAAGTTAGGCAACCAACTTTAAGGCTTTCATAATTTTTTTCATAATTAAAGTTCCTAATATGACAATGAAAGAAAAGAGCTATATATTAAAAATCATGAGCATAAAATGAATAAACAAAAAATAAACAGATCCAGAAGACATTAACAACACAAATTCCATCTTAATTGAAGTCTTTAGCCAAACAATACTAAAGTGAAATATCAAAGTAATATGGTCCGTTACAAATAATCAAATACTCAAATGTCATTAAAATCTTTAATATCAAATCATTCATTTGTTATATCACCTCCTTGAGAATTCAAATTAGGAAGGGGCATAGGAGTATGGCTAGCACTAGGAGCATCATGCTGAAGTCTGCTAGTATCCGATAGAACCAAAGGTGAAAGCTCTGGAATTACATCTACACCTCCTAATCATATATATGAAAGAAATGGGGAGTTCATATTTATGTATAATGGTATTTGTAATATAATAACAGAATCTTAAATGTAAATAACTAAATATGAACCTTCAATATAAAGAGATGAACTTACAATGTTCTCTAAGTGTTGAACATCCTCAGCATCAAAATCAGGACTTGCATCTTCCTCAATTATCCAAGTGTCCACATTCTCAACAGATTCATAGTCAATAGGATCATAATTTGTTGTCTTCATTATTTTCCTTTCATTAACAACACAAACGATTAATGAAAGCTATCAAATATAGATTCAATAAAGCCTAGTAAAAGTCAAAAGCAAATGAACAATTTATATTACCTATTTTGTAGACACAAGTTATAATTAATATAAACCAAATCATTTAGTCGTTGATGCTCCAATTTATTTCTTTTTTCTTTTTTTGTATGGATGCGTTCAAACAAACTCCAATTCCACTCACAACCAAAAGAAGAAGTTTGATTAAGAATACGAATAGCAAGCTTTTGCAATAATGGAGTAGAACCTCCATAAGCTTGCCAACAAAGATCTACATCAAAGAAAAACATTAACTTATACCATATATGACAAATGATAATTAATATGAGTAATATAGTGATTTGAATCATTTGATACTTACTAGGTTGAATTTCTGTAAATATTGAAGAAGCTTGTGCTCGACTAAAAGAATCCTGTTTAGCACGATATTTTCCTACCTCAATCATCATTTGTGTATACTGAGGACCAGAGTAGTTAGTATCAAACAAATCAAGCACTGCATCCCACAACCTTTTATGATCACGAAAGTCCTTGTCATTTCCATAAAAGAAAGTAGGATTCAAGAAATATGCTGCAACATGAAGATCATTTTTCATATGCTTATCCCATCGAGCTTTAATCAAATTTGTATAGGGCTTATATAATTCCTTATTATTACAAAATATCCCCTTAACTGTATTTTTAGCTCTCAGCATACCATCATAAACATAGCCTAAAGAAGGCTTCTCATTTGAATCAATAATTCTCAACAATCTTATAAGGGGGACCACAACCCGTACAATCAACGTGCAATCATCCCATAACTTACTATCTAAGACAACTTCACTAAATAGTTTATCAGGCGTAGTCCTTGATAACTTATGACCCTGAAAATGTTGATCTACAGCCAAGGCTTACAAGTGATGCTTGTGCTCAACTATACTTTTCAATGTTATGAATGTAGTAGCAAATCTGGTTGGTCCTGGATGCACAATTTCCTTCCATCCATCCCTATTCCTAAGCCATGACAAGAAAACTATATGGTTGTATACAAATATAGTTATCTTTGATGCTCTAGAGGCAAGAGAAGCAATATGAGGCATGCTGCAAATATCTTTCAATAGAAGATTCAAACAATGTGCAGCACAAGGTGACCAATAAATATTCTTATATTTTTCATGAATCACTACATGCACAATGTTTGAAGGACCAACTCATTGAATGACATCATGGAATAAATTAAATAAAGTCTTTGCATCCTTAACCAAATCAGAAGCATCAACAGATTTCACAAAAATTATGCCTGCAGGGGAATAAACTAAAAAGTTTATCAAGGTCTGCTGCCTTATGTTAGTCCAACCATCGGCCATAAGAGTACAACCAGTTGATGCCCAGTTAGATCGATGACTATCAACCACCAATTGGCATTCTTTCTTACAAGCTTGCAACAAATCAACTCTTGTTTCATGATAAGTTGGCCCTTTGAACCCAGGCCCCATTGCAGTAATTGCATCAATAGCATCTTGAAAGAATGGATTATTTACCGCATTAAATGGAACACAACTGAAGTACATCCACTTGGCAATGGCCATTTTTGCATGGTTTTGTGCTTCTTTACTTGCAAACACACTTCTAAGACTTAGCTGAGCACCTGGAGTTGTTCTTGGGGCAAAATATTTTTCAACTCTACTTGTGGCTTTTCTTTTCCCACTTGTAGGAGGAATAATACTAATTGGAGTAGTTGGAATACTTTCTTCACCATCACCATGACCATATTCTTCAACCACATCATCAAGCTTCTTTTTAATTTGAACTTCTTTCAAATTTGCTTACATTCGATTGCGAACATCATGAGGAACCTTTTTACATTAAGCTATTTGACTAGAAATTCCAGCAAGATGTTTCATCCTATTTATCCCCCCTCATTTATAGGAATTTAAATAAAACAAGCATGTGTATACATGGTTCTTTCCTTCTTTCTTGAGTGAAAAATACTCCCACGTAGGATCACTCTTCCCACGAAACAATGAAGCAGCAGTTGATTGTTTAGATGAAGCATCGGTGCTACTTCCATCATTATTGGGGTTAGGATTGGGATTGGGATTAGGATTGGGAGTAGGAGCGGGAGTGTCTTCCTCCCTAATATTGGATGCAAGCTCACTATCCATAATAGTGAAAGCTATAAAATAAAATCATTCATTCGATATATCAGACTTGTACACTATATCATTATCATAGATTCAGCCGCATTCCATGTATAAGACAACAACAATGGTAACATTAATAGATTATATATATATTATGAGGTGTGGCATTCCATGTATCAGACAACAACAATGGGAACAAAAAAAATTCATTCCACTCACAAGAAGCTCACTTATATTAGGCTCTATACCAATTTCAAACGTGTGAACCCATATCACAGTATAACAAAAATAGAACGAAGAGAATGAAAGCAGAGCAAGCAACACTCATATCATGGTATAACACTCACAAGTCACAACACAAAATAAAGAAACAGAATGAAAGGAATCAAAAATTGAAAACAGAGAAGTATATCATGGTATAACAGAGCAAGAATGTCACGGTATAACATAAACATACCATAACATCCTCAACAACACAACAAGAATTTGAGTTTCGAAACCAAAGAAATTAATGATTCTATGGCATCCTCAAAATCACAGAGCAGGAAACACAGAAAAAAAAAAAAAAGGAAAAATTTACGAAGATAATGGATAAGGTCATGGCAAGAGCAGAAAGAGAAAGGGAGCAAAGGGAACTTACATCCGATGACCAACTGAGTGAAATCAAACAAAGGTACTGCACTAACGATGGGATTTACTCGAAGTTGGGACTATTGCACCGGTGATGAGCAATACAGCAAAATTGATGAAGAAATGAGCAATCCAGCACCGTAGCAACGACAGGATCTACTTCAACCAGAGGAGACACCGGCAAAGGAGGATTGATGACAGAGGAAAGAGAAAGAGATGCGTTAGGGCTCACTAACGTGAGGAGAGGACTGAAGAGGCAAAGACAAAGGCCGAAGGAAGTCTGTTCTGTACGCCTAATTGGGAATGACCGAAAGAATGATGATAAAAAAGTATAAACCAAACGACCTCATTTGATCCCTTTTTTAAAAAAAAATTCCACATCAAATGACGTCGTTTGGTGTCTCTTTACAATTAAAAAAAAATTATTTTGTGTGCACCGGTTGAACCTCCTAAACTGCCGGTTCGGCCGGTTCATGGCCGATTCACTCTGGTTCCCAAATCCCCTGGTTCCCTCCCCCCACCAGACCGGACATGGCCTCGGTTCCCAGTCCGATCGACCGGTTTGGTTCGGTTTTGATAACCATGCTTTCAACATTTCAAGGCAAAATAGAATTTATTATTATTTTTTTATTAGTTGTCTCTTTTTTTTCTTATTATTATTTTTGGCATTTGAGGCTTTGGACCAAGAGATGTCCTAGTCCTAGCCCAACATGCATTTTCATTTTCTTTTTCTCTTTTTCTTTTATTGTTTGGTTAGTGATAGGGTTTCAGCCCAATATGCTTTATTTATATCTTATTACTATTTTTTTGTTTTTATTATCTTTTAAAAGGAATTCTCCTCTTAAATAATTATTTTGGTTAATTAATTATTTTTCAAAAAGGCTTGCATTCATTTAGAGAATGAAGTCATTTACTAATTTAGCTAATCAAAAGGAATTTTAGTTTCTTTTAGCTTTCAAATTCTTTCCGGATTTTTTAGATTAATTAATTTAATTTTTATTATTATCTTATTATTTTAGATAAAAGTTTAATTAATTTATTTAATTTTTGGACAAAATAGGGCATTCACACCTTCAATGGCCACCTAAGTGTCCGTCATGCAATCTTTAAAAAATCTTTTTTGTTTGAAAAGGTTACATCTGGTGACAGCACAAAATTCAAGCCATGACCAGTGCATAGACTAAGCTGGCACAAGCATACTTAGCCTAGCAAGTCTAACAGAAAAATTCATAAAACCAATCAATTTAAATGAAAACTAAAATAAAATACTAAAACACTTCAAGCAATCAGCCACAGTTTACAACTTATGTCCATCCTCATATCCAAAAACAAATAAAAGTAAGTGAAGAAATTAACAAATCAATAAAGGCTATCTAAAGCCAACATGACTCGAACATAACTCTACCAAATTAGTCATGTCACCATGAGATCTGCATTACTATAAGACTAGAAATGTCCTACCTAATTTCCAAAAAGTCCAAATTCCCTAGAGTGCCTTTATTCAACTACCTGCTGATTTGAAAACAGAAAATGACTGTTAAATCACGTGTTTTGATGATTCCAAACTAACCTTCTAGAGCTTGGAAAGATGATATCAAAGGTGCATGGAAGATCCCAAATGAAGAAATCCAAGTAAAATCAGCACAAAATTAGATATATGATTCATTATTGTGTTTGAGTTGAGTAAAAGACTTTGAATTGGCAAAAGAAGGTTTTTTGAAATCTGATTCCATGTTCATTCATGGAATACTTGAAAAACACCCACTAACAGACGAACTTTAAAGTGATATAGCTGAACTATTGCTTTAAAAATTTGAACTTTGGCTTTTGAAATTCAAATTTCGAATTGAAAATAAATTAGTCAGAAAAGAGATCCCTCTGACTGATGAACTTTGAATGCAGAAATTCAAACTTTGACATGAGTCTGATGAGAGCCTTCTCTGACAGACGAACTTTGAATTTTGAAAATTCAAATTTCTACTAAATTACAATTCATAAAAATTGAAAATTCATCTGAAGATATTTCAAAGCTCATCTGAAAGTGAAGATTAAAAAGAATCTCAAAATGGTTCACTGACGAAAGAACTTTATTTTTGAAAATTTGAACTTTGAAGACAAAGCTTGCAAGTCTGTTATGACAATATGTTGATATACGAATATTAGTATTCAGAAATTCAAACTTTGAACTAAGTCTGATAGGAGGTCTTTTTGACAGATGAACTTTGAATTTTGAAAGTTTGAATTTCGAAAAGATGAACTATTGTGTCTTACTGAGCTGCCCACTGACAGATAAATTTTGGGTATCAAAATTCAAACTTTGAAGGCACTGTAGCAATATGGGATAACTGTTCACACTTATTAGAGGAACTTTAACTTGAAAATTCGTATGTTCCAACATAGAAATTTTCTTCAAAGATGAAAATTCAAACTTTGCTTCATAACAGACAAACTTTGAAGTTCAACGTTAAAGTCTTTAACTTTCAATATCTTCGAAATTTGTCTGTTGACCAACCAAAATTCAAACTTTGAGTGTCAGAAGCATTAAATGGGTTGGTGAACGGATAGTTTTTCAGAGCAACCGTTGGGTAACTTCTCTAACGAATAGATTTTGTCTCTAACGTATCGTTAAGACCTAAATCTATAAATAAAAATTCATTTGAAGTTGTGGGTAACGAATTTAAAATTATATATACTGAAACTCTACCAAATTCTCAACTCAAAGTCTTTTACTCTCATACTTCATACTTCAGCACTTCAACTTTCATTTATACTCTAAATTAGAGAGTTCACTCTTTGTAATCAATCTTATATTCATCTGAAAGAAAGATTTTCTTGTGAGGGATTATCATAAGGGATTTGGGAAGCACTTAGCTAGAGTGCAAAAAGAGAAGTTGTAAGCTCTAAGAACAGAGCATCAAAGTTGTACTGTGACAATTGCAAGAAGCCCACTGAATTCTTGTAAGATACTGGATAATCTCAAGTAGTTGCTTGGAGACTGGACATAGGTCAAGATAAAGAGACCAAACCATGATAAACATCTATGTCTTCCCTTCTCTTTTACTACTTTTACCTTACTATATCTATATACTCTGTTTTACTATCATTTTCACTTTCATCACTCTTCTAACTTTTACAGAAAATTTTAATCTTCTCAATCCACCCCCTCTTGGGAAGCCAGCATATCTAATAAGTGGTATCAGAGCCCGGATTCCCAAACAAAGGATCTGATAGTCCAGGAAATTCAATGGCTAGCTTTAGAGAAAGTATACTACCAAAGAGAAACAACACAAATAGACCACCTGGCTTTAATGGAGAGCACTATGGATACTGAAAGATAAGAATGCAGATCTATCTCCAGTCCATTGATTTGGACATTTGGTATGTCATCCAAAAGGGAGACTTTGTCCTAATGAAACTGCTGAATGATGGAAAATACAAGGAGAAGCCAGAGGATGAATGGAATGAGGAAGATAAGAGAAGAGTCTTGCTGAACTTTAAAGCAAAACATTGTCTGGTCAGTGCATTCAACCAAGACGAATTCTACAGAGTGTCATAATGTTCCACAGCCAAGGGTATGTGAGACACTTTAGAAATCGCTGATGAAGGAACTAGTGGAGTAAGAGAAAACAAACTGAACACCTGCATTGGTGAATATGAAAGCCTCATAATGGTGGAAGGAGAGAGCATAAAAGAGTTACAAAAGAGATTCACCCTCATTGTGAATCAATTGAAGAGTCTTGGCAAAGAGTACACCCAGCCAGAGAAGGTGAAAAAAATCCTTAGAGCTCTTCCTCTGTAGTGGCAACCCAAAGTAACCGCAATAAAGGAAGCCCAAGGAGAATTAATAGCCTCGGTCATAGCCTTCTTCGGTAGCCTAGAAGAATATGAGGGAAAGATAAAGGCTCTCAAGGAAGTAGGACAAGACAAGAAAAAGAAGGGTCTTGCTCTAAAAGCTGCTGAAGAGAAAGAAGAAGAATCTGATGAGGGAGACAAATTAGATGAAGAAACTTTGGCTATGATGGTCAGAAAATTAGGAAGATTTTACAACAAGAAAAGAAACAAAAGATTCTTCAAGAAATGAGCGGCAACAGACAACAAAAAAGAAGGAAAAGAACCTGTCACCTGCTATGAATGCAAAAAACAAGGACACATAAAATTGGATTGTCCACAATTTCTAAAGAAGCAAGAGAAGGAAAAGAAAGCTGCTGCCAAGAGCAAGAAGAAGAGGGCATACATCTCATCAATCTTGGGCAACAGCTCAGATGAAGAAGAAAATGATGAAGATGAAATTGCCAATATCTGCTTGATGGCACTTGCTTCTGAAGAAACTCAAGATCCATCTATCAGTGATCATAAGGATGGGGTATATGAATCTGAACCTTCCTATTCTGAATTACTTGATACATTTCATGAACTGATGATGAATTCATTAAGACAACTAAAGAGCTGAGACAGGCTAAGAAAAAGATTAATAAGCTAGAATCTTAGTGCAGTAGTTCTGACATTACATCTCTGCATAAATTTGAATCTGTTTGCTGTACATCGTGTATTGAATTAAAGAAAACTAATGACTATCTACTGAAAGGAATGGCTAGACTTACTAAAGGTAAAGATATGTTGTTTGCTTTAATGGAAAGTCAGAGAATTACACAAGCAAAGGCTGGACTTAGCTATGATCCTTGTGCAGTAAAAGAAATGATTAAAAAGAAAAATCAAAATCTGTATATAAGGCATTTTGTGTATGCTAATGGGCATAAAAAGAAAAATCATACTTTAAATTGCATTGAATCCTATGATCAACCAAAATATGTGAAACAAAAATATTATTTGTATTGTATTCTTCCTGCATCACAATCTAGCAGCTCTTTCATTACCTGTCACTTTTGTAACAAGAAGGGCAATATTTCTAGTTCATATGCCTTGAAGAAAAATGGACTTGACAGGAAGGTAAAATGGGTTCCCAAAGATACACTTGTATCTAGGGAAAATGCCACTGATAGAAAAGGACCCAAGCAAATTTGGGTACCTAAAAAGAAACTCTGAACTTTGTTTTGCAAATCTGTCTTAAAGCAAGAAAGAGCAACAAATGGTATATGGACAGTGCCTGCTCAAGTCACATGACAGGTGACAAGAAGAAGTTCATCACCCTTAGAGGCAAAAAGGGAGGAAAGGTGACATTTGGAGGTGATCAATATAGCAAAATAATTGGAATTGGCATTGTGGGCAAGAATCCAGAAACATCTATTGAAGAGGTGTTGTTTGTAATTGGCCTCAATCACAATCTCCTAAGTGTGAGTCAGACATGTGACAAAGGTAACTAGGTACTGTTTGACTCAAAATTTTGACTGGTCATTTGAAAAAGTGATCACAAAGTAATCCTCAAGGCTCAAAGGGATAGTAACTGCTATACTATTGATCTTGATGAACTTCTTTCCTTAGATTCTATCTGTCTGATTAGTTAACATAATGATAGTTGGTTATGGCATAGAAGATTAGCATATGTTAACATAAACTAACTGTCAAAATTGGTTAAGAATGAGTTAGTTACTAGATTACCAAAAATCTCTTTTGAAAAAGACAAAGAATGTGATGCATATCTTAAAGGAAAACAAACCAAATCATCTTTTAAATCTAAAAATGTTGTCACCACATCTAGACCACTGCAACTATTGCATATAGATCTGATTGGCCTATCTAGAGTAAAAAGCATTGGTGGAAATTTGTATGTTCTTGTAATTGTGGATGATTACTCTAGATTTATCTGGACTTTGTTTCTTTCTTCCAAAAGTGAAACATTTTATGCATTTGTGACCTTAGCTAAGAAAGTGCAAAATGAGAGGGGTATTTCTATTGTGTCTATTAGGTCTGATCATGGAGGAGAATTTAAAATTCATGCTTTCTAGAGTACTATGATGAACATGGAATTGATCACAACTTCTCAGCTCCAAGAACTCCTCAGCAGAATGAAGTGGTGAAAAGGAAGAGCAGAACAATTGCAGAAATGGCAAGAGTAATGCTAAATGAAAAGGAACTCTCTCAAGTATTCTGGGCTGATGCAGTAAATATAGTAAGTTACACTATTAACAGAGCCTACATCAGAACAATTCTGGAGAAGACCCCTTATAAGCCGTACAAAGGAAGAAAGCCAAACCTTTCACATATGCATGTGTTCGATTGTAAATGTTTCATTCACAATAATGGAAAGGAGAATCTGTGTAAGTTTGACGCCAAATCTGATGAAGGTATATTTCTTGGCTATTCTAGTAGGAGTAAAGCATATAGAGTTTTCAATATGAAAACTAAATCTGTAGAGGAATCTGTGCATGTTGTATTTATTGAAAATGAAACAGTTTCCAAGCATATAATTGATGAGGATGATCTTATTTCAAATTTTAAGAACTTAGATATTTCTAAAGAAGGTAAAACTGAACCTCCAAAAATGTCTGAATCTATTAACATAGAGGAAGATATTCAGGAGAAAGACTTTGAGAATGAAAATAATGAAGATGTATCTCAAGAACTTCCTAGAGCTTGGAGATATCAAAGGAATCATTCTGTTGATCAAGTGATTGGGGATGTTCAAGAGAAAATTAAAACCAGGAAGCAGCTAAAAGATCAGATGACGAACTGTGCTTTCATTTTTCAAATTGAACCTAAGTATGCTGAAGAAGCCTTAACTGATGAATACTGGATTCTGACCATGCAAGATGAATTAAATCAGTTTGAAAGAAATCAAGTTTGGGATTTAGTGCCTAAACCTAGAAATCACCCTATCATTGCAACTAAATGGGTCTTTAGGAATAAACTTGATGAATCAGGGACAATTATAAGAAATAAAGCAAGACTGGTTGCCAAAGGATACAATGAAGAAGAAGGTATTGATTTTGAGGAGACCTTTGCCCTAGTTGCAAGATTAGAAGCAATTAGAATCCTATTGGCATATGCATGCATGAAAAATATAATGTTGTATCAAATGGATGTGAAAAGTGCTTTTCTGAATGGATATATCATGGAAGAAGTTTATGTAGACTAACCTCCAGGCTTTGAGGACTCTACAAAGCTAAACCATATTTATAAACTAAAGAAAGCTCTTTACAGTTTAAAACAAGCTCCTAGAGTTTGGTATGAAAGATTAAGCAACTTTCTAACTGAAAAGGGATTCAGTAGAGAAAAAGTAGATACTACTTTGTTCACTAAGAAAGAAAATAAAGATTTACTTATTGTTCAAATTTATGTTGATGATATTATATTTAGTACTACTAATGAATCTCTTTCCAAGAACTTCTCTAAGCTAATGCAAGGTGAGTTCAAAATGTCAATGATGAGTGAGCTTAACTTCTTCCTTGGATTGCAAATTAAGTAATGTGTTGATAATATCTTCCTCAACCAATCAAAATATCTGAAAGAGCTGCTGAAAAAGTTTGATATGGAAAAAGCCAAGCCAATGGGAACTCCTATGGCTACTGCAACTAAGCTTGACATGGATGAAGGAGAAAAAACTTTTGACATAACCCAATATAGAAGAATGATTAGATCTCTGCTATACCTAACTGCCAGCAGACCTGACATCATGTTCAGTGTCTGTATGTGTGCAAGATTTCAATCATGTCCCAAAGAAACCCATGCAACTACTGTAAAACGTATCTTCAGATATTTAATTGGAACATCACAAATGGGACTTTGGTACTTAAAGGGCAATGGAGAAGATCTCATTGGATACACTGATGCTGACTTTGCAGGATCCAAAACTGACAGAAAAAGCACAAATGGAACATGTCAGTTCCTTGGAGGATCCTTGGTGTCATAGTTCAGCAAGAAGCAAAATAATGTGGCTCTATCCACTGCAAAAGCTGAATATGTTGCAGCTAGTAGCTGTTGTACCCAAGTTATTTGGATGAAGCAGTAGCTTGAAGATCTTAAGATTGAGATGAAAGAAATACCAATAATGTGACACAATCAAAGTGCTATTAACATCACAAAGAATCATGTCATGCATTCAAGGACAAAGCATATTGAAGTTAGGCATCACTTTATAAGGGATCATGTTCTGAAAGGAGAAATCATATTAGAATACATCCCTACCAAGGATCAAGTTACTGAAATTCTAACAAAGCCCCTTCCAAAGGATAGACATTGTAAAATCAGAAGAGAATTGGGTATGGTAAATCCCAATGAACTGTAAGTATGTCATAATACTTATCTTAATTAAAGTTTCTGACATTGAATCAATCCTAACTTTGGCATCGAAGTGTGTTTAATATAAGTTGTAGGTGCTCCTCACAAGTTCAAATGATAGTAGAACCTTATAATGGAGCTAATCTGGATGACACAGTCAAAAGATGAAAAGGAAAGCCAGAATTCTGAGCATCTGGATCTGTTTTGTAAGTTCAGAAAGTTGAAATTTACGTTTTAGATGTTTATTAGATGAATTTCCTTGATTAAACTGTGTTTATGTAAAGTTAGCATGCTTAACATTCGAATTTGGATGGTTGTCAGACGAATTTTAGTTGGCTGCACTCTGTCACAGTACTCTTCTGTCCTTCAAAATTCATCTATTGATCACCAGAAATTTGAATTTCCAAAAATGAAATACAAATATACTCTCTGTTCAACATGACTGTTGTATGAATCTCTATTTTTCAAAATACGCATGTTGAAAATTTTTTTCAAAATATCAAAATTTGAATTTTTGAATCAAAATTCGTCTGTTATAACATGTTCACTTTATTGGTTCTCTGAAAGACGAATTTTCATAAGTGAAGTTCATTTGTTGCTTGCTGTGCTCATATTTGATTATTTCTTGATTCTTTCAAAGTTCAAACTTTGTTAAAACAAAGTTTGTCTATTCACATATTGTGTTCAGAACCAAGTCTTTGTCAGATGAATTTCCAGTTGAACATTCATCTGTCAGTAAGCCTTGCTGAATGGATTGACTTATGACTACTCGAAGTTCAAATTTTGACCTCTCAAAATTCATCTGTTCAGCAGTTACATACGTTAAAACTAAAGGTCGTCCTCTGAATAGACGCAACTCTATTCGTCTTTCTCTCAAGTTTGTTCAAATTCTCTCCTTAATTCCCATTAACTTCGTTCGTGAATCTTCATTTGTCACCGATTAAACTTCTTTTCACACTTTATAAACCCTCTCTTTGCATCTTTCTGAATCATCCCTCACCGAGAATAGCTAGAGTAAAAAATCCAGAAGTTAGGAAAGAAAAGTCATGTCCAAAGAGATCTGCAAAATCTCAATATGCCTCAAAGGATAGTGAAACACGAAAAAGAAAAAGGAGAATCCAACAAAGCTACTCCCTTTAAAAGGCAGAAAACTACTCCAAAGGCAGACTCGAAGAAATCTACACCATCTCCTTCAAAGAAAGCAGAGCCCACTTTTCTTGCTACTCCTATCACTGCTACACCTTCTTCCTCCTCCAACACCAAATCTAGAGAATATCAACTGACCTCACTATCACTATAGAGCAATGACCATATTCTTGGTGAATACACTTCCAAATTCGTCAACAAAAATGTAATCAAGCCTCACTGTGTAAATTTGGAAGAATTCCTTGTTTCCAATAATTTTGATGCTGGGCTATGGATGATTAGATGCAAAAATATATTGGAAATACTAGAAAGATATGATGATGAGGTAGTAAAAACCTGGTATGCCTCTCTGAAATTTAATAGCAAGAAGAAGAAGTGGGAGGTGAATATCTGAGGTCAAGAACCATCTGGTTAACAGATGAAACCTTTAATGAGGTTTTAGAAATTCCAGGGCAAGACGGTTTGAAGATTGATATTACAGCTTCAAAGTATATGGATGAGGCTGAAATCACTGACGAAGCAGGAGGCCATTTTCTGAACTACAAGGAAAGCACAATTCTGAACACTCTGTTCAGAAGAAAAGAGAACATGCCACCTCTAAGCTTGCTAAAGCCTACTGACCTCAGTGCTCAAGTCAGAATCCTGCACTATATTGTGTCTAGGATTATCTTCAATAAAAGAGGTAGTTTTAATCTAATTACAAGGGCTGAAGCACATGTGATGGCAGCTATTATGTGTGGGAAGCTCATTAACATGGGACACATCATCCTCTAATGCATGATCAAGGCAAGAGATCAGAGGAAAGATTCCACCCTTCCCTATGCAGCAATCATCTCCAGGATACTTCATTATGCCCAGATCCAACATCTTGAGAAAGAAAAAGGGAAGCCTACTGAAATCTTCAAAGAAGAAAAGCTGCAAAGGATGGGAATAGAGAATAAAGATGGAAGATGGATTGGAAAGGGAGCTGGAAAGACTGAAGACATTTTCTTTGATGAGGAAGCCTCCTAACAGCAAGAAGAAACATCTAAGGCTGCTATAAAATCCATGCCTCAGACTTCTCAGCTTGTACCATCTCTATCTCAGCCCCCTCAAGCTCATGCACCATCAACTCCATCTACTAAAGCAAAGCCAACAAAGATCACTGAGTTGTATGACAGTCTGTCTGCACTCATGATTAGCATCAGAGATGAGCAAAATGCCAAGTTTGCTCATCTACAAGACTAGATACATCAATTGGCAAGAAATATGAAAGTGGTTGCTAATGCATTTAAAGAGGTATGTCATTTCCTCCACATCAGCTCCACCTTACCCAAGATTTTCTGAACCTGTCATGTCTCCAACACCAGAGCCTCCAAGTCCTTTCATGCTAGCCTCCCCTGAACCTAATGATGCAATGCATGATACTAAAGCTGCTAGCACGTTGACAACACCACAGGCCTCCAATGATGAGGCAAGTCCTGGTCCTCCCTTGGACTATGGCATGGAGGTAGAGACACCTCTAGAACCAAGCTCCCATAAGTCCATTCCTAAAGTTGCTCAGGATTCAATACTCTCATCCCAAGAATCTAAGCAAGTTGAAAAATTGGTGGCAGCCATCACCACTTCATCCTTTATGCAAGCTGCCCTAAATGAAGAGAGAAGCATTGTGCTCCATGTTGATTTCGAGGCTATTGCTCATGATGCTCTCTTACAAGCTCAAAGATTAAGGCTTAAAGAAATGTTTCGTCCTCCTTCTCCCTCACCTATTTCCACTGTTGGTCTCTCGGAGGCACGAAGAGCTCAACTGGTTGTCACTAAACAAGAAGTGCAAGAACTTCTTGAACTCTCTGATGATGATGAGGACTCTAATTCTAAAGCATATGAGTCTTTGCCAAGGCTTAATCTAGATCTGCCATTTGTTTCTGTGCCTCTTCAGGAAATTCCAATCTTTTAAATCCCTCATCCTGCTGACTTTGTTCACCTTCCTGATGATGCCAAAAAGGGGGAGAAGTCTAAGCAAACTGGAAAGACTGCAGCAGAGCCCTCTGGCAAGACCTACAGCAAGAAGTCCAAGTAAAAGAAGAAGTGATTAGAACTTAGGACTGCTTGGCCCTTCTCATTGTATAGCTTTTTGAATGACATAATTCTTTATTTTTGAACTATATTCTGAATGTTATGATTGCCATAATTTGTAAAAACTTAAATGAATGAATGGTTTTCTTTGGGTAATCTGCTGTGCATGATATCTTATCTTCTGAATTTTAATGTATATGTTGAGGGGGAGCTTGTTAAAGCAAACCCAACTACTAATGCAGTTTGCAAGTTATTTTGTTATCATCAAAAAGGGGGAGAATGTTAAATCAAGTGTTTTGATAATTTCAAACCAACCTTCTAGAGCTTGGAAAGATGATATCAAAGGTGCATGGAAGATCCCAAATGAAGAAATCCAAGTAAAATCAGCACAAAATTAGATATATGATTTATTATTATGTTTGAGTTAAGTAAAAGACTTTGAATTGGCAAAAGAAGATTTTTCGAAATGTGATTCCATGTTCATTCATGGAATACTTGAAAAGCACCAACTAACAGACGAACTTTAAAGTGATAAAGCTGAACTATTGCTTTGAAAATTCGAACTTTGGCTTTTGAAATTCAAATTTTGAATTGAAAATAAGTTAGTCAGAAAAGAGATCCCTCTGACTGACGAACTTTGAATGTAGAAATTCGAACTTTGACATGAGTCTGATGAGAGCCTTCTCTAACAGACGAATTTTAAGTTTTGAAAATTCAAATTTCTAATAAATTACAATTCATAAAAATTGAAAATTCATCTGAAGATATTTCAAAGCTCATCTAAAAGTGAAGATTAAAAAGAATCTCAAAATGGTTCACTGACAGAAAAACTTTATTTTTGAAAATTTGAACTTTGAAAACAAAGCTTGCAAGTCTGTTATGACAATCTGTTGACATACGAATATTGATATTCAGAAATTCAAACTTTGAACTAAGTCTGATAGGAGGTCTTTCTGACAGACGAACTTGTTTCATTGATAGCATAAGTATAAAAGAGATTCTATAAAAGAGGAGATTGCTAGGTTATTTACAACTCATTGATGTGGCCAAATAGCTCAACAAGTCTTTCTACTCATGTCAATTCATATACTTCCAAGTCAATTCATATATCCTCGTCGTAGAGAAAATGACATATTAACTTAGTCATGTTGGAATTAGCTAGAATACTACTCCCTGCCATTTTTCTTCTTAAGAATTCAAATTCATTTGGAGTTCATTAATTTCAACAATCACACTTGGTTTGATTTCAATCAAGATTTTTTATCTCTTGCTTTTTCTTAAAGCTTTCTCATAGTTTTTTTTCCTCTTTTAGCTATTTTATAAGGAAAAAAGGTCAAGAAAAAGTTTTAAAGGGGAAAAAAAGGATAAAAAAGGAACATCAAATGGTGATAAAAGAGGGGATAGAAACAAGGGGATACTATGTCCCAAACAAACAAATTACAGTGTCTAAAACTCTTTAAATAGCTACTCCTCAAATATTATATTTGTGATATAAATATTTATATATTTTTGCTAGTATGTAAATATATATTTTTATTTATTGATATATTAATTCTTTGAAATCATTCATTGGCTTGGCAATTTTTTTCATTATATATTTTATGGAATTCCTTCTGTTATAAGTTTGTAGTTATAGACATTTTTATTTTGAATTTAAAAGCTTATATTAAAAGTTTGAGCATGCATGAACTTTTGCTTTTGTATAATTATAAGATTACTATATCTTGAAGGAGGATGTTGTAAAGTGTTAACGAACCAGTGGCTTCTTGCGGCGGAGCTTCCATCTTGAAGAAAAGTATTTTTTTTTCTTGAAAAGAAAAAAATGGTATGTAACACCCCTTATGACTTTGTTTTGGCATGGTGTGTAGAACCAGAGGAAAACAAGATGGAAGAAGATTCAAATGGAGTCTGAAAGAGCTCCACACCGCGGAGAGAAGCAGGGCTTCCATGGCAAGAATCGAGATTTTTGTTTAAATCTGGATCATTTCAGTCAGACGGACGAAGGAGAAACGAAAGACAAGCAAAGGAGCTCTGCTAGGGTTTGAAGATTTTGGCCTTTGGGAGTGTTTTTCGACGTCCAAGAGCTCGGATTTAAGTTGGTAAGTGATTTCTACTCCTCCCTCTCCATTTTCTTCGGTTGGAATTTGGGGTTTTTCAGTTATAAGTAGAGATCTTCAATTTCGGCCAAAATCCACTAATTGAAATGGATGAAATAAGGTTAAGGAAGTGTGTTTTAGTGTTCTTGCTGCTTGGATGTGAGTTTTGAAGGGTTTATGCATGATTTGAGCTTAATCCTAAGTTGTTTTTGGTTAGGGCACTTGGGAATCCAAAGTGTATGGGATCGTTTTGTTAGTTAGGCTGACTTCCTAAGAGGGGGGTGAATTGGGAAGATTAAAAATTTTCTACACAAAGTGAAATAGGTGAAGAAAGCAAGGTATAATGAAAGCAGCGTATAAGCAGAGTAAACTGAAAAAGTAATGATAGGGAGAAGAACACTCAAAAATTTATCTTGGTTCGGTCTATCCACTTGACCTATGTCCAGTCCCCAAGACACCTCTTGAGATTTTTCACTATACTGCAAGAATTCAACGGGCTTCTTGCAAATGCCACAGTACACAGCTTGTGCTCTATTTTCTAGAGCTTTCTCAATCTCTCTAAGCACTTCCACAATGTGCTTCCCAATCCCCTTGTGATATCCCCTCACAAGTAAATCTATCTTCCAGATGAAGATTAGATTGTTTACAAAGATATAACTCTCTTGAATAGAGTAAATATGAAGGTTAAAGTACAGATATTGAAGTTGAGAGGGTAAAAGCTTTTTGAGAAGAAGATTTGGCAGAATTTCAGTATATACAAGTTTGATTCGTTACCCACAACTTCAAATGATGTTATATTTATAGATTTAGGTCTCAAATGTCTGTTAGAGACAAAATCTATCCGTTGCAGAAGTTATCCAACGGTTACTTTGAAAAACTATCCATTAACCAACTGCATTTAATGCTTCTGACATACTGAAATTCAAATTTTGGTTGGTCAACAGACAAATTTCGAAGGAACCGAAGGTTAAAGCTTCCAACGTTGAAACACTGAAGTTCGTCTGTCCATGAAGTAAAATTCGAATTTCGAAACTTAGAAAATGTTTTCATGTTGTGACATACGAATTTTCAAGAGAAGAGTTTTTCTATTAAGTGTGAACAGTGTTTTCAATTTGCTACAGTGCCCACGAATTGGAATCCCAAAATTCGTTCGTTCTCAGCAGGCTCAGAAAGCACAGTAGTTCATTTACATTGAAATTCGAATTTTCAAAGAGTGAAATTCGTCTGTCAGAAAGACCTCTTTTCAGACTTACTTTGACATTTGAATTTACAAACACTGTCATTCGTATGTCAACATGTCATTGCAACAGACTTACAATCTCAGCTTCTGAAATTTGAATGTCCATGTTCAAAATTCGTCTGTCAGTGAGTAATTTTGAAACTCAGAATAATCTTGATTTCAGATGAACTTTAACATTGTTTCAGACGAATTTCTTCAGTTTTCATAAATTTCATTTTGTCTGAAATTCGAATGTTCAAAGCTCAAAGTTCGTCTGTTGCTCAACAGCTTCTTTCAGACACTTATGAAAATTCGAATTTTGGAAAATCAAAATTCGTCTATCAGAGAAACATCTCTTCAGACTTATTTAGATTTAACTCAAAATTCGAATTTCCAAAGCTAAAGTTCGAATTTCCAACATGACAGTTCAATGCAATATTTTCAAACTTCATCTGTTGGTGGGCATTTTTGAAATATTTCATAATCTAACATAAAATCAAGGTTTTAAAACATTTTTCCACCAAATCAAAGTCTTTTACCCATGACAAAAGATCCTACAACTGTCCTAGCAATGATTACTCAGATTTTCTTCACTTGAGACACTTTGAGCTGCTTTGATATCTTCAATCCAAGCTCTTTAATATTGGTTTAGAATCATCAAAACTTCTTGATTCAACACGTTTGGTGTTTGAATGGTTCCTAAGGGCTTAATAATGCATGAAAGGGATGTTGGAATGTTGGGTTAGGCTAAAGTGATTGAATTGTGGAATTTGGATATTTGGTTTGTGATGTTAATCAAGGTAATATGGTATTGTTAAGGTTGTTTGACTACTCGGAGAAGGCTAGTCATGGGATTGGCGTTCAAGAAAGCTTGTAGAACTCGTGTGAGCGTGGTATTGACAACTTGAGGTAACCGGGTGTTTGTTTGTATTATATTGTTTGTATGTATGATCGTACGTATATTTATGTATATATGCATGTTTCCTTCATACCACGATATTGATGTGTTTGTGTGTACTGTTTTCTATATATCATGATGTACATATAGCTAGATGATGATTATGATGACTATAATGATTATGATGATGATATTGACATGACATGACATGACATGACATGATGCATACATGACATTGTGATATGATGATGATGACTATATGATGATACATGAGCATCACCACATGACATTATGAGATTGTGATATATGGTGGATTAAGGGTGGTGATGATGATATGATATATGATTATATATGTTAGGGAGGATAAGGATGGGATCCCTGCGGATAAATTGCCTCCTATGGCCAGGAGGGGAAAGGCACGCAGTAGACTGCACCTTCCCTAAATCGTTGCCAATTTGTGGTAGGAAAGGGGAAGAAGAGCCACGGTCCGAACATTAGTGTTACCTTTGGCCGGGTGCACTAATGGGAGGTGAGCTTGGAGATGTCCTGAAATTAGTCTTCACCGATTGTTGGAAGGGAATTTCCTATATGAAATGTTCTATTATAAAGATAGCCCGTGGTTCTAGCTGTGTGCAAGGGAGACATGCATTCCATTCATTTCACATTATATTCACGAGTTACATGAGATATATATGTATATATATATATATGTATGTGTGGTTGTCCCCGGTTACTATGACATTGTCTCATACCCCTCTCCCATGAACTAACCTTTCAAGTAACGGTTCTGGCACTAGTCCGAAGCAGCTGAGGGAGTAGCAACAGACGTAGGAATACTAGGTCTATATAATTTGTGTGTATGTAATTTGGATATGTATATTGTGCCAAGTAGGATAGAAGGTTTTGTATTGAATGTATGACCTTGTAAGGATTGTTAAGGATGGATGTATGTATGGTTATATGTGAAAATGTGATGAAAGGTGTGTTTTAGGGCCTGTAGTCCATTTTGTCAAATGGGGTTCAAGGGAGTCAAATCATAGAAGAATGATTCCTTTGAAGTGAAACCTCTTTGGACAAGTTGGTTTGGGGGTTTTGGACCTGTATGAATGGTCTTTGAGTGACCATTTGCCTTTGGTGGCAACTAGAGATTGTTAGTGGTGAGTTTTGATCAATAAGTGGCTAAAACAGTGTCAGAGGGTCTAAAATCTCCATACGGAGTTGGATTGAGGTGAAAGTGGTGTATATGGATAGATTGGGACTAGATTGACTTGTAAGAGTTGAAATCAGGTCAATCGGAGGTGGGAACATTAAGTTATGCATGTCGGAAGTCCGCCCCGGTGGATGAAGTTTGCTGGTATGGAAAACTAGCATGAGGCACCGCGGTGCGAGGTGTAAGGCCACAGCGCCAAAGAGGCCAGTAGCTAGTGAAAATAGGGGAGACCGGAGCCACAGCAGTACTGTAGTGACCACGGCCCCAACCTAGTTTTTGGTATTGGTTGGTTCATTTCCGCTGTTCTGAAATTTTGGAAAGTTGTTTTGAGATTTTTGGATTGTGTTTGATTGGATTTTGAAAATTTTGGTCGAGTTTAAAGGTATCTAAAGATAGGGTGTTGCATGGTACAAGATTTTTTGTAGGAATTTGAATAGTTAATACTGTTTCATTTTGCTTGGAATTGATTGTTGTAATTTTTACAGCAAATGAATTATTCTTTCTTCCACCATTACAAATACTTTGGTTAAGTTTTTTAAATTAAGTTGTTATCAATATTTCAAAAATGCCAAAATGGATGATTTGATTGGCAAAGAAAGTTCAATAATATGAATTCCTAGCTAGAATTTGAATAGTTCATACTTTTTCTATTAAAAATAATTAACTAAAATTTCACCATTATCAACTTAAATAAAAATATAACTTTTTTTAAAAAATGTGCCGTGGAGATAGTAGAATTTCTAGTAAGTTTTTATTTATATGTGATTTTTTTTTTGTTGATTGAATGTTGAATTATTTGTACCTCTCACATTCTTGAAATATATGTATATATATATATGTGTGTGTGTGTGTGTGTGTATAGCTTACGCATTTCAGTTCTAAATCAAAGAATATATACAAAGCCTATTGAAATATTTATTTAACGAAATACAAATTTAGCCACTCAATAAAATTGTATCTATTATTTTGCATCACTTTTTTATTATTTTAGGAGAATTCAAACTTGGATTACTACTCACGCTTCGGTCTATTCTTATCATCTCTAATCTATGTATACGCTGATTTTGGCCACAAAAAAATCTACATATACTCACACTCTCTCACAGAAATAATTCGTTATTTCAGTGAGAAGAAAGAAAATTTGACTATTTCAGTCTTCTCATGAAATATCCAAGAGAGAATATTTTGCACAGACTCAATCCATGAGAAAAAAGTTCACATATCTTTTATCTTTTATCTTTTTTTTTTTTAAATTTTAACAATTTCTCGCAGAATTCGATCTTGAGAGAATTTCCACAAGCGGAGCTTCATTATACTTATTTTAATTTGCGTCGCATCTTTTTCATGAATTTCCCCCTTTAGATTATTTTGTAGGAGAGTTCCAGGAGAAAAACTAAGAAACTCTTTCTACATATTGTTTTCGTCAAAAGTTTCCATGAGAAAACACTGATTTCTTATAGTGGAAGAAGAGAGGAAAATTAAGGACATATAAACTTACGCCTTCTCTCAAATGAACAAATTACCGTATCTAATAACTCGATTACAATTATTCCTTAAATAATCTCAGACAGGATCACGTGTTTCGTTGAACCAGATATATATATATATATGCATGTCTCGCGAACGGAATTTTCTTAATTATGGATAAGTATGAAATAATATATATTATACTGAAATTAGTAATGGGCTTTCATGTTTTGCCATGGGGGAAAGTATTGAGTATTTTTCCTTAAATTCAATCTCAATCATTCGTTCATTTATTAACTAAAATCAACTTCAGCCATTTATTTTTAATTGCACAATGTCATCGTTAAATATTATATGTCTTCACTACATCAATGAACTGTGATATTATATGTCTTAAAGTATAATTTATCCTACGTTTTCCCGCCTGATCAACAAGTATTCCAATTTAATTTAGCTATTTTGCGTGAAAAAAATTTATGAGAGAAAAAGGTCGAGAAAAGTTCCGTATGAAATTCTCTTCTACAATGTTTTCTTAAAGCATAAGGAGAAAGGAAAAAAGAACATAAGAAAAGAACATCAGATGTTGATGATAGGGGGATAGAAACAGAGGATGAGTGGCTCTTATTGCTCGTCAGTCTAGAAGCCTTAAATCTATATAAAAGAATTGGTTAGGATTTAATTAAAGCGGCTATTTCTTTAAATAAATTAATATGTTTTTTTTTCTCTACTTTTCAAATTATTTATTTCTGACAACAAAAAAATAATCCAACCATTGAAAATTAAAAACAAATGTCTCAAACCTGCTGACAAAATTTCAACTCAATCCAACGGTTAACGAATCTGCAAATAAATTTTTCTATGACTATTATGTGAATGTGTGAAAATGATATTTTTTTCTTATTCCCTCTCAAAGGTGGTTATTTTAACTTAAATATGATTTTATTCTTATATCGTAATATGACTCATCTCTACTTAAATAAGTGAAACATATAATCAACTTTAGATTTGAGACTTTCTCCATACAGGAAGGGAGTCCAAACTCAACAACTATAATTTCAATTGAAGCGTACATACATTTCAAACATTATTTTAAAATAAAACAAAGTGAATTTAATATTATTTCAAACATTATTTTAAAACAAAACAAAGTGAATTTAATATTATTTCCTTCTAATAAACATATTCAACAAAATTTCATTCCCCATAACTAATTCTGCATACATGTACATACATACCTGATTTAGGAAAACTCGTCGTCTAAAATTGATTGGTGTAATGTTTACACTTTACAGTAAATGAATAATGATTTTTCTTTTCCTCTACTGCAAATATTATGCTTTTTATTTTGATTAAGTTTTATTAAAATTAAGTTGCTATCATCATTTCCTCCATCACATTTAATGTGATGCACAATAGCTAGTTATAAGTCTTATGTTATTTAATATATAAATTTTTTTTTCTAAAAGAAAATCACAATCATTCCTTCCAACGGAAAAAAATGTATCCCAAATTCCAATCAAATTCATTTATGCATTTTCAAATTAAAATAGTGACAATATATTTTCAAGTTAAAATAGTGACAATATTGTCGAGCTAAGGACAATATTTTCCAATTCTTTAATATATGACCGAATCTTGTCCCAATGTTCCAACTCCAAAATCAATGGCTATATTATGGAATGTTCCGTCAGGAAAATAAAAATAAATAAAAAACAAATTTATAGAAAAATGTTAGAGTCTGTTTTTGTTCATTATTCAATAAAATCAGCATCTTAAAATAAAAATAAATGAAAAATAAACTCAAGTTGTTGGTTGTTGGTGTCGTTGACGTGGTCCTCGTCATGATCATCATCTTCTTTTAGTTTTTCCCAATTGAATCAATTTTCAAATTAAAATTTTCTTCATATAATATTTTTATTCCATTTTAGAAAAAAAAAACTCTTAATACTTTTCTAACAAGGAAATTAATTAATTTCATTTTTGTTTATTTGACCTTAAATCAAAATTTTTATTGCTATAATGAAGATGGACGCAATTTAAATAATTGTTGTATTGATTGTAAACATCAATAAATATTGATTAAAGAGATCACAAAATGTGATTTGATGCTGGTTTATATCAATCAAATATTGATAAAAAAGAACCCAAGGGCTTTTTTTCTGTACTATTTTCGAAAATGAAAGATATTTTTTTTCATATTAATTAACCAAAAATTAATTATCATATGTTTTTCTCAAACAATTAAATCATTCTAGAATTTATAATAAGATTCAAATTTTTTGTTGTTGGTATATTGAATTAACTATTCTCCTCATATAGTAATCAATTATTTCAACATTTTTAATATTAGTATTGATCTAAATTTTATATTATTCCTTTCATCACATGCACATGGGGTAGATTCAAATTCTAAGTTCCATGGAAAGATATTTCCAAAAACAAATATTGACTATGTGTTAGGGTTATATCTCATCCTAATACTTGACACCCATGGTGGGATAATGCTGCTGTTATTGTTGTTGTAGTATTCCTTTTTAGTTATACTTGGAGCCCATTTCAATTATAATAATTAACATTGTTGAAATTTTGTAACTGTTGATGTTGCCATGTCTTTTCACAGTTCGTTGACGTATTCAAATTAAGAGAAAATGAATTTACGGATGGGATCTTTCTCATCTTCCAAGTTTCAACTTGTCCCTATGATTTTCATAAGTCAAGAAAAAGGATTTAAGGAGGGTCACAATTTTATCTTTATGATTGGGTCCATAATTTTATAAGTAAAATCAACATATATACGCATTCCGTAAAGAAAAGGGCACAATAATGTTGAGTCTTTCGAATAAGAATTTTTTGCAGAGTTTTTTCTCCCTTGAATTCAGTTAATGATTTAATTTTAAAATCCAAGTAAAATGAATGTTTTTAATTTACAAATTAACATTTGGCCAAAAAAAATTTACAAATTAACAATTATTAAATTATTGACAAATATTGATGCATTTCTTTTCACTTATTTTTATAATTTTGATGTGTTTGGATCTACATGTAACTTAGTTCAGTCGTAAAAACAATTCATACTTTTAACTTTATTTAAAGAAAACATATTTTTTTACTAAAAAATGATTCTAAAATTGACTTATATTTTGGATGAAGGGAATATGTACTTGTTCATTTTATGTATTCTCTTCACAATGAATATGCCTAGAATTAATAAGCACTTTTCATGATAAGGATGTAATTAAAAAATAATTAATATTGTATTAAACTTTTAAAATGAGATATAAATATAAAGGAATAAAAATTTTCTTAAAAATGACAAATGAAAAGAAATGGAGAGAGTATATATATATATATATATATATTGTTGAGACAATCACTTGTTTAAACAAACGTATCTTCTTCATGCTTGAATGTCTCCAGTAAAATATATATTGTTGCACTACGTACGTGCTTTAATTTTGAACATGAGAATCATTACAATTATATTAGAATCAATCTAAGATGCATCAAATCACATTACTAAATGAAAAACAAAGGCAACAAAAGTAGGAGTTTAAATGCTTCAAACCCTCATTACAATTATTTTCTCACAGTGATGAGTCACATGACACAGAGAGAGAGAGAGAGAGAGAGAGAGACATCCTGAGTTTAAGATACGAGAGGTATATTGAGATCTTGAACATTGATCTTAATTATATGTTTCTAGTAGTGTTCTTTTTTTTTAATTTTTTCTAATTTAGGAAATCAAATCTCATTCTATCCAACAGTAAAGGCTCTGTTCAGTGGCTATTGTTTTAAACCTTTTTTTTATATATATAATTACATTGTTTTAGGCTTTTACCATATAGGAAACTAAATGTTAAAGGGGGGAAAAAAGGGGCCCTTGCAAAAAGCTCAAAATTCATTCATCCATGGTTATCTAAATTGATTGTATGCCATTAGAGGAAGCCCAATTCTCACCCGAGGAATAAAATGAAAAGGAAAAGTATTTTTTTCCCTCAAAAACATATAAAGGCTACACAATCATTGTATAAAATTTAAAATATTTGTGAGAGTAATTTTTGTGTTTTGTGGTTCATAAAATGCTTCGTTATGTTTTGAAATTTTTAAAATAAATTATTACGTTTTGAAATTTATTTATTAACTTGGTAATTAGACAATAATTCATATGATTAATTTTTTTAAGATTAATTAATAAAAAATAAAAGATAAACTCTGGTAGCCATATCACAGTAAATTCCATTATCCATATGTAGCTTACATTTTTTGGGTTTTCCATGGCTTCACAACTGGTGGAATGCGTAGTCAATAAATAATAATATTCAATCAGTACTTAAAATAAAGGTATTCTAAAAAATATTTAAATAACATGTATAATATTAATAGAAATTCAAATAACGTATAATATATAATATAAAAATTTAATTTCAATAACATAGCTCATTTTATTTTATGTTTGTGTGTAGTTGTATGTGCATACTAATGTGTCACGTCAAAAGTTATAACCTAATAAAATGCAATGCAATTAGGTGTGTATATATATATATAGTTGTAATTAATTATAACTATTTGTAAATGTCTCACTCACTCATCACGTTAGTTATGGAAAGTCAGTTGCTGGCTCTCAAATCCATTAATATATGTTACTAAAACTCAAAATCGAAGTAAATTAAAAATGTATATTCAATAATTTAAACTCGATCATTTTATTTTTATATGTGTATTACAATATCACCTCAAAAGTCATAATTTATTTTTTTAAGCAACAAAGTCGTAATATAATTAAATGCAGTTAAATTAGGGATATGCCACCAAACCTCAAAATTAAATTTTCTGCTAAAAAAATTAATGTAAATAAAAGATGTATATCACATCATTTCATTCTCATCCACATGTTTAACAAAATTCCATTCTCTGGATGAAAAGTAATACTACATACATACATATATATATGTGTGTGTGTGTGTGTGTGTGTGTGGTCCAGGAAACTCGTCATCCTGTCTCTACACTGATTACGTTACGTGCAGTGCATCTCTTATGGTTTTGTTATATTTACATGCACATCTCTAATTTAATAGTCAGCATTGTTTTACTTCACATTTGTTGGACGTAATGTCCCACATTTGTTGGGCGTAATGTCCCCATCAAATTAGTGAATAACGCTTTTCACAAGCACAAATATTTTGGTTAAGTTTTTAAAATTATGTTGCTGTCATAATTTCTTTCATCACTTTTAATGCGATGCACAATAGCTAGTTGTAAGTCTTATTTGTTATCTACTCCCTCCAGTCCTATATATAGGATATTTTATTCTGGTCCTAAATATAAGATTTTTTACAATATACGAGGTAGTATTTATTATACACTTTCAAAAAATGCCCCTATTTAATGTATCCAAAGAAAAAGAGATTAAATAAAGGTAGTTTTAAAAAAATGTTAGGATTGTCAGAGAAATCGAGGTAGTTAATTAGTTTTAATTTCAATTTTTAAGTTGCGTGATTCAGTTAAAAGGGTCTTATATTAAGGACTAGAGGGAGTAATATATATGATTTTTATCTAAAATAAAATTATAATCTTTCCTTCCATTGGTAATATGTATTCATCTATGGAAAATAACTGAGTCAATAATTATTATGTCTCACTCTCTAGTCCATTAATATAAGAACAAAACTCATTCCAGCGGACAAACTCTAAAATCAATGGCTATACTAATTACAAAACCGTTCCGTTAGGAAAATAAACAAAAAATAAACTTATGTAAAAATATTAGAGTCTTTTTTGTTAATTATTGAATAAAGTAAAAGCAATTAACATCTTAATTTGTGTCACCTTTTTTTTTTATTTATACAATAATTATTTATAATTTTTTAATGTGATATGTACTTAGCAATCCTATAAAATCTAGATTTCTCTCCCAAGTGAGATGTATGGGTTGTTTTTGTTTATTTAGTTTATATTGTAATTTGAAGATATTATTTATGATTGTGAGATGGCTGAAATAATTAATTTATATTATTGTGAGCGGGATGAATTTTAACATTTTTTTTCTAAAGAAAAAACACAATGAGGCTCTTAATGAATGTGACGTGAGAGAAGGAAAAAAAAAAGGATTAAGATAAAAAGAAAGAAAAAAAAAAGTTAATCGGTAAAGCCAGTACTGTACCTGAAGGAATAAAAAGATCTGGCTAGTGGCCGCCCCTCAACAGTAACAAAGTTAAAACACATGGGTCCCACACAACAAAACAGTGAAATGTGTACAGCAATTTGAGAGGCAACCGAAACTAAACATGAACAGTAATTATGTCTGATGTCTTTTTTTTTTTTGGCCTGAAGTAATCATGTCTGATGTCGGAAACTTATATATAAGAAAATTTTAAAAAAAATATTTTGATCTAAATTATAAGAAAAGTAATTATATATTAAAAAATACTTCTAATTATATTCTTATTTAATTATATATAATAAATAAGTATTATTAAATTAAAAAATAATATTAGGGATATTTAAGAAAAATTAAAAATTTTAATTTAAGACATATTTAAAAAAATTATCTACTTTTAACTGATTTTTTAAGAATTATGAGATAGTTACTTTTTTCATATATTCAATACAGGTAATATAATTGATAATTAATGATTATCCCTTTACTTTTGTTATTTTTTTATTTTATCAAGCCATTTAGTATTTGGTACTGTCTACTAATTTATATTCGCAAGACAGGTCATCAACCTCCAAGTGCGAGGTAACAATATCGCCAATTTGTTTTTTTTTTTTTGAGAATATTCAAATTTATTTGGAGCTCACTTCATTTATATGATAATTAATAGTGTTAAAAATTTTGTAAATGTTGATGTTACCATATCATTTCAAAATTTATTGACGTATCCAAAGAGAAAAAACATTTATAAAAGGGGCCTTTTCGTCCTTTTGCTTGTCTTTATAATTTTCAAAGTCAAGAAAAAGGATTTAAGGAGGGTCGCACTTATCTTTACGATTGAATCCATAATTTTTTAAGTCAAGTCAACATATATAACTGTTCCATGGGAAAAAATGGCAGAAAAAAGGAATATTTTTTCATTTATAAATTAACAAATATAAAATTATCAATAATTATTCATATATTTCTTTTCACATATAATGTAATTTTAGACTTTTAACGGTTAATATTGTTTAAATTTTACGAATATATAATTGCGGCAAAACAATTTTTTTTATGAATATAGATATTAATTGCCCTATCCTTTAACAATTCTTTGATGTAATCAAAGAGATAAACAATTTATGATAGGGTGAGAATGTTCCTGGTGTGGAGAAATCTGAAAAATCAAAGCTGCAGTGCTTTTTTGTTTTTTGTGAATTCTCTACCAATTTATGAATGAAACATCACTTTGTGTTTCTTTTTCAACAACACTCAGCATAAAATAAATGGCATTTAGTTATTGACAAGAATTTGAATAGTCCACATATTTTTTTCTACATTATGAATAAATTAATTATATATGTTGTCATCATCACTCTTAGTGAAAAGTTGTGCTTATCAATATCAAAGCATCTATATATAATGCGGCCTACTCTTCCTTCCTACAATCTTATAGGCCTTAAACTTATCCACCATGGCAAATCATTGTTTTCATTTCTCCTTTATCTTGTTCTCAATGCTTTGTCTCATGGTTTGCCCCTCGTTATGTCTCACCAATTTTACTGTGACCGATGAATTGGCACTTCTTGCTTTCAAGTATTCTGTTAAGGACCCTAGCAATCACTTGTCTAGTTGGTCCAACTCATCTTCTTCCATTTGCAATTGGGTTGGGGTTACATGTGATGCTCATTATCACAGAGTAAGGATCTTGCATCTTGCTGACATGGGTCTCATGGGCACCTTACCTTCTCAGATTGGAAATCTTTCCTTCTTAGTTGAACTTGACCTTCATAGCAACAACTTCTATGGTGAGCTGCCAAAAGAGTTACTCCAGTTACAGAAGTTGGAAGTTCTGAACTTGAGCTATAATGAATTCAATGGACAAATTCCAATCTGGATAGGCAACTTGTTTACACTTAAACACTTGATTCTTCGCAATAATAATTTTGGGGGTACTATTTCTCCAACCATATCCAATTTGTCAAAGTTAGAGACCTTGGATTGGAGATATAATTTTATCGAAGGATCCGTTCCACTTGAGGTTGGAAGACTTCAAAGTCTGAAGATTTTACGCATTTCAGGAAATAAGCTTTCAGGAAGAATACCTCCAACTATTTCTAATTTATCATCACTTGAGCTGATGCATTTGTCTTACAACTCTTTACAAGGTATATCTTGCATAATATGTGTTAAATGCATTTCTTCTACGTCACAATGATAAATGTATAATTTTTTTTATAAAAAATATTTTCAATCAACTTTAATGTATATATTAGTGTGTTTTAAAGCAAGCTATTTACTATTTTATCTTCAGCGTTCATTTTATATAAATCTGAATGAAAGAGGAAAACACAGCTATAATATGTGGCTTTGTGTGTAAAATTTTCACTTTCGTTGGTTAATAGGAATTCATCTATAAAATCTTAGGTTGATTATCATTTTAACCCGTCCTACATGTGTATTCAATTGATTGAAGTTAGAGACCTCAATCTAAAAATTTTTAACCCAAACGTTTTATGCATTGCATGACACTAGCTTGTAGAAGTATATTTCCATATTCAAGTTCTAGTTTTTAATTAATTTCACTTGAACGAATTATATATTTGTGGTGATTAATGATCTTCGAAATCCTTTTTTCAGCTAGTCTAATGTGATTTTCGATTACTCTTTAATGGTTGGTAATATTGGACAAAGCTCAAAGTGAATGATATATATCAAGCTACATAAAAAAGGAAAAAAATCTTATTTCTAATTCAAAAGCTTTATCTCGTTTTGTTTTTCCATTTATAAGTAAATTTAAGAGTTATATCTTGATCACAATAACTTAGAAAGACTGCTTTCAGAAAATTATACATGTTACTCATTTTTCTTTTAATACAATCTTTTATACTTCAGCACTCTTAATATTGCAGTTTTTGGGTTGTCATACTGCAGGAGATATTCCCAAAGCATTTAGTGATCTTACAAATATGAAAATTATATACTTGGGTGCTAACAAGTTGTCTGGCCACATACCAAGAAGCATTGGAAACTTGACTATGCTTCAAGAGGTAGAGCTTGCTGAGAATAACTTACAAGGTATGCTTTCAACACATCTATCATAATGTGTGACTTTCAATCAATTTTGTGGATTCTAGTCTTACATAATTCCTTTCAAAGTTGTGTTATTTTTTGTGAGCATTTAGGTGAGTTGTTTACTTTTCTTCTTCAACATTCATTTATCTCATTTTAGTTAATATCAAGCACAGTTATATTATTATCTTTTAAATTATAAATGGGAATGAAGAGAATGAAGAAAAACAACACTATGATATGATTTTGGAGCTTCACATATGTACTTTATCATTTTAGGTATAAGGCATTGTTTTCCACAATCCTCTCATTTGCTATGATTTTAGGGTTGACTAGTTAACCCCTTAGCTTGTCCACTGAATAAATAAGCATGATTCTGAAAAATCCATTTCATCTATATTTAAATATCTTAACTTCTAAATAAGCCAGTTTTAATTGACAACGCAGGATTTATACATTCCAAAAGCCAATCATCCAATTTTGAATCAAAAAGTGAATATTCTAGTTTTATTTTATTTTTTTAATGTAAGTTCAACTATCTTCTACGATTACATGATTGGTCTCTCTATGCTATAAACTGTTTTGGTCAAATTAAAATTTTCGTTTCCGTCGGTCAATATAAATTCATCTACAATATTCTAAGGTTGATTATCATTCCGCCCTATATGTGTGTATTCAATTGATCAAAGTTATAGACCTCAAGCTAAAAATTTTTAACCCCAACATTTTATACATTGCATAAAACCAACTTTGTAGAAGTATATTTTCAGATTCAAGTCATTTTCACATGAACAAATTAAAATATGATTATTACATATATTTTCAAAGAGTGATATGTAATTTGCTAATTGGAGAAAAAGAGCAGACATTCAGAACACGTAAGCATCCACAATCTTTCTTCCTCATCAGTTCCCCAATCAGTTGTGTGTTGGCCTCATGTCTTGGCTCACCATTATTGTAAATTTAAGTGAGACGCATGTAAAATGAGTTTAGGTCTTCAAGTTCACCCTTTTACTTATCATATTATCCAGTAATGGGATATACCTATTGTTCACACAATGATACTGTAGCACTTCATGCATCGCATGAAGTTCCAAATTAACAAAATCTCTCTCTCTCTCCCTCGGCCAGAAGAAGTTTTTGATAAAATACCGTTTCTTTGACAACATTGCACAAAACTTTTGTTCTCTTTTTTTATTATTTTTTTTCGCGGGCACAAAGCACATTTGTTATTGTTTATTTCTACATATTTTCACTTTTAATGTGGCTTTCATTACATAAGCACTAATAGAAATGCTTTTTTTAATTTGTTATAATCACATCGTAGGAGATATTCCCAGAGGCATTGGAAACTTGATTTTGCTTCAGAAATTGAATCTTGATTCCAACAACTTACAAGGTATGCTTTTAGCAAATTATAATTTGTTGCCATCATTTTTTCTTCTTGTGCTTTTTTGTCTTTTGAAACATGAAGTCATGAACTTAGATGCTAATAGCCTTGTGGTCAAATACTGTTAATTACTATAATATATTAGAGTTAAAACTTATATTTATTTTAGGGACAATAATTTCTCCGAGTGCATCCCCTCATATTAAGCCATGGACTTCCAAAATTACAAAATTGGTGTCCTCATTCAAAGTGTTATCATGAATATATCATTCATCAATCCATATATATTGCTAGTTATCTATATAAGGATGCATCTATCTCTAAATATGTACCACGGAGCAACATATTTTTAATAAGACTTTCAAAGATATTTCATTTAAATTTTTGTAGTCACATTTACACGCCAATTATATGGAGGCATTTTCTTCTTCTTCTTTTTTTTTTTTTATATATGTCATCGGTTGTTATTAGTATATAAGTTCATTTTTTCCCTTGGCCAATAAAAAAGTAAATTTTCGTCATATAAACATTTTTGGAAGTGATTAATTCTTTAGTTCATGTTTATTTAACTAATGCTAGTTAGGACGTGTTACAAGCAGCTTGTTATTTGTTTAGGGAGCTAGCTTTAGGGGAAAAAGTATGGGAATGAAGAACTGTGTCTACTGATGTTTGAATATATAAATTTTTTTTAAAAAAAGGTTCAGTATAATTAAATATTTTCAATTAAATTATATTTATTATACATCAGTACTTGAAGTAAAATGAATTTTAATATAATTTCAAATTTTTTAAATATTAATTTGAATGCCAAATGATAATATATATATATATTTATAACAAAGTTAAATATAACATATATAATATATAATATTTATTTTTTTGGTATTTGGATAAGGTTTGGGTAACTTTTTTTTTTAGTTTTTGTTAGGTTTATTATAAAACAAATTAAAAAACAAGCCAGTTCATATGGACTGGCCTATTTTTCTAAAATGCTAAGTGGGCTTGGACTCCTAAACCTATTTTCCATTTATACTTCAAAATTTATAATCCAACCTTTATTTTTAATAGATTTAATGGACTAACCCATTGGGATCAACCCATATTTCTAACTTCATATTTAAAACATAATTTTACATTAAGGATGAGATTATATATATATATATATATAAATTCATACATACTGCTTTCTGGAGGTAAGGAATGATGTTGTGGTCAATATCTTTGAGAAAGGCAAAAGTCACCTCATTCACAGAGTTATACTGATGATAGGGAAACCCAATTCTGTACTGTTAGAGTTGGGTTCAGTTTAATTAAAACAAAAACAAATCAGATCAACCGGGGATCACGTTAACTCAACCAAATATGATTTTATGCATTTTCTTTAAATTAGTTTATAAAACTTCTAAAATTTTGTTGAAGAAAAATTAAATAAAAAGGTTATTCTTCTAAGAATTATTTTATAATTGTTGGAATTTCTTAAATGACTCGGTCAGTTTAAAATTTCTTCCCAACTCACCCTAATATTAAGTTAAATGGAAGAAAACTAAACTAGACATAGACGTCATACTCTTTTATTTCCTTGAAACTTGATATTCGGTATTATCAATTAATTCTTATTTAAGTATTGTCAAGATTCAAAATTAACTCTCTTAATATATTTTTTTTCGTACATAAGACTCAAATTTGAAATCCGGTTGATCCAACCACCATTTATTTTTTTGGCCAATGATCCAACTACCACATCAAACTTAAGAAAGTAACTCTCAACGGTCAAGATGGATACCGATTTAGGGTGGTCTACATCTGTAATCTCAATGGTTATACAAGTCATTAATAAAAGTTATGATAATATTTATGTACAAGGCATTAATAAGAGTCGTATGACATAAAATTTCAAGTTTTATTTCTGAAAAATATAAATTCCCAGATCGAAACTTTTTTAATAAGAAAATTAAATTCATTATGAGCAAAGGCTTCTTTTTTTGTTTGGGGGGGGGGGTGTGGTTTCAAACTCATTTAAGAGAGAGGCCAAATGATACCAAAATAAAGTCTAGTTGATTTTTTTTTCCTCTACATTATCCTAATTCTAAAATTGATATATATGAATGTGGTTTTACTACAAGAATAACATTCAACTAAAAAAATTGAGGTTGGATAAGTCATATGCACCTTCAAAAGTTATCTCACGAGCACAGTAATTTAAAAAGAATGCATTCAAAAAATTATGTGTGTTACTCGTTGTTGTTTTAATATGCTATTTTATGCAATATTGCTCATAATATTGTGTGATTTTTTTATTGCGATATAATGCAAGAGATATTCCTAAAGAAATTAGTGATCTTGCAAATTTGAAAATTATATACTTAGGTAATAAGTTGTTTGGCCACATACGAAGATGCCTAGAAAAAAAAAAATCAATGTTGAGGATTAGCCAAAAAAAAAAAAACCAATGCTATAGATGTCTAGTTTTACAGAATTCGTTTGAAGAATGTGTTATTTTTGTGTGTGTTTACGCAAACTGCTTACTATTATTCTTCAATGTTCATTTACCACATTTTGTTTGGTATCAAGCACTGTTTTTTATTCTTATCTTTTAAACTATAAAAGAAATATTGAAGAAGAAAACCAGCGCTATAATATTTGGTTTTTGGGTGAATTGATTGTGTACATTATCATTTTAGATGTTAGGTATTGAAGTGAAAACTTTCAATAATAAATATTCTAAGCATTGCATAGAACAAACTTTTTAAAATTACACTGGTTATCTTCACATAAACTACATGTTGTATATGATAACTTTTTCATAGTTTTTTCTGGAATATATATATATATAATCATAAAATATTTTTATTTTTGACAGACCTATAACTCAATTTTACTGACAATCTCTTAATTGTTATACTTTATGAAATTCCTTTTGAAGTGTTGGCATAAGTTGATATTTATTTGAGGATATATACTGATATACATATATGAGTATATAATTTTATCATGACATTAAAAGCTTATAATATAAATTTATGTTTGTGTGTTAACTTTTATTTTTTACATAATCATTTTAGCTGAAGAATAATTCTGTAATTATAATTCATTTATTGATGCTAGTTAGGACATGTGTCATGAAGCCAAAGTAATGTAAGATCCAAGTGGGATTAGATTCAACTGAAAATTCAACTGTAAAAATGGCAAATAAAAAACTCAATTTAATTTGAAACTTAATAAAAACCAATAATAAAAACAAGTTTAAAAAAAAAGGTAAAACTAACCAAATCGTGAAAAACCGTCCATGTCAAACTGTGGACCTAAGATTGTGTAAACCCAACTACTTCCCTTTCATTAATACTTCGGCACATTTCACCCCTAAAAATGACCCATATTGATTTATCACTCAATCAGTGAAGTTATTTATATAATAGCATATATCTCAATGTGTTATCATTTACCTAAAATAGCAAATTTTAAATGGGACGGGTTTTTCAGCAGTCAGCAAGTTGGTATATACTCGTTGGCCAAAAAAAAGAAGTTAGTGTATATTCAGCAAACTGAAGATACTTATAAACCTTCCTTCCATATTCGTAAACCTTTCAATTTTCGATTTCTGTCTCTCAATGCTTTAAAGCTCCACTAAATGAGTTTATATAATAACATAAATCGCTAGATTTATCCTCCAATGCATTTAGTGGATACATACCAAGTGAGATTAGAAATTTAACAATGCTTTAAAAATTATATTTTCACAGGTGTGTCCTTTGAACTATTGCAATTCTCCTACTCTAAGTTCTTAACAATTATATTATAAGTGCAATTTTGTGCTTTGAGATTGCTCAAAAGTCAAAACTGTGTCAATAAGCCCATTAAAAACTTTATTGAGGTTCAAGAGCTATACACTTTTTTTTTCTCCTTTTATATGCAAGTCTGAAGATATATTTCCATCACCATAACATAAAAAACCAGTTTTGATTAAAGAAAAAAATTTGCAAGAAGAGTCGTGTAATGATGTTGTATCTATAATTTTTTTCCTTGAAAAGAGTTAACTAGTGGGTCTTACTGAAATAAAACCCATGATAGGAGGGTCAGACAATAATTTACAAGGTATGCTTTCACCAAATTATAATCTGTTATCCATTATAATTTGAAAATTTTGACAGTCAAAAAACAAGTATTTGACAATCATTAGGTGCTTCAGTTATTTAACAATCTTAATTAGACATTCACCTGAGTCCAATCAACTACTGTAGTTCATTGTAGCTATTGTAAATTGTCTTCAAAATTGTAACTCACAAGTTCAAGCCTATTTTATATCCAATGTATATGATCATTATGTTTGCGAGCTTGAAACATTTAAATTAGACAGCTAGCAAGACTGTAACACCTAAATAAGCTTACATAATTTTACTACAAATAAATTCCTAAATAGAAACTTTTTCAATAAATAATTTAAATTTATTATGAGTATAGGCATTGGGGTCAAACTCATTAAGGAGAGAGACAGAAGAATCCCAATAAATATTGCCATCATTATTTTTTTGAGTTTATACTACGTGGAACGAACTTTCTAAAAGAACTGTTCATAATAACTAAATATTTGTAAACATATATGGCTTCCAACGTATATTTGTGAAAATTCAATATTTTTATTTAAGAAAGATAAAATAATTAAGTGGTTACTGAATCATTTTTAAAGAATCTTTTGACTGCTATATTTTGCCGAGTTCCTTTTGTAGTTATGTCACATGTTGGTATTAATATATGTGCATTCAATTTTAATATTATATTAGAGCCATATAGTTATACATGTGCATTTATTTTCAATATTATATTAAAATAAAATGTTATATTGTAGATTCATATCTGTGTTAGAATTTTTGTTTTGATATATATAATCATTTATGTTAAAGAATGATTCTTCCGTTACTAATATTTAATAGATGATGTTTGTTAGATCTTAAGACTTTTTAAAATGACTTCTTTATTTGTTTGGAAAGGACTTTTGTCTTTATTAGAACTTAAGACTTGTCAAACTGTGGATCTTGGGCTTTTGAACATATGTAACGATGCCATATTTTACGAAATCACTTTTCTACATATTTGCATTTATAATTAAATTGTGTATTTCAATATTATATTAACATGTTAATTATAAATATGTGTGTGTGCTAGAATTTTTTTTTATCTAATCATTTATGCTTAAAAACGATTCTTTAGAAACTGTTTTTTAGAAAATAATAGTTAAGACTTGTTAAAAGTGTTTCTTTATTTGTTTGGATGTCAGTTAAAAACATAAAAAAAGATCAAATTTTTAATCACATTGAACTCAGAATTTTTTGCAAAGCTAAATACAAGTGACAAATATAAATGACATTTTTAACTTAATAGAGATGCAGGTAAATGAGTTTGGGCCGGAACATATGTCAGCTGGTCTATAAATTTCAAACTCTAGACAATGAGGTCTTGCACATGTCAATACCCATTGCAAACTTTTTTTTTTAGTGACAAAAATCCTCAAAACTTGAAAACTACAATGTGATGACAGTTTCTCACGGTTATTGTCGGGAAGAAATTTTGTTTATCATCATCAGTAGTAACTTTTGTTTTGCTTTAAATTACAAACAACAATAAGAGTTGTATAATATATAGCTTCGCGTAAGTTTTAGCTTCCATTGGTCAACCTAAATTCATCTAATTTCTTGGAAAATATACTTTATTTAACAATCTCATAGATGATATCACTTTAGTGCATATAACTCCACTAGTTCATTGCAAGTGTTGTAAATTGACTTCGAAATTGTCAACTTGAACCATTCAAACTAGATAGCTACAAAGTCTGTGACACCTAAATAAGTTTTAGTAACTTTATTTCTGAAAAATAAATTCCTATATAGAAACTTTTAAAAAATAAATTAAATTCATTATGAGCAGAGGCATTGGGGCTAAAGTCATTAAGGAGAAGGACAAATAGATCGCACCAAAATAAATATCATTAAGTATTAGTAAATATTGCCATCATTATTTTACAAAATTAATCATTTAGACCGTTGCTAGAATTTTAGATTTCATACGGCATTTAAAATGTTTTTAAGTATAATTAAATATCTAAGCTGTACCATAAGTGTAAAAAATGTTGTCATCATTGTTTCTTCTGGTTTAGTGTTTGTAGTTTTCTCATCAACTCTCAATTTTACATATTGCACGAAACAAAGTCTTTAAAATATTTGTTTGAAATATCTACATATTTGTAAACAAGTATGCCTTGAAAGGAACAAATGTGTTAATTAAGTATACTTATTTATGAAACAAAAAATTAAGTGTTCATTAGATCTTTTTCGAAGGATTATTTGGATAATATATTTTGCTGAATTCATTTTCTAGTCATATCACATGTTGGTATTGATATATGTATATTTAATTTTAATATTATATTAGAGGCTTATATTATGTATATGTGTACAAGAACTTTTGTTTTAACATAAGAATGATTTTTTAGTTATTGTTCACTTAACAGATATTGGTTAGGACTTAAGACTCATCAAAAATACCTTTCGTTTGGAAAGTCAATTTTTTTCCTAGAAAAAATGGAACAAAGAACGATTGTTTAAGGACCTTTTTTTTTGCCGTATGCCAAAGTTTGATGATGTTGCATATATAAAATTTATTTCAACTTTCAGTACTTTTGAAATTCAAAAACTATAAAATATGTCTCTTTTTGCCAAAGAAGTTTTGCAAACAATACCTTATGTGTTGCAATATTGCACAGAAATCAAGCAATACTTCAATAGATTTATTGTTAATATGGTTATTTATTCACATTGCGGGCTACATACCAAGCAGCATTGGAAACTTGATATTGCTTCAAAACTTGTCTCTTGCTAATAATAACTTAGAAGGTATGCTTTCAGCAAGTTATATATCAGAAATTAAATATATCAGAAATTAAATGCTTGTGTTAGTAGCTTCAAAATGCATAGTTTTATGAAATATTCAATTGGCATTGCGGTGTACTTATTGGCATCGCAATTGAAGATTAAAGACATACAAATGCAAATTTCAATGTGCCCCCCACATTGAACACTTAAGTCCATGCTTTGCTATCAACTTAATTTTTCTTCACTATTCACCTTAAAATCAAGATTTATTAATGGTTCAGCACAAATATACTTAAATCTGTTAAAATAATGAGTGCTACTCATTTTTCTTTTGGTATGATTTCATATACATTAGCGGTCATAGCAATATGATTTTTATGCTGCATTGCACGAGATATTTTCTATGGAATTGGTGATTTGAGAAATGTGAATCATATATCTTTTAAGATCTAGTAACCTTTCTGGCAACATGCCAAAAAGCATTAAAACCTTGAATATGCTTCAATAGTTATATTTGATCACAATGAATTACAATGTATTCTTTCATCAAATTATGATGAGCTTCTATCTTTTTTTTTTTAACTTTGTTTTCATATGTTTTTCTCTGCATCACTATATACTGCATATTTCTTTTTCTTTTTCTTTTTGTAGTTTTTGTTCGGACTTTTTTGGTAATCGAATTGCATCAGTTAAATAATTCCAAAGCCTTCAAAATCAGATAATAGTCTCTCACAAACATTGTCTCTGCGAAATTTCGTTTACTATAATGCATAGTTAATTTTCTGTTGCTTTAATTTACAAACAACAATGAAAGAAAAAGTGCATCTATAATTTGCTCTTCCATTGGTCAATCTAGATTCATCTATGATGGTCTTTTTTTTTTTTTTTGAATGATGGTCTTTGATATATTATCATTTTGACCCATGCTAGAATCTTAGATATAAGGCAACATTTAAAATGTGTTTATATATTAATATCGAAGACAATAAATGTCAAGAAACATTACCATCATTTTTTTTTCTTCCTTCAAAATTAGTACTTCACGCTACAGCTTTGTATTTCATACATCAATGTATTTGTACTTATTAAATAAATATTTACAACAAGCATACCCTAAAAATTTATATTTCAACTTGATTTGAGAAAGTCAAATTAATCAAATGTTCTTTTAATCTATTTTATATAATCTTTTGGATGTCATATTTTACTCAATCCCTTCAGCAGTTATGCCACATGTTGGTATTCATATATGTGCATTTGTTTGCAATATTATATTAAAATGTTATATGATAAATTCATGTGTGATAGAATTTTTGGTTTGATATATAATCATTTATGCTTAAGAATGATTCTCTAGTTACTATTACTTAGTAGAAGTTTATTAAAACTTAGAACTTGCTAAAAAATTTTCTTTATTTGTTTGGAATGACATAATTAACAAATCAAGCACCCCATCAATGGTGGCATCATGGAATGTACTTGAAGGTTCAGTAACTTGAGACAGGCAAGCAAAACCAGAAAGTTGAATCATCCATGGCTCACATATGTTTGTGTGTTTTTCTATTTGTATAGTTGTACTTAACTCAGAGGTCAAATAGGGACATTGATTACATTGTTAATTAAATAGCTGTTGTAATCTTCGAAATATATTTTATCATAAAGAATATATTTTAATGTTTTCTTAGTTCTTTTCTAATGTTATCTCATTACCATTAATTTGTTTCTTTTCTTTCTTGGTTATCACAATGTAGGAGATATTCCCAAAGAGATTGGTGATCTACAAAATCTGAAAATTCTATATTTAGGTGGTAATAAGCTTTCTGGCCAAATACCATCAACTATCTTCAATATATCAGAGTTGCAACATATTGATTTGAGTTGGAATAATTTGTCGGGAAGCATTCCCTCTAATATATGTCATGGACTTCCAAAATTACAATCTTTGCATCTTCAAGACAATAGATTATCTGGAGTCATGCCATCCGGTTGGATACAATGCAAGGAGCTTGAATCACTATCTTTATCCTCCAATGCATTCAGTGGATACATAGCAAGTGAGATTGGAAACTTGACTATACTTCAAGAATTAGATTTAAACAGCAACTTCTTTACAGGTACGTGCTATGACCTATATGTCATGGTCTCTTTTTCTTTTCTGTTGAATGATGATCTTTTGCCATCATTGTTTTCCTTGCTTCAAAATTAGTGGTTCACGCTCCACCATTTTATTTCATACAAATTCCTTATACCACATATGTTGGTATTCATACATGTGCATTTATCTCCAATATTAATTATATTAAAATGTTTTATAATAAATTCATGTATGTGATTCTATATACGGTCATTAGCTCCACTGCCACATAAACACGTGAAAAATTGGTCAAGTCTTAAGTCAATTGGTTTCTTGATATAAAACAACCACTCATTCATTAACCTTGCAATCTTGACTTCTCTCTCTCAAAACTTTAACTCTTTCCCGGGAAAAGGAGAGAAAATGTGGAGGAGAGAAAGTAGAGGAAGAGAAAATGGAGAAAAGAGAAACAATATTAATTTTACATTGATAATAATACTCTAATTATTTTTAGGAAAATATTTACATATGATAAAAATTATTATTCTGCCACATTATTTATATAATTTCCATATCATATTAATAAATGAAATTAAAATATAGTTTTAATTTTAATATTAACTTAAAATTATTTTTTATACATTGATTTTAAAAATTTTAAAATAATGCTAAAATTGAAAATATATAATATGTGAATATTTAAATCTAAAAAAGATAGAGGTATTTTCTCCAAAGTGAAAAAAAAATTGAAATGATAATTTTGGAAGAAAAGTTTTCTCTTAAAAAATCTCTATATTTTGGAGGAGAAAAGTTAGGAATAAAATCATGTGAGGCTCATATATTACTTTCCTCTTAGTTTTCTCTCACTCTCACTTTTCTCTTCATAATCAAGTAAGGGAAAATACTGTTTTCTCTCTAGATTTTCTTTCCTATTTTTCTCTTCCCTGCTGTTTTCTCTCCTGCCAAGCAAATGGTAAAGCTCCATCTTTGAATTTATTTATATAATAACATAATTAACACAATTAACAAATCAAGGACTCTATTGCATCATGGAATGTACTTGAAGGTTGAGAATTGAAGAGAAACTTGAGACAGACAAGCAAATTTGAACGTTGCTCAAAACCATTGTCTGGGTGAAATTTCATTTGCTATGAAGCATAGTTAATTTTCTGTTGCTTGAAATTACAAACAACAACGAATGAATGAAAAAGTACATCCATAATATGTTGCTTTGCGTACAGTTTTGGCTTCTGGTGGTCAATCTAGATTAATTTATGATGGTCTTTTTCTTTTCTTTTTTATTATTGTTGAATTTTTTATTTTATTTTTTAGTTATCTTTACATAAACTAATTATTCTTTCTAACAACTCTTTAACAGGTATGCCTAGAAAGTTATATTTTTTTGTAATTAAATATTTTTATTCAAGAAAGAGGAAAAAATAAAATTTTATTAAAAGAATCTTTTTCATTTAGGCAATCCTTTTGGAGCTATATTTTGTGGAATTCCTTTTGTGATCATGTCATTAGTTGGTGTTAATATATGAGTTTATATTTTTATTACAACATTATAAGCTATTATTATAAATGCTAGATTGTTTGTTGGCACGTATTTCAAATATCTTTTTATTTGTTTAGGAAGTGAGTTTTAGGAGAAAAATTATTAACAAAAAAAAAGAACATTTGTGTAATGATACTAATGTTAACTATATAGAATATATTTTTAAAAAGTTTAGCACAAGTGAAACTCTTTAGTTAATTACTTTCGAAATTTGAAACTGCGGATAATGGGTTCTTCTATAAGTTAGTACCTTATTCATAAAGTGATGTGGTAGTTTGGCCCATCACCTTTCTTGTTTTTAAACCTTGCAATCTTTGACTTCTCTCTCTCTCTCTCAAAACTTTATGGGTAAAATTTCATTTATTATAAAGCATAGTTAATTTTCTTTTGTTTTAAGTTACAAACACCAATGAAAGAAAAGGTACATCCATATATTGCTTTGCATACAGTTTTGGCTGCCATTGGTCAATCTAGATTCATCTATGAATGCCTTGTTTTTTTTAATTTGTTGAATGATGGCCTTTGATACATTATCATTTTGACCCATGCAAGAATCTTAGATGTGGAGCAATATTAAAATTTGTTTATATGTTAATATATATATTGAAAATTAATCAAATAAAGATGATCGAATGTTAGTTAAGACTTGAGACTTATCAAAAGTATTTTGGAAAGTCAATTATTTTTTTGCTAAAGATGATCAAATAAAGAATGATTGTTTATTGACTTTTTTCTTTGCCATAGATTGATGACATTGAATATATAAAATTTATTACAAATTTTAGTACATATGAAAAAATATAAATGATTTTGTATCTTGTGTTCCTTTAACATTGTTGTTTTTTCTGATTGAGACACATGAAAATGAGTTTGGGACTAGATAAACTAACTACTTAAAGTGTATACTGCATTAAGTTAACATATTTTGAATCTAACAAAGTTGTTGGTTAAATAGGATCAATCATCCCCTCAAAGTTATATACTAGAATTTTTGTACATTTTATGAAATTTCAAAACTATATAAAAATATGTCTCTTTTTGTCAAAAAAGTTTTTGAGCCAATGCCATTTGTTTTGCGACACTGCACAAAACTTAAACAGTGTTTCTATTCATTTTTCTTTTAGTTAATTATAAGTTTTACTCATTTTTCTTTTAATATGATTTTTGATACATCATCACTCATAACAATTTTCTTTTAATGTTTTAATGTTGGAGGAGATACTCCCAATGAAATTGTAGCTATATTTTGTTTCTTTTTTATTTATCCTTTTTTTTTTGTTACCAAACTACAGGAGATATTTTCAAAGGAATTGGTAATTTTAAGATATGAACTCCTATCTATTAAATCAATTAATCTTTTTCTTTACACATCCAAGAAAAGAAATCTTAAACCATTTCTTTTTTTTAATTGGGGATAACTATAAATGCACATTCATCCACCTACTCACTTACACATCCAAGATAGTAACTTGCTATTGGTAAGACTTGATCCCACAATTTCCCTCCATTCAAGGAGTGTTAGTGCCACTAGGCCATTGGCATAGCCATTTCCTAAAATAAATTTTTTTCATTATTCCTTTTGTTTTTAATTTCTTAACTTTTGAACATTCAAACCACTTTTGAACGTCTCCTAAAGTGTGAATGGCATTATGCAATTCCCTCCAATTTTTTTAGAGGCTAATCAGTTTTGGTAATGCACTTCAGATTTGGGATTTTAGTTTCTAATCTCGTTCGATCACAAATTAATGTTTATGATTCTGCCATGTCACCCATGAGGGCTTCAACTCCCGATTTCTTTAATGAGTTGCATTTTTTATATATCTTCACACATGTCATCATCTCAATTGTTCTACTGTTCCACTTTAGGAAACTTTGGACTTCCTTTATTTATTTATTTATTTTGCCTTTGGAAACTGTAGGCTTCCTTACCGCATCCGTTTTTGAGACCAAACTTATATGTTGGTTATTATTTCATTCATTTCAATAAGAGACATTTTTAATATATATTTTATTTTAAAATATTAGAGACAAATTACTTTCATTTGATAAATTAATGCATTATATTTTTCAATTTTTCCTTTAATTAAAGTAGATTTATTATCATGGAACATGGGTTAAAATAGAGTTAAGTGAGAGAGAAATTGATTATCACTTATATAATAGTGTAAAAATTAAATTAGGGGGTATTTGTGGAAAAATTTTTCATTATAACATATTTAACATATTTGACTTTTTTTTATTATTTCTCTCTTATAACAAAGGTAGCATAACTTAACACTTTTTAGGGAAAATGAAACATTTGCTCCCTATTGTTTACTCCACTTTTCAATTTCAATTTAGTTCCTATAGTATTAAAATTTTCAATTCACACCTTACACTTTCAAAGGAGTTAGTTAGTTCCTATAGTATTAAAATTTTCAATTCACACCTTACACTTTCAAAGGAGTTAGTCCTCATAAATTACCATAGTTACACGTTTCGTTCTTAAAAGTTGACACATCAACTAATGTATCTAGATATTTTCACACATGGCTAATAGTTGCTAATATGGGCTCCACGTGTGTTGCCATGTGTGTCATTGCCTTCCCCATTGTTCTCTCCCTCCACTAACCCCAATCTCTCTCTCACATTCTCACGACACTACTGACCATTGTAACAAGTGGGTAAATACGGCAATAACGGATGACATAGTAGTGTCGTGTCAAGTAATCCCAGCTTGGGCCCAAGCCACTTCCCTCTCTCTCCAATCTCACCCTCTGATTAGTTGTTAGGCTCACTCTCTTATGTTTTCTCACATGAATGTAAGCACTCTAGAAACATTGACTAAGAAGAAGTAACTCACGGGTTAACGGGATGTTATTGTTCTTCACTTTCTGTCTTCATGATCATCTTGAAAGAATTTCTTGGAAAAACTTATGCAGATTTTTGGGAAAGACATACGCAAATATCTTACTATAAAATCAATTTTTCTCTTTGACATTAATAATTTTTTTGTTAAACCTTAAAATAATTTTTTAGTTAAACCTTAAAATAAGTTAAATGATTGTGTTTGTATGTATTTAAATAATAAAATATTATAAAACCTCTGGTCCTGCACTAATTATCAATAATAATTTTGGAATTAATATTTTGGATCATTACACTCTTTCACTTTTTTGTTCTCTCTAGATGAGCTTGATCAGCCTTTATCTTCTGTTTATATTTCCTCATTTGATAGTCATTTGAGACAAGAGACTTCATTCGATTTCTTCATAAAGTTCAACAATCAATTTTCCTTCTTGTTTTCATTCTTCATTATGCAACATCTATTTTCCTTCCTTGATATTAATCAAATAGACGTTACTTCAATTCAGCTTGATCATCAATATGATATTTCCCCATCTACAATAGGACAAGTCTTTGCATTAATGCTCAAATATTAACATCTCAATTTTCTAGAAATAAATCTTACTTAAATATAATACATTATCTTTAAAAAACAGGAAACAATATAATAATCATCAATCAACAATATAGAAAAAATTAAATAATTTATTTTGTTATCGTCGAAATTATCAAATGATCAACAATAGCGTTAGTATTTTTTTCTTTTCTTTGTTGTCATATTGCAAGATATATCCATGAAAATATTGGTGATCTAATTGATTTGAAATTCATCAACTAAATTTTATTGAGCTTTTTGATTGCATATTGAGAGGCAAAAGAAACTTCACTAAGCTTCAACTTTTATATTTAGATTACTAATTACAACATTTTCATAAGCATTTACTACCAACTATATCAAACCTCCAACTTTAATTTCATAGAAATTATATTTTACTTGCTCCTTGTGCTAGGAAATTGGACAAAATCATAGAACAAATAGAAATTCTTTAACTTTTTATTTTCATTTAAACAAAATTCGTTTTAACAAATCAAACTATATTTATAAAAATAATTTATACAAATAGAGATTCTATAACTTTTTATTTTCATTTAAACAAATTTTTTTAACAAATGAAACTATATTTATAAAAATAATTTAAAGGATCCATATACATATGTTCATTATTTGCTATTAACATAAACGAAAATAAAGGTAAAATCTAAGTGGATAACATTTATGACCCAACAATAAAGTGAGTATCATTAGTACATCTAATTAGCCAGATATTTGTACTTTTCATTATTTTTAGTTTTTTCGTATCTTTCATTATTTTTAGTTTTAACTTCAAATAACTTTGCTAAAACTTGATTAATATTTTGCTTCTAGATTTTAATAATAATTAAAATAGGCAATATTTGTATGATTGAGATGTTACATTTGTCATAAAACAAGCTGAGTGGAGTTATAGTGATGCAAATTTTTATCTTGTCAACTTTGAAAAGGTTTACTGTGAATAACAGTTTTGTATTAGGTGCTCTTCCACAAAATTTTGGGAATCTCACTAATCTGATTGGCCTATTTTTGGGAGAAAATATTTTGACTGGAACGATTCCAACAACAATTAGTAGCTTACACACTCTTCAGTATTTGAGTCTTGAAGGCAATGAGCTACATGGCCCAATCATTGATGAGATTTGTAAAATCCCAAGGCTTGCTTATTTATATCTAAGTGGCAATAAGTTTTGTGGAGGAATTCCGCCTTGCTTAGGAAATATTACCTCTTTACAAGATCTTTACATGGACTCCAATAAATTAATTTCAGAGATACCCTCTTCTTTTGGGAATTTAAAAGATACTTTGAGAGTAAACTTATCTTCCAATATTTTAGTTGGAAATCTTTCTATCAAGATTGACAACTTAAGCGCTCTTATATTATTGGACTTGTCAAGAAATCATATTTCAGGCATCATTCCAAAAACTATGGGTAAGTTGTAGAATTTGCAAATTCTCTCCTTAGCACATAACAACTTACAAGGGAACATTCCTAAATCTTTTGGAAATTTGCTAAGCTTAGTAAATTTGGACCTTTCCCTAAATAATTTATCTGGTGAAATCCCTAAATCTTTGGAGTCACTTACTTATCTTAAGTATGTCAATTTCTCCTATAACAAACAACAAGGAGAGGTTCCATGTGGTGGTGTTTTTAAAAATTTGACTGCTGAATCTTTTATGGTGAATAAAGCTCTTTGTGGCCAACCACAATTGAAAGTGCCACTTTGTAGAAAAGGAAGAAGAAAAAGGTCAATTATAACATTGCTTTTATTGAAATGCATATTACCCATAGTTGTGTCAACAATTTTGATTATTTTAGGCACTATCCTTTTAAAATATAGACTACCCAAGTCAAGGGATTCAATTGAAAGGGATCTATCATATTTAGGAATGCCAAGAAGGATTTCTTATTTTGAAATTCTAGAAGCTACCAATGGACTTGATGAGAGGAACTTAATTGGAAGGGGTAGTTATGGTGTTGTGTTCAAAGGAGAACTTTCGAGTGGGATGTTGGTCGCAATTAAAATATTCAATTTTCATTCAGAATTTATGTCAAAGAGCTTTGAAGTGGAATGCAACACAATGCGTAGTGTACGCCATCGCAATTTGGTGAATATTATAAGTAGTTGTTCCGATATTGATTTCAAGTCTTTGATTATGGAGTTCATGCCCAAAGGGAGCCTTGAAAAATGGTTATACTCTCATAATTATTGTTTAGATTTTCTACCAAGGTTGAATATAATGATAAATGTAGCTTCAACATTAGAGTATCTCCATCATGGCTTGTCAACACCAGTGATTCACTGTGATTTGAAGCCAAGTAACATTTTGTTGGACAATGATATGGTTGCTCATGTAAGTGACTTTGGAATTTCCAAACTTTTAGATGAAGGACAATCTAAGACACATATAGAGACAATATCTACAGTTGGGTATATTGCACCTGGTAAATACTATTATAAACCTTTCTTCTTTTTTTTCTCTTGCTTTTGCATTTTAATAATATACATTTTTATTTATTTTTATTTTATTTTCATTTTAGATTCCATAAGATTCATCTTAGCAAATGACACTAATAAAATCTTTCATATATTATCACTCATTATTCATATCTATATATATGTGCATAAGATATTAATTAATATTTATTAGAAATACTGCAACTATACATGTTTGGAACCATAGAACGAAGGTGTATTTTAATACCCACATATCGACACCAAAGGTTGCAAATCACTATAGTAAATAATTTTTCTCTAACATATATGCTACTTTGGTATATATCTTATTGCATTTGTGAAATTTTTCTGCCTACTTTTGTGGGATCATAAAAAAACATGCATCTCAATGATTGACTAGTTGTAAATTTAAACAAGCCTAATGACAGCCACAATAATATATATATCTATGACATATTTGTTTTGTCATCCACTAATTCTAATTGCCAAAAAAGTGTTTTCTTGATTAGTTCATAATTTGAAGATTTTATTAAGAAGGAGAACATGACTTTTAGCTACTTGAATTCATGAATTATATGCAGAATATGGATCTGGTGGAGTAGTTTCAACACAAACAGATGTGTACAATTATGGAATTATACTAATTGAAGTGCTTACACGAAAAAAGCCAACAGAAGACATGTTTATCTCTGGTTTAAACTTGAAGAGTTGGGTAAGTGAGTTAATGCCACATGAAATAATTCAAGTCGTAGATTCCAATTTATTGCATGGAGATGAAGAACATATTGGTAATATATTGCAATCTACATCCTCTATTCTTGAGTTGGCCTTGAATTGCTGTAATGATCTACCAGAAACACGTAGCAATATGGCAGATGTTGTAATGTCATTAAATAAAATAAAGGTTATGTTTATGCAAAGACAAAAATAGGATATTTAAATAGGCATTAACTCTTTTATTGATTTTGTTGTTATATATTCTCCAAAGAAATGGAGAATATATAACAACAAAATGTTCTATGTAGTATCTTGTTATAAATGTATAGTTATTTTTCTCCAAACGTTGTAAACAAAATATTAGTGATAAGAATTGTTGTATTAGATGAGCCTTTTAGTTAATGAAATGTATGAGTTCATGTGGGTGTGTGCTTGTGTGTAAATGTGTGTTCAAACTATGGGGATGGGGATTAAAACATTTATTATTACTATTATTATTATTATTTAATAGTAATGATTTTTACTTAAAAATATGAATGCTATATATTTATATTTATTTCTATCTGTAGTATTTTCTAGACAAAATAAGTCAGTAATTTCAATAATAAATGCTTTATTTATTCCATTTTTTAATATATTTTACATCAATATGTATGTGTATGTATATATATATACTGGATATCAATAAACATATAGATGGTGAACAACTCAAGTATGATGTATATACATTTATTTAAATCATTATTTTTTGTAATATTCCATCTTTTATTTATCTCATTTTCTTCTCCTGCTGGAAAGCACAACCTATTAACTACATTAATTAACCTCAGCAAAGTCTTTATCACTTCACTTACATGTTAAGCCTTTATTTATTCTCCTTGAATAATTGATGGAAGTAAATGAGAGAGGTATGAATGAGATGACGCAAATAAGGGGAAAATCATGTATATTGGATATGGACGAAGCACAATATTGGATATGTCAAGAGAGACAAGATTTCATGTAGAAGGTCAGTTTTGTCTATGGCTTAAATTAAATTATTGTTTAGTATGAAATATGAGGAAATTTAGAGGGAGGAATTAATGGAGTTTTAGAGAAAATACCCTAAACACACATAAATGAGAGGCAAGCATATCAAACATATTCTTTGCATCTCTCCACAAGATATAAGAAATTTCATCATGACAACACAGCCATACCTAGGAAATCAACCAGCCAAGTAAAACCACTCATGAAATTGTTATTATTAGTATGAGTAAGAAGAAGAAGAAGAAGGAGAGAAGGAGATGGATACAAGAATATATTCTTTGCAACTCTCTGCAGTACCGCCGCGGCTCCGGCCTCCCCAGTCTCAACATCGCTACTGCCTCCTATGGCGCCGCGGCCTGACTTCCTGCTCCGTGGCACCCCCAGTGGATATCCCATATCAGCAAATTCAACACTCCGGGGCGAACTTCTGACGTGCATAACGTTATGCTCCGACCTCCGATTGACTCGATTCCAACTCCTATAAGTCAATCTAGTCCCCATCTATCCAAAGACACCATTTTTACCTCAATCCAACTCCGTATGGAGATTCTGGACCCTTGATACCGTTTTGGCCACTTGTTGACCAAAACTCACCACTAACCACCTCCAATTGCCACCAAAGGCAACTGGTTGCTCAGAGGCTATCCATACAAGTCCAAAACCCCTAAACCAACTGATTCAAAGAGGCTTCACCTCAAAGGAACCACACCTCTGAGATTTGACCCCTTGGAACCCAACTTGACCAAACGGCTATAGGCCCCAAACCATACCACTCGGGCTCAAACCATACACAGGACTCACAAATACCAACATACAACATTTCAAGCTCCCAACACCATTCAACCATACATACCACAAACATAAACATACATACATCCAAACCAGTCTCAACCCTGTCATATATTCATTACAAACCATTCTCTATCCTACTTGGCACATGATACAATATCCAATACACAAGTACTACATAGACCTAGTATTCCCACGTTCGCTGCTACTCGCGCGTCTTCTCCGGACTAGTGCCAAAACTGTCACCTGAAAGGTTAGTTTATGGGAGATGGGGTGAGACAATGTCTCAGTAACCGGGAACAACAACCACACACACACACACACACACACACATATATATATACATATATCTCACACAAATCATGAATGCAAGATGAAATGAATGACATGCATATCGCCCTCACATGGACTCCATCCTTATCCTCCCTAACATAGATACATAATCCAGCCTTATCCTCCCTAACATATATATATATAATCCAACCCTATCCTTCCTAACATATATACATAATCCAGCCTTATCCTCCCTAACATATATATATATATATAATCCAACCTTATCCTCCCTAACATATATACATAATCCAACCTTATCCTCCCTAACATATATACATCATCACACATCATACCAACATCACGTCATCACCACTACATCCACCATACATCACAATCTCACAATGTCATGTGGTGATGCTCATGTATCGTCATATCATCATAATAATGTCATGTATGCAACATATCATATCATCATCACACATAGCATCATCATAGTCATAACCATCATCTATCAGTATACATACCACGATATATATAAAAACAGTACACACAAACACTTCGATATCGTGGTATGAAAGAGACATGCATATATACGCAAATACACGTACTATCATATAACATAATCAATACAATATAAACAAACACCCGATTACCTCAATTGTCGTTACCACACACACACGAGTTTCCACAAGCTTCCTTGAACTGTCCAGTACGCGTGAACCCCTCTCGATTAGCCAACAACCAACTTGAATCCAAGCTCTTGATGGACGAGAATCACTCCGGGACACCGAAAATGCCGAACCCTAGCACTGCTCCTCGTCTCTCTGCGTCGCTCCCTTCATTTTCTTTCTTTTTTGTCCGACCGAACCGATCAAGATTTAAACAATTTTTTTTTCTGACCCTCGCCGCGGCTCCACCAAATTATCCAGAACAATGCCACTGGAAAGCTTCTCGCCGTGGCGGCCCTACTTCTAGCTGCGGCGTGGAGCTCCTTCAGACTCCACTTGAGCCTTCCTCCATCCTGTTTTCCTCCTGTCCTGAACACAATGCCAAGGAAGAAATCATGAGGGGTGTTACACTCTATCCTTCTTATAAAAATTTCGTCCTCAAAATTTCAACTCTTACCTCAAGCAAAAATCTTTGGATACCTTCTCCGCATAAAATCTTTAGTCTCCCACGTGACATCATTGGACATCAAACCGCTCCAAAGGACCTTTAACAATTTTACGGTCTTATTCCTCAACTGCTTCTCCTTTACATCCAAAATTTTCAATGGTGTGACCTCAAAAGTCAGATCCTTTCGTACTTGAACTGCTTCATCATCAATTATATGAGACGGATCCGGATGATACTTTTTGAGTTGAGTCACGTGGAAAACATCATGCAACCCAGCAAGATTAGGCAGTAGCGCCACTCGATACGCTACTGGCCCAATTCGTTCAAGAATTTGATATGGACCCATATACCACGGAGTAAGTTTCTTGGCTCGAATCGATCTTCCAACACATATGGTAGGAGTGACCTTCAAAAACACATGATCTCCAACATCAAACTCCAATGGTCTTCTCCTCCTATCCGCGTAACTCTTTTGCCGACTCTGAACTGTAAGAAGCTTCTGACGAATACTCTCTATCTGCCGAGAGGTTTGATCCACAATATCTGGGCCCAAAAGACTCCTTTCACCAAGTTCAGCCCAACACAGTGGCGACCTGCACTTCCTGCCATACAACGCTTCATACGAAGCCATTTGCAAACTTTTGTGGAAACTGTTGTTGTAGGCAAATTCAACCAATGGCAGAAATTGATCCCAATTGCCTTTGTTCTCCAGAACACATGCCCGCAACATGTCCTCCAGAGTCTGAATAGTCCTTTCAGTCTGCCCATCAGATTGAGGGTGATAAGCAGTACTGAAACTCAATTTCGTACCCATGGCCTTCTGAAGGGATTTCCAAAACCTGGATGTAAACTTCGGATCTCTGTCCGACACAATATTTATCGGGACTCCATGCAATCATACAATCTCATTCACATACAACTGGGCCAATTTCTGCATTGAAATAGTTTCCCGAATTGGAAGAAAATGGGCCGGCTTCGTCAACCTGTCCACAATGACCCATATCGCATTGTGTCCTGAAGAGGTCCTCGGTAATCCCATCACAAAATCCATGGAAACGCTATCCCATTTCCACTATGGGATCTCCAAAGGTTGCAACACACCAGCAAGCAATTGGTGCTTAATCTTTACCTTCTGACAAATCAGACACCTTGCCACAAACTCTGCGATGTCCTTTTTCATGCCTGGCCACCAATAACCTCTCTTCAAATCCTGATACATCTTAGTGGTACCTGGGTGGATAGTGTACTTGCTCTTGTGAGATTCCTCCAAAATGATCTCACGCAACCCCGCAACGTTTGGTACACAAATCCGACCTCGATACCGGATGATACCATCCTCCAGAATATCAAAGTCCTGGGTCTCCGCCATTTCAACCTGTTCTCGAATGCCCAAAAGATAGTCATCCTCCATTTGAGCATAGCAAATGTTCCTCAAGAAATCACTTGATACACTGATGGAACTCATCACTAGTACTCCAGGATGGACATTGATGGATAACTTCATATCCCTCAGGCTTTCCAGTAACTATTGCTCCCTCATCATCATTGTGGCCATATGGATCGACTTTCTACTTAACGCATCCGCCCCAACATTGGCTTTCCCAGGATGATACTTTAGAGCAAATTCATAGTCCACAAGGAACTCAACCCAACGCCTTTGCCTCATGTTCAGCTCTTTCTGATCAAACAAATACTTCAAACTCTTGTGATCACTGAACACCTTAAATTGAGCGCCATGGAGATAATGCCCCCATAATTTGAATGCAAACACTACAGCCGCTAGCTCCAGGTCATGAGTAGGATAGTTCTCCTCATGAGGCCTCAATTGTCTTAAAGCATACGCCACAACTCTACCTTGCTGCATCAAAACACACCCTAGACCCTTCTTAGAGGCGTCCGTATAAACTGTGAACAGCTCTGATGGGTTAGGGATAATGAGCACTGGGGTGGACATCAGACAAACCTTCAGCTCCTAGAATGCTCTCTCACACCTGTCATCCCAAATAAAAGATCAATCCTTACGGGTGAGTCTAGTCAATGGCATAACAAGCTGAGAGAATCCCTTAATGAACCTTCGGTAATATCCAGCCAAACCCAGAAAACTCCAAATTTCAGTCACCGATTGCGGTCTCTCCCAGTTCAACACTGCTTCAATTTTACTAGGGTCTACAGCCATACCTTCTACAGAAATCATATGACCCAGAAATTTCACCTCCCGTAGCCAAAACTCACACTTACTGAGTTTAGCATACAGTTAGTGATCCCGCAATACTTGCAACACAATCTGAAGATGAAGCGCATGCTCTTCCTCACTCTTGGAGTAAATCAGAATGTCATCAATGAAAACCACCACAAATTTATCCAAATATGGCTGAAACACCCTGTTCATATAATCCATGAAGATTGCCGGGGCATTTGTCAACCCGAATGGCATCACAAGAAACTTATAATGACCATATCGAGTCCGAAATGCCATTTTAGGCACATCCTCAGCACGTACTCGCAATTGATGGTATCCCGACCTCAAATCGATTTTAGAGAATACAGAGGCACCTGCCAACTGATCAATCAAGTCTTCAATCCTAGGCAAAGGATATTTATTCTTGATCGTCACCCGGTTCAGTTGCCTGTAATCAATGCACAATCTGAGGCTACCATCCTTCTTCTTCACAAACAACATTGGAGCTCCCCAAGGTGAAACACTAGGTCTTATAAAAGCTCTCTTCAACAAATCCTCAATCTGTTTCTTCAACTCTTTCAATTCAGACGGTGCCATTCGATATAGAGCTTTTGAAATAGGACTAGTCCCAGGCACCAAATCAATGGAAAACTCCAGTTCTCGTGGTGGGGGTAAACCAATAATCTCCTCTGGAAACACATCTGGAAATTCATTCATAACCGGATATCTTTCGTTACCACCTTGTATATCCACATTCACAGAGAAGAAAACTAGAAACCCTTGACATCCTTTCTCCAGATACCTGTTAGCTTGGGTGAAGGATAAACACATATTCTCATCCCCTTCAACACTAGGGATGTTCATCAGCAAAGACACAGTCTTCCGAGCACAGTCGAGAATGGCATTATTCACTTCCAACCAATCCATCCCAATTATCACATCAATCTCTTGCAATGGCAAACAAATCAGATCCAGGGTAGTGCTTCGATTTTCAAAACGAACCACACAATTCAAACAAGCTTGAGCAGTTCTTAGTGAAACTCCCGTGGGTGTGGTTACCGACAATTCAAAAGGCAACTCCATTGCCATGATACCCAATCTCCGAGCACAATCAAATGAAATGAAGGAATGCGATGCACCTGAGTCAAACAAAGCATGAATAGAGTAACCATTAAGTTTAAGTTTACCTCTAATCAAATTAGGCGCTGCATCTGCTTCTTGTCGAGTGATGGCAAAAACTCATCTGGGCATTGTAGGCCTCCTTGTCGCATCATCACGCCGTGGCTCCCAACAATTCTGTGACATATGACCCGGTCTCCCACAATTAAAACAAACCAAACACGGACGGTCAACATAACTAAACCCGCATTTTGTGCACGGATTTGATGTACTACCAGAACTGTACTGAGAAGGAGCGGAGTCCCTTCCTGCATGCTCACTCTGACTGGAACTCCCTTGTTCATAGCCACCTCGATAAAAGGGTCCTCTGCCAAACCGACCTCTATTGTACTGGTCCCTACCAAACCTGCCTCTTCCTCTACCATGACGACCTCGATTATGACGACCTCTTCCTCCACTAGAACCTGTACTACCACCACTGCTACTACTTCCTGAACCACTTCCTTTACTGATTCCTCCTGTAGGTCCTAAATGAGAAAATGCCTGAATCATGGAATTCCTTCTGTGCTCCTCAGCCTCCTTCATTCGTCTATACAAGGCACGAATCTTCACACATAAGTCCTCGAAGGACACAAACTCCACCACAGATAACCGTTCCTTTATCTCTGAATGAGCACCCTCAAACAACCTCTGAGCCATCCACCTATCATCAGGATAATTGTTCAAATAAGTGGAATATTTTGCCAAGTCCAAGAACTGATCAATGTAGTCATCCGCGGACAGATTCCCTTGTTGAAAAGTTAGGAACTCGGCTTCCTTTTGCATCAGTAAGGCTGGAGGGACGTAATGTGCAAAGAACCATTCCTTAAACTAACCCCAATTCATAGGAGGACTCATCACTTCAACACTTGGGAGGATACTCCTTCACCATCTCTTAGCCTTCTTCTCAAGCTTAAATGTCGCCAGCTGCACCCTTTGCTCTGAAGTGCAATCCATCACACTAAAGATGTTCTCCATCTGTTCAATCCAATTCTTTGCCTGTGACACATCCATGGTACCTTTGAAAGCTGGAGAATTAAACTTCCGAAAGTCCTTCAGCTGTGAGGAGATATCCCTTCTTCCAGCCCTTGGGGCTCTCTCAGGTTCCACCACAGTTTCATCCTCTCCTGCATTCAGATCCACAAACATTTCGGCTTCTTCATTCACATCCCCCTGCTCTTGTCTATCCATTCTCTCTTGCAACCTGTTCAGCGTCTCCCCTTGAGTATTCACCTGATTACTGAGGCCAGTCAACATCTCATGCATCTGCCTCATCAGAGCACTATTACTCTGCCATCCTCTTCGAGAGATTTTCCTACACACAAGCAATAACACATTCAATTATACGGTTCTGGACTAGCATTGCAGTGGGAATATAGTCTATGTATTTAAATTTGTGCCAAGTAGTACTTCAAGCAAAAACAATGGCCCAAAACCATTGTTCTGATACCAAAATGTAACACGCTACCTCCTGACACCTCCACACATAACCAAAAACTTCAATATCTAACTAGACACGACCCTGACATCTTAAAACAACTCTTCCAATTCATAAACACAGCGAAAACATCTCGAAAGCACCAAAATCTGGGCTGGGGCCACGGCCGCTATAGTACCGCCGTGGCTCCAGCCTCCCCTGTCTCAACATCGCTACTGCCTCCTATGGCGCCATGGCCTGACTTCTTGCGCCATGGCACCCCCAATGGATATCCCATATCAGCAAATTCAACACTCCGGGGCGAACTTCTGACGTGCATAACGTTATGCTCCGACCTCCGATTGTCTCGATTCCAACTCCTATAAGTCAATCTAGTCCCCATCTATCCAAAGACACCATTTTTACCTCAATCCAACTCCGTATGGAGATTCTGGACCCTTGATACCATTTTGGCCACTTGTTGACCAAAACTCACCACTAACTACCTCCAATTGCCACTAAAGGCAACTGGTCGCTCAGAGGCTATCCATACAAGTCCAAAACCCCTAAACCAACTGATCCAAAGAGGCTTGACCTCAAAGGAACCACACCTCTGAGATTTGACCCCTTGGAACCCAACTTGACCAAACGGCTATAGGCCCCAAACCATACCACTCGGGCTCAAACCATACACTGGACTCACAAATACTAACATACAACATTTCAAGCTCCCAACACCATTCAACCATACATACCACAAACGTAAACATACATACATCCAAACCAGTCTCAACCTTGTCATATATTCATTACAGACCATTCTCTATCCTACTTGGCACATGATACAATATCCAATACACAAGTACTACATAGACCTAGTATTCCCATGTTCGCTGCTACTCGCGCGTCTTCTCCGGACTAGTGCCAGAACCGTCACCTGAAAGGTTAGTTTATGGGAGAGGGGGAGAGACAATGTCTCAGTAACCGGGAACAACAACCACACACACACATATATATACATATATCTCACACAAATCATAAATGCAAGATGAAATGAATGACATGCATATCGCCCTTACAGGGACTCCATCCTTATCCTCCCTAACATAGATACATAATCCAGCCTTATCCTCCCTAACATATATATATATATATATAATCCAACCTTATCCTCCCTAACATATATACATAATCTAACCTTATCCTCCCTAACATATATACATCATCACACATCATACCACCATCACGTCATCACCACTACATCCACCATACATCACAATCTCACAATGTCATGTGGTGATACTCATGTATCGTCATATCATCATCATAATTTCATGTATGCAACATATCATATCATCATCACACATAGCATCATCATAGTCATAACCATCATCTATTAGTATACATACCACGATATATATAAAAATAGTACACACAAACACTTCGATATTGTGGTATGAAAGAGACATGCATATATAGGCAAATACACGTACTATCATATAACATAATCAATACAATATAAACAAACACCTGGTTACCTCAATTGTCGTTACCACACACACACGAGTTTCCACAAGCTTCCTTGAACTGTCCAGTATGCGTGAACCCCTCTCGATTAGCCAACAACCAACTTGAATCCAAGCTCTTGATGGACGAGAATCACTCCGGGACACCGAAAATGCCGAACCCTAGCACTGCTCCTCGTCTCTCTGCGTCGCTCCCTTCATTTTCTTTCTTTTTTGTCCGACCGAACCGATCAAGATTTAAACAATTTTTTTTCTGACCCTCACCGCGGCTCCACCAAATTATCCAGAACAATGCCACTGGAAAGCTTCTCACCGCGGCGGCCCTGCTTCTAGCCACGACGTGGAGCTCCTTCAGACTCCACTTGAGCCTTCCTCCGTCCTGTTTTCCTCCCGTCCTGAACACAATGCCAATGAGGAAATCATGAGGGGTGTTACACAGACGAACTTTAAGTCTTTAAAATTTGAATTTCAGACAAAATGCAATTTGTAAAAACCAAAGAAATTCATCTGAAATAATGTTAAAGTTCATCTGAAATCAAGATTATCCTGAGCTTCAAAATTGGTCTCTGACAGACGAACTTTGAGCATTAAAATTCGAATTTCAGAGGCTTAGGCTGTGAGTCTGTTAAAATGAAATGTTAACATACGAATAACAAAGTTTTGAAACTTCGAATTTTGAAGTAAGTCTGAAGAGACGAATCTCTGACAGACGAACTCCAGTCTTTCAAAATTCAAATTTCGAAGAGAGTGAACTACTGTGTCTTTTGAACGTACTATGCACAGACGAATTTTGGGGTCCCAAAATTCGAATTTCGAAGGCACTGTACCAAATTGAAAACACTGTTCACACTTAACAGAAAAACTTTCTTCTTGAAAATTCATATGTCATAACACGGAAACATTTTCCAAGTTTCAAAATTTGAATTTCACTTCATGAACAGAAGAACTTCAGTATTTCAATGTTGAAAGCTTTAACCTTCAGTTCCTTCGAAATTCGTCTATTGACCAACCGAAATTCAAATTTCAGTATGTCAGAAGCATTAAATGCGGTTGGTTAATGGATAGTTTTTCAGAGTAACCATTGGATAACTTCTCCAATAGATAGATTTTGTCTCTAACGGACATTTGAGACCTAAATCTATAAATATAACATCATTTGAAGTTGTGGATAACAAATCAAATATATATATACTGACATTCTGCCAAATCTTCTTCTCAAAAACTTTTACCTTCTCAACTTCAATATCTGTACTTTAACCTTCATATTTACTCTATTCAAGAGAGTTATATCTTTGTAAATAATCTAATCTTCATCTGGAAGATAGATTTACTTGTGAGGGGATTGGGAGGTACATTGTGGAAGTACTTAGAGAGATTGAAAAAGCTCTAGGAAACAGAGCACAAGCTGTGTACTGTGGCATTTGCAAGAAGCCCGTTGAATTCTTGCAGCATAGTGAAAAATCTCAAGAGGTGTCTTGGGGACTGGACGTAGGTCAAGTGGATAGACCGAACCAGGATAAATTTCTGAGTGTCCTTCTCTCTATCATTATTTTTCAGTTTGCTCTGCTTATACGCTGCTTTCATTATACTTTACTTTCTTCACCTATTTCACTTTGTGCAGAAAATTTTTAATCTTCCCAATTCACCCCCCTTCTTGGGAAGTCAGCCTAACTAACAAGTGGTATCAGAGTCCAGATTCCCAATCAAAGGATCTCACAGTCCGAGAATTAAAATGGCTTTCTTTGGTGAAAGCATACTACCAGAAGGGAACAACACAAATAGACCACCTGGCTTCAGTGGAGAATACTATGGGTACTGAAAGATGAGGATGCAAATCTATCTCCAGTCAATTGATCTTGATATCTGGTCAGTCATTGAAAAAGGAGATTTCATCCCAATGGCCTTGACAGATGATGGAAAATACAAAGAGAAGCCAGAAGCAGAGTGGAATGAAGAAGGCAGAAGGAGAGTCCTGTTAAATTTCAAGGCAAAGCATTGTTTAGTCAGTACCCTGAACCAAAACGAATTCTACAGAGTCTCACAATGGTCCACTGCTAAAGGAATGTGGGACACCCTGCAGATTGCACATGAAGGAACAACTGGGGTCAGGGAGAATAGACTAAACACATGCATTGGAGAGTATGAAAGCTTCAGAATGACTGAAGGAGAAATTGTAAAGGAGCTGCAAAAGAGATTCACTCTCATTGTGAATTAATTAAAGAGCCTGGGAAAGGAGTACACTCAATCTGAAAAAGTAAGAAAGATACTCAGAGCTCTTCCTCTGGAATGGCAGCCCAAGGTGACAGCGATAGAGGAAGTCAGAGGAGAATCAATGGCCTCTGTCACAGCTCTTTTCGGCAGTCTTGAGGAGTATAAAGGAAAAATGAAAGCTCTCAAGGAAGCTGGACAGGACAGAAAGAAGAAAGGCCTTGCCCTTAAAACTGCTGAAGAAAAAGAAGAAGAATCTGATGAAGGAGACGAGCTGGATGAAGAAACTCTGGCTATGATGGTCAGAAAATTCGGAAGATTCTACAGCAAAAAGAGAAACAAGAGAATCTTCAAGAATGGAGTAACTGGAGAGAGCAAGAGAGAGGCAAAGAAACCTGTAACTTGCTATGAGTGCAAGAAGCAAGGACACATCAAATGGGATTGTCCTCAATTTCTCAAAAAGCAAGAAAAGGACAAGAAAGCTGCAGACAAAGGGAAGAAGAAGAAAGCCTACATCTCATCAATATAGGGCAACAGCTCAGATGAGGAAGAAGAGGTTGAAGATGAGATTGTCAATATTTGTCTGATGGCACTTGCTTCTGAGGAAGCTGAACCCTCATGCAGCAGTGATCAGGAAGAAGAGGTATATGAATCTGAACCTTCTTATTCTGAATTACTAGATGCATTTCATGAGCTTCATGATGAGTTTATTAAAGTTGCTAAAGAACTAAAATTAGCAAAGAAAAAGATTAATAAACTGGAATCTCAAAGTCACATTTCTGAAATTACTTCTTTGCCTTCTGCTGAATCATGCATTGAATTGAAGCAAACTAATGAATATTTAGTGAAAAGTATGTCTAGGCTTACTCGAGGTAAAGATATGTTGTTTGCTTTGATGGGGAGCCAAAGAATCTCACAAGGAAAAGCTGGTCTTGGCTATGATCCATGTGCTGTCAAGGAAAAGATTAGGAAGAAAAACCAGAATGCATATATGAGACACTTTGTGCATGCTAAGAATAATAGAAAGAAAAATAATACGTCACCTTATATTGAAACATATAATCAACCAAGGCATGCAAAACAAAAGTACTATCTGCATTGTTTTCTTCCTGCTTCTCAATCCAGCAGTCCCTTTACTACCTGTCATTTCTGTAACAAAAAGGGACATATTTCCAGTTCTTGTGCTATAAAGAAAAATGGACTTGATAGAAAAGCTAAATGGGTTCCCAAGGGTACATTTGTATATAGGGAAATGACTACTGACAGAAAAGGACCTAAACAAATTTGGGTACCTAAAAGGAAAACATGAACCTTGTTTTGCAGGTCTGTCTCAAAGCTAAGAAGAGCAACAAATGGTATATGGACAGTGCCTGCTCAAGTCACATGACTAGTGACAAGGAGAAGTTCATCACCCTTAGAGATAAAAAAGGAGGAAAGGTGACCTTTGGAGGTGATCAATATGGCAAAATTGTCGGCATTGGCATTGTGGGCAAAAATCCAGAAACATCCATAGAAGAGGTGCTATTTGTAATTGGCCTCAACCTCAATTTGCTAAGCGTGAGTCAGACATGTGATAGATGAAATTAGGTGCTGTTTGATTCAAAATTTTGCCTGGTCATCAGAAAAAGTGATCACAAAGTAATCCTCAAAGCTCAAAGGGATGGTAACTGCTATACTATTGATCTTGATGAACTTTCTCCCTTAGATTTTGTATGTTTGATTAGTAAGGATAATGATAGTTGGTTATGGCATAGAAGATTAGCTCATGTTAACATGAATCAACTTTCCAAACTGGTTAAAAATGAGCTAGTCACTGGCCTGCCAAAAATATCTTTTGAAAAGGACAAAGAATGTGATGCATGCTTAAGAGGAAAACAAACTAAATCATCTTTTAAACCCAAAAATGTAGTCACCACCACTAGATCACTTGAACTTCTGCATATAGACTTAATTGGACCATCTAGGGTGAAAGTCTTGGTGGTCATCTGTATGTGCTTGTAATTGTGGATGATTACTCTAGATTTACATAGACACTATTTCTTCCCTCTAAACGTGATACCTTTAATGCATTTGTAACCTTAGCTAAGAAAGTACAAAATGAGAAGGGTATTTCTATTGTGTCTATCAGGTCAGATTATGGAGGAGAGTTTGAGAACTCATACTTCCTGGAGTACTGCAATGAGCATGGAATTGACCACAACTTCTCAGCTCCAAGAACTCCTCAACATAATGGTGTAGTAGAAAGGAAGAACAGAACCATTGGAGAAATGGCCAGAGCATGCTGAATGAAAAGGAACTCTCTCAAGTGTTTTGGGCTGATGCAGTGAATACAGCAAGCTATATCATAAATAGAGCCTACATCAGACCAATCCTTGGGAAGATCCCGTATGAGCTGTGCAAGGAAAGAAAGCCAAATCTGTCACATCTCCATGTGTTTGGCTGCAAATGCTTCATTCACAACAATGGGAAAGAAAATCTGGGTAAGTTTGATGCCAAATCCAATGAAGGTATATTTCTGGGCTATTCCAATAGAAATAAAGTATATAGAGTTTATAATAAAAAGTCAAACTTAGTAGAGGAATCTGTGCGTGTAGTTTTCATTGAAAATGAAACTGTTTCAAAACATGCTACCAATGAGGATGATCTTGCTTTCAACTTTGAAAAATTGGGTATTTCGGATAAAGGTAAAATTGAACCTCCAAAGATATCTGAATCTATTAACATAGAGGAAGATATCTAGGAGAAAGAGTTTGATGAAGAAAATAATGAAGAAACATCTCAAGAACTCCCTAGAGCTTGGAGATATCAAAGGAATCATCCTGTTGATCAAGTGATAGGGGATGTTCAAGAGAAAGTCAAAACTAGAAAGCAGTTAAGGGATCAAATGATAAACTGTGCTTTCATTTCACAAATTGAACCTAAATGTACTGAGGAAGCCTTAATTGATGATTACTGGGTTTTGGCTATGCAAGATGAATTGAATCAGTTTGAAAGAAATCAAGTCTGGGATTTAGTGCCTAGACCCAAAAATCATCATGTCATTGGTACCAAATGGGTTTTTAGAAATAAACTTGATGAATCAGGATCAATCATTAGAAACAAAGCTAGACTGGTTGCTAAAGGATATAATCAAGAAGAGGGTATTGATTTTGAGGAAACCTTTGCTCCAGTAGCTAGATTGGAGGCAATTAGAATTCTGTTAGCATATGTATGCATGAAAAATATTTTATTATATCAAATGGATGTAAAGAGTGCCTTTCTGAATGGATATATCATGGAAGAAGTCTATGTAGATCAACCTCCGGGTTTTGAGGACTCTACAAAACCAAATCATGTTTATAAACTGAAGAAAGCCCTATATGGTTTAAAACAAGCACCAAGAGCATGGTATGAGAGATTAAGTAATTTTTTGACTGAAAAGGGGTTTAATAGAAGCAAAGTAGATACAACCCTATTTACTAAGAAAGAAAATAAAGATTTACTTATTGTCCAAATTTATGTTGATGATATTATATTTGTTGCTACTAATGAATCTCTTTGCAAGAATTTTTCTAAGCTAATGCAGGGGGAATTCGAAATGTTTATGATGGGTGAACTCAACTTCTTCCTTGGATTGCAAATCAGACAGTGCAATGATGGTATCTTCCTCAATCAATCCAAGTATCTGAAGGAATTGCTGAAGAAGTTCGGAATGGAAAATGCCAAGCCAATGGGGACGCCTATGGCTACTGCAACCAAACTGGACATGAATGAAAAAGGGAAACTGTTTGACATAACTCAGTATAGGAGAATGATTGGATCTCTGCTGTACTTAACTGCCAGCAGACCTGATATTATGTTTAGTGTCTGTATGTGTGCAAGGTTTCAACCATGTCCCAAAGAAACCCATGCTACTGCTGTGAAGAGAATCTTCAGATATCTTATTGGAACATCAAAGATGGGTCTTTGGTATCCAAAGGGCAATGGAGAAGATCTCAAAGGATACACTGATGCTGATTTTGCAGGATCCAAAACTGACAGAAAAAGCTCAAGTGGAACTTGTCAGTTTCTTGGAGGATCCTTGGTTTCATGGTTTAGCAAAAAGCAGAACAATGTGGCTCTATCCACAACAGAGGCTGAGTATGTTGCAGCTGGAAGCTGTTGTGCCCAAATCATCTGGATGAAACAGCAACTGGAAGATCTTGAGGTTGAGTTGAAAGAAATACCAATAATGTGTGACAATCGAAGTGCTATCAATATCACAAAGAATCCTGTCATGCACTCAAGGACAAAACATATTGAAGTTAGGCACCACTTCATAAGGGATCACATTCTGAAAGGAGAAATTAGGTTGGAATACATCCTAAGTGAAGATCAAGTTGCAGATATCCTGACAAAGCCTCTGTCAGAAGATAGATATTGTAAGATAAGAAGAGAATTGGGTATGGTAAATCCCACTGAACTGTAAGTAATTCTTTGTGCAATTCTGTTTTTAAGTATTACAACATTGAATTAACTCTAACTTTAGCATCGGAGAGTGTTTAATTTAAGTTGCAGGTGCTCCTCATGAGATTCAATGCTGATAAATCTGAAAAATGGAGCTTACCAGAATGGAACAATCAAAGAGTGAAGAAAATGGAAGAAATTCTAAGCTTCAGGATCCATTCTGTGAGTTTTTAAAGATGAAATTTTTACATTGATTATGTGTTAGACGAATTTCTATGAAAAACTAAGTTTCTGAGGAAGTCAGCATGGTCAACATTCGAATTTTGGATACCTAACAGACAAACTTCGACCTGTTATTAGAAGGAATAGTTCTCGGTGATGCCTCGAAATTTGTCTGTTGATCCTTCAAAATTTGAATTTTCAAGAATAAAATCTCAAAGTTATAAATGTCCAACATGATAATTATACTAATGCTTATTTCTTAACATACGAATGTTGGATAACTTTCAGAAAATAAAGAAATTCGAATTTCTCACTTAAAATTCGTCTGTTGAAACATGCTCCTCAATGTTGAATCTTTGAAAGATGAAGTTTTGTATGCTTAATTTGTCTGTTGCTTGATGGTTTGTTGGCTGCTTGGTATATGCCTTTGAAAATTCAAACTTTGTTGAAACAAAGTTCGTCTGTTGATCTTGTTTTATTTTATCCAAGCCTCTGTCAGACGAACTTTCAGAAGAAAATTCATCTGTCAGTAAGCTTTGCTAAACGGTTTAACTTGTAACTGCCCAAAGTTTGAATTTTGAACTCTCAAAATTCATCTGTCAGACGGTTACACACGTTAAAACCAACGGTTTTCATTTGAACAGACGTAACCCTATTCCTATTCTCTCTGAGTCTGTTCCAATCCAGCATTCAATCCTCTTCAATTCTGATCAAAAATCATCATTTCCCACCGATTAAACTTCCTTTCGTATCCTTTAAACCTGTTCCTTGCCTCATTCTGCAACATCCATCCGTGAAAATGGCAAGAGTCAAGAATCCCGAAGCTGGGAAAGCATAGGCCTGACCAAAGAGGAATGTTAAATCCCAATATGCCTCGAAGGAAGGAGAAAAATCAAAGAGAAAAGCTGAATCCAGTAAGACAACTCCCTCCAAATGACAGAAATCTGCGCCCAAAGTAGATTCTCAGAAAGCTGGACCCTCTTCCTCAAAGGTAGCAGAACCTTTGGTCCTTGTTCCTGTTGCTGCTGAACCAATTGCTTCCACTTCATCCTCAAGCACTGAATTTGGGGAATATGAGCTTACCACTCTGCCATTATGGAGCACTCCACAGATTCAGGAGGAATACTCCACCAAGTTTGCCAACAAGAAGGTAATCAAACCACATTGTGTAAACTTGGAAGATTTCTTGGTCTCCAATAGTTTTGATGCTGGTATATGGATGATGAGATACAAGAATCTGTTGGAAGTATTAGAGAGATATGATGATGAGGTAGTGAAGTCCTGGTATGCTTCCTTGAAGTACTATAGCAAGAAGAAGAAGTGGGCAGTCAATATAAGATCTAAGACCTTCTGGCTTACTGATGAGACATTTAATGAGGTACTGGAGATCCCAGGGCAAGATGGACTCAAGATTGACATCACTGCCTCAGGATACATGGATGAGGCAGAAACTACTGATGAAAAAGGTGGCCCCTTCCTGAGCTACAAGGAGAGCATGATTCTGAGAACATTATTCAGAAGGAGGGAAAATTGGCCATCCATAAACGTGTTGAAGCCCACAGACCTCAATGTTCAAGTGAGGATCCTGCACTACATAGTGTCCAGGATCATATTCAACAAAGAAGGCAGCTTCAATCTGATAACAAGGGCAGAGGCACATGTCATGGCTGCAATCATGCGTGGAAAACTGATTAACATGGGACACATTATACTTCAACGCATGATCAAGGCAAGAGATCAGAGGAAGGACTCTACACTCCCCTATGCTGCTATCATTTCCAGAATTCTGCAGTATGCCAGAATTCAACATCTTGAGAAGGGGAGGGCAAGCCCACTGAGATCTTTAAGGAGGAAGAACTGCAAAGAATGGGCATTGAAAGAGATGAAGGAAGATGGGTTGGAAAGGGAGCAGGAAGAACTGAGGATCTGTTCTTTGTTGAAGGTGCCTCCCTACAGTAAGAGGGTACTTCTGAGGCTCCTGTCAGACTTACTCCTCAGCCCTCTGTGACTATCCCATCTCCCTCCAAGCCTACACAAATTCCATCCACTCCCTCCTCTCGTGCCAAGCCAACCAAGATCACTGAGTTGTATGATAGCCTGTCTACACTCATTCTTAGCATCAGAGATGAGCAAAATGCCAAATTTGCTCATCTGCAAGATCAGATCCATCAGTTGGCTGTTAACATGAAAGTGATGGCTAATGCATATGAAGAAATCAGAAGTGCAATCCCTGCCTCTTCAGCTCCACCTCAGCCTGGAGTCCCTGAGCCCACTCTATCTCCAACACCTGAGCCTCCAAGCCCTTGGAGATTGACTCTTCTGATCATAATGGAGATGAGCCTGCTGGTGCAATGAGGACACCAAGCCCTGGTCTACCCTTGGACTATGGTTTGGAAGAGGAAGGACTTCAAGAAACAAGCCCTCATGAGCCTATGCAAGAAGATGCTCAAGGTTCAATTCTGTCCATTCAAGAATCAGAGCAAGTTGAAAGACTGGTTGCAGCTATTTCAACCTCTTCTATGTAGGAGGGTGTGAGCAATGAAGTGAGAAGCATTGTACCTGTTGTTGATTATGTAGCTATTGCTCACAATGCTCTGCTGCAAGCTCAGAGGAGAAGGCTGCAAGAAATGTTTTGTCCTGATGAACCAGCTCCTCCCTCTCTTGCTGCTTATGGTCTCTCAAAGGAACAAAGAGCTCAGTTGGCTCTTTCAAGACAGGCAATGCAGGAGTTGCTTGAGGTCTCTGATGATGATGATGATGAACCAAGTCCTGAGCCTCCTGCACCAGTCCAGCCAGAAATTCATTTTGCTCCTGTGCCACTTCGAGCTATTCCTGTCTCTCAGATCCCTCCTTCTGCTGATTTTGTTGGCCTTCCTGATGATGCCAAAAAGGGGGAGAAGACTGAGCAAACTGGAAAGTCTGCTACTGGAAAATCTGCTGAGCCATCTGGGAAAGGGAAGATGTACAGCAAGAAGACCAAGCCCAAGAAGAAATGATTGAAGATTTATTTTAGAGATTAGGCTTGAGTTCTCTTATTGTGCTGTATAAAGTTTTATATGGTTGTTTGATGTTTGTACTTAGTGTTTTGAAATTAATCTTTGAAGAACTAAACTTTAATTTGTTTTTGTATAGCAATATTTGATTAAATGGATGAATTTCTTGGTTGCAATGTTTTGTGCATATTACTCTTTGAATATCTTCACTTGATCTGCTGTATATGATATCTTTTGAAATATAATGCATATGTTGAGGGGGAGCTTGTAAAAGCAAAGCCAAGTACTAATCCAGTTTGTAAGTTGTTTTGTCATCATCAAAAAGGGGGAGAATGTTGAATCAAGAGTTTTGATGATTCTAAACCAACATCCAAGAGCTTGGATTGAAGATATCAAAGGAGCTCAAAGTATTTCAAAGTGAAGAAATTCTGAGTAATCTATGCTAGAATTATTGTTTGATCTTTAGTTATGTTGAGGAATGGGTAAAAGACTTTGAGTTGATGAAAAGATGTTTTGAAACGTTGATCTTATGTTAAATCATGAACTATTTGAAAAATACCCACCAACAGACGAAGTTTGACAAGTTTGTATTCAATTGTCATGCTGGAAATTTGAACTTTGCCTTTGGAAATTCGAATTTCGAGCTGAAACTGAATAAGTCTGAAGAGATTCTTCTCTGACAGAAGAATTTTGATTTACCAAAATTCAAATTTTCATATGAGCCTGAAAGAAGCTTCTTAGAGATAGACAAACTTTAAGTCTTCAAAATTCAAATTTCAGACAAAATGCAATTTGTAAAAACCAAAGAAATTTGTCTGAAATAATGTTAAAGTTCATCTGAAATCAAGATTATCCTGAGCTTCAAAATTTCTCTCTGACAGACGACTTTGAGCATTAAAATTTGAATTTCAGAAGCTTAGGCTGTGAGTCTGTTAAAATGAAATGTTAACATATGAATAACAAAGTTTTGAAACTTCGAATGTTGAAGTAAGTCTGAAGAGACGAATTTCTGACAGACGAACTTCACTCTTTCAAAATTCAAGTTTTGAAGAGAGTGAATTACTGTGTCTTTTGAACGTACTATGCACAGACGAATTTTGGGGTCCCAAAATTCGAATTTCGAAGGCACTGTACCAAATTGAAAACACTGTTCACACTTAACAGAAAAACTTTCTTCTTGAAAATTCGTATGTCACAACACGGAAACATTTTCCAAGTTTCAAAATTCGAATTTCACTTTATGAACAGACGAACTTCAGTATTTCAACGTTGAAAGCTTTAACCTTTGGTTCCTTCGAAATTCGTCTGTTGACCAACCGAAATTCGAATTTCAGTATGTCAGAAGTATTAAATGCGGTTGGTTAATGGATAGTTTTTCAGAGTAACCGTTGGATAACTTCTCTAATGGATAGATTTTGTCTCTAACGGACATTTGAAACCTAAATATATAAATATAATATCATTTGAAGTTGTGGGTAACGAATCAAATATATATATACTGAAATTCTGCCAAATCTTCTTCTCAAAAACTTTTACCTTCTCAACTTCAATATATGTACTTTAACATTCATATTTACTCTATTCAAGAGAGTTATATCTTTGTAAACAATCTAATCTTCATCTGGAACATAGATTTACTTGTGAGGAGAAATCATAAGGGGATTGGGAGGTACATTGCGGAAGTGCTTAGAGAGATTGAAAAAGCTCTAGGAAATAGAGCACAAGCTGTGTACTGTGGCATTTGCAAGAAGCTCGTTGAATTCTTGCAGTATAGTGAAAAATCTCAAGAGGTATCTTGGGAACTGGACGTAGGTCAAGTGGATAGATCGAACCAGGATAAATTTCTGAGTGTCCTTCTCTCTATCATTATTTTTCAGTTTGCTCTGCTTATACGCTACTTTCATTATACTTTGCTTTCTTCACCTATTTCACTTTGTGCAGAAAATTTTTAATCTTCCCAATTCACCCCCTCTTGGGAAATCAGCCTAACTAACAGATATTTCCTGTTTTTTTTTTCTTGGTGATGATAAGTTCTAACAATATGATCCTTTTGATGCTACATGTCATTTAAAGTAACCAGAAACATCCTATATCATATGTTGAATTGCAGTTCTCAACTTCATTGCATCCAGACTCCCTAACTAGAATGTGCTTTTCCTAACACTTGCTTTAACATGAAGTAATTGACACAGCTTATTAAAGTATATTGACCAAAATAAGGAAGCTTTTTATACTTACAAATTAAATTAATTTTGGCTTATAAAGTTTTTACTTTAGCAACATCTGTAAGTTTTGATTGTCACTTATTATATATATAGTCATCTATATAGCAATTTATACTATTTACAAATTGTAAATAATACAACTTGCTTTCTTAAGTTGAAACTCAATGATCATAAAAATTAAACCAATGACCTCAACCTCAACTATCATAAAAATGAAGCTTCATGGCTAGCAACCAGAGTAGTGTTCCTATTAAGATGCTGTAAGTTTCATGAGTGTATCACTAATTGTTGTTGAACAATTAGAGGTTACTCCTAAATTTTAGAATTGAAAAGAAATGAATCCTGTAGGATGATACTAATCTTACAACAGCAGAACTAATTTTGTTCACATCTCAATGAGATTCTTTTGCTCTTTTCTCTGTGGTGTTTTGCAACTCATCCACCTGCAACAAAATAAGTAGAAGAAGAATTATATCAGCGCTATTGATTTTTTTGTTGAGCAGACTTTTAATCCAAAAGGCTATAAACAAAACACAGATAAAATACAAGTACCCGAAGAACAACTTTAAAAAAAATGCAACAAAGTATTGTCGACATGACTCAGCCATAGATTCTCACAGTTTATTCAATTTGACAATTCCTTGCATCCATTGCCATAATCTCCAACATAACTCAGCATCATATGCTTCTGTGTCTCTGATCTTGGTGGATGCAAAGTAATCAGTTTCCTCATAGCTTCACATTCCTCCTTCTGCTGCCACTCAATCTTACTCTCTTCGACTTGCTTCTTAAGATCTTCAATGTCAGCCTCTGCTTCCAAACTTTGCCTGTTTCTGTTTATTTCGGCTTTTAGCTGATTGATATTCAAAATCAGTGAAAGAAATCCATTGACTCAAACAAGTGTAAACTCAGCATACAAATCACTTCTAATGCATAACCAAACCTATTAAGACCAAAGCAAAGCAAAAATCATGAGACATGATTAGTGTAGACACTACAGAATGCACTCCAATTTGTTTAGAGCTTAGGAGGCCTCAATAAATCCTCAAACTGATCCTTTGATTATAGCAAAAGAGAGACCTGCCTTGGGTTTATAATAAATTGTGTAAGAAGCAGATCAATGTGATGGCAGAGAAAGAAGATTGACCTGCTATTCATCATCTCACTTAGGACTTTGACAGATTGGAAACAAGGAATATCACAAACTGGCAAAACCACTTTCACAACTAATTGTTATCAGACTCTATGCCAAATGATAAGGCATTTTTTGTACCGCGCAAAGTTCATGAAAATGAGAAAGCAGGGAACTGATACAACAGCTCCAAAAACTTTTAATCCTTATAAATTCACTCGATTTTTAATTTGATTCTTATAATTTAGATAATTATTATTATTTTATGAGTTAAATAACTTTTAATTTAATTATTAGTATTATGTGTTGCCAATATTTTGTTACACACTTGAGTTAATTTTTTATCTCAATACTTATATTTCTTTTATTTTCGTGGTTGTAAATTCTATATATTACAATGTTAAGATTATATATTGTCACTTATACTGCAAGACTTAAACTAATATTAACAAAATTTTGACCATAAGAATTAAAATTATAATTTTTCCAAAAGCTTTATTCTTTAATAATAATAAAAATTATATTAAATAATATATACATGAATAAACCTATTTCTTATCTTCTAACTTCATGATAGTTTTATCGCTTTCTTCATGTTTTTCTGTTCTTTTAACTTCAGATTTATTAAAAAAAAATTTCCTTTTAGCCTCCACATTCCCAGCAGCTAGCTACCTAGCTACCATTCAACCACCAACATTCTTGTCACTCTCTGGAAAAAGGTAATTTCTATATAATTTTTTTGTTTATTCTTTAATTAAGACCTAGTGAAAGTAGGTGCTGAGAATTTTGTTGATGAAAATGTGTTACATTTTTGTTTGGTGAAATTAAGTTCTAATTAATTATTATTTTAGTTAAAATAAATGCTGAAATTTGTTGAAAGTGATTTTCATTAACTCGATACCTTAATTTTTTTAAAAAAAATTGAATATTTGCCAAAATGCTTCACCAATATGCATGCATGTCAGTTTACAAAACTGATGTACTGAAAAATGCCGTGTCAGTATGTGGCAGATGAATTTTGTGGGCGTGGCATAAAACAGGGGAACATATATTCATCATCTCATTTAGAACTTTACCCAGCCATTCTAATTGTTGTCATACTCTATCCCATAATGGTAGTATCACAAAACAGAAGTAACATTCAAAGGGATGCATATATCCACATCCACAAATAGAAAGACAAGACAATGATAAAGCTTTTTCTGCACTACACAAACTTCATAAAAATGAGAAAGTAGGGGGCTGATGCAACAAATCTAAATATAGAAAACAGAATGATGACAAAAAGCAACGATTTTCAAATAAACTATATTTTATCCTCACAAAGATTCTTTTAAAAATAATAATTTACAAGCTTTTGTAAGATTAACAGGAGTTATACATTATAGAGAACAAATTAAACTTTTATTCCATATAAATTCACACAATTTTCAAATTGATTCCTATAATTTAGACAATTATTAAGATTTTATAATCTGAATAATTTTTAACTTAATATGCTGTCAATAATTTAGACAGTTATTTTTTCTCATTATTTATATTTGATTTATTTTTTGTGGACGTAAATTCTATATATTTGGAACATTAAGATAATATACTAGTAATATATTGACATGTACATCCTCTACTTTTGAAGTGGCCTTGAATTGTTGCAATAATTTTCCAAAAACACTTAGCAATATGATAAATGTTATAGTGTAATTAAACAAGATCAAGGTCAAGTTTATGCAAAGATGACAACAACATATTTAAATAGGCATGAACTCTTTGCAATTTCTGTTGTTGCTTATTCTTTTCAGTATACCCTTCAGCGAATGTTGTATGTATTTAAATAAAATAATGTCGTATGTTTTACCAAGTTATAAATGTATATTTATTTTCTCCAAACGCTACAGACTAATTTTTTGTTATAATAATTGTTGTATATGGTTCATGAGCCTTTTAATCAATGAAATGTTAGAGTTTGCGTGTGTGTGCAAATGTTTTCTGGCAGATTTTATAACATTGAGATTTATTGGGGACTGATTTACAAAAAATATGAACAACAAGGATTCATTTGGATATTATTATTATTATTATTATTATTATTTAATAGTTTTTCTTTTTGCTTAAAGATATGAATGTTTCTTATTTATTTCTCTCCTTAGTATTTTCTATAGAATATAGATCCTCAATTTCATTAATTAATGCTTTACCTATTCCGTTTTATTATATGTTTTATATATGTAAGTATGTATATGTATGTATACACTAACATCAATAAACGAAAAATGTTGCGGCATTCCAACTTGGTCCATTGATTTGGGCTCGGGGATGGAATTATTATCAGAGTGGAGAATATTCATATCAGCAAGCAAACATATACGATTCGGTATTTTTGTCTTATTTTGCTATTTGGCTTCCAAATAAATCGATTTTGGTTGAAGAAATTGCTATTTAGACAGATGCAATTTTTTGTCTAGAGATGTATAAAGTTGGTTGTCGAGCTCTTTTCTTGAAGTAACTTGTGAAGATGGAATGAGGTTTTCATTTAGAGAAGGTGGAAAGACTACGGGAGCTAGTGTTATCTGGCCCTTCATTTGATGATTTTATTGTAAATTTTTATTTAACTATTTTGGTAAGTAAAATACACTTTTACGGTATTCTAATGCTACTTTCTTTAGGGAATATATATAGTACTTTGTTTTTAGATTCATAATTGAAATTTAGGAAACACAATGACACTTACACTTATCGTTCTTGCGAGATTGGATTCAGTCTCTTGTAAATGTAACTATGAATTCTTTTACAATTATGTATCTACCAATTTTGATTTATGGAAAAAAGGAAAGGTGTAATTATTTACACAAGGATCAAATTGGCAGTTTAGTATTTTTTTTAAAATAGATTTTGATTTTTGTCCATCGTTCCTTTCAAGATTAAGAAAAAAATAAGGAAGAAAAGAGTAAAATGTTAGAAAAAGAAAATTAAAAATTGAGCCTTTTATTCTGTTCTCTATTATTGGACTCCATCGTGGGCTCCAATGAGCTTCACAATGTGATTTTTGGGTCCTGTATCATATTAGAAATGGTGTCTCTTTCTTGTGAAAAAAAAAAGTGCTCCACTTACAAGAAAGTAAAAAAATCATGACTCTCACCGACTTTTGATTTTGGCATAATCTCTCCCTTGAAATCAATCCAATGGTCTACCACATGTGTTCCCGTACTCAATGCAGTAAAGGAATTCAATTAATAAAGTTTCGTTCCCTCCATCTTTTTATAATTTTTAAAATTTTTAACATACAGATTAATTAAGCTTGGCCACATATATATATGTAGATTAAAAAAAATTATTAATATGTCAGAATTTCATTTAAATGGTCTAATATATATATATATATATTCTTGTTTATTTTATCTATTGTTTCACAATCAATTTACCGAGAATTAATGACCAATTTTGAAGATATAATTAACAATAATAATTAGTATTGCATTAAATTTTCAAAATGACATATAAATATAAATAGATATAAACTTTCTTAAAAATGAAATATGAAAAGAAATGGAGAGACTGTTGAGTTTGAGCCTATAAAATTGAAAGCATTTAAAACCTGTAAATACGTTATGTTGAGCGGTTGTTGTCTTGTCTCTACACAAATAATGTGTATGATATCTCTTAGGCCCCAAAAAAGATTTTTCTTGTAATGTACAACAATCAAGATACTTTTAGACACTAATTCAATCTCATAAATAAAACTTCAGTTACATGATCATGTTCAAACTCCCTAAGTTCCTCTGTAAAAGAATTAAAATGTTGTCCTGGAGGTTACAGATATATATGAATAAGCTTTCATAAAAATCAACCCCAATCTAGTCACAAATTGAGTTTGAACAAGAGGGGCTACAAAGTTGAGTAAAAATCGAGCTTGGCCTGAAATTTGAACATCGTTTCTTATTTGGTACACCTTAGCTTCTGATTTATGTATTCATTTAAATAGTTAATTTAGTGATTTGTTATGATATGCAAAATTCAAATTATCAATATATGATTTTGATACCCATGCTCATAATTCTCTTGTTAAGCAGCTTTATTCTCATCTTGGTTATAAATCCCTTGCTAGTGCTTCATTGGTCTTGATGGTTCATATTCAAGGTTGAGTATTGAACATAATCAGCTCATATTTAAGACGAGTGCTACTTCAAGCCCTCTCCTCCACACATAGAGGGAAAGTTATGGGCATATATATATAGTTCACCCCGTAACTCAACGTGCAGATCAGTTCTGAAACATAACCAAACCCATCAATACTATAGCTAAGCCAAAAATTATTAAATTATGCACTCCAATAGCATCAGAGCTTCAGGAGGCCTTAGTAATTAAATCTTCAAACTGCCCCTTTTGGTTTTAACGAAAGCGAAACATGCCTTCATTTTATAATTGATTGTGAAAGAAGCTGATGGAGAACAGAGGAAAGAAACTCTCTGTGAGTCAGGTCTGAGAAGATGTAGAGCTTTAACACATGCATGCACATATATCATCATCAACACAATAGGAGGAGTAACTAGAGATGAATATTGGGAATGTGGCTCGTGGATTTGGCCATGAATCTGGAAGGCTGATCAATAATTGTGGCATAGCTATTTCAGAGCCTCATTGTATAGCTCAGGGTACTCTGCTTCAATCTTGATGACAGAGAAAGAAGATCTTGCCCAGAAAGAAATAAGAATAAAATCAGCCGCACAAAGAGTAGGGAACATCTATGCATCATCTCAGTTAGGACTTTACCCAGACTGATTGGAAACAAGGAATATTACAAATTAAATGGCACAAATAATTTTGCAATCTACTTGTTGTCATACTTTATGCCAAATGTTAGTACACAGGAAAGAAGTAATATTCTAAAGGATACATCCACAACCATAATTAGAAAGTCATGAGAATGATAAAGCATTCTCTGAACCACATGAACTTCATGGAAATGCGAAAGCATGGAACTGATTACACAGGAATTTCAAAAAAATAAAAAAAAACTACATTTTACCATCACAATGATGGAGGCGGAGAAGCAAAATTATTATTTTTAAAACAAAATAACAAGCTTTGTGAGGTTAACAGGAATTATACTGTATAGATAACAAATTAAAGTTTTAATTCATATAAATTCACTCAATCTTTGATTTTCCTTTTTGGATCACAAAGTTTTGACCTTAACTTTTTTTAATTAGGAACTGCCCCCTCGAATCCTCCTTTTAGCCACCGTATTGCCATTCAAGCACCACCATTCTTGTCCCTTTTTCCCAATAAAGGTAATTTCTATATAATTTTGAGGTTTGAACCTTTTTTCTCAAGGAAAAGATTTAATTTATTATTTTTTGTTTATTCTTTAATTAATATATACCAGGTGAAAGTAAGTGCTTACAATTTTCTCTTATGAAATGTGGCTTAGAATTTTCTCTTATGAAAATGTGCTTACATTTTTGTTTGGTGAAATTAAGTGCTTCCTAATTTACCATTTTAGTTAAAATAAGTGCTGAAGTTTGTTGATTTCACTAAAATAAGTTCTACTAGTGTTAGTTCCGGTGAAAGTGAAAAACGCATGGTTTATAAAACTGATTGTATTGAATGTGCCACATCAATATGTGGCAAACAATTAGTAGGGATGTTTGTGGGAGAATATGAACAGAGCAATGCTTAATTATTCTTCGGCCTCTCCTTTTTCTTGGAATTTTTGTTTTTTATCCTAAATTTCTTTTTACTTTTTCCCAAATATCTACTGAATTTTGAGAGAACCTTCCATCTTTTCCTTTCCTCTATGTATGGCTTTGATTTGTCCAAACCAGAGAGGTGTGTTCATCAATTGAGAATTCAGATCAAATCAAAGAGCAGGAAGAATGCAACAACTATCCTAAAGTCTTTGAACCAAACGATCCCATTTTCCCTTCCATGCAAAGCTTTGAAAAAAAAAAAAAACTACATCAGCTTCCACAACATTCTGGTTACTGTCCCCAAAAACAGAGCTAACAGTGCTTTCCTTAATTCCGTTTAGTTCTTTATCCCTGTTTTGTAGTATTTGAGTTATATTGTTCTGAAAAAGCTTCTTGCTTTTTATAAATACAGGCACCCAAAGACCTCAATGCTTTAATAGGTTCCTTAACCATTCAAAATATAATTTATAAATGACTTACTAATTTATTTAAAACATTTGTCTGATTAATTTGCATCAACTCTATATAAAATAAAAAATTAATATTTAATTGGAAAAGTATTAGTATAAAATAAAGTTAGAAATAATTTAAAAAATTGAGTAGTTGGAATTACTTTAATATAATTTTCTTTTTTGTTATTTAATTTGTAAATATTTTTAATTAGTATTGGTTAAAGATGTTAAGTATATAATTTTTAAGAATTTATATATTTTACATATATTGACTTATCTTAAAAATTTATTTATAATTAATATTAGAAATAAATAATTTATTAAAAAATTTACATATAAATATGTTGTTGCTTTTAAACAAAAGAAATACTGACTCCCTTCCCAAAGATTCTATGTAACACCCTACCTCCTGACACCTCCATACTTAACCAAAAACTTCAAAATCTGACCAAACATAACCCTGACATCTCAAAACAACTCTTCCAATTTATATACACAGCGGAAATGACTCGAAAGCACTAAAATCTGGGCTGGGGCCGCGGCCGCTTCAGTATCGCCGCGGCTCCGACCTCCCCTGTCTCAACATCGCTACTGCCTCCTATGGCGTCGCGGCCTGACTTCCTGTGCTGCGGCGCCCCCAGCTGATATCTCATATCAGCAAATTCAACACTCCGGGGTGAATTTCTGACGTGCATAACTTTATACTCCGACCTCCGATTGACTCAATTCTAACTCCTACAAGTCAATCTAGTCCCCATCTATCCACAAACACCACTTTTACCTCAATCCAACTCCATATGGAGATTCTGGACTCTTGACACCGTTTTGGCCACTTGTTGACCAAAACTCACCACTAACCACCTCTAATTGCCACCAAAGACAACTGGTCGCTCAGACACCATTCATACAGGTCCAAATCCCTCGAACAAACCTGTTCAAAGAAGTTTCACCTCAAAGGAATCACTCCTCTGAGATTTGACCCCTTGGAACCCAACTTGACCAAATGGGCTATAGGCCCTTACACAAACAACAAGGCCCAACAACACTCTGGATTTACCAAGACGATCATACAAACTTCTCAACAACATTCAACCATACATACCACATACATAAACATCCATACATAGCCAGTCTCAATCGTAACATTATCCAGTACAAATCATTCTCTATCCTACTTGGTACAAAATACCATTACAGAATACACACGCTACATAGACTATTCCCACGTACACAGCTACTCCCGCATCTTCTCTGGACTAGTGCCAGAACCGTCACCTAAAAGGTTAGTTTATGGGAGAGGGGGTGAGACAATGTCTCAGTAACCGGGAACAACAACCACACACACACACACACATATATATATACATATATCTCACACAAATCATGAATGCAAGATGAAATGAATGACATGCATGTCGCTCTCACAGGGACTCCATCCTTATCCTCCCTAACATATATACATAATACATCCTTATCCTCCCTAACATATATATATATATAATCCAACCTTATCCTCCCTAAAATATATATATATATATATAATCCAACCTTATCCTCCCTAACATATATACATCATCATACATCATACCACCATCACGTCCTCACCACTACATCCACCATACATCACAATCTCACAATGTCATGTGGTGATGCTCATGTATCATCATATCATCATCATAATGTCATGCATGCAACATATCATATCATCATCACACATATCATCATCATAGTCATAACCATCGTCTAACAGTATACATACCACTATATATATATATAAACAGTACACACAACCCATCAGTATCGTGGTATAAATGAAACATGCATATATATACAAATACACGAACTATCGTATAACATAGTCAATACAATATAAACAAACACCCGGTTACCTCAATTGTCGTTACCACACACACACGAGTTCCACAAGCTTCCTTGAACTGTCCAGTAAGCGTGAACCCCTCTCGATTAGCTAACAACCTTTATCATGTCACAATTCTTCCATTAGCACAATATACTAACAAATCAAACATCACAATTCAACCACATTAACCTAACCCAAGGTTCCAACACCCTTTTCATGCATCAATAAGCTCTTAGGGATTACTCAAACACCACACAACCTCAGACACCTCGGATTCCTAAGTGCCATTACCGAAAACAACCTAGGGTTAAGCTTTAAACACACATAATCCCTTTAAAACTCACATTCAAGCAACAAGAACATCAAAACACACTTCCTTAACCCCAAAACATCCATTTCAATCCATGGATTTCACCCCAAACCGGAAATCCAACCATACAACTGGAAATCCCAAATTTCAACCGAAGAAAATGGAGAGAGAGGAGTAGGGAACGCTTACCAACTTAAATCCAAGCTCCCGATGGACGAGAATCACTCCAGGACACCGAAAATGCCAAACCCTAGCACTGTTCCTCGTCTCTCTGCGTCGCTCCCTTCGTTTTCTTTCTTTCTTTCATGTCCGACTCATCCGGATTTAAACAATTTTTCTGACTCTCACCACGGCTCCAGCATGCCTCGCCGTGGTTGAAACCGGTTTCAGCCGGAATACGCCACTGGAAAGCGTCTCACCACGGCGGCCTTGCTCCTTGTCGTGGCGTGGAGCTCTTTCAGACTCCACTTGAGCCTTCCTCCGCCTTGTTTCCTCTGGTCCTGAACACAATGTCAAGAAAAATATCATGAAGGGCATTACATTCTAGATCCATCCCAGTCAAAGAGTCAATAAATTTTTGGTGGATCAAATAGTTGACTTGCTCAACTTTCTACACTTTCATGTTGAATAGGGGATAGGGAATGAAGGTATTCTTACATCTATATATCCAAGAAACATTAAGGATATTTTAGGTACCGATTTCTCATTAACAGGAGGGAATGATAATTGCACTACATACTGGTGACTAAGCACAAGAGAAAACACAGAGCTAGAGGAAAAGGAACTATGCTTCTAGAATCAGAGATGGAGTTTGAGACAAATGATTAAGGGAGACAAAGAAGGCGATTGAATAAGGGTGAGAGTCACAACAAAGGCTACATTTTCTCAATCTCTGACATCATTTTTTTTTCCTTTGTTTTGAGTGTTAAACAACGGCATCAAAATCTATAGATTTTAGCTTCTAGATATCTAAAAGCTTCTAAGAGAATTTGTATGTTTGCTGAGTTTGGAACTCATTGATAGATCTCGGTTAGCATATTTTGCTAGCTTTTAACCAAAGGAATCAATTCAAAATATTTTAAATTTTCCAATTTGTATAATTAAATCAAAAATTGAAAAGTGGCAAGAACATAGTATAATAACTTTTGCATTCTAAGCATACTTAAGGAAAAAAAAAATTTGTTTGCTGAGATTAATGTAATAAAAAGCATGAACACCACTCTAGTATGTGAGAAAATAATTTTATGAAGACTATATAATATTAAAATAACAATTTTAACTATACCTCCTGGAGACATTATCTCAGATGAAAAAGAAACAAGTGCAACAACTTTTTGATCTTTTAAAATTGGAGAACTAGGTCTTCTACCACTTGTTTACACTTCCTACCATAATTTTCAATGGGGTAAATATTGTAAGGTTTAGTATAATATAAGTTTTGATGATGACAAATATAGAATAACACGGAACAAATGCATCATATGGATATAATGTTTCTTATAGGAGTAAAATGTGCATTAGCATATATTTAATTATGATTATAATATATATATCATGCTATGTGCAAATATCTCTACTATACTTTTACGATGAATAACATAAATTGGATATATAAACTGGACTAACTACTTGGTTTGTAAGTGTAATATATTAAATGTAGGTTGGTCCAAGTAAGAAAAGTGAGCATTGGAATACAGAAATGGAAATCAATATCATGCCTCATTCAAGAAAGAAAAAAAAAAGATGCTCAAAAAATGGAAGATCAGAAGGGAGCATGCCAAGAAGGAAATGATCAAGTGAAAGTAGAACTCAATATTTGAAGACCTAGTCACTAGGTATATTTTATTTTTACTTAAGTCTTGAGGTGGGATTAATCTTTGAAAATTACTTATTCTTGTTACCATATGTTTTAAATGAGTTAGATTAAGTAAATCTGATGTTAGCATATGTTAGATTTGAAAAACTCTGATGATAGATGAATTTTGAGAAGTTAAACTTCATATACTTTGTGAAAATACGAATTTTGTTGATTGAAATTTGAAGTTCTAGAGATATTACCTCTGACAGACGAATTTCAAGTGTTGAAATTTGAATTTCGAGTCAAGCATAGTTAGTAAAAGATGCAAAATTTGTCTGAAGTCATGACAAAGTTCATCTGATAATTAAGCACTAAAAAGGTTCGAAAACATTCCCTTTGACAAACGAATTTTGGATTTCAAAATTCAAACTTTAGAACAAAACTCAATGATTTACAATTACATTTGATTAACTCAAGAAGTTTTGGGCATTAAAGTAACATATCCTTACTTTTAAACATAGTAAAATATTGTTTTTAAGAATCTAGAGTTTGACCTTTGATTAGTTTTTTTAATACTTCTCTCAAAATACATATGGTTTTGATATAAAACTTATTTCATATAAAAATAGACTTAACAAGCTTTTCAAATAAGGTTATTTCACTCAAAACAAAGGTCATATGAAAAAGCTATGGTCATTTAAACTTGAGTAGTGAGATATGAATTTTTAATTTTGATCTCTTATCATTATTTTGATAATATCTCACAGAATACATTTATTTTTGAAGTGAAACTTCTTTCATTTGAAAGTAGGCATTGAGATCTTTCCAACCATAAGTCATTTGCTTAATTTGGAGTTACAATGAGATAGTTATAGCTTCTACAAAATTGTCTACGGTGCAAAGTTTAAAGTTACGGAGGTTCTGCCACTGATAGATGAATTTCGGATCTCCAAAATTCGAATTTCGAAAAGAACCTTTGTGCCAAGTTGAGCTTACCACTTACAGACAAATTTTGGCTTCTAAAATTCAAACTTCAAGTCTAACAGATGAATTTTTGCTTGCAAAATTTGAATTTTGAAACTCCAGAATGTGAAAATACTTCTAGATTAACCAACAGACAAATTTCCACATCCAAAATTCGAATTTTGAAAGGAAGAACTTGTACCATATTGAGCTTAACTCTGATAGACAAATTTTGGGCACCAAAATTTGAATTTCGAGAGCACTATAGCAATATGAAATAACTATTCATATTTAATAGAAGAACTTTAAACTTGAAAATTCGTATGCTCTAACATGGGAAATATTTGTCAAGATGAAAATTCGAATTTTAGCTTTGAACAGATAAACTTCGAAGTTCAACGCTAAAGATTTTAACTTATGGTCTTTATGAAATTCATCTGTTGACATCCAAAATTTGAATTTCAGAGTGTCAGATATATTAAATGTGGTTGGTGAACGGCTAATTTTGCAAAGTAACTATTGGGTAAAGTTTTTAACTGCTAGATCTTGTGTCTAACATCTAGTTACACCACAAATTTATAAATAGAATATCATTTGAACTTATGGGAAACAATCTTAAGAGAGTTTATGCGAAAATGCTACTACAATTTGTAAAATCTTTCTATCTCAACATTGTCTGAAAAACCCACTTCAATAGAGTGAGCTTTCAATGTATTATCTACCCTTCAAGAGAGTTTTTATTTTGTAAACATCACTTTCTACATATTTTGAGTAGAATCTTAGTGTGGCGAAACACTAAGGGATTTATACATCTTGTAAGGGTGTGGGGAGAGTGACTTCATAAGTACCTATTGAAACTTATGGGATGTACTGAGACTTCATAGATGCCTGGATCAAACTTGTGGGATATAGTAGAAAATTTCAAGTTGTGGCTTGGGGACTGGATGTAGGCCAAGAGGTTGGGCTGAACTAGTATAAATGGCTGTGTATTGTTCTTCATCTTCTTTATTCAATTACTATACTCAACTCTCTCTGTTCATCCATATTTTTCTACACACTTGGTGAAATTGGGTTGTGATCCAAAAAGGGCGAAAATTTTGCATCACCCAATTCACCCCCCTCTTAGGTGACTAGCTAACCTAACAAATATGTGTTCGAGTAATTGATGTGAGGCAGAGAAGACCTTGCCAAAATTAAATAAACCTTATATTTCCCTCCTATCATGGGCTTATGGATTAACATGTAATCTTTTAACACATACTAGTTAGCATCATTGATATCCAATCTAAAATATAACATGATCACTTATCTCATCACCTCATCTCAACTTACTTCCATTATGGATCACTAAAAAATAATATTAGCTTTCTTAAGAAAACAAAATATCACAATTGATTTAAAGTCCATATGAATAGTTCCAACATTCTCCCATGAGGTGGGCAAAGCTATTGATAGGATAGAAGATAAGAAGAAAAAAATTAGACACATGGCAAAGCTTTTTGTAACACCTTACTCCCAAACACCTCTTGACTTGACCAAAAACTTCAAAACCCAACCAAACACAGCCCAAACATCTTATATTTACCTTCCAGAACATCATAGCAGTGAAAAACGCCACAAAATACCCCTAGAACACTAGAATAGTAGAAACAGTGTGTAGGTCTGCGGCCGCTATAGTACCACCATGACTCTAATGCTCTTGGACTCATTGGCGCTATGGCGCCCCTTGCTGGTTTTATACCAGCAAATTTCAACAATTTGGGGCAAATTTTTGACACACACAACTTCACACTCAAACCTCCGATTGACCTGATTCTAACTCCTACAAGTCTGTCTTGTCTCAATCTATCCATGGACACCAATTCCACATCAATCCATCTCTATATGGAGATTTTATACACTTAACACCATTTGAGCCACTTTTGACCAAAACACAATACTTACAACTCCTATTTGCCACCCAAGGCAATTTGACCATTCAAGACTATTTACAAATGTCCTAATCTACTTAACCAACTTGTCCAAAGAGGTTTCACCTCAAAGGAACCACTCCTCTGAGATTTGACCCTCTTGAACCCCCTTAAACTCACATACTTGGCCCAAAACACCCTTTGGGCTCACATACACTACCATACTGAAAGCTCCGTACCATAAATACATAACAAAACATCACATCTAACACCATTCCACATCAAAATCATAACATTAACATACATACACATCTAAATATCATTACAATATACTATCCTACTTAGTACAACATACATAGATAATACAACCTACTACCGCAACCTAGATATTCCCACGTACGAGACACTACTCCCTTGTCTTCTCCGGACTAGTGTCACAACCTTTACCTGAAATGTTAGTTCATGGGAAATGGGTGTGAAATAAAGTCTCAGTAACTGGGGACAATCACGCACATATATATACATACATAACTCATACAATCTCATGAATGTAATATGAAATAGAATACATGTCTCCCTCCACGCAGCTAGAACCACGAGTTGTCATCATAACAAGACATTTCATATAGGTGATTGCCTTCCAACAGTCGGTGAAAACTGATTCCGGGACATTACCAAACTCACCTCCCACTAGTGCACCTGGCCAAAGATAACACTAATGTTCAAATCATGACTCTCCTTCCCATTCCCACCACGAATTAGCAATGATTTAAGGAATGTGCAGTCCACTGCGCACCTTTCTCTCCTGACCATGGGAGACGATTTAGTCGCAGAGATGCCATCCTTATCCTCCCTGATCATATATCATCATATCATATCATATATCATCATCACCACCCGATCATCATATATCTCACAATGCCATATGGTGATGTTCATATCATATCATCAAATAATCATCATCATGATCTTGATATCATGCTATGCATCATGCAATGTGACATCATCATCATCATCATATATGTAATCATCATCTAACTGTGTGCATACCATGGTATATAGAAACCATATACACAAACATATCAATATCATTGTATGAAAGAAACATGCGTATATATATAAACAAATATACATAATATCATACAATATATACAATACAATACAAACACCCGATTACCTCTAATTGTCAATTTCCACACACTCAGATTCCACAAAGTTCTTGAGTCGTCCGACCCACTTGTACTCTTCCAGTCAACCAAAAACCTCTACAATACCATAAAATCCTTAATTAACATATAATCCAAATTTCACAATTCAACCACTTTAGCCTAACCCAAAGTTCCAATACCCTTTCCATACACCATTAAGCTCCTAAAACTCATTCAAACTCAACTCAACCACATATATTTCAAATTTCATACTTGCACACATAATATCAACCTAGGGTTAAGTTTAAATCATTCATACTCTTTCTGAAACTCATATCCAAGCATTACAAATACCAAATCACACTCTATTAATCTCATTTTATCCATTTTAATAGGTGAATTTCGGCCCAACACCAAAAACCTAACATATATCCGAAAAATCCCAACTCAAAACTAAAGAAAATGGAGAAGGAGGAGTATGAATCACTTATCAACAATTATCCAAGCTCCAAGAGGCCAAAAATCACTCTCAATGGCTAAAATCTTCGAACCCTAACACTGCTCTCCATTGCTCCCTCCATTTCTTTCCTTTCTGTTTGACCGAAATGTGTCTGATTTAAACTGATTTCTTAACTCTCGTCATGGTCCCCAGTAAGTCCACCATAGTGCCATGCTTTCAGCTTGAATTATTTTTCCAAAATTCAGCTCACTCGCTGCGGCAACCCTGCTTCTCGCTGAGGCGTGGAGCTCATTTTTCCTCCACTTGATTCTCTCCTCTATCCTGGCCATCCTGTTCTACACACAATGACAAATACACTTAGTTAGCTAGGGACCAAGTTAGTGACAATGTACTGAGGGTGGTTATACTTTTGAAACAAATGTTCTTTCTATTGATGATTATCATGGCGTCAGGTAATGGTTTTTTTTTTCCTATTTATGTTTCAGCACATTATTCTTCTATACTTTTGGAATAATAAATATTTATAAATCACCCCTTATATTTTGCTTCTATAATTTTTATAATAGTAATAAAAAATAGCCATGATGAAATACTAATAGGTTGTCCATGGTCTTTATTTAATATAAAAAAGTAGTAAGAATTAATTTATCAAAATTTTATAAATTTAAATTTAAATAATACTTAATTTAAATTATTTAATCAATCAATTTACATACATCATTAGTAATTAATAATTTTTTATTTACACCATAAATATATCAAAATTTAAGAAAAAATTATTTTGCTTTTAGCTAAATGTGTCACCATCTGAAAAAAACAATAGATCATAGGAATTTTGTTATGATGAAAATAGAAACAGAGATATACTTCTTATAAAGCGTAAAAGGTTATAATGAAATTTTTATAGTTTACAAAATTTTTAATTAGTCTTTACTGTTAATAGTTTGTATATAATTATTAAATTTTTTTCTTATAAGTAATTTTTAATGTTTATTTTTTCCCAACAGATTTTTGCTATATTCCCATTATTTCCAATTTCTCTATAAGCTTCTTATTTTTTTAAGTTGGGTTGGGCCATTCACTATTTCTCTAACTAGCTGAAGTAGTTTGGTCAGCTCATTTGCTCATATTTGTCCCAATTGGATGGCCATTGGGTACCAATTACACTTCTTTCTTATTCACTCCTCTCCTCTGATATGTTAAATTTAGACTATCGCTCATAATTTGGTACTATAGACTTGTGTCCATCATTAGGCTCCCAAAAAAGGAAAAACAATCAGTTGCAATGTGTTTCGTAGGGTTTATGAGCCTTTTGACAAATGAAATACAATGAGTCAGAATAATTTGCCAAGCAGATATCCAGTTCCCAAAGTATAATATTAGCTCTGCAAATTGAAATTTCCCTACAAATTTGATTAGAAGGTAGTTTAGTCAATTAATGTTGACTAAATTGGCCGACTGAAAAATATTTTGTTGCAAGTTAATTTTACAATTAATGCTACATACCTAAATCAAGAGCTATTATACCATGAGAGATTGTGAAATTTCAAATTAGTCTCCATATAGTAAAAGCTATTTGGTTATATAGCATGCACTATAAGGACCTCTTCCTGCTAAAAAGTGATGGGAAAAGAAAAACAGAGGAACAAAACTATATTTGAGTTGTTTATAACAAAAGTAGACAAGGATGCAAAGATCCAATGCATACATGCACAATTGTAAACTTGTTAGGTTGGGTAATTAGACTCTTTCTATATACATGAGTGCATATATATATATATATATATATATTTTGTGATCCCTGTATTCAAAGTATAAATGAGAATACATTTTTGTGATTCTATGGTCTTCCTCTTCCATCCTTTCCTTTCCCCTACGTATGGCTTCGATTTGTCCAAACCAGAGAGCTATGTTCATCAATTGAAAATTCAGTTCAGAGATGGAGTTTCAGACAAACAATTGAGGAAGACAAAGAGAGCGATTGACTGAGTGTGAGAGTCGCAGCAAAGGTTAAACTTTTTATTCTCATTTTTGTCCTTTTTTTTAATTTTTTTCTTTGTTTTGGGTGTTGAACAACAGCATCAAATTTTGTGGATTTTAGCTGGTAGATATTCAAAAGCTTCTGAGAGAATTTGTTCATTTGCTGAGTTTGGAACTCATTGATATATAGACCTTAGTCAGCATATTTTGTTAACTTTTAAGTTTTAACTAAAGGAATCGATTCGAAACATTTGTTATTTTCCCATTTGTATAACTAAATCAAAAATTAAAAAGTGCCAAGAACATAACACAATAAGTTCTGCATTCTAAGCATACTTCATGAAAACAAAAAACATTTGTTTGCTGAGATTAATGTAATAAAAAACATGAGCACCATAAGTGTGAAAATAATTTTATGAAAACTATATGATGCTAGAACACCAAATTTAATCATACCAGTTGAAGACATTATCTCAAATGAGGAAAAAACAAGCACAGCAATTTTTTATTCTTCTAAAATTAGAGATCTAGGTCTTCTTCACATTGTTTACACTTCCCTTCACAACTTTCAATGAGTGTCTGACAGAAAAGATGATCTAGTTAAAATTAAATAAACGCTAGTACCCTTTCATCATGGACCTGTGAATTAATGCCTACATTTTTAACCCATACTAATTAACATCATAGACATCCAATTTAAAATATAACAAGATCACTTAACTCTTTAGGTGAACACAAATTGATTCCCATATGAATCACTAAAAAATAATATCATTCTTTTTTAAAAAAATAAAATAAAAGATCACAATTAATTAAAGCCCACATAAAAAGTTACCACGTTCTCCCATGACGAGACCAAAGCTGTTGATCAGACAGAAGATGAGAAGAAAAAAATTTAGAAACATGGCAAAGCTTTTGAAATAGACATTCTTTATATATATCAATGATTAATTGATTATCAAGGTGTCAGGCGGTGATTTTTTTTTTTTCACTTTTATGTTTTAGTACATTATTCTTCTATATTTCTGGAATGATAAGAATTAATGAATCATACCTTATGTTTTGCTTCTACTATATTTTTTATAATATGTAATAAATAATGGCTATGAGGAAACACTAACAGTTTATCCACAGTCTTTCTCATCTAGCCAATTGTCCCTTCATGCATCTCCAAACCTTTTATCTTTGACCATCTGACCACCTGTTTCCTTTATATTTTTTTAAATACTCTTGATTCATGGTATACAATCATGCTATTTAAAGAAAAAATACAATCAATATAAAAAAAAAAGTAGTAAGAATGCTTGTTTGATAGTGTTCTTTATTTTATTATTCTCAAAACAGTTTTAAAAAACTGTTTTTCAGAACAAGTTTCGAAAACAAGAAAACAAAAAAAATCTATTTAAATAATTATTATCAAAATCATAACTAGTAAGCGTTAAATGAATTATTCAAAATTTATAACTTTGTCATTAATAAATTAGATATTTTTCATCTTTTCTTGTGTTTTTCAAAATAAAAATTACAGAATACCTTAAAGATGTTTTAAGTTTTCTATTCTTTTATTTTTTTCTGTTTTTTAAAACAATTTATAAAAAATAAGTTTATCAAATTAGTTTTTTTATTTTGTTGTTTTTAAAAAAAAAATTGTTTTGGAAATATGAATCGCTATTAGTATCTAGAAATTTTATCACATAAAAAATAAAAAAAAAAACCTAATGCATCTAATTCCATATAGATTAAACATGAACATTCTCTACTAAAAGCATCATATGTGGCACACCTGATTTTTGTGTTGGGTCATTAATTATAAACATGTATTAGCGTAATAGCTCAAAAGTTGTTCTAGAACATTTTCATTCTAATGTCTTTTCCATACTCTCTTTCGCGTGTCTTGATTTTATTGAGTATGTTTATCATTGTGGGTCAGATTAAAAATATAGGAACACCTTATGAGGCCTTGGGGCCACTTTTATATATATATATATATATATATATATATATATGGGAACACCTTTTTCATCATTATAATGAAACTCAAGGAGTTAGATAATGATGCAACAACTCTCAATATAGAAAATAGAAGGATGACAAATGGTAGGAATTTTCAAAATAAACTAGATTTTACCCATGCAATAATCTGGAAGGGAAACGTAAAATTGCATGTTTTTTCAAAGGAAAATAATTAAACTTTCATTCCATATAAATTTACTTAATTTTTAATTTGATTCCTATAATTTAGATAATAAATGATTTTCAATTTATTCATTAGTATTATATGTTGTCAATATTATTTCGATACCCACCTGAGTTCATTTTTATCTTATTATTCATATCTATTTTATTTTTGTGGTTGTAAATTCTATATATTCACAATATTAAGATAATATATCATTACTTATACTGACCAAATTTAACTAATACTAACAAAATTATAATTTTTTTCAAAAAATTTATTCCTTAACAATAAAATACCTGAAATCATTTCTTATGTTCTAACTTTACCATCGTAGTTTTATATCCCTTTCTTCATGTTTTGCCTCAACGTCTTTTAACTTTAGATTTATTTATGAAGGAAGAAAAAGAAAAATGCACCTCCGTGATGGAAATGATCCCCACCACCAGTTGCTTCGTTAGAGGCATTCAACATTTGAATACATGATTTATTTATGAGTTGTAGAGAATTCAGTACTACCTCAACAGAATTTTCATGATATATATATATATTGTTGATTCATAAGTGGAGTTTCATTTGTCAAGCAATCTTTAAAATTTCCAACCATTAGAGTATTGTCCTCATTCATCCAATCCATGTGGAAGTGGAAGTGGAACTCACCCAAATGATTCCAACAGTCTTCTTCTTGTTTTTATTTATTTATTTTTTTGTCAAACATTCCTAGAGCTTTCTAAGAACCTAGTAAAGGTGCAAAGTAATAGGTTAGACCCTGTTATTATATTGACTATAGCCCAATAGTCTAAACCCATTGGAGTGGCTGGCCCATTCTTCACCAACACAGGCCATCTTTCCTATTGAATTCAGCAAACAAATGAGGGTAGTGGATACAGTCTTCTTTTGTTAGTGAACTAATTAATTGAGATCCCAATTAATTGTTAACAAACTGCATATAATTATTTTAACATTTTCATATTTTTCTATTGAATAAAATTTTAATTATTTAATTAATTAATAAGTTTGGTATGGTCATTATTCTATTAAGTTTATGTATTACAGTGTCATAAAATTCATTAATTCTGAAATAAAATTACTTGCATTTTAATAGTATTCCTTCTATTGTCAACATAATCTTTTGAACCGAGAAAAAAAATCATCGCTTAAGAAAAGGGTGACGAAATTCATGGCAAGAATTTCAAAATTTCAAGTTTTTTTCTTCAAAATTACATGGTGTAATCTCTACCGCAAATAAATAAAGCTTTTAATTTTCTTCCCTCAATTTCAAATATTCCAACTAACATCTTAAAAACTAAATGTTAGTTCACTTACAAATTAACTATAATCAATTTAAAAATGATTATAGATAGAGGTGGAAATTCGGGCTGATCCAACCCATATGGGTCAACCCGTCACTGGTCGAGTCCAATACGAGCTAGGCCTAAAAGCCCATTTATAAAATGAGCTATGTTTTTTAAGCTCAATCCATATTTAACAGGCTATAGGCTAGCCCGTGGGCCTATGTTTTTTTAAATTTTTTTCTAATTTTTAATCTAATTTAATATTTACAAAATAATATAAACTTTTCTCTTCACATACAAAATTATTTAAATTAAGATAACTAAAACTAACTATATAATAATTATCAACATCATCATTCATCATCACTATTAAAATATTAATATAAAAAACTGGGCTAAACGAGCCGGTCTGTGGCCCACGTGGGCCAGCCCATTTTTTGACCGGGCCAAATGAGCTCGAGCTCAAAAGTCTGTTTCTTATAATAGCTCTCAAATTTCTAGCACAACCCATTATTTTCTTCAAATTAAACAGGCCAGTCCATCGGGCTTAACCCATATTCTCGACTCTAATTATAGATTTTTTTTTTCACTAGACATAATTTTATAACTTTGAAGCATCCGCAACTAAGTCATTGAATAATGTCTTGAGTTTATGGAATAAGAATAATTTTATTATGTATATCTAAGGTTTTTCATTCAAAAGGCTCACTGAATAATAGATATTGTCTCATCTTTTGTCAATTCATTAAACAAGCCAAAAAACAAAAGAAGACATCGATAGTGACTATTCATCTTCTTTTACTTTTGTTCATAATTTTTTTAGTCAAGTCATCTCAAATAGCAACAGTGTGAAAAAATGACATAATAATACAGATTCTTCGATAGAACTTGAATATTACAAGTATTACTTTTCAAATGTAATACTAATATATTAAGTCATTTTCATTGATAATAAAACTATTTTATAAATAAGAAATTTCCTAGACATTATACAACTCATTAATGTGGTCAGAAAGAAAAGGAATCTTATCTTTCTACGCGATCATATCCATTTATTTCCAAGTCAAGTCAATTTATATATCCTTGGCTTAGGGAAAATTGTACAATAATACAAAGGCATGACAATGATGAGAAAGAAAAGGAATCTTATCTTTCTACGCGATTATATCCATTTATTTCCAAGTCAAGTTAATTTATATATCCTTGGCGTAGAGAAAATTGCACAATAATACAAAGGCATGAGAATGATGAAGCGTTTTCTGTACAGCACGAACTTTATGAAAATGAGAAAGTAGGTAATTGATGCAGCAATTTTGATTTTCATCTCATTAGTTATATTTGTTTTTTGTTTGTGGTAGTAAATTCTTGTATGTTTACAATATTAAGATAATATATCGTTACTTATATTGACAAAAAAAACACTAACAAAATTTTGACAATAAGAATTAAAATTATAATTTATTTCCAAAAAAATTTTTCTATTATAATAATAATGATGATGATGATGATGATGATGCATTAAATATTATATATATCTGAAAAAAATTGTTTCTTATGTGCTATCTTTTAGCATTGTAGATTTGTAGTTTTATTACTTTTTGCATGTTTTTCTCGACGTCTTTTAACTTTAGATTTATTAAACCCACCTCCTTTTAGCCACCGTATTCCCAGCAGCTAGCCACCATTCAAGCACCACCATTTTCTTTTGGTCCCTCTCTCAGTAAAGGTCATTTGTATATAATTTTTGGTCAAAAAAGTAAACTAATTTGTATATAATATTGTTTTAATTATTTTTAAGAAAAAAGATTTAATTTATAATTTTTTTATTCTTTAATTTATACCCGATGAAAGTTAGAACTGAAAATTTAGTTTTGATGAAAATGTGCTTACATTTTTGTTAGGTGAAAATATTATGAAAATGCTTCACCAATATGCATGCGTGTCACGTTGCTGAACTTCTCTTCACTCCCTAATGGTGCTAGTGTCATCTGAAGGACAAAAAACGCATCGTTTACAAAACTTGTTGGTTGAGACGGTATTTTTTCAATTCAACGTGTCATACACTCAATCATCGTGGAACTCACCAAATGAAGTAAAGTTTTTTTTTTAACAAAATCAATTAGATGATTTTATTTTAAAATAAAATAAAATAAATTTTATTTCTTTTAAAATTTAATCAATATTAAATCTCTTTTCACTCAACAGATTTGCAATTTCAATGTACCCATAAGTATTTTCTGCCCATTGTTTTAAGAATTCGAATTTATGATTGTATGTTATCATCAGAGAAGGACCAATCTTAGTTTGCATGCATATTAACCACAATTAAATTAAAAATAACAACTGATATATTTTTCCATAAAACATGATATACCTATAACTTTTCAAAAAATGAAAAGTTAGTACGTTATTTATTTTTGAATTCTCATTTAAAATACGATCTTATAACGTGAGTAAAATGAGTGTTATTTATTCAGGGAGTAAAAGTGTTTTTTCAAACTTAAAATAAACAAAATTAAAATAAGAATTCATATCAACTTTCTATTTTGTGGTAAACTAGGAGTATGCTCCCCGATAACAAGACTAATGTGCCTCAAAGTGCTAAGAGCGAAAAATAAGTCCCTCCTAATTATAATTGCTTCACACACATAGGCTAGGTTTCCATCAAGCATAATTTTCCAATTCCAATCCATTTTTGCATTGGTGAAGCCCATCTTATTGATACTTATATCAATTAATGTGATGCACGTAATACAAATTATTAATCCTAAAAGTATTAATATTACACGTTGAATATTCAGATAAAAAAGTTAAACAAAAGGAAGAAGAAGCGAATGAGTAAAAAATTAAAGCACACACATATTAGATGCTTACAGAGTCCATGAGAATTTTTTTGAAAAAAAATACTAATAAGTTATGGGTTGGAAGATGTTTATATATATATATATATATATATCCTTCTATACAAACATAGAAATATATATATATATCGTGTGTATATAACTATTAAAGTTTTACAAAGGAGGAAATTATCTTTTTTTTTTTTGCAAAAAAAAAAAGTGAATCCAATCATATAAATTTAAATGTTGAATAGGTCTTACAACTCAAATGATGTATTTTCATATAGTTTGTTATTACAATGGCATTGAAACAATTAATTTGTACAATATAGATATCTATTTTAATGCATTCTCATATAAAGAGAAAGTGTGAAAACAAAAAAAGAAAAAAGAAACTGAGTCATGGGTTCATATCTTATCCTGATACTCATATATAGAGAAAATAGCACAACAATGTTAAGTACTTATTAGAAATTGAAATGTGGTTTCATAATTGTAGTAAAAAGTAAAAACCGGCCATAAGGCCATTGGCAAAAGAAAAAGGTTTTTCTTTTTTTAAGTCAGCCAAAATTACATAATTTTCCAATTCCGAATGCATGTGTATGTACATATATCATGTCAAGCTTGTTTCATTGATGGCATAGGTATTGAGATTCTATAAATGAGGAGATTGCCAGGTTATCTACAACTCATTTACATGGCCAAACAACTCAATAAGTCTTTCTACTCATGTCAATTCACATATTTCCGAGTCAATTCACATACCCTTATCGTAGAGAAATCAGCATATTAATATAGTCATGTTGGAATTAGAATACGTGCCATTTTTCTGGGGAAAAAAGTTCAAGGGAAAGTTTCTTATGAAATTCTCTACTTTGTTTCGGTGAAAATTGTGCGAGAGAAACAATGTTTTCTTACAATGGAAGGAGGAGGGGGGGGAGATAAAAAAGGAATATCAAATGGTGATAAAAGTGGAGATAAAAACAAAAGGATATTATGTCCCAAACAAACAAATTTTGAGTTTTTTTCTTTAAAATTACATGTGTAATCTCTACCTCAAATAAATAAAGCTTTTAATTTTTTCCTCAATTTCAAATATTCAAACTAACATTTTAAAAATAAATGTTACTTCACTTACAAATTAACTATAATTGGTTTAAAAATAATTATATATTGCTTTTATTTTTTTCACCAGGCATAATTTTATAATTTCAAAGTATCCACAGCCAAGTCATTGAATAATGTCTTGAGTTTATAAAATAAGAATAGTTTTATTATGTATATTTAAGTTTTTTCATTCAAAATGTTCACTGAATAATAGATATCATATCATCTTTCGTCAATTCATTAAGTAAGCTAAAAAGCAAAAGAAGACACAGATAGTGACAGTTCATTTTTTTTACTTATGTCCATAATTTTCTTCGTAAAGTCATCTCAAATGGTGACAATGTGAAAAGATGGCATAATAATGCATATTCATTGTTTGTTAGAACTTGAACATCACAAGTATTGCTTTTCAAATGTAATACTAATATATATATATATTAAGTCGTTCTCATTGATAACAAAACTGTTTTATAAATGAGAAAATTTCCTAGACATTATACGACTCATTAATGTGGCCAGAATAAAAAGAAATCTTATCTTTCTACTCAATCATATCTATTTATTTCCAAGTCAAGTCAATTTATATATCCCTAGAGAAAATTGCACAATAATACAGTTTTTTAACATTAGAAAGGTCCATATCATTTTAAGATTTCACATTTATTATTCTATTTTATTACTAGAGTAAAATAAATATTATTTCACATACAAATTAACCCCAAAAAAAAGAACAATAACTAATATATTTGTTTACCCCAAACGTAATTATAAGTTCGATATTCTTGTATTAATATTACGTGTTGAATATTCAGATAAAAAAGTTAAACAAAATGAAGAAGAAGCAAATGCCTAAAAAATTATAAGCACACACATATTAGATGCTTACAGAGTCCATGAGAATTTTTAAAAAAAATACTAAGTCATGGCTTGGAGGACATTTATATATATCGTGTGTGTGTATAATTATTAAAGTTTTAGAAAGGAGGAAATTACCTAGTCTATTCTTGTCTTCCTTTTTTTTTGTGCAAAAAAAAAAATGAATCCAATCATATAAATTTAAATTTAGATCAGGTTTTACAACACCTCAATGATGTCTTTTCATATAATTTGTTATTACAATTGTTTTTTTTAATGCCTGACACTTGGCATTGAAATAATCAATTTGTACAATATAGATCTTTTATTTTCATGCATTCTGATATAAAGAGAAAGTGTGAAAAAAAAAAAAAAGAAACTAAGTCATGAGTTCATATCTCATCCTGATACTCATATTACTTGTTAGAAATTGAAATATGGTTCTATAATTGGAGTAAAAACTGTCCATAAGGCCATTGGCCAAAGAAAAAGGTTTTTTTTTAAGTAAGCCAAAATTACATATATTTTCCAATTCCAAATACACGTGTATGTACATACGTATATCATGTCAAGCTCATTTCATTGATAGCATAAGTATTGAGATTCTATAAATGAGGAGATTGCCAAGTTATTTACAGCTCATTGATGTGGCCAAATAGCTCAACAAGTCTTTCCACTCATGTCAATTCATATATTTCCAAGTCAATTCATATATCCTTGTTGTAGAGAAAACGGCATATTAATTCACTTAGTCATGTTGGAATTACAATACTACTCTATGCCATTTTTCTTCTTAAGAATTCAAATTCATTTGGAGTTCATTAATTTCAACAATAACTATTTAGATTGTTGATTTTTTTCATTGTAGATGTGAGTGATATATTATTGTTGAAATTCCTAAGCAAAGTTGTCATTTTAATTGTCTAGGGACAATCACACTTGGTTTGATTTTAATCAAGATTTTTTATCTCGGTTTTTCTCAAAGCTTTCTCATAGTTTTTCCTCTTTTAGCTATTTGATGAGAAAAAAAGGTCGAGAGAAAGTTTTAAAGGGGGGAAAAAAGGTATATAAAAGGGAATATCAAATGGTGATAAAAGCTAGGGGGATAGAAATAGAGGGATACTATGTCCCAAACGAACAAATTACTGTGTCTAAAACTCTTTAGATAATTATTCATCTACCTAAAACTCTTTAAATAGTTATTCCTTGAATATTATATTTGTGATATAAATATTTATATATTTTTGCTAGTGTATATATATATATTAAAAGTTTGGTATAATTATATATTACTATATATTTCTTTTTTGGCAATAATCATTTGGTATCTGGTCATCTGACTAATTTAGATTAAACTAGAATTGGGCCTCATTTAGGGAGGAGTTCTCTCGAATACCTTTTTGGCATTCTCACATGGCATTTTATTTGTTTGGAAAACCAATTTTAAAAGACAAAATTCTAAGAAAGAACAATTGAGTAATGATGTTGATTAGATAAAACGTATTAAAATGTATAGCTCAAGTTAGAATTTCCAGTTGATTTCAATATTTTCTTTTATTTGACATAAGCATCTGATTATAGTTTTAATTTCAATTTTGACATATTAAAACTTTTCAACTGAAAAAGAAAGATTATAATTTGAAAATTTGATGTGCTTTAAACAAGTCCTAAATTATAATTTCCCCAATATTTTTCCTTCACCAATATATTATTTGATTGACGCAGGATCTAACATTAACATGAATTTTTTATAGGGATTTGGATTGACTGCACTGTTTTTTGTTTCACATTAATTATTCTATTTTTTTACAGGAAAATATAATATATACATATATACATATATATATATAATAACTCAATATATATATAATAACGTCACAGTGGTTATTATATGTCCTAAGATGATGATCACTGGACACTCATTGGTACACCAATTAGACAAAAGATGTCAAGTGGGAAGAAGTTTCAACCAATAATGCATACTCACTAATATCATCCAGTTTTTGTTGAGAAATTATTATGTGTATCCAGAGTGCCACATCATTTTATTCTCTCTCCAATGAAATTATTCCAATTCAAATTCATTAATGTGACATGTCGGTTCAATTTATTTACTGTAATTATTATAATAATTCCACTGAGAGTGAATAAAGTAATAAACAAGTTGCTCCTTACCTACATGCCTGTCCTCTCTCTTTCTCTCAACTTTACCTCCTTCGTACTCCCCTCCCTCTCATTCTCATAGCAAATTTATCTCCTTCACCCAATTTTATTATTTCTCACACTTGGATGCTTTATAAATTGAAAGATGTCATCATTAGATATAATCTTGCAGTGGAAGATCACAAAAAATTTGGGAACCTCTAATCTTAAAATGATGCATAAAAATGAATGATAATTCATCCGCCACTGATTTTAAAAAATTCATCGTTCAACCTACAAAGCATTTCAAAAAAAACTTTACACTTTTAAGAGCAGAAAAAGAATAATGAGAATCAAGCAAATGCAGAATCAAAAGGGAAGACGGGCATGGCGATTGTGAAATTGGGCATCTTGCAGTAGGGGATCTAAGATAACAACGGTAGGAAGACGAAGGCATCTTGCTGCAAAATATTTAATAGTAAGTTCTTTCAGCGAACTTTATCATGAAGGAGGATGTTGTGAAGTGTTAACGAACCAGTGGCTTCTTGCAGCCGAGCTTCCATCTTGAAGAAAAAGATGGTACAAGATTCCTTGTAGAAATTTGAATAGTCAATACTATTTCGTTTTACTTCGAATTGATTATTGTAATTTTTACAGCAAATGAATTTATATTTTTTTTACTAAAAAATTATTCTAAAAAATAACTTATATTTTGGATAAAGAGAATATATATTTATTCATTTTATGTGTTCTCTTCACAATCAATATGCCTAGAATTAACAAGCGCTTTTCATGGTAAGGATGTAATTAAAAAATAATAATTAATATTGTATTAAACTTTTAAAATGAGATATAAATATAGAAGGAATGAAAATTTTCTTAAACATGACATATGAAAAGATACTGAGAGAGCATATATGTATTGTTGAGACAATCACTTGTTTAAACAAACGTATCTTCTTCATGCTTGAATGTCTCCAATAAAATATATATTGTTGCACTACGTACGGGCTTTAATTTGAACATGAGAATAATTACAATTATATGAGAATCAATCTAAGATGCATCAAATCACATTACTAAATGAAAAACAAAGGCAACAAAAGTAGGAGTTTAAATGCTTCAAACTCTCATTACAATTATTTTCTCATAGTGATTGTCACGACCCAAAATCCAGGGCATGATCGGCATATAGACTAAGCTAGCACAAATCTACTTAGCCTAGCAAGCTCAATAGAAAAACTTTCACTACTAGTCAATTTATATGAAAACTAAAATGAAATGCTAAAATACTTCCAGCAATCAATTACAGTTCATGACTTATCTCAATCCTCATATCAAAAAACAAATAAAAATTAAGAATCAACAAATAGATAAAGTTATCTAAGTCAACATGACTCGATCATAAACTCCACTATAGTAGTCACGTCACCACGGAATTTGCGTTATAATAAGACTAGAGATGTCCTACCTAATGTTTAAGAAATCCAATTTCCCTAGAGTGCTTTATTCAACTACCTGCTGATCTGAAAATATGAAAATAGGAGGGGTGAGTCTACCACTGATTCAGTGAGAGCATAGACAACAAAGTACATAGAAGGGAAGCAAAGGTCGCAAGAGTTTTTCAAAACAACCTTACAAGTATATCTACTTATATTTACTAATCATCTACATATAAAACACTTTTATACCAACCACCACTACTGCAAAAATGATTTTCTACATCGGTTCTTTTTGATTTTTTACGTCGGTTGTGGAGGCGATGTAGATCTAGCCGATGTAAAAAATGTATTTTTTACGTCGGTTTTGGAACTGACGTAGAAAAATTATTTTTTACGTCGGTTGCATAAATAACTGACGTAAAAAATGCCTTTTTTTAAAAAAAAATTAGGCATGAGATTCGGGCGCGTTTGTTTTGGACTTCGGAAGCGATTTTAAAACGTTTTCGAAACTTTAGGAAACGCTTTTATTAAAAACGTTCTCTAAAATCCGATTATTTAAAAAAAATAAAATCTCCTTATTATTCGATTTTGAAAATTAAACTGGAATGAGAATCACAATGGTAAAGGCAGATACTATTGCATAGATTGTGAAGGTCCTTATTGTTAAAAGACAACATTAAGTCATTAACTACAATCACGGCATATATATATATATATATATAAAAGAAAGTGAAAGACATATAATATTAAATAAGATTGCAACTTGGATGCTGATCCTATCCATAGCATAGCACACAATCTCTGTATAGAAGTTAGCTTGTAGTTTTCATTTCCCATTCATATTTGGGCACAATCATAAACCAAAATCAAAATCAGTTTAGAAGAGGCTCATATTATTTACGGATTACACAGCTACTCTATTCAAATGTATGATATGCAAGGTAAGCAATGAAAGATTATACTTGGCTCTCGTCAATGTATTAGTAACAGTGATTATAAAATGGGATTAGATATGAGGAATAAAAAGTAAACAGCCAAGAGATATGTAGTAATAAAGCTGTGCTAGTTATGGGATATAACCAGCCAAGAGCAGTTATTTGCATTTTAATCTTTTCATGTGAACCAGTCGAGACAGTGTGCTATTTAAATAGATAACCAACTTCAGCACCTTATATTGTCAAACGATATAACTAGGAAAAGGAAAAAGAAGAAGCAATGGCCCAGATTAATGGAGCCAAAAAGCAAACTCTTCTTGGAGCCAAATTTAATAATCTTACCTCTGTCAAGATCATCAAGATCAGCATGTACAATGACTGGCCTCTCAAATATGGAATGAAGTCCACTTAGTGGTATCTACAGGATGTAAAGGGAAAAGGGCAGGTTAAAGTGCTTTCCCAATTAAAGTGAAATATAAAATTCATTAACTTAGTATCAATCGGATAGATGGTCAATACACCAGGGGCTAGTGGGCATTGCAGGACATAATTAACTTATATAATTGTCTCGATGAATCTAAATACAACTAAAAGTGTGAAGAGGAAAAGTTCTCAAAGGCATGTCAAGCAAACCCCTGCAATGCTCAACATGAAGTCTCACGTTGCTATCACCAGTGATCAGAGCCATAGCTTTCAGAGTCACCTTTTAAGAGCTCTCCTCAAAATTTTGAATCATTTTATAGCAATTACTATCACTGCTACACCATTAAGAAATCAATGGTTAGACCATATAATAGAGCAGAGTCTTTCTCAACAAGAACACAGTTAAGTCTGGCACAAGTTTAAGAGGGAGGGGAAAAATAAACAATCAAGCAATTCATTGGTAAGTGCCTTGACCAAAATAAAATCACTAGTAAGTGATAATAGATGCAGAAGCCATATGAAGCTTGACATAGAAGGTTCCCCAAAAAGTAATTGATATTTTGGAGAACTAAAAATTACCACTTATGGTTGTGGATGATCAGAAATGATGATGAAATGGACATAAATATCATAATTAATACATGTATGAACAATGGAAATATTCCATCTTCTACAGAAACTACATGAAACAAAAGGGTTATGACAGTGTCAGCATTACCATTAAAAAAAAGTAGTTGTTGATGCATGTACGCACCTTTGTTTTTGGAAAGTGATCAAACGGTTAAATTGTGAAACAAAATATCTACTCGTAATTTGCCAAATGGAAAAGGCATTGCTAGCTCACATCCTTATTTTGGACACTAGATGACAGACAAAACACACCAGCACAACACAACACGATACACAAAAGTCATGACAACTGTATTTTGAGGCTTTTAGTTGGTCACTATGGGATAAGAACTGTATGATATTTATATACAAGTCTCTTTCTATATATACATACAAATCTCTTTCTTCAATACATTGGATATAATCAAATAATGATTGCATGCTCTTTAACAAATTAAAAGATTTAATCATTCAAAAAAAGGTCAGAGATTTTTATCAAAAAGAAAAAAGGCCAGAGACCTGTGCAATAGCAAATAGGGATATTGCTGACCTCATCTATTAGTGATGTGAAATCTTTGATCTTGGGATATTAAAGGCTTAAAGCTTCCCAAGTAACATGTCACTTGTTTTGACAAAACCACCAAACTCACTTAAGAATAAAGAGACATATGAAGTTGGAACAATATCTAAATTCTAAGATACTTTAATAATTGAGTTGAAGCAGCAGAACTTGATAGAAGATTAGAAGAAACCAAGCAAGGAATAAATTTTACATAATAATGATTAAGTAACTAAGATTTTATGCACTCTAAAGATGGGAATCCAAAAGTTGATTTAATAAACAAAAAATAAGAGAATTTGAGGTTTCAACAAAAATAGAAATTGACAATATATAAATAAGCCAAAATCTTACGGGTTATTCAAAAATGCAACTTCTTATATATACAATTGATTCCTAACAAAAGTAAATGACGTCTATTAGGTGATTCCAAGAGATCATGGTATATCACAACTATGGAATCATATATCACAACTATGGACCGATCAAGTAAATGTCAATTCTCTCACACTTCCAATTAAAAGGAGTCTAAAAAGATTCAAGTCAATTATTCACTGAAGTAACATGTACCTCTCTCAATCAATTTATTCAAAAGTTAAGCAGCAACATAAAAGCAATAGACCTTAGTAGATAATTTAGGAAAAATCACATCATGGCACATTTGTCAGTGGAAATACTTTACTGAATAGATGAAATTGAAGAAAAAGCATCCTTCTTCACAACACAAAATAAGGGAGAACAGTAAGAGAAACAAAATACAAATACCCACTGACTGAGTACAAGTATTACCACATCATAATTTTCAGGTCTATGGACTTCATTTTTTTGTGGTTAAGGATCTATATTCTTTGTGGCTAGGGATCTATGGAATTTCAAAACCCACTACTGAAAACATATAAAAGACATCGTAACATCATGAATAATAACAATAACATCCAGCACAAAGAGAATCTATAATATACTATGTTATCAAAATTTTTCAGAGAAATGCACTCTTGAAACTTGCAAAGAAGAGACACTGAGAAGTCTTTGCCTTTTCAATTTGATTATATGTGGCTAGTTTTTGAATTCCCATCCAATTTTCGACATGATGAAGTTGATCAATGCAAGGAATTGGAGCAATGGAGAGTAAAAATATATAAAAAATAAAGAAAGGAACAAAAAAACACCAATCCTACCTAAAAAATAACTTGTGAACTTAACTGTAAAGAAGGGCACTTTGTCATGTAAGAACTCGTTTTATCATGATCCATCATATTGATCTGTTTCTTTCTTTTGTTTCTCTTAATCTATGTCCCTATTGTTCTGTTTCCTTTTCCATTGAATGCAAATTCTTATACCTGAGGCAGCAACAGTTGGCTTGATCTGAAATAAAATTTGAAGTTTGAAATTTAAATTTACAGATAAAAAAGAAGTAGAAAAATAGCAAAAGCAGACCCTAGGAAGAAGCCAAACTATTCAAGGCTTATGAATGTTTTAGCTTCATCCTCTAATTGCTCTCCTCGTCTTTTATAATCTGTGCTTTATCTCCTTCTCAATGAGGTCCAAGGACACTCATGCACAATGAAATAGAGATAGGATAGAGACTTAAATTCCAAAGGATGAATAAAGTGAGAAAATAAAAAAAATGAAAGAATTCAATAAATTTAGACGTTGAGAGGGAGAGAAATCCTCAAACTTGGCTTCCACTATATGACAAATCCAAGGAAAATACATAATCATCAGCGACAACTAAAAAGCTTCAACAAATTTCCTTTCCCAACTACAAAACACCGAATACACATGTGTGTCCTTGAAGAGATTTCCCACATAAACAAAATTCCATCCTGATTATTCTTATTCTCCTGTCAAACTTTACCTTGCAGAATCAAAACTACCAGAGTATAAAGCTAATTATTTATCAAAACAAAGCTAATCCCAATATTGTTGTTCAACAACGAAGTACAGGTAACATTTTCTCTGAAATCTTATTGAATTTCGAAGAGTTAGGGAGTGAAAAAGGGGACGTACCTCACGAATCATGGCGAGATGCTTGGTTTCTTCCTCAACTCGACCCAACTGCACCTAAACGCTCTCTCACACCTCCATCTTCTTCCTTTCAATCTCTACCCCTTTGGCTTCGGAACTTAAGAGAGCCAACGTCGACATCTCCTCATCTTCCTTCAACAAATGGCCGAAATAGCTAGGGATCAAGAGGTTGATGGCGGAAGCTGAAGGAAGACAGAGGTTAAGTGAACTCAGGGGCAGACGATTGAGGTTGATGGCTGAAATAGAGAAGGAAGCTAGGGATTTTGTTTGAGCAAATTACTGAGCCGTGAAATGTAATCTGAGACGAGAAGGACAAGATACTTCAAGCAAGAAATAGTACCCTTTTTTAAGTATTAACTTCGGTTATATCACAAACCGACGCGAAAATAGCATTAAAATTTTGAAAAAATTTCTAAAATCATTTTATTTTCCACTTTTACATCTGTTAAGATAGTAACCGATGAAAAATTTATATGTCTACGTCAGTTTTTCAAAAATAACCGACGTAAAAAAAACAACATAAATGACTTTATTTACAAAAATGCCACCGGTCAAATTCTTACGTCAGTTCCTCATACAACCGACGTAAAAAATGGGACGTAAAATAACAATTTTTCACTAGTGCACAAGGAATCAATACAAAATACTATTTCACTTGTCCAATAGAAAAGAAGGTTCGCATAGAATACTAAATGCTATCACACTAAGCACATTACAAAATCCATTTTCCACATCCTATAACAAATGGTGGGGAATAACTGTCCTACATAGTATAATAATATCTTATATACCGCGGGAGAAATAGCCGTCTCACCCGATAATTTATATAATGCTATATCTCATATAAATAAATATAAGGAATAATCGTCTCACTTGTTAAATACTCATATTACAAATTAATTAAGCCCATACCGAAAATGAAGGAAATTGTAAAACAAAGAAAAAAAACAGTAATAATAAACAAGACAATATATATATATGTATAACAACACAATAGCATGTTCACAATATTAATTTTAGTACTATTAACAATGATTTCCATCACTAAAGCTCATCTCATTAAAATCACTATAAGATTACTAAGATTGAGGAACTATAGGCAAGTTATGAAAAGAGAAAAAAATATATTATGATAGGAAATTAAACTCAGCAAACCTTAAGATCTAGAAGTGTAAAAAAAAAAGGAAGGAAAACATGTTTTAGATTTGCTTTCCAAACAAGGCAAAATATACAGGGGGAATAAGTAAAAATTATTTGAGGCTAGGGGAATTATAGAATGTACAAAATGAATGGTGACACATTGCCATCTCCCTTTTCCTTCCACTAAAATTCAATCACAATTGTTCAAGTTTCACCAATATCACCTAAAATTATTATTGCACAAAGACATTAATATATCTACTCAAATTTATCTTCTATCACCAACGGAATACATCCTCAGATATTAATCCTAATTCTCTTTACTCTAAGTTTCTATGGTTCTCACTAAAATAAAATTTCTAAAATTTTTAATTGTCAATTGAGTACAGAAATTATCTTATGGAGTCATAGTTAAAATTAAAGAGGTAAATTTTTCTTTTTGATCTGTTACGTTTTAAAAAATAACAATAATAAATAAATAAAGATTTACCCTTTATAACACTCCTTTGAAATAATATTCAAGATAGAGAAGCATTTAAGGATAAAATATAATTTACTATTCTGACCCAAGTTTTGGAATAATGAATATAACAAATTGCATGTTTGAGAGCCTAGAGTAGGAAAGAGGAAATTTTTTCAGTATAAGCAAGGTTTTATTCAAAGAAACCAAAGTTTAAAAATATAAGCCAAAAGATAATATGTAAAGTTAAAAGCTAGAATATCCGCACAAAAAAAACTTTCAAAAAAAAACAAGAACAAATAAACAAAAGATGTCTTTTATACGGTTGAAAATTTGCATAATGATAAACCCTTAAAGTTTACACCTTAAATGAAATCCCATCACTAGGAATTAGATGAGATATATGTTAGGGAAAGGAACAGTAAAGAGGAAGATGAATTATTGCATCAGAAAACATCACAAGAAAAGGAGTGTTTAATGACATGTTGTAATAAAGAAGATGAAACAATTAATAAAAAGGTAAAGAAGTGAGATTACCTTATCTCTTTGATGATTGATAGTGATGTGAGTGGAAACATAGCAATAAATTAGTGGAGAGATAATGCAAGACAAGAAAAGCTTGGAAGGTAATATATGAAAAGGATCAGAGAAGCTATTTGGCAGAAATATGGAAAGAAGAATGAACCAAGAAGGACGCACGAGAACTCATGAAAAATTGGGATGCTTAATTGAGGAATATGGAGTAGAGTTTGGTGGCTGAGAGATGAGGAACAAAATAAAGATCTTAGGGTTTCTCTATCTATATCAAATTTAAAATAATATTTTAGATCATTATCTTTAATATTTTAAAAAAATAATAATTAAAAGATTTAGAATAAGATTTTAGATCATTATTTTAGATACTTTAAAAAATAATAATAATCAAAAGATTTATCTCAAAATTTAAACTCAGTTTTTGAAATATATATATATATATATTAATCTACTAGATAGCAAAATATCAAGATTTAAAAAAAAAGGATTCCTAAATATATTTTAAAATAACTCCATAAAATAATTGCTAAAAAATTTATATATTTATTTATAACTAATCTTTTTACTAAGGTATCACAGTGATGAATCACATGACACACACACATGTTGAGATCTTGAACATTGATTTTAATTAATGATATTTTGGGTTTTCCATAGCTTCACACCTGGTGGAATGCGTAGTCAATAAATAATGATATTCAATCAGTATTTAAAATAAAGGTATTCTAAAAAATATTTAAATAAGATGCATAAAATTAATAGAAATTCAAATAACTTATAATATATAATATAAAAATTTAATTTCAATAACATAGCTCATTTTATTTTATGTTTGTGTGTGTAGTTGTGATACTAATGTATCACGTCAAAAGTTACAACCTAATAAAATGCAATGCAATTCGGTATATATATATATATATATAGTTGTAATTAATTATAACTATTTGTAAATGTCTCACTCACTCGTCACGTTAGTTATGGAAAGTCAGTTGCTGGCTCTCAAATCCATTAATATATGTTACTAAAACTCAAAATCGAAGTAAATTAAAAATCTATATTCAATAATTTAAACTCATTTTATTTTTATGTTTATTACAATATCACCTCAAAAGTCATAATGTATTTTTTTAAGCAACAAAGTCATGATATAATTAAATGCAGTTAAATTAGGCCTATGCCACCAAAACTCAAAATTAAATTTTCTGCTAAAAAAAATTAAAGTAAATAAAAGATGCATGTTCAATAAGGTAACTCATTTTCTTTTCTCCGTGTGTATCGCAATGTATCATGTCAATAGTCATAATATAATTGAATGCAATGAAATTCGTCGTCCTGTCTCTACACTGATTACTCCATGTAGTGCATCTCTTATGGTTTTGTTATATTTATATGCACATCTCTTATTGAATTGCAGTATTGTTTTACTTCACATTTGTTGGGCGTAATGTCCCCATCAAATTAGTGAATAACGCCTTTTTTCACATTTACAAATATTTTGGTTAAGTTTTTAAAATTATGTTGCTATCATAATTTCTTTCATCACCTTAATTATAAGTCTTGTTTGTTATTTAATATATATGATTTTTGGTCTAAAATAAAATTACAATCTTTCCTTCCATTGGTAGTGTCTCAGTCTATGAAAAATAATTGAGTCAAGAATTAATATGTCTCATTCTCTAATCCATTAATATATGAACTAAACTCATTCCAGCACACCACCAACTCTTAGATCAATGGCTATACTAATTACAGAACCATTCCGTTAGGAAATAAATGAAAAATAAATTTATGTAAAAATATTAGAGTCTTTTTTGTTAATTATTCAATAAAAGCAACATCTTAATTTGTGTCGCTTTTTTTTTTGTTTTACTTTTACAATCATTTCGTACTCTTGACTAATTTAAATTTGAGCATTTTAACCTTGAATATATTTTTAACCAAGATATATTTCTTTTTACACCTGTGATACCCTTAGTAGGAAAGGAGAGAGAGAAAGCGATGGGAAGCATCTGAATTAGTAAAAAGATTAGTTATAAATAAATATATAATTAATTTTTATTAACCTTTTAAATCTTAGCAATTATTTTATGTAGTACACTTTTTTTTATTTTTAACTTTTACAATCATTTTGTATTCTTGAGTAATTTGTATTTGAGCATTCTAATGTTAAGTATATTTTTGACCAATATATATATTTTTTGGCACCTGTGATGCCCTTAGCCTATAGTAACTTTGCTTTTTAGGAAAATTGAACTTTTTGGACAATGTTACTGCATTTTTAATAACTTTGCACTTTAGGGGAATTGAACTTTTTGGACAACGTTATTGTATTTTTAATGAGAGATTGCTTTTCAAGTCTCGAACATAATACCTCGAATGCTTGAACCCTTAAAAGCCCTTATATTATTAGTTGAGCTGTGAGAATTATTTACTCTTTATACTCAACTTTTAATATATATATATATATACACATTATTTAATTGGAAAATGAAAAATTTAGCATGGATTTGCTTTTATATTTTAATAAAAAGTTTGATATACTAACATACTAAATTTATATCTAATTATTTATTTTAATTTTGATAATTAAAAAAATCATCCCTAATCTATCACTAAATTTAAAATTTAGATGCATATCCATCACTAATTGTGTGAAATTGAAAAAAAAATATGATAATGTTCCATGTTGTTGAATCAAGAAGTTTTGATGATTGCAAATCAACTCTCAAGAGTTTGGAATAAAAGATATCAAAGGTGCACAAAGAATTCAAGTGAAGAAATCCTGAGAAATCTGTGCAAAGTTTGTTGTAGGATGTTTAGTTTTGTTTTATTTTGAGTACAAAGCTTTGATTTGTTGGAAAGAAGTTTTAAAACCTTGATTTTATGTTAAACCATGAAATATTTGAAAAACATCCACCAACAGATGAAGTTTGAAAGGTTTATATTGAACTGTCATGTTGGAAATTTGAACTTTGGCTTTAGAAATTCAAATTTTGAGTTAAAACTGAATAAGTCTGAAGAAATGCTTCTCTAACAAATGAATTTTGATTTTCCAAAATTCGAATTTTCATAAGTATCTGAAAGAAGCTTTAAGCAACAGACGAACTTTGGGTTTTGAAAATTCGAATTTCAGACAAAATACAACTTATGAAAACTAAAGAAATCCATCTGAAATAATGTCAAAGTTCATCTGAAATCAAGATTATATTGAGTTTCAAAATTGCTTATTGACAGACGAACTTTGAACATGAAAATTCGAATTTCAGAAGCTAAGGTTGTGAGTTTATTACAATGATATGTTGACATACGAATGACAGTATTTATAAATTCGAATGTTAAAATAAGTCTGAAAAGAGGTCTATCTGATAGGCTAACTTCACTCTTTGAAAATTCGAATTTCGAAGTAAATAAACTACTATGCTTTTTGAGCTTGCTGCGAACAGACGAATTTTAGGGTTCCAAAATTCGAATTTCGAAGGCACTGTAGCAAATTGAAAGCATTGTTCACGCTTAACAGAAAAACTTTTCACTTGAAAATTCGTATGTCACTACTTAGAAACATTTTCAAAATATCAAAATTCGAATTTCACTTCATGACAGACAAACTTCAGTCTCTCAACGTTGAAGCTGTTAACCGTCGGTATCTGCAAAATTTGTCTGTTGATCAACCGAAATTCGAATTTCAGTATGTCAGAAGCATTAAATGCGGTTGGTTAACGGATAGTTTTTCAGAGTAACCGTTGGATAACTTTTCCAACGGATAAATTTTGTCTCTAACGGACATTTGAGACCTAAATCTATAAATATAACATCATTTGAAGTTGTGGGTAACGATTTTAACTTTGTAAATATTGAAACTCTACCAAATCATTTACTCAAAGCTTCATACTCTCACACTTCAATATTTGTACTTTCAACTTTCATATTTACTCTGATTAAGAGAGTTTAATCTTTGTAAATAATCTTATCTTCATCTGAAAGATAGATTTTCTTGTGAAGGGATATCACAAGGGATTAGGAAGCACTTTGTGAAAGTACAGAAAGGGATTGAGAGAAGCTCTAGGAAATAGAGTACAAAAGTTGTATTGTAGCATTTGCAAGAAGCCCAACGAATTCTTGCAGAATAGTGGAAAATCTCAAGTGGTGACTTGGGAACTGGATGTAGGTCAAGTGGAGAGACTGAACCAGGATAAATTTCTGAGTCTTCTTCTCTTTTCTTCCACTTTCACAATTATTTATTTATACTCTGTTTTACCATCATATATTGCTTTCTTCACCTCTATGATATTTTGCAGAAAATTTCTAATATTCTCAATTCACCCCCCTTCTTGGGAAGTCAGCCTAACTAACACATGTTTGTCACTAATCCATCACTAATTATTAATTTTAATGATGACAATTAATGACAAGAGACTTTTCGTCACTAAATGTGTAAATTTTGAGCTGAAAATGACGACTTTCATCATATGTCACTAATCCGTTACTAATGTACAAATTTAGTGATGGAATTCCGTCAATAACAAAAATTGCATTACTAATTATATTTTTGTAATAGTGATAGTGGAGTTTATGTTCAAGTCATATTGGCTTAGTTAGCTTTTATTTATTTATTGATCCTTTATTTCTGTTTGTTTTTTTTCTGGATATGAGGATTGAAATGAGTTGTTAACTATGACTAATTGCTGTAACTAATTTAGCTTTTTCTTTTTATTTTTTATTTAAATTGATTAGTTATGTGAGTTGCTCTGTTAGATTTGTGTTGGCTTAATCTATGCGTCCATCACGACCTGAAATTTGAGTCATGATAGCACCAAACCAATATATATATATGTTTAAATATAATATATAATAACTATTGATAAAAATAAATCCAGATCTTAATTAATTATCGTATTTTTCATCGATGTCAAATATTCTTAACCAAATTATTTTCTATTAAATTGCTAACATAACATCCTTTAAGAAATTACCAAATGAATTATTTGAACGGCAAAGAAAATGACAATAATATATACTAAAAACTTTTACTTAAACAAAATATTGTTTATAACGTTCACAAAGTGTTTTGTCTGATGCTGGGCTATATATTAGAGCATTGCAAGGGCTTGATTCTGCACTATTTTTGAAAGCGAAAAAATATTTATAATAAGATTAAAAAAAATTTCTGAAATCAAATGTTTTGTTGTTAGTAAATGTCTAAATGGAATCAACTATTCTTCTCATCTTAGTGAAATAGGTATAACTCATATATTTTACTTCTGATCAACCAAGAAATAGATATGCATGAAAGAATTATTTAGAATTATTTAATGTGATATGTACTTACAATCCTATAAAAATTAGATTTCTTTCCCTCGTAAGATGTATGGGTAGTTTTTTTTTAATTTATACTATAATAGTAAGATATTAATTATGATTGTGAAATAATTGAAATAATTAATTTATATTATTAGATGATAATCACTGTGAATGGGGTGAATTTTAACATTTGTTTTTCTAAATAAAAAACACAATGAGACTCTAAATGAATGTGACGTGAGAGAAGTACCAAAAAAAAAAAATAAAAAAAAGGAGTTAATCACAGTCTCACATAGCCCAAGGTAAAGCTAGTACTGTTGCTGAAGGAACAAAAAGATCTGGCTTGTGGGCCCCCCACATGATAACAAAATTGAAACACGTGAACGAAACAGTGAAACATGTACAGCAATTTGAGAGGTAAAGGAAACTAAACATGAATACCAATCATGTCAGATGTCTTGTTTTTTAGCTCGCCTGAAGTAATAATGTCTAATATTTGATTTTGATCTGTACATTGAAGAAAATTTGAAATTAATAATAAAATGTGTTTGTGTCAATATTATCAGGCAATGTCGTTATTAATAAGACTAGTGTAATCCAGATTCGTTATAATATAATTGATGATAATTAGTTGATTATTCCTTTACTTTTGTTATTTTTTAATACTTTTTATTTATATTATAAAATATTTTATATAAAATATAAATACACATATATTATTTTTTATCTGAAATTCATGAAAAATATATAAATTTTCCATGTTATTCTTATTAAGTAAACTGTGCATGGGCATAGTTTTTTTACTAGGAGTTGAGAAGAATTAATAAGAATGGTAAAATTGAAATAATTGTATTTAACACCTTATAAAGTGGACAAAAAATTTATTGTATAAAATATATTATAATATGAATTGAAGGAAATAATTTATTTGGTATTTGATATTCTGAGTTAGCTTATCAATGTCTAAGTGGGAGGTAACAATACTTTTTGAGGGGAAAAAGACAATTATTAAGGGCTTGATAAAAAAATATTTCTAAATAAATCAGTATTTGTATTTAGAAATTTAGTTTCTCACACTTAAAAATTCATTTCATGCCGCTTGGAAATTTTGGTTCTAATTAGATATACTTTTCCTCCTAGATCATTAAGTTGTCTTTTTTTCCTTTTTGGAGAATATTCAAATTTATTTGGAGATTACTTCATTTATATGATAATTAATAGTGTTGAAATTTTGTAAATGTGGATGTTGCTTTGTCATGTCAAAGTTCATTGACATATCCAAACAAAAAAAAGCATTTACAGAACAAGGCTTTCTTATCTTTCTGCTTGTCCTTATAATTTTCAGAGTCAAGAAAAAGGATTTAAGGAAAGTCGCAATTTTATCTTCATGATTGAATCCATAATTTTTTATGTCAAGTCAATATATATACCTATTCCGTGTAAAAAAATGGGTGGAATAATATTGAATTCTTTGAATAAGAATAGTTCACAAAGTTTTTTTTTTATTCAGTTCATTTTATGATTTAATTTTGAAATTGAAGAAAAAAATGAATTTTTTTATATATAAATTAACAAGTATAAAATTACCAATAATTATTCATATATTTCTTTTCACATTAATGTAATCTTAAACTTTTAACGGATCTATATGCTTGGTGCCTATTTCAAAGATAATGATCAATATTGTTTAAATTTTACGAATATATAATTGTGGCAAAATGATTTTTTTTATGAATATAGATATTGCTCTATCTTTTCACAATTCTTACGTCAAAGAGATGAACAAATAAACAATCTATGTCTAACTATTGAAGTTCTATGTGACTGAATGACTAATATGGCAAAAAAAAAATTAATGAATGGTATCATCACATCTTTCTATTTATGCAACACCGCCATGTATATATGGGTTGAATACAATACAATATGACATAAATCTGTAATTATTTATATGTAAAATCTATAATCAACTCTATAAAAAATTATAAATAAAATCTTCTTTCTTCTTAATACAAATATCATTTAATGATGTCACATCCGAAATGTTATACAGATGATATGAAAACAAAAATAAAAGAAAAGAAAAATCAGCTTCCCCATCTTAATAATTACATTGCAAATCAGGTCATTCTAGATCTAAGGTAGAGTTTTAGGTAATATAATCTCATATAATATTACATTGCATCTTGTTGTGTCAGGGGCTTGGGGTCAGTTCTTACTTGTTTTGAATTGAGTATTTGTGATGAGTTACTCATGTCAACATCAGCATTGCAAATCGGGTCTTTCTTGGTCCAAGTTATGGTCTTGTGTAATATAGTCTCATGGGGTAAGTAGGTCATTACATGTTATCAAAATAGACAAAATATATATTCTTATTTTTATTTATTTTCTAGGCAAGAATGTCAAAAATATTTTTTTATCATTCTCGCATAAGAAATAAGTAAAGGGGGACAACTATAAATATTATATTTTATCCGACCTTTCTATATAAATTAGAAAAATATGAAAAATTGAAAAATAATATAAATTTTCTTTTAATTTCAATTTGAATACAATTTTTTAAATAAAAAAATATAAAAAATATATTCTCCAAATACAATCCCTTTACTTTAGAATTTTTAAAATAAAAAAAAATCCTATCCTGTCATTACCTAAAATTCCAGGCCATGACCGCCACATAGACTAAGCTGGCACAAGCCTACTTAGCCTAACAGAAAAACTTCCACAACTAGTCAATTTAAATAAAAACTAAATTGAAATACCGAAATGCTTCCAACAATCAATCACAATTCATGACTTATCTCAATCCTCATATCCAAAATAAATAAAAAGTTAAGAATCAATAAATAGATAAAATTATCTAAGTCAACAAGACTCGATCATAAACTCCACTATAGTAGTCACGTCACCACGGGATCTGTGTTATCATAAGACTAGAGATGTCCTACCTAATGTCCAAGAAGTCCAATTTTTCTAGAGTGCTTTATTCAACTACCTGCTGATCTGAAAACATGAAATTAGGAGGGGTGAGTCTACCACTGACTCAGTGAGAGCATAAACAACAAAGTGCACAGAAAGGAAGCAAAAGTCACACAAGAGTTTTTGAAACAACCTTACGAGTATATCTACTTATATTTGAACTAATCATCTATATACAAAATACTTTTATATCAACAACAAGAGGCTCAACACAAAATACTATTTCACTCGTCCAATAGAAAGGAATGTTCACTTAGAATACTAAATGCTATCACACTAAGCACATCCCAAAAATCCATTTTCCACATCCTATAATAAATGGTGGGGAATAATCGTCCCACATAGTATAATAATATAATAATATCTTATATACCGCGGGAGAAATAGCCGTCTCACCCGATAATTTATATAATGTTATATCTCATATAAATAAATGTGAGGAATAACCGTCTCACCTGTTAAATACTCATATTACAAATCAATTAAACTCATACTCAAAATGAAGGAAATAGTAAAACAAAGAAAAAAAATAGTAATAATAAACAAGACAATATATATAGATATATATGTATAACAACTAAGCAACATATCCACAATATTTATTTTAGTGCTACTGACAATGATTTCTATCACTAAGGCTCATCTCATTCAAATCATTATAAGATTACTAAGATTGAGGAACTAAAGGTGAGTTATGAAAAGAAAAAAAATATATTGTAACCGGATATTAAACTCAGCAAACCTTAATATCTAAAAGTGTAAAAAAGAAAGGAAGGAAAATATATTTTGGATTTGCTTCCCAAATAAGGCAGAATATACAAGGGGAATAAGTAAAAATTATTTGAGGCTAGGGGAAATAGAGAAGGTATAAAATGAATGATGACACATTGCCATCTATACACTCACCTATTGGGACCAATCGTATATGTTCATTTTCCTTCCACCTAAGATTCAAACTGTGGAAATTTCACCAGTACCACTTAAAATTATTACCGCATAAAAAATTTATTATATAGTTACTCAAATTTATCCTCTATCACTACTCAAATGCATCCCAAAATATTAAAATTCTAATTCTCTTTATTCTAAATATTATGGATCCCATCAATATAAAACTTATAAAATTCTTAATTGTTTAGCAGTATAGAAATTATTTTATGGAGTCATAGTTAAAATTAAAAAAGTAAATTTTTCTTTTTGATCTGTTACAACTTTTTTTTTTAAATAATAATAAATAAATAAATAAATAAAGATTTACCCTTTATAACACTCCTTTGAAATAATATTCAAAATAGAGAAGCATTTAAGGATAAAACATAATTTACTATTCTGATCCAAGTTTTGAAACAAGGAATATAACAAATTGCATGTTTGAGAGCCTAGAGTAGAAAAGAGGAAATTTTTCTATGTAAGCAAGGTTTTATTCAAAGAAACTAAAGTTTAGCAATATAAGCTGAAAGACAATATGTAAAGTTAAAAGCTAGAATGTCCTCATAAAAAAAATATATTCCAAAAAAAACAAAAGATGTCTTTTATACGGTTGAAAATTTGCATAATGACAAACCCTTAAAGTTTACACCTTAAATGAAATCCCATCACTAGGAATTAGATGAGATATATGTTAGGGAAAGGAACAGTAAAGAGGAAGATGAATTATTGCATCAGAAAACATCACAAGAAAAGGAGTGTTTAATGACATGTTGTAATAAAGAAGATGAAACAATTAATTTAAAGGTAAAGAAGTGAGATTACCTTATCTCTTTGATGATTGATAGTGACGTGAGTGGAAACGTAGCAATAAATTAGTGAAGAGATAATACAAGACAAGAAAAGCTTGGAAGGTAATATATGAAAAGGGTCAGAGAAGCTATTTGGTAGAAATATGGAAAGAAGAATGAACTAAGAAGGACGCACGAGAACTCATGAAAAATTGGGATGCGTAATTGAGGAATATAGAGTAGAGTTTGGCGGCTGAGAGATGAGGAATAAAATAAAGATCTTAGGATTTCTCTATCTATATCAAATTTAGGATAAGATTCTAGATAATTATTTTAGATACTTTTAAAAAAATAATAATTAAAAGATTTAGAATAAGATTTTAGATCATGATCTTAGATACTTTAAAAAAAAATAATAATTAAAAGATCCAGTATAAGATTTTAGATCATTATTTTAGATACTTTAAATAATAATAATAATCAAAATATTTAGGATAAGATTTTAGATCATTATCTTAGATACTTTAAAAATAATAATAATAATCAAAAGATTTATCCCAAAATTTAAACTCAATTTTTTTTTGGAAATATATATATATATATATATTAATCTACTAGATATCAAAATATCAAGATAAAAAAAAAATCCTAAGTATATCTCAAAATGACTCCATAAAATAATTGTTAAATAAATATTATATATTTATTTATAACTAATTTTTTTACTAAGGGTATCACATATCCGTATCTTTTAGAATTCTTATTCAAATATAATTTTTGTTTGGTAGAATTTAAAAAAAATAAAAAAGAGCAAAAACCCCCTTTTTAAATAATAAAAAATATTTTTTTGATAGTTAAATCTTCTTTTTATTTGTTAAAAAAAATCTTTACAAAATTTAGGTGGTAATAAAAGTTTGATGATCTCATTTGAAAGTTGAAAAAAACGCAAAGGAAAAGGCACAAAGTAATAACAATAATAATAAAAACAAAGAGAGAAGCCAAACGCTGTAACAGTCAAGCATGTCTGACCATCGGTACCCTAGCCCCTTTCCACTTCCGTGTCAAGCAGAGTGGCCCAAGGAGTGAAGCCTCTCCCTGTCGTCAACATCGAGTGCAAGGCTTGGTGCAGAGTGAAGCCACACAGAGAGCCTCAGAGATGCAGAGACGGAGAACAAAACAAAAGCTCAAGGCTCAAGAGGCAAATTGGCAGCAAATGGGGCAGCGATACAGAGAAGCAAATACATGAGAAAGGAATACGGTTGAAAATTTACAAACCCAAGTCTGCAATTTGTTGCACAAAATCGGAAGATCTATTTTGACTTACCAGTTGGCCATCCCAACCAAGGTACAAAATCTTTGACTGTAAATAGGGAGGAAGGGGGAGCCCGAGAAGGGATCGAACAAAGAGAAGTGTCTGAAAAGAGCGAGAATTGGAGAGAGAGGTTTTTCCGGAGAAAGGAGGATTGAGAGGGAAAGTCCGATAGTGTTTTGGGAGAGGAGAAGTTGGACGAAGTAATAGAGAGGAGGAAGAGTGAAATTTGAAAATGAGAGAGGAAAGCTTTACGATAAAAGGAGAGACCGAATGATCTGAAGTGAGCACGATGAACAGATAAGCAAGATCGGAGATGGCGGAAAGAAGAAGCTGAGGAGGATTGAATGATTCAGATAGCTCACGGCACCTCTTCATCCCATTTGCTACTCGTCTCCTGCAGTAGGTTTGAAATTGATTTCACAATCTTTGCTTAATTACTGCTTCTTCAAATTTTATTGATGATTTGAATGGGGGAAGTCACGACTTGATAAAATCAATCCATAATGGGGCTTTGTTTGAGTGGATCCTTTAAAGCTTTTGTGGGTTTTGGTTTTTTATAGCAGAAACTTATGCAATCTTGGGGCTCTCTGCTTGACTTGCTGAAAATGTCCATAGGCTGTGCTGTTGGTATATAGTTGAATATACCTGGGTGGAGTTGGTATCTCATAGTTCTATATGCGTTGATTGCTTTAGTGGTCTCCCATGTGTTTGTTAAATGATCTCACCTTTACTTACGTGCTTGCAATTAAAAAGATATTTAAGTCTCTTTCATTGTTACGGTTACCTGATTGGCATTTAGATTAGGGATCTCAAAATGTTAATAAAAACATGATATATAACTTGGCTGGTGCTGGGTGATTTTGGTTGATGGTTCAATACTTTGGGTAGCAAATAGAGTGGGAAAAGCTGATCTATTCTAAATCGTTGGCATCTCTCATGTAGTGGGGCATCTTGGATGATAATTATTTTGCAAATATGTGCTTAATTAGGCATTTTGTGTGTGCATGGATTAATTATTTTGGTGGGTCGAGATGCCATTATGGTTGTGCACGAGAACGAGAACGTGATATGGAAAATGAGGTTGTCCAATATTTGAGTTATTGCAAGGGTGTTCTCATCAGAATACAGAAGGGCGGGCCTTCAGCTTTTATCAGTTGACATGGACGAGAGTAAAAATACTTGCTTGGTGATCCGGAAGTATTGACAATCTTGGATTGTTAAGAATTTCATTTCAACTTGGGTTATTGGTGTGAAATGCTAATAGTTTTAAGGAGCTGATTGTGACCGGTTTTTTGGTTTAAATATAAGATCAGATTTTTAATACTTAGGCATGCAAAAAATATTTTGGAAATCCACATGCCGTGAGTAGCTTGAATGACTGTCTGTCTACTGACTAATAATCAGCAATGATTTTTCCCCGCTTAATTTTCTTTAAGTATAGTGGATTAAAGTTACATTTTTGATCACCAATAAACCCCACGGTTTCAACTCAAAGGTTTAAGGTCTTAGTCTTACCAAAATTACAAGTGTTTTCATCTCTCACTGTGGAATGTGTCATTTTAAGTTCACTTCAGAATTTAATTTCTACCATAGGAACCACCGTGTTAAACTTAGTTGGGTGAATGTTGGAGGAGTTTTGGAGGAATGTGAAACCAAGCTTAACAAAAATCATGCAATCATAATTTGTGTCATGTGATAAGGAATTTTACTATTGAATGGCCCGTGGAAGATTTTTAGAGTTTTCATAGGCTTGCCGTGGAAGATTTTTGGAATCTCCATATGTTTATAGATGATCACGTGATGTGTGAATCAATGGGATTTCGCCGATATGTCGGTCAATTTGTGCTCATCAAATTAAGTTCCAATGTCCATTCATCCATGATTTTTAAAATAAAAATAAATCAAATAATTTACATAACTATGCTGTGTAAGGTTATTAAACATCTTGATTATCTAAGTCAACCGCATAACCATGGGAAATAATAGATTTCCATAGGTGTATTGATGGTCGTTAATCCCTAATTTTTAAGTCAAAAACAATAAAATTAGATGACATAGATAATACATATATCATGTGAGATTTTTTGAACTTTCATGGTTATTAAGTTGATCACATCACCGTGGAATGATAGATTTCCACAGATGTGTTGATTAGGTTGGGCATCTCAATCTTATTAAAAAATTTCAAATATAGATAAAGTAGATTTCGAACAATGAGAATAAATCATTTAATAATATAAATAAATATAACATATTTTTAAATTTTAAGAATCTTCACATGTACTAAGGGAATCAATCTATCGAATGATATGATGATTCTTTGCAGATATATCAATGATAAATTGATTTTCCCAAATAAATAAACAAATAAACAGATAAATTCCTTAAAAAATAATAACTAAAAAAATAAATAGATAAATTACATTTCTAGAAATGTTTATGAGGCCTTTCTATTCAATTATCTTCTCAATTTCTTAAATCAACCTCTTGATCTCCTCCTTTTATTTTAGTTATTCAAAATTTTGGATTAAATCCAAATTAGTTGCCAACTTACAATCTCAAGTGTAATAAAAAAAAATTTTGCACAAGTTTTCTCCAATAGCATTCAAGTCAACGATGTTATTTTTGTATTCTGAAAAATCGAAGTTGCAATGCTTTTTTGTTTTTTGTGAATTCTCTACCAATTTGTGAATGAAAATCTCTTAGTGTTTATTTTTCAACTGCACTCAGGATAAAATAAATGGCATTTAATTATTGGTAAGAATTTGAATGGTCCACATATTTTTTTGTACGTTATGAATACTTTTATTAAGTTGAAATTAATTATATATGTTGTCATCGTCATTCTTAGTGAAGAGTTGTGCTTTTCAATAACAAAGCATCTATATATAATGCGGCCTATTCTTCCTTCCTCTACAATCTTCCAGGCCTTAAACCTATCCAACATGGCAAATCTTTGTTTTTATTTCTCCTTCTCCTTGTTCTCAATCCTTTGTCTCATGCTTTGCCCCCCTTTATGTCACCCCAATTTTACTACTAGCGATGAATTGGCACTTCTTGCTCTCAAGTATTCTGTTAAGGACCCTAACAATCACTTGTCTAGTTGGTCCAACTCATCTTCTTCCATTTGCAATTGGGTTGGGGTCACATGTGATGCTCATTATCAAAGAGTAAGGATCTTGCATCTTGCTGACATGGGTCTCATGGGCACCTTACCTTCCCAAATTGGAAATTTGTCCTTCCTAGTTGAACTTGACCTTCATAGCAACAACCTCCATGGTGAGTTGCCAAAAGAGTTGCTCCAATTACAGAAGTTGGAAGTTCTGAACTTGAGCTATAATGAATACAATGGAGAAATTCCAACCTGGATAGGCAGCTTATCTACACTCAAACACTTGATTCTTCGCAATAATAGTTTTGGGGGTACCATTCCTCCAAGTGTATTCAATTTGTCAAAGTTAGAAACCTTGGATTGGAGATTTAATTCTATCAAAGGATCCATTCCACTTGAAATTGGAGGACTTCAGCAATTGAGGATTTTACGCATTGCATGGAACAAGCTTTCGGGAAGAATACCTCCAACTATTTCTAACTTATCATCACTTGAGCTGATGTCTTTGTCCCACAACTCCTTAACAGGTATGTCTTGCATACTATGAGTTATGCATTTCTTCTATTTCACAACAATAAAGTTATAATATTTTTCTAAATAATGTTAGTCAACGTTAATGTATATGTTAGTGTGTTTTAAAGTAAGCTATTTAATATTTCATCTCAACATTGATTTAGTACAAATAGGAATGAAAGAGGAAAATACAGCTATAATATGTAGCTTTGGGTGTAGAACCAGCTTGTGAAGTACATTACCATATTCAAGTTCTAGTCTTTAATTAATTTCACTTGAACAAATTATGATGTCCGATATATAACTCTTTAACAATTATTTTTAATGATATATTTGTGATGATTAAATGATCTTTGAAATCCTTTTTTCAGCTAGTCTACATATAAACGTCTCTAAAACACCATTTTTATCTAATGTGAATTTCTTTTATAGATCGCTCTTTAATGTTTGGTAATATTGGACAAAGCTCAATATGAATGATACGTATCAAGCTACATAAAAAACAAAAAAACTTCTTTCTGATTCAAAAGCTTTATCTCAATTTTTTTTTCATTTTCTTTTGTAAGTAAATTTGAGAGTTATATCTTGATCACAATAACTTAGAAAGACTGCTTTCAGAAAATTATACATGTAACTCATTTTTCTTTTAATACAATCTTTTATTTTATACTTCAGCACTCTTAATATTGTAGTTTTTGGGTTGTCATATTGCAAGAGATATTCCCAAAGCATTTAGTGATCTTACAAATCTGAAAATTATATACTTGGGTGTTAATAAGTTGTCTGGCCACATATCAAGAAGCATTGGAAACTTAACCATCATTGTTTTTCTTGCTTCAAAATTAGTGGTTCACGCTCCACCTTTTTATTTCATAAAAATTCCTTATGCCACATATGTTGGTATTCATACATGTGCATTTATTTCCAATATTAATTATATTAAAATGTTATATAATAAATTCATGTTTGTGATTCTATACATGGCCATTAGCTCCAGTGCCTTATAAACACATGAAAAATGGGTCATGTCTTAAGTCAACTGGTTTGTTGGACATGAGATATTTCTCAAAGTAAAACAATTTCTCAATCATAAACCTTACAATTTTTATTTCTCTCTCTCTCACAACTTTAACCCTTTCCTTGGAAAAGGATAAAAAATGTTGAGGAGATAAAGTGAAGGGAGAGAAAATGGAGAGAAGGAAAAAGTAAGGAAGAGTGATTTTCTCTCTATATGTTTAACTGGACAAAAGAAAATAGAGAGAAGAGAAAAGTGACTATTTTTACATTGACAATAATACTCTTATTATTTTTAGGAAAATATTTACATATGATAAAAATTGTTATTCTACCACATTATTTATATAATTTCCATAGCATATTAATAAATGAAATTAAAATATAATTTTAATTTTAATATTAATTTAAAATTATTTTATCCAATCTTATTTTTGAATTTTTAAAACTTTAAAATAATGTTAAAATTGAAAATATATAATATATCAATATTTAAATCTAAAGCTTGAATCATTTAAATTAGACAACTTCTAGGACCGTGACACAAAAAAGATTTCAAAGTTTTATTTCTGAAAAATATAAATTCCCACATAGAAACTTTTTTAGTAAGGAAATTAAATTCATTATGATCAAAGGCTTTTCATTTTTTTGGGGAGGGGGGGTTAAAACTCATTTAAGAGAGAGGCAAAATGGTCCCAAAATAAAGTCTAGTTGATATTTTATTTCCTCTACATTATCCTAATTCTAAAATTGATATACACGAATTTGGTTTTATTACAAGAATAACATTCAACTAAAAATATTGAGGTTGGATAAGTCATATGCAACTTCAAAAGTTATCTCATGAGCACAGTAATCTAAAAAGAATGCATCAAACAAATTATGTGTGTTACTCGTTGTTTTAATATGCTTTTTTATGCAATATTGCTCATAATATTTTGTGATTTTTTTATTGCGATATAATGCAAGAGACATTCCTAAAGAAATTAGTGATCTTGCAAATTTAAAAATTATACACTTAGGTAATAAGCTGTTTGGCCACATACGAAGATGCCTTGAAAAAAAAAATCAATGTTGAGGATTAGCCAAAAAAAAAAAATCAATGCTATGGATGTTTAGTTTTACAGAATTCGTTTGAAGAATGTATTATTTTTGTGTGTTTACGTAAACTACAGTGCATGTTTGATTCATTTTTTTAAAAAAGAAATTATGGTTTTTAATCATGATTTTCTAAGAAGATTTGTTTAGTCAAATACAAACTACTTTTTAAAAAAAAATGAAAAGTAGGTTAAACTGTAATTTTATAAAATGAGGGAAAAATTACTTTTTCTTTAACAAAATATTAATTTTAGAAAAGGAGAAGTAAATTTACTCTATATTATATATCTAAAAGTATTTTTAATTCTTATCATCTAAACAGATTTTTTGTCAAACTTACTTTTATAAAAAAAATATCCAAACATAACAATTTACAATAAATTTACTTTATCTAAACTTTATTTTTATAATTTTATTTATTCTAATTTACTTTTAAAAAATTGAAAACCAAACGGACCTGTAACAGTTATTCTTCAACGTTTATTTACCGCATTTTGTTTCATATCAAGCACTGTTTTTTATTCTTATCTTTTAAACTATAAAAGAAATATTGAAGAAGAAAAACAACACTATAATATTTGGCTTTTGGGTGAATTAATTGTGCACATTATCATTTTAGATGTTAGGTATTGAAGTGAAAATTTTCAATAACAAATATTCTAAGCATTGCATAGAACAAACTTTTTAAAATTACACTTGTTATCTTCACATAAACTATTAGTTGTGTATGATAACTTTTTCATAGTTATTTCTGGAATACATATATGTAATCATAAAATATTTTTATTTTTGACAGATAGATAACTCGTAATTTTATTGACAATCTCTTAGGTGTTATACTTTACGAAATTCCTTTCGAAGTGTTGGCATAAGTTGGTATTTATATGAGGATATATATTGATATACATATATGAGTATATAAATTTATCACGACATTAAAAGCTTATAATATAAATTTATGTTTGTATGTTAACTTTTATTTTTTACATAATCATTTTAGCAGAAGAATAATTCTGTAATTATAATTCATTTATTGATGCTAGCTAGGACATGTCTCATGAAGCCGAAGTAATATAAAATCCAAGTTGGACTAGATTCAACTGAAAATTCAACTGTAAAAATGGCAAATCAAAACGTCAATCTAATTTGAAACTTAAAAAAAACCGATAACAAAAACAAGTTGAATAAAAAAAATAAAACTAACCAAATCGTGAAAAACCGTCCATGTCAAACTGTGGACCTGAGATTGTGTAAATCCAACCACTTCCCTTACATTAATACTTCAGCCCACTACACCCTTAAAAATGAACCAGATTGATTTTTCACTCAATCAGTGAGGTTATTTATATAATAGCATATATCTCAATGTGTTATCATTTACCTCAAATAGCAAATTTTAAACGGGACGGGTTCTTCAGCAATTAGCAAGTTAGTATATATTTGTTGGCAAAAAAAAAAAAAGTTAGTGTATATTCAGCAAACTTGATATACTTGTAAACCTTCCTTCCATATTCGTAAACCAATGCTTTAGAGCTACACTAAATGAGTTTATATAATAACATAATTCGGAAAATTTATCCTCCAATGCATTTAGTGGATACATACTAAGTGAGATTAGAAACTTAGCATTGCCTTAAAAATTATATTTACAACGCAACCTTTTCACAGGTGTGAACTATTGCAAATCTGCTACTCTATGTTCTTAACAAATATATTATAAGTGCAATTTTGTGCTTTGAGATTGCTCAAAAGTCAAAACTGTGTCAATAAGCCCATTAAAAACTTTATTGAGGTTCAAGAGCTATATAGTTTTTTTTTCTCCTTTTATATGCAAGTCTGAAGATATATTTCCATCACTATAACATAAAAAACTAGTTTTGATTAAAGAAAAAAAATTGCAAGAACAGTTGTGTAATGATGTTGTATCTATAATTTTTTTCCTTGAAAAGAGTTAACTAGCGGGTCTTACTGTAATAAAACCCATGATAGGAGGGTCAGACAATAATTTACAAGGTATACTTTCACCAAATTATCATGTGTTATCCATCATAATTTGAAAATTTTGACAGTCAAAGAACAGCTATGTGACAATCATTAGGTGCTATAGTTATTTAACAATCTCAATTAGACATTGTCACTTGAGTCCAATCAACTATTCTAGTTCATTGTAGCTATTGTAAATTGTCTTCAAAATTGTAACTCACAAGTTGAAGCCTATTTTATATCCAATGTATATGATCATTATGTTTGCCAGCTTGAAACATTTAAAGTAGGCAGCTAGCAAGACTGTAACACCTAAATAAGCTTAACATAATTTTACTAAAAATAAATTCCTAAATAGAAACTTTTTCAATAAATAATTTAAATTTATTATGAGTATAGGCATTGGGGTCAAACTCATGAAGGAGAGAGACAGAATAATCCCAATAAATATTGCCATCACTATTTTTCTGTGTTTACACTACGTGGAATGAACTTTCCAAAAAAACTGTTCGTAATAACTAAATATTTGTAAACAGATATGGCTTCCAATGTATATTTGTGAAAATTCAATATTTTTATTTAAGAAAGATAAAATAATTTACTAGTTACTAAGTCATTTTTAAAGAATCTTTTGACTGCTATATTTTGCCGAATTCCTTTTGTAGTTATGTCACATGTTGGTATTAATATATGTGCATTCAATTTTAATATTATATTAGAGCCACATATTTATACATGTGCATTTATTTTCAATATTATATTAAAATAAAATATTATATTATAAATTCATATCTGTGTTAGAATTTTTGTTTTGATATATATAATCATTTACATTAAAGAATGATTCTTCAGTTACTAATATTTAATAGATGTTGTTTGTTGGATCTCAAGACTTTTTAAAATGACTTGTTTTATTTGTTTGGAAAGGATTTTTATCTTTTTTCTTTTGGTGTACAGGACTTTTGCCTTTATTAGAACTTAAAACTTGTTAAACTGTGAATGTTGGGCTTTTGAACATGTTAATATATATTTGTATATGTGATGATGCCATATTTTACGGAATCACTTTTCTACAAGTTCGTATTTATAATTAAATTGTGTATTTCAAGATTATATTAACATGTTAATTATAAATCTGTGTGTGCTAGAATTTTTTTTTTATCTAAGCATTTATGCTTAAAAACGATTCTTTAGAAACTGTTTTTTAGAAAATAATAGTTAAGACTTGCTAAAAGTGTTTCTTTATTTGTTTAGATGTCAGTTAAAAACATAAAAAAAGATCAATTTTTTAATCACATTGAACTTAGAATTTTTTGCAAAGCTAAATACAAGTGACAAATACAAATGACATTTTTAATTTAATAGAGATGCAGGTAAATGAGTTTGGGCCGGGACATATGTCAGCTGGACCATAAATTTCAAACTGTAGACAATGAGGTCTTGTAAATGTCAATACCCATTTCAAACTTTTTTTTAGCCACAAAAATCCTCAAAACTTGAAAACTGCAATGTGATGACAGTTTCTCACGGTTATTGTCTGGAAGAAATTTTGTTTATCATCATCCGTTATAAATTTTCTCTTGTTTTAAATTACAAACGACAATAAGAGTTGTATAATATATAGCTTTGCGTAAGTTTTAGCTTCCATTGGTCAGCCTAAATTCATCAAATTTCTGGGAAAATATATTTTATTTTCACTTTTATGCCTTGGTTTTGGTCAAAACTTAAGACTCATCAAAAGTACCTTTTGTTTGGGAAGTCAATTTTTATCCTAGAAAAACTGGAACAAAGAACGGTTCTTTAATGACCTTTTTTTTTTCGTTTGCCAAAGTTTGATGACGTTGCATATATAAAATTTATTTCAACTTTCAGTACTTTTGAAATTCCAAAACTATAAAATATGTGTCTTTTTGCCAAAGAAGTTTTGCAAACAATACCTTGTGTGGTGCAATATTGCACAGAAATCAAGCAATGCTTCAATAGATTTATTGTTAATATGGTTATTTATTCACATTCGTCAAAACTTGTCTCTTGGTGATAATAACTTACAAGGTATGCTTTCAGCAAGTTATATATCATAAATTAAATACTTGTGTTAGTAGCTTCAAAATGCATAGTTTTGTGAAATATTCAATTGGCATCGCGGTGTACTTATTAGCATTGCAATGTGAAGCTTAAAGACATACAAACGCAAATTTCAATGTACCCCCCACATTGCACACTTAAGTCCATGCTTTGCTATGAACTTAATTTTTCTTCACTATTCAGCTTAAAATCAAGATTTATTAATGGTTCAGCACAAATATACTTAAATCTGTTAAAATAATGAGTGCTACTCATTTTTCTTTTGATATGATTTCAAATGCATTAGCAGTCATCGCAATATGATTTTTTATGCCGCATTGCAGGAGATATTTCCTACGGAATTGGTGATTTGAGAAATGTGAACCATATATCTTTTAAGATCTAGTAACCTTTCTAGCAACATGCCAAAAAGCATCAAAACCTTGAATATGCTTCAAAAGTTATATCTTGATCACAATGAATTACAACGTATTCTTTCATCAAATTATGATGAGCTTCTGTGTTTATTTTTTAACTTTATTTTCATATGTTTTTCTCTGCATCACTATATCCTGCATATTTCATTTTCTTGTCCTTTTTGTAGTTTTCGTTCTGACTTTTTTGGTCATCGAATTGCATCAATTAAATAATTCCAAAAGCCTTCAAAATCAGATAATAGTCTCTCACAAACATTGTCCGTGCGAAATTTCATTTACTATAATGCATAGTTAATTTTCTGTTGCTTTAATTTACAAACAACAATGAAAGAAAAAGTGCATCTATAATTTGCTCTTCCATTGGTCAATATAGATTCATCTATGATGGTCTTTTTTTGTTTTTGAATGATGGTCTTTGATATATTATCATTTTGACCCCTGCTAGAATCTTAGATATAAGGCAACATTTAAAGTGTGTTTATATATTAATATCGAAGACAATAAGTGCCAAGAAACATTACCATCATTTTTTTTTCTTCCTTCAAAATTAGTAGTTCACGCTCCAGCTTTGTATTTCATACATCAATGTATTTGTGCTTATTAAATAAATATTTGTAACAAGCATACCCTAAAAATTTATATTTCAACTTGATTTGAGAAAGCCAAATTAATCAAATGTTCTTTTAATCTATTTTATATAATCTTTTGGATGTCATATTTTACTCAATCCCTTCAGCAGTTATGCCACATGTTGGTATTCATATATGTGCATTTATTTGCAATATTATATTAAAATGTTATATGATAAATTCATGTGTGATAGAATTTTTGGTTTGATATATAATCATTTATGCTTAAGAATGATTCTCTAGTTACTATTACTTTGTAGATGTTTATTAAAACTTAGGACTTGCTAAAATTTTTTCTTTATTTGTTTGGAATGACATAATTAACACAATTAACAAATCAAGCACCCCATCAATGATGGCATCATGGAATGTACTTGAAGGTTCAGTAACTTGAGACAGGCAAGCAAAACCAGAAAGTTGAATCATCCATGGCTCACATATGTTTGTGTGTTTTCTACTTGTATAGTTGTACTTAACTCAGAGGTCAAATAGGCACATCGATTACATTGTTAATTAAATAGCTGTTGTAATGTTCCAAATATATTTTATCATAAAGAATATATTTTACATGTTTTCTTAGTTTTTATTTTATTTTATCTCATTACCATTAATTTGTTTGTTTTCTTTCTTGGTTATCACAATGCAGGAGATATTCCCAAAGAGATTGGTGATCTACAAAATCTTAAAATTCTATATTTAGGTGGTAATAAGCTTTCTAGCCAAATACCATCAACTATCTTCAATATATCAGAGTTGCAAGATATTGATTTGAGTTGGAATAATTTGTCGGGAAGCATTCCTTCTAATATATGTCATGGACTTCCAAAATTACAATCTTTGCATCTTCAAGACAATAGATTATCTGGAGTCATGCCATCTGGTTGGATACAATGCAATGAGCTTGAATCGCTAGATTTATCCTCCAATGCATTCAGTGGATACATAGCAAGTGAGATTGGAAACTTGACTATACTTCAAGAATTAGATTTAAACAGCAACTTCTTTACAGGTATGTGCTATGACCTATATGTCATGGTCTCTCTTTTTTTGTTGAATGATGATCTTTTTCTTTCATTAGTGGTTCACACTCCGCCTTTCTATTTCATACAAATTCCTTATGCCACATATGTTGGTATTCATACATGTGCATTTATTTCCAATATTGATTATATTAAAATTTTATATAATAAATTCATGTATGTGATTCTATATATGGTCAATAGCTCCAGCACCTTATGAACCCATGAAAAACGGGCCGGGTTTTAAGTCATTGTTGGGCTTAAAGATACTTATTGATGTAAAACAACCACTCATTCATAAACCTTGCAATCTTGACTTCTCCCTCTCATAACTTTAAAGCTCCATTCGTTGAGTTTATTTATATAATAACATAATTAACGCAATTAACAAATCAAGGACTCTATTGCATCATGGAATGTACTTGAAGGTTGAGTATGGAAGAGAAACTTGACACAGTTGGCAAACAAATTTTGAAGGTTGCTCAAAACCATTGTCTGGGTGAAATTTCATTTACTATGAAGCATACTTAATTTTCTGTTGCTTGAAATTACAAACAACAATGAATCAAAGAGTATATCTATAATATGTTGCTTTGCTTACATTTTTGGCTTGCAATGGTCAATCTAGATTAATTTATGATGGTCTTTTTCTTTTCTTTTCTTTTTTATTTTGTTGAATGTTTTTTCTTTGATTTTTTAGTTATCTTCACATACACTAATTCTTCTTTCCAACAACTCTTTAATAGATATGCCTGGAAAGTTATATTTTTTGTAATTAAATATTTTCATTCAAGAGGGAGGAAAAATGAAATTTTATTAAAAAATATTTTTTATTTAGACATTAATCCTCTCAGGGCTATATTTTGTGGAATTCCTTTTTGTGATGATGTCATTAGTTGGCATTAGAATATGAGTTTACATTTTTTTTACAACATTATAAGCTAATATTATAAATGCTAGACTGCTAGTTGGGACATATTTCAAATATCTTTTTGTTTGCTCAGGAAGCTAGTTTTAGGAGAAAAATAATTAAAAAAAGAGAACATTTGTGTAAGGATATTGCTTCAAAATTAGTAGTTCACGCTCCAACTTTTTATTTCTTACATCGATGTATTTGTACTAATTAAATATTTTGATCTATGAAACTCAAAAGTTAATCAAATGTTCTTGAAATCCATTTTATCTAATCTTTTAGATGTCATATTTTACTAAACCCCTTCAGTAGTTACGCCATAGGTTGGTTATCATACATGTGCATTTATTTCCAATATTATATTAAAATGTTATATAATAAATTCATGATTGTGATAGAATTTTTGTTTGGATATATAATCAGTTATACTTAAGAATGATTCTTTAGTTACTATCTTTTTGGAGAAAAATATAAAATAAGAAAAAAACAGTTGTGTGATGATATTGTTGTCGACTATATAAATTTTACTAAATATGTTAGCATGCACAAGTGAGACTAACTACAATAGATTTATCTACTAGTTGACTTATAACCCCACTTCTCAATGTAAACCAATCGATGTGGGACATCGCTCCAGTGCCTTCCTTCCTTATTCAGAAACCTTGCAATCTTAGACATCTCTCTCTCTCTCTCTCTCACACAAAACTTTGAAGCTCCATTCATTGAATTTATTTATATATGGAAACTCAACTATGCTTCAAGAGTCATATCTCAATCACAATATTTCAGAAGTTATACTTTCATCAAATTATGATGTGCCATCTACTATAGTTTGAAAAATTTGACAACTAATCAATTAATAGCGATTTGTGTGTGCACTAGAATTTTTGTTTTATATAATTATTTATGCATAACAATGATTATTCTTTAGTTAATATTATATAACAGATGCTGATTATTAAAAGTTAGGACTTGTTAAGAGTATTTCTTTAGTTAATATTACAAGGGTGTCACGTGGCCGAACGAGATGAGGAAGAAATGTTACAACAGTAAGGAAACATTAGGGAAAACACAAAATTACATACATAAAATTAATGTTGTCAAAATCAGACCGGATATTAAATCAGATAAAATATTAGTACAAGATTTAATGATTCAATTGGGATCTAACCGAGATCGGACCGATAATAATTAAAATAATATATTTTAAATAATATATATGAAAATAAAAGAAACTTAGGCTTTTAAAATAATTAAAGATAGAACAATTGTTTCATGGCGTTGACTATATAGAATTTATTATAAAATTCAACAAAAGTGAAAAATATAAACGACCCTTTATCTATTTTTCCGTAGACATTATTGTAAATTTAAGTGAGACGCTTGTAAAATGAGTTTGGGTCTTCAAGTTCACTCTTTTACTTGTCATATTATCCAGTAATGGGATATATTGACTGTTCACACAATGATACTGTAGCACTTTATGCATCACATGAAATTCCAAATTTACAAAATCTCTGTGTCTCTGCCAGAAGAAGTTTTTGATAAAATACCATTTCTTTAGCAACATTTCTTTTTTTATTATTATTTTTTTTACGGGCACAAAGCACATTTGTTATTATTTAGTTGTACATATTTTCACTTTTAATGTGGCTTTCATTACATAAGCACTAACAGAAATGCTTTTTTAATTTGTTATTATCACATCCCAGGAGATATTCCAAGAAGCATTGGAAACTTGATTTTGCTTCAGGAATTGAATCTTGGTTCCAACAACTTACAAGGTATGCTTTTAGCAAATTATAATTTGTTGCCATCATTTTTTCTTCTTGTGCTTTTTTGTCTTTTGAAACATGAAGTCATGAACTTAGATGCTAATAGCCTTGTGGTCAAATACTGTTAATTACAATAATATATTAGAGTTAAAACTTATATTTATTTTAGGGACAATAATTTCTCCGAGTGCATCCCCTCATATTAAGCCATGGACTTCCAAAATTACAAAATTGGTGTCCTCATTCAAAGTGTTATCATGAATATATCATTAATCAATCCATATATATTGCTAGTTATCTATATAAGGATGCATCTATCTCTAAATATGTACCACGGAGCAACATATTTTTAATAAGACTTTCAAAGATATTTCATTTAAATTTTTGTAGTCACATTTACACACCAATTATATGGAGGCATTTTCTTCTTCTTCTTCTTTTTTTTTTTTTTTTATATATGTCATCGGTTGTTATTAGTATATAAGTTCATTTTTTCCCTTGGCCAATAAAAAAGTAAATTTTCGTCATATAAACATTTTTGGAAGTGATTAATTCTTTAGTTCATGTTTATTTAACTAATGCTAGTTAGGACGTGTTACAAGCAGCTTGTTATTTGTTTAGGGAGCTAGCTTTAGGGGAAAAAGTATGGGAATGAAGAACTGTGTCTACTGATGCTGAATATATAAATTTTTTTTTTAAAAAAGGTTCAGTATAATTAAATATTTTCAATTAAATTATATTTATTATACATCAGTACTTGAAGTAAAATTAATTTTAATATAATTTCAAATTTTTTAAATATTAATTTGAATGCCAAATGATAATATATATAATTATAACAAAGTTAAATATAACATATATAATATATAATATTTATTTTTTTTTTGTATTTGGATAAGGTTTGGTTAACTCTTTTTTTTAGTTTTTGTTAGGTTTATTATAAAACAAATTAAAAAACAGGCCAATTCATATGGACTGGCCCATTTTTTCAAAAGCTAAGTGAACTTGGACTCCTAAACCTATTTTCTATTTGTACTTCAAAATTTATAATCCAACCTCTATTTTTTATGGATTTAATGGACTAACCCATTGGGATCAAGCCATATTTCTTACTTCATATATAAAACATAATTTTACATTAAGGATGAGATTATATATATATATATATAAATTCATAAATACCGCTTTCTTGAGGTAAGGAATAATGTTGTGGTCAGTATCTTTGAGAAAGGCAAAAGCCACCTCATTCACGGAGTTATACTGAGGATAGGGTAACCCAATTCTGTACTGTTAGAGTTCGGTTAAGTTTAATTAAAACAAAAATAAATCGGATCAACCAGGGATCACGTTAGCTCGACCAAATATGATTTTATGCATTTTCTTAAAATTAGTTTATAAAACTTCTTCTAAAATTTTGTTGGAGAAAAATTAAATAAAAATGTTATTCTTCTAAGAATTATTTTATAATTGTTAGAATTTCTTAAATGACTCGGTCAGTTTAAAAATTCTTCCCAACTCACCCTAATATTAGGTTAAATGGAAGAAAACTAGGCTAGACACAGACATCATGCTTTTTTTTTCTTGAAACTTGGTATTCAGTATTATCAATTAATTCATATTCAAGTGTTGTCAAGATTCAAAATTAACTCTCTTAATATATATTTTTTCATACATAAGACTCAAATTTGAAATCCAGTTGATCCAACCACCATTTATATTTTCGGCCAATGATCCAACTGCCATTCGTCCATATACATCAAACTTAAGAAAGTAACTCTCAACGGTCAAGATGGACACCGATTTAGGGTGGCCTACATCTGTAATCTCAATGGTTATACAAGTCGTTAACAAAAGTTATGATAATATTTATGTACAAGGCATTAATAAGAGTCGTATGACATAAAATTTCAAGTTTTATTTCTGAAAAATATAAATTGCCAGATAAAAACTTTTTTAATGAGGAAATTAAATTCATTATGAGTAAAGGCTTTTATTTTTTGTTTTGGGGGGGGGGGGTTTCAAACTCATTTAAGAGAGAGGCAAAATGATCCCAAAATAAAGTCTAGTTGGTTTTTTTTTCCTCTACATTATCCTAATTCTAAAATTGATATACACGAATGTGGTTTTATTACAAGAATAACATTCAACTAAAAATATTGAGGTTGGATAAGTCATATGCAACTTCAAAAGTTATCTCATGAGCACAGTAATTTAAAAAGAATGCATTCAAAAAATTATGTGTGTTATCGTTGTTGTTTTAATATGCTTTTTTATACAATATTGCTCATAATATTGTGTGATTTTTTTTTTATTGCGATATAATGCAAGAGACATTCCTAAAGAAATTAGTGATCTTGCAAATTTGAAAATTATATACTTAGGTAATAAGTTGTTTGGCCACATACGAAGATGCCTTGAATAAAAAAATGTTAAGGATTAGCCAAAAAAAAAATCAATACTATGGATGTCTAGTTTTACAGAATTCGTTTGAAGAATGTGTTATTTTTGTGTGTGTTTACGTAAACTACTTACTATTATTCTTCAACGTTTATTTACCGTATTTTGTTTGGTATCAAGCACTGTTTTTTATTCTTATCTTTTAAACTATAAAAGAAATATTGAAGAAGAAAAACAACACTATAATATTTGGCTTTTGGGTGAATTAATTGTGCACATTATCATTTTAGATGTTAGGTATTGAAGTGAAAATTTTCAATAACAAATATTCTAAGCATTGCATAGAACAAACTTTTTAAAATTACACTTGTTATCTTCACATAAACTATTAGTTGTGTATGATAACTTTTTCATAGTTATTTCTGGAATATGTATATATATATATATGTAATCATTAAATATTTTTATTTTTGACAGACAAATAAATCATAATTTTATTGACAATCTCTTAGGTGTTATACTTTATGAAATTCCTTTTGAAGTGTTGGCATAAGTTGGCATTTATTTGAGGATATATATTGATATACATATATGAGTATATAATTTTATCACGACATTAAAAGCTTATAATATAAATTTATGTTGGTGTGTTAACTTTTATTTTTTACATAATCATTTTAGCTGAAGAATAATTCTGTAATTATAATTCATTTATTGATGCTAGCTAGGACATGTCTCATGAAGCCAAAGTAATATAAAATCCAAGTGGCAAATCAAAAACTCAATCTAATTTGAAACTTAATAAAAACCGATAACAAAAACAAGTTGAAAAAACAAATAAAACTAACCAAATCGTGAAAAACCGTCCATGTCAAACTGTGGACCTGAGATTGTGTAAACCCAACTACTTCCCTTTCATCAATACTTCGGCCCACCTCACCCTTAAAAATGACCCATATTGATTTATCACTCAATCGTTCTCACTGTCAGTGAAGTTATTTATATAATAGCATATATCTCAATGTGTTATCATTTACCTCAAATAGCAAATTTTAAACGGGGCAGGTTCTTTAGCAGTCAGCAAGTTAGTATATATTTGTTGGCCAGCAAAAAAAAGTTAGTGTATATTCAGCAGACTTAAGATACTTATAAACTTTCCTTCCATATTTGTAAACCTTTCAATTTTCGATTCCTGTCTCTCAATGCTTTATGTAATAACATAAATCACAAGATTTATCCTCCAATGCATTTAGTGGATACATACCAAGTGAGATTAGAAACTTAACCATGCTTTAAAAATTATATTCACACCGCAACCTTTTCACAGGTGTGTCCTTTGAACTATTGCAAATCTCCTACTCTATGTTCTTAACAAATATATTATTAGTGCAATTTTGTGCTTTGAGATTGCTTAAAAGTCAAAATCGTGTCAATGAGCCCATTAAAAACTTTATTGAGGTTCAAGAGCTATATACTTTTTTTTTTCCTTTTATATGCAAGTCTGAAGATATATTTTGATCACCATAACAAAAAAAACCAGTTTTGATTAAAGAAAAAAAATTCAAGAACAATTGTGTAATGATGTTGTATCTATAAATTTTTTCCTTGAAAAGAGCTAACTACTGGGTCTTACTGAAAGAAAATCCATGATAGGAGAGAGACAGAAGAATCCCAAAATAGATATCAATAAGTGCCAATAAATATTGCCATCATTTTTTTTCTGGGCTCACTGTAGCTTACTCTCCAACTCCTAATTTTACACTACGTGGAACAAACTTTCTAAAAGAATTGTTCATAATAAATAATTATTTGTAAACAAATATGGCTTCAAAAGTATATTTGTGAAAATTCAATATTTTTATTTAAGAAAGATAAAATAATTAAGTGATCACTAAATCATTTTTAAAGAATCTTTTGACTGCAATATTTTGCCAAATTCCTTTTGTAGTTGTGTCACATGTTGGTATTATAATATATGTGCATTCAATTTTAATATTATATCAGAGCCATATATTTATACATGTGCATTTGTTTTCAATATTATATTAAAATAAAATGTTATATTGTAAATTCATATTTGTGTTAAAATTTTTGTTTTGATATATATAATCATTTATGTTAAAGAATGATTCTTCAGTTACTAATACTTAATAGATGTTGATTATTAGATCTCAAGACTTTTTAAAATTACATATTTATTTGTTTGAAAATGACTTTTGTCTTTATTAGAACTTAAGACTTGTCAACCTGTTGATGTTGGGCTTTTGAACATGTTAATATATATTTATATGTAATGATGCCATAGTTTACCGAATCACTTTTCTACATGTTCATATTTATAATTAAATTGTGCATTTCAATATTATATTAATATGTTAATTATAAATCTGTGTGCGCGCTAGAATTTTTTTATTTTTGTCTAATCATTTATGCTAAAAAACGGTTCTTCAGAAACTATTTTTTAGCAAATACTAGTTAAGACTTGTTAAAACTGTCTAATCATTTTATAAATTTATAATATTCTTTTATATAATTTCAATCAACTTTAATGTACATGTTAGTGTGTTTTAAAGTAAGTTATTTACTGTTTCATTTCCAATGTTCATTTGGTACAAACAGGAATGAAAGGTAGAAAAGTACAACCATAATATATATGTAGCTTTTGGTGAAATTAAAATTTTCGCTTTCATTGGTCAATATAAATTCATATACAAAATTCTAAGGTTGATTATCATTTTAACATGTCCTATATATGTATTCAATTGATCAAAGTTAGAGACCTCAAGCTAAAGATTTTTAACTCAAACTTTTTATGCATTGCATGAAACCAGCTTTGTAGAAGTATGTTTCCATTTTCAAGTTATTTTTACATGAACAAATTATGATGTCTGCAGTTATTCTTTAATGATATATTTGTGATGATTAAATGTTCTTTGAAATCCTTTCTTTTGCTAGTCTACCAAATAAGTATGACTATAAAACATGATTTTTATCTAATGTGAATTTTCATCTACGGACCGCTCCTTAAAATGAGTATATTATGTAAATTGTTTCACTTTATATATATATATATATTTTAAAAAGATTATATAATTATACATAATTTATCATTTCTTTATTTTTTAAGTTATAAATTATTTTGAAGAATTAATTATGATAAATATTAAAAATTAAATTAATAATAGAAAACATATATTATTTTTCAAAAATTCCCCCTCCCCCAACAATATTTAGACTGCGTCCGCTCCTTTCTAGCTCATTTCCTTAGCATCAACACTTATTGGTTGTATTTTTATCTTTCAAATAATAAATGGGAATGAAGAGGAAAAGCAGCACTATGATATGGTTTTGGAGTTTCCCAAATGTACTTCATCATTTTAGATATTAGGCATTCATACCACAATCTTCTCCTTTGCTATGAATGTGCATAAAAGAGAGCTTGGGTCTACTAGTTAACCCCTTAACTTGTCTACCAAATAAGCATGACTCATATCTTTTAAAAATAAGCCTATTTAGTTGACAAGGCAGGAAGAAACTGAGCCCCATATTTTTTTTTCTTCATGTCATTATTGTTCATAAACAACTCCTAATTTTACACTACATGGAATGAACTCTCTAAATAACTGTTTGTAACACCTTAATATTTGTAAACAGTGATGCCTTCAAAGGTATATTTGTGATAATTAAATATTTTTATTTAAGAAAGATAATATAATTAAGTGATCATTAAATCATTTTTAAAGAATCATTTGATTGCTATATTTTGCTGAATTCCTTTTCTAGTTATGTCACATGTTGGTATTAATATATGTGCATTCAATTTTAATATTATGTTAGAGGCATATATTTATACATGTGCATTTATTTTCAATATTATATTAAAATAAAATGTTATATAATAAATTCATGTGTGTGTTAGAATTTTCTTTTTAATATATATAATCATTTATGCTAAAGAATGATTCTTTAGTTACTGCTAACATTTAATAGATGTTGTTTATTGGATTTGAGGACTTTTAAAAATTATTTCTTTATTGTTTGAACTCCATTTTTTTGTTTGCTAAACTGAACTCGATTTTTTCTCTCTATTAGAACTTAAGACTCGTCAGTTCATTAAGAAAAGGAACAAAAAAAAGAACTTAAGATTGGTTAAACTGTGAGCCTTAGGCTTTTGAACATGTTTATATATATATATATATATAAATTTGTGTAATGATGCCATGTTTTACTGAATCACTTTTGTAAATATTGGTATTTATAATTAAATGTGTATTTATTTTAAATATTATATTAACATGTTAATTATAAATCTGTGTGTATGCTAGAATTTATTTTTTTAGTTTTTATCTAGCTATTTACCCTTATGAACAAATTTCTAGTGACTATTTTTATGGCAAATACTAGTTAAGACTTGTTAAAAGTGCTCCTTTATTTGTTTGGAAAGTCAGTTAAAAAATAGGAAAAAAAAAAGAATAATTTTTTAATGACAATGAACTGACAGAAATTTTTTGCAAAGTTTTTTTTGCGGCAGAGTTCATTTCCTTATTTACAAAGTTTATTTTTTTACATGTGACAAATATGAATGACATTTTTTATTTAACAGAAATGGAAGTAAATGAGTTTGGGCCGGGACATATGTCGAACCCGTTTCAACCCTTTTTTTTTTATCCACGAAAGGCTTCAAAACTTGAAAACTACAATGTGAATATAGAATTTTTTGCATCCTTGAGGAATATATTCCAAAATCCTCCAATGCAATTCTATGTATATATATATGGTCATTAGCTCCAACGGCTCACTTAATTATTATGAATCCGTGAAACACGGGCGTCTAGGCCAATAAATGGAGAACTTAAGGTATATATATATATATATATATATATATAAAAGACGCAAATCTCCATGTAAAACAACCGATGTGGGACTTGATTAACTTGAGGTCAAATAGGCACATTGTCGTGGATTACATTGTTAAGTAAATAGCTATTGTAAACTTCCAAATATATTTTTTTATCATAAAGATTATATTTTACATGTTTCCCTAGTTTTTTTTAAACGTTATCTCGTTACCATTAATTTGTTTGTTTTCATTCTTGGTTATCACAATGCAGGAAATATTCCCAAGGAGTTTGGAAACTTGACAATGCTTCAAGAATTATATTTAAACAGCAACTTCTTTACAGGTACGTGCTATGACCAAATGTCATGGTCTCTTTTTTGTTTTTGTTGAATAATGACCTTTAACCATCATTGTTTTTCTCGCTTCAAAATTAGGGGTTCACGCTCCACCTTTTCATTTCATACAAATTCCTTATGCCACATATGTTGGTATTCATACATGTGCATTTATTTCCAATATTAATTATATTAAAATGTTATATAATAAATTCATGTTTGTGATTCTATACATGGCCATTAGCTCCAGTGCCTTATAAACACATGAAAAATGGGTCGGGTCATTGTTTTTTTTTTTTGGTTGAATGATGATCTTTAACTATCATTGTTTTTCTTGCTTCAAAATTAGTGGTTCACGCTCCACCTTTTTATTTCATACAAATTCCTTTATCTTGTATTCTCATTTATATAAAATTCTTCTTTAACAAATTAAATTGTATTTATTAAAAAACAAACACTCAGAAGCCCATACTAAATATCTATTTAAGAGAAAAATATGCTTTTGTTTGTTTGGGAAGCTAGTTTTAGGAGAAAAATATATAAAAAAAAACATTTGTGTTTTGATATCGATGTTGAAAATATAATTTATTATAAAGTTCAATACAAGTGAAACTTTTCAGTTGCTTTCTATATATATTATATATTTGTTATAATAGATTTTTCGGATACATCCCAAGAAATATTAAAAAGTTCATTGAGATTGAAAAAAAATATGCATTTAGCAAATAATGAGTGCTACTCATTTTTCTTTTGGTATGATTTCATATACATAAGTAGTCTTAGCAATATGCTACGGAATTGGTGATTTGAGAAATGTGAACCATATATCTTTTAAGATCTAGTAACCTTTATGGCAACATGCCAAAAAGCATTAAAACCTTGAATATGCTTCAAGAGTTATATCTTGATCACAATGAATTACAACGTATTCTTTCATCAAATTATGATAAGCTTCTATCTTTTTTTTAACTTTATTTTCATATGTTTTTCTCTGCATTACTATGTACTGCATATTTCATTTTCTTGTTCTTTTTGTAGTTTTCGTTCAGACTTTTTTGGTCATCGAATTGCATCAATTAAATAATTCCAAAGCTTTCAAAATCAAATAATAGTCTCTCACAAACATTGTCCGTGTGAAATTTCGTTTACTATAATGGATAGTTAATTTTCTATTGCTTTAATTTACAAACAACAATGAAAGAAAAAGTGCATCTATAATTTGCTCTTCCATTGGTCAATATAGATTCATCTATGATGGTCTTTTTTTGTTTTTGAATGATGGTCTTTGATATATTATCATTTTGACCCATGTGAGAATCTTAGATATAAGGCAACATTTAAAATGTGTTTATATATTAATATCGAAGACAATAAATGTCAAGAAACATTACCATCATTTTTTTTCTTCCTTCAAAATTAGTAGTTCACGCTCCAGCTTTGTATTTCATACATCAATGTATTTGTGCTTATTAAATAAATATTTGTAACAAGCATACCCTAAAAATTTATATTTCAACTTGATTTGAGAAAGCCAAATTAATCAAATGTTCTTTTAATCTATTTTATATAATCTTTTGGATATCATATTTTACTCAATCGCTTCAGCAGTTATGCCACATGTTGGTATTCATATATGTGCATTTATTTGCAATATTATATTAAAATATTATATGATATATTCATGTGTGATAGAATTTTTGGTTTGATATATAATCATTTATGCTTAAGAATGATTCTTTAGCTACTATTATTTAATAGATGTTGTTTATTAAAACTTAGGACTTGCTAAAATATTTTCTTTATTTGTTTGGAATGACATAATTAACACAATTAACAAATCAAGCACGCCATCAATGGTGGCATCATGGAATTAATGTACTTGAAGGTTCAGTAACTTGAGAGAGGCAAGCAACGACAGAAAGCTGAATCATCCATGGCTCACATATGTTTGTGTGTTTTCTAGTTATATATCAATTGCAAATAGTTTCAACTGGATATATAGCTGTACCTCTAGCTACTATCGTAATTAACTCGATCGAGGTCAAATAGGCACATTGATTACATTGTTAATTAAATAGCTGTTGTAAACTCCCAAATATATTTTTTTATCATAAAGATTATATTTTACATGTTTTCTTAATTAATTTTTTTGTTTAAAATGTTATTTCATTACCATTAATTTGTTTGTTTTCTTTCTTGATTATCACAATGTAGGAGATATTCCCAAAGAGATTGGTGATCTACAAAATCTGAAAATTCTATATTTAGATATTAATAAACTTTCTGGCCAAATACCATCAACAATCTTCAATGTATCAGAGTTGGAAGATATTGATTTGAGTTGGAATAATTTGTCAGGAAGCATTCCCTCTAATATATGTCATGGACTTCCAAAATTACAATCTTTGCATCTTCAAGTCAATAGATTATTTGGAGTCATGTCATCCGGTTGGATACAATGCGAGGAAATTGAATCGCTAGATTTATCCTTCAATGCATTCAGTGGATACATAGCAAGTGAGATTGGAAACTTGACAATGCTTCAACAATTAGATTTAAACAGCAACTTCTTTACAGGTACGTGCTATGACCTATATGTCATGGTCTCTTTTTTTCTTTGTTGAATGATGATCTTTAACCATCATTGTTTTTCTTGTTTCAAAATTAGTGGTTCACGCTCCACCTTTTTATTTCATAAAAATTCCTTATGCCACATATGTTGGTATTCATACATGTGCATTTATTTCCAATATTAATTATATTAAAATGTTATATAATAAATTCATGTATGTGATTCTATATATGGTCATTAGCTCCAGTGCCTTATAAACACATGAAAAATGGGCGGGTCTTAAGTCAACTGATTTGTTGGACTTGAGATACTTCTCAATGTAAAACAACCACTCATTCATAAACCTTGCAATCTTGACTTTTCTCTCTCAAAACTTTAACTCTTTCTCGGGAAAAGGAGAGAAAATGTGGAGGAGAGAAAGTAGAGGAAAAGAAAATGGAGAAAAGAGAAACAAGATTAATTTTACATTGATAATAATACTCTAATTATTTTTAGGAAAATATTTACATATGATAAAAATTGTTATTCTGCCACATTATTTATATAATTTTCATATCATATTAATAAATGAAATTAAAATATAGTTTTAATTTTAATATTAACTTAAAATTATTTTTTATACATTGATTTTAAAAATTTTAAAATAATGTTAAAATTGAAAATATATAATATGTGAATATTTAAATCTAAAAACAATAGAGGTATTTTCTCCAAAGTGAAAAAAAAATTGGAATGATAATTTTGGAAGAAAATTTTTCTCTTAAAAAACCTCTATATTTTGGAGGAGAAAAGTTAGGAATAAAAACAAGTGAGGCTCATATATTACTTTTCTCTTAGTTTTCTCTCACTCTCACTTTTCTCTTCATAATCAAGTAAGGGAAAATACTGTTTTCTCTCTAGATTTTCTTTCCTATTTTTCTCTTCCCTGCTGTTTTCTCTCCTGCCAAGCAAATGGTAATTAAACCTCCATCTTTGAATTTATTTATATAATAACATAATTAACACAATTAACAAATCAAGGACTCTATTGCATCATGGAATGTACTTGAAGGTTGAGAATTGAAGAGAAACTTGAGACGGACAAGCAAATTTGAAGGTTGCTCAAAACCATTGTCTGGGTGAAATTTCATTTGCTATGAAGCATAGTTAATTTTCTTTTGCTGAAATTACAAACAACAATGAATGAATGAAAAAGTACATCCATAATATGTTGCTTTGCGTACAGTTTTGGCTTCTGGTGGTCAATCTAGATTAATTTATGATGGTCTTTTTCTTTTCTTTTTTATTATTGTTGAATTTTTTTTTATTTTTTAGTTATCTTTACATAAACTAATTATTCTTTCTAACAACTCTTTAACAGGTATGCCTAGAAAGTTATATTTTTTTGTAATTAAATATTTTTATTCAAGAAAGAGGAAAAAATAAAATTTTATTAAAAGAATCTTTTTCATTTAGGCAATCCTTTTGGAGCTATATTTTGTGGAATTCCTTTTGTGATCATGTCATTAGTTGGTGTTAATATATGAGTTTATATTTTTATTACAACATTATAAGCTAATATTATAAATGCTAGATTGTTTGTTGGCACGTATTTCAAATATCTTTTTATTTGTTTAGGAAGCGAGTTTTAGGAGAAAAATTATTAACAAAAAAAAAAGAACATTTGTGTAATGATACTAATGTTAACTATATAGAATATATTTTTAAAAAGTTTAGCACAAGTGAAACTCTTTAGCTAATTACTTTCGAAATTTGAAACTGCGGATAATGGGTTCTTCTATAAGTTAGTACCTTATTCATAAAGTGATGTGGTAGTTTGGCCCATCACCTTTCTTGTTTATAAACCTTGCAATCTTTGACTTCTCTCTCTCTCTCTCTCAAAACTTTATGGGTAAAATTTCATTTATTATAAATCATAGTTAATTTTCTTTTGTTTTAAGTTACAAACACCAATGAAAGAAAAGGTACATCCATATATTGCTTTGCATACAGTTTTGGCTGCCATTGGTCAATCTAGATTCATCTATGAATGCCTTGTTTTTTTTAATTTGTTGAATGATGGCCTTTGATACATTATCATTTTGACCCATGCAAGAATCTTAGATGTGGGGCAATATTAAAATTTGTTTATATGTTAATATATATATAAAAAATTAATCAAATAAAGATGATCGAATGTTAGTTAAGACTTGAGACTTATCAAAAGTATTTTGGAAAGTCAATTATTTTTTTGCTAAAGATGATCAAATAAAGAATGATTGTTTATTGACTTTTTTCTTTGCCATAGATTGATGACATTGAATATATAAAATTTATTACAAATTTTAGTACATATGAAAAAATATAAATGATTTTGTATCTTGTGTTCCTTTAACATTGTTGTTTTTTCCGATTGAGACACATGAAAATGAGTTTGGGACTAGATAAACTAACTACTTAAAGTGTATACTGCATTAAGTTAACATATTTTGAATCTAACAAAGTTGTTGGTTAAATAGGATCAATCATCCCCTCAAAGTTATATACTAGAATTTTTGTACATTTTATGAAATTTCAAAACTATATAAAAATATGTCTCTTTTTGTCAAAAAAGTTTTTGAGCCAATGCCATTTGTTTTGCGACACTGCACAAAACTTAAACAGTGTTTCTATTCATTTTTCTTTTAGTTAATTATAAGTTTTACTCATTTTTCTTTTAATATGATTTTTGATACATCATCACTCATAACAATTTTCTTTTAATGTTTTAATGTTGGAGGAGATACTCCCAATGAAATTGTAGCTATATTTTGTTTCTTTTTTATTTATCCTTTTTTTTTTGTTACCAAACTACAGGAGATATTTTCAAAGGAATTGGTAATTTTAAGATATGAACTCCTATCTATTAAATCAATTAATCTTTTTCTTTACACATCCAAGAAAAGAAATCTTAAACCATTTCTTTTTTTTAATTGGGGATAACTATAAATGCACATTCATCCACCTACTCACTTACACATCCAAGATAGTAACTTGCTATTGGTAAGACTTGATCCCACAGTTTCCCTCCATTCAAGGAGTGTTAGTGCCACTAGGCCATTGGCATAGCCATTTCCTAAAATAAATTTTTTTCATTATTCCTTTTGTTTTTAATTTCTTAACTTTTGAACATTCAAACCACTTTTGAACGTCTCCTAAAGTGTGAATGGCATTATGCAATTCCCTCCAATTTTTTTAGAGGCTAATCAGTTTTGGTAATGCACTTCAGATTTGGGATTTTAGTTTCTAATCTCGTTCGATCACAAATTAATGTTTATGATTCTGCCATGTCACCCATGAGGGCTTCAACTCCCGATTTCTTTAATGAGTTGCATTTTTTATATATCTTCACACATGTCATCATCTCAATTGTTCTACTGTTCCACTTTAGGAAACTTTGGACTTCCTTTATTTATTTATTTATTTTGCCTTTGGAAACTGTAGGCTTCCTTACCGCATCCGTTTTTGAGACCAAACTTATATGTTGGTTATTATTTCATTCATTTCAATAAGAGACATTTTTAATATATATTTTATTTTAAAATATTAGAGACAAATTACTTTCATTTGATAAATTAATGCATTATATTTTTCAATTTTTCCTTTAATTAAAGTAGATTTATTATCATGGAACATGGGTTAAAATAGAGTTAAGTGAGAGAGAAATTGATTATCACTTATATAATAGTGTAAAAATTAAATTAGGGGGTATTTGTGGAAAAATTTTTCATTATAACATATTTAACATATTTGACTTTTTTTTATTATTTCTCTCTTATAACAAAGGTAGCATAACTTAACACTTTTTAGGGAAAATGAAACATTTGCTCCCTATTGTTTACTCCACTTTTCAATTTCAATTTAGTTCCTATAGTATTAAAATTTTCAATTCACACCTTACACTTTCAAAGGAGTTAGTTAGTTCCTATAGTATTAAAATTTTCAATTCACACCTTACACTTTCAAAGGAGTTAGTCCTCATAAATTACCATAGTTACACGTTTCGTTCTTAAAAGTTGACACATCAACTAATGTATCTAGATATTTTCACACATGGCTAATAGTTGCTAATATGGGCTCCACGTGTGTTGCCATGTGTGTCATTGCCTTCCCCATTGTTCTCTCCCTCCACTAACCCCAATCTCTCTCTCACATTCTCACGACACTACTGACCATTGTAACAAGTGGGTAAATACGGCAATAACGGATGACATAGTAGTGTCGTGTCAAGTAATCCCAGCTTGGGCCCAAGCCACTTCCCTCTCTCTCCAATCTCACCCTCTGATTAGTTGTTAGGCTCACTCTCTTATGTTTTCTCACATGAATGTAAGCACTCTAGAAACATTGACTAAGAAGAAGTAACTCACGGGTTAACGGGATGTTATTGTTCTTCACTTTCTGTCTTCATGATCATCTTGAAAGAATTTCTTGGAAAAACTTATGCAGATTTTTGGGAAAGACATACGCAAATATCTTACTATAAAATCAATTTTTCTCTTTGACATTAATAATTTTTTTGTTAAACCTTAAAATAATTTTTTAGTTAAACCTTAAAATAAGTTAAATGATTGTGTTTGTATGTATTTAAATAATAAAATATTATAAAACCTCTGGTCCTGCACTAATTATCAATAATAATTTTGGAATTAATATTTTGGATCATTACACTCTTTCACTTTTTTGTTCTCTCTAGATGAGCTTGATCAGCCTTTATCTTCTGTTTATATTTCCTCATTTGATAGTCATTTGAGACAAGAGACTTCATTCGATTTCTTCATAAAGTTCAACAATCAATTTTCCTTCTTGTTTTCATTCTTCATTATGCAACATCTATTTTCCTTCCTTGATATTAATCAAATAGACGTTACTTCAATTCAGCTTGATCATCAATATGATATTTCCCCATCTACAATAGGACAAGTCTTTGCATTAATGCTCAAATATTAACATCTCAATTTTCTAGAAATAAATCTTACTTAAATATAATACATTATCTTTAAAAAACAGGAAACAATATAATAATCATCAATCAACAATATAGAAAAAATTAAATAATTTATTTTGTTATCGTCGAAATTATCAAATGATCAACAATAGCGTTAGTATTTTTTTCTTTTCTTTGTTGTCATATTGCAAGATATATCCATGAAAATATTGGTGATCTAATTGATTTGAAATTCATCAACTAAATTTTATTGAGCTTTTTGATTGCATATTGAGAGGCAAAAGAAACTTCACTAAGCTTCAACTTTTATATTTAGATTACTAATTACAACATTTTCATAAGCATTTACTACCAACTATATCAAACCTCCAACTTTAATTTCATAGAAATTATATTTTACTTGCTCCTTGTGCTAGGAAATTGGTCATAATCATAGAACAAATAGAAATTCTTTAGCTTTTTTTTTCATTGAAACAAAATTCGGTTTTAACAAATCAAACTATATTTATAAAAATAATTTATACAAATAGAGATTCTACAGCTTTTTATTTTGATTTAAACAAATTTTTTTTAACAAATCAAACTACATTTAAAAAAATAATTTAAAGGATCCATATACATATGTTCAATATTCGCTATTAACATAAACGAAAATAAAGGTAAAATCTAAGTCAATAACATTTGTGACCCAACAATAAAGTGAGTATCATTAGTACATCTAATTGGCTAGATATTTGTACTTTTCATTATTTTTAGTTTTTTCATATCTTTCATTATTTTTAGTTTTAACTTCAAATAACTTTGCTAAAACTTGATTAATATTTTGCTTCTAGATTTTAATAATAATTAGAATAGGCAATATTTGTATGATTGAGATGTTACATTTGTCATAAAACAAGCTAAGTGGAGTTATAGTGATGCCAATTTTTAACTTGTCAACTTTGAAAAGGTTTACTGTGAATAACAGTTTTGTATCAGGTGCTTTTCCACAAAATTTTGGGAATCTCACCAATCTAATTGGCCTAAGTCTGGGAGAAAACATTTTGACTGGAATGATTCCAACAACAATTAGTAGCTTACAAACTCTTCAGTATTTGAGTCTTGAAGGCAATGAGCTACATGGCCCAATCATTGATGAGATTTGTAAAATCCCAAGGCTTGCTTTTTTATATCTAAGTCGGAATAAGTTTTGTGGAGGAATACCACCTTGCTTAGGAAATATTACCTCTTTACAAGATCTTTACATGGACTCCAATAAATTAATTTCAGAGATACCCTCTTCTTTTTGGAATTTGAAAGATACTTTGAGAGTAAACTTATCTTCCAATATTTTAGTTGGAAATCTTTCTATCAAAATTGGCAACTTAAGAGCTCTTATATTATTGGATTTGTCAAGAAATCATATTTCAGGCATCATTCCAGAAACGATGGGTAAGTTGCAGAATTTGCAAATTCTCTCCTTAGCACATAACAACTTGCAAGGGAACATTCCTAAATCTTTTGGAAATTTGCTAAGCTTAGTAAATTTGAACCTTTCCCTAAATAATTTGTCTGGTGAGATCCCTAAATCTTTGGAGTCACTTACTTATCTTAAGTATGTCAATTTATCCTATAACAAACTACAAGGAGAGATTCCAAGTGGTGGTGTTTTTAAAAATTTGACTGCTGAATCTTTTATGGTGAATGAAGCTCTTTGTGGCCAACCACAATTGAAAGTGCCACTTTGTAGAAAAGGAAGAAGAAAAAGGTCAATTATAAAATTGCTTTTATTGAAATGCATATTACCCATTGTTGTGTCAACAATTTTGATTGTCTTAGGCACAATCCTTTTAAAATATAGACTGCCAAAGTCAAGGGATTCGATTGAAAGGGATCTATCATATTTAGGAGTGCCAAGAAGGATTTCTTATTTTGAAATTCTAGAAGCTACCAATGGACTTGATGAGAGCAACTTACTTGGAAGGGGTAGTTATGGTGTTGTGTTCAAAGGAGAACTTTCAAGTGGGATGTTGGTCGCAATTAAAATATTCAATTTTGATTCAGAATTTATGTCAGGGAGCTTTGAAGTGGAATGCAACACAATGCGTAGTGTACGCCATCGCAATTTGGTGAATATTATAAGTAGTTGTTCCAATGTTGATTTCAAGTCTTTGATTATGGAGTTCATGCCCAAAGGGAGTCTTGAAAAATGGTTATACTCTCATAATTATTGTTTAGATTTTCTACCAAGGTTGAATATAATGATAAATGTAGCTTCAGCACTAGAGTATCTCCATCATGGCTTGTCAACACCAGTGATTCACTGTGATTTGAAGCCAAGTAACATTTTATTGGACAATGATATGGTTGCTCATGTAAGTGACTTTGGAATTTCCAAACTTTTAGATGAAGGACAATCTAAGACACATACAGAGACAATATCTACAGTTGGGTATATTGCACCTGGTAAATACTATTATAAACCTTTCTTCTTTTTCTCTCTTGCTTTTGCATTTTAATAATATACATTTTTATTTATTTTATTTTATTTTCATTTTAGATTCCATAAGATTCAACTTAGGAAATGATACTAATAAAATCTTTCATATATTATCACTCATTATTCATATATATATATGTGCATAAGATATTAATTAATATTTATTAGAAATACTGCAACTATACATGTTTGGAACCATAGAATGAAGGTGTATTTTAATACACACATATCGACAACAAAGGTTGCAAATCACTATAGTAAATAATTTTACTCTAGCATAGATGCTACTTTGGTATATATCTTATTGCATTTGCGAAATTTTGCTGCCAACTTTTGTGGGATTATAAAAAAACATACGTCTCCATGATTGACTAGTTGTAAATTTAAACAAGCCTAATGACAGCCACAATAATATATATATATATATGACATATTTGTTTTGTCATCCACTAATTCTAATTGCCAAAAAAGTTTTTTTCTTGATTAGTTCATAATTTGAAGATTTTATTAAGAAGGAGAACATGACTTTTAGCTACTTGAATTCATGAATTATATGCAGAATATGGATCTGGTGGAGTAGTTTCAACAAAAACAGATGTGTACAGTTATGGAATTATACTAATTGAAGTGTTTACACGAAAAAAGCCAACAGAAGACATGTTTACCACTGGTTTAAACTTGAAGAGTTGGGTAAGTGAGTTAATGCCACATAAAATAATTCAAGTCATAGACTCCAATTTATTGCATGGAGATGAAGAATATATTGGTAATATATTGCAATCTACATCCTCTATTCTTGAGTTGGCCTTGAATTGCTGCAATGATTTGCCAGAAACACGTAGCAATATGACAAATGTTATAGTGTCATTAAATAAAATCAAGGTCCTATTTATGCAAAGACAAAAATAGCATATTTAAATAGGCATTAACTCTTTTAGTGAATTTTGTTGTTATATATTCTCCAAAGAAATGGAGAATATATAACAACAAAATGTTGTATGCAATACCTTGTTATAAATGTATGTTTATTTTTCTCCAAATGTTGCAGACAAAGCATTAGTGATAAGAATTGTTGTATTAGATGAGCCTTTCAATTAATGAAATGTATGAGTTCATGTGGGTGTGTGCTTGTGTGTAAATGTGTGTTCAAACTATGGGGATGGGGATTAAAACATTTATGATTATTATGATTATTATTATTATTTAATAGTAATGATTTTTACTTAAAAATATGAATGCTATATATTTATATTTATTTCTATCTGTAGTATTTTCTAGACAAAATAAGTCATTAATTTCAATAATAAATGTTTTATTTATTCCATTTTTTAATATATTTTACATCAATATGTATGTATATGTGTATATATATAAACTGGATATCAATAAACATATAGATAGTGAACAACTGAAGTATGATGTATATACATTTATTTAAATCATTATTTTTTGTAATATTCCATCTTTTATTTATCTCATTTTCTTCTCCTGCTAGAAAGCACAGCCTATTAACTACATTAATTAACCTTAGTAAAGCCTTTATCACTTCACTTACATGTTAAGCCTTTATTTATTCTCCTTGAATAATTGATGGAAGTAGATGAGAGAGGTATGAACGAGATGATGCAAATAAGGGGAAAATCATGTATATTGGATATGGACGAAGCACGATATTGGATATGTCAAGAGAGACAAGATTTCATGTAGAAGGTCAGTTTTGTCTATGGCTTAAATTAAATTATTGTTTAGTATGAAATATGAGGAAATTTAGAGGGAGGAATTAATGGAGTTTTAGAGAAAATACCCTAAACACACATAAATGAGAGGCAAGCATATCAAACATATTCTTTGCATCTCTCCACAAGATATAAGAAATTTCATCATGACAACAAAGCCATACCTAGGAAATCAACCAGCCAAGTAAAACCACTCAAGAAATTGTTATTATTAGTATGAGTAAGAAGAAGAAGAAGAAGGAGAGAAGGAGATGGATACAAACATATATTCTTTGCAACTCTCTGCAAGCAAAGCCAATTTGACAATTCAAAGAACTTTAAATAATTTCTTCTCATTGACTATGTCATCACACCTAAAATCAAAGGATATAGTCAAAGGAATGAAATCACCACAACCCATGCTACCATTTCAAAATTTTATTTCCCCTTTTTTTTAATTAAAAATTGTATTTTCCCTTTATCACCAAGGATTCATGGCACCAGGTCAAAATGCACAAATGAAAAAGGCTAATCTATTATGATTTGCGAATATGAAAACTTTTGCCTACAAGTATTTCAATCATAACATTGAAGTATCTCACTCTTCTCCATTTTTATCTTTTAAAATGAAGACTATTCTATTTAGATTGATTAGAAGGACCAAGGCGTTAAAAGGCAAAAGCATATCAATATAGATAAAAATATCTCCATAACAACATGTAAGCATGACACAAATACTAAAGGATAATGAATGCACTTGTTAGATTCAGACATTGAAAGATCCAACACATTGACATGGAGCATGAAATGAAGAAAAAAAATTAAATAATGGTTTGTGAGTATTCATGATTATGTGGCTGAAAAAATTAGCCAACAAAGACAATCGGTAATTCATTAGCTAAAAACAGAGCAATTATTTATCAAAAGCTTTCATTAGCAATATCAGCTTCATATTCTATTTCAAAATGACTTGGATATCAATGCTTCACAAAAACATGCCACGCTGATTTGAATTACACAAAACACCAATTGAACGAACAACCAAGGCCCATATCTATGGGAGATATACCCACACAACTCAGAGTAAACAATATCAAGATTATGATTTCTAGAGTTTCCAACCAAAGTTAAGCATAAGCTGGCCAAAATCTTCAACTCAAGTGGCCCACATTTATACTTGATGAAAAAAATAAACAAAATGAGATTTTCACAAGCATTTGGTCAAACACCATGTGGGCATGCTTTAAAAGAAGCACAGAACAATACATTTTCTATTTCTTCATACTTGAAATTGTATAAACAAGCATTCAATGATACAATCCAGCACCAATGTCACAAACTAGTAACTATTGTACTAATAGAAGATTAACCACAAATTTTCTTACATGAAATCAAATTCGAGGTTCTAGGACAATGAAGTTGCAGCATCATTGCTCTGTCTTGATTGAAATTCTCTGCTTCCTCTTTACATTATCCTTTTTGATCCCTTCTCTCAATTGCTCTTCCTCTCCTTCCTCCTTCAGTTCACCACTTCCTTTTCCCTAAGACTGAAATTAAATGGTGGCTGAAATCCCGTTCTGCATTTGTTCACAGCACCATCAATTCTCTGTTACACCGTGTTATCCAGTGTTTGCCTCTACTCTGACCTTTTCTTCCCAAACTTCCATGTCCAATCTATGAAAGTTGTTAGCAAAGGGGTCAAGCTGGATTCAAATATTTTTGAATTTTTAAAAAATGGAAAGAAAAGTAGAAAAATTGAATTTATCATTAAATTCTTCACAACCCAACCAAAATAAAATCCAAACATATTTGTCGGCTAGAAAGCAACTTTAAAATCCTATTCGTCTTTGTCGTAGGACGCAATCATTTTTCATCATTCTATTAACAAACCAGAACCTTCCCCAACTTTTATTTATGTTTACTTAACCTAGATTTTTTTATTTTCTTTTATTAAAACTTCATGATGATTCAATTCATATGAATTAGCTTAGAAGCATTGTTATCAAAATCATATCATTGACAATTTGAATAATAACAAATCACAAAATTGATGATTGATGGTATCAATGAATAGATAAATCAAAAGCTAAGGTATACAAATTTCATTGGCATGAAAAAAAAAATAAGTGTTTAATTTGAGGCCAAGCTGGGTTTTTTACCCAACTAGAAGCCTAGCTTGAGAAAAAAAAGTGTGACATGATTGGGATTGATGAGGTATGCTTTTTTCTTTCTTTTATTGTTTGTTTTATGTCTAATTATAGCAAAAAGAATGAGATATCTCAAACCCCAAAATAAGAAGATCTCAAGTGCTAAAGATAAATTGATAATATTTTACAATAATAATAAAAAAAAAAGAACCACATGAAAACAATAAATTGATGTAATAAAATTGTATTGCTGTCAAGTGTTATTTATACCTCCTAAGGAAGGAATGATATTACCTTAACATTATTTCAAGATGATATTTCCTGTTTTTTTTTTCTTGGTGATGATAAGTTCTAACAATATGATCCTTTTGATGCTACATTTCAGTTAAAGCAACCAGAAATATCCTATATCATATGATATGTAACATCCTACCTCCAGACTTGACCAAAAACTTCAAAATTTAGCCAAATACAACCCTGACATCTCAAAACAACTCTCCAATGCCTCAAAATAGCAGAAACGACCTTAAAACCACCAAAAAAATGGGCTAGGGCCGCGGCCGCTATAGTATCGTCGCGGCTCCAGCCTCCCCTGTTTCTGCATCGCTATTGGCTTCACTGGCACCGCGGCCTAGACTCTGGAACCGCGGTGCCCCATGCTGATATCCCATATCAGCAATTTCCACATTTCGTGGTGAACTTCAGACACACATAACTTTATACTCCGACCTCCAATTGACTAGATTCCAACATCTACAAGTCAATCTAGTCCCCATCTATCAAAAGACACTACTTTTACCTCAATCAAACTCTGTATGGAGATTCTAGACCTTTAACACCGTTTTGGCCACTTATTGACTAAAACTCACCACTCACAACTTCCAATTGCCACCAAAGGCAAATGGACACTCACAGATCAATTATACAGGTCCAAAACCCCCAAACCAACCTATTCAAAGAGGTTTCACCTCAAAGGAACCACTCCTCTGAGATTGGACCCCTTGGAACCCAACTTGACAGAACGGGCTATAGGCCCTAACATAGACCAACATACAACTCTTCAAACTCCAACACCATACAACCATACATACCATATACATGAACATACATACATTCATAACCAGTCTCAATCATATCATTTATCCATTACAAACCATTCTATCCTATTTGGCAAAAGATACATTATCCAAAATACATACTCTACATAGACTATTCCCACGTACACAGCTACTCCGACGTCTTCTCCGAACTAGTGCCAGAACCGTCACCTGAAAGGTTAGTTTATGGGAGAGGGGTGTGAGATAATGTCTCAGTAACCGGGGACAATCACACACACACACACACACACACATATATGTATATCTCATGCAGCTTATGAATGCAATGTGCAATGAATGGTATGCATGTCTCCCTCGCACACAGCTAGAACCACGGGCTATCGTCATAACATGACATTTCGTATAGGTAACTCCCTTCCAACAGTCAGTGAAGACTGATTCTGGGACATCACCAAGCTCATCTCCCATTAGCGTACCCGGCCAAAGGTGCAATCCACTGTGTGCCTTTTCCTCCTAGCCATCGAAGGCGATTTAGCCGCAGGGATCCCATCCTTATCCTCCCTAACATATATATATATTCCATCCTTATCCTCCCTAACATGTATCATCATATATCATACCGTCATCACATCATCACCACCCAATATGCCACATATCAAGGCCTCACAATACCATGTGGTAATGCTCATATATCATCATATAATCATCATCATCATGTCACAATCATATGTATGCTGTAACACCCTACCTCCTGACGCCTCCTGACTTAACCAAAAATTTCAAAATTTAACCAAACACAACCCCAATACCTCGAAACAACTCTCCAAAACTTCAAACAGCGGAAACGACTCACCAAAACACCAAAAACTGGGCTGGGGTCGCGGCCACTACAGTACTGCCACGGCTCCAACTTCCTCTGTTTTTTACATCACTTCTGGATACACTGGCGCTGAGGCCTGGAACCTAGCGCCGCGGCTCCCCTTGCTAATATCCCATATCAGCAACTTTCATACTCTAGGGCGAACTCCCGACGGGCATAACTTTATGCTCCGACCTCCAATTGACTTGATTCCAACTCCTACAAGTCAATCTAGTCCCCATCTATCCAAAGATACCACTTTTACCTCAATCAAACTCCGTATGAAGATTCTGGACCCCTGACTCCACTTTGGCCACTTATTGACCAAAACTCACCACTGACACCCTCCAATTGCCACCAAAGGCAAATGGAACTTCACAGACCAATCATATAGGTCCAAAACCCCCAAACCAACTTGTCCAAAGAGGCTTCACCTCAAAGGAACCACTCCTCTGAGATTTGACCCCTTGGAACCCAACTCGACAATCCGGGCTACAGGCCCTAAAACAAGTCAACATACAACTCCTCAACACCAAAACCATACAATCATACATACAACATACAACCATCCATACATAACAATCCTTATAAATTCCTTTAAGCTATCCATTACAAACCATTCTATCCTACTTGGCGCAAGATACATATACAAAATACGCACATTCTACATAGACTATTCCCACGTACACAGCTACTCCCGCGTCTTCTCCAAACTAGTGCCAGAACCATCACCTGAAAGGTTAGTTTATGGAAGAGACGGGGTGAGACAATGTCTCAGTAACCGGGGACAAATACATACATATAAATATATATATATACTCCATACAACTCATGAATGCATTATGCAATGAATGGTATGCATGTCTCCCTCGTACACATCTAGAACCACAGGCTGTCGTCATAATAGGACATTTCATATAGGTAACTCCCTTCCAACAGTCAGTGAAGACTGATTTCGGGACATTACCAAGCTCACCTCCCATTAGTGTACCCTGCCAAAGGTAATACTAATGTTCAAACCGTGGCTCTCCTTCCCCTTTCCCACCACGAATTGGCAGCGATTTAGGGAAGGTGCAGTCCACTGCGCGCCTTTCCCTCCTGGCCATCGGAGGCGATTTAGCCGCAGGGATCCCATCCATATCCTCCATAAAATATATAATCCATCCTTATCCTCCCTAAAACATATAATCATATCATATCGTCATCACGTCATCACCACCCTATCCACCATATATATATACCGCAATCTCACAATGCCATGTGGTGATGCTCATGTATCATCATATAATCATCATCATCATGTCACAATCATATGTATGCATCATGTCATGTTATGCCAATATCATCATCATAATCATCAAATCCACATCTAGCTGTGTGCATACCACGATATACAGAAAACAGTACACACAATCACATCAATATTGTGGTATGAAAGAAACATGCATATATATACATAAATATACATACCAATACACAATACAATACCATTAGACAAACACCCGATTACCTCAAGTTGTCAATATCACACACGTGAGTTCCATGAACTTTCTTGAACTGTCCAATACACTTGAACCCCTCTCGATTAACCAACAACCTTCACAACACCATCATTCTTCCATTAACATAAAGTACCAATAAACCAAACATCACAATTCAACCACATTGGTCTAACCCAAGGTTCCAACACCCTTTTCTTGCATCAATAAGCTCTTAGGGATCACTCAAACACCACACAATCTCATACACTTCGGATTCCCAAGAGCCCTAACCGAAAACAACCTAAGGTTAAGCTCTAAACGCACATAATCCCTTCAAAACCCACACCCAAGCAACAAGAATACCAAAACACACTTCCTTAACCTCAAATCATCCATTTCAATCGGTGGATTTCGGCCAAAACTCGAAGATCCAACCTTACAACCGAAAATCCCAAATTCCAACCAAAGAAAATGGAGAGGGAGGAGTATAGAACACTTACCAACTTGAATCCAAGCTCTTGAGGTCTGAAAATTGCTCCTAGATGCCGAAAATCTCGAACCCTAGCTCAGCTCCCTCGGTCTCCTCCGTCACTCCCTCCGTTTCTTTCTTTCTTTCGCGTCTGACTAATCCAGATTTAAACAAATTCCTCAACTCTCACCACGGCTCCAGCACACCTCACCGCGGCTTCACCAGCTTCAGCCGAAATAACGCCACTGGAAAGCTTCTCGCCACGATGGCCCTGCTTCTCACCGCGGCGTGGAGCTCTTCTAGACTCCACTTGAGTCTTCCTCCATCCTGAACACAATGCCAAGAAAAATGACATGAGGGTGTTACATATGCATCATGTCATGTCATGCCAAAGTCATCATCATAATCATAATCATTGTCATCATCATCATAAACATCATAGCTATCATCTAGCTGTGTGCATACCACGATATATAGAAAACAGTACACACAATCACATCAATATCGTGGTATGAAAGATATGAAAGAAACATGCATATATATATATATATAATATACATACCAATATACAATACGATACAAATAAACAAACAACCGGTTACCTCAACTGTCATTACCATATGCACACGAGTTCAATAAGGTTCCTTGAATTGTTCAATACACGTGAACCCCTCTCGATAGCCAACAACCTTCATAATACCACAATTCTTCTATTAACACAATGTACCAATAAACCAAACATCACAATTCAACTACATTAACCTAACCCAAGGTTCCAACACCCTTTTCATGCATCAGTAAGCTCTTAGAGATCATTCAAACACCACACAACCATATGTCCTTCGGATTCCAAGAGCTCTAACTGAAAACAACCTAGGGTTAAGCTCAAATCATACATACACTCTTCAAAACTCACATCCAAGCAACAAGAATACCAAAACACATATCATTAAACTCAAATCACCCATTTCAACCGGTGGATTTCGGCCAAAATCGAAGATCCAACCTTAACACCAAAAACCCCAAATCTTAACCGAAGAAAATGGAGAGGGAGGAGTAAAGAACACTTACCAACTTGAATCCAAGCTCTTGAGGTCCAAAAATCACTCCCAATGACCGGAAATAGTGAACCTAACTCAGCTCCTTGCGGTTTCCCTCGGTTTCCTCCATTTCTTTCTTTTCCGTTCGTCCAAAATGATCCGAATTTAAACAAATTTCCCGATCCTCGCTGCAGCTCCAGCACACCTCGCTACGGCTCCACCAGTTTCAGCTAAAACAACGCCACTGGAAAGGTTCTTGCCGCGGTGACCCTGCTTCTCGCTGCAGTGTGGAGCAATTCTAGACTCCACTTGAGCCTTCCTCCATCATGTTTCCTCCGGTCCTGGACACAAAGTCAAGAAAAATAACATGAGGGGTGTTACATGTTGAATTGCAGTTCTCAACTTCATTGGATTCAAATATTTTTGAATTTTTAAAAAATGGAAAGAAAAGTAGAAAAATTGAATTTATCATTTAATTCTTCACAACCCAACCAAAATAAAATCCAAACATATTTTTCGGCTAGAAAGCAACTTTAAAATCCTATTCGTCTTTGTCATAGGACGCAATCATTTGTCATCGTTCTATTAACAAACCAGAACCTTCCCCAACTTTTATTTATGTTTGCGTAACCTAGATTTTTTTATTTTCTTTTATTAAAATTTCATGATGATTCAATTCATATGAATTAGCTTAGAAGCATAGTTATCAAAATCATATCGTTGACAATTTGAATCATAACAAATCACAAAATTGATGATTGATGGTATCAATGAATAGATAAATCAAAAGCTAAGGTATACAAATTCGTTGGCATGAAAAAAAGAACAAGCGTTTTATTTGAGGCCAAGCTGGGTTTTTTACCCAACTAGAAGCCTAGCTTGAGAAAAGAACAAGTGTGACATGATTGGGATTGATGAGGTATGCTTTTTTCTTTCTTTTATTGTTTGTTTTATATCTAATTATAGCAAAAAGAATGAGATATCTCAAACCCCAAAATAAGATGATCTCAGGTGCTGAAGATAAATTGATAATATTTTACAATAATAATAAAAAAAAAAGAACCACATGAAAACAATGAATTGATGTAATAAAATTGTATTGTTGTCAAGTGTTATTTATACCTCCTAAGGAAGGAATGATATTACCTTAACATTATTTCAAGATGATATTTCCTATTTTTTTTTCTTGGTGATGATAAGTTCTAACAATATGATCCTTTTGATGCTACATTTCATTTAAAGTAACCAGAAATATCCTATATCATATGTTGAATTGCAGTTCTCAACTTCATTGCATCCAGACTCCCTAACTAGAACGTGCTTTTCCTAACACTTGCTTTAACATGAAGTAATTGACACAGCTTATTAAAGTATATTCACCAAAATAAGGAAACTTTTTATGTTGAATCTAGAGTTTTGATGATTCTAAACTAACATTCAAGAGCTTAGAATGAAGATATCAAAGGAGCTCAAAATGGTTCAAGTGAAGAAGTTCTGAGTGATCTGTGCAAAATTTGTTGTAGGATCATTAGATATGTTTAAATATGGGTAAAAGACTTTGATTTGATGAAAAGATGTTTTAAAAACTTGATTTTATGAAATACTTAAAAAATACCCACCAACAGACGAAGTTTGAAAGGTTTACATTGAACTGTCATATTAGAAATTTGAACTTTGGCTTTGGAAATTCGAATTTTGAGTTAAAACTGAATAAGTTTGAAGAGATGCCTCTTTGACAGACGAATTTTGATTTTCCAAAATTTGAATTTTCATAAGTGTCTGAAAGAAGCTGTTGAGCAACAGACAAACTTTGGGTTTTCAACATTCGAATTTCAGATAAAATGAAATTTATAAAAACTGAAAAAATTCGTCTGAAACAATGTTAAAGTTCATATGAAATCAAGATCATATTGAGTTTCAAAATTGCTCACTGACAGACGAACTTTGAACATGGAAATTCGAATTTCAGAAGCTAAAGTTGTGAGTCTGTTGAAATAACATGATGACATACGAAGGACAGTGGTTACAAATTTGAATGTTGAAGTAAGTCTGAAAAGAGGTCTCTCTGACAGACGAACTTCACTCTTTGAAAATTCAAATTTCGAAGTAAATGAACTACTGTGCCTTTTGAGCCTGCTGTGGACAGACGAATTTTGGGGTTCCAAAATTCGAATTTCGAGGGCACTGTAGCAAATTGAAAATACTGTTCACACTTAACAGAAAAACTTTCTTCTTGAAAATTCGTATGTCACAACATGAAAACATTTTCTAAATTCCAAAACTCGAATTTCACTTCATGAACAGACGAACTTCAGTATTTCAACGTTGGAAACTTTAACCTTCGATTCTTCAAAATTCATCTGTTGACTAACCAAAATTCAAATTTCAATATGTCAGAAGCATTAAATGCGGTTAGTTAACGAATAGTTTTTCAGAGTAATCATTGGATAACTTCGCCAACGGATAGATTTTGTCTCTAACGAATAGTTGGGACCTAAATCTATAAATACAGCATCATTTGAAGTTGTGGGTAACAAATCAAACTTTGTATATACTGAAATTGTACCAAATCTTCTACTCAAAGACTTTTACCCACTTACTTCAATACTTGTACTTCAACTTTCATATTCACTCTATTCAAGAGAGTTTCATCTTTGTAAACAATCTAATCTTCATCTGGAAGATAGATTTACTTGTGAGGAGATATCACAAGGGATTGTAAAACACTTTGTGAAAGTGCAGAAAGAGATTGAGTGAGCTCTAGAAAACAGAGCACTGAAGTTCTACTGTGGCATTAGCAAGAAGCCCATTGAATTCTTGCTGAATAGTGAAAAATCTCAAGTGGTATCTTGGGGACTGGACGTAGGTCAAGAGGAGAGACCGAACCAGGATAAATATCATAGGTTTTCTTCTCTCTATCACTACTCCTTTATCTTACTGCTTTATACTCTGTTTTTCTATCATACATTGCTTTCTTCATTATTTTCACTTTATACAGAAAATTTTAATCTTCCCAATTCACCTCTCCCCCTCTTAGGAAGTCAGCCTAACTAACATTTTATACTTACAAATTAAATTAATTTTGGCTTATAAAGTTTTTACTTAAGCAACATCTGTAAGTTTTGATTGTCGCTTATTATATATATAATCATCTATATAGCAATTTATACTATTTACAAATTGTAAATAATACAACTTGCTTTCTTAAGTTGAAACTCAATGATCAAAAAAATTAAACCAATGACCTCAACCTCAACTATCATAAAAATGAAGGTTCATGGCTAGCAACCAGAGTAGTGTTCCGATTAAGATGTTGTAAGTTTCATGAGCGTATCACTAATTGTTGTTGAACAATTAGAGGTTACTCCTAAATTTTAGAAATGAAAAGAAATGAATCCTGTAGGATGATACTAATCTTACAACAGTAGAACTAATTTGTTCACATCTCAATGAGATTCTTTTGCTCTTTCTCTGTGGTGTTCTGCAACTCATCCACCTGCAACAAAATAAGTAGAAGAAGAATTATATCAGCGCTATTGATTTTTTTGTTGAGCAGACTTTTAATCCAAAAGGCTATAAACAAAACACAGATAAAAAACAAGTACCCAAAGAACAACTTTAAAATAAATGCAACAAAGTATTGTCGACATAACTCAGCCATAGAGCCTCACAGTTTATTCAATTTGACAATTCTTTGCATCCATTGGCATAATCTCCAACATAACTCAGCATCATATGCTTCTGTGTCTCTAATCTTGGTGGATGCAAAGTAATTAGTTTCCTCATAGCTTCACATTCCTCCTTGCTGCCACTCAATCTTACTCTCTTCAACTTGCTTCTTAAGATCTTCAATGTCAACCTCTGCTTACAAACTCTGCCTGTTTCTGTTTATGTCGGCTTTTAGCTGATTGATATTCAAAATTAGTGAAAGAAATCCATTGATTCAAACAAGTGTAAACTCAGCATACAGATCACTTCTAATGCATAACCAAACCTATTAAGACCAAAGCATAGCAAAAATCATGAGACATGATCAGTGTGGACACTACAGAATGCACTCCAATATGTTTAGAGCTTAGGAGGCCTCAATAAATCCTCAAACTGATCCTTTGATTATAGCAAAAGAGAGACTTGCCTTAGGCTTATAATAGATTGTGTAAGAAGTAGATCAATGTGATGGCAGAGAAAGAAGATTGACCTGCTATTCATCATCTCACTTAGGACTTTGACAGATTGGAAACAAGGAATATTACAAAATGGCAAAACCACTTTCGCAACTAATTGTTATCAGACTCTATGCCAAATGATAAGGCATTTTTTGTACCACACGAAGTTCATGAAAATGAAAAAGCAGGAAAAATGCAACAGCTCCAAAAACTTTTAATCCTTATAAATTCACTCGATTTTTAATTTGATTCTTATAATTTAGATAATTATTATTATTTTATGAGTTAAATAACTTTTAATTTAATTATTAGTATTATGTGTTGCCAATATTTTGTTACACACCTGAGTTAATTTTTTATCTCAATATTTATATTTTTTTTATTTTCGTGGTTGTAAATTCTATATATTACAATGTTAAGATTATATATTGTTACTTATACTGACAAGACTTAAACTAATATTAACAAAATTTTGACAATAAGAATTAAAATTATAATTTTTCCCAAAGCTTTATTCTTTAATAATAATAAAAATTATATTAAATAATATATACATGAATAAACCTATTTCTTATCTTCTAACTTCATGATAGTTTCATCGCTTTCTTCATGTTTTTCTGAACTTCTTTTAACTTCAGATTTATTAAAAAGAAAAATTTCCTTTTAGCCTCCACATTCCCAGCAGCTAGCTACCTAGCTACCATTCAACCACCAACATTCTTGTCACTCTCTGGACAAAAGGTAATTTCTATATAATTTTTTTGCTTTCAAATAATTTTTTTGTTTATTCTTTAATTAAGACCTGGTGAAAGTAGGTGCTGAGAATTTTGTTGATGAAAATGTGTTACATTTTTGTTTGGTGAAATTAAGTTCTAATTAATTATTATTTTAGTTAAAATAAATGCTGAAATTTGTTGAAAGTGATTTTCATTAACTCGATACCTTAATTTTTTAAAAAAAAAAATTGAATATTTATGAAAATGCTTCACCAATATGCTTGCATGGTAGTTTACAAAACTGATGTACTGAAAAATGCCATGTCAGTATGTGGTAGATGAATTTTGTGGGCGTGGCATAAAACAAGGGAACATATATTCATCATCCCATTTAGGACTTTACCCAGCCATTCTAATTGTTGTCATACTCTATGCCATAATGGTAGTATCACAAAACAGAAGTAACATTCAAAGGGATGCATATGTCCACATCCACAAATAGAAAGACATGACAATGATAAAGCTTTTTCTGCACTGCACAAACTTCATAAAAATGAGAAAGTAGGGGGCTGATGCAACAACTCTAAATATAGAAAACAGAATGATGACAAATAGTAACGATTTTCAAATAAACTAGATGTTATCCTCACAAAGATTCTTTTAAAAATAATAATTTACAAGCTTTTGTAAGATTAACAGAAGTTCTACATTATAGAGAACAAATTAAACTTTTATTCCATATAAATTCACGCAATTTTCAAATTGATTCCTATAATTTAGACAATTATTAAGATTTTATAATCTGAATAATTTTTAACTTAATATGCTGTCAATAATTTAGACAGTTGTTTTTTCTCATTATTTATATTTGTTTTATTTTTTGTGGACGTAAATTCTATATATTTGGAACATTAAGATAATATACTAGCAATATATTGACATGTACATCCTCTACTTTTGAAGTGGCCTTGAATTGTTGCAATAATTTTCCAAAAACACTTAGCAATATGATAAATGTTATAGTGTCATTAAACAAGATCAAGGTCAAGTTTATGCAATGATGACAACAACATATTTAAATGGGCATGAACTCTTTGCTATTTTTGTTGTTACATATTCTTTTTAGTATACCCTTCAGCGAATGTTGTATGTATTTAAATAAAATGTCGTATGTTTTACCAAGTTATAAATGCATATTTATTTTCTCCAAACGTTAAAGACTAATTTTTTGTTATAATAATTGTTGTATATGGTTCATGAGCCTTTTAATCAATGAAATTTAAGAGTTTAAGAGTTTGCGTGTGTGTGCAAATGTTTTCTGGCAAATTTTATAACATTGAGATTTATTAGGGACTGATTTACAAAAAATATGAACAACAAGGATTCATTTGGATATTATTATTATTATTATTATTATTATTATTATTATTATTATTATTATTATTATTATTATTTAATAGTTTTCTTTTTACTTAAAGATATGAATGTTTCTTATTTATTTCTCTCCTTAGTATTTTCTATAGAATATAGATCCTTAATTTCATTAATTAATGCTTTACCTATTCCGTTTTATTATATGTTTTATATATGTAAGTATGTATATGTATGTATACATTAACATCAATAAACGAAAAATGTTGCGGCATTCCAGCTTGGTCCAGTGATTTGGGCTCGAGGATGGAATTATTATCAGAGTGGAGAATATTCATATCAGTAAGCAAACAAATCCAATTCGGTATTTTTGTCTTATTTTGCTATTTGGCTTCCAAATAAATCGATTTTGGTTTAAGAAATTGCTATTTAGACAGATGCAATTTTTCATCTAGAGATGTATAAAGTTGGTTGTCGAGCTCCTTTCTTGAAGTAACTTGTGAAGAAGGAATGAGGTTTTCATTTAGAGAAGGTGGAAAGACTACGGGAGCTAGTGTTATCTGGCCCTTCATTTGATGATTTTATTGTAAATTTTTATTTAACTATTTTGGTAAGTAAAATACACTTTTACGGTATTCTAATGCTACTTTCTTTAGGGAATATATATAGTACTTTGTTTTTAGATTCATAATTGAAATTTAGGAAACATAATGACACTTACACTTATCGTTCTTGCGAGATTGGATTCAGTCTCTTGTAAATGTAACTACTAATTCTTTTAAAATTATGTATCTACCAATTTTGATTTATGGAAAAAAAGTAAAGGTGTAATTATTTACAAAAAGATCAAATTGGCAGTTTAGTATTTTTTTTAAATAGATTTTGGTTTTTGTCCATCGTTCCTTTCAAGATTAAGAAAAAAATAAGGAAGAAAAGAGTAAAATGTTAGAAAAAGAAAATTAAAAATTGGGCCTTTTATTCTGTTCTCTATTATTGGACTCCATCGTGGGCTCCAATGAGCTTCACAATGTGGTTTTTGGGTCCTGTATCATATTAGAAATGGTGTCTCTTGTGAAAAAAAAAAAAAAGATCAAATTGAGTTTGAACTGGAGGGACTACAAAGTTGAGTAAAAGCCCAACTTGACCTGAAATTTGAACATCGTTTCTTAGTTGGCACACATTAGCTTCTGATTTATGTATTCATTTAAATAGTTAATTTAGTGATTTGTTATGATATGCAAAATTCAAATTATCAATATATGATTTTGATACCCATGCTCATAATTCTCTTGTTGAGCAGCTTTATTTTCAGCTTTATGGTTCATATTCAAGGTTGAGTATTGAACATAATCAGCTCATATTTAAGACGAGTGCTACTTCTAGCCCTCTCCTCCACACATAGGGGGAAAGTTATGGGTATATATATATATATAGTTCACCCTGTAACTCAACGTGCAGATCAGTTCTGAAACATAACCAAACCCATCAATACTATAGCTAAGCCAAAAATAATTAAATTATGCACTAGTTCCTGACAAAATCCAATATTTTCTATGGGTTGTAGCCTGAAACAGAATTCACTCTAATAGCTTCAGAGCTTCAAGAGGCCTCTGTAATTAAATCTTCAAACTGCTCGTTTTGGTTTTAACGAAAGTGAAACATGCCTTCATTTTATAATTGATTGTGAAAGAAGCTGATGGAGAACAGAGGAAAGAAACTCTCTGGGTCAGGTATGAGAAGACTAGATGAAGATGTAGAGCTTTAACAGATGCATGCACATATATCATCATCAACACAATAGGAGGAGTAACTAGAGATGAATATTGGGAATGTGGCTCGTGGATTTGGCCATGAATCTGGAAGGCTGATCAATAATTGTGGCATAGCTATTTCAGAGCCTCATTGTATAGCTCAGGGTACTCTGCTTCAATCTTGATGACAGAGAAAGAAGATCTTGCCCAGAAAGAAATAAGAATAAAATCAGCCGCACAAAGAGTAGGGAACATCTATGCATCATCTCAGTTAGGACTTTACCCAGACTGATTGGAAACAAGGAATATTACAAATTAAATGGCACAAATAATTTTGCAATCTACTTGTTGTCATACTTTATGCCAAATGTTAGTACACAGGAAAGAAGTAATATTCTAAAGGATACATCCACAACCATAATTAGAAAGTCATGAGAATGATAAAGCATTCTCTGAACCACATGAACTTCATGGAAATGCGAAAGCATGGAACTGATTACACAGGAATTTCAAAAAAAAGAAACTACATTTTACCATCGCAATGATGGAGGGGGAGAAGCAAAATTATTATTTTAAAAACAAAATAACAAGCTTTGTGAGGTTAACAAGAATTATACAGTATGGATAACGAATTAAAGTTTCAATCCATATAAATTCACTCAATCTTTAATTTTTCTTTTTGGGTACATCACAAAGTTTTGAACCGTTTCCTTTTATGTACACCACCCTCACCATATGAGGTAGTCTCAAGTGGCTACTCTCAATTTTTAATTTGATTCTTATAATTTAGAAAATTATTAAGATTTTGTAGCTTAAATCATTTTTATAATCATTAGTGTTATATGTTGTCAATATTTTGTTACTCACATGAGTTAATCTTGTCTCATTATTTATATTTTTATATTTTTGTGGTTGTAAATTCTATATATTTATAATTTTAAGATCAATTATTGTTACATATATTTTATGTTTATTGACCAAGTGCGTTTTTTACTTATATTAAAAAAATTTAACTAATACTAACAAAATTTTGACAACAAAAATTAAATAAATATATAAGAATAAAAATTATTTATTTTTAAAGAAACTTTATTATTTAATAATAATAAAAGTACAATAAATGTTATATACCTGAAAAAATTATTTCTTATGTTGTGACCAAACTTTACCATTATAGCTTTATCCCTTTCTTTCTTTCCTTTTTTTTTTTTAATTAGGAACTGCCCCCTCAGATCCTCCTTTTAGCCACCGTATTGCCATTCAAGCACCACCATTCTTGCCCCTTTTTCCCAATAAAGGTAATTTCTATATAATTTTGAGGTTTGAACCTTTTTTCTGAAGGAAAAGATTTAATTTATTATTTTTTGTTTATTCTTTAATTAATATATACCAGGTGAAAGTATGTGCTTACAATTTTCTCTTATGAAATGTGGCTTAGAATTTTCTCTTATGAAAATGTGCTTACATTTTTGTTTAGTGAAATTAAGTGCTTCCTAATTTACCATTTTAGTTAAAATAAGTGTTGAAGTTTGTTGATTTCACTAAAATAAGTTCTAATAGTGTTAGTTTCCGGTGAAAGTGAAAAACGCATGGTTTACAAAACTGATTGTACTGAATGTGCGACATCAATATGTGGCAAACAATTAGTAGGGATGTTTGGGGGAGAATATGGACAGAGCAATGCTTAATTATTCTTCGGCCTCTCCTTTTCCTTGGGATTTTTATTTTTTATCCTGAATTTCTTTTTACTTTTTCCCAAATATCTATTGAATTTTGAGAGAACCTTCCATCTTTTCCTTTCCTCTATCTATGGCTTTGATTTGTCCAAACCAGAGAGGTGTGTTCATCAATTGAGAATTCAGATCAAATCAAAGAGCAGAAAGAATGCAACAACTATCCTAAAGTCCTTGAACCAAACGATCCCATTTTCCCTTCCATGCAAAGCTTTGAAAAAAAAAACTACAACAGCTTCCACAACATTCTGGTTACTATCCCCAAAAACAGAGCTAATGGTGCTTTCCTTAATTTTGTTTAGTTCTTTATCCCTGTTTTGTAGTATTTGAGTTATATTGTTGTGAAAAAGCTTCTTGCTTTTTATAAATACAGGCACCCAAAGACCTCACTGCTTTAATAGGTTCCTTAACCATTCAAAATATAATTTATAAATGCCTTACTAATTTATTGAAAACATTTATCTGATTAATTTGCATCAGCTCTATATTAAATAAAAAAATTAATATTTCATTGGAAGAGTATTAGTATAAAATAAAGTTAGAAATAATTTAAAAAATTGAGTAGTTGGAATTACTTTAATATAATTTTCTTTTTTGTTATTTAATTTGTAAATATTTTTAATTAGTATTGGTTAAAGATGTTAAGTATATAATTTTTTAAGAATTTATATCTTTTACATATATTAACTTATCTTAAAAATTTATTTATAATTAATATTAGAAATAAATAATTTATTAAAAAATTTACATATAAATATGTTGTTGTTTTTAAACAAAAGAAATACTGACTCCCTTCCCGAAGATTCTAGATCCATCCCAGTCAAAGAGTCAATAAATTTTTGGCGGATCAAATAGTTGACTTGCTCAACTTTCTACACTTTTATGTTGAATAGGGGATAGGGAATGAAGGTATTCTTACATCTATATATCCTATAAACATTAAGCATATTTTAGGTATCGATTTCTCATTAACAGGAGGGAATGATAATTGCACTGCATACTGGTGACTGAGCACAAGAGAAAACGTAGAGCTAGAGGAAAAGGAACTATGGCTTCTGGAATCAGAGATGGAGTTTGAGACAAACGATTAAGGGAGACAAAGAAGGCGATTGAATGAGGGTGAGAGTCACAACAAAGGCTACATTTTCTCAATCTCTTACATCGTCTTTTTTTCCTTTGTTTTGAGTGTTGAACAACGGCATCAAAATTTGTAGATTTTAGCTGGTAGATATCTAAAAGCTTCTAAGAGAATTTGTATGTTTTCTATGTTTGGAACTCATTGATAGATCTCGGTTAGCATATTTTGTTAGCTTTTAACCAAAGGAATCGATTCAAAATATTTTAAATTTTCCAATTTGTATAATTAAATCAAAAATTGAAAAGTGGCAAGAACATAGTATAATAACTTTTGCATTCTAAGCGTACTTAAGGAAAAAAAACATTTGTTTGCTGAGATTAATGTAATAAAAAGCATGAACACCACTCTGGTATGTGAGAAAATAATTTTATGAAGACTATATAATATTAAAATAACAATTTTAATTATACCTACTGGAGACATTATCTCAGATGAAAAAGAAACAAGTGCAACAATTTTTTGATCTTTTAAAATTGGAGAACTAGGTCTTCTACCACTTGTTTACACTTCCTACCATAATTTTCAGTGGGGTAAATATTGTAAGGTTTAGTATAATATAAGTTTTGATGATGACAAATATAGAATAATAAGGAACAAATAAATGCATCATATGAATATAATGTTTCTTATAGGAGTAAAATGTGCATTACCATGTATTTAATTATGGCTATAATGTATATATCATGCTATGCGCAAATATATCCACTATACTTTTATGGTGAATAACATAAGTTGGATATATAAACTGGACTAACTACTTAGTTTGTAAATGTAATATATTAAATGTAGGATGATCTAAGTAAAAAGAGTGAGTATTGGAATACAAAAATGGAAATCAATATCATGCCTCACACAAGAAAGAAGAAGAGAAAGGATGCTCCAAAAATTGAAGATCAAAAGGGAGCATGCCAAGAAGGAAATGACCAAGTGGAAGTGAAACTCAATATTTTGAAGACTTAGTCACTAAGTATATTTTGTTTCCACTTAGGTCTTGAGATGAAATTAATCTTTGAAAATTACTTAATCTTGTTACCATATGTTTTAAATGAGTTGGATTAAGTAAATATGATGTTAGCATATGTTAGATTTGAAAAACTCTGATTGACTGACGAATTTTGAAAAGTTAAACTTCATATACTTTGTGAAAATACGAACTTTGCTGACTGAAATTTGAAGTTCCAAAGAAATCACCTCTGACGGACGATTTCAAGTGTTAAAATTCGAATTTTGAGTCAAGCATAGTTAGCAAAATGTGTAAAATTCGACTGAAGTCATGACAAAGTTCATCTGATAATTAAGCACTAAAAAGGTTCAAAAACATTCCCTTTGACAAACGAATTTTGGATTTCAAAATTCAAACTTTAGAACAAAACTCAATGATTTATAATTGCATTTAATTAACTCAAGAAGTTTTGGGTATTAAAGTAACATATCCTTACTTTTAAACATAGTGAAATTTGATTTTCAAGAATCTAGAGTTTGACATTTGATTAGTTTTTTTAATACATCTCTCAAAATACATATGGTTTTGATGTAAAACTTATTTCATATGAAACTAGATTTAATAATATTTTTAAAGAAGGTTATTTCACTCAAAATAAAAGCCATATGAAAAAGTTATGGTCATTTAAAATTGAGCAGTGACATATGAATTTTCAATTTTGACCTCTTATCATTATTTTGATAATATCTCATAGAATAAGTTTGTTTTTGAAGTAACACTTCTTTCATTTGAAAGTAGACATTGAGATCTTTCTAACCATAGGTCATTTGCTTAATTTGGAGTTAAAATGAGAGAGTTATAGCTTCTACAAAATTGTCTACAGTGTAAAGTTCAAAGTTATAGAGGTTCTGCCACTGATAGACAAATTTCGGGCCTCCAAAATTCAAATTTTGAAAAAAAAACCTTTGTGCCAAGTTGAGCTTGCCACTTATAGATGAATTTTAGCTTCTAAAATTCAAACTTCAAGTCTAACAGATGAATTTTAGCTTTCAAAATTCAAATTTTGAAACTCTAGAATGTGAAAATACTTATAGAACAGCCAACAGACGAATTTCCACATCCAAAATTTAAATTTCGAAAGGAAAAACTTGTGTCATATTGAGCTGAACTCTGATAGACAAATTTTGGGCACCAAAATTCAAATTTCAAGAGCACTGTAGCAATATGAAATAACTGTTCACACTTAATAAAAGAACTTTAAACTTGAAAATTCGTATGCTCCAACATGAGAAATATTTGTCAAGATGAAAATTCGAATTTTAGCTTTGAACAGACGAACTTTGAAGTTCAATGCTAAAAACTTTAACTTATGGTTTTTACAAAATTCATCTGTTGACATCCAAAATTCAAATTTCAGAGTGTCACATACATTAAATGTGGTTGGTGAACGGTTAGTTTTGCAAAGTAACCATTAGGTAACGTTTCTAGCAGCTAGATCTTGTGTCTAACATCTAATTACACCATAAATCTATAAATAGAACATCATCTAAACTTATGGGAAACAATCTTAAGAGTGTTTATGCGAAAATGTTGCTACAATTTGTAAAATCTTTCTATCTCAGCATTGTTTGAAAAACTCACTTCAATAGAGTGAGCTTTCAATGTATTATCTACTCTTCAAGAGAGTTTTCATTCTGTAAACATTTTTTTCTACATATTCTGGGTAGAATCTTTGTGTGGGGAAACACTAAGAGATTTACACATCTTGTAAGAGTGTGAGACAAGTGGCTTCACAAGTGCCTATTGAAACTTGTGGGATCTATTGAGGCTTCACAGGTGCCTGGATCAAACCTGTGGGATATAGTGGAAAATCCCAAGTTATGACTTGGGAACTGGATGTAGGCCAAGAGATTGGCATGAACCAGTATAAATTGTTGTGTATTGTTCTTCATCTTCTTCATTCAATTACTACACTCAACTCTCTTTGCTCATCCATGTTTTTCTACACACTTAGTGAAATTGAGTTGTGATCCAAAAAGGGCGAAAATTTTGCATCACCCAATTTATCCCCCCTCTTAGGTAACCAGCCAACCTAACAAATATGTGTTCAAGTAATTGATGTGAGGCAGAGAAGACCTTGCCAAAATTAAGTAAACCTTATATTTCCCTCATATCATGGGCTTAGTTAACATGTAATCTATCATGGGCTTAGTTAACATGTAATCTTTTAACACATACTAGTTGGTGTCATTGATATCCATTCTAAAATATAACATGATCACTTATCCCATCACCTCATCTCAACTTACTTCTATTATGGATCACTAAAAAATAATATTAGCTTTCTTAAGAAAACAAAATATCATAATTGATTTAAAGTCCATATAAATAGTTCCAACATTCTCCCACGAGGTGGGCAAAGCTATTGATCGAATAGAAGATGAGAAGAAAAAAATTAGACATATGGCAAAGCTTTTTGTAGCACCTTACTCCCAAACATCTCCTGACTTGACCAAAAACTTTAAAACCTTACCAAACACAGCCTAAACATCTCATATTTACCTTCCAGAACATCAAAACAGCGAAAAATTCCACAAAACACCCCTATAACACTAGAATAGTAGAAATAGTGTCTAGGGCTGTAGCCATTATAGTACCACCACTACTCTGATGTTGTTGGACTCACTGGCACTGCGGCGCCCCATGCTGGTTTTATACCAGCAAATTTCAACAATTTGGAGCAAATTTTCGACACACATAACTTCACACTCTAACCTCCGATTGACTTGATTCCAACTCCTACAAGTCAGTCTTATCTCAATCTATCCATGGACACCAATTTCACATCAATCCATCTCTATATGGAGATTTTATACACTCAACACCATTTGAGCCGCTTTTGACCAAAACATAACACTTACAACTCCCATTTGCCACCCAAGGTAATTTGACCATTCATGACCATTCACACAGGTCTTAATCTACTTAACTAACTTGTCCAAAGAGGTTTCATCTCAAACGAACCACTCCTCTGATATTTGACCCTCTTGAATCCCCTTAAACTCACATACTTGGCCCAAAACACCCTTTGGGCTCACATACACTATCATACTGAAAGCTCCGTACCATACATGCATAACAAAACATCACATCTAACACTATTCCATATCAAAGTCATAACATTAACATACATACACATCTGAATATCATTACAATACACTATCCTACTTAGCACAACATACATAGATAATACAACCTACTACCGCAACCTGGATATTCCCACGTCCGAGACACTACTCCCTTGTCTTCTCCGAACTAGTGCCAGAACTTTTACCTGAAATGTTAGTTCATGGGAAATGGGTGTGAGACAAAGTCTTAGTAACCAGGGACAACCACGCACATATATATACATACATAACTCATACAATCTCATGAATGTAATATGAAATGGAATACATATCTCCCTCCATGCAGCTAGAACCACTAGCTGTCGTCATAACAAAATATTTCATATAGGTGATTCCCTTCCAACAATTGGTGAAAACTGATTTTGGTATATTACCAAACTCACCTCCCACTAGTGCACCTGCCCAAAGGTAACACTGATGTTCAAATCGTGGCTCTCCTTCCCCTTCCCACCACGAATTAGTAGCGATTTAGGGAATGTGCAGTCCACTGCGCACCTTTCCCTCCTAGCCATGGGAGACGATTTAGCCGCAAAGATCCCATCCTTATCCTCCCTAATCATATATCATCATATCATATCATATATCATATATCATCATCACCATCCGATCACCATATATCTCACAATGCCATATGGTGATGTTCACATCATATCATCAAATAATCATCATCATGATCTTGATGTCATGCTATGCATCATGCAATGTCACATCATCATCATCATCATATATGTAATCATCATCTAACTGTGTTCATACCATGGTATATATGAAACCATACACACAAACACATCAATATCGTAGTATGAAAGAAACATGCATATATATATACAAATGTACATAATATCATACAATATATACAATACAATACAAACACCCAGTTACCTCTAATTGTCAATTTCCACACATGCAGATTCCACAAACTTCTTAAGTTGTCTGACCCACTTGTACTCTTCCGATCAACCAAAAACCTCTACAATACCATAAAATCCTCGATTAACATATAATCCAAATTTCACAATTCAACCACTTTAGCCTAACTCAAGGTTCCAATACCCTTTCCATACACCATTGAGCTCCCAAAACTCATTCAAACTCAACTCAACCACATATATTTCAAATTTCATACTTCCACACATAATACCAACCTTGGGTTAAGCTTAAATCATGCATACTCTTTCTGAAACTCATATCCAAGCATTATAAATACCAAATCACACTCTATTAATCTCATTTCACCCATTTTAATCGGTGAATTTCGGCCCAACTCTGAAAACCTAACATATATCTGAAAAATCCTAACTCAAAACTAAAGAAAATGGAGAAGGAGTATGGATCACTTATCAACAATTATCCAAGCTCCAAGAGGCCGAAAATCACTCTCAATGGCCAAAATCTTTGAACCCTAACACTGCTCTTCGTTGCTCCCTCCATTTCTTTCCTTTCTGTTTGTCCAAAATGTGTCTAATTTAAACTGATTTCTTGACTCTCGTTGTGGCCCCCAGTAAGTCCACCACGGCGCCATGCTTTCGGCTAGAATTATTTTTCCAAAATTCATCTCACTCGCTATGGCAGCCCTGCTTCTCGCTGTGGCGTGGAGTTCATTTTTCCTCCACTTGATTCTCTCCTCTATCCTGGCCTTTCTATTCTACACACAATGTCAAATACACTTAGTTAGCTAGGAACTAAGTTAGTAATAATGTACTGGTTGCACTTTTGAAACAAATGTTCTTTCTATTGATGATTATCATGGCGTCAGGTAATGGTTTTTTTTTTTCTTTTTTTTGTTTCAGCACATTATTCTTCTATACTTTTGGAATAATAAAGATTTATGAATCATCCCTTATATTTTGCTTCTATAATTTTTATAATAGGTAATAAAAAATAGCCATGATGAAATACTAATAGGTTGTCCACTGTCTTTATTTAATATAAAAAAGTAGTAAGAATTAATTTATCGAACTTTTATAAATTTAAATTTAAAATAATACTTAATTTAAATTATTTAATCAATTTACATACATCATTAGTAATTAATAATTTTTTATTTACACCATAAATATATCAACATTTAAGAAAAAATTATTTTGCTTTTAGCTAAATGTGTCACCATCTAAAAAAAACAATAGATAATAGGAATTTTGTTATGATGAAAATAGAAACAGAGATATACTTCTTATAAAGCGTAAAAGGTTATAATGAAATTTTTATAGTTTACAAAATTTTTAATTAGTCTTTATTGTTAATAGTTTGTACATAATTATTAAATTTTTTTCACATAAGTACTTTTTAATGTTTATTTCTTCCCCACAGATTTTTGCTATATTCCCATTATTTCCAATTTCTCTATAAGCTTCTTACTTTTTTTTAAGTTGGGTTGGGCCATTCACTGTTTCTCTAACTAGCCGAAGTAGTTTGGTCAGCTCATTTGCCCTTATCTGTCCCAATAGGATGGCCATTGGGTCCCAATCACACTTCTTTCTTATTCATTCCTCTCCTCCGATATGTTAAATTTAGACTATCGCTCATAATTTGGTACTATAGACTTGTGTACATCATTAGGCTCTCGAAAAAGGAAAAAAATCAGTTGCAATGCGTTTTGTAGGGTTTATGAGCCTTTTGACAAATGAAAAACAATGAGTCGCAATAATTTTTCAAGCAAATTTGATTGGAAGGTAGTTTAGTCAATTAATGTTGACTAAATTGGCTGACTGAAAAAAATATTTTGTTGCAAGGTGATTTTACAATTAATGCTACATACCTAAATCAGGAACTATGATACCATGAGAGATTGTGAAATTTCAAATTAGTCTCCATATAGTAAAAGCTATTTGGTTATATAGCATGGACTATAAGGACCTCTCACTGCTAAAAAGTGATGGGAGAAGAGGAACAGGGAACAAAACTATATTTGAGTTGTTTATAACAAAAGTAGACAAGGATGCAAAGATCCAACACATACATGCACAATTGTAAACTTGTTAGGTTGGGTAATTAGACTCTTTCTATATACATGAGTGCATATATATATATATATATATATTTTGTGACCCTGTATTCGAAGTATGAATGAGAATAAATTTTTGTGATTCTATGGTCTTCCTCTTCCATCCTTTCCTTTCCTTTCCTCTGTGTATGGCTTCAATTTGTCCAAACTAGAGAGCTTTGTTCATCAATTGAAAATTCAATTCAGAAATGGAGTTTGAGACAAACAATTGAGGAAGACAAAGAGAGCGATTGAATGAGTGTGAGAGTCGCAGCAAGGGTTACACTTTTTGTTCTCTTTTTTGTCCTTTTTTTTATTTTTTTTCTTTGTTTTGGATGTTGAACAATGGCATCAAATTCTGTGGATTTTAGCTGGTAGATATTCAAAAGCTTCTAAGAGAATTCGTTCATTTGGTGAGTTTGGAACTCATTGATATATAGACCTCAGTCAGCATATTTTGTTAACTTTTAAGTTTTAACTAAAGGAATCGATTCGAAACATGTTATTTTCCCATTTGTATAACTAAATCAAAAATTGAAAAGTTCCAAGATATAGCACAATAAGTTCTGCATTCTAAGCATACTTCACGAAAAAAAAAACATTTGTTTGAGATTAATGTAATAAAATACATGAGCACCATAAGTGTGAAAATAATTTTATGAAAACTATATGATGTTAGAACACCAAATTTAATCATACCTGCTGAAGACATTATTTCAAATGAGGAAAAAACAAGCCTAGCAATTTTTGAATCTTCTAAAATTAGAAATCTAGGTCTTCTTCACCCTATTTACTCTTCCTTCCACAACTTTCAATGGGTTTCCGACAAAAAAGAGGACCGACCAAAAAGAGGATCTAGTTAAAATTAAATAAACCATAGTATCCTTTCATCATGGACCTATGAGTTAATGCCTACATTTTTAACCCATACTAATTAACATCTTAGACATCCAATTTAAAATATAACAAGATCATTTAACTCATTAGGTGAACACAAATTGATTCCCATATGAATCACTAAAAAATAATACTAGTCTTTTTAAAAAAAATAAAAAATCATAATTGATTAAAACCCACATAAAAAGTTACCACATTCTCCCAAGAGGCGGGCAAAGCTGTTGATCAGACAGAAAATGAGAAGAAAAAAATTTAGAAACATGGAAAAGCTTTTGAAACATACGTTCTTTATATATATCAATGATTAATTGATTATCATGGTGTCAGGTAGTGATTTTTTTTTCACTTTTATGTTTTAGTACGTTATTCTTCTATATTTCTAGAATGATAAGAATTAATGAATCATACCTTATGTTTTGCTTCTACTATATTTTTTATAATATATAATAAATAATGACTACGAGGAAACACTAATAGCTTATCTACAGTCTTTCTCATCTGGCCAATTGTCCCTTCATCTATCTCCAAACCTTTTATCTTTGACCATCTGACCGCGTGTTTCCTTTATATTTTTTTAAATACTGTTGGTTCATGGCATACATTAATTCATGCTATTTAAAGAAAAAAAAACAATCAATATAAAAAAAAGGGTAGTAAGAATGTCAGTTTAATAGTGTTCTCTATTTTATTATTCTCAAAATAATTTTAAAAAACTATTTTCCATAACAAGTTTCGGAAATAAGAAAACAAAAGAATCTGTTTAAATAATTGTTATCAAAATCATAACTAGTAAGCGTTAAATGAATTATTCAAAATTTATAACTTTGTTATTAATGAGGTAGGTATTTTTCATCTTTTCTTGTATTTTTCACAATAAAAACTGCATAACACTTTAAAAATATTCTAAATTTTCTGTTTTTCTATTTTTTATTTTTCAGAACAGTTTAAAAAAAGTCAGTTTATCAAATAAATTTTTTTATTTTTCTATTTTTAAAAATAAAAATAACTATTTTAAAAACATGAATCAAACAGACTATTAGTAACTAAAAATTTTAGTAAATAAAAAATAAAAAAAAACCTAATGCATCTAATTCCATATAGATTAAACATGAACATTCTCTACTAAAAGCATCATATGTGGCACACCTGATTTTTGTGTTGGGTCATTAATTATAAACATGTATTAGCGTAATAGCTCAAAAGTTGTTCTAGAACATTTTCATTCTAATGTCTTTTCTATACTCTCTTTCACGTGTCTTGATTTTATTGAGTATGCTTATCACTGTGGGTTAGATTAAAAATATAGGAACACCTTATCAGGCCTTGGGCCACTTTTATATATATATATATATATATAAATATATGGGAACACCTTTTTCGCCATCATGCATGCATAGCCAAGAATGGAACTCAAGGAATTAGATAATGATGCAACAACTCTCAATATAGAAAATAGAAGGATGACAAATGGCAGAAGTTTTCAAATAAACTAGATTTTACCCATGCAATAATCTGGAAGGGAAACGTAAAATTGTATGTTTTTTTAAAGGAAATAATTAAACTTTCAATCCATATAAATTCACTCAATTTTTAATTTGATTCCTATAATTTAGATAATAAATGATTTTTAATTTATTCATTAGTATTATATGTTGTCAATATTATTTCACTACCCTCCTGAGTTAATTTTTATCTTATTGTTCATATTTGTTTTTTTTTTGTGGTTGTAAATTCTATATATTCACAATATTAAGATAATATATCATTACTTATACTAACCAAATTTAACTAATACTAAAAAAATTATAATTTTTTTCAAAAAATTTATTCCTTAACAATAAAATACCTGAAATCATTTCTTATGTTCTAACTTTACCATTGTAGTTTTATATCCCTTTCTTCATGTTTTGCCTCAACGTCTTTTAACTTTAGATTTATTTATGAAGGAAGAAAAAGAAAAAATTAAGAAAAAGAAAAATGCACCTCCGTGATGGAAATGATCCCCGCCACCAGTTGCTTCCTTAGAGGCATTCTACATTTGAATACATGATTTATTTATGACTTGTAGAGAATTCAGTACCACCTCAACAGAATTTTCATGATTTTTCTTGAAATCATGTTATTTTGGTGCGTATATATATATATATATTGTTGATTCATAAGTGGAGTTTCATTTGTCAAGCAATCTTTAAAATTTCCAACCATTAAAGTATTGTCCTCATTCATCCAATCCATGTGGAACTCACCCAAATGATTCCAAGAGTCTTCTTCTTGTTTTTATTTATTTATTTATTTTTTTGTCAAACATTTCAAAAGTCTTCTAAGAACCTAGTAAAGGTGCAAAACAATAGGTTAGACCCGGTTCCTGTATTAACTATAGCCCAATACTCTAAACCCATTAGAGTGACTGGCCCATTCTTCACCAACACAGGCCATCTTTCCTGTTGAATTCAACAAACAAACGAGAGCAGTGGATACAGTCTTCTTTTATTAGCGAACCTAATTAATTGTTAATAGATTGCAGATAATTATTTTAACATTTCATATTTTTTTACTGAATAAAATTTTAATTATTTAATTAATTAATAAGTTCAGTATCGTCATTATTATATTAAGTTTATATATTATGGTGTCCTGAAATCCATTAATTTTGGAATAAAATTACATGCATTTTGCTAGTATTCCTTCTATTGTCAAGATCATCTTTTGAACTGAGAAAAAAAATCATCTCGTAAGAAAAGGGTGACGAAATTCATGGCAAGAATTTCAAAATTTCAAGTTTTTTTCTTCAAAATTACATGGTATAATCTCTACCATAAATAAATAAAACTTTTAATTTTCTTCCCTCAATTTCAAATATTTTAATGAACATCTCAAAAACTAAATGTTAGTTCACTTACAAATTAACTATAATTGATTTAAAAATGATTATAGTTATAAATTACTTTTTTTCACCAGACATAATTTTATAACTTTGAAGCATCCGCAACTAAGTCATTGAATAATATCTTGAGTTTATGGAATAAGAATAGTTTTATTATGTATATCTAAGATTTTTCATTCAAAAGGCTTACTGAATAATAGATATTACCTCATCTTTTGTCAATTCATTAAACAAGCCAAAGAGTAAAAGAAAACATCAATGGGGACTATTCATCTTCTTTTACTTCTGTCCATAATTTTTTAAGTCAAGTCATCTCAAATAGCGACAGTGTGAAAAAATAGCATAATAATACATATTCTTTGTTAGAACTTGAATATTGCAAGTATTACTTTTCAAATGTAATACTATTAAGTCATTTTCATTGATAATAAAATTATTTTATAAATAAAGAAATTTCCTGGACATTATACAACTCATTAATGTGGTCAGAAAGAAAAGGAATCTTATCTTTCTACGCGATCATATCCATTTATTTCCAAGTCAAGTCAATTTATATATCTTTGGCTTTAGGAAAATTGCACAATAATACAAAGCCATGATAGTGATGAAGCATTTTCTGTACAGCACGAACTTCATGAAAATGAGACAGTAGATAATTGATGCAACAACTTTAATTTTCATCTCATTAGTTATATTTGTTTTTTGTTTGTGGTTGTAAATTCTTGTACGTTTACAATATTAAGATAATATATTGTTACTTATATTGACAAAAATAATACTAAAAAAATTTTGACAATAAGAATTAAAATTATAATTTTATTCCAAAAAAATTATTCTATTATAATGATGATGATGATGATGATGCATTAAATATTATATATATCTGAAAAAAATTGTGTTTCTTATGTGCTAACTTTTAGCATTGTAGATTTGTAGTTTTATTACTTTCTGCATGTTTTTCTCAACATCTTTTAACTTCAGATTTATTAAACCCCAAAACCATCTTTTACCCACCGTATTCCCAGCAGCTAGCTACCATTCAAGCACCACCATTTTCTTTTGGTCCCTCTCACAGTAAAGGTAATTTGTATATAATTTTTGGTCAAAAAAAGTAATTTAATTTGTATATAATATTGTTTAAATTATTTTTAAGAAAAAAGATGTAATTTATAATTTTTTTATTCTTTAATTTATACCCGATGAAAGTTAGAACTGAGAATTTGGTTTTGATGAAAATGTGCTTTCATTTTTGTTCGGTGAAAATATTACGAAAATGCATCGTTTACAAAACTTGTTGGTTGAGACGGTATTTTTTCAATTCAACATGTCATACACCCAATCATCGTGGAACTCACCGAACCAAGTAAAAAAATTTTTTAACAAAATCAATTTATGATTTTATTTTAAAATAAAATAAAATTAATGTTATTTCTTTTAAAATTTAATCAATATTAAATTATCAATTATCATTGATAAATCTCTTTTCACTCAACACATTTGCAATTTCAATGTACCCATAAGTATTTTCTGCCCATTGTTTTAAGAATTCAAATTTATGATTGTATGTTATCATCAGAATAGGACCAATCTTAGTTTGCATGCATATTAACCACAATTAAATTAAAAACAACAACTGATATATTTTTCCATCAAACATGATATAACTATAACTTTTCAAAAATTGAAAAGTTAGTACGTTATTTCTTTTTGAATTCTCATTTAAAATACGATCTTATAACATGAGTAAAATGAGTGTTCTTTATTTAGGGAATAAAAGTGTTTTTTCAAACTTAAAATAAATAAAATTAAAATAAGAATTGATATCAACTTTCTATTTTGTGGTAAACTAGGAGTATGCTCACCGATAACAAGACTAATGTGCCTCAAAGTGCTAAGAGCGAAAAATAAATCCCTCCTAATTATAATTGCTTCACACACATAGGCTAGGTTTCCATCAAGCATAATTTTCCAATTCCAATCCATTTTTGCATTGGTTAAGCCCATCTTATTGATACTTATATCAATTAATGTGATGCATGTAATACAAATTATTAATCCTAAAAGTATTAATATTACACGTTGAATATTCAGATAAAAAAGTTAAACAAAAGGAAGAAGAAGCAAATGCCTAAAAAATTAAAGCGCACACATATTAGATGCTTACAGAGTCCGTGAGAATTTTTTTTAAAAAAAAATATTAATAAGTCATGGGTTGGAAGACATTTATATATATATATATATATCCTTCTATACAAACATAGAAATATATATATATATATATATATCGTGTGTATATAACTATTAAGGTTTTAGAAAGGAGAAAATTATCTTGTTTTTTTTTTTGCAAAAAAAAGTGAATCCAATCATATAAATTTAAATGTTGAATAGGTCTTACAACTCAAATGATGTACTTTCATATAGTTTGTTATTACAATTATTTTTTCAGGTTATCTACAACTCATTTACATGGCCAAACAGCTCAATAAGTCTTTCTACTCATGTTAATTCACATATTTCCAAGTCAATTCACATACCCTTATCGTAGAGAAATCGGCATATTAATATAGTCATGTTGAAATTAGAATACTCCATGCCATTTTTCTGAGGAAAAAAGTTCAAGGGAAAGTTTCTTATGAAATTCTCTACTTTGTATTGATGAGAATTGTGCGAGGGAAACAATGTTTTCTTACAATGGAAGGAGAGAGAGAGGGGAAAAAGATAAAAAAGGAATATCAAATGGTGATAAAGGTGGGGATAAAAACAAAAGGATATTATGTCCCAAACAAACAAATTTCGAGTTTTTTTCTTTAAAATTACATAGTATAATCTCTATCTCAAATAAATAAAGCTTTTAATTTTTTCCTCAATTTCAAATATTCCAACTAACATCTTAAAAATAAATGTTACTTCACTTACAAATTAACTATAATTGGTTTAAAAATGATTATATATTGCTTTTATTTTTTTCACCAGGCATAATTTTATAATTTCAAAGTATCCACAGTTAAGTCATTGAATAATGTCTTGAGTTTATAAAATAAGAATAGTTTTATTATGCATATTTAAGTTTTTTAATTCAAAATGCTCATTGAATGATAGATATTATATCATTTTTTGTCAATTCATTAAGTAAGCAAAAAAGCAAAAGAAGACACATATAGTGACAATTCATCTTTTTTACTTATGTCCATAATTTTCTTTGTCAAGTCATCTCAAATGGCAACAATGTGAAAAGATGGTGTAATAATGCAGATTCATTATTTGTTAGAACTTGAACATCACAAGTATTGCTTTTCAAATGTAATACTAATATATATATATATTAAGTCATTTTCATTGATAATAAAATTGTTTTATAAATGAGGAAATTTCCTAGACATTATACAACTCACTAATGTGGCCAGAATGAAAAGGAATCTTATCTTTCTACTGAATCATATCCATTTATTTCCAAGTCAAGTCAATTTATATATCCCTAGGGAAAATTGCACAATAATACAGTTTGTTAACATTAGAAAGATCCACATCATTTTAGGATTTCACATTTATTATTATATTTTATTACTAGAGTAAAATAAATATTATTTCACATACAAATTAACCCAAAAAAAAGAACAATAACTAATATATTTGTTTACCCTAAACATAATTATAAGTTCGATATTCCTGTATTAATATTATGTGTTGAATATTCAGATAAAAAAGTTAAACAAAAGGAAGAAGAAGCAAATGCCTAAAAAATTATAAGCACACACATATTGGATGCTTATAGAGTCCATGAGAATTTTAAAAAAAAAATACTAAGTCATGGCTTGGAGGACATTTATATATATCCTTCTATACATAGATAGATTGTATGCCAATAGAGGAAGCCCAATTCTCACCCGAGGAATAAAATGAAAAAGTAAAAGTATTTTTTTCCTCCAAAACATATAAAGGCTACACAATTAGTATATAAATTTTAAAATATTTATGAGAGTAATTTCTGTGTTTTGTGGTTCATAAAATGCTTTGTTATGTTTTGAAACTTTTAAAATAAATTATTATGTTTTGAAATTTATTTATTAACTTGGTAATTAGACAATAATTCATATGATTAATTTTTTTAAGATTAATTAATAGAAAAATAAAAGATAAACTCTGGTCGCCATATCACAGTAAATTCCATTATCCATATGTAGCTTACATTTTTTGGGTTTTCCATGGCTTCACGCCTGGTGGAATACGTAGTCAATAAATAATGATATTCAATCAGTATTTAAAATAAAGGTATTCTAAAAAATATTTAAATAACATGTATAAAATTAATAGGAATTCAAATAAGATATAATGTATAATATAAAAATTTAATCTCAATAACATAGCTCATTTTATTTTATGTTTGTGTGTAGTTGTGTATACTAATGTGTCACGTCAAAAGTTATAACCTAATGTCAAATATTCTTAACCAAATTATTTTCTATTAAATTGCTAACATAACATCCTTTAAGAAATTACGAAATGAATTATTTGAACGGCAAAGAAAATGACAATAATATATACTAAAAAATTTTACTTAAACAAAATATTGTTTATAATGATCACAAAGTGTTTTGTCTAATGCTGGGCTATATATTAGAGCATTGCAAGGGCTTGTGTCACGACCCAAAATCCAGGTCATAACCGGCGCATAGACTAAGCTGGCACAAGCCTACATAATCTAGTAAGCCTAACAGAAAAACTTCCGCAGCTAGTCAATTTAAATGAAAACTAAAATGAAATACCAAAATGCTTCCAACAATCAATCACAGTTCATGACTTATCTCAATCCTCATATCCACAAATAAATAAAAAGTAAAGAATCAATAAATAGATAAAATTATCTAAGTCAATAAGACTCGATCATAAACTCCACTATAGTAGTCACGTCACGACAGGATCTGTATTATCATAAAACTAGAGATGTCCTACCTAATGTCCAAGAAGTCCAATTTTCCTAGAGTGCTTTATTCAACTACCTGCTGATCTGAAAACATGAAATTAGGAGGGGTGAGTCTACCACTAACTCAGTGAGAGCATAAACAACAAAATGCACAGAAGGGAAGCAAAAGTCGCACAAGAGTTTTTTGAAAACAACCTTACAAGTATATCTACCTATATTTGAACTAATCATCTATATACAAAACACTTTTATACCAACAACAAGAGGTTCAACACAAAATACTATTTCATTCATCCAATAGAAAGGAAGGTTCACTTAGAATATTAAATGCTATCACACTAAGTACATCACAAAAATCCATTTTCCACATTCTATAATAAATAGTGGGGAATAACCGTCTCACAGAGTATAATAATATAATAATATCTTATATACCGCGGGAGAAATAGTTGTCTCACCTGATAATTTATATAATACTATATCTCATATAAATAAATGTGAGAAATAACTGTCTTACCTGTTAAATACTCATATTACAAATCAATTAAGCTCATACTCAAAATGAAGAAAATAGTAAAACAAAGAAAAAAAACAGTAATAATAAACAAGACAATATATATATATATATGTATAATAACATAACAGCATGTCCACAATATTAATTTTAGTGCTATTGACAATGATTTTCATCACTAAGGCTTATCTCATTAAAATCATTATAAGATTGCTAAGATTGAGGAACTAAAGGTAAGTTATGAAAAAAGAAAAAATATACTGTGACCGGAAATTAAACTCAGCAAGCCTTAATATCTAGAAGTGTAAAAAAGAAAAGAAGGAAAACATATTTTGAATTTGCTTCCCAAACAAGGCAGAATACATAAGGGGAATAAGTAAAAATTATTTGAGGCTAGGGGAAATGGAGAAAAATGAATGGTTACACATTACCATCTATATACTCACTAGTTGGAACCGATGGTATAGATCCCCTTTTTCCTCCCATTAAGATTTAATCACAGTCGTTCAAGTTTCACCGATATCACCTAAAATTATTATCACACAAAGACATTAACACATCTACTCAAATTTATCTTCTATCACTAATGGAATGCGCCTTTATATATTAATCATAATTCTCTTTATTTTAAGCTCCTACATATTTCACTAAAATTAAACCTATAAATTTCTTAATTGTTAAAAAGTATAGAGATTATCTTATGGAGTCATGAGTAAAAATTAAAGAAGTAAGTTTTGAGATCTATTAAACTTTTTTTTATAGAAAGTATAAAGATTTAATCTTTGCAGCACTCTTTTGGAATAATATTCAAGATAAAAAGTATTTAGTAATATAACATAATTTAATAATGTGTGGGGGTTTGGAAAAAAATAAGATTGTTTAAAAATATGAAACAAAGAAGAGTTCGGTGCTTTTTTTTTTTTGTGGGAGTAGAATATTCAAAAAAAAATTAAGTAACTATAGCAAATAGCCTTATAAACAAGGACAAAAGGCTTCTGAAAGGAAATTGACCAAGAGATCATCTAACAAATAAATATATCTATATATATAATATGTGGGAGAGTGAGAAACAATAAAAGAGAGACAAAATCTTACTGACATTTAGAGAGGGTGAAGTCAGAAAAATTAAGATGCATTTAGTATGATATTTTACTTCAATATTATGATAAAGAGAATGAAGCAATAAAGAAAAGGGGGTTCGTCTCTTACCTATTTAATTGGCAGTGATGTGATCACGTGGAGATGGGGAATAATTATGCAAAGAAAATCTTGAGAAGAGACACAGATATATGCTTTTAGTTTGAGACAATTTTGAGTAGAGCACGGAAAGAGAAACCAAGAAAAGAAGATAGAAACCAGAGAAAAGAAAACGAGAACTATCAAGAATGGTTAAATGGTAGAGTCTAGCAGCTGCGAAAAGTGTAATAAATTTAGGGCTCCTCACAAATAAGTTTAAATATAAAATCAGGATGAATATCTTGTATATTTGAAAAAAAAATTAAAATTTATCTAAAACATAAAATCAATTATCTTGGGAGGATTTTCTCTCTCTCTTGTTTTTCAATAAATATATATAAAAAAAATCCTATTAAATATTAAGATGACTCCATAAAATAACCCCTAAATCCTTAAATTTAATAAAAGTACCTAACTATCTATATTTATAATTAAATTTTTTTTATTATACCACCAAGGTCATCACAGCTTGTTTCTGTACTATTTTTTAAAACAAAAAAAATATTTATAATAAGATTAAAAAAATTTTCTGAAATCAAATGTTTTGTTGTTAGTAAATGTCTAAATGGAATCAACTATTCTTCTCACCTTAGTGAAATAGGCATAACTCATATATTTTACTTCTGATCAACCAAGAAATAGATATGCATGAAAGAATTATTTAGAATTGTTTAATGTGATATGTACTTACAATCCTATAAAAATTAGATTTTTTTTCCTCGTAAAGATGTATGGGTAGTTTTTTTTTTAGTTTATACTGTAATAGTAAGATATTAATTATGATTGTGAAATGATTGAAATAATTAATGTATATTATTAGTGATAATCACAGTGAGTGGGGTGACTTTTAACATTTGTTTTTCTAAAGAAAAAACACAATGAGGCTCTAAATGAATGTGACGTGAAAGAAGTAGAAAAAAAAATAGAATAAAAAAAGGAGTTAATCATAGTCTCTCACATAGCCCAAGGTGAAGCTAGTACTGTTGCTGAAGGAACAAAAAGATCTGGGTAGTGGGCCCCCCACATGATAACAAAATTGAAACACGTGAACGAAACAGTGAAACATGTACAGCAATTTGAGAGGTAAAGGAAACTAAACATGAATATCAATCATGTCAGATGTCTTAGTAATTATGTCTAACATTTGATTTTGAACTGTACATTAAAATTATTGTTTATGGTGAGATGTACATTAAAAATTTGAAATTAATAGTAAAATGTGTTTGTGTCAATATTATCAGGCAATGTTGTTATTAATAAGATTAGTGTAATCCAGATTTGTTATAATATAATTGATGATAATTAATTGATTATTCCTTGACTTTTGTTATTTTTCAATATTTTTTATTTATATTATAAAATATTTTATATAAAATATAAAATACACGTATATTATTTTTTTATCTGAAATTCATGAAAAAAACATATAAATTTCTCATGTTATTCTCATTAAGTAAATTATGCATGGGTATAGTTTTTTCACTAGGAGTTGAGAAGAATTAATAAAAATGGTAAAATTGAAATAATTGTATTTAGCATCCTATAAAGTGGACAAGAAATTTATTGTATAAAATATTTTATAATATGAATTGAAGGAAATAATTTATTTGGTATTTGATATTGTGAGTTAGCTCATCAGTGTCCAAGTGAGAGGTAACAATACTTTTTGAGGGGAAAAAGACAATTATTAAGGGCTTGATAAAAAAACATTTCTAAATAAATCAGTATTTGTATTTGGAAATTTAGTTTCCCACACTTAAAATTCATTTCATGCCGCTTGGAAATTTTGGTTCTAATTAGATATACTTTTCCTCTTAGATCATTAAGTTGTCTTTTTTCCCTTTTTTGAGAATATTCAAATTTATTTGGAGATTACTTCATTTATATGATAATTAATAGTGTTAAAATTTTGTAAATGTGGATGTTGCTTTGTCATGTCAAAGTTCATTGACATATCCAAACAGAAAAAGCATTTACTGAACGGGGCCTTCTTATTTTTCTGCTTATCCTTATAATTTTCAGAGTCAAGAAAAAGGATTTAAGGAAGGTCGCAATTTTATCTTTATGATTAGATCCATAATTTTTTAAGTCAAGTCAATATATATACCCATTTCCTGTAAAAAAAATGGTGGAATAATATTGAATTCTCTGAATAAGAATAGTTCACAAAGTTTTTTTTTATACAATTCATTTTATGATTTAATTTTGAAATTGAAGAAAAAAATGAATTTTTTTATTTATAAATTAACAAATATAAAATTACCAATAATTATTCATATATTTCTTTTCACATTAATGTAATTTTAGACTTTTAACGGATCTATCTGCTTGGTGCCTATTTTAAAGATAATGATCAATATTATTTAAATTTTATGAATATATAATTGCGGCAAAATGATTTTTTTTATGAATATAGATATTGCTTTATCTTTTCATAATTCTTTGACGTAGTCAAAGAGATAAACAAATAAACAATCTATGTCTAACTATTGAAGTTCTATGTGTCTGAATGACTAATATGACAAAAAAAAAATTAATGAATGATATCATCATATCTTTCTACCTATGCAACACCGCCATGTATATATGGGTTGAATACAATACAATAGAACATAAATCTGTAATTATTTATATGTAAAATCTATAAATCAACTCTATAAAAAATTATATATAAAATCTTCTTTCTTCTCAATACAAACATCATTTAACGGTGTCACATCCGAAATGTTATACGGATGATATGAAAACAAAAATAAAAGAAAAGAAAAATCAGCTTCCCCATCTTAATAATTACACTGCAAATCAGGTCATTTTAGATCCAAGGTAGAGTTTTAGGTAATATAATCTCATATAATATTGCATTGCATCTTGTTGTGCTAGGGGCTTGGGGGCAGTTCTTACTTGTTTTGAATTGAGTATTTGTGATGAGTCACTCATGTCAACAACAGCATTGCAAATCGGGTCTTTCTTGGTCCAAGTTATAGTCTTGTGTAATATAGTCTCATGGAGCAAGTAGATCAATACCTGTTATTTAAATAGACAAAATACATATTCTTATTTTCATTTATTCTCTAGGCAAGAACATCAAAAATATTTTTTTCCCTCGCATAAGAAATAAGTGAAGAGGAGCAACTATAAATATTGTATTTTGTCCAACCTTTCTATATAAATTAGAAAAATATGAAAAATTGAAAAATAATATAAATTTTCTTTTAATTTCAATTTGAATACAAATTTTTAAAATAAAAAAATACAAAAAATATATTCTCCAAATACAATCCTTTTAGAATTTTTAAAATAAAAAAAATCCTATCCATTTTTTTTAGAATTCTTATTCAAATATAATTTTTGTCTGGTAGAATTTAAAAAAAATAAAAAAGAGCAAAACTTCCCTTTCTAAATAATAAAAAATATATTTTTTATATTTAAATCTTCTTTTTATTTGTTAAAAAAAATCTTTTCAAAATTTAGGTGCTAAAAGTTTGATGATCTCATTTGAAAGTTGAAAAAAATGCAAAGCAAAAGGCACAAAGTAATAACAATAATAATAAAAACAAAGAGAGAGAAGCCAAACGCTGTAACAGTCGAGCGTGTCTGACCATCGGTACGCTAGCCCCTTTCCACTTCCATGTCGTGAAGCAGAGTGGCCCAAGGAGTGAAGCCTCTCCCTGTCATCACCATCGAGTGCAAGGCTTGGTGCAGAGTGAAGCCACACAGAGAGCCTCAAAGATGCAGAGACGAAGAACAAAACAAAAGCTCAAGGCTCAAGAGGCAAATTGGCAGCAAATGGGGCAGCGATACAAAAAAGCAAATACATGAGAAAGGAATACGGTTGAAAATTTACAAACCCAAGTCTGCAATTTGTTGCACAAAATCGGAAGATCTATTTTGACTTACCAGTTGGCCATCCCAACCAAGATACAAAATCTTTGACTATAAATAGGGAGGAAGGGGGAGCCCGAGAAGGGATCGAACAGAGAGAAGCGTCTGAAAAGAGCGAGAATTTGAGAGAGAGGTTTTTCCAGAGAAAGGAGGATTGAGAGGGAAAGTCTGATAGTGTTTTGGGAGAGGAGAAGGTGGAGGAAGTAATAGAGAGGAGGAAGAGTGAAATTTGAAAACGAGAGAGGAAAGCTTTACGATAAAAGGAGAGACCGAATGATCTGAAGTGAGCACGATGAACAGAGAAGCAAGATCGGAGATGACGGAAAGAAGAAGCTGAGGAGGATTGAATGATTCAGATAGTTCACGGCACCTCTTCATCCCATTCGCTACTCGTCTCCTGCAGTAGGTTTGAGATTGATTTCACAATCTGTGCTTAATTACTGCTTCTTTAAATTTTATTGATGATTAAAATGGGGGAAGTCACGACTTGATAAAATCAATCCATAATGGGGCTCTGTTTGAGTGGATCCTTTAAAGCTTTTGTGGGTTTTGGTTTTTTATAGCAGAAACTTATGCAATCTTGGGGCTCTCTGCTTGACTTGCTGAAAATGTCCATATGCTGTGCTGTTAGTATATAGTTGAATATACCTGGGTGGAGTTGGTATCTCATAGTTCTATATGCGTTGATTGCTTCAGTGGTCTCCCATGTGTTTGTTAAATGATCTTACCTTTACTTACGTGCTTGCAATTAAAACGATATTTAAGTCTCTTTCATTGTTACGGTGACGTGATTGGCATTTAGATTAGGGATCTCAAAATGTTAATAAAAACATGATATATAACTTGGCTGGTGCTGGGTGATTTTGGTTGATGGTTCAATACTTTGGGTAGCAAATGGAGTGGGAAAAGCTGATCTATTCTAAATCGTTGGCATCTGTCATGTAGTGGGGCATCTTGGATGATAATTAGGCATTTTGTGTGTGCATGGATTAATTATTTAGGTGGGGTCGAGATGCCATTATGGTTGTGCACGAGAACGAGAACGTGATATGGAAAATGAGGTTGTCTAATATTGAGTTATTGCAAGGGTGTTCTCATAAGAATACAGAAGGGTGGGCCTTTGGCATTTATCAGTTGACATGGACGAGAGTAAAAATACTTGCTTGGTGATCCGGAAGTATTGACAATCTTGGATTGTTAAGAATTTCATTTCAACTTGGGTTATTGGTGTGAAATGCTAATAGTTTTAAGGAGCTGATTGTGACCGGTTTTTTGGTTTAAATATAAGATCAGATTTTTAATACTTAGGCATGCAGAAAATATTTTGGAAATCCACGTGCCGTGAGTAGCTTGAATGACTGTCTGTCTACTGACTAATAATCAGCAAGGATTTTTCCCTGCTTAATTTTCTTTAAGTATAGTGGATTAAAGTTACAGTTTTGATCACCAATAAACCCCACGGTTTCAACTCAAAGGTTTAAGGTCTTAGTCTTACCAAAATTACAAGTGTTTTCATCTCTCACTGTGGAATGTGTCATTTTAAGTTCACTTCAGAATTTAATTTCTACCATAGGAACCACCGTGTTAAACTTAGTTGGGTGAATGTTTGAGGAGTTTTGGAGGAATGTGAAACCAAGCTTAACAAAAATCATGCAATCATAATTTGTGTCATGTGATAAGGAATTTTACTATTGAATGGCCCGTGGAAGATTTTTAGAATCTCCATATGTTTATAGATGATCACGTGATGTGTGAATCAATGGGATTTCGCCGATATGTCGGTCAATTTGTGCACATCAAATTAAGTTCCAATGTCCATTCATCCATGATTTTTAAAATAAAAATAAATTAAATAATTTAGATAACTATGCTGCGTAAGGTTATTAAACATCTTGATTATCTAATTCAACCGCATAACCATGGGAAATGATAGATTTCCATAGGTGTATTGATAGTCGTTAATCCATAATTTTTAAGTAAAAAACATTAAAATTAGATGACATAGATAATCCATATATCATGTGAGATTTTTTGAACTTTTGTGGTTATTAAGTTGATCACATCACCGTGGAATGATAGATTTCCACACATGTGTTGATTAGGTTGGGCATCTCAATCTTATTAAAAATTTTAAATATAGATAAAGTAGACATCAAACAATGAGAATAAATCATTTAATAATATAAATAAATATAACATTTTTAAATTTTAAGAATCTTCACATGTACTAAGGGATCAATCTATCGAGTGGTATGATGACTCTTTGCAGATATATCAATGATAAATTGATTTTCCCAAAAATAAATAAACAAATAAACAGATAAATTCCTTAAAAAATAATAAATAAATAAATAAATAAATAAATGCTTTTGGTTATTAATGAAAAGTTTGGTAATAAATCTTCCAAAAATGTAACTAAGCATAATAATATATATTTTATTTTTAAATTTTAAAAAAAAATTTTATCTGTGGAAGATTTTGGAATCTTCACATGTACTTAGGAGATTAGTCTATCATATGGGACAATGATTCTCTCCGAATATATCAATTACGAATTGATTTTTCTAAAATAAACAAATAAATTCTAAAGAATACAAAAATATCTTTAGTAAAATAAAAAAAATCAAAGTATTTGAAAATTAAATAAAATAAGAGTAAGTAAGATGAATTAAATTATTTTTTATAAATTAAAATACAATAACCCAAACTTCAAAAAATTGTTTTGTTGACAAAATGATAAATTATTTTTAATTATCTTGCTCTTCTGACAAAAATTAAAAAATACCAACCAATTAACACACATTTTTGTCGCGAACTATGTTGATTTTAATTCCTACCATAAGGTACATTGGCCCTAGGTTCTCATCCTAGATTAAGTTCACCTGTATAAATAAATAATTTTTTCTCTTATTTATTTTCTCAGTTTCTCTCTTTTCTTTCATAGTTTTTTACTCCAATTTCTTAATTTCTCTTATTTTTATATTTACTTTAGCATGTGAATGATAAACGAGTAATCAAAATAATTTTTAAAGTCATATTAATTTGCATAATCAACTTAAGATAACCATTCATAGAAGCAAGTGTTGTAAAATGCTAAACAACTTTCTTATTCACAATCGTACTTCCAAACCCAACATTTCCCTTTTTATTTGGTTTTCTAAAGATTTCTCTTAAAATTTAGGTTGCGACTTTTCCTAAATTAGCTTCCATTTTGAAAACTGATTTTTCTCTTTTTTTTTGTTTTCATGCCATCCATATCACATTTCGGGTGTGAAAAAAAAAAGTAGCATAGACATTACATTTCTACAAATGTTTATGAGGCCTTTCTATTCAATTATCTTCTCAATTTCTTAAATCAACCTCTTGATCTCCTCCTTTTATTTTAGTTATTCAAATTTTGGATTAAATACAATTTAGTTGCCAACTTACAATCTCAAGTATAATAAAAAAAAAATGACACAAGTTTTCTCCAATAGCATTCAAGTCAACGATGTTGTTTTTGTATTCTGAAAAATCAAAGTTGCAATGCTTTTTTGTTTTTTGTGAATTCTCCACCAATTTATGAATGAAACATCTCTTAGGGCTCATTTGGTTCGTAGAATTATTGGGAATGGAATGGAATGGAATTTTGTAAGCCAAAATTTTATTTGGTTCACCATAGGAAAGATATAGGTAACAATTTGAATTTGTTTGGTTGGACATAAGAAAATGATGGAATGAGATATAAATTTAGCCCAACATTAATTGCTCCAATATTGTGTTCGTAACGTAATTTTTTTTTATTTATTTTTTAGTTACAAACGGGTGACATCTTTTTTTTTATTCAGACAATAACCTTATATTTTAAGTTTTTACATATTTTTATTTTTATTAAATAAAAAATATCTAAGTATAAGTTTCAATATAAAAAATAAAAGGGAAACTTACGTATATTTCAATTCTTATTATTTTTTATTTTAAATTTTTTAAATTAAATATTTTTGGAGAAAAAAATCATATAGAAAAATTACACTAAATAACTTGTATGAATTAATAAAAAATTTTCAAGAGAACATGGGGTACATAATCTGTGAAGGGTATTTTAAGAATGATATTTCATAATTAAGGTCATTTCTGTCATTTAATCTTTATTCCTAGTGGTAGGAATAAACAAAGTCAGGGCCCAAGGTAGGAAAGTTAACGCCTAAATCTTTGGTCATCTTCATTCCCATGGGAGTCCAGATTTCTATTCCCATGTCCAATCAAAAAGTCTAAGTGTGGGAATAAAATCTGGATTCCCACTCCATGGGCACCTAGGAAATGAACCAAACGGGCCCTTAGTGTTTCTTTTTTCAACTGCACTCAGCATAAAATAAATGGCATTTAATTATTGGCAAGAATTTGAATAGTCCACATATTTTTTTTGTACGTTATGAATACTATTATTAGGTTGAAATTAATTATATATGTTGTCATCATCACTCTTAGGGAAGAGTTGTGCTTATCAATAACAAAGCATCTATATATAATACGGCCTATTCTTCCTTCCTCTACAATCTTACAGGCCTTAAACCTATCCAACATGGCAAATCTTTGTTTTTATTTCTCCTTTTCCTTGTTCTCAATCCTTTGTCTCATGCTTTGCCCCTCTTTATGTCACACCAATTTTACTACCAGCGATGAATTGGCACTTCTTGCTCTCAAGTATTCTGTTAAGGACCCTAACAATCACTTGTCTAGTTGGTCCAACTCATCTTCTTCCATTTGCAATTGGGTTGGTGTTACATGTGATGCTCATTATCAAAAAGTAAGGATCTTGCATCTTGCTGACATGGGTCTCATCGGCACCTTACCTTCCCAAATTGGAAATTTGTCCTTCCTAGTTGAACTTGACCTTCATAGCAACAACTTCCATGGTGAGTTGCCAAAAGAGTTGCTCCAGTTACAGAAGTTGGAAGTTCTTAACTTGAGCTATAATGAATTCAATGGAGAAATTCCAACATGGATAGGCAGCTTATCTACACTCAAACACTTGATTCTTCGCAGTAATAGTTTTGGGGGTACCATTCCTCCAAGTGTATCCAATTTGTCAAAGTTAGAGACCTTGGATTGGAATGATAATTCTCTCAAAGGATCCATTCCACTTGAAATTGGAGGACTTCAACAATTAACGATTTTACGCATTGCATGGAACAAGCTTTCGGGAAGAATACCTCCAACTATTTCTAACTTATCATCACTTGAGCTGATGTCTTTGTCCTACAACTCCTTAACAGGTATGTCTTGCATACTATGAGTTATGCATTTCTTCTATTTCACAACGATAAAGTTATAATATTTTTCTAAATAATGTTAGTCAACTTTAATGTATATGTTAGTGTGTTTTAAAGTAAGCTATTTAATATTTCATCTCAACATTGATTTAGTACAAATAGGAATGAAAGAGGAAAATACAGCTATAATATGTAGCTTTGGGTGTAGAACCAGCTTGTGAAGTACATTACCATATTCAAGTTCTAGTCTTTAATTAATTTCACTTGAACAAATTATGATGTCCGATATATAACTCTTTAACAATTATTTTTAATGATATATTTGTGATGATTAAATGATCTTTGAAATCCTTTTTTCAGCTAGTCTACCATATAAACGACTCTAAAAATCCATTTTTATCTAATGTGAATTTCTTTTACAGATCGCTCTTTAATGGCTGGTAATATTGGACAAAGCTCAACGTGAATGATACGTATCAAACAACATAAAAAAAAAAAAAACTTCTTTCTGATTCAAGTGCTTTATCTCATTTTTTTTTTCATTTTCTTTTGTAAGTAAATTTGAGAGTTATATCTTGATCACAATAACTTAGAAAGATCGCTTTCAGAAAATTATACGTGTTACTCATTTTTCTTTTAATACAATCTTTTATACTTCAGCACTCTTAATATTGCAGTTTTTGGGTTGTTATATTGCAGGAGATATTCCCAAAGCATTTAGTGATCTTACAAATCTGAAAATTATATACTTGGGTGTTAATAAGTTGTCTGGCCATATACCAAGAAGCATTGGAAACTTGACTATGCTTCAAGTGTTAGAGCTTGATGAGAATAACTTACAAGGTATGCTTTCAACACATCTATCATAATGTGTAACTTTCAATCAATTTTGTGGATTCTAGTCTTACATAATTCCTTTCAAAGTTGTTATTTTTTGTGAGCATTTAGGTGAGTTGTTTACTTTTCTTCTTCAACATTCATTTATCTCATTTTGTTTAATATCAAGCACAGTTATATTCTTATCTTTTAAATTATAAATGGGAATGAAGAGAATGAAGAAAAACAACACTATGATATGATTTTGGAGCTTCACATATGTACTTTATCATTTTAGGTATAAGGCATTGTTTTCCACAATCCTCTCATTTGCTATGAATTTATGGTCTACTAGTTAACCCCTTAGCTTTTCTATCGAATAAGCATGATTCTTAAAAATCCGTTTCATCTATATTTAAATATCTTAACTTCTAAATAAGCCAGTTTTAGTTGACAAGACAGGATTTATACATTCCAAAAGCCAATCGTCAAATTTTGAAACAAAAAGTGAATATTTTAGTTTTAAAAAATTTTTTTTTAATGTAAGCTCAACTATCTTCTATGATTATAGGATTGGCTAATAAACTGTTTTGGTCAAATTAAAATTTTGTTTCTATTGGTCAATATAAATTTATCTACAAAATTCTAAGGTTGATTACCATTCCACCCTGTATGTGCATTCAATTGATTAATTAGACATCTCTTAGTACAAAGAAAAGATACACGAGTTTGCCTAGTTGACATTAAAGTCATCAAAAGTGTTAATTTTATAATCTGAAAAATTAAAGTCACAATGCTTGTTTTTTTTTTTGGGTCAAGTCTACATGAATGAGACATCTCTTATTGTTTCTTTTTCAATGGACTAAGTGCAAAATAGATGACATAAAATTATTTGCAAGAATTTGAATAGTCCGCATATTTTCTAACAATATAAATACTTTTATTAGGTTAACAATTAATTACTGTTTCTTTTTATCGTCACTCTTAGTGAAGAGTTGTGCTTATCAATATCAAAGCATCTATATATAATGCGGCCTATTCTTCCTTCCTCTATAATCTTACAGGCCTTAAACTTATCCATCATGGCAAATCATTGTTTTCATTTCTCCTTCATCTTGTTCTCAATGCTTTGTCTCATGGTTTGCCCCTTGTTATGTCTCACCAATTTTACTGTGACCGATGAATTGGCACTTCTTGCTTTCAAGTATTCTGTTAAGGACCCTAGCAATTACTTGTCTAGTTGGTCCAACTCATCTTCTTCCATTTGCAATTGGGTTGGTGTTACATGTGATGCTCATTATCAAAGAGTAAGGATCTTGCATCTTGCTGACATGAGTCTCATGGGCACCTTACCTTCTCAGATTGGAAATCTTTCCTCCTTAGTTGAACTTGATCTTCATAGCAACAACTTCTATGGTGAGCTGCCAAAAGAGTTACTCCAGTTACAGAAATTGGAAGTTCTGAACTTGAGCTATAATGAATTTAATGGAGAAATTCCAACTTGGATAGGCAACTTATTTACACTTAAACACTTGATTCTTCGTAATAATAGTTTTGCGGGTACTATTTCTCCAAACATCCAATTTGTCAAAGTTAGAGACCTTGGATTGGAATTATAATCTTATCGAAGGATCCATTCCACTTGAGATTGGAAGACTTCAAAGTCTGAAGATCTTACGCATTTCAAGAAATAAGCTTTCAGGAAGAATACCTCCAACTATTTTTAATTTATCATCACTTGAGCTGATGCATTTGTCCTACAACTCTTTACAAGGTATGTCTTGCATAATGTGTTAAATGCATTTCTTCTATGTCAAAATGATAAATCTATAATTTTTTTGTATAAAAAATCTTTTCAATCAACTTTAATGTATATGTTAGTGTGTTTTAAAGTAGGCTATTTACTATTTTATCTTCAGTGTTCATTTTGTACAAATTGGAATGAAAGAGGAAAATACAGCTATAATATGTGGCTTTGCGTATAAAATTTTCACTATTGTTGGTCAATAGGAATTCATCTATAAAATCTTAGGTTGATTATCATTTCAACCCGTCCTACATGTGTATGCAATTGATCGAAGTTAGAGACCTCAATATAAAAATTTTAACCCAAACATTTTATACATTGCATGAAACGAGCTTGTAGAAATATATTTCCATATTCAAGTTGTAGTCTTTAATTAATTTCACTTGAACGAATTATATATTTGTGGTGATTAATGATCTTTGAAATCCTTTCTTCAGCTAGTCTATGATATAAACTACTCTAAAACACCATTTTTATCTAATGTGAATTTCTTTTACAGATTGCTCTTTAATGGTTGGTAATATTGGACAAAGCTCAAAGTGAATGATACATATCAAGCTACATAAAAAAAGAAAAAAAATCTTCTTTCTAATTCAAGAGCTTTATCTCGTTTTTTTTGCCTATTTATAAGTAAATTTAAGAGTTATCTCTTGATCACAATAACTTAGAAAGACTGCTTTCAAAAAATAATACGTGTTACTCATTTTTCTTTTAATACAATCTTTTATACTTCAGCACTCTTATTAATATTGAAGTTGTTGGGCTGTCATATTGCAGGAGATGTTCCCAAAGCATTCAGTGATCTTACAAATCTGAAAATTATATATTTGGGTGTTAATAAGTTGTCCGGCCACATACCAAGAAGCATTGGAAACTTGACTATGCTTCAAGAGTTAGATCTTGCTGGGAATAACTTACAAGGTATGCTTTCAACACATCTATCATAATGTGTAACTTTCAATCAATTTTGTGGATTCTAGTCTTACATATTTCCTTTCAAAGTTGTTATTTTTTGTGAGCATTTAGGTGAGTTGTTTACTTTTCTTCTTCAACATTCATTTATCTCATTTTGTTTAATATCAAGCACAGTTATATTCTTATCTTTTAAATTATAAATGGGAATGAAGAGAATGAAGAAAAGCAACACTATGATATGATTTTGGAGCTTCACATATGTACTTTATCATTTTAGGTATAAGGCATTGTTTTCTGCAATCCTCTCCTTTGCTATGAATTTAGGGTCTACTAGTTAACCCCTATCTTGTCTACCGAATAAGCATGATTCTGAAAAAATCCGTTTCATCTATATTTAAATATCTTAACTTCTAAATAAGCCAGTTTTAGTTGACAAGACAGGATTTATACATTCCAAAAGCCAATCATCAAATTTTGAAACAAAAAGTGAATATTTTAGTTTTAAAAAAAAAAATTTTTAATGTAAGCTCAACTATCTTCTATGATTACAGGATTGGTCTCATTATGCTAATAAACTGTTTTGATCAAATTAAAATTTTCATTTCTGTTGGTCAATATAAATTTATCTACAAAATTCTAAGGTTATTACCATTCCGCCCTGTATGTGCATTCAATTGATCAAAGGTAGAGACCTGAAGCTAAAAATTTTTAACCCAAACATTTTATACATTGCATAAAACCAACTTTGTAAAAGTGTATTTTCATATTCAAGTTATTTTCACATGAACAAATTAAAGAATGATTGTTACATATATTTTCAAAGAGAATCAATCAGCATCTTCAATGACTTTATCATTTATAAGTTGCTAAATGATACATAAATACCTACAATGTTATTACTTGAAGTAAAAAGCTAGAAAAGACTTTTGTTTTAATTATTTATATTATGTCTGTTATTTTTTATTAAAAGGAAAATATATAGGACTATTGAAATCCAAAATATTTTAATATAGGACATAGTAAATATAGGTACTTATGGTGACTCTTCACTCATGCATCAATTAATTGTCTATGCACACACATCGAGCCTTAGTCCCGCGTGGCATACTCCAAAAAAAATTATAAAGAAATAAGAATCAAATTAAAATAAATACATGTAAAAACACAAGTAAGGACCTTCGTTTGTGAGAGAGGGTGTACGCATGCAATCCAATTCAACATCATTCAATATCTACAACACATAATTAATGTATCATCATGAGAAAAAGAGAAGACATTTCAGAACCCGTAGGCATCCACAAGCTTTCTTCCTCATCAGTTCCCTAATCGGTTGTGTGTCGGCCTCATGTCTTTGGCTCACCAAGCCATTTGTCTCATACATACCACAAAAGGAGAAACAAAGAATACCAGAATCTTCTCAATAGTTGTAAACATCCACATAGAACCTCTAGTAATGATGAAGTCCAAACAAACTCAAATAGATAAGTTGAATAAGGAAAGATTGTTTCACGTCCTTAAACAACCCACACAAAACATGTATGATTTTAACAATATGCTGGATAATGTTCATGTTTGAAACCAAGCTTCACAAAAGTTCAAAGCCTTAGGCAACAAAATCACGTATAGGACCTTTAAGCCACTGTAAAATTATGCAACTAGGGAATATTCCAATAGGAAGCTTCTAATGACTCCCACCAAGGCATCCAATCCGTAAATAAAATATTACCCCAACCTATTAACTCAAACAATGAAGCTTGAATCAAGACTTATATGATCAGATTTATTCCTGATGCAAAGTCTATCCCTTAAAGTAGGAACCTAGGCCAATAAAAACAAAGAGAACAGCTTACACACACATAAACCAATAATGGGAGTTAGCAAACTTTAACCATGAGTGAGACAAACATGTCTATTGGGCCATTTAACAATGAAGATCTTGACTTAACTTTATGTCCAGAAAATATCCACGTTAGCAATGAGTGAACCTCATTTAGGTATTTTATCAAACAGTTGGTTAGCATGCTCTAAAGGAGGTACAGGACATGATATGTCCTTTTTCCTCTCTAACATTAACACCCAAATGAAAACCAGTAACAACAATAATCAACACACTAAGCATTATAACAGAACATTATTAATCTTTTCAATACTCTAGAACTAAACATTGCATATTAAGTCAGGACAAGATGTCATTACCCTTCGGTACTCTCATAACTGGGTGCTTCTTCCTCCATCTCACAAACTCCATCTTCTTCTCAATCTCGTGTTCTGCTTCTCGTCTCTCTTCTCCCTGTCTCTCAAGCGCTCTTTTCCTCCAATTTCTCCTCCTCTCTCCCTCTATTTTCCCCTAATTTTGTCTCCATTGCTCCCCTCTGTTTCTGAACTCTCTCCTCCTCTTGAGGCTCTCTTTGGCCCTTTGTTTTTCCCCAAATCAGCCTCCCCCTTTATCCTCAATCCTTAGCTCCTTTATATAAACCGAACACATTGACTGGGGTGGGTTTTAGTCATCAAAGGATTAGAAAGAATCAATCTACTTACTACTATCAATTCACCACTTGAACCTCGAACCCATGGCCTCTTCTTCATTTTCATCTCTATGTCTCTGTCTCTCCTCCTTGCTTCATTCCTCTACACACTACCGTCCCTCTGTCTCATTTGTAGATTGACATTGACAAGTGAGGGGAAGGAAAGAGATAAGGCGGTCAACCACTAGCTTTCTCTCTTTTCTCTTCAATCACCATGCCTCGTCCTTCTCTCCTTGTGCCACTTTGCTTCACGACATCAAAAGGGAAGGGGCTGGGGATACTTGGAGTGGTGATTCACCGTTTGATTTTTTTTTTAAATTTCTTTTTATTTTAAGGAGCTCCAAATTAAGATATCATGAGATTTTTTTATTTTAGAAAATAAGTACATACTTATTTTCAAAAAGCTTAAGACATATTTTTTTATTTTCCCTAAAATAAAAGATGATTTAAAGGATAAGAAATTAACTTTTTCAACCCTCTCAAAATCCAATTTTTATTTTCTAATAATTTTTTATTTTTATAAATAAGTGATAATTACTAAATTTATTCGAACTAAAATAGGCTTTTTTTTCCCAATTTTTTTTATTTATTTTTAGAAAAACCTTGCAACTTTTGGTTTTTACATTATTTTTTCAATTTTTATTTATTTTTAAAAAATACTCAAATAAAATACGGTGTACAGTTACACCTATGAAAATTTTAAACTTAGTTTTTCATAAGTTGTCAAGCCACATACTAAGAAGCGTTGAAAGCGTGAATATAGTTCAACAAGTAGAGCTTGATCACAATAATTTACAAGGTATACTTCCAACAAATCATACTTTGTAACTTTCTACTGGTTTGGTGAATGTTAGTTATATGTGTTTCCTTTTAAGCGTTGAAATCTAATGCTAGTTTGGACATTTCCCAAGTAGCTCTTTGTTTGGAGAAAGCCATTTCGTTTTTGGAAGAGTCTAAGAAAATACAATTGTTATGCGTAAGAATAATTCTTCGAATTCATTTAATTGATGCTATTTAGGACATGCCTCATGTAGATTTTTTTTTTTGGTTTGGAAAGCCAATTTTTATTTGGAAAAAAAACTAAGAAAATACAATTTTTTAATGATGTCAAATCCATTTAAAAGAAAAAAAGTTTAATGCATGTGAAAATTTTTAGTTAATTTCTTTTTCAATTGATTTCTACAGTCTTTTTTTCTTCTTTTTTTTTTTTTCTAATCTACAATCATCATGATAATTTTAACTAAGATGCATAAGACTTTTTATCTATCAGTAAATAAGTACAACTCATTTCTTTTCAGTCACATAGATTAGGCTGGTAGAATGAAAATGTGAATCGCTACTAAAACCATGAATTGAAGCTCCATATCGATGATGTGGCAGAATCTTAACCATTAATTCATGAATGGATCAGATTGAACATTCAAAAGTCATATATTGAATGACGGAAAAATTGATATTGAATAAATATTAAATAAGTTGCTAATTTAACATCTTTGTCTTAAAAAAAATGGATAACTTTTTCCATAAAAAAATTATTATTTCATTATTCTTTTTTTTAAATAACAAAAATTTTTCATATCATATGAACTCTCAAATCGAATCCAAATCATTCAGTGGATACATATCAAGTGTGATTGGAAACTTGACTAGGTTTTAAAAATTATATTTACACCGCAACCTTTTCACATGTATGTTCTTTGAACTATTGCAAATCTCCTACTCTATGTTCTTAACAAATATATTATAAGTGCAATTTGGTGCATTGAGAATGCTCAAAAGTCAAAACCGTGTCAATAAGCCCATTAAAAACTTTATTGAGGTTCAAGAGCTATATACTTTTTTTCTCCTTTTATATGCAAGTCTGAAGATATATTTTGATCACTATAACAAAAAAAAAAAACAGTTTTGATTAAAGAAAAAAAAATTCAAGAACAATTGTGTGATGATGTTGTATCTATAAATTTTTTTCCTTGAAAAGAGTTAACTACTGGGTCTTACTGAAATAAAATCCATGATAGGAGAGAGACTGAAGAATCCCAAAATAGATGTCAATAAGTGCCAATAAATATGGCCATAATTGTTTTTCTGGGTTCACTGTAGCTTACTCTCCAACTCCTAATTTTACACTATGTGGAACAAACTTTCTAAAAGAATTGTTCGTAATAACTAAATATTTGTAAACAAATATGGCTTTAAAAGTATATTTGTGAAAATTCAATATTTTTATTTAAGAAAGATAAAATAATTAAGTGGTCATTAAATCATTTTTAAAGAATCTTTCGACGGCTATATTTTGCCAAATTCCTTTTGTAGTTATGTCACATGTTGGTATTATAATATATGTGCATTCAATTTTAATATTATATCAGAGCCATATATTTATACATGTGCATTTGTTTTCAATATTATATTAAAATAAAATGTTATATTGTAAATTCATATCTGTGTTAGAATTTTTGTTTTGATATATATAATCATATGCGGTAAAGAATGATTCTTCAGTTACTAATATTTAGTAGATGTTGTTTATTAGATCTCAAGACTTTTTAAAATTACTTCTTTATTTGTTTGAAAAGGACTTTTGTCTTTATTAGAACTTAAGACTTGTCAAACTGTGGATGTTGGGCTTTTGAACATGTTAATATATATTTATATGTAACGATGTCATATTTTACCGAATCATTTTTCTACATATTCGTATTTATAATAAATTGTGCATTTCAATATTATATTAATATGTTAATTATTTTTTATTTTTGTCTAATCATTTATGCTAAAAAATGATTCTTTAGAAACTATTTTTTAGTAAATACTAGTTAAGACTTGTTAAATCTGTGTAATCATTTTATAAATTTAAAATATTCTTTTATATAATTTCAATCAACTTTAATGTACATGTTAGTGTGTTTTAAAGTAAGTTATTTACTATTTCATTTCCAATGTTCATTTAGTAAAAAAAGGAATGAAAGATAGAAAAGTACAACCATAATATATATGTGACTTTTGGTGAAATTAAAATTTTCGCTTTCGTTGGTCAATATAAATTCATGTACAAAATTCTAAGGTTGATTATCATTTTAACCCGTCCTATATATGTATTCAATTGATCAAAGCTAGAGACCTTGAGCTAAAACTTTTTAACTCAAACATTTTATACATTGCATGAAACCAGCTTTGTAGAAGTATGTTTCCATATTCAAGTTTTTTTTACATGAACAAATTATGATGTCTGCAGTTATTCTTTAATGATATATTTGTGATGATTAAATGTTCTTTGAAATCCTTTCTTTTGCTAGTCTACCAAATAAGTATGACTATAAAACACGATTTTTATCTAATGTGAATTTTCATTTACTGACCTCACCTTAAAATGAGTATATTATGTATATTGTTTCACTTTATATATATATATATATAATTTTTAAAAATATTATCTAATTATACATAATTTATCATTTCTTTATTTTTTAAGTTATAAATTATTTTGAAAATTAATTATGATAAATATTAAAAATTAAATTAATAATAGAAAACATATTATTTTTCAAAAATTCCCCCTCCCCCAACAATATTTAGACTGCCTCTGCTCGTTTCTAGCTCCTGTTATTAGCACCAACACTTATTGGTAGTATTCTTATCTTTCAAATAATAAATGGGAATGAAGAGGAAAAGCAGCACTATCATATGACTTTGGAGTTTCCCATATGTACTTCATCATTTTAGATATTAGGCATTGATACCACAATCTTCTCCTTTGCTATGAATATGCATAAAAGAGAGCTTGGGTCTACTAGTTAACCCCTTAACTTGTCTACTAAATAAGCATGACCCTCAAAAATTCCTTTAAATGATATCTTTTAAAAATAAGCCTATTTAGTTGACAAGGTAGGAAGAAACTGAGGCCCATATTCTTTTTTCTTCATGTCATTATTGTTCATAAACAACTCCTAATTTTAAATTACATGGAACGAACTCTCTATATAACTGTTTGTAGCACCTTAATATTTGTAAACAATTATGCCTTCAAAGGTATATTTGTGATAATTAAATATTTTTATTTAAGAAAGATAATATAATTAAGTGATCATTAAATCGTTTTTAAAGAATCATTTGATTGCTATATTTTGCTGAATTCCTTTTCTACTTATGTCACATGTTGGTATTAATATATATGCATTCAATTTTAATATTATGTTAGAGGCATATATTTATACATGTGCATTAATTTTCAATATTATATTAAAATAAAAAGTTATATAATAAATTCATGTGTGTGTTAGAATTTTTGTTTTGATATATATAATCATTTACGCTAAAGAATGATTCTTTAGTTACTGCTAACATTTAATAGATGTTGTTTATTAGATCTAAGGACTTTTAAAAATTATTTCTTTATTGTTTGAACTCCATTTTTTTGTTTGCTAAACTGAACTCGATTTTTTCTCTCTATTAGAATTTAAGACCCATCAGTTCATTAAGAAAAAAAAAAAGAACTTAAGACTGGTCAAACTGTGGACCTTAGGCTTTTGAACATGTTAATATATATATAAAAAAATTTGTGAAATGATGCCATATTTTACTGAATCACTTTTGTACATGTTGGTATTTATAATTAAATGTGTATTTATTTTAAATATTATATTAACATGTTAATTATAAATCTGTGTATATGCTAGAATTTTTTTTTATTTTTATCTAGCTATTTACGCTTAAGAACAAATTTCTAGTAACTATTTTTATGGCAAATACTAGTTAAGACTTGTTAAAAGTGCTCCTTTATTTGTTTGGAAAGTCAATTAAAAAATAGAAAAAAAGAACAATTTTTTAATGACATTGAACTGATAGAAATTTTTTGTGAAGTTTTTTTTTAGGCAAAGTTCATTTCTTTATTTACAAAGTTTATTTCTTTACATATGACAAATATAAATGACTTTTTTTATTTAACAAAAATGGAAGTAAATGAGTTTGGGCCGGGATATATGTCGAACCCGTTTCAACCTTTTTTTTATCCACGAAAGGCTTCAAAACTTGAAAACTATAATGTGATGACAATTTCTCATGTTTATTGTCTGGGAAAAAAATTGTTTATCATAATCCATTGTAAATTTTCTTTTTCTTTAAATTAGAAACGACTATAAAAGTTCTATAATATGTAACTTTGCGCACAGTTTTGGTTTCCATTGGTCAACCTAAATTCATCTTATTTCTTGGAAAATATATTTTATTTTCACTTTTATGCTTTGGGTTTAGTCAAAATAATACAAAAAATAGAAAACCTTTATTTTATATTCTCATTTATATGAAATTCTTCTTTAACAAATTGAATTATATTTATTAAAAAACAAAACTCAATATCCCATAATAAATATCTATTTAGAAGAAAAATATCTTTTTGTTTGTTTGGGAAGCTGGATTTAGGAGAAAAATATAAAAAAAAACTTGTGTGTTGCTATTGATGTTGACTATATAATTTATTAAAATCTATGATGGTCTTTTTGTTTTTTTTTTTTGAATGATGGTTTTTGATACATTATCATTTTGACCCATGCTAGAATCTTAGATGTAAGGCAACAATTAAAATGTGTTTATATATTAATATCAAAGACAATAAGTGCCAAGAAACATTACCATCATTTTTTTCTCTTGCTTCAAAATGAGAAGTTCACGCTCCAGCTTTGTATTTCATTCATCAATGTATTTGTACTTATTAAGTAAATATCTGTAACAAGCATACCCTAAAAATTCATATTTGTACTTGATTTGAGAAAGTCAAATTAATCAAATGTTCTTTAAATCTATTTTATATAATCTTTTGGATGTCATATTTTACTCAATCCCTTCAGCAGTTATGCCACATGTTGTATTCATATATGTGCATTTATTTGCAATATTATATTAAAATGTTATATGATAAATTCATGTGTGATAGAATTCTTGGTTTGATATATAATCATTTATGCTTAAGAATGATTCTTTAGTTACTATTATTTAATAGATGTTGTTTATTAAAACTTAGGACTTGCTAAAATTTTTTCTTTATTTGTTTGGAATGACATAATTAACACAATTAACAAATCAAGCACGCCATCAATGGTGGCATCATGGAATTAATGTACTTGAAGGTTCAGTAACTTGAGAGAGGCAATCAACGACAGAAAGCTGAATCATCCATGGTTCACATATGTTTGTGTGTTTTCTAGTTATATATCAATTGCAAATAGTTTCAACTGGATATATAGCTGTACCTCTAGCTACTATCGTAATTAACTCGATCGAGGTCAAATAGGCACATTGATTACATTGTTAATTAAATATCTGTTGTAAACTTCCAAATATATTTTTTTATCATAAAGATTATATTTTACATGTTTTCTTAATTAATTTTTTTGTTTAAAATGTTATTTCATTACCATTAATTTGTTTCTTTTCTTTCTTGGTTATCACAATGTAGGAGATATTCCCAAAGAGATTGGTGATCTACAAAATCTGAAAATTCTATATTTAGATATTAATAAACTTTCTGGCCAAATACCATCAACAATCTTCAATGTATCAGAGTTGGAACATATTGATTTGAGTTGGAATAATTTGTCAGGAAGCATTCCCTCTAATATATGTCATGGACTTCCAAAATTACAATCTTTGCATCTTCAAGTCAATAGATTATCTGGAGTCATGCCATCCGGTTGGATACAATGCAAGGAGCTTAAATCGCTATATTTCACTGACAATGCATTCAGTGGATATATAGCAAGTGAGATTGGAAACTTGACTATGCTTCAACAATTATATTTAAATAGCAACTTCTTTACAGGTACGTGCTATGACCTATATGTCATGGTCTCTTTTTCTTTTCTGTTGAATGATGATCTTTTGCCATCATTGTTTTCCTTGCTTCAAAATTAGTGGTTCACGCTCCACCATTTTATTTCATACAAATTCCTTATGCCACATATGTTGGTATTCATACATGTGCATTTTTTTCCAATATTAATTATATTAAAATGTTTTATAATAAATTCATGTATGTGATTCTATATACGGTCATTAGCTCCAGTGCCACATAAACACGTGAAAAATGGGTCAAGTCTTAAGTCAATTGGTTTCTTGATATAAAACAACCACTCATTCATTAACCTTGCAATCTTGACTTCTCTCTCTCAAAACTTTAACTCTTTCCCGGGAAAAGGAGAGAAAATGTGGAGGAGAGAAAGTAGAGGAAGAGAAAATGGAGAAAAGAGAAACAAGATTAATTTTACATTGATAATAATACTTTAATTATTTTTAGGAAAATATTTTCATATGATAAAAATTGTTATTCTGCCACATTATTTATATAATTTCCTTATCATATTAATAAATGAAATTAAAATATAGTTTTAATTTTAATATTAACTTAAAATTATTTTTTATACATTGATTTTAAAAATTTTAAAATAATGCTAAAATTGAAAATATATAATATGTGAATATTTAAATCTAAAAAAGATAGAGGTATTTTCTCCAAAGTGAAAAAAAAATTGAAATGATAATTTTGGAAGAAAAGTTTTCTCTTAAAAAATCTCTATATTTTGGAGGAGAAAAGTTAGGAATAAAAACATGTGAGGCTCATATATTACTTTCCTCTTAGTTTTCTCTCACTCTCACTTTTCTCTTCATAATCAAGTAAGGGAAAATACTGTTTTCTCTCTAGATTTTCTTTACTAGTTTTCTCTTCCCCCCTTTTTTTCTCCTGCCAAGCAAAGGGTAAAGCTCCCTTCTTTGAATTTATTTATATATAATAACATAATTAATACAATTAACAAATCAAGGACTCTATTGCATCATGGAATGTACTTGAAGGTTGAGAATTGAAGAGAAACTTGAGACAGACAAGCAAATTTGAAGGTTGCTCAAAACCATTGTCTGGGTGAAATTTCATTTGCTATGAAGCATAGTTAATTTTCTGTTGCTTGAAATTACAAACAACAACGAATGAATGAAAAAGTACATCCATAATATGTTGCTTTGCGTACAGTTTTGGCTTCTGGTGGTCAATCTAGATTAATTTATGATGGTCTTTTTCTTTTCTTTTTTATTATTGTTGAATTTTTTTTATTTTTTAGTTATCTTTACATAAACTAATTATTCTTTCTAACAACTCTTTAACAGGTATGCCTAGAAAGTTATATTTTTTTGTAATTAAATATTTTTATTCAAGAAAGAGGAAAAAATAAAATTTTATTAAAAGAATCTTTTTCATTTAGGCAATCCTTTTGGAGCTATATTTTGTGGAATTCCTTTTGTGATCATGTCATTAGTTGGTGTTAATATATGAGTTTATATTTTTATTACAACATTATAAGCTAATATTATAAATGCTAGATTGTTTGTTGGCACGTATTTCAAATATCTTTTTATTTGTTTAGGAAGTGAGTTTTAGAAGAAAAATTATTAACAAAAAAAAAAAGAACATTTGTGTAATGATACTAATGTTAACTATATAGAATATATTTTTAAAAAGTTTAGCACAAGTGAAACTCTTTAGTTAATTACTTTCGAAATTTAAAACTGCGGATAATGGGTTCTTTTATAAGTTAGTACCTTATTCAAAAAGTGATGTGGTAGTTTGGCCCATCACCTTTCTTGTTTATAAACCTTGCAATCTTTGACTTCTCTCTCTCTCTCTCTCAAAACTTTATGGGTAAAATTTCATTTATTATAAAGCATAGTTAATTTTCTTTTGTTTTAAGTTACAAACACCAATGAAAGAAAAGGTACATCCATATATTGCTTTGCATACAGTTTTGGCTGCCATTGGTCAATCTAGATTCATCTATGAATGCCTTGTTTTTTTTAATTTGTTGAATGATGGCCTTTGATACATTATCATTTTGACCCATGCAAGAATCTTAGATGTGGGGCAATATTAAAATTTGTTTATATGTTAATATATATATCGAAAATTAATCAAATAAAGATGATCGAATGTTAGTTAAGACTTGAGACTTATCAAAAGTATTTTGAAAAGTCAATTATTTTTTTGCTAAAGATGATCAAATAAAGAATGATTGTTTATTGACTTTTTTCTTTGCCATAGATTGATGACATTGAATATATAAAATTTATTACAAATTTTAGTACATATGAAAAAATATAAATGATTTTGTATCTTGTGTTCCTTTAACATTGTTGTTTTTCTGATTGAGACACATGAAAATGAGTTTGGGACTAGATAAGTTAACTACTTAAAGTGTATACTGTATTAAGTTAACATATTTTGAATCTAACAAAGTTGTTGGTTAAATAGGATCAATCATCCCCTCAAAGTTATATACTATAATTTTTATACATTTTATGAAATTTCAAAACTATATAAAAATATGTCTCTTTTTGTCAAAAAAGTTTTGGAGCCAATGCCATTTGTTTTGCGACACTGCACAAAACTTAAACAGTGTTTCTATTCATTTTTCTTTTAGTTAATTATAAGTTTTACTCATTTTTCTTTTAATATGATTTTTTATACATCATCACTCATAACAATCTTCTTATAATGTTTTCATGTTGGACGAGATACTCCCAATGAAATTGTAGCTATATTTTGTTTCTTTTTTATTTATCCTTTTTTTTTGTTACCAAACTACAGGAGATATTTTCAAAGGAATTGGTAATTTTAAGATATGAACTCCTATCTATTAAATCAATTAATCTTTTTCTTTACACATCCAAGAAAAGAAATCTTGAACCATTTCTTTTTTTTTTTAATTGGGGACAACTATAAATGCACATTCATCCACCTACTCACTTACACATCCAAGATAGCAACTTACTATTGGTAAGATTTGATCCCACAATTTCCCTCCATTCAAGGAGTGTTGGTGCCACTAGGCCATTGGCATAACCATTTCCTAAAATAAAATTTTTTCATTATTTCTTTTGTTTTTAATTTCTTAACTTTTGAACATTCAAACCACTTTTGAACATCTCCTAAAGTGTGAATGGCATTATGCAATTCCCTCCAATTTTTTTAGAGGCTAATCAGTTTTGGTAATGCACTTCGGATTTGGGATTGTAGTTTCTAATCTCATCCGTTCAATAATTAATGTTTATGATTCTGCCATGTCACCCATGAGGGCTTCAACTCCCGATTTCTTTAATGAGTTGCATTTTTTATATCTTCACGCATGTCATCATCTCAATTGTTCTGCTGTTCCACTTTAGGAAACTTTGGACTTTCCTTTATTTATTTAATTTTTTGCCTTTGGAAACTTTAGGCTTCTTTACCCCATCCGTTTTTGGGACCAAACTTATATGTTGGTTATTATTCCATTCATTTAAAAATATGAGAGACATTTTTAATATATTTTTTATTTTAAAATATTAGAGACAAATTACTTTCATTTGATAAGTTAATGCATTATATTTTCCAACTTTGCCTTTAATTAGAGTAGATTTATTATCATGGAACATGAGTTAAAATAGAGTTAAGTGAGAGGGAAATTTATTATCACTTGTATAATAGTGTAAAAATAAAATTAGGGGGTATTTGTGGAAAAAAATTTTCATTATGACATATTTAACATATATGACTGTTTTTGACATATTTAACATATATGACTGTTTTTTTTATTTTAATGATTTAGTTATTTCTCTCTTATAAAAAAGGTAGCATAACTTGATACTTTTTAGAGAAAATGAAACGTTTGCTCCCTATGGTTTACCCCACTTTTCAATTTCAATTTAGTTCCTTTAGTATTAAAATTTTCAATTCACTCCTAACACTTTCAAAGGACTTAGTCCTCATAATTTACTATAGTTACACATTTCGTTCTTAAAAGTTGACACATCAACTAATGGATCTAGATATTATCACACATGGCTAATAGTTGTTAATATGGGCTCCACGTGTACTGCCATGTGTGTGTTATTGCCTTCCCCATTCTTCTCTCCCGCCACTAACCCCAATATCCCAATCTCTCTCTCTCTCTCCATACTCCCATCTTTCTCACATTGATCACGACACTACTGACCAAGGTAACAAGTGGGTAAATGCGGCAATAACGGATGACATAGTAGTGTCATCTCAGGTAGTCCCAACTCCCAAGCCACTGCCCTCACTCTCCAATCTCACCCTCTGATTAGTTGTTGGGCCCACTCTCTTATGTCGTCTCACATGAATACAAGCACTCAGAAACATTGACTAAGAAGAAGTAACTCATGGGTTAATGGGATGTTATTGTTCTTCACTTTCTGTCTTCGCGATCATCTTGAAAAAATTTCTTGGAAAAACATATGCAGATTTTTGGGGAAAGCATACGCAAATATCTTGCTATATAAATCAATTTTTCTCTATGACATTAATAATTCTTTAGTTAAACATTAAAATAAGTTAAATGATTGTGTTTGTTTGTATTTGAATAATAAAATATTATAAAACCTCCGGTCTTGTACTAATTATCAGTAATAATCTTGGAATTAATATTCTAGGTCATTACACTCTTTCACCTTTTCGTTCTCTCTAGATGAGCTTGATCAGCCTTTATCTTCTGTTTATATTTCCTCATTTGATAGTCATTTAAGACAAAGAGACTTCATTCGATTTCTTCATAAAGTTCAACAATCAATTTTCCTTCTTGTTTTCATTCTTCATTATGCAACATCTATTTTCCTTCATTGATATTAATCAAATAGACGTTACTTCAATTCAGCTTGATCATCAATATGATATTTCCCCATCTACAATAGGACAAGTCTTTGCATTAATGATCAAATATTAACATCTCAATTTCCTAGAAATAAATCTTACTTAAATATAATACACTATCTTTAAAAAACAGGAAACAATATAATAATCATCAATCAACAATATAGAAAAAATTGAATAATTTATTTTGTTATCGTCGAAATTATCAAATGATCAACAATAGCATTAGTATTTTTTTTCTTTTCTTTGTTGTCATATTGCAAGATATATCCATGAAAATATTGGTGATCTAATTGATTTGAACTTCATCAACTAAATTTTATTCAGCTTTTTGACTGCATATTGAGAGGCAAAAGAAACTTCACTAAGCTTCGACTTTTATATTTAGATTACTAATTACAACATTTTCATAAGCATTTACTACCAACTATATCAAACCTCCAACTTTAATTTCATAGAAATTATATTTTACTTGCTCCTTGTGCTAGGAAATTGGTCAAAATCATAGAACAAATAGAAATTCTTTAGCTTTTTATTTTCATTTAAACAAAATTCGTTTTAACAAATCAAACTATATTTATAAAAATAATTTATACAAACAGAGATTCTATAACTTTTTATTTTCATTTAAACAAATTTTTTTTAACAAATCAAACTATATTTATAAAAATAATTTAAAGGATCCATATACATATGTTCATTATTTGCTATTAACATAAACGAAAATAAAGGTAAAATCTAAGTGGATAACATTTATGACCCAACAACAAAGTGAGTATCATTAGTACATCTAATTAGCTAGATATTTGAACTTTTCATTATTTTTAGTTTTTTCATATCTTTCATTATTTTTAGTTTTAACTTCAAATAACTTTGCTAAAACTGGATTAATATTTTGCTTCTAGATTTTAATAATAATTAAAATAGGCAATATTTGTATGATTGAGATGTTACATTTGTCATAAAACAAGCTGAGTGGAGTTATAGTGATGCAAATTTTTAAATTGTCAACTTTGAAAAGGTTTATTGTGAATAACAGTTTTGTATTAGGTGCTCTTCCACAAACTTTTGGGAATCTCACTAATCTAATTGGCCTAAGTCTGGAAGACAACATTTTGACTGGAATGATTCCAACAACAATTAGTAGCTTACAGACTCTTCAGTATTTGAGTCTTGAAGGCAATGAGCTACATGGCCCAATCATTGATGAGATTTGTAAAATCCCAAGGCTTGCTTATTTATATCTAAGTGGGAATAAGTTTTGTGGAGGAATTCCGCCTTGCTTAGGAAATATTACCTCTTTACAAGATCTTTACATGGACTCCAATAAATTAATTTCAGAGATACCCTCTTCTTTTGGGAATTTGAAAGATACTTTGAGAGTAAACTTATCTTCCAATATTTTAGTTGGAAGTCTTTCTATCAAGATTGGCAACTTAAGCGCTCTTATATTATTGGATTTGTCAAGAAATCATATTTCAGGCATCATTCCAGAAACTATGGGGAAGTTGCAGAATTTGCAAATTCTCTCCTTAGCACATAACAACTTACAAGGGAACATTCCTAAATCTTTTGGAAATTTGCTAAGCTTAGTAAATTTGGACCTTTCCCTAAATAATTTGTCTGGTGAGATCCCTAAATCTTTGGAGTCACTTACTTATCTTAAGTATGTCAATTTCTCCTATAACAAACTACAAGGAGAGATTCCAAGTGGTGGTGTTTTTAAAAATTTGACTGTTGATTCTTTTATGGTGAATGAAGCTCTTTGTGGCCAACCACAATTGAAAGTGCCACTTTGTAGAAAAGGAAAAAGAAAAAGGTCAATTATAACATTGCTTTTATTGAAATGCATATTACCCATAGTTGTGTCAACAATTTTGATTATTTTAGGCACTATCCTTTTAAAATATAGACTACCGAAGTCAAGGGATTCGATTGAAAGGGATCTATCATATTTGGGAATGCCAAGAAGGATTTCTTATTTTGAAATTCTAGAAGCTACCAATGGACTTGATGAGAGCAACTTACTTGGAAGGGGAAGTTATGGTGTTGTGTTCAAAGGAGAACTTTCGAGTGGGATGTTGGTCGCAATTAAAATATTCAATTTTGATTCAGAATTTATGTCAGGGAGCTTTGAAGTGGAATGCAACACAATGCGTAGTGTACGTCATCGCAATTTGGTGAATATTATAAGTAGTTGTTCCGATGTTGATTTCAAGTCTTTGATTATGGAGTTCATGCCCAAAGGGAGCCTTGAAAAATGGTTATACTCTCATAATTATTGTTTAGATTTTCTGTCAAGGTTGAATATAATGATAAATGTAGCTTCAGCATTAGAGTATCTCCATCATGGCTTGTCAACACCAGTGATTCACTGTGATTTGAAGCCAAGTAACATTTTGTTGGACAATGATATGGTTGCTCATGTAAGTGACTTTGGAATTTCCAAACTTTTAGATGAAGGACAATCTAAGACACATACAAAGACAATATCTACAGTTGGGTATATTGCACCTGGTAAATACTATTATAAACCTTTCTTCTTTTTCTCTCTTGCTTTTGCATTTTAATAATATACATTTTTATATATTTTTATTTTATTTTCATTTTAGATTCCATAAGATTCACCTTAGCAAATGATACTAATAAAATCTTTCATATATTATCACTCATTATTCATATATATATGTGCATAAGATATTAATTAATATTTATTAGAAATACTGCAACTATACATGTTTGGAACCATAGAATGAAGGTGTATTTTAATTCACACATATCGACACCAAAGGTTGCAAATCACTATAGTAAATAATTTTACTCTAGCATATATGCTACTTTGGTATATATCTTATTGCATTTGTGAAATTTTTCTGCCCACGTTTGTGGGATCATAAAAAAACATGCATCTCAATGATTGACTAGTTGTAAATTTAAACAAGCCTAATGACAACCACAATAATATATATATATGTGACATATTTGTTTTGTCATCCACTAATTCTAATTGCCAAAAAAGTGTTTTCTTGATTAGTTCATAATTTGAAGATTTTATTAAGAAGGAGAACATGACTTTTAGCTACTTGAATTCATGAATTATATGCAGAATATGGATCTGGTGGAGTAGTTTCAACACAAACAGATGTGTACAGTTATGGAATTATACTAATTGAAGTGTTTACACGAAAAAAACCAACAGAAGACATGTTTATCTCTAGTTTAAACTTGAAGAGTTGGGTAAGTGAGTCAATGCCACATGAAATAATTCAAGTCGTAGATTCCAATTTATTGCATGGAGATGAAGAACATATTGGTAATATATTGCAATCTACATCCTCTATCCTTGAGTTGGCCTTGAATTGCTGTAATGATCTACCAGAAACACGTAGCAATATGGCAGATGTTGTAGTGTCATTAAATAAAATAAAGGTTATGTTTATGCAGAGACAAAAATAGGATATTTAAATAGGCATTAACTCTTTTATTGATTTTGTTGTTATATATTCTCCAAAGAAATGGAGAATATATAACAACAAAATGTTGTATACAGCATCTTGCTATAAATGTATAGTTATTTTTCTCCAAACGTTGTAGACAAAGTATTAGTGATAAGAATTGTTGTATTAGATGAGCCTTTCAGTTAATGAAATGTATGAGTTCGTGTGGGTGTGTGCTTGTGTGTAAATGTGTGTTCAAACTATGGGGATGGGGATTAAAACATTTATTATTATTATTATTATTCAATAGTAATGATTTTTACTTAAAAATATGAATGCTATATATTTATATTTATTTCTATCTGTAGTATTTTCTAGACAAAATGAGTTAGTAATTTCAATAATGAATGCTTTATTTATTCCATTTTTTAATATATTTTACATAAATATGTATGTGTATGTATATATATATACTAGATATCAATAAACATATAGATAGTGAACAACTGAAGTATGATGTATATACATTTATTTAAATCATTATTTTTTGTAATATTCCATCTTTTATTTATCTCATTTTCTTCTCCTGCTGGAAAGCACAACCTATTAACTATATTAATTAACTTCAGCAAAGCCTTTATCACTTCACTTACATGTTAAGCCTTTATTTATTCTCCTTGAATAATTGATGGAAGTAGATGAGAGAGGTATGAATGAGATGATGCAAATAAGGGGAAAATCATGTATATTGGATATAGATGAAGTACGATATTGGATATGTCAAGAGAGACAAGATTTCATGTAGAAGGTCAGTTTTGTCTATGGCTTAAATTAAATTATTGTTTAGTATGAAATATGAGGAAATTTAGAGGGAGGAATTAATGGAGTTTTAGAGAAAATACCCTAAACACACATAAATGAGAGGCAAGCATATCAAACATATTCTTTGCATCTCTCCACAAGATACAAGAAATTTCATCATGACAACAAAGCCATACCTAGGAAATCAACCAGCCAAGTAAAACCACTCAAGAAATTGTTATTCGTAGTATGAGTAAGAAGAAGAAGAAGAAGGAGAGAAGGAGATGGATACAAACATATATTCTTTGCAACTCTCTGCAAGCAAAGCCAATTTGACAATTCAAAGAACTTTAAATAATTTCTTCTCATTGACTACGTCATCATGCACACCTAAAATCAAAGGATATAGTCAAAGGAATGAAATCACCACAACCCATGCTACCATTTCAAAATTGTATTTTCCCTTTTTTTTTGATAAAAAAATTGTATTTTCCCTTTATCGCCAAGGATTCATGGCACCAGGTCAAAATGCACAAACGAAAATGGCTAATCACCAGGTCAAAATGCACAAACGAAAAAGGCTAATCGATTATGATTTGTGAATCTGAAAACTTTTGCCCACAAGTATTTCAATCATAACATTAAAGTATCTCACTCTTCTCCATTTTTATCTTTTTAAATGAAGACTATTCTATTTTGATTGATTAGAAGGGCCAAGGCGTTAAAAGGCAAAAGCATATCAATATAGATAAAAATCTCTCCATAACAACATGTAAGCATGACACAAATACTAATGGATAATGAATGCACGTGTTAGATTTAGACATTGAAAGATCCAACACATTGACATGGAGCATGAAATGAAGAAAAAAAATTAAATAATGGTTTGTGAGTATTCATGATTATGTGGCTGAAAAAATTAGCCAACAAAAACAACCGGTAATTCATTAGTTGAAAACAGAGCAATTATTTATCAAAAGCTTTCATTAGCAATATCAGCTTCATATTCTGTTTCAAAATGACTTGTGTAACCCCCTACCTCCTGACACCTCCAGACTTAACCATAAACCTCAAAATTCAACCAAACTCAACTCTGACATCTCAAAATGACTTTCCAATGCCTCAAAACAGCGGGAATGACCTTCAAAACACCAGAAATAGGGTAAGGGGCCACGGCCAATATAGTACCGCCACGGCTCCGGCTTTCCCCGTTTCTGCATCACTGCTGGCTACATGACACTGCGGCTTGGACTCTGGAGCCGCGGCGCCCCATGCTGATATCCCCTATCAGCAACTTTCATATTCTAGAGCGAACTTCCGACGTGCATAACTTTATACTCTGACCTCCGATTGACTTGATTCCAACTCCTACAAGTCAATTTAGTCCCCATCTATCCAAAGATGCCACTTTTACCTCAATCCAATTCCGTATGGAGATTCTGGACTCTTTACTCCGTTTTGACCACTTATTGACCAAAACTCACCACTAACAACCTCCAACTGTCTCCGAAGGCAAATGGACACTTCTTGACTAATCATACAGGTCCAAAATCCCAAAACCAACCTATTTAAAGAGATTTCACCTCAAAGGAACCACTACTCCGAGATTTGACCCCTTGGAGCCCAACTTGACCAAATGGGCTACAGGCCCTCAATCATACCAAACAGGCCAAACTTTGACTCCCATCACACAACACACAATCTACAACATATGTAATCACAAATAACCTCTTTTCCCACCAAGAACCATACATACCACATACACGAACATACATACATTCATTACCAGTCTCAACTATATCATTTATCAATTACAAACCATTCTATCCTACTTCGCACAAGATACATTATTCAAGATACACACACCACATAGACTATTCCCACGTACAAAGCTACTCCCGCGTCTTCTTCGGACTAGTGCCAGAACTGTCACCTGAAAGGTTAGTCATGGGAAAGGGGTGTGAGGCAATGTCTCAGTAACCGGGGACAAACACATACATGTATATATATATATATATATTCCATACAACTCATGAATGTAATGTGCAATAAATGGTATGCATGTCTTCCTCGCACACAGCTAGAACCACATGTTATCGTCATGACAGGACATTTCGTATAGGTAACTCCCTTCAACAGTCAGTGAAAACTGATTCCAGGACATCACCAAGCTCACCTCCCATTAGCGTACCCAGCCAAAGGTAACGCTAATATTCGGACCGTGGCTCTCCATCCCCTTTCCCACCAGCGATTTAGGGAAGGTGCAGTCCACTGCGCGCCTTTCCCTCCTGGCCATAAGAGGCGATTTAGCCGTAGGGATCCCATCCTTATCCTCCCTAACATATATATATATTTCCTTCTTATCCTCCCTAACATATATCATCATATATCATACCGTCATCATATCATCACCACCCAATCCGCCACATATCAAGGCCTCACAATGCCATGTGGTGATGCTCATGTATCATCATATAATCATCAACATCATGTCACAATCATATGTATGCATCATGTCATGTCATGCCAAAGCCATCATCATAATCATCACAACTATCATCAGTTGTGTGCATACCACGATATACAGAAAACAATACACACAATCACATCAATATCGTGGTATGAAAGAAACATACATATATATACATACCAATATACAATACAATACAAATAAACAAACACCTGATTACCTCAGCTGTCGTTACCACACGCACATGAGTTCCACAAGCTTCCTTGAACTATTCAATACACGTGAACCCCTCTCGATTAGCCAGCAACCTTTATAATACCACAATTCTTCCATTAACACAATGTACCAATAAACCAAATATCACAATTCAACCACATTAACCTAACCCAAGGTTCCAACACCCTTTTCATGCATCAGTAAGCTCTTAGGAATCACTCAAACACTACACAACCTCCTACACTTCAAATTCCCAAGAGCCCTAACCAAGAACAACCTAGGGTTAAGCTCTAAACACATATAATCCCTTCAAAACTCACATTCAAACAACAATGATACCAAAACACACTTCCTAAATCCCATTTTATCCATTTCAATCAGTGGATTCTTCCCAAACTGAAAATCCAACCTCAATACCGAAAATCCCAAACTCTAACCGAAGAAAATGGAGAGGGAGGAGTATAGAACACATACCAACTTGAATCCAAGCTCTTGAGGTTTGAAAATCACTCCTAGAAGCTGGGAATCTCGAACCCTAACTCAGCTCCTCGTCTTCCTCGGTTTCCTCCGTTTCTTTCTTTCTTAATCATCCGAAATGATCTGGTTTTAAACAAAAATCCCGAATCTCACCACGGCCTCAACACACCTCGCCGTGGCTCCACCATATTTAGCTGAACCATGCCACTGGAATTGCTTCTCGCCATGGCGGCCCTTATTCTTGCCACGACGTGTAGCTCTTCTAGACTTCACTTGAACCTTCCTCTGTCCTGTTTCCTCCAGTCCCGAACACAATGTCATGGAAGAAATCGTGAGGGGTGTTACAACTTGGAATATCAATGCTTCACAAAAACATGCCACGCTAATTTGAATTACACAAAACACCAATTGAACGAACAACCAAGGCCCATGTCTATGGGAGATATACCCACACAACTCAGAGTAAACAGTATCAAGATTATGATTTCCAGAGTTTCCAACCAAAGTTAAGCATAAGCTAGCCAAAATCTTCAACTCAAGCAGCCCACATTTATACTTGATGAAAAAAGTAAACAAAATGAGATTTTCACAAACATTTGGTCAAACACCATGCGGGCATGCTTTAAAAGAAGCACATAACAATGCATTTTCTATTTCTTCATCCTTGAAATTGTACAAACAAGCATTCAATGATACAATCCAGCACCAATGTCACAAACTAGTAACTATTGTACTAACAGAAGATTAAGCAAAAATTTACTTACATGAAATCAAATTCAAGGGGCAAGGACAATGAAGCTGCAGCATCGTTGCTCTGTCTTGATTGAAATTCTCTGCTTCCTCTTTCCATTATCCTTTTCAGTCCCTTCTCTCAATTGCTCTTCCTCGCCTTCCTCCTCCAGTTCACCACTTCCCTTTCCCTAAGACTGAAATGAAATGATGGCCAAAATCCCGCTCTGCATTTGTTCACGGCACCATCAATTCTCTATTACACCATGTTGTCCAATGTTTGCCTCTGCTCTGACCTTTTCTTGCCAAACTTCCATGTCCAATCTATGAAAGTTGTTAGCAAAGGGGTCAAGTTGGATTCAAATATTTTTGAATTTTTAAAAAATGGAAAGAAAAGTAGAAAAAATTGGATTTATCATTAAATTCTTCAAAACCCAACCAAAATAAAACCCAAACATATTTGTCAGCTAGAAAGCAACTTTAAAATCCTATTCGTCTTTGTCGTAGGACGCAATCATTTTTCATCGTTCTATTAACAAACCAAAACCTTCCCCAACTTTTATTTATGTTTGCTTAACCTATATTTTTTTATTTTCTTTTATTAAAACTTCATGATGATTCAATTCATATGAATTAGCTTAGAAGCATAGTTATCAAAATCATATAGTTGACAATTTGAATCATAACAAATCACAAAATTGATGATTGATGGTATCAATGAATAGATAAATCAAAAGCTAAGGTATACAAATTTGTCGGCATGAAAAAAAAAAACAAGTGTTTTATTTGAGGCCAAGCTGGGTTTTTTACCCAACTAGAAGCCTAGCTTGAGAAAAAAACAAGTGTGACATGATTGGGATTGATGAAGTATGCTTTTTTCTTTCTTTTATTGTTTGTTTTATATCTAATTATAGCAAAAAGAATGAGATATCTCAAACCCAAAAATAAGATGATCTCAAGTGCTGAAGATAAATTGATAATATTTTACAATAATAATAAAAAAAAATAACCACATGAAAACAATGAATTGACGTAATAAAATTGTATTGTTGTCAAGTGTTATTTATACCTCCTAAGGAAGGAATGATATTACCTTAACATTATTTCAAGATGATATTTCCTGTTTTTTTTTTCTTGGTGATGATAAGTTCTAACAATATGATCCTTTTGATGCTACATTCATTTAAAGTAACCAAAAATATCCTATATCATATTTTGAATTGCAGTTCTCAACTTCATTGCATCCAGACTCCCTAACTAGAACGTGCTTTTCCTAACACTTGCTTTAACATGAAGTAATTGACACAGCTTATTAAAGTATATTCACCAAAATAAGGAAACTTTTTATACTTACAAATTAAATTAATTTTGGCTTATAAAGTTTTTACTTAAGCAACATCTGTAAGTTTTGATTGTCGCTTATTATATATATAGTCATCTATATAGCAATTTATACTATTTACAAATTGTAAATAATACAACTTGCTTTCTTAAGTTGAAACTCAATGATCATAAAAATTAAACCAATGACCTCAACCTCAACTATCATAAAAATGAAGATTCATGGCTAGCAACCAGAGCCTATTAAGATGCTGTAAGTTTCATGAGCGTATCACTAATTGTTGTTGAACAATTAGAGGTTACTCCTAAATTTTAGAAATGAAAAGAAATGAATCCTGTAGGATGATACTAATCTTACAATAGCAGAACTAATTTTGTTCACATCTCAATGAGATTCTTTTGCTCTTTCTCTGTGGTGTTCTGCAACTCATCCACCTGCAACAAAATAAGTAGATGAAGAATTATATCAGCGCTATTGATTGTTTTGTTGAGCAGACTTTTAATCCAAAAGGCTATAAACAAAACACAGATAAAAAACAAGTACCCAAAGAACAACTTTAAAATAAATGCAACAAAGTATTGCCGACAAAACTCAGCCATAGAGCCTCACAGCTTATTCAATTTGACAATTCTTTGCATCCATTGCCATAATCTCCAACATAACTCAGCATCATATGCTTCTGTGTCTCTGATCTTGGTGGATTCAAAGTAATCAGTTTCCTCATAGCTTCACATTCCTCCTTGTGCTGCCACTCAATCTTACTCTCTTCAACTTGCTTCTTAAGATCTTCAATGTCAACCTCTGCTTCCAAACTCTGCCTGTTTCTGTTTATGTCGGCTTTTAGATGATTGATATTCAAAATCAGTGAAAGAAATCCATTGACTCAAACAAGTGTAAACTCAGCATACAGATCACTTCTAATGCATAACCAAACCTATTAAGACCAAAGCATAGCAAATATCATGAGACATGATCAGTGCGGACACTACAGAATGCACTCCAATATGTTTAGAGCTTAGGAGGCCTCAATAAATCCTCAAACTGATCCTTTGACTATAGCAAAAGAGAGACCTGCCTTGGGCTTATAATAGATTGTGTAAGAAGCAGATCAATGTGATGGCAGAGAAAGAAGATTGACCTACTATTCATCATCTTACTTAGGACTTTGACAGATTGGAAACAAGGAATATTACAAACTGGTAAAATCACTTTTGCAACTAATTGTTATCAAACTCTATGCCAAACGATAAGGCATTCTTTGTACCGCACGAAGTTCATGAAAATAAGAAAGCAGGGAACTGATGCAACAGCTCCAAAAACTTTTAATCCTTATAAATTCACTCGATTTTTAATTTGATTCTTATAATTTAGATAATTATTATTTTATGAGTTAAATAACTTTTAATTTAATTATTAGTATTATGTGTTGCCAATATTTTGTTACACACCTGAGTTAATTTTTTATCTCAATACTTATATTTTTTTTATTTTCGTGGTTGTAAATTCTATATATTACAATGTTAAGATTATATATTGTCACTTATACTGACAAGACTTAAACTAATATTAACAAAATTTTGAAAATAAGAATTAAAATTATAATTTTTTCAAAAGCTTTATTCTTTAATAATAATAAAAATTATATTAAATAATATATACATGAATAAACCTATTTCTTATCTTCTAACTTCATGATAGTTTTATCGCTTTCGTCATGTTTTTCTGAACTTCTTTTAACTTCAGATTTATTAAAAAAAAATTCCTTTTAGCCTCCACATTCCCAGCAGCTAGCTACCTAGCTACCATTCAACCACCAACATTCTTGTCACTCTCTGGAAAAAGGTAATTTCTATATAATTTTTTTGCTTTCAAGTAATTTTTTTGTTTATTCTTTAATTAAAACCTGGTGAAAGTAGGTGCTGAGAATTTTGTTGATGAAAATGTGTTACATTTTTGTTTGGTGAAATTAAGCTCTAATTAATTATTATTTTAGTTAAAATAAATGCTGAAATTTGTTGAAAGTGATTTTCATTAACTCGATACCTTAATTTAAAAAAAAAAATTGAATATTTACGAAAATGCTTCACCAATAGGTATGCATGTCAGTTTACAAAACTGATGTATTGAAAAATGTCATGTCAGTATGTGGCAGAAGAATTTTGTGGGCGTGGCATAAAACAAGGGAACATATATTCATCATCTCATTTAAGACTTTACCCAGCCATTCTAATTGCTGTCATACTCTATCCCATAATGGTAGTATCACAAAACAGAAGTAACATTCAAAGGGATGCATATATCCACATCCACAAATAGAAAGACATGACAATGATAAAGCTTTGTCTGCACTACACAAACTTCATAAAAATGAGAAAGTAGGGGCTTGATGCACCAACTCTAAATATAGAAAACAGAATGATGACAAATAGCAACGATTTTCAAATAAACTAGATTTTATCCTCACAAAGATTCTTTTAAAAATAATAATTTACAAGCTTTTGTAAGATTAACAGGAGTTATACATTATAGAGAACAAATTAAACTTTTATTCCATATAAATTCATGCAATTTTCAAATTGATTCCTATAATTTAGACAATTATTAAGATTTTATAATCTGAATAATTTATAACTTAATATGCTGTCAATAATTTAGACAGTTATTTTTTCTCATTATTTATATTTGATTTATTTTTTTTGGACGTAAATTCTATATATTTGGAACATTAAGATAATATACTAGTAATATATTGACATGTACATCCTCTACTTTTGAAGTGGCCTTGAATTGTTGCAATAATTTTCCAAAAACACTTAGCAATATGATAAATGTTATAGTGTAATTAAACAACATCAAGGTCAAGTTTATGCAAAGATGACAACAACATATTTAAATAGGCATGAACTCTTTGCAATTTCTGTTGTTGCTTATTCTTTTCAGTATACCCTTCAGCGAATGTTGTATGTTTTTAAATAAAATAATGTCGTATGTTTTTCCAAGTTATAAATGTATATTTATTTTCTCCAAACGTTAAAGACTAATTTTTTGTTATAATAATTGTTGTATATGGTTCATGAGCCTTTTAATCAATGAAATGTAAGAGTTTGCGTGTGTGTGCAAATGTTTTCTGGCAGATTTTATAACATTGAGATTTATTAGGGACTGATTTACAAAAAATATGAACAACAAGGATTCATTTGGATATTATTATTATTATTATTATTTAATAGTTTTTCTTTTTGCTTAAAGATATGAATGTTTCTTATTTATTTCTCTCCTTAGTATTTTCTATAGAATATAGATCCTAAATTTCATTAATTAATGCTTTACCTATTCCGTTTTATTATATGTTTTATATATGTAAGTATGTATATGTATGTATACATTAACATCAATAAACGAAAAATGTTGTGGCATTCCAACTTGGTCCAGTGATTTGGGCTCGAGGATGGAATTATTATCAGAGTGGAGAATATTCATATCAGCAAGCAAACATATCCAATTCGGTATTTTTGTCTTATTTTGCTATTTGGCTTCCAAATAAATCGATTTTGGTTTAAGAAATTGCTATTTAGACAGATACAATTTTTCATCTAGAGATGTATAAAGTTGGTTGTCAAGCTCCTTTCTTGAAGTAACTTGTGAAGAAGGAATGAGGTTTTCATTTAGAGAAGGTGAAAAGACTACGGGAATTATCTGGCCCTTCATTTGATGATTTTATTGTAAATTTTTATTTAACTATTTTGGTAAGTAAAATACACTTTTACGGTATTCTAATGCTACTTTTTTTAGGGAATATATATAGTACTTTGTTTTTAGATTTATAATTGAAATTTAGGAAATATAATGACACTTACACTTATCGTTCTTGCGAGATTGGATTCAGTCTCTTGTAAGTGTAACTATTAATTCTTTTAAAATTATGTATATACCAATTTTGATTTATGGAAAAAAGTAAAGGTGTAATTATTTACAAAAAGATCAAATAGGCAGTTTAGTATTTTTTTTTAAATAGATTTTGGTTTTTGACCTTCGTTCCTTTCAAGATTAAGAAAAAAATAAGGAAGAAAAGAGTAAAATGTTAGAAAAAGAAAATTAAAAATTGGGCCTTTTATTCTGTTCTCTATTATTGGACTCCATCGTGGGCTCCAATGAGCTTCACAATGTGGTTTTTGGGTCCTGTATCATATTAGAAATGGTGTCTCTTTCTTGTGAAAAAAAAAAAAAGTGCTCCACTTACAAGAAAGTAAAAAAAACCATGACTCTCACCGACTTTTGATTTTGGCATAATCTCTCCCTTTGAAATCAATCCAATGGTCTACCACATGTGTTCCCGTACTCAATGCAGTAAAGGAATTCAATTAATAAAGTTTCGTTCCCTCCATCTTTTTATAATTTTTAAAATTTTTAACATACAGATTAACTAAGCTTGGCCATATATATATGTAGATTAAAAAAAAATATTAATATGTCAGAATTTCATTTAAATGGTCTAATATATATATATTCTTGTTTATTTTATCTATTCTTTCACAATCAATTTACCGAGAATTAATGACCAATTTTGAAGATATAATTAACAATAATAATTATTAGTATTGCATTAAATTTTCAAAATGACATATAAATATAAATAGATATAAACTTTCTTAAAAATGAAATATGAAAAGAAATGGAGACAGTATTGAGTTTGAGCCTATAAAATTGAAATAATTCAATCTCATAAATAAAACTTCAGTTACATGATCATGCTCAAACTCCCTAAGTTCCTCTGTAAAAGAATTAAAATGTTGTCCTAGAGGTTACAGGTATATATGAATAAGCTTTCATAAAAATCAACCCCAATCTAGTCACAAATTGAGTTTGAACAAGAGGGGCTACAAAGTTGAGTAAAAACCTAGCTTGGCCTGAAATTTGAACATCGTTTCTTAGTTGGTACACCTTAACTTCTGATTTATGTATTCATTTAAATAGTTAATTTAGTGATTTGTATGATATGCAAAATTCAAATGATCAATATATGATTTTGATACCCATGCTAATAATTCTCTTGTTAAGCAACGTTATTCTCATCTCGGTTATAAATCCCTTGCTAGTTTTTCATTGGTCTTAATGGTTCCAATTCAAGGTTGAGTATTGAACATAATCAGCTCGTATTTAAGATCAGTTCTGAAACATAACCAAACCCATCAATACTATAGCTAGGCCAAAAATTATTAAATTAAGCACTAGTCCTGACAAAATCCAATATTTTCTATGGCTTGTAGCCTGAAACAGAATTCACTCCAATAGCTTCAAAGCTTCAGGAGGCCTTAGTAATTAAATCTTCAAACTGCCCCTTTTGGTTTTAACGAAAGCAAAACATGCCTTCATTTTATAATTGATTGTGAAAGAAGCTGATGGAGAACAGAGGAAAGAAACTCTCTGTGAGTCAGGTATGAGAAGACTAGATGAAGATGTAGAGCTTTAACACATGCATGCGCATATATCATCATCAACACAATAGGAGGAGTAACTAGAGATGAATATTGGGAATGTGGCTCGTGGATTTTGCCATGAATCTGGAAGGCTGATCAATAATTTAGCATAGCTATTTCAGAGCCTCATTGTATAGCTCAGGGTACTCTGCTTCAATCTTGATGACAGAGAAAGAAGATCTTGCCCAGAAAGAAATAAGAATAAAATCAGCCGCACAAAGAGTAGGGAACATCTATTCATCATCTCAGTTAGGACTTTACCCAGACTGATTGGAAACAAGGAATATTACAAATTAAATGGCACAAATAATTTTGCAATCTACTTGTTCTCATACTCTATGCCAAATGGTAGCGCACAGGAAAGAAGTAATATTCTAAAGGATACATCCACAACCACAATTAGAAAGTCATGAGAATGATAAAGCATTCTTCGTACCACATTAACTTCATGGAAATGCGAAAGCATGGAACTGATTACACAGGAATTTCAAAAAAACAAAAAAAACTACATTTTACCATCACAATTATGGAGGGGGAGAAGCAAAATTATTATTTTTAAAACAAAATAACAAGCTTTGTGAGGTTAACAGGAATTATACTGTATAGATAACGAATTAAAGTTTTAATTCACATAAATTCACTCAATCTTTAATTTTTCTTTTTGGATCACAAAGTTTTGAACCTTAACTTTTATGTACACCACCCTCACCATATGAGGTAGTCTCAAGTGACTATTCTCAATTTTTTATTTGATTCTAATAATTTAGAAGATTATTAAGATTTTATAGCTTAAATAATTTTTAATTTAATCATTAGCATTATATGCTGTCAATATTTTGTTACTCATGTGAGTTAATCTTGTCTCATTATTTATATTTTTTTATTTTTGTGGTTGTAAATTCTATATATTTACAATTTTAAGATCATATATTGTTACATATATTTTATGTTTATTGACCAAGTACGTTTTTACTTATATTAAAAAAATTAACTAATACTAACAAAATTTTGACAACAAAAATTAAATAAATATATAAGAATAAAAATTATTTATTTTTTAAAAAAATTTATTATTTAATACTAATAAAAGTACAATAAATATTATATACCTGAAAAAATTATTTCTTATGTTGTGACCTAACTTTACCATCATAGCTTTATCCCTTTCTTTCTTTCCTTTTTTTGTTTTTAATTAGGAACTGCCCCCTCGAATCCTCCTTTTAGCCACCGTATTGTCATTCAAGCACCACCATTCTTGTCCCTTTTTCCCAATAAAGGTAATTTCTATATAATTTTGAGGTTTGAACCTTTTTTCTCAAGGAACAGATTTAATTTATTATTTTTTGTTTATTCTTTAATTAATATATACCAGGTGAAAGTAAGTGCTTACAATTTTCTCTTATGAAATGTGGCTTAGAATTTTCTCTCATGAAAATGTGCTTACATTTTTGTTTGGTGAAATGAAGTGCTTCCTAATTTACCATTTTAGTTAAAATAAGTGCTGAAGTTTGTTGATTTCACTAAAATAAGTTCTAATAGTGTTACTTTCCGGTGAAACTGAAAAACGCATGGTTTATAAAACTGACTGTATTGAATGTGCCACATCAATATGTGGCAAACAATTAGTAGGGATGTTTTGGGGAGAATATGGACAAAGCAATGCTTAATTATTCTTCGGCCTCTCCTTTTCCTTGGGATTTTTGTTTTTTATCTTGAATTTCTTTTTACTTTTTCCCAAATATCTACTGAATTTTGAGACAACCTTCCATCTTTTCCTTTCCTCTATGTATGGCTTTGATTTGTCCAAACCGGAGAGGTGTGTTTATCAATTGAGAATTCAGATCAAATCAAAAAGCAGGAAGAATGCAACAACTATCCTAAAGTCTTTGAACCAAACGATCCCATTTTCCCTTCCATGCAAAGCTTTGAAAAAAAAAACTACAACAGCTTTCACAACATTCTGGTTACTGTCCCCAAAAACAGAGCTAACGGTGCTTTCCTTAATTCCATTTAGTTCTTTATCCCTGTTTTGTAGTATTTGAGTTATATTGTTGTGAAAAAGCTTCTTGCTTTTTATAAATACAGGCACCCAAAGACCTCACTGCTTTAATAGGTTCCTTAACCATTCAAAATATAATTTATAAATGCCTTACTAATTTATAGAAAACATTTATCTGATTAATTTGTATCAGCTCTATATTAAATAAAAAAAATTAATATTTCATTGGCAGAGTATTAGTATAAAATAAAGTTAGAAATAATTTAAAAAATTGAGTAGTTGGAATTACTTTAATATAATTTTCTTTTTTGTTATTTAATTTGTAAATATTTTTAATTAGTATTGGTTAAAGATGTTAAGTATATAATTTTTTAAGAATTTATATCTTTTACATATATTGACTTATCTTAAAAATTTATTTATAATTAATATTAGAAATAAATAATTTATTAAAAAATTTACATATAAATATGTTGTTTTTAAACAAAAGTAACACTTACTCCCTTCCCGAAGATTCTTGATCCGTCCCAGTCAAAGAGTCAACAAATTTTTGGCGGATCAAATAGTTGACTTGCTCAACTTTCTACACTTTTATGTTGAATAGGGGATAGGGAATGAAGGTATTCTTACATCTATATATCCAAGAAACATTAAGGATATTTTAGGTACCGATTTCTCATTAACAGGAGGGAATGATAATTGCATTGCATACTAGTGACTGAACACAAGAGAAAACGCAGAGCTAGAGGAAAAGGAACTATGGCTTCTGGAATTAGAGATGGAGTTTGAGACAAACGATTAAGGGAGACAAAGAAGGCAATTGAATGAGGGTGAGAATCACAACAAAGGCTACATTTTCTCAATCTCTTACATCGTTTTTTTTTTTTCCTTTGTTTTGAGTGTTGAACAACGGCATCAAAATTTGTAGATTTTAGCTGGTAGATATCTAAAAGCTTCTAAGAGAATTTGTATGTTTGCTGAGTTTGGAACTCATTGATAGATCTCGGTTAGCATATTTTGTTAGCTTTTAACCAAAGGAATCGATTCAAAATATTTTAAATTTTCCAATTTGTATAATTAAATCAAAAATTGAAAAGTGGCAAGAACATAGTATAATAACTTTTGCATTCTAAGCATACTTAAGGAAAAAAAAACATTTGTTTGCTGAGATTAATGTAATAAAAAGCATGAACACCACTCTGGTATGTGAGAAAATAATTTTATGAAGACTATATAATATTAAAATAACAATTTTAATTATACCTACTGGAGACATTATCTCAGATGAAAAAGAAACAAGTGCAACAATTTTTTGATCTTTTAAAATTGGATAACTAGGTCTTCTACCACTTGTTTACACTTCCTTCCATAATTTTCAATGGGGTAAATATTGTAAGGTTTAGTATAATATAAGTTTTGATGATAACAAATATAAAATAATAAGGAACAAATGCATCATATGGATATAATGTTTCTTATAGGAGTAAAATATGCATTAGCATGTATTTAATTATAGTTATAATGTATATATTATGCTATGTGTAAATATATCCACTATACTTTTACAATGAATAACATAAGTTGGATATATAAACTAGACTAACCATTTAGTTTGTAAGTGTAATATATTAAATTTAGGATGATCCAAGTAAAAAGAGTGAGCATTAGAATACAGAAATGGAAATCAATATCATGCCTCACTCAAGAAAGAAGAAGAGAAAGGATGCTACAAAAATTGAAGATCAAAAGGGAGCATGCCAAGAAGGAAAAGACCAAATGGAAGTGGAACTAGACATTTGAAGACCTAGTCGCTAAGTATATTTTATTTCCACTTAGGTCTTGAGGTGAGATTAATTTTTTAAAATTACTTAATCTAGTTACCATATGTTTTAAATAAGTTAGATTAAGTAAATATGATGTTAACATATGTTAAATTTGAAAAGTTCTGACTGACTAACGAATTTTGAGAAGTTAAACTTCATATACTTTGTGAATATACGAACTTTGCTAACTAAAATTTGAAGTTCCAGAGATATCACCTCTGACAAACGAATTTTAAGTGTTGAAATTTGAATTTTGAGTCAAACATAATTAGTAAAATATGTAAAATTAGTCTAAAGTCATGACAAAGTTCATCTGATAATTAAGCACTAAAAGGGCTCAAAAGCATTCCCTTTGATAAACGAATTTTGGATTTCAAAATTCAAACTTTAGAACAAAACTCAATGATTTACAATTGCATTTGATTAACTTAAGAAGTTTTGGGTATTAAAGTAACATATCCTTACTTTTAAACATAGTGAAATCTGGTTTTCAAGAATCTAGAGTTTGACCTTTGATTAGTATTTTTAATACATCTCTCAAAATACATATGGTTTTGATGTAAAACTTATTTCATATGAAACTAAACTTAATAAACTTTTCAAAGAAAGTTATTTCACTCAAAATAAATGGTCATTTAAAGTTGAGTCGTGAAATATGAATTTTTAATTTTGACATTTTATCATTATTTTGATAATGTCTCACAGAATATATTTGTTTTTGTAGTGAAACTTGTTTCATTTGAAAGTAGACATTGAGATATTTCCAACCATAGGTCATTTGCTTAATTTGGAGTTAAAATGAGACAGTTATAACTTCTACAAAATTGTCTACAGTGCAAAGTTCGAAGTTACAGAGGTTCTGCCACTGATAAACGAATTTTAGGCCTTCGAAATTCGAATTTCGAAAAGAACCTTTGTGTCAAGTTGAGCTTGCCACTGACAAACAAATTTTGGCTTCTAAAATTCGAACTTCAAGTCTAACAGATGAATTTTGGCTTTCAAAATTCGAATTTCAATACTCCAAAATGTGAAAATACTTCTGGAACAGCCAACAGGCGAATTTCCACATCCAAAATTCGAATTTTGAAAGGAAGAACTTGTGTCATATTAAGCTGAACTCAAATAGACAAATTTTGGGCACGAAAATTCGAATTTCGAGAGCACTGTAGTAATATGAAATAGTTGTTCACACTTAATAGAAGAACTTTAAACTTGAAAATTAGTATGCTCCAACATGGGAAATATTTGTCAAGATGAAAATTCGAATTTTAGCTTTGAACAGACGAACTTCGAAATTCAACCCTAAAGACTTTAACTTATGGTCTTTGCAAAATTCATCTGTTGACATCCAAAATTCGAATTTCAGAGTGTTAGATACATTAATGTGGTTAGTGAATGGTTAGTTTTGCAAAGTAACCATTGGGTAACGTTTCTAACGACTAGATCTTGTGTCTAACGTCTAGTTACACCATAAATCTATATATAGAACATCATCTGAACTTATGGGAAACAATCTTAAGAGAGTTTATGCAAAAATGCTGCTACAATTTGTAAAATCTTTCTATCTCAGCATTGTCTGAAAAACCCACTTCAATAGAGTGAGCTTTCAATGTATTATCTACTCTTCAAGAGAGTTTTCATTCTGTAAATATTTCTTTCTACATATTCTGGGTAGAATCTTAGTATGGGGAAATTCTAAGGGATTTACACATCTTGTAAGGGTGTGGGGAGAGTGGCTTCACAAGTGCCTATTGAAACTTGTGGGATGTACTGAGACTTCACAGGTGCCTGGATCAAACCTGTGGGATATAGTGGAAAATCCCAAGTGGTGGCTTGAGGACTGGATGTAGGCCAAGAGATTGGGTTAAACCAGTATAAATTACTGTGTATTGTTCTTCATCTTCTTTATTCAATTACTGCACTCAACTCTCTCTGTTCATCCATATTTTTCTACACATTTGGTGAAATTGGGTTGTGATCTAAAAAAGGCGAAAATTTTGCATCATCCAATTCACTCCCCCTCTTAAGTGACTAGCCAACCTAACAAATATGTGTTCAAGTAATTGATGTGAGACAGAGAAGACCTTGCCAAAATTAAATAAACCTTATATTTCCCTCCTATCATGGACTTATGGATTAACATGTAATCTTTTAACACATACTAGTTGGCGTCATTGATATCCAATCTAAAATATAACATGATCACTTATCTCATCACCTCATCTCAACTTCCTTCCATTATGGATCACTAAAAAATAATATTAACTTTCTTAAGAAAACAAAATATCACAATTGATTTAAAGTCCATATAAATAGTTCCAGCATTCTCCCATGAGGTGGGCAAAGCTATTGATCCGATAGAAGATGAGAAGAAAAAAATTAGACACATGGCAAAGCTTTTTGTAACACCTTACTCCCAAACACCTCCTAACTTGACCAAAAACTTCAAAATTCAACCAAACACAGCTCAAACATCTCATATTGACCTTCCAGAACAACAGAACAGAAAAAAAAGACCACAAAACACCCCTAGAACACTAGAATAGTAAAAATAGTGTGTAGGGCTGCGGCCACTATAGTACCACCACGACTCTGATGCTCTTGGACTCACTGGCGCCGTGGCACCCCCTGCTGGTTTTATACTAGCAAATTTCAACAATTTAAGGTAAATTTTTCACACGTATAACTTCACACTCCGACCTCCGATTGACCTGATTCCAACTCTTATAAGTCAGTCTTGTCTCAATCTATCCATGGACACCAATTTCACATCAATCCATCTCTATATGGAGATTTTATACACTCAACACTGTTTGAGCTGCTTTTGACCAAAACACAACACTTACAACTTCCATTTGCCACCCAAGGCAATTTGACCATTCAGGACCATTCATACAGGTCCTAATCTACTTAACCAACTTATTCAAAGAGGTTTCACTTCAAAGGAACCACTCCTCTGAGATTTGACCCCCTTGAACCCCCTTAAACTCACATACTTGGCCCAAAATACCCTTTGGGCTCACATACACTACATACTGAAAGCTCCGTACCATACATGCATAACAAAACATCACATCTAACACCATTCCACATCAAAGTCATAACATTAACATACATACACATCTGAATATCATTACAATATGCTATCCTACTTAGCATAACATACATAGATAATACAACCTACAGCCACAACTTGGATATTCCCACGTCCGAGACACTACTCCCTTGTCTTCTCCGGACTAGTACCAGAACCTTTACCTGAAATATTAGTTCACAGGAAAGGGGTGTGAGACAAAGTTTCAATAACCGGGGACAACCAGGCACATATATATATACATACATAACTCATACAATCTTATGAATGTAATATGAAATGGAATACATGTCTCCCTCCACGCAGCTAGAACCACGAGCTGTCATCATAACAAGACATTTCATATAAGTGATTCCCTTCCAACAGTCGATAAAGACTGATTCTAGGGCATCACCAAACTCACCTCCCACTAGTGCACTCGGCCAAATGTAATACTGATGTTCAGATCGTGGCTCTCCTTCCCCTTCCCACCACGAATTAGCAGCAATTTAAGGAATGTGCAGTCCACTGCGCACCTTTCCCTCCTAGCCATGGGAGACGATTTAGTTGTAGAAATCCCATCCTTATCCTCCCTAATCATATATCATCATATCATATTATATATCATCATCACCACCCGATCACCATATATCTCACAATGTCATATGGTGATGTTCATATCATATCATCAAATAATCATCATCATGATCTTGATGTCATGCTATACATCATGCAATGTCACATCATCATCATCATCATATATATAATCATCATCTAACTGTGTGCATACCATGGTATATAGAAAACCATACACACAAACACATCAATATCGTGGTATGAAAGAAACATGCATATATATATATACAAATATACATAATATCATACAATATATACAATACAATACAAACACCCGGTTACCTCTAATTGTCAATTTCCACACACGCAGATTCCACAAACTTCTTAAGTTGTCCGACCCACTTATACTCTTCCAGTCAAACCAAAACCTCTACAATACCATAAAATCCTCAATTAACATATAATCCAAATTTCACAATTCAACTACTTTAACCTAATCCAAGGTTCCAATACCCTTTCCATACACCATTGAGCTCCAAAAACTCATTCAAACTTAACTCAACCACATATATTTCGAATTTCATACTTCCACACATAATACCAACCTAGGGTTAAGCTTAAATCATGCATACTCTTTCTGAAACTCATATCCAAGCATTATAAATACCAAATCACACTCTATTTATCTCATTTTATCCATTTTAATCGATGAATTTAGGCCCAATACCGAAAACCCAACATATATCCGAAAAATCCCAACTCAAAACTGAAGAAAATGGAGAAGGAGGAGTATGGATCACTTATCAACAATTATCCAAGCTCCAAGAGGTCGAAAATCACTCCCAATGGCCAAAATCTTCAAACCCTAACACTGCTCTCCGTTGCTCCCTCCATTTCTTTCCTTTCTATTTGTCCGAAATGCGTCTAATTTAAATTGATTTCTAGACTGTCATCGTGGCCCCCAGTAAGTCCACCACGGTGCCATGCTTTCGGCTAGAATTATTTTTCCAAAATTCAGCTCACTCGCCGCGGCAGCCCTGCTTCTCGCTGCGACGTGAAGCTCATTTTTTTCTCCACTTGATTCTCTCCTCTATCCTAGCTGTCCTGTTCTGCGCACAATGCCAAGTACACTTAGTTAGCTAGAGACCAAGTTAGTGACAATGTACTGAGGGTGGTTACACTTTTGAAACAAATGTTCTTTCTATTGATGATTATCATGGCGTCAGGTAATGGTTTTTTTTCTTTCTTTTTTATGTTTCAGCGCATTATTCTTCTATACTTTTGGAATAATAAAGATTTATGAATCATCCCTTATATTTTGCTTCTATAATTTTTATAATAGGTAATAAAAAATAGCCATGATGAAATATCAATAGGTTGTCCACAGTCTTTATTTAATATAAAAAAGTACTAAGAATTAATTTATCGAAATTTTATAAATTTAAATTTAAAATGATACTTAATTTAAATTATTTAATCAATTTACATACATCATTAGTAATTAATAATTTTTTATTTACACCATAAATATATCAACATTAAGAAAAAATTATTTTGCTTGTAGCTAAATGTGTCACCATCTAAAAAAAACAATAGATCATAGGAATTTTGTTATGATGAAAATAGAAATAGAGATATGCTTCTTATAAAGCGTAAAAGGTTATAACGAAATTTTAAAAGTTTACAAAATTTTTAATTAGTCTTTATTGTTAATAGTTTGTACATAATTATTAAATTTTTTTCATATAAGTAATTTTTAATGTTTATTTTTTCCCAACAGATTTTTGCTATATTCCCATTATTTCCAATTTCTCTATAAGCTTCTCATTTTTTTAAGTTGGGTTGGGCCATTCACTGTTTCTCTAACTAGCTGATGTAGTTTGGTCAACTCATTTGCTCATATCTATCCCAATTGGATGCCCATTGGGTACCAATTACACCTCTTTCTTATTCATTCTTCTCCTCTGATATGTTAAATTTAGACTATCGCTCATAATTTGGTACTATGGACTTGTGTCCATCATTAGGCTCCCAAAAAAGGAAAACAATCAGTTGCAATGTGTTTCATAGGGTTTATGAGCCTTTTGACGAATGAAATACAATGAGTCAGAATAATTTTTCAAGCAGATATCTAGTTCCCAAAGTATAATATTAGCTCTGCAAATTGAAATTTCCCTGCAAATTTGATTAGAAGGTAGTTTAGTCAATTAATGTTGACTAAATTGGCCGACTGAAAAATATTTTGTTGCAAGTTAATTTTACAATTAATGCTACATACCTAAATCAGGAGCTATTATACCATGAGAGATTGTGAAATTTCAAATTAGTCTCCATATAGTAAAAGCTATTTGGTTATATAGCATGGACTATAAGGACCTCTCCCTGCTAAAAAGTGATGGGAGAAGAAGAACAGAGGAACGAAACTATATTTGAGTTGTTTATAACAAAAGTAGACAAGGATGCAAAGATCCAACACATACATGCACAATTGTAAACTTGTTAGGTTAGGTAATTAGACTCTTTCTATATACATGAGTGCATATATATATATATATATATATATTTTGTGACCCCTGTATTCAAAGTGTAAATGAGAATACATTTTTGTGATTCCAAGGTCTTCCTCTTCCATCCTTTCCTTTCCCCTACGTATGGCTTCGATTTGTCCAAACCAGAGAGCTTTGTTCATCAATTGAAAATTCAGTTCAGAGATGGAGTTTGAGACAAACAATTGAGGAAGACAAAGAGAGTGATTGAATGAGTGTGAGAGTCACAACAAAGGTTAAACTTTTTATTCTCATTTTTGTCCTTTTTTTTAAATTTTTTTCTTTGTTTTGGGTGTTGAACAACGGCATCAAATCCTGTGGATTTTAGCTAGTAGATATTCAAAAGCTTCTGAGAGAATTTGTTCATTTGCTGAGTTTGAAACTCATTGATATATAGACCTCAGTAAGCATATTTTGTTAACTTTTAAGTTTTAACTAAAGGAATCGATTCGAAACATTTGTTATTTTCCCATTTGTATAACTAAATCAAAAATTGAAAAGTGCCAAGAACATAACACAATAAGTTTTGCATTCTAAGCATACTTCACAAAAACAAAAAACATTTGTTTGCTGAGATTAATGTAATAAAAAACATGAGCACCATAAGTGTGAAAATAATTTTATGAAAACTATATGATGCTAGAACACCAAATTTAATCATACTAGTTGAAGACACTATCTCAAATGAGGAAAAAACAAGCGCAGCAATTTTTGAATCTTCTAAAATTAGAGATCTAGGTCTTCTTCACATTGTTTACACTTCCCTTCACAACTTTCAATGGGTGTCTGATAGAAAAGAGGATCTAGTTAAAATTAAATAAATGCCAGTACCCTTTCATCATAGACCTGTGAGTTAATACCTACATTTTTATCCCATACTAATTAACATCATAAACATCCAATTTAAAATATAACAAGATCACTTAACTCATTAGGTGAACACAAATTGATTCCCATATGAATCACTAAAAAATAATATCAGCCTTTAAAAAAAAATAAAAGATCACAATTGATTAAAGCCCACATAAAAAGTTACCACATTCTCCCATGAGGTTGGCAAAGCTGTTGATCAGATAGAAGATGAGAAGAAAAAATTTAGAAACATGGCAAAGCTTTTGAAACAGACATTCTTTATATATATTGATGATTAATTGATTATCATGGTGTCAGGTGGTGATTTTTTTTTTCACTTTTACGTTTTAGTACATTATTCTTCTATATTTCTGGAATGATAAGAATTAATGAATCATACCTTATGTTTTGCTTCTACTATATTTTTTATATTATGTAATAAATAATGGCTATGAGGAAACACTAACAGCTTATCCACAGTCTTTCTCATCTGGCCAATTGTCCCTTCATCCATCTCCAAACCTTTTGTCTTTGATCATCTGACCACCTGTTTCCTTTATATTTTTTTAAATACTCTTGATTCATGGCATACAATCATGCTATTTAAAGAAAAAATACAATCAATATAAAAAAAAACAGTAAGAATGCTTGTTTGACAGTGTTGTCTATTTTATTATTCTTAAAACAGTTTTGAAAAACTGTTTTCAGAACAAGTTTCGAAAACAAGAAAACAAAAAAATTTATTTGAATAATTGTTACCAAAATCATAACTAGTAAGTGTTAAATAAATTATTCAAAATTTATAACTTTGTTATTAATATGGTAGATATTTTTCATCTTTTCTTGTGTTTTCCAAAATAAAAATTACAGAACACCTTAAAGATGTTTTAAGTTTTTTGTTCTTTTATTTTTTTGTTTTCTAAAACAGTTTATAAAAAATAAGTTTATCAAATAAATTTTTTTATTTTACTGTTTTTAAAAAAAACTGTTTTGGAAATATGAATCAAATAGGCTATATGTATCTAGAAATTTTATCAAATAAAAAAAAAACCTAATGCATCTAATTCCATATAGATTAAGTATGAACATTCTCTACTTAAAGCATCATATGTGGCACACCTGATTTTTGTGCTGGGTCATTAATTTTAGACATGTATTAGCGCATGTGCTCAAAAGTCGTTCTAATGTCTTTTCCATACTCTCTTGCACGTGTCTTGATTTTATTGAGTATGTTTATTAGGGGTGAACAAGTTGGCCCAAGCCCGATTGGCCCGATCCGGCCCGATCACTTTCGGGCCAATCGAGCCCGGCCGGGGTTAGGGTCAAACCCCTGACCCTGGCCTGGCCCGAACTATATATATATATAATTTTTTTTTAATTTCTTTCAATTATTTTATATATCTTAGTTGATTTTGTAGGATTTTTATTCTTTATGTATCTAATATAATACATTTACTATGTAAATATTATCAAAACATTTTAAGATTTTAATGTTTTAAATATTTTTTAAATTTTGAATTAGTTTTTTACCTTAATATTTATGTAAAAATAATGTATAATGGTTAAATATTCATAAATTTTGAAAAAAAATTATTTTTTTCCTAAGATTATATTTTAAAAAAATCTATTTTGAAGTATAAATAAGTATATTTTTTATTATTAAATAATTATTTTTTATTTTTTATTTTTTAAAAAAATATATAATAATATCGGGCCAGCCCGATACTTGGCCCGGTACTAGCCCGATATTGACCCGAAGAACATCGGGCCGGGCATCGGGCCAGGGTCAAACCCGACCCGACCCGGCCCATGTTCACCCCTAATGTTTATCATTGTGGGTTAGATTAAAAATTCAGGAACACCTTATGAGGCCTTGGGCCACCTTTATATATATATATATATGGGAACACCTTTTTCATCGTCATGCATGCATATCCAAGAATGGAACTCAAGGAATTAGATAATGATGCAACAACTGTCAATATAGAAAATAAAAGGATGACAAATGGCAGGAAATTTCAAATAAACTAGATTTTACCCACGCAATAATCTGGAAGGGAAACGTAAAATTTTGTGTTTTTTAAAGGAAAATAATTAAACTTTTAATCCATATAAATTCACTCAATTTTTAATTTGATTCCTATAATTTAGATAATAAATGATTTTTAATTTATTCATTAGTATTATATGTTGTCAACATTATTTTGCTACCCACCTGAGTTAATTTTTATCTTATTATTCATATCTGTTTTATTTTTGTGGTTGTAAATTCTATAAATTCACAATATTAAGATAACATATCATTACTTATACTGACCAAATTTAACTAATACCAACAAAATTATAATTTTTTTCCAAAAACTTTATTCCTTAACAATAAAACACCTGAAATCATTTCTTATGTTTTAAATTTACCATTGTAGTTTTATATCCCTTTTGTTCATGTTTTGCCTTAACGTCTTTTAACTTTAGATTTATTTATGGAGGAAGAAAAAGAAAAAATTAAGAAAAAGAAAAATGCACCTCCGTGATGGAAATGATCCCCGCCACCAGTTGCTTCGTTAGAGGCATTCTCCATTTGAATACATGATTTATTTATGAGTTGTAGAGAATTCAGTACCACCTCAACAGAATTTTCATGATTTTTCTTGAAATCATGTTATTTTGGTGTGTATATATGTATTGTTGATTCATAAGTGGAGTTTCATTTGTCAAGCAATCTTTAAAATTTTCAACCATTAAAGTATTGCCCTCATTCATCCAATCCATGTGGAACTCACCCAAATGATTCCAACAGTCTTCTTCTTGTTTTTATTTATTTATTTATATTTTTGTCAAACATTCCAAGAGTCTTCTAAGAGCCTAGTAAAGGTGCATAACAATAGGTTAGACCCTGTTATTGTATTGACTATAGCCCAATAGTCTAAAGTCATTAGAGTGGCTGGCCCATTCTTCACCAACATAGGTCATCTTTCCTATTGAATTCAGCAAACAAAGGAGGGCAGTGGATACAGTCTTCTTTTATTAGTGAACCTAATTAATTGAGATCCCAATTAATTGTTAACAGATAATTATTTTAACATTTTCATATTTTTTTACTGAATAAAATTTTAATTCTTTAATTAATTAATAAGTTCGGTATGGTCATTATTATATTAAGTTTATATATTATGGTGTCTTGAAATTCATTAATTTTCAAATAAAATTACTTGCATTTTGCTAGTATTCCTTCTATTGTCAAGATCATCTTTTGAACTGAGAACAAACAATCATTGCGTAAGGATGAAATTCATGGCAAGAATTTCAAAATTTCAATTTTTTTTCTTCAAAATTACATGGCGTAATCTCTACCACAAATAAATAAAGCTTTTCATTTTCTTCCCTCAATTTCAAATATCCCAACTAACATCTTAAAAACTAAATGTTAGTTCACTTACAAATTAACTATAATTGATTTAAAAATGATTATAGATTACTTTTTTTTCACCAGACATAATTTTACGACTTTGAAGCATCCGCAACTAAGTCATTGAATAATGTCTTGAGTTTATGAAATAAGAATAGTTTTATTATGTATATCTAAGGTTTTTCATTCAAAAGGCTCACTGAATAATAGATATTACTTCATCTTTTGTCAATTCATTAAACAAGTCAAATAACGAAAGAAAACATTGATGGTGACTATCCATCTTCTTTTGCTCCTATCCATAATTTTTTTAGTTAAGTCATCTCAAAGAGCGACAATGTGGAAAAATGGCATAATAATATAGATTCTCTGTTAGAACTTGAATATTATAAGTATTACTTTTCAAATGTAATACTAATATATTAAGTCATTTTCATTGATAATAAAACTATTTTATAAATGAGGAAATTTTCTGGACATTATATAACTCATTAATGTGGTTTTTTAGCCAAGTCATTATATAACTCATTTTTTTACTCATGTCCATAATTTTTTTAGTCAAGTCATCTTAAATAGCGACAGTGTGGAAAAATGGCATAATAATATAGATTCTTTGTTAGAACTTGAATATTATAAGTATTACTTTGCAAATGTAGTACTAATATATTAAGTCATTTTCATTGATAATAAAGCTGTTTTATAAATGAGAAAATTTCCTAGACATTATATAACTCATTAATGTGGTTTTTTAGTCAAGTCATTATATAACTCATTCTTTTACTTCTGTCCATAATTTTTTTAGTCAAGTCATCTCAAATAGCGACAGTGTGGAAAAATGACATAATAATACAGATTCTTTGTTAGAACTTGAATATTATAAGTATTACTTTTCAAATGTAATACTAATATATTAAGTCATTTTCATTGATAATAAAGCTGTTTTATAAATGAGAAAATTTCCTAGACATTATATAACTCATTAATGTGGTTTTTTAGTTAAGTCATTATATAACTCATTCTTTTACTTCTGTCCATAATTTTTTTAGTCAAGTCATCTCAAATAGCGACAGTGTGAAAAAATGGCATAATAATACAGATTCTTTGTTAGAACTTGAATATTATAAGTATTACTTTTCAAATGTAATACTAATATATTAAGTCATTTTCATTAATAATAAAGCTGTTTTATAAATGAGGAAATTTTCTAGAGATTATATAACTCATTAATGTGGTTTTTTAGTCAAGTCATTATATAACTCATTCTTTTACTCATGTCCATAATTTTTTTAGTCAAGTCATCTCAAATAGCGATAGTGTGGAAAAATGGCATAATAATACAGATTCTTTGTTAGAACTTGAATATTATAAGTATTACTTTTCAAATGTAATACTAATATATTAAGTCATTTTCATTGATAATAAAATTGTTTTATAAATGAGGAAATTTTCTAGACATTATATAACTCATTAATGTGGTTTTTTAGCCAAGTCATTATATAACTCATTCTTTTACTCTGATCCATAATTTTTTTAGTCAAGTCATCTAAAATAGTGACAGTGTGAAAAATGACATAATAATATAGATTCTTTGTTAGAACTTGAATATTATAAGTATTACTTTTCAAATGTAATACTAATATATTAAGTCATTTTCATTGATAACAAAACTGTTTTGTAGATGAGGAAATTTCCTAGATATTATATAACTCATTAATGTGGTAAGAAAGAAAAGAAATCTTATCTTTCAACGCAATCATATTCATTTATTTCCAAGTCAAGTCAATTTATATATCCTTGGGAAAATTGCACAATAATACAAAGGCATGACAATGATGAAACATTTTCTGTACAGCACGAACTTCATGAAAATGAGAAAGTAGGTAATTGATGCAACAACTTTAATTTTCATCTCATTAGTTATATTTGTTTTTTGTTTGTGGTTGTAAATTCTTGTATGTTTACAATACTAAGATAATATATTGTTACTTATATTGACAAAAATAACACTAACAAAATTTCGACAATAAGAATTAAAATTATAATTTTTTCCAAAAAATTTATTCTATTATAATAATAATAATGATGATGATGATGAAGCATTAAATATTATATATATCTGAAAAAATTGTTTCTTATGTGCTAACTTTTTGCATTGTAGATTTGTAGTTTTATTACTTTCTGCATGTTTTTCTCAACGTCTTTTAACTTCAGATTTATTAAACCCGAGAACCTCCTTTTAGTCACCGTATTCCCAGCAGCTAGCTACCATTCAAGCACCACCATTTTCTTTTGGTCCCTCTCTCAGTAATGGTAATTTGTATATAATTTTTGGTCAAAAAAAGTAAACTAATTTGTATATAATATTGATTTCATTATTTTTAAGAAAAAAGATTTAATTTTTAATTTTTTTATTCTTTAATTTATACCCGATGAAAGTTAGAACTGAGAATTTGGTTTTGATGAAAGTGTGCATTCATTTTTGTTCGGTGAAAATATTATGAAAATGCTTCACCAATATGCATGCGTGTCACGTTGCTGAAGTTCTCTTCATTCCCTAATGGTTTAAGTATCATCTGAAAGACAAAAAACGCATCGTTTACAAAACTTGTTGGTTGAGACGGTATTTTTTCAATTCAACGTGTCATACACCCCATCATCGTGGAACTCACCAAACCAAGTAAAGTTTTTTTTTTTAACAAAATCAATTTATGATTTTATTTTAAAATAAAATAAAATTAATGTTATTTCTTTTAAAATTTAATCAATATTAAATTATCAATTATCATTGATAAATCTCTTTTCACTCAACACATTTGCAATTTCAATGTACCCATAAGTATTTTCTGCCCATTGTTTTAAGAATTCAAATTCATGATTGTATGTTATCATCAGAGTAGGACCAATCTTAGTTTGCATGCATATTAACCACAATTAAATTAAAAACAACAACTGATATATATTTCCATCAAACATGATATACCTACAACTTTTCAAAAATTGAAAAGTTATTACGTTATTTCTTTTTGAATTCTCATTTAAAATACGATCTTATATCGTGAGTAAAATGAGTGTTATTTATTCAGGGAATAAAAGTGTTTTTTCAAACTTAAAATAAACAAAATTAAAATAAGAATTCATATCAACTTTCTATTTTGTGGTAAACTAGGAGTATGCTCACCGATAGCAAGAGTAATGTGCCTCAAAGTGCTAAGAGCGAAAAATAAATCCCTCCTAATTATAATTGCTTCACACACATAGGCTAGGTTTCCATCAAGCATAATTTTCCAATTCCAATCCATTTTTGCTTTGGTTAAGCCCATCTTATTGATACTTATATCAATTAATGTGATGCACGTAATATATAATAAATTAAGATAATTATTAATCCTAAAAGTATTAATATTACATGTTGAATAGTCAGGAAAAAAAGTTAAACAAAAGGAAGAAGAAGCGAATGCCTAAAAAATTAAAGAACACACATATTAGATGCTTACGGAGTCCATGAGAATTTCTTGAAAAAAATATTAATAAGTCATGGGTTGGAAGACGTTTATATATATATATATATATATATCCTTCTATACAAACATAGAAATATATATATATATATATATCATGTGTATATAACTATTAAAGTTTTAGAAAGGAGGAAATTACCTTTTTTTTGCAAAAAAAAAAAGTGAATCCAATCATATAAATTTAAATGCTGAACAGGTCTTACAACTCAAATGATGTCATTTCATATAGTTTGTTATTACAATTATTTTTTTTAATGCCCGACACTTGGCATTGAAATAATTAATTTCTACAATATAGATATCTTATTTTCACGTATTCTCATATAAACAGAAAGTGTGAAAACAAAAAAAGAAAAAAGAAACTGAGTCATGGGTTCATATCTCATCCTGACACTCATATATAGAGAAAATAGCACAACAATGTTAATTACTCGTTAGAAATTGAAATATGGTTTCATAGTTGGAGTAAAAAGTAAAAATCGGCCATAAGGCCATTGGCAAAAGAAAATGGTTTTTCTTTTTTTAAGTCAGCCAAAATTACATAATTTTCCAATTCCAAATGCATGTGTATGTACGTATATCATGTCAAGTGTGACATCCGGGCGCTGACGAGGGCGGGGAGCGATCGTCGGTGCAAGAATAGTGGGGCTTCAGATAAAGTAATGAGGAGAAAGTAACGAGGCACTGACAAGGAAAGGCTCCTGGCAGGCTTCTAAGCGGGAGGGGCATATGAATGAATCGAATACATACCAGAACGAGAGGGATTCAGAGACTGTATAGGTATGGGACTATACGGTTAAGGATAGCTTAAAGGAATTGATAGGTACTACTTATATCAACAAGGTGTGCCTACCTTTTCGGTAGCCTATCCCTTAAGAACTCCTTAGTTAAGCGTGCTTGACCTGGAGCAATTATGGGATGGGTGACCTCCTGGGAAGGAAGTGTGTGAGTGAGGACAAAGCACACCGAAAGGGCTTATGTTGGTTTGTGGGGACAGTCATCAATCCTGAATAGCGGCCGGATGTTACATCAAGCTCGTTTCATTGATGGCATAGGTATTGAGATTCTATAAATGAGGAGATTGCCAGGTTATCTACAACTTATTGATGTGGCCAAACAGCTCAACAAGTCTTTCTACTCATGTCAATTCATATATTTCCAAGTCAATTCATATACCCTTATTGAAGAGAAATCGGCATATTAATATAGTCATGTTGGAATTAGAATACTCCGTGCCATTGTTCTGAGGAAAAAAGTTCAAGGGAAAGTTTCTTATGAAATTCTCTACTTTGTTTCAGTGAGAATTGTGCTGAGGGAAACAATGTTTTTCTTACAGTGAAAGGAGAGAGAAGGGGGAAAAGGATCAAAAAGGGACATCAAATGGTGATGAAAGTGGGGATAGAAACAAAGGGATATTATGTCCCAAATAAACAAATTTCAAGTTTTTTCCTTCAAAATTACATGGTGTAATCTCTATCTCAAATAAATAAAGCTTTTAATTTTTTCCTCAATTTCAAATATTCAAACTAACATCTTAAAAATAAATGTTACTTCACTTACAAATTAACTATAATTGGTTTAAAAATGACTATGGATTGCTTTTATTATTTTCACGAGGCATAATTTTATAATTTCGAAGTATCCACAACTAAGTCATTGAATAATGTCTTGAGTTTATAGAATAAGAATAGTCTTATTATGTATATTTAAGTTTTTTCATTCAAAATGCTCACTGAATAATAGATATTACTTCATCTTTGGTCAATTCATTAAGTAAGCCAAAAAGCAAAAGAATACACAGATGGTGACAATTCATCTTTTTTACTTGTGTCTATAATTTTCTTCGTCAAGTCATCTCAAATGGCGACAGTGTGAAAAGATAGCATAATAATGTAAATTCTTTATTTGTTAGAACTTGAACATCACAAGTATTATTTTTCAAATGTAATACCAATATATATATTAAGTTGTTTTCATTCATAACAAAACTGTTTTATAAATGAGAAAATTTCCTAGACATTATACAACTCATTAATGTGGCCAGAATGAAAAGGAATCTTATCTCTCTACTCGATCATATCCATTTATTTCCAAGTCAAGTCAACTTATATATCCCTAGGGAAAATTGCACAATAATACAGTTTGTTAACATTAGAAAGGTCCATATCATTTTAAGATTTCACATTTATTATTCTATTTTACTACTAGAGTAAAGTAAATGTTATTTCACATACAAATTAACCCCAAAAAAAAAAGAACAATAACTGATATATTTGTTTACCCCAAATATAATTATAAGTTCGATGTTCTTGTATTAATATTACATGTTGAATATTCAAATAAAAAAGTTAAACAAAAGGAAGAAGAAGCAAATGCCTAAAAAATTATAAGCACACACATATTAGATGCTTACAGAGTCCATGAGAATTTTTTTAAAAATATTAAGTCATGGCTTGGAGGACATTTATATATATATATATATATCCTTCTATACATACATAGATATATATATATATATATATCGTGTGTGTGTGTGTATAACTATTAAAGTTTTAGAAAGGAGGAAATTACCTAGTCTATTCTTTTCTTTCTTTCCTTCTTTCTTTTTTTTTTTTTTTGCAAAAAAAAGGTGAATCCAATCATATAAATTTAAATTTAGAACAGGTCTTACAACTCAATGATGTCTTTTCATATAGTTTGTTATTAGAATTGTTTTTTTTAATGCCCAACACTTGGCATTGAAATAATCAATTTGTACAATATAGATCTTTTATTTTCATGCATTCTCATATATAGAGAAAGTGTGAAAAAAAAAAAGGAAAGAAACTAAGTCATGAGTTCATATCTCATCCTGATACTCATATACCCATTGTGTAGAGAAAATAGCACAACAATGTAAATTACTTGTTAGAAATTGAAATATGGTTCTATAATTGGAGTAAAAACTGTCCATAAGGCCATTGGCAAAAGAAAAAGGTTTTTTTTTTAAGTAAGCCAAAATTACATATATTTTCCAATTCCAAATACATGTGTATGTACATACGTATATCGTGTCAAGCTCGTTTCATTGATAGCATAAGTATTGAGATTCTATAAATGAGGAGATTGCCAAGTTATTTACAACTCATTGATGTGGCCGAATAGCTCAACAAGTCTTTCTACTCATGTCAATTCATATATCTTTGTCACAGAGAAAATGGCATATTAATTAACTTAGTCATGTCGGAATTACAATACCACTCTATGCCATTTTTCTTCTTAAGAATTCAAATTCATTTGGAGTTCATTAATTTCAACAATAACTGTTTACAATGTTGATATTTTTTCATTGTAGATGTGAGTGATATATTATTGTTGAAATTCCTAAGCAAAGTTGTCATTTTAATTGTCTAGAGACAATCACACTTGGTGTGATTTCAATCAAGATTTTTTATCTCTTGGTTTTTCTCAAAGCTTTCTCATAGTTTTTCCTCTTTTAGCTATTTTATGAGGAAAAAAGGTCGAGAGAAAGTTTTAAAGGGGGAAAAAAAGATATATAAAAGGGAACATCAAATGGTGATAAAAGCTAGGGGGATAGAAACAAAGGGATACTATGTCCCAAACGAACAAATTACTGTGTCTAAAACTTTTTAGATAGTTATTCTTCTATCTAAAACTCTTTAAATAGTTATTTCTCGAATATTATATTTGTGATATAAATATTTATATATTTTTGCTAGTATATATATATATATTAAAAGTTTGAGCAGGGCATGAACTTTTGCTTTTGTATAATTATATATTACTATATATTTCTTTTTTGGTAATAATCATTTGGTATCTGGTCATCTGACTAATTTAGATTAAACTACGTACAATCAGACCCCATTCAGGGAAGAGTTCTCTCAAAGACCTTTTTTGCATTCTCAGGTGGCATTTTATTTGTTTGGAAAACCAATTTTAAAGGACAAAATTTTAAGAAAGAACAATTGAGTAATATTGTAGATTAGATAAAACTTATTAAAATATATGGCTCAAGTTAGAATTTCCAGTTGATTTCGATATTTTCTTTTATTTGACATAAGCATCTGATTATAGTTTTAATTTCAATTTTGACATGTTAAAACTTTTCAACTGAAAAAGAAAGATTATAATTTGAAAATTTGATGTGCTTTAAGCAAGTCTTAAATTATAATTTCCCTAATATTTTTCCTTTGCCAATATCACAAGAGATGCCAAGATGTTTTATTTGATTGACACAAGATCTAACATTAATATGAATTCTTTATAGGGATTTGGATTGACTACACTATTTTTGGTTTCACATTAATTATTCTATTTTTTAATGGGAAAACCTTAAAATAATTAATTATGCTATTGCAAGATGTTACACCCCTCATGTTATTCTCCTTGGCATTGTGATTTAGGACCAGAGGAAACAGGATGGAGGAAGGCTCAAGTGGAGTCTGGAAGAACTCCACGCCGCGGCAAGGAGCTTTCCAGTAGTATTATTCCGGATTTTGTGGTGGAGCCACTGCGATGAGTGCTGGAGCCGCGGCGAGAGTCGAGATATTTGCTTAAATTCGGATCAGTCGGACGCGAAAGAAAGAAAGAAAATGAAGGCAGCGACGGAGGAGAGCGAGAGAGCAGTGCTAGGGTTCGACATTTCTGATGTCTAGGAGCAATTTTCGGACCTCAAGAGCTTGGATTCAAGTTGGTAAGTATTCTAAACTCCTCCCTCTCCATTTTTTTCTTCGGTTAAAGTTTGGGATTTTCGGTGTTAAGGTTGGATTTCCGAGTTGGGATGAAATCCACCGATTGAAATGGATGTTTTAAGGTTAATGGAGTGTGTTCTGGTATTCCGATTGCTTGGGTGTGAGTTTTGAAGGGTGTATGTTTGTTTTGAGCTTTACCTAGATTGTTTTGGTTATTTTGATATGTGGTGTTAATGGTGGAATTGTGATATTATGAAGGTTATTAGCTAATTGAGAGGGGTTCACACGCATTGGATAGTGCAAGGCAGCTTGTGACTTGTGTGTGTGTGGTAACGATAATTGAGGTAACCGGGTGTTTGTTTGATTGTAGTGTATGATATATTGGTATGTATATTAATTATATATATATATATGCATGTTTCTTTCATACCACGATATTGATGTGATTGTGTGTACTATTTTCTATATATCGTGGTATGCACACAACTAGAGGATAGTTATGATGATTATGACATTGATGATGAGTATGATGATTATGACGATTACATTTACATGACATGACATGATGCATACATATGATCATGATATGATGATGATGAGTATATGATGATACATGAGCATCACCACATGGCATTGTGAGGTTGCGATATATGGTGATATGGGTGGTGATGACGATATGAAGATGATATGATTTGATATGATATGATGAGATATGATTAGGGAGAATAAGGATGGGATCCCTGTCGCTAAATCCTCCCCTATGGCCCGGGGAGCCAGGCGGCAGTGGACTGCACCTTCCCTAAATCACCACCAATTCGAGGTGGTCCAGGGGAAGGAGATCCACGGTCCGAACATTAGTGTTACCTTTGGCCGGGTGCACTGATGGGAGGTGAGCTTGGTGATGTCCCGGAATCAGTCTTCACCAACTGTTGGAAGGGAGTTACCTATACGAAATATCCTGTCATGACGATAGCCCGTGGTTCTAGCTGTGTGCGAGGGAGACATGCATACCATTCATTGCACATTGCATTCATGAGACGTATGGATATATATATATATATATATGTATATGTGTGTTTGTTCCCGGTTACTGAGACATTGTCTCACCCCATCTCCCATCAGCTAACCTTTCAGGTGACGGTTCTGGTACTAGTCCGGAGAAGGCGCGTGAGTAGCAGTAGACGTAGGAATATTAGGTCTATGTAGTATTTATGTAATTGAATATTGTATCAAGTGCCAAGTAGGATAGTGAATGGTTTGTAATGGATAATGATATGGTTGAGACTGGTTGTATGTGTGTTTATGTATGTGATATGCATGGTTGCATGGTTTTGGATGTTGAGGAGTCTTTATGTTGGTATTGGTGAGTTCGGGGTTGTTTTGGAGTCCTGTTGGTTTGTTGTAGGGCCTGTAGCCCTTTTGGTCAAGTGGGTTCCAAGAGGTCAAATCTCAGAGGAGTGGTTCCTGTGAGGTGACGCCTCTTTGGATAAGTTATTTTGGGGGTTTTGGACTTGTATGGTTGGTCTGGGAGTGTCCATTTGCCTTTGGTGGCAATTGGAGGTTGTTAGTGGTGAGTTTTGGTCAATAAGTGGCCAAAACGGTGTTAAGAGTCCAGAATCTCTATACGGAGTTGGGTTGAAATAAAAGTGGTGTCTGTGGATAAATGGGGACTAGATTGACTTGTAGGAGTTGGATTCGCGTCAGAAGTTCACCCCGGAGTGTTGAAATTGCTGATATGGTATATCAGCAGGGGGCGCCGCGGCGAGGGAAGGCAGGCCGCGGCTCCAGAGGAGACAGAGCGATGTTGAGACAGGGGAGGCCAGAGCTGCGGCGGTACTGTAGCGGCCGCGGCCCCAGCCTAGATTTTGGTGCTTTTGAGTTGTTTCCGCTGTGTTTATGAATATGGAAGAGTTGTTTTGAGATGTCGGTTGTGTTTGGTCAGGTTTTGAAGTATTTGGTTAAGTATGGAGGTAGGATGTTACAGCCGGGGCGCAGGAGGGCAGGCCGCTGCGTCAGCTTGTCCAGTGGCGCGGCTGAAGCAGGGGAGACTGGAGCCACGGCGGTACTGTAGAGGCTGCGGCCCCAGCCCAGTTTTTGGTGGTTTGTGTGTCGTTTTCGCTGTTTGAAGCTTTGGAGAGTTGTTTCGAGGTATCAGGGTTGTGTTTGGTTAAATTTTGAAGCTTTTTGTTAAGATTGGAGGTGTAAGGAGGTAGGGTGTTACGCAAGAACCCACAGTTGTTATTATATGTCCTAAGATGATGATCACTGGACACTCATTGGTACACAAATTAGACAAAAGATGTCAAGTGGGAAGAAGTTTCAACCAATAATGTATACTCACCAATATCATCCAATTTTTGCTGAGAAATTATTAGGTGTATCCAGAGTGCCACATTATTTTATCCTCTCTCCAATGAAATTATTCCAATTCAAACTCATTAATGTGACATGTTAGTTCAATTTATTTACTGTAATTATTATAATAACTCCACTGAGAGTGAATAAAGTAATAAACAAGTTGCTCGTTACCTACTGCATGTCCTCTCTCTCTCTCTCTCAACTTCATCTCTTTCGTTGTCCCCCTTTCTCTACCTCTCCTGCCTCTCTCCCTCTCTCTCTCTCTCTCTCTCAACTTTATCTCCTTTGTACTCCCCCTCCCTCTCATTCTCAAAGCAAATTTATGTCCTTCACGCAATTTTATTATTTCTCACACCTGGATGCTTTATAAATTGAAAGATGTCATCATCAGATATAATCTTGCAATTGAAGATCACGAAAAATTTAGGAACCTCTAATCTTAAATGATGCATAAAAATGAAGGATAATTCATCCGCCACCAATTTAAAAAATTCATCATTCAACCTACAAAGCATTTCAGAAAAACTTTACACTTTTAAGAGCAGAAAAAAAAATAATGAGAATCAAGCAAATGCAGAATCCAGAGGGAAGATGGGCATGGCGATTGTGAAATTAGGTATCTTGTAGTAGGGGATCTAAGATAACAACGGCAGGAAGACGAAGGCATCTTGCAGTAGGGGATCTAAGATAACAACGGCAGGAAGACGAAGGCATCTTGCTGCAAAATATTCAATAGTAAGTTCTTTCGGCGTACTTTATCATAAAGGAGGATGTTGTGAAGAGTTAACGAACCAGTGGCTTCTTGCAGCCGAGCTTCCATCTTGAAGAAAAAGATGGTACTAGATTCTTTGTAGAAATTTGAATAGTCAATACTGTTTCGTTTTACTTCGAATTGATTATTGTAATTTTTACAGCAAATGAATTTATATTTTTTTTACTAAAAAATTATTCTAAAAAATAACTTATATTTTGGATAAAGAGAATATGTATTTATTCATTTTATGTATTCTCTTCACAATCAATATGCCCAGAATTAACAAGAGCTTTTCATGGTAAGGATGTAATTAATAAATAATAATTAATATTGTATTAAACTTTTAAAATGAGATATAAATATAGAAGGAATGAAAATTTTCTTAAACATGACATATGAAAAGATACTGAGAGAGCATATATGTATTGTTGAGACAATCACTTGTTTAAACAAACGTGTCTTCTTCATGCTTGAATGTCTCCAATAAAATATATATTGTTGCACTACGTACGTGCTTTAATTTTGAACATGAGAATCATTACAATTATAAGAGAATCAATCTAAGATGCATCAAATCACATTACTAAATGAAAAACGAAGGCAACAAAAGTAGGAGTTTAAATGCTTGAAACTCTCATTACAATTATTTTCTCACAGTGATTGTCACGACCCAAAATCCAGGACATGACCGGCACATAGACTAAGCTGGCACAAACCTACTTAACCTAGCAAGCCCAATAGAAAAACTTTCACTACTAGTTAATTTAAATGAAAACTAAAATGAAATGCTAAAATACTTCCAGCAATCAATCACAGTTCATGACTTATTTCAATCCTCATATCCAAAAACAAATAAAAATTAAGAATCAACAAATAGATAAAATTATCTAAATCAACATGACTCGATCATAAACTCCACTATAGTAGTCACGTCACCACGGAATCTGCATTATAATAAGACTAGAGATGTCCTACCTAATGTCCAAGAAGTCCAATTTCCCTAGAGTACTTTATTCAACTACCTGCTGATATGAAAATATGAAAATAGGAGGGATGAGTCTACCACTGACTCAGTGAGAGCATATACAACGAAGTGCATAAAAGGGAAGTAAAGGTCGCAAGAGTTTTTCAAAACAACCTTACAAGTATATCTACCTATATTTACTAATCATCTATATACAAAACACTTTTATACTAACAACAAGGGATCAACACAAAATACTATTTCACTCGTCTAATAGAAAGGAAGGTTCACTTAGAATACTAAATGCTATACACTAAGCACATTACAAAATCCATTTTCCACATCCTATAACAAATAGTGGGGAATAACTGTCCTACATAGTATAATAATATAATAATATCTTATATACTGCAAGAGAAATAGCCGTCTCACCCGATAATTTATATAATACTATATCTCATATAAATAAATGTGAGGAATAACCGTCTCACTTGTTAAATACTCATATTACAAATTAATTAAGCTTATACCCAAAATGAAGAAAATTGTAAAACAAAGAAAAAAAAACAGTAATAATAAACAAAACAATATATATATATATGTATAACAACACAGTAACATGTCCACAATATTAATTTTAGTGCTATTAACAATGATTTCCATCACTAAGACTCATCTCATTAAAATCATTATAAGATTACTAAGATTGAGGAACTATAAGTAAGTTATGAAAAGAGAAAAAAATATACTGTAATAGGAAATTAAACTCAGCAAACCTTAAGATCTGGAAGTGTAAAAAAAAAAAAAGAAGGAAAACATGTTTTGGATTTGCTTCCCAAACAAGGCAAAATATACAAGGGGGATAAGTAAAAATTATTTAAGGTTAGGAGAAATAGAGAAGGTACAAAATGAATGGTGACACAGTGTCATGTATACACTCACCAGTTGGGATCGATAGTATAGATCCCCTTTTCCTTCCACTAAGATTCAATCACAGTTGTTCAAGTTTCACCAATACCACCTAAAATTATTATTGCACAAAGACATTAATGCATCTACTCAAATTTATCTTCTATCACCAATGGAATACATCCCCAGATATTAATCCTAACTCTCTTTACTCTAAATTTCTATGGTTCTCACTAAAATAAAATTTCTAAAATTTTTAATTTTCAATTGAGTACAGAAATTATCTTATGGAGTCATAGTTAAAATTAAAGTGGTAAATTTTTCTTTTTGATATGTTACATTTTAAAAAATAATAATAATAATAAATAAATAAAGATTTACCCTTTATAACACTCCTTTGAAATAATATTCAAGATAGAGAAGCATTTAAGGATAAAACATAATTTACTATTCTGACCCAAGTTTTGGAATAATGAATATAACAAATTACATGTTTGAGAGCCTAGAGTAGGAAAGAGGAAATTTTTTCAGTATAAGCAAGGTTTTATTCAAAGAAACCACAATTTAGAAATATAAGTAAAAAGATAATATGTAAAGTTAAAAGCTAGAATGTCTGCATAAAAAGAAACTTTCAAAAAAAAAGAACAAAAAAACAAAAGATGTCTTTTATACGGTTGAAAATTTGCATAATGACAGAGCCTCAAAGTTAACACCTTAAATGAAATTCCATGACTAGGAAATAGATGAGGTATATGTTAGGGGAAGGAACAGTAAAGAGGAAGATGATTTATTGCATCAAAGGACAAGGAAATGAGTGTTTAATGACATCTTGTAATAAAGAAGATGAAACAATTAATAAAAAGGTAAAGAAGTGAGATTACCTTATCTCTTTGATGATTGATAATGACGTGAGTGGAGGCGTAGCAATAAATTAGTGGAGAGATAATGCAAGACAAGAAAAGCTTGGAAGGTAATATATGAAAAGGGTCAAGAGAGGCTATTTGGTGGAAATATGGAAAGAAGAATGAACCAAGAAGGATGCACGAGAACAAATGAAAAATTGGGATGCTTAATTGAGAAATATGGAGTAGAGTTTGATGGCTGAGAGATGAGGAATAAAATAAAGATCTTAGGGTTTTTCCATCTATATCAAATTTAGGATAATATTTTAGATCATTATCTTTAATATTTTAAAAAAATAATAATTAAAAGATTTAGAATAAGATTTTATATCATTATCTTATATACTTTAAAAAATAATAGTCAAAAGATTTATCCCAAAATTTAAACTTAGTTTTTGAAATATATATATATATATTAATCTACTAGATAGCACAATATCAAGATTTTTTTAAAAAAATGATTCCTAGATATATTTCAAAATAACTCTATACAATAATTGCTAAAAAAATTATATATTTACTTATAACTAACCTTTTTACTAAGGTATCACAGTGATGAATCACATGACACATACATGTTGAGATCTTGAACATTGATTTTAATGAATGATATTTTGGGTTTTCCATAGCTTCACGCCTGGTGGAATGCGTAGTCAATAAATAATGATATTCAATCAGTATTTAAAATAAAGGTATTCTAAAAAATATTTAAATAACATGTATAAAATTATTAGAAATTCAAATAACGTATAATATATAATATAAAAATTTAATTTCAATAACATAGCTCATTTTATTTTTTATTTGTGTGTGTAGTTGTGTATACTAATGTATCACGTCATAAGTTACAACCTAATAAAATGCAATGCGATTAGGTATATATATATATATATATATATAGTTGTAATTAATTATAACTATTTGTAAATGTCTGACTCACTCGTCACGTTAGTTATGGAAAGTCAGTTGCTGGCTCTCAAATCCATTAATATATGTTACTAAAACTCAAAATCGAAGTAAATTAAAAATCTATATTCAATAATTTAAACTCATTTTATTTTTATGTGTATTACAATATCACCTCAAAAGTCATAATGTATTTTTTTAAGCAACAAAGTCATAATCTAATTAAATGCAGTTAAATTAGGCCTATGCCACCAAGACTCAAAATTAAATTTTCTGCTAAAAAAATTAAAGTAAATAAAAGATGCATGTTCAATAAAGTAACTCATTTTCTTTTCTCTGTGTGTATCGCAATGTATCATGTCAATAGTCATAATATAATTGAATGCAATGAAATAAAAGATGTATATCACATCATTTCATTCTCATCCACATGTTTAACAAAATTCCATTCCTAGGACAAAAAGTAATACTACAGATATATATGTGTGTGTGTGGTCCAGGAAACTTGTGGTATAAAAGATGTATATCACATCATTTCATTTTCATACACATGTTTTACAAAATTCCATTCCCTGGACTCAAAATAATTCTACATACATGCATATATATATATATGAGGGGTCCAGGAAATTCGTCGTCCTGTCTCTACACTGATTACCCCCTGTAGTGCATCTCTTATGGTTTTGTTATATTTATAAGCACATCTCTTTTTGAATAGTCAGTTTTGTTTTACTTCACATTTGTTGGGCGTAATGTCACCATCAAATTAGTGAATAACACCTTTTTTTCACATTTACAAATATTTTGGTTATGTTTTTAAAATTATGTTGCTATCATAATTTCTTTCATCACCTTTAATGCGATGCACAAAAAGCTAATTATAAGTCTTTTTTGTTATTTAATATATATGATTTTTGGTCTAAAATAAAATTACAATCTTTCCTTCCATTGGTAGTGTCTCAGTCTATGGAAAATAATTGAGTCAAGAATTAATATGTCTCATTCTCTAATCCATTAATATACGAACTAGACTCATTCCAGCACACCACCAACTCTTAAATCAATGGCTATACTAATTACAGAACCATTCCGTTAGGAAATAAATGAAAAATAAATTTATGTAAAAATATTAGAGTCTTTTTTGTTAATTATTCAATAAAAGCAACATCTTAATTTGTGTCACTTTTTTTCTGTTTTACTTTTACAATCATTCCGTACTCTTGACTAATTTGAATTTGAGCATTTTAACCTTGAATATATTTTTAACCAGTATATATTTCTTTTTGCACCTGTGATTCCCTTAGTAGGAAAGGAGAGAGAGAAAGTGATGGGAAGCATCTGAATTAGTAATAAGATTAGTTATAAATAAATATATAATTAACTTTTATTAACCTTTTAAATCTTAGCAATTATTTTATGTAGTACACTTTTTTTTCTTTTTAACTTTTACGATCATTTTGTGTTCTTGAGTAATTTGTATTTGAGCATTCTAACGTTAAGTATATTTTTGGCCTATATATATATTTTTTGGCACTTGTGATGCCCTTAGCCCTCAGTAACTTTGCTTCTTAGGAAAATTGAACTTTTTGGATAATGTTACTACATTTTTAATAACTTTGCATTTTAGGGGAGTTGAACTTTTTGGACAACATTATTGTATTTTTAATGAGAGATTGCGTTTCAAGTCTCAAACCTAAAACCTCCAATGCTTGAACCTTTAAAAGCCCTTATATTACCAGCTGAGCTGTGAGAATTATTTACTCATTATACTCAAATTTTAATATATATATATACACACATTATTTAATAGGACAATGAAAAATTTAGCATAGATTTGCTTTTATATTTTAATAAAAAGTTTGATATACTAACATACTAAATTTATATCTAATTATTTATTTTAATTTTGATAATTAAAAAAGTCATCCCTAATCTATCACTAAATTTAAAATTTAGATGCATATCCATCACTAATGTGTGAAATTGAAAAAAAAAATGATAATGTTCCATGTTTGTCACTAATCCATCACTAATTATTAATTTTAATGATGATAATTAATGACAAGAGACTTTTCATCACTAAATGTGTAAATTTTGAGCTAAAAATGATGACTTTCATCATATGTCACTGATCCGTTATTAATGTATAAATTTGGTGATAGAATTCCATCGATAACAAAAATTTCATTACTAATTATGATTTTTCTAATAGTGATGGTGGAGTTTATATTCAAGTCGTATTGACTTAGTTAGCTTTTATTTATTTATTGATATTTTATTTCTGTTTGTTTTTTGTTCTGGATATGAGGATTGAAATGGGTTGTTAACTATGACTAATTGCTGTAACTAATTTAGCTTTTTCTTTTTAGTTTTCATTTAAATTGATTAGTTATGAGAGTTGCTCTGATATATTTGTGTTGGTTTAGTCTATACGTCCATCACGACCTGAAATTTGAGTCATGATAGCACCAAACCAACATATATATATATATATATTTAAATATAGTATATAATAACTATTGATAAAAACAAACCTAGATCTTAATTAATTATCGTATTTTTCATCGATGTCAAATATTTTTAACCAATTTATTTTCTATTAAATTGCTAACATAACATCCTTTAAGAAATTACCAAATGAATTATTTGAACAGCAAAGAAAGTGACAATAATATATACTAAAAACTTTTACTTAAACAAAATATTGTTTATAATGATCACAAAGTGTTTTGTCTAATGCTGGGCTATATATTAGAGCATTGCAAGCGCTTGTTTCTGTACTATTTTTTAAAACAAAAAAAATATTTATAATAAGATTAAAAAAATTTTCTGAAATAAAATGTTTTGTTGTTAGTAAATGTCTAAATGGAATCAACTATTCTTCTTATCTTAGTGAAATAGGTATAACTCATATATTTTACTTCTGATTAACCAAGAAATAGATATGCATGAAACAATTATTTAGAATTGTTTAATGTGATATGTAATTACAATCCTATAAAAATTAGATTTCTTTGATGAATGGGTAGTTTTTTTTTTAATTTATAATGTAATAGTAAGATATTAATTATGATTGTGAAATGATTGAAATAATTAATTTATATTATTAGATGATAATCACTGTGAATCAATGATCTGAAACCCGGACCGGACCGGACGGTCGGACCGTCACCCGGTGTGAAGAACGGCTCGGTTTTTAGCTTCGGACTGTTTTAGGGGTTGAACCGGATTGAACCGTTTTGAACCGGCTTTTGAGCCGGGAACCGGAGTTGAGCCGGGAACCGGAGCGGTTTTTAGAGAACCGGACGGTTTTTTAAATTGGGTAAAATTTAACTTAAATTTAATTTTTTTTGCCAAAATTATTAATTATAAAAATTATTAGAGAGTAAAACACTATTTTTCATTTTATTTTAAAATCACTAATTATAAAAATGAAAAATTTTATTATATTATACTCTCTACGTCCCAAATTATAAGAGAATTTTGAGACTCTTTATTTATCCTAAAATATAAGAGACATGGATAAAATTTGTGGAGTAATTAATATTATTTTTCTTTTACACCCTTGAGTAATTAAGGTTGTATTGATAATTACTAATAATGAATTAATCTTACTTCAGACTTTTAATGTGGGTAATTTTGGAAAAAAATTGAAATTGTAGTACAATTAATGAATTTAACTACCAAAACTATTTTTTTCTTGATACAGATGAATTAATTACTTATTTTTTATAATTGGGGACGGAGGGAGTATAGTCATTTTATGATATTATAGTTATATATTGTTATTATGTTAAAGTATTTTAACATTATTTTTAATGATTTAATATATATTATTACTATATGAGCTTATTAACTTATTATAAACTTAAACTACTTAAATTTATTCTCTTAACAATTTGATATTTTATTTATATATATATTATTATATATAATATTATTTTTACTTAATTATTACGTCACCGGTTCGACCGCCGGTCCAACCGGTTGAACCATGAAAACCGTGACCCGGTGAAGTTTCCGGTTCGACGGCCGGTCCGATTTTTAAAACATTGCTGTGAATGGGGTGAATTTTAACATTTGTTTTTTTAAAGAAAAAACACAGTGAGGCGCTAAATGAATGTGACATGAGAGAAGTAGAAAAAAAAAATAGAATAAAAAATGGAGTTAATCACAGTCTCACATAGCCCAAGGTGAAGCTAGTACTGTTGCTGAAGGAACAAAAAGATCTGGCTAGTGGGCCCCCCACGTGATAACAAAATTGAAACACGTGAACGAAACAGTGAAACATGTACAGCAATTTGAGAGGTAAAGGAAACTAAACATGAATACCAATCATGTGAGATGTCTTGTTTTTTTCCTCGCCTGAAGTAATAATGTCTAATATTTGATTTTGAACTGTACATTAAAATTATTGTTTTCGGTGAGATGTACATTGAAAATTTGAAATTAATAGTAAAATGTGTTTGTGTCAATATTATCAGGCAATGTTGTTATTAATAGGACTAGTGTAATCCATATTTGTTATAATATAATTGATGATAATTAATTGATTATTTCTTTATTTTTTTATTTTTTAATAATTTTTATTTATATTATAAAATATTTTATATAAAATAAAAAATACATGTATATTATTTTTTTACCCAAAATTCATGAAAAAACATATAAATTTCCCATGTTATTCTTATTAAGTAAACTGTGCATGGACATAGCTTTTTCACTAGGAGTTGAGAAGAATTAATAAGAATGATAAAACTGAAATAATTGTATTTAACACCCTATAAAGTGGATAAGAAATTTATTATATAAAATATTTTATAATATAAATTGATTTATTTGGTATTTGATGTTGTGAGTTAGCTCATTAGTGTCCAAGTGAGAGGTAACAATACTTTTTGAGGGGAAAAAGACAATTATTAAGGGCTTGATAAAAAAATATTTTTAAATAAGTCAATATTTATATTTAGAAATTTAGTTTCTCACATTTAGAAATTCATTTCATGCCACTTGGAAATTCTAGTTCTAATTAGATATACTTTTCCTCCTAGATCATTAAGTTGTCTTTTTCCCTTTTTTGAGAATATTCAAATTTATTTGGAGATTACCTCATTTATATGATAATTAATAGTGTTGAAATTTTGTAATTGTTGATGTTGCTTTGTCATGTCAAAATTCGTTGACATATCCAAACAGAAAAAGCATTTACTGAACGGGGCCTTCTTATCTTTTTGCTTGTTCTTATAATTTTCAGAGTCAAGAAAAAGGATTTAAGGAATGTCGCAATTTTATTTTTATGATTGGATGCATAATTTTTTAAGTCAAGTCAACATATATATCTTTTCTGGGTAAAAAAATGGTGGAATAATATTGAATTTTTTTAATAAGAATAGTTCACAAAGTTTTTTTTTATTCAGTTCATTTTATGATTTAATTTTGAAATTGAAGAAAAAAATGAATTTTTTATTTATAAATTAACAAATATAAAATTACCAATAATTATTCATATATTTCTTTTCACATTAATGTAATTTTAGACTTTTAACGGATCTATCTACTTGGTGCCTATTTCAAAGATAATGATCAATATTGTTTAAATTTTACGAATATATAATTGTGGCAAAATGATTTTTTTATGAATATAGATATTGCTCCATCTTTTCACAATTCTTTGACGTAGTCCACTACTAGAAAAATGCAATTTAGCGAGGGAATTTAGCGAGTGATCCCTCGCTAAATGATCTAAATGGCAAGAAATTAGGGACGGATTAAATTTAGCGAGGGAATTAGCGAGGAATTTTTTATTCCTCGCTAAATTATTATAAATAGCGAGAAATCTAGTGAGGGATTTGTCCCTCGCTAAATTTTTTAAAATTAATTTTAATAGATTAAAATTATTTTATTAAAAATTTAATTTTAATGAATTAAAATTTTTTTAATAATTATGTTATAAAATTATTTTTATTAGTTGATTATTTTAAATTAATAAAAATAGTTAGATTAATTTTTATAACTTGTTGGTCAAAAAATGAAAATGAAAATTCATTTATTACAAAATTCAAAATATAAAATATTTTATGATATTAATAACTAAAATTATAATATATTTTTATTTTTTAACAATATATTAATTTATAAATATATGTGTGTATTAGTGTGTAAATAAATAAAATATATTTCATATTTCATATAAAGACTGCAAATACAATACAGTTCAACTGGTAAAAGTCTGAATATAAAGGCACTAAATGCAGGAGGTCAGGGGTTCGAACCTAAGTAAATGCATATTTGAAACCATTATATGACATGGCAGTGACGTATCGCAATCACGGTGATGTGGCATGGGTGGCGGAATGAGTTCTTCGCTAAATTTAGAGAGGGATTGAATTCATCGCAAATTCCCTCGCTAATTTAGCGAGGGAATCAATTCATTCCTCGCTAAAATTAGCGACGCGGTTTTTAGCGACCAAATTAGCGAGGGATAAAATTCCTCGCTATTTTATATTTAACGAGGGAAAAATGGCATTTAGCGAGAGATTTGTCCCTCACTAAATGCCATTTTTCTAGTAGTGGTCAAAGAGATAAACAAATAAACAATCTATGTCTATCTATTGAAGTTCTATGTGTCTGAATGACTAATATGGCAAAAAAAAAAAATTAATGATGGTGTAATTACATCTTTCTATCTATGAAACACCGCCATGTATATATGGGTTGAATACAATACAATATGACATAAATCTGTAATTATTTTATATGTAAAATCTATAAATCAACTCTATAAAAATTTATAAATAAAATCTTCTTTCTTCGTAATATAAACATCATTTAACGATGTCACATCTGTAATGTTAACATCATTTAACGATGTCACATCCGAAATGTTATGCGGATGATATGAAAACAAAAATAAAAGAAAAGAAATATCAGCTTCCCCATCTTAATAACTACATTGCAAATCAAGTCATTCTAGATCCAAGGTAGAGTTTTAGATAATATAATCTCATATAATATTACGCTGCATCTTGTTGTGTTAGGGGGTTTGTTGTGTTAGGGACTTTGGGGGCAGTTCTTACTTGTTTTGAATTGAGTATTTGTGATGAGTCACTCATGTCAACATCAGCATTGCAAATCAGGTCGTTCGTGGTCCAAGTTATAGTCTAGTGTAATTTAGTCTCACGGGGCAAGTAGGTCATTACCTGTTATCTAAATAGACAAAATACATATTCTTATTTTTATTTATTTTTTAGGCAAGAACCGCAAAAATATTTTTTCTCATTCTCACATAAAAAATAAATAAAGAGGGACAACTATAAATATTGTATTGTATCCGATATTTCTATATAAATTAAAAAAATATGAAAAATTGAAAAATAATATAAATTTTCTTTTAATTTAAATTTGAATAAAAATTTTTAAAATAAAAAAATATAAAAAAATATATTCTCCAAATGTAATCCCTTTACTTTAAAATTTTTAAAATTAAAAAAAATCCTATCCATTTCTTTTAGAATTCTTATTCAAATATAATTTTTATCTGGTAGAATTTAAAAAAAATAAAAAAGAGCAAAAATTCCCTTTTTAAATAATAAAAAATATATTTTTTGATAGTTAAATCTTCTTTTTATGTGTTAAAAAAAATATTTTCAAAATTTAGGTGCTAAAAGTTTGATGATCTCATTTGAAAGTTAAAAAAAGCGCAAAGGAAAAGGCACAAGGTAATAACGATAATAATAAAAACAAAGAGAGAGAAGTCAAACGCTGTAACAGTCGAGCGTGTCTGACCATCGGTACCCTAGCCCCTTTCCACTTCCGTGTCATGAAGCAGAGTGGCCCAAGGAGTGAAGCCTCTCCCCGTCGGTGAAGCAACACAGAGAGCCTCAGAGATGCAGAGACGGAGAACAAAACAAAAGCTCAAGGCTCAAGAGGCAAATTGGCAGCAAATGGGGCAGCGATACAGAAAAGCAAATACATGAGAAAGGAATACGGTTGAAAATTTAAAAACCCAAGTCTGCAATTTGTTGCACAAAATCGGAAGATCTATTTTGACTTACCAGTTGGCCATCCCAACCAAGGTACAAAATCTTTCACTGTAAATAGGGAGGAAGGGGGAGCCCGAGAGAGGATCGAACAGAGAGAAGCGTCTGAAAAGAGCGAGAATTGGAGAGAGAGGTTTTTCCGGAGAAAGGAGGATTGAGAGGGAAAGTCTGATAGTGTTTTGGGAGAGGAGAAGGTGGAGGAAGTAATAGAGAGGAGGAAGAGTGAAATTTGAAAACGAGAGAGGAAAGCTTTACGATAAAAGGAGGGACCGAATGATCTGAAGTGAGCATGATGAACAGAGAAGCAAGATCGGAGATGACGGAAAGAAGAAGCTGAGGAGGATTCAATGATTCAGATAGCTCACGGCACCTCTTCATCCCATTTGCCACTCGTCTCCTGCAGTAGGTTTGAGATTGATTTCACAATCTGTGCTCAATTACTGCTTCTTCAAAGTTTATTGATGATTTAAATGGGGGAAGTCACGACTTGATAAAATCAATCCATAATGGGGCTCTGTTTGAGTGGATCCTTTTGTGGGTTTTGGTTTTTTATAGCAGAAACAATCTTGGGGCTTTTTGCTTGACTTGCTGAAAATGTCCATATGTTGTGCTGTTAGTATATAGTTGAATATACCTGGGTGGAGTTGGTATCTCAGTTCTATATGCGTTGATTGCTTCAGTGGTCTCCCATGTGTTTGTTAAATGATCTTACCTTTACTAACGTGCTTGCAATTAAAAAAGACATTCAAGTCTCTTTCATTGTTACGGTGACGTGATTGGCATTTAGATTAGGGATCTCAAAATGTTAATAAAAACATGATATATAACTTGGCTGGTGCTGGGTGATTTTGGTTGATGGTTCAATACTTTGGGTAGCAAATAGAGTGGGAAAATCTGATCTATTCTAAATCGTTGGCATCTCTCATGTGGTGGGGCATCTTGGATGATAATTAGGCATTTTGTGTGTGCATGGATTAATTATTTAGGTGGGGTCGAGGTGCCATTATAGTTGTGCACGAGAACGAGAACGTGATATGGAAAATGAGGTTGTCTAATATTGAGTTATAAGTTATTGCAAGGGTGTTCTCATAAGAATACAGAAGGGTGGGCCTTTGGCATTTATCAGTTGACATGGATGTGAGTAAAAATACTTGCATGGTGATCCGGAAGTATTGACAATCTTGGATTGTTAAGAATTTCATTTCAACTTGGGTTATTGGTGTGAAATGCTAATAGTTTTAAGGAGCTGATTGTGACCGGTTTTTTGGTTTAAATATAAGATCAGATTTTTAATACTTAGGCATGCAGAAAATATTTTGGAAATCAACGCACCGTGAGTAGCTTGAATGACTGTCTGTCTACTGACTAATAATCGGCAAGGATTTTTCCCTGCTTAATTTTCTTTAAGTATAGTAGATCAGAAGTTTGAATTAAACATAGAAAATGATCTTGCAGTAACTTTTATTACTAAACATCAGGAATTTACTTTAAGTATAGTGGATTAAAGCTACAGTTTTGATCACCAATAAACCCCACGGTTTCAACTCAATGGTTTAAGGTCTTAGTCTTACCAAAATTACAAGTGGTTTCATCTCTCGCTGTGGAATGTGTCATTTAAAGTTCACTTCAGAATTTAATTTCTACCATAGGAACCACCGTGTTAAACTTAGTTGGGTGAATGTTGGAGGAGTTTTGGAGGAATGTGAAACCAAGCTTAACAAAAATCATGCAATCATAATTTGTGTCATGTGATAAGGAATTTTACTATTGAATGACCCGTGGAAGATTTTGAGAGTTTTCATAGGCTTGCCGTGGAAGATTTTTGGAATCTCCATATGTTTATAGATGATCACGTGATGTGTGAATCAATGGGATTTCGCCGATATGTCGGTCAATTTGTGCTCATCAAATTAAGTTCCAATGTCCATTCATCCATGATTTTTAAAATAAAAATAAATCAAATAATTTAGATAACTATGCTGTGTAAGGTTATCAAACATCTTGATTATCTAATTCAACCGCATAACCATGGGAAATAATAGATTTCCATAGGTGTATTGATGGTCGTTAATCCCTAATTTTTAAGTCAAAAACAATAAAATTAGATGACATAGATAATACATATATCATGTGAGATTTTTTGAACTTTCATGGTTATTAAGATACATGGGCCCTAGGTTCTCATCCTAGGTTAAGTTCGCCCTTATAAATAGATAATTTTTTCTCTTATTTTATTTTCTCAATTTCTCCCTTTTCTTTCATAGTTTTTTTACTCCAATTTCTTAATTTCTCTTATTTTTATATTTAGTTTAGCATGGAATGATAAACGGGTAATCAAAATAATTTTTAAAATCATAGTAATTTGTATAATCAATTTAAGATAACCGTTTTTAAAAGCAAGTGTTGTGAAATGCTAAATACCTTCCTCATTCACAAATGTACTCCCAAACCCAGCATTTCCCTTTTTATTTGTTTTTATAAAGATTTCTCCTAAAATTTTAATTGCGACTTTTCCTAAATTGACTTCCATTTTGAAAACCGATTTTTCTCTTTTTCTTTGTTTTCATGCCATCCATATCACATTTCGGGTGTGAAAAAAAAAATAGCACAGACATTACATTTCTACAAATGTTTATGAGGCCTTTCTATTCAATTATCTTCTCAATTTCTTAAGTCAACCTCTTGATCTCCTTCTTTTATTTTAGTTATTCAAAATTTTGGATTAAATACAAATTAGTTGCCACTTGCAATCTCAAGTATAATAAAAAAAAGTGTACACAAGTTTTCTCCAATAGCATTCAAGTCAACGATGTTATTTTTGTTTTCTGAAAAATCAAAGTTGCAATGCTTCTTTGTTTTCTGTGAATTCTCTACCAATTTATGAATGAAATATCTGTAAGTGTTTCTTTTTCAACTGCACTCAGCATAAAATAAATGGCATTTAATTATTGGCAAGAATTTGAATAGTCCACATACTTTTTTGTACGTTATGAATACTATTATTAGGTTGAAATTAATTATATATGTTGTCATCGTCACTCTTAGTGAAGAGTTGTGCTTATCAATCACAAAGCATCTATATATAATGCGGCCTATTCTTCCTTCCTCTACAATCTTCCAGGCCTTAAACCTATCCAACATGGCAAATCTTTGTTTTTATTTCTCCTTCTCCTTGTTCTCAATCCTTTGTCTCATGCTTTGCCCCACTTTATGTCACACCAATTTTACTACCAGCGATGAATTGGCACTTCTTGCTCTCAAGTATTCTGTTAAGGACCCTAACAATCACTTGTCTAGTTGGTCCAACTCATCTTCTTCCATTTGCAACTGGGTTGGGGTTACATGTGATGCTCATTATCAAAGAGTAAGGATCTTGCATCTTGCTGACATGGGTCTCATGGGCACCTTACCTTCCCAAATTGGAAATTTGTCCTTCCTAGTTGAACTTGACCTTCATAGCAATAACTTCCATGGTGAGTTGCCAAAAGAGTTGCTCCAGTTACAGAAGTTGGAAGTTCTTAACTTGAGCTATAATGAATTCAATGGAGAAATTCCAACCTGGATAGGCAGCTTATCTACACTCAAACACTTGATTCTTCGCAATAATAGTTTTGGGGGTACCATTCCTCCAAGTGTATCCAATTTGTCAAAGTTAGAGACCTTGGATTGGAATGATAATTCTATCAAAGGATCCATTCCACTTGAAATTGGAGGACTTCAACAATTGAAGATTTTACGCATTGCAAAGAACAAGCTTTGGGGAAGAATACCTCCAACAATTTCTAACTTATCATCACTTGAGCTGATGTTTTTGTCCTACAACTCCTTAACAGGTATGTCTTACATACTATGAGTTATGCATTTCTTCTGTTTTACAATGATGAAGTTATAATATTTTCCTAAATAATTTTATTCAACTTTAATGTATATGTTAGTGTGTTTTAAAGTAAGCTATTTAATATTTCATCTCAACATTGATTTACTACAAATAGGAATGAAAGAGGAAAATACAGCTATAATATGTAGCTTTGGGTGTAGAACCAGCTTGTAGAAGTATATTACCATATTCAAGTTCTAGTCTTTAATTAATTTCACTTGAACAAATTATGATGTCCGATAACTCTTTAACAATTATTTTTAATGATATATTTGTGATGATTAAATGATCTTTGAAATCCTTTTTTCAGCTAGTCTACCATATAAATGACTCTAAAACACCATTTTTATCTACTGTGAATTTCTTTTACAGATCGCTCTTTAATGGTTGGTAATATTGGACAAAGCTCAACGTGAATGATACGTATGAAGCTACATAAAAAAAAAAAAAACTTCTTTCCAATTCAAGAGCTTTATCTCATTTTTTTTTCATTTTCTTTTGTGAGTAAATTTGAGAGTTATATCTTGATCACAATAACTTAGAAAGACTGCTTTCAGAAAATTATACTTGTAACTCATTTTTCTTTTAATACAATCTTTTATACTTCAGCACTCTTAATATTGCAGTTTTTGGGTTGTCATATTGCAGGAGATATTCCCAAAGCATTTAGTGATCTTACAAATCTGAAAATTATATACTTGGGTGTTAATATGTTGTCTGGCCACATACCAAGAAGCATTGGAAACTTGACTATGCTTCAAAAGTTATATCTTGGTGAGAATAACTTACAAGGTATGCTTTCAACACATCTATCATAATGTGTAACTTTCAATCAATTTTGTGGATTCTAGTCTTACACAATTCCTTGCAAAGTTGTGTTATTTTTTGTGAGCATTTAGGCAAGTTGTTTACTTTTCTTCTTCAACATTCATTTATCTCATTTTGTTTAATATCAAGCACAGTTATATTCTTATCTTTTAAATTATAAATGGGAATGAAGAGAATGAAGAAAAGCAACACTATGATATGATTTCAAATTAAAATTCTCGTTTCTGTAGGTCAATATAAATTCATCTACAAAATTCTAAGATTGATTATCATTCCGCCTTGTATGTGTATTCAATTGATCCAAGTTAGAGACATCAAGCTAAAAATTTTTAACCCAAACATTTTATACATTGCAGAAAACCAGCTTTGAAGAAGTATATTTTCACATGGACAAATTAAAGTATAATTATTACATATATTTTTAAAAAGAATCAATCAGTCTCTTTAGTGATTTTATTATTCATGATTTACTAATTAATACCTAAATACCACAGTATTACCACTTGCAGCAAAAAGGTAGAAAAGGCTTTTGTTTTAATTATTTATATTATATATTTATATTATATTTGTTAGTTTTTATTAAAGGGAAAATAGATAGGGTCATTGAAATCCAAAATATTTTAATATAAGACATAGTAAATATAGGTACACATGGTGACTCCTCACTCATTGATCAATTCCACGGCATCCTATGCGCACACCAAACCTTAGGCCCTTGTGGCATACTCCAAAATAAAAAAATATGAAGAAATAAGAATTAAATTAAAATAAACACATGTAAAAACACAAGTAAGGACCTTCGTTTGTGAGAGAGGGTGTATGCGTGCAATCCAATTCAAGATCATACAATATATACAACACACAATTCATCATCATGAGAAAAAGGGAAGACATTCAGAACCCGTAAATGTAGACATTCAGAACCCATAAGCATCCACAAGCTTTCTTCCTCATCAGTTCCTCAATTAGTTGTGTTTTGGCCTCATGAATTGGCTCACCAAGCCATTTGTCTCACATATATACCACAAAAGGTGAAACAAAGAACAATAAAGAATACATTAGCTTTTGAGATGACAATTTACCTATAAACAAACTTACACCAGAATCTTCTCAATAGTTGCAAACATCAACATAGAGAACCTCTAGCAATGATGAAGTCCAAACAAAACTCAAATGGATAAGTTGAATAAGGAAAGATTGTTTCACGTCCTTAAACAACCCACATAAAACATGTATGATTTTAACAATATGCTGGATAATGTTCATGCTTGAAACCAAGCTTCACAAAAGTTCAAAGCCTTAGGCAACAAAATCACGTATGGGACCTTTAAGCCACTGTAAAATTATGTAACTAGGGAATATTCCAATAGGAAGCTTCTAATGACTCCCACCAAGGCATCCAATCCGTAAACAAAATATTACCCCATCCTATTAACTCAAACAATGAAGCTCGAATCAAGACTCATATGATCAGATTTGTTCACGATGCAAAGTCTATCCCTTAAAGTAGGAACGTAGGCCAAACAAAAACAAAGAGGACAACTAACACACACATAAACTAATAATAGGAGTCAGCAAACTTTAACCATGAGTGAGACAAACATGCCTATTTGGCCATTTAACAATGAAGATCTTGACTTAACTTTATGTCCAGAAAATATCCACGTTAGCAATGAGTGAACCTCATTTAGGTATTTTATCAAACACTTGGTTAGCATGTTCTAAAGGAGGTACAAGGGATGATATGTCCTTTTTCCTCTCTAACATTAGCTCCCAAATGAAAACCAGTAACACACTAAGCGTAATAATAGAACATTATTAATCTGTTCAATACTCTAGAAGTAAAGATTGCATTTAAGTCAGGACAAGATGTCACTACCTTTCGGTACTCTCATAACTAGGTGCTTCTTCCTCAATCTCACAAACTCCATCTTCTTCTAATCTCGTGTCTCTTCTCCCTATCTCTCAAGCGCTCTTTTCCTCCAATTTCTCCTCCTCTCTGCCTCTAATTCCCTCTAATTTCATCTCCATTGCTCCCCTCTCTTTTGGAACTCTCTCCTCCTCTTGAAGCTCTCTTCGACCCTCTATTTTTCCCCAAATTGCCCTCCCTCTTTATCCTCAATCCTTAGTCCCTTTATGTAGACCGAACAAAGTAATTGGGTTGGGGTTTGGTCATCAAAGGATTAGAAAGAATCAATCTACTTACTGCTATCAACTGACCACTTGAACCTCAATCCCCTAGCCTCTTCTTCATTTTCTTCTCTATATCTCTGTTTCTTTGCCTTGCTTCGTTCCTCTACACGCTACTGTCCCTCTGTCTCATTTGCAGATCAACATTGACAATTGAGGGGAAGGAAAGAGATAAGGTCAACCTGTTAGTCACTAGCTTTCTCTATTTTCTCTTTAGGGACTGCTTGGTTCAACCGTAGGGAAGGGAAGAGAGAGATTTTAATGGAGAGGATTGGAGATATTTTAAAATTCCCTTGTTTGGTGGAATTCGAGGGGAGGGAATTAGAGGAATTTTAATGAAATCTTATTTGGTTCAGAAAGGGATTGGAGGAAATTGAGTAATAAAACTTAATCCCCTCAAAAAAACCCCAAATTAGGGGAAATAAAAAAGGGATGGGGGAGGGGATTGAGGGGAATTAAATCTCCTCCAATCCCCTCTAATTTTAAGAACCAAATAAAGAGGGATTAAATCCCCTTCCATCTCTCCTCCTTTCCTTGAAAAAATCCAAACCAAACATGGCCTTAATCACCATGCCTTGTCCTTCTCTCCTTCTGCCACTCTGCTTTGTGACATCATAAGGGAAGGGGCTGGTGGGGTTGGGGCTACCTGGAGAGGTGAATTGCTCAGGTCAGCGATTCACCGTTTGATTTTTTTTAGTTTCTTTTTATTTTAAGGATCTCCAAATTAAGATATCAAGAGATTTTTTTTAATTTAGAAAATAAGTACATACTTATTTTAAAAAAAAAGCTTAAAACATATATTTTTTTTATTTTTCCTAAAATAAAAGATGATTTAAAGGATAAGAAATTAACTTTTTCTCTAAAAATCCAATTTTTATTTTCTAATAATTTTTTATTTTAATGGCGTTGACTATATAGAATTAATTACAAAGTTCAATAAAAGTGAACAATATAAACGACCCTTTATCTATTTTTCCTTAGACATTATCGTAAATTTAAGTGAGACGCATGTAAAATGAGTTTGGGTCTTCAAGTTCACTCTTTTACTTATCATATTATCCAGTAATGGGATATACCGTTTATGCATCGCATGAAATTCCAAATTTACAAAATCTCTCTCTCTCTCTCTCTGTGCCATAAGAAGTTTTTGATAAAATACCGTTTCTTTGGGAACATTGCACAAAACTTTTGTTCTCTTTTTTTTTTATTATTTTTTTTATAGGCACAGAGCACATTTGTTATTGTTTAGTTGTATATATAAGGATGCATCTACCTCCAAATATGTACCACGGAGCAACATATTTTTAATATGACTTTGAAAGATATTTGATATAAATTTTGTAGTCTCATTTACACACCAATTATATGGAGGCATCTTCTTCTTCTTCTTCTTCTTCTTTTTTTTAATCTATATGTCATTGGTTGTTATTGGTATATAAATTCATTTTTTCCCTTGGCCAATTAAAAAAGCAAATTTTCATCATATAAACATTTTTGGAAGTGATTAGTTCTTTAGTTCATGTTTATTTAACTAATGCTAGTTAGGACGTGTTACAAGCAGCTTGTTATTTGTTTAGGGAGCTAGCTTTAGGGAAAAAAATATGAGAATGAAGAATCGTGTGTACTGATGTTGAATATATAAATTTTTTTTTAAAAGTTCAGTACAATTAAATATTTTCAATTAAATTCTATATATATGATTTATAATATATCGGTACTTGAAGCAATATGAATTTTTGTTGTTGTTGCCACATCGCTGGAGATGTTCTCAACAAAATTAGTACTCAAAATATTGGGAATCTTATACCTTTAAGTGTTAATCATCTTTCAGGCCATATAGCTACAGGCATTGGAAACTTAATTATGCTTCAAGAGTTATATCTCGATGACAATAATTTGCAAGGTATACTTTCATCAATTATCATGCATCAGCTACTAGAATTTTTTATAACCAAAGGATATGATCATTATGTTTGCTAGCTTGAATCATTTGAATTAGACAACTTCTAGGACCGTGACACCAAAAAGATTTCAAAGTTTTATTTCTGAAAAATATAAATTCCCACACAGAAACTTTTTTAGTAAGGAAATTAAATTCATTATGATCAAAGGCTTTTTTTTTTGGGCCCCGGGGGGGGGGGTCCAAACTCATTTAAGAGAGAGGCAAAATGGTCCCAAAATAAAGTCTAGTTGGTATTTTATATCCTCTACATTATCCTAATTCTAAAATTGATATACACGAATGTGGTTTTATTACAAGAATAACATTCAACTAAAAATATTGAGGTTGGATAAGTCATATACAACTTCAAAAGTTATCTCATGAGCACAGTAATTTAAAAAGAATGCATTCAAAAAATTATGTGTGTTACTCGTTGTTTTAATATGCTTTTTTATGCAATATTGCTCATAATATTATGCGATTTTTTTATTGTGATATAATGCGAGACATTCCTAAAGAAATTAGTGATCTTGCAAACTTAAAAATTATATACGTAGGTAATAATTTGTTTGGCCACATACGAAGATGCCTTGAAAAAAAATATCAATGTTGAGGATTAGCCAAAAAAAAAAAATCAATGCTATGGATGTTTAGTTTTACAAAATTCGTTTGAAGAATGTGTTATTTTTGTGTGTTTTAGTAAACTCGTTGCATGTTTGGTTCATCTTTTTAAAAAAAAAATTATGGTTTTTAATCATGATTTTTTAAGAAGATATGATTGGCCAAACACAAATCACTTTTTAAAAAAAATGAAAAATTGGTTAAACTGTAGTTTTGGAAAATGAGGGGAAAAGTTATTTTTCCTTTAACAAAACATTGATTTTAAAAAAGGAGAAGTAAATTTATTCTATATTATATATCTAAAAGTATTTGTAACTCTTATAATCTAAATAAATTTTTTGTCAAACTTACTTTTGCAAAAAAAATATCCAAACATAACAACTTACAATAAACTTACTTTATCTAAATTTTACTTTTACAAACTTCATTTATTCTAACTTACATTTGCAAAACTGAAAACAAAACAGACCTTACTGATATTCTTCAACGTTTATTTACCGCATTTTGTGTTATATCAGGCACTGTTTTTTATTCTTATCTTTTAAACTATAAAAGAAATATTGAAGAAGAAAAACAGCACTATAATATTTGGCTTTTGGGTGAATTAATTGTGTACATTATCATTGCATAGAACAAACGTTTTAAAATTACACTAGTTATCTTCACATAAACTAAGTATTGTGTATGATAACTTTTTCATAGTTAATTCTGGAATATATATATATATATATATGTAATCATAAAATATTTTTATTTTTGATAGACAAATAACTCATAATTTTATTGACAATCTCTTAGGTGTTATACTTTATGAAATTCCTTTTGAAGCGTTGGCATAAGTTGGTATTTATTTGAGGATATATATTGATATGCATATATGAGTGTATAATTTTATCACGACATTAAAAGCTTATAATATAAATTTATGTTTGTGTGTCAACTTTTATTTTTTACATAATCATTTTAGCAGAAGAATAATTCTGTAATTATAATTCATTTATTGATGCTAGTTAGGTCATGTGTCATGAAGACAAAGTAATATAAAATCCAAGTGGGACTAGATTCAACTGAAAATTCAACTGTAAAAATGGCAAATCAAAAACTCAATCTAATTTGAAACTTAATAAAAACTAATAACAAAAACAAGTTGAAAAAAAAAAAGTAAAACTAATCAAATGGAAAAACCGTCCATGTCAAAATGTGGACCTGAGATTGTGTAAACCCAACGACTTCCCTTTCATTAATACTTCGGCCCACTTCACCCTTAAAAATGATTTATCACTCAATCAGTGACGTTATTTACATAATAACATATATCTCAATGTGTTATCATTGACCTCAAATAGCAAATTTTAAACGGGACGGGTTCTTCAGCAATCAGCAAGTTACTATATATTCGTTGGCAAAAAACAAAAAAAAAAATTAGTGTATATTCAGCAAACTTAAGATACTTATAAACCTTCCTTCCATATTCGTAAACCTTTCAATTTTCGATTCTTGTCTCTCAATGCTTTAGAGCTCCACTAAATGAGTTTATATAATAACATAAATCGCAAGATTTATCCACCAATGCATTCAGTGGATACATAACAAGTGAAATTAGAAACTTAGTATTGCCTTAAAAATTATATTTACAACGCAACCTTTTCACAGGTGTCCTTTGAACTATTGCAAATCTCCTACTCTATGTTCTTAACAAATATATTATAAGTGCAATTTTGTGCTTTGAGATTGCTCAAAAGTCAAAACTGTGTCAATAAGCCCATTAAAAACTTTATTGAGGTTCAAGAGCTATACACTTTTTTTTTCTCCTTTTATATGCAAGTCTGAAGATATATTTTCATCACTATAACATAGAAAACCAGTTTTGATCAAAGAAAAAAAATTACAAGAATAGTTGTGTAATGATGTTGTATCTATAATTTTTTTCCTTGAAAAGAGTTAACTAGTGGGTCTTACTGAAATAAAACCCATGATAGGAGGGTCAGACAATAGTTTACAAGGTATACTTTCACCAAATTATAATGTGTTATCCATTATAATTTGAAAATTTTGACAGTCAAATAACAGCTATGTGACAATCATTAGGTGCTACAGTATTTAAAAATCTCAATTAGACGTTGTCACCTGAGTCCAATCAACTACTCTAATTCATTGTAGCTATTGTAAATTGTCTTCAAAATTGTAACTCACAAGTTGAAGCCTATTTTATATCCAATGTATATGATCATTATGTTTGCCAGCTTGAAACATTTAAATTAGACAGCTAGCAAGACTGAAACACCTAAATAAGCTTACATAATTTTACTACAAATAAATTCCTAAATAGAAACTTTTTCAATAAATAATTTAAATTTATTATGAGTATAGGCATTGGGGTCAAACTCATTAAGGAGAGAGACAAAAAATTAAGTGTTCATTAGATCTTTTTCGAAGGATTATTTGGATAATATATTTTGCTGAATTCATTTTCTAGTCATATCACATGTTGGTATTGATATATGTATATTTAATTTTAATATTATATTAGAGGCTTATATTATGTATATGTGTACAAGAACTTTTGTTTTAACATAAGAATGATTTTTTAGTTATCGTTCACTTAACAGATATTGGTTATGACTTAAGACTCATCAAAAGTACCTTTTGTTTGGAAAGTCAATTTTTTTCCTAGAAAAAATGGAACAAAGAACGATTGTTTAATGACCTTTTTTTTGCGCCGTATGCCAAAGTTTGATGATGTTGTATATATAAAATTTATTTCAACTTTAATTACTTTTGAAATTCCAAAACTATAAAATATGTCTCTTTTTGCCAAAGAAGTTTTGCAAACAATACCTTATGTGTTGCAATATTGCACAGAAATCAAGCAATGGTTCAATAGATTTATTGTTAATATGGTTATTTATTCACATTGCGGGCTACATACCAAGCAGCATTGGAAACTTGATATTGCTTCAAAACTTGTCTCTTGCTAATAATAACTTACAAGGTATGCTTTCAGCAAGTTATATATCAGAAATTAAATATATCAAAAATTAAATACTTGTGTTAGTAGCTTCAAAATGCATAGTTTTATGAAATATTCAATTGGCATCGCGGTGTACTTATTGGCATCGCAATTGAAGCTTAAAGACATACAAATGCAAATTTCAATGTGCCCCCCACATTGCACACTTAAGTCCATGCTTTGCTATCAACTTAATTTTTCTTCACTATTCACCTTAAAATCAAGATTTATTAATGGTTCAGCACAAATATACTTAAATCTGTTAAAATAATGAGTGCTACTCATTTTTCTTTTGGTATGATTTCATATATAGCAGTCATAGCAATATGATTTTTATGCCGCATTGCACGAGATATTTCCTACCGAATTGGTGATTTGAGAAATGTAAATCATATATCTTTTAAGATCTAGTAACCTTTCTGGCAACATGCCAAAAAGCATTAAAACCTTGAATATGCTTCAAGAGTTATATCTTGATCACAATGAATTACAATGTATTCTTTCATCAAATTATGATGAGCTTCTATCTTTTTTTTTTTAACTTTATTTTCATATGTTTTTCTCTGCATCACTATATACTGCATATTTCATTTTCTTGTTCTTTTTGTAGTTTTCGTTCTGACTTTTTTGATCATCGAATTGCATCAATTAAATAATTCCAAAAGCCTTCAAAATCAGATAATAGTCTCTCACAAACATTGTCCATGCGAAATTTCGTTTACTATAATGCATAGTTAATTTTCTGTTGCTTTAATTTACAAACAACAATAAAAGAAAAAGTGCATCTATAATTTGCTCTTCCATATCTAGATTCATCTATGATGGTCTTTTTTTTTTCCTTTTTTTGAATGATGGTCTTTGATATATTATCATTTTGACCCATGCTAGAATCTTAGATATAAGGCAACATTTAAAATGTGTTTATATATTAATATCGAAGACAATAAATGTCAAGAAACATTACCATCATTTTTTTTTCTTCCTTCAAAATTAGTAGTTCACGCTCCAGCTTTGTATTTCATACATCAATGTATTTGTACTCATTAAATAAATATTTGTAACAAGCATACCCTAAAAATTTATATTTCAACTTGATTTGAGAAAGTCAAATTAACCAAATGTTCTTTTAATCTATCTTATAAAAAAAATATGTTATCCATTATAATTTACAAGGTATACTTTAACGAAATTATAATGTGTTATCCATTATAATTTGAAAATTTTGACAGTCAAAGAACAGCTATGTGACAATCATTAGGTGCTATAGTTATTTAACAATCTCAATTAGACATTGTCACCTGAGTCCAATCAACTATTCTAGTTCATTGTAGCTATTGTAAATTGTCTTCAAAATTGTAACTCACAAGTTGAAGCCTATTTTATAGCCAATGTATATGATCATTATGTTTGCCAGCTTGAAACATTTAAATTAGACAGCTAGCAAGACTGTAACACCTAAATAAGCTTAACATAATTTTACTACAAATAAATTCTTAAATAGAAACTTTTTCAATAAATAATTTAAATTTATTATGAGTATAGGCATTGGGGTCAAACTCATTAAGGAGAGAGACAAAATAATCCCAATAAATATTGCCATCATTATTTTTCTGAGTTTACACTATGTGGAATGAACTTTCTAAAAAAACTATTCATAATAACTAAATATTTGTAAACATATATGGCTTCCAACGTATATTTGTGAAAATTCAATATTTTTATTTAAGAAAGATAAAATAATTAAGTAGTTACTAAGTCATTTTTAAAGAATCTTTTGACCGCTATATTTTGCCAAATTCCTTTTGTAGTTATGTCCCATGTTGGTATTAATATATGTGCATTCAATTTTAATATTATATTAGAGCCATATATTTATACATGGGCATTTATTTTCAATATTATATTAAAATAAAATATTATATTATAAATTCATATCTGTGTTAGAATTTTTGTTTTGATATATATAATCATTTATATTAAAGAATGATTCTTCAGTTACTAATATTCAATAGATGTTGTTTGTTGGATCTCAAGACTTTTTAAAATGACTTTTTTATTTGTTTGGAAAGGACTTTTGTCTTTTTTCTTTTGCTGTACAGGACTTTTGTCTTTATTAGAACTTAAAACTTGTTTAACTGTGGATGTTGGGCTATATATATTTGTATATGTGACGATGCCATATTTTACGGAATCACTTTTCTACAAGTTCGTATTTATAATTAAATTGTGTATTTCAAGATTATATTAACATGTTAATTATAAATCTGTGTGTGCTAGAATTTTTTTTTATCTAATCATTTATGCTTAAAAACGATTCTTTAGAAACTGTTTTTTAGAAAATAATAGTTAAGACTTGCTAAAAGTGTTTCTTTTATTTGTTTGGATGTCAGTTAAAAACATAAAAAAAGATCAATTTTTTAATCACATTGAACTCAGAATTTTTTGCAAAGCTAAATACAAGTGACAAATACAAATGACATTTTTAATTTAATAGAGATGCAGGTAAATGAGTTTGGGCCAGGACATATGTCAGCTGGACCATAAATTTCATACTCTAGACAGTGAGGTCTCGTACATGTTAATACCCATTTCAAACTTTTTTTTTAGCCACAAAAATCCTCAAAACTCGAAAACTACAATATGATGACAGTTTCTCACGGATATTGTCTGGAAGAAATTTTCTTTATCATCAGCCGTAATAAATTTTCTTTTGTTTTAAATTACAAACGACAATAAGAGTTGTATAATATACAGCTTTGCGTAAGTTTTAGCTTCCATTGGTCAGCCTAAATTCATCAAATTTCTGGGAAAATATATTTTATTTTCACTTGTATGCCTTGGTTTTTGTCAAAACTGAAGACTCATCAAAAGTGCCTTTTGTTTGGGAAGTCAATTTTTATCCTAGAAAAACTGGAAAAAAGGACGATTGTCTAATGACCTTTTTTTTTTTTGCCGTTTGCCAATGTTTGATGACGTTGCATATATAAAATTTATTTCAACTTTCAGTACTTTTGAAATTCCAAAAATATAAAATATGTGTCTTTTTGCCAAAGAAGTTTTGCAAACAATACCTTGTGTGGTGCAATATTGCACAGAAATCAAGCAATGGTTCAATAGATTTATTGTTAATATGGTTATTTATTCACATTCTTCAAAACTTGTCTCTTGGTGATAATAACTTACAAGGTATGCTTTCAGCAAGTTATATATCATAAATTAAATATATCAGCAATTAAATACTTGTGTTAGTAGCTTCAAAATTATAGTTTTGTGAAATATTCAATTGGCATCGCGGTGTACTTATTGGCATTGCAATGTGAAGCTTAAAGACATACAAATGCAAATTTCAATGTGCCCCCCACATTGCACACTTAAGTCCATGCTTTGCTATCAACTTAATTTTTCTTCACTATTCACCTTAAAATCAAGATTTATTAATGGTTCAGCACAAATATACTTAAATCTGTTAAAATAATGAGTGCTACTCATTTTTCTTTTGATATGATTTCATATACATTAGCAGTCATAGCAATATGATTTTTATGCCGAATTGGTGATTTGAGAAATGTAAATCATATATCTTTTAAGATCTAGTAACCTTTCTGGCAACATGCCAAAAAGCATTAAAACCTTGAATATGCTTCAAAAGTTATATCTTGATCACAATGAATTACAACGTATTCTTTCATCAAATTATGATGAGCTTTTGTCCTTTTTTTAACTTTATTTTCATATGTTTTTCTCTGCATCACTATATACTGCATATTTCATTTTCTTGTTCTTTTTTGTAGTTTTCGTTCTGACTTTTTTGGTCATCGAATTGCATCAATTAAATAATTCCAAAAGCCTTCAAAATCAGATAATAGTCTCTCACAAACATTGTCCGTGCGAAATTTCGTTTACTATAATGCATAGTTAATTTTCTGTTGCTTTAATTTACAAACAACAATGAAAGAAAAAGTGCATCTATAATTTGCTCTTCCATTGGTCAATCTAGATTCATTTATGAGGGTCTTTTTTTGTTTTTGAATGATGGTCTTTGATATATTATCATTTTGACCCATGCTAGAATCTTAGATATAAGGCAACATTTAAAGTGTGTTTATATATTAATATCGAAGACAATAAATGTCAAGAAACATTACCATCAATTTTTTTTCTTCCTTCAAATTTAGTAGTTCACGCTTCAGCTTTGTATTTCATACATCAATGTATTTGTACTTATTAAATAAATATTTGTAACAAGCATACCCTAAAAATTTATATTTCAACTTGATTTTAGAAAGTCAAATTAATTAAATGTTCTTTTAATCTATTTTATATAATCTTTTGGATGTCATATTTTACTCAATCCCTTCAGCAGTTATGCTACATGTTGGTATTCATATATGTGCATTTATTTGCAATATTATATTAAAATGTTATATGATAAATTCATGTGTGATAGAATTTTTGGTTTGATATATAATCATTTATGTGTAAAATTTTTGCTAAAATTTTTCTTTCTTTGTTTGGAATGACATAATTAACACAATTAACAAATCAAGCACCCCATCAATGGTGGCATCATGGAATGCACTTGAAGGTTTAGTAACTTCAGATAGGCAAGCAAAACCAAAAAGTCGAATCATCCACGGCTCACATATGTTTGTATGTTTTCTACTTGTATAGCTGTACTTAACTCAGAGGTCAAATAGGCACATCGATTACATTGTTAATTAAATAGCTGTTGTAATCTTCCAAATATATTTTATCATAAAGAATATATTTTACATGTTTTCTTAGTTTTTTTTTTTAAATTTTATCTCATTACCATTAATTTGTTTGTTTTCATTCTTGGTTATCAAAATGCAGGAGATATTCCCAAAGAGATTGGTGATCTACAAAATCTTAAAATTCTATATTTAGGTAGTAATAAGCTTTCTAGCCAAATACCATCAACTATCTTCAATATATCAGAGTTGCAACATATTGATTTGAGTTGGAATAATTTGTCGGAAAGCATTCCTTCAAATATATGTCATGGACTTCCAAAATTACAATCTTTGCATCTTCAAGACAATAGAATATCTGGAGTCATGCCATCTGGTTGGATACAATGCAAGGAGCTTGAATCGCTATATTTATCCTCCAATGCATTCAATGGATACATAGCAAGTGAGATTGGAAACTTGACTATGCTTCAAGAATTATATTTAAACAACAACTTCTTTACAGGTACATGCTATGACCTATATGTCAGGGTCTCTTTTTTTTTTTAGGTTGAATGATGATCTTTTACCATCATTGTTTTCCTTGCTTCAAAATCAGTGGTTCACACTCCACCTTTTCATTTCATACAAATTCCTTATGCCACATATGTTGGTATTCATACATGTGCATTTATTTCCAATATTAATTATATTAAAATGTTATATAATAAATTCATGTATGTGATTCTATACATGGCCATTAGCTCAAGTGCCTTATAACACATTAAAAAATGGGTCCGGTCTTAAGTCAACTGGTTTGTTGGACTTAAGATACTTCTCGAAGTAAAACAACCACTCAACCATAAACCTTACAATCTTGATTTTTCTCTCTCACAACTTTAACCTTTTCCTTGGAAAAGGATAGAAGATGTTGAGGAGAGAAAGTGAGAGGAGAGAAAATGGAGAGAAGAGAAAAGTAAGGGAGAGTGATTTTCTCTCTATATACTTAGCTGGACAAAAGAAAATAGGAAGAAGAGGAAAGTGACTATTTTTACATTGACAATAATACTCTTATTATTTTTAGAAAAATATTTACATATAATAAAATTGTTATTCTACCACATTATTTATATAATTTCTATAACATATTAATAAATGAAATTAAAATATAATTTAAGTTTAATATTAATTTAAAATTATTTTATCCAATCTTTTTTTTTAATTTTTAAAACTTTAAAATAATGCTAAAATTGAAAATATATAATATATCAATATTTAAATCTAAAAACGATATAGGCATTTTGCCCATAGTGAAAAAAAAATTGGTAGGATAATTTTGGGAAAAAAAGTTTTCTCTTTAAAAATCTCTAGAGAAAAGTTTGAAATAAAAACATGTGGAGCCCATATATTACTTTCCTCAGTTTTCTCTCATTCTCATTTTTCTGCTCGTAATCAAGTAAGGCAAAATACAGTTTTTTCTTCAATTTTCTTTCCTATTTTCTCTTTCCCCTTTTTTTCTCCTGCCAAGCAAAGGGTAAAGCTCCCTTCTTTCAATTTATTTATATATAATAACGTAATTAACACAATTAACAAATCAACGACTCTATTGCATCATGGAATGTACTTGAAGGTTGAGAATTGAAGAGAAACTTGAGATAGGCAAGCAAATTTGAAGGTTGCTCAAAACCATTGTCTAGGTAAAATATCATTTACTATGAAGCATACTTAATTTTCTGATGCTTGAAATTACAAACAACAATAAATGAATGAAAAAGTATATCTATAATATGTTGCTTTGTGTCTAGTTTGGCTTCCAAGGGTCAATCTAGATTCATTTATGATGGTCTTTTTCTTTCTTTTTTTTTTTTGGAATTTTTTTCTTTGATTTTTTAGTTATCTTCACATAAACTAATTATTTTTTTTAACAAATCTTTAATAGGTATACCTGGAAAGTTATATTTTTTTGTAATTAAATATTTTTATTCAAGAAAGAGGAAAAAAATCTTATTAAAAAAATCTTTTTCATTTGGGCATTCCTTTTGGAGATATATTTTGTGGAATTCCTTTTATGATCATGTCATTAGTTGGTGTTAGTATATGAGTTAATATTATAAATGCTAGATTATTTGTTGGCACGTATTTCAAATATCTTTTTATTTGTTCAGGAAGCGAATCTTAGGAGAAAAATATTACTCCCTCTGGTTCTTAATATAAGACCCTTTTAACCGAATCACGTGAATTAAGAATTGAAATTAAAAATAATTAACTACCTCGATTTTTCCAAAAATCTCAATATTTTTTTCAAAACTACCCTTATTTAATCTCTATCTCTTTCTCTTTGGATACATTAAATAGGGACATTTTTTAGAAATGTATAATAAATATTACCTCGTATATTGTAAAGAATCTTATATTTAGGATTATGGCAAAATATCCTATATATAGGACTGGAGGTAGTAAAAAAAAAAGAACATTTGTGTAATGATATTAACGTCGACCATATAAAATTTATTTTTAAAAAGTTCAGCACAAGTGAAACTCTTTAGTTAATTACTTTCTAAATTTGAAACTGTGGATAATGGGTTCTTCTAGAAGTTAGTACCTCATTCATAAACCGATGTGGGAGTTTGCTGCATCACCTTTCTTCCTTATTTATAAACCTTGCAATCTTTGACTTCTCTCCCTCTCACAAAACTTTATGGGTAAAATTTCATTTATTATATAGCATAGTTAATTTTCTTTTGTTTTAAGTTACAAACAACAATGAAAGAATAGATACATCTATATATTGCTTTGCATACAGTTTTGGCTGCCATTGGTCAATCTAGATTCATCTATGAAGGCCTTTATTTTTTAATTTACTGAATGATGGTCTTTGATACATTATCATTTTGACCAATGCTAGAATCTTCGATGTGAGGCTACATTTAAAATTTGTTTATATATTAATATATCAAAAATTAATCAAATAAAGATGATCGAATGTTGGTTAAGACTTAAGACTTATCAAAAGTATCTTTTTGTTTATTTGGAAAGTCAATTATTTTTTCCTAAAGATGGTCAAATAAAGAATGATTGTTTATTGACTTTTTTTCTTTACCATAGTTTGATGACATGGAGCATATAAAATTTATTACAAATTTTAATTAGTACATGTGAAAAATATAAATGATTTTGTTTATTGTGTTCCTTTAACATTGTTGTTTTTCTGATTGAGACACATGAAAATGTGTTTGGGGCTAGATAAGTTAACTACTTAAAGTGTGTACTACATTAAGTTATCATAGTTTGAGTCTAACAAAGTTGTCCGTTAAATAGAATCAATCATCCCCTCAAAGTTATATACTATAATTTTTATACATTTTATGAAATTCCAAAACTATATAAAAGTTTGTCTCTTTTTGTCAAAAAAGTTTTTGAACCAATGCCATTTGTTTTACGACACTGCAAAAAAATTAAACAGTGTTTCTATTCATTTTTCTTTTAGTTAATTATAAGTTTTACTCTTTTTTCTTTTAATATGATTTTTGATACATCATCACTCAACTATTTTCTTTTAATGTTTTCATGTTGGAGGAGATACTCCGAATGCAATTATAGCTATATTTTGTTTCTTTTTTATTTATCCTTTTTTTGTTACCAAACTACAGGAGATTTTTTTTTTGTCAGTACCAAACTACAGGAGATATTTTCAAAGGAATTGGTAATTTTAAGATATGAACTCCAATCTATTAAACCAATTAATCTTTTTCTGTATGCGGAAAAAAACACTTAATCATTTCCTTTTTTTAATTGTAAACAACTTACCATCAGTATCACTTGATCGCACAACTTTTCTCCATTTAGAGAGTATTGGTGCCACTAGACTCTTAGGCCATTGACACCACCGTTTCCTAAAATAAATTTCTTTCATTATTCCTTTTGTTTTTAATTTCTTTCAATTTTGGTAATGCACTCCAGACTTGGGATTTTAGTTTCTAATATCATCCATTCACGAATTAATGTTTATGATTCTACCACATCACCCATGAGGGCTTCAACTCCCGATTTCCTTAATGAGTTGCATTTTTTAAATCCCCTGAACACTTGTCATCATCTCAATTGTTCTACTCTTTTTTTTTTTTTTGGCCTCTGGAAACTTTAGCCTTCCTTACTCCTTTCTTGACCTGTATTTGAGACAAAACTCATATCTTGGCTATTATTTCATCCATTTTAAAATGTAAGATACATTTTAAATATATATTTTGTTTCAAAATGTCATCGGATAAATTAATGCTTTTTTCAACTTTACTTTTAATGAAAGTAGATTTATTATTATGAGACATAGGTTAAAGTAAAATTAAATAAGAGAGGGATTTGTTATCACTTGTATAATAGTGTAAACATTAAATTAAGGGGCATTTGTAGAAAAAAAATTTCATTATTACATATTTAACATAGCTAACTTTTTTTGTATTCAATGATTTAGTTATTTCTATGTTAGGACAAAGGTAGCAAAACTTAATACCTTTTAGGGAAAATGAAACCTTTACTCCTTATAGTTTACTCCACTTTTAAATTTTGATTTAGTCCCTATTGTATTAAAATTTTCAATTCACTCCTTACACTTTCAAATCATTACGGAGTTAGTCCTCATAATTTACCAAAGTTTCACATTTTATTCTTGAAGTTGACACATCAGCTAATTGATCTAGATATTTTCACACATGGCTAATAGTTGCTAATATGGGCTCCACGTGTACTGTAATGTGTGTCATTGCCTTCCCCATTCTTCTCTCCCTCCGCTAACCCCAATCTCTCTCTCACATTCTCACGACACTACTGACCATTGTAACAAGTAGTGTCCAATCTCACCCACGCTCTGATTTGTTGCTGTGCCCACTCTCTTGTGTCGTCTCACATGAATGCACGCACTCTAGAAACATTGACTAAGAAGAATTAACTCGCTCACGGGTTAATGGGATATTATTTTTCTTCACTTTCTGTCTTCGTGATCATCTTCAAAGAATTTCTTGGAAAAACATATGCAGATTTTTGGGAAAGACATATGCAAATATCTTACTATATCCATCAATTTTTCTCGTTGACATTAATAATGTTAGTTAAACCTTAAAATATGTTAAATGATTGTTTGTATGTATTTGAATAATAAAATATTATAACACCTCATCATTTTACGTGACAAAAATAACTGATGCTTCATTCAGATTTTCAAGAAATTAAAAAATCTTTTATATATCTTCTTTTTCTTTTAATGTAGATTTATTTATAATTATAATTTTAGTACATTGATATTATAAATGTAACAATACACATCAAATAAGAAACATCTTTTGTATTTTTTTAGAATAATAACAAGTATTTTGTGAGTTCTTGAAATTAATTGAGGTAAACTGAAATAAATGAGTTTAAATTCAAAGAAATTAAAAATAATACGTTTTTTGCTTTATAACACGTAGAGGACAGCAGCCATCAGTTCACTACGGTACTAATTTTGGACTTTAGCAGCAACAAATGGGATTCTCGCTCCTACTTTTGACTAGACTTTAGTTGGTCATCGACTAATTCAATATTTGTCGTTCCCAACTCACAAGTCTCAGAATTTCACCATTTTCTTCAATGCAAGTCTGCTCTATTCCATGAAACTTTATCTGGGTTTTCTATTTCGTGAAGTTCTATGCATAATCTATTTACTATATAGGAGTAGTTTGAAAAATTTGACAATAAAATAAAAGTTATTTAACAATCTCTTATTGCTATAGTTGTTTAACAATCTCATAGATAATGTCACTTTAGTACATATAGTCCCACTAGTTCATTGTAGGTATTATAAAATGACTTTGAAATTATCAGCTTGAACCATTCTAGACAGCTACAAAGATTGTGACACCAAAATTAGCCTCAGTAACTTTATTTTTAAAAATAAATTCCTATATAAAAACTTTTTTTTTTTGTAGAAACCACAAGTATTTTCCTATTTGGGGCATTCCTGTTTGAGGCACTGTCAGGTACTAAATGTAGACATCTCTCCTATCCAGTATTATAACCTTGGTTCATCACGTTGTGAGAGACTAACCCCTTCTTCTAAACTCAATCCCTGTTAGTTCTTATATAGAAACTTTTAACAAAATAAATTAAAATCATTGTGAGTAGAGGCATTGGGGGGCCAAAGTCATTAAGGAGAGAAATAGATGGATCCCACCAAAATAAATATCATTAAATGTCAGTAAGTATTGCCATCATTATTTTACAAAATTATCATTTAGACCCTTACTAGAATTTTGGATTTCATACGACATTTAAAATGTTCTTAACTATAATTAAATATCTAAGCCGTGCGATAAGTGTAAAAAATGCTGTCATCATTGTTTCTCCTGGTTTAATGTTTGTAGTTTTCTCACCAACTCTTAATTTTACATATTGCATGAAACAAAGTCTTTAAAATATTTGTTTGCCATATCTAAATATTTGTAAACAAGTATTCCTTGAAAGGTATATATGTGATAATTAAGTATATTTATTTAACAAACGAAAAATCAAGTGTTCATTAAATCTTTTTCGAAGAATTATTTGGATAATATATTTTGCTGAATTCATTTTCTAGTCATATCACATGTTGGTATTGATATATGTGTATTTAATTTTAATATTATATTAGAGGCTTATATCATGTATGTGTGTACAAGAACTTTTGTTTTAACATAAGAATGATTCTTTAGTTACCGTTCACTTAACAAATATTGCTTAGGACTTAAGACTCATCAAAAATACCTTTTGTTTGGAAAGTCAATTTTTTTCCTAGAAAAACTGTAACAAAGAACGCTTGTTTAATGACCTTTTCTTTTTGCCATTTGCCAAAGTTTGATGACGTTGCATATATAAAATTTATTTCAACTTTTAGTACTTGTGAAATTCCAAAACTATAAAATATGTCTCTTTTTGCCAACGAAGTTTCGCAGGCAATGCCTTATGTGTCGCAATATTGCATAGAAGTCAAGCAATGCTTCAATAGATTTATTGTTAATATGGTTATTTATTCATATTGCAGGCTACATACCAAGCAGCATTGGAAACTTGATATTGCTTCAAAACATGGTTCTTAGTTATAATAACATACAAGGTATGCTTTCAGCAAGTTATATATATTAGAAATTAAATATATTAGGAACCCTTGTGTTAGTAGCTTCAAAACGCATAATTTTGTGAAATATTATATTGACATTGCAATGTGAAGCTTAAAGACATACAAAATGCAAATTTCAAGGTGCCCCACACATTGCACACTTAAGTCCATGCTTTGCTATCAGCTTAATTTTTCTTCACTGATCACCTAAAAATCAAGATTTATTAATGGTTCAGCACATATACACTTAAATCTGTTAAAAATCTCTCACTTTTAGCTCACACTAATCACCAATGCACATTTTCCACTTACCTCTCAACTAATTTACTAAATCACTATATGCAACAAATGCTTGGGAAAATGTGCCAAATATAAGGCTAGATTAAATTTGTCTTAAAAAACAAAAGAAAATTTGGATTCTATTTTATAATATTATTGAAATTGATGATTCAACTATTTGCAATTGGGCCGAAAGGGGAAAAAAGTATTTTCAAAGCGTTTTGGATACGGAATATCTTTCACTTTTATACATGTCATAACTTTTAGATTTACAAATTAAGTTTCAAAATGCATAAAAATTATGCATTCCACAAACTTCAAGTGTTGCTGAATTTTCTTTTAAAATAATTTTTTGCGCATCACATTTATTAAAGAAAAAAAGCATGAAACAATGTCAGTAAATTATAAGTGATCTTCATTGTTGTCCCCCACCCAAAGAAAAAAAGTAATTGCTCTTCATTTTGCTTTTAATATGATAATTTCAATTATGCATATGCAATGATAGCAATATTAAGTTTTACTAAGTTGTTTGGCTCTATAATAAGAGGCATTATTAGACTTTTGAAATAAAAAAATTTACATTAGAAACTTGAAAAAATAGAATATGATGGATACACATCTAAGATATTGGAAACTTGACTATACTTCATTTTTATATTTATATTACTACTTACAACATTTATCCCAGATACTAACTACCAACAATATTAAATCTCCAGCTTTAATTTCTTAAGAAATATATTTTAATTGCACTTTATGCCTGGAGATGAAAATCCTAGAACAAATAGGAATTCCTTATCGTATTTCCATTTAAACAATGTTCTTCTACGAATTAAAATAATTTTATGAAGAAATAAAGAAAACTCGATACAAGTAAAACTTGTTTTGAAAAATAAAAATTGAATATTATTTTTAATGATTTATTATATAAAAATTAGTGTACGGTTTTTTTTTTCAAAAAATTTAATTAGTAGTTGATCATTGTTTCTATCAAAACATTTTTGGACATAAAAAAAAAGAAAGAAAAAAAATTCTACCTAGTCATAATTAACCTCATAAATCTCGATGACATATTTAATTAAAATATTTTAAAGTATATCTCGTTTTTACTCGATCTACTTAGCTTTATTTAACTACGTAGCCTAATGGCATTCAAAATAATAATTTATATATATTTGGCAAAAGAAAATAAAGTCGTAATTTATACAAACTATTTTCTCTGTTTCATTTAATTCTCTACAAAAATATTGTGATGTGCTAATTTTTCATTGAAATTGGATACATAAATTAGAGAGAGAGAGAGAATGGATGAAAAAAATGAGCGCTATATATATATATATGTTCCTTCTCACTCCTTAATTTGTGTCGATTTCATGAGAAAAAAAGTTTAAAAAATCTATCAATTTGATAGGTCTCACCTTCTATGGTAATATATGCACACACACACATATAAATAAATATATATATATATATATACACACACATATATATATATATATGAACATAAAGTAAAATCCAGTTGGAAATTGTTAACATATCATCTTTGAAAGTCATATTTTGAATGACCCAAAAAAAATGATCTTGAATAAAAATAAAATATGTTGCCAACTTCATGCTGTTGATATCTTTATAGTTCTGACATTAATATATATTTATCTTGATCTAATACATAAATATAATCAAATGCATATTTCATGATGTACTTTCATAAAATAATAACAGAGAGAGAAAAGAAAATTGAGTTTCAATAATATAAAATAGTGTTGTTTGCAAAAATACACTTACATCACTCTCATCCTAATTTAACCGTAGACACTAATTTCACTCAAATCTAACTCCGTATAGGAGTTCTAAAAAACCAACATCGTTTTGACTACTTTTTAGCCAAAACTCGAACCTTACACGCTTCATTGGCCAATCAAGGTAATTTGGCTACTATAGACTATCCACACAAGTCTTATTTGACTCCACCAACTTGATCAAGGAGATTTTACCTCGGAGAAACCTTTCCTCGGGAATTGACTTTTTTGAACCCCAAATTCACACAATGGCCTATATGCCCAAAACACTCATACATGGACCAAAAGCCCTCTTTAGACTAACATACAACCATTTTGATACACAGACACCTGCTCTAACAATAATGACTGCTTCTGGGGTCTAGATCATCATCATACATACATATGCAACTGTACCTAGCACATATCCACACTTGACTCATACCATCCCCCAACATCAATATCATCACATAGCATAAAGATAATGCTCCTAGGACTCTCGTACAGGCAACCAACTATAACCACCTACTTGGCACAATATTACATAAACTATATTACAACTACCAGTTACACTTTGAGATTCCCGAATGCGGAAAGACCTATACTCCTTGGTCTTCCATCAGACTAGTACCAGAGTCCTCACCTGAAAGGTTAATCATGGGAAAGGGGTGTGAGACAAAGTCTCAGTAACCAGGACAAATATTTACATACTATAATATCATCAATACCACACACAAATGCAAATGATGCAGCGCAATGTCAAAGTCATGAAATGCATGATCTCCCTGATACACGACTAGAACCACGAGCTGGCATTATCACAAGACATTTCAAATAGTTTATTCCCTTCCAACAGTCAGTGAACATTAATTCTAAGACATCAAACTCACCTCACACTAGTGAACTCGGCCAAAGGTCACACTAATGCTTGAACCATGACTCTCCTTTCCCTGAACCACCTTAAATTGGTGGCTATTTAGAGAAGGTGCAGTCCATTGCTACTTGACTCCCTAGGCCATGGGAGAGTATTTAGTGGTAGGGATCTTTCTCCATATCATCATATCATATCATATCATATCTCATCTCATTATCATCACCCCAACCATCATATCTCACTATGCTCAATATGATGATGATACTCAATTTCATACCACACTTCTACATAACCATGAAACCATCAACAATGTCATGCTAGCATACCAATACCATATGCAATCAACATCCTCATAATCATTATCATCATTGTATCGATTTACTATCATGTGGGAGTACATATAAACATACATGTACGCATATATACCATATCATCACCTATCACATATGAACATCAAGAAGAAAGGCCTACATGCCTCTATTAGTCGTGCAAATACCACTATATGAAAAGGAAACACATATACACAACATTATTTTGGTATGAAAAGGATCATTCATATATACCTATATACGTATATATATATATCAACATAATACACATATATCACAAACACCCGGTTACCTCAGATACCAACACCATACATACAGGAGAATTGAGCAAGCCTCCGAAGCACCAACCACGAACCATACACTTCCAATTGGCCAATGAACCATAACAAGAATCAAGCTTACCAAGTCTAAAAATCATGCCCTCCTACTCCCAAATATCGAACCCTAGTAGAGTAGCTTATCCTCCCTTCATTTTTCTTTCTTTCAATGTCTGGCTTCGGCTTTTGATTTAACCAAATTCTGCAACTGGCACCACGACTCCACTTAAGTTCACCCCAGTGACTGGGGTCTCGGGTTTTAGCCCAGGCATTATCCATACAGTTCCTCATTGCAGCTTTACTATTCACCACTGCAGCGTTAATGCTCTATTTTCGTTTTCAATTTTGTCCACTTTTGACCCTCTTCTCCAATCCCAGTTCCTCTGGTCCTATATCCGTCATCAAATATACTCTTTGTTAGCTCAAATCTAAGTCTCATGTAGTATAATGAGGATTGTTACATATGTATTCCACAAACTTGCTGCTCATTTTTCTTTGAATATAACTTTCATGTAGTAACTATTAGTACTCATAGCATTGTGATTTTTTTGTTTTTTGCAGGACATTTACCAAGAGATATTGGTAACTTGACTATGCTTCAAATGTTACATCTTGAAAACAATAAGTTTCAAGGTATGCTTTCGGCAAATTATAAACTCAATTTTCTTTTAATATGATTTTTTATGCATATGCAATTATAGTAGTTGAAAGATATACTCAACCAATACAATTAGTTAACTTAAATATAATCTTTCCCAATCAGCTGAGTAAGCAGGAGAACAATTTGTTTAAAATAGTGAATAAAATGGTGAGAGAGAAATGCAGAACACGAGTTTAATCTTATTTCAATTCTGTTGCCTACGTCCAATCCCTTTAAGAACTTCAATAGACTTTTCACATTATAATCTCAACAATATTACAACTGAAGTTTATACATTATAAGCTCACCCATAGTATAAGGTTTCCTAACTCACCTCAAACAATAGGTTCAATAGCTCACCCAAAACCAGCTAACCTAAAACTAATGCTTACCATCAACTAACACATAGGATCCCAAGCCTAACGCTTTTATTAGCTAACCCGCAACTATCACAATACAAGGGCATTACACGACTTCTTCTAAATAAATAACATTACAATGAAAGCTTAAATACAACACTAAGACCCTTTTCAATAAAGCTCTTTCTCTTTTTTGTTCTCTCCAAATGTGCTTGATTAGCCTTTATCTTCTATTTATATTTCCTCATTTGATAGTTTTGAGACAAGAAACTCCATTCGATTTCTTCATAAAGTTCAACAATCAATTTTCTATCTTGTTTTCATTCTTCATCATGCAACATCCACTTTCCTTCCTTGCTATTGATTAAATAGATGTTACTTCAATACAGCTTGATCATCAATATGATATTTCCCCATCTACGATAGGACAAGTCTTTGTGTTAATGCTCAAATATTAACATCTCAATTTCTAGAAATAAATCTTACTTAAATATAATACACTATGGTCAAAAAACAGGAAACAATATAATAGTCATCAATCAACAATATAGAAAAAATTGAATATTTTATTTTGTTATCGTTGAAATTATCAAATGATCAACAATAGTGTTAGTATTTTTTTTTCTTTTCTTTGTTGTCATATTGCAAGATATATTCATGAAAATATTGGTGATCTAATTGATTTGAACTTCATCAATGAAATTTTATCGAGTTTTTCAACTGCATATTAAGAGGCAAAGGAAACTTCACTAAGCTTCAACTTTTATATTTAGATTACTGATTACAACTTTTTCATAAGCATGTACTACCAACTATATCACACCTCCAACTTTAATTTCTTAGAAATTATATTTTAATTCTTCTTATGCTTGGAAATTGGTCAAAATGTAAAAACAAATAGAAATTTTTTAACTTTTTATTTTCATTTAAATAAAATTCATTTTTAACAAATCAAACTATATTTATAAAAATAATTTAAAGGATCCATTTACATGTGTTCATTATTTGCTATTAACATAAACATAAAATAAAGGTAAAATATAAGTGGATAACATTTGTGACTCAACAATAAAGTGAGTATCATCAGTACATCTAATTACTTAGATATTTATACTTTTCATTATTTTTAGTTTTTTCATATCTTTCATTATTTTTAGTTTTAACTTCAAATAACTTTGCTAAAACTTGATTAGTATTTTGCTTCTAGATTTTAATAATAATTAAAATAAGCAATATTTGTATGATTGGGATGTTACATTTGTCATAAAACAAGCTGGGTGGAGTTATAGTAGTGAAAATTTTTAATTTGTCAAATTTGAAAAGGTTTACTGTGAATAACAATTTTGTATCAGGTGCTCTTCCACAAAATTTTGGGAATCTCACTAATCTAATTGGTCTGTTTTTGGGAGAAAATGTTTTGACCGGAACAATTCCAACAATAATTAGTAGCTTACGGTCTCTTCAGTATTTGAATCTTGAAGGCAATGGGCTACATGGCCCAATCGTTGATGAGATTTGTAAAATCCCAAGGCTTGCTTATTTATATCTAAGTGGGAATAAGTTTTCTGGAGGAATACCGCCTTGCTTAGGAAATGTTACCTCTTTACAAGATCTTTACATGGACTCTAATAAGTTAATTTTAGAGATACCTTCTTCTTTTGAGAATTTGAAAGATATTTTGAAAGTAAACTTATCTTTCAACATTTTAATTGGAAATCTTCCTGTCAAGATTGGCAATTTAAGAGCTCTTACATTATTGGATTTGTCAGGAAATCATATTTCAGGCATCATTCCAGAAACTATGAATAAGTTGCAGAATTTGCAAATTCTCTCCTTAGCACATAACAACTTACAAGGGAATATTCCTAAATCTTCTGGAAATTTGCTAAGCTTAGTAAATTTGGACCTTTCCCTAAATAATTTGTCTGGTGAGATCCCCACATCTTTGGAGTCACTTACTTATCTTAAGTATGTGAATTTCTCCTATAACAAACTACAGGGAGAAATTCCAAGTGGTGGAGTTTTTAAAAATTTGACTGCTGAATCTTTTATGGAGAATGAAGCTCTTTGTGGCCAACCACAATTGAAAGTGCCTCTTTGTAGAAAAGGAAGAAGAAAAAGGTCAATTACAAAATCGCTTTTATTGAAATGCATATTACCCATAGTTGTGTCAACAATTTTGATTGTTTTAGGCATTATCCTTTTAAAACATAGACTACCGAAGTCAAAGAATTTGATTGAAATGGATCTATCAAATTTAGGAGTGCCAAGAAGGATTTCTTATTTTGAAATTCTAGAAGCTACCAATGGACTTGATGAGAGCAACTTACTTGGAAGGGGTAGTTATGGTGTTGTGTTCAAAGGAGAACTTTCGAGTGGGATGTTGGTCGCAATAAAAATATTCAATTTTGATTCAGAAGTTATGTCAAGGAGCTTTGAAGTGGAATGCAACATAATGCGTAGTGTGTGCCATCGCAATTTGGTGAATATTATAAGTAGTTGTTCCAATGTTGATTTCAAGTCTTTGATTATGGAGTTCATGCCCAAAGGCAGCCTTGAAAAATGGTTGTACTCTCATAATCATTATTTAGATTTTCTACCAAGATTGAATATAATGATAAATGTAGCTTCAGCATTAGAGTATCTCCATCATGGCTTGTCAACACCGATTATTCACTGTGATTTGAAGCCGAGTAACATTTTGTTGGACAATGATATGGTTGCTCATGTAAGTGACTTTGGAATTTCCAAACTTTTAGATGAAGGACAATCTAAGACACATACAGAGACAATACCTACAGTTGGGTATATTGCACCTGGTAAATACTATTCTAAACATTTCTTCTTTTTCTCTCTAGCTTTTGCATTTTAATAATATACATTTTTATTTATTTTTATTTTATTTTCCTTTTAGATTCCACAAGATTCACCTTAACAAATTATATTAATAAAATATTTCATATATTATCACTCATTATTCATATATATATATATATATATTAGTGCATAAGATATTAATTAATATTTATCAGAAATACTGCAATTGTACATGTTTAGAACCATAGAATGAAGGTGTATTTTAATACACACATATCAACACCAAAGGTTGCAAAATCACTATAGTAAATAATTTTACTCTAGCATATATGCTACTTTGATATATATCTTACTGCATTTGTGAAGTTTTTCTGCCAACTTTTGTGGGACCTTAGAAAAACATGCATTTCAATGATTGACTAGTTGTAAATTTAAACAATCTTAATGACTGCAATAATAATATATATATATATATATATGATGTATTTGTTTGTCATCCACTAATTATAATTGCCAAAAAAGTGTTTTCTTGATTAGTTCATAATTTGTAGATTTTTTTAAGAAGGATAGCATGACTTTTAGCTACTTGAATTTGTGAATTATATGCAGAATATGGATTTGGTGGAGTAGTTTCAACAAAAATAGATGTTTACAGTTATGGAATTATACTAATTGAAGTGTTTACACGAAAAAAGCCAACAGAAGACATGTTTATCTCTGGCTTAAACTTGAAGACTTGGGCAAGTGAGTCAATGCCACATGAAATAATTCAAGTCATAGATTCCAATTTATTGCATGGAGATGAAGAATATATTGGTAATATATTGCAATCTACATCCTCTATTCTTGAGTTGGCCTTGAATTGCTGCGATGATTTGCCAGAAACACGTGGCAACATGACAGATGTTGTAGTGTCATTAAATAAAATCAAGGGAGAAAGACACTTAAGGACCTCCATGTACAAATATTGCCAAATGAACAGTACAAGTGCTGAATTCAGTTAATTCAAGTTGGAAATTCAGTTTACAGGAGTACTGAAATTTTATTTTGGGTCCTTGGAAGGGAATATCTTCATATGGGGGTCCTTAAGTGTCTTTCTCCCTAAAATGAAGGTCATATTTATGCAAAGACAAAAATAGCATATTTAAATAGGCATAAACTCTTTTAGCGATTTTTGTTGTTATATATTCTCCATTTCTTTGAAGAATATATAACAAAATGATGTATGCATTACCTTGTTATAAATGTATATTTATTTTTCCCCAAACATTGTAGACAAAGTATTAGTGATAAGAAACGTTGTATTAGATGAGCCTTTTAGTCAATGAAATGTTAGAGTTCGTGTGGTTGTGCACTTTTGTGTAAATGTGTGTTCAAACTATGGGAATTAAAACATTTATTATTATTATTATTATTATTATTATTATTATTATTTACTAGTAATGATTTTTACTTAAAAATATGAATGCTATGTATTTATTTCTATTTGTAGTATTTTTTATACAAAATAAGTTATTAATTTCAATAATTAATGTTTTATTTATTCCATTTTTAATATATTTTACATCAATATGTATGTATAAGTATATATATATATACTGGGTATCAATAAACATAAGGATAGTGAACAAATGAAGTATAATGTATATACATTTATTTAAATCTTTATTTTTTGTAATATTCCGTCTTTTATTTATCTTATTTTCTTCTCTTGATGGAAAGCACAAGCTATTAACCACATTAATTAACCTCAACAAAGCCTTTATCACTTCACTTACATGCTAAGCCTTTATTTATTCTCCTTGAATAATTGATGGAAGTAGATGAGAGAGGCATGAATGAGCTAACACAATTCAGGGGAAAATCATGTATAGTGGATATGGATGAAGCACAACATTGGCTAAGTCTAGAGAGGCAAGATTTCATGTAGAAGCTCGATTTTGTCTATGGCTTAAATTAAATTATTGTTTTGTATGAAATATGAGGAAATCTAGAGGGAGGAATTAATGGATTTTTAGAGAAAATACCCTAAACACACATAAATGAAAGGCAAGCATATCAAACATACTCTTGGCATCTCTCCACAAGATATAAGAAATTTCCACATGATGACAAAGCCATACCTAGAAAATCAAGTAGCCAAGTAAAATCACTCAAGGAATTGTTATTACAGTATGAGTAAGAAGAAGAAGAAGAAGAAGGAGAGAAGGAGATGGATACAAACATATATTCTTTGCAACTCTCAACAAGCAAAGCCAATTTGACAATTCAAAGAACTTTAAATCCTTTCTTCTCATTGACTACGTCATCACACTAAAATCAAAGAATATATCCAAAGGAATGAAATCACCACAACCCATGCTGCCATTTCAAAATTGTACTTTCCCTTTATCACCAAGTATTCATAGCACCAAGTCAAAATGATTTGCCCAATCAAAAAAGGCTAATCTATTATGATTTACGTGTCTGAAAAACTTTTTTTCCACAAGTATTTCAATCATAACATTAAAGTATCTCACTCTCCTCCATTTTTATCTTTTTTAATGAAGACTATTCTATTTAGATTGATTAGAAGGGCCAAGGCTTTGGAAAGCAAAAGCATATCAATATAGATAAAAATCTCTCCATAACAGCATGTAAGCATAACAAAAATACTAATGGGTAATGAATGCACTTGTTAGATTCGAAAGATCCAATACATTGACATGGAGCATGAAATGAAGAAAAAAATTTAAATAATGGTTACTCATTCATGATTATGTGGCTGAAAAAATTAGCTAGCAAAAACAATCACTAATTCATTAGCTGAAAACAGAGCAATTATTTATGAAATCTTTCATTAGCAATATCAGCTTCATATCCTATTTCAACTACATTGATAGTGACTTCGAATATCAATGCTTCACAGAAATATGCCGCGCTGATTTGAATTACACAAAACACAAATTGAAGGAACAACCAAGGCCCATGTCTATGGGAGATATTGTCACGACCCAAAATTGAAGCCATGACCGGTGCATAGACTAAGTTGGCACAAGCCTATTTACTCTAGCAAGCCTAAGAGAAAAACATCTACAACTAGTCAATTTAAATGAAAACTAAAATAAAATACCAAAATACTTTTAGCAATCAATTACAGTTCATGACTTATCTTAATTCTCATATCCAAAAATAAATAAAAGTAAAGAGTCAATAAATAGATAAAGTTATCTAAGTCAATAGAACTCGATCATAAACTCCACTATAGTAGTCATGTCACCACGGGATCTGTGTTATCAATAGACTAGATATGTCCTACCTAATGTCCAAGAAGTCCAATTTCCCTAGAGTGCTTTATTCAACTACCTGCTGATCTGAAAATATAGAAAATAGGAGGGGTGAGTCTACCATTGACTCAATGAGAGCATAAACAACGAAGTGCACAGAAGGGAAGTAAAGGTCGCACAAGAGTTTTTCAAAACAACCTTAAAAGTATATCCACGTATATTTAAACTAATCATTTATATACAAAACACGTTTATATCAACAAGTGATCAACACAAAATACTATTTCACTCGTCCAATAAAAAAGATTGTTCACTTAGAATACTAAATGTTATCACACTAAGTGCATCACAAAATCCATTTTTCACATCCTATAACTAATGGTGGGGAATAACCGTCCCATATAGTGTGATAATATAATAATATCATATATACCGCAGGGAGAAATAGTCATCTTACCCGATAATTTATATAATGTTATATCTCATATAAATAAAGGTGAATAATAACCATCTCACTTATTAAATACTCATATTACAAATCAATTAAACTCGTACCCAAAATGAAGAAAATAATAGAACAAAGAAAAAGAGAAAAGAAAGCCGAAAAAATGGTTGGAGAAAAGAAAAGAAAAATATAGTAAAATTATGGCAACAAATATATAAATAAAAAATAGTAATAATAAACAAGACAATATGCATATATGTATAACAACACAGCAACATGTCCACTGTAATATCCCTATTTTTGTGGGATATTATAAAATGAATATAGATGAGAAATAAATCGAACTTTAGAAGGAATTAATTTCTAATCTAATTTTCAGAAGATGTTATGTTTAATTCTTAATTGGAATTAATTTTTCATAAGGTACATAACAGAAATTAATTTCAAAACTTACTCCAGAAGGTATTCAATGTCCTACTTGAATGGAAGCCCATCTTAAGCTAATGCAACGGTACAAGTATTATGTAGTTGGGAGGTCTATATTGAGAAATAGACCAATTTGAAAGTTGATGTGAATAATAAAAAGAAATAATAAAAAATTAATCTTTAGGTAAAATTACAAGAAAGTACCTAGAAGAATGGATAATTACATTTTTTATTCAACTCAGAGGTAAAATGATTATTTTTCATATTAGAAATAAAATATAATATTCTAGAATTTTTTCTGGATGTTTGAAGCTTAATATTTTAAAATTTATAAAGAATTTGTAAAAATGAGTATACATTATTTTGTATAGAATAGGGTAAAAAGGTCAATTGTCTTGGTTGGAAAGAAAAAAGACAAAATGATAATTTCACCCCTGAAAAAGAAAAAGAAAAAGAAAAGGAAAGAAAAAAGAAAGAAAGAAGAAAGAAAGAAAGAAAGGATTGGCCAAGAAAATTTTGTAAGTTTTGAGAAAATTACACTTAATAACTCAAAAATTCTATAAATTATAACTTTATTTAAGTCCAAAACATTTTTATAAATATGAAAAATTATAGTCAAAATGAAGCTCTCAATGAACTAAGACCAATGAAATATAGTACGAAATTTATTAATATCAAAATAATATTTATTGAGTAATTAAGATTTAATATTAATATTTTACTCGATATAAGTCAGTTTAGACTACAAAAAGAGGCAGTATTAATTTAAGAATAATATATGGGCCCCATATTTGGACCAATTAGGATAAAGATATTATGATAATTTTATATCCCAATATAGTTATAACCGGTGTCCTAATAGCAGTATAATATACTACTAAAGTAGCTTTATTTGTTCAGACCGGTTTACGATATATCTGGATAAGTAAATATCTAAAATTTTAGGCCAAAATGCCCTCAAATTCATGCTCCATCTACAACACACGATAAAATTGCATTAATTTAATATTTTCATGGATTTTCAAGAAAATTCAAGAAGATTGGGTGGCAAATTTTCATTGGTTGGTAAGTTTTATATATACTCCCCATTACCCAATGTCTTGCCTGACTTAAGCATAATAAAAAGGAGGGAGAGAGGTATGATAAACATAAAAGAAGGAGAAGAAAAACGTGAGGAGCAAGGGGGAAAAGAGGAAGAAGAAAAAATAAGGAAAAAAGGTAAGTTACTCCTCTTGAATTCTTAAAGCTTTTTAGTTAAGTTTTCAAGTAGTTTGGCTTGGTTAGAATGAGTTTCTCCTTTTCTCTCATGCCTTGAATTTCGTCCATAACTAAGGATGTGAGGAATGAAAGGATTTCTTACATGAAATTGTAGAGAAAGTGTAAGAAAATACCAAAGGAACATGTTTTAGAAAATTGGAAGCAAGGTTTTGAAGATCACATTCTTTCCCTCCAAATCCTTATTTTGACCAGTAGGAAAGAGTGAGTAGGAGTTGGATTTTCATATGTTTGATGTTAAAAATGGATTTTTTTGGTCCAAATTAGTTAAAAATAAGTGTTCGACTCATGAAAAACTCTAAGATAAAATAAATGAGTTTTTAGGGTTAAATGATTCTTTAAGAAGTTAGCCATGGAATTGGTTGACTTAGCATGGTTATGTGATTATTTCTAGGCTTGGGAAAATGTAAGAAAGTGATTGGGAAATGATTCAAGTCAGAGGATTCAAGTTTAAAGAAAAAATAGTAAAGTTCCAAGGTAGTATTCTTGCCTTGCTTTTATATTTTGCACAATTATGTTTTATCCATGTTTTATGAAATGATTATGTTACCATGTTGTTGCTTTAACTATTTATTGGATTGACTGGCTGTTTATATACTAAGGGCTTTGCTTGAGATGTCCTGTTTTTAAGCCGTTATGCTGCCGAAATTTTTATAGCCAACATGGTATTTTCATGTATTTTTAATAAAATTGTGCAATGCTATGAATATTTTTATAAAATGTAATACTATTTAAGCATGTACAAGTTTACTACTCAGATGCTCAATCTCATTCCCCCAAGTTACTAACCATGCTAGATAATATAAAGGCTATGAAGGAAAGCAAAATGAATGAGAAAAATATGAAGCAGCAAGTTAAAGTTTAAAGTTATTAATAATGTTTGACTATGAAGCATGCTTTATATATTATATCATGATTATGTATAAGTGATGTATTATAATCCTATATGATGCATGAGTAAGCGTGCTAGATGTTACTGAAATATGAAATGATATTAAAGATTTACGAAAGTATATATGATTCCCTTATATACCATTCTGCCATGTTAATATTTGGGAATATACAAGAATGTTATGGTAAGGGAATTGAGCCAAATTATGTTTCCTCTAGTTAAGGGATATGATGTGCTTTATGGGGAAGCTGGTTTTATATCATTTAGCCATATGTGAATAAGTGATGATTTTAAAGAAGTATAAAGGCTAAAACTGGATAGTTTTTGGAAACTATAAATTTATTGTGAATACTATTTGAGCTTTAAATGGTGTATAAAATTTGTATAGTATTCCAAAAATTCAGTGATTATATTTATAGAAAGAAATATGTCTTGACTTTAATATGTCACTAGTTTGAATGCTTTTGGAGTTATATAAATGAAGTTATGTATGTTTCTCCAAAACTGTTCCAGTAGAGAATCATCTTAACCCTAGAGGATTTAAAAAGATACTCTTCTTTGTACATGTTAAATAAATGTACAAAATAAATATATATAGAAATTAGACATACAGAGCTTTCAGATGATATAAAGATATCAAAAAATAGTTCCGTATATGTTGAGAAATGAATTTTTAAATTTAAGGGTCAGAAACAGGACAGAAAAAAGAAATAGAAGAATGAACAGTAAATGAAAGAAATAAAATGTATGAATTCACTTGATGAAATTCCATTTTCATATTTTTTTTCCATGAAATTCAGAATGTTTTCTAAATTTAGAGACTTGAACCATAATGAAATCTTTTTATACATTTAGTTATAAATTTCCAGAATTTGCTGCGCAATAGTGTTAATAGTGCATGAAAAGGAAATTTTCAGTTATGAGATTTTTTATTGGTAAAAACCTCTTTAATAATTCCAAATGAGGCAATATTTATAGGAAAAGTGTCCAAAGATGAGGTATGACATCCACAATACTAATTTTAGTGCTAATGACAATGATTTCTATCACTAAGGCTTATCTCACTAAGATCATTATAAGATCACTAAGATTGAGGAACAATAGGTAAATTATGAAAAGAGGAAAAAAATATACTATAATCGGAAATTAAACTCAGTAAGTCTTAAGATCTAGAAGTATAAAAAGGAAATGAAGGAAAACATGTTTTGGATTTGCTCCCCAAAAAAGGCAAAATATACAACAAGGGGAATAAGTAAAATTTATTTTAGGCTTGGGGAAATGGAGAAGGTACAAAATGAATGGTGATACATTGCCATATATACACTCACTAGTTTAGACTAATAGTATAGATCTCTTTTTTCTTCCACTAAATTCAATCACAGCCATTCAAGTTTCACCAATACCATCTAAAATTATTATCGCACAAATACATTAATACATCTACTCAAATTTATCTTGTATCACTAATGGAATACATCCTCAAATATTAATCCTAATTCTCTTTATTCTAAATTTCTATAGTACTAACTAAAATAAAACTTCTAAAATTCTTAATTGTCAATTGAGTATAGAAATTATCTTATGGGGTCATGGGATAAAATTAAAAAAATGAATTTTAATACTTATGAAACTTTTCTTTAAAAAGAGTGAAGATTGGATTTCATACTTATTTTTCAAAGAAGAAAAATAAATAAATAAATAAATAAATATTCCACCATGCTATCCCTTATTGTCCAGTGATGCATGTGTTTATTATCAAATCTTATTTTTTATTGCTCAAAGGGAAACAATAAAAGAATTTGACATAGGGTTCTATAAAAATGAGATGGCAAGATTAGATTGGGTCACTAATTAAGAACGTTACTAATCTGGAGCATTGTTAGGAAAGGTGAAACAAAAGAAATTTAATATAGTGTATATAAGCTTAAGAATAAGGGATAATAAAGAAAGAAGCCATCTGTACATACAAGTTGGCATCAATAATGCTAATTAAAAAAAAAACAGCATCAACTCAGTTTGTGATAGAGAAAAATGAGAAAAGAAACATTTATATGGTACTTACTAATATAATATTTGAGAGAATGAAATAATAGAACGAGATGTGCTTACTTTTACCGATTTGGATGATAAGTTGTTGGTGACGTGAGCATGGCTTCAATAAGATAGTGAAATAATGAATAAAGGATAAAAGAATAGAGCTTGAGAATGTATCTATATATAAAATAGATAAAAGCCTTGGCTAGAATAAGGAATGAGAGAAAATTATGAAGAAAGGTTGAGAGCTTTCTTAATTAGAGTGGTACTGAGTCTTGTGGCAGAAAATAGACTAATGAGATAGTAATATTAGAATTCTCTATCTATATCAGATATAGGATAAAATTTTAGATAATTATCTTAGATACTTTAAAAAAATAATAATCAAAAGATTTATTCCAAAATTTAAACTCATTTTTTTGAAATATATATATTTTAATCTACTAGATATCAAAATGTCATGATTTAAAAAAAAAATTCCTAAATATATTTCAAAATGACTCCATAAAATAATTGCTAAAAAAATAATTATATATTTATTTATAACTAATTTTTTTACTAAGGGTATCACATTCTCTCCCCCTTTAGAAATTTGGTTCCCAAATTTCAAATAATTGCCTTACCTTGAGATTCAAAAAGATGAGGATAGTTCTTACACATAACTTCCTCAACTTCCCATGCTGCCTCCTTCTCAGAGTGATTTTGCCACACTACTTTAACTGAAGCTATATCCTTATTTCTCAATCTCTTCACTTGCCTATCAGTTATGGCTATTAGTTGCTCCTCGTATGAAAGTTGTTCATCCAATTGTGTCGTGTATGATTCAAGTACATGTGAAGAGTCAGATAAATATTTTCGAAGCATGGACACATGAAAAATAAGATGAATACTAGCTAAGTATGGTGGTAGTGCTAGGCAATAGACTACTGCTCCTACCCTTTCAAGCACCTCAAAAGGGCCAATATATCTGGGGCTTAACTTACCCTTCTTCCCAAATCGCAATATTCCTTTCATTGGAGATACTCGTAAGAACACTGAGTCTCCAACTTCAAACTCCAAGTCACACCTTCTCTTGTTAGTAGATTTTTTTGCCTATTCAATGTGGTCAAAAGTCTATCACGAATCAGTTTCACGTTATTTATTGATTCCTGAGTTAAGTCAGGACCAAAGAGTTTTGATTCACCAACTTCAAACCAACCGATCGGTGATCTACAATGTCTTCCATATAATGCTTCAAATGGTGCCATTTGAATACTAGATTGATAGCTATTATTATAGGCGAATTCCATCATTGGTAAGTACTTGTCCCACCAAAATCTAGAACACACGCATGAAGCATGTCTTCTAGTATTTGAATTGTACGTTCTGATTGCCTATCTATTTGAGGATGAAAAGCTGTGCTTAGATCTACATGAGTTCCCAAAGCTTCTTGGAAAGACTTCCAAAACTTCACAATAAATTGCGATCCATGATCCGAGATTACAGATATTGGCACACCATGAAAAGAGCCAATTTCATCTATGTAGAGTTTAGCATATTGAGCTACGCTGTAAGTCGTCTTTACAGGAAAGAAATGTGCAAACTTGGTCAATCGATCAACAATCACCCATATCGAGTCATACCCTTTAAGAGTTTTAGGTAGTCCCATCACAAAATCCATAGTGATCCTCTCCCATTTCCATTCTGGAATTTCAATCTATTGTAATAAACCTGCAGGCTTTTGGTATTCTGCTTTCACTTGTTGAGACACTAAACATCTAGATACAAACTCTGCCACATCCTTCTTCATCCCTTTCCACCAATACAATTCTCTCAAGTATTGATACAACTTATTAGATCCTGGGTGAAAAGTGTAAGCAGAGTGATGAGCTTCTTCTAATATTTTTCTTCGTAATTCTTCAACATCTGGCACGCATAGGCGTTAACCACAATGCAAAACACCCTCTAAGTCTATCATGAATTCCTTCATTTTCCCTTCACTTATAACATCCATAATCTCTTTCAATTGGGGATCTTGATTTTGTGTTGCTTTAATTTTATCAACTAAAGTAGAATAAAGTTGCACATAAGCTACTAGTGAACCAGTCCTTGTGATCCCAAACTGTACACCATTTTTTATAAGGCTTTGAAACTCCTTAACAATAGGTCTCTTGACCTTGGACATATGTGCTAGACTACCCATAGACTTTCTGCTTAAGGCATCAACACATTAGCTTTGCCTAAATGATACATGATATTGCAATCATAATCCGTAAAGAGCTCCATCCATCTTCTCTATCTCAAGTTCAAGTCTCACTACTCAAAGATATACTTAAGACTTTTATGGCCAGTGTAAATCTCACAGGTCTCACCATACAAATAGTGCCTCCATATTTTCAAAGCAAAAATAATAGCTGCCATCTCCAAATCATGTGTTGGGTAATTTTGCTCATGTTTCTTGAGTTGTCTAGATGCATATGCAATCACCTTCCCATTCTGCATTAACACGCACCCAAGGCCAACTCTGGACACATCACAATAAACAATATAACCGCCATTACTAGAGGGAATAGCTAATATTGGTGCTAATGTTAGGCAATCCTTTAACTTTTGAAAACTTTCCTCACATTCATCAGTCCATTGAAACTTTACTCCTTTTCTAGTCAACCTAGTTAAAGGGGCTGCAAGTTTGGAAAAATCTTTAACAAACATGTGATAGTATCTTGCTAATCCAAGGAAGCTATGTATCTTAGTTACTGTAGTAGGTCTCGGCCAAGTTTGCACTACTTTGACCTTCTTCATATCCATGCTGATCCCATCTTTAGACACCGTGTGTCTTAAGAATGCTACACTATCAAGCCAAAACTCACATTTAGAAAACTTAGCATACAACCGGTGTTCTCTTAAGGTCTGCAAAGTCATCCTCAAATGTTGCTCATGCTCTTCCTTATTCTTTTAGTATACAAGAATATCATCAATGAATACAATCACGAAATGATCCAAGAAAGGCTTGAAAACTCAATTCATCAAGTCCATTAAAGCTGTTAGGGCATTTGTAAGTCCAAATGACATAACCAAGAACTCATAATGCCCAAAGGGCATCCTAAAAGCCGTCTTTGAGATGTCCTCTTTTCTAATTCTCAACTAATGGTATCCTAATCTCAAATCAATCTTCGAAAAACATTGAGTTGATCGAACAAGTCATCAATTCATGGCAATGGATACTTATTTTTTACTGTTACTTTATTGAGTGGCCTATAGTCAATGCACAACCACATAGATCCATCCTTCTTCTTTACAAATAATACCGGAGCATCCCATGGAGAAGTACTAGGGCGTATAAAACCCTTGTCAACAAGATCTTGTAATTGTTCCTTTAACTCCCTAAGTTCTGTAGGCGCCATTCTATAAGGGGGTATGGAAATAGGTTGGGTGCTAGGAATTAGGTCAATACAAAACTCAATCTCCCTTTCTAGAGGTAATCCAGGTAAGTCTTCGGGAAAGACATCAGGAAGCTCACATACCACAGGTACATTTTCTAAACTCACTTTTATTGCTTGTGTATTTTTAACTACTGCCAAATACCCTTTACACCCTTTCCTCAACAATCTCCTTGCCCCTAATGTTGAAATTATATTGTGAGGAACAAAGCTTCGATCACCTTAGAAGGAACATGTATTTCCTTCTAATGACTTGAAATGTACTACTTTATTATGACAGTCAACCATAGCATGGCAAGATGATAGCCAATCCATGCCTAAAATCACATCAAAATCTATCATAGCAAGAACTACTAAATCAGCTAAAGATTTATTACCTCTTATTGAAACTTCACACGACTTGTATACCAGGTTAGCCATAATTGACTCTCCAACAGGTGTGGCTACTTCTAAGTATTCATTTAACTATGTTGTATCTCTACCAAATCTCAAAGCAAAGAATAAGGACACAAAAGAATGTATTGCTCCAAGATCGAACAAAACATAAGCATCAAAAGTACATATTTGGAGTATATCTGTAACGAGATCATTTGATGCTTGGACATCTTGGCGAGTCATAGCAAATACTTGAGCTCGACCCCTTCTAGCTTGACCTCTTCTTGCTTGACTCCTTCCAGCTTGACCCCTTCCAACCTGACCTTGATTTTGAGCACCTGATCCTCTACTGCTAGTTTACACCTCACTAGAACCTGGACCTTGTGGTCCCCCAACTTGTCTCAATAGCACTGCTACTGTTAGTGGTGGCGATAATGCTGTAGGTGTAGGTATATGACTAAAATTTGATCACCCTGTAATCATAGGGAAATCCCTTCTAATGTGGCCTTGCACACCGCACTGATAGCATGCCTTTAGCAATCCAAGGCAAACACTAGTATGAAACCTCCCACATTTGGAGTATAACAGGGGATTTCCAAAAGTTGAAACCTTGTTGCTGCTAGGTTGAGAAATATGAAGTTGATTAATTTGGTTGCTGAACATTGCATTAAAAGGATGCCTATTTTGTTCTCCATGTTGCCGAAAGCTCTTTTGATAACCTTGTTGGCCTTTAATGATCCATCTTCCAGAATTACTTCCCCCATGACCTTGTTTATTTCCTTGCATGCTTTCAGAATGTTGGTGCTTATTCACCCCTGATTATTCCTACTTTCCATCACTTGAGCCTCAAAAAGTCTAGCACTTTCAACTACTTTTCATAAGATTCATATCATGGTTTTGCCACTGATCAAAACAGATGATCTGGTAAACCTTGGACAAATCGCTTAGCACATATCTCCTCTATAGCCACCAAGTGAGGGGCATATTGTGATAATTAGGTAAACTTTATCTCATACTCATTAATAGTCATATCCTCTATTTTCTTAAGTACTTCGAATTCCCTTGCTTTCACATCTCTAATAGTTTGTGGGAGCAAAAGCCTCATGAACCGCTCTTTAAATCCTTCCCAATCTAAAGGAGATGAATCTTGGGATCTCCCTTCTAACATGGTCTCATACCACTTGCGAGAATTTCCTATAAGGCGAAACTCTGCCAACTCAGCAATTTTTATTGATGAACATCCCAATGCTTTACAAAGGTGAGCTATGTCATCTATGAAATTTTGTGGAACTTCAGTTGCCTCTGTACCCAAGAAAGAAGGGGGTTTGAGTTTCATAAAGTCTGATAGATGAATTTCCACATCATTTTTCTATGCAGTGGGCTGCTCTATTGTCAGCCTAGTCTCTTGCTTAAATGATGGGTCTACGGGTTGCTACTATTGTTATGCTACTACTCCCGCCAAATCATGCACACTTTGTCATAACTCATGCATCCCCACAACTAGGTGGTTCAAAGTCTCTTTTTGCCTAGCCTCATTAGTCTCATTTTGGGTTGTTTCAATAGGCTCACTATTTTGGTTACTTCTAGATTGACGACTTACTTTATGTTCACGACCTCTAGTTGTACCTCATCCTCAGCCCCTCGAAGCTGGAATAGGGCCAAGAGAGTTATTAGAACTATCCCTAATAGTTTCTCTTTGAGTTGTTGTTCTCATCGTAGGTGGCATCCTTCACCTAATGCATTGAATGAATCACATTAGGAAATAAGATTTTTATAATACAATAAAACTAATTGACATATGCTAAATCTCAAGATCCCATGATGAGGATAAGATTGTAGAAGCTTCCTACATGTAATCTGCATTAACCAGGACACAGTTACTAATAAGATTCTACTACTTTCCCATCCAGTGACTACTATATACCCTAGACACAACCAGGCTTTGCTACCAACTTTGTTAGAATGCTATGCTTAACCATGATTGTTGCTAGATTTGGATCTATCAGCATTAATGTTATTGAATTTTTGCCAGGATTATAAAAGCAAGTGTGAAATACGCATCTTGATGTTAAAGTGGAAAACAATAAAATACAAATCTGGTGTGAAAATAGCTTACCTTTCATTTTTTTTTTTGGCCATGGATTGAAAGCAGCTTACCTCTAATTGGTTTATGTATTTGTATTGTGCTTCCAATATAATTTTATCTATTTTTTGTTATTGTGAATTAGGTTCAAGTTTCTGGCTATGGTGGATGGTTCCTTCTCAGACTCTCATTCCATGACCCTGTTCTTCCCCTTATCATTGAGGTAAAAAAGACCCTTGAACCTTTCATTAGATGTCATGCATAACACTGAAATATTTATGAATTCAAAATTATTAAAATTTCACAAATATCCTAATTTAAGAAATAATCATACAATTTACTATAGACTAAGGTCAGATTTCAATAGGTGATCTAGGCGATCTCCATTTGCTTCATGTGACACCAAGGGGTATCTCCTTTTCGCATGAAGAGGTGAGCCAAGTGGGGTAAATTTTATTTTAGTAATGGGGGGAGTTCATGCAATTAGAATTTTGGCCCGTGGAGCAATCAACGGTAAAATTAGACACAGAATTTGGGAGCAAATCAACAAGGAATCAGCGAAATGTTATTCCTTTTTTTAACAATTAAAGCTCATTATTTTCTCTTCCTGGATCAATAGGAAAATAATTTTTCAAAAGTTGATCTACAAGCAAAATTTTGAATTAAATATGTTATTACTTTTCTAGCAGAAGTATATATGAGTTAGGTAGAATAAATATATATTTTTATAGACAAAAATATATAATTCCATCACAAAATATAGGTAGATAATAGATAGAAGATAATAAATTAATTAGTTGAAAATTGTCCATGTTTAAATTTATTTCTTTTAATGTATTTACTTATATATATAATTAGATAAATTTACAATGGGAAATTCTTATGTAGTCATTTAATAATGTTGACTGCAATTAAAAATAGAGATATAATTTTTATTAATTTAATATTAATTAATTGCATTTAGAATATTATAATATGACCGACAAGATCATAACATGAGGATTCAAAACAAAAATGAGAATCTTAGCCTTAATTACGCATATATTCATATTTATATTTTGTATATAAATACGTTACATATATATATATATAACCACAATAACCATTGAACGAATAGAGTTCCCCTGTCTGAGCCATTTGCTTATTCATTAAACAATTAGCGTTCTGGAAATTTGTTCAAAAATATCTTGAATTCTCTCTAAAATGGCTTTTTCTGGTGTCCAAAACACTCCAACATTGGCTTGTTCATTGAAGAAGCCGAATTGTGCTCATTCCAGAACCATATTTTCGGGACAGAGTGTAGGTAGTTCGTCGTCGGTTGAGTTCCAGCATTCTGCATATGTGAAATTAAAGAGCAAAAGCCGGGGGAGGTATTGTGGGGGACCTTTGAAGGTTGTGAATGAGAAAATTGTGGGTATTGATTTGGGGACAACGAACTCCGCCGTTGCTGTTATGGAAGGTGGAAAACCCACGATTACGGGGTCAAAGAACGACGCCGTCTGTGGTGGCGTATACCAAGAATGGAGAAATGCTTGTGGGTCAGATTGCGAAGCAGCAGGCGATGGAGAAACCTGAGAACACTTTCTTCTTAGTGAAGAGGGTCATTGGGAGGAAGTGGATCGACTTTATTGATCATCATGCGTTTTTTCTGGTTCCTTACGGAGTGGGAAAGGATGACAACGAAAACGTAAAACTTGAGTGCCCTGCTACTGCAAAGTGGTTTGCACCTCAAGCAATCTCCGCTCAGGTAAACAACTTATTGACTTGTGGGCTTTTTCCTTGTGCGGTTTCTTCATGCGTGACTATTCCCTTATAGGAATAGTTGAATTAATAAACTTTGATTAGTCGTACTTGAAGCCCATTAAACGATCTGCTATGATAATTTCATCTCTTAGTGTTTCGTCCTGGCTAGTTTGATAGCTGTAGTATTTTTTTCATAAGACTGCCTTTCGTTGTAATATAGGTTTTGAGAAAGCTTGTGGATGATGCTTCTCAGTTTTTGAATGATAAAGTGACTAAAGCTGTCATAACAGTGCCTGCATGCTTCAACCATTTCCAAAGGACTGCAACAATGGATGCTGGTCGAATTGCTGGGTTAGATGTTCTTGGTATCATCAATGAGCCTACTGCAGCTTCCTTGGCATATTCATTTGGAAGGAAGAACAAGGAACCAATCCTGGTATTTGACCTTGGAGGTAGTACTTTTGATGTCTCAGGTATCATGAGCGTTTTCACCCTCCCTTTTCCAGTGTTGAAAGATTACTTTATCTATAGCCAGAGTTTATATGGACTTGTTTATGTTTACCTCCATATTAGTACTTGATGTCGGTGATTGAGTGATTGAGGTGCTTTCAACAATTGGAACAAAGTTTTTGGATGGCCATGAATTTGACGATGTATGGGTCCTTCTTTATTTTTCTACTATTAGTTGGGCGTATATGTTGTCTGGATATCTTAAGTGACTATTTCCTGTTGTCATATGTTAATTGTAGAAAATTGTCCATTAGTTGGCTTCAAACTTCAGGAGAGATGAAGGAATGTCTCTTCTGGAAGACAAACAAGCTCTTCCACGTCTCATTGAGGCAGCAGAGAAAGCAAAATTGGAGCTGTCATTATTGACCGAAACAAATGTCAAGTATGGATTCTTTAACTGAGTCTTATACAGCCACCAGCAGTCTTGTATGCATGTGTTCTTGTGAAACTTTATCTAAATGACTGAGATTACATGCATATTTTCAGTTTGCCATTCATAACTGCCACAGCTATTGGACCAAAGCATATTGAGACCACCCTTACAAGGGCTGAATTTGAGGAATTATGTTCATCTCCTCTTGATTGGTAATGAACACTAGAATACATGCATTTTCTATTTTCCCCTATAAAACTAGAATTTTTTTAGTTGGAATGCAATATAATTGGTTCTTGAGCTGACAAAATTTGCAATCTCATTGAGGCTTTTAATGAATCTAAAAGAACCTGTCAAGTGTAATTCTTGAACCAGTTATATTTCAGGCTCGAGAGTATAGTTGAATATTCATTGGAGGAAGCAGAACTCTCTTTTAAGGATATTGATGAGGTGATATTGGTGGGTGGATCAACGCTTATACCTACTGTTCAAGAGCTTGTAAAGAAGATGACTGGCAAGAACCCAAATGTCTCTGTCAACCCTGATGAGATTGTTGCCCTTGGAGCTGCTATTCAGGTGGGTTTTGGGCAGCTTCAATTGCTACTAAGTAATTACTATGAATAATTATTCAATTTGTCTTTTTTCCTTAAAAATACAGTAACAATCATTTCGCTGACTTTTTGTGGTTGCTTCCTACGTGCGTGACAAGAAAAGCATGATGCCTAGGGATTGAGCTGACTGAGGATCAAAATTTTGAATTGAGTAGTCCTTTGACAGTGCATTATTGAGTATTGTGTTATTAACTCTTGTATTTATTTTAGGCTAGTGTCTTGACTGAACATGTTAAGGACGTTGTGGTAGTGGATATTACTTCGCTGTCCTTGGTTCTGGAAACTGATGCTCATGAACTGACAAAAATTATTCCTGAAAGAACTACTCTTCCTACCTCCAAGTCAAAGATCTTCTCAACAGCAGCTGATGGAGAGACCAGTGTAGGGATCAATGTCATGCAAGGCGAGACATCTCTTGGTTGCTTCCATTTCAATGGTATCCCTCTTGCTCCTCGTGGGATTCCTAAAATTAGGGTGAAATTTGAAATTGATTGCAATGGCATTGTTTCTATCACTGCGAGGGATGAGGGCACAGGAAATAAACAAGATATCCTTACTGGTGCTAGCACCTTGCCTAGTAATGAGGAAGCAAAAAATGGCGATCATGGAGTTATGAAGATTGCATTAGGGAGGAAAAAGAGGAGGGATGCGAGTAAAACAAGTTCTATTTTACTGAAAAATCAACCAAAATTAACGTAAGAATCGATATTTGTTTAGATTTTAGATCGGACATAATTTTCCAACTGCATATCATGTGGATGTATGTGTGTTGTACTAATGCCCGCTATAACAAAGTTATTGAGATCCTGCAAAAGTTAATTTATTTTAATTTTAATTTTATAAGTCTTTTAAATATTATGTGACAAAAGTTAAAAATTTATTTATTTTCTATTATATGTTTTATATTTACACAACAGTTAAAAAATGGGAAGAACTTTAATAATATATATATATATACAAGTAAAAATTATGTATAAGCAATAAATAATAAATTTCAAAAAATGTGCAAAATCTGACATTTTTCAATGACTCAAATGAACTATAAGTATTTTCTTTCCAATTTATAAACAGAACGAAATATACGACAGAGTATGTCGATACTCAATATAATATTGAGATTAATTAAAAATCAACTGGAATAATTTTCATTATCTATGGAGACAGAAAGCATACAAGGTTAGATGAGCAAACATTAGCGTGTGACTTGTTTTTGTTGACCAACATTAGCGAGTGACTAAATCTACATATAAAGTAGATATATAAGCAATCCCCAAAAAAAATCTAATATATAATTTTTGCTAAAAGAAATGAGAAATGCTTATATGTTTTTCTTTATGTACTTTTCGTATTATTTTGTAATTAAAATTTAACCTATGAATTATTTTTTAATATATTATAGATTTAGTCATTAATTATATATTAAAAGTATTAATTTCTTAAACTTAAAAGAATTTATAAAGCCTACATACTAAATTTTAATTGGTAAATAGTATGAAAAGTATACAACAACAACAACAATAACAACAACAATAGCCTTATCCCACAATGTGGAGTCGGCTACATGGATCAAACGACGCTAATGAGCTCTATCAAACGCCATCTCCTCAAATAGATCATTTCTCAAAAGGTCATTCCTCATAACTTCCCTTAATGTCCTTTTTGGTCTTCTTCTACGCCTTTTGATCGGACTCCAGGCCATTTGATCAACTCTCTTCACTGGCTCCTCTTGCTCTCTTCTTTGTATATGCCCAAACCACTTTAAACGATTTTCCACCATTTTCTCCTCGATAGGTGCTACCCCAACTTTACTTCGTATACAGTCATTTCGTATCTTATCCAATTTTGTATGGCCACACATCCATCTCAACATTCTCATCTCTGCTACTCCCATCTTATGCTCTTGTTGTCATTTCAAAGCCCAACATTCACTACCATATAGCATTGCCGACCTTATAGCTGTTCTACAAAATTTTCCTTTAAGCTTAGTAGGCACCTTGCGGTGACAAATAACTCCTGTTGCTTTCCTCCACTTTAACCACCTAGCTTATATCATATGTCTAACATCCCCATCAATTTCACCATCATTCTGTAAAATTGACCCCAAATATTTAAACTTTGACACCTCAGGGATGATTTGCTCTCCAATTTTTACCTCTGAATCATTTCTAGTTGCCCTCTTATTGAATTTATAATGCATATATTCTGTCTTACTTCTACTCAGACGGAAACCTTTTGATTCCAAAGTATGTCTCCATAATTCAAGTTTAGAGTTGATCTCTTCTCTTGAGTCCTCAATTAAAACTATATCATCCGCGAAGAGCATACACTTTGGAATTTCTTCTTGTATATGTTCTGTAAGAACATCCAAAACCAGATCAAACAGGTATGGACTCAAAGAAGATCCTTGATGTAAGCCTATTGTTATAGGGAAATCCTTTGTCACACCTTCAGGGGTCCTCACACTTGTTATTGCCCCCTCATATATATCCTTTATGGCCCGAATATAAGCCACATTGACACCTTTCTTCTCCATTGCTTTCCACAATACATCTCTTGGTACTCTATCATAAGCTTTTTCCAAATCAATAAAAATCATATGCAAGTCCCTCTCTTTACTTCGGTATCTTTCAATCAAACCCCTTAATAAATCCAAATTGGTTTTCTGAAATACGAGACTCCTTTCTGAGTCTATACTCAATTACTCTTTCCCAAATTTTCATGGTGTGACTCATGAGTTTTATCCCTCAATAATTCGCACAATTTTGAATATCCCCCTTGTTCTTGTATATGGGCACTAGAGTGTTCTTTCTCCATTTCTCTGGCATTTTCATGGATCTTAAAATCTCATTAAATAATTTAGTGAGCCACCAAACCCTCTTCTCTCCTAAGCACTTCCAAACTTCGATAGGAATGCCATCGGGACCAATGGCTTTACCATTATCTATTCTCTTAAGAGCTTTTTTCACCTCTCCAACCTGAATCCTACGATAGAAATTCAAATTAAGATCATCTTCATGGGTTGTTAGTCCTTCAATATCAATAGTCAAATCCAATCCATTATTGAAAAGCTTATAAAAGTAGCTACCCTATCTTTCTTTGATATTAGCATTTGCAACTAAAATTTTCCCTTCTTTGTCCTTAATGTATCTTACCTGGTCCAAATCTCTTGACTTTCTTTCCCTTCTCTTGGTAATTTTGTAAATATTATGTTCACCATTCTTTATTCCTAAATCCTGGTAGAATTCCTCAAAAGCTTTAGATCTAGCCTCGCTCACTGCTTTCTTAATCTCCTTTTTAGCCAACTGATAACATTTTCAATTTTCATCGTTATTATATAGATGCAAGGCTTTGAAACACTCTTTCTTATATTTGACCTTCTCCTGCACACTCTCATTCCACCACCAAGATTCTTTATCCTTAGGTCCAAAACCTTTGGATTCACCCCATACTGCTTTAGCGGTGTCCATGATCCTTTTAGCCATCTCATTCCACAAGATGTTAGCATTTCCTTGCAAGTCCCAATTATCTTCCTCCATAACTTTCCTCGTAAAGATCACTTGTTTCTCACCTTTTAGTTGCCACCACTTAATCCTAGGATTAAAAACTTTTTGACTTTTCAGTTTACTGTTTTTAACTATCACATTAAGGACCAAGACCCTATGTTGTGAAGTTAAACTCTCACCAGGGATTATTTTGCAGTCTTTACAAGTTGATCTATCTGAGTTTCTTACCAAAAAGAAGTCAATTTGCGACCTTTGGACTCCACTCTTGTATGTAATTAAATGCTCCTCCCGCTTCTTGAAACATGTGTTTACAATCGTAAGGTTGTAAGCCATTGAAAAATCAAGAATGGAATGTCCCTCCTCATTTACTTCTCCAAAGCCATAATCGTCGTGAACTCCCATATATTGTCTTGTCTCTTTTCCAACATGACCATTAAGGTCATCCCCAATGAGGATCTTTTCCTCTTGTGGGATATCTTGAACCAAGCCCTCCAGATCTTTCCAAAATTTTTCCTTAATATATGCGTCCGACCCTACTTGAGGTCTATAAGCACTAATAATATTGAGTGTATCATGTCTAATAGTCAATTTTAAGGATAGAATCCTATCTCCAATCCTTCTGACTCCTACCACATTCTTTTTCCAGTCTTTATCCACAATAATACCAATTCCATTCCTTCCTCTAACCTTCCCTACATACCAAAATTTATAACCAGTAGTATCTAACTCATTAGCCTTTTCTCCCACCCATTTAGTTTCTTGAAGACATAAGATGTTAATTCTCCTTCGAATCATAGCATCCACCACCTCCATAGATTTACCTGTTAACGTATCAATATTCCAAGAACCAAATCTAATCTTGCTTAGTATGAAAAGTATATAAGAAAAAAATATATAAATTTAATTAAAAAGAAATTGAGTTTTTTCCCCCCTAAAACATTTTTTGCTTGAGGATTCATTTCATAGAAAAGACCATGGGGGCACACGGCTAGTCAGATAATGAAAAAGAAAAAGACACGAAATTACTGTCCAATTATTTCGGTCTCATAATCTTAGATGGATATGCCTTTTGCAATTAATTATATAATTTCCTATAAGTTTATAACTTCAAATTTGCATTTGAAAATTATTTATAAGAATATGACAGAAAGTCGTAAACAGTTATTTTGGAATTATGTATGAAATTTTATGACTCCAAATTTATTAAAACTTCAGAGATATCCTAATTTAAGAAATAATTATACAACTTACTGCAGATTTATTTCAGATTTCAATAGGAAAATAACTTGTTAAAAGTTGATCTACAAACAGAATTTTAAACTAAACATATGATTACTTTTTTTTTTTTAAGACAAGAGTATATATGTGAGTTCGGTGGATTAAATTTTGTAGCCAAAAATATGTAATTCCATCACAAAATATAGATAAAAAATATATATAAGATTAAATAAATTAAATAGTTAAACATTTTCCTTTTTAAATTTATTTCCTAAAATTTATCTTTATATATATAATTATAGAAATTTACAGTGGGAAATTCTTATGTAGTCATATAATAATGTTGACTACACTATAAAATAGATATAATTTTCTTAATATCAATTACATTTAGACTATCTTTTTTTTGCCAGAAACATTTAGAATATCAAAATTATAAATAAGACAATGATACAAAAAAAAAAACGAGAATCTCAGCATAAATGCATAATCTTCCATAGTTGCGCATAAATGCATATTTATATTTTATTTAAATACGTTACGTGCGTAATCTTCCACAAATATAATCACAGTAACCATTGAAAGATTGAAGTTCCTCTCTCTTGGTCATTGAACCACTACGGTTCTGGAAATTTGTTCAAAAATTACTCGAATTCTCTCTATGATGGCTTTTTCTGATGTCCAAATTAAAACATTCCATCATTTGCTTGTTCTTCATTGAAGAAGCCGAAGAGCCACATCATGATCAAGCATCGACACATCAGGTTGAGAACAACTCTCCTAATTCCCACTTTACTCACCAAACACAATCCATGAATGATGAAAAGCCGCTATGGCTTTTTTTTAACCAAAAAACCCCTGTTAAATATAGATGATTTTGTAGATATTATTAGATTAGATTTTCTGTTATTATTTGAAGATATTTTACATTATTTTAGGATTCTCCTATTGTGTATATATTTTGTAAATTCTAACAGAGTAATACAATATACAGTTTTACCTTTCTTTATGGTACCAGAGCCGTAGTTTTTCAGAAAATTTTTTTTTTCCTTTCCTCGTCGTCTTTGCCGTCACTGCCTACCATCGTTTTGCCACTTTGCCATCATCCTCTGCCCTCACGACTTCCTTCCCCACCGTCCACTTCCTCTGACCGGCCGACCCCCTGAGTCCGGCCATCCAACTCCGGTGGACGCGCCTCCATGCGCGGCTGCTTCCTCCAGCCCGTCCGTTTCCTTTTGGCTCAGATCTTCGCCGTCCACCATTGCCTCAGCCCACACACGTCTCACCACGGTGTTCCTCTCCCTTTGTCTGGCCAACACCCAAAATCCGGTCGTCAATCTTCACCGGACGCGCTGCCTACAGAATCTACCACCTTCCTCTCTCTCTTCTCGCACGTGCTCCCACCTTTCCTTTATTTATTTATTTATTTATTTTTCCCACTCATTTTAATTCTGCCCTCTCCTTTTCTCATTCCATCCTTGATATGAAAAAGTCAGAGGTTGCTCATCCTATTTCTGTTATTTTAAATGGCTCCAATTACCGCCTCTGGTTGGAAAGTATGTGAGGTTTTTTGAAAGGCCGTAAGCTGTGGCGTTATGTTACTGGTGATATTCGACATCCTGTTCGTGAAGCTGCTAAGACTGACTTGAAATTTACTGAACGACTTGATGAGTGGGATAGTAAAAATCATCAGATTATCACATGGTTTCAGAATACTTCTATTGCTAGCATTCATCAACAATTTGGCCGCTTTGAGACTGTGAAAGAAGTATGAGATCATCTTGCTAGTCGCTATACCTTATCTGACTTATCCAACCAATTTCAGTTGCAGAAAAATCTTAGTGTCCTAAAGCAGGACAAGGGTTAGCCATTGTATGAGTTTTTGGCCAAGATTGAGTCTATTTGGGATCAGTTGGCCTATTCAGAACCTATTTTCAAGTGTGAGGAAGATGCACAAGCTTTCTTTCAGTACCGCGATCAGCTTCGTCTCATTCAATTCCTGATGGCTCTCACGGATGATTTTGAGCCTGTTCGAGCCTCTTTGCTTCACCAAAGTCCTCTTCTGACTCTTGAAGATGCTCTTCCTCGCCTCCGCTCTGAAGAGACTCGACTGGGTCTTTTGTAGCGCACTCCTGAGATGGTCTTTGCTGCATCCGGACGTATTGTTAAGTCTTGTCATTGCTGCCCCCAATCTACTCATACTTTTGATCAGTGTCCCTATATTGAGTGTAGAACTTGTCAAAAGAAAGGACACATTGCTGCCAACTGTCCTACTCTGTTTTGTCGCTATTGTAAGAAGACTGGGCATCTTATTGATCAATGTCCTACTCGCCCTCCCAAGCCTGATCAGGGAAGATCAACCAGGTCCAGTTTCTCCTCTAAGCTTGCCTTATCTGTCACTGATGAAGTTCCTACCACTGCTGCTAGTTCCACTTCGGGATCCTCCACTGCAAACCTCGAGGGTCTCCTCCACAAGCTTATATCTGGTACTTCCAGCCCACCTGCTGTCTTAGTTACTCCCTCAGGTACCTCTTGGTTTTTTGACTCTGCCTGTTGCAACCATATGACTGGTCAAGAAAATTATTTTTCTTTTCTGTCTCCCAATACTACTGCCCATCCTATCCATACTGCTAATAATTCTCAAATGCTTGTTAGTCATATTGGTTCAGCTTCTTTACCCTCCTTAACTATCCATGACACATATTTTGTACCTGTTATTAGCTTTAATCTTATCTCTGTTGGACAACTTGTTGATATGAGTTATGATGTATTATTTAACAAACGTGGTTGTGTTGTGATGGATTCTCAGACAGGACAGGTTATCGAGACTGGGCGTAAAATTGGTCGTATGTTTGAGCTCAACTCATTGCATCTTCTTGAAGTCGCTTCTCCTAGATTGTGTGCTGCTACCATATCCTTGTCTCTTGATTTATGGCATTGCCGTCATCCTTCCTTGAATAAACTTTGCCCTTTACTTTCTAGTGGTCTCTTAGGTCATGTAAATGATGAGTCTTTTCATTGTATTTCATGTCAAACTGTCAAATAGCCTGCTTCATCATTTAATAAAAATGACTCTATTGCTGATTCAATTTTTGATTTGATTCATTCCGATATTTGGGGGCCCGCACTTACTCCCTCTATGGGAGGATCTCGTTATTTTGTGATTTTTGTTGATGATTATTCCCATTTTACTTGGATATATCTGATGCAAAACCGATCTGAGTTGCCTGATATTTATATTAAATTTGCTACTATGATTTACACTCAGTTCTCTAAAGTTATCAAAGTTTTTCATCGTGATAATGCCTTAGAATACCGTGATTCTAAATTGCTCACATTTCTTGCTACTCAAGGCACCATCTCTCAGTACTCTTGTCCTTACACCTCTCAGCAAAATGATCAGGCTGAACGTAAATACCATCATATCCTTGATTCTGTCCGGGCCCTACTTATTTCTTCTTCTTGCCCTGAACGTTTCTGGGGTAAAGCTACTTTGACTGCTGTTTACTGTATTAATAGAGTCCCTAGCCAAGTTCTTGATAACATCTCTCCTTTTGAACGACTTTATGGCACACCTCCTGACTACAGTCTTCTAAAAGTTTTTGCTTATGTTTGTTTTGTTCTTCTTCCATCTCATGAGACCACCAAATTGCAAGCTCGTGCTCGTGTCAGTTGCTTTCTTGGTTATGATTTTGAACATAAGGGTTACCGTTGTTAGGACCCCATCTCTCACCGCATTCGAGTTTCTCGTTATGTTGTTTTCTAGGAATATATGTAATTCTCATCTTTGACTGACCTTTCCTCCTTTTCTCTTCCCTCGCCTTCTATCTTTACAGATACTTCTGTTGATCTTTTTCCTAGTGACACAGGTGCTGACTCTCCAACTGAGCTCATTCACACGCCTGACGCAGTGCCCGCTCCAGATGAGCCTACTGTCTCTGATTCTCCAGTACAAGTTACGTCTACGGAGCTCATATCGTCTGACAGTACTCGGCCTACTCGTGTAAGACATCTTCCTTCCTAACTTAATGATTACCATTGCTTTTCCACCATCCTTCAATTTCAGGAACCCCAATCCTATAAAGAAGCCTCCCGTGATCCTCTCTGGCAGCAAGCCATGGAAGAAGAACTACAGGCTCTAGAGAAAATGCATACTTGGGATCTTGTTGATCTTCCTCCTGGTAAGACTCTGGTTGGGTGCAGATGGGTTTATAAGAATAAGACTCACTCAGATGGTTCTCTTAAGCAGTGGAAGGCTCGTTTGGTGGCCCAAGGGTTCACTCAGGAGTATGGTATTGATTATGAAGAGACCTTTGCTCCCATTGCTCGAATTACTTCTGTTCGCAGCCTCGTCGCTATTGCTGCTGTTAAGCATTGGATTCTTCATTAGATGGATGTCAAGAATGCCTTCTTGAGTGGTGATTTGTAGGAAGAAGTTTATATGAAGCCTCCTCCCGGGTATTCACATTCGAAAGATAAAGTTTGTCGTCTTCGTTGAGCACTCTATGGGCTTAAACAGGCCCCTCGAGCTTGGTTTGCTAAGTTTAGTACTACCATGAGTTATCTTGGCTTCACTTGTAGCCCTCATGATTCTGCTCTGTTTGTTTGAACTAGTGATCGAGGCATTGTCCTGCTTCTCTTGTATGTTGATGACATGATTATCACAGGTAATGATCTGACAGGCATTTAGGAGCTTAAAACTTACTTGGGGCACCAATTTGAGATGAAGGATCTTGGAAGGCTGAGTTACTTTCTTGGTCTTGAGGTACATCATAGGGAGAGTGGTATCTTTCTCTCACAGGTCAAGTATGCCTCTGATTTGATATCTCGGGCCTTTCTTACTGACGAGGAGGTTGAGAACACTCCTATTGAGCCTAACGCTCACTTTGTTTCTACTGATGGGACTTTGTTGGAGAACCCCACACGTTATCGGCAGCTAGTTGGAAGACTCATTTATCTTATGGTGACTCGTCCGGATATTGCTTATGCAGTTCATATTGTTAGTCAGTTCATGTCTGAGCCCCGGACTACTCATTATGCAGCAGTTCTTCGGATTCTTCGATACGTCAAAGGAACTTTGTATCATAGCCTTCATTTTTCTGCTAGGTCCTCTCTTACTTTACGGGCCTACTCCGATGCTGATTGGGGAGGTGATCATGCTGATCACCGATCTACTACTAGGTTCTGTATTTTTCTTGGTGACTCTCTTATCTCTTGGAGAAGTAAGAAACAGACTCTAACTTCTCGATCCAGTGCTGAATCAGAATATCGGGCATTAGTAGATACTACTGCTGAGATTCTTTGGCTCCGTTGGTTGCTTGATGATTTGGGAGCTTCTCAGAAATCTTTCACTGACATATATTGTGATAGTCAAGCAGCTATTAAGATTGCTCACAATGATGTATTCAATGAGTGAACCAAACATATCGAGATCGACTGTCATTTCACTCGGCAACATATTATTCAAGGCAACATCAGACTTGTCTCCATTGGAACGAAGTATCAGCCGGCTGATTTGTTTACTAAATCTTTTAATCCTGGTCGTTTCTAGTTTTTAGTAGACAAACTCAAGTTGCTTTCTCTCAAACCATTTTGAGTTTGAGGGGGTGTTAAATATAGATGATTTTATAGATATTATAAATGATTTTGTAGATATTATTAGATTAGATTTTCTGTTATTATTTGGAGATATTTTACATTATTTTAGGATTCTCCTATTGTGTATATATTTTGAAAATTCTAACAGAGTAATACAATATACAGTTTTACTTTTCTTCAGCCCCTATGGTTAAAAATACTTTTTAACTTATTATTAAGTATTAATTAATTATGGTGACGGTTGTCCATTTCGAAGAGATATTTTATCTAATTATATTGAGTTAAATACTTTTGGCAAAACTTATATGATTTTCTTTATATGTTTTTTATATTATTTTCTAAGTAAAATTTGATATGTAGACTTTTTGAGATTTAAAAAGATAGCACTGTTAATATATAATTAAATTAATGACTATATGATATGTAAGAAAAATTCATATGTTAATTTTTTATTGGAAAACAATACGAAAAATATATAATGAAAAACATAAAAGTTTTTCCAATTCTCTAATCACTCTTCTGCAGTAATAATAATAATAATAGAAGATAGTAAATTAAAAGGTTAAAATTTCTCCTTTTTAAAATTATTTCTTTAAATGTATCTGTATTTAATTATAGAAATTTACAATGGGAAATTCTTATGTAATCATCTAATTATAATGTTGAATGCCTAGAGATATAATTTATCAATATTAATTATGTTTAGGATATCAAGATAATAGATAAAATGGTCATTCGAAATAAATATGAGAATCTTATCTTTAATTACGCATATATTCATGTTTCTACTTTATATAAATAGTTATATATATATATATATATATAATTTGAACGGTTAGAGTTCCTCTCTTGTCTTTATGACCATCAGCGTTCCGAAATTTGTTTAAAAATTACTTCAATTCTCTCCGTAATGGCTTTTACTAAAGTCCAAAACACTCCATCATTTGCTTGTTCCCCTCTTTTGGGTATTAAACCATTTTAAAGTTCCGAAAATTTATGTGTGTATATATACATATATATATATAATCTTCCACAAATATAATCACAACCATCTGTTGGTCATTGAACGATGATTCCACAAATATAATGACAGCAATAGGATTCCGAAAATTTGTTCAGGAATTTCTTGAATTCTCTCCTTAATGGCTTTTTCTAGTGTCCAAACCACTCCATCATTTACTTTTTCTAGTGTCCAAAAAATTACGCTTATAATCATATTTTTATATAAATATGTGTGTGTATGTGTATACATTATCATCAACAAATATAATCACAAATACCATTGAACGATTAGAGTTGAGGGAATTTGTTCAAAACTTGAATTCTCTCCACAATGGCTTCTTCAAAAATTTACAAATCCATTGTTGGATCAAATAATTGAATAATAAGGTCAACACATATTCCATCTATACATTTCCTTTTCAATATGGGTGGCGTAAGACAAGTTTAATAATAATAATAATAATAATAGTATTAGTAAGTAGTAGTGAAAGAAGAAGAAAATATGAGATAATAAATTAAATAGTTAAAATTTTCCCTTTTGAATTTATTTATTTATATTTATATTTATATATATAATTATAAAAATTTAGTAATTTACAATGGAAATTCTTGTGTAATCATCTAATAATGTTGACTGCACTATAAAAAATAGAGATATAATTTTATTAATATTAATTACATTCATAATATCAAAATAATAGATAAGATGATGATTAAAAATAAATCTGAGAATCTTATCTTTAATTACTCATACATTCTTTTGTTTTTTTGCCAACACTCATATATTCATATTTATATTTTATATAAATACGATATATATATATATATATATAATCGTCCACAAATATAATTTGAACGATTGGAGTTCCTTTCTCTTGGTCTGTTTGATCAGATCTCTCTCTTGGTCTTTAAACCATTAGGTTCCGAAATTTGTAAAATTACTTTAATTATACAGTATATTTTTTTATTAGTATTAATTATATTCAGAAAATAAAATTAATAAATGATTGTTCAAAAAAATTAGAATCTCAGTTTAATTACGCATATATTCATATTTATATTTTTCAAAAAAGATCAGACTTGGGAAAAAATATATTTTAATATAAATACCTCTAATTGGTTTCTGTATTTGTATTATGCTTCCAATGTAATTTTATCTATTTTTTGTTTCCCAATCTGATTGTGAATTAGGTTCGAGTTTCTGGGTGGATGGTTCCTTCTCAGACTTTCACTCCATGACCCTGTTCTTCCCCTTAACATTGAGGTAGAAAAGGCCCTTGAGCCTTTCATTAGATGTCACGCATAACACTGAAATATTTATGAATTTGGAATTATTCAAATTTTATAAATATCCTAATTTAACAAATAATTGTATAATTTATTATAGATTTAGGTCAGATTTCAATAGGTGATCCGCGCGATCCACATTTGCTTCACGTGACACCAAGGGGTATCTACTTTTCGCACGTGGAAGCCATCATGTATATGCCTAGGTGAGCCAAGTGGGGTAAATTTTATTTTAGTAACGTGGGAAGTTCATGCAATCAGAATTTTTGGCCCGTGGAGCAACGGTAAAATTAGACAGAGAATTTGGGAGCAAATCAACAAGGAATCAGCGAAATGTTATTACTTTTTTTTTGCAATTAAAGCTCATTATTTTCTCTTCCATTTTCTCTTCCTAGATCAATAGGAAAATAATTTTTCAAAAGTTGATCTACAACAGAATTTTGAATTAAATATATTATTACTTTTTTAGCAAAAGTATATATGAGTTAGGTAGAATAAATATATATATTTTTTATAGACAAAAATATATAATTCCATCACAAAATATAGATAAATTTTTTTTTTGCTGACACAAAATATAGGTAGATAATAGATAGAAGATAATAAATTAATTAGTTGAAAATTGTCCATGTTTAAATTTATTTCTTTTAATGTATTTACTTATATATATAATTAGATAAATTTACAATGGGAAATTCTTATATAGTCATTTAATAATGTTGAATGCAATTAAAAATAGAGATATAATTTTTGTTAATTTAATAGTAATTGCATTTAGAATATTAAAATATAACCGACAAGATCATAAGATGACCATTCAAAACAAAAATGAGAATCTTAGCCTTAATTACGCATATATTCATATTTATATTTTATATATAAAGACGTTATATATATATATATATATATATAACCCAATAACCATTGAACGAGTAGAGTTCCCCTCTCTGGGCCATTTGCTTGTTCATTAAACAATTAGCGTTCTGGAAATTTGTTCAAAAATTTCTTGAATTCTCTCTAAAATGGCTTTTTCTGGTGCCCAAAGCACTCCAACATTTGCTTGTTCATTGAAGAAGCCGAATTGTGCTCATTCTAGAACCATATTTTCGGGACAGAGTGTAGGTAGTTCGTCTTCGGTTGAGTTCCAGCGTTCTGCAACTGTGAAATTAAAGAGCAACACCCGAGGCAGGTATAGTGTGGGACCATTGAAGGTTGCCGATGAGAAAGTTGTGGGTACTGATTTGGGGACGACGAACTCCGTCGTTGCTGTTATGGAAGGTGGAAAACCCACGATTATACCCAACGCCGAGGGTCAAAGAACGACGCCGTCTGTGGTGGTGTATACCAAGAACGGAGAAATGCTTGTGGGTCAGATTGCGAAGCAGCAGGCGGTGGAGAACCCCGAGAACACTTTCTTCTTAGTGAAGAGGGTCATTGGGAGGAAGTGGATCGACTTTATGGATCATCATGCGTTTTTTCAGGTTCCTTACGGAGTGGGGAAGGATGACAACGAAAACGTAAGACTTGAGTGCCCTGCTATTGGCAAGTGGTTTGCACCTGAAGAAATCTCCGCTCAGGTAAACAACTTATTGACTTGTGGGCTTTTTTCTTGTGCGGTTTCCTTATGCGTGACTATTGCCATATAGGAATAGTTGAATTAATAAACTTTGATTAGTCGTACTTGAAGCCCATTAAACGATCTGCTATGATAATTTCATCTCTTAGTGTTTCGTCCTGGCTAGTTTGATAGCTGTAGTATTTTTTTCATAAGACTGCCTTTCGTTGTAATATAGGTTTTGAGAAAGCTTGTGGATGATGCTTCTCAGTTTTTGAATGATAAAGTGACTAAAGCTGTCATAACAGTGCCTGCATGCTTCAACCATTTCCAAAGGACTGCAACAATGGATGCTGGTCGAATTGCTGGATTAGATGTTCTTGGTATCATCAATGAGCCTACCGCAGCTTCCTTGGCATATTCATTTGGAAGGAAGAACAAGGAAACAATCTTGGTATTTGACCTTGGAGGCGGTACTTTTCATGTCTCAGGTATCATGAGCGTTTTCACCCTCCCTTTTCCAGTGTTGAAAGATTACTTTATATATAGCCAGAATTCATATGGACTTGTTTGTGTTTACCTTCATATTAGTAGTTGATGTCGGTGATGGAGTGATTGAGGTGCTTTCAACAAATGGAACAACGTTTTTGGGTGGTCATGAATTTGATGATGTATGGGTCCTTTTTTATTTTTCTTCTATTAGTTGGGCGTATATGTTGTCTGGATATCTTAAGTGATTATTTCCTGTTGTCATATGTTAATTGTAGGAAATTGTCCATTGGTTGGCTTCAAACTTCACGAGAGACGAAGGAATCTCTCTTCTGGAAGACAAACAAGCTCTTCCACATCTCATTGAGGCAGCAGAGAAAGCAAAAATGGAGCTGTCATCATTGACCGAAACAAATATCAAGTATGGATTCTTTAACTGAGTCTTATACAGCCACCAGCAGTCTTGTATGCATGTGTTCTTGTGAAACTTTATCTAAATGACTGAGATTACATGCATATTTTCAGCTTGCCATTCATAACTGCCACAGCTATTGGACCAAAGAATATTGAGACCACCCTTACAAGGGCTGAATTTGAGGAATTATGTTCATCTCTTCTTGAATGGTATTGAACATTGGAATACATGCATTTTCTATTTTCCCCCATAAAACTAGAATTTTTTGAGTTGGAATGCAATATAATTGGTTCTTGAGCTGACAAAATTTGCAATCTCATTGAGGCTTTCAATGAATCTTAAAGAACGTATCAAGTGTAATTCTTGAACCAGTTATATTTCAGGCTCGAGAGTAAAGTCGAATATTCATTGGAGGAAGCAGAACTCTCTTTTAAGGATATTGATGAGGTGATATTGGTGGGTGGATCAACGCTTATACCTACTGTTCAAGAGCTTGTAAAGAAGATGACTGGCAAGAACCCAAATATCTTTGTCAACCCTGATGAGATTGTTGCCCTTGGAGCTGCTATTCAGGTGGGTTTTTGGCAGCTTCAATTGCTAATAAGTAATTACTATGAATAATTATTTAATTTGTCTTTTTTCCTTAAAAATACAGTAACAATCATTTCGCTGACTTTTTGTGGTTGCCTCCTACATGCGTGACAAGAAAAGCATGATGCCTAGGGATTGAGCTGACTTAGGATCAAAATTTTGAATTGAGTAGTCCTTTGACAGTGCATTATTGAGTATTGTGTTATTAACTCTTGTATTTATTCTAGGCTAGTGTCTTGGCTGGACATGTTAAGGACGTTGTGGTAGTGGATATTACTTCGCTGTCCTTGGTTCTGGAAACTGATGCTCATGAACTGACAAAAATTATCCCTGAAAGAGCTACTCTTCCTACCTCCAAGTCAAAGACCTTTTCAACAGCAGCTGATGGAGAGACCAGTGTGGGGATCAATGTCGTGCAAGACGAGACATCTCTTGGTCGCTTCCATTCATCTCTTGGTCTCTTTCATTTCAATGGTATCCCTCTTGCTCCTCGTGGGATTCCTAAAGTTAGGGTGAAATTTGAAATTGATTGCAATGGCATTGTTTCTATCACTGCGAGGGATGAGGGCACAGGAAATAAACGAGATATCCTTACTGGTGCTAGCACCTTGCCTAGTAATGAGGAAGCTAAAAATGGCGATCATGGAGTTATGAAGAAGGGATGCTAGTAAAATAAGTTCTATTTTACTGAAAAATCAACCAAAATTAACATGAGAATCGTCATTTGTTTAGATTTTAGATCGGACATAATTTTCCAATTGCATTGCATGTGGATGTATGTGTATTGTACTAATGCCCGTTATAACAAAGTTACTGAGATCCTTCAAACTATCATTTTCAACTCGTTGATGTGAATGAAAAGAGATCGCCATGCCTTTGTACTCGTGTCCATATATCTCCAAGTCAATTCATATATTTTTGGCCGAGAGAAAGCATCACAATAATTTCGTATGTTGTTGGAATTTGAATATTCTGTATCATTTATTTTTTAAGAATTCAATGTTATGATTGTCTCTTAATGCCGGAGTAATGAAAGCTAATATTTCACATATCAATTAACCAAAAATAAATAAAAAATGATTATTGAAAAAATTTAAACATATTTTTCTCTTTAACATATCTCTTACTATTTAAATTTGTTCTTTAATAGTTCATCTTAAAATGATTATTCTCACAAGAAATCTTACTTATTTAAGACTTTACGTCATATTTTAATTTTATAAGTCTTTTAAATATTATATGACAAAAGTTAAAAATTCATTTATTTTCTAATATATGTTTTATATTTAAACAACAGTTAAAAGATGGGAAGAACTTTAACAATATATATACAAGTAGAAATTATGTATAAGCAATAAATAATAAATTTCAAAAAATGTGCAAAATCTGAGATTTTTCAATGACTCAAATGAACTATAAGCATTTTCTTTCGAATTTATAAATATAGAAAGAAATATACGACAGAGTATGTCAATACTCAATATTGAGACTAATTAAAAATCAATTGGAATAATAGATGAGCAAACATTAGCGAGTGACCTTTTTTTCTTTTAATTTTTTACCAACCACGATAGCGAGTGACTAAATCTCTATATAAGGTAGATATGTAAGCAATTTCTAAAAAAAAAATCTAATATATAATTTTGGCGGAAAGAAATTGAGTTTTTTTCTCCCTAAAACATATTTTTTGCTTAGGAAAATATTTATATGTTTTTCCTTATATGCTTTTCATGTTGTTTTCTAAATCAAAATTAATATGTAAATTATTTTTTAATACATTGTAGATTTAATTATTAATTATATATTTAAAGAATTAATTTCTTGAACTTGAAAAAATTTAAAAAATTTACATGTTAAATTTTAATTGAAAAATAATATGAAAATTATATAAAGAGAATTATATAATTTTAGTCTTTTTGCTTAAGGATTCGTATCTTAGAAAAGACCGTGCGGGTGCATGGTTAGTGAGATAATGAAAAAAAGAAAAAAAAGAAAAAGAAAAAGACACGAAATTAATCTCTAATTTTTTCGATCTTGTAATCTTAGATGGATATGCCGTTTTCAATTAATTATATAATTTCCTATAAGTTTATAACTTTAAAATTGCATTTGAAAATTATTTACAAGAATATGACAGAAAGTCGTAAACAGTTATTTTGGAATTATGTATGAAATTTTATGACTTCAAATTTATTAAAATTTCACAAATATACTAATTTAAGAAATAATTATACAACTTACTACAGATTCATTTCAGATTTCAATAGGAAAATAAGTTGTCAAAAGTTGATCTACAAACAGAATTTTAAACTAAACATAGTATTACTTTTTGTTTTTTAGACAAGAGACGTGAGTTCGGTAGATTAAATTTTGTAGACAAAAATATGTAATTCTATCACAAAATATAGGTAGAAAATATATATAAAATTAAATAAATTAAATAGTTAAACATTTTCCTTATTCAATTTATTTCGTAAAATTTATCTTTATATATATATAATTATAGAAATTTACAATGGGAAATTCTTGTGTAGTCATATGATAATGTTGACTCCACTATAAAATAGATATAATTTTCTTAATATCAATTACATTTAGACTATCTTTTTTTTGCCAGAAACATTTAGAATATCAAAATTATAAATAAGACAATGATACAAAAAACAAAAACGAGAATCTTAGCATAAATGCATAGTCTTCCATAGTTGCGCATAAATGAATATTTATATTTTATTTAAATACGTTACATGCGTAATCTTCCACAAATATAATCACAATAACAATTGAAAGATTGAAGTTCTTTCATGGTCAAGAACAACTCTCCTAATTCCCACTTTGCTCACCAAACACAATCCATGAATGATGAAAAGCCCCTATGGTTTTTTTTTTTTCACAAAAAAAGCCCCTGTGGTTAAAAATACTTTTTATCGTAATATTAAGTATTAATTAATTACGGTGACGGATGTCCATTTCCATGAGATATTTTATATTGATATTTTATCTAATTATATTGAGTAAAATACTCATGGGCAAAACTTATATCATTTTCTTTATATGTTTTTTATACTATTTTCTAATTAAAATTTGAAGTGTAGACTTTTTAAAGTTTAAAAATATACCACTGTTAATATATGATTAATGATTATATAATATATAAGAAAAATCCACATGTTAACCTTTTATTGGAAAATAATACGAAAATCATATAATGAAAAACATATAAGTTTTGTCCAATTCTCTAATCACTCTTCTGCAATAATAATAATAATGAAAAATAAATAAGTTTTTTTCCAATTCTCTAATCACTCTTCTATAATAATAATAATAATAGAAGATAGTAAATTAAAAAGTAAAAATTTCTCCTTTTTAAAATTATTTCTTTAAATGTATCTATATTTAATTGTAGAAATTTAAAATGGGAAATTCTTATGTAATAATCTAATTATCAATGTTTTAAAAACTAGACCAGATGTTGATCCGAAAATGTCATTGGGTCGTGGGTTTTATAGTTCAACCAGTCAGATCGGCAGTCGAACCGATGACGTTATAATTAAATAAAAATAATATTATATATAATAATATATGTAAAAAAAAGAAAATATCAAATTGTTAAGAAATAAATTTAAGTATTATATGTTGATAATAAATTAAGAAACTCACATAGTAATAATATATATTAAATCATTGAACATAATATTAAAATATTTTAATATGATAACACTATGTAACCATAAAATTATAAAATGACTATACTCCTTCCGTCTCCAATTATTAAAAACAAATAACTATTTTATCAATATCAAGAAAAAACAGTTTTGATAATTAAATTCATTAATTGTGCTACAATTTCAATTTTTTTTCTAGAATTGCTCATATTAAAAGTCTAGAGTGAGGCTAATTAAGTACTGGTAATTGTCAATATAGCCTTAATTATTCAAGGGTAAAAAAGAAAAATGATATTAATTACTCTACAAATTTTATCCATGTCTCTTATATTTTGGGATAAATGAAGAGTTCCAAAATTCTCCTATAATTGAGGACAGATAGAGTATAATATAATAAAAATTTAAATTTTTATAATTAGTAATTTTAAAATAGAAAAGGAAATAGTGTTTTTACTCTTTAATAATTTTGGCAAAAAAAAAATAAATTTAGGTTATATTTTACATAATTTAAAAAATCATCCCATTACCTAAAAATCGCTCCGGTTATTGGTTCAATTCTAATTCCCAGCTCGAAAGTCAAATCGAAGCGGTCCAACCCCTACAATGGTCTAAACTAAAAAAACAAGCAATTCTTATCTCTAGGTGATGATCTGACCGTCCGGTCCGATTTGGTTCTCAAAACAATGCTATTTACAATGTTGAATGCTTAGAGATATAATTTATCAATATTAATTACGTTTAGAATATCAAAATAATAGATAAAATGGTGATTCAAAATAAATATGAGAATCTTATCTTTAATTATGCATATATTAATGTTTCTATTTTATATAAATACGTTATATATATATAATTTGAACGGTTAGAGTTCCCTCTCTTGTCTTTATGACCATTAGGGTTCCAAAATTTGTTAAAAAATTACTTCAATTCTCTCCATAATGGCTTTTACTAAAGTCCAAAACACTCCATCATTTGTGTAACAACCATTATTAGACTGCCTTGAACATAGTCCTGAGCTAACATGAAGTAACCTTGATGATATGTGTAGGACTGGAGCAACCAGGATTGGAGAAAGAAGCAAAACATGACAAATTCAATATTTGGAAATGGAGAAGGGTCATGCTGTGGCAAGATGCAGGGCCGCCACGGCGACATGCACGTGGCAACTTGAAAAATATCGGGCCTGAGAGCATTCACACTACAGTGAACTTATTGGAGCTGCAATGATAATTGAAAAATTTGTTTATATTAGAAACATTTCAGCCGGCCGCAGAGCAAGAAAATAGAGGGAGAACGGAGGAGCTCTGTAAGGCTTCTATTTTTCCGGCCTTGGGAGTTGATTTTTGGACCCAGGGAGCTTGTTTAATGGTTGGTAAGTTGATCTTGTTCCCTCTCATCTCTTTTCCTTTTGTTTTTGGTTTGGGAATAGTGGGAGTATGTAGGCTTTGAATTTAGGGATGATGATATGGTGTTAAAGAAGTGTTATGTAGCGTTAGGAAGATTTATGTATGAGTTTTGGGTGGATAATTATGGCTAGGATGTGTAATTGAGACTTATTGGGATGTGTTAGTGCTATTGGAACAATGGCTTGAGCTTGAATGGTTGGATTGTGAATTATGGTTAATGTGTGTATTATGTTAATTAAAGTATTATGATGTTATAGTAGATGATTGGCCAATTAGAAGCCTAAGGTTCGTGATGGGGGCAAAGGAGTTTGCCAGATTCCCCATGTGCATGGTGTCAATAATCTGAGGTAACCGAGTGTTTGCATTTTGTGTATTATATATTATATATATATGCATGTCTCCGTTTGTAACAACTCTCATTGCACTACCCTAAACTTAGTCTTGAGTTAATATGAAGTGACCTTAATGATGTGTGCAGGATTGGAGGAATGGGGACCAGAGGAAGGACCAAAACGGGATAAATTCAATATTTGGAATAGATAAGGGATCACACCGCGGTGAGACATAGGGCCGCCATGTAACAACTCTCATTACATTATCCTGGACTTTATCTCTAGCTAACCATGTGTAGTTGGCATTATGTGCAGAACTGGAGGAAGCAAAATGAAGGAAAGGTTCAATGGACTAGAAACTGGCTCCACGTCGCGGTGAGAAGCAGAGTCGACGTGGCGAGAGAGTTATAGATTTGAAATATTTTCTAACAGGAAGCACTGGCACCGAGGTGAGCTTCTTGGAGCCACGGAGAGAGTCAAGAATTTGTTTAAAATGAGATCATTTCAGTCAAACTAAAGAAGAGGAAACAGAGGGAGAAAGGAGGAGCTCTGCTAAGGCTTCCATTCTCTAGTCTTGGAAGGCAATTTTTAGACCCTAGAAGCTTGATTAATGGTTGGTAAGTTGATCTTGCTTCCTCTCCTCTTTTTTCTCTTTGGTTTTGAGTTGGAAATTGGTGGGAGTATGTTGGGTTTTGAGTTTGGGGAAGAATCCACCAATTAAAATGCTTGATTTGGTGTTGTAGAAGTGTTATGTAGTATTAGGAAGCTTTGGGTATGAGTTTTGGTTGGATTATGATGGGTTTGAGTCAAGCCCTAGGTTGGAATTTGGGAAAAAAAGTGGAAATCTGAAGTTGCATGTGTTGGTGTGTGTTTAAATGGTTGCTTAAGGGTTATTGGTATGTGTGTAGGTTGTTAGAACTCCAGGTTAAGCTTGGAAGGCTAAATTGTGGATTTTAGTGTTATGAGAATTGGGTTAATTAAAGGTATTATGATGTTGTAGTGGATGATTGACTAATGGGAGGCGTATAGTTCGTGATGGGTGCTCTGGAGGCTTACTTAAGCCCTTGTATGCGTGGTGTCGGTAACTTGAGGTAACCGGTTGTTTTTATTGTTTGTATTATATTTATTGTATGTTAGTATATATGTGTATATATGCATGTCTCTGTTTATACCACGATATCATTATGTGTATGTGTATGGTTTTCTACATATCGTGGTATACACACGGCTAGACACAATAGTAGATGATGATGATTATGTATGATGATGGTTGCATATATGATGAGGATGATATGACATGGCATGATTGCATAGTATGATCGTGATGATGAATGTGATAACTATGATGATTATATGATGATACATGAGCAGCACCACATGACATTGTGAGATTTCGATATATGGCGGATTGGGTGGTGGTGATGATATGATGTATATAATTAGGGAGGATAAGAATAGAATATATATATATATATGATTAGGGAGGATAAGGATGAGATCCCTACAGCTAAATTGCCTTCTATGGCCAGGAGAGAAAGGTGCACAGTAGACTGCACCTTTCCTAAATCGCTGCCAATTCGTGGTAGGAAAGGGGAAGGAGAACCATGATCCAAACACTAGTGTTATCTTTGGCTGGGTGCACTAGTGGGGGGTGAGCTTGATGGTTCCCAGAATCAGTCTTCACCGACTGTTGGAAGGGAATCACCTATATGGAATGTCTTGTTATAATGCTAGCTCATGGTTCTAGCTGTGTGCGAGGGAGCCATGCATTTCATTACATATTACATTGCATATGTATGTGATATTAATGGTATATATATATGTGTGTGGATGTCTTGGTTACTGAGACTCTGTCTCACACCCCCTCCATGACTAATCTTTTAGGTGAAGACTCTGGTACTAGTTCGGTGAAGACCATGGTGTTGCAGGCCTCTCCGACTTTTGGAATCTCAAATATATAGTGATTGCAATTTAGTTTATGTAATTCTGTGCCAAGTAGGTGATTATAGTCTAATTGCCTATATGATAATCCTGGGAGCATTATCAGTATGTCATGTGATGATAGGATGATAGTAATGATGACATATGGATGATTGTGCAATGGTATCAATGTTAAGGGATGACATAAGGGGCGTGGATTAATGGACATGTGATGTAGTAGGATTAAGGACCCTAGTATGGGTCATTTCTGTAAGAGTAGGTGTTGTGTTAGAATGCCCATAAGAATAAGCCCAAAGGTGGTTTTGGGCCATGTACGTGAATTTTGGGCATATAGCCTGTTAAGTGGATTTGGGGTTCAAGCGGGTCAATTCTTGGAGGAGAGGTTTCTCCGAGCTAAAACCTTCTTGGATAAGTTGGTTGGGCCAAATGAGACTTGTGTGGATAGTCCATAGTGGCCAATTTGCCTTTGGTGGCAAATGGAGGAGTTAAGTTGTTAGTTTTGGTCAAAACGGTGTTGGATGTCCAAATTCTCTATACGGAGATGGAATGAAGTGAAATTTGTTAGTTCAGTTGGCTTCCCAAGAGGGGGGTGAATTGGGAAGATTGAAATTTTTCTGCAAAGAAGAAACACAATAGTGATACTAAAAAGGTAACTGAAAATAGATTATAAAAGATAAAGAGTAAAGGAAAGAGAACTCAGTAGTTTATCCTGGTTCGGTCTATTCCACTTGACCTACGTCTAGTCCCCAAGCCACCACTTGGGATTTTTCACTATCTCTTGCAAGATTTGAATGAGTTCTTGTAATGACCGCAGTACAATACCAACCTGAACTTCAGACTAAAACAAGTTTTCTCACTCTTCTCACTCAAGAGTAAGACTATCTCACTTAGTGTAATATCACACTAAGTACTCTCTACAAGTGTTTAGATGTTTTACAGAATGAAAACTCTCTCAAAAGAGTAGATATGAAAGTTGAGATACAATAAATGAGTAAAACAGAGGGTAGTTGAGCTTTGAATGGATCAATAAATGAATCAGCAGAGTTTTAACGTGTATATAGTTTTTCCCTTTTTTTCAATAACTTAAATGAGGTCCTATTTATAGTCTTGGGGCAGAACTATCTGTTAGAAACAAAGATTAGCCATTACTCTCAATAAAATAGCTGTTCACCAACCATATTAAATGCATCTGACAGAGGTTATGCGGATAACCTCCTCAGGTTATGCGAATAACGGGTAGCTATTTGTTTTTGTTTTCAACCTGGAGCTTTTTGTTATGCGGATAACCTAGCCAGGTTATGCAGATAACTTACTATCCAAAATGACTAACTTTTAGCTCAGAATCATTTTCTTGAAAAACCCATTATGTTATTAGGATAACGTTAAGTTTTTCTCAAACTGAGTTTTTGTGAAGCTTAGGTTATCAGGATAACCACCCAAAGTTATGCGGACAACTTGCTAACCCAAGGATAGTTCAAGTATTTTAAATTTCTTGGTTATGCGGATAACCTGTTTACCTGAGGATAGTTCAAGTATTTTGAAATACAGGTTATGGGGATAACCTTTCTTGGTTATGCGGATAACCTGTTGACCTGAGGAGTCCAAGTGCTCTATGACACACTTTATGGTGATAACCTCCTCGAGTTATGTGAATAATGGGCTACACAGTACCACTTTTCTTCACTGTTCACTTTGTTATGCAAATAAGGTGCCTAACTTATCAGTATAACCTCCTAGACAGACTTGAGAATTTAATCCCCAAGCTGTGTTATGCTGATAACCTCAATCCCTTTTCATGAAATTAAATAATAGACTTTGGAAAAGCTTTGACATTGAGTCTTTATCCCTATAACCTTAAATGGTTATACGTATAAGGTAAGATATTATTTTGAAAACAAGGTAAGCACTTAGAAATATCTTTGAAATTGATATCTTATCCCCATAAACTAAAATGCTTTCATATAAACCAATTGAATACTTAGAACCAGTTTGAAATTGAAGCTTTATCCTTATTAGATAGCTCTTTTCTTGAAAACCATTTTAAAATCATGAGCTAATAATTAATCATTTAATTAGTCATCTCATTTAATATTGGGTTTATTGAAATTCAAAGCTCAACTACCTTCTTTAACAAATAATTTCGTTAAGTTTGTGAAACGATTCTTCAATTAACAGGAAACTCCAATTTTGTTTTTCATTTCACTTGTGTTCCTTTGATATTGGATCTTCCAAGCTCATTTGTTTTAGAATCATCAAAACATCTAAATTAACATTCTTCTCCTTTTTGATGATGACAAAACAACTTAAACTTATTGTTAGTACTTGGGTTTGCATGAAGCTCCCCCTCAATATGTGCGTGATTTAAGTAAAGTCAAATAATGTAAAAAAATATATCTCAGAATAAGAAACACAGAAATGAACCCGTTCACAAAAGGAAATTCATTGTATTATAACTATCCATTACAAGTACAAAAGATAAAATAAAAATATAGAAACATAATTCTTGAAAAGTAGCAGAATAGAACAAGCAAGCATATATCAACAAATCTAGTTAAGTTATTTTCTTTTTCTTAGATTTCTTCTTCTTTTTCTTTGTTTCTTTCTCTTCCTTCTCTTCTTTTTCCTTAATCTTTTCTGTCTCTTCTTTCTCTTCCTTCTCCCCCTTTTTGTCATTAGCAACAGAGGGGATTTGAGCAACACTAGCATCCATCTTGGTGATGTCTTGATCAAGCTTAGCCTTCCATGTCCTAATTCCTTGAAGTCTTTCATCTAAAGAAAGAGGAAGGGTGAAGGGTTAGGCTGGAACAGTGGATACTGGTACTAGCCGAAGTGGCTCACTAGAAAAAAGCAGAAGGAAACACAGGAATGTACTGAATGTTAGGCGTCACAGGTGGAGGAGAGATAATGGGAAGGGGTGCTGGAGAGGGTTCAGAATTAGAGGCAATGGTGATATTTTCCTGCAAACCAGCCTTAGCAAGATAACTGATACCTTTAAAGGAGATAGGATTAGGGAGAAGAGGAAAGAGAGTATTAATCTCTTGTCTTCGGTGATGAAGATAGATTTGGTGAATAAAATCACCTTCAGACAAGAGAACTAAGGCTTTGCTTAAATCATGAATTGCTTCTTCCTCAAGACCGTAGTCCAGGTTAGGACCTAGGTCCTCTAATTGAGAAGGAGAATGAGCAAAAGCAATTGGTTCAGAGTAAGTGGAGGTGGTAGTTGGATTGGGGTAGAGGAAGGCTGAGGAATACCAGAAGCAAGTTGGTCGCGCAGGAGTTTCACTTCTTAGGTGAGACTTTCAAATTTAGTCTTAAATTTCTCTTGCATCTCAACAATGAGATACCCAAGATTAGTCATGTCTTCTCTGTGCTCTTTCCTGGTGGCCATGGCAATTTAGAACAGATTTTGGTGTAGAGAAGGAATGTCTATAGGTGTAGGCAAGTTAGTGGCTGGGGTTTCATCTAGTTTGCTAGGAGTAGTGGTAGGTGTATAAGGTTCAGGTTGTATGGTTTGAGGTGGTTTAAAGGGTGTGGATGGGGAGGAGCTGGAATCACCAACTGAAGAACTCTTTGTGGCAGATGTTGGCTCAGAACCTTCTCCAGTATCCCTTTTCTTGTCAACCCATCTCCCATTCTCCAAACTCATTCCCATCTTTTGCAGGACTTTCTCACTTAACTCTTCTGGAAATAGTGTAGGCCCTCTTTCAATGTGCAATATGTTATGAAACTTCAGGATTTTGGTGATAATATGACCAAATGGCAATTGTGAATCCAGTCTGTAGGTCCTTGCCTTCCACATCCTCTGTAGAATGATATCCACCACATTCACTGGTTTACCCTTTATCAACAACAACATGACTTAGAACTCTCCTCTGGATAGGTAATTGAAGCCTCCACTCTTGTTGAATAACATGCATGAGACAATGTAGTGAAGAATCCTGTTATCAACAGTCAGAAGAGATGGGGAAATTTTCCCTTCAGAAGGCACATTTTGCCTTTACCTAAGCAGCCTTAAGACTAGTATGCTCTATTTGTAATTGGCTTAATCTCCATTGCCTTCATTTATAACTTCATTTTCAGGGGGATACTTTGAATTTTCAATGTTCACCCTTATTCCTCTGGTAGGAAAATTTAGAATTTCACACAGCAAGTCAGGGTGCAGGGCAATCCATCTCTTTCTTAATCTCACTTCCCACAGCTTTGTGTCATGGTTAATTCTCAAAGAATTATACCAAGCATGTACAACCTCTTCATCATAGTCTTCCTTCAGCTCTATCAGTCCCCTATAGTTCTCTACCAGCCTAGTAGAATCAAATTTTTTTTACAAGAAATTCTTCTATTTTCACAAAATGAGGCTTGACTACCTTACGTTTCTTAAAATTAGCTTCATATGACTCCTTCAAGATCCTTATGCTAATAAGTTCTTCAGCAATTAAAGCTTCCTCAGACTCAGTAGCAGAAGTACTTACGTGATTGTCATTCTAAGGTTCAGATTCTGGAATTCCCTTTGGCTTTGGTGTTCTAGGCTTCTTTGTCAGTTTATTCGGTTCAGATTCATCTTTTCTCTTCCCTTGACTTGGTGATTTCGAAGTATATTTGGACTTCATGTTGCGTTGTGGTCTTTTGCTTTGATTGCCACCCATAGATTTTGCCATAGTAGTGATTCCAGATGGTTTGGGAAGATAAAAGTTGTTTAGAATTGCTCAGAAAGGGTTTTGAGAGCAGGAAAATGAATGGGATTTTGGAGATTTTGAAAAGCTTGGGGAGTACGACAGGAGGTTTTTAGGATACGGTTTGGTTTTTCACACAAGGTTCTGTTAAAAAATAGAGAATCCTATATATAGTCTCGAGGTTATGCACATAACCTATGAAGGTTATGTAAGGTTTAGTATAATATAAGTTTTGATAATGACAAATATAGAGTAATAAGGAACAAATGCATTATATGTATCTGACATATATAATGTTCCTCAAAGAAGTAAAATACATATTAGCATATATTTAATTATGTTTATAATACATATATCATGCTATGTGTAAATATATCCATTGTACTTTTACAATAAATAACATAAGTTGGATATATAAACTGGACTAACTACTTGGTTTGTTAGTGTAATATATTAAATGTAAGTTAGTCCAAGTAAGAAGAGTGAGCAATGTAATACAAAAATGGAAATTAATATCATGCCTCACTCAAGAAAGAAGAAAAGAAAGGATGCTCCAAAAATGGAAGATCAGAATGGAGCATGCCAAGAAGGAAATGACCAAGTGAAAGTGGAGCTCAACATTTGAAGACCTAGTCACTAGGTATATTTTGTTTCCACTTGGGTCTTGAGGTGAGATTAATCTTTGAAATTACTGAATCTTGTTACTATATGTTTTAAATGAGTTAGATTAAGTAAATCTGGTGTTAGCGTATGTTAGATTTCAAAAAGTCTAACTGATAAACGAATTTTGAGAAGTTTTTTTTTTGCACCAAGAGAAGTTAAAATTCTTATACTTTGTGAAAATATGAACTTTGCTGACTGAAATTTGAAGTTCCAAAGATATCACCTCTGACAGATGAATTTCAACACTTGAAATTTGAATTTCGAGTCAAGTATAGTTAGTAAAATGTGCAAAATTCGTCTGAAGTCATGACAAAGTTCATTTGATAATTAAGCACTAAAAGGGTTCAAAAACATTCCCTCTGATAGACGAATTTTGGATTTCAAAATTCAAATTTTAGAATAAAACTCAATTATTTATAATTACATTTGATTAACTCAAGAAGTTTTTGTTGAAACAAGAGTTTTGATGATTCCAAACCAACATTCAAGAGCTTGGATTGAAGATATCAAAGGAGATCAAAGCTGTCTCAAGTGAAGATTTTCTGAGTACTTGCTGTTAGATCTTTTGTAGGATCCTTAGTTTTTGTTATGATTGGGTAAAAGATTTTGATTTGAAGAAAAGATGTTTTCAAACTTTGATTTTATGTTAAATCTTTAAATATTTGAAAAACACCCACAAACAGACGAAGGTTGAAAGTTTAAACTAAACTGTCAAGTTGGAAATTCGAACTTTGCCTTTGGAAATTCGAATTTCGAGCTAAAACTGAATAAGTCTGAAGAGATGGCTCTCTGTCAGATGAATTTTGGTTGTTCAAAATTTGAATTTTCATCTAGTCTGAAAGAGGCCTTTTGGTAACAGACAAACTTCACACTTTCAAAATTCGAATTTAAAGTAAAATGAAGTTTGTAAAAACCAAAGAAATTCGTCTGAAACTATGATAAAGTGCATCTGAAATCAAAATGAAATTGAGTTTGATAAATGCTCTCTGACAGACGAATTTTGAACTTCCAACATTCGAATTTTCATATAAGTCTGAAAGATGCTTATTTGTAACAGACGAACTTTGAGTTTTCAAAATTCGAATTTCAAACAAAACAAAACTTGAGAAAATAGAAGAAATTCGTCTAAAACTATGTTAAAGTTCATCTGAGATCAAGAATGATTTAAGTTTCAAAACTGCTCTCTGACAGACGAACTTTGAACATTAAAATTCGAATTTCAGAAGCTAAGTTCTTGAGTCTGTTGAAGTGAAACATTGACATACGAATGATAAGAACTTGCAACATTCGAATGATGAAATTAGTCTGAAAAAAAGTCGCTCTGACAGACGAATTTCACCCTTTCAAAATTTGAATTTCGAAGAAAGTAATCTACTGTGCCTCTTTAGACGTTCAATGGACAGACGAATTTTGGGGATTCAAAATTCGAATTTTGAAAGCACTGTAGAAAATTAAAAACACTGTTCACACTTAACCAAAAAACTTTCTTCTTGAAAATTCGTATGTCACATTGTAAAAATGTTTTGTAAGTTTCAAAATTCGAATTTCACTTCATGAACAGATGAACTTCGTGCTGTAACGTTGGAAGCTTTAATCTTCGGTTCCTTTGAAATTTGTCTGTTGACCAACCAAAATTCAAATTTCAGTATGTCAGAAACATTAAATGCGGTTGGTAAATGGATAGTTTTTCAGAGTAACCGTTGGATAACTTCCCCAACGGATAGATTTAGTCTCTAACGGATATTTGAGACCTAAATCTATAAATACAACATCATTTGAAGTTGTGGGTAATGAATCAAACTTGTATATACCGAATTTCTGCTGAATCTTTTCTCAAAAGCTTTTACCCTCTCAACTTCAATATCTGTACAAAAACTTTCATATCCACTATGTTTAAGGGAGTTATTTCATTGTAATCAATCTACTCTTCATCTGGGAGATAGATTTACTTGTGAGGGGTATTCACAAGGGGTCTGGGAAGCACATAGTGAAAGTGCTTGGAGAGTTTGAGAGAGCTCAGAAACAGAGCATACTCATGTACTGTGGCTTTAGCAAGAAGCCCACTGAAATTCTTGCTGTATAGTGGATAAATCTCAAGAGGTGTCTTAGGGACTAGATGTAGGTCAAGTGAATAGACCGAACCAGGATAAATCTCTGAGTTCTCTTCTCCTTATCTTTACTTTTCACCTTGCTCTGTTTTACGCATTATTTTCATTATACTGTGATATCTTCACTTACTTCACTTTGTGCAGAAAAATTTCAAACTTCTCAATTCACCCCCCTCTTGGGAAGTCAGCCTTGCTAACAAGTGGTATCAGAGCCCGGATTCCCATTCAAAGGATCTCACAGTCCGAGAATTAAGATGGCTGGCTTTGGAGAGGGTATACTTCCTGAAGGGAATAATACTAACAGACCACCAGGCTTCAGTAGAGAGCATTATGGGTACTGGAAGATGAGGATGCAAATCTACCTCTAATCAATTGATCTTGACATCTGGTCAGTCATTGAAAAAGGAGATTTTGTTCCAATGGCTCTAACTGAAGATGAAGGACACAAAGAGAAGCTGGAAGCAGAATGGAATGATGAGGACAAAAGGAGAGTCCTACTGAATTTCAAAGCAAAGCATTGTTTAGTCAGTGCCCTGAACCAAGATGAATTCTACAGAGTCTCGCAATGCACCACTGCAAAAGGAATGTGGGATACTCTGCAAATTGCACATGAAGGAACGTCTGGTGTCAGGGAGAACAGACTGAACACGTGCATTGGGGAGTATGAAAGCTTCAGAATGGCAGAAGGAGAGACTGTAAAGGAGCTGCAAAAGAGATTCACCCTCATTGTGAATCAACTCAAAAGCCTGGGAAAGGAATACACTCAGGCTGAGAAAGTAAGAAAGATACTCAGAGCTCTCCCTCTGGAATGGCAGCCCAAGGTGACAACAATAGAAGAAGCCAGAGGAGAATCAATGGCTTCTGTCACAGCTCTCTTCGGCAGCCTTGAGGAATATGAAGGAAAAATCAAAGTACTCAAGGAAGCTGGGCTGGACAGAAAGAAGAAGGCCTTTCCCTCAAAGCTGCTAATGAAAAGGAAGAAGAATCTGATGAAGGAGATGAGCTGGATTAGGAAACTCTGGCTATGATGGTTAGAAAATTCGGAAGATTCTACAGCAAGAAGAAGAACAAGAGATTCTTCAAGAAGGGAGCTGCTGGAGAAAGCAAGAAAGAGACAAAAGAACCTGTGACCTGCTATGAGTGCAAGAAGCAGGGACACATAAAGTGGGATTGCCCCCAATTCATCAAGAAACAAGAAAAAGAAAAGAAAGCAGCTGACAAAGGGAAGAAGAAGAAAGCCTACATCTCATCTAAATGGGGCAACAGCTCAGATGAGAAGAAGAAGATGAGGATGAGATTGCCAACATTTGCCTGATGGCACTTGCTTTTGAAGAAGCCACACCCTCATGCAGCAGTGATCAGGAAGAAGAGGTATATGAATCTGAACCTTCCTATTCTGAATTACTGGATGCATTTCATGAGCTTCATGATGAATTCATTAAAGTTGCTAAAGAACTGAAATTAGCAAAGAAAAAGATAAGTAAGCTGGAGTCTCAAAGCATAGTTTCTGAAACTGTCTCTTTACCTACTTCTGAATCTCTTTGCTGTACTTCATGCACTAAACTTAAGCAAACTAATTATTATTTAGTTAAAAGTATGTCTAGGCTCACTAGAGGTAAAGATATGTTGTTTGCATTGATGGGGAGCCAAAGAATATCTCAAGGAAAAGCTGGTCTTGGCTATGATCCATGTGCTGTCAAGGAAAAGATTTGGAAGAAAAATTAGAATGCATATATGAGACATTTTGTGCATGCTGAGAACAATAAAAAGAAAAATGATGCATCACCTCACATTGAAACATATGATCAACCAAGGCATGCTAGACAAAAATATTATCTGCATTGTTTTCTTCCTGCTTCTCAATCTAGCAGTCCTTTCACTACTTGTCATTTCTGTAACAAAAAGGGTAATATTTCCAGTTCTTGTGCTTTGAAGAAAAATGGACTTGGCAGGAAAGTTGAATGGGTTCCCAAAGTTGCATCTGCATCTAGGGAAATACCTACTGACTGAAAAGGACCCAAGCAAATTTAGGTATCTAAAAGGAAAACATAAACTTTGCTTTGCAGGTCTGTCTCAAAGCTAAGAAAAGCAACAAATGGTATATGGACAGTGCCTGCTCAAGTCACATGACTGGTGATAAGGAGAAGTTCATCACTCTTAGAGACAAGAAAGGAGGAAAGGTGACTTTTAGAGGTGATCAATACGACAAAATTGTTGGTATTGGCATTGTGGGCAAAAATCCAGAAACATCCATTGAAGAGGTTTTGTTTGTAATTGGCCTCAACCACAATTTGCTGAGCGTGAGTCAGACCTGTGATAGAGGAAACTGGGTGCTGTTTGACTCAAAGTTTTGCCTGGTCATCAGAAAAAGTGATCACAAAGTAATCCTCAAAGCTCAAAGGGATGGTAACTGTTATACTATTGACCTTGATGAACTTCCTCCCTTGGATTCTGTATGTTTAATTAGTCAGGATAATGATAGTTGGTTATGGCATAGGAGATTAGCTCATGTTAACATGAATCAATTGTCTAAACTGATTAAAAATGAGCTAGTAACTGGTCTATCAAAAATATCTTTTGAAAAGGATAAAGAATGTGATGTATGCATAAGAGGAAAACAAACTAAATCATCCTTCAAATCTAAAAATGTAGTTACCACAACAAGACCACTTGAATTGTTGCATATGGACTTAATTGGACCATCCAGGGTGAAAAGTCTTGGTGGTAATCTGAATGTGCTTGTAATTGTAGATGATTATTCTAGATTCACTTGGACATTGTTTCTTTCCTCTAAAAGAGATACCTTTGATGCATTTGTAACCTTAGTTAAGAAAGTGCAAAATGAGAAAGGTATTTCTATTGTGTCAATCAGGTTAGACCATGGAGGAGAATTTAAAAATGCATACTTCCTGGAGTACTGCAATGAGCATGGGATTGACCACAACTTCTCAGCACCAAGAACTCCTCAACAAAATGGAGTGGTGGAAAGGAAGAACAGAACCATTGGAGAGATGGCTAGAGCTATGCTGAATGAGAAGGAACTCTCCCAAGTGTTCTGGGCTGATGCAGTGAATACAGCAAGTTACATCATAAACAAAGCCTACATCAGACCAATCCTTGGGAAGACTCCATATCAGCTGTACAAGGGAAGAAAGCCAAATCTGTCACACCTCCATGTGTTCGGATGCAAATGCTTCATTAACAACAATGGGAAAGAAAATCTGGGTAAGTTTGATGCCAAATCCGATAAAGGTATATTTTTGGGCTATTCAAGTAGGAGTAAGGCTTATAGGGTTTATAATAAAAGATCAAATGTAGTAGAAGAATCAGTGCATGTGGTTTTCATTGAAAATGAAACTGTTTCAAAACATGTTACCAATAAGGATGATCTTACTTTCAATTTTGAAAAACTGGGAATTTCTGACAAAAGTAAAACTGAACCTCCAAAGATATCTGAATCTGTTGACACAGAGGAAGATATCCAGGAGCAAGAGTTTGATGAAGAAAATAATGAAGAAACAGCTCAAGAACTCCCTAGAGCTTGGAGATATCAAAGGAATCACCCTGTTGATCAAGTAATAGGGAATGTTCATGAGAAAGTCAAAACCAGAAAACAGTTAAGGGATCAAATGCTTAACTGCGCTTTCATTTCTGAAATTGAACCCAAATTTGCTGAAGAAGCCTTAACTGATGAATACTGGATTATGGCTATGCAAGATGAATTAAATCAATTTGAAAGAAATCAAGTTTGGGATTTAGTGCCCAGACCCAAAAATCATTCTGTTATTGGTACTAAGTGGGTCTTCAGAAACAAACTTGATGAATCTGGAACAATAATCAGAAATAAAGCTAGATTGGTTACTAAAGGGTATAATCAGGAAGAAGGTATTGATTTTGAAGAAACCTTTGCACCAGTAGCCAGACTAGAGGCTATAAGAATACTGCTGGCATATGCATGCATGAAAAATATTTTACTATATCAAATGGATGTAAAGAGTGCCTTTCTAAATGGATATATCATGGAAGAAGTTTATGTAGATCAACCTCCAGGTTTTGTGGATTCTACTAAACCAAACCATGTTTATAAACTGAAGAAGGCTCTTTATGGTTGAAAACAAGCCCCTAGAGCATGGTATGAGAGACTGAGCAATTTCTTAACTGATAAGGGGTTCATTAGAGGCAAAGTTGACACAACCTTATTTACTAAGAAAGAAAATAAAGACTTACTAATTGTTCAAAGTTACGTTGATGATATTATTTTTGGTGCTACTAATTAGGCTCTCTGTAAGAAATTTTCTAAGTTAATGTAGGGAGAATTCGAGATGTCTATGATGGGTGAACTCAACTTCTTCCTTGGATTGCAAATTAAACAGCAAGGTGATGGTATCTTTCTTAGTCAATCCAATTATCTAAAGGAGTTGCTAAAGAAGTTTGGAATGAAGAATGCCAAGCCAATGGGAACACCTATGGCTACTGCAACTAAACTGGACATGGATGAGAATGGGAAGATGTTTGACATTACTCAGTACAGAAAAATTATTGGATCCCTGCTGTACTTAACTGCCAGCAGACCTGACATTATGTTCAGTGTCTGCATGTGTGCAAGGTTCCAATCATGCCCCAAAGAATCCCATGCAACAGCTATGAAAAGAATTTTTAGATATCTTATTGGAACATCACATATGGGTCTTTGGTATCCAAAAGGCAATGGAGAAGATCTCAAAGGATACACTGATGCTGATTTTGCAGGATCCAAAACTGACAGAAAAAGCACAAGTGGAACTTGTTAGTTCCTTGGAGGATCCCTGGTTTCATGGTTCAGCAAAAAGCAAAATAGTTTGGCCTTATCCACTGCAGAAGCTGAGTATGTTGCAGCTGGAAGCTGTTGTGCCCAAGTCATCTGGATGAAACAGCAGCTTGAAGATCTTGAGGTTAAAATAAAAGAGATACCAATCATGTGTGACAACCAAAGTACTATAGATATCACCAAGAATCCTGTCATGCATTCAAGGACGAAACATATTGAAGTTAGGCACCACTTCATAAGAGATCACGTTCTGAAAGGAGAAGTCAGATTGGAGTACATCCCAACAAAGGATCAAGTTGCTGATATATTCACAAAACCTCTACCAGAAGACAGGCTTTGCAAAATAAGGAGAGAATTGAGAATGGTAAATCCCAATGAACTGTAAGTTATTTCTGTGCAATTCTATCTTTAGAATTTTCAATATTAGAATCAATTCTAACTTGAGCATTGGAGTTTGTTTAATTTTAGTTGCAGGTGCTCCTTGTGAAAATCAATGGCTAAAAGTTTGAAAGATTGGAGCACTCCAGATTGGAACAACCAGAAAGTGAAGTGAATGACAATTATTCTTAGTTATGGATTCATTCTGTAAGTTTTAAGGTTGAAATTTGTATGTTGTTTGATTGCTAGATGAATTTCATTGATAATCTGTGTTTTTGAACTGGTCAACATGGCCAACATTCGAATTTTAGTTGACCAACAGACGAACTTTGGCCTGTTATGCCTTGGAACAATTCTCAGTAATGCCTCAAAATTCGTCTGTTGAAGCTTGAAAGTTCAAATTTTCAAAATTAGAAATTTCAAAGTTATGTTTGTCCATCACTGTTATACAAATTATTACTTCTTAACATACGAATGTTGGACAATCTTTACAAAAGTTGAAAAATTCAAATTTTTAGTTCAAAATTCGTCTGTTGAATCATGTCCTTCATGTTAAATTCTTGAAAGATGCAGTTTTGCATGTTTAATTCGTCTGTTGATTGATGGTTTGATTGATTCCTGCCTTTTTCTTTTCAACATTCGAACTTTGGTGGAACAAAATTCGTCTGTTGTGCTTGTATTGCTTGTTTCAAGCCACTGTCAGACGAACTTTCAAGATGAAAATTCGTCTATTTGTAAGCTGTGCTGAACGGTTTAACTTGTAACTGCCCCAAGTTTAAATTTTGACCCCTCAAAATTCGTCTGTCAGACGGTTACACACGTTAAATACGACGGTTTTCCAAAGAACAGACGCAACCCTATTTGTAACCTCTCTAAGTTTGTTCTGATTCTCTCTTCAATCCTCTTAACTCCTGTCCAAAAACCATCATTCTTCACCATTTAAACTTCCATTCGCATCCCATACACCTATCTGTAACCACATTCTGCATCATTCAACCGAGAAATGGCAAGAGTCAAAATTCCTGGAACAGGAAAAGCTGTGGCCCGTCCAAAAAGAACGGTCAAATCTCAATATGTTACAAAGGAAGGAGAGAAATCCAAGAGAAAGGCCGAACCCAGTATAGCTACCCCTTCTAAATCCCAGAAATCATCATCCAGGGCAGATTCGCAGAAAACTGGACCTTTCTCATCAAAAACTGCAGTTCCTTCGGCTGATACTGCTGCTGTGGCTTCCTCCTCTTCTACACAATCTGGAGAATTTGAGTTTACTACACTGCCACTTTGGAGCACTCCTGAGATTCAAGAAGAGTATTCTACCAATTTTTCCAGCAAAAAGGTAATCAAGCCTCACTGTGTAAATATGGAGCAATTTTTGATATCCAACAACTTTGATGCTGCAATATGGTTGATAAGATATAAAAACCTGTTGGAAATTGCTGAAAAATATGATGATGAAGTAGTGAAGACTTGGTATGCCTCTCTTTAATATAACAGCAAGAAAAAGAAATGGGAGGTCACTTTGAGATCAAGGACCATGGCTTACTGATCAAACAATCAATGAAGTGCTGGAAATCCCAGGACAAGATGGACTGAAAATTGACATCACAGCCTCTGGATATATGGATGAGGCAAGCACAGCTGATGAAGAAGGTGGATCCTTTCTGAACTACAAAGAGAGCACCATCTTGGACACCTTATTCAGGAGAAGGGAGAACAGGCCAACAATAAATCTGTTGAAGCCCACAGACCTAAGTGTACAAGTCAGGATCCTGCACTACATAGTGTCTAGGATCATATTCAACAAGGGTGGCAGCTTCAATTTGATAACAAGGGCAAAGGCTCATGTGATGACTGCTATCATACGTGGGAAGCTGATTAACATGGGTCATATCATTCTCCAGCGAATGATAAAGGCAAAGGATCAGAGGAAGGATTCCACACTCCCCTATGCAGCAATTATTTCAAGAATCCTACAGCAGATTGAAAAGGGGAAAGGGAAACTTACTGAGGCATTCAAAGAGGAGGAACTGCAAAGGATGGGCATTGAAAGAGATGAAGGACGATGGGTTGGAAAGGGAGCAAGGAAATCTGAAGACTTGTTCTTTGTTGCTGATGCATCCCTCCAACAAGAAGGAACTTCTGGGGCCCCTGGCAGATCTGTACCTCAGCCTTCTCAGCCAATCCCATCTCCCTCCAGGGCTACTCACCCTCCTTCCACTCCCTCCTCACGGGTTAAGCCAACAAAGGTCACTGAGTTGTTTGACAGTCTGTCAACACTCATTCTCAACATTAGAGATGAGCAAAATGCCAAATTTGCTCATCTATAAGATCAGATCCATCAGTTGGCTGTGAATATGAAGGTGATGGCTGATGCCTATGAAGAGATAAGAAATGCAATTCCTACCACTTCAGCTCCACCTCAGCTTGGTGTCCCTGAGCCTACTCTATCTCCATTCCCTGTGCCTCCAAGTCCCTTCGAGATAGCCTCCTCTGACCATGATGATGATGATATAGATGGTGCTGGTGCAATGAGAACACCAAGTCCTGGTCCACCCTTGGACTATGGATTAGAAGAAGAAGGACTCCAAGAAACAGACCCTCATGAGCCTATGCAAGAAGATGCTCAGGATTCAATTCTGTCAATTCAAGAATCTGAGCAAGTTGAAAGACTGGTGGCAGCCATTTCAACCTCCTCCTTGCAAGAAGATGTGAGCAATGAAGAAAAGAGCCTTGTACCTGTTGCTGACTATGTTGCCATTGCTCACAATGCTCTACTGGAAGCTCAGAGGAGAAGGCTGGAACAAGTGTTTCCTCCTGCTGAACCAGCTTCTTCTCTTGCTGCCTATGGGCTTTCAGAGGAACAAAGAGCTCAACTAGCTCTTTCCAGGCAGGCAATGTAGCAGCTGCTGGAAATCTCTGATAAGGAACCAAGCACTGAGCCCCCAGCTAAACTTGAAATCCCTTTTGCTCCTGTGCCACTTCGTGCTATTCCTGTCTCTTAGATCCCTCCTCCGGCTGATTTTGTTGGCCTTCCTGATGATGCCAAAAATGGGGAGAAGTCTGGGCAAACTGGAAAGACTGCTGCTGAGCAATCTGGGAAAGGGAAAGGGAAATCCTACAGCAAGAAGACCAAGTCCAAGAAGAAATGATTGGAGATTAGGATTAAGTCTTCTTGTTGTACTTTGTACTTTGTGTATTTGTGTTTTGGATTTGATGTTTGAACTTTGCTTAGTTTGTTTTTGTACAAGCAACTCTTGATTAAATGAATGGATCCCTTTGTTGCAATATTTTGTGCGTTAAATCTGTTGTTTTGATATCTTATGCATATGTTGAGGGGGAGCTTGTGAAAGCAAACCTAAGTACTAATCCAGTTTGTAAGTTGTTTTGTTATCATCAAAAAGGGGGAGAATGTTGAAACAAGAGTTTTGATGATTCCAAACCAACATTCAAGAGCTTGGATTGAAGATATCAAAGGAGATCAAAGCTGTCTCAAGTGAAGATTTTCTGAGTACTTGCTGTTAGATCTTTTGTAGGATCCTTAGTTTTTGTTATGATTGGGTAAAAGATTTTGATTTGAAGAAAAGATGTTTTCAAACTTTGATTTTATGTTAAATCTTTAAATATTTGAAAAACACCCACAAACAGACGAAGGTTGAAAGTTTAAACTAAACTGTCAAGTTGGAAATTCGAACTTTGCCTTTGGAAATTCGAATTTCGAGCTAAAACTGAATAAGTCTGAAGAGATGGCTCTCTGTCAGATGAATTTTGGTTGTTCAAAATTTGAATTTTCATCTAGTCTGAAAGAGGCCTTTTGGTAACAGACAAACTTCACACTTTCAAAATTCGAATTTAAAGTAAAATGAAGTTTGTAAAAACCAAAGAAATTCGTCTGAAACTATGATAAAGTGCATCTGAAATCAAAATGAAATTGAGTTTGATAAATGCTCTCTGACAGACGAATTTTGAACTTCCAACATTCGAATTTTCATATAAGTCTGAAAGATGCTTATTTGTAACAGACGAACTTTGAGTTTTCAAAATTCGAATTTCAAACAAAACAAAACTTGAGAAAATAGAAGAAATTCGTCTAAAACTATGTTAAAGTTCATCTGAGATCAAGAATGATTTAAGTTTCAAAACTGCTCTCTGACAGACGAACTTTGAACATTAAAATTCGAATTTCAGAAGCTAAGTTCTTGAGTCTGTTGAAGTGAAACATTGACATACGAATGATAAGAACTTGCAACATTCGAATGATGAAATTAGTCTGAAAAAAAGTCGCTCTGACAGACGAATTTCACCCTTTCAAAATTTGAATTTCGAAGAAAGTAATCTACTGTGCCTCTTTAGACGTTCAACGGACAGACGAATTTTGGGGATCCAAAATTCGAATTTTGAAGGCACTGTAGAAAATTAAAAACACTGTTCACACTTAACCAAAAAACTTTCTTCTTGAAAATTCGTATGTCACATTGTAAAAATGTTTTGTAAGTTTCAAAATTCGAATTTCACTTCATGAACAGACGAACTTCGTGCTGTAACGTTGGAAGCTTTAATCTTCGGTTCCTTTGAAATTTGTCTGTTGACCAACCAAAATTCAAATTTCAGTATGTCAGAAACATTAAATGCGGTTGGTAAATGGATAGTTTTTCAGAGTAACCGTTGGATAACTTCCCCAACGGATAGATTTAGTCTCTAACGGATATTTAAGACCTAAATCTATAAATACAACATCATTTGAAGTTGTGGGTAACGAATCAAACTTGTATATACCGAATTTCTACTGAATCTTTTCTCAAAAGCTTTTACCCTCTCAACTTCAATATCTGTACAAAAACTTTCATATCTACTCTGTTTAAGAGAGTTATTTCATTGTAATCAATCTACTCTTCATATGGAAGATAGATTTACTTGTGAGGGGTATTCACAAGGGGTCTGGGAAGCACATAGTGAAAGTGCTTGGAGAGTTTGAGAGAGCTCAGAAACAGAGCATACTCATGTACTGTGGCTTTAGTAAGAAGCCCACTGAAATTCTTGCTGTATAGTGGATAAATCTCAAGAGGTGTCTTGGGGACTGGATGTAGGTCAAGTGAATAGACCGAACCAGGATAAATCACTGAGTTCTCTTCTCCTTATCTTTACTTTTCACCTTGCTCTGTTTTACGCATTGTTTTCATTATACTGTGATATCTTCACTTACTTCACTTTGTGCAGAAAAATTTCAAACTTCCCAATTCACCCCCCTTTTGGGAAGTCAGCCTTGCTAACAGTTTTGGGTATCAAAGTAATATATCCTTACTTTTAAACATAGTGAAATATGATTTTCAAGAATCTAGAGTTTGACCTTTGATTAGTATTTTTAATACATCTCTCAAAATACATATGACTTTAATATAAAACTTATTTCATATGAAATTGGACTTAATAAGCTTTTCAAATAAGGTTATTTCACTCAAAATAAAGGTCATATGAAAAAGCTATGGTCATTTAAAGTTGAGTAGTGAGATATGAATTTTCAGTTTTGATCTCTTATCATTTTTTTGATTATATCTCATAGAACATATTTTTTTTTTTGAAGTGAAACTTCTTTCATTTGAAAGTAGACATTGAGAGATTTTCAACCATAGGTCATTTTCTTAATTTGGAGTTAAAATGAGAGAGTTATAGCTTCTGTAAAACTGTCTTCAGTGCAAAGTTTGAAGTTATGAACGTTCCACCTCTGATAGACGAATTTCGGGCCTCCAAAATTCAAATTTGGAAGAGAACTTTTGTGTTATGTTTAGCTTGCCACTGATAGACAAATTTTGGCTTCCAAAATTCAAACTTTAGGTCTAACAGATGAATTTTGGCTTTCAAAATTCAAATTTTGAAATACCATAATGTGAAAATACTTTTAGAAAAGCCAACAGACGAATTTTCATATCTAAAATTTGAACTTCAAGTATAACAGACGAATTTTCACATCAAAAATTTGAATTTTGAAAGAAAGAACTTATGCTATATTGAGTTGCTCACTGACAGATGAATTTTGGGCACCAAAATTTGAATTTCGAAGGTATTGTCGTAATATGAAACAACTGTTCACACTTACCAGAAGTACTTGAAACTTAAAAATTCGTATGTTCCAATATAGAAACATTTGTCAAGATGAAAATTTGAATTTTAGATTTGAACAGACGAACTTTGAAGTTCAACGCTAAAGACTTTAACTTATGGTCTCTTCAAAATTTGTCTGTTGACATCTAAAATTTGAATTTCAGAATGTCAAAAATATTAAATGTGGTTGATAAATGGCTAGTTTTACAAAGTAACTATTAGGTAATATCTCTAATGACTAGATCTTGTATCTAACGTCTAGTTACACCACAAAACTATAAGTAGAACATCATTTGAACTTATGGGTAACAATCTTAAGAGAGTTTATGTGAAAATACTACAACAGTTTGTAAAATCTTTCTATCTCAACATTGGTTGAAAAACTCACCTCAATAGAGTGAACTTTCAATGTATTATCTATTTTTCAAGAGAGTTTTCATCTTGTAAACATTTCTTTCTACATATTCTGGGTAGAATTTTAGTGTGGGGAAATACTAAGGGATTTACACATCTTGTAAGGGTGCGGGGAGAGTGGCTTCACAAGTGCCTACTGAAACTTGTGGGAATGTACTGAGACTTCACATATGCCTGGATCAAACCTGTGGGATATAGTGGAAAATCCCAAGTGGTGGCTTGGGGACTAGATGTAGACCAAGTGGTTGGGCTGAACTAGTATAAACTGTTATGTATTATTTTTTATCTTCTCTATTCAATTTCTACACATAACTCTCTCTGTTTACCCCTGTTTTGCTGCACTCTTAGTAAAATTGGGTTGTGATTCAAAAAGAGTGAAAATCTTGTATCACCTAATTCACCCCCCTTCTTGGGTGACTAGCCAATCTAACAGGTTATAAGGATAATGAGCTTTAGAAAATTTAAGAACACCCACAGGTTGCTAGGTTATGTGGATAAGATCCTTAGATTGTCCGCATAACCGAATTGAGACAGAGGGGAGAAGATAGAGGTTATCTGAACAAGCATACCATGTTATCATGAAAAGAGGTTTCACAAAAGGCACACAAAAAGATTTTCCATAGAGCAGGTTATTTTGATAACCTTGCTATCTTATGCGAATAACATTCTCACTTTGGAAACTTCTTCTCTGAAAGTAACATTATGCGGATTAGTTAGGCAGGTTATCTTGAAATCGAAGTATACAAAACATATACAAAGGAGAAAACAAAGTAGCTTATGCGCATAAGGTAGAGACCTTATCTGAATATCGAGTTCCTTAGAAGCCAGAGGTTCAAAGAAAGGTATCACTTTCATGAAAACCTTCATACCTTATGCGAATAACCTCAAATACAGATACTATGCACATCAGAAAATCAACTCGTTTTCAGCATAAGACTATGAGGTTATGGGGATAACCAAATTTAAAAAGGTCATAATCACTTACCAATAGCCGTGTTATCCCCATAAGCTTCTTCTTTTCACCATAATTCATTCTAATTGTGCAGGATACTTCATTTCATCATATTTTGAACATTTCAATTCAAGAAGTACCTGCAAAACAAACCTCTAGACACTTCGATGCTTAAGTTAGTATTATTATTGATTGAACCATACTCTAAAGAAGGATTTCATAAAATATTTACAATTCATTAGGATTTACCATTCCCAACTCTCTTCTGATTTTTCCATGCATATCTTCTTCAAGTGCCTTTGTCAGGATATCAGCAAGCTAATCTTCAGTAGAAACAGATTCCAGCTTGACATCACCTTTCAAAACATGATCTCTTATGAAGTAATGTCTTACTTCAATGTGTTTTGTCCCTAAATGCATAATAGGGTTCTTTGAGATGTTGATGGCACTTTGATTATCACACCTTATTGGGATCTCCTTCATCTCAATCTCAAGGTCTTCAAGTTGTTGCTTCATCAAAAGGATTTGTGCACAACAACTCCGTACTACTACATACTTAGCTTTAGCTGTGGAAAGTGCAATACTGTTTTGCTTTTTAGTAAACTATGACACTAGAGAGCCTCCTAGAAATTGGCATGTTTCACTTGTGCTTTTTCTATCGGTCTTGGATCTAGCAAAATATGCATCTGTATAACTTATGAGCTCTTCTCTAGTCCCTTTTGGATACCAGAGTCCCATTTGAGATGTACCCAGCAAGTATCTGAAAATCCTTTTTACAACTTTAGCATGGGACTCTTCGGAACATGATTGGAACCTAGCACACATACAGATACTAAACATGATGTCAGGCCTACTGGTAGTTAAATATAGCAGGGATCCAATCATCCTCCTATATTGAGTTATATCAAAGAGTGTTCCTTCTTTATCCATGTCTAGCTTAGTTGTAGAGGCCATAAGAGTTCCCATGGGTTTAGCATGTTCTATTCCAAACTTCTTTAGCAGCTCCTTAAGGTATTTTGATTGATTAAGGAAGATGTCATCATCACATTATTTGATTTGCAATCCAAGAAAGAATTTCAGCTCACCCATAATTGACATTTCAAACTTACTCTGCATCAACTCAGAAAAGTTCTTGCACAAAGATTCATTAGTAGCACCAAATATTATGTCATCAACATAAATTTGTATAATGAGTAAATCTTTATTTTCTCCTTTAGGAAACAGAGTTCTATCAACTCTTTCTCTTTTAAAACCTTTTTTAATAAAAAAATTACTCAGTCTCTCACACCATGCTCTAGGAGCCTGTTTCAACCCGTATAGAGCTTTTTTTAGATTATATACATGATTTAGCTTAGTTGAGTTCTCAAAACCTAGAGATTGATTAACATAAACCTCTTTCATGATATACCCATTCAGAAAAGCACTTTTCACATCCATTTGATAGAACACAATATCTTTTATGCAAGCATAGGCTAAGAAAATCTTTATTGTTTCCAATCTTGCAACTGGAGTAAAAGTCTCCTCATAATCAATGCCTTCTTCTTGATTATATCCTTTAGCTACTAATCTAGCTTTATTCCTTATTATTGTTCATGATTCATCAAATTTGTTCTTAAACACCCATTTGGTTCCAATAATAGGGTGGTTTTTGGACTTAGGGACTAGATCTCAGACTTGACTTTTTTCAAATTGATTAAGTTCTTCTTGCATAGCTAAAATCCAGTACTCATCAGCTAAAGCTTCTTTAGTATACTTAGGTTCTATTTGAGAGACAAATGCATAATTGTTAACTTGATCCCTAAGTTGTCTTCTAGTTTTAACTTTCTCTTAAACATCCTTAATAACTTGATCAACTGGATAATTCTTTTGATATCTCCAAGCTTTAGGGAGTTCTTGAGATACTTCCTTATTTATTTCATATTCATTATCTTTCTCCTGGATATCTTCCTCTGTATTAGCAGATTCAGATATTTTAGGAGGTTCAGTTTTATTTTCTTCAGACACATTCAAATTCTTGATACTGGAAATTAAATCATCCTCATCATTAGTATGTTTAGACAGAGTTTCATTTTCAAGAAAGATGACATGCACAGATTCTTCAATAGTTTCAGACTTCTTGTTGAATACCCTATATGCTTTATTTCTATTTGAGTAGCCAAGAAATATACTTTCATCTAATTTGGCATCAAACTCACCCAGATTGTCTTTGTTGTTGTTGCATTACACCAAAAAAGTGAATAGTTGATATTTATTTTTTGACTTTATTGGCGTTTAAAAATGCCAACTATTTCATAAAAAGGAGGATTTTAGTTCGCATTTTGTAAACGCCAACTAAAACAAATTTTAGTTGGCGTTTGTTTTACAAAGGCCAACTTTTTAAAAAAAAATAAATAAAAGGCTTTCGTTGGCATTTATAAATTTGAAAAAAAAGCCTATTTTTTTTTTAAATATTTTTCATTTTCTTTATAATTCCACCTATTATATAGTTTCTTTTGCCAACAAAAAGTTAATTTTATTACTAGCAAATAAAGTTTATAGACACCAATTTAGAAAAAAAAATCTAGAATACATCCAGTAAAGAAATAAACAAAAACAAATAAACAATCTTCGGTACAATCTAGAGAACTAAGAATAATCAGCCAATGCCTTCTCTATCACAAAACACATGAACTAGCAATGGCTGAGCAATAGTTGAACTAATCCATCCTTCAATCTTCCAAATAGTGCTTTAACATTCTCTTGCACATTAGGTTCCATAATAGTGCTTTAACATCCATAAAAAATGCATCAAACAATTTTACCATGAGTAATTAATTTATGTTGATAATCTCAAGTAAGATTAAAAGAAGGCAAAACAGACAAAAAGTCATAAATAGACCCACTAATAATAGTAATAGAAAGAAAGTGCTGAGTATCAAAATATTCAATTTTTATTAATAACTTTTTTTGGCCGATTTTTATTAATAACTTTAAAAGCACAGCAATTTGATTAATTGACTTCCACTTTTTGGGCTTACCATTAATGGCGAGAATTGCTCCCATGGATGTTGACAACCATATGACTGTGAGGATATATATCTCCTACCGACTCATATGGCTTGATGAACTCTATATTGTTCTCTCTTTCTTTCCTTCCACTTTTTCATTGTCTTCCTCATGTACTGTAATTAGATCAAATTACTTGTAATTATTTAGCCATGAGTCTTCTTTTTAACTCTTAATTCATTTTTTTACAGCTAATGTGATTTATATTAGCTCATTTACCTATTATTGGGTTGGTATAAATCAAGAGTAGGGTAACAAATAGAAGTTAAATTTAAGCACATCAAATCCTGTTACTACTCATGTTTAAAATGCCCCTTGATCAAAATGTAAGATACTAAGGTTAGGTTTTGGTATATCAACATCCTCTTAAATGGAAAGGAAATAAGCATTAGAATCTGCAAAACTATGTTCCCAAACATAGTTTTGAAGATTAAGATAACAATAGCACTGCATCAGCATCAAAGGAGCTTATTAAGAACAACCAGAATATATGCATGGCTAAAACAAAAGTGCAGGCTAATACACACACACACACACACAAATACTTACCTTTCATTTGATCCATAACATGCAATATTTCTGCTTTTGCTGGTGTTTAAAGCTCACAGTCAATGACAAGTTGAACTCCAAGCATCAACCTTGTTCTTCTCACATCATCCCCAATCACTAAGAAAATACAAAATTAGCACCATACATTTTCTTTTACAATAGAAGACAATAATCATTAAATTCTACATATTTTTGTAATGATTAATGGCCAAATAGATTGTATATCTCTAATCTAACTAACTTAATTCTTAGAGCCTCTGGGACATAATGATAATCTTGTGATCATTTGGAGCTTTAAATTTACATCACTTGTAAAACTGCAAATGAAGATGGTGTTCAAAATTATTGCATTCTTCAAAATGAATCTTACAATTTCAAACTCACATTCTGAGCCTAGGTATGTATTAACTCTAAATTTCTTCTGGTGTGATTCAACACATTGAGGAATATCAATTATTGTTTCCATTAGCTATCTCAATGGATAATCAAAAATCTTACCATAGATATCAAAGTTAAAATCTAACTACGTACATAAAAGGTAATTATGCTCACACACTAAATCAAGTTGAAATTAACAAACTAACCTAGTCAATAACAAGATTTTCAAGCTTGGGGTAGTTATGCAAACATTCCACAATCCTATTCCAATCACAAACATCACATGAAAATTCAATGTAAGTTAAATTTTCAAATTTTAAAATATCATGGCTAGGTGACCACATGTCCTGCATCAAGAAGACTAAAACTAGCTTAAAATTTTGGTTATTAGATCATAGAGTGAAAAAATATATATAAATAATTGTCATTCATACCATAGTGTAAATTCATCAAAGGTATTTTCTTAATTCAATTGAATTGATAAACATAGTGTTCTGAGCTACAATCTGTTACAACTTACCATGCTAGATTCTTTCTTCCTACTATGCCAGATTGTATATCTCCTTGGGTGATAAGATGTTATATATTATGTGATTGTGTTCAAACTAAACGTCACCAAATCTACTATTCCTTTGTAGTTGCAATTTCTATTTCATACCTCTTGTTATATTTTCACTGACTTGCTCCAGTTCCATTTATAACCAGAAAAACTAGGCAAAGATGAGCATTGGATTAGTGGAGGCATTGACAGATCCATGCTCTGAGGTCCCTGCATCGGTATGCCAAGAACAATCTTAGATCCTATTATAAGCCCAAGCAATTGTCCGCTTCTTATTCTACTGCTACTTCCTACTTGATCCAGACAAGTAGGAGCCCATGATCAAAGTCATGGACTTAAGCTTCTAGGGTCCTTCTACAACTAGATTCTAAATACTTCAAATATTTCAAATTACTACAACCCTACAACAAGTGTACAAGGTTCATCAAAATAATAAAATTTGGAGTATTTCATCCAAAAATAAATTAGTCATAGAAGTCTGAAGCAAAACCACCTATCTTTCTGGTAAAGGATTCTTGATTTCCAATTTGTAGCTTTTGATCTTGGACCTGCATACAACTTCTTCAAGGATTAGTCCTACTTTAACAAGTTCTCAACAAGGGTGTCACATCTCACATTGAAGGAGAATCAATATAAATAATATATATATATATAACATGCCATTGCAGTTGAATATACATAATATAACTCATGAATTCATGAGTTATTGCAATTGAATATAACATTCTTGACCACACCCAAAATATATTTATATATATATATAACACCCCTGAAATTTCTGGACAAAGTTCAAAGAGAGAGAGAATGATTTCTTCTTTTAATTTAAAGACTTAGAATAGACAATTAAATATTCTGACAAACATTCTAGAATAGACAACAATATATTTTGACAAACCTTCTTTAAAAGGGCTTTAAGACGGTCATATGCTTCTCTAAGGAGTTTCACAACCTGCACATAAAGGAAAAAATTCAAATCCAAATAGAACATTTTTTTTTTAATAAAAAGAAGAATTCAGCAAGGGATAGAAAAGGGGGGAAACATAGAACATAATTTTCATAATCAAAATAGAGTTTAGATTTACCATATATTGAGCAATTTTCATTAGCTATATAAAGATCACTACTTGCACTAGTTGTTATATGATCCTGACCAAAGATAAGCTCTTCTGCAACTCTCCCTCACATGCAAACATCAAGGCGTGCTAATAACTAATAACTCTTCCCATTCTCTTAAATGCTTTCTATCTAAGAACCATGAACATACCTTCATATATGCCTACCTCGTAAGAGTACATGAGTCCAGAGAACATGAAGAATTAATAGATAGAAAGCAACTCTTGAAACATAACAGTAATAAATTGAAATAGCCAATAAAATTGGATTAAGAGAATAGGAAGAAGAAAGAGATTTGGAGGAACCTTTTGACAAGGGCCCGATAGAAAGCGCATGTAAAACAAATGGAAAACACCGATCCATATATCTGACACCTAAAAAATTCCCCGATCTGTGAGTGCAAGGAGCGAAGCCAAGTGTAACCATTGAGAGCACGACGCCGAGGGAGCACGAACCGAAGGTTGAGGGGAGGCGAACCCACAAGAAAACTCACAAATGACTACGGCACTTTGTGGGCTAGGGCATAGATCGAGGAATGGAGAAGGGGGAATAAGTTTCAACGGAGAAGGGGGAATGGAAGCTTCAACAGAGAGGATGAACTTGCAACAAGGAGCACGATTTTTTGAGGGAGAGATACTAGCGGGAGCTTCGATGATGGGTTGGGAACTAAGTGACGCCGTGGATGAGAGTAAAAGCTGGTGATAGTGTTCGGCTAAGTGAACCCTCATGTTTATACTTTTTTATTTTTTTTATTTATTAAATACCTTTAAGTGGCGTTTTTTTTCCAAAAAAACACCCACTAAAAGTAGTGCCTTATATGGTGTTTATCACTGAAATGCTAACTAATAATTTTAATATTTTTCATTTTTATTTTTTAAATAAATTTAGTCAGCGTTTCTGAAAGAAACGCCAACTAAGAGTAGTTCCTTACATGGCCTTTTTTACTGAAACGCTAACTAATAATGTTAATATTTTTTTTTATTTTTTAAATGATTTAGTTTGCATTTTTTTTAAAAATGCAAAAAATGCTAACTAATATATTTCTTATTTTTTAAAAAAAAATTTAAATCATTTTAGTTGGCGTTTATAAGAAAACGCCAAGTAAAATGATAAATTTAGTTAGCATTTCAAAGAAAAACACCAACTAAAATGCTTCTCCAATTACTTTAGTTGGCGTTTCCTCTAGTTGGCATTTCCAGAGGAAATGCCAACTATTAAGCGTCAATAAATCCTAAAATTGACATAGTGTTATGGACATAACAAGTGCTTCCAAAGACATGAAGATGAGAGAGGTTGGGCTTCCTTCTTTTATATAGCTTATAAGGAGTTTTCCCTAGTATGGGTTTGATGTATGCTCTATTCATCAAGTAGCATGCTGTGCTTACAGCATCAGCCTAGAATTGTTTAGGCAATCCTTTTTTATTCAGCATTGCATGAGCCTTCTCCTCCCACACTCTATTCTTTCTCTCCACAACTTCATTCTGTTGAGGAGTTATTGGGGCTGAGAAGATGTGCTCTACTCCATTTTCATCACAGTAGTCAGTAAATTTGGCATTCTAAAATTCTCCACCATGATCTATTCATCTCTCTTTTCCTTGAGAATCACTTTATGGTCACTTTTTCTGATGACTAGGTAGTAGTTGGAATCAAATAGAACCCAATTGCCTCTATCACAGGTTTGGCTTACACTTAGCAAGTTGTGATTAACTCCTATTACGAACAGGACTTCCTCAATTGATATTTCTGGGTTTCTTCCAACAATTCCAATCTCAACTATCTTGCCAGACTGGTCACCACCGAAAGTAACATTTCCTCCTTTCTTATCTCTTAGCACAATGAATTTTTCTTTATCTCCAGTCATGTGTCTCGAACAAGCACTGTCCATGTACCATTTGTTGCTTTTCTTGCCATAAGACACATCTACAAAACAAGTTTCAGTTCTTTCTTTTAGGTACCCTTATTTGCTTGGGTCCTTTCTTGTTAGTGGAGGTATCCTTGGGGACCCATTTCATCCCACTGCCATTTCCTTCCTTCCTAAACATATAGTTGGAGGATATATGACCCTTCTTGTTGTAGAAGTGGCATGTGGAGAAAGGGCTAGAAGAAAGAGATGCATGTCTGAAATAATGACTCTAATATTTGTTCTTTTGATTTCTAGGAGCTAGGAATGACTCTATGTTCTCAGTTGTTTCCTTCCGCAAGGATGCCTTCACCAAAGCCAGCCATGTCTTCTCTCGGATTGTTAGATCCTTTAATTGGGAGCACGGGCTCTGATATCACTTGTTAATTCAGCTGGCTTCCTAAGAGGGGGTGAATTGGAAAGATTGAAATTTTTTGACAAAGATGAAACACAATAATGATACTAAAAAGGTAACTAAAAATAGAGTATAAAAGATAAATAGTAAAAGAAAGAGAACTCAGTAGTTTATCCTGATTTGGTATATTCCACTTGACCTACGTCTAGTCCCTAAGCCACTACTTAAGATTTTTCACTATCTCTTGCAAGATTCGAATTGGTTCTTGCAATGACCACAGTACAATACTAGCCCGAACTTCGGACTTAAACAAGTTTTTTCACTCTTCTTTCTCAAGAGTAAGACTATCTCCCTTACTGTAATCTCACACTAAGTACTCTCTATAAGTGTTTAGATATTTTACAAAATGAAAACTCTCTCAAAAGAGTAGATATGAAAGTTGAGATACAATAAATGAGTAAAATAGAGGGTAGTTGAGCTTTGAATGAATCAATAAATAAATCAACAGAGTTTAGGCGTGTATATAGTTTTTTCCTTTTTTTAATAACTTAAATGAGGTCCTATTTATAGTCTTGGGGTAGAACTATCCATTGGAAACAAAGATTAGTTGTTGCTCTCAATAAAATAGCTATTCACCAACCGCATTAAATGCATCTGACAAAGGTTATACGGATAACCTCCTCAGGTTATGCAAATAATGGGTTGCTATTTGCTTTTGTTTTCAACCTGGAGCTTTTCATTATGTGGATAACCTAGCCAGGTTATGTGGATAACTTACTACCCAAAATGACTAAGTTTTAGCTCAGAATCATTTTCTTGAAAAACCCATTATGTTATTAGGATAACGTTAAGTTTTTCTCAAACTGAGTTTTCGTGAAGCTTAGATTATCTGGATAACCTCCCAAGGTTATGCAGACAGCCTGTTTACCCGAGGATAGTTCAAGTATTTTGAAATATAGGTTATGTGGATAACCTTCCTTGGTTATCTGGATAACCTGTTTACCTAACTATAGTTCAAGTATTTTGAAATATAGGTTATGCGGATAACCTTCCTTGGTTATGTGGATAACCTGTTTACCCGAGGATAGTTCAAGTATTTTGAAATATAGGTTATGCGGATAACCTTCCTTGCTTATGCAAATAACTTGTTGACCCGAGGAGTTCAAGTGCTCTATGACACACTTTATGCGGATAACCTCCCTAGGTTATGTGAATAACGGGCTACACAGTACCACTTTTCTTTACTGCTCACTTTGTTATGCAAATAAGGTGCCTAACTTATCAGCATAACCTCCTAGACAGACTTGAGAACTTTATCTCCAAGCTGTGTTATGCTCATAACCTCAATTCCTTTTCATGAAATTAAAGAATAAACTTTGGAAAAGCTTTGACATTGAGTCTTTATCCCCATAACCTTAAATGGTTATGTGTATAAGGTAAGATATTATTTTGAAAACAAGGTAAGCATTTAGAAATATCTTTGAAATTGATATCTTATCCCCATGAGCTAAAATGCTTTCATATAAACCAATTGAATACTTAGAACCAGTTTGAAATTGAAGCTTTATCCTTATTAGATAGCTCTTTTCTTGAAAACCATTTTGAAATCATGAGCTAATAATTAATCATTCAATTAGTCATCTCATTTAATATTGGGTTAATTGAAATTCAAAGCTCAACTACCTTCTTTTACAAATAATTTCATTAAGTTTGTGAAACGATTCTTCAATCAACACGAAACTCCAATTTTGTTTTTCATTTCACTTGTGTTTCTTTGATATTGGATCTTCCAAGCTCATTTGTTTTAGAATAATCAAAACATCTAAATTAACAAAATTGGTGTCTATGGATAGATTAGGTCAAGATTGACCTGTAGGAGTTAGATTAAGGTCGATCAGAGGTCTAAGCAAGAAGTTATGCGCATCGGGAGTTCGCCTCGAAGTTTAAAATTTGCTAATATAAAAATTAGTAGGGGGCGCTGCAGTGTTAGGAAGCTAGGCCGTGGTGTCAGAGTTCTAGTAACTGAGCGAGAGACAGGGCTGGTCCGAAGCCATGGCGGTACTGTAGCGGCCGCAGACTCAGCCAAATTTCTAGTGATTTTAAGCTTTTCTTCCACTGCTCTGATGTTGAAAGGTGTAGTTGAGATGTTTGGGCTATGATTGGTTAGTTTTCGAAACTTTTGGTCAAGTTTGGATGTGCGTGGGAGTAAGGTGTTACACGTTACGGTGAATAAGCTATAGATTTGAGAAATTTTTGGACAAAAAGGGCTTCATGCCATAGTGAACTTACCCGGCACTGCGGCACCAGACTTTAAAATCATTTAACTCAGAAACATTTTAGTCAAACGCGGTAGGAGAAAATGAAGGGAGAATGCGAAGAGCTCTATTAGGGCACAAGAAATTTGGCCAAGGAAGATCATTTTTGGATTCAATAGGCTTCGATCTCTGTTGGTGAGTGATATCTAGCCTTCTCTCTTCTCATTTATTCTCCATTTTCAGTGGGAATCCAAGTTAAAGCTTAGGGTTTCCAATTTGAGCAAATTTCACCTATTGAAATGTGTATAAGGGGATTATTGGAGTGTGATTTAATGTTAGTGAAGCTTAGGTACGAGTTTTGGTTGGATTGTGATGGGTTTGAGTAAAACCCTAGGTTTAAATTTGGGAAAAGAAGTGGAAATCTGAAGTTGCATGTGTTGGTGTGTGTTTAAATGGTTGTTTAGAGTTCCTTTGCATGTATGTATGTTGTTAGAACTTTGGGTTAAGCTTGGAAGGCTAGATTGTGAATTATGGTTAATGTGTGCATTATGTTAATTAAAGATATTATGATATTATAGTGGTTGATTGGTCAATTAAAAGTGTAAGGTTCGTGATGAGGGCACATGAGGTTTGCCATATTCCCTATGTGCGTGGTGCCAATAATTTGAGGTAACCGGGTGTTTGTATATACGTTATATGTTGATATATATATGCATGTCTCTGTTGATACCATGATATCATTATGTGTATGTGTATGGTTTTCTATATATCATGGCATGCACATGACTATACAAGATATTGATATATGATGACGATGAGTATGATTTTGTGTATGTGCATACGTGACTGTGGCATCTCCATTTGATTGTATGCTAGCATGACCATGATGATGATTGTGATGATGATTATATATTGTTAGAGTCATGTTAGCATGGCATAGACATCACCACCCCATGAGCATAGTGAGATATGGTGTATTGGGGGAATAGTGATGAGATAAGATATGATGATACATAATATGATGAAAGATCCCTGCTACTAAATCCTTTCCTTGGGAAAGTCAGGTGGTAATAGACTGTAATACAATATGATGATGATATAATTTTGTGATAGGGTGGAACATCTCTACCATTAAACCTTCTCCTATGGCTAGGAGAGCCAGGTGGTAGTGGATTGCACCTTCGCTAAATCACCACCGATTTGGGGTGGTACGGTGGAAGGAGAGCCATGGTCCAATCACTAGTGTGACCTTTGGCCGAGTGTACTAGTGTGAGGTGAGCTTGGTGATATCCCAGAATCGGTCTTCACCAACTATTAGAAGGGAATCACTTATTAATATGTCTTGTGATGAAACCAGCTTGTGGTTCTAACCATGTTTGAGGAAGACATGCATTGCATGACATCGATTACATATATGTGTGATATTGATGATATAGATATCTGTGTGGTTATCCCCAATTACTGAGAAATTGACTCACACCTTCTTCCATGACTAACCTTTTAGGTGAAAACTCTCGTACTAGTTTGGGGAAGATCAAGGAGTTGCTGGTCTTTCGTTCTCTAGGAATTTCATGTATAAGTGGTAGTTTGTAATAGAGTTTATGTAATATTGTGCCAAGTAAGTTGTATGTGTGTGTGCCCTGGGAATACAGAGATGTATGTGGTTATAGGGTTTAAGGGGGTCAATTCTCGGAGGAGAGGTTTCCTCGAGGAAAAACCTCCTTAGATAGGTTAGTTGAATCAAATAAGACCTATGTAAAAGGTCTTTGAGAGCCTAATTGCCTTCAGTAGCAAATGGAGGTGTTAAGTTGTGATTTTTGGCCAAAAAGTGGTTAAAATGATGTCGAGTGTCTAAAATCTCAACATGGAGATGGATTAAGATGAAACTGATATCTATGGTTAGATTTGGATGAGAGTGACCTGTAGGAGTTAGAATCAAGTCAATCAAAGTACGAAGTTATCCGCAATGAAAGTTCACCTTGGAGAGTTGTAAATTGCTGATATTGTATCAGCAAGGGGTACCATGACGCCAAATGCTTGGCTACAGTGCCACTCATTACTGCCTCTCTGAGGCTGTGGCTCCACTGTAGCTAGTTGCGACCCCATCCTTATTTTGGCAAAGTTGGAGTTTTTATTAGCTTAGCTTTTAAGGTTTTAAGGAGTTGTTTGTGGTGTTTGAAAGTAGGTTGCTACACCATTCATACCACGATATTGATATGTGTGTACATGGTTTTTCTATATTCGTGGCATGCATATGGCTAGACACTATAGTAGACGATGAGGATTATGATGATGCTTATGTATGATGATGGTTATATATATGATGAGGATGATTTGATGTAACAACCTACTCTTAAATACCTCCAGACTTAACCAAAATCTTTAAAAACCAACCAAACGTAACTCAAACATCTCAAAACAACTTCAGAATAGTGGAAACAAACCCAACAACATCAAAATCTGGGCTAGGGTTACGACCGCTATAGTACCACCATGGGTCTGGCCTTCCCCTACTTCTCCATAGTTACTAGACTATCTGGAGCCACGGCTTGCTTCCTAGCACCACAGCACCCCCTGCTGGTTTTCACACCAGCAAAAACTCAATAACGGGTCGAACTTCTGATACGCATAACTTTATGCTCTAACCTCCGATTGACTTGATTCTAACTCCTACAAGTCAATCTAGTCTCAATCTATCTATAGACACCAACTTCACCTCAATCCAACTCTATATGGAGATTCTGGACCCCTGACACTATTTTGGCCGCTTTTTGACCAAAGCTCACAACTCAACACTTCCATTTGCCATCAAAGGCAATTCAACCACTCGTGACCATTCACACAGGTCTAACACCACCCAAACAACTTGTTCAAAGAGGTTTCAGCTCAAAGGAACCCTTCCTTTGAGATTTGATCCCCTTGAACCCCAACTTGATAAAACAGGCTACAGGCCCTAAAATGCACAAACGAGGCCCAATTCCACCTTTCATCAAACATAACACATGCACACAATTCCACATATATAACCATACATACAACCATCCATAACAATCCTTATCCATGTCATACATTCATTACAAAACCTTCTATCCTACTTGGCATAAGATACATTTCCAACACACATATATACTACATAGACCAGGTATTCCCATATCCGATGCTACTCCCTCAACATCTCAGGACTAATACCAGAACTATCACCTGAAAGGTTTGTTCATGGGAGAGGGATGTGAGACAATGTCTCAATAACCGGAAACAACCACACACACATATATATACATATATCTCATACAATTCATAGACGCAATCTAAAAAGAATGGAATGCATGTCTCCCTCGTAGGGATCCCATCCTTATCCTCCATAACATATATATTATCATATTTTATATCGTCATCACATCATCACCACCCAATCCGCCATATCTCATAATCTCACAATGCCGTGTGGTGATGCTCATGTATCATCATATAATAATCATCATGATCTCAATATCATGCTATGCATCATGCCATATCATATCAATATCATCATCTCTAATCATCATAGTCATCAAAATCATCATCTAGCTGTGTGCATACCATGATATATAGAAAACAGTACATACAAGCACATCTATATCGTAGTATGAAAGAAACATGCATATATACATAAATATACGTACCATCATACAATATAAATAATACAATACAATACAAACAAACACCCGGTTACCTCAAGTGTCAATACCACTCACGTGGATTCCATGAACTTCTCGAGTTGTCCAATACGCTTGAACCCCTCTCAGGCTACCAAACAAGCTTCACAATATCGCAATTCCTCAATTAACACAATATACCATTTAACCAAAACCACAATTCAACCACTTTAGGCCTAACCCAAGGTTCCAACACCCTTTTCATGCATCAATAAGCTCCTAGAAACCATTCAAACACTACACAACCATATACACTTTGGATCCTTAAGAGCCCTAACCTGAAACAACCTAGGGTTAAGCTTAAATTATGCATAAACCCATCAAAACTCACATCTAAGCAACAAGAACACCAAAACACACTTCCTTAACACCATTTCATCCATTTCAATCGGTGGATTTTGGCCCAAACTGAAAATCCCAACTTATAACCAAAAAATCCCAAGTTCAATCGAAGAAAATGGAGAGAGAAGAGTAGAAATCACTTACCAACTTGAATCCAGGCTCTTGGGCATTGGAAAACACTCCCATTGGCCGAAATCTTCAAACCCTAGCAAAGCTCCCTTATTTTTCCTCAGTTTCTCCTTCGTTAATTTGACTGAAATGATCCGAATTTAAATAAAAATCTCAATTCTTGCCACGGCTTTGAGAAAGTTCGCCATGGCATCAGTGCTTCCAACCGGAAACCTCATTCTGGAGCTCTTCTCGCCACGGAGGCCCTACTCTAAGCCACGACATGAAGCTCAATTTTCCTCCACTTGAGCCTTCCTCCGTCCTATTTCCTCCAGTTCTGAACACAATGCCAAGAAAGATGTCATGAAGGGTGTTACACAATCTCGTCCTATTCTAATTATGATGATATATGATTAGGAAGGATAAGAATGAGATCCCTGCAGCTAAATCGCCTTCTATGGTCACGAAGGAAAGATGAGCAGTAGAGTGCACCTTCCTTAAAATGCTGCTAATTCGTGGTGGGAAAGAGGAAAGAGAACCACGATCCGAACATTAGTGTTATCTTTGGCCTGGTGTACTAGTGGGAAGTGAGCTTGGTGATGTCTCAAAATTAGTCTTCACATACTGTTGAACAGGAATCACCTATACAAAATGTCATGTTATGACATTAGCTCATGGTTCTAGCTGTGTGGAGGGAGACATGCATTCATTTCACATTGCATTCATGAGATTATATGAAATACATGTATATATGTGTGTAGTTGTTCCCGGTTACTAAGACTCTGTCTCATACCTCATTTCGCATGTACTAACCCTTTCAGATGACTGTTCTGGTACTAGTCTAGAGAAGACAAGAGAGTAGTATTAGACGTGGAAATAGTCTATGTAGTGTATGTGTGTATGGTTATGTATTTGTGCCAAATAGGATAGAGTTCCTGTAATTAACTTGGAGAATATGATAATTGTAATATGGATGTATGTTATGTATGTGATGATGGTGTTTGACATGGAATCATGTTAGATGTGATGCATGAATAGTTTGAGTGTAGAAGTGTCCATATAGTAGTGTTTGAGAGCCCAAAGGTGGTATTGAGCCTTGTTAGAGTGTTTTGGGGCAAGTAGCCCATTTTGTCAATTATAGTTCAATGGGGTCAAATCTCAGAGGAGAGGTTCCTTTGAGATGAAATCTCTTTGGACAAGTTGGTTAAGTGATTTAGGATCTGTGTGAAGGGTCCCAAATGGTCAAATTGCCTTTAGTGGCAATTGGAGCGAGTTAATAGTGAGTTTTAGTCAAAAAATGGTCAAAATGGTGTTGGATATCCAAAATCTCCATATGGAGATAAATTAAAGTGAAATTGGCGTCTATGGGTAGATTGGGACGACATTGACTTGTAGGAGTTGGAATCGGGTCAATTAGATGTCGGATCAAGGAGTTATCCGTGTCTGAAGTTCACCCCGGAGTTTGAAATTTGTTGATATGAAAATCAGTAGGGGGCGCCGAGGCGCCAGTAGAGGCAGTAGTGAGTGAGAAATAGGGGAGAGCTAAAGTTGTGGTAGTACTGTAATGGCCACGGCCCCAGCCCAATTTCTAGCATTTTCTAGTTTTCTTCCGCTGCTATGATGTTTGAAAGGTGTATTTGAGATATTTTGGGTTATGTTTGGTTGATTTTTAAAGTATTAGGTCAAGTCAGGAGGTAGTTGGAGTATAAGGTGTTACACCGGTGGCAAGTGATTCACCGGAGAAATTACCAGAAACTCACCAACCACCATGGTGTTCACTAGGAAACTCGCCGAAAAGCAAAATTACAAGTGTGAACTAAAACTTTATGAAATCTATAGTTTCATATCACTAGCAGAATTTTTACACCCTGCACATGAAAGTTTACATATTGAAGCTGAATTTTTTTGGTAAATCTTTTGTTCAAAAAATTCCATACGAAACACGTAAAATTACAAGTGTAAATTAAAAATTTATGAAACATATGATTTCCAATTACCATTTGAAATTTTATATCTTGCACCTAAAATTTTACATGTTGGAATTAAATTCTTTTTCTATGAACTTTCAGTTGAAAACATTCCATGCGAGACACGTAAAGTTATAAGTGTGAGCTAAAACTTAATAAAGTCCATGATTGCCAATCACCAACTAAATTTTTGCACTTTGCACCTAAAATTTTATATGCTGGAGCCGAATTTTTTTGTGATCTTTTAGTTGAAAAAATTAAATGCAAGACATGTAAAATTACAAGTGTGTACTGTGTTAGTTAGGCTGGCTTCCCAAGAGGGGGGTGAATTGGGTAGACTAGAAATTTTCTGCACAAAGTGAAAATGATGAAGAAAGCAAGGTATAATGAAAAACAGAGTATAAAGCAATAAGCTAAAAGAGAAGAGATAGGGAGAAGAAAAACTCATATATTTATCCTGGTTCGGTCTCTCCACTTGACCTACGTCTAGTCCTCAAGTCACCACTTGAGATTTTTCACTATACTGCAAGAATTCAAGGGCTTCTTGCAAATGCCACAGTACAATGTGTATGCTCTGTTTACTAGAGCTCACTCAATCACTCTTAGCACTTTCACTATGTGCTTTACAATCCCTTGTGATATATCCTCACAAGTAAATCTATCTTCCAGATGAAGATTAGATTGTTTACAAAGTGAAACTCTCTTGAATAAAGTGAATATGAAAGTTGAAGTGCAAGTATTGAAGTAAGAGGGTAAAAGTCCTTGAGTAGAAGATTTGGCAGAATTTCAGTATATACAAAGTTTGATTCGTTACCCACAACTTCAAATTATGTTCTATTTATAGATTTAGGTCTCAAATGTCTGTTCGAGACAAAATCTATCCGTTGGAGAAGTTATCCAACGGTTACTCTGAAAAACTATCAATTAACCAACCGCATTTAATGCTTCTGACATATTGAAATTTGAATTTTGGTTGGTCAACAGACGAATTTCAAAGGAACCGAAGATTAAAGCTTCCAACGTTGAAATACTGAAGTTCGTCTGTTCATGAAGTGAAATTCGAATTTTGAAACTTAGAAAATGTTTCCATGTTGTGACATACGAATTTTCAAGAGAAAAGTTTTTCTGTTAAGTGTGAACAGTGTTTTCAATTTGCTACAGTGCCCTCGAAATTCAAATTTTCAAAGAGTGAAGTTCGTCTGTCAGAGAGACCTCTTTCCAGACTTACTTCAACATTTGAATTTGTAAATACTGTCCTTCGTATGTCATCATGTCATTTTAACAGACTCACAACTTTAGCTTCTGAAATTTGAATTTCCATGTTCAAAGTTCGTCTGTCAGTGAGCAATTTTTAAACTTAATATGATCTTGATTTCATATGAACTTTAACATTGTTTCAGACAAATTTCTTCAGTTTTCATGAATTTCATTTTGTCTGACATTCGAATGTTCAAAACCTGAAGTTCGTCTGTTACTCAACAGCTTCTTTCAGATGCTTATGAAAATTCGAATTTTGAATAATCAAAGTTCATCTGTTAGAGAGGCATCTCTTCAGACTTACTCAGTTTTAGCTCGAAATTCCAATTTTCAAAGCCAAAGTTCGAATTTCCCATATGACAGTTCAATGTAAACTTTTAAAACTTCGTCTGTTGGTAGGTATTTTTCAAATATTTCATAATTTAACATAAAATCAAGGTTTTAAAACGTTTTTCCACCAAATCAAAGTCTTTTACCCATAACAAAAGATCCTACAACAATCCTAGCAATGATTACTCAGATTTTCTTCACTTGAGACACTTTGAGCTCCTTTGATTTCTTCACTCCAAGCTTCTTCAATGTTGGTTTGGAATCATCAAAACTTCTTGATTCAACATACTGAAACTTTATGAAACCCATGATTTCCAATCTCTAGCTAAATTTTTACACCTTGCATTTGAAATTTTACATGTTGGAGCTGATACTTTTTTATGAACTTTCAGTTGAAAAAATGCAATGTAGGACATGCAAATTTGCAAGTGTTATGAAACCCATGATTTCTAATCACGAGCTGAATTTTTACACCATACACCTAAAATTTCACATCCTATATAGCTGATTTTTTTTTGTGAACTTTCGGTTGAAAAAATTCCATGCAAGACATGTAAAATTACAAGTGTAAGCTAAAACTTTATGAAAGCCTTGATTTCCAATTTCCAGCTAAATTTTTACACCTTACACCTGAAGTTTTGCATGCTGGAGCTAAATTTTTTAGTGAATTTTTAGATGAAAAAATTTTGTGTAAGACATGTAAAATTACAAGTGTGAGCTAAAAATTTATGAAACACATGATTTCCAATCACTGGCTGAATTTTTACATCTTGCACATGAAATTTTACATGCTGCAACTGAATTTTTTTGGCAAATTTTCAGTTGAAAAAGTTTTATGCTGGACATGTAAAATTACAAGCGTGAGCTGAAACTTTATGAAACTCATGATTTCCAATCACCAGCTGAATTTCTATACCTTGCACTTGAAATTTTACATGGTGGAGCTGAATTTTTTTGGATATGTTTCAGTTGAAAAAATTCCATACAGAACATATAAAATTACATGTGTAAGTTCAAATTTTATGAAACCCATATTTTTCAATCCTCAGCTAAATTTTTACACATTGCACCTGAACTTTTTATGTTGCAGCTGAATTTTTTTGGGCGAATTTTCAATTGAAAAAATTCTATATGGGACATGTAAAATTATAAGTGTGAGTTTCAACTAAGTCAATATTAGATGGCAAGTACCTATGGACTAGTGCAAGATAGAAATGAGGTTTATCGTGCAGCATAATACTAAGTTAATACAATATTGCCCACTCAAACCAATTAGATTCATCCGTTTTATGTCTTTTCAGAAGATAAGATGTAACAGTTTATTGAGAGCCATATTCCAATCAAGATGGAAAATTTTTGCTTGCATTTTATTTCCTCTTGCTAGACAAGAATTTGAATGATCTATACTCCTTTTAAATTTTATGATTCCTTGCCTAGATCTTGCTTTCGTAATTACTTGGTCCTGGAATTTTACTCAAGAATTAGGAACTCTATGCTATTGTTTTCATTACTTGATATCTTGATTTGTTCACAAGGTATTATTCGTTCTACAACACCGTAATGAAGCTACTTTTCATTGGAACTTCAACTGGCATGCATATTTTGGTACATGAGGTACTATAAAGTCGTGAAGCAGACATACAACAAGGATCAAGATACTTTCAGGCACTATTTTCTTATTCTGATATACTTCTTATTGGTCATCTTGATCCCCCTTGAGTTTACTATAATAAAGGTTAGAATTTATTTTACATTGTTTCCCTTTATATATGCATCAAATAGGTTTACTTGAATTACTATAATTATAACATATAGCTAATTTTACAAAACCTACCTAGGAATTTATAATGAGTTAGCTGGAATTGGTATGTAGATACTAGAATTCAACCATAAAGTATATATGATCTTGTGCTTTAGAGTCATAAAAAGCAACTAAATGAGGTTGATGGAGGTTGTGGTGCTCAAGCTTGGCAAACTTCAACAAGTCACTATACATTTAGAAAAATGTTTATTAAGTTTTGGGCTAATAATCATGGTTTAGTGTCTTTATCTGTAAATGATCACATTTAAAGGTTGTTTGAGTTCCCTTCTCCTTAGTCTTCCATAAAAGGTTTTGGGTGAAAAAGGCATTATGACTTTGTGTAATGATGAAACCCAATGTTAAGACATGTATTCCATTAGAATGTCAGATGAAACTAACTACTGCATCATTTCTAGTGAATCCCTAAGTTCCTCTGTAAAAGAATCAAAATGTTGTCCCAGAGGCAACAAATATATGATATGAATGAACTTTTATTATTTGCTCAAACTACAGAATATGGCACAAAATGCGCTATCTATCTGGTTGTCCTCAAATCCAGTGCATTGCTCTAAGAACTTTTTTCTTTCAGGTATTTTGTATTATTGTATAGCTTTGATATGTTTTGTGTATCAACCTACTCCTAAACACCTCCAGACTTGACCAAAAACTTCAAAATCCGACCAAACGCAACCCAAACGTCTCACAAATACTTCTTAAAACTTCAAACAGTAGAAACAAACCAAACAGCACTAGAATCTAGGCTGGGGCCGTGCCGGCTCCAGACCTCCCTTGTTTCATACCCGCTATTTGACTCTCTGGCACCAAGGCACCCTATGCTGGTTTTCCATACTAGCAAAATTTAACAATGGGGCTAACTTCCAATGTATATAACTTTATGCTCCGACCTCTGATTGACTTGATTCCAACCCCTATAAGTCAATCTAGTCCCAAACTAGCTATAGACACCAACTTTACCTCCAATCCAACTCCGTGTGGAGATTTTGGATACCTGATTCTGTTTTGGCCACTTTTTGACCAAAACTCACAACTCACAACTCCCATTTGCCACCCATGGCAATTCAACCACTTGGGACCATTCACACAGGTCCAAAATAACTTTACCAACTTGTCCAAAGAGGTTTCATCTCAAAGGAACCACTCCTTTGAGATTTGACCCCTTTTAACCCCATTTGACAAACTAGGCTACCTGCCCCAAAACACACTACCAAGGCCCAATTCCACCTTTGGGCTTACAAACACTACCACACTGATTCCTCAACACCCCGAATCATGCATATACTACCATCCAGCATACATAGCACATACAACATAATTCCACAAACAAAACCATCCCTACAATGTTATACATCCATTACAAGACATTCTATCCTACTTGGCACAAGTTACATTATACAATAAACATAAACTGCATAGACCTAATATTCTCACGTCTGATGCTACTCCCTCATCTTCTCTAGACTAGTGTCAGAACCGTCACCTAAAAGGTTAGTTCATGGGAGAAGGGTGTAAGACAATGTCTCAGTAACCGGGAATAACCATACACATATATAACTCATACAACTCATGAATGCATTATGAAATGAATGGAATGCATGTCTCTCTCACACACAGCTAGAACCACGGGCTATCGTCATAACATGACATTTCATATAGGTAATTCTCTTCAAACAATCAGTGAAGACTGATTCTGGGACATCACCAAGCTTACCTTACACTAATGCAACCTGGCCAAAGGCTACACTAGTGCTCGGACCGTGGCTCTCCTTCCCCTGGATCATTCCAAATTGGTGGTGATTTAGGAAAGGCGCAGTCCACTGCCGCCTAGCTCCCCTGGCCATAAGGGAGGATTTAGAGACAGGGATCTCATCCTTATCCTTCCTAATCATATCTCATATCATCATATTTCATATCATCATATATCATATCGTCATCAACACACAATCAGCCATATATTGCAAATCTCACAATGCCATATGTTGATGCTCATGTATCGTCATATAAATCATCATCATGTCACAATATCATGTATGCATCATGTTATATCATGTCGATATCATCATCTCTAATCATTATCATCATCATCATCATCTAGCTATGTGCATACCACGATATATAGAAAATAGTAGACATAAACACATTTATATTGTGGTATGAAAGAAACATGCATATATACACAAATATACATACTATCTTACCATACATACAATATAATACGAACAAACACCTGGTTACCTCAAGTGTCAATATCACACACGCGGATTCCGCAAACTTCTCAAGTTGTCCAACACGCTTAAAACCCTCTCGGTTAACCAAACAACCTTGACAACACCAAAATACCTCAATTAACACAATATGCCATTTAAACAAACACCACAATTCAACTACTTTAGGCTTAACCCAAGGTTCCAACACCCCTTTCATGTATCATTAAGCTCCTAGGAATCATTCAAGCACCAAACAATATCATACACTTTTGATTCCCAAGAGTCCTAACAAAAAATAATCTAGGGTTAAGCTCAAATTATACATACATCCTTCAAAACTTGAACCCAAGCAACAAGAACATCAAAACACACTTCCTTAACTTTATTACATCTATTGCAATCAGTGGATTTCAGCTCAAACTAGAAATCCCAACATATAACCTAAAAGCCCCAAGTTCAATCAAAGAAAATGGAGAAAGAGAAGTAGGGATGACTTACTAACGTGAATCCAAGCTTTCAAGGTCCAAAAATCACTTCCCAAGGCCGAATCTCACAAGCTCTAGCACAGCTCCTCTGTTCTTCTCCATCACTCCCCTTGGTTTCTTTTTTTCTGTTCATCCGAAATGTTCCTGATTTAAACTAGAAACCCAACTCTCCCTACGGTTTTAGGGCAGCTCGCCATGGCTCCACCATGTTTCAGCCAGAAAATGCCACTGGACTTGCTCTCACTGTGGTGGCCCTGCTTAAGCCATGGTATGGAGCTCAATTTTCCTCCACTTGAGACTTCCTTCGTCCCGTTTCCTCCGGTTCTGCATACAATACCAAAACAATGTCATAAGGGGTGTTACATTTTGATTTTAATTTCTGATAAAAACCTATTTTTCTTTTGGGTAGGTATTGTGGACATTTTCATTATATCTTGAAGCAGTAGCCATTCTACCACAATTTGTATTACTGTAAAGGTCAAGAAATATTGACAATATCACTGGAAACTATGTGTTCTTGCTTGGATATGTGATGTCTTCTTAATCCTTATCAGTTGGCTTAGCTGAAAATGCTGGATTCTACATGAGAAAACATAATTATGAAAAGATTCTCAGTGGTGAATATCTATTATATACATAAGTAAAACGTCTATCATAGTGGCTAACCTAGCTAAGAATACAACTCTGCCTTTCCAGTGATAGTCTAAGTACCATGGGTTCTGATTTTAACAAGGTTAGGAAGGTTGAACTTATGATGGTTATAAGGTTTTAATTTAAGTGAGATGATTTGATGTGACCTGAACCATCATTTCCTTGGTTTTTTAGACAATTCTTTGTTTAAAATCAATGTATTTTCTCCATGCTTTTATGTCTTAAATAAAATATTGTATAAATTAAATGCATTTGATCCTTCTATCAATATATATATATTCTTGTACTATGTGCTTTAATTTTGAATTTAACAAACATAACTTCATGATATGATATATGTGAATCACATTACTATGTGTAAAAACAAAGGCACCTAATGTACAGGCTTGAATGCTTGTCAATGAAATGAATTTAATTACGATGACGAGTTACTGGATTTACACAAGTGTTGTTTGACTTTGAGATGCAAGAAGACATTAAGATCTTGAAATGAAGATCCTATAGTTTCAATTAAGGCTTTTTGACTCTGTTTTCTCATTTAGGTGAATTGTCCCTTACAACATGGTCTCATTATGCCTATACCCTACATATATTTTCTAATATCTTAGCATATTCCTTACAAGATGGTATCCTAACATGGTCTCATAAGGCATATACCCTATATATATTTTTTAATGAATTAGCATATTCAAGTATCCTAACATTGCACTTGAGTTTTTTTTTTTTGTCTTTTTTGCCAACAACATTGCACTTGAGTTAAACAGTGAAATGGTAACCTCATTCCAATGTCATGCCATGTTACTTTGAATAAGCATTATTTATGAATTTCTTTTTTTTCCTTTTTTTTTACCATCTATGCAAGAGTTTTATATGTAGCCGAGGACAATGACACACTTTTACACACAGCTACACACATTTTGTAATTTGTATTTGAGCTAGAGGACTTTTTATTTTTCGAAGAATCTGAAGAGTCTGTATAGCCGTTTTGATTTCATTACATTATGAAATCTTTTATTTGCTCAAGCTTCATATATTATCTTAGAGCATCAACATATTTTTTATGCTTGACTTGAATTAAAGTCTTAAAAATGCATTGTTTAGAATGACACCTACCTTACCTTCTTCATCTCCTTCCTTTTCTCTGAAGTTATTGGATGTAAGTAATGGCGTATTTTGGTTTATCTCCTTGCAGTGCATACCGAGCTTTGTACATCATCAATTGGATTTATCGCTACTTCACTAGGATTAACAAAATTCGATGGATACGTAAGTATGACCAATTTTTTCCCCTTAAGTTATCAAGTGTATAACTTTATTTGCCATTACAGCTGATGATGAGTTTTTTGAACACCAAATGCAGCTTGGGTATCAAGACTAGTTCAGACTACTCTTTATGCAGACTTTTTCTACTACGACATGAAGAGGTAGCTTGATCCCTTACCTCATTTATCTGGTGTCCCTTAATCCTTATTTTGACTTTTATCATCCATCTAAACTTTATGTTTGAAATCAATGTAAACTTCTTGAATTTTGCTTAAATTACATTGACTTCTCAATGAGATTCTTCTGTTCTTCCTCTATTATGCTCTGCAACTCATCCACTTGCAATGAAATAAGTAGTAGAAGAAATATATCAGCAACGATTTTCTTACTGAGCATAAAATCTAATCCAAGGGCAGTGAACAGAATGCAGGATAACAAGTACTAAAGATACAGAAGTAAAAAAAATGCAACAAAGTATTGTCAACTTCACTCAACCACAAAGCCTCACTATTTTCAAGAAATGAGGTTTGATTATGAGACATGAGATGCAAGGAGTTAACAACAAGGTAGTGTTGTTCAAATAAATATAATAATCCTAAAAATTTTGCAGTGATCTTAGAAAGGCACCAGGATATTCTCCTAATCTAAAAATAAACTGAGTGAAATAAAATTTAGGACATGACCTGTGAATACCCCATTTTGTCCGGTCTTTATACAAAAAAAAAAGGTAAAAAATGTTTAATTAAAAATTGATGCAAATTTTCTTAAAAAACAAAATAATATAAATAATATAAAAAAATATAATAAAAGCTAAAAAATTAATTCAATTGAAGTTTTTTTAATTTGAGTACAAATCCTCCAACGGGATCTTGGGGGAGAAGAAAAATAAAAAACAAAAACATTAAAATATATATATAATAAAAATAGTAAAAATTAAAAAAATTTTACGAAGAAAAAAGTATTAATTTATTTGAAAAAAAGAGGGAAAAAAGGGGTTGAAACGCTGTGTTTCAGCCTTAAGTAGCCTGAGTCCTAAAATTAGGGCTCAAGCACATGAGACTGAGAGAGGGAGGCCAAAAGCATTCTGAGCAGGACCAGAGCAGCCGCGGGTGAAGGAAAAAGGGGAGCCGAACACAGAGGGCAAAGAGATGGAGAGAAAAAGCAGACAGGGTGGAGGCGTACATGAAAGGAAAAAACAGGGGGAGCACCCGAGAGAGTTAAAGACGGAGGAGAGAAAAACCTAGGGGACCAAAGGAACCCGAAAAGAAAAGGAGGAGGAGGGATCCTCTCACTCAACAGAGGGGGTGACCTCCATCAGTCAGTCTCATCTCTTTATCCGGTGGTGACCCTTACTGCCTTCTGGATTGGACAGCATCTTCGATTATCGGTCACTTTCTCATCTCTCCACTGGACAGCATCTTCACCCATCGGCCTCTAGAGCAAGCCTTTGAGTTTGAGCTTCAAGCCTTCAACTCTTCCAACCTTCACCGTCATCATCACTTGCAGAGTACCAACTTTGGTCCATAGGGAAAATCCATGAAGTGATTATCTTGTGTTACTGCTGCTGCATTGAGATTGAGACAGAGGAGGCATGAAACTAGATAGAGAAAAAGGGGAAGGCCCGAGAAATCAAGGGAGGCAACATTGGAGCAATCGAAGGGAGCCCGAGTGAGAATGACAGAACGAGACAGGGCTCCTGAGACCCTCTAGAGGTAGTAGTTTCATATCCTTCTCTTCGCCCTTTTGATCTTTCTTACTGTATTAATACATTCTTCGATTTTGGTCTCTCCTTTTGCTGCTTGTTCTGGCTTTGATTTCTGCATTGGATGATGGGTATATGAGCTTAGTAATTAAAAACCTTCATATTTGAGTATAATGAATCATCTCACGGGTTTGGGGTAACTCATATTAGTTGATTTGGACAACAAATTTCTTTGAACTTGGACATGGAAGGACGTAGGTGTTTAAATCCACTGATTGTGCAGATCTGTAATTGAAATTTCACACTATTGATTTTCTTACGGACTGCTTATGTGCTTCAAACTCTGACTTTCAAATGAAGCTCGGTGTTGCCTTCAAGTTCTCACATTTGATGTTCACGATAGAATGATGAATTAACTCCTGTAGTCATCTTTAAAGTTTGCCTTCTAGGTATATGCTAAAATGCTTGTGAGAGTTTATTTGATCAGAGGAGGATGCTTTCCATGTATTTAGCCTGTCCCGCATTGTTCAAGTCCTTATCATTCTTACTGGGATTTGAGAATGTGGATATGAACCAGATTTTTGTGTCCCTATCCCATAAAGATCTAAATGGAACCCTTAATTGCATTTTGTGCCTAGAGGCTCACGAGGGTATATCATATCGCTTTGGACTGGCGTGATGTTGAGGACAAATGTTTTGGGGGTAGAATAGTTGATAACTGTAATACTTTGTTGTGAAAGTTTTGCTTGCTCCTTGTATTGGGATTAGAATGATGTCATGAATATAAAAGTTATGATTTACATTCTACAACTGATCACATAACCATTTTTAATAATCCAAAAACCCCAACTTCATTGTTGCATGTGTTCATTTTGTTTTGAGTACCTTGAATGATCATCTTAGCATATATAAAAAAAAAGAAAAAGATCCAATTCCATTGATATATGGGTATTTTGAAACGTTTGAGATAATTGTTTACATAGAGGGTTTCAAGAGCGATGAATGGCCCTTTTGAAAATACAGCTCACTGAACTTTATCAGTCAAAGCCATATTCTCATCTTACTAATATGAAGCATTCACTTGAATGCAATTGTGGGGCTTGTATCAAGTCTATATGCAAGGTAGGTCGGCTCATTTGAGTCCAAATAACAAGGGTAACCCAGCTAGATTGCATGACTGTGAGGCATCATGGTTACAATTAGTTTGCTAATGTATTTGAACAAAGATTTGGGGTATTTTATGATAGTTTATTGATGGAAGTTTTGAGTTGGAAATTGATTCATGTCTTCTTATTTTCTTTTGAGCACCATGGGAGCGTGAAATCAAGCTTGAAAAGGGTGAGTCGTCCTCATCAAGGCAAGGGAGGAACACCAAGGCAAACATGGGAGCATCAAGCCCAACATGAAAAATGGAAGCTATCAACTTCGAGACAAAAGGGAAGACATGAGAGTTTGCATCTCATCATCTTATGTTTGTGTCTAAGTTATCTGAGTTTGCACAGTAATACACACCATCACAGAATCATACATGTTTGTAAATATTGGGCATAATATATGTTTTTGTTTGCTTTTAAAAATTGGTCACGAAGGTTTTAGAACTTTAGCAGACCCCTAAAACAATCGCACCGTGTGAGCCTACGGGGCTGCACGAGTGTATTACGAAGGCACACTTATAATAGGTCCCAATGACCTTTCCATTCAAAATTTTATTTTCTCATAAAAAAATAAAATAATAAATAAAATAAAAAATAATAAAATGAATAATAGAAATAATGGATTTAAATAACTACACCATGTGAGTTTTTGGAACCCGCGTAGCTATGTAAGTTTATTAAGTTATCACGTGAGATTGTGAATCCACATAGATATATCAGTTAAATAACATTTTTTTGAGAAAACAATTATATTTCAAAAATAATAAATATATAAATTAATAAATAAATAAATTTTGATAAAATGACAAGTTTCTTTTCAATTTATTTTAAATGTATAATAAAATAATTATCTCAAAATGAGAGAATAATAGTATCTTCAAATTTTTTACTTTACCTATGTGATAAAACCCTTATACCGCGAAGTTTAAAACTTTCGCAGGTTATTAAGAAATCGATCTATCAGGCACGACTGCGAGTTTGCAACAGGTAGTTCGGTTTTCATTTTCTTTTAAAGGAAAAATTCCCAAAAGCACATAAATATATCGTTTTAAAAAAAATCAAAAATAAAGGAAATATTTTCAAAACAAAATAAAATAACAGTAAGTAGTGAGGTTAAATTATCTTTTGCAAATTAAAACACACCAACTCAATCTCAAAAAATTGTTTTGTTTGTAAAAAGATAAATTATTCTCAATTAGTTTTCTCTTATTACAAAAATTATAATAAAAAATATCCACCAACTGACACGCATTTTTAGGCCTGATCTACTTGGACTTTGTTCCCCATCGCGGGATACGTAGGTCTCAGGCTCTGATCCTGGATCAAGCCCGCCTTTGTAAATAAATAAATATTTTCCTATTTATTTTCTTAAATTCCTTTTCCTCTTTTTTTCCTAAATCTCCTTAATTTCTAATTTAATTGATTTTCCTTATTCTATTTTTCAAATTTCTCAAATTTTCTTAAATTCTTCTCTACCCTTATTCTCGCATGTAAATGATAAAAGGAAAACCAAAATATTTTTAAAGTCATATTAATTTGCACAATCAACGTAAGGTAACCATTCCTAGGGACGGGTGTTGTGGAGTGTCTAACACCTTCCCCACACACAATTGACTCCCGAATCCAACTTTGATTACGCAGACCATCTTTTCCTCTTTAATTCGGTTTCCCAAGGTTTTCCTTCAAAATTGTGGTGGCGACTCCTCACAAGTCAGTTTTCATCAGAAAATCCGATTTGTTCTTCTTTTTTCCTTTCATCGCATTTTTCCGGGTGCGACATGACCAAACACCAAATGCTTATTTCACTGTAACAAAGAACACAACAAACATTGACAGGGACAAAAAATAATAATGACAACAACATAACCATCACACAAAATAACATGTGCTGGCTGCCACATACCAAGTATCAGATGCTCTCATCCTTTCTGAAATGAGTAGACTCCTCCCCATTCCCAATATAGGAGTCATAGAATTGGCAAATTAGGAGTGTATAGCCATATTTTGTTAATCTATTACTGAAAGAACAAGCTGCTCTTTCTCTCCCTTAATTCAAGCAACTTATGTCATTGAAGTTGGGTTTATGTTGATTATTTAATTCAATTTCTGACAACAAAAAGTATTGAAGAATGTTTTTATACCATATAATCAAATGCCCTAAAATTAAGTGATTTGGTGTGTAGCTAGGCAGGCATTTAATTGGTGGCAAAGGCCTGGAATTGAATGTCTTTGAATACAAGTAGGAATTAGAATGACAACAATATGTACAACATGGTTTATTTCCCCTTTCAATCATGGTGTTTTTTAGTATAATGAACTTGGATGCCTGATTTCATTTATTTCTAAATTCTAAATGCATGAATGTCAATTTGATTTCCTTAGTGGCTTAGGACACGTGCATAAGTAGAAGATTAGAAGCTTATTATTGCAAGTAAGATCATCATAATCATGACATTCAGTATCATCTTTGCTTGTAGAGTGTCACTTACCTACCTATAATTTTCATAATTTTTCTTTTTCTTTTATTTAGTAAAATCTATTTGGCATGCTTAGATATATAATCTGTGGCATCTTCTTGGAGAATCCATTCTGAATACTAGTTTGTTTCCTTTAACTAAATTCCAAAATAAATTTTTATCTGTGGTTTTTGCTTAGGTTGATTACAGTTTATTTTAGCTTGGAATCTTCCTCTGCAGGGACATTTGGGAAAGAAGTCTAGCAATTTGAGGGTAAAATAAGATTTATCTTTTACTCCATTGAAGTAAATACTTTTTAGCTAAAAGATTCAGCAAACTGCAACTTTTTCTGATTGAATTTTCTTATCATTTCAATGCAATATAGGAATATCTTTTTTTTTATTTTTATTTACTTTCAATTTCGTATAGTTTATTGCTTTTCTGGAAACTCTGTTAAGTTTTATCATTGCTGATTTATGACGGATTTATGTTGGTGAAATTTCATGCAAGCCTGTCTAACTAAATTGAGGCTACTTTGCCTTCGTACTAATCTATCATCAGCTGAAACCAGGAGATTGACCTGAATTTTCAAATATTTAACTAATGTCTGCTAGAAAACCTTCATTGTCACATCTCCTACTCACTAACGTTTCTTGCATGAGAAATGCTCAACAAATTCTTCATCATGTGAATGTCTCCCTTCATGATGGTAGTGCGCTTGTGTTAACGGGCTCAAATGGCTTAGGTAAAACAACTTTTCCTGCACATGTTAGCTGGATTTTCCCGTCCTTCTGCTAGTGAAATCCTTTGGAATGGGCATGACATCACACAATCTATAATATTTCAACAATATAAGCTTCAGCTCAACTGGCTTTCCCTCAAGGATGCCATTAAAGACCATTTTACTGTTCTTGACAATGTTCAATAGTTTGAAGTTCTTGAAGGCAAGCAAGGGAGGTCTAGGCTTGCACTTGAGTTTATGGGTTTTGGAAGATTAGCTAATGCAATGGCAGACCTCCATAGTCTTGAGAAGGGGAAGATGCACCCCTCAGCTTCTTGAAAATATATACAAATGTATAAGCCTTTACATTATGCACCCATTGATACTGTTATTTTGAATCCACTGGTTTCAAACCCCACTTAAAACCACAAAGATTTGAGAGATAGAGAGCAAAATGGATTTACGAGATAGAAAGCCAAAGCGGGATTTGAGATATTTGAGTGGTTGAATCAGCAAAATGGAGAGTAAAAAGAAGAAAAATGAAGAAACATACATGGTGAAGGTTAGAAAGAAAGCAAAACAGAGAGAGAGAGAGATGAAGCCAACATTGTAAGAGGAAGAAAGTGACGGCACGCAACGCGAGGGGTAAGCTGTGGTTAGGTTAAAACATAGGGCTTATATGAAAACTACTTTTATATTTATATTTATATTTATTTTAGGTTAAAATTGAGGGCTTCCATGAAAACTACTTTTATATTTATATTTATTTTATTTATTTCATATAATGTGTTTGTTATATGTTTAGGAAAAAATGTGTTCGTTATATGTTTTTGTGATGAAATTATTTATTTAATGATTATTTAAGTTTTCATATTTTTTTGTAATATCATTTATTTGTTATATTTTTATTTATCATATGTTTTATTTTAAGTCTTTGTTATATATCTTAGTAAAATTATTTATTTAATTTTTCATTGACTTTATATACTTTTTCAGTGAAACCATTCATTTTCTAAATCTATCTATCTAAATTATGATTATGGAGGTGTGATATTTTTAGCTATTTTAATTAATTAAATGTATTTTTGTTTATATTATAACTAAATAAAAAAATTGAAGAAAAAATTGTTATTTATTAAGAGTTAATTGTTGAGTGGTTTCATCAAATAAAATTATGTAGAAGACAATTACAATATATATATTTATTTAGTTATATATATTAGTATATATGAGAATATATATATATATATTAAATTTTTATGTGATTTTAACAATTCAGTGCATTCACTTAGCTTTACATGCCAATATTTTTTTTCCATTTACTATTTTTTTTTAAAAAAAAATACCACCCCATTGGATTAAGGTCCTAGGTCCGCCACTGAGCTAATGACACTACGCCAAAAATAACATTTCTTAGCGCTTAAAAGTTGGCGGTTATAGGGGAAAACATCAATAAAAATGATGCGGAGGCTTTTCTTGGCGGTTCTTCAAATAACCGCAAAGAAAAGTCAGACTTTTCTTTGCGGTTATTTAGAGAACCGCAAAGAAAAGCCCCCGCGTCATTTTTGTTGGCGGTTCTCCAAATAACCGCCAAGAAAAAGTCTGACATTTTCTTGGTGGTTATTTGGAGAACCGCCAACAAAAATGACGCGGGGGCTTTTCTTTGCGGTTCTCTAAATAACCGCAAAGAAAAGTCTGACTTTTCTTTGCGGTTATTTGAAGAACCACCAAGAAAAGTTTTTATAACTTTTTTAAAAAAAAAACATAAGGCACGGATCAGTAAGTAAGCCACGGATCAATATTTATAACCATTGATAAAAAAGATCTGACGGCCTTTCTTTCTTTTCATCTCTTTCCTTAACACATCTCTTTCTATATCCACTCATACATTTTCATGTCACGCATCAAACTCCATCACTTTCATATATTTGAATTTTTTCTCTCTCACACCTAATCACTTTCGTTCCCTCTCTTTCTCTCTCCACACCCAATCTCTTTCTTCTTTGATCTGTAAGCTCTCTCTCCCTTACATGTCTTCTTCCTCTTTCATCAGATTCAGATCGTCGTTCTTACTCTTTTAATCAAATTTTATCATTCTCTCATTTTCTATTTTCTTTTATTCTCTTCTCCCTCAGTCAAGATTTTGTACAAATCTCGAAGCATGGTCCACATCTCATCTTGGCACCAACAGATTATAAGCTTCTTCTTCATCGGTGATTTTGTCCACTGCCTTCTTCGTTGACTACAATGTCTGTGTCTACCTCCACCGACGGCTTCATCCTCTCTCATCTCATCTTGGCTTTGAAGCAAGAAAATGAATCTTGAAGATGGAAGAAATTTTAAAGCTTGTATTTTTTTATGACTTAAGGTATAAATATTGATTCTGTAGCAAAATTTTTTCTTCTTCTTTTTTATTTTGATTTTTTTGTTACGGTGTGGTTATGTAAAATTTCAATTTGATCTATCTATAATTTATGTTGTATATTTTTTTGACTTTTGGATAATTCTGAATTGCTTATTAAGGATGATTGTAGTTGTGATTACTTTTTTAAAAAAAATAAAATAAATTACCCTTTGTTGGCGGTTATTTCCCAAGAAAGATTATTTTTAATAAAAAATTTACCCTTTGTTGGCGGTTATTTCAAATAACCGCCAATAAAATCCTATTTTTGTTGGCGATTATTTCAAACAACCGCCAACAAAAGGTAAATATTTTATTAAAAAATATACCTTTTGTTGGCGGTTATTTGAAATAACCGCCAACAAAAGTCTATTTTTGTTGGCGGTTAATTACCGCCAACAAAAGTTACCTCTTATATCGGCGCTCAAATAGTTTGCGGTTTTAAACCGCCAATAAAGACCAAAATAACTGCAAAAAAATCTCATTTTTGGTGTAGTGTGAGAAGCCAAAGGTACTGTCAATGGGCCAGCGAAAAAGACTGCAAATTGCCAGATTGTTGGCAACCGATCGTCCGATTTGGTTGCTCAATGAGCCTTCAATTGCATTGGATGGTGAAGGGGTGAAGATACTTGAGTACATAATTGCAGAACCAACAATCTGCCCGGCGTTGATTGGATCTGGCATTTATTATCTACATTTTTTACACATGGATTGCCTACTTGTTTACTAGGACGTATTGTGTTGCTTAGTGATAGCGAAATCTGGGAATTTTTTTCTTAGCTTAGAGGAAAAATGTGTGTGGGCTAGCCTATTGTCTCTACAATCCACAAAATGATTTGAGGTAACCAATTTTACAGGATGATAAATTGATTGTGGTCTTTTACTTTAGGGTTAATTTTTCTCTTTGCTTAGAGGAAAAATGGGTGTGTGCGCTAATATGTAGTCTCTCCAATCCACAACAATGATTTGAGGTAACCAAGTTTTCAAGATGATAAATTGACTGATCTTTCACTTTAGGGTTTATTTTCCTTTTATAGTAAAGGAATCCTATCAATTGTTGTCTAACAGGCTATTTGAAGTCTTCCCTGAGAAATTGTTACTATGGAGTTTTAGAGATTTGAAAGAACAAGGCTAATATTTAGTTTTAGTTTCCTTTTGTGTTTGAGTGTTTTTGTTTCTCCGTTCTTTTTGGTCTTTCCTTTGGGCTTTTGAGCCTTCATTGTTTCACAAAAAAACAAAGTTGTTGCTCACAAATTTCAGGAAAATTATAGTTCTAAGCAAATTTTTAATTAATAATGAATATATATTTTATTATTAGTTGATTAGTTGATAATTAAAATTGTGAAATCTTGTTGGTTTTTATCTTTATTATTAAATAACATCTTTAAATTAATGAGGTGCATCTAATTTATAAACTTGTAAATATGAAAACTGTAACAATTATTTAGGTATCGTAATTAAATTGCAATTTTATAATTTATAAATGAGTACACAAATATTTACAACATAATATCGAAAATAATGTACTATTTGGATAAAATGCCACATAATCTCATTAATAGCATTATTTTTTTTTACCAATTAGATTTATGAGATTGATTAAAATCACCTAACATAAGTTGCAATTTAAAATCAATGTCTCTTACTACTTCTCACTGATATGGTTAATAGCATTAGATATAATTATATAAAATTTTAAACTAAAAAAATGTTGCATATGAACAGGAGTTATAAAATTTTAAATTAAAAAAAATTGTTACCAATGAACAGCAGTAACCTCCACTCTCTCTCTCTCTCTCTCTCTCTCTATACATATATATATTAAATATATATATTAATTTTGACTATTGGTATATTTGCATATAATGTATATAGGATTTTTTTCAATAACAAAATTAGTAATTGTCATAATCAATTCCAAAAAAAAAAGAAAAAACAAAGAACAAGTTACATGAGAGATGAGTAGTTTGTGTTTTTTTAAAAAAAAAACTTACTCTAAAATTATATGAAACAAGTAACTTAAAAAATTATAAACAAGTTAATAGCAATTTTGCCCAAAAAAAACTATTCATATTTACGAAACTGTGAATTTTCACTTCTATTTCCTTTTCCAACTATTTTTCAAATTTTTCTTTTAAGTTCACAGGGACATAGCTAGGGTGTGTGTTTGAGAACACTTATCAAACCTTTGTTTGGGGTTAAAATCAAGGTTGATGAAGATTTTGGTGTGTTTGGCAAATTTTTCCTTTTCCATTTGAGAATGATTTTTTATGCAAAACGGAGGTTTCAAAGAAGCATAATGATAGTTGCTTTTTCGTTCTCCTTCTCCATTTCTATCTGTATTTATTTTAAAATCAAATAAAAATGGATCAATAAAAATGAGAAAAATTAGGAAAATAAAATTTCCTTAAAATTCCTCTTATCTATTTACCAAAATATTCCCTCAAAATTTTAATTTTCATAGATCATGACCTGTAAATAAATGTTATATCAGATATACTTGATTACCAATTAAATAAATAAAAATTAAATTTTAGTTCAAGTAAATTAAATTAATTATGGGATAGATTTTAAACTCAATTTGAAGAAAAACTATGAATTTTATCAAAATCAATTTTCAAATAAATAATCTAAATATAAACACGTTAGTCCAAAACCAATATTTATCATAATTACGTTACAAAACCAATTTTTCTAAAACTCATTTTTAACCAACTGACAACCAAATGGACCCATAGTAGATCTACCAGTGCCAAAAGGAAATTAAAAAAAGATTATTCAAACATATAATATATTAAAATAAAAAAATTAAAAAAAATAAGAAACTTCTTTCCTGTCATACTTTTGCTATAAAAATTTCATTGCCTCTTGGGGCTAAATAAAAAAGTTGCACTATGAAAACGACGTCGTAAGTTATCAATTTTGTCACATACTCAATATTGATAAATAATAATTAATATCTGTATGTGTACTGTTTTTTTTTTAACATTTTTTTAATTCCGTGCATTATTTCAGATGTGTATCATCCCGTTCACGTGATGGGTTTCACTGAACTTTAACTATCAGGGGAATTAATTATTAATTCTTACCCCCAAAAAAAATTAATTATTAATTAATATTATTAATAATTAATCCCCAGATCTAACTAATTGGAAATGAAATACCGAATATAACCTCTATGTCTTTATGATTCTCTATAACAACAGAGACTAGAAAGCAAATTACGGTTGTATGAGGATGGCAGTCTCAGGGTGAAGAGGGTCTTTTGAGAGCTATTGCCCCTCCCTGATCTGCTGCTGATTCCAGTGATTCAGTTCATATCCATCGTCAAACAGCTCTCCCGACTTCGTTTTCGGTTCACACAACCTTTGTCTTCATCATCATCATCTTCTTTTTCTTCTTCTTCTGTTTATTGAGGCTGTGATGATGTTTATAGCTGTTGGACCAGACATTGAATGAAGATCCGGCGTCTTGGGGAGCCGATGCTGCGTCTGTCTGAAATGACCGTTCCGGTCTTCTTGACAGGATCATGATCTCGCGACCATACGCAGGCTCTTTTTCTTGTCTAACAAATGGTGAATCTGAGCCTTCCTGTTCAAACCATATACTACTGGCTAACTTTTTCTTATTTCTCGGTAAATTTTCCTTTTGTTTCCAACGGAATGAACTTTGCCTGCGTATCTGATAAGAATCTGTTGACCATTGGATCTTTTGTGGCATTTGGAAACTGGCATTATTAAACATTTATTGCCAGCTTTGAAATAGGAAGGGAGAACACGAAATAACTTGATAAAAATTTTTCAATTGTTAGCTTTGGCTTCTGTTAATTTCTTAATTTCTTCCTGTTTTAAGCTTTTTTTTATTTTGATAAATTATGTTAGCCTTTCTTCTTAGACTCCAATAGATTGAAAGTACTCGGTGCCACTTCAATGACCTTTAGTCATTAAGTTGTGACCTCGGTGGGCTATGTCATTGTTCGCCAATGCTTTCCTAGAGCTTTCCCATCACAATGTGACCGGGACTGGCTGAGATCATTGAATATATAAATGTTTATAAGATATTTTTCCTCCAAAAGATGATAAAATTTGAGCCTAATATTTGCAGCATAAGAGTATTTGTGATCATCTGTGGTGTTGGAGCTAAATATCAATCAATGCGATAGCATACTTAATATTTCCTGAAACTATTGCTGGTGGACTTAAAGTGCTGTGTTGAGAATGGGGAGAAATACTTCAATGAACTTTAAATTTAAGAGCAGGGCAAATTTCAGAAAGACACACTTGTCAATTTGAACACCAAAAGAAAGAGAAGCATAGGAAGCCAAAGACCAATTGAAGCAGGTTAAAGGTTGAATTTTCACGTGATTGGAAATTTTGAGTTTTTTTAGAGTTTTATATATTTTAAGTTTTGAAGTGTTTTTTTGGGAAAACATGACATGTTTTTTTTTTCCAAATTGTGTTTTATTTATTTCCTTTTATGTTTTCAACAAGGACGTCTTAATTCCTTTCCTGGAGATTTCGAATCTTTTGTTGGACGGAAAATGTTATTGAAGATGAAGGTAGATGTATCAAACTTGAATAGAAAATTCTTCAGTTACATAGTTATGGATTCTTGTGATGATCAAGAAGCAGTCCAGAGATTTAGGTTCTCCCATCTTCAGGTATGACTTGTACTTGATTTAATTGACACTTTTCTTTTTTGTTCATTAATCATTAATAATTACTTGCTCACTGATGTTTTCTTAGGATGACTAGGGTATTATTAGCGATGCAAACAATGTAAGTTACCATTGCCACTTTATTCTTATCTTTTTACACATGAGTTGTGTGAATTGACCGGAATTCTTACATGACTTTATGATTGCATAACATGAAAGCCAATATGTGATGGAAGACAATAATAATAGGGGGAATCATATTTTGGGTCCAACATCACAAATTTATTGCAAAACAGAATTTTTTACTACTTCCTTTTCCAATTTTATTACTCGATCTTTCAATTTTTTTCACTTTTTTTTAATCAAAAGTTTTCCTTTGTGATTAATTTGATATGCTGGTCCCAAAATGTGATTTCCCCATAATAATATGCTGTCCACACCTATCACTTCGTGCACTAGCCAAAAAATCTCATTGACAGATGATATTGAGGATATAGATGACATTAGAATTGCTGATTTGTTTGGATCAGGAGATTTAAAACAGAAGAAGGCTATTGGGAAAAGAACTAGGGCAGAGGTCTAGCCCATTGACATTTCTGAAATTAATAGGCACGCCAAGTCTGTCAACAACAAAACCATCAAAGGTCATCAAGCAAGAGAAAATGACTTGAGCATTTTACTAGGGAATGTATTGTGTTTTTGTTTTTATGTTGACTGACAATATTTGAGACCCTCATATATGTAACTTATTTAGCTAGCTCTTCTCTTTTTGACCAACCTTAGCTAGCTTTATGATTTTGGATTAATATATTTTGACTGTATTAGAATGCTTATGGATTACAAGTACTTTATATACAAAAGGCCTTTTTATTTTGAACTCTTTTCTGTTCCACGTCCTATTTATATTTCCTAAATTTCCTTAAGTATAGTAATGAAGATAAAAATGTTATCTCCATAATAATAGACCATTATGTAAATTAAATATAGAACCATAACCTAATCTTAGACACAGCGTGTGTGAATTAAAAAAGATATCATTATATAACTAAATATAGAAACATATTTTTTTAATTTCCTTGAATAAATAAATTTAATCATTCTTTAATTTTTTGCTCCAATTGTTTAAATTAAATAGACTATCACCATTTAAGTAATAATACTCTCTCTAATCCTATCTATAAGGAAAAAAAAGTTGATGTTATATTAATTTCCAAAATTATCTTTAACAATATTAAAAATTATGAGGTGCATTTTTAAGAGGAATTAAGAGAGAGAGATTAATTAAGTGGAGATAATTTTGGAAAAATTTGAAAATGTGAGATAAATTAAATATCTTTAACTAACTTCAACTCTCTTTCTTAATACTCGTAAAGTAATTTTTTTGACTTCTAAATGGAATTGAAGGGAGTATATTGTAAGGTTGATAACAATTAAGTGTGACTTGACTTTTACCTTAGAATGAACCTTCATATATCCCATTGAATGAACCTTCATATATCCCATCATCTACTTAAAGTGAATATACAAAGCATTATGATCAATATGAAAAATTTTATGCAAATCATAACTATTTAAAGCTTAAATCTCTATATGTTTACCATCCTATTACGTCTATCACAAAAATGATCAAATAGCACCCATTACACTCAATTAGTAATTGACCGGCATAACTGACCAAAAGGAAAAGACAATTAGTAAATAAGCACCCACCACCGCTATTTCTCATATATGCATCACCAACACCTTCTTAAATTGTGTCAAAATTTTATTAAGTAGAGATGTGTTATCAAGGCTATAATATTAAGATAGTGATTCAATTACGTGCTTCAGTCCAATTTTTATCAACTTTAAAACATTCAACATTAATAAATGCAATCAATCTATAGGTATAGGTACTATACTATGTCATGGAAAAAGTTCCTAATCTGAGTTACTTTCTCTTCCTTCAATTACTTTGTTAGCAAGTCAAGTGAAATGATCTTGGCTAAAATGGATACATTTTTTTCATTAACAAAAGGTCTTTGCTTTGTATTTTATGTTAGATAAGCTGGCTTCCCAAAAGGGGGGTGAATTAAGAAGATTAAAATTTTCTGCAAAAGTCAAGAGAGTGGTGAAAGCAAGAGTGACAGTAAAAACAAAGTATAAAAGGATAACCAAGTGAAAATAGGATAAGGGAAAAGAAGATACAGATGTTTATCCTAGTTTGGTCTCTTTATCTTGACCTACGTCCAGTCCTCAAACTACCACTTGAGATTTTTCACTATCTTGCAAGAATTTGGTGGGCTTCTTGTAATGCCTTAGTACAACTTGATTATCTATTCCAAGAACTTACAATCTCACTCTTTGCACTCTAGCTAAGTGCTTTCCAAATCCCTTATGAAATTCCCTCACAAGAAAATCTTTCTTCCAGATGAAGATAAGATTGATTATAATGACTAAGCTCTCTAATTTCGTCTGATAGGCATCTAAGTTCGAATGTTGAGCATGCTAACTCTTCCAAAAACACAATTCAGCATGGAAATTCATCTAATAATCATCTAAACTGTGAATTTCAAATTTCTAAACTTACAGAATAGATCCAGAAGTTCAAGTTTTTGGCTTCCTTTTGCATCTTTTGATTATGCCGGTCTAATTGGCTCCATTGCACAGATCTGTTGTCACTTGAACTTATGAGAAGCACCTGCAACTCATATCAAACTCACTCCAATACTAAAGTTAGGATTGATTCAATGTTAGAAATTTTAAATAGATGTATATAAGGACTTACTTACAGTTCATTGGAATTTACCATACCCAATTCCCTTCTAATTTTACAAATGTCTATCTTCTGCAAGAGGTTTGGTCAAAATGTCAGCAACTTGATCCTTGGTAGGGATGTATTCCAATCTGATCTCTCCTTTCAGAACATGATCCCTTATAAAGTGATGCCTAACATCAATATGCTTTGTCCTTGAATGCATGACAGGATTCTTTGTGATGTTGATAGCACTTTGATTGTCACACATTATTGGTGTTTCCCTTATCTCAATCTCAAGATCTTCAAGCTGCTGCTTTATCCAAATGACTTGAGCATAACAACTACCAGCAGTAACATATTCAGCTTCTGCAGTGGAGAGAGCCACACTATTCTACTTTTTGCTGAACCATGAAACTAAGGATCTTCCAAGGAACTGACATGTTCCACTTGTACTTGTTCTGTCAATTTTGGATCCAACAAAGTCAGCATTAGTGTATCCTATGAGTTCTTCTCTATTGCCTTGTGGGTACCAAAGTCTCATCTATGATATTCCAATTAGATATCTAAAGATTCGTTTCACAACACTTGCATGGGATTATTTGAGACATGATTGTAACCTTGCACATATATAGACACTAAACATAATGTCAGGTCTACTAGCTGTTAGGTATAATAAGGATCCAATCATTCTCCTATATTGTTTGTTACAGTAGCCATAGAAGTTCCCATTGACTTGGCTTTTTCCATCCCAAACTTTTTCAGCAACTCTTTCAGATATTTTGATTGATTAAGGAAGATACCATCATCACATTGCTTAATTTGTAATCCAAGGAAAAAGTTGAGCTCACCCATCATTGACATTTCGAATTCACCCTGCATTAGTTTAGAGAAGTTCTTGCAAATAGATTCATTAGTAGCACTAAATATAATATCATCAACATAAATTTGAACAATAAGAAAGTCTTTGTTTTCTTTCTTAGTGAACATAGTAGTATCTACTTTTCTCTAATGAATCCCTTTTCAGTTAGAAAATTTCTTAGCCTTTCATACCATGCTCTAGGAGCTTGTTTTAAGCCATAAAGAGTTTTCTTCAGTTTATAAACATGGTTTGGTTTTATTAACTCCTCAAAGCCTGGATGCTGATCTACATAAACCTCCTCCATGATATATCCATTCAGAAAAGCCCTTTTTACGTCTATTTGATATAACATTATGTTTTTCATGCATGCATAGGTCAATAGGATTCTAATTGCTTCTAATCTTGCAACTGGAGCAAAAGTTTCCTCAAAATCAATACCTTCTTCCAGATTATATCCTTTGGCAACTAATCTTGCTTTATTTCTAATTATTGTTCCTGATTCATCAAGTTTATTTCTAAAGACTCATTTAGTGCCAATGATAGGGTGATTTTTAGGTCTAGGCACTAAATCTCAAACTCGATTTCTTTCAAACTAATTTAGTTCATCTTGCATAGCTAGAATCCTGTACTCATCAATTAAGGCTTCTTCAGCTCACTTAGGTCCAATTTGGGAAATAAAAGCACAATTGATCATTTGATCCCTCTGAGTTGTTTTCTAGTTTTAACTTTCTCCTGAACATCCCCAATCACTTGATCAACAAGATGATTCCTTTGATATCTCCAAACTCTAGGGAGTTCTTGAGACATTTTTTCATTGTTCTTATACTCAAGATCTTTCTCCTGAATATCTTCCTCTATGTTAGTAGATTTAGATATTTTTGGAGGTTCAATTTACCTTCTTCAGAAAGATCTAAGTTCTTAAAGTTAGAGATAAGATCATCTTCATCAATGACATGCTTGGAAACTATTTCATTTTCAATAAACACAACATGCACAGATTCTTCTACTGATCTAGTCTTTTTATTAAAAACTCTATATGCTTTACTCCTACTAGAATAGCCAAGAAATATACCTTCATCAGATTTGGCGTCAAACTTAACCAAATTCTCCTTTCCATTATTGTGGATGAAACGTTTACAACCGAATACATGCAGACATGAAATGTTTGGCTTCCTCCCTTTGTACAGCTCATAAGGAGTCTTCTCTAGAATTGATCTGATGTAGATTCTAATGATATAACTTCTTGTGTTTACTGTATCAGCCCAGAATACTTGAGAGAGTTCCTTTTCATTCAACATTGCTCTTTCCATTTCTCCAATTATTTTGTTCTTCCTCTCCACCACTCCATTTTGCTGAAGAGTCCTTAGTGCTGAGAAGTTGTGATCAATTCCATGTTCATCACAGTACTCCAGAAAACATGAATTTTCAAATTCTCCTCCATGATCAGATCTGATTGACATAATAGAAATACTTTTCTCATTTTGCACTTTCTTAGCCAAGGTTACAAATGCATCAAATGTTTCACTTTTGGAAGAAAGAAACAAAGTCCAGGTAAATCTAGAGTAATCATCCATAATCACAAGAACATATAGGTTTCCACTAATGCTTTTTACTCTAGATTGGCATATCAGATCTACATGCAATAGTTACAGTGGTCTAGATGTGGTGACTACATTTTTATATTTGAAAGATGATTTAGTTTGTTTTCCTTTGAGGTATGCATCACATTCTATGTCTTTTTCAAAAAAGATTTTTGGTAAGCCAGTGACTAACTCATTCTTAATCAGTTTTGATAGCTGGTTCATGTTAACATATGCCATTCTTCTATGCCATAACCAACTATCATTATCTTGACTAATTAAATAGATAGAATCTAAGGAAGGAAGTTCATCAAGATCAATAGTATAGTAGTTAACATCAATTTGTACCTTAAGGATTACTTTATGTTCACCTTTTTGGATGACCAGGCAAAACTTTGAGTCAAACAGTACCTAGTTCCCTTTGTCACATGTCTGACTCACACTTAGCAGGTTATGGTTAAGGCCAATTGCAAACAGCACATCTTCTATAGATGTTTTATGATTCTTGCCCACAATATCAATGCCAACTATTTTGTCGTATTGGTCACCTCCAAATGTCAGCTTTCCTCCTTTCTTGTCTCTAAGGGTGATAAACTTCTCCTTATCACCAGTCATATGGCTTGAGCAAGCACTGTCCATATAGAATTTGTTGCTTTTACTTGCTTTAAGACAAATCTGCAAAACAAAGTTCAAAATTTCTTTTAAGGTACCCAAATTTGCTTGGGCCCTTTTCTATCAGTGGCATTTTCCCTAGATACAAATATACCTTTGGGAATTTATTCTACCTTCCTATCAAGTCCATTTTTCTTCAATAAACATGAACTGGAAATGTGTCCCTTCTTGCTACAGAAGTGACAGGTGGTAAAGGGACTGCTGGATTGTAATGCAGGAAGAAAGCAATGCAGATAATACTTATGTTTCACATATTTTGGTTGGACATAGGATTCAATGTGTTTTGAAGTGTGATTTTTCTTTTCATGTCCATCAGCATGCACAAAATGCCTTATATACAGATTTTAATTTTTCTTTTTAATCTTTTCTTTGACTACACAAGGATCATAGCCAAGTCCTGCTTTTCCTTGTGTGATTCTCTGACTTCCCATTAAAGCAAACAATATATCTTTGCCCTTAGTAAGTCTAGCCATGCTTTTCAACAGATAATCATTAGTTTGCTTTAATTCAATACATGATGTACAGTAAGCAGATTTAGCTCTATGAAGAGATACAGTGTCAGAAATGTTGCACTCAGATTCTAACTTGCTAATCTTTTTCTTAGCCTATTTTATTTCTTTAGCAGTCTTAATGAACTCATCATATAGATCATGAAATGCATCAAGCAATTCAGAATAGAAAGGTTCAGATTCATATACCTCATCTTCATGACCACTGTTGGATGAGATTGGAGTTTCTTCAGACGCAAGAGCCATCAAGCAGATATTGGCAATTTCATCTTCTTCATCATCTTCTTCATCTGAGCTGTTGCCCCAGATTGATGAGATGTATGCCCTCTGCTTCTTGGCCTTGTCAGCAGCTTTCTTTTCTTTCTCTTGCTTCTTTAGGAATTGTAGACAATCTCATTTGATGTGCCTTTGCGTTTTGCACTCATAACATGTGACAGGCTCTTTTCCTTCTTTCTTGTTGTCTCCAACTGCTCCTTTCTTGAAGAATCTTTTATTTCTTTTCTTGTTGCAGAACCTTCCAAATTTTCTGACTATCATAGCTAGAGTCTCATCATCTAATTCATCGCCATCATCAGATTCTTCTTTCTCTTCTACAACTTTTAAAGCAAGACCCTTCTTTTTCCTGTCTTGACCTGCTTCCTTAAGAACCTTTATCTTTCTCTCATACTCTTCAAGGCTACTAAAGAGTGCTATGACAGAGGCCGTTGACTTTCCTCTGGCTTCCTCTATTGCTATTACTTTTAGTTGCCAATCGAGAGGAAAAGCTCTAAGGATTTTTCTGACTTTCTCTAGCTGAGTATACTCTTTGCCAAGACTCTTTAGTTGATTCACAATGAGGGTGAATCTTATTTATAGCTCTTTGATACTTTACCTTCCACCATTCTGAAGCTTTTATATTCACCAATACAAGAGTTCAATTTGTTCTCTTACTCCAGTGGTTCCTTCATGAGTGATTTCTAGAGTGTCCCATATACCCTTGGCTGTGGAACATTGTGATACTATGTAGAATTTGTCCTGGTTTAATACACTAACCAGACAGTGTTTTACCTTAAAGTTCAGCAGGACTCTTCTCTTATCTTCCTTATTCCACTCATCTTCTAGCTTCTCCTTGTATTTCCCATCATCTTGCAACTTCATTGGGATAAAATCTCCCTTCCAGATGACATACCAGATGTCCAGATCAATGGACTGGAGATAGATTTGCATTCTCATCTTCCAGTATCCATAGTGTTCTCCACTGAAGCCAGGTGGTCTGTTTGTGTTGATTCCCTAAGGTACAATGCTTTATCCAATGCCAGCTATTGAATTTTCTTGAATTGTTAGATCCTTTCTTTGGGAGTCTGAGCTCTGATACCAATTGTTAGATATGCTGGCTTCCCAAGAGGGGGTGAATTGGGAAGATTAAAATTTTCGGCAAAAGTAAAAAAAGTGGTGAATGCAAGAGTGACAGTAAAAATAGAGTATAAAAGGATAACCAAGTAAAAACAGGATAAGGGAAGAGAAGACACAGATGTTTATCCTGGTTCGGTCTCTTTATCTTAACCTACGTCCAGTCCTTAAGCTACCACTTGAGATTTTCCACTATCTTGCAAGAATTCAGTGGGCTTCTTCCAATGCCTCAGTACAACTTGATACTTTGTTCTAAGAGCTTACAATCTCACTCTTTGCACTCTAGCTAAGTGCTTTCCAAATCCCTTGTGAAATCCCCTCACAAGAAAATCTTTCTTCCAGATGAAGATAAGATTGATTACAGTGATTGAACTCTTTAATTTAGAGTGTATATGAAAGTTGAAGTACAGGATATGAAGTATGTGAGAGCAGAAGACTTTGACTCAAGAATTTAGCAGAGTTTCTATATATACAATGTAAAGTCGTTACCCACATCTTCAATTGAAGTTCTATTGATAGATTTATGTCTTAACTATACGTTAGAGACAAGATCTAGCCATTAGAGACGTTACCTAATGGTTACTCTGAAAAACTATCCGTTCACCAACCGCATTTAATGCGTCTAATACTCAAAGTTGGAATTTTGGTGTGTCAATAGACGAATTTCATAGAGACCAAAAGCTAAAAACTTTAACGTTGAACCTCGAAGTTCATCTATTATAAAGTGAAGTTCAAATTTTCATCTTTGGAAAATGTTTCTATGTTGGAACATACGAATTTTCAAGTTTAAAGTGCTTCCGATAAGTGTGAACAGTTGTTCCATATTGCTACAATACTTTCAAAGTTCGAATTTTGATGCCCAAAATTCATCAATCAGTGGGCAACTCAATAAAGTACAATAGTTCTTTTTTTTCAAATTCGAATTTTCAAATGTCAAAGTTCGTCTATCAGAGAGATCTCTTATCAGACTTAATTTAGAGTTTAAATTTTTTAATACTAAAATTCGTATGTTAAAAGATTATCATAACAGACTTGCAAGCTGTATTTCTAAAGTTCGAATTTTCAAAATCAAAGTTCATCCATCAAAGGACTAATTTAGAACTCTTTTTAAACTTTACTTTCAGATGAACTTTGACATATCTTCAGACAAATTTTTCATTTTTCATAATTTGTGTTTTACCCGAAATTTCAATTTTCAAAGATGAAATTCGTCCGTCAAAGGGATCTCTTTTCTGACTAATACATTTTCACTTCGAAGTTCGAATTTTAAATACCAAAGTTTGAATTTCCAATGCAACAAATCAATTTTAACACTTCAAAATTCATCTGTTATTGGGTATTTTTCAAATATTTTATGCATTATCGTAAAAGCACATTTTTAAAATATTTTTTTGTAAGTTCAAAGTCTTTTACTCATTTTAAATACAGTAAGAAATCTTATATATAATCTTATGCTAGTTTTTCTTGGATTTCTCCACCTAAGATCTTTTGTACACCTTTGATATCTTCTTTTCAACCTCTGGTTGGTTGATTTGGAATCATCAAAATACTTGATTCAACATTTTATCCACATTAGTAATCAATAAAGCTAAACATTAATGGTGACCTCACAGGTAATAACCTATCATATTTATCGTGAACTTATTTGTTGTCTAATTCTTAACCATGGGATTAGATAATCAAATAAGTAAAAATATCCCTCCAAAAGCAAATTAATCGCGTTCAACATTTTCGACTCACCTTATCAGATGCTTTGCTGCTATTTTTCAATTATAGTCATGGATATTATCAAGTTCCTCATATCTTCTTATTATGCTGCTAATCAAGTATTACAAGATATTTAATTTTTTGTGGCACATCTACTCTTTCCAATTCTTAGTTAAGTTGCAACAATCATCTTCATCTCATCTCTTTGACAGGTTTTGATTATCTGACATTACTTTGGTGCAATGTTGAGAAGAACAAAGAAAAGTCGAAGGGTTTATTTAATGCAACAGTTTATGGGTTAGTACAACTTCACCAGTGAAATTACTTTTATTTCTCCCTTTCTATTCTAATGCATATGTGCTCAAGGCCTATATTAATTCTTGTGCCAGATAAGAATAACGATGGAGATACCTCAACACCATTAAATCATTTGGTGGATCAGAATAGCTGCGAAAATGCCTCAAGTTCAATCTTTAATTGCCATCAAAACACTCAACCATCCATGGTTATTCCAGATCATAGCAATCACCTTGACTCATCTAAATCTAGATGATTTCCACTCAAAGATATGACAAATTTAGCTATCAACTTTGGTAAAAGATTCCAACCAAACCATAGCAGGCACGTGTTACAATTATAATTAAGCTATCAACTTGGAAACTCTATATTATATTCCAAGCCATCCAAAGAAAGTTAGGCTTTCAACTATACCATTAATAACTTATATTGCATATGGATGTCCAAGAACAATGTTCGAATAATGAATCCAATGAAGAGAACAACATACCACTAGTAGATACCATCTTATTTTATACTCAACACAGTTACTATAAGTTTGGAATCTTATTAGTGCAATCATTGTATCATTGTTTATTAGCTTAGTCCAAATCACAGATGATGGTCCAAATGGCAGATGATGAATTTGAACAGCATAAAGAGATTATTACAGATAATGAACCACTAAGTCATGATGCTTCCATCAATGAATCCGATCAATATAGTACGTGTCCTAATTTGATTGACTTGTAATCTTATGTTGGTCTTGTATACAATTAATAAGCTGGGCAATGCTTTTTATATGTGACAAGAATATCTGGATGAGGGAGATTGTAACAACCCTTGTTACATTATCTCTAACTTAGTCCCTGGCTAACAAGTATAATTGGTGTTATGTGCAGAACCAGATAAAATAGGACGGAGGAAGCTTCAAGTGGAGGCAAATTAGGCTCCACACAACGACGAGAAGCAGGGTAACCACAGAGAGAGAGCTCCAGTGGCTGAAATGTTTTCCAAAATTGAAGTGTGGCGCCACGGCGGGTTGCCTGGAGTCGCTACTAGAGTCAGGACTTTTGTTTAAATCTAACTCATTTCGATTGATCAGAAAGAAAGAAACAGAAGATAAACCGAGGGAGCTCTGGTAAGGTTTGAGATTTTCAACATTTGGTAGTGATTTTCGGACCTTGGAAGCTTGGATTCACGTTAGTAAGTGATTCCTACTCCTCCCTCTCCATTTTCTTCAGTTTAAACTTGGGATTTTTTAGTTATATGTTGGGATTTCCGGTTTAGGCCGAAATCCACAAGTTAAAATGGATGGAATAGGATTGTTGAAGTGTGTTTTTGTGTTTGTGAAGCTTGGGTATGTGTTTTGGGGGAGAATGTATGAATTGTACCTAACTCTAGGTTGATTTCTATTGTTGTTGCTTGGGATCCAAAGTGTATATAGCTGTGTAGAGTTTGAATGGTTTCTAGGAGCTTAATAATATGTGGAAATGATATTGGAACCTTAGGTTAGGCTAAAGTGGTTGAATTACAGAATTTGGATGTTTGGTATTGTGTTAATTATGGTGTTTTGGTATTGTGAAGGTTGTTTGGTTGATTGAAAGGGGTACAAGTCGGGTGTTCAACTCAAGAAGCTTGTATTGTATTGTATGTATTGTGTACTAGTATGTATATTTGTGTATATGTGCATATTTCTTTCATACCACGATATTGTTGTGTTTGTGTGTACGGTTTTCTATAAATCATGGTATGCACATAGCTAAATACATAGTAGATGATAATGATGATGACTAATATGATGATGATGATGATGATGATGATGTGACATTACATAATGCATAACATGACATTGTGAGACATAATGATGATTATTATATGAGGATATGTTATGAGCATCACCACATGACATTGTGAGGTACTTGGTGATCAAGTGGTGATGATATGATATATGATATGATATGATGATATATGATCAGGGAGAATAAGAATGATATCCCTGGGCTAAATCGCCTCCTATGGCCAAGACAGAAAGGCGCACAGTGGACTGCATCTTCCCTCAACCACTGCTAATTCGTGGTGGGAAAGGAGAAGGAGGACCACGATCCAAACACTGGTTGCTACCTTTGGTCGGGTGCACTAGTGGGAGGTGAGCTTGATGATGTCCCGAAATCAGTCTTCACCGACTGTTGGAAGGGAATCATCTATACGAAATGTCCTGTTATGACGTTAGCTCGTGGTTCTAGCTGTGTGGAGGGAGACATGCATTCTATTTTATATTGCACTCATGGCATCATTGTATGAGATATATGTGTGTGTGTGTGTGTAATTGTGGTTGTCCCCGGTTACTGAGACCTTGTCTCACACCCCTCTTTCCCTTGTACTAACCTCTTTCAGGTGAGAATTTTGGCACTAGTCTAGAGAAGGCGAAGGAAGCGTAGCTTTCCCGGTACTGGGAGTTTTATTTACCGTCTGTGTATGTTGTGCTAAGTAGGATGTTGTTATTGGTATTTTGTGTCTTGAGTCTTTGAATAATTGAAAGGATGATTGTATGTGATTATGTGTAAGATATGATATTTGATGTGGAATGCTGTTATATATGATGTTTTGTGTTGCATGCATGGTTTGGGGTGTTGTCGAGTTAGTTTGGTAGTGTTTGTGGGCCCAAAGGAGGTTTTGGGCCAACTTTATGGTTTTGAGGTTCAAAGGGGGTCAAATTTCAAAGGAGTGGTTCCTTTGAAATGAAACCTCTTTGGACATGTTGATTTGGTGGTTTTGGACCTGCGTGAATGGTCCATTAGTGCCAATTTGCCTTGGGTGGCAATTGGAGGAGGTTAGAGTTGGTTTTTGGTCAAAAAGTGATCAAAATGGTGTCGGATGTCTAAAATCTCCATACAAAGATGGATTGAGGTAAAAGTGGTGTCTATAGTTAAATTGGGACAAGATTGACCTATAAGAGTTGGAATCGAGTCAATTGGAGGTCGGAGCATAAAGTTATACGCGTCGAAAGTTCACCCAAGAGGTTTGGAAAGTTACTGGTGTAAACCAGCAGGGGGCACCCCGACGCTAAGAGCTCTAGTAGCGAATGTGAAGCAGGAGAGGCTGGAGCCGCGGTGGTACTGTAGCGGCCGTGGCCCCAACCCATTTTTGAGTGCTTTTGGGTTATTTTCTTCCGCTGTGTTATGTCTCTAGTCTCTTGAGAGTTTTGGTTATATTTGGAAGTGTTTGAGAGTATGTTATGACAGAGACCTAATTTACACATGCAGTTATTGTGGTACACATATGTGATTTAATGAAAGAGTTAAAATTTCAAGTGATAACTGTGACATTTCATTCTCCCTATGCTGTGGTTAAGGGAAAGTCCAACTACCCCCATTGATGGATCCACCACCATACCTACATTGTTTATATTTGAACAAAAGCTCCACTGAATAAAAAAAATTCCTTTCTAATATTAGATCCTATAATAACATGTTCTCATTCATATTAATAGGAGGTCGGATTGATTACTTAATAAACTCAAGACAAGGGCCATACAATTTTATCCTCTCAGGACAAACCTATCATAAAATTGGTAGCCTTTCACCTTAGGAAGGACAAATTCTAGTTTATTCTCAAATGTACATATATGACACTAAACATGAAATAGAGAACAGAATTTTTGCTGTCAAGTATTAATATGCATCTCTTTGCTTTGTGATTTATATATATAGTGAGAACTCATTCTAACATTCAATCTGTTATGGTTGTTTCAGTGGTCATAATGCACCTGATGGTACTGATTCAACTATTACTACTAAGATCATGACTGAATTAAATGAGATAAATATTTGTCCAGCAATACCGTCTTGCATCCAATATGTTGCAAGCTAATAAGAATTTAGATATCAAATTATGCTTGCTCAATAGTAGAGAGAAAGATAGGAGAATTTATAACTTACCTTCATCATCCAAAGTTGCTGCCTTAGCGGTTGGGGACTTTGAAACACAGTACACTCCAAGAGACATAATTGTTGAGAAGAGATCTGGACAGTTGAAAAGGATTAACGAAACACACACTGCATACTTTCCTCTTCAATATCCACTACTATTTCCTCTTGGAGAGGATAGATACAGAAATGATATAATGCATGGAGAATCAATACCTTGCTTATATACTAATGTCTAGGTCTAATGAGATATCTGTTTTGCTATCAGCAAAGAAGTTACTTCAACAGTTCATTATTGATAGTTACACAATGATTGAATCAGAGAGGCTGCAATTCATGAGGAATCATCAGAAAGACTTGCGTGTCAATATGTAACAAGGGCTTTTTGATGTTGTTCTGCATGAAGATAGAACTGCCTCTGCTGTGGGCAAAAGGGTAATCCTTCCATCATCTTTCACAAGAGGTGCAAGATATCTCATACAAAATTACCAGGATGCTATGGCAATTTATAGGTGGGCTGGCTATCCAGATATATTCCTAACATTTACTTGCAATCCAGCTTTACTTAAGATAACACGCTATTATCAAGAGCATGAAGTCAAACCTTCTGACCATGCTCAAGTATGTTCAAGAATATTAAAGCTTAAAGTTCAACAATTGTTGAAAATGATTAAGGAGAAAAAAATCTTTGGAAAAGTAAAAGCAGGTAAAACTTACCAACAAGCTCATATATCTTTCTATTCATTTGTTTACTGATTTATACATAATTTATTGAACTCACTTGTAGAAATATATACAATCAAATTCCAAAAGAGAAGATTACTGCATGCTTATATACTGTTGTTTCTAGATGAGACAAACAAGATCAAGACACCTAATCAGATTGATAAACTTATCAATGCAGAATACCAGATATAATATCTTCACCATTTCTATATGAACTTATGAGGTCCTACATGATACATGGTCCCTGTGGGCAAACCAAACCAAACTCTCCATACATGAAAAACAATAAATGCAGCAAGTATTTTCCTAAAAAAATTGTCTATCAAACCTTGATGGATGACAAAGGATATCCTATATATTGAAGAAGAGATTATGGGAAATTCATTAACAAAAATGGTGCCTCTTTGGATGATAGATATGTTGTTCCTTACAATCCTACTTTGCTATATATGTTTTGAGCTCATCTTAATGTGGAAAAAACCAATCAATCCCCGGCTATCAAATATCTTTTCAAGTATGTTAGCAAAGGTAGTGACCGAGTGATTGCCACTCTATATCAGAAAGATTATTGAAGAGGTATTACCAATGTTATTGATGAAATTAAACAATATTATGATTATCATTACATTTCACCTTGTAAGGCTGTATGCAGAATATTTGGATTTGATATTCATCATAGGTACCCACCTATTCAGAGACTTAGTATTCATTTACCAAATCAGCAATGTGTGGTATATTTTGGCATGGAGGACCTTTCAAGTGTGCTAAAAAGAAAACTGTTAAGGAATCAATGTTCTTAGCTTGGATGAAATATAATTTCCATAACAAGCATGCAAGGCAATTCACTTACATAGAATTTCCATTGAATTATGTTTATGATCAAGAACTCAGAGAATGGAAACTTAGGAAAAAAGGATTCCATATTGGCAGATTGCACCATGTTGCACCATCCTTAAGAGAGCTTTACTACTTGCAAATTTTACTGAACAAAGTCAAAGGGTGAACTTCATTTGAAGACATAAGGATAGTCAACAACATTGTTTATCCTACCTTCAAGGCAGCTTGCTATGAATTAGGGCTACTTGATGATGATGAAGAATTTATAGATGCTATCAAAGAAGCTTCACTATAGGGTACAGGGTCATTCCTTCAATGGTTCTTTGCAACAATGCTATTGTTTAATTGCCTATCAAGACCAAAGGTGGTCTGGAATGCAACTTCTGAGATTTTGTCTAAAGATCTCTTTTATATACCTCACACGGCAATCAGAACCTTCCAAGTATTTCCATGTGATATTTATGAAGGTTGAATACCTCACATTAATTTACTCGAATAGTGAAATTAAGTAGTAATAATACTTTTTGCAATTGAATTCTTCTCTCCTCTTAGACAAAAAAAGGAAAGATGTACATTAATTTGTTATTGTAGTTTAATTTGTTATTATAGATATAACTACAAGTGAAATTAGGGGCTGAAAGGCATAACTATTACAATTTAAGGTTGGATTATAATAAATAAAATAAAATATTAATTCTCATATATCATATATAAATACTTTGGGAAGATAAGATCATAGTTGCTTTGGTCATACTGAATGATTTTTTTCATTTTTTTGGGTATGAGAAAATCTACAAAGAAAAGTTATATATGCTAATCAACTCAATTTTTTATTGTTGTTCTAATGTATCTTTGTCATCTAGTCAAATTCATCTCTCCTATTAAATATGTCAAATTTTGATTTATTATTACAGATATGCAAATTACACAAGTTCAAAAAGAAGAGGCAGCACTTCTTGAAATTGAACAAGTGCTACTTAGAAATGGGAAAAACTTAAGCAACTATCCTTCTTTGCCAATTGTGGTTAGGGCTGAAACAATCGACACTTCAAATCTTTTAATCCTTGATGAGTTAAATGTTGATGAACTGGCTTTAAGATTAGAAGCTGAAAGATTGACTTCATCATTGACTACTAAACAGTGATCCATTTTTTATGCTATCATTTCATCAACAAATTCTGCATGTGACCGATTCTTTTTTGTTTATGGTTATGGAGGGACAGGCAAAACCGTCCTTTGGAATGCCCTATCATCAACAATACATGCACAAGGTGAAATTGTCATCACTGTTGCATCAAGTGGGATTGCTGCAATAGTGTTACCAAATGGTAGAATAGCCCACTCTAGGTTTGCTATTCCAATAGAAGTCCATGAGGACTCTACATGCAACATTAAACAAGATTCTCAACTTACAGCCTTGATTAGAAAATCCAAACTAATCATTTAGGATGAAGATTCAAAGATAAAAAAACATTGCATCAAAACTTTTGAAAGATCAATGAGAGACATTATGCAATTAATATATCCAAATAGTTCCCAATTGCCTCTTGGAGGTAAATTTACAGTTATTTGTGGAGATTCCCAGTAGATCCTCCATGTTATACAAAAAGGTTCTAGAGCTTAGATAGTGAACTCCTCAATCACTTATTTTCATACTTGTGGAACTATTGTGCCGTATTTCACTTAATAGTGAACATGAGATTGCAATGTTCTTCATCATCCCAAGATCAAAGTGCACTGAAGAAATTTGCACAATAGATACTTGATGTGGGAGATGGTAAAATATGCTAGCTCCATGATGGTATAGTGGACATAGAAATGCCATCTGAGTTCCTTGTTAAGGATTATGTTAATCCTCTTGAAGCTATTGTATCATCTATTTATCGTGGACTGGTGAAAAACTTTTCAAATCCAAACTATGTCACAGACAGGGCTATTCTAGCACCCACTGTTGAAACTGTTCCACAAATAAGTGACTTCATTTGCTTAATGCTACCCAGGGAGTTTGTTGAATATCTCAGCTCAGATTCCACTTGTAAATCTGACCAAGCATCCGATTCATTTCAAGACTTATATCCACTAGAATTTCTTAATACAATTAACTCTTCAGGGGGCTGCCACCTCAGAAACTTTGTTTAAAAGTTGGAGCAGCAATTATGCTAATTCGCAACATAGATCAAGCTACAGGGTTGTGTAATGGAACAGGGCTTAGAATTACCAAACTTGCACCATGTGTTATTGAAGCAGTTATACTTAATGGATCACACCCAAATCAAAGAGTGCTCATACATAGAATGGACATGAATCCAACTGAGACAAGATGGCCATTTAGAATACAAAGAAGACAATTTCCAGTTATCCTATCATTTGCAATGACAATCAATAAAAGTCAAGGTCAATCGTTAGAGAATTTTGGGATATACTTACCAAAGTCAGTTTTCACTCATGGACAACTCTATGTAGCTTTATCTAGGATCAAATGCACATATGGACTGAAGATCTTGATTCATGATTTAGAAAACAAGCCTTTCACAACCACAACTAATGTGGTTTACCAAGAAATACTTCAAAATTTGAACTGGTGGAATCCTACAATTATGGGAGTAGTCAACTCTGGAGATAATCTAATGAAACTTTTCTATGTCCCCTTTTCATCTTTAAGTTTTCTAAAAAAATTTTGTTGAATCTATTTTCATTAATCCTCAAGAGAGATATCAGTTTTGTAGACTAATTTTATTGAATCTATTGTTCTACTCTTAGTTCAAGGTCCTATAATCAAGTGTCCAATATATCATGTTCGTCTCACTTATATGAAAAAGAGTGAATGCTTTCAGGTACAACTCATGAAGCAAATAATTCTTATCCACTTAGTTGCATATACTTATGGCTATGTTAACATTTTGTCTGTGTTTCCCATGCAGATCCAACAAATATGCAAAGCCATGGAAACTTTTTGACGATAACTGAAGGTTGATTTAGCTTTACTATATTATACATATGTATGAATCAGTTTTTATTCTATGATAGATATGTATCTTTATGACTAATTTATTATTTATTACCATTAATACTTTCAATCTTATGAAATTTAAATTACATACGTCAGTATAAATTAACCACTATAATACATTATTTATTAATAAATCTGGAATGATTTTTTTTTGGGGTTATAAAATAGTTTCCAATCACAAATATGTTGTAGAAACTTTGACTTTTCAACCATACTTAATTATACACAATCCCTTTATATATGGAGTTAATCGAAGTCTTTCATATAAAATACTCTGCAATGTACAATTAATATTAGCTTTATTTTAAATTAATATAATTTGGACTATGATTTTATTATCTTTTTATTTATTTTAATAGGATAATAATTAAAACATTGTCCCGCACAATACGCGGGAGAAAGTACAAGTTTAATAAGGAAAGCTGGGACGGAAACTTCGTAATATTTTATATATATATATATATATATATATGCACACACAATATAAAACAACACTAGTCACTAGTCCTTTTTAACCAAAAGACTGTAGTTTTTCAGTAGTCGTAATTATTATCTTTCTTTTTGTGGAAAAAATGTTTTTAAATACTTTTTTGCAAGGATTATTAGCAGTTACTATATATATGTGTGTGTGTGTGTCTGAGGCCGAGGGGGAAAAAACTCTATTTGTCAGTCAACATCATTGACCGACAAACATTGAATTTGCAATTCAGTTTCCCAATTTTATAAGTGAGAGTGGAATGACAGCTCTTGATTATTTATAAGTTAGTGGACTTCAATTTCACCGTGTTTGTACTTTTACCATTTTGTAAGGAGTGCAAAGATATTAAATGAACAGAACTCTAAGAAAGAAAAAAATAATAATAAAAGAATGGAAAAAGCCTATCTTAATTATTGATGAATAGGTCTAGATAAACAAATCCCTAATTTGCCGCCTAGCAATTTGTTAAAAAATTATATTTGGTTTCAATGTTTTCTGATTTCTTCACACATTTTACATATTATTATAGTGCACTGAAATGCGAGGATGCAGTGAAAATGACATTTAACCAACAGAACTTTCACGGCAAAAAGCAGGAGTGCAAATTACCTTTACTTAATATGAAAGAATATTATTAAAAATGGGAAAGAATACTAAGAACAAATGAAGCTGTCCCACCCTACAAAAGGATGACACAGCAGAAAAACTGTTTTTGGGAGGGGGGGGGGGTGGTGTGTTGGATTTCACTGGAATGGCAAACCTCTCACAAGAACATTGATGGGCATGGGAAGGAGTTTTATAACAGGAACAAAAGTTGACTCCTTCCTAATAAAAAGAAATAATAACTTCTGTCAACCTATCTTTTCCTTCCTATCCTCCCAAAACCGTTCTGTTAAATCCCTCGGTTATATATAACCTTCCTTTGAACCCCACGATTCATAGAGCGCCCCAAAAGTTTGTGTGTGTTCAAATCATATGGGCGAGGTTAAGAGAATCTGCTACCTTGTATTGAGGTTCTTGGCCTTTAATTGCAGCAACTCTTTCATCGGTCATTGTGATGGCTGCTAGTCACAAAAGGGCTGGCTTCTTCCCTTCACACTTTGATGCGAAGTACACCAACGCACCAGCTTTCAAAATAAGAGTCTTCTTCCATTGTTGTAAACTTTTATGCAAAATTAGTCAGCTTGTCTTCAGATATGAAGCTGAATTTTGGAAGACTTGCTAGGTACTTTGTGATTGCAAACTCTGTAGTGACTGTGTATGGATTCTTCACCCTCTTTCTTCTACGGAAAAGTTTGCTGTGGCGATTCGCTGTTGCTTTGGATTTGGTAAATAATTTCTGCTGTGTAAATGGCTTCCCTTTTCTTTGACACTATAGTTCAGCATTTCACACATTACAGTCATATACACTCTGAGGTTCTTAAGCAGTAGTATGAGTAGACCTCTATTCACTCCCCCTATCCACCAAAAAGAAATCCTCTGATTAAGATTCATCTTAATTGAAAAATAATTACAGATGAAACATAACCATAGGTAGACTCTAGTCAGTCAATCATTAGTTGATATGTACATGTGTAAAAGGTAGCTGAGACAAATGCAGAAAACTTGCTAGTGGAGTTAATGTTTGGAGCAGGTATTCACGATGTTAAAGATATCAACCATATCTGCAGCATTGGCAATAGCATATGTGGGGAAGAAAGGAAACGCATATGCAGGGTGGTTACTAATATGTGCCCAAGTCCCAAACTACTGTGACTACGTTACCGGAGCTTTAGTCGCAGGTTTCGCTGCTGTTGCTATATATGTGGTTCTGGTTTTGTACTCCATTCATACTGTGCTTGATCCTCTTCTTTTGACTGAACATGGAGGTTGTACTCATGGTTAGACTTGTCGTATGAGTTATAACGAAGCGTTATTCATTTAATAATAAACCTTTTATATCCAGTGTGCTCCTTAATTGAATTCTAATATTTTTTTAAATATTTAATTATTTTTCACTTTTATATAATATTTTTACTTTAAGCGTGATTTTTTTTATTTTAATATATGTAAAACATAAAATAAAAATAATATGTTATAAAGTTTGTCAAATTATTCCCACAGATTCTCACAATTTACACATGCATAAACGGTGCCCTTCCTAATAATAGGAAAAAAAAATAGAAAACCTCAGCGATCAAATAAAAATTACATTACTTTGGGATATATTAGGAATAGGACGACTATTTAGTTAATCATATTATGACATTAAATCGAACTAGGGAATCTTGCGTTATAGTTTTTAAATTGCTACCGAGTTCTCAAAAACAAGTATTGATCCATGTATACATTATGAATTTTTTTAGGTATAGTATAGTTATTTTTAACAAAATAACAACAATGTTTTAGGTATATTAATGAATTTTGAATATCAAAATAGTATTGGAAAAATACTATAATTTTATGGAGATTGTGTAGTGGTAACTGCGAAAGAGAGTATATGATACAAAAGCACATTACCATTTATAACTGATTTTGACTAGGTTTATTTCTTGTGGTTAGAGTGCAAAATATATATATATACACACACACAGAGGGGCGGACCTATGAAGTCTTCAGTGGGGCGGCTGCACCCCCTGAGTTCCCCCAAAATTATATGTATATATGTGCTATGATTATTGTTTTGAACCATCTAAATATTATTTTTGAACCTCCTAAATTTGTATATAAATAGAGACCTAAAGTAAATTATTATCAGGATAAAAGTAAGCCCAAATCAATAATGAGTAGGGAAGGAGAACAATAAATAAGCCCAAATACATGATCCCATCTCAATATTTCAGAACCCATAAATATTTAAAAAAAAAGAGTAAAAATTAAAACCCACCCTTCAGTAAAATCAAAAGAAAAATAAAATAAAATACTAAAATCAAAATAATTTTAGTATATTTTTTATATGATAATAGTTTCTATCATCTCAAAAAAAAAATTACTGAGCGAGAGTCCTAAGTCCACCACTGCACGCACATATACATGGCAAAGAAAAAAAAGTGTTTGATGAACGTGAACAACATTTGACCAGGTCAAACTAAAGTGATGAAACCGTTAGTGTAGGGAAATCTTAAAATATTAATTAATGACAAATAGAGTTTTACCCCCTTGGCCTCAAGCCCCCTCAACGACACATAGAGTTGAATATTGTGGTAGGGAACGGCGTTTAAGGGGGTAAGGGCCTCTTTGGCTTATCATTTTATAATTTATACCATGATTTGTAAACATTTTTTTTTTTTACTCAAATAGGATTGTAACAAATTTTTCTGCTTTTACACAAATTTCATTTTTACAAATTATGGTTATTTTAATTTATGTTTTTGTAAAACTAAAAACCAAAGGCAGTAAACAGGATTGAATGTGGAATGATCTGAAGAGTAGGTAGTAAAAGTGTAAAACAGTCCTTCATGGTAAAAAAAAAATAAAAACAAAACAAAAACAGTCCTCCGAATCACAATGCTAGGGGACTCACGGAACCAAAAGGACTGATGAAACAAGTCGTCATAAATAACTAAAATTTATTTATTTATTTATTTATTTTTTGGTCAAACGGCCTCCAATATAGTAACTAATAATAATCCTTGTAAAAAAGTATTTAAAAACATTTTTTCCAAAAAAAAAGAAAGATAATAATTACGGCTACTGAAAAACTAGTCTTTTGGTTAACAAAAAACTAGTGTTATTCATATTGTGTGTGCATTATATTATATATATATATATATATAATATCATGAAGTTTCCATCACAGCCTTCCTTATTAAATTGGGGTTTGGATAGGTTTTGACGGTTGTTAATGGCAACGATGAGGAACTATAGGAAGTTTCCAGCTACGACATGGTTGCCGTTGCTGGGTTCTTTACTTAAATTGGATCCATTCTCCTCGTCGTCTCACTAAAATTTTACGAAAATACAACACAGTTTCATGTCGTGAAATAGAATATAATTTCAACTTTTCTGCAATTTGAAGGCTTGTCTGAATGTGCTTTCTATTTTAATATTTTCAAAATAATTTTATAAAAGTGTTTTCTAAAACTAAGTTTTGGGAATAAAAAAATAAAAAAATCTGTTTCAATAGTTATTCTCAAAATCATAACTAGTAAATGTTAAATGTATTGTTCAAAATTATAACTTTACCACTAACAAAGTGGGTGTTTTCTGTTTTTTCTTATGTTTTCCAGAATAAAAAATATAGAACATCTTAAATATATTATAAGTTTTCTATCATTATATTTTTTTTATTTTTCAAAACATTTTATAAAAAATAAATTTATTAGACAAGTTTTTTAAATTTTTTATTTTCAAAAACAAAAAACTGTTCTAGAAAACAGCAATTAAACATGCCCTAAATTTAAAAGTTGTTTGTTTGATAAATTTAAATTAAGTTTGACTTGTCTCTAGTAGAATTTAAGTAATACCTTTTCAAAAACTAAAAAAGATGCTAGTAAAGTTTGAGAAAGCTTTGTTGTTAATTTTTTGGGTTAAGAAGCAGATCTGCCCCCGAAATATTCCCAAAATTACATTTAGTACCCTAAAATATTTTTTGGCGCAATGTTACGTTCCATGTTTCAAAATCGGAGCAATGTCACTCCTGCCATTAGAGATCCATTACCTTTGATCGTTAGTGTGCCAAGTGTTGTTTTTTTTTAAAAGATCATCCCAACTCGCAGTCTACCTAGCATTTGAGTTTGAGATAAAATCCTACATGACAATCTAAAGGACAAATTTACACCCGAAGTATTCTAAAAGTTGCTACTCATACCCTAAACTATTTTTTGGCACAATATTACCCTTCATATTTCAAAATCATAGCAATTTAACTCAACACTAACAAAAGCCACAAACGTCAGTTAAACCCATTAGAGTTGAACCCACAATGTTGCCACATCTAATAGCAATGAAGGACTCACTTTCTCTTTTCTCCAAACTCCATCTATTTTTTACCTTCTTTGTCTCCCTCTAGCCTTACTATCATTATGGTACGCGGCCTCTTGTGGTGCTTGTGTTTGCTAGTCTTGATGCTTCTATAATTTGAGCCTTGAGGAGCTCCACATCAAAATCTACTTTGCAATGCCTTGATTATGACTAAAAAACCAGTTTTGGGTTTTGGGTATGAAGAGACTAAGAAACAAAATGAGATTTTGGTGATTGAAGCAAGGTTAGTCTGTAATGGGTTCAAGAACATAGGGCTTTGGTGATTGTTATGTTGCTAATGCCAACTGCATTAGCACTGCTATTTGGCCGAAGTAGGTATCTTTCTCATAGAGGACTCCTTCAATCTAGTAACACCCATTTGATTTGTGCTTAGATGGACTCATCAATCTCCACCCACACTAATCACCACCACCACCATCTTTCATCAACTCTCCATTATCAATCTTCTATTGGAACAGAGCTTCTAGGATGTTGTGAGAGAAGTGAAGGTGAAGGCTAACCAGGGTTCACTAAGAAGAGGCTTATACAAAATTGTTATAGACATAGGGCCAGTGAATTGGATCGATTTGTGAGATCAATTTTGATTTCCACTTATTTCCTTTTTTTTTTCTCTAGAAGGTTATTGTAATTATTATAATAACTATTTTGCTTATTTTGTTGAAAATTGTGATATATAAACATTTTATAATTACTTATAGGTTTAATTTATAATTTTGTTCTTGAGAAATTTTCATGTTTTATGCTTGGATTTTTTAAATATATGAGATTAAATTGATATTCTTTACATAAATTGTATAATGTAAATACAAGATGGAAGTTATGTTTGATGAGTTGATGGAAGAATTCAATGAATTAGATACAGAGAGATAAAATTACACTCTCAGCTCTCATGGATTTAATCGCTATGGCTTCTATTAGTGTTGGGTTAAATTGTTATGATTTTGAAAATTGGAGGGCAACATAGCATCAAAAAATAGTTTAAGACATAAGTAACAACTGTGAGAATACTTCAGGGTAAATTTACATTTTAGCTAACCATGTAAGATTTTTTTTCCAATTAGGATGACACATAGACTGCCAGCTAGGATGAGTTAGTAAAAAAAAAAGACATGTGGCATACTAACGGTTAAAGATAATGGATCTCTAATGGTAGGGGCAAATTTTCCTATGAACTCTAAAAAATCTTATATTATTATCTATACTAGAGCAAAGAATATTGGCAACATCCACGTCAAGGGAAATGGAAATGTAAAAAAATGGCTCCATGTTGCTAACATGAAAATATGAATTGTGAATAAAAACAACGGTGGTCACTAATTGCTTACAAATCATCTATTAATGCACAATCATGACTTTTAATTTGAATTGTTATCATTTTCCACTTTATTGACAATTTTAAAATTTAAATTCATTAAATCTGCAGTTAATTCATTTTTAGTTTTGCCTTTTTGTGCTAATTTCATTTAATTGGGTGATTATACATTCAACCTACATTGAATTTGAATTTATTTTCTAAAATATTTAATTGGGAATATTAAATGGTTGAAAGTTCTCTATCGATCTAAACCTAAGTAACATACAAATTGAATTGATAGTCATTTATAATCAATAGTCTAAAAAATTATATGAACATAAAATAAGAGATTAAAAACATGAAAATAGAATGATCCAAAAAAATATGAAAATAATGATTAAATTAATAATCTTTTTGGATAACGAATTAAATGAATAATCATATGCAATATCTTTTTTTTTTGGCCAAAATGAGAAGCATTATCTAAATTCAAAATTGATTCCATTTAATACATGTTGTGGGTCAAGGATTTACTGAATTCCCTTCCCAAAAAAAAGAAAAGGCTTTACTGAATTGATACTAACTATTTATTCAATAGACCTAATCAAGTTAATTTTAAAAAATTATGGCTATTGATACAAAGTTATTAACTCAATTAATTGTTAATTTCTTACTAAATTAACCAATTACAATGAATAGACTTTTTCGCTGGTTCATCAAGCAACCAAATTGGATGATCGATTGCCAACAATCTGGCGAGCCGCAATCTTTTTCACTGGCCCATTGACAGTACCTTCAGCTTCTCATTAGCCAATCTCCTAAGACCCATAAACTCAAGTGCAAGCCTAGACCTCCCTTGCTTGCCTTCAAGAACTTCAAACCATCGAACATTGTCAAGAACTGTGAAATGGTCCTTAACGACATCCGTGAGGGAAAGCCAGTTGAGCTGAAGCTTATACTACTGAAATATTCCAGATTACATGATGTCATAGCCATTCCAAAGGATTTCACCAATAGAAGGACGGGAAAATCCAGCTAAGATGTGCAAGAAAGTAGTCTTACCTGAGCCATTTGAGCTCGCTAACACAAGCGCACTGTTACACCCCTCATGATATTTTTCTTGGCATTGTGTTCAGGACCGGAGGAAAACAGGACGGAGAAAGGTTCAAGTGGAGTTTGAAAGAGCTCCACGCCGCGGTGAGAGCGTGTCCAGTGGCGTTGTTTCAGCTAAAATTGGTGAAACTGCGGCGAGGTGTGCTGAGACCGCGGCGAGATTCGGGATTTTTGTTTAAATCCTAATCATTTCAGACGATCGGAAAAGAAAGAAACACAGGAGAACCGATGGAGCTCTGCTAGGGTTCGAGATTTCCGGCATTTGTGAGTGATTTTCGGACCTCAAGAGCTTGGATTCAAGTTGGTAAGTGATTTGTATTTCTCCCTTTCCATTTTCTTTGGTTAGAATTTGGAATTTTCAGTTTTAAGGTTGGATCTTCAGTTCTGGCCGAAATCCACTGACTGAAATGGATGAAATGGGGTTAAGAAAATGTGTTTTGGTATTCTTGCTACTTGAGTATGAGTTTTGAAGGGATTATATGTGTTTAGAGCTTAACCCTAGGTTGTTCTTGGTTGAGAGTATGAGGAATCCGAGTTGTGTGGAATTTGCATGATGTTTAAATGGTTCCTAGGAGCTTAATAATGCATAAAAGGGGTGTTAGAACCTTGGGTTAGGCCTGAAGTGGTTAAATTATGATGTTTGGTTTAATGGTATACTGTGTTAATGGAAAAATTGTATTATTATGAAGATTGTTTGGTTAACCAAGAGGGGTTCAAGCGTATTGGGTAATTTGAGAAGTTCGTGGAATTCACGTGTGATAGTGACAACCTAAGGTAACCGGGTGTATGTTTGAATTATATTATTTATATGGTATGACAGTACGTGTATTTGAATATATATGCATGTCCCTTTTCATACCACGATATTGATTATGTATATGTATGGTTTTTCTACATATCATGGTATGTACGACTAGTTGATATGTGATGATAGTATACATAGTGTATGTATAATATATGACACCCCTATACCATTGCATGCTAGCATGTCCATATGATGCTTATGATGATAATGATGTGTGTGTGTGTGTGTTGGCATGTCATTGGCATCATCACCATATGATTATATAGTGAGAGATTGATGATGAGGTGATGATGATATAATATGATATGAGATGATGATATGATAAAGATCCCTGTCGCTAAATTCTCTCCATGAGAAAGCCAGGTGGCAGAGGACAATAAGATATGATGAAATATTCCTGTCACTAAATTCTCTCCTTAGGAGAGCCAGGTGGCAGTGGATTTGGGGATGCACCTTCCCTAAATCACCATTAATTTGTGATGGCCCAGGGAAAGGAGAACCATGGTCTGAACTCTATTGTAACCATTAGCCGGGTTGCATTAGGGTAAGGTAAGCTTAGTGATGTCCCGGAATCAGTCTTCACCGACTGTTGGAAGGAAATCATCTATTGAAATGTCTTGTAATGATGAAAGCTCGTGGTTCTAGCCATGTATGAGGGAGAACATGCATACCATTCATTCCACATTGTATTCATGTGTTGCATGAGATATATATATGTGTGTGTGTGTGTGATTGTCCCCGGTTACTGAGACATTGTTTCACACCCCTCTCCCATAACAAATCTTTCAGGTGACGGTTCTGGCACTAGTCTGGAGAAGACGCAGAAGTAGCTACGTACATGGGAATAGTCTATATAGTATTTGTAATATTGGATAATGTATCTGGTGCCAAGTAGGATAAAAGGTTTTGTAATGGATGTATGACATTGATAAAGATTGTTATGGATGCATGTATGGTTATGTATGTTGTGTGTATGTGTTATGTATGATGAAAATTGGATTGAGCTTGATTGTTGTGTTTTAGGGCCTGTAGCCCGTTTTGTCAAGTAGGGGTTCCAAGGGGTCAAATCTCAAAGGAGTAGTTCTTTTGGGGTGAAACTTCTTTGAACAAGTTGGTTTGGGGGTTTTGAACCTGTATGAATGGTCATTGATTGACCATTTACCTTTGGTGGCAATTGGAGATGGTTAATGGTGAGTTTCGATCAATAAATGGCCAAAAAGGTGTCAAGGGTCCAGAATCTCCATACGGAATTGGATTAAGGTGAAATGATGTCCATGGTTAGATTAAGACTAAATTGACTTATAGGAGTTGGAATCAAGTCAATCGGAGGTCGGAATATAAAGTTATGCGCGTTGGAAGTCCACCCCAGATGTTGAATTTTGCTGGTGTGGAAACCAGCATGGGGCACCACGGCTCCAGAGTCCAGACCGCGGCGCCAACGAAGGTCGAAGCGATTGAAAACAGGGGAGGTCGGAGCTGAGGCGGTACTGTAGCAGCCGCGCCCCCAGCCTAATTTTTGGTGTTTTGGGTTCGTTTCCACTATTTTGAAGTTGTAGGAAGTCGTTTTGAGATGTCGTTGTTGAGTTTGGTTGATTTTCAAAGTTTTTAGTCAAGTCTGAAAGTGTGAAAAGGTAGGATGTTACACACACTGTCATCATGAAGGGAGACATTCAGGTGGTGAAGAATTTTTTGGGCATTTCTCATGCAAGAAATGTTCTTGAGGAGGAGACGTGGAAGTGGAGGTTTTCTGACAGACATTAGTTAAATAATTGAAAATGCAGGTCAATCTTTTGGTTTCAGCTGATGATAGATTAGTATGAAGGCACAGTAGCCTCAAATTAGGCAGACAGGCTTATAAGAAATTTCACCAGCATAAATCCTGTCAAAAATCAGCAATGACAAAAATTACCAGAGTTTCTAGAAAAGCAATAAATTGTACGCAATTGAAAGTAAATAAAAGGACACAAAGTAAAAAGATAGTACTGTATTGCATTGAAATGATAAGCTAATTCAATCAGTAAAAGTTGCAATTTATTGAATCTTTTAGCCAAAAGGTATTTACTTCAATGGAGTAAAAGATAAATCGTATTTACCCTCAAATTGCTGGATTTCTTTCCCAAATGTCCATGCAGGGGAAGATCCCAAGTTAAACTAAACTGTAATTAACCTAAGCAAAAGCCACAGATAAAAATTTATCTTGCAATTTAATTGAAGGACAGAGGAGCATTCAGAATGGGTTCTCCAAGAAGATGCCACATATTATATATCTAAGCATACCAAACAGATTCTACTAAATAAAAGAAAGAGAAAAATTATGAAAAATAAAGGTAGGTAATTGACACTCTACAAGCAAAGATGATACTGAATCTCATGATTATTGTGATCTTACTTGCAAACAATAAGCTTTTAATCTTCTACTTATACACGTGTCCTAAGCCACTAAGCAAATAAAATTGACATTCATGCACTTAGAATTTAGAAATAAATGAAATCAGGCATCCAAGTTCATCATACTAACAAAACACCATTATTGAAAGGGGAAATAAACCATGTTGTACATATTGTTGTCATTCTAATTCCTACTTGTATTTGAAGACATTCAATGCCATGACTTTGCCATCAATCAAATGCCTGCCTAGCTACACGCCAAACCACTTGATTTCAGGGCATTTGGTTATATGGTATAAAACCATTCTTCAATACTTTTTGCTGTCAAAAATTAAATTAACTGATCAACATAGACCAAACTTCAATGACCCAAGTTGCTTGAAATTAAGGGAGAGAAAGAGCAGCTTGTTATTTAAGTAATAGATTAACAAAATATGGTTGTACACTCCTAATTTGCCAATTCCGTGACTCCAATATTGGGAATGAGGAGGAGTCTGCTCATTTTAGAAAGGATGAGAGCATATGATATTTGTTATCTGCTTGAGCTGCAACTTTGAGCAAAAGAATACTATTTTAGCTCTTGTTACCATAACTCTATATTGCATTAGCTATTTATTTGCATTTGCAGTATTTCATAGAATGCCCACATTCTTGCATATTGACATTTGACAATGGTTGGAAGTTATCAATTCTGATGGTACTTGTAGTTTCGTGTGAGGATTTACCACCAAGAAAAGATCTCAATTGCTACTGAAACGTCTATCAAACAGACTGAATATATAATTTAAGTCATCAATTTTTGGAGGAAAAAAAAAACTCAGTGAGGCATATGCCAATAAAACATAACTTTAACCCTCCATTTGGATGAAAGGAAAACAAGGGGGAGAGAAAATTCAAGGAGAAAACAAGAAGGAACCTGGATACGTTTATTTTCTCTCCTAGTATTTTCCTCCCTCTATTTTCCCCTCAATCCAAACAAAGCCTTAAAGATGTTAACAAAGATTTGACAAGGAAGAAAGGGCATTGGATGTTCCCTCCACACAAAAGCCACATTGCAAAAAAATCACACAAACTCATGCCAAACAATGCCTAAATTCAAAGTACATGGAAGAAGGCAACGGGAGAAAAGTAGACATAGCCTAACATATTGTTACAACCTTGGAGATGAAAAGTTTGCTTGTTGCTTCCAGAATGAGGATACAAATGCAGTTAAATTTTAAACTATTTCAGCAAATAATCATATATAATCTGTAGGTATTCAAATAGAGAAAACCATGCCAAACCAAATTGAATCTAAACACAATATCCTGCATGTGAAACCCCTTACCATTTCCAAAAAAACAAAAAAAACAAATTTACAATCTCCCAAAACATTCGAAGATATTTCAAATTGTTAGTCATCTTCAACTTTATCACCCTCAAGACATATTAAAAGATCCTTCTTTCTCTTTTTCAGTGAAAGGCACATTAAAGAATCAAAAGCACCCAACCATGCAAATTAAACAAACATTTCGAAAAGATCACTAAACTCTAAATCTCAGAGAAGAACATATACAATGATGTGAAATAATCAGAAGTAAATCCAGGAAAAAAATGCTAACTTAGAGATACTTTGTATCACCTGACTCACTTAGGAAAACAAGGGTGAAGATTATGCTGTAGATTAATCGGTAGTTACTAGTTTCAGCTAAACTATCCTATGGCGAATGGGTACAGTCAACCCACTGAAATTCCCAAAAATTTGAAAACTAAAATAGTAAAAGAAGAAAAAGAAAGCAGCCTAGAGTATGATAAAACAGCCATTTGACCTATCCTCGGTGTGCCTCATCAATGTTTATGAAAGGAAACCTCAGTAATATAACATTAGGAAGCAAGAGGGAGTGTGCGGGTTACTTGGAGGTGGATGGAATCGAAAGAGCTGAATAATCCCAACTGGTAAGAAGAGGCTCCAGAGGCTATGGAAGGATGACGAGAGGGAACAATGGTGGATGACAGCAACAACGAGAGGCTGGGCTGTGAAGGCAGCGACGAGAAACTAGTTCATTTGGAAGGAATAAAATTAGGGCTAGTTACTTGTCACCAAAAAAAAATTAATAGTAATTTAAAATTAAAGTTTTTACTTGAAAATTTTAAAAATTAGCTACATTTCTATTCTTAATAACTGAAAAGAGTAAACTATATAAACAAATTGTCTTTTTTGCCAAAATATAGACTACTTTTTTTACTTTATCTTAATTATATAGATATTCATTTTATTTTTAAAATCTATATAAATTTGCCTTCAAATCAAAAGTTTCATCACAGATACTCTCCATCTATTTACAAAATCATCTTTCTGTTTACCCCATATGTTAAGATGCTTTTAAAGCATCCAATTTTGTTGACCAAATTATTATTCCTTAACAAAAATGTTTATTTTCTTTAAAAAATGTATAAACATTTATTTAGTAGTTGTTCAAACATTTACACTATTTAGCAATTTCTCTAAGCGTATGTTTGGTTCAACTGAAGGGATTGAAGGTGAGGGGAGGAAGATGAATTAGATGGTTTTTAAAATTTCCTTATTTGGTGTCACATCCTACTCCAACACTCTTTCAAACATAACCAAAAACTTCAAAAAAACCCAAACAAAACCACAACGCCTTAACTCTACCTCTCAAAACCTCATAATAGCGAAAGAAAAACATCAAAGACTCCAAAACAAGATGGGGTCACGGCCACTACGTGACCGCCATGACTCTGTGCTCTCGTGTTCGCCTAGCGCAACTGCCTGACCCTGGTATAGCGGTGCCCCCTGCTGATACCATATCAGAAAAATTTCAAAGTCCTAGGCAAACTTCCGATATGCATAACTTTATGCTCAGACCTCCGATTGACCCGATTCCAACTCCTATAGGTCAATCTTATCCCAATTTATCCATAGACACCACTTTCATCTCAATCTATCTTTGTATGGAGATTTGGACACCCGACACCATTTTGGCTATTTTTTTACTAAGACTCAACACCAATCTCCTCCAATTATCACCAAAGGCAAATTGACACTTAGAGACCATTCACACAGATCCTAAATGACTCAATTAACTTGTCCAAAGGGGTTTCATCTCAAATGAGCCACTCCTCTTAGATTTGACCCCCTTGAACCACAAATCCACATAGTAGGATATATGCTAAAAACTTACATACTTAGCCTAAACTCCTCTTTGGGCTTAAACTTATTACCATACTGACTCCTCAACACCCTGGACCACACCAAAACATGCATACATACATACAACACATTCCACATTGCTATCATAACATGATCACATACATAACATACAACTATCATCCCTACAATCATCTAGGGACTCAAGACAAAATACTAAAATACTATCATACTTAGCACAACATACATAAACAACACAGCCTACAACTATGCCATAAATATCCCAGCACTGGAATGGCTACACTTCCTTCGTTTTATCCGGACTAGTGCCAAAAATTTCACCTGAAATGTTAGTTTATGGGAAATTGGGGTGTGGGACAACGTCTCAGTAATCGGGGATAACCACAAACATATATATATATATATCAACTCATACTACAGTGCACATGTATGCAACATAAAAATGGAATGCATGTCTTCCTTGTACACAGCTAGAACCACAAGCTATTGTTATAACATGACATTTCATATAGGTAATTCCCTTCCAACAATCAGTGAAGACTGATTTCAAGGAATCACCAAGCTCACCTCACACAAGTGTACCCGGCCAAAGGTAACACTAATGCTCGGACTGTGGATCTCCTTTCCCTGGACCACCTAGAATTGGTAGTGATTTAGGGAAGGTGCAATCTACTGCCGCCTAGCTCTCTTGACTATAGGAGAGGATTTAGCGACAGAGATCCCTTCCTTATTTCACCCATATTAGATTATCATATCATATCATCATCACTACCCAATCATCATATATCTCACAATGCCATATGGTGATGCTCATATCATATCATCAAATAATCATCATCATCATCATCATGATCTCAATATCATGCTATGCATCATGTAATGTCACATCATAATCATCATAATTATCATCTACTATATGTCTAGCTGTGTGCATACCACGATATATAGAAAACCGTACACACAACATAATAATATCATGGTATGAAAGAAACATGCATATATACATAAATATACATACTAATACACAATACATATGGTACAATACAAACACCTAGTTACCTTAAGTTGTCAATACCACACACACGCGATTTCCACGAGCACGACTTGCGCTCCTCCGATTAGCCGAACAACCTCTACAATACCATAAAATCCTCAATTAACATACTATACAATTGTCCAATTCCACAATTCAACTTTCTAGGTCAAACCTAAGGTTCCAACATCATTTCCACACGTCATTGAGCTCCTCAAGCCCATTAAAACTCTAATCAACCACATACATTTCGGATTCCCAATTTCCACAACCAAATATAACCTAGGGTTAAGCTCAAATCATGCATACTCCTTTCAAAATTCATACCTAAGTATCACAAACACCAAATTTCCTTGATTGGAGGGGAGGGGAGGAAAATGAATTATAGGGCTTTTAAAATTTTCTTGTTTGGTGGGATTGGAATAGAGGATATTGGAGAAATTTTAATGAAATCTTGTTTAGTTCAGGAAAAGAGTGAAGGAGATTGGAGAAAATTAAATATAAATACTCTCTTCCCTAAAAAAGAAAACCCAATTTGGGGGGATTTTATAAAGTGGAGGAGGAGGGGATCCCCTCCAATCACCTCCAATATTTTGTGCCAAACAAGGGAGGGGATTTAATCCCTTCCAATCATCTCCTCTTCCTTTAAAAAACCCCTAATCCCCTTAAACCAAATATACCCTAATATAAGTATTCATCTTGAATTTGATTTTTTGGGCCAAATGAATAAAAATTGAAACATATTGTAAAAATGGAATAAAAAGTAGTGCAAAATAAAAAAAATTGACGAAGCTCTCTTAAATATTCAGAAAGGCGACTCAAATTCGAGACTTAGTTAATTTAACGCAGCTCTTACTCAGCTAAGCTATATAAACTTATATATTTAATTTTATATAATTGAGGTACTTTCATTCAATTAACATAACTCAAATTCATGTATTATTTATTTTATAGCTAACTTTTGTTATTTATATGGTTAATTCATTTCTAAATTTAAAATCCATGTTTTTTTATTTAATTTGATAAAAATATACTAAGTATTTAAGTTTTCTTTTTTTCAGTAAATAGGCATGCCTATTTTTTTTTTCTTTGAAAGAAAGGGGGATATATACCATTAAGTAGGAATATGTAAAACCAAAGAGAATTAAACTAAATTAAATTTGGTCTATTTGATTCAGTTTATTTGGTTATATGGTATGGTTTGGTAAATTTTGTTAAATTTTTTTGTTATATTGGTTCACTTGGATCTTAATTCTGAAAAATCTAAATAGACCAAACTAAACTAAATTATCTATTTTTCTATCTTTTATTTTTATTGACTTTGTAAATTTATTATAATATTATGTTTTTGCAGGTTTGATGCAAGATTAAGATGTAGTATTTTTAATTTTTTAAATAATGGATTTGGATTTTTTAATATTATTTTTCAATTCAATAACATAAATATTATTATGAATGATATTGCTATTTATGTAGCATTAATATGGATATGTGTATTGAATATGATATAATATAATATAGATGATATAGTAATTTTTAAAAGTTTAGAATACAGGTGCAAGACATACTTATACACATATAATATTATTTATGTAATTGTTTATAGGTATAATTAATAAATTTATTCATTAAAACAAATATGGGTATTATGTATTCTAAACATTATTATATAAATGTTAAAATGAATCATAAAATATTTATAATAACATCAAATAGTTCTATTTTGCTGTAAAAATTTGAAATGATACAAATATGAATAATGTGGTATAAATAGATATGCATGTATGAGTACGGTATTATGTATCAGATACGGGTTTATTTACTTTTTTTAAAATCTCAGCAATTCATAAATTGTTCTATTATTCTTATTTTTTATATAGGAATATTTTTAATATCATTTAAATATAATATTTCAATATATATAATTCTAAACGTTTTTTTAATGTCTTGGAGCCCTTTATATTTTGGTGAGTGTTTCAACACTGTTAGATTTTTTTTTCATGATCTATGTTATGCCATTTACTTTAATTAAAGCTCCAAACTGAATTACCAAAATTGAAGCTAACCAACATATATTTCTGTGCAAAATATTTTTGTTCAATTCTACTCTCCCAAGCATTTTAGTCCAGTTCAGTTTAGTTTTCTTTTCTTTTTTTTAAAAATCATCATTTTAATTTTCGATTTACTCGGTTCTAGAGCGAATCCAACAGTAAATCCGAATGCACACAAAGAAGGTACCTTTTTTTATTTGACTAAAATTGGCAAAAGTCAAAACCTGGTCGTTTTGACACTTATCAGTATATTATTATTCTTGGATCGAAATAGATGGACAAAAAATTGTCGACACTGTAGAGCATGACACAAAATACTGTTCATCTTTAGTGTGGGGTCGCCTTCTTTTTTTTTTTGTTTAATAATAGTTTTGGTTTTAACTTTTTTAATATCTAAGCCACTCTTTTTTCTTTTTCTTTTTGAGTTTTTGTTTTAAATTTTGTAAAAATCAAATTTCACTGTTCTTACTGCATTCAGTTTTTTCTTCAATTTAATATTTTAATTTATTTATTGTTTGTAATATAATTTCTAATTATAAATATTAAATATTAATAATTATTCATGTTATTTTTATATTTTCCTTATTTCAAATATAAGGGATGAATAATCAATTTATATAGACTAAAAATAGTGATTAAAAATAATTAATACTTATTCTTATTTTTTGATCAATCTAGATGGACCAAAAATATTAGTTAAAAATTTCGCATCAGGGTCATTGATGGCAATATTCATTAAATTTAAAACTCAGAAATTTGTTCTAAAATAGATGATTCTGGGAGTTCACTTTGCAATTATTTTCATTTAATTAAAATAAGTATAAAAAGAATTTGATAATCAATTTTTTTTATTTAACTATTTCTTTGTTACTGTCAGTTTTTGCATTTCTTTTTAAAGTTTATGTCTCAAATTTATTTCTATGTATATTGGCATTTTTAATCAAACTAATACATTCGTGTGACCTACACATATATAAAATAATATCTCTCCACACGGATACTTACATAGAAATAAAACATGTAAATAAAAAAAAAAAGAATATAGTCACTTCTCAATAAATAATTACTTCAAAATAATATGTGAAGTCTGACATTACACTGTGGAGCACAAAGGTCAATACAAGTCACCTGCTGGCTTATTGTACTGGACAGAGTTGAGAGGGCTCCACATTTCGGATGAAAAATATAGGGCCTGCTTGATTGCAGTTTTAAAAAATAGTTTTCTATTTTTAAAAACAAAAAATGAAAAAACTCATTTGATGGCAGTGTTTTGGGTTAAATGTTCTGAAAACTGAAAACAGAAAAGTGTTTTAGAAAACAAAAAACTGAAAACACTTGTGAGCTGTTTTGTGTGTTTTTGGTTCTCTAAAATGGTAAAACACGGAGAACACTATTCATTAATGGCATATATGTGATTTTGAACAAATTATGTTTGAATCCTTAGGACCGCATATTACCATAGTTCCCAACCCAAGCAGAGGCAAAGCAGTCGGCTGTTTTCTCTCAAACTCTGCCACTTTCTCTTTCGCGAGCGGCCATTCTCCTCCGTTTCTCAGTTCGCTCGTTGTCCGCAATCCAAGCAGACCCAAAGCACTCGGCCATCTTCTCTCAAGCTCCGTCATTTTTCTTTCTCCTGGCCGCCATTCTCCGTCATTTCTCCGTTCACTGTAGACCGCAAGCTGCCATCTTTCTCATCAGTAGGCTCCTCTTCTTTCCCTCTATTTTGCTATTATTTTCTTAGCTCCGATCCTCCTTTCTTCACATCTTGTGCTTTGATTAAGTTGCAAGTCCTTAGCTGTTTTTCTAAGCTTCAAATCCAGCTCCGATCCCCCCTTTGGATTCAAGTTTCAGCCGCGATTTGTAGGTAACTGTCATGCCTTCAAAAGCCTCTTTCTTCTTAGCCTCGATTTGGTTTAGCACTAAGTTTTTTTCATGTTTTTTCTCAGCTCCAAGTTCAGCTTCGGCCCCTCTCCCAGCTCCAAGTTTCAACCTCAATCTGTAAGTGAATGCGTTGCTTTAAATTTTTATGTATATCTCTTGCATGCTCTTAATTTCTATCGTTTTATATAAGTAATTAGAGACTTCAAAAGCTTCTTAGGTTGTTCTTGTTTGTTTCGTTTGACTTCTACTCCATGAGATCTAAATCTGATGTGTTTAGGATCAGTGGTAAGAATAAGTTTCAAATCGTTATCACTTAATATTGATCTTAGTTGTCTCTAGGATAATCCTCTTGCTCTATTCTGAAGATTGGAGAATTATTTAAGTTGCTTGTTACTTTAGGAATTTATCTTGTAGTTAATCTTTGTTTGTAGAGTATTATAATTAAGAGAAGGTATTTAGGGCTAGGCTGTATTTATGTTCAACCCATAAGTTCTGCAAATTAGAAATGAGTATCTTTTCAAAATTATTACGAGTGAATAGAATGATTTAATCCTAGGTGAGGATTTTAGCATTCTAGATATGTTTGTGTGTATGTAATGCTGATAGCCATTTTCCTTTTACTGTAATATATGTACGAATATAGAAAGCTTAATAATTAAGGTCTTTAAAGAACAGATTTCAGATTAACTGTTATGCTTAGAAGTGCTTCATTCAGGCGGTCTTTGCTCTTTGGAGGTTTGGATTATACTTGGTTCATTACTTATAATCGATGGAAATTTGGTTGTGCTCTTGGTAATCTTTCTGGAAGTACTATATTATTTTTGGCAAGGGTTATTGTTTAGATGGTATGGTTATGGTAGTGACAATGATAGTGTAGTGCATTGCTTTGAATTTGGTTTATCATTTTGCCCCAGTGGTGTCTTGGAGAAAGCATTGAGGAAGTATTTATCCTCATAGCATTGCTATATTCATTTTTAATATTTGTCATTGGGTGATGCTTCAGTGTAACTGTCTTGGTAGCTAAGACTACTATAATGTATATGAACTTAATGAAAGTTGCTCATTTAAGCTGATTTTTATAATGCATCAATCTATTTTAAAGAATATAGCATTACCGAAAAAGCTTAACCTTGCTGATGCTCAGGTTGCTCATTATTGGTGTTGAGCATTCTTGTCATTGCTGTCATTTTTTCATCATCAGGTCTGGTACTGTATCTGTTTAATAAAATTTCACATGAATGGCAACTACTGGGTCAATAGAAGTTTATGGTTTCATTGTGTCTTTAAATGATTGAATCTTGTATATTATAGATGGCAACTAGTGGGTCAATAGAAGTTTCAGAAAATGCAATTTGGCCAAAGCATGTACTTAAATACTTCATAGAGATTATAATTGAAGAAGTGAATAAAGGAAATTACAACAATGGTATGTTTTCATGGAAAGTTTGGAAAGATATATTGGGAAAGTTGAATGCTATGAGCGGGCGCCCTTTTCATGAGAAACAAGTCAAGCAAAAGTATAATAGGTTGCAAGCAAAGCATAGAGATTTTTCTTTGTTGCTATAACACACTGGATTTGGCTGGAGTCCTGAAACCAACACAGTGACTGCTGATGAGAGATGTTGGAGAGATTATATTTTGGTATGTAACCATTTCAAATTTCTTCCTACATTGTATATGTATATTAGCTAGATTATTGATTGTATATATTTTTATAGGCACATCCTGAAGCTGCTCAATTCAAGAAGCAGGGGTTGGAACATTATCAATTGTTAGGCGTAATCTTTAATAGAAGCACTGCTACTGGTGTACTTCATCATTCATCTACTCAAGATCCACCAAATTCTTTAGATGAGATTCAACTTCAAGATGAATATCTAAATGGTGGAGTTCATGTAGACCTGGAAAATGATGATGACATTGATGAAGATATCACTCATGGTGTGACACGTACTGGAAAGCGCATTGTTCAACAACTTGATCGAAAGAAAAAAAAAAGAGTGTAGATCTAATCAATTGAGTGAAGCACTTCAAGCAATGGTTAAGGCATCTAATACAAGGGCAGAAGCTCACCTAGCTAAAGTTGAGATGTTGAGGGCAAAAAGTACAGAAGCTAGTAGTGTGGGACCCACGTCATTTGATTATTCTATTGCCAAATGTGTTGTTGTTCTTAATGAGTTTGAAGATATCTCTGACGTGGTTTATGTGAAGGCAATGGATAAATTTATTGATCCTACTTGGAGGGAAATATTTATGGCAGTGCCTTCACAGAGGAAGAAGGCATGGTTGAATAATTTGATTTGATCTATGTCTGTAGGTGTTATGTTTTGTGTTTATGTCTATTTGTCTTGTGTTTGGTGATTATGAATGTTATTATTAGTTATGTATTTGATATTTCCTCCGAACTATGAATGCTATGACTAATTATGCTTTTGATATTTTCTCCAAACTATGAATGCTAGGACTTATAATGTATTTGATATTATTTCCAAACTATGAATGATATGATTAGTTATGTATTTGATATTGTTTCCCATGATTTACGTTCACTTACATTTGAACAGATTATTGTGCACAATGAATATTAAAGGTAGCTCTGAGGGATCTATAACTTCATCCAGTTCAAGTGAAGATGATTATGAGTTAGCAGAGTTAGCATTAATTAATATAATATGTGAGTATGAAAGCAAATTTCTTAACAAGGTTCCAATTCGTAATTCTGCACTTACGGGTCGAGAATTTGTCAGTGAGCTCTTACAAGGATCAGGAACTAGTTGTTATGAATTGTTGAGAATGGAAAAGACATGTTTTGTCAATTTATGTGATGAGTTAAGGAGTAAAGATTATTTAATGGATTCAAAAGAGTTGAGCTTGGAAGAAAAAGTTGCAATGTTCTTATACATTATAGGTCATAATCTTAGACAACGGGTAGTTGCAGATCGTTTCCAACATTCGACCCAAACTATTTCTTATTATTTTAAGCAAGTGTTAAAAGCAATGTGTCGATTGGGGAAAGAGCTCATCAAGCAGGAGAACTGGGAGTTGCCTGACAATGTTAAAAATAATACAAAGTACTATCCTTGGTTCAAAGTAAGTTTTAATATTTTATAGTTATTGCTTATTATTGATATTAACATAAATATTACCTATCATAATTATATTTTTTTTTTCAGAATTGTGTAGGTGCAATTGATGGGACACATGTTAGTGCTTGGGTGCCTGCTGAAAAGCAAATATCATGCAGAGGACGAAAAGCAGTCTTGACACAAAATGTTATGTGCATATGTGATTTTAACATGATGTTTACCTATGTTTATTCAGATTGGGAAGGTAGTGCTCATGATACAAAGGTTTTGTTAGATGCAATGACCAATTCTAATGCAAATTTTCCATGGCCTCCTGCAGGTATACATTTAAATAAAATGTTGTTTTACATACCATTGCTCTTTTTCCTTAGTTCATTTAGATGAATTTACTCATGTATACATTTAAATTAATATTTTATTATTGCTTTAGGATCATATTATCTTGTAGACTCCGGATATCCTTGTAATGGAGGTCTTCTTCCACCATATAGAGGAGAAAGATATCATGTACAAGAATATCGAGGGAGAGGGCATCAAGCTAGGAGTCCCAAAGAACTTTTTAATTATAGGCATTCTTCTTTAAGAATGACGATTGAACGTTGTTTTGGAGTATTGAAGGCTCGATTTCCAATTTTAAAATTAATGCCATCATATAATCCTTTAAAACAACGTCTTATAGTAATAGCATATTGTACTATTCATAATTATATAGTAAGTGGAGTCGACGTGATAGGTTATTTAGAGAATGAGAGAACATGAACCCCGAAGAAGTAGAGGACTTGGCTAGCAACACAAGTGTAGAAAATACAGGTTATAATGTGAAAAATTTGTCAAGACTATCTGATGAAAGTGCAGCACAAATGGCAACACTTCGCGATCATCTTGCAGCTTGGATGTGGTTAGAATATATCAATTCTTCTAATTAGCTAACTTTGTACTAATTATATAAATATTACTTTTGATTCTTCATTTAAAACTATGTCAATTTTATTGTTGCTTATGTGATTTATATTGCTAAACTAAAGGAGTTAATTATCATAGTTAAGGAATATGTATTGGGTGTGCAAATGGAGTTGAAGAGACCAGAAATAAAGGATAATTCAATACGCCAGCTAGAACTTGCAGCATATTTTACCTACTGTAATTTTTAAACACCTCACTTAAGACTTGCCTAACAAAATTTTATTATTAAATTAATCTATTATACTATAAGAAATATATGATATTTATTGTTTATTTTGATAAAATTTTATTATTATATTGGTCTATTATATTATAGTGAATTAGTCTATTAAATCATTGTAAAAATAGAGCTAATTATTGTAAAACATGTTTTATAAAACAAGTGAATCAAACAAATTTTTAATTTTTGATTCTCAAAACATGTTCTCAAAATAATTTTCTCAAACGAATTTTTCTATTTTTCTGTTTTTAAAAACAATTTTTAAAATATTGAATCAAACAGGTTTTTAGTTCTTTTGTTTCCGGAACTTGTTTTGTAAAACTGTTTTTACAAACAGAAAACAGAAAATACTATCAAACAGGCCCATAAAGTCACGGATAAACAAGTTAAAAATGTTAGCGGGGGGGCATATTAGTCAGGTACCTCAGTAGGCTTGGCCCTATCTAAAATATCGAGTTAGTCCTGCAGACTAGATTGAATTGGCACTAAATTGTGTTAGATTGATTAGTTATCTAAGATAAAGTAAATTAGATAATGCAAGATTTTTATCTCTTTGAAGTGTAGTCCAATTTCTCCAAATGTTGCAGCAGAATAGAGTGAACAAAGTATAATAAAGTAGATAGATAAAATGAAAAGAAAAAAAGCAAAACACATAAATTTATACTTGTTCAGCGCAAACCACTTGACTTATATCAAGTTCTTAAACCATCACTTGATATTTTTACTATATTCCATATATTTGATCAGGGCACCTATGAGGTCTCTGTACATTCCACAAGTTTCACTAGTTACTTATAAATCCACTCTCTCTACATCCTTATAAGATGTGTAATTTCCCTTAATATTTTCCTATACTAAGATTTTATCTAGAAATTATAGTAAGAAATATTTCAGAAAAGAAACTCTCTTTAAAAGTGGATAATACATTGAAACTCACTCTAATGAGGTGGTTTTAACTTTGAATGCTCACATAGAATGATTTTATCTATTACAGCAGTATTTTGATACATAACTCATTTAAATTCGTTACTCATAAGTTCAAATGAAGTTTTATTTATAAATTTGTAGCTTAACTAATCATTAGACACAAGATCTAGCCATTAAAGATATTAACCAATGGTTACTCTATACAAAGAGTCATTCACCAACCATATTAAACACATCTGACATACCAAAATTTGAATTTTGGGGCTCAATAGATGAATTTCACGGAGATAAAAGATTAAGTACTTTAATGTTAAATTTCAAAATTCATCTGTTACTAAGTGATATTCGAATTTTAAGTTTGCAAAAGATACCAAATATTCGTTTGTGCGAATTTTCAAATTGAAAGTGCATATGAAAAGATTGAACAGTTGCCTCAAATTTTCACATAGCACTTCAAAATTCAAATTTTAGAAACTGAAATTCATCTGTCAGAAGTATATTTAACATGATACAAAAGTTTTCACTTTGAAGTTTAAAGTTTGTCTATAAAAAATTATGACTTTGAACTTCACCAACAATCAAAGTTTAACTAAACTTCATACGAATTTTATACATTTGTACTAACTATGCTTTACCCAAAATTTGAATTTTAGAATCAAAATTTATTTATTAGAGATATGACCTCTGTAACTTTAAATTTTAACAAGCAAAGTGCAAATTTAACATAAAATAAGCATAAATTAAATAGCAAAATTCGTTTGTTAGCCAATATACTTTAATTGTAATACATGCTAATATCAGATTTATTTAATCTAACTCATTTAAGACATATAGTAACAAAATTAAGTAAATTTCAAATATATAAACTACTTCAAGACATAAGTGAATATAAAATATACCTAATAATTAGGTTTTCAAAAGTTAAACTCCACTTCTACTTGATCGTTCTATTTTTGGCATGCTCTCTTATAATATTCAATTTTTGGAGCATCTTTTCTCTCCTTCTTCTTTGAGAGAGACGTGATATTGATTTTCCTTTCTTTATTCCAATGCTCACTTTTGTTTTTTGGACAATCCTACATTTAATGATTTACACTTGCAAACTAAGTAGTTAATCTAATTTATATATCTAACTTGTATTATAAAATATAGAAGTACAGTGGATATATTAGTACATAACATGATATATGCATTATAAACACAATTAAACACATGTAAATGCATATTTTATTTCTTTTAAGAACAAAATATATGTTAGATAAATATGATGTATTTGCTCTTTATTATTTTACATTTGTCATCATCAAAACTTATATTATATTAAACCTAATAAATTGAAACCAGATCCAATCTTGTCTTATCACGGTATATATAAAATTTTATATATTTTTTAAAAATTTATAAATATTAATTTAATATAATTTTTTTCTTGATACATTATGTGTAGTGAATTAACTATATTATTACTATAAATACTTTTAAAAATTCAATCTTTTAATTTTATTAAAAGTTTTAAATTGATTTTTTAATATTGTGTAAAAATAATGCATGATTATTTAGCATTCATAATTTTAATAAATATTACTTTTAATTATAATATTAAATTTTAAGAAAATATATTTCAGATGAATATAATTATATTTTTATTAATAAATAAGATTAATTTATTTTTTATTTTTAAATATTTTTTAAGAATGTCAGGCCAACTCCATTATCTGGGATGACACAATCTTATCTGAACTCCCGAAAAATAAACATCAAGTTCTGTCCAACAGTAAATCGTTGGATAGAATAGCAATGAATATCTACATCTATAACCTATATAATCCAGACTCGAAAAGTACTATTCACTCAGACTCATTTTACTGTGCAAAATTCATATTTCCTTTTTTTTTTTTTTTTCATACAGTCGACGCTCTCTCCGAAGTTTTATATTCACTTTTATGCTTCATGGGTCCCGCTTGTATACTTCTCAAATATCATCATTTTAAGACTTTTGAATTTAAGACTTCTGAATTTGTAATGAATGCTCTCATCTAATATGTTCAGTTCTTTTTTCATGATCATTTTTTTTCCATTTCCTCATTTGTTGGGAAGCTTCTCATCATTCATTCGCAAGACCCACTAAGAAAAAAAATTCTAGGGAGAAAATAGTAATAATCCTATATAAAAAATTATAAATATAAGAATATTTTTAAATATAAGAATAGAATTATTAACCTTAACTTGAGATTTAAATTGATAATTAAGTCACCGTTTAGTTTACCTTTTTATAAAAGGTCTTTTAGAATAATCACAATTTATAAAAATGAAATTTGAATAAAAGTAGAGAAATTTACTGAAAACCTGTTTAGATGAAAAAGAAAAAAATGATAGTTAGAAATTATGGTTTGATTTGTAAAAATGTAAACAAAAATTTCTTTAAAAACTATTTTAAAATAATACTAATTTATTTATTTTATCATTAATTCCTAATTGATAATATTATTATTTTTAAATTATATTTTAGTTTTATTTTAAAATTTTTTCAGCTAAGAATTATTTAATCTTATTTTAAATCTTATTATTTATGTTTATCTTCACATCTCTATTTCTAATATTTCAGTTTAATATTTTCTTATTCTTATATTCTTATATTATTATAATAAAATAAGAAGATATTAGTTTAAGATTTTCTAATTTCAGTTTGAAAATAATTCTTACAATATTATTTCCAAGCCTTTTTTGAAGTGCATTAAATGTGATATTAATACTGTTCACCCTGATTCGTGTTACTAATGAATTTATTGTTATAAAATAGTTTTTTTAACATTATTATTATTATTATTATTATTATTATGTGATATGTGACGTAATTCCTGTGTAAATTTTCCATTACGCGGTTGCTGTATGGGGCATTTAATATTTTTGACATTGTAATTAATGGTGCGTGTTAATGCTTTTTCAAAATTCACATTTCCCTTATTTTTCATTCACTCTTCCTCTCTGGCCTCTTTCCATCCTCATCTGCGATCTCTCTCGTGAGTTCTCATCATCTCGCAGGACCTTCTCTTCTCTGGGTATAACAACGATATAGCCAACAAGGGCTAAGAGTGATTGTCCCCTGTACGATATAGATGAGGAATTCAAAGGTAGTGTTCGTGTGCAAAGAAGGTGGAGGCAATGATGGCAGTGGGTACATTTCGATGGGGCACATGGAGGAGTTGATGATCATATTTCTGGATGCATATAGCCTGAGAGGAGCATCGTCGAGGAAATTTTCGAAAAGACGAACATGTATTTGCGGCTCTGTTTCTGAAAGCGCTGGCTCATTTAGTTTGCAAGTCTTCCGTCTGTGACAGATTCATAATAGATTATTCTAGATACACATTCAGAGGAAAATCCTTCATCTTCGAAATATACCATTTCTCATCGCCACTTTTTGTCTCTCTCAAAAGGTTAATCATCATCCTTGCTCTCTCGCTCTCCCTTCTGATTTTCGAAATCAGAAATTTTGTTAGCTTTCTCCACCATCGTGTTTTCCTTTAGGGCAGTGACTGTGGACAAGAGTTAGAAAATGACAAGGTATGGGCACTTCACAGTCAAGGTATTCCTGTCTAAACCACCTAACGCTTAGGTTGACTGGACAGGGGCCGTCCTAGCTTAAGTAAGGTCTCAAGTTTGAGCTTTATGTACGCAGCTAGCGTGATAAATCTCCCACAGGGAGTGTGATAGAGACTTTCCCGGCAGGGGCCGCAACCGGTCTTGAGTCCAGATTAGTCTGGCCATGATGAAATTTTCCAGATTACGAGGGAGGCTGGGATACTGGGCGCTTAACCACCAAAATAAAAAAAGGTATTCCCGACTAAACTCTCTACCCCTAACTGAAATTGATGGATTTATGGAAATCATTTTTCATTTTCTTTTTAGGCTCTTTATAGGATGCTAGGGGCAATGGTGTGGACCTCAGCATCTATAAAGGGAAATTCTCTTCATCTTTGTAACATCCATAAATTTTCATATATGATTTTTAATATGGTTTATGTTTAGAATATAAGGAATGAAAGTATATACTGAATAAAGATATACAATGAATTATGATTTCAATAAGTTATATTGAATTCGAATGAGCATACACTGAATGAAGATATATAATGAATAGTGGTTTCAATGAGTTACATTGAATTCTGATGAGTATACACTAAATGAAGGTATACAATAAATAGTAGTTTCAATGAGTTACATTAAATTCTGATGAGTATACACTGAATGAATATATACAATAAATAGTGGTTTGAATGAGTTATATTGAATTTTGATGAGTATACACTGAATGAATGTATACAATAAATAGTGGTTTCAATGAGTTACATTGAATTCTTATGAGTATACATTGAATGAAGATATATAATGAATAGTGATTTTAATGAGTTACATTGAATTCTGATGAGTATACACTGAATGAATGTATACAATAAATTTTAATTTCAATAAATTACATTGAATTATGATGAGTAAACATTGAATGAAAGTACACAATGAATTGATGTCTCTTGTTGGTCAAGACATCAACACTATAAATACTCCTTCCATTTCTTCATTTCAACACATCACTAGTTGAGAGTGAGAGTTGGGAGTAAGTGAGAGAAAGAGAAAGCCGGGGGGAGAGAAAGAGAGTGTGAGTGAAAGAGAAGGAAAAGAAAGGAATGTTAGCTTCAAGGAAGGTACTTAAAAAATTTAAGAAGGAAGACAAGTTGCTTAGCTCATGATACTTTTCGGTGGAGGTAGTATATTATTTATTTCATGTATTTTCTATGAATTAATTATGGATATTATGTGATATTATTGGATGAGTTGTTTCAATATAAATGTTTTGAAATGCTATGGATGTCTAGTGTTAAGAGGAAACTCTGTTGAGATTTTTATAGATGCATGAAATATGAGTTATTTGGTTGTTTGCATAATTAACTGATTATGAGCATGATTTGTATGAATGAATATATATACTACTAAGATTTCCCCAAATCTCACACCAAATGACTAACAATGTTAGGGCCAAGTATAAGTAAAGACAAATGCAAGGAGGTGGTGAAGTAAGAGGAAGCAGGCTGGAAGATATTATTGAATTATGCTAATATGTTCTGAAACAATAGTCAGATAATTATAGTATGATTGGCTTAATTTTTATTAATTAAAATAAACATTTAGTTAAGTTATTGTCTTTTGAGCAACCTAATTTTGAAAAGTTTAAAAGTTTAATTGTTCTAGATTTTTAATTTTTTCCGCTAGATATATAAAATATGATTAAAAGCCTAGTAAGTTAATGTGTTACAATTTGTCTTTCCTTTTTCTTTCATTTACGGCCAAAAAATTTTCATCATTTTCTTTGTGTGTTGGCTAACTGAATCTGAATTCGTGTTTTTTTTTTGTTTTCTGAAAAGTGTATTTGCAAATCCCAATTACACTCAGTTACCTAGGATTTAAGGCAGATACAAGGATAAAGATATGTTCTGTGCATTTCCAAGCACCAAATTATTGTTTTCCGATTTTGAATGATAGGTTAAAAAAATTTTCATTTTGTTGTAGTTGAGAAATTTTTGTTTGGTTGACTTCAGGTCTTCAAGTATTGGCATTTCCATGCAATCAATTTCTGAAGCAAGAGCCTGGGACAAGACTATAGGCACAGGAGTTTGCATGTACAAGATACAAGGCTAAGTATCCTATTTTTGGAAAGGTATTAAGCTTGTAGCTTATGTGGGACAGCTAGATCCTTTACTGATAATTAGCTCCTTTTTTTTTTCCTGTGGGATTCGTGTTAATTGGAGACATTTTTTAGTTTTAGTGGAAATAATTAGTATATTTTTCTATAGATTGCTTCATCCAGCTATGTTAAATTTTAGATGTCATGTTGTAAATGCGGTGTACTGGTCAATGGCTCCATGTTATTTTTCTTCAAACAATTACACTAAAAATATCATGCCTTTCCAATTCTTTTTTTTTTTTTATAAAAATAATCATATATGTGGAAGAGATGGGAATCAAGAACGAAAATTCAATTGAAATCTGATGGTCAATTCTTTGGAAGCCGCAATGTTTATTCAATGCTAATCTATATACATGTTCATTCTTTCTTTTTTTTACCCCACCAAATTCAAATTGGAGTAGTATCTAAATATTCTATCGTTGAGACTTTGAAGTTGCAGTATTGCCTTTTGCCTCCTAAGCACAAGGTTTGTTGTTTTTCTTTGTGCTTTTTATAGGTTGTCTTATAAAATAAGATATTAGAGTCCTTGTCAAATTTTAGTTTGAAAATTTTTTTGCTATTGATTAAATGTCCTATCACTTATGGGTTATTATTTGAATTAATCATGTAATTTGAATTAATCATTCTATAGGCTAGCATTGATTGAAAAATGTTTTATAATTTGGCTATTACAATCATGAGGCCATTCCATTCATACTGCAGATGAGGTGAAGAATGAGTCACTAATTTGATGACAAATTTGGATAAAGTTTTAAAGGTGATTGCTATTTGATTTTTTAATTAAAACATGACTTAAATTTACTGCAATTGAATATCTTGTGACTAAATCTTTTAAAAAAAAATTTCAGAGTCATTTTGTTGAAAAATCTAATAGCAAACACCAAAGAAACTTGAATCTTGTCTTTTGAGTTGAAGTAATTTCTCTTCTCCTAAAGTGTAATTACTTTCATGCCGTGGTATGAGCATAACTAGCAACTAGTTTTGCTGTAGATTATTCTATTGTACCCATCGAAGTTGGGCTAACCAGACTTTACAAGTTATACAGTGATTAATTTGTACAAGGGAGAGAATAAAGTTTTTTCTTTTATTCTTTATCATGTTCTAAAGAGCTGGGTTCATATCAGCAGCACTTCTTTTTATCATTTCATTAACTTTAAACTGTGGCTCGTCGTGTTCTACGTCAATTCATTATTTTATTTTTATGTAAATAATTTCTTTTATACATTTGACAATTAACGTTTCTTATTTGAATCCTATATTAAATTATTAGTTATTTGGAGAGAGTAAGAAATGTGTATGGAGAGGTAATTATGTAGTTCATAGATTATGTGAATTGTTATTTCAAAGGAGTGGAGTATTTTAGGCTATGTTTGGTGGTTTGCTGGGGAATACATGGTAAGGATTGGTATGGTGAATTATGTATCATTTTGTTACCTAGGCAGTGAAATAGCTGTTATTGGTGGGAAGGTATTTGATGGTGTTTGTATAATGATATTAAGTTTGATATACGAATCCCAATATTTTTAGTCTAAGATTCCAATCCTATTACATGAATATTAATATTCCAATAATATATTATTTGATTTGGATATATATTTCAATCAGCTTCACCTCGCATCCATTCATCTTTAGGCCAATTTATGGACCTATTGGAGGAAATTATTAGTGGAGTTAATAGTTCCAGAAGCAAAAAAAATTGATAGCCCAATAAATTCTAATGATAGAGTATATGACAATGTTCATCCCTTGGGGCCTTGCAAAATCTGTGCTTGCAGTCTCATCAGAGAGGAATAATAGAAAGGCTGGTATTTTCATTTCCATTTAGACGTCATGTTAGATTCTGATAGTAAAAGGACCATCTTCTGTAATTAAGGTTTTTAGACCATAACATGCTTTTTTATCCCATGATCCACTTTCTCTCCCTCTATCTACATATATATTCACCTTTAAATTGTTATGCCATGTCTAACTAATTTTCAAAGACACTTGGCTTTTAGAAGTGTCTGTGCTTCATATCCACCTTTGTTCCTGAAAAGCAAATTAATTCTGATAATATCTTTTTACTTTATGCGATTACTATTTGTTTTCCCTCCTTCATAAAAAAATGTTTGCCTGATGATTCTCACATATTTTTTGTTATAACTTTTAGTGTGGCTCATGGTACCATGGAATTGTATACTTGCTACCTTGAAAGATAGAATAATGTAGGGAATAGTGCCTTCTTGGCTTCAACAACTATGCTCATATTGCCTTGCTGAGTTTTTTTTGTTTATGTAATTATGATATTATCTAATAAGTTGATTTGCTCTTAATTGTGGTGAATTATGTATTATTCCAATCAAGTCTGGAGAAGATGAATATTCAAATTCATGCACAAATTAATGTTGCTATGAACGAGTTTACAAGGCATACAATTGGCAGAAATATTATCAGCTTTTGTGCATCTTTTGATGCATTTATGTAATGTTTGTAAGCCTAAGCATAATTTGCTTTTACTCTGTAGTTAATGCACACACTTCTCAAGGGTGCTAATGTAGGCGGGGTAGATGACTGTAACTCCCGAGATGGTGATTTCAGTTTTGAGCATGTATCTTTCAGGGAGCTGGTTTCAAGAGGTTCCACTTCTATGGATATGGCAATGATCCTTTTTTCCTGCTTTTGTGTTTCTTGTGCAGTTGTAGTTTTCAATCTGCTGCAGCTTTATGTGGGGTACAACTTGGTACACTAATTGATCAAACTTGATCAATAAGATGATACTTCAACGAACTGATTCAATATATATATTACTCAGTTGAAAAAAATATAATCATATTTATGATATTATCTTTATCTTCTTATTGTGAAGTGATGTTTATTATATATATATCTTTTATTACTTATTTTATATCTTAGATTATATTTTATATTTGTTTACAATTGTTTAAATAAATTTTTCTATTTAAGAAGATCAGCTTTATTTTTTAATTTAGGAATTGATTAAATAGTTAATAATATCAACAAATGGAAAATATATTTATTATATACAAATAAAAAAAATAATGCACAATTAATGATTGTTGGAAAATACATTTATTATAAACAAATACATTTGTGGGGAAAGAATATAATCATACATATGATATTATTTATTATCTTTATCTTCTTATTGTGAAGTAGTATTTATTATATGTTTATATTTATATCTTTTATTAGTTATATTATATTTTAGATTATATTCTATATTTGTCTTCAAATTTCTAAATATATATATTGAATGAAAATATGAAAAATATACTCAAAATTAAAATTACATTCCCTTTCTTCTCTCTAAACATATATAAATATATAAAAGATGTATGGTTTATAATTGTTGGTTTCAATATGTGGAGGAAATGATATGAAATGATATAATTATATCTATAATTTTGTTTTTGGCATTTTTGAATTAGAAAGGAAAAGCTAAGAGCTTAATGTAGTAAAACTAACCTATACCCTACTTACTAACGTGGACTTTTACTTTACGTTACTATACCACAAAATCATTAGCATATTATTTTTATATTTTATGATACTTTTAATATAAATATTTATATACAAAAGTACTATCATTAAATTATTTTAAAATACTTTTATAAATAAATACTATCCGCGCAATTACACGGGTTGTGAAACTCTAGTTTTTTTATTAATAAAACTGACATGTGGTAGACTCCTTGAATGAGAAATGTTTGTGACAAAATTTGAATATTTAATTTGATTTATTACTTTGGTAAATAACGGGCACTGAATATTTAATTTAATTTAAATGTTAATTACCCGAACACTATTATTTGAATAACCGGCGTTGATTAATGGTTATATTAGTTATTAGTAAATAGTATTCTTATTAATTATTTTCTTTTCAGCCATACTGTGAAATTAACGCTGTAATAAAAAATGAACATTATATATCCTTATTATACTCTCGTTTTGCTCTTTTTAGGTCACTTTCAGGAATTACTTTTATATTTCACCACCCCTCAGAATAATGCCCTCTGTAAATATCACACACACTTCACAAATATATACCAGTTAGGAATATTCACGCTCCTGTGCTTTAGCATTTACAAACCCTAACTTAATTCTACCCCAAATCTGTTCTTCACTCGTCTTTCAAAATTCATCGCCATCGATCTCTGAATCTCTCCATTTCAGTGGTGGCTGGACGTCTTCTTTAATCGTCTTCGGTTCATCGTCGTCTGTCTTCTTCCTTCGTTCGCCGTGAGCCCCTAGTGAGTTCTTCGGTGCCGGCGTCGTTGTTCTCCATTGTACCTGGTGAGTCTGCTCTTCTCTCCTCCCTCTTTTTCCCTCGGCTCGTCCGTCTTCTCTTCTACTACTTCTTCTTCTATATGCTCTTCTCTTTTTCTTTTTCTTCTTTTGATTCTCTTCTCTTCTATTCCTCTTTCGAATTTTGGAATCACACTCTTGATTGGTTTGCTATTCACTCTGACAATATGTTTGTTTGGTTGTGTTTCTTTTCCTTCTCCTTGTATGTTAGTTTTATTTAAGAATTAGGCTACTGGTAGAATATCAGTTGAGTTTGGGATTTTGGATTGATGAAGGTGTTTCTACCGGACTTAATTTTGGGTCATTTGGATTTGGGATTGGATGGGACACGTTTTCACTGAAAGTATAATTTTACTGTGAATATGATTTTTTTTTTTTGGTGACATGAGCGTTTGCTAGAAGTTTACAATTACTTTCCAACATATCATTGAATATTTTCCATGGCATTTATAAACAGGGACGTAAAACCTGTCGACTGATATTTTTGAATGGCTGTACGTTTATTGTCCAAAATGGGTCAGGGACAGGTTTAGTAAGGCCAATGAATATCTGTCACTAGTGCAAGGTCCCTACATGGATGGAGGAACGATCAGCGTTAGATTTTTATGCTTTATGGTGAAACTTTGAAGGCAATTATTTTTATCAGTTGGTGCAGGGTGGCTTGCTATGTGTGAACATATTTTTTGTTTGATCTGAATTTGGGAATTGAATGAATCTAGCATAATAATATGAATTGAAGTATGCACCGATTGCAACTTGCTGGATGAAGTAATATATTATGAATTCTTTCTTTTTCTTTTTCATGTTTAGTATTTACTTTCATGATGATGTATGAAAGATTGACAGTAATGATGAAATGATGAATGGATATTATTGTTTTTGGTTTTAGATGAATTTTGTGTAACTTACTTCTATCATCATCGATAGATGTTGCCTTGCTTACTTTTTTTTTTCCATATATATTATTTAAAATATATGAATTTAACTTATTGAATCTTGAACCAGTGCTTTGACCGGTTTAATGCTTGGTCCATCCAATTCTAAAATCATTGGCCCTGATGCATTTCGCAGGAAATTTAGATGTTGGGAAAAGCAAGGAAAGTTTCAGGGCGTGGAGAAGCAGTGGCTGCAAATTATGCTTTTGGTCCAGCTGAAGATGATATAATAATCAAGCACAGGCTTCTCACGCGTACAACAACCACAAGGGGTGAGCCTCCACTGAAGAAGCTTCAGAAAAAGTTCACGACCTTTGTCTCTGAGCTTGAAAAGGAAGAAGATAACTATAATGATTGTGAAAAGCTTTCCAAAGCTTTCTTGCAGGAATTAGCCACGTTCGAGATTCCACTTCTAAAGAGTAAAGCAATTGTTGAGGCTAATATTAGAGAGAAGGAAAATTTCAATGAGCTGAAAGATGAAATAAATAGGCAAATTTTGCAAGCACAGGCTGACATTGAAGATCTTAAGAAGCAACTTGAAGAGAGTAAGATTGAGAGGCGGCACAAGGAGGAATGTGAAGCTATTAGGAAATTGGTTGCTTTGCAGCCACCAAGATCAGAGACACATAAGCTTATAACTGAGTTAGAGAAAGAAATTATGGCATTAGATGCAGAGAATACAGCTGGTTCAAGATTGTTGGAGCTTCGGAAGAAACAATTTGCTCTTCTGTTGCATGTGGTATGTGGCAGCCTGCACATGTTATTGACTTGTGTGATTGTTGTGTTGTTGTTATTTATTATTATTTTTTGTCCCCAGTAATGTTTGTTGTGTTCTTTGTTACAGCAAAATAAGCATTTGGTGTTTGATCATGTCCTGAATTTTCGTTCACTCAGTCTATTTTTAGATTAGGAGAATATCCTGGTGCCTTTCTAAGATCACTGCAAAATTTTTAGGATTATTATATTTATTTGGGCAGCACTACCTTGCTGTTAACTCCCTGCATCTCATGTCTCGTAATCCAAATCTCATTTCCTGGAAAATAGTGAGGCTCTGTGGCTGAGTGAAGTTGACAATACTTTGTTGCATTTTTTTTACTTCTGTATCTTCAGTACTTGTTCTCCTGCATTCTGTTCACTGCCCTTGGATTAGATTTTATGCTCAGTAAGAAAATTACTGCTGATATATTTCTTCTGCTACTTATTTTGTTGCAGGTGGATGAGTTGCAGAACACAATAGAGGAAGAGCAGAAGAATCTCATTGAGGAGATGAGAGCAGCACCTGAGGAGCTTAAGAATGGGATGGAAGACGCAAGTGGGGGTTCAGAAGCTATGGCTGTTGACTAGCAAGTAAATTTCATATTAGTCCTGCTTTGTAAGATTAGTTACCGTTCAATCATGTGTTATCATCCTGTGGGATTCGTTTTTTCATTTCTAAATGTTAGTAGTAACCTTTATTTATTCAACAGCAATTAGTGATACATGCATGAAACTTACATTAGCTTAATGGGAACACCATTCTGGCTGTTAGGCAGGAACCTTCAATTTTATGATTGTTGAGGTTGAGGCCACGGGTTTAAATTTCCCCCGAGGTAAATATGTCAATTTTTAACCTGTCAATAGAATTTATGTTTACAATGATAATGGCACAATCCTAATTCCATTCCATTCCATTGATAATTAGATCTTGGGTCTTATACCTTGCATGGAATTCAAAGAAGGATGATGCACTATTTACAGTTTGTAAATAGCGACTTGTTATATAATTTATAGATAATAAATAGATATACAGATTCAGATGCCTTTTCAGTGACTGTCAAAATTTAGACGATAAGTTAAAAAATGTGAGCCACAATTAGATATAATTTGTGAATATGATATATAATTTCGGTGAAAATGCCTTAACTAGCTGTGTTACTGCACTTGAAACAAGAGAAGCTGTGGCATATACTTCTAGTGAAGTCTCTTTATTTTTCTGAATAACAAATCCTCTCAGATCAAGACAATAAGAACCATAACAGGAGTTATTACAGTAAGACAGATCCATTTGGATAGCCGACACAACACATGGAGGAGGAGGGTCTTGAAAGAAACAGAACTCATAATTTTCTTGTTGTGAGAGCTTTTACAAGCTTATGTGGTGCTATTAAGGCTTCCCTCCTTGTAAAGAAGATCAGCATATCAGCTTTGTTGATGAGAATCTGTCTAGTATTCTGGATCAGATCAAGATTGAAATGGTCACTCTGGTTAGGAGAATTGAGCGGAAGCCCCATTTGATTACCAAAAAATAAAAAAAATTGGTTAGGAGAAGCCTGCTCTGCGACTAGTTAGAGACTTTGGATGCAATGAAGTTGAATATCATGATCCAACATATGATAATTCAGGTTAGTTCAAGTGAAATGCAACATCAAAGGGATCAGAGTCAGAGCATATCACTACCAAGAAAAAAAAAATTGAAGTAATCTGTGGCCCTCTTTGGTCGCTTCAGTGGAAAATTAATTTTTATGTTGTTACACAATGTTGGCTTCATAATTTAGAGCACTTACTAGAAATATTTTATAGATTATTTGACAATGAGCATCTCACATCATTTAAACGTACATACTCGGGAATGAGTTGTATTTTTATTCAATGGCTTTAATTAATCTTTTTAATCTAATGGTATAAAAGATTATTAACATTGATAAAATTATTTTTTTATTCCATTCTATATATTGATGTAATATATTTTCTCGATCAATTCATTGTTTTCACGTGTTTTTTTAATTATAAAATCATATAATTGTATCATATCCATCTAAAACACTTGAGATCTTATTCATTTGGGTTTTGAGAGATTCTTTTTTTTTGCCGTAATTAGAAGTGAAAAATAAATAAAAAAGCAAACAAAGAATACCCAACCCAATCTTGTTACAAATCAAGTTTTAAAAAGCCTGTTTTAACTTGAGTTAAAAACCCAGTTTGGTCTAAAATTTGTGCTCCACACGTTTAAATTATTAATTAGACATTTTTTTTGGTGTACAGACATTTTTTTTATATGTTACATGAGATTTTATGTGAGTCATATATATAACTTCTTATAAATTTTTTTTTGGTTAAAAAAACTTCTTGTAAATCTTATATTATTATATATTGATATATTGATCTATAACAATGTTATAATAAGTAACACATTCAAATTGTCAATGAATCGAATCATCATATAGGTTAATGAGATTTTGATATATATTGATATATTACACGAGATTTTGATAACTACGCTTCTAAGCTGATTCATATGAATCGAATCATCATGAGGTTCTGAAGATTCCAATTGATCAAGAAGAAAGCAAAAATATAGGTTAAGCAATCGAGGAAAGCTGGGAAGGTTTTGGGTTGGCAGGGGAACAAAATTAAAGTGGAAATGACTACCTCCTCGCACATAGAGGGATAGAACTAAGCGTGGCTTTCTTGCCAACAACTATTATGTTTGGGTTGAGAAGAGCTAGATGAACAATTCGATCTCTTTCTATTTTTCTCAAAATCCTTTTTACTTTCTCATTTAGGACCATTTAGATTAGATTTTAATAACCAAAATTTATTTATTTTAAAATTTTTTAATATCAAAAGTTAAATTTAAACATCCTTGGTTCAAGGCATGATGATGTAACGAGGAGGCCCACAATGCCCAAACGAGTTTTTGCCATCACTCAACAGGAAGCGGATGTAGTGCTTCACTTGATTAGAGGTAAACTTAAACTCAATAGTTACTCTATTCATGCTTTGTTTGACTCAGGTGCATCGCATTCCTTCATTTCTTTTGATTATGCTTGGAGATTGGGTATTGTGACAATAGGGTTGCCTTTTGAGTTGTCAGTGTCCACACCCATAGGAGTTTCATTAAGAACTGCTCAAACTTGTCTGAATTGTGTGGTTCGTTTTGAACATCGAAGTACTACCCTGGATCTAATTTGTTTGTTGTTGCAAGAGATCAATGTGATAATTGGGATGGATTGGTTGGAAGCAAATAATGCCATTCTTTCATGTGCTTGGAAGACTGTGTCCTTGCCTATGAATATCCCTAGTGTTGAATGGGATGAGAATGTTTGTTTGTCCTTTACCCAAGATAATAGGTATATGAAGAAAGGATGTTAAGGGTTTTTGATTTTCTTCTCTGTGAACGTGGGTACGGTAGGAGGTGTCGAAAGATATCTGGTTGTAAATGAATTTCTTGATGTGTTTCCAGAGGAGATCACCGGTTTGCCACCACCACGAGAATTGGAGTTTTCCATTGATTTGGTGCCGGGACAAGTCTTATTTCGAAAGCTCCATATCGAATGGCACCGTCTGAGTTGAAAGAGCTCAAGAAGCAGATTGAGAATTTGTTGAAAAAAGGTTTTATCAGACCTAGTGTCTCACCTTGGGGAGCTCCAGTGTTGTTTGTCAAGAAGAAGGATGGTAGCCTCAGATTGTGCATTGATTACAGGTAGTTGAACCGAGTGATGATCAAGAATGAATATCCTTTGCCTAGGATTGAAGACTTGATTGATCAGTTGGCAGGTGCCTCCGTATTCTCTAAAATCAATTTGAGGTCAGGATACCATCAATTTCGAGTGTGTGCTGAGGATGCGCCTAAAATGGCTTTTCGAACTCGATATAGTCATTATGAATTTCTCGTGATGCCATTCGGGTTGACTAATGCCCCGACAATCTTCATGGATTATATGAACAGGGTGTTACGGCCGTATTTGGATAAATTTGTGATAGTGTTTATTAATGACATCCTAATTTACTCTAAGAGTGAGGAAGAGCATGCGCTCCATCTTCAAATTGTGTTGCAAGTATTGCGGGATCACCAACTGTATGCTAAGCTCAGTAAGTGTGAGCTTTGGCTACAGGAGGTGAAATTTTTGGGTCATGGAATTTATGCAGAAGGAGTGGCATAGACCCTAGTAAAGTTGAAGCAGTGTTGAATTGGGAGGGACCGCAATTGGTGACTAAAATTTGGAGTTTTCTGGGATTGGCTGGATACTACCGAAGGCTCATCAAGGGATTCTATCAGCTTGTTATGCCATTGACTAGACTCACCCGAAAGGATCGATCTTTCATTTGGGATGACAAGTGTGAGAGAGCATTCCAAGAGTAAAGGTTTGTCTAATGTCCACCCCAGTGCTCATTATCACTAACCCATCAGAGCCGTTCATAGTTTATACAAACGCCTTTAAGAAGGGTTTAGGGTGTGTATTGATGCAGCAAAGTAGAGTTGTGGCGTATGCTTCAAGGCAGTTAAGGCCTTATAAGGAGAATTATCCTACTCACGACCTTGAACTAATGGCTATAATGTTTGCCTTGAAATTGTGGAGGCATTATCTCTATGGCGCTCAGTTTGAGGTGTTCAGTGATCACAAGAGTTTGAAGTATTTGTTTGATCAGAAAGAGCTGAATATGAGGCAAAGGCGTTGGGTTGAGTTCTTTATGGACTATGAGTTTGCTTTGAAGTGTCATCCTGGGAAAGCCAACGTTGTGGCAGATGTGTTGAATTGAAAGTCGATCCATATAGCCATAATGATGTTAAGGGAGTTGCAGTTGTTGGAAAGCCTTAGAGATATGAAGTTATCCATTAATGTCCATCTTGGAGTACTAGTAATGAGTTCCATCAGTGTATCAAGTGATTTATTGAGGAACATCTACTATGCTCAGATGGAGGATGACTATCTTTTGGGCATTTAGGAACAAATTGAAATGGTGGAGACCCAGGACTTTGATATTTTGGAAGATGGTATCATCCGATATCGTGGTCAGATATGTGTATAAAATGTTGTGGGTTTGCAAGAAATCATACTGGAAGAAGCTCATAAAGCCAATACACTATTCACCTAGGTACCACCAGGATGTACCAAGATCTGAAGCGTGGTTATTAGTGGCCAAGCATGAAAAAGGACATCGCAGAGTATGTGGCAAGATGTCTGATTTGTCAGAAAGTGAAGATTGAGCACCAATTGCCTGCAAGTATATTGCAATCTTTGGAAATCCCAGAGTGGAAATGGGATAGCGTTTCCATATATTTTGTGATGGGATTACCGAGGACTTCTTCAGGACACAATGGAATATGGGTCATTGTGGATATGTTGACAAAATCAGCCCATTTTCTTACAATTCGGGAGACTATTTCGATGGAGAAGTTAGCTCAGTTGTATGTGAATAAGATTGTGAGGTTGCATGGAGTCCCAATGAATATTGTGTCGGACAGAGATCCTAGGTTTACATCCAGGTTTTGGAAATCTCTTCAGAAAGCCATGGGTACAAATTTGAGTTTCAGTACTGCTTATCACCCTCAATCTGATGGGCAAACTGAAAGGACTATTCAGACTCTTAAGCACATGCTGCGGGCGTGTGTTCTAGAGAATAAAGGCAATTGGGATCAGTTCTTGCTGTTAGTTGAATTTGCCTACAACAATAGTTTCCACTCGTATTTGCAAATGGCTCCGTATGAAGCGTTGTATGGCAGAAAGTATAGGTCACCATTGTGTTGGGTTGAACTCGACGAAAGGAGTCTTTTCGGCCTAGATATTGTGGATCAAACCTCTCGACAAATAGAGAGTATTTGTGTTGGGTTGAACTCAGAGTCAGCAAAAGAGTTATGTGGACAGGAGGAGGAGACCATTAGAGTTTGATACTGGAGATCATGTGTTTTTGAAGGTCACTCCTACCACTGGTGTTGGAAGAGAGATTCGAGCCAAGAAGCTTACTTTGCGTATATGAGTCCATATCAGATCCTAGAGCGAATTGGGCCTGTAGCATATCAAGTGGCGCTACCGCCTAATCTTGCTGGATTGCATGATATTTTCCACGTGTCTCAACTCAAGAAGTATCATCCAGATCTGTCTCATGTAATTGATGATGAGGCAGTTCAAGTAAGAGAAGATCTAACTTTTGAGATCATGCGATTGCAAATTCTTGATGTGAAAGAGAAGCAGCTGAGAAATAAGACCGTAAAGTTATTAAAGGTCCCATGGAACGGCTTGACGTCCAATGATGTCATGTGGGAGACTGAAGAATCCATGCAAAAGAAGTATCCAGAGATGTTTGCTTAAGGTAAGAGTTAAAATTTCGAGGATGAAATTTTTATAAGGAGGGGAGAGTGTAACATCCCTCATGGTATTTTTCTTGGCGTTGTGTTCAGGACCAAAGGAAGCAGGACGGAGGAAGGCTCAAGTGGAGTCTGGAAGAGCTCCATGCCATGGTGAGAAGCGGGGTCACCGCAGCGAGAACCATTCCAGTGGTGTTGTTTTGGCTGAACACGGTGGAGCCGCGGTGAGGTATGCTAAGGCCGCGGCAAGAGTCGGGATTTTTGTTTAAATTCGGATCATTCCGGACGATCGAAAAGAAAGAAAATGAAGGGAGTGACAAGGAGCTGAGCTAGGGTTCGTGATTTTCGGCCATTGGCAGTGATTTTCAGATCTCAAGAGCTTGGATTCAAGTTGGTAAGTGTTCTCTACTCCTCCCTCTCCATTTTCTTCGGTTGGAAATTTAGGGTTTTTGGTTTTGGGATTGGATCTTCGATTCTGGACGAAATCCACTAATTGAAATGGTTGAAATGAGGTTAATGAAGTGTTTTTTAGTGTTCTTGTTGCTTGGATGTGAGTTTTGAAGGGTTTATGTATGATTTGAGCTTAATCCTATGTTGTTTTCGGTTAGAGCTCTTAGGAATCCGATGTGTATGTGGTTGAGTCATGTTTAAATGGTCCCTAAGAGCTTAATAATGTATGGAAGGGGTGTTGGAACCTTGGGTTAGGCCTAAAGTGGTTGAATTGTGATGTTTGGATATTTGGTATATTATGTTAATTGAAGAATTGTATTATTATGAAGGTTGTTTAGTTAATCGAGAGGGGTTCACGCGTGTTGGGTGTGAACACCCCATTTTATCTGGGCATTTTATTAAAAAAAATAAATAAATAAAAATTGAAAAAAGAAAGAAAAGCACAAAAATAAAACAAAACCCCCTTTTAGGGAAATTAATGATTTAATTTCAAGATAAAAGTAAATTTTCCAAAAATTGAAATTAATAATAAAAAAGAGAAAAAAAACAAAACAAAATAAAAATCCCATCTCTTTATTCAATCTCTCCCATTTAAGTTTGGAAATAAAAAAAAATAAAAAAAAATCTGTAATAAAAAAAAGAAGATATTAATTAATAAAAAAAAAAGGCTACTTGGTGGGACTTAAAACTCTAGGCCCGAAATGCTGAGGGCCCAGCATTTCAGCCCATATTCCACAGGGCTCAGGTGCGTTTGAGACCCTAGGCAGCTAGGAGAGACAGCTACAGACCAGAGAAAGGAGAGCACGCGTGAGCTGAGAAGAAACCGAGGGAGGCACGCGTGAAAAGAAAAGAGGGAGGCCAGCAGCAGTCTGAGGAAAACAGAGGGAGCAGAGGGGGTGAAGCCACGCGACAGAGAAAAGACGGAGGAGACGGCTGAAAGAGAAAGGGGCAGCGAGCACAGACCCAAGGAGAAAAAGCAGAGAAAAGGGAGCCGTGCAAGGAAGAATAAAAACAGAGGGAACACGCGTGAGGATGAAGCACGATGGACGCCATAAAATGGGGGAAGCTTGAGGTCGTGAAAAAAAATGGAGAGAAAAGCCGGGAGGAAGCCGCGGAGGCGGAGGACGATGGAGACCGAGGCCGAGAGAGAGAAATGAAGAGCGAGAGGGAACGGGAACCTGAATCGAAAACAGGGGGGTCCGAGGGAGCTGGAACAAAAAACAATAGAGGCATGGGGAGAGAAGAGAGGACGAGAGCCGCGAGCAAATGAGAGACCAGGAGCACGCGTGAACTGGAAAAACAGAGGGAGCCGAAACTGAAGAGGAAGAAGGACAGATGACCAAAGGAGAGACAGGGGGGTCTGAACCGAGAAAGAGAGGGTATCCGGTGGGACAGCATGACGGCCGGCATCGGTGAACCAGGGGCTGTAATTGGTAACCCTCGCTTCAAATTCTAAGTTTATGCAGCTTATGCCATGGATTAGAGTAAAATCTAGAAGCGAAATTGCTGGTAGTTTAAAATATATGTGGTTATGCATTCTCCTTTGCTGCCTGGGGACCGAAATTCATTTCAGATTATAATTTGTATGGCTGGCTCATCATATGTGCTATGAACAAGTCTGAACCTCTTTCCAGGATTAGTCGAGTCCTGCTCATCTGGTTTTAATTTTGGAAATGAGGTCTCCCCTATAAAGAAAGCATGTCTGGGTTTATAAACTCGGTGAGGTTCTTGAGTTCCAATTCTATCAAAATGGCATTTGGGTTTAAGTTTGTGAGATATGCTTAAATGGCATTGGTTTAATGTTTAAAGAGAAGGCACACTAAGTGGAGATGTCAATGTCTTGTGGTTCATGAGTTTCGGTCTAAATCTTCACCAGCTTTGGGTCCATTTTCTTCTTTGTGGTCTTTGAATATACGTAGCTTAAAATCTGGGTGATTGAAATTATGTCTATGTACTTTGTCTGTTGAATGCAATCTCCCTGCAAGTTATTCTCGGGGGAGGATAAACAGTGCCAACATTATGGTATATGTCGTTTCTTTTCGGTTCATGAAATTATTAAGAAAAGCTTATGATACACTCAATGCTTGAATTTGAAACTCATGAATGAAGGATTTGTATGAAAATCTACTTTTAGGAATTTCTCCTAAGAAATCAAGATTAGAAAATCCAATGACATATCCTCATTTTCAAAAAAAAAAAAGAGATATATATACAAATGATAATATAAAGAGGAAAGATTTAAGTTTAATTACACCACGTGAGCTTTTGGAACCCACGCAGGTGCCTAATTTATTGAGTTATCACGTGAGATTGTGAATCCACGCAGATATATTAGTTGAATAATTTGCTTTCAAAAAATGACAAAAAATAATAATAATTATAAAAAAGGGGTTACGATAATATAATAAGTTTTTAACTGTATAATAAAATTATTTTCTTAGAAATAAATAATGGCATTTTCTAAATTAGCTCCTCATAATAAAACATTTATGTCGCGAGGTTTGGAACTTCTGCAGATATTTAGGGAATTGGTCTATCGGGTCTGACTGCGGGTTTGCAATAGGTAGATTAATTTTATTTAAAAAAAAAGGGGAAAATTTTCCAAAAAGTACAAAAATATATTATTTTAAAAGTTAAAAAATCAAATAAAAGTATTTTGCAAAATCAAATAAAAACAAAAAAAATTGTATTCAAAAAATAAGAAAATAAGAGTAAGTAAGAGGAATGAAATTATCTTTTGCAAATTAAAATCTACCAACTCAATTCCAGAAAATTGTTTTATTTGCAAAAGATAAATTATTTTAATCAACTTTCTCTTATTACAAACTCATGCAAAAAATCAAAATATTAAAAAAAAAATATATCCATGAACAGACACGCATTTCTAGTCCCGAACTACGTGGACTTTGATCCCCATCGCAGGGTACGTAGGCCCCAGGCTCTGATCCTGGGTCAAGTCCGCCTTTGTAAAAAATAAATATTTTCAAATTTATTTGGCGTTTTTCCCTTAATTTAACAAATATTTCCCAATTAATTTTCCCAATCTCTTTTTCTCATTTTGCTTAAATATCTTTTAACTTTAATTTAATTTATTTTCTTTATCTTGTATTCCAAATTTTCTTAATTTTCTTTTCCTTTATCCATTTTCTCGCATGTGATTTATAAAAGGAAAACAAAAAAATATTTTTAAGCCATATTAATTTACGCAATCAACGTAAGGTAACCGTTCCTAGGAATGGGTGTCGTGGGGTGCCTAACACCTTCCCCACGCACAATCGACTCCCGAATACAGCTCTGGTTACGCAGACTATCCTTTCCTTTTTAATTCGGTTTCCCAAGATTTTCCTCAAAATTTTGGTGGCGACTCCTCACAAGTCGGTTTTCACTCAAAAACCAGATTTGTTCTCTTTTTTCCTTCCGTCGCATTTTTCCGGGTGCGACATTGGGCATTCAGGAAGTTTGTGGAACTCACGTGAATGATATTGACAACCTGAGGTAACCAGGTATTTGTTTATATTGTATTGTTGATATTGTATGATAATACGTAGAGTTGTATATATATATGCATGTTTCTTTCATACCACAATATTGATGTGTTGTATGTACTATTTTTATATATTGTGGTATGCGTACACTTAGATGATGATTATGATTATGATGATGAGATATGTAATGATGACGTTGATATGATGTGACATGATGCATACATGACATTATGATGATGATGATGATACATGCATATCACCACATGACATAGTGAGATTGTGATATACGGCGGATGAGGTGGTGATGATATGATGATGATATAATGTATGATGATATATATATATATGTGTGTGTGTGTGTTAGGGAGGATAAGGATGGATTATATATGTTAGGGAGGATAAGGTTGGATATACATATATGTTAGGGAGAATAAGGTTGGATATATATATATATATATATGTATGTTAGGGAGGATAAGGTTAGATATATATATGTTAGGGAGGATAAGGGTGGATTATATGTGTTAGGAAGGATAAGGATAGGAGTCCCTGCGAGAGTGACATGCATTTCATTCATTTCATAGTGTATTCATGACTTGTGTGAGATATATGTACATATGTTTATGTGTGTGGTTGTCCCCGGTTACTGAGACATTGTCTCACACCCCTCTCCCATGAACTAGCCTTTCAGGTGACGATTTTGGCACTAGTCTAGAGAAGACGAGGGAGTAGCAGCATACGTGGGAATAGTCTATGTAGTATTTGTATATTGGATATTATATCATGTGCCAAGTAGGATAGAAGATTTGTAATGAATGTATGTATAGTTATGGATAAGGATTGTTATGGATGGTTATATGGGTATGTATGTTGTGTGTTTGTGCTATGTGTGATGAAAGTTGGAACTGGGCCTGACTGGTGTGTTTTAGGGCCTATAGCCTATTTTGCCAAGTAAGGGTTCCAAGGGGTCAAATCTCAGAGGAGTGGTTCCTTTGGAGTGAAACTTCTTTGTACAAGTTGGTTTAGGGGTTTTGGACCTGTGTAAATGGTCTCTGAGTGACTAGTTACCTTTGGTGGCAATTGGAGGTGGTTAGTTGAGAGTTTTGATCAATAAGTGGCCAAAATGGTGTCAAGAGTCGAGAATATCTATACGGAGTTGGATTGAGGTAAGGTTGGTGTCAATGGATAGATTGAGACTAGATTGACTTGTAAGAGTTGGAATCAAGTCAATCGGAGGTCGGAGCATAAAGTTAAACGCGTCGGAAGTTCACCATGGAGTGTGGAAACTGCTGATATGAGATATCAACATGGGGCGTCACGACTCTAGAGTCCAGGCCGCAGCGCCTGTGACGCTTGAAGCGAGTGTAGATTAGGGGTGGCCGGAGCCATGGTGGTACTATAGCAGCCACAACCCCAGCCCATTTTCTGGTAAATTTGGGTTCGTTTCCGCTGTTCTGAGGTTGTGAGAAGTTGTTTTGAGTTGTTTGGGTTGTGTTTGGTTGGTTTTCGGAGTTTTTGGTCAATTCTGGAGGTGTCAAGAGGTAGGATGTTACAAATAGTATCAGCAAAGGGGCGCCATGGCGCTAGGAAGCTAGGCCGCAGCGCCAGTAAGTCCAAGAGCTCCAGAGCCATGACTGTAATGTAACGGCCACTGCCCCTACCCAGTTTTAATGTCTTTTGGTTTTTGTCCCACTGCTCTGATGATGTAGAATGTAAATATGAGATGTTTGGGTTATGGTTGGTTGGTTTTTGAAGGTTTGACCAACTCAGGAGGTGTTTGGGAGTAAGGTGTTATAATGCATGCATGACATTGTGACACATGATGATGATGATTATATGATGATATAACATGAGCATACCACATGACATTGTGAGATCTATGGTGGATTAGGTGGTATTGATGATATGATATATGATAATATGGTGATATGATATATGATAAGGAAGGATAAGGATGGGATCCCTGTCGTTAAATCCTCCCCTATGGCCAAGGAAGCCAGGCTGTAGTGAACTGCACCTTCCCTAAATCACCACCAATTTGAGGTGGTCCATGGGAAGGAAAGCCACGGTCTGAGTACTAGTATTGGCTAGTTTGCATTAGTGTAAGGTGAGCTTGGTGATTCCTGTAACACCCCTCATGACCTTGTTTTGGCATTGGGTGTAGAACTGGAGGAAAACAGAATGGAGGAAGGTTCAAGTGGAGTCTGAGAGAGCTCCACGACGCGGTGAGAGGCAGGATTGCCGCGGCGAGACGTGTCCAGTGGCTTTTTCTGTCTGAAAACTAGTGGAGCCACGTCGAGATGTGCTGAGGCCATGGCGAGAGTCGGGTTTCAGGTTTAAATAGGGATCATTTCAGATGAACAGGAAAGAAAGAAACCAAGGGAGCAACGGAGGAGAAACAAGGAGCTCTGCTAGGGTTTTCCATTTTCGGCCATTGGGAGTCGTTTTCCACCTTTGGAAGCTTTAATTCAAGTTAGTAAATGATTTCTACTCCTCCCTCTATTTTCTTTGGTTGAATTTGGGGTTTTTTTCCCATTATAAGTTTTGATCTTTGGTTCTGACTGAAATCCACCAATTGAAATGGATGAAATAGAGTTAAGGAAGTGTGTTTTAGTGTTCTTGTTGCTTGGATGTGAGTTTTGAAGGATATATGCATAATTTGAGCTTAACCCTAGATTGTTTTCAGTTAGGGCTCTTGGGAATCCGAAGTGTATGTGATTGTTTGGTGTTTGAATGGTCCTTAGGAGTTTAATGATGCATGAAAGGGGTGTTGAAACCTTGGGTTAGGCTAAAGTGGTTGAATTGTGGAATTTGGATATTTTGTATGTTATGTTAATCAAGGTATTATGGTATTGTAAGGTTGTTTGAATACTCAGAGAAGGCTAGTCGTGGGATTGGCGTTCAAGAAAGCTTGTGGAACTTGTGTGAGCATGGTATTGACAACCTAAGGTAACTGGGTATTTGTTTGTATTGTGTTGTTGGTATTGTATGATAGTACGTATATTTGTATATATATGCATGTTTCTTTCATACCACGATATTGATATGTTTATGTGTACTATTTTCTATATATCATGGCATGCACACAGTGAGATGATGATTATGATGATGATATTTACATGATATGACATAATGCATACATGACATTGTGATATGATGATGATGATTATATGATAATACATGAGCATCACCACATGACATTGTGAGATTGTGATATATGGTGGATTGGGTGTTGATGATGATAAGATATATGATGATATATGTTAGGGAGGATAAGGATGGAATATATATATATATATATGTTAGGGAGGATAAGGATGAGATCCCTGTGGTTAAATTGCCTTCTATGGCTAGGAAGGAAAAGGCACGCAGTGGACTACACCTTCCCTAAATCACTACCAATTCGTGGTGGGAAAGGGGAAGGAGAGCCACGGTCCGAACATTAATGTTACCTTTGGCCGGGTGCACTAATGGGAGGTGAGCTTTGTGATGTCCCAGAATCAGTCTTCACCAAATGTTGGAAGGGAATTACCTATATGAAATGTCATGTTATGACGATAGCCCATGGTTCTAGCTATGTGTGAGGGAAACATGCATTCCATTTATTTCACATTGCATTCATGAGTCATATGAGATATATGTATATATGTATATGTGTGTAGTTATTCCCGGTTACTGAGACATTGTCTCATACCCCTCTCCCATGAACTAACCTTTTAGGTGAAGGTTCTGGCACTAGTCTTGAGAAGACGCGTGAGTAGCATCGAACGTGGGGATATTGGGTCTATGTAGTTTGTGTGTTTTGGATATGTATTTTGTGGCAAGTAGGATATAAGGTTTTGTAATGAACAAAAGATATTGTATGGATTATATGGATGGATGTGGTATGTATATGTTATGTATGATGAACGGTGATTTTGGGCCTATTGGTGTGTTTTAGGGCCTGTAGTCCGTTTTGTCAAAATGGGGTTCAAGGGGGTCAAATCTCAGAGGAAGGATTCCTTTAAGTTGAAACCTCTTTGGACTAGTTGGTTTAGGGGTTTTGGACCTGTATGAATGGTCTTTAAGTGACCATTTGCCTTTGGTAGCAATTGGAGGTGGTTAGTGGTGAGTTTTGGTCAATAAGTAGCCAAAATAGTGTTAGGGGTCTATAATCTCTATACGAAATTGGATTGAGATGAAAGTGGTGTCAATGGATAGATTAGGACTAGATTGACTTGTAGGAGTTGGAATCAGGTTAATCAGAGGTTGGAGCATAATGTTATGCGTATGAGAAGTTCATCCTAGAGTATGGAAGTTGCTGGTATAAAAACCAGCAGGGGGCACAGCGGCGCCAGGAAGTAGGCCGCGGCACCATATTGTCTAATCACGATAAAGAAACAGGGGAAGGCCAGAGCCACGGCGGTACTGTAGCGGTCGTGGTCCCAGCCCAGTTTTTGGTGTCGTTTGGTTTGTTTCCGCTATTATGAAGTTTTGAGAAGTTGTTTTGAGTTTGTAGGGTTGCGTTTGGTTGGATTTTGGATTTTTTTGTCGAGTCTGGAGGTGTTTGGAGGTAGGATGTTACAATGTCCTGAAATCATTCTTCACCGACTGTTGGAAGAGAATTACCTATACAAAATGTCCTGTTGTGATGATAGCTTGTGGTTCTAGCTATGTGCGAGGGAGACATGCATTTCATTTCATATTGCATTCATGAGATTGTATGAGTTATGTGTATATGTGTGTGTGGTTGTCCCCGATTACTGAGACTTTGTCTCATACCCCTTTCCCATGAACTAATATTTCAGGTGAGGGTTCTGACACTAGTTCAGAGAAAGCAAGGGAGTAGCATACCGGACGTGGGAATATCTAAGTCTCGGTAGTAATTGTGTTGTCTATGTATGTTGTGCTAAGTAAGATAGTGTATTGTAATGGATGTGAGATTCTGAATGGTTGTATTGATATTGCTGGTATAATATGGATGCAGATTTATGTTAAGTATGATATATTGTGATGCACGTATGGTTTACGGTGTCAAAGTGTCCACAGCGGTGTATGTGGGTCCTAAGGGAGTTTAGGGCCAAGTATGTGAGTTTTTGGCCAATAGCCCACTTTATCAATTTGGGGTTCAAGGGGGTCAAATTTGAAGGAAGTGGTTTCCTTGAGGTGAAAACTTTTGGACAAGTTGGTTAAGTGGTTTAGGACCTGTGTGAATGGTCCCAAATGGTCAAATTGCCTTTGGTGGCAAATGAGAGTTATAAGTTGTGAGTTTTGGTAAAAAGTGGCCAAAATGATATCAGGTGTCCAAAATCTGCATACAAAGGTGGATTGAAGTAAAATTGGTGTCCATAGATAGATTGATACAAGATTGATTTGTAGAAGTTGGAATCAGGTCAATCGGAGGTTGAAGCATAAAGTTATGCGTCAGAAGTTCACCTTGGAAATTTAATTTTGCTGATGTTGCATCAATAGAGGGGCGCCGTGGTGCCAGAAAATAGGTTGCGGCACCAGTGAAATAGAGGGCAACAGAGCCACGGTGGTACTGTTGTGGTCGCGTCCTCAACTCAGTTTTTAGTGTCCTTTGGCTTTTCTTTCACTGCTTTGATGTTTGGAAAGTAAAAGAGTAAGATGTTTAGGCTGTGTTTGGTCGGTTTTTTTTAAGTTTTTGGTTAGGTCAAGAAGTGTTTGGAAGTAAGGTGTTATAGTAGAAGGAATAATACCTTGTGAACAAATCAAGATATCGAGTAATGAAAACAATAGCATAGAGTTCCTAAGTCTTGAGTGAAATTCTTGAACCAAGTAATTACGAAGGTAAGATCTAGGCAAGGAATCATAAAATTTGAAAGGAGTACAGATCATTCAAGTTCTTGTCTAGCAAGAGGAAATAAAATGAAAGGAAAAATTTTCCATCTTGATTGAAATATGGCTCTTAGTAAACTGTTACATCTTATCTTCTAAAAAGACATAATACATATGAATCTAATTGGTTTGAGTGAGCAATATTGTATTGACTTAGTATTATGCTACATGATAACCCTTATTTCTATCATGCACTAGTCCATAGGTACTTGCCATCTAATATTGACTTAGTTGAAACTCACACTTATAATTTTACATGTCCCATATGGAATTTTTTCAACTGAAAATTTGCCCAAAAAAAATTCAGCTACAACATAAAAAATTTCAGGTGCAAGTTGTAAAATTTAATTGGGGACTGAAAATTATGGGTTTCATAAAATTTCAACTTACACTTGTAATTTTACATGTTCCGTATGGAATTTTTTCAACTAAAAATTCACCAAAAAAATTCAGCCCCACCATGTAAAATTTCAAGTGCAAGGTATAAAAATTCAGTTGGTGATTGGAAATCATGGGTTTCATAAAGTTTCAGTTTACGCTTGTAATTTTACATGTCCCGCATAAAAACTTTTTCAACTGAAAATTTACCAAAAAAATTCAGTTGCAGCATGTAAAATTTCATGTGCAAGGTGTAAAAATTCAACTAGTGATTGGAAATCATGTGCTTCATAAATTTTTAACTCACTTGTAATTTTACATGTCCTGCATAAAATTTTTTCATCTAAAAATTCACAAAAAAAATTTAGCTCCAGCATGCAAAATTTCAGGTGTAAGATGTAAAAATTCAGTTAGGGATTAGAAATCATAGGTTCCATAAAGTTTTAGCTTACACTTGTAATTTTACATGTCTCACAATGAATTTTTTCAACTGAAAGTTTGAAAAAAAATTTAGCTATAGTATGTTAGTGATTGTAAATTGACCAAAATGCACCTTTCTCAAATCCTTTTTCCTTTTTTTTTTAGTTTTACATTTTAATGCTTAAGGAAAAAAGAGAGAGATGGAGAACTCACCAGAAAGTTATGTCACTGGCGGCTGGTGGTTCACATGAAAGTATGCCGGTGGCAGGTGGTTCACTGGAGAAATGACTAGAAACTCGCGAACTACCAGTGTGTTTGCTAGAAAACTCGCGGAAAAGCAAAATTACAAGTGTGAGCTAAAACTTTATGAAATCTATAATTTCATATCACTAGCAGAATTTTTACACCTTGCACATAAAATTTTACATACTGGAACCAAATTTTTTTGGTGAATTTTTAATTGAAAAAATTCCATTCGGAACATGTAAAACGACAAGCCAGCTGAATTTTTACACCTTGCACCTGAAATTTTACATGTTGGGATTCAATTTTTTTTTTGTGAACTTTCAATTGAAAAAATTCCATGCAAGACATGTAAAGTTATAAGTGTGAGCTAAAACTTTATAAAGTCTATGATTGCAATCACCAACTAAATTTTTACACTTTGCACCTAAAATTTTATATGTTGGAGCTGAATTTTTTGTGATCTTTCAGTTGAAAATATTTAATGCAAGACATGCAAAATGTAATGCCCCTCATGATATTTTTCTTGGCCTTATGTTCAAGACCGGAGGAAACAGGACGGAGGAAGGCTCAAGTAGAGTCTGAAGGAGTTCCATGGCACGGCGAGAAGCAGGGCCGCCGTGGTGAGAAGCTTTCTAGTGGCATTGTTCCGGATAATTTGGTGGAGCTGCGACGAGGAGTGATGGAGCCGCGGCGAGAGTCGGAAAAAATTGCTTAAATCTGGACCAGTCGGACGCGAAAGAAAGAAAGAAACGGAGGGGGACCGCGAAGAGCTCCGTTAGGGTTCGAGTTTTCCGATGTCCAGGAGTGATTTTCAGACCGAGGGAGCTTGGATTCAAGCTGGTAAGTGTTCCCTACTCCTTCCTCTCCATTTTTTTTCGGTTGAAGTTTGAGATTTTCGGTTGTAAGGTTGGATTTCCGAGTTGGGGCGAAATCCACCGATTGAAATGGGTGACTTGAGGTTAAGGAAGTGCGTTTTGGTATTCTTGTTGCTTGAATGTGAGTTTTGAAGGGATTATGTGTGTTTAGAGCTTAACCCTAGGTTGTTTTCGGTAATGGCTCTTAGGAATCCAAAGTGTCTGAGGTTGTGTAGTGTTTGAGTGATCCCTAAGAGCTTATTGATACATGTAAAGGGTGTTGAAACCTTGGGTTAGATTAATGTAGTTGAATTGTAATGTTTAGCTTGTTGGGTACTTTGTGTTAATGGGAGAATTGTGGTATTGTTAAGGTGATTGGCCAATCGAGAGGGGTTCACGTGTATTGGATAGTTCAAGAAAGCTTGTGGAACTCGTGTGCGTGTGGTAACGACAATTGAGGTAACCGGGTGTTTACTTATATTGTATTGATTACGTTATATGATAGTAAGTATATTTGTATATATATGTATGTCTCTTTCATACCACGATATGGATGTGTTTGTGTGTATTGTTTTTATATATATCGTGGTATGTATACAGTTAGATGATAATTATGTTTATGATGATGAGATATGTGATGATGGGGTTGATATGATATGATATGATGCATACATGACATTACGATGATGATGATATGATGATACATAAGCATCACCACATGACATTGTGAGACTGTGATGTATGGCGGATGGAGTGGTGATGATGAGATGATGATATGATATATGATGATATATGTATATGTTAGGGAGGATAAGGTTGGAATATATATATATATATGTTAGGGAGGATAAGGTTGGATGATGTATATGTTAGGGAGGATAAGGATGGATGATATGTGTTAGGGATGATAAGGATGGGGTCCCTACGAGGGTGACATGCATACCATTCATTTCATATTGCATTCATGAGTTGTGTGAGATATATGTATATATATGTGTGTGTATTTGTGTGTGTGATTATTCCCGGTTACTGAGACATTGTCTCACCCCCTCTACCATAAACTAATCTTTCAGGTGACGGTTCTGGCACTAGTCTGGAGAAGACACGGGAGTAGCTGTGTACGTGGGAATAGTCTATGTAGTGTGTGTGTGTATTTTGGATAATGTATCTTGTGTCAAGTAGGATAGAGAATGGTTTGCAATGAACATATGGTTATTGTTAAGGATTAGTATGGTATGGCTATGTATGTGGTAGGTATGGTTGTTTGGTTTTGAATGTTGAGAAGTCTGTATGTTAGTGTTGGTAAGCTCAGAGTGGCTTTGGGGCTTTGTTGGTTTGTTTAAGGGCCTGTAGCCCATTTGGTCAATAAGTGGTCAAAACGGTGTTAAGGGTCCAGAATCTCCATACAGAGTTGGATTGAGGTAAAAGTGGTGTCCTTGGATAGATGGAGACTAAATTGACTTGTAGGAGTTGGAATCAAGTCAATCTGAGGTCGGAGCATAAAGTTATGTTCGTCGAAAGTTCGCCCCAGAATATTGAATTTGCTGATATGGTATATCAGCAGGGGGCGTCGCGGCGCCAGAGGAGACAGAAGCGATGGAAAAACAAGGGAAGCCGGAGCCGCGGCGGTACTGTAGCGGCCGCAGCCCCAGCCCAGATTTTGGTGTTTTATGAGTTGTTTCCACTGTGTTTAGGTATTGGAGAGTTATTATGTGATGTCAAGGTTGTGGTTGGTTGAGTTTTGAAGATTTTGGTTTATTCTGGAGGTGTAAGGAGGTAGGGTGTTAGACAAAATTACAAGTGTATACTGAAACTTTATGAAACCCACGGTTTCTAATCCCTAGCTAAATTTTTACCCACCTTACATTTGAAATTTTACATGCTGGGGCTGAATTTTTATGCACTGTTCACTTTGTCATGAAAAGCTAAATATTTCTCACTATTATCACGTTTTTGTAATTCTCCCATTAAATAAAGTCATGACTGTCCTTGGGCACAAAGATGAAGAAAGGTGGTCAAAAGAAGAAAGGCATACGTACTCTGAATCCAAATCCAAATCTAACATGCTATATTCAATGAATAATGTTTAATTACTATATGCCAATCAGTGGTTCTAAAACTTTCATGAAGCAGCATATTGAAATTCGAAATTTTGATGTGGTGAAGACGTTATAGGATATTCTGGTTTTATTTTTCACATGAAGAAAATTAATCTAAAGATGTATGAAAACCCAAAATCATATGTAAATATAAATTTGAGCAAATCATACACAAAATCATCAATTGAACATCATGACAAGATTAAGTATACAACAATTTCATATATTCCACCATCATATGACTTTCTAGATCTCCCATTTGCAATACATATAGAAACGCAAAGCAGATCAATGGTTCCCAGATTTGATACTCATATATCCACTATTTTATGAAACAAAATTACAGATACACAATCTAAAATTATAGATGAAATTAATGTGTGAGGCTCTTCGTGATTAGGCAAGTAATGGTGACTGGAAATGAGCTGTTACCAGTTAGTGAGCTCTAAATAATGTTCTTAAAGATTGTAAAACTTAATGTTTTTTAACACTCAACTCGCCAGACCTTATTTAATAATCTAGCCATAATAAAATATTAAATGAATTAATTATATAATTAAGACTAAGTAAGACCTTAATTCTCAACTGTAATTGATCAATTGACACTTAGAGCCATATGGTATACTCCATCTATTCCTTATTATAAATCATTTTTATCCGATTTATATATATCAAGAAAAATAGTTAAAAAGTAATTAAAATTTTTAAACTTTGTAAAATTTACCACTACTTTTCAGTATTACCCCTATTAAATTATAATCTATTTTAATTATATCTTTTTTATTCTCTCCATTATAATTATTTCATGAGGGGTAAACATGGAAATGGGTATTTAATGCTTACAAAGTGACTAATATTTTACATATTCTAATTTTTCTAGAATATGACTTATAATAGGGAACATAAGCAGTGTTTTATTATTTAATTAAATATAATCAGAATACTTAATACTCCATCCCACCTATATATGGGTGATAGGAGCTGTTGGCAAATTAATTAATATGTTCAATAGCTCGGTAAGCTCGGGCCTCCTTGAGATTACTTCCTTTGGCAGTGATACCAAAGAACCTGATGCCCAGTGGCGAAATCTGCCCTCAAAATCATAAGCAGTTCCAGCATGAAATATCTTAATTTGAGGAGTTCAGTTCAACAACATCAACTTCTTCAAGGTTTTGAATCATAGTTCTTTTCTTGTAGGATCCATGAAATATCTTAAGAATGGGATTGCATTTTCAGTTCACCATCAACCGATGCAAAAAATGAGACGTCTTCTCCTTGGAGATGCTCCTCAATAATGACCTGGCTTGATTTTTAACAGTATATATGCCAGCGAGTGTAAAATTAATGAAGGTCGTTTGTGATCTATCTCTTCTTAATTGATTTTGGTTGTCCAATTATGCAAATTCAAAATTGGTAGGTTTGAACATGATATTGTTATTTTCTTAAAGAATTGATTTGATATGAAATAATTAGTTAATCATCATTAGTTAGTAGCCGTTAGTTATTAAGGACTATATAAGGGATAGCTAGGGGTGTAATTAGTGTCCTTGAAGTTGATAATAGAATTGTGATTCCCTTTCTCTTAGTCTCGTTATTTCTCTCGTGTTACTCCCTACTCCTCTCTCCTCTTTTTCTCTCCTTCTTTCATCTCCTTTCTCTCTCTATTTTCCATTCTTTACCTCTCATGATTCCTCGCGGAAGACTCTTAGACTTACTATATTGGTACATAACATCAATATAACATTAGTTTTAATCCACTAAATGATTTATTAAATTGATATTGGAGAATTAAATACAAAAGAAGATAAAAAAAACCAAAAATACGAATAAAATGGATGAAAAATGATTATTATGTCCTCATTTTAAAAGATAATTAGACGAAACAGGTGTGCTTGAGCAATGATAAGAAAAGAAATTGCATACAGCTCCCTCTCTAAGATAGATGATTGGATGAAATACAATATGAAGAGCTGGCTCAGGAGTGGTGGCCTTTAATAGTGCTCATGGGACCGCTAGATTCTAACAAGGGAATGGATTATGCGGGCACTTTGAATCATTCAAATCAAAATAACTACTATAAACAATGAAACACAAATTAACGTATCCTGGGCAAGATTTATTATTTCAGACATAAATTATAGAACGACATCTTCAGCTAATATGTTCTACCCATGATAGTTGAAAGAACACCAAATTAGAACATTCATCTATTCTACATTGACAAAAATCACTATTAATATTTTATTATTAAAATATATCATTTAGCATGAAAAAAGGGAATATATATAAGATAGTCTCTAGCAACATGTTAGGAGTCGGTAAAGTCCACATCAATAATATCTCCCTAGGTCTCTTGCCTTTTGGCTCTATGGGGTTAGACTCGCATCGCATATCTCTTTATCCTCCTTTTTTGCACACTTACTAATCCATGATGTCATTTTTGGCTACCTTATCACTAGGTAAGGTGCTAGCACCAGTAATGGTAATAACTCGTTTCTTGCCTGAGCCCTTGTCCATGGCAGTGACTGAAAGAATGCCACTGGTATCAATGTCAAATTTCACATCAATTTGACGAATCGCAGGAGGAGCAAAAGGGATACCATTCAAACGGAAGCAACCAAGAGAATTGTTCCATTTCCTGCGCCCCAAGACATTGCGCTCCAAGACATTGATCTCTACACTGGTCTGTCCATCATATGTTGTTGAGAAAACCTTTGACTTGGATGTAGGAAGAGTAATGTTTGGAGGGATAATTTCTATCATTTCACCATCTACAGATTCTATACCTAAGGACTGCGAAGTAACATCCTTTACCACAATGTCTCTGACATCTCCGGCCAAGACACCAGCCTAAAATAAATCCAAGAGTTAATAACACAATACTCAATAATGCATTGTTCAAGAGAACACTCAATGAAAACCATGGCTTTCTTGTCATACATGAAGTAGACAACCACTAAAACTCAATGAAAAGATTGCTACCATAATCTTGAGGGGGGGAAATAGACAAATTGAATAATTTAATAATACTAATTAATTATCAGCAATCAAAGCACATATATAAAACCCACATGAATTGCTGCTCCAAGGGCAACCACTTCATTAGGATTGACAAAGACATCATTTGGGTCCTTGCCAGTCATCTTCTTTACAAGTTCTTGAACAGCAGGCATACGTGTTAATCCCCCCACCAATATCACCTCATCAATATCCTTAAATGAGAGTTTTGCATCCTTCATTGAATTTTTAACTAGTGTCTTGAGCCTGAAATACAATTAGATCAAGAATCTTTTAGATTCAATGAAAGCCTCAACGAGATTGCAAAATTTTGTCAGCTCAAAAACCAATTTACATTGCTTCCCAACTCAAAAAGCTCTAGTTTAGGATGAAAATAGAAAATGAATTCGAGTGTTCATTACCTACGAAGAAGATGTGAGCATAATTTCTCAAATTTGGACCTAGTCAGGGTGGTCTCAATATGCTTGGGTCCAATAGCTGTGGCAGTTATGAATGGCACGCTGAAAATATACACGTAATCCCAGTTATTTGGATAAAACTTCACAAGCACACACATACATAAGAGACTACTGATGGACCATACCTGATATTCGTTTGGGTCAATGATGACAACTCCATCTTTGCTTTCTCCGCTATATGAGTGAGACGCTGAAGAGCATGTTTGTCTCTCCAAAGCTTAACCCCTTCACTGTAGAAGTTTGAAGCCAGCCAATCGACAATTTCCTTGAATCAACATATGACAATAGGAAACAGTCAGTTATGATATCCAAGCAACATATACGCCCCACTAAATAATAGAAAAATAAGAAAGGACTCATACCTGATCAAAGTCATCACCACCCAAATACCCATCTCCAGAGCTAGAAAGCACCTCAATCACTCCATCACCGACATCAAGTACTAATATATATGATGGTAGACACAAATAAGTCCATATGAATAATGGAGAAAAGAATATAAAAAAAAAATGTAATCTTTCAACATGAAGAAGGGTAGGTGGAAACGCTCATCATACCTGAGACATCAAAACCGCCACCTCCAAGGTCAAATACCATGATTGTTTCCTTGTTCTTCTTTCCAAAAGAAAATGCCAAAGCAGCTGCAGTAGGCTCATTGATGATACCAAGAACTTCTAATCCTGCAATACGACCAGCGTCCCTTGTAGCAATCCTTTGGGGATACTCGAAGTGTGCAGGCACAGTTATGACCGCTTTAGTCACTTTATCATCCAAAAATTGAGAAGCATCATCCACAAGCTTTCTCAAAACCTGTGTTACAACGAAAGAGAGTCTTATAAAAAAGGTACTCTTTATGTACAGCTATCAAACTAGCCAGGAAAAAACACTGCGAGGTGAAATTGTCATAGCAGATCACTGAATGGGCTTCAAGTATAACTAGTCAAAGTTTATAAATTCAACTACTCAAAAGAAAAAGCCCACAAGCCGCAATAAGTCGTATACCTGAGAGGAGATTTCTTCACGTTTAAAACGCTTTCCCATAGCAGGGCACCCAAGTTTCCTGGGTGTACCAATGGACCTCTTCACTGAGAAGAAAGTGTTGTCGGGGTTCACCACTGCCTGCTGCTTCGCAAGCTGACCCACAAGCAAGTCTCCATTCTTGGTATACGCCACCACAGACGGCGTCGTTCTTTGACCCTCAGCGTTGGGTATAATCCTGGGCTTTCCGCCTTCCATAACAGCAATGGCGGAGTTCGTCGTCCCCAAATCAATACCCACAACTTTCTCATTCACAACGTTCAAGGGTCCCACACTATACCTCCTCCTGCTTTTGCTCTTTAACTTCACATATGCAGAACGCGGCGGGAATTCAAAACAAGATGAACTACCAGCTCTCTGTCCTAAAAATACGGATCTGGAATGAGCACAAGTTGGCTTCTTCAATGAAGAAGCAAATGATGGAGTGTTTCGGATACTAGAAAAAGCCATTAAGGAGAGAATTCAAGAAATTCCTGAACAAATTTCCGGAATCCTATTGTTGTGATCATATTTGGGGAAGATAATATATATATATAGGTATTTATATAAAAATATATTTTTTCCAAGTCTGATTTTTTTTTTGAAAAATATAAATATGAATATATGCGTAATTAAGATGAGATTCTCATTTTTTTGAATAATCATTTATTAATTTGATATTCTGAATATAATTAATATTAATAAAACAAATATACTATATAATTAAAGTAATTTTTGAACAAATTTCGGAACCTAATGATTTAAAGACCAAGAGAGAGGTCTGGTCAAAAAGACCAAGGGAAAGGAACTCCAATCGTTCAAATTATATTTGTGGACGATATATATATATATATATATAAAGTATTTATATAAAATATAAATATGAATATATGAGTGTTGGAAAAAAAAAAAGAAGAATATATGAGTAATTAATGATAAGATTCTCATATTTATTTTTAATCATCATCTTATCTATTATTTTGATATTATGAATGTAATTAATATTAATAAAATTATATCTCTATTTTTTATAGTGCATTCAACATTATTAGATGATTACATAAGAATTTCCATTGTAAATTACTAAATTTTTATAATTATATGTAAATATAGATTTAAATAAATAAATTCAAAAGGGAACATTTTAACTATTTAATTTATTATCTCATATTTTCTTCTACCACTACTATTACTACTACTACTACTATTATTATTAAACTTGTCTTACGCCACCCATATTGAAAAAGGAAATGTATAGATGGAATATGTGTTGACCTTATTATTCAATTATTTGATCCAACAATGGATTTATAAATTTTTGAAGAAGCCATTATGGAGAGAATTCAAGTAAGTTTTGAACAAATTCCCTCAACTCTAATCGTTCAATGGTATTTGTGATTATATTTGTTGATGATAATGTATACACATACACACATATTTATATAAAAATATGATTATATGCGTAATCTTTTGGACACTAGAAAAAGTAAATGATGGAGTGGTTTGGACACTAGAAAAAGCCATTAAGGGGAGAATTCAAGAAATCCCTGAACAAATTTCTGGAATCCTGCTGCTGTCATTATATTTGTGGAATCATCGTTCAATAACCAACAGGCGAACTCCCATCGTTCAATGGTTGTGATTATATTTGTAGAAGATTATATATATATATATATACACACACACATAAAACGTATTTATATAAAAATATAAAAATTTCCAGAACTTTAAACTGGTTTAATACCCTAGAGAGGGGAACAAGCAAATGATGGAGTGTTTTGGACTTTAGTAAAAGCCATTATGGAGAGAATTGAAGTAATTTTTTAACAAATTTCGGAACCCTAATGGTCATAAAGACGAGACGGAACTCCAACCGTTCAAATTTTATATATATATATATATATAACGTATTTATATAAAATAATATATGCGTAATTAAAAATAAGATTCTCATATTTATTTCGAATCACCATTTTATCAATTATTTTGATATTCTGATCATAATTAATATTGATAAATTATATCTCTAGGCATTCAACATTATAATGAGATGATTACATAAGAATTTCCCATTGTAAATTTCTATAATTAAATACAGGTACATTTAAAGAAATAATTTTTAAAAGGAGAAATTTTAACTTTTTAATTTGCTATCTTCTATTATTACTACTACTACTATAGAAGAGTGATTAGAGAATTGAAAAAAAAATTATATGATTTTTATTATATGATTTTCGTATTATTTTCCAATATAAAGTTAATATGTGTGTTTTTCTTACATATTATATGGTTATTAATTATATATTAACAGTACTATCTTTTTAAATTTAAAAAAATTTACATGTCAAATTTTAATTAAAAAACAATATGAAAAACATAGAAGTTTTGCCTATGAGTATTTTCGTCAATATAATTAGGTAAAATATCAATATAAAATATCTCATGGAAATGGACATCCGTCACCGTAATTAATTAATACTTACTAATAAGTTAAAAAGTATTTTTAGCCATAAGGGCTTTTTGGTGATAAAAAAAACACCATAGGGGCTTTTCATCATTCATGGATTGTGTTTGGTCAGTAAAGTGGGAATTTGTTCTCGAGCTAATGTGTCGATGCTTGATCACGATGTGGCTCATTGGCTTCTCCAATGTAGAACAAGCAAATGATGGAATGTTTTAAAAATTATGAAAGAGTGACACTATTTCCCTTTCAATTTTAAAATTATTAATTATAAAAATAAAAATTTTCATTATATTATGTTTCATTTGTCCCAATTATAAAAAAATTTTAGAACTCTTCATTTGTCCTAAAATATAAGAAACATGGATAAAATTTGTAGAGTAATTAATATAATTTTTCGTTTACACTCTTGAATAATTAAAACTGTATTGACAATTATCAATAATTAATTAGTCTCATTTTAGATTTTTAATATGAGTAATTCTAAAAAAAATTGAAATTACAGCATAATTAATGAATTTAATTATTAAAACTAAGCAAATGATAAAGTGTTTTAATTTGGACACCAGAAAAAGCCATCATAGACAGAATTCGAGTAATTTTTGAACAAATTTACAGAACCGTAGTGGTTCAATGACCAAGAGAGAGGAACTTCAATCTTTCAATGGTTACTATGATTATATTTGTGGAAGATTACGCCCGTAACGTATTTAAATAAAATATAAATATTCAATTATGCGCAACTATGGAAGATTATGCATTTATGATAAGATTCTCGTTTTTTTTGTATCATTGTCTTATTTATAATTTTGATATTCTAAATGTTTCTGGCAAAAAAAAAAAAAGATAGTTTAAATGTAATTGATATTAAGTCAACATTATTATATGACTACATAAGAATTTCCCACTGTAAATTTCTATAATTATATATATATATATATATAAAGATAAATTTTAGGAAATAAATTTAAAAAGGAAAATGTTTAACTATTTAATTTATTTAATCTTATATATATATTATCTATATTTTGTGATGGAATTACATATTTTTGGCTACAAAATTTAATCTACCGAACTCACATATACTCTTGTCTTAAAAAAAAAAAGTAATCATATGTTTAGTTTAAATTTCTGTTTGTAGATCAACTTTTGACAAGTTATTTTCCCATTGAAATCTAAAATAAATCTGTAGTAAGTTGTATAATTATTTCTTAAATTAGGATATCTGTGAAATTTTAATAAATCTGAAGTCATAAAATTTCATACATAATTCCAAAATGACTGTTTACAACTTTCTGTCATATTCTTGTAAATAATTTTCAAATGCAAATTTGAAGTTATAAACTTATAGGAAATTATGTAATTAATTGAAAAAGGCATATCCATCTAAGATTACAAGACCGAAAAAATTGGACGGTAATTTCGTGTCTTTTTCTTTTTTCTTTTTTTATTATCTGACTAGCCATGCTCCCGCACGGTCTTTTCTAAGAAATGAATCCTTAAGTAAAAATATCCTTTAGGAAAAAAAAAATCAATTTCTTTCGGCAAAAATTATATATTAGATTTTTTTTTGGCAATAGCTTATATATCTACTTTATATAAAGATTTAGTCATTAGCTAATGTTGTTGGTAAAAAAAAAAGTCACTCGCTAATGTTTGCTCATCTATTATTTCAATTGATTTTTAATTAATCTCAATATTGGGTATCGACATACTCTGTCGTATATTTCTTTCTCTATTTATAAATTCGAAAGAAAATGCTTATAGCTCATTTGAGTCATTGAAAAATTTCAGATTTTGCACATTTTTTGAAATTTATTATTTATTGCTTATACATAATTTTTACTTTTATATATATTGTTAAAGTTCTTCCCATCTTTTAACTGTTGTGTAAATATAAAACATATGTTAGAAAATAAATAAATTTTTAACTTTTGTCATATAATACTTAAAAGACTTATAAAACTAAAATATGACGTAAAGTTTTAAATAAGTAACATTTCTTGTGAGAATAATCATTTTAAGATGAACTATTAAAGAGTAAATTTAAATGGTAAGAGATATGTTAAAGAGCAAAACATGTTTAAATTTTTTCAATAATCATTTTTTATTTATTTTTGGGTGGGATGCCAAGTTTGAAACTATTAATTTGTTAGGTTCTTTGAAAGTTAAGAAACAAACAGTTTTTATACGGAATATAGGAGAAGTCAAATGAGATTATCGTACATCAAAAGTTGCTTTGACAAGACATGGAAGTAGCTTGAAAGAGTATGGAGTTTGCTTATGGAAGGAGATGGTATAAGGTGCACTGGAATCCTTCGAATAAAGGTGACTCCTATGCCTAATGTCAATAGCTGATATAGGGGCTTATGTGAAGGATTGGAAAATGCATGTTGTGGAAGTACCACATCGACTAGAAGAAAAGGAGAACTGGTGAGGAGGAGGGGGGTGTGAAATTGTTTACATATTGTTATGTAGGTTTGGGTTTGAACAATACAAGGCCCACATCTGCCAAATTTTTTAGGGCCTTCCACAGCATGTCCAGTAATTTTCTACCCGATTTTCACATGGTTCAGCGGCCTTTGACTGGTTATCCTGGTCTTTGATTAGTTCAATAATTGGCCGGTATAAGCCAAGCTTCCAATCGGACAGAATGCTAGTTCACAAGTTTTTCCGAGGTGAACGAGTTAGTCCAGTCTAGTTTTTTTACATTATATATACTCCCTCCAATCCATATAATAAAAGATTTTCTAAAATCTTTAGGATTTATTTGGTACAGGTTCTTTTATAGGGGGAGGGGAGGGAAATGGAGGAAATTTACTCCCTTCCCCTTGTTTGTTTCAAATATTAGGAGGGGAGGGAAGCCAATTTTTTCTCTTCCCTTCGTCTTACCCCCTACCCAAACAAAAAAAAATAAAGTCTTTTTTCTCTAAATTGAAATTTTTTTAGAGGGAGGAGAGTATTATAGAAACTTTGTAATCATTTTGCCCTTACATTATCTTTGTATTTTCCAACAAACTAAAAATAAGACAAATCCACTCCAGTTAATCTTCATTCATGTACTCCAATTTTTTCTTCCCTTCACGTACTCCACCCCTCATTAATGTTTTCTTATCTATATACATTATAAATATAAATATAAACATAGATACTCCTTTAGTCATTTATGCAAGTCACATTCTAAACAAAATTTTATGATTTAAAATATAAGTCATTTTATAAGAGTTTGTGGAGTATTAGTTCTTTTATTACAAAAATACCTTTTTTTATCAATTGCTTTATAGAGCATTAATTACTTTAGAGAATATACATTTTTTAAATTCATACTTCTTTCGTTTCAAAACAATTATTATTTTAGATTAAGAAAACTAATAAATAGCCTAATATTTAATCATAAAATTTAATTGTATTTTACTATAATAACTTTATTAATTATGTAGTACTCTTTAATACTTCTCTCTTATGTCATTATTATTGAATTTAATTAATGCCTAATTTATCAATTACACTCTTAAAAGTTATAAAGTAACATTATTTCGAAATAAGAAAAAAATTTAAGATAATAGTTGTTTTGAAACAAATGAAATATTATTTATTGGGGAGCAAAAATGGAAATCAAAATAAATTTTACATAATTTTATTGATGTAACTAACTTTTTTTAGTTCCAATAAAATAATTAAAAATAATAATTGAAGGGACAGGAAATATATTGAAAGTATGCATTATGATCATCTTTTAAACCATTAAAAATAAGTTTTTTTATGTATTCTTTATAATTTTTTTGTTAAAATATTTTGTAATATTAATTTATTAGCTATGCATATTTTATATATTTTTAAAAAAAAATTTATACTATTATGTATGTAACTCAACAACTTTTTCTCTTTATGTTATACAATTATTATTTTTCTAGTTTTGATAATAAAACTAAAACTACAAATTTAAAACACATGTTATTTTTTGTGGAAAAGATATTTTTTCCTCTCCCATGAACATTTGATTATTTTGAGCTTGACTACGAGGAGCTGTACAATTCCATGATGGCAAGTGAGTGTCTTGCTTTGAATATTATTTTTGAAGCTAAGAAATTAATGCAAAATTTGCATTTGTAAATTTGAAGTTTAATTTCTTTCTTCAAATACATTCAAAATTAAAAAAAAAATAATTGTATTGTAAACAAATTTCATTTTTTCTTAGTCATATTCAAATGTCTTCAAAACCTTCCAAATATAAGCAGTAGGATCTCATGAATTATATCGTAAGGATTGTTGATGTGAACAAGGGAGAGAAGGGTGAAAGTAGAGAGATAGAGAGAAAGAAGGGAGAGAGAAAAGAATTCAAAGGAGGGAGAAAATGAAGAACTTGAAGAAGAGAGAGAATTCACTCAAACTATAACTCAAATAAATAATCAAAGTCTTAATACAAATGAGTAGTAGAGCTTTTATTTATAGAGCTCAAGTCCTAATCCTACTAAAGTCCTAATTTAACAACCCTCATGACATTGTTTTGGCATTGTGTGCAGAACCGGAGGAAACATGATTAAGAAAGAATGAAGTGGAGGAGAATTGAGCTCCACGCTGCTGCGAGAAGCAAGGCTGCTGTGATGAGAGTGTGTTCCAGTGGTGTTATTTGCCTAAAACATGGTGATGCTGTAGTGAATTGTCCTGGAGCCTCGGTGAGAGTTTGGATTTTTGTTTGAATCTGACTCATTTTGGATGATCAAAAAGAAAGAATGGAGGAGAAACCGAGGGAGTTCTGCTAGGGTTTGAGATTTCTGGCCCTTGGGAGTAGTTTTCTGTAACAACCCTCATGACATTGTATTGGCATTGTGTGTAGAACCGGAGGAAATATGATGGAGAAAGAATGAAGTAGAGGAGAATTGAGCTCCACGTTGCAGCGAGAAGCAGTGTCGTCGCGGCGAGAGTCAATTCCAGTGGCATTGTTTCGGCTGAACATGGTGGCGTCCCAGCGAGCTGCCTTGGAGCCTCAAAGAAAGCAGAGAAATTTGCTTAAATTGGAATCATTTCAGACAATCAGAAAGAAAGAAACGGAGGAGAAATCGAGGGAGCTCTACTAAGGTTCAACATTTTCGACCCTTGGGAGTAGTTTACAGTCTCTTGAAGCTTGGATCTTGGTTGGTAAGTAATCCCTACTCCTCCTTTTCCATTTTCTTCGGTTTAAACTTGGATTGTCTTGGTTATATGTTAGGATTTTCAGTTTGGACCGAAATCCACTGATTGAAATGGAAGAAATGCGATTAATGGAGTGTGATTTGATATTCTTGTTGCTCAAATGTGAGTTTTGAAGGGTTTATGTATGATTTGAGCTTAACCCTATGTTGTTTTTGGTTGGGGCTCTTGGGAATCCGAAGTGTATGGGATTGAGTAGTGTTTGAATGGTCCCTAGAAGCCTAATGATGCATGAATATGGGGTTGGAACCTTGTGTAAGGTCTAATTGGCTGAATTGTGGAATTTGGATATTTGGATTGTTTGCTAATTGAGGTATAATGGTGTTGTTAAGGTTGTTTGGCTACTCAGGGAAGACTAGTCATGGGATTGGCATTCAAGAAAGCTCGTGGAACTTGTGTGCATGTGGTAGCAAAAATTGAGGTAACCGAGTGTTTGTATTGTATTGTATGTATTGCATGATACTATGTATATTTGTGTATATATGCATGTTTCTTTCATACCACGATATAGATGTGTTTGTGTGTGCTGTTTTCTATATATCGTGGTATGCACACAGCTAGATAATGATTATAATGATGATTACATATGATGATGATGTGATATGGCATGATGCATAGCATGACATTGATAACATGATGATGATGATGATTATATGATGATACATGAGCATCATCACATGGAATTGTGAGATTATGATATATGGCGGATTGGGTGGTGATGATATGATATATGATATGATGTGATTATGATGATATTTGATTAGGGAGGATAAGGATGGGATCCCTGTGGCTAAATCACCTCCTATGGGCAGGAGGAAAAGGCGCGCAATGGATTACACCTTCCCTAAATTGCTGCCAATTTGTGGTAGGAAAGGGGAAGGAAAGCCACTGTTTGAACATTAGTGTTAACTTTGACTGGGTGCACTAGTGGGACGTGAGTTTGGTGATGTCTCGGAATCAGTCTTTACCGACTGTTGGAAGGGAATTACCTATATGAAATGTCATGTTATGACAACAGCCCTTGGTTCTAGCTGTGTACAAGGGAGACATGCATTCATTTCATATTGCATTCATGAGTTGTATGAGATATATATGTATATATATGTGTGGTTGTCCCCGGTTACTGAGACATTGTCTCACAGCCCTTTCCCATGAACTAACCTTTCAGGTGATGGTTCTAGCACTAGTCCTGAGAATTCAAAGGAGTAGCATTGGATATGAGAATATTAGGTCTATGAAGCTTATGTGTATTTTGGATATGTATCTTGTACCAAGTAAGATAGAATGCTTGTAATGGATATAAGGTTTCTAGATGGTTGTAATGATATTGTTGTTGTTTGTAATATGTATGCTGGATGGTAGTGTATGTGCAGTTTTGGATGTTGGAGTGTCAGTATGGTAGTGTTTGCGAGCCCAAAGGTGGAATCGAGTCCTGTCAGTGTGTTTTAGGGCCTGTAGTCCATTTTTTCAAATGGGGTTCAAGGGGGTCAAATCTCAGAGGAATGGCTCTTTTGAGATGAAACCTCTTTGGACAAGTTGGTTTGGTAGTTTTGGACTTATATGAATGGTCCTAGTTGGTCAAATTGCCTTTAGTGGCAAATAAGAGTGTTAAGGTGTGAGTTTTGGTCAAGGAGTGGCTAAAACGGTATTGAATGTCTAGAGTTTCCATTTGGAGTTCGATTGAGGTGAAAGTGGTGTTAATGAATAGATTAGAATTAGATTGACTTGTAAGAGTTGAAATTAGGTCAATTGGAGGTCGGAGCATAAAGTTATATGCGTCGAAAGTTCTCCCTAGTGTTGAATTTTTTTGGTATGGAAACCAACAGGGGGCGTCACGGCACCAAGAAGGTAGGCCACTATGTTAGTGACGACAGTAGCGAAGGGAGTTTCTCGAATGAGCCAGAGCCGCTGCGGTGCTGTAGCAATCGCGACCCTAGCCCAATTTCTAGTGTTTTTGTGATGTTTTTCCATTACTCGGTGGTTTTGAAAGGTTCGTGTGAGATGTTTGGGTTGTATGTGGTTGGATTTTGAAGTTTTTTGTCAAGTCAGGAGATGTTTGGAAGTAAGTTGTTACATTTTCAGCCCCTTGAAGCTTGGATTCATGTTGGTAAGTAATCCCTACTCCTCCCTCTCCATTTTCTTCAGTTTAAACTTGAGATATTTCGGGTATAAGTTGGGATTTCTGGTTTGGTTCGAAATCCACTTATTTAAATTGATGAAATGGGGTTAAGGAACTATGATTTGGTGTTCTTGTTACTTAGGTGTGAGTTTTAAAGGGATTATATATGATTTGAGTTTAACCCTAGGTTGTTTTTGGTTCGGGCTTTGGGAATCCGAGGTATATATGTTTGAATGGTTCATAGGAGTTTAATAATGCATGAATGTGGGGTTGGAACCTTAGGTTAGGCCTAAAGTAGTGAATTGTGATGTTTGACTAAATGGTATATTGTGTTAATTAAGGTATTATGGTGTTGTTAAAGTTGTTTGGCTACTCGGAGAAGACTAATCGTGGAATTGGCGCTCAAGAAAGCTTGTGGAACTTGTATGCGTGTGGTAGTGATACTTGAGGTAAACAGGTGTTTGTATTGTATTGTATGATATTACGAATAATTGTGCATATATGCATGTTTCTTTCATACCACGATATAAATGTGTTTGTGTGTACTGTTTTCTATATATATCGTGGTATGCACACAACTAGATAATGACTATGATGATGATGATGATGATGATGATTAGAGATAGTGATATTGACATGACATGACATGATGCATACATGACATTGTGACATGATGCTGATGATTATATGATGATACACGAGCAACACCACATGTCATTGTGAGATTACGATATATGGTAGATTGGGTGGTGATGACGATATGATATATGATGATATGAAATATGATGATATGAAATGTGATTATGAAGGATAAGGATGGGATCCCTGTCGCTAAATCCTCTCCTATGGCCCGGGGAGCCAGGCGGCAGTGGACTGCAACTTCATTAAATCACCACCAATTTGACGTAGTCCAGGGGAAGGAGAGCCACGGTCCAAGCACTAGTGTAACATTTAGCCGAGTTGCATTAATGTAAGGTGAGCTTGGTAATGTCTCGAAATCAGCCTTCACCGACCATTGGAAGGGAATTATCCATATGAAATGTCTTATTATGACGACAGCCCCTCGTTCTAGCTGTATGCAAGGGAGACATGCATTCATTTCACATTGCATTCATGAATTGCATGAGATATATCTATGTGTGTGTGTGTGTGTGTGGTTGTTCCCAGTTACTGAGACATTGTCTCACACCCCTCTCCCATGAACTAACATTTCAAGTAACGGTTCTGGTACTAGTCTTGAGAAGACGAGGGAGTAGCATCAGACATGGGAATATTAGGTCTATGTAGTGTATATGTATTTTGGATATGTATCTTGTGCCATGTAGGATAGAATGTTTTATAATAGATGTATGACATTGATGAGGATTGCTATGGATGGAAGTTGTATGTATGGTTATGTATGTAGAATCGTGTTGTATGTGATGTGTATCATGGATGGTGGTTTATATGTGGTTTAGGGTGTTTAGTAGTTAATATGGTAAAGTTTGTGTGCCCAAAGGTGGAATGGGGTCTTGTTAGTGTGGTTTAGGGCTTGTAGCTCGTTTTGTCATTTGGGATTCAAGGGGGTCAAATCTCAGGAGTGGTTCTTTTGAAGTGAAACCTCTTTGGACAAGTTGGTTTGGTGGTTTTGGACTTATATGAATGGTCATGGTTGGTCAAAGTGCCTTTGGTGGTAAATTGGAGTATTGAGTTGTGAGTTTTGGTCAAAGAGTGGCCAAAACGGTGTTGGGTGTCCAGATTCTTCATTCAAAATTGAATTGAGGTGAAAGTGGTGTCTGTGGATAGATTGGGACTAGTTTCACTTGTAGGGGTTGGAATCAAATCAATCGGAGGTTGGAGTATAAAGTTATGGGCGTCTAAAGTTTATCGCAGAGATTGAATAATTACTAGTATGGAAACTAGCAAGAGGTGCTGTGGCGTTAGAAAGTAGGCCACAGCGCTGAGAGCTCCAGTAGCGAGTGAGACGTAGGGTAAAGGTGGATTCACGGTGATATTGTAGTGGACTCGGCTGCGGCCTTTGCCTATTTTCTTGTGTTTTTGTGATGTTTTTTCACTGCCTGGTGGTTTTGAAAGGTTCATGTGAGATGTTTGGGTTGTGTTTGGTTGGATTTTGAAGATTTTGGTCAAGTCAAGAGGTGTTTCAAAGTAGGTTGTTACATTTTGGTATTAAAGTCATGGTTTTGGGCTATTGTTTCTACTTGGATTAATACTTGGCACAAGTTTGAATACATAGACTTTATTCCCACTACAATGCTAGTCCAAAACCATATATCTGAACGTATTGTTTCTTATGTGTAGAAAGAATGTCTTGCAGAAGAAGACCAAGTAACAGTGACCTTATAAGGTAGATGCATGAGATGTTGGCTGGCCTCAGTAATCAAGTGAATGCTCAGGGGGAGACATTAAACAGGTTGCAAGAGCAAATAAATAGGCAAGAACAGGGTGATGTGAATAAAGACGCTGGCTTGTTTGTGGAATTGAACACATGAGAGGATAAGAATGAGAATAAGAATGTGGTGGAGCCTGAAAGTGCCCTAAAAGTTGAAAAAAGGGGTATCTCTTCACAATTGAAGTACTTTTAGAAGTTCAATCCCCCGGTTTTCGAAGGTACCATAGATGTTGCATAGGCTAAGGATTAGATAGAACAATTAGAGAAAATCTTCAGTATGATAGATTGCACCTCAGAGCAAAGGGTACAACTGCCAGTGTCAAGCTTGAGAAGAAAGCTAAGCATTGGTGGAGGAGTGTTCTCCCAAGTGTTGAAGCGATGAATCCTCCATTGACTTGGGAATAGTTTAAGGAATGATTCTTTGCACACTTTGTCCCTCCGGCCCTAATGACGCAGAAGGAGGCTGAGTTCCTAGCTTTTCAATAAGGGAATCTATCGGCGGTCAACTAAATTGATCAATTCCTAGACTTGGCCAAGTATTCTAGTTATATGAATAATTACCCCGATGATAGGTGGATGGCTCAGAGCTTGTTTGAAGGAGCCCGTCCAAAGATTAAGGAGTAGTTATCTATGGTAGAGTTTATGTCCTTCAAGGACTTGTGTGCGAAGATACGTGTCTTATTTAGGAAGTTAAGGAGGATAGAAGGAATTCCATGATCTGAGCCTTTTCTCACCTAGGACCTATAAGAGGAATCAGTAAAGGAAATGATCTAGGTAGTGGCAGTAGTGGTGTCAATATAAGTTCTAGTTGAGGTAGAGGTCGTCATAATAGAGGCTGCCATGGTGGAGGAAGAGGCAGGTTTGGTAGGGATCAGTCTAACAGAGATAGGTTTGGCAAAGAACCCTTTTATTGATGAGGCTTTGACTAGGAGAGTTCCAGTCAGAGTGAGTATACAAGGAGAGATTCAACCCCATCCCAATATAGTTCAAGTAGTGCATCAAATTCGTGCACAAAATACGGGTTGAGCCATGGTGATCGACCATGTGTGATTTGTTATAACTATGGAAGACCGAGTCATATCGTATGAAGTTGTCATGAGCCTAAGCATGAAGATGCGATGAGGAGGCCCATGATACCCTGATGAGTCTTTGCCATCACCCGACAGGAAGCGGATGTAGCACCTAACTTGATCAGAGGTAAACTTAAACTTAATGGTTACTCTATTCATGCTTTGTTTGATTCAGGTGCATCACATTTCTTCATTTCTTTTGAGTGTGCTCAGAGATTGGGTATTGTGGGTATGAAGTTGCCTTTTGAATTGTTGGTATCTACACCCATGGGAGTTTCATTAAGGATTGCTCAAGCTTGTCTAAATTATGTGGTTCGTTTTGAACATCGAAGCACTACTCTAGATCTAATATGTTTGCCGTTGCGAGAGATTGATATGGTAATTAGGATGGATTGGCTACAGGAAAATAATGTGATTCTTGATTGTGCTCAGAAGACTGTCTCTTTGCCCATGAATATCTCTAGTGTCGAAGGGGATGAAAATGTCTTTTTGTCCTTTGCCCAAGTTGACAAGTATCTAAGGAAAGGATGTCAAGGGTTTCTGGTTTTCTTCTCTGTTAATGTGGATATGGAAGGTGGTATAAAAAGATACCCAGTTATGAGTGAATATCTTGATGTGTTTCCAAAGGAGATTATTGGTTTGCCACCACAATAAGAACTAGAGTTTTCCATTGATTTAGTGCCCAAGACTAGTCCTATTTCGAAGGCTCCATATGAAATGGCACCGTCTAAATTGAAGGAAATCAAGAAGCAGATTAAGGATTTGTTAAAAAGGGGTTTCATCAAATCAAGTGTCTCGCCTTGAGGAGCTCCAGTGTTGTTTGTCAAGAAGAATGATGGTAACCTCAGATTGTGCATTGATTACAAGTAGCTGAAACGAGTGATGATTAAGAATAAATATCCTTTGCCTAAGATTGAAGACTTGATTGATCAGTTGGTAGGTGCCTCCATTTTCTCTAAAATCAATTTGAGGTTGGGATATCATCAACTATGGGTGCGTACTGAAGATGTGCCTAAAATGACTTTTCGAACTTGATATGGTGATTATGAGTTTCTTGTGATGCCTTTTGAGTTGACCATTGCCTTAGCAATCTTTATGGATTATATGAACAGAGTGTTTCGGCTTTATTTGGATAAATTTGTGGTGGTATTCATTGATGACATTCTAATATACTCCAAGAGTGAGGAAGAGCATGCACTCCATCTTCAAATTGTGTTGCAAGTGTTGCGGGATCATCAACTGTATGCCAAGCTCAATAAATATGAGTTTTGGCTACAGGAGGTGAAATTTTTGGGTCATGTGATTTCTGTAGAAGGAGTAGCAGTAGACCTTAATAAGGTTGAAGCAATTTGAATTAGGAAAGACTGCAATCTGTGACAAAAATTCACAGCTTTTTGGGTTTAACTGGATACTACCAGAGGCTCATTAAGGGATTCTCTCAGCTTGTTATGCCATTGACTAGACTCACCTGTAAGGATTGATCTTTCATTTGGGATGACAAGTGTGAGATAGCATTCCAAGAGCTGAAGGTTTGTTTAACATCCATTCCAATGCTGATTATCCCTAACCCATTGGAGCCATTCACAGTTTATACGGACACCTCTAAGAAGGGTCTAGGGTGTGTATTAATGCAGCAAGGCAGAGTTGTAGCTTATGCTTCAAGGCAACTAAGATCTTATAAGGAGAATTATCCTACTCACGACCTTAAGCTAGCGGCTGTAGTATTTGCATTGAAATTGTGGAGGCATTATCTCTATGTCACTCAGTTCAAGGTGTTTAGTGATCACAAGAGTTTGAAGTATCTATTTGATCAGAAGGAATTGAACATGAGGCAAAGACATTGGGTAGAATTCTTAGTAGACTATGAGTTTGCTTTGAAGTATCATCTTGGAAAAGCTAATGTTGTGGCAGATACGCTGAGTAGAAAGTCAATCCATATAGCCACCATGATGATAAGGGAGCAGCAGTTGCTGGAAAGCCTAAGAGATATGAAGTTATCCATTAATGTCCATTCTGGGATACTAGTATTGGGATCCATCAATATATCGAGTGATTTGTTGAGGAACCTTTGATATGCTCTGTTGGAGGATAACTATCTTTTGGGCATATGGGAATGAATTGAAATGGCAGAGACCCAGGACTTTGATATATTGGAGGATGGTATCATCCGATACCATGGTCAAATTTGTGTGCCAAATATTATAGGGTGCGGGAAATTATTTTGGAGGAAGCTCATAAGAGCAGGTGTACTATTCACCCAGGTACCACTAAAATGCACCAAGATCTGAAGCAAGGGTATTGGTGGCCAGGCATGAAAAAGGACATTGCAAAGTGTGTGGTAAGATGTCTAATCTATCAGAAAGTAAAGATTGAGTACCAATTGTTAGTTGATATGTTGTAACCTTTGGAAATTCTGGAGTAGAAATGGGATAGCGTTTCCATGGATTTCGTAATGGAATTACCGAGGACATCTTCAGGACATAATATGATAAAGGTCATTATGGACATGTTGACGAAGTTGGCCCATTTTCTTCCAATTTGGGAGACTATTTCGATGGAGAAGTTAGCTCAATTGTATGTGAATGAGATTGTGAGGCTACATGAAGTCCCCATGAATATTGTGTCTGACAGAGATCCTAGATTTACATCCAGATTTTAGAAATCTCTTTAAAAAGCCATGGGGACGAAGTTGAGTGTTAGTACTGCTTATCACCCTCAATCTAATGGGCAGACTGAAAGGACGATTCAGACTCTGGAAGACATGTTGCGAGAGTGTGTTTTAGAGAACAAAGGCAATTGGGATCAATGTCTGCTGTTGGTCGAATTTACCTATAATAATAATTTCCACTCGAGTTTGCAAATGGCTTCGTATGAAGCTTTGTATGGCAAGAAGTGTAGGTCACCCTTGTGTTGGATTGAACTAAGTGAAAGGAGTCTTTTGGGCCCAAATACTATGGACCAAAACTCTCAACAAATAGAGAGTATTTGACAAAAGTTTCTTACCACTCAGAGTCGGCAAAAGAGTTATGTGGACAGGATGAGGAGACCATTGGAGTTTGATGCTGGAGATTATGTGTTTTTAAAAGTCACTCCTACTATAGGTGTTGGAAGATCGATTCGAGCAAAGAAGCTCACTTCACGGCATATGTGTCGATACCAAATTCTGGAGTGAATTGGGCCAGAAGCATATCGAGTGGTGCTACGGCCTAATCTTGCTGGATTGCATGATGTTTTCCACATGTCTCAACTCAAGAAGTATCATCTGGATCCATCTCATATAATTGATGATGAGGCAGTTCAAGTGCGAGAGGATCTAACTTTTGAGGTCACGCCGTTGCAAATTTTGGATGTAAAGGAGAAGCAGTTGAGAAGTAAGACCATTTTGTTGATAAAGGTTCTATGGAGCGGCTTGACATCCAATAATGTCATGTGGGAGACAGATGAATCCATGCGAAGGAGGTATCTAGAGATCTTTGTGTGAGGTAAGAGTTGAAATTTTGAGGATGAAATTTTTATAAGGAGGGGAGAGTGTAACAATCCTCATAACATTGTTTTGGCATTGTATACAGAACCGGAGGAAACAGAACGGAGAAAGAAAGAAGTGAAGGAGAATTGAGCTCCATACCTCAGTGAGAAGCAGGGCCGGCATGGCGAAAGGTGTTCTGATGGCGTTATCTGGCTGAAACATGGTAGTGTCGCAGTGAGCTATCCTGGAGCCACAGCGAGAGTCAGGATTTTTGTTTAAATCTGACTTATTTCAAACGATCAAAAAGAAAGAAATGGAGTAGAAATCGAGGGAGTTCTGCTAGGGTTCAAGATTTCAGGCCCTTGGGAATAGTTTTCTGCCTCTTAGAGCTTGGATTCACATTGGTAAGTGATTCCTACTGCTCCTCCATTTTCTTTGATTTAAACTTGGAATATTTCGGGTATAAGTTGGGATTTCTAGTTTGGGTTAAAATCCACCAATTGAAATTGATGAAATGGGGTTAAGGAAGTGTGATTTGGTGTTATTGTTACTTGGGTGTGAGTTTTAAAGGGATTATATATGATTTGAGCTTAACCCTAGGTTGTTTATGGTTAGGGCTCTTGGGAATCCGAGGTATTGTGTTTGAATGGTTCATAGGAGCTTAATGATGCAAGAATGTGGGGATGGAACCTTGGGTTAAGCCTAAAGTAGTGAATTGTGATATTTGGTTAAATGGTATATTGTGTTAATTAAGGTATTATGGTGTTGTAAGGTTGTTTGGCTTCTCAAAGAAGACTAGTCATAGGATTGGCATTCAAGAAAGCTTGTGGAACTTGTGTGCATGTGGTAGCAACAATTGAGGTAACTGGGTGTTTGTATTATATTGTATGTATTGTATGTTATTACGTATAATTGTGTATATATGCATGTTTCTTTCATACCATAATATAAATGTGTTTATATGTACTATTTTCTATATATATCGTGGTGTGCACATAGCTAGATAATGACTATGATGATGATGATGATTATTAGAGATGATGATATTGACATGACAGGACATGATGCATATATGACATTGTGACATGATGATGATGATAATTATATGATGATACACGAGCATTACCACATGACATTGTGAGATTGCGATATATGGCAGATTGAGTGATGATGATGATATGATATATGATGATATAAGATATGATTTGGGAGGATAAAGATGGGATCCCTGTCGCTAAATCCTCCCTTATGGCCAAGGGAGCCAGCCGACAGTGGACTGTACCTTTCCTAAATCACCACCAATTCGAGTTGGTCCAGGAGAAGGAGAGTCACGGTTCGAGTACTAGTATAACCTTTGGCAAGGTTGCATTAGAGTAAGGTGAGCTTGGTAATGTCCCAGAATCAGTCTTCACCGACAGTTGGAAGGGAATTATCTACATGAAATGTCCTATTATGACCACAACCCCTAGTTCTAGCTGTGTGCTAGGGAGACATACATTCATTTCACATTGCATTCATAAGTTGTATGAGATATATGTATATATATGTGTGTGCTTGTCCCCGGTTACTGAGACATTGTCTCATACCCCTCTCCCATGAACTAACATTTCAGGTGATAGTTCTGGTACTAGTCTTGAAAAGACGAGGGAGTAGCATCGGACATGGGAATATTAGGTCTATGTAATGTAATGTATTTTGGATATGTATCTTATGCCAAGTAGGATAAAATGTTTTGTAATGGATGTATGACATTGATGGGGAATGTTATGGATGGAAGTTGTATGTGTGGTTATGTATGTAGAATCGTGTTGTATGTGATGTGTATGATGGATGGTGGTGTATATGTGGTTCGGGGTGTTTAGTAGTCAATGTGGTAGTGTTTGTATGTCTAAAGGTGGAATAAGGTCTTGTTGATGTAGTTTAGGGCCTGTAGCCTATTTTGTCATTTATGGTTCAAGGGGGATCAAATCTTAAAGGAGTGGATCCTTTGAGGTAAAACCTTTTGGACAAGTTGATTTGGTAGTTTTGGACCTGTGTGAATGGTCCTGGTTAGTCAAATTGTCTTTGGTGGCAAATGGGAGTGTTAAGTTGTGAGTTTTAGTCAAAGAGTGGCCAAAATACTATCAGTTGTTCAGATTCTCCATTCGAAATTGAATCGAGGTGAAAGTTGGTGCCTATGGATAGATTAGGACTAGATTGACTTGTAGGTGTTGAAATCAAGTCAATCGAAAGTCGGAGCACAAAGTTATGCACATCGAAAGTTCACTCCGAAGATTGAAAAGTTGCTGGTATGGAAACCAGCAGGGGACGCCATGGTGCTAAGACCTCCAATAGCGAGTGAGAAGCAGGGTAAGGCCGAAGCTACGGTAGTACTGTAGCATTCACAGTCTCAGCCCATTTTCTGGTGTTTTGTGATGTTTTTTGCTACCCGGTGATTTTGAAAGGTTCGTGTGAGATATTTGGGTTATGTTTAGTTGGATTTTGGTCAAATCAGGAGGTGTTTGGGAGTAAGTTATTACACCTACAATAAGATGTCTCTTTTCAAAATATCTTAACTTAAATGAAAGACAAATGCTAATTCAAATAATTAAATCTTAGGAATAAATAAAAGATAAAATTCAAATCCTAATAACTAAATCTAGGGAGATTACAAAAATCTCATTTATTTTAGAAATTTCTAAAATACTAAGACATTCTAAAACATTCTAACCTAAACTTAAAGAAAAAGAAATCATAAAAATATAAAATAAATTAAAGATAATATAAATGCTAATAATCCTAAAAAATGTGTTGAAATTCATTAAATCTAAAAGATATTTTAAATATCCTAATTCTTTTTCTATTATTTCCTCTTACCTCAAAAAGATTTGTCCTCGAATCTTTGTCTGCTTCCTCGATTTCAATCTCCACAATTGCTTTTGCTTAGAGCTGTCAAAACAGGCCAGATAACCCCAAATGGGCTGGCCTACTACAGGCTAGCAGTCAAGCAGGGCAGGGGCAGGCTGGCCCGTTTATAGTGGGCTACAGATTTTCAAACCCAAGACTATTATAGTGGCCCACCCACCCGTCACATACCCCCTTTTTTTTTCAAAAATTTTTGCTATCCTAAATAAACAACCTGATCATTCAATTCAACTATACAACTAATTAACCAGAATTTTTTGCTAGCCTGCTAGCCTATTCTGCTTGGTTCATAATCAAATTAAAAATTTAAAAGTAGAAATCACATACAACTAATTAACTAAAATACATTAATACATATTAATCTAAGTATCACAACATAATTCAAAAATAATACAACATTAAACTACCAACCATCAGTCCTTCATATAATCACAATTTAAACTCAAGTTCATTCAATCCATCATGATTCATGAAGCATGAGTATCATCAACATTGTTTCAATCTTTCTTTGAGAATGAGAACAAATCTTCTTTTGCATTTGCTTCCTCATCATCTACACCTTCTCCATTTGCAACAAATAAAATGACTAAATATTATAATGCATAACACAAATAGTCAAATACAAATTTAAATTTAAAATTATACTAATATATATTACCGAGATATTTAAACCCAAGTAACCAATTATGTGCACAAATTAGAGCCTGGACATTATTCGGAAGAAGAGAACTTATATATTTTGTTAGAACACAGGAACCAATACTAAAAACTGATTCACTAGCTACTGTAGTGACTGGAATGCTTAGTATATCAGAAGCCATTCTTGAAAGATGAGGAAATCGATGATAATTATTCTTCCAATAATTCAAGACATCTAGTTCTTTAAATATTTTAGGATCAAGTCTTGCTTCTTCCAAATATAAATCCAATTCAGACTTCCCAACTAAATCAGAATCTTGGTATGCAAAATCCATATAAATTTGCAATTACATTTAAAGTATTAATAAATTAGTTATTAACATAAGAATAAAATAAAAGAAACAAGTAAAACCTAATTGATAAGATAGTAATACTAGAGAATATAAAACTTACATCAAAAGTATCATCAAAAACTTCATATGACTCAGATTCATTAATCTCTTTCTCGTTCTCCATAAGTGTAGCATTCTGGTCAACAAGAGTGGGTTGTGTTGCAGATGGTGTCATAATATTTCTTCTTGAACTTGATGGTGAGCTGTTGTTATATTCACCATAAATTGAATATAACTTGCCCTTTATAGTTGCAATCATTTCAGAGCAAGTCCCAGGGTCAAGTATAGAGTAGAAAAACCTTATCAAATCAAACTTAAAGTGTGAATCAAGAATAGTTGCAAGTATCATACTATAGTCACTCCAATATTTCTCAAATTTCGCTTTCATGCTTGAAGCCATATTTTGAATTAACTCATCATCACTCCAACATTTTTCATTCAACAACACCTTAATCCTAGATATTTGCATGAAATACATGTTTGATGTTGGATAAGATGTCCTAGAAATTAATTTTGTGATCATATCAAATGGCTTCAAGAAAGAACACATTTCATTTGCTCTCCTCCACTCTTCACTTGTAGGGAGATGCTTGTAGTTTCTATCATTCAAAGCCAATGTAGCAAAGACATCTCAATATTTAATTGCACTTTGAAGCATTGCATATGTTGAATTCCATCTAGTTGGAACATCTAATGGCAATCCCAGTGAAGTGTCAACTCCACCAATTTCATCAACACATTGCCTAAACATCATCATTCTAGCCTCTGAGGCTTTGACATACTTTATTCTCTCCCTAATTTTTTGCAATGCATCACCAACTACTTTCAACCCCTCTTGAACAATAAGATTCAAGATATGAGCACAACATCTTATATGAAAAAATTCACCACCACACACCAAGCTTTTTGCTAATAACAACTTCTCTTTTAATATGTCTTGCATATTGTCATTTGTAGAGGCATTATCTAAAGTAATAGAAAATACTTTCTTATCTATCCCCCATTCAATCAAGCAGTCATAGATTTTTCTATACAATGCAAACTTTGAATGTGGAGGTATCATCTTACAAAAAGAAAGAATTTTACTATTGAGTTTCCATATGTCATCCACAAAGTGAGTAGTTAAACATAGATAACTTTCAGAAGTAACTGAAGTCCAACAATCTGATGTTAAACATATTCTACCAGGACTTCTTACCATAGTTTGTTTCAAACTTTCTTTTAGGTCAACATAAAGCTTCCAAACATCAGTAACAACAGTTCCTCTAGAAATGTGCTTCACTTCAGGATTTAATAATTGGTGTAACTCCCTAATCCATTTGTATTCAACAAAAGAATATAGAAGATCATGTTCAATGATTAACATAGTAATGAGTTCACGCACATGCTTTTTATCTAATTGCCTAGATTTTTGTTTTGTTGCATGATCTATCAGCATTGAAGGGACATTTTGATAATGTGGGAGTTTCAAACATGTTTCCATATGACGTCTAAGAGTTAAGGTCCCCTAACTTTTTCCACCACCTGCATATGTTTTTTGACAGCCGTTACATCTAGCATGTTCTTTTCCATTAATAGAGACTTTAGTGAAAAAATTCCACAAATAAGAAGTGAAAGGTTTAGACTTTTTAGCTAGTGGTTGGCTCTGTTGCTCTTGCTCTTGACTTTGCATATTAGAATCTTGTGGATTAGAGCTAGGAGCAGTAGGAGCATGAGGAGGCAGAGGAGCATGAACTACTGATGATTCATTAACATTGTTATCACCTTTTTCATTATCATTGTTGGTATTCTAACTATGAGTATGAGGGCTAGACATGTTGTGCTATAAGACATTGTCACATTGATATAGAGACACACAACAACACAAGTTACTAACATAAAATTGATTCATTGAGTAGATTCTCACTAAAAAAAAAACCCAACAGCCAAGTTACTAATATAACATTGAGTCATTGATTCATTGAACATAAAGACAATAATTTCATCAATCATAAACATATATATATGCAACAAGCCAGTAGCCGACAACAATATTACCTAATTATAATTTATAAGCAACCATACATAATTATACAAAGAGTTTCAAGTTTCAACTCATTTAGGTCTTAGCTAAATTTTTAAACTATTTGATGCGTGAATATGATGTGTAATTAAAGTGGCTAGCATTATAACAATAACAAATCATAATCTGATTATTCATTATTCTCAATGGGATATATTATATAAATACATACAGAAGCTAATCCAATCTAGGAATTTGGTTTAGTTTCACAATAAGATCTAAATTGACAATTTGGCATTAGCTTTTTCAGTTACAATGAATGGAACGTAAGAAATAATTTGTCTGAAATTGTGGCAAGTGGCATAATATAACAACAACTAGTTATAAGGATTAAGGAGATCATTAGTTGGATACTTGGATTGGAACCAATTTTTTTTTTTAAAAAATATGTATGGGAGAAAACATTGAAACAACCATAAAGATAAAACTAGCATATATCTTTGCCGTTGCCGACACCATTTGCGACGTCATTGCCAAAGTGAAGATGATGACTCGAGGCAAACCACAAACACGAAGGTGTTCCTATTACTAAAGTGAAGATGAAGACATGAACGTAGAAGATGCGAATGCGAAGGCCAAAGTGAAGTGAGAGTGAGACTGGTCTGGACTATGTTTGTTGTTGCCGATGCCATCTGAGAGTGAGACTAGTTTGGTGCATTGGTGAGCTAAGCTAAACTAAACAGAACCTAAAGGCCAAAGGGATCGAGGGTAGAGACCAAGAGCCGCAGAGCCAGAGCAAAGTCATAGAGAATCAGCTATTTAGGGTTTGCTTTATTAGTTTCTTTACTTTCTTAAGAGTTTAAAGCTAGCCAAATGAACGATGTCGTCTTCAACCTGAAGGGGGAAAATTAAAAAAAAAAGATAGAGAGAAGAGGGTAAATGGGCTAACCCTCGGGTTTGGCGAGTTAAACGATTTGGGCTGGAAAAGGACTGTTTTAATATGGGCTCTATATTTTGCAGCCTAGGACCACCATAAAACGGGCTAAAATGGTCCAGCCCACGGGGTTAAGCCCATTTTGACAGCTCTACTTTTGCATCATCCATTCAAAGTAATCTTTTTCTTTTTCTATCATTCCCCCTTTCCTTGAAAAGATTTCTCCTTGAACCTTTGTCAGCTTCCTTGATTTCAATCTCCACAGTTGCTTTTGCCTCATCCGTTCAAAATAATCTTTTATGCTAGCCAGCCAATCCAAGAAAGCACTCAAATGTTACAGTTCATCAAACTCAAGGGCTTCAATTTTTACCTTCTTGGTTATATCATCAAGAGGAATTCGCTTATAATAAGCTTCTTGATGATCTCTAGGCGATGAAACATAACTTTTATGGTACTGATAGTTGTCAGTCTTAGGAAAAGGACCCCTACCATCTTAGTTTCCATTGCGATATTTGGATTGATGAGTCTCATAAGGTAGAACCTTAAATTATTTGGAGGACGGTATCTTCTTGCAGCTATTTGAATTTCCAAGTATACTTTCTGATATCTTACTCGAAAGTTACTTGCTCGTCATGTTCATGGACTACCTTATCTCCTCGATCAATTTCTCTAATTTGTCAAACTTATGGTTTATTTTCTCTCGATCTTGATCTACATACTTTTTGTTATTCCTTTCAACATTCTCAAGACTGTGTTGGGTAATTTGGGAAGAGAGAGAAAATGAGGAAGAAAAGGGAAAACTTTGAAGGAGAGAGAATTCACTTAAATTATAACTCAATACAAATGAGCAGTGGAGCTCTTACTTATAGAGCTCAAATCATAATCCTACTAAAGCCTTAGATAAGATATCTCTTTTCAAAATATCTTAAATTTAAACAAAAGATAAATCCTAATTCAAATAATTAAATCTTAAGAATAAATAAAAGATAAAATTCAAATCCTAATAACTAAATCTAGGGAGATTACAATAATCTTATTTATTTTAGAAATTTCTAAAATATTAAGACATTCTAGAATATTCTAACTTAAATTTAAAAAAAAAAAAAAAGAAGTCATAAAAATAGAAAATAAATAAAAGATAATATAAATGCTAATAATTCTAAAAAAAATGTGATGAAATTCATTAAATCTAAAAGATATTTTAAATATCCTAATTCTTTTTCAATCAATTGTGATTATTCTTTGGTCTAGTAATTTACTCCAATGATTCATTCGAACCCTAGGACACAAGTTCATATCCAAACAATGTTCATATTAATTTTATTTCTCCCTAATAATCTTGTCACATTAATTATATTTTAGAAAAATAAAAACATCTTCAAAAAAAAAACCATGGTTAAGTAAAAAAGAAAAAAAGAAAAAGAAAAAAAGATCAAAGAAACAAAATACAGATGAAGTTGCTAACCTGAAGTTAATTCAACCTAATAAACTGACACTGAGTTTAACAAGTCAGTGAGCCACCTGGACGTATATTTTTTTTTTACCATTCTCTTCAACTTATCAAATGGAATTGGTATACAAAATCTGTAAAAAGCACAAACTAACAGGACATCCTCAGTAGCCCAAAATTGTCATGACTTTACCCCTCTATTTAGATAAGTTTGGATAAGGAAAAAACATGAGAAATAGAAAATTTGGGGAGAAAACGAGAGAGAATTTAGATACTCCTTAATCTAAATTCCTACTTATTTTCCCTCATAGTATTCCTCTCATCATATTTTCTCCTCGTTCCAAACAATCTAGTTTAATAAGTATGTGAACTATCCATCACATCTAACTTTATAAATTATAAAGCTGAGCACATGTTCATAGAAGAAGATTGTTCTCTACAAAAGTATGTGAACTTCAACAATATTTTAGAAGAACAAAAGTGAATTTTCATGTTGATAGTATTATAAAGGCAAATCTAAAATTCTATAATATATTGTTATATGATGAGAATTTTAGTAGTAACTGTAAATCCTCTACATCTACAATTTGACAAACTATGTCATTCTCATTGTTTTGTAGCTAAAGTTCATCTTTCACTGTTGCTAAATATGTTCGAAGGGAGAAAAAAAAAACATTAAGAGAAATGTAACTATGTAAACTAATCTAAAAGAAATAAAGTGGAACAAACCAATAAGAGCAAAGACAAGATCTTGCATATCTTACCATATCAATTTGCTTCCTCTCGAATGGTAATCACTAATTCCAATTTGCTGTCATCAACATTTTTTGTCATCAAGCAGAAAACTATGGAAAAAATGTCAAGTGTAATTATGCAGAAAACTTTGGTAAAAGAAATAAGTATCAAATTCTTGCACAAGTGTTGTTATGTTATGCAGATGAATTAGACAACAACTAAGCATTTAAATGGGAGGTAATCCCATATCTATATGAGTAGGAGATTGACAAGAGTTCATTTTTGTCCAGATCTCTACAAATACTAATGTCAAATACCACTAAAGATATTAGCAATAACTGCATCAAAACAACCATTTAGCATGCCGAAGTTAAAACCCAAATCAAGGAAGCTATTTAGAAATAAAATCAAACAATACCAAAATGTAATCATTGCTAAATCCATTTGCTCTTTGGCTTCTTATGCTTCGCTTTCTTTTGGTGTTCAAATTGACAAGTGTGTCTTTCTGAAATTTTCCTTGCTGTTAAATTTATAGTTCATTGAAGTATTTCTCCCCATTCTCAACAGGCCACTTTAAGTCCACCTGCTAGTTTCAGGTAATGCTAAGCATGCTATCGCACTGATTGATATTTAGCTCCAACACCACATATGATCACAAATACTCTTATGTTACAGACATTAGGCTCAAATTTTATCATCTTTAGGAGGAAAAATATCTTATAAACATTTATATATTCAATGATCTCAGCCAGTTTTGGTCACATTGTGTTGGGAAAGCTCTAGGAAAGCATTGGCGAACAATGACACGGCCTACTGGGGTCACAAGTTAATGTCTAAAGGCCATTGAAGTGGCACCGAGTACTTTCAATCTATTGGAGTCTAAGATGAAAGGCTAACATAATTTATCAAAATAAAAAATAAAAAAAAACTTAAAAGAGGAAGAAATTGAGAAATTAACAAAAGCCAAAGTTAACAATTGAAAAAATTTTATTGAGTTATTTCAAGTTCTTCCTTCCTATTCCAAAGCTAGTAATAAATGTTAATAATGTCAGTTTCCAAATGCCACAAAAGATCTAATGGTCAACAGATTCTTATAAGATACGCAAGCAAAGTTCATTCCATTGGAAACAAAAGGAAAATTCACCAAGAAATAAGAAAAAGTTAGCCAACAGTATATGGTTTGAATAGGAAGGCTCATATTTGCACAAGAAAAAGAGCCTACATATGGCCACAAGATCATGATCCTGTCAAGAAAATAGGAATGGTCATTTCAGACAGACACAACATCGCCTTCCTAAGACGCTGAATCTTCATTCAATATCGGGTCTAACTGTTGAATCAAGAAGTTTTGATGATTCCAAACCAACATTGAAGAGCTTGGATTGAAGATATCAAAGGAGCTCAAAGTGTCTCAAGTGAAGAAAATCTGAGTAATCATCGCTAGGATTATTGTAGGATCTTTTGTTATGGGTAAAAGACTTTGATTTGGTGGAAAAACGTTTTAAAACCTTGATTTTACGTTAAATTATGAAATACTTGAAAAATACCCACCAACAGACAAAGTTTGAAAATATTACATTGAACTGTCATGTTGGAAATTCGAACTTTGGCTTTGGAAATTCGAATTTCGAGCTAAAACTGAAGAAGTCTGAAGAGACGTCTCTCTGACAGACAAATTTTGATTTTTCAAAATTCGAATTTTCATAAGTATCTGAAAAAAAGCTGTTGAGTAACAGACGAACTTCAGGTTTTGAACATTCGAATTTCAGACAAAATTAAATTTGTGAAAACTGAAGAAATTCGTCTGAAACAATGTTAAAGTTCATCTGAAATCAAGATCATATTGAGTTTCAAAATTGCTCACTAACAGACGAACTTTGAACATGGAAATTCGAATTTCAGAAGCTAAAGTTATGAGTCTGTTAAAATGACATGATGACATACGAAGGACAGTGTTTGCAAATTCGAATGTTGAAGTAAGTTTGAAAAGAGGTCTCTCTGACAGATGAACTTCAATCTTTGAAAATTCGAATTTTGAAGGAAATGAACTACTGTGCCTTTTGAGCCTACTGCGGACAGACGAATTTTGGGGTTCAAAAATTTGAATTTCGAGGACACTGTAGCAAATTGAAAACACTGTTCACACTTAACAAAAAAATTTTTCACTTGGAAATTCGTATGTCACAACATGGAAACATTTTCTAAGTTTCAAAATTCAAATTTCACTTCATGAACAGACGAACTTCAGTATTTCAGCGTTGGAAGGTTTAACCTTCAGTTCCTTCGAAATTCGTCTGTTGACCAACCAAAATTCAAATTTCAGTATGTCAGAAGTATTAAATGCGGTTGGTTAACGGATAGTTTTTCAGAGTAACCGTTGGATAACTTCTCCAACGGATAGATTTTGTCTCTAATAGACATTTGAGATCTAAATCTATAAATATAACATCATTTGAAGTTGTGGGTAACGAATCAAACTTTGTATATACTGAAACTCTGCCAAATCTTCTTCTCAAAGACTTTTAGCATCTTACCTCAATACTTGTACTTCAACTTTTATATTCACTCTATTCAAGAGAGTTTCATCTTTGTAAACAATCTAATCTTCATCTGGAAGATATATTTTCTTGTGAGGAGTTATCACAAGAGATTGTAAAGCACTTTGTGAAAGTGCAGAAAGAGATTGAGAGGGCTCTAGAAAATAGAGCACTAACATTGTACTGTAGCACTTGCAAGAAGCCCATTGAATTCTTGCTGAATAGTGGAAAATCTCAAGTGGTGACTTGGGGACTGGACGTAGGTCAAGTGGAGAGACCGAACCTAGATAAATTTCTGAGTCTTCTTCTCTTTTCTGCTACTTTTACTGTTATTTATTTATACTCTGTTTTGCCTCCATATATTGCATTCTTCACCTCTTTGACATTTTGCAGAAAAATTCAAACTTCCCAACTCACCCCCCTCTTGGGAAGCCAGCATAACTAACACTAACTGTAACGACTCTCATTGCATTTGTATTGGTATTGTATGCAGAACCGAAGAAAACAGGATAGAGGAAGATTCAATGTGGAGGAAAATGAGCTCCATGCTGCAGCGAGAAGCAAAGCCGCTGCAACGAGAGTGAGTTTTAGTGGCATTTTCTGGCTGAAATTGGTGGCACCACGGCTAGCTTATCTGGATCTATGGCAAGAATCAAGAAGTTTGTTTAAATCCTAATTGTTTTGGACAAACAGAAAAGAAAAATACGGAGGAAGTGATAGAGAGGCAGCAAGGAGCTCTGCTAGGGTTCATGTTTTCTGGCCATTGGGAGTGTTTTCCAACATTCAAGAGCCTAGATCTTGGTTGGTAAGTGATCCATACTCCTCCCTCTTCATTTTCTTCGATTTAAACTTGGGATTTTTTGGGTATAAGTTGGGATTTTCAATTTGGACCGAAATCCACCAATTAAAATGGATGAAATAGGGTTAATTGAGTGTGATTTGGTATGTATGTTGCTTGGGTGTTAGTTTTGAAGGGATTATGCGTGAGTTGAGCTTAACTGGGTTATATTCGGTTGAGGCTCTTGGGAATCTGAAGTGTATGGTTTGAGCAGTGTTTGAATAATCCCTAAGAGCTTAATGATTCATGAAAATGTTGTTAGAACCTTGGGTTGGGCCTAAATGGTTGAATTATGGTTTTTGATCAAGTTGCATATTGTGTTAATTGAGGTATTATAAAGTGGTAGTGATTGTTTGGTTGACCAAAAGGGGTTCGAGTGTGTTGGACAACTCAAGAAGCTCATGGAACCACTTGTGTGGTATTGACAACCTGAGGTAACCGGGTGTTTATATTATTTGTATTGTATATGTATATTATGTAAGTATATATGTGTATATATGCATGTTTCCGTTCATACCACGATATGGATATATGTGTGTGTATGGTTTGCCTTTATATCGTGGTATGCACATGGCTAGACACATAGGGTATAATGATTATAATGATTATGATAATGATTAGAGATGATGATGATGATGATGTGACATTACATGATACCTGCATGACATTGTGAAACATGATGATGATTATATGATGATAGAACATGAGCATCACCATATAATATTGTGAGATTGTGATATATGGTGGTTTAGGTGGTGATGATAATATGATATATGATGATACAATGATATGATATATGATTAGGGAGGATAATGATAAGATCCCTGTCGCTAAATTATCCCTTATGGCCAGGGGAGTTAAGCGGCAGTGGATTACATCTTCCCTACATTATCACCAATTTGAGGTGGCCCAAGAGAAGGAGAACCACGATCCGAACATTAGTGTTACCTTTGGCCGGGTGTACTAATGCGAGATGAGCTTGGTGATATCCTAGAATCAATCTTCACTGACTGTTAGAAGAGAATCACCTATATGAAATGTCCTGTTATAACGACAGCTCATGGTTCTAGCTGTGTATGAGAGATATATGCGTTCCATTTCATATTGCATTCATGAGATTGTATAAGCTATATGTATGTGTGTGTGTGTGTGGTTGTCCCCGGTTACTGAGACATTGTCTCACATCCCTTTCTCATGAACTAATATTTTAGGTGAAAGTTCTGATACTAGTCCTGAGAAGACAAGAGAGTAATATCAGACATGGGAATACTGAGTCTATGCATCGTATGTTCAATTGGATATGTACTTTGTGCTAAGTAGGATAGTGTGTTGTAATGGATGTGAGATTATGGATGGTTATATGATATTGTTGTTGTTGGTATGACATGGATGTAGTATTTTGGTGCATGTATGGTTTTGGATGTCAGGAAATCTATATAGTAGTGCGTGTGAGCCTAGAGCGGATTTGGGCCTTGTTGGTGTGTTTTGGGCCTATAGCCTACTTTGTCAATTTGAGGTTCAAAGGGGGTCAAATCTCGGAGGAGTGGTTTCTTTGAAGTGAAATCTCTTTGGACAAGTTGGTTAAGTGGTTTAGGACCTGTATAAATAGTCTCAAATGGTTAGGTTGCTTTTGGTGGCATATGGGAGTTGTAAGTTGTGAGTTTTAGTCAAAAAATGGCAAAAACGATGTTAGTGTCGAAAATCTCCATATGGAGTTGGATTGAGATGAAATTGGTGCCCATGGATAGATGAGGACTAAATTGACTTGTAGGAGTTAGAATCAAATCAATCGGAAATCAGAGCATAAAGTTATGCATGTCAGAAGTTTGCCCCGGAGTTTGAAATTTGCTGGTATAAAAACCAGCAAGGGGGCGCCATGGTGCTATCAAGTCAGTGGGCGTCTAAAGGAAAAGAAAGAGAGTCAAAGCCAAGGCGGTACTGTAGCGGCCGTGGCTAGATTGGAGTAACTTATAGCTAGGGCTTTCTATTTCATCAGGACGGCTTTGCCCCAACCCAGTTTTTGGTGTCCTTTGGCATTTTCTTGCTGCTCAGAGGTTTTGGGAAGTATTTGTAAGATGTTTGGGTTGTGTTTGGTTGGTTTTTTGGAGTTTTTGTTCAAGTCATGAGGTGTTTGGAGAGTAAGGTATTACACCAACAGCTATAAACATAATCACAGTCTCCATAAGAAGAAGAAGAAGAAGATGATGATGATGATCAATGATGAAGACAAAGGTTGTGTGAATCAAAAACGAAGTCGGGAGAGCTGTTTGACGATGGATATGAACTAAATCATTGGAATCATTAGCAGATCAGTGAGGGGCAACAGCTCTCAAAAACACCCTCTTCTCCCTGAGACTGCCATCCTCATACAACCCTATTTTGCTTTCTAATCTCTATTATTATAGCGAACATATAAAGACATAGACGTTACATTCGGCATTTCATTTCCAGTTAGCTATTAGTGATCTATTTTCTGGGGATTAATTATTAATAATATTAATTAATAATTAATTTTTTTGTAAGAATTAATAATTAATTTCACTTATAGTTAAAGTTAAGTGAAAGCCATCACGTGAATGGGATGATGCACATTTGAAATAATGAACGGAATTAAAAAAATGTTAAAAAAAACAATATACAAAATTCAGTTTACACACATACATTTATTTTTTATTTGAAGTATATTAATTATTATTTATTAATATTGAGTATGTGACAAAATTGATAACTTACCACGTCATTTTCATAGGGCAACTTTTTCATTTAGCCCCAAGAGGCGATGAAATTTTCATAGTAAAAGTATGACAAGAAAGAAGTTTCTTATTTTTTTAAATTTTTTTATTTTAATATATTATAACTTTGAATAATCTTTTTTTAATTTCCTTTTGGCACGGGTAGATCTAATATGTCATTGTGAACATAAAAGAAAAATTTTAAAAAGAGTTTGAAAAAGAAATAGAAGTGAAAACTCAGAGTTTCGTAAATATGAATAGTTTTTTTGGGCAAAATTACTATTAACTTGTTTATATTTTTTAAGTTACTTGTTTCATATGATTTTAGATTATATTTAAAAAAAAAAGAAAGAAAAACACAATCTACTCATCTCTCATGTAACTTGTTCTTTGTTTTTTTTTTTTTTTGGAATTGATTATGACAATTACTAATTATGTTATTGAAGAAAATCCCATATACATTATATGTAAATATACTAATAGTCAAAATTAATATATATATATATATATATATAGAATGAAGGTTACTTACATTGGTGAGAAGTCAAGTGAGTAAGAGACATTGATTTTAAATTGCAACTTATGTTAGGTGATTTTAACCAGTCTCATAAATCCAATTGGCTAAAAAAAATAATGCTATTAATGAGATTATGTGGCATTTTATCCAAATAGTACATTATTTTTTATATTATATCGTAAATATTTGTGTACTCATTTATAAATTATAAAATTGCAATTTAATCATCATCCCTAAATAATTGTTACAGTTTTCATAAAATTATTTTTGATATTATGTTGTAAATATTTGTGTACTCATTTATAAATTATAAAATTGCAATTTAATCATTATCCCTAAATAATTGTTACAGTTTTCATATTTACAATTTTGTAAATTAGATGCACCTCATTAATTTAAAGATGTTATTTAATAATAAATATAAAAACCAACAAGATTTCAAAATTTAATTATCAATTAATCAATTAATAATAAAATATATATTCATTATTAATTAAAAATTTGCTTAGAATTATAATTTTCCTGAAATTCGTCAGCAACAACTTTTTTTTGGTGAAACAATGAAGGCTCAAAGCCTAAAGGAAAAACCAAAAAGAACAGAGAAACAAAAAGAAAAAATTATTATTAAATCCCAAAACATGAAAATATTTATTAAAAAGTCTTAACACTATAAAATATTACACCTACGTCACATGGTCAAAATCAGTATAAAATCCTAGAAAATAAGCATAAAAATCTTTAGTGTTGAGTATAAAATCATACTCTAATATTTTATACTCTTTTTTCACGATTTTATACTCAATAAAAAAGTTTTTTATATTTATTTTTTGGGACATGGAACTTGGATATAATATTTTTTTAATATTGAGACATTCAAATAAATATTTTAATATTTTGAAATTTTTTAGTGATTTTTCCAAACAAAAACACTCAAAATAAATCTCTAAAACCCCATAGTAACAATTTCTCAGGGAAGACTTCAAATAGCCTGTTAGACAACAATTGATAGGATTCCTTTGCTATAAAAGGAAAATAAACCCTAAAGTAAAAGACCAGTCAATTTATCATCCTCAAAAAATTGGTTACCTCAAATCATTGTTGTGGATTGGAGAGACTACATATTGCCCCACACACCCATTTTTCCTCTAAGCTAAGAGAAAAATTAACCCTAAAGTAAAAGAACAATCAATTTATCATCCCGCAAAATTGGTTACCTCAAATCATTTTGTGGATTGTAGAGACTACAAACTAGCCCCCACACACATTTTTCCTCTAAGCTAAGAGAAAAATTCTTGGATTTCGCTATCACTAAGCAACGCAATACGTCCTAGTAAACAAGTAGGCAATCCATGTGTAAAAAATGTACATAATAAATGCCAGATCCAATCAACGCCACGCAGATTATAGGTGTAGTTAAAAAATTAGTTAAATAATCGAAGATGAAAGTTATTTTATTTTTGCGAAAATAGTGAAGCTCAGCCTTCTAATTTCATCTGAAGATGGATTAGTAAGAAGGCCCAGCCGCAATTTACTGAAAAAATAAAAGGGCACAGCAGCGTCAATTTAGTCAGTGTCTAGACAGGCTTACCAGAAATTTCACTAACATAAATCCGGTTATAAAATAGTTAGTTCGAAGGCAATGATAAAAAATGACCAGTTTCCAGAAAAGAAATAAGCTGTAAGCAATTGAAAGTAGCATTCAGAATGGTTCCCCAAAGAGAAGCCACATATTACATATCTATGACTACTAGGCAAAGTTTATTAAATAAAAGAAAGGAAAATTAAAATATAAGGTAACTGACAATGTACAAGCAAAGACCATACTGCTCTCACGATTATGGTGATCTGACTTGCAATTATAAGCTTTTAATCTTCTGCTTATAATGCAGCATTTGGTATATGGAAAGTAAATTTGAGGATAGGGAAAATGTGGGGGAATGTATAAAGGTTACATTTAGTAGATATTAAAGAGACTTCGTTGGAAAAAGAGTTTCTCCATGTCTATGGGAGAAAGCTTTCTGATTCTCATTCATTTTCACTTTCCTATTTTGAATTTCTATGTTGGAATTTGTTTTGCAAAGTGCATTGACATTCATGAATTTAGAACTTAGAAATAAATGAAATTAGGCATCCAGGTTTATTATACTAAAAGAACATGATTGAAAGGGGAAATGCACCATTATGCACATACTATCATTCTAATTCCTACTTGTATTCAAAGACATTCAATTTCATGACTTTGCTTCCAATCAAATGCTTGCCTAGCCAACACACCACATCATTTAATTTCAGGCATTTGATTATATTGTATGCCCCTAAATTGCCAATTTAGTGACTCCTATATTTGACAAATTAAAACATTGGGGGAACAGGGAATGAATCTGCTCATTATAGAGAGGAGAGAATATGAAATTTGTTGTCTACTTAAGCTGCAACATTGAGCAAAAGCATACTATTCCAGCTGTTGACCATAACTTTACGTTGCATTAGCTACTAACTTGATATATTTATAGAATGCCCACGTTCCTACATATTTACATTTGAAAATGGCTGGAAAAACACCACAAAGAGAAATACCTTGTCTGCCACCAGATCTAAAAATGCACCAAATGTTGATTTTAGTTTCATCTGCATGGCAAAAACATTGAAAAATACAAAAAGTATTAACATCATAAACATTTGAAATCCTTCGAAAATGTTGCCCCTGGCATTTGTAAGAAATATAATTAGTACCTTCCAAAAAAATATACCTGTCAAGCCTATCAGTAACTGCTGCAGCGATGAATATGCTTGTGGTAGCATTATAATTTAATAACATGTTTCTCTAAGACTAAATATTATCTTTGTTCCTTAAAATCTCTAAAATTGAATAGTACAATTTCTCAAGGAAGACTTCATATAACCTCTTAGACAACAATTGATAGGATTCCTTTGCTATAAAAGCAAAATAAACCCTAAACTAAAAAACCGGTCGATTTATCATCCTTCAAAATTGGTTACCTCAAATCATTGTTGTGAATCAAAAGAGACTTTTTCTCCAAGCTAAAAGGAAAATTCTTAAATTTCACTTTCACTATGCAATACAACATATCCTAATTAACAAGCAGGCAATCAATGTGTGAATAATTCTCAACAAACAAAAAGTGTAAATAATGTTAGTTTCTAAAACTAAATATTAGCTTTGTTCTTTAAAATCTCTAATACTCAATAGTCACAAGTTCTAAAGGAAGACTTCATATAACCTCATAGACAACAATATATAGGATTCCTTTTGCTATATAAAAGCAAAAGAAAACCTAAATTAAATTGCCCAAAGAAAAAAGCCCAAACTAAAGACCAGTCGATTTATCATCCTTCAAAATTGGTTACCTCATTGTGAATCAAAGAAGCTATAGATACAGCCCACACACCCATTTTTCCTCCAAGCTAAGAGAAAATTCTTAAGTTTCCTATTCATTATGCAATATGATACATCCTAGTTAACAAGTAGGCAATCCATGTGCAAATAATTTTGAACAAAAAAAGGTGTAAATATTGTTGGATTAAAAATGCTAGATCCAATCAGCTACATAGGTAAAGTTCATTACGATGGAAGCGAAAGGAAAATTTACTAAGAAATAAGAAAATTTTAGCCAAAAGTAGAAGGGTTGAATAGGAAGGCTCAAATTCGCCTTTTCTTAGACAAGAAAAAGAGCCTACGTATAGCTACGAAAGCATGGGCCATCGAAAAGACCAGAACGATTATTATAGATAGACACAGCATCACCTTGCAAATACGCCGAATCTTCATTTAATATCTAATCCAACAACTATAAACATCATCACAGCCTCAATAAGCAGAATAAGAGACAGAGAGAGAGGAGAAAAAGAAGAAACAGAAATTAATGTGTGTGTGGAGTACCGACAATGAAGTCTGCAGAGCTGTTTGAAGACAAAGATTAGTAATATCATTAGAATCATCAGCAGATCAAGAGCTGTTTCACTACCGAACAGGCTATTAATTATTCCCTAGGAAAATTACGACGTTGATTTTTGACGAATTTTTTCTTTTTTCTTTAGCCGAGAGGCCATCAAATCAACGTATATATAACATGAGAGAATTTTTTTTTAATTAAGATTTTAATATGTTATAAGTTTGATAACTTTTTTAACATTCACAATACATACTACACTTGATCAATATATAACTAAATTCCCCCACTAATCCTTTTTTTTAAATGTTTTTCTTTGTTTTAAGCATGTATAGCTTGTTTGGTATGCTGAAATAGTTTTTGATGGAATGGAATAGGAAGCAGAATAGATAGAAGAATAGGAAAGGGAATGGGAATAGAGTTTAATAGTACCTTTGGTTTGGTATGAAATAAAATTTTAATATAATCCTAATATAAATTTTATTTGGTATATAATTTTTTTATATGAAAAGGAAGTTATAATATATGGAAAGACATTAATGTCTTTGAATTAAAAATTAAAAAATCATAAAAATCATAAAAAAGATGCCCAATCTATCGAGTCGAACCAAGAATGCTCATCTCCATTGTTCCTTCTCTCCCGCTTGATTAAGCACCCGCGCACAGTAGACCTCACCATCAAACCACATTGAACCATTTTAGACTAACGTCATCATTCTCTGAATAGCATCCTATCATAGGAGTTGTAATAACCCTCATGACATTTTATTAGCGTTGTGTGCAGAACCGGAGAAAACAGGTCAGAGGAAGAGCCAACGTGGAGGAAAAAGAGCTCTACACCGCAATGAGAAGCAGTGCCACCGGGTGAGAGCGAGTTCCAGTGGCATCTTTCTGCTGAAAATTGGTGGCACCGCAACAGATTTATCTGGAACTGCCGCAGGAGTCAGGATTTTTATATAAACTGAGATCATTTCGAATGAACAGAAAAGAAAGAAACTGAGAGAGTAGTGAGGAGCTCTGCTAGGGTTTGCAATTTCTAGCCCTTGAGAGTAGTTTTCAGCCTCTTGAAGCTTGGATCTTCATTGGTAAGTGATCCCTACTCCTCCCTCTCCATTTTCTTCAATTTTGAGTTGGATTTTCTCACGTATAAGTTGGGATTGTCGGTTTTACCCAAAATCCACTAATTAAAATGGATAAAATGGGGTTAATGGAGTGTGATTTGGTCTTCTTGCTGCTTGGGTATGAGTTTTAAAGGGATTATGCATGATTTGAGCTTAACCCTAGATTGTTCTTGGTTGAGAGGATTATGAATCCAAAATGTATGGAATTGAGTAGTATTTGAATGGTCCTTAAGAGCTTAGTGATGCATGAAAGTGGTGTTGGAACCTTGGGTTAGACCTAATTGGTTAAATTATGGAATTTGGATATTTTGACTATATGTTAATTAAGGATTCTATAATATTGTAAAGATTGTTTGGTTGCTCGGAGAAGTCAAGTTGTGGGATTGGCATTCTCAAGAAAACTCATGGAATCACGTATGTGTCTAGTATTGATAATTGAGGTAACTAGGTATTTGTATTATTTGTATGGTTTCTATTGTATAGTGAGATATGATAGTGTATATATGTATATATGCATGTTCCTTTTCATACCACGATATTGGTTGTGTATGTGTACAATTTTCTATATATCGTGGTATGCACATGGCTAGTTGACATGTGATGATTGTATATGCTGTGCATGTATGATGTTTAGCATCCCCATACCATTGCATGCTAGCATGTCCATATAATGCTTGTGATAATGATATTTATATATATGTATGTATAGAGGCATGTTAGCATGACATTGGCATCATCACCATATGATTGCATAATGAGAGATTGATGATGAGGTGATGATAATATGATAAAGATCCTTGTAGTTAAATCCTCTCCTTTGGTGAGCTGGTGGCAAAGGACAATATGATATGATGAAACATTCCTATCACTAAATCCTCTCCTTGGAGGAGCCAGGTGGTAGTGGATTTGGGAATGCACTTTCCTTAAATCACCACCAATTCAAGGTAGTCCAGATGAAGGAGAGCCAGGGTCTGAGCTCTAGTGTAACCATTGGCCGAGTTGCATTAGGATAAAGTGAGTTTAGTGATGTCCTAGAATTAATCTTCACCGACTGTTGGAAGGGAATCATCTATTGAAATGTCTTATGATAAGGATAGCTCGTGGTTCTAATTGTGTATGAGGGAGAACATGCATACCATTCATTAGCATTACATTGCATGATTGTGTGGATTAGTATATATATATTGTGTGTGATTGTTCCTGGTTACTGAGATATTGTCTCATACCCCTTTCCCATGAACTAACATTTCAGGTAAAGGTTCTAGCACTAGTCCGGAGAAGATAAGGGGGTAGTATACTGGACATGGGAATAGTCTATGTAGTGTATGTTTAATTGGATATATATGTTGAATCAAGTATTTTGATGATTCTAAACCAACATTCAAGAGCTTGGAGTAAAGATATCAAAGGTGCATAAAAGGTTTCAAGTGAAGAAATTTGGAGAAATCAGTGCAAAAATAAATGTAGAATGTTTAGTAATGTTTTAATTTGAGTAAAAGACTTTAATTTGGTTAAAAGATGTTTTAAAACCTTAATTCTATCTTAATTCATGGAATATATGAAAAACACCCACCAATAGACAAAGTTTAAAAGGTTTATACTGATCTGTTGTTTTGAAAATTTGAACTTTACCTTTGGAAATTCGAATCACGTATTGAAAATGAACAAGTCTAAAAAGAGGTCTCTCTGACAGACGAATTTTGTATTCTGAAATTTGAACTTTGACCTATGTCTGAAAAGAGCCCTTCTCTGACAGACAAACTTTGGTGCTGAAAAATCAAATTTCATACAAAATGCAACTTATGAAAATTGAAAAATTCATCTGAAAATATGTGAAAGTTCATCTGAAAATAAGTTTAGGAAGAGCTTTAAATTTGCCCACTGACAGACGAACTTTGAACATGAAAATTTGAATTTCAGAAACAAAGCTTGTGAGTCTGTTGTGTTGATATATTAACATACGAATGACAATATTCATAAATTTGAATTTTCAAGTAAGTTTGAAAAGAAGTCTCTCTGACAGACGAACTTTGCCCTTTGAAAATTTGAATTTAGAATTTATGAATTATTGTGCCTCATTGAACCAGCTTCTGACAGATGAATTTTAAGGTTCCAAAATTCGAATTTCAAAGGCACTATAGCAAATTGAATTTACTGTTCACACCTGACAGAACAACTTTAAACATGAAAATTCGTATGTTCCAATATACAATCATTTTCTAAAGATTAAAATTTGAATTTTGATTCACAACAGACGAACTTCGGAAGTTCAATGTTAAAGGCTATAACGTTTGGTTTCTGTGAAATTCGTCTGTTGACCAACTGAAATTCGAATTTTGAGTGTCAGAAGCATTAAATGCGGTTGGTAAATGGATAGTTTCTCAGAGTAACCGTTGGGTAACATCTCTAACGGCTAGATCTTGTCTCTAACATATAGTTGGGGTAGAAATCTATAAATAGAACTCCATTTGAAGAAGTGGGTAACAATTTTTACTTTGTAAATACTGAAACTCTACCAAATTATTTACTCAAAGTCTCTCACTCACACATACTTCAATATTTGTACTCCAACTTTCATATACACGCTGATTAAGAGAGTTTATTCTTTATAAATAATCTTATCTTCATCTGGAAGAAAGATTTACTTATAAGAGGATATCACAAGGGATTTGGGAAGCACTTAGTGAGAGTGCAAAGAGTGAAAGTGTGAGCTCTAAAAACAAAACATCAACTTTGTACTGAGGCATTTGCAAGAAGCCCACTGAATTTTTGCAGATTAGTGGAAAATCTCAAGTGGTGACTTGAGGACTAGACGTAGGTCAAGATTAAGAGACCGAACTAGGATAAACCTCTGAGTTTTTCTCTTCTCTACTGCTATTTTTATAGTTTATTCATTTGTACTCTGTTTTACCATCACACGTTGCTTCCTTCACTTTCTTTCTTGATGTTTTGTAGAAAAAGTTTTTAATCTTCCCAATTCACCCCCTCTTAGGAAGCCAACTTACCTAACAATATATGTTGTGCTAAGTAGAGTAGTCTGATTGTAATGGATGTTATTGGCATGTTATGAATGTGGAATTATATTGTATGCGATGTATATGACAGATGGTTGTGTATGTGTGGTGTTGGATGTTGATATGGTGTTGGATGTTGGGAAGTCAATATGGTAGTGTTTATGAGTCCAAAGCGGATTTGGGCCTTGTTGGTGTGTTTTGGGCCTATAGCCCACTTTGTCAGTTGGGGTTCAAGGGGGTCAAATCTCAGAAGTGTGGTTCCTTTGAGGTGAAACCTCTTTAGACAAGTTGGTTAAGTGATTTAAGACCTGTATAAGTGGTCTTAAGTGGTCAAATTGCCTTTGGTGGCAAATGGGAGTTGTAAGTTGTGAGTTTTGGTTAAAAAGTGAATAAAACAGTGTCAAGTATTAAAACCTTAAACATGACATGCAAAGAAAAAGAGGGAGTAGTTTGAGTATCGTAATTGATTGGATATATGGATTTGCATTTATTAAAATCAATTAGGTATTCTATTGTCAAATTCACATATGTCAAATCTCAAATGAATAAATACACAAAGTTCTCTCTCAATACTTCCCTTCTTAATTTTCTCTATGATTTTCTTCTTGAATTTTCTCTCTCTAATTAGACTAAACTCAAGTGATTCTCCGGTGCCTAAATCAGAGTAAATCATAGATGTTCTATCCAGCATTGTTCTTTAGTAATTTTAGTAATAATTTGGAATTACATGTAGCCCATGTAATTAGATGAACACTATTTTTTGTTTTTTAAAATCATATAAGTGTGTCTCCACTGGTAGAGAGTTCATACACTTTTTGTTTTTTTTTGCTGCTGTGACTGACTGAAATTTGTCTGAATTTGACGAATTTAAAAAAAGAATATAACTTTATTAAGAATAGTGGGCCGTGCTTTTTGCAAACCCTTGAGAGCTTTATCTATCCTTTACTTTGTCAACGCTCAAGATTTTGTGGGATTTGGGTATAAAATTTGAAATTTTTTTTACTAAAATGGCCTATACCAATCCCATAAAAATTGGGATCAACTATAGCTTTCTCAAAATCCATTTGTTCAGTTGAATCCTAGAGGTTCGAGTGAGTCCAGGCTTATATAAGTCAGGACCATTTGCAAGGTTTATTTTTTGAGTGCATTTATCTTTCATCTTTATTATCTATGTACTTAATGTCTTCCATTGATTTCAATTAATGCAAAAGTTCTTTATATTTGAGGAAATTGTAGTAAAGGATTAATTCCTCTAGCATACCTGATAATTTTGTTTGCCAGGTTTGAGAAGTAATATAGAGCCAACAATCTTTGGTATGCTTGGAGGGACCAGTGTCAAAGAATTGAAATTATTAAATACAAATCAATATATATATTATACAAATTCATGCACTTAAATTATACAAATTCTTCTTTGGTTACAAATTCATTTTGGCAAGAGTGATTTGTTACATTTTAAAATCTTGCACTTTATACATTCTCAGATATCTCACAATTGTAACACCTTGAATAGCATGGCATAATGCAATAATCATCTTCTCTGCAGTGTCACAAAAAAAAAAACTTGCACACAAAATATATACTATACATATGATAATATACATGGTTAAATGCATCCACTGAATCTTACACCAGAAAAAAAATTATCCCTGCGCATCACGCTGGGTTAAAGTCTAGTTACAAAAAAGACCTGTGCTTTACTTTATGTTAGCTGGTGAAGTGACTTAGTTTTAATTGTTTAAGAAAACACAAGTTAGACAAATTTAACTGAAATTATTTGTATTGAAATTACATACATATTAATTTTTTTGTTATAATAACTTAAATAATTCATGCATAGCAGAGGAGTGGTACTGGTTATTTCTGAACATAAAGTCCAAGAATCAAGTTATAAAATATTCTATACACTATGCATCATAAACATTAATTTAAACATTTCAAACCATTCTCAAATCATTTTCCAATAATATTTCATAAAATTAGCATCCTATAGTTAAGAGTGTTACATCACAACATATGATTCCTATACTTGGCATTTATACAGAATATATGTCTAAAGTCAAAGTTTCATATATATACCGATTATTATCAAAATGCAAACATCAAATCCCATGAGGTTGGAGGAGAATTGTTTCTCCTCGAAGTCCCCCTTTTCAAAACTAAAACCTTTGCCTAAAAATAGTAACCATAAACTGGGTGAGATGTAAAATCCTAGTAACTTAAAGAATAGAAATATACACAAGTGTTGTGCATGGATTACCTACATTACAAGTAAAACCATGGGCTAGCCTCCATGAAAGAATTACCCAATAAGGAATTTCATTCCAACAATCAATGAAAGCTATAAGCTATGTTCCAAGCAAGTCACTAAACTATCTTACCACTATTCATGACCAGCCAAAAACCATCTCCGTAGTGGTTGGACCATAGTTTTCCTCCCACTTTTATAACCCCTAATTGATCATATCTCTACAAGAGGTGCATCCTCAGATCAACTGCCAACTTGGTATCATGGTATCAATATTAATTATTATCACCCAATATGAATGTTAATGTAAGCAAGTCATGAGTGATGATATTATAATGTTATGAACGACAATTTTTCTTTGCCATTACCATCAATATATAAAAACAATTTCATACACACGGGATGCACAATATTCAAATGCTAGCATCATTATCAACATCATCATGCATGCGCGCGCACACACACACATATGTATGTTATAACCAGGGATCATTACATGTTATGAAAAATTCCATGAATATTACAAAGATAGAAATACTCCTAGGTTACCTCAACCTAGCCCAATATCAATATGAAAAATCCTTAACAATATTTAGAGAGAACGTGGGAAACATTTTATTCATGTCTGTTGCTCAACAAAATACGACAAGTCGTACGTACTCATTTATGAATTCAAACGAATGTACTCAGTTACACAATTTTCTATTCATGCGATTTTTTTTTTGTTGCCATTATTTATGTGAAGTTAATAACTATATTTTCATCTCATCAGCTAAATGTACTCAATTAAATAATTATCAAGTATTCACATAAGTCAATTCAAGTTTTAATTCTTTTGTTTCTTTAACACTAAAAGTATTCCCGGCTGATAGTAGAAGACTAATCTCTTCGAGGTGTAGAGATTACCAAAATGGGTTTTGACTCTCCCAAACAAAGCATTTTTTCATACACATGGCTAAGAATTAAACTCAGGACACCATGTTTAAGGGACCCAACCATCTACCAACCAATTGTACCAAGATCTTGTTGGTAATTCTAATAATTTTTTTAATTTAACTAGGATATCGTTATAGTCACAGTTGTTTTTCTTTTTTTTTTTGTCACCATTATAGTCTAGTTGACCATCAATCAATTTTAAAAAATGAAAAGTAGAGAACTAAATCAACTCGTATGAAGTTTTTCTCTGGCAAAAAAGAAAAAACATGTATGAACTGTTTAACAAATAATGAAATAAAGAAGTACTTTATGGCATATATGTTGGAGATTATGCCATAAGCCAATCATTGTATTATGAACATTGTGTTTCATTATAAAAAAAAGATGGTCTTCTTTTTTCTTACATTATTATATTGTTTGTATGTTTTTCTTTATAATAACATTCTTGGATAAATTATTTTATCCTAAATATCGCTAGTCAATCATCTTTATGGAAATAATGATAAATTAAGACTAGTATGATTTTGATTGATAATTATGTGATAATTATATATGAAGATACAAATCAAAATCATAAGCTCCTATTAGGGAATAGGTGATGGATTGACCCGTCATGAAATAGCTGTATGGATCAAGTCATAAGTATATCTAATATATAACCATGTCACTAAGCCCTCAGACTTGAGATCACCATGGCTTCCTACATGGGGAACACTATACTTTGGCATAGTGAAAAGTCATCGTTAATTAGGAGATCATAAAGGCTATGATTGGGCATAGTGAAAATCATGTGGAGGAAGATGAATGATTAAGATGAAATTTGTCTCTCTAATTAATGGAGAGATACATCTGGGTCCCTCGATGAGTGAGACTGAGAAAATGCATGGCCGTGCTCGAATGGAAGAGTTTCCATTTGCTCTGTCAGTCTACTCGGAGATCGAGAAAGTGATGATCAAGTAAAATAAGGATGACATTTCTATGCCTCATACTTGACATATATAATATGAGACAAAAGGGATGTGATCGGGTTATATGATAGGTTGTATAAGATCACTGATCTTATATGATTTGGGTAGTCATAATATCTTGCTATAGACCACTTGTGACTTGTCAGTCCGATAGTGTTATTAGCTCACTGCCAACATCATATGGGCCTACAGGGTCACACACAAGAACGGGCCAACTCGAGTTAGAATGTCTAGATTCATTGAATCTAAAATGTGTCTAGATTCAATGAATTTAATGTTCAATTTAGGGTGATAGAATTATATATATATATATATATTAAAATTTGAAATATATATTTGATATATTACATATTTGATATATATTTCAAAATATATATATTGTTCAAATTAATTCAAATTAATTAGTTTTAAATTTAATTCTATATGATAGTTTTAAATTTAAACTAATGTCATAATCTAAATTTGAATTTAAACTAATAATCTAAATTTGATTTAGATTAGATTCTAAATTTGAATTTAAACTAATAATCTAAATTTAATTTATATGATAAATTAAATCTAGATTTGATTCTAGATATATATTAAATAGTTAGTTTAAATTTAATATATTAGATAGATTTAAATTCAAACTAATCTATTTAATTAATATTTGATTTAGTTTAAATTATTAATTTAAATTAAATAAATATCGAATCCTATCTATATATTGATATAGACTAGAATACAGAATCAATAGAATTCAAATTACCCTAAAGAGAGAGTAGTCGTACACTCAAAAAGAAAAACTGTATGGATGAACTGCGAAGGCGTACAGACTTGTACATAATTGTACGGACTTGTACGGACATCACAAACCAGAGGTGCTAGCACGTCGCTCGAGTTAGACTCACCATTTGTGTGGATACTGGTAGAGGGAGTTGACCAGTCGCGTTAGTTCCTGGGGTCTGACGAAACAAAAAGAATACCAAGGGACACACTAGAGATAAATTCTTGTTCTACATCTCAATCTAAACAATGTTGATGGATCCATGGGAGGGAATTTCTTATAGTTTTTCCGCTGCGTGTATAGTGAAATTCCCAACAATATATACATAAAGTATAGAGAAAATAAGATTACCTCATAATTAATATTTAAAATGACTAATCACAGAATTTGTATTCATTTGGCACACAAAACAATAAATGTTCACAGCCTTATATAATGCTATCTGTACAGCTTACGCATGACAACTGTCCAAAGAGATAAATACAAGCAAAGATGGAATAAACTAATTACAAATGAATAGTGGAAATGAGTTGGCAATAAAGACAAAATAGCCATTAATGAGTTAGCTAGTCTTTGATGATTCAGCATGATCAATAGGGTCAACATGAGCCTTAACATCCCCCCGCGAGCTAAGCTATGGAGAGGGTGTAACAGCAATGCTCGAACTTAAAAGAGAAAACCGTGTGAGAGGAAGAGGCTTGGTCATAATGTAAACAAGTTGGTCATGTGATGAAACAATCAGGATATGAAGTGTTTTTGCAGCAACTCGCTCACGAACAAAATGAAAATCAAGATCAATATGTTTTGATCTTGAATAGAAGACAGGATTTGCGGCAAAATAAGTAGCTCCAATATTATCACAATAAAGAGTAGGAGAAGTAGATAAATAAACACCAAGTTCACTAAGTATGGATTGAATCCATAAAAGTTCTGAAGTAGTTATAGCAAGAGCTTTATATTCCGCTTCAGTACTGGAGCATGTAACAGAAGATGTTTCTTGGAGCTCTATGAAATTAGATTAGAGCCGAAGAAGATACAAAAACCACCAGTAGATCGCCTATCAATAAGACAACCTCCACAATTAGCATCAGAATATGCAAATAAGGAAGGTGGACATTGATGTTTGAGCAAAAGTCCATGTGTGATGGTGCCTTTGAGATACTGAAGAATTCTTTTAACAGCTGACTAATGTGTTTGATGTGGTTGATGCAAAAATTGACAAACACGATTAACAACAAAAGATATATCAAGATGAGTAAAATTCAGGTATTGAAGCCTACCAATGATACTATAGTAGAAGGAGGGATTCTGAAAAACAGAATATGATGGAATGCTGGATAGAGCTGTAGTAGACATAGGAGTAGGAACTGGTTTACAATGCAACATATTATATCGATTAAGAAGATCACTGATGTATTTGCATTGAGAAAGATGCATGCCAAGAGAGGTGTTTTTAACTTCAATGCCTAAAAAATAAGATAGAGGGCCAAGATCTTTGACAAGAAAGGTAGAACTTAGCTCTTGAATAAGAGTTAAAGTAGCTGAAGAAGTAGAACTCACAATAATGATATCACTAACCCAAATGAGAACAAACTGAGTAATATCATTGACTACCGAATAAAAAGGGAAGAATTAGACCTTGAGCCAAAGAATCCCAATTCAAGAAGTCTCATGCTAAGACGAGCAAACCAAGCCCGAGGAGCTCGCTTGAGGCCATAAATGGATTTGTTAAGTTTACAGACAAAATTAGGTATCATACGATGAATAAATCCCGGTGGTTGTGACATAAAAACTTGCTCTTGTAAATTGCCAGGAAGAAAGGCATTTTGTATGTCAATTTCATTAATAGACCAGCTGTAACACCCCTCATGATATTGTTTCAATATTGTGTATAGAACTGGAGGAAACATAACGGAGGAAAGCTCAAGTGGAGGAAAATTATGCTCCACGCCAAGGCGAGAAGTAGGACCATCGCAGTGAGAATAAGTTCTAGTGGCTCTTTCTGGCTAAAAACATGGTGGAGCCATGGCGGGCTGTCCTGGAGCCGCGGCGGGAGTCAAGTCTCTGGTTTAAATCAGAAACATTTTGGTCAGTTGGACACGAAGGAAAGGAAAGAAAACGGAGGGAGCAGCGAGGAGCTCTGTTAGGGTTTGCAAGATTCAACCTTGGGAAGTGATTTTCAAACCTTGGAAGCTTGAATTCACATTAGCAAGTGATCCCTACTCCTCTCTCTCTATTTTCTTCGATTTAAACTTGGGATTTTTGGTTATATGTTGGGATTTTTGGTTTGGGCTGAAATCCACCGATTGAAATGGATGAAATGGGGTTAAGGAAGTGTGATTTGGTGTTCTTGATGCTTGAGTGTGAGTTTTGAAGGGTTTATGTATGATTTGAGCTTAATCCTAGGTTATTTTTGGTTAGGGCTCTTGAGAATCCGAAGTGCATATGTGTGATTGGTGTTTGAATGATCCCTAAAAGCTTAATGATGCATGAAAAGGGTGTTGGAATCTTAGGTTAGGCCTAGAGAAGTTGAATTGTGGAAATTGGATATTTGGTATTGTTTGTTAATCGAAGTATTATGGTGTTGTTAAGGTTGTTGGCTAATTGGAGAAGGCTAGTAGTGGGATTGGCATTCAAGAAAGCTTGTGGAACCCATGTGCATGTGATAACGACAATTGAGGTAACTGAGTGTTTGTTTGTATTGTATTGTATGTATTGTATGATAGTATATTTGTGTATATATGCATGTTTCTTTCATACCACGATATAGATGTGTTTATGTGGACTATTTTCTATATATAATGGTATGCACACAGCTAGACGATGATTATGATGACTATGATGCTTATGATGATTATTAGAGATAATGATGTTGATGTGACATGACATGATGCATGCATGACATTGTGACATGTGATGATGATGATTATATAATGATATAAGCATCACCACATAGCATTGTGAGATTGTGATATGGTGGATCAGATGGTGATAATATGATATATGATATGATTATGATGACACATGATTAGGGAGAATAAGGATAGGATCCCTATGGCTAAATAGCCTCCTATAGTTAGGAGGAAAAGGCGCGCAGTAGACTGCACCTATCCTAAATCACTGCCAATTCGTGGTAGGAAAGGGGCAGCAGAATCACGATCCGAACATTAGTTATAATAGATGTATGACATTATAAGGGTTATTATGTATGTGGAATTGTGATGTATGTGTTGTGTACGTTGGATGGTGGTGTATGTGTGATTTGCAGTATTGAGGAGTCAGTGTGGTAGTGTTTGTGAGCCCAAAGGTGGAATTGGGCCATGATGGTGTGTTTTGGGATAAGTAACCCAATTTGTCAATTGGGGTTAGGGGGTCAAATATCAGAGGAGTTGTTCCTTTGAGAAGAAACCTCTTTAGATAAGTTAGTTAAGTGGTTTTGGACTTGTGTGAATGGTCCTAGTTGGTTATTTTGCCTTTGGTGGCAAATGGGAGTTGTAAGTGGTGAGTTTTGGTCAAAAAGTGGTCAAAATGGTGTCAGGCATCTAGAATCTCCATACGGTGTTAGATTGAGGTGAAATTGGTGTTTATGGATAGATTGGGACTAGATTGACTTGTAGGAGTTAGAATCAAGTCAATCGGAGGTCGGAGCATAAAGTTATGCGCGTCGAAAGTTTGCCCCGGTGTTGAATTTTGGCTGGTGTGAAAACTAGCAGAGGACACCACAACACCAAGAAGCAGGCTGTGGCGCTAATGGAGACAGTGATGAGGAAGTCTCTAGAATGAGTCAGAGCCACAACGATACTATAGTAGTCGCGGCCCCAGCTCATTTTCTAGTGTTTTCTGGTTTGTTTCCACTGCTCTGAAGTTTTGGGAAGTTGTTTTGAGATATTTGGGTTGTGTTTAGTTGGATTTTTAAGATTTTGGTCAAGTTTGGAGGTGTTTGGGGAGTAGGTTGTTACACCAACCTTGAGATATAGCAATGGAAAGAACCAAACGAATGGCCACAGGTTTTACTACGGGCGAAAAAGTATCAGTGAAATCCAAACCTGGTTGTTGATGAAAGCCTTTTGCTACGAGGCGGGCTTTATATCTTTCTATGGTGCCATTAGGATGGCTTTTTGTTTTAAATATCCACTTGCATCCAACAACATTTTGTGTGGAAGAAGAAGGAATGAGAGTCCAGGTATAAGTCATATGAAGAGCATCAATTTCGTTCTGCATAGCTTGTCTCCATTCAGGATATTGTAAAGCCTCTAAAACTGAAGTAGGTTGCCCAGGTAGAGTAGAGAGTTAAACGTCAAGAGCATGAGCAGGTGGCCATGGGATTGTGCCATCTGTAATTTGCTTAAGATGAAAAACATTATTCTTAGATCTTATAATCATAGAGTGAGTGGGTAGTGAAGGTGGAGGGGCGATTGAGTATGATACATGAGATGATGAAGAGGATGAAGAAGAAGAAAAGGGAGAACAAGAGGGAGGAAAATGAGATTGAGAAATTAGACTGGATGGTTTTGGAAGAGAAGAGGAACGAGACAAAGAATGTAAAGGAGAGGAATAGTTAGAATCAGTAGGCTCAAAGGAAGGAAATATTTGGGCTGGTAGAGAAGTGAAAATGGGCTCAAAATTAGACCCAATATTATGATGTGGGGAATATGAAAAGGGAACATGGTTTCTAAAAATGACATCCTGTGAAATATAAAAACAATGGGTTTTATTGTCAAGACATAAGTACCCATGAAGATCAGGACTACGACCGAGAAAAACACAAAGAGTAGACTTAGGTTAAAATTTGTTGGTGTTATAAGGGCTTAAATTGGGCCAACAAGCACAACCAAAAACTTTTAGAAAAGTATAGTTTGGGCTCTTGTTAAATAACACTTCATAAGGAGACTTAGAATTTAACATGACAGTGGGAAGTCTGTTTATTAGCTAATCAGCTATAACAAAAGCATGAGCCCAAAACTTGTATGGAATACTAGCATGGTGCATAAGAGCAAGACCAATCTTAACAATGTGTCTATGTTTACGTTCAACTATGCCATTTTGAGAATGAGCATAAGGATAGGAAATTTAATTAATTATTCCTTGATTTTGGAGAATTTTGTGTAAGCTTCAAAATTCTCCTCCCCAATCTATTTGGAGAGATTTAATTTTTGTATTAAATAAATTTTCAACTTGTTTCTAGAATTGAAGAAAGCTAGAGAGAACATCAGATTTGGACTTTATAGCAAACAACCAAGTGTATTTACTAAAGTCGTCAACAAAAGACACATAATAACGTGATCCAGAGTAAGATAGATAAGAGGAAGGTCCCCAAACATCACTAAACACTAATTCTAAAGGAGCACGAGACCTATTTGCAGAAATTGGATAGGGTAAATTATGGCTCTTGGCTGTACAACATTCAGAACAAAAATAAGACGTTAAGGACCCGGAAGTAGGTAAACAATGAGATGTTGCGACTTGCTTGAGTATCTTTAATGCAGGGTGACCAAGATGTTGATGCCAGTGAGCAAGAGAAGTTCGTTCCCCAATATTAGCTGAAGGAGAGAAGGAAGGATGAAAGACATATAACTGATCTTTAACTAGTCCTTGGTACAGAATTGTTCCCGAGGAGAGATCCTTAACAAAGAAATGAGTGGCATAGAGTTCAAAAAATATGTTATTATCAAGACAAAATTGAATAATAGAAAGTAAATTCTTCTCAAGAAAAGGAACATGTAAGAGATTATTAAGAGAAAAGGAATGAGATAAGGAAGAAATTTTTCCATAACCAATATGAGCAATAGGAAGAGGAGTACCATCACCCACTCATACAGATTTAATGCCCTCATAAGGTGTAGCATTAATATTCAGATTTGAAAGATCAAATGTCATATGATTGGTTACATCAGAGTATGGATACCATAAACTATTGTCCATTGGAGTTACAGAAGAGTAGTTCATAGAAAAGATTGATGGAGGTAGAGGCTGAAAAGCATGATTAAATTGGTGAAAGCAGGTCATAGCTGTATGAACTAGATGTTGACAAATTTGACACATCAGTCATGACTCAGTAGAGTAAAGAGAAGCCGATCTTCCTCCAAATAATAGACTAAAACATCCTCCTCATGAGTAATGACCAAAACGACCAAACTGACCAAAACGAACTCGTCCTCTATTTGCAACAAAAATAGGGTTGCCTCTTCTAATTCCTTGTTGAGATGTGATGGTGTGGATTGATGGTGGTCTTCCATTTGATCTGACAGTAACGTTTACAGAAATCTCCATGGCTAATGGTGTTACTGAAGTATGATGGATTATTCTTGCCTCAAATGTCATCAAGTGGCTCAATATTTCTTCTAGTGAAAGTTCATCAGATCTAGTTGAAAGAGAAGCAACAATGGGATCGAAATCGGATCCAAGCCCGACTAGAAGATAAGTTACAAATTCTATGTTTGATATAGGTTTACCAACAGCATTGAGAGAGTCTCGAAGTAATGATGCCTTTGTGAAATACTATGAGACTGGATCTAAACCTTTCTTCAATGTTGCTATTTGTATGTGAAGTTGAATGAACCTAGCTTGTGATTATTCATAAAACAGATTTTCAAGTGATGTCCACATTCCTCTTGATGTCTTCTTGTTGAGAACTTGCCCAATAGCCTTTTCGGAAAGAGGTGAAATGATAACTGAGAGTATGAGTTGATCTTGAAAATACCATTTCCGGTAGTCGGGATTGATGGCTCCTAAAGGCAACACAATTGGTGGTGAAGGAATGGTGCCATCTACATATCCAAACATTTGCTGTCCTTAAAGGTGGGGGTACATTTGGGCTCTCCATATGAGGTAGTTGTCTTGAGTGAGTTTTACTGTCACAAAATGAGGCAAAGAGGTTACCAAAGTAGAGGTAGAGTTAGGTGAGGTATTCATTGTTGAAGAAGATGAGGTATTTGTCTGGGAAGGAATGGGTGGCGGCGTATTAGAGTTAGCGTTTGAAGGAGGGGTAGTTTCAACCATTTTACCTAAAAGGTAAAAGAGAGCTCTGATACCATAAAATGACTAATGGCAGAATTTGTATTCATTTAGCACACAAAACAATAAATGTTCACAGCCATATATAATGTTGTCCATATAGCCTACGCATGACAACTGTCCAAAGAGATAAATACAAGCAAAGATGGAATAAACTAATTACAAATGAATAGTGGAAATGAGTTGGCAATAAAAACAAAATACTCCCTCCGATCCTATATGTAGGATCCTTTGTCTCGAACCTAAATATAAGACCTTTTACAATATACGAAGTAGTATTTATTATACATTTCCAAAAAATGTCCATATTTAATGTATCCAAAGAGAAAGAGAAAGAAATTAAATAAGGATAATTTTAGAAAAATGTTGAGATTTTTGGAGAAATCGAGGTAGTTAATTAATTTTAATTCTAATTCTTAATCCGCGTGATTCGGTTAAAAGGGTCTTATATTAAGGACTAAAGGGAGTAGCTATTAATGAGTCAGCTAGTCTTTGATGATTCAGCATGGTCAATAGGGTCAGCATGAGCCTTAACAATATTGAAGACTCCATGGTTGTGTAAATTAGAAAGCGAGAAGTGAGAGCAATAAACGGATCTCTTCTAGGTGTTTTGTCGTGCTGCCCTCAAAAGGAGGGAGCACCATATACATACATACATATATATAGATATATGTGTGTGTATACATATATACACATATATATACACATATATGTATATATATATATCTATTATCTAATTATATATGGAGGCAAATAATAGAAAATTTTTCTTACCTAACTTTAATGAGGCCTACCTCTCACTAATCAGCCTACATAAAAAGCCCAATAAACATAACACCAACGTTAACAGAAATAGCCCAACACAAGATATCACATAATTTGGGCTTAAAAGTCATACTTTATAATGATGCACATGAAAAAGTCCAACCGCCAGTAAGAAAATTCCGCAAACAATAATGCCATTTGTAAAAATATAAAGGGTATAAGCATTATTCTTGCAGTATTTACAATCAGCAGCTACGGAATTTGCAATTCTGTTGGCATAAAAAGTATCATTTCAAAGTTTTTCGTACAGATAAAAAGTCATTAAATGATTTTATTGCTGTAAACTTTAATAGTATTTTATTAAATACTCTTGAATTACATTTGTTTTATAAGAAAGAATTAAAAGTATTTAATACTGAAGAATGTAAAATAGTAATAAAGAATAAAATAGTAAAATGTGTAATTAATATTTCATCAGTATTTTAAAATGATAAATATTATGAAAAATTTTAAATATAAAAAATCATAAAAAAACAAATTTAACGAATTAGAAGTAGTATTTTTCAGAAAATAAGGTTGCCCCACATAAAATTGAAGTCGTGGCTCAGAAATTAAATTCCACCTTTAATTACCATCACAATTGTTGATATTAGAACTTCAATATCTCAAAGGTTTAAGTGTAGTAATATAGCTGATTAAAAAAAATGTAGTGATATAAGAGTAACTTCAATTTATAAAATCATTTTTTATTTTCTTCATTTTATTTCATTCTATATAACACCATTTTATTTCAATTAATACTACTTGAACTTGATAAAAGACACCGAAATTTTTCTTTAATCACAACATATCATCACTCCCGTCCAAAAGAAAAATCATCACTAAAATACTTTGTAAGTTACATTGTTCACAACGCATCATTTTATATATATATATATATATATATATTTACCAACAACAACACATCTTAGTTTTTGAATTTCATGCAATGTAGAATCCAAGATATGATTAATAGTACCCAACGTACTAAAATCTACTGTCTACTAACTTTATTTATACCAATTGAACTTATGGGACTTGATAGAACCACTTAGCTTGGACTGGCAGTCTAAAACCCCTTATGTTCTAATTTATATACCCACATACACTCATTTCTTACCCATGTGATGTAAAACTTAAGAACCTCTATCTCTCATTGGGAGTCCCTAAACACATGAGACCAAACTAAAATTTACTATGTGCTACTTAACTATTGCAAAGTAAATTATAACAAAATCACATGCATTATAAACACAGTATTTTTTCCAGATATTTTAAATAAGAAAAAATAAAGAGCTAAAACAATCCTTTACTAGTTTCTTATTAGTTAATTCTTTTTGTTATCTCATCCAAAAGTTTTAAAAAAATTTGAAAAAATAATAATTTTCATGAACAAGTCAATCTATCTTTTGTTATAAATTAGCTAGAATTAATTGTCCATCCCTTTTTTACAAGGAGTATGTCCAAAAAATTATGAAAAAAATCTAATTTATGTGAATTATTTAAAAAAGGAAAAATAAATAAAACATGATTTAAAAAAGAAGAAGAAGAAGAAGGGATGAAACGTTGAAGCAATTTCGCGATTTCATAGCCCTGAAACCCCAACCCCCAAGTCACTGTCTCACGAATTGGCCTTGATGAAGAATGTGAGTCAAGAGCGCTCTATGCTAGGTTCCTACTTTAGATGAAATTTTTGGCTATTTTGTTTTCTTTGTTTTTTTTTTTCTACGTACTCAGCCTCACTTAAGGAGATAAGGTTGTTATTGTTGTTGTTTTGATTGTGCTTGTTTTCTATTCCTTCATACTCTTGTGAGAAAATGTTGGATAATCATAAGTCGGTTTCTTCCTGACAAGGGGCGTATTTTTCTATATACTCAAGAATATTTTGTGTGCTAAGAACAACTTTAATGAAGACCATTTTTGAAGTTATAATAATCTCAAGTGACATAATTTGTGCTTAAAAAAAGAAGTAAAATCTCATAAAAATGTAATTCTTCCTAAAAGAGAAAAAGAACAAACAATGTATTCTATTATTGCTCCTTTCCCTCTGGCCAAAAAGAAAATTTATTATTGCTCCTTTCCCTATCATCGAGACCTAACCTACCAGCCAAACAAAGCGCCACAATGTCCCTCTAGAATGGGTGCATTAAAGTAGGATTTAAGTTCCACGAAAACACAACTTGTAAGCAAACTATCTGGGCCAGCTCATTGGGCAAGCCCAACTCTCCATAGCTTCAAAAGCCCAGCAACATGATCTAGCCCACCATGCAGATTGTTGGTGAATCTTACCGAGTACCTCACATCATAACGGACAAGGAAGAAATTAAATCTCAAGAATGTCAAAGAAGTCTTCTTTCCTCTCCGTAGGATCCTTCCCTAGAAGAATTTTCACCAGGTACCCAATCTTCAGAACCTTGAAACGTAATCCACTGAACCTCATCATTCAGCACAAGACCAGAAGACATCAGAAGCTCCGCAAATTTGGAATACCTCACCCCACATGTCTTGTTCTTGTGGAAATGTATTCCACTTTGGGTAAGAGATTGATGGAGTCTTTAGAGTGGAGATCATGGGTTGGATCGAACTCACTGGAAGTTGAATTGCCCCACACGTTGCTTCTTCTTGTTCATTCTGCTTGTGGGACAGTGTCCATTTTCATCAGATAGTGTGTGAGACCCACTTGAACCAGCTTGCCCAGTCTCACGTTGGTGCTCACATGTTCATAATCTATGCCTGGAAAAATGGAGCTGTGTATTCTTCGTCCATGGAAACATATGGAAATGTGTCAATTGCTTCATGAATCGAGTTGAACTCTTGTTGTATGTTATCTTTCCAAACTTCCACGATATGAATATTGCCATTTCCTTGAAGAAGACTCGCCATTTTTTCCCAGTGGATATATGAAGGAAAGAAAATACCTATATTATGCAGAAAAGATATAAGAGAAGGAGATGTGAGATTGAAGCCCACAAATAAAAGAAACTACCAATAAGATATATCTTTAATTTACCTCAAGAAAATACAAAGAATAATAAGTTTATTGTTCAAAGATAGAAGAAATATGATGAGAATAGGCACGCACGAGTGGGACAAAATGGATTATGAAGGTTGGTTTCTTTCAACTCAACAAATGAAGTGACATCATATTCTTGAGGATTTCAGGTAATCAGTGAAATTGTAGAATGGTGAGGGATGGAAATGGCAGAGAATAATGGAAGAGGTCTCTGTAAACAAACTGATTTAAGCCCTCCTTTTCTCACGTAATACATACATATACATATATATACATATATACTGAGTTTTGCAGGTAGGTTTACCGAAGGGTATTATGCACAGATTTTTTTTTTTTATGGGTTACATAGAGGTTGAAAATTATGCAATACATGTATATATCTATCATATGTATTTACATGTATAACTTAATTGTCCTGGTGATCTCTAATTCACCTTATTGTCAAATAAAGATTAAACATTCTTTAGATATTTGTTAAAAAATAAAATTTAACTATAAATATCCTAATCTTTATCTTTATTTAAAATTTTCAAAAGTAATAAAATATAAAATCTAAATTGAAATACCATAACAACATAATAGGGACTACATAATTTGGGCTTAAAACTCATAATTAACTTTTATTAAATTTAAATTTTAATAAATAAACATAATAAATGACGATGCACATGAAAAATCCAATCGCTCATTATAAAAATTCAGCAAACAACAATGGCATTTCATTGTTAAATATAAAGGGTATGAGGATTAGTAGTCGTGGTATTTACATTCTGCAACTTTCTATTTTCTAAAAAACGAGGCTGCCACACATAAAATTGAAGTCGCCGCTCAGAAATCACACCTTTTGCCTTTGCACTCTTTTATTCTTTTGCTTTTTTTTTTTTCTCTTTTTCTTTTCGTTTTATATTATAACTTCAATATCTGAATTTCAGGGTTATAAGAGTCATTTTAATTTTTTAAATTAATATTTTTATTTTATTTCAAATAAAATTAAAATCTTGTTTCTAATAGTATTATATGAACTTGGTAAAAACACCAAAAATTTCTTTAATCACAAATTCACAATGTATACGTGACATCTATTGTGGTCTACATATTTTGTTGCATGGATTCACGATATAGTTAGTACCAAATGAAGTAAGGAGTCCCTTGGAATAATAAGTAAAGAAAGAATTTCCTATAAAAAAAAATAAGTAAAGAAAGAATAGGAAGTACAACTTTATTTGAACTGGAGCAATTATTGTTGTTTGGCTCAAAAGAAATTTGGAAACTTTTGAAAACTTCTACTTTTCCAATATCTTACAATATTTCTCTAGAAAAATTCTTAATTTATTAATTTTCTAAATAAAAAAGATATTTATGTATTTAATGTAAAACATAATATTTTTTTAAAAATATAATTTAAACTTTTCAAAAACCTAAAAATAAAACAATCAAGTTAAACATGTGCTTAATGAGAAGTTAACTTTACATAAATATATTTACTTAAAAACTAATTTTTGAAAAGTATACTAATAAAATCTACTCTTTTTAACTCTTGCCAATAAACTAAAATTTACCACTTAATTATTGCAAAGTTAATTATAACAAAATCATATGCACCTAATTAGAAACTAACCAAAACTAACAACTTTTATCCTTAAAAATCAAAACTCTATTAAAATAAACAAAGAAAAAAAGCACAAATCCTTGCAAAATTGATAGACAACCATGTCCCGTCTTATTATTATTTTACTTTGTTTATTATTGTTATTTTGTTGGGCTAGTATTTATATTTTCAGTTTGATTTAAATGTAGTATATGTTTCTGAGTTATATATATATATATATATATATCTTCAAAAATTTATTTTAAACGTTTTTATTTTTTAGTTGAGATAAAAAAAAGTTAAATTATTTAACGTTTAAAAAATTTAATGAAAAAAAAGAGGTAAAAAAAAAAAAACAATGAGACCGCCTTTTGCATCACGAAACTCGGAAACCCTACCAAAACCCCCAGGTTGTTTACTTCCGCTTCCTTTTACATGGAAGGTAGACCCTCCTGTGTTCCTCAAGGGATAACCAATAACATCGCGTAATAGTTAATTCCCTTGCATTGCATTTTCACCGAATAGCTCAGTTACACACTTTCGTTTTTAATTTGGTCTTCTTCATTGCTCGTATTATCCATAGAATATAATGGCCAAGACTGATACGGCAGGGTTACTCTCGGCCATGGCGGCCGCGGCTGCTCTCTCTCAGAACAGCCATGCCTATGCTGATGGTACTTTCAAGTTTCCTTCGCTTTCGGTTTCCCTTCTTCCTCCAATGTTCCTCCTCAGCCCTCTTCTTCCGATCCCAAGCTGCCACAGGCCTCCAATTTGCCCCAGCATAGTCCTCCGCCACCTCCCAAGGTTCGGAATGATCACCCGAGGACCACGTCTGCTGGGTTTGATCCGGAGGCGCTGGAGAGAGGGGTGAAGGCGCTCAGAGAAATTACTAGTTCACCGCACGGGAAAAAGGTTGGGAAATTGTGGCTTTTTAAATGTTTATGATGGAATGCCATCCGTATTGTCTCTCATTAGATTTTGGAATGAGTTATGCGCAGGCATAATTAGTCTATTAAATTTCGTTCTTCATTTTTTTGTTGATTGGATTTTGGTTTGTTTGCTCTTTTTAAAAAAAAAAAAAAATGGGTGCTTGAAAGGAGCTGAGGGAAAAAAAAAAATTTTGGTAATTGTATCGGATGATTACAAATATGTTTTTTGTGTGTTTCTGTGTTATCAATCAACATGTTTGGAAATTATTTACGTTTTTGAAAATGCAGCGAGAATAATTTAAGCTTGGTTACACCATTGAATTTTCTATATGTTTTGTTTGTGTTTCTATAATTTGTGTTCATATTAGTTAAAAAAAAATTGTGCTTATCTATATGCTTTGTTTTTATTTCCTATTTGAATATTTCATTGGCTATTAAGTTTGGGTTTTCTTTTAAAGGTCTTTGATGTTATAAAAAAGCAAGAGGAGAAAAAGCAATGTTGCAGAGTTTAAACAAATGCAAGCATAGCATGAAATTGTAAGTAGATCCTGAGTTCAGATAACTATAGCCTCCACTTAAATTGTGGCTCAGTAAGGAGCTATGTTGTCTCTATTTGACTTTTTAACTTTGTGATCTACATCATACGAATTAAAACGTGATTGTACCGGCTGGAATTAGAATAACATCGTGCAAATTTTGTGTGTGTGAACTTAAATTTTACTGAACATGAATTTTTTTCTTAGAGATTTATTAGTTATATATTTTGTTTGTTTACCTCCAAAACAGTTTTGGCCCTTTTTAAACTGTAATATTCTCTTTTGTATATTTTGTTGAAGCCCTAATTGATGACTTTATGCACCTCTTTATATACCAATCCCTTCTAGTTGTGGAATTGTTACTGCTGTTTCTCTTCTAAACTCTTGGTCTACAAATGTTAATTTTGAATTCAGGATCATATTCCTCAGGTGACTTTTGTGAGCTTTCTAAAATTTGATGGCTTACTGAAACTTACACCCAAGGAGGAACTCGCCTTCTGACGTATCACTTGTTTCCCATATAATGTCTAATTTGATTGGCAGGAAAGACAAAGGATTATATATGATGAACAAAAGAAGCTTGCTCAGCATCAGGCACAAACAAAATCCCAAATGACGATGAATTGGCAAGGAAGAGAGCAGGTATTTAACCTATTGACCTTGGGTGTTTAATTTTGCATTATGGAACGAATCTCATTGCTGTATTATTATCAGGCAGAAAATGAATACCAGGGAGCCAGGAACCAAGACCTAGTAAAATTGCAAGAAGAATCATCAATTAGATAAGAGCAAGCTCGTCGTGCAACAGAGGAACAGATTCAAGCACAACGTAGGCAAACAGAACGAGAGAAAGCTGAGATTGAATGTGAAACAATCAGAGTAAGGGCTATGGCAAAAGCAGAAGGAAGAGCCCATGAAGCTAAGCTAGCTGAAGAGGTTAATAGACGAATGCTAGTTGATCGTGCTAATGCAGAGAGAGAGAGAAATGGGTTGCTGCCATAAATACTACTTTTGAACATATTGGAGGTATATCTACCAGATGCACTGTATGAAATGTACAAGTAATATTGGCCATATTATATGTGTGTATATATAATGTGAATTTCATTGAAAGTTATCTCACAAGGATATGTGCAATAATATGTTCCCTCACCTATTTGACTTTTGATAATTTTGCTTACTAATTAAATCATCAGGCTTTGAACTGGGGTCCAGCTTCTATTTTCTCACATATGGCTATTTGTCGGTTGTTGACATTTTGCTTTCCACTTTGAACTGTCTTTTTAGTTTGTCCAGATGAACTGCATAATGACCTCTCATGTGAAAAAAACCTTATCTATTTTTTGCAGAGGGGTTAAGAGCCATTCTAACAGATCAAAATAAACTGGTGGTAGCAGTTGGTGGAGTGACAGCTCGGGCTGCAGGAATTTACACCACTAGGTATGAACTGTTCATAAAGCTAGGAATAGGCTGCTAATTTCTGAAAACTGCTTTAGAGTTGAGGCTTGCCTTTTAAAGGTTATGTTTGACATGTATTGCACATAGGACTATCAAACAGTCCAGCCTGCCCTTACTCATGATGATCTTGGTCTTGCATGGGCCAATAGTGTTAAATCCAAGTTCAATTTTCATGGGCTCAAGGATTTCTACTTAGTTTATATATTAAGAAATGAATCCATAAATTACACTAATAAAATAACATTGCCGGCTAGCTAAATTGGCTGAACTTATAATGACTGCACTTAATTGGGCCATGATTTTTGGGTCCAAACCCACGCTGCTTATGGATCCATTTTTTACACCAACGCCCTTCAGCTTAAGCAATAATTGGTTATTAGTGGCATTATTCACCATTCCCTTTTGTTCAATTTGTATTGGTATTTTTAAACTCAAGATTAACCCACCTATATACTCCACTAGATGGTTGAAAAATATCTGTTAGTAGCTGATATAATCCTCTCTTCATGAACTAAATCCTGAAGTTTGTGGACTCAAAAAATGACAGTACAGGTACACTGTTCCCCAGCCTTTTATATTTTTAGAGATTTTCAACTTGCAGTATTGCTTCTCTCTCTGTGGGTATTATTTGTTTTCTTTCTTTATCATATATATAGATATATATCACTCATGAAACTTGTGCTGCTTTATTGTCAGTCAGCGTTTAGGGTATAATGCTTTTAAGTTGCTATTGGTGAAGATTTGTCATTAGCTAGTTTTTTTTGGTCCAATGCAGGGAAGGTGCACGTGTTATATGGGGATAAGTGGATAGAATATTGGGACAACCATCATTGATCCGAGAGTCCTCCAGGGGGAAATATCCCTGGTCAGGCATTTTTACTTATTTCAGGAGCACCCTTGCTCGTGCAGATTCTGGATCTGCTTCGAAAAATGAAAATGGGTTTGGTGATGTAATTTTGCATCCTGCTCCTAATAAAAGAATTGAGCAGCTGGCATCTGCAACTGCAAATACAAAAGCACATCAGGCACCATTTAGAAATATGCTTTTTTACGGTCCTCCAGGAACAGGGAAGACAATGGCTGCTAGAGAGTTGGCTCGTAAATCTGTATGAGATTTTACTTGTCCTTTTAGTTTTCAATTATTACATACTATTCACTTTGCTAATAGATAGGTTGCATAAGTAGGGGAAATTTACAATGTCTGGAACATAATACTTGGCAGCTTAAATTTAATGTTTTATATCGTATTACTTGGAAATATTAATTGATGCTACTATAAAATATGAGCAAAATTATATGTTTTCATATTTTTCTAATTTTTATATTCTATTTCATCAAGTCAGTGCCCACGCTACACTGGGACCTACAGTTAATTCATTCAAAGTTAACTATCTTAGATTTTGAATCAGTTGTCTTTTTTTTTTCTTTTTGTATAAATTGTATTTTTACCCTCATCATATATGTTTATGCAGGGATTAGACTATGCTTTGATGACTGGAGGAGATGTTACTCCATTGGGATCACAGGCTGTTACAAAGATACACCAGTTGTTTGATTGGGCTGAGAAATCTAAAAAGGGTTTGTTACTTTTCATTGATGAAGCTGATGCATTTCTGTGCGAGTAAGTAATGCTTCTACCCTTATTGCTCATTTATGTTGAATGTGCTTTTGTTTATTCTTTTCTTAGTTTCTCTTCTAAAGTCTAATCTGCTTGATCATTGTTAAGCATTGCTCAGACACATTTTTCTGGCCAGATATCATTAAAAAAATTTTCAATCGAATGTCCTGTTCCTTTTTGCTTGAATCTTCCCTGCAACCAGTGAAACCATCAAACTTATTTTCGCAGGTATTGCTCATTGTGCCCAAACAATGACTGGTTTGGTCCATAGAGTCATGCTACTATTTGTAAGCACCCTATTTGTACCCTTCCCATTTCCCACAATTGGTCCATCCTAAACCGTAACCTGATATCCCTTGAGATCTTCATTCTTTTTACCTTTGTATAACACTACTTGCACTGGATGATACATTGTAACATTTATAATGTGTGTGGTTTATCGAAAGGGAAGGGAGAGAAGAGGAGGGATTTTAATTAAGAGGTGCCTCGTTCAAATGGAATTCATAAGATATGAATTATGGTATAATTGCTGGTCTGTTGTATACCACTGAAACAAGATTCTTTTATTTAAATGCCATTCACAACATAATTTCCATGTTTATGTTTTGTCATTTTTTTCGTCTGGATTATAGTGATGCTACATGATATTAAATGAAAGATTTAAGGCTAAATTAGTCCAAATGGGGTTGATTGCATTGGATGAACTTTGCAGGCAGAACAAGACTTATATGAGTGAGGCTCAGAGAAGTGCACTTAATGCCCTTCTCTTCCGTACTGGTGATCAGTCTAAAGACATAGTCCTTGCTCTAGCCACAAATCGCCCTGGTGATCTTGATTCAGCTGTGGCAGATCGCATCGATGAGGTTCTTGAATTCCCCTTGCCTGGTGAAGATGAGCGCCTCAAGCTCCTTAAACTCTAATTGGATAAGCACATAGTCCAGGCTGGATCAGGAAAATCTGGTTTGTTTCAAAGTTTGTTTAAAGGAAAACAACAGCAGATAGAGATCAAGGGATTGACAGATAACATCATCAGGGAAGCAGCGGCAAAAACTGAAGGAATTTTCCGGAAGGGAAATAGCAAAACTGATGGCAAGTGTTCAAGCTGCTGTATATGGGAGCGAGAATTGTGTACTTGATCCAACTCTGTTCCCTGAAGTCGTAGATTATAAAGTTGCAGAGCATCAACAAAGAAGAAAATTGGCTGCTACGGATAAAGTTAGTGCATGAGGATTTTTGTAGGTACAACCAGAGAATTTTTATCTGCTTTTGTTATATTAAGTAAAAGGCTGGCCCGTTTCATTGAATCCTGGGCATGCTGTTATTTATTATTTGTCCCGAATTGATGGGGAGATTTTGGAATTGATCATAGCAAGCGCTGATAATTATGGTTCAATATCCATAAATGTAATACCAGGTTCAGGTTTTACGATAACTTATAGAGCATACTCCCCCACTCCCACATTTTTTTTTTAATTATTGTCAGGCTATCATTGAAATGTGTTCAGTTTACAATTTTAAGAGGGTAGCTCCCTGCATAAACTTGATTTATTTAGTATTCACCATCAATGGGCTATTAGAGAATTACCACCCCCCCTTTTTCCTTCCTATTTTTCCTCTAATTCACTGCATCGTATACTATCCTGATGTTGACAGCCCCATGAATCTAATTTCCTGTGGGGTTGAATTTGGGTAATTCAAGTATAACGTTAAATTAAAGCATGATAATTGTTGAAGCTTTTCTCCACATAAGAGATTCATATCTTGGAAAGTAAAAGCACTGAGGTAATCCAAGTAGTAAAACTAAATCAGGGTTATGAAAATTGTATTGGACCGGGAGGAGAGAAAGGAACAAGAATTGAAGAAAGAGGTGGAGGGCATGCAAATACTTTAGATGATCCAAGAGCTTAAACAGTAAAGGTCTGGATAGAAAAAATGAAAAATAAAGAATAGCAAAAAAATAGTAATAATTGAGATGGGAAAAAAAATTGTATATATGTATCTGACTCAATTGGATTTGATTAGTTTTATGCTTAAATGGGAATAATTCTTCTTACATGATTTTTCTATTCATAATATTCAAATTTAATTTTACTCAAAAGTGTTAAACCTTTTACTAATTGCCTCAACTAGCATTGGTGAGAAATTTTTTTTGTTACATTAAAAAAAGTTTGAAATCTTGATTTCTATCTACATTCCGTCACACTCTTATTACCTTAGCTAGTATTCCCCTTCATAGTTACCAAAATTTGAATGAAACCCTATCTTCCCTGATATTGGGTTCCTTCAGTTACCCCAAAAAAAAAATTGGGTTCCTTCTCAAAGAGTTGTTGTGACCAAATAATATCATACCAAAAGGACAAGTTACGATTTATTTTTTTTGGCCAACAAATAAGTTACGATTTAAAGTAGGGGTTTTAGGCTTTCCAATTTAAAGATCATATTTGTGACCAAATAATATCCTATCCCCTTCACCCAAAAAACAATCCCATCCCAAAAAAAATCTACGATTTAAAGTAGGGGTGCCCACTTCTAATTATTTTGAAAATATAGTGCCTCACGTTTCCCCACTCTTGGTTTTTTTATTTTCCGGTCAAAAGTGAATTGCATCGCTGTGAAATATATACAGGCAGGGCGAGCCTCAAGTAACAAAAAATACCAACAGAAGAGGGGCCCAAGAAACACCAAAAGAGAGGGCATTAAGCCGGAAACAGATTAAGCACTAGTAATAATTCCAGTAGGCTCGTTAGCTTCTAGCCTTTGCGCAGCACCAAAATGGATGCATCTAAGAATTTGGTCCGTAGTTATTAGTTTATTTTGGCACTGCACCATCAGAACTCAGAAGCATGATGTGCAAACCTGATATATATAAAATATATATACCCTTTATGCCACGCAATTATTTTATTTTTATTTTTAAATTATAAAATATTCCTCAATATATTTGTAATTTATCTTTAAACTATTTTTTATATGTTCTTATTTTTACTTGCTTTAATTTTTTAAAATTGGTTATATTTAGTTTATTTGGAATTTCTTATATCTTTGTTTTTATTTTTTGAAGGAAATTAATTAATTTGTTCTTATAATTTACATCACTTTTGAATAGGCCCCTATAATTTAAACAATTTTACATATATTCCTATAATTTAAAGCAGTTACAAAACTAATCTCCATAAAATTAAATTTTTTTTTTAAAAGAACTTGCTTATAATTGACGCTTTAAAGCGGTGTGTTCCAAAAATGGTTATTATTACTCCAATCTCTTGCAAAATATAGATTTTGTGCAGAACAATGCAACACCACACAGCTGGTAAAGTCAAATAATACCGTCAGCAAGTAGTTCACAGATAATTTCAGCTTCAATTGCAGCCAAGTGGTTAAAAAGCATGAACAACATTGTCTTCTTATGATTTAGAAGATGCTAACAAAGGAGTATCATCATTACAACATCATATAGTCAGAAAACATTTTAACCAATATAACATGAATTTCAATCATGAGCAGCAATATCACCAAATCCAGACCTATATAACACCTGTGAATTGCAGGTCCTAATGGTGATGGTCCTGAACATAACGTAGGCCACAATACTTGCAGACAGCTGGGTCATCCAAGTCAAGGCATATAAATTCAATTGGGTGTCCAAGTGCAGGATTGCTATCTGCAACCATGAACAACAGTATCCAATTTAGTTATCTCCCTACTTTTGGTGTGATGATTTGGCTGCAATAGATAAGGTCTACAGTATATAAAGGGAAATTACATCTAAGAACCCAAATCTTAAAATATTTAGGTTAAAAGATTTTGGAAATTATAATTATTTGAGAAACTATAAGTTACTACCTGGTTCTACACCAGTTTATAGAAAAGTAACTACTAAGTCTTGAGAGGGTCATCACAAAGTTACTGAATATTATTGCTTTCTTGAAATCTGATACTAAATCACACTAAGTATAGTACTCATTCAAATATTGAATATAAGAAAAAAATAACCACCTCACGCTTGCTAAGAAAATTTGTTAAAAGTAGTTATACTCCTTGAATGTATCATAAATTGAATCTTTTTTTTCCCCTCAAATACCCCTAATCTAATGTTTAATCTTGTTTCTTAATTGAATGATACTCATTTATTGCACACAATTAAATGAAGAGCACAATTAGAAAAATCTCTTGAATGCACACAAGACATATGGTAGCTTTCTTTTTTTTTATAATTTAGACCAAGATACCTCTTTCAAAATTTTCTTATATATCATACCGGAGGTAATAGTAACTTGGTTCTTTGAAACTACCTACAATGTTTTAAATCTTTTAAACTACATACTGAATACTATAACTTTGCTAAAATGTATTAATAACTTTCTTGAAATCTGATAGTAAATCACATAAAACATAGTAGTAACTTTGTTCTTTGAAACTACTTACAATTTTTAAAATCTTTTAAGCTACGATGTTTGAAGAATTGGATCCTCGAATGTAATTTTCCCAGCCTATATCCTTCACTGGAATGATATCAGATAGAAAAGAAGACACTAAAATTTGCAAGAGTTTAACCTCCTTCGCAAGCAACTATTCTGCCTTCCACCTTGATAGGCGGAACTTCATTAATCAGCTCCATTGGGGATATCTTGCTCGTATCCTATTTAAAAGGAAATAAATACAAGTTTTACAACTTATATAGCATACCAGAATTAAAAGAGATAACACAATGGGAGTCACTTGAAAGGAGATACTGCTGTTAAATAACACTAGGTCGGCCACATATTCCATAATATCATGTAGGCAACAACCTCAAGCTCTCAACTTATCTACCAATTCACATATAGCTTGTGAAAAAGGGAAGAGTAAGGTTCCAGAAATGGTCAATTGAACCACAAAAAATGTTTTAGATATCAATTTTGCAAAAGAATATCCGTAATCAAAGCCTTCATATGATAACGACAAGAAACAGTCCCTTCCAATAAAAATAGATTCTGAGTTTCTACAACTGTTACAACTCAAAGACTCATAAGGGGTGCAGCTAGGTCTGGCATATATATCTCATGTTCTCCTCATGGTGTGAACACACTAGCTAGCAAACAATGCACTTGAATTTATGTCAAACAAATTTATTGGTCATAAATAATATCGCATAAGTTCAAAAATTAAATAGTCATATTATAACATACACATTGACATAATGCAAAGTAGCACATAATTAACTAAGCAGATGTTGGGGGAGAGATTGCACTACTTAATATTTGTGGCTTTCATTTTCATGATTTTACTCTGTGACTTTAATTGTAGCAAAACAAATTCATTAGAAGTGGCTCCAAATGATTTCTTATCTCAATCTCCAAAATGCACTATACTAAACTGTAGTGGAAGTGTATAAAATGTTTCCCTTCCTGCTCCTTAAAACATCAATGATGCAATCACTTATTTAATATAACAAGGTTGTACAAAAATGTTTGCCCTATTTTACACATTTTTTACCTATGCAACCACAAATAATGGGATAAGGCTTGTTCTTGTTGTAAGTTCTCTTCAACTTAAGTTCTAAGCATCCCATTCCCCATCATTGCCTCTCTTAATCCAAGCATGTAATGGTCTACTACTCACGTTGCATGATGGAGCTCTATTTGTTCTTTCTTTCTATCAGTGTTGCACTACATATAGCACCCAAGTGCAGAAAACCCCCAATTGCCATGGCAGTATGGCAGATGGAATGATGGCTGCTACACTGAGGCATGGAAGCAAATTTTGAAATAACCCAAAATCGATTAAACACAAAAAAAGATGACTAGTAAACTTTAATATCTAAAGTCATGACTTATAAAAACTTGCATAAAAGAATTGCAAAACTAATACGAAAGTAAAGAGACCAAAAGTCCACAACGGAAAAAAATGGACCATAGTGTATCTAATGGTAACCTCTTGAAATATCCAGCTCTTATTCCAGATAATAACCTTTATGTATGTATCTTAAGGTTGGCTCAAATAGTTCATTCTTAAGTATGCTAAGAGCCACCTACATCAGTATTAGAAGAAAAAACGGCAACTAGGCATTATGTTAATATTTCTTACACTGTTGGGAACGTATGCACACTAAGTAAAACTAGTACGAAGAGTATAGAAGGAACTGAGCTTTATGTCAGATGAAATGTGAATAGTGAGTTTCAATATCTACCTCATTATTTCAAGATGTTCTGTATTGATTGCAAGTTAAGAGAGAAAATCATTAACAATATGCCTTCAACATCAAATATGCAAAATTGCGTGAGTTTGCATAGTTTTGCATTATATTTCTGGTCTTTCTAAGAGTTATTTTAATCAACTAAGGCCAAATAAACCTTATGTCCCTCAAGTCCATTGGTTGGATTCTTTTTTTTTTTTTTTGGGTTGGGCCCCGGGGGGTAGATGCAAAAATCCACGAACTCTCACTCTGGCAGACACCATTACACCGTTATCAACAGCCACCACACCCATAGAAGATACCATTGCACCACAGACAGTCGCTGCAACACCATTTAAGGATTTGGGGCAAAGAACCTCTTTGCCATCATGCCATTTTCACTATGGCAGCTGCTGTAGACTACACTTTTAATTAAGTCCATCCCCATTCATTTCAATGACTAGAACTTAAATTCTTCCATTGCAATTCATAATAACCAACTCTAAGTTTTCCTTTCTTTTTCCTCATTGTCAAAGAAAAATTTGTGAGGATCAGTAAGCAGAAACCCCCACAGGAAAAGAAACATCCCACTTAAGAGGCCTGATGACAGCCAGCATAGCTAAAAATTGAGCAGCCTCACTTTTATGTTGTTTTACCTTTTAATCCGATTAGTCCATTCTTTAGGGCCTATTTGTTTCCACTTCCAATAACCCATTTCAAGACTAAAACTAAGTTTGACATTTTTGTTTATGTTTGGGTGTCAAAAAGGGAGTACGTTGTCACAGTGATTTTTACTCAAAACGGAATTGAAGGAGAAGCAGTCTGGATGTTGCTTTTCTGTCCGACTTTTTCATTTTTGCCTATATTTATTTTAAAGTCAAATAAAAATATACCAATAAAAATGAAAAAAAATAAAAAAATTAGGAAAATAAAATTTCCATAAAAATTTTCCTACCTATTAACCAAAATGTCCCTTCAAAATTTTAATTTTTATAGATCATAACCTGCAAGAAAATATTATATCAGATATATTATGTTCTCAATTAAATAAATGTAGGTTAAATTTTGGTCCAAGTAAATTAAATTAACATTGGGATAGAGTTTAAACTCAATTTAGAGGAAAATTATGAGTTTTGTCAAAACCAATTTTCAAATAAATCATCCAACCATAAACACGTTAGTTCAAAACCAATTTTTATCATAACTACGTTACAAAACCAATTCTACCGAAACTCATTTTTAACTAACTGAAATCCAAAAGTGAGATAAGATAAAAAACCTTTCATGCTAAACTGGCGGAGCCCTCTTCCACTCTTGTCACCTCCAACAGCACGTTGGCATCTCTTTTTCTTCTTGCTACTATTTTAAAACTGACAATTACTAAGAATAGAATGACTTTGCAAACAAAAAATAAAAAAGCATCTAGAGAGTTGTTAAACCACATGCATATAACTGATACTTGCAGCTATTAGTTAAAAATTCATGTCCAGTATCTCATTCCAAAACTAAGATAAATGTGTGCACGTGTGTTTAGCCTTAAACCACAACTCGAAACAAAACAATTTAGTGTGCATAAGGAAACAAGAAAAAATAAACCTCATTCAATAGTGTCAATCTGCCACAACCTTGAAAAGGAAAGCCACCAGGGCCTATAATATACTGCATTATAAAAACTACACATTTACTATAACCTCATAGAATAACAGAGAACTCACGCAACAGCTCCCTTGGATCCAGCATCATCACCATGGATGTCAAGATGATTTAGTCTGAGAAAAGTGTTATCACTTGCCGGTGTAGCCATTGTCTGCTCACCTCCAACTGGATGGCGAACCTACACTTTTACTTGTGGAAATTGGTTGGCCTTAAAGTGTTGTTCCATGACCTAGTAGCTCATCCTCCTCTTCCTCTCGACATGGTTGCTGAGGTTGTGTCCCCATTTTGGTAAGTTACTTCACTATCCTCCAACAATTCCCAATGATACAAGCTGACTTCAATTGGACAGGAAATTTGAGGTAGACCCAAAGGTTTCTTGTTTGACATAAACTAATGTCAATTCAGTAGTGCTTCAAACACCATTCCCACATTGGTCAACAGGAGATGGCCCATATAATAACAATAAAAAGTGTGACATAGACCCATGAAAAAGACCTTGTAGCAACTATTCAATCATAAAGAAAGTTAATAATAAGATTTGTGTCTTCCTGAGGGCCACATCAGAATCCGTATCAATATATAATAACACAAACTGAAACTGAATAGATAAACAAATCAGTAAAAGAATAACTTAGTCCCTAACACATAACATGAGTAGCACTCACGAAAAATGGGTATCATCCATGGAAGCTGGGGACTCCCAATGAAGATTCAGAATTATTGGAGAAAGATAGTGATTCTTACCACGCATGGAAAAACATTTCTAATTCTATTTGCCAATGGAAGACATATTGAATTATGAAGAGATGGGGAAGAGACATGAGAGCTCAGTAGCAATATGCTTCTCGGTGTGCACACCACCTGAATTAAAAGTTAAACATATTAGGATAAAAATATGAAATACAAGAAGTTAGGTTGTAGAAACAGGCAAATAAGTGCTGCTTCAGGTAATTACGTGAATCTCATGCACAGCTAAACTTTTGAAACAGCTAAGAAATATACTGAAAATTGAAAGCAAAATCGGAAACTCAGCAATACTTCTAGAAACTGTTCACATAACCTTTTTCCCTATTTAGACAATGCCTTTGCCTCAAGAGTCAAGGACTCATCTAACAATAGCTATCCTAAATCAAGATGCTGCTAAAGTAAACAAGCACTACTATTTCCTGCTCCCAGAGTTCAACGAAGTCATGCATTCCAATTTCCCAAATGCTTCTCCATAATTAAGTAAAGTGCATTCTCCTCTAGAAATAATTACAAAAGCTGAGAGACTAACATGCCTTGTGCAATTTTGCAAATTCAAAAGCTACAAAATCTGTATCACCAGACTAAAATTTTTACTTCAATAATCTAAGTTTTGCAAAATAACGAACACGGTAGATAGAAAAGCCAAGTTTGTTCAACTACAAACTCTTCGTTTAAAACTCAGAATTCTTCTAGTCTCTGCCGTATGACATTTGATACTAAATGAAACCCTAGAGAAGCTCACTCCACAATAATAATAAAACCCTGACAAAGTTCAACACTACTATGGTAACATAATAAAAATCACTCATCCATATAATAATACTTCCAAACAGCATAAAGTTATGCCGGCTGCAAAATTCCCCTTGAAAAATAACATCTATCTACGATAATATGTAGATAATATGAGTACATGCTCTATTAGTATCTTGGTATGATAAACAACACCAAAGACAACAGGATTACGATGTACAAGTTGTTACGAATCGTTTTATGGACATGCTGATCATTTGTATTTGTTTAAGGGTATTTTTGTATTTTCTTTGTAACTACAACAGTTAGTTGTTATGGTGGGGAGGTCTTTTATTCTGTTGAGTAGTTACGAGCGAAGGCATGCGAATTGATGTTCTTCGTCTCTGTCTCAATCCTTCTCTTCCTCTCTACTTCTTTATCCTTCATTTCTTTTCTTGTCTTTCTATTCGATTTCCAGATTGTAACAATTTGTTATCAGAGCAGTTCCTTCCATGGCCAATGCTACACGATCACAAATGATCCTCAGAGAAATGGAAGATCGCTTGTGAGGAGAAATGCAAACACAAGTTTCTGAAATTCAATCTTAGATGGTGGGATTTCAGGAATTGATACGTACTCAGATGAATGATATGCAAGAGATGATACGTGGATTTTCTATTCAATTGATGGATGTGCGAGATCATCCACCAGACAGAGTTCGAGATCAGAATGAAGTAGTTTCTGGAGATTCAAAATCTAACTCTAATGAGTACCAGGTACCAACCAGATTTACGAAAGTGGATTTTCCTCATTTTACTGAGAGAGATGTTTTTGGGTGGATATCTAAGTGTGAGCGTTTCTTTTTGCTGGATCATACGCCTAAGAATAATAAGGTTCTGATTGCTAGTCTTGCATTTGATGAAGATTCATATAAATGGTTTCAATATTTTGAAAAGAGCAGTAATGGTAGAATTAATTGGCGGACGTTTGTGGAGGCTGTTAAAATCAGATTTGGTCCTCTTCACGATGATCCATTGGAAGAATTAATGCAATTAAAACAATCTGGCTCTCTTGCTGAATTCTAGACTCAATTTGATAATCTAATTTGTAGAGTAGAATTGAGTGAATCTCAGAGGCTTAGTTGTTACTTGGGAGCCCTTAAACCTGAATTAGCGTCTGGGGTTAAATTACTGAGGCCTCAAAATTTATTGGAGGCTATGAGAATGGCTAAGTTAGTGGAGAGGAATATTCAAGTACTACATGATGAATTGAATAAAGGACAAAATCTTCAATCTGTGGGATTATGGAATAAAGGGGATTCTAGATCACTGATGAAAATCAACCCTTTGGTAGGAGAATTGAAGAACAGGACTACTATGGGGTCTATTATAGACACTAAATAGAAAGGTATTTTGGGAAAACCGGCTGTGCAATTTAAACAAAGGCTTACTCCTAAAGAAATGGAGGATTTGAGGGCAAAGAATTTGTGTTATTACTATCACGAGAAGTATACACCTGGACATGATTGTCCTCAACGCAACAAGACCCAAATATATTTGATGGAAGTGTTGGACAGTGAATCAAGCACTGAAGAACTGGTAGTAGGAGAATAAGCTTAGCAATCAGTGGGTACAGCTCTGGTAACTTCTGAACCAGTGCTTTCTCTTAATGCTATGATAGGTACAGTAGAAAGTGAGACTATGCGTGTTGTAGGGCAAATTGGAAAAAGGATTATTCATATCCTTATTGACACTGGTAGTTCGCATAACTTTGCCAGTGAATCCTTAATTAATGATTGGGTATGTGGATATCAGTTGATTTTCACAGTAACAGTTACAGTTGCGGATGGCAGCAAGCTGTTTGGGTCGCGAGCTTGCAAGGGCTTTAAATGGGTGTCACAAGGGCTGGAGTTAGATACTGATGTAATTTTTATTCCATTGAATGGATATGACATGGTGTTAGGCATGCAGTGGCTAAGGGAACTTGGCATAATCTATTAGGATGCCAAAAATCTCATTATGGAATTTACACAGAAGGGTAAGAGGGTCCAATTATCAGCCGCCAAAGAAGGGAAAAACAAATTGATTGAAGGTAACCGATGTATTGATATAATGTCATCTCCGTCGACTGCCTATATGTTGCAAGTTATACCTTGTTATTATGCTGTACTGTGTGCAACATTGTTTGCTGTATAGATTGAGGAAATTCCAACTGTTATTTTAGCTGTTTTGAAGGATTTTGAAGATGTTTTTTCTGAGCCAAAAGGATTACCCCCTACTAGAGGTCACCTTGATCATAAAATTTTGCTCAAGGAAGGAACCAATCCAGTGAATATCAGACCCTATAGATACCCTGCAACGCAGAAGGATATCATTGAACAAATGGTGAAAGAATTACTTGATTCTAGGGTTATTCAACATAGCTCTTCTCCATGTGCTTCGCCAGTAGGTTTGGTGAAGAAAAAAGATGGGTCATGGCGTATGTGTGTAGATTATCGTTCCTTGAATAAGGTGATAGTTAGGGATAACTTTCCCATTCCTTTGATTGAGGATCTTTTGGATGAATTAAGTTCTGCAAAGATCTTTATCAAGCTGGACTTGAGGGCTGGATATCATCAAATAAGGATGAAGGAGGAGGATATTTTCAAGACTGCATTTCAAACCCATTCGGGACATTATGAGTATTTAGTGATGCCTTTTGGCCTCACTAATGCCCCTTCCACTTTCCAGGGTATCATGAACAATATCTTTGAAGGGCTTTTGCGAAAATTTGTATTAGTTTTTTTTTTATGATATATTGGTGTATAGCAGCAATTTAGAGGAACATGTCAATCATTTAAGAACTGTTCTATCAGTTCTTTTTTATGTCAAACAAAGCAAATGTGCTTTTGCTACTAACCATATTGAATATTTGGGTCACATCATTTCAGACAAAGGAGTGGCAGCTGATCCTCAAAAATTACAGGTGGTAGCTAATTGGCCTATTCCAAAGTCAATCAAGGAATTGAGAAGTTTCCAAGGCCTTTCTGGATACCATCGACGATTCGACCGAGGATATGGGATTATAACTCATCCACTTACTGAACTATTGATCTTGTTGAGGGGGTGGTTGTTACGAATCAATTTATGGACATGCTGATCATTTGTATTTGTTTAAGGGTATTTTTATATTTTCTTTGTAACTGCAACAGTTAGTCATGGTGGGGAGGTCTTTTATTCTGTTGAGTAGTTACGAGCGAAAGCATGCGAATTGATGCTCTTCGTCTCTTTCTCAATCCTTCTCTTCCTCTCTACTTCTTTATCCTTCATTTCTTTTCTTTTCTTTCTGTTCGATTTCCAGATTGTAACACAGGTATGGGAGAGTCAGTGGGTAGCTGTTTAACTCTAGAGTGGTTGATTGTTTGACAATTTCTAACTTCCCATAATTTCTTTTCATTGCTTTTACAAAATTCTCATATAATTCCTACAGAATTGCAGCCCAATAAAAAAACCATTAGAAAATTCAATTCTCCCTACGGCAACGAATGGAGAAGAGGACCAAAGAGACTCGTACGAACAATGACCGTGAGAATGGAGACATGAGCACGAAAATAAAACAAAAAACAAAAAAAAAAAGAAGAAAGAGAGCAGAATACGGAGAATCCATTGCCTGGGGGAAGGTGGTGGTGAGATGGCGCAAGAGGATGGCGGGGACAGTCCGATGATGGCGGTTAGGGCAGATCTGAGTCAGTGAAAGCGGGACCACGCTACTTTCTTTGTTCACTCCTTCAAGTCTTTGGATTCTCCAACACGAGATATTTTTAAATATAATAAAAATTCCATATGTGTTTTAGGTGCATAAGATGTACTATTTTAATTTTTTTTTTTTTTTTTTAAAATGTCATTTTTGGCATCGAGATCATTATTTTTTGTGTAGGGAGTTGAATAGCCTGACCCCTACACAAATATTCCACCTTTTTTTTTCAGTTTTTTTATAAATTTTTATTTTTTAAATTTTTATTAATCTCCTTTTCTCTTTCTCATATAATACTAAAATAAATAAATATAAATTATACTCCCTCCGGTCTCATTTATAAGATGTTGTTTTGAAAATTTGTTTGGTCCTATTTATAAGGTGTTGTGTTATTTTTTTGTTTGAATTTCCTTTTTTACCCTTCATTTAATAACTTTTTTGTCTCGTAAATTGTTCCGATCTTTAATTAGTAGGGGTAAGATTGGAAGTTTATACCATTTTTTTTTATAAATTTAAGAGTATAATTATTTCTTCTTAATACTCGTGTAATGAAAAACAACATCTTATAAATGGGACCGGAGGGAGTATATACTAAATAATATAAATTAATTAATTAATAGAGTATATTTTTTAATATTTCTGAAATTTTATAGGTTTACTTATATATTTAAAATATAAATTTTAGTCAAATTTTTAATATAAAAAATATGTTTTTTATTAACTAAAATTTATATTAATATACTGAATAATTATAAGTACAAAATATATTATCATTTCTTTAATATTGCTAAAATTATATAAATCTCCCTCAATTTTTAAAATATAGTTAAATTTTTAATTCTGTTAATGATATAAATAAGAAGAATAAATGAGAGAAATAAAAAAATATGAAAGAGAAAATAAAACTAATATTTTTAATTTATGATAATTTAAAAATAGTTTTCTTATTTTAAAACTCTAATAAAACTAAGATTTAAATTTTATAAATAAGAAATTTTTAAGTAATATTTTTCTCTTTTCTATAATTTTAACAATATTAAAGAAAGGATAATATATTATTCTCTTATATTAATAAAATTTTGGTTAATAAAAATATATTTTTTATATTAAAAATTTGATTAAAATTTATGTTTTGGAAATATAGATAAATCTATATAATTTTAGAAATATTAAAAAATATACTCTAATGATTAATTAATTTATATTATTCAGTATATATTATTTATATTTATTTATTTATTTATTTTAGTGTGGCTTTAAAAAAAGGAAAGGATATTAACAAAAATTTGGAGAATAAAAATTTAAGAAAAAAAACTAAAAAAAAAAAGGTGGGGGGTGTTAGTGTAGAGGTCAGACGCCTCTACACAAGAAATGGATCATTTTGGTGCCTTTTTTTTCATAAAATTAAAAAAAATTTTAAATAATACATCTGGGTGCTTTAAGGCACCGAGATGTAAATTTTATTATATTTGGGGAAATATTTTTGAACTTGTAATATATTAAAAATTTTGTATATTTTTAAAGTATCATGGCTAAAATTCCTGTTATAGTCCTCCGGCAGCCCGAACTTGAATTTTGTATTTTAAAATTTAAAATTACATAATAATAATAATAATAATAATTAAAAACTTAAATTTATTAATTTTAATATTATAATTCTTCAAGGAAAATTCCCTAAAATGATTTACTTAGGTATGAAGATGTTTCCTGCCTTAATTTGCTCTAATTCCAAATCGTCACCATAATATTTGATTGAAAATAAGATTTTTAGATAAAAAAACCTAAATATCTTTAATTGTAAATAAATGAATCTCGGTTGTAAATTATCCTAAAATACCTTGGTATGAAGATGTTTTCAGCCTTAATTTGCCCTAATTTCATAAAGTTACCATAATATCTAATTGAAAATAAGATTTTTAAATAAAAATATCTAAATGTCTCTGGTTGTAATTAAATGAACATAAGTTATAAATGCACAATTATCAATTGCAAATAAATACTATTCACACTTTTTGTCCGAGGTAGAATATATAAATACATTAGGATTAGAATAAATAATATGAGTTGAGCTCAATGGCCTAACTTGTTTAATCCAATAAAAATGGCCAGATGGGTTTTAAATTTTTAAACCCGCATACAAAATGGGCTTTTAGGCATAAACCCGAGAAAAAAAAAAAGAAGTCAATAAGTTTGGCCTATTTTTCTTTTCTTTTTTTAATTTAAATACAAGCTAAAAGAATTTGGAAAAAAAAATTGGTCATATAAAAATGAGAGATATATTTAATCCAGTACTTACATCTCTTTCAATTTGTAGCAAATGTATGTCCTTGGGCAAGTAAATAAACTTACAATATTAGAAAAATTACATATTTATTTGAAGAATTATATATGTCAAAAAATAAATTTTTATATTAGATTATAAAGACTAAATAGCACTTGAATTTTGACATTTATGGAGAAAAATATTTGAAAAAATTGTAGACTTATAGGCTTGGTCTTACAGGTTGGGTCATAAGCCTATTGAGTATAAATTGGATTTTAGAAAATGAGGCTCATTTAAAAATGGGCCTATTAGACTTGATCAGTGTTAGGCCAGGCTAATGAGGGTTGGTTTAGTCTATTTTTCTAATACTAATGGATGAATTGTGAACCTATGAGGATAACATGCATTTTGGTCTTTTTACCTAAAAATCTTATTGCCAATTAGTTACCACGATGACTTTTTGAAATTAAAGCAAATTAAGGTATCATGTTGAAAATGTCTTCATATCTCAATATTTTAGGAAAATTAGAATTCAAAACATCACGGAGAGCTCCATATATATTTAATCAAATTATATAAATGTGAATATAGTATAATGGGTATGAATATGATATAATAATTAAATTACTTAAAAACATTATACTCAAATTAACAATTCAATAAAAAATAACATAAAAATTATTAAAGTCTTTGTTGGGATCTAATGTCAAATAACTAGAAGTGTCACTAATAATAAGAAATATGAACTAAGTATCTTCATTATAAGGACCTCTAAATATGATAATCAAATTAAAAATCAATCACATCAACGCTAAAAATTAAAGAATAAATTGAGTGATGAAGAAAAAGATGTTAGAGTCAAGACCAACAACTAAAAAAGCAGTAGAGACAATGATTTGCCAATAAATTGATTCAATTTAGTGGTTTGCATTGCAAACAATAATGCAATAAAATTAAATTTGATCAAAATTACATGAATTGTAGATCAAAAGTGGGAGCCTTGCTATAAGATTGCAGCCAAGGTTTACGATCAGGCGAATTAAATTTTTTGCTATTACGTGAACAAGGAGATTTGTCTATAGACCGTGAGGTTGGAAGATATGGTGTATGGTTTGCTTGCAGAGCCTGAGGGAAGAATGTTTCATGAAAGATCTGAGAATGAATATTGTAGATATCCAATCACTTTGGACCAAGTTAACGGGAAGGTAATAAATATGCCAATTGATTACTTATGACCAGGCATAGTCTTGATGTGGATATTGTTTCTTTTATAAATTGAATGGACTTTGTTTCTTATTATCAAATTCAAATCCATCACTTAATTGAAGTCCAACTTGCACCCTCTTCAAAAACGCAAATGATAATGGCATATAATATGAAATTCTAAACCAGTAGAAATCATACATCCTATGCACATAAATATCATCCACATGATTTATCTAAACAAATTTAAAGAAATTATATGAGAGCAAATATGATCATTTAGAATAGATATAGAATTGACAACAAATGTTATTTTAGTTGGTTAGGTATTGGCCCATATCTCATAAAGATTGGAGTTCAATTGCAGATGTTGATATGAAAATTTCTTGATTAGAAATCTATAATTACCTTTATAAATGCTTTTTAAGCTATAACATATGTAATAATCTTAATAATCACCTGAAACCTGGCTTATTTAAGCTTTTCTTCGTAACAAAAGAATAGACACAAAATCTATCTATTATCTATTATATATACTAAAGTAAAGTACACTAGGGTAATGTGTTGACATTTTATGGTGCCATATCAACCGGGTGAGATGGAAAAAGTAAGTTCTATACTACCAACTCTTACAAATCAAATATTAATACACCATTTATGATTTTCAATTTGATTTTTTTTAAAATTTCAATATTTGATTTAAAATTTATATTAAATATTTTAAATAGACTTGGATATCCTATTAATTACATTTACTATATTTATTAAATTTTGAATTTATCAATTCATAATTTAATTAAAAATTAAAATTTGATTTTCTATTAAAAATATCATCTAATAATTATTCATGGTTGATGAATTTTTTTTTACTAGAAGGTTGATGAAATTGCAAAAACAATCGTTTGACTAATTAATAGAAAAAATATTAAATAAAAATTACTATAAAATTGCAAATATCCTTTAAAATGTTTGCAATTCTTTGATGGAAAAAAAAAAGATACATCATTTGCAAATATTCATTCATATCCTGTGAAATTGCAAATTTAATAAAAATAATTTTATTTGTTTGTGTGGCATAATTAATGGAACTAAAATACAAATAATATTAATGAAAACTAAAAAAGATCAATTTTAACTTTTATTTTAAAACTATGGTTTCAATTCTGCATTAAAAGCTTTAATTACCATTTAATTCCATATAATTAACCTTTAATTATTGGTGATTGATGATGGTAAAGAGAGTTATTTGAATTTTAAAATTGATTTGATTCAACTTAATCTTTTTAGGCATTAATTAAAACTAAAATAATTCTGATTGATTCACATTTATCACTGGGCAATAATTATTTTGTATATTTCTCGCTATATATATATATATATATATATATCCTCTTGGATGCTGAGGTTCATTGGCCATTCCACCCCATTGAACATTTTGTATTCATCTATGGGCAATCCAAATTGCAGACCGTCGCACTATTGATGGCCTTTTGTATTTGTAATTCATTGTTTAGTTCAGCATGCATCTATAGACAAAATTTTATTAATTATTTTCATCACGTTCCTTGGGTATTAGTTTCTGTATTTTTACGAGAGATTATAGGAGAGGAAGATCATATTTTCTTATGTAAAATAACGTTAAAGAATTAATTTCCCTCCTAATGTTTGATTTGTTCTTCTTGGCCAATCAGAATCACAAATCTTTATCATGACGGTAATATCTCCGAAGGATGCCCATGCCCATGTCATCTTTTTTAGCATCATCACTCCCTTTACTCTGTTTTTGGATATTCAAAACAGGGGTCCAAAAAAGTGATTGAGCAGTATTGATCCATCCAAGGTTTTTTTCTCCAAACAAATGAAATTGCTGTGTTGACTTCTTGGAAGTTTGTTTCTCTCCTTCAGATTGAAGCAGAAAGAATTCATATAATTGTCTAATAAAATGGAAAGAAAGCCAGGGGGTGGGGAAGTAACCACGGCGTTTTACGATGATTGTATCCGATCTGAAGTTTTATACTTGATGATGACAATAGTTAGTTTAGAGGGCAGTGCTTGCTATTTGATATATGTAAATTTCTCAATGAGAATATTGACTTATTTTTTCTTTAACAATCTATAATAACTAATTGACGTTACATTGTAGATAAGATTTTTCAGTTACTAAAAACTTTAAAAAAAATAAATAATAACAGAAAATATTTGTGTCCATCAACAATAAAATTGGATCTTTGTGTCTCTTTGCCTATTTTTTTTATGTAGACTCGTATGCATTTTTTCCAGTTATCTATTATTTGTGTATTATACTTAAAAAATAAAAATATTGATAAATGAGAATAAATTGTTGTTGCAATTTGAATTGGCAATTTTAAAAATCTTATGAGGAATAAATTACATTAATATTCACGCAATTTATTATTTTCCTTCCAATATTTGTTCAATTTGTAAAATATGAAATATGTAGGTTAGTTGTGAAATCTTAAAAGGGAAGAAATAGTGATGTATTAGGAGGGGTCACCAATATGTAAATATGACCAATCATTTGCATAATAATCATTATATAGTGATTTTTCTTATGAGAAAAAATCCATTTGTTAATTAAAGTAGTCAAATATTAGGAGTTATCATCAATGTTGATTGATTATATATTTTAAGTACAGGGAATCAAATTCTATTTTAATGTCAAGGTCAACTGTTTTCAAATTTAGTAAATACCCACAATCAATTAATTATTGACCAAAAAACCATAACCAAATATTATTTGTGATAAATAAGTTTAATTTAATCTTTCAATAATAACTAAATTTTTGAATTTTTCTTTTTCTAATTTTGAAATCAAATTGAATATCCAATTATGATTTATTAGACATCTTATTATAAAGATATACAAAATACTTTCAAATTAAGTATAACTATATTTTTGTATTATTGAAAGCAAAAAAAAAAATCAATGAATGAAATCATGATGATACTTAAAATATGATGAATTACGGTAAAATGCTTTCAGCAAAAAAAAAAAAACAAAGGAAAAATCCATTGTGACTCATGAATGTTAAAACCTTATAACTAAATTTTAATAGTGGCCATTATACATTTTTTAATTAATGAATAATATTCAATTTAGTTTCTTTTTTTTGCCAACATTTAGTCAATTATTATTAAAATTTTCAATCACTACTTATTAAATAATGAACAATGAGAATTTATTATTAAATTTAAAAATAATTTTGAATTGAAATGGCCAAATTACAGCATTATTATAGTGTATAGATATGAGTACAAGTAGCAAGTACAGCAAATTTAAAAAATTTAGGATACGAGTGATACACATATAAAATTTATGTATGTATGTAAGAAATTAATGTACCAAAGTTAAAAAAATGAAAATTTTGAGTTTTAAATAGAGATATTAAAAATAATATAAAGATATCTAAAATAAGAAATTAAAAATTAATTTTTTCTATAAAATTTTTAGATAGTGACAAAAAAATTAGTCATTTTAGAATTTTTGAACAAAAAAACTAAAAATACATATATGATATATATTGTGAAGATATGATATATTTTATTTGATATATATGAAATACGGATACGTTTTCTATTTATGCACTATAGCAGGGTGTGGTAATTGAAAATGATCTCCCTCTCTCCTTTTAATCAGTAATTGAAAAAGGCCTTTGTTTACTAGGCAATTGAAAAGAAAAAAAACAAATGGTTAGCCAAGAAAAAGGAAAATAATAATCAAATTCTAATTCTATTCTATTTATTTATTGTAGCAAATTGGATTTAATTCCTACGTTTAATTGTGTATTTAATTAAAAAGATATTTCATTAAAATATTAGTGCAAATTAACTTAATATTTTTTTTTACTGTTGCACCATTCTCATAATGACTCATTTACGCTCTTTCTACGTTCATGAATCCCAAAAACCCAAAACGCTACCCTCAAACTTTTTTCTTCTATTTACCTGCACCATTCTCATTTTCCCACATTTTAACTGTCTCCAAATATCTAATCTCTTGCTGTCTCTTTTGATGACCTTACATCCGCAACACTAAACTTTCCATGCTTTATTCCTCACTTTTGTCACTTTTAACCTGAACGTTTTCCCTCATCCCAATTCATCCATCATGCTTTAAGGCTTGGTCCTTTAATCCTCACTCTGAGAACCCCAATGGTGCCTCATTCATGGAGACCAAGCACAAGGACAACATGCTTGACAATGATAGTGACTATGATGATCTCTTCATTATTAGAGAGGCCAAGCTTCAACAACAATTTCCTTGATTATGACTCATATGAGAAGATTAGGAGCCACTGTTTGAATTACACCAAGTCAATTGGTCTCAAACTCTCCGAACTATTGCTACAATTCATCGAGCAGTGCATCGCATGTGGACAACTTGGAAGACGCCGATGACTTCTTGCTAATAGACCTATTCTCTCTAAACAAGATGTCATTGGAAAGGGATTTTGGAGCGGATCAAGAATATAATTTTTTATCGGCAAAAAATGCCATAAATTATTTATTTTAAAAATCTTTATTAACACATTTCACACGTAAATAAGTAAAATGAAAGATAAGTTAAATAAAAACAGGCGAGACATTTATTGATTGGGAAACAGCATAAAAAAGATATAATAAATTGCACTTAAGTTTTTATTCTTTTTTATTTGTGATAAATTCGTGTATTGCACGGGGTGATACTAGTTATTAAATATAGAAGAGTATTAAAAAATAAGAGCTATCTCCAAAATAAGTAGACATATATAATTAAATTTTGCATTCCAGCCTTTATTATATGGAAAATATGAAATTGACATACAAACACGAGTCTATGCAATCACAATATATGTGGCAGACTAGCTAAATGCAGAATTTGGCACTAGGAGCCATTTGTTTCAGCTTTTTTATATAAAAATTATTTTTTTCATATAAAAAAATACTTTTAAAATTTTTTAGGGTATTTATTTAAATTTTTAAGAAAAATCAAAATTTGAAAAAAATAGTTTTTTATTTATTTTGAGAAGTTATTGTAGGTGACTTCTAAAAAAAATCAATTGGAGTAGATGAGAGAGGAAAAGATATAAAAAATCAAGTGCAGTAAAATAATTTTAAAAATTATAAAAATAATAATATTGACCTCATGAAAATATTATAATATAAATTTATATTTTTTTATTTACTAAATAATTTAAAAAGTACTTTTCTTTATTCCAACCAAACATATAACAATTTTTACTGTTTTAAAAATCTATAAATAATTAATTACTTTATAAATAATTTAAAAATTACTTTTTTGATAAGTATAAACAAACTGGTCTTAGAGCATAATCGCAAGCAACATTTTTTATTCTAAACTAAAATCTCTTAAAATTTACAACTTAATTTTTAATATTATTTTTCTTTTGCTTTGACACTAGTATAATTTTTATTAGGGATACTAATATAAATATATAATGATTGACCCAACACAAATTTATTCTATTATATACTATAAATAAAATAGATATCTAAATTAACACAATATCATAATCCCATATCATTAGACTCACTATGTTTAAATATTGACGTGAATGTCACTAGAAGTAGGAACATGTTATATCCCTTTTGCCTAGCACTTGACCTATTTAGGGTCTTAGTTATTTAAAAAATAGACTAAGGAAAGATTTTTTGAAAGGTCTATTCATGTAAACAGGTGTAATCTGTTTACTTCAGGTCTGATAGACGAGATATGTTTTCATATATTAATATATTTAATATAATAATAATAATATATAATTTATAATATAATAACATATAATATAATTTTGAGTTAGTTTTATTTTTTATTAATTAATAAAATATAATATTATAACCAAAACTAATTGTTATCGCCCCCTCATCTAAGGGTTTGCCTGGTTGGAGGGAAATGGGGAAAAGGAAAAGGAAGGGGAGAGAAAATATTATTAAAATTTTTCCTTCCCTTGTTTGGCAATCAGGAGGGGAGGGAAAATATTATTAAAATTTTTCCTCCCCTCCCCTTATATATTTTCCCCCCAAATTAGAATAATTTGGAGGGAAAATATATTATTGTATCCAAAATGACTAAAATACTTTTCATTTTTTCATTACTCGGCTACACAATATACTGGTCAGTCTTGTTCTTATATTAACTTAAATAAATTAAGGGTATAATAGTCAAATTATAATTATTTTCCCTCATTTTCCCTCTTAATCCAAATAAGGTAAAATTAAAATCCTTCCACTAAAATCCCTCATTTTTCTTCTAAACAAGCTAAAATTAAAATCTCTTTTTTTCCCTCCCCATCCTTTCTCTCAATTAAAATCTCTTCCTCCCCTCCCTCCCTTTCCCTCTTTTGAACGAAACAGACCAACTGGAACAGCCTGGAGAACCTAGCTTCGGTCCATCGCCTTGGCCTTCTTCTCCTATTCACCTTTGCCTCCGTCTCCGCATCGCCTCCGTCTCCGTATCGCTTCCGCCTCCACGTTGCCTCCACCTCCGCATCACCTCCGCCTCCGCGTCGCCTCCACCTCCGCGTCGCCTCCGCCTTCATCTCCAAGTCACGTGACTGGCTTTCACCTCCATTTCCCAGCTGCGAGTCTGTAACTGTGCGAGCTGCCTCCATTTATTGCCTCCCTCTCCCCATCGACATCTCTAGTAGCTGCGACTACAAGCTGCCTCTATTGCATCTCTCCGCCGTAGCTGCGACTCTAAGATTGCTGTACGTGTTCTCAACCCCTCCCTCGATCTGTTGCTTTGTTTCTATCCTTGTGTTTTATTTTCAGATTTGTTTGTAGTGTTGCTCTTGAGATCTCATCTCTTAACTGGTATATGTATTCTCAACCCCATAATTTCTCTTGCTTTGTTTGTGTTTTATTTCCAAACCCTCCCCTTCTTCGCATCTACTTACCCTGTTTAAACTTTCCTTCTGCGATGAGAAAATTTTTTCAAACCCTCGCCTTGTGAGTCACGATGCAAGATTTGAAAAATTCCTTCCTGGGCCCCTTGGAAATACTCTGCTTTTATGCCAATTTACATATATATATATATATATTTATGTGAAGCATTATATAGTATTGGATGCTTTTGTGAATGTCAGATTCAAAAAAGGAACCTTGGCTTTCCCTAGACGTAATTGACATATTTTATTGATTAACAGGGATGAGTTGTTTTTGTAGGAGATATCAATTATTATATCTTCAAATTTTGGTTAAACGTAAAAGTCTATTAGAAAAGCATTGCCCAAAACCTAGGAAGAATTTTGGTTGCATAATACTTATTCCTAAATTATAAGCTCAGGTATGGGCATATGAGTGCTCCACACACTTTCACTAATTGAAGGATCCTTATATGAAACCACACTAACAAGCTTTGTATTTTTCACTTACTCAATCTTGACAAAATAATCTTTTGTCATCATTTATATCATTGAGTCTTTAGTATGGGCACTTGCACCATTTTTTCTTAATAATTTTCCACTAATGTGCTTCTAGTGCCTTATATGCTTTTCTTTATATATTAATTAATGTTTCTTTTTGTCCAGAACATGCTCAATTCAAGTTTGAAACTATGCATCCTATTTATTAGTGCATTGCTAGTTGGGTCTAAAATGCAGTATTTCTTTATGTGTAGATAATATCATTGAGGCTGAGGCCTTGTTCTTGTCTCACTTCCTGGGAGATATTCATCATGTAAGTTTTACTAGTGACAAAGGAGGAAACAATATAGTGCTATGCTGGTTCTGGCACAAATCCATTCTTTACCATGTAAGTTTTATCTTTATCATCAGCCTTCTCCCCAAAATAGAGGAACAATCAAAGAAGGAAATGTCAAAATCATTCGTGTAGTTTGATATGCCAAAATGATAAATATTGAGGGAAGAACCCAATTGAGTATATATATGTTGTGCCGTCCTATACATAAGCAAACTTTAATTTCTTGGAATCTCATGTTTGTTTGGGTTTCCATTAGTCCTTGTTAAAGTTGTTTGTAAATAATATTATGATTTGAGATATTTTGCTTGTATAGAGTTATGTATTTTATTATTTTGTGGCATATGTTTGCAAAGCAAGGGGTGAATTTTTTATTCTATACCAAAGTCACATACATCCACAATATCAACTCTATATTAAAAGTACCAAATCCTCAATTATTTCCTTTTTTCTTGATGTAGGCTTTAAATAGGTTTCTGGCTTGGCCTATTTAAAACTTGGCAAACTAGTAGGCCTTTAAATAGGCTTTAAGCCGGGCCAAGCCTTTTGAAGGCCAATGCCTGAGTCTAAAAAAGAGCCTGGTATAGGTTAACAAGCCAGGCTAGAGTTTATTGGGGAAAACTGAGGTAGATACTTGTATTTTGCATCCGTAAGTTGGATATTTGAATTTTGCATCATTGAATTGAATTGAATGGGAAAAAATGGAATGTGTCTGCATCCATTGAAATGTGACAAAATTGTATTAATAAAATTGAACTGAATTATGTTTTTTACCTTTTTTTTTTTTTGAGCATTTCTTATGCAAGACTGCATTAGACAATATTGCCTTCAAATTTGACAAACTGGACCTAATATAATTGGCAAAATTGTAATGAAACTTGCAAAGAGACTCATTTCTATCTTACGTGTCCTACTGAAGCTGTTCTTGCCAATGGATCATCCATAAACTTGCAAAACGTCGTAGTTTTTTGCAGCAGATGAGTATTTGGATGTGGTTTAATGGTTTGACAAATAGATGGCCACAATTGACTTCAGATAAACGGTTTAGATGCAATTTTAAAGGCTTGGTGACATGGTGCATTGTTAGCTCTCAGATTAATTGAACGGATGTGCAGGGATGCGTAGAGAAATGCCGGGTCAGGAATCTGGAGCCCCCTATGACGAGCTCACCAGGGACGGCTGCACAATTTGATCCACTCAACCTTACCTCAACTTAGCCACCATCACTTGTTAAAAGACAAGGTGTTTAAAGTAGCTGAAGGGGAAAATACTTGTCAAGGGAGGTGCCACTTAGCTGGACTTTTGATTAATTCTGTATAACAGGGCATTATTGCAGTATTTTTTTTTTCTGGAGCAATCCTGGACCTACCCAATTCAACTGCAAGATTTATACTAATCCGATCAAGTCAGGTAGAAGGGCAGCAAAGCTCCACTAGGTATTTAACAGCAAGACGGCGGTAAGGCTTCTGGGCTTTTTCCTTAGAGGGAAAGAGGGCAGTGATGGTTTTGAGAAATTTGGGACAATTTGGGGTCTCAGCCAAGGAAGTACGGGATCTAGCAGTCTCGTTTGCTAAATTCTGCTGTTTTCTTCATGTCACTGACAACTATCTTGTGGACCCTACTATTGTAAGCTTTCTGTCTCTGTCTTTCTCTCTCGTTCTCACTTTGTTTTGATTCTATTTCATACTAAAGAGCAACAGAGGAGCTGATCTGATTTTGCAGGTCTCTGGTCCTAGCATGCTTCCGGTAGCCGGTCCAATGACTTCCATTGTATTGACCGAAAGGGTCTCCACCTGCTTCGATAAAGTTGAACGTGGTGATATTGTTGTTGTGCAGTCACCTCAGAACCCTCGAAAGTTCATAACTAAGCGCTTGCTTGGATTGGAGGGTGATAGTGTCACATTTCTTGTCGATCCCAAGAACAGTGATAAATGCGAGACTGTTGTGGTACCATGAATTTCTCATAAACATTTTTCAATTTGAGTTTCTTTTTTTGGGTGAATGTGTTTAGATTCAAAAGGATTAATCTAACTGGTTTTTGGAATGTGCATAGTTTTAGCTTGATTATTTTAAGCGTGGTTTTCTTATTTTGATAGTGTTGAACTTTCGGGCTAGTGGTATTTGACATTTGTTGATTTGTTTCATCCTGAGTGGATTATAGAGATTCTGTTTGCTGAGTGTTTGTCTCTCCCGCTTAGGTTCCCAAGGGACACGTTTGGGTACAGGGAGATAACATATACGCTTCCACTGATTCAAGACAATTTGGTCCTGTTCCTTATGGTCTTCTTCATGGCAAAGTCTTCTGGAGGGTAAGTTCTAATCTGCCACCACTTTCTTTGCCTTCCCTCGCTTTTTCTCTGCTGTTTTTCATCTCTGAACTTCTGTTGACTTTGTCCCAGCTATGGCCACCTCAAGGTTTTGGACCCTTGGGCAAGAAGTGATTGAAGATTCCAGTCTTGAAAAGCACAATTCCTGAGTAGTATTATTATCACTCTTTTTGTTCACTCCTGAAAGGTTTATTTTACAAGGTGCCATTTTACGTACTTGTAGTTATAAAGCTTGTGATTCCCATAAGATGAAATGCTGTGAGGTGAGACGTAGCTGAGTGGTTAATTAGCAGCATCAACTGTGGTTTGTTGACTTTTCATTAACTGTGCATCAGATTAAGAGCAGAATCACCCACAACAAATTATTTTCAGTAGTTGAGCATATTCCTATATATCTATGTTAGGGTTAGCCAATATAGATTGGTGGAAGAACTTTTAATGTCCTATTAAATTGTTGTCTCAATGAAGAACGTCATTGGAAATGAGGAGGTCTGGGCACAACCAGCATTTTATCAATCTTAGTTTGAAATGTTTTATGCATCAGTTTTACTTTTATGTTTCTTTCTCATTCAAAGAAATCAACTATGCCTAGAGGCTATGATGAATGGTCAGTGTGACAGAAACAGATGTAATAGTTTCTCCAACTTCTGAAATTTTGGGGTTTGAACCACAAGATTTTGAAACTGTGGTTGCCATGCATCCTGAATTTTAAGCTATAGTTTTTGTCAGTTTAGAATTGAGGTATGAAGCAAAATATCTTAGACAACCTATGTCTCATTACTAGCTTCAGAGACCAATAAATGTATTTTTTTCTTTTTATAATAAAGACTAATGAACACTTGTTATTGAACTGTCAAATTCCATAGACATGTGGGCCTCCTTCTAGCACCATGATCCTGATGTCCCACAAGATGCAGAGTCCACCATGGACATTCTCCAATATGAGAGAGATCTTTTTCATTCACAGAGCTTATGACAGCCCCATTGACTCCATTGCTTCATAAAGCTTCGACTCCGGATCGGATTTTCCTTGACTTTGCTGGCTGTCTCAAATAGCATCCAAGCTTGGGCTTTCCCACGCCTTGATCTGCACCTGTCCCTCTTGGAACACGGTTTTATTGGACCTAGTGACCCTAAAATAATGACGTTGGACTGAAAATTTAGGTGTAGCTGGTTAGTATCTGGAGGTAAGGAATTAATTTTTACCTTTTGTAGAGTTCTGTAAAGTGTAAACCACATGCTGAGGGAATTGAAGGAGCCAAGTCAAACAGAATGTCTGATAATTTGCATTGGTGAATTCGAAGGATATTTTGAGCATTACAAGTTGTACAATTAACTGGAATTGTGAGAGGTACAATGTAGTTAAGAAATGATGAATTTGAATTTGATGTGGATGAAAACGAGCAAGGGCTATTTGTTTTGTAAGAAAAAGAATTTTCACCAGAAATCACACATGATACATGCATTGTCTTAAGATCTAAACAAGTGTAGGTTGGAAAAATGAAGCAAAGAGTGTAGTGTTGTGTCGACCAAGATATTGGAGTTCAGTGACAAGGGGCTTCACTCTAATGTTTCTTCTAAAAGTAGGGGTTCGTTTGGCATATCTTGGCATACCATATATGGGTTGAATGTATAAACTATTATAATATATTATCAATTCATATTGTTTGGCGCACATATTGTATAAGCTTATATATTATACCTCTATTATAATCTAATCAGGGAGTGGATTTTAATTTATCACTTAGTTATATTCTTATTTTTTACTTGTGTGGATTTTAATGTATCACATTAATTATATTCTTATTTTTATACTTGATTCATTTTGGGATCGATTTTGAATGAATTAATGTCTTTTGTGTACCTTTACCCAACAACGAATTCAAGTATTGGAAGTTTGATTGTATGTCTTTAAAAAGTTATATAGTATATATATTTTTGTAATATAAAATGCAAGACCTTCCTAATTATGCTTTAAATTGCCGGATACATTTGCTGGAGGATTATATTGAACATACAACGATATGATGACACGACAGAGCAACATGCCTGGGGAAGAAGCAGAGTAGCAATAAATGAATGAAGAAATCAGATATGATATTTTTTATTGCAATAAAATCAATTTGCTTTAGTGAGGAAGACGATGATGACAAATATGATTCGTGATTCATCAGGAATCAATTTGCAATAAAATATTTACAAATATGGGAGTTAAGATGAACATTCATTATCATCATCATATAAATGAACTAGGTTTTGTATAAAATAAAAAAAATAAACGAAGTTTGTTATGATTCATGCATCATGATTGAGGAAACTAGGGGTTCTCTATATCATTATTAAGCAGGTCATCCGAATTTTAAAGCTTGTAGCTTCCTCAATCAGCTCCATGATGATACATAAAAGCATATTTTTTTCAACTTAAGAGATTTAGTTATCTATCAATTGTGCAAGATCTTATTAATAAAAAATAGGCATATTGATATCACGGTATTGCTTCTAGACAAATTAAAAATAAACCATTAAACAATCTCCTTGCTTATTACTGTGGCAGCAACAATGAATAAACCAACTGAAGAAAGATCACAAATAAGATATACAAATCTTCTACAAAATGAAAGTAGACTAGGATGGCAACAATGGAGAAGGCACAATTTATGTTAAATCAGCGTTTTTAAACATTATGTTTTTTTTAATAATTGATTGTCTTTTGATCATTAATTTTTTAATTATAATTAGGAAAAAACATATTTTCAGTCTATTAACTTCACATTAGGTTTCATTTTGATTCCTAACTTTATTTTATTTCTTTTTAATTCTTTAATTTTTAAAATACAATCAAAAGATTTCCTATCACTAATATTGTTAGCTATATTAACAAAAAATATTGATAAAGTATTCTCAAATACTGATAAAATACATTCTAATATTGACACAATTATCCAACTTATTTTTTATGAAAAAAATCTCAATATTAAAGTTTTGCTTAGAGCTTGGTTATTTATAATTATTTATTTTTAATTATTCAATTTAATTTAAAATATTTTAAAGCTAAGATTGATGAATATATAATGATATTAATGACTTAGCTTTGAAAATTGACATGTCAATATTGAATAATACTTTTTCAGCATTTTCTCTTAATATAATTAATGATGTTAATAGTAATATGAAAGCTTCTAATTGCATTTTAAAAATTAACCCTATGGTTGGCTTAGAGAAGAAATGGGAGGAAGAGAAAATGAAGAGAAGAGAAAAGTGAGAGGAAGAGATTTTCTCTCCTTATACTTGACTAAAGAAGAGAAAATAAGAAAGGAAAAAATGACTAATTTAACAAGGATAATAATACACTTACTATTTTAGGAAAATATTTGCATATGATAAAACTTATTATTATATTATTTATATAATTTTCATTATATAATAATGAATGGAATTAAAACATAATTTTAATTTATAATTATTTTGCCAATTTTATTTTTTTATTTTAGAAATTATAAAATAATTCTAAAATTTAAAATGTATAATATATTAATAATTACATTTCAAATGGCTAGTGCTGAATGAAAAGATGGGAGGAAGAAGAAGAAATGGGAAAATAAACAAAAATATGTACATAATTTTGGAATGAGAGTTTTTTTCCTCAAAATCTCTCCATTTTTTGGAGAGAATAATTGGGGGTAGGGGGGGCGCGGAATCTAAGAATATATTATTTTCTCCTCAATTCCCCCACTCCCCCACGACATTTCTCGCTATAGTGCATCTCCCCTCCTATTTTCTCTTTCTTTTTATTTTCTCCCTATTCAAGTGAGGGATAAAAGATTAAAAAGAAATAAAATAAAGCTATTGACTCTTTTTTAGATCTAAATCTAAAAACAAACAAACAAGTAATCAGACATGTTAGAGGCATATTGCCTCAAATGAATTTTATTATTGATTTCTAAATCATACATTGTAGATACTTAGGGTCATTTACCACAATTTCCCTCAATGTTTAAAAGAAAGTACAAAATGTCATAAACATGAGTAAAAAGATAAATAACCTAAATCTCAGTGTTGCGTGAGTCTCGGAATACTCGAGCTAAGAATCTCAAATGAGATTCTACAATCTAAGATAAACGGAGAAACTAGATCTCAGTGAGAAAAATAATGCTCTTGGGTGATGTGAATTGTTGAAGTGATTGGCTAGATAGGATGTCTGATGGCCGATTGGAAATTTGAGTGTGTCTAGATGTCAATGTTTGTGTGTCGAATATCTATTGTGGGTTGATATATATACTTTTCCCTAAGGCTGTCAAATCACTTCCTCCATTAGTTTGGTGCGCTCACTCACTTCCATGAAAATGGTCACATTCAGCAAGAAATGTAGGATTTGTGTATCGTGGGTTCTATCTCATACTTTGTGCCAATGCCAAGTGTATATCTAGATTAATAACATTGTCTCGAACTTGTGAATTAGGTTGGGCCTACGAAACACTCTTTTAATGTAAACAAAAGCTAATTTTAGTGGATGTATAAGATGATTCAGGAGTTCTAATTTTATTGAAAAAAAGTGTGTTAAGTGTATAAATTTGAGTAGCTAATTTTTTTCATTATATATATATATAAATTGTATATATATATATACATATTCTTCGCCATTCTATATTCTAGGAATAAATATTATAATTATAAAATATATAATTTTAGCATTTATTGAAATATTGTACATAATTATTACTTATAATCATATAAATTTATAATTATATATTATTAATAAATAAATAATTTAGAATTTCAATTATTGAATGGTGATGGGAAGGGAAAACGTGTGTGGGATGTCCATGTGTTGCGGGGAAAATGAGTTGGGGGAGGGGGTAAAAGGAAATCAATCTAGATGCTAATCCACTTCTCTCTATAAGGTTTTAAAAAATTAAGAAGTTGGGAGTCAATTTAGTATGAATTGACTTTTTTTCTTATTGATCCAAATCACATTTTATAAATTTGATTTTGAATGTTATATATTGATAAATATTTTTTGAAATATTTATTTTGTTACATTTTTTTATTTTTTATTATATCTTGATAAAAAAAATCGTCTGCACTACGGGCATACAACGTGGAGACAATTAATTGAATGAAATTTGGGTCCATCTTTCTTGTTGTATGAGAAGGCAACTTTGGACAAATCGGCAATGTGTGGATTGTTCCCACACTCCTCACAGTATGACACTACCTATTAATTTTGTCTCTGATGGTTTTACTTTTTAATTCATACACACCGTGATGAAATTGGGGTCTTCTTATTTTATACAACACATCAATAGTAGTCTTTTTTATTTTTTGTTGGCTTAATTAATTGAATGAAATACAAGTTAAATTTTTATATGGCATTAATAAATTTTTTTTTAAATTATCCATGGTAAAATTAAAAAATACCCACAAAATATAAGGAAAAAAATGACACTGAATAAAATATAAGGGAGGACTAAAGCAAATTCAATTTTCCATTGCCAATGGCAAAAGTATCAAAAAGACGCAAAAGTTTTCTTCATGCATTAATAAATAGTAGGAAAGAAATAAAGATCAGAACAGAAGTTCATTAGATGAGTTGTCCTTAGTACTCCAACACAATTTGCAGCAGTCCAACGCCATGTAGTAGTCCCGTGGTACTCCAACGCTCCTTAGTGTTCCATCAATGATCTCCTCATCAAAGAAAAAAACAAAAATTCTGAGACATCACAGCAATTACTTAAAAGGACGAATAAAGTTAAGGATCATGAAAAAACTCAAGTCCTTACCAAGAGTATCAATGAAGACCATTTCCCAAGTGTTGAATAACTTCTTGCAGTAACGAAGTATTACATTTGAGTTGGGTAGGAAGTTTACCTTCTCTTGCCATTATTGATTTCTTAATATGTGGAATTTTGAAGATGAGTGATCCTTTACCTTGAATAATCTCAACCATACATGACTGTAGTGTCAAGAAAATATTGTTTGACATTTTAGTGGAAAAGGTCTTAAAGGAAAGATTGACTTGCGTCTTTGGTGATTGAGGTTATAGGCTTTGTCACAAGGTGCTAGCTACTCTATTTATGATGTTCCTTCTTGTTGGCTATTTAGTCACAAGGGGAGACACCAATTTTTCCAGAGAATATTTCATTTTGTTGAGAATCAAACCTCGGACAAACCACAACAACTAGAAACATGACCTTTCCAATAAAGTTTTTTACTCTACAAGCACATATTGGCTCATCCACTTCTAGTAGCAAATAATACTTTTCTGTGTTTTCAGTCATGTTAAACCACTTTGCATCAATATGCACAATGTTATGCATACTTTTGAATGTAGGATCATGCGGTATGCTATCTGATTCTAGCATTGACAAACAAAAATTTACCTGAGTATCCTGCTTTTCTTCTTTCAATAAAAGCTTCAACGTATTAGTATAATGTCATAAACCACCTTCCATTTTCAATATATAGAGTGTTGTCACACATTTAAAACAGGTGCCAAAGATCGAAAACATGTCCGCTTTGATAATGGAACGTCTCAAATTTTAGAAGGACCCGCTATTACTCCCTTATGGCCACAATTGTTAGTTTTTTTTATGATAGACATCCCTATTTTGCTTTGTTTGTTGCCAAATTCATTGCACTACTCTTTTTGAAGTAGAAAACATACCAACCACAATTTCTATTGCCTGTTTGCTCTATCTCCCATCAATAGTGGAATGCTGCAACAATTGAGAGATAGCAATGCATTGTTAATTGCTTAAGAAATTGCGTGCCTCTTGTAGCTTCACTTTGTGCTATGTTATGGATTCCACCTGGTTAACGTGAAGAGAAGACGTAACTTTTCATCAAAGCAATATGGATTCCACCTAGCAAACATGCCTCATTCCTCCATGTGTATCTCTGTTTCAGATTCCACCTCTAGGGTCACATTCTGTGCTTCAATGTCAATATCTTCATACGAGAATTGTCTTCTTGATACGTGTTCTTTAATAAGTGCCCACTGTGGTCCTTGCTTAACAATCTATGTGATAACTTCTAGATTTTCATTATTTTAATCCTCGTATTTAGTGATTTTGATAATTAATTTCGGCTAATTTTAGATTTTTAGATGATATTAATAATTTTAGCTTTTTTTTAATTATGAGAATTTTGAATAGTTTTAAAAAATTAAGCTTTAATTTATTTTTTTTATCTTCCAAGTTATTCCAACGAATTTATTCTTTCTATTTTATGATATTTAATAATTTTCAAGGTGATTATGGGTTATTAGTACTTTAATTATGATTAAAGAAATGATTAAAAATTGACCAATATAGGGTAAACTTATCAAAGGGTTTTAGAAATTTCTTTTTAGTATTTTATTTTTTTATTTTTAATATTTTGGCACATAATTTTTCTCCAATTAAGCTTAAATTTTATTTCATAATTTAATTTTCTTGAGCTAAAATTTAATTTCTATTTATTTAATTGAGCACATAATCTGTTTAATGTAACATTTTCTTGCATGTCATGGTTCATGGAAGTTAAAATTTTGAAGGGATATTTTGGTTATCTGATAGGGGAATTTTGTGGAAAATTTATTTCCCAACTTTCTTATTTTTCCGCATTTTTAGCTGCTTATTTATATCTGGCTTTAATTTTAATGAGCTAATCTCATATTTCTTGCTCCATTTTCATGAAATCAAACGCGCCCCTTACTTTTTTTTCATGGTTTTTTCTACACAACCCTTCATTGTGGAAGAAGGAGACTCCGCCTCCATCTCTTGCTTTTTGTCTTTCCTTTTAATTTTCTTTCATTCTACTTTGTCTTCCTCCATTTTCTCTTCCAATTTTCCATCAATTTTCATTTTTGAATACTCCCTTCCTTTCCTACACCAATTTTGAGCTCCCTCCTCCCCTCTCTCTCCACTATCCTCCATTTTTTCCGGCACACCTCCACAACCAATTTTTTGGACCTTCCTTCTTCTTCCTTCTACCAACTTCTCTCCATCAATTTCAGCCTACAACATCCATCCCATCCCATTTCATCTCAAGACCGTGGTGTATTTTGAAGCATTTGGGTGAGCTTGTGACTATGACTATGGAGGAGTAGAACTTGGTGGTGACTTAGAGCAATTTGAAGGAGCTACAATGGACTTCAATTTGAGCTTGAGCTAATTATTCCTTTCTCTTTCACTCTTCTATTTCAATTTTTAAGTTAAATTAGGATAGGGTTCTTGAATATTTTGACTTTAAATTGATATTTAATTGATTAATTATCGATGGAAATTGATGGATTGTATTGCAACCAATTGGAATTGTGGATTTGAAGCTTGTATGGGTTGATATTTTGTTAATGTGAGACTATATTATTTATAGCCAAATCTGTACCTTGTCTCCTTTTACCTTATTTTTTAATTTAGTTGCTTAATTTAGCATTGTAGGTGTTAATTAGGTAACTTAATTCTTGATTGATGCATTGGGAATATTAAAATTGATGTTGGTTAATGGACTTTGAAAGTTTAGGTCTCATTATGGATTTTATTGTGCAAGTCAAGCATATTTGATCAATTTGCCTCATTATCTTGCATGTTAGATGTTTGATAAAATGTCTAGGTGTGTTGATATTTTAAGAATTTTGTCATGCATTCTATACTTGACGAAATAATGGTCTTAAATGGTTATGACAAATTAATTATGGTAATTGTCCAAGTTAAATACATTAATTGAGGCCAAATTGAATCTTCTCCAAGTTGTGATAGGTCATCACTCTCATACTATTATATTTCTCATATTCTTTTATCTCATTTTTGCATAATCAATTTTTTTAAGTGTTAGCTTTTAGTGTTAGTTAAAATTAATTAATGTTTGCTTTACTTTTCATTTACATTTTTAAGTCACAAACCCCCAACAAACTTGTAATTAGTTAGTTTGCATTTATGATAGAAGTGCTTGCATTGCATTTAGATTATACTTGGTATATAAATAGTTTCCTAACTCATCCAATTACATAATTGTGAATATCCATAATTTTTTCATTTTTACATTTGCATTATTGGTTGCATTTAATTTAGTATATATTTAAGCAATTTTGGGATTAAACTAGTACATATCATATTATCCATGCACTTACACTCTTATACACTTCGATATATGCATCTTTTCTCATATTAGTTCTGGTCTCTTAGTTAGTTTAGTTCTTATAGGTTTATTTTGCATTTTAATTATATTAACATAGTTTTAGTCTAGCTTTTGCATATTTAAAAAATAATAATTCACATACATACTTGCACAATTTTCTTACATTTTAATTTTTATTTAATTTGCATTTTACTTTCTTAATTGCTTAATTTCTCTTATAAGTAGAATTTAATCTAATTATTCCAATGTGAAACGACTGAGGTTTATACCCTATACTATATTATTTCTTTAAATCTAGTTTTAAATTGAAATTTCTTACGACAAGGTCTTTCACTCTGCATCCATGGTCCATCGAAGAACTTTAATTGAAGGATCTCTAATTCAGTCAAATGGAAGCAGAGAGCCTGGCTGAGTATTGTTTTCATCTATGCAACACCAATATGGGTATGTGTATCAGATACAATATAGTATAATACTGAAGATATGACAACTTGTAAAATTAGAGGATACGGGTGTGAGGATATTAATACATATATGATATTATTTATGTAATTATTTATATGTATAATTAACAAATCAAACTCATTAAAAGAAAAAAGAGTATTAAATATTCTAAAGATTATAATATACTCTCTTTGTTACGCTATGTAAGACACATTTTTTAGAAATTTATATTTCACAATATAAGGCATTTTATAGATTATGTAGTGTAATTAATTTTTTTCTTCCAAAATTGTCCCTGACAAAGTACTCAGAACTTGGTTGTCAGAAAAAATAATTAATGCATGAGAGTATTAAGTAATGATAAATGAGGATAATTTAGGAAATGATAGAAAATTTTTCAGTTATTAATTATCACCCTTAGTTTATGTACGGTAGTTAAAAATGTCTTATAAATTGAAATAAAGGGAGTAAATATTAAAATAAACCATAAATATTTATAACAACTTAAAATGGTTCTATTTTACTATAAAAAGTTTGAAGTGATACGATGGGTACCGATGAATACATATACATAAGTATAGTATGTGTGTCATGTATCAGATACAGGTGCATCTATTTTTTTTAAGTATCGATGCTTTATAGGATTTCATGACTTATTTCTAAGTTCTGTTGCATATTCAAGTCAATATTCAATGGCATTGCTCTATGTATTGAAGGCAAGAGTAGACCAATGTGGCGATGGTGAAATTGGAGAAGTTGATGAATAAGGAGGGGAACAAATTATCAGTGTTAAAATTAGAGTCCCTTCATGTATCTTCTTAACTCACATTTCAATGATTACTCGCTATTAATCTTTGATAACAAAAGGAGGGAAACAAATTAAGAGTGAGATTAAGTCGGTTTAAGCCAAATTTCATTCCCGCTTGTTATATTTGGATGCAGTATATGGAAACCAAAGGCTGCTTATCAGAAAGAAATAATTAATACTAAGTAGTTTAATTCATGGGTTAACCATATTAAATGAGGATAACTTAAAAAATAATGAAATTTTTTCAGTTATTAACTATCACCCTTGGTATTTGTGTGTTTTTTTTTTGTTAAAATAAGAAATAAAACAACAATAAAGGGGAACTAGGTTCCCAACCAATCCTCGTTAATAATCAACTTTACCTCATTCAGAGCAATCTCAAGGATGCATAAATCCGTAGGCATGTGAGAGCCTAATCTAGCAAGGTAATCTGCAGCCTTGTTAGACGCACGGTCAATACGAGAGAATAAAACTTCCTAATTTCTATCGTGGAGATTCCTAATTTCCTTAACAAGGTCTCGTGATTTTTCAATGGGCATGGTTTCACCATTCAGGGCGTCAATCAAGACTTCAGCATCAAATTGCACTTCCACCTTTATGTATCCTTGATCCTAAGCCAAATGAAGTCCACAATAATAGCAAGGCTTTCGGTTTCAAAAGCAGTGATAGAGCTAAGAGATTTGTAGAAGCTAACCTTTATGGTAGTTAAAGGTATTTTACAAATCAAAACATAGGGAATATTAATTATTATATAAAAATTAAACATATTATTATATTTTTATTCATTATTAATTATAAAAATTTTATTAATTGATTATTATAGTTTCTATAGAATTAAAATTAAAATAATTGTATATAAAATTACTTTTGGTGATAATTTTTAGGTAAAATTAAACTATTAGTCCTTATAGTTTACACCATGTTTTAAATTGATCCCTATACATTAAAAATCTTTAAACACATCCCTAAATTTTGCAAAATTTACAAGGTTGATCTCTACAATTCAAGTCTTTAGAAACCTACTCCCTATGTTGTTGACATGGGGTGATGGAACTAATAGAAAAGCTGACTTGGAGGATGGAAATGCAATTTCTTAGGTTGACAATGGAGAATTAGACATTTGTAGAAGCCAGGTCATTATTATCCACCGTAAGTCTTCCATGACTACCAAAGAAAATGTTTAAGCTTCAGAGATTGAATCACTTGCAACTCAAATTTCATCGTTTAGGGCCATACCTCTCAATTTTCAAAATTTATGTCATAATGGGAAGGAGGGGAGGATTTGGGAATAACAAAGTGCTTGTAGTACATGGCTCCGGCCAAGAGAAATAGAGGCAGAGAGTAGGCTTCGATGATTGAAGCTATTGAAGGAGTCGCCTGAGGAAATGGTGCCAGAACTTAGCCATTGTATGATGGGGCAAATCATAGTAAGCAAAGAGACAAGGGCGGAAGAATTATAGTGGAAATGAACCAATTTTGGCTAGAACAAAGATGCTCAATATTTGAAACATTTTGGTCCAACCCCATGCTAATGTGGTGTCCACATGTAATTTCCTCCTAACCATTGTAACACATGCATTTCCATCCTCCAAGTTAGCTTTTCTGGTAATACTATCAAGCCATCTTAGCAATGTATGGAGTGGATTGCTAACATCTTGAACTATGGGGATTAGTCTTACAACCCTTTCAAACTACATGGACACATTTAAAAATTTTTTAAGTATAAAGATCAATTTAAAAAATGATGTAAACTATAAGGACTAATAGTTTAATTTTTCCTATTTTTTATAAAAAAAATGAAATTGATTAAAATAAAATATATCTTATTTAAGAAATATCAAATTATTAAAATAATTATTTCTTTTTTATATGGTGCATTTGTCAAACTATTTTTTATATATAGATTTTATTTTTAGCAATGATAAAAAATTATTTTTATTTATCAAACTATTTTTTATAATAGATAAAAAATTATTTTTATTATACATAAGCCAATGATTCTATTGCTTCAGCTAAATGATGCAAACAATATGCACAGTGGAGAGGTGCTGAGTCCGAAAAAATAGATCTGAGGGGGAAAAATTGTTTTCACCATCTTCTTTCTTGATTATTTTTCGTGATCCTGTCTTCTCACATCCTCTACATTAGATGCCTTACTCTCCTTTTTTCTTCATCTCTTCACACCCCATCACACTTTTGCCGTTGTCGGTGATATATGAGGACCAATCAACCACTAGAGATAGTCACAAAAGGTATGAACTTTGATGCAAAAGATCACTGAAGATGAGTAAATTAACATGAAAGGTATGGATTTTTGCAATTTCAATCTCTACTTGAGAAGAGAAAGATGAAAACACTTTGTGGCCGTAGATGGTTTGTTTCCAAGGAATTTCCAAAAATATGTTTAACACAATAATATTTGAAGAGAATGTTAAAATTACAAAGGATATTTGTGGAAATCATATATTAATAATTCACTGAATCTGGAAAAACCCTTATATTAAGGATTATAAAAAAAATCTTATATTAAGAACTAGTATTTTCTGTCCATATAGCATATTAGTTTCCTGTTTTAGTACGTTGCATCACTTTGGTACGCACTTTTTTGCCCGTTTGGTTCACTTACAGACCCCCTTATGTGAAGTAATCAGCTTCACATCACCTAATTTGTCGTGTTTGGTTAGACATTTTTGCATGTGATCCTAATTATTTAAGTGAAGTTGATAACCTAAATTAATGTGATGAGTATCACATCCATTTTGTTGAGTGAAGGCCATCACACTAGTGTGAAGAAGATGCAAAAAACAATATTACCCTTATTTCCCACTTCTTCCCCCACCTCAGCCTTCTCTCTTGTTAGACTCCCACTTCTTCCCCCACCTCAATCTTCTCCCTCATCAGACCCTCACCGCCATCCATTATCAACGTTTGTTCTCTATTGCCATTCATCCATCTTTCCGCCATCACACTGCTGTTCATCCACTGTAAGACCTTCATCTTCTAGATCAATAATTACATTCATCTTCCAACTCACCATTCATCATCACTGTTCAAATAGTCGGTGTCATGGCTTCCATCATCGCCATTTTTCACCCACACATCATTAAACTCAAATCTGGGTTTATTCAAATTTGATTTTTCTTTTGCGTTTACTGCTTGCTGCTATTGAGAGGAGAGATTGAGGTGGTTGGAGGGAGGAGAGGCTGTCGGTGATGAGGACACAGTGGTGGTGGCTGGCAGAGGGTGTTGTGGAGGAGGGAAGAAGAGAAGAATGAAGGAGGGGAATTTTTTTCAATCTAGGGGCATTTAAGTCTTTTCCTAATTACGTATATTTAGTTGCTGTGAAGCACGAAATTTGAGACGGACACATGTATTAGACTCGTATCTGATATGGATATACATACTGTACGGCTATACACGCACCCTCACCGCATTATTTTTTTGGATATGTGAAAAAATGCACCAAATATAGCTTGAACTGAATCGGATATAGTATGGAGCATGCAAAAATAGAAATTTGCCAAACTACCTCGTTTTAACCAAGTTTTTCACTAACCCAAAAACTTATATACACGATCCTTGTGAAAGATGCTCATACCTCTGTTGCCTTTTGCCTTTCATCATTCTAGTTCCTGTCGATGTTTGCCATTCTTGTTGCCGTTCATCGTTCTGTTCTTGTTTGCGATTCCATTTGTGAGTTTTCTTTTCCATTTCGTTCTTTGCATTCTGGTTTAGTGAATGGCAATATCAAAGGGGTTGAGTCTTTTTTGTGTTGAAGTGGTTGGGTCTCTGTACCATTTTGCCTCTTTTTTCAATATTGTGTGGAAAGGATAATTAGACATGCTGTAGAACTTTTGGGTTCCAGCTGGCATATTAAGTCAAAGTTGCAGTCTTTTTGACATATTAATACAAATACCAAAAAAGAAGACTAAACTTTGACTACACACATCTTTAGTTACGAGTTAGTTGGTTAAATAGCATAGGGACCACTTTTTTTTTTTTTAAAAGGAAAGCAAGATATAGGCTTGGCTTTTAAACATTGGATACACAAAAAAGTTTAAGTTATATAGACATATAGACATGCAATATTTTAGATATTGGCAATTGACACATAGATTTCAAGTGAAATATGTTTAGATTTTTATGTATTAATGGGAGATTGTTGGAAATATATGCTAATGAGTCATGAGTTTATGGCTAGTGTAATTTCTTTTTGGCTAATTTGATTAGAGGAATTAATCATATAAAATATAATTCAAAAAAATTAATGTGATTTCTTGATTATTGCAGGAAAATTTATAGAATTTTTAATTATAGTTTTTGCATATGGCCTCTAGAAGCAGTTCAACTAGTTCTATTAGTAATTCAAATTCTGCTAGATATTGTTCTACTAATGAGCTTCAAAAGAATGGGACTCCACTATGGGCTTATGTCACTCTAGTAACTAGAAAAAAAGAGGGGAAAGCAAACTAAATATTGGAAGTGTAATTATTGTAACCGTGAATTTAATGGGTCATATTCTAAAGTTAAATGACATTTATTAAGAGTATCTGGTAAGGGAATTGTTATGTGCCCGAAAGTTGATATTAATTGTTTAGTTGAAATGAAAAAATTGCAAGAGGAGGCTAATAATAAATTAAAACCAAAACAAGTGTCGTTACCAACCCCAACTGAAAGCTTGTCTGCTTTAAATCAAAGTAATGCAATTCATGTTGAAAGTGATTATAATTAGGGAAAGAGGAGGGCAATGGGCACATTAGAAAGAGCCTTCAACCAAGGAGCTAGAGAAAATTTACATGTTGAAATAGCTAGAATGTTTTATTCAGGTGGTTTATCTTTTGATTTGGCACGTAATCCATACTTTTTTAGCGCATTTCAATATGCCGCAAACAATATGATTTCTGGATATGAACCTCCTGGTTACAATTTATTAAGGGGTCCTTTATTGCAAAAAGAAATGGCCAATGTTGAAAGGTTACTCAAACCAATAAAGGGGACTTAGAGTGAGAAGGGGGTAAGTATAGTTGCAGATGGCTGGACAGATGTACAATGAAGACCATTAATTAATTTTATGCCTGTAATAGATGGGAGTCCTATTTTTTTGAAGGCAATTGATGGATCTAAAGAATATAAGACAAATTTTATATAGCCAACTTGATGTGTCAAGTAATTGAAGAAGTGAAGCCTCAAAATGTGATCTAAATAATTACTAATAATGTACCTGTTTGTAAAGCTACATGTAAACTTATTGAGATTGAATATCCTCACATTTTTTGGACATTATGTATTATGTATACACTCAATCTTGCCTTGAAGAATATATGTGCTATTAAAAACACAGAGGCAAATGAAATTGCATATGAAAAATGCCATTAGATTACTCAAGTTAGGGATGATGTAATGTTTATTAGGAATTTTATCATGAATCATTCCATGAGGCTAGCTATTTTTATTGAATTTGTATCATTGAAATTACTTGCCATTGCTAAAACTAGATTTGCCTCAACTATTGTCATGCTTAGGAGGCTTAAACTTATCAAAACTTCTCTTCAAACAATGGTCGTTAGCGAAGTATGAAATATTTATAAAGAAGATGATGTTGGAAAGGCATCCACAATTAGAGAGTTAATCTTTGATGACTTTTAGTGGGACAAAATTGACTATGTCCTCTCTTTCACAAAGCCTATTTATGACATGTTTAGATTTTCTAACATAGATAAGTCTACACTTCATTTGATCTATGAGATGTGAGACTTAATAATAGCAAAAGTGAAGGCATCAATTTACAGGCATGAAAATAAGTTGTTTTCTAAGTATTCAAGGTTTTATGAAGTTATTTATGGAATAATTGTTAATCGTTGGATGAAGAGTTGCACACTCCTTCATTGTCTTGCTTACTCATTGAATCCTAGGTATGATACAATATATGTTATTCATTTTCTTTTCAAATTTAAATTTATGATAAGGAAATCTCATTACAATTCTTTTCATGTTATATAGGTATTATACACATCCATAGATCAATGGTGCATCAAATAGTGTTCCTCCACATAAAGATATTGAAATATCAACTGAGAGAACAAAATGCTTAAACATGTACTTTAGTGATCCGGCAGATAGAAAGTTAGTCCTTCAAGAATTCTCAAAGTTTTGTGGCTGTTCAAATGAGTATGCATTATTTGATTCTTTACAAGATAGGTGGAATTTAGAGCCTAAAGAATGGTGGATAAACTATGGCTCATGCACTCCTATTCTTCAAGGAATTGTATTGAAGCTTCTTAGTCAACCGAGCTCATCATCTTCTTGTGAAAGAAATTGGAGCACTTATTCTTTTATTCACTCAATGAAGAGGGACAAGATGTATCTAAAAAGAGCTGAATACCTAATTTATGTTTATACAAATCTACGCTTTTTATCAAAAAAGAATGAAAAGTATTCTAGTGGACAAACTAGAATGTGGGGTGTTAATGTGGATAATTGGGAGCCATTTGATGGAACTGAGGGTCTTGAAATTGCAAATTTATTTCTAGATGAACTAGTTATAGAACAAGAACTCATAGGAAGTTCTAATAATGTTGAAAGAAATGAGGATTAAATTGCATTGAAAATTCTAGCATTTGTTTGTTTATTTTTTTTATGATTTTATTTATAAATTATAGATATTTTATTCATAATCAATATAATGTTTTGTCATTTATAGTATAGTTTTATAATATTTAATACTCTTTTTTATTTTAATTGATATAATTTATTGATAATACATATATATTGCCATACTCATATTCTGAAATTTGAGAAATTGTCGTATCTCACGTATCGTATCGTATCCGACATTCGTACCCGTATCGGTGCTTCATAGTTTAGTTGAGTATAAAAAATAAATTTATTTTCCATCCCTTGATATCATATCAAACAAACTCATAAATTAAATATAAAAAATAAATTTATTTTTCCATCCTCTAATATCATACCAAATAAATTCATATGTAATTATTACCTCTTCACCTCCCTTCTCACCTTTCCTATTATATTACTTAACAATTGAATCAAATGGGCATATAATGTTTCTCACCTTTAGTGGATTTTTGGAGTTATGTAATTTAAATTTGGATATTTTATCTTAAAATTGATTTTGACAAAATGAAATTTATTTGGAAGATATTAATAAAAATATTTTTAGATTTATATGAAAAAATGTCTTATTAAAAAAAGTAAAACTCCATTAATTTTTAAGTTTAGAAAAAATTAATCTTTAGCTAGTAAAACTTCAATGATTTTTACATTTTAAAAAAATTAATTTTTGGTTGGTGATTGAGATAACTAAAAAATTTAATTTTTATGTTTTAATTAATTTTTTTAAAAATTCTATCATATTAAAATAAATTAAAATACATTTTTATTTAAAAGTGTACATCTGTTTTCAATTAAATTAAAATTTATTTAAATAGTCAAAAATATGAAAAATACTCTTTAATAGCTCAAATCTTCTGTTATGGACGAAATGGATCACGAGACTTTTGTAAGATTTGCTTTAATTTAAAAAATCATATTTGCTCTTTCTTAATTTTTATTTTCTCATTAAAATATAATATAGGATATAGGTAAAATAATCTCCAAAACGATCCCTGTTCCTCGCCTTCGCTCTCTAAGCGCTTCCCTCCACTACTAGAGAGGAACGAACCGTCGACTCCACACTGTTCAAGAACGGCCTCCTTCAGCTCGAGAATTACCTGTTTTCAGAAGGGTTTCTTTCACCCTTTTTTTCGGCCATTAGGGTTTCTTACACCTCTGTCTACCTTGAAATAAGCCACGAAATACTATGCATCTTGTGCTTTCTTACCCCGAAATGCAGTGTGGGGATTTAGTGCTCATTTACTTTTCAGTTATTTAAAATTTAAATTTTGATAGAATTAATTTTATAATATAATTATAATAAAAATTAATTTTACACTAACATATTTTTAATTAAATAATTTATTTAAAAATTAATTGTAATAAAAATAATTATATTTAAATAATTTTAATTAAAAACACTCCTAATTATGTAATTATTAAAAAAAATATAAAATTTAAAATAATTTTTTGTTTTTAAAAATTTATTAATTATTTTTAATTAAAATTTTAATTTATCAACAAATTAAAATATTTAAACATGAATATTTTTAAATTGAACAATAACAGGGAATAATAATAATTCACAGCTATAATGATTTACAAAATAAAATATTTTCTTTATATATGCTAAAAACAATAAAAAAAAAAGTAAAAGAAAACATGGTGAATGGACTGTGGGATGTGAAGATTACTCAGCAAATAATACTCATCGCTACCGCACGATTCTTCTTTGCGTTTCTCTCCAAATTTACTCATCGGCGATCATATCTCCAGTTCACGCACATCACGTACAATAAGGATGAGACACCTATGAGGAGCTTCAATGGGTTGCAAGGTATGTATATTGTATTGGGATTGTTTGATGATTTTTAGAATAGGGGGAATAAATTTGGGATTTTTTTTTTTCATCTGTGTTAATTTATCTGATCAACCAGTAGAGGTAGCAGCGCCGCCGTTCGAATTTGTTCCATCAATCTAAGTTTTCGTGGGTTGATGCTTGTCTATAGAATGTACTCTCGCTCCCTCTCAAGCGAATTTTCCCCATTATCGGCATGAAAAATGTCTTTGGCGGGAGAGGAACAGAGCAAAGGAGAACAGGGTAGGATTATCAAACCTGAAGCCAATCTAAGGTTATTCAGGGAATTATTCTTCCAACGGCCATTCAATTAATGCAAACCTGGTTGTGCCAACGGAGAAGCACCTAGCTACATACTTCTGCTTTAACTGGGTTTTGGGGGCAAAATGATTTTTCAACGCGAATCAATCCGGACAACCAAACACATTAGAAAATAGCAAAACTGAGTTTTGGGGCTAAACGTGGTTCTGAACGTAAAACCAAACAAGCCCTTAAACTTTAGAGGTAAACTGGGGTTCAAGTTATGGGGGCATATACAGATTAAAAGAATGATGGGTTCAGCTTTTGATAGCACAGCTGCTTTGCATTCTAGATTTTTGGCTTACCCATCTTGATTAACTCCTGCTGTCTTGAATAACCAGATTCAATGATTGTATCTTATTTATTAGCTTGTGGGTTTATTTTACTTTGGGGAAATAAAATTCTTAAACCCATGAATGCCTCTTCTGCTGCTTATTGGACACTTCTTTTCTAGTTTTCCAGCTTTAGCTGTTTCATTGGAGGGCTGTTGGGCTTTGTCAGATTCATTGGATCCTTGCAATGAGACAGTGTATTAGGCTGTTGTAGTCAGTTGCTGCTGCTTGTGTTTACCTGGCCGATGGATCCATTTGATGACATTTTTCCAGAAGCTCCTGTTTCACGTGGTAAGTGGTTCTTTTGAGGATACTAGGAAATTTTGTTTCTATTAGGTATTTTGATCACAATCTTTTGTAGCTAGGGTGGGTGGCAAGTTTATTCCAAAGGCCAAATCTAAACAGCTGCCTCGAAAGGAAATATCTACATCAGATCATGCAACCTCATGTAATGATGGAAAGAATGAGCATGTTGCATCATCATCCACCGGCTCAGACACAGTAGGAAATGTTGCAACAAAAAGTAGTAACCCAGTTGATTTAACACCCGATGTATCAGCTAAAGAATTTCTGAAATCCAGTCATAGTTCACCAATAGAAATCCCAATTTTGGATAATACTAATCCTGACCTGGAGAATTTTCAACAAATTAATGTGGGTGGATGTAATGCAGTTTTGGTGGATGCTCAGCATTCAACCATTGAAGCATCTGATGTCAATGACGTTTGGCATTCTGCTAATTTTCCAAAAGCAGCGAATGAGGTAAATGCTGTGTTTGATTGGTGTCTTGGTTCATTGTATTTGCTGTATTTGTAACTTATTTTTCCTTGAAATTTCTATTTTTTTTCAGGCAGACCCTCTTGGTTTTGATGTGGGTCTAGTAACAGACATTATTGCTGGGATCAATCTCCGTAATGGTAAGTTATGCTTTTGACATATATGTCTATTTGAATGAAACCCTATTCTGGTTGCTACCACTAGAGTTATTTTAAAAAACCATAGCTCCTGGCAAGTATAAAATCTTAGTCTTTATCAATCACATGATTGTTAAACTGGCATGTTTCTAGCAAACTTATGAGTGGGGCATTAAACTTGACTAGTAAATTGATATGTAGGAGTTTAAATACTTTAGCAAATACTAAATAGGCAATAAAATATTGAAGCCCTTGTTACTTTCATATCTACCCTATGGGTTATGGCGAGTACAGCCAGTTTAACCTCCCTAAGCTGGAGCAAATTTATTTAGAAATGTGATTGATCTGTCTACAGCTAGCTCAACCATTATTAAGACTGAAGAACCTTCTAAATACTGTGAAGGTGAAGGTCCATTTCTTGATGGCAACAAAAGTTTGGAACCTATTGATTCCTCGTTGCAAGTTGGTCCAGATGTGGAATCCCAAAGTACTTCAGATTGTAAGGTTGCAACATTGGAGAACATTCATTCAAATTCTAACTTCGAGAGAGCAGGAGAGGTAGAATTTTTATGTCCTTTTTCATATTGTTCTATTGCTTAACATGGTGTTATTTTTAACTCATAGAGGAACTTCTGTTTAGGTAGCGTCTGCTGAATTTGAGTTGGATCCTTTCAGAAACACTCTCCCTGATCCTGGTCTTAGGAATGGTCTGTAATTTTCCTGCTATAATCAGTCTGCAATAACTCTGTATTACTGAAAGAATAAATTATTTTTATTTGTTCTTATTGCAGCTCGTAAGTTTCAACCTAAGATTAAGCCTCGGCCTAGGTTAGGCACTGCAGCAGTTGCTTCTGCTTCATCTAATGGTATGATGGAAAAAATTTGTTGAGTTGCTTGCTTCTTGCAAAGATAAACTTAAACCAATTAAGTGATTGAACTTTACCAATGTCAGAGATCCTTAGGACAACCGATACATTTAATGATATTGATAATTCATGCTCAACTGTGCCTTTCGCCGATGACAAAAGAAGCTTGGGAGCAGTAATCCCTTCACAATCTGAGCCTCCTAATGCCATGCTTCCAGAGGTTTCTGTTCACAATGGACCTAGAGATTGGCCTCCTAGCTTTGGAAAGCCAGCTGGAGAGGTAAAGGAAGAATCAATATTGTTTTCCAGTGTTATTTATTTGATGTAGGACAAGGAAGGGAAGGGCTAGGGAGAAGATAGAAAAACTTGAGGAAGAGAGAGAATTCAAAATACTCAATATTATCCCATTCATCAACAAAGTCTACAATGAAAATAATTCTAGAACTATTTATAGACCCTAGTGTCATTATTGAAATAGAAATAACTTAAAGGAAAAGAAATCCTAACCAAAACTTGAAGTAAAAGAAATCATAAAATTGGAAACAAACCTAAGAGAACCTAATAAGAAATAAATTACTAGAATCTAAATAAATCTTTCCTCAAAGATAAGATAAAACCTAATTAAATATGAAGATAATCTAAATATTCTAATAATCCTAATTAAGATAAATCTTTAATTCCATATTCCATCATTATTTTCTACATGTTGATAAATTATAAATCCTTGACTGTCAGACTGCAGACATATTTTCTGTGTTGGAGAACCTTGATGACTTTCTCACACAAGATGGCTCTAGCGCAGGTGAATTATCAAAAGTCTTGCAATCATTTGATAATAATGGTTCTAACAAATGTCTTATAATCTATCAAATTATTCAACTCTTTAGAGTTCATTGTTTAAGCTATTTTGCTGCAATCAAATTCCCCCACTGTTATGATTAATTGGCTCTCAGCCTATAATTTTTACCTGACATTGGATTCTTTCAGTGATGATGGGGATGTTATCTTTCTTTTGTAGGAAATCCAGCTCTTCATTCTGTCCAAGAGAAGGGCACGGAAGATTTTGTCATTCCTACCAGTAATACTGTTAACTCTTCAATATTTGGGGCATGTGATACGTCCCAAGTTCAGAAATGTCCTGACTATAATGCCACTCACGATTCATTGACCTTCAAGGAAGCTGCAGTCTTCAATGAAGGTGATTCTCACACTAATGGAAGGTTGGGAGCTGAGGTAAAGATCATGTGCTTACTGTCACCCAGAAAATAAAAGATTATGTGATTATGCAGACGTGCTAATTTCTTGTCCAATGTGTTGATTAATCAATTGATCATGATTTTTATTAGTCCCAGGAAGTAGGGGGATCAAATCCTGCCGGCACTCTTGATGATACCCTTGATTATTCATCTGTAAAATCTGGCCCAGATCCAACTTCTGAAATTCCGGTGCATGAACCGACCAATATTGCAGATAGTCCTACTTATGATGATCTTTTGCATGTGGAAGATGTTACTGGAGGAAAAGTTGTAAAATATCAGTTATTAATTTTATGCACATACGTTATTTGAATTATGTTTTTCCTCATTTTTCTGATCTGTGAATCTGATTGCATACTATTTTTTGGTTCATTTATTGTGGTCTCAGGATGCTAGTCATAAAGAAAAAGATGCCACAATGTCAAGTTCTCTGAAAAATCATACGAAATCTTCTGTAGCAAGTGAGAAGGATAAAGTTGGCAAACCTTTGAGGCAAGCGAGAAAGCGAGCTACTCTTAAACCTGTTGATCCAGTAGAGAATGAGGATTCTGAGGAGGAGGATGAACTTGACCCTACTTACTCTAACATAGATGAACTTGAAGAAGATGATGATGAATATGAATTGGATAATGGATCCAGGAAGAAAAGAGCACCAAGCTCAAAGAAGAAATCTATGGCGAGAAATGGAAAAGCACCTCGAAAGCGTAAGAAGGCCAATGAGGATTCAGATAAACCTTCTAAAGAACCTCGGAAAAAGTTCTCTCATTCAACCAGGCGAAGAAAAAGATGTGGTAACTGACTAAACTAATCATGTCTTAAATTTTCTCATTGGTGGTAATGGCTTGATGCCTTAGATGCTTATTATGGATTTACTCTGCTTCATAGTGGACAAGACTTTCCTGGAAATTCCTGAGGATGAACTGGATCCTCGCACATTATGTTTCAGGGATCTTATTTTACTTGGAGAATATAGGGAGCGACTAGCGGTGTGTATTCTAATTTCTAATCCTTTATGTATACGGAATAGGAAAAGCAAGTAGCACCTCTATACTACAGTATTTTTATTACCGTGCTTCTCACTTGTTGATACTTGACATAAATATGATAATTTACTAATTGTTGCATATTGTTGCTCTATGCAGAAAAAGGAGGCAATGCCATCAAAAAAATCTGCCTCTAATGAAAGGTGCTCAATCCTAATCTTTGTTAATATGAAACTAATATAAGTATACAGCAAAATATGCTTATTTTCAAATATGTAATGCTTTTTTGTTGGCCACTCAAATTTTTCATGTTTGAAACATCTCATTTACTGCTGGAGCATCTTCTCATTGTTATAAATTCCTACACTTCTAAGTAGAGCATCTGATATGCGGAAAAAGCTATCAGATCACGGAAGTTCCTCCCCCTCCCCCCTCCTCCCTCCTCTACCATCTCCTTCCTTTTTTCTTCCTGAAGATGTGTAAAATTCAGTCGCCCCCAAAAAAAAGATACGTCTAAAATAAAACTGCCTTGCATAATTTGTCATCATATGGTCAAAATGGTTTTGAATTTACAGTTGCTTGTCAATGCCATTAATTCACTGCATTTTTTTATTGTCACTAATGAGCCAAGGATGGCTTGTGTGAGGTGAGAGGGAGAGAGAGAGAGAGAGAGAGAGAGCACGGCACGGGTATATATTTTGTGGGTGGGGTCTGAATGAGGGCAAAGAAGGAATTAGTGAGCGATTAGCATGGAGAGTTTCTGGTCTCTCGAATACCAGAGTAGTGGCGTGTGACCTGTGTTCTCTTCTTTTTTAGTATTTTTCCAGCTGCTTAGACTATACTCTGGTAATGTTAGCATTTGAACTTCAATATACAGTGGGTTCCATCAGTTTAATAGTGTTGCTTTTTGTGTCCGTAGTGCTACACCCAAATGGTTGCATGGGCCAGTTTGGCATGTCATATTAGGCGTTTTAGGAAAAGCTCGTACAATATACATTTATGAATTTATCAGGTTTTTTTTTTTTTTAATGCCAACACTGTGCGGTATAAGCTTGCCCATCAATTCTCTCGTATAAATTAAAATAATAGATAACTTAATCAGGTCTTGAGAGGGGGGATTGGACTTGATTAGGTTCTGACATATAAGCCCTTCTCAAAACTTATCTAATACCATTGTTCTCTCTCTCAGCATCAGATATATATATATATAGAGAGAGAGATCAGATATATATATATATATATGTCTATATATATATTTGTAGAGAGCGAGAGAGTACACAGTAAACTGGGCGTTCACCATCCATCCTCTATATGACTTTTCTGTGTAATTTGTCTTCGGTCTCTAGGTTTTTTTCCTCACAACTTTTCGTTTGTTCCCTACTTTTTGAGTTTTTAAGGTTACAAAAAAATTACATTTTCTATATTCGATTGGTGCAGAAAAATTTGGATTCAAAATAAAACGTGCTTGACTTAGAATCTTTGGTGTAAATGTGTCGTCTCCTTTGTCTATGCTTTTATTTAAATCATCTCACTTAAATTCAAAGCCCTTTATTCAGAAAAAGAAATTAAATTAAGATTGAGAAAAAATAAATTAAAATAAATGAAAAGAAATTTATAATTATATTAAAATATTATTATTTTTGTTCAAATATTATTATTTTAAATCATCTTAGTTGTCTTGATTTAATATTAAATATAGGTTGATTGAAATGCTCCTTCTTTTTCATTCTTCAAATATTTTTATTTTTAAAATCATTTAGCCTAGCGCTATCCGGAAATAGTATTGCTCATACCTCAAATTAATTTTCCTTATATATGTGACGGTAAAACTTAATATTTAATATCATTTTCTTGTAGATGATAAACATTGTAGTATATTGATCATGAGTTTTTTCTCAAGTGTGGATTTTTATTTCTCCAAAACTCAACATAGCATGACAAATTTGGAGGAATACATTGCATTTTTAGGGGTATTTTTTATTAAAAAGGTTATCTTTTATTCTATCCAGTGCTATACAATGCATCACCAAATATAAAATAAAATTATATGATACGATATTTTTTATACAATGCCGCACAGAAACTGTATAATTTTGGAATTTATCGAGTTTTATATTAGTAGGTCTTATCCTATACAGTGTACTAAACGACTTCTAAGTGAAATTACTAGAAGGTCCACTGTTGACTTGTACTGATGTATTCATCACAGGCACTTCTTAAGTTAGTATTATTGACCCTTCGTCGGGAGGGGAAACACCAAAAGTGAAAAGGGAAACAGTTTATAGGAAGTTCCCTGCATATCTACTGCTTGTTATAACTGTCATATATTAGTTACATGCTGCCTAACAAATAAATATCTGTTGGGAATTAATTATCTGTAGAGGTGGAGGTTCCCTTCATGAGGCTGCTTCTCATAATGAAGACATCTTAGGTTCAGAAGATGGAAGAGGCTCAGATGATGATCAAGCTAATGAAAGCATTCCATTGGCTTCCTCTTTATTCAATTACCAGTCTTTCATGGACAAGACGCCTAGAGGAAAATGGTCAAAACACGACACTGAACTGTTCTATGAGGTATTTTTTTTGGCCAGGAACCTGTTTTATGAGGTATTTGTTGAAGGTGTATATATTTATATCTATCTATTATATAAATATATAAAAGGTCACACTATTTACAAGATATGAACAGTATGGTTTGCATTATGGGACTTTATGTAATGCATAGGTCCCACTATCTAATTTACATTGAATTTTTTTATTGGAATTTATTTCTTACATGTTTTTTGTTTGATGGTTAAAATTATGACTAAAGCTGCTATTCTTGATGTTAATCTGGTTTCACAACTCACTCTAACTGATGTCTCACCTAATAGCTTCTCTTTAATGCAAGTAGCAATGTCTCGGGGGCAGGGCATACCTTAGCAATAAGTTGACTAAATGTATACCATTGTTTTTTTTTTTTATTTTAGGCTGTCCGGCAGTTCGGCACGGATTTTTCTATGATACAACAGCTTTTCCCTGGCCGAACACGTCATCAAATTAAGTTAAAGTACAAACAGGAAGAACGCCAACATCCTTTACACCTATCTGATGCTGTAAATAGTCGTGGGAAAGGTTAAGACCTTTGTTTACTATTTTGGGCTGTTCTTTCTTTGCATGATGATTAATTTTTTTTTTCTGTGCTATTTGTGTATTTTGCAAAGGATTTCCTCTATTAGTAATGATTCTACTTTTCTGTGAGATCTAATAAGCTCTCTTTAATAATTGTTCCTGTTTTAAGAAGTTTATGTTGCTATAATCAAACTATCCATCATGTAGTGGTCAGAAGAGGCATTTTCTTTCTTGATCTGCAGTAGTCTAATTTTATGGTGGAAGATGATTAAAACTCACTTCAATTTCTGTATGTAGGGCATGACATTCTGGTTGCTGTTTATTTAATTTCATTGACTGCTGAATTATAAATTGCTTGATCAAACCAATACTGTTCCTTTATGAGTTGATTGCTTCAAGGAAAAGGAATGGCACTTTAAGTTTTGATGGTTATTTAGGGTTTAGAAGTGAATGCAACTGTTTCTCCAGTTTTTTATGACTCCCTTGGTATATGATTTTTCTCTTTAGGAACCTGTGTACAAAACGTACTAATCTGTGGATTCTACTTCCATTTCCGCTTCTAAATCCCTGCTTCCCTCATACCAAACATAAGGAAGTGACTAGTGCTTATGACCTTTGTTATGTTTTGGTGGCTTCATAATGGTACCTTTTTATGCGAAGTGATGGATTTTATTTTCTTGACAACACTGTTGTTGTGATAACTTTGTGCTCGCGCCCCCCCCCCCCCCCAAAAAAAAAATCTGATTTTTCATTTTAAAAATATTTTCTGATACGGTTGTTATCTTATTTTTCTTGACAACTATGTTGTTGTGATAACTCTGCTCCCCCCCCCCTTCTCCCTGATCTGATTTTTCATTTTAAAAATATTTTCTGAAACGGTTGTTATACCTCGTAGGCTAGTGCCTGTTCCCTCATCTGTCATGACGTTTCTTGGGGTTGCGTTCATTGGCTGCTGTGAGCCTTTATTTTCCTTATATTTTCCCCTTTGTTTTGTTTGCTAGTGGTTACATTTTCCTTGCCAAAGCTAGTGGCTGCATTGCATGAGGACAATGCAGGATGGTAATTATAAAGCATAATGTTGTGTGCATGTAAGCTCATGGTACAGGATAAAATTAGTCTTATTATCTTGGTTGTTTTGTTGAGTTCTTTCTTTTGGTTTCCATGCCTTGATGAGTATCTGCTCTAGAGCTTTCCAGAAATGGTGCATAAGATGTCTTTTATGAACATTGTTTATTGACTTAAGCATAGCAAATGGTAATTCAAAGATCTGTTGCTTTGTAAACCCATTGATAAAAGAATATAACCCAACAGGAGTAAAACTGTACACTTATTTGTTGCAGATCTTTCTCATTTTAAGTCGGTTATTGAGCGGCTGCAACAAGCTTCTGCTAAGACAGAACAAGACCCTATTAGAGACGCCTCAGCTGGCATGACAGGAGAAGAAGTGGTGAACTTGACACCTGATACTAATGTATGTCCCTTTGGCTCATTGGATTTATCTTCTGAAATTTCCCTTCTTTTGGGGCAAATAGTTTCTGCCATTCTTTTTTCATAGTGTGGCAGTTTTATTTCAAAAACATTCTTTGAATGGAAAACCAAAAACTGCATGATGTTTGCTGGTGGGTGTGTGGGACAGAGCAGATCCCTCAAGTAATTAATATTACCAGTCTGGCCTCAGCTACCTAATTCTTTAGGTGATAGTGAAACGTACTTCTATGTGTAGGGGCATTGATACTACTAGGTCATCTGATCAAGATTATTCCTTTGGTTTTAAGCTGTTCATTATGTGCTAACAAAGATGCAAGATGACCGGCATTTTCATTTTCTTTGTAAGAAGACATTGTTCTGTCCAAATAATTAGATATACTGGTAGTGTATACAAATGGTCTGAGGGAGCAGAATATATGTAAAGGAAAAAATAGTTGGAAAATGGGGATGACTTCCTAGGTGCTTAGGCACAAACGTCATTCAATTCAGGTCCAGAGGAACCCCTCATCATTGAATTATGTCTGAGCTGTTGTAGCAGGGATTAAGGAAAACATCACTAACCACTATCCTTTGTGGATAGCCCAACCTGATCATGGGCCGGGCTCAGGCCCCACACATTTCAACATTTCAAATGATCTTAACCTGAAGCCCGATAAATTTCTGTGTAGAAGCATGAAACTCGCTCAATGATCAGGTTGTGATCATAACCCCATGTAACCTTGGCTAGCATTACCGAGATAAGGCTACGGTGGAATTATAATATTTGTCATTTGTCAAAGCCTCCTAGTCCTACTTTTGAATTATTTGATTAAAAACATTATGTAGAAGAACCATACATTTAAAGTTTTGTGGAGCCTACCCCCATCATAACAAGCCTTACAAATTTAACAACCGTTCTATTTGCATGCAGGAGGAGAAAGTTGCAAAACCTGAGCAGGACGCAGCTGTGCAAGATCAGGATGATACTGGCTCTTTTCACAGTGCTGAGAAATATGATGAAAGTGATGATGATGATTTCCAAAGATGGTGTCAATATAAAAGCGATTATTAATGTTATTAGATATTTAATTTTTGTGTATAATGTATTTTTTTCATAAGGTAGTTACTTTACAATTTGATTTTTTTTTTTTTGACATCAGGAAGGTTTTAGACTTCGAATACTATCCATATCCCATCTTAGTTTTACCAACTGAACTAACCCCAGACAGTTTCTATAATGTTAAATACTTGTTTGTTATATTGCAAAGTGGTCTGAATTCTTGCCCCCCTTAAAAACTTTATATATATATATATATAATATATATTCACATATAAGTAGTATTATGTTGAAATTTCAGTTGTCTAACAAGCACAGCAGGACCAGAGAAACCGAAGGTGGACAACGTAATCAAACAAATGAAATAGGTAAATTTGTTTCATTTGCTTGATTAGAAAGTTGTGAGAATTTGAAAGAAACTAATGAGTGACTGGTGGAATATTGTCAAAGTTACAGTGTCTCCCACTACCATGTGGCAACGTCTCTCTCCTTTCAAAAGTCCAAGTATAAACAGACATCATCTCTTTATTGTAGCCCCTAATTGTGTCAACCTGTCCAAATTTTCCGACAAAGCAAATTGTTTGTTCAAGATAGCACTTTACGACAAGTTTGACTGAAATTTAATTTACCAAAAATATTATGAGTATTGCAAATTAAGTCTTCATAGCCATCATTTGGAAGGGTTTAGGATAGGACGACGTTTGTCTTTCTAAATTTCAACTCTATGAACAATGTTTTAGGTTAATTGGTTCTGCTCATTGAACGTGCTTAAGGCATGCCTGTGAAGACGTCACGTATTACGTTGGGAAACTAAGATGTGAAAAATGGAAATTATTTTAGGTGGGTTTTCTCTTTGACCCAAGTTGTGATTATTGGTGCTTTCATTCGCTGTGGTCCATACTTCCTCGGAAAAATGGTAATGAGTGACGTATTACGTTGTTTGCATGATTCAGAGTGAAACTCAAATAGTAATCATCTTTATGCCAACACAACACATTGTGAATCTTCTAGGATGGATGTGTCATGTGTGCACCTACACATGAAATGTATTTGTATATACTTAAAATACATATTTTGGAATAAGTTGGTTTAATTCAATTGGTGAGGATATGATCTTATTCAGTTATGGGTTCAAATCCCATACTCAATGTCAAGACTTTAGTGGTGAGAAAGATAAAAGTATTTCTCTAAACTCTGAGTCATAAAGGTTTGTCGTGATCTTAGTGAGCTTCTATGATTTTTTTTTTCCAACCAAATCTTTGTACACACAAAAAGAAAAATAATAATTATACAAGTTTGAAGAAAAATAGTTTTTTTTAAGTGCATGTATTTTACATAAGATAGTTTATCAATATATTTTCATGATGATACAACACTGATATCAATGGGTGAAGTATATTGTATCACTATTAATTCATATGTTCTCTCCATCAAGATAATTTTATTTATTTCAATGTACTATATTTCTCCAGTTTATTATTTGCTTCTTTTTAAATTTCAATAAATTTTATTATATTAATTAAAATGAATGACCTATGGATTGAACAAGTAGGAACATTTGAGAGGGACAAATATTATTCCATTTAACTTCAAATAATTTAAATTTAAATTCCTAGATATTTAAATAATTAAACATAAATAGCCAAATCATATAGCTCAACAAACACCAGGGGCGGACGCAGCTTAACCATTATGGGGGGCCAAAATTTTGAGAAATAATATATATTTTGTATTATTAATTTAATTTTTTAATATTTATTATAATTAATTTTTCAAAATATTCTTATAACTTAAAAAAAATATGAAATGATAAATTATGTGTATATATATAAAGTGAAATGATAAATTTGTAAATTAATTTTTCAAAATATATATAAAGTGAAACCATATATGTAATATATTAATTTTAAGAAAAATTATAAAAAACATATTAAAAGTTTATATTTTCAATACATTTATATATAAATTTTATATTTTTATTTCTTTTTAAATATATCAATAATAAATATTGTACATATATATGTTTTATTTATTTATTTATTGTGTGTAATATATGAGTTTATATATGTGTATATATATTACATTATTATGATTAACTGTATATTAATGTGTTTATATATATATATAAGGAGAGGGAGAAGGAGGGGGTGCCACGGCCCCTCCCAAGCTATACGTGTGTCCGCCACTGACAAACACTATTCACAAGCTAAGCCATATAATTTAACTTCCTACATATTTATTTCTTCTGATTCTAAATATAAGTTATTTTTAACTATATCATCATTTACCCCTATTAATTACATTTTCTCTCATAAGTGAGTATTTAACTTGATATCTTTTATAAAAGTAGATAGATTTAATTTCATAAGTGAGTATTGTATTGTTTATCCTTGTTAGCTATATGAATAATTCAGCTCAATAATGAGTACAAAAAGCGACTCAATTAAAAAGATTGAAAAGCATAGTTTTCTTAAGTATTTAAATTATAAATGGATTTCATGCATTACATGGAGTTTGAGGTGAACTGAATTATTCATATAGCTAATAAATAGCGCGATTTTTCATAGATTTGATTATATACATGGATTATATATTAATATTGAGATTGATGATTATTTTTGACAAGATATTGATATTGATGAATTTGTTTTCATTTGTTATGAATAGATATATTTAATTATGAATGAAACAAGAAGAGTAGTTTTCAGAACTTGGAGAGCATAAGAGTTGAATGAAGTAAGACAAAAGTGAGGCATGTGACACATGGAGGTGCCTTGAGGATTTTGTCTTCCAATGAATGAGATGTTTGGGAAAAGAGTTCCAAGTTATGTATTACCCGTTCACACACACACACACACACACACACACACACACACAACATTATTTGAAAACAAAAGGACACAGAACGAGTCACATTTCACAGCTAGATAGCAATGGACACCTCCTTCCTCAATGTTTCATTGGGTTAACAAGGCCCTCTCAGTATATGCTTACCTATCAATCGTTTTCATCCAAAATTAATCATATTATTATTTCGATTTATGATGTTTTATAGTTATACGTTGATTATATAATAATAATACATTATAGGAATTAAAAAAAAATGAAAGATTGATGTAATGGCAAAAATAAACTTCAAATAAACTTCTATTTCTTTATGTTATTTTTTTCACAACAATATGGGAACTTTGGGTTAGTGGTGGCGGCTTCTTCACTACCACTTTTGATTTTTAATTTCATATATTCTAAACACTTTCATATATTATTTATTATAAGTTTTTATTAGTATTTTTATAAAAAAATCATTTAATTAATTTTACTATATAATATCATTATAAAGGTTAATATCAACTTAAAAAATTTTCATAAAGGATGCATGGATGATGAGTTTATGAATAAGCAATGTGGATTGGAGACGGCACGTAATATTATTTTTTTTAAATGGACGATAAGCATAATATAGAAATTAAATAAAATGATAAGATTATTTTAGTTATAATGAATCTAGCTTGAACACTCCTCTCTAAAACCCTACTTTTGGAGGAGAGTGAGCAGAAAGGAAGGGCACTCCTCTCCTCCATTTTTTTGAACCAAAACTTCTAACCAAACATTATGTCAGTTTTTTGTGCTATCTCATATACGATTTAGGCTAGTTTGTTAAATGAAAATATAAGTTAGTTTGATTTTAGTTTTCATTTGAAAATAAAAGAACATAAACATTTTATGTTTAAAATAATGGTATTTTATAACAAAATATCTAAGTTTGAGTTGAGTGGATTTAAAATTTTAACTTTATTGAACAGATAATAAAAATACCAAAAATTCTTGAAAATTTTTTTGAACTCAAATATATTTAAATTTGAGTGAGTTGAAAATATTAGAATTAGTGGAGTCAAAGTATCAAATTTTACAAACCTAACTAATATGTAATTTTCACAAAATGTCCGCCAATGATTAACATAAGCATCCAGTTAAGAGCTAACACTAATCTCTCAATCTTAGTAGTCATCATATCAATCGACTCTCTTTTAAAATTAGATATGATTTTCTATGCATTATAGAGTTTAAGAAATTAGTCGCATTATTTATGATTTGTTAATAGAAAATATATTATAAATTTTAAATTATATGTTTATAATTTGATTATTAATCATATCTTGTTAAGCTCAAATTCTTTGCCATTATATATTGACTCTCCCCAACAAAAAGTAAAGCGCTCCGACCGTCGTTATTTTCTACTTCAGCTATGGTTTTAACTCCTACAAAAACCAATGGTAACATTTCAACAAATTGCTGCCCTGAATATAAAGAAAAAGAGTCCAATTGATGTGAGGTTGAATTATGTATTGTAGGAAGTTTCCATTCCGATCCTCCAAACACATTAACCAAATTAAACAAATAATCATTAATCTAAATTTGTGGAACCAATAATCATTAATCTAATTTTTTTATCATGCAAGTTAGAGAGTAAATTCATGATTTAATCATTGAAATTTAATATTCTTTTCATTTAATCTTTTAAAGATAAAATTTTTAATTTAAACCAAAATAATATCGCATCAAACTTGCCTAGTTGTATATCACAGAGTTGCCAATATTTCTTAAAAGGACAATTTTTAATTAAAAATAATATTTAAAATAATCAACTGTGAGATCTTATCTTTAGATAACCAAGTTGTGAACAAATAATCTTTTTAAAAACCACATCACTAATTACTTTAGTTTTTTTTTTCCAAGTGGACTTATTGGAACGGGATTAGATAAAATCACCTAACACGGATGATAATTCCAAAGCCTCTATCGTCTAGTTTATATTTACATACTCACACTGTATCAATGTGGTGTTTAAAAGCCTTAATTTCTTAGTGAAAACCCCAAACATGTAAGACCTGCTTCCACTCTAATTTTTTCCACTTGCACACACTTTTTTTTTCTTTTTTTTGCCAATTAAACTTACTGGATAAAACCATTAATACATGTGGTAGTTCAAAAGCCCTATTCCCAATTATTCAAGTAAGTGAAGCTAGCCACTAATTACAATGGATATATACCATATAAAATTCTGGAATAATTTTTCATATATTAAAAAAATTAGATATTATTCTCTCATCATCCTTAGGCCTTCCTATTTTGCCTCCAAATTATTAGCCATAAAAAAGTCATTCTCAATAATAATAATAATAATAATATATCAGACCAATTTGTAAGCTTATTGAAACTTGAATTATTTACATGTGATGAGCAGTGGGTTCAATTCATTTCTTAAATAATGTTCATATGCAGATCATGTTGCAAGAGATTTGATGGAAAGTGTAACTTGCAAGACTCAACTATTGCAAGAGATAATTCGTACAATACAAAAATTTAAAAGATTTGAGCTGAATGAATTTTTGAACTGAGATTCTACATTATGCTTGAAATTAATTATCGAATTTTTTTTTCTTTTCAGCAGTTAATTTTAATGTACAAAAAGCAAAAAGGAGAAAAAGAAAAGAAAAGACAAAGCAACGGTGTGAAAATGAAAATAAAAAGAACTTTTAGGGGGAATGGAAAGGATATCGATAAGGTTGAAATTGATAATGGTGGGGCTTTAAGATAAACAAAGTATGGTTTGCTTTGATTTCTTGTCTAATCATCTTCCCATTGACTCTCATAATCACCTCTAATTTTGTCTCCTCATAGTTTCCATTAATTTTCACTTTTAATCAAACACTCCTCTTTCTCATGTATGATAACGCGTGTTTTAATTATAAGAGATTGCTTGGTTGTTATTTGTTGGGAATGATGATTTCTATCCATTTCATCAATTTGTTTCTAATATAAAATTTAGATTATTTCCGGTGTAATTAGTTTTGGATTTCTTAAATATATTTTTCAGGATTTAAATATTGGTCATGTATATGAAAAAAATCTTGTTGTAATAGATAAAATCCATTTTAATAATTTCTATATCTCAAAAGAATTAATTTTTAACTATCGATAGCAAATATATTAGATATTAAAAAATTAAGAATTTAAATTTTATTTTAATAAAAAAAACTCAAGTATGAGTTCTGTGAATCTCTAAAGTTAAATGGGTGTGATTCAGCCAATAATTTAATGGTAAAGCTGGTTTGTCGGTATTTGAACCAATTTGAAATTTTTATAATATTATTCCCTTCGTCTCATATTATAAAATATTTTAAAAAAGTCATTCAGATTTAAGAAGACAATTAAAGTTGGTTGAAAGTCCTAATTTTATTAAAAAAAATTACTATACTTCAAAAAATGTCCTCAATTAATTTTATTGACTTTTCTTTTAAAAAAATTTAGATTAGTTTTAGAGAAAATTTATAAAATTTATTATTAGAAAATACTCATAAATACTCCACTAATTTTTTTATAAAATATTTTCTTATATCATTGGATTAAAGAAAATTTATAAAAAATTTTATAATATGGGGTGGAGGGAGTAATTATTTTAAGAATTAGTGACATGCTAATAAAATTGGTAAAAATTAAAAAAGGAAAAAGAAAAACTAAATGGGCTACTAGTTCAATCATTTAATTTTTTTTATTGTTGATTAAAAAATTAACATTTTTTAGGTAAAAATTTTTCTAATTATATTCTAAAATTAATATAAGTAGTATTTTTGTATATAATTATTATTAATTTTGTGTTCAATATCATGTGAGGTGATAAAGTATAGATATTGCACACCCTCTATAATTGCCTTAATGATATTGTGCTTCAATTAGGTGGTGATTTATTTGATATAATAGAGCCATACACGGACTGTCCTGCCATGAAATCTCCAGCCTATCCTACCATACATGGATTGGCGAGCTAACCGAGCCAGCCCCTTTTTTCTATTTTTTTATTTAAAATAATACAAAGTAATATGAAAAATAATAATACAAAAGAGAGTTCTCTTCATATTTGCAACTTAAAAAAGAATTAAATCAAATAAAAATTCATTCAAGTTTCAAAAAGATAAAATAGGGAAGAAGACTCAATTCTCAATTTAGTGAAATCAATAAAAATTATAATTTAATTTCATAGAGAAGCAAGATTGAAATTTTAGAAAGATGAAGCTTAGTAGTCAAGTAGGACCACGGTGTTTTTTTAGTTTTTATATATAATTATATAAAATAAAAAAAAGATGAAAACAAAGCAAGCAACTAGTTGGTGGGGTAGGCTGAATTTTTCACACCCATTATAAAACATTCTAATTTTCTCGACTCATCCTGCCATTTTTTGTGGGCTAAACGAGCCTGTTTTTAGGCTAAAATCCATTTTACCAACTCTAGATATAGATGCTAATGAATTGGTATTCAATAAATATATTCATAATGAATACTATTCAATCATGATTTGATCATAATCAAACTAATAAACTTTGAATTAATAATTCTATGTCCAGTCTAATTTTAGGAACATTACAGACAAAGCAAGGTTTCTTTTGAAATTGTGATTCATATAATATAAGAGTTATCATTTTCTTTTTCTGGTATACACTAGGGTATCCACCGCAGGGAGCAGTGACTAGTCCTTTTGCCGCGGATCCTCCCACTAAGGGGTAAACGGCTGACCATAAGATGCGCTCCATTCCCATAAGTCGAGAATCAAACCCCCAACCACATGGTTAAGGGACGAGGTGCGGAATTACCACGCCATATCCTCGTGGTTTAAGAGTTATTATTTTCTTGTTACTCATAAAACCCTCTTTCATTGTTATGGGAAATACAGCATAGAATAGTAGAAAAGAAAGCAGTTAAATTGCTTTGCTATATTGGACACGACAAGGCCTTAGATTTTCTGTTGTAATGTTATAACATCTACCAAATATTGAATTGACGTAATTATTGGGGTAAAATATAAGTATTTTTAATTATTTTATGCATATTAGAAAAATGAATTAAAAGTTGGTCATATGATAAAATTCATTAAAAAATTCTAATATTTTTCCCTATTTACCTTTATTAATTACATTATTTTTCAAATTTTCCATCATTTCACCTATTAATTACAAACTAGGGGCATAAAATTAAAAAAAAAATCATTAATACAAAAAACATATTCTCAAGTGACTTATATTTTGGAATAAAACATTTTCTAAAATGTGACTAATATTTTAGATTGGAGGGAGCATTTTAGAACATATTTTTTAATTATGATCAATTTATATGTCTATATATTTTTAAAAATATTTAATACATTGCACTATTTGCAACTTATGAATAATATGATTTATTTTTGAGTTTTTATGCAATATAGTACATGTGGCCTAACCTAATACCAGACAATCAAATTTTAATATGAATTTTAATGGTTTTTTGAGCCAAATATAATATAAAAATAAAATATTTATCAAAATATGACAAGTCAGACCTTATTTATCAGAATATAACAAATAAAATTGACACACGTAAACTCGATGGATCTCATTATGTAGAAGTAGAATGAGAGGTCTTTGACTTGTTTTTTTTTTAACTTCTTTTTAACACAAATAGCAAGTCTAATGGCTCTCATTCTACTTTTGCTCGTTTATTTTTTTTTTAATATGGAGGCTTTGTTTTTATTTATTTTTGGCAAAAATCACATATAACGACCCCTTAAGAAAAAAAATATTTCTAATATAAATCCCAATATTTAAAATCTTTTAAAAGGATTTAGGTCTTTAAAGGTTAAAAGATATAAATTAATTAGACCAAAATACTCCTTTTTTCTCCCTCCCTTACCGATGCCAATGTCATTAGAACTTCTATTAGAGCCGGCAATATGAATTAAACCCGATGGGCCAACCTATTTAGCCCAATAAAATGAATGGGTTGTGCTTTAAAAGTGGGATTCCGAAAAGAAACTAGCCTTTTGGGCCTAAGCTCGTCAATCTTGTGGCTCAAATGGACTAACTCAAGCAAGCCGTGAGCACGCCTATTTAACCTTTTTTTTCACTTAAAATATTAAAAAGACATATTATTTTATTAATTAGTGATGTATAAATTGTAAAAATTTTAAAAATAATGTTGATTTTTTATAAATAATGGTGATTATTAATTATATTAATTTAAATAATTATATAAAAAAATATTTTTGAAAAATAAAGACTTTTAAAGTTGAGCTCATTTTGGCCGTCAAGTTTTTTAGCTCAACCTATATTTTTAAAAAATATTTTTTATGGTTTTTTAATTTTTTCATATAATTATTTAAATTAATATAATTAATCATCATTATTATTCACAAAAATCAGCATAATATTAAATTTTATTATTTATATATTATTAATTAATAAAATAATATATATTTTTTAATATTTAAAAGAAAATGTCAAACGAGTCTCCCATGGCTTACTCAAACTAACCCATCCAAGCCACAGATTTGACAGGCTATGACCCAAATGCCCGTTTTCTCTTCAGGCTCCCATATTTAAACCCCAATCCACACATTATATGGGATTAAATGAGCTTGCTCATTGGATTTTACTCCTATTGTCAGCTCTAACTGGAGCACTAATGACATTGGGAGCACTAACTGGAGCACTAATGACATTGGGAGCACTAATGAGGGAGGGAGAAAAAATGGGTATTTTGACCTAATTAGTTTATACCCTTTTACATTTAAAGACCTAAATCCTTTTAAAAATTTTAAATATTGAGAATCTAGTTAAAAATATTTTTTTTAAAGGGGTCCATATATGAAATTTTTGTCAAACAAAAATAAGCTACTCATTTCACTTTGCCTCCGTATTAAAATAAAAGACAAAAGCAAAAGTCGAATGAGAGCCATTCGACTTACTATTTGTGTTATAAAAAAAAACCTTAAAAAACAAAAACAAGTTGAAGACTTGTTATTTGACTTCTGCATAATGGAATTCGTCAAATCTGAGTATATCAACTTTATTTGTTATATTATGATAAATAAGGTTTGTCATATTTTGGTAAATACTTCATTTTTATATTATATTTAGCTCAAAAAACTAATTTTAATTTTTGATTAAAGGGTTATTTGGTTCAATTAATCATATTTTTTGAAATTTTATTTTTGCAAGAAGTTTATGCATATTTTCTTGTTTAAATAAATATATTTTTTCCCGGCCAAATAAAAAAATAAATATTTTTTAATTAAATACATAATATCTTTTTATTAATTAGGAATTAAGAGAATAAGAATTAGGAAATTTGGTAAAGGTAAGTTTGAAAAAAATATTATAAAATACTAGATAAGTAGAACTTCCCTAGTTACAATTATTGGGCAAGCTGAGTTTTCACCTTTTCGAGAAGTTTTTTTTTTTTAATTGAACGACAACAATTGATCTACATTCTGAAAAAATTAATATTCCTCTCACTTCCTTTATAATGAGTGGCCCTAAATTTCTATTTAAGTATTTTCAATAGAAACTCTAAGCGAAGAATAAAGGCAAGATTTAACTTTATATTTGTGCACTAATTATACTATATAAAAGAAAGATTAAATTAATAATCCTTTATCTAACTTCAAACCATCCAAATGACCACTTCTAATTTGTTAAATTATATTTATTCCATCATTATACTCTCACTATCACCATGTATTTTCTGTATTTATTTTGTACGGTTAGAGATAACCAAGAGTAAGTAGCTTATTTATGGTTAATCAATAACAGATTTAATGATTGTGTTTTAATCTGTCTTTAAATTATAAAATGATTTTCTAAAAAAAAAAGATAAATGATGAAATATTTATCATGGACCGATACATATAATTAAGTTGGATCTTTGGTTTATTAGGGTCATAATAAGTCTCATCCTAAATAAACACTTATAGAAATACTTACAAATTATCTACTAGTAAGGTTTCTAGTAGGATTATATATATTGATTAACTAATATGAGAAGATAAATTATTATAGTTAATCTATTTTCTTTTTAATTAGGTATAATATTATATATTGGACAAATTGGATCAGAAGATTTTTCATTTGTACGTCCCTATGTGACTTGATTATATATTTATATTCTATTCCGAACAATTTTGATATACCATGAACTACAACAAGTTGAAGACCCATTAGTTTAGTTGTTATATCATCAATCAATTTATTTTATATTTGTGTGTATATTATTGATCGCAAATATGATATTAAAATTTTGAATCCTCTTTATACTGTTAGAGATGTGTAGGACACATATGTCATCTAAGTCGGTCAAATAAAATTTAAATGGTCTAAATTTTATTATTATTTTATATTTTAATATTGTTTATTTTAGATATTTTAGATGGTTGGATTTTATTTAAATAGTTTGTGATTTTTTAAGTTTCGTATGATGGTTTGGAACTTCACATCAAAGTAACAAGGTAGGGATGAGGTGGAGTTGGGGATTTGGGTGGGCTTTCAGTGAATGAATGGTCCATCAAACTATCCTCCACAATTCACATCGCTGCCTTTCTTTCTTTTTTTTTTATAAGAGAAGAGTCATACATTATTAATATAAAAAGTAAAAAAGAACATAATAATAATAATAATAATAATAACAAGATGTACAAGTTGGGAGTGGGTGGTGTTGAATTCTCCACTTATGTGTATGAATAAAATATAATTAGAAATGATCTATTATTTGTTTTTAGTATTTTCAAGGAGATTAATTATTACAATTTATAGAGGATACTCCTAGTTTATGGCTAAAAAATCTACAGAACGCAAGTTGATGGTCATGTGACTTGTCAATATCAATAATAAATTATAAAAAATATACGTATATTATGAATATGAATAGGGTCACTTATATAACTTCATATATTGATAAGAAGAAGATTAATATTATTAATATTTTAAAAAATAAAATAAGGGTTTGTTTTTTATGGTCATAGAGGGGCCCACGCTGCACCGCTTTTTGCAGATAAGGGTTTGCCCACTCGGACCGTTTCTGGACCGTTAGTGGGCCCATCAACCGCCCTTTCCTTTTCTTTTCTTATTAATTAATTAATTAACTACAAACCCTAATCCTAATCTGTATCCTTAGTTAATTAATCGTCTCATCCCACTCGCCGCTTTTTGCCTTCACCACTCATCCTTGTCTCCTACTAAGATGATCCAATCCTTTGTATTTACCCAAATGAAGTAAAATTTCACCACATCAAAACACATGGCAGGTGAGATTCATTGACCATGCTTCACCCTTTCTTCTCACTCCTCACTCATTCTATATCTAAATGAGAATGATAGCTGTCAACAAAAGTTAATTTAATTTGTAAAAATTACCAAAACATTTAGTTTAACTGACAGTAGAGTATATCAGTCTAACTAGAGGTATGAAGTTTAAGTTCTTAAAATACAATTATGTTAAATATTTCGTGATAAAATTTGTTGTCTGAAAAAGTCTTACTTAATCTAAATTAATCTGAATTCGATAAATCTTCTAATTATAATAGGTTATATTCATGATATTAGATACATACCAAAAGAAAAAAAAAAGTAAAAATACAGGTCATACTTTACAAGGGCTAGAGTTTGAATTCTACCTCCTTTAAGAGTATGGGTCAAGTCCTTTTTCATGATATTAATTTTATGATATCACATTTGATATTACTCTTGTTATATAATCATAATAATATTAACAATAATAATTAAAATTTCCAAAAAAGATGTTGAGAGTTATAAATAGAAAGAATTACTTTCAAAGGCCTTAACTTTGAGAAAACTTGGTTAAAATTTTAAGAATACCTAATTATAACAAAATCTCCAACTATAATAAATTTTGTAAAATTAAAATTATTAGTTTTATTTTTTTTCTCATTCTTAAGCCATTAATATGTGACATGACTACAATATTTGCTATTACATAGATTATTTTAATTGATTCACATAGGTTTAGTTTCAATATTGGTAAGATGTGTGCGTGTGTAAACAATTTAGATATTCGCTGTATTAAATGATTTTTCTTTTTTTTTATACATTAAATGATTTTTTTATTTGGTATTGGTTCGAAAGAAAAATCAAATTGATTCACAAGATTGTAAAAGTTAGAAATTTTTTTTATCAAGGCCAAAGTCAAATCTTGACATCTACAAATTAATTTTAGATTCATGTTTTTTTTTTAATTATTGAGTCCAAAAACTCCAAATGTCACAAAAAGAACTTGAATTTCGCATGATGTAAGTCCCCTTTGATTAGAGGTGTTTAATTTTTCACGCCACTACAACTTTAAATTGTTCAGATCAAATTGTAATAGTCCAAATTAATTTATTCTTTTTTCATAATTTAATATTTATAAAAGCATTAAATCTCGACCATCCAAAACTATCAAAATCTACAATTCAAAAGCATGGGGCAATAATGTCTACAATAAAGATTTAGATACTCTAAATTTTGGATTCTTGAATAATCAAAATCATCACTTTTTTTAAGCTACTGAGAGATCTAAAGAAAAAAATTGAGAGATCCTATTCCCAACTCCTACTGTATTTAGGTTATAAATTTTAGAACTTCATATCCCAATTTGGTTTGGGAACAATGGGGTAAAACTTTCCATATTTCAAACCTTGATGATTGCTAACACTATCATTGTGACCTGACGTCACTAAAATAAGCCAGCTAAGAAATGCTCACAATTCTCAATGTCTGACCAAATGGTAAATCCAAATCCATGTATAAAATTTTTTTTATCAAACTATCCATTCCCCAACTCAAATGTAAGATATTTTTTTACTATTATTAGATTCAAGAAAAAATTATTATATTATTAAAATTATCTTAAAATATATATATATATTTTTTATTTTTACTCTTTAATAAATACTATAAATTTAAATAATTTATTTTTCTCTCATAATTAAATAAAAATATTTTTAAAATAAAATAATTAATGCACCAAAACTCATAGAATATAACTTATATTTCAGACCATAAAAAATTTTTATAATGTGACTAATAAAAGCATTGGAGGGAGTATTTTAAAAAAATTATTATTTTATAATTTTCAAGATAATATTAATAATCTTTAAATAAGTTTATCCTTTATAATAATACTATTAGTAAATGATTTATGTATTTATAAATAAATGCATTATAGTAAAATATAAAATATACTCATATTTTGTTAATAATTAGGTTATTTATTAGCTTTTTTTAATATATATATATATATAACTTTAAAATGATAATTATTTTAAAATGGAGGAAGTATATTAAAAGGAAAATTATATCTAAAAATAGAATTAATAATAAAGAAAAACTTTCGATGAAAATGGTAAAATTAAAAAATTGAGTTGTAAAATATGTAAAATGAATAGTAACTGCATTCTTATCTAATATTTTTTTTTTGGCCCGCTTATCTAATATTATAGATATAAGTTCTCGATTGTAATTGTTCTTACATTAAAATTTATAAAAAAAAAGATCATATTGTTGAATAATTGATTTTTCTCAAACTTTATATAAAGCATCTAGATCAATTACCCAAATTCTAAATAATTTATCATTTGTTCCATTTTATTTATTATTTTAAGATTTTTCATATAAACTAATAAAATCATTAAATAACTAAAATTATAGTAGTAAAATTAAATATATTTTTACTAAAATATTCTTGCCTTAAATGTTAAAAGTTAACATATATTTCATTTATTATTATTTTTAATAAAAAATAAAATAATAATTAAATTAAAACTTATAAAATTTTTTAAAATAACAAACAACTTGAGAATGAGAGACTATCATGATTGGACATCATATAATCAAACTTATCTAATTTATGGATGCAAGTTAGTACATTATCATTATATGTTATTTTTTATTATGAAAAAGTTTTTGTCCACTGATAAAAATAAATCAGATGCTTTAATATCTTAAATAATTTTTTTTTAAAAAGTTATTGTGGATTACATAAAATTAATTACGTCATGAATAATGAACTGTAATTTTTCCAGAAAAAAAAAAGATGAAGTCATGAAGATGAGTGATATTTTGTTATTTAAATTAAAACTTAAAATAGGTCTCCGGAGAAGGCGGCGCTTTCACCAAAAAATGTTAACAATCTATGACGTCAGTCAGACAACGGCTTCAATTCTTCAGAGCGCCGTATACTGACGTGTCTGGGTCCCACTTTTCCTTTCTTTTACGATAACATGTTGATGGATTTTTTGTTACAAAATAAAAAAATAAATATTTAATCTTTACACACCAAAAAATATTATTGCTTTAATTTTAATAATTAATATAAAATTCAAAATATATAATAAAATATACTACTGCTAATAAGTCATGATGAATTCTGGCAAAAAAAAAAAAAAGTCATGATGAATCATGAATCATTCTACCCACAACTTGTCAATAAATTTCTTATATTTTAATATTCAATTGAAATTGATATTTACGTTATATTGTTAATTACATTTATGATAAAATACAATTTTTTAATTCTAACCAATTTTGGAAACCTACATTATATCTTAATTAATTCGGATCAAATTAAATTCAACTATGAAAGCATAAAACGCATCCAACAACAATTTTTTTTCATGAATAAGAGTTGAACTTAAAATCTTATTTAATATTATAAACCATTTGAATCAAAAGCAATTGATATTTTTTCTTGCCACATGTTACAAGATATTATCTTTGTCAAACATAAGATATTATATTTCTTGAGAAAATATTTAGGTAGATTTTAAATTTTAAAAATAGAAATCATTTACGTGCAAAATATTTGATTTATAAAAAGAGGTGTATTAAAAATATTATAATATTAAAGGAGAAAACTTCACATACTATAATTTAGTCAAAAAATTGAAGCATATTTTACCCCTTTAAAAGGTAAAGAATATTAAATATCACCCAAAAGTAAAGTTGAAATTAAATTAGGTAATTATTGCACCTAAAAAAAAATAGATGATTACCATGAAATGCTTTGTGCTTTTATGACTTTCTTTTTTGGAATTCTATTTTCTTTAAGGTTTAATATGATACTCATTTATCTTTAAAATGTAAATTTAATTTAGCAAACATCAAATATTTAGTCCTTCAACCTTACTTCAATTTTCAAATTAGATCCTGAATAATGATTCAGAAGTTTTAGAAGCTTAGTGGCTTTTACATTTGTTGATGTCAATTTTTATTTTTATTTTTATTTTTTAATCAAACTATTTAATATTCGGTACCTGCATTTGTTGATGTTTGATTTGCAACACTAATAATAGTTTTTGAAGCTCACGAACTTGAAATGCCTCAATCAGAATGTTTCCTTCATCTTTATGTCCATTCTTGCACAACTTCCATTATTCCATAGAAATTACAAACGGAGAAGAAGATGTTGCCATGGCTAGAACTCCCAATATCTTCTTCACCAATATAAGAATTGTCAAGGCATTATTGTAAGTTTTTTTCTCCATCTTTCTAACAAGAGCAGATTAAATAGTAAATACCAAAGCTTTCTCATGGAGAACCTCAATTGTTTCCTTATATTTTAAATTCTATATAATAGTCAGGGGCGGACGCAACCTAATCATTTATGGGAGCCAAATTTTTAATATTAATCATAATTAATTTTTTAAAATATTTTTATAACTTAAAAAAATATGAAATGATAAATTATATATATAAATTTAAATGATAAATTATGTAAATTAATTGTTCAAAATCTACATAAATTGAAACCAGATATGTAATATATTAATTTTTTAAAAATTATAAAAAAGATATTTAAATTATATATTTTCAATACATTTACATATGAATTTTATATTTCATTTCTTTTTAAATATATCACTAATATATAGTGTGTGTGTGTATATATTTATTTATTTATTGTGTGTAGTGAGTCTACATGCCTGTTGGCTGAGGGACCAAATGTGTGTATGTGTATTGTGTTGTTGTGTATATCTGTGTTTATTATCTAAGGGAAGTGGAAGGCTTTTTTTTTTTGTGGGGGGAGGGGGGAGGCGCCGGGGGGTGGTTGGCGCGGTCGCCTTCACAAGTCCAACTTGTGTTCGTCACTGATATTAGTATTGTTAAGAATTATAAGGAAATAAAATAAAAAATATTTACTTTTATCATTTTTTATTAAGTGTCCAAGGAAGCATTTGACTTGTCATGTCAATTATTAATAACACTGTTATGCATATAATCAATTTAGGGACTAGATTACTAATAAATAAAAATATTAAGACTAACTTTGAACCATAATAATATATAGGGACGGATTTAAAAAAATTTAAATTTAAGATCCTATTTAAAAATTGATGTAAATTACACGACTTGTAAATTAATTTGCCCTATGTGAGAGAGAGAGAGAGAGGTTAAAGTCACATGACATCTATTTTGAATTTTTTATTATTAGTTTCTGTAAAGCTGACTTAATTAATAAGTTTATCCTTTTTTAATTTTTATTAATAAATATAAAAAAATACTAATGATGGTTACATGGTGTGAACATGAATTGATTTTAAGTATGGTTGGAGGTTCCAATTTTGTCAATACAATGTAAGAGAAACCAAAAAATGTATTTTATATATTGTTATATTATACAAAATTTGATGTGAGTTATACTATTTATGACTAATAAATAATGTGATTTTTGTACTATTTATTATATATATATTATATAGGAGTATATTGAATATTGATTACTAATACTATATATATTAATAAGTGTTTTAAATAACTAAAAAATGTTCAAAGGTTTAATTTGATTTGATTTTGGTATGAGTGTGGTTTGGTTTCAATTGGTTTAAGGAAAGCTAAAATGATTTTAAATAAAAAACGTTGTGATTTTTAATAAATTAGATTTAAGTTCATATTCATTTTTTAAAATAGAAATTGATATTAATAAAATCACAAATTTATACTCATAAATTTATTAAATAAAATTTTCAGAAATATTTTCAAAAATTTATATTATTTAAATTTGTCAAAAAATCTTATTAAGTTTCAATATTTTTGTTCAACTCTAAAAATAATTTAAAGTTATATATAATTAATTTCATATTAAATAATATTGGAGAAATTTAGAGAGAGGTAATGAATTTGAATTTGGGCCTCATATTAGAACTATAATAGTATATGTTAAATGTTTGAGATATGAAAAATAGGAATTGGAAATGTTTAGTTCAATTTGATTGGATTTGAATAGAAACAAACCAAAAATTGAATAAAACCATGATTTTGATCTCATGAAAACCAAGCCAAACGGATTGAGTTTGGTTTGGTTTAATTTGAACAATGATACAAGTCCATATAATTTATCTAAAATTTAAAAAATTATAAATTTCACAATGTAAAGAAATAACATAATGCGAAATAAAGGAAAAAAAGAGACTTCAATGCAGGTCGAATACGTTAAATAGAAATACTATTTTTTCTAAGAAAGATTTTGTTCTTATTTATTTATTATTTTCAAATTCCAATACAATATTAATTATTTTCTTCTTTTCAATTTATAAGGTATATTTATGAGAAATCTATATTTCATGGTATAAGACATTTTACCAATTATATAGTATATTTAAATTTTTGCCCATAATGTCATGAGAAAGCATAAAAAAACTTATTCCACTAACTATTAATTACCACTCTTAGAAAAGTACTAATTGAGGGTAATTTAGGAAAGATGGAGTTTTTTTTGTCAGTTATTAGTTTATCATCCTTAATTTGTGTGCGACAATTAAAAATGTCTTGTAAATTGAAATCAAGGAAGTATTATTTTTTGAATTATATCCCTATCTATAATTTTAAAAGCAAAAAATAATATTAATTATTTTTTATTTATCCATTTATGATAGGACATATTGGGAAACTTACTAAAAATTTCAACATATTAATTACAATTCTTAATCTATATATTAAAATCTTAAATCACATAGAAAAAGAAATGAGGTATTACTATTTATAAATCAAGTGTCTTACAAAACTATGAGATATCTTACTTTCATAATATAAGATATTTTACAAACAAACCATTATCACATAATATAAGACATTTTATAGAATTCAATAAAACATTTATAAATTTTTCTCCAAAAAAAATCTTTAATAAAGTCATTTTACAAGTATTCTCTCTCTTTTTTTAATGTTTTAATTAATGTGAATGAATGTCATTTTTTGGATCACAATTTCTTTTTTAGAAAAGCCAAGACTATCAATTAACTTTAATTACCTTTTTTAATATAGATGATTTTTATATAATATCTTATTTAACATGGTAAGAATGGAGTATTAGATTATATAATGAATATACATTTAGATAAATAATTGGAGAGATTGGATTTCGGTAACAAAAATAAAATATTTAAATTTTGGTACCAAACTTAGAAAACTTTTATTCTAATTTAGAAATTTTTTATTTTTACTTAAAAATTTTTTAATTTTATTTAATGTTAAAAAATTTTCTATTCTAACTTAGAAAAATTCTACTCTAATCCTAAAATAAGATATATTTTAATCTCATTTTTAAATATTTTAACTTTTTTTTATTTTTTCTCAATTCCCCCTAAATAAATTTTGAAATGAAATAAAAAAAATGCGATAGTCTGCCATATCTAATATTTGAAGGAAGTTAGAGAAAAGGGTGGGACCGTTAGGGTGTGTCTCTCCAAAGCCGCTTTAGCCTGCTTGTCGTTCTTCTCTCTGTTCACTCTCTCCTCACGCTGCTCACTCTCTCTCTCTTCTCTGCTCCTCTCATTTCTCTCTCATCCACCTATATCATCCCAGCCGAACCCAAGGTACACCTATTCTACTCTACTCTACTCATCTATCTATCACTCACTTACTAAACATCTTCCCCATATAAATCCCTTCTCACTCTCACCTCTTTCCCTTGAATGTGATTGCAGATTTTCCTTCCCCAGATTTGGCCTCACAATGGCCTACATGTGTGCTGACAGTGGCAATCTAATGGCAATTGCTCAGCAGGTCATCAAGCAGAAGGAGCAGCAAGAGCAACAGCAGCAGCAGCATCAACATCAGAACCATAATCATCATCATCACCAGCATCAGCAGCAGCAGCAACAACTCCTTGGGATTCACCCTATTGGTCTTCATCCATGGACCAATACTCCTCCTCTGGGTTATGGCCTCGCCGGAGCCGACTTCTCCGATCCCTTTCAAGTGGGGTCGGGCCCCGACGCGGCGGAATCCGGTTTCCAGTTCCCTCATCTGGACCCCCACCACTCCACTGGGTTTAGGTTCTCCGATTTCGCTGCTGATGCTGGCGGCGGCGCGTGCGGTGCTGCCGGGGAGTTTGATTCCGACGAGTGGATGGATAGCTTGATGGGTGGTGGTGCTGGTGGGACTGGTGATTCAACGGATAGTTCCAATCTGCCTTCTGCGTGCGACGCGTGGCAGAACAATGCCGATTTTGGGCTTTACGCCTCCAACCCCTTCGCCACCTGTCCTACCCGGCTCTCGCCACCGTCGGACCTCAATCGGGTCATTTTCTCATCGGAGCCTGCCACGTGGACCTCTGCACCACCGCCATCTCCGCCGACCTTAGTGAAAGAACCTGCCGCTAAACCAGCACCAGCTTCGCCACCACCGGCGGAGCCTGCTGTGCGCCGAAACGACAGTGGCCACGGCGTTTCGTCAAGCGTAGCAGAAACTGGCGAGTCCACACATCCACTTCTGAAAGCACTAATCGACTGTGCTGGACAGGTGGAGAACGAACCAGATCAGGCCGAAGAATCACTGCTTCAGCTCAGTAAAACGGCGTCGCAGCACGGAGATCCTACTCAGAGAGTCGCCTTCTTCTTCTGCGAAGCTTTACGAAGGAAACTGAAACCAGAAATAATGGAGACTACGAGTTGTACTACTTCAGAGGAAGAGCTAACGCTCTCGTACAAAGCTCTGAATGATGCGTGTCCTTATTCTAAGTTCGCTCATCTAACTGCGAATCAAGCTATACTGGAAGCTACTGAAGGAGCCAGCAAGATTCACATCGTGGATTTTGGAATCGTTCAAGGTGTTCAATGGGCGGCTCTGTTGCAAGCATTCGCCACTCGATCTGCAGGGAAGCCTACTAGCATTCGTATTTCTGGAATACCTGCCATGTCTCTAGGAACATCTCCTCGCTCTTCTTTGCTTGCCACAGGGAATCGTCTCTCTGAGTTCGCGAAGCTTCTGGACTTGAACTTCGAGTTCGAACCTATTCTGACTCCAATTCATGACCTGAATCAGTCCAGCTTTGCTACTGATCCGGATGAGGCCTTGGCTGTGAACTTCATGCTTCAACTGTACAATCTGTTGGATGAGAGTACAGTCGTGGTGGAGACCGCACTCCAATTGGCTAAATCATTGAAACCGAGGATTGTTACTCTTGGAGAGTATGAAGCTAGCTTGACCAGGGTTGGATTCCTGAACCGGTTCAAGACTGCGTTGAGGTACTTCACTGCGATTTTCGAGTCTCTGGAGCCGAACTTGCCACGTGATTCGCTGGAGAGGCTCCAAGTGGAGAGGCTTCTGCTTGGCCGGAGAATTGCCGGCGTGGTTGGGACAAAGTCGCAGGGGACCGTAAGAGAACATATGGAAGATAAAGAGCAGTGGAGGAATTTGATGGAAAGTGCTGGCTTTGAATCAGTAAACCTCAGCCATTATGCAATTAGTCAAGCTGGGATTCTTCTCTGGAATTACAACAGTCGTCTGTATTCATTGATGGATTCTGATCCTGGGTTTTTGACTCTGGCTTGGAATGAGGTTCCTCTTCTGACTGTTTCTTCGTGGCGTTAACGGATTATTATTAATTATTAGCTTGAATTGGAAATGGGTTTCCACCTGGTGCTTTTTTCTCTGGCGTGGAACAACTAATTGTCTATATGCCATTGATGATCATGCTTGGTGCTTAGTTAAGTTATACAGATTGATGTGTTATTGGAATTGCAATACAAGCCCTGTTGAAGATTTACGGGAGGATTACCAATATGGTGTGCTTTCAGCAGCTTGGTCATAGTTCCACGCCTCTCTCTTCTCTTATTTCCAATTGATTTTCCTTTTGTAGCATTTTGATTTCATGCTTTAGTGTTCCTAGGTTTGAAGACTTGACTAGACAATTAGTGGACAAGGGAATGCAAATGAAGAAATGGGAGGAAAGAAGTTTCCTCTCCCATTAGTGTCTGTGACTCTGTAAATCTGAATTTGTTGTATGGGTTTAATTTGGTCTTTAATTATCAAAGGATTTTCGTCTTTAATTTCTAACTGCTACAGGAGTTGTTCTTATCTGGAAGTTAATCCTGGCTACTTCAAATCGAAGAAGTTTTTGAGTAGGATCATGATATGAAGCATTGAGTTCTGTAATATGAATGTATCTTCCCAAAGTTCCAAATCTGCAATCTCAGTTCTTTCCCTTTGCACTGAACAATGGCTTCATTTTAATCAAATCGAATTGAATTCTTACTTAAACAAGGAGCGTCACTGTCTTTTATGTTTTAAGTTTAGCACATGATTAATCCCCTTAAACTGTTTGAGTCTCTGATTGGATTTTGATGAAGACCTATATTATGCCCTTTTTCCCTTTTCCACGGAAATTGTTTAGTGATGCAGAGTCCTTGGCCAGATGCCACGTAGTGAATTGCTAGACAAGTTTTTACCTTAATGTGAGTCTACTCTCTCGTACTATTCTGTGGGGGAGGGGGAAAAAGTACTTGCTTCGTCCTAACATTGATTTTCCTTCACACCATTTGCAGAGACTTGGATCCTTCTCTATGAAAGTGTGCATTGCTTTCTTGCCAGTTGCATGCTGCCTTGTAGACCAAGTAGTTGTGGCTGGAATTCCATACTTGATGCGTGTTAATTTTTTAAGAGCTTAGAGTTAGCAACCTAGACAATTTATGTGAAATGAAGTTAGAAACTTGACTCTATTATGCAGTGAAGTGCCAGACTATTATTTATTACCATACTGTGACTGTCAAACTTAGTACTATTTCCTTGGGGGTGAAGTACAACCTTGCTTGGACCTGCCATCATTTTCTTCACACTATCTGAAGAAATTTTTGTTTCTTTCTTTTACTTTTTTCCATGAAATTGTTGATTGCTTTCTTGCCAGTAGTGCTTGTCCTTCTCATATCTATGGGCCAAATTAATGGCCTTGTTGCCTGTCTCTTTCATACTGCAATCAAATTCCCTTTCTTCTTTAGAACAGAGAGATAAGAGAGGCAAGATGAGCCAGCCCCTTTTGAGTCTCTGATACAATTGGCTGAGACTGTGACAAAGGAAGACTATGAATGAAATTGCTGTTTCTGGTGTTGTGTGATTGTGACAATACAAGTTGTGAAACAGGAAGTTTTCTTATTTGAATCCGCTAGAATTAAAGTTGAAGTAGGAGAGATAATGCCATGAGGAATGAAAATATTTACGTGGTTCACCTCCTTTTTAACCCGTTTCCTTTTTTGTTTTTTAAAAGTACATTGTGAACATCTAACTTGAGTGATGATATCCGAAAATAATTCAGAAATGAAGCAGATAGAGATAGAGAAAGTGTTTCACTACTCCTGTAAAACCTGATGTGTAAAGTGGGGTTTTTCTCTTTTAATCTATCACTCTTTACTTTATCTCCTAAATTACTTTAAGGGTTTAAGAGATTTCGATCTATTTTGACATAAGATTCAAATCTGAACTTTTTTCTTGAACTTGATTTTGTTGAAGGGTCCCATAAATCTAGAGTCTAGGCTACTAAACTTTGCGACTTAAGCGTCCCATTTCTCTCATTTTACTGGCAGGTCATGACTCATCAAGTACCATCCTCATCTAAAAGTAATCATTTAAAATAAATGCAAGGACTTCATATGAACTTATTAAAAATTTTAGCTATGAGCAACTGCGTAAGGGATACTTGTGGATAATTTGCAATTTGTAATCTATAAGCACCTAGACACATTTGTGGGGTTGCCCCACTTGCTGTTGCTAAATCAAAACGAGGAAAATGAAGGTTTGAATAAAATTTGTGCAATGATGCTTTAGAGTTTTTCTTCTTTTTGACTCACGACTCAAAGTATTAATAATATTTAGAAATTATTTATCAATGAGGTATTCATATTAATCATAGGATTCAAACTTATATTTTTATGAAATATAAATCACACCTTTAGCAATTGAACCAACCTTTATAGGCTATTTTAGAGTTTTTCTAATTATAAAACTTTGATGGAAAATAACATACAGATTGGAAGTATGTATAATACTCACTTGGAATTTAGCTGTGTCATTTTAGGTACTCTCTCTAATGCCCTGTGATTCAGGTTGGATTGTTAATACTTAGTGCCATGTTATAACTGCTCTGTTTGTAGGTCACAGAAAAATTATGAGCACATTACCTAGCCAGCCATCCATGAGTATGCAAGAGGAAGCTTCTTATTCATTCACTTTTGTGAATTTAACTTTTTTTTTAATGGGACTTTTGTGAAATTAACTTTTACCCAAATCTTTATCTGCAAGGTCTTTCTAAGAATCTTCCTATGGAGGAACTAATAATGCCTGATTCCAGTGTTGGGTCTTCACATTTTACGGTAACTTTTCAAAGTTCTTTAATATTTTGTCTTATATATATATATATATATCTATATACACACACACACATATTTCTAATTTTGAAGAATTTTGGAGAGAGGTTTATATTTTTAAATTCTTTCTCTACCCTTTTTTAATTATCTTGTAAGCACATTCTTGAGGTGATTATATGTAATACAATTAATTATGAATGAGATCTAAAATAACTTCAAGTGAAGTTTGAGAACAAAAAAATCGGATTCACTTTTGGGAGACTTTTTTTTTTGGGCTAAAAACTTTTTTGAGATTTAAAGTACCAAAAGAACATATATCTTTTTATTTCTCTCTCCTGCTTGCAACTAAAAATTTATTTCAAGATTGTATTAAAAGAAAGAAATTATTTCAAGAGATCTAAGTTAATTCAACTGATTTAGAGGTAGAAGCGTAGATTGTGTGACACTTAACCATTAGCATACCAATTTAATCCACCCTTAGGTTAAAAAAAAAATACTGATATGTTTGGAAGTTTTTCCATGGAATAGAATCAAGTGTGATAGCTAAAGGGGTTAGACCATTGTTTAGATAAATTTGTTATGATAGGAAGAGATGGTAAGGAAGATCCTCCCAGGTATTTTTTAGTCATTCAAAATCTAATTTTTTTTGTTCTGTCAAATTGGAAGGTCATGGATAGAGTGGCCTGGAGTTAATATCATGTTTTCCGAAATTGCCCCTAATTCTATTAAAAGACATTATTATATCTCCTATATTGCTAATAAAATTTTTCATCAATTTCTTTCTAATCAAATTACATAAGGTCTCTTCCCATTTCCCTTCACTTTATGGAGTTATCCTAATGATCTCTCTATTATGTTACTTCCCATGACTACCGATCTTCATATTTAATCTTATTCTTATAAAATTTATATGGTTTAATATTCTTTTGCTTCTATCTGTATATTTCATACTCAACTGAAACTTTTGACTTATGGTCATTAAATTATATAAACTATGAAATTATACATATTGTGAATTGTTATTAAATTATTATATATCCCACTAAAACTTTATTGAGTGAAAACTTTTGGAAAAATTACAAATAAATATCATAAGAAGCAAAACATCAAAAAAACATACGATAAATTTTTGAAATTATAATAAGGTATTAAGATACCAAATTATAAATATTATTATTACATGAAAAGATGGTTTGCCCTCCCTCTCCTTTCTTCCTCCTTCCTCCCTTTTCTCCCCCTCTCTCTTCCTTCCTCTTCTCCTTTGACTTCTCTCCCTCTCCCTCTCCCTCTCCCCCCTCCTTCCTCCAACCTGCAACCCCTCCCTTATATTGTAACGACCATATTTTCTAATTCCAAGAAAGGCATTGTTGTATGATGTAGGACCGAAAGGACCAAGATCAGAGTAAGGATCATAATTAAGTAAGTTGAAGAAGAGGGACAAAACACACTCATGCCGAGATGAGCTTCAATAGCACCGCGGTAAGTGGCGTTGGATTTGGGATTTTGGGCCCAGACAGAAGAGCTTCGCTCGCGACGCCAGAGTCAAATCTGGTTTAAATCAAAATGCTTTTGGCTCGATGAAATAGAAAGAAACGGAGGAGGAATGGCTAGCTCTGCTAGGTTTTGATACTTGGGAGTGATAGGAGTAGATTTTGAGGCTTGGGAAGCTTGATTCTTATGGGTAAGTTGGTTTTCTACTCCTCTCCTTTGTTTTCTTCAAGATTGTTCGGTGTTTTTCATGGGGATTGTTAGGGTTCCGAGTTTGATTGTATTTCCATCGATTAAATTGAGTTTAAATGTTTCATTGATGTATTGTTGGTTGTATACAAGCTTTGGGTTAAGGATTTTAAGTGGTATATTTCCCAAACCCTAACCCTAAACTCTTGATATTATTGGGAATCCAAATATGTGGGAGCATAATTATGGTTTTATGATTTGTTTTGGGTACTTTGATATATGGGTTTATTTGAGGAAACTATGTTTCAGTTGGTTATGCATTAGATTATCAAGTTGTGTACTCTAAGGGTTGAGAAATTGTGTTGGTAATGAGATTTCGGTATTGTGTAGGTTGTCATATTGCTTAATTGGGATCTTTTAACTCCGGGTAATGTTTGAAAGGCTTGGAAGTAGTTGGTAAGTGTCTACATTGATGTTTAAGATATGGACTCCTTGGTTGGATTGGTTGGATTATTATGTTTTGGGTTGTGTGTATTGGTTTAAGGTAATGTGGTAATATGATCTTGCATTACTTTGTTGTGTTGTAGTGGTTATTGCTCTCCTTGGCTTACCGAGGTGTTGAGTAGGTTTGGATGGTTGAGGTAACTGGGGTGTCTTTTCCTATGTCTTTCAATTGATAATGTTTGTATGTGTCTAATCCTTTTCATATCATGATATGCACATGTTGGATATATCTATGTATATGTTTCACTCTTTCATATCATGATATGTACTATTACACGGCTATTAAGTTCTCTATCCTTGCTTTATATTATGATGAAAATGGCAATTGATGGTAGTGAACATGAAATGTATGAGTATGATAAATATTGACATGTTAATGATTGTGATGCACCCCCATGATTTACTATGTATATTTATATGGCATGTTAGCACGATAGAAAATTGTCACATGTTATACATTGTTGAGATATATGGTTTAGGTGATGATGCTCTAAAGATCGCGTGGTATGCCTATCCACTAAATAGTACATGGGACCTTGTATTCAGGCAGTGCGGCTTGTGTTATTCCAGTCACTAAATAGTCATCATATAGTTGGGAGACTCAGGTGGTTGTGAATTAGGGTGCACCTTCTCTAAATAGCTACCAATTCAAGTGGTTTAGAAGAAGGAAAGTTATGACCCAACCTTTAGTGCAGTGGCCTTTCGCTGGGTCATGACTATTAGGAGGAGAGCTGAGTGGTGATCCCAAAATCGGCCATTACGGGTCATTGGAAGGGGGCCATTGGTTAAAGTTACCATGTTAGCGTAACTAACTCATGGTTCTAACCGTGTGTTGATGGAATTCATGTCTACGTATAATGCATATCACATTCACATTGAATATTGCATTTGATATTGTTATGGAAACATGTTTATGTATTTATGTAAACCCCTGGCTACTAGGATGCATGTATCACCCCATGGCTAACAATTTCAAGTGAAGGATCCAATACTAGTAAGGAGAGGACAAGGAAGTCATATCCAAGAAGGATAAAGAGTACTTATGGGTGTTTGGGGTCATCCTCATTGTCATTGTCATTGTTGTTGTTGCTTCTTGTTTTTTTTAGTAAAGTTCCATTTGTATTGTTTATGTATTGCTAAGTGTATCATGTTGTGTCTTTGTGTATCCTGTGGACTAGATGGATGTATAACCCTTTTCACTGCTTGATTGGTTTGTTGGACGGTGTTTGGGGCTATGATGGTGTATGTGTTAAGATGTACACATGGTATGTTCTATATGTAGTTTATGATGCCTTAAATATCACTATCCTATTGTTTTGGGCTTGGAACTTATGGTTTCACTTTCCCTTTGATGAGTTTGGTTTGGTTGTAAGCTTGGTTGGAATCATTATTCTTAGATATGTGATATGGTACATAGCCATCGATGCAAAAAAAGGGTTCAAGGGGGTCAAAATTTAGTGAAGTGGTTCTATTAGGATGGTGACTCCTTGGACATGTCTTTTAGGTCAATTGTGACTTGTTAGGATCACTCTCATAGTGAAATGGTTGGTGATTTGCATTATGAGTTGTTATGTGGCTTGTTTTGGTTTAAAACTGACCATTTTGTTTTTGAGTATCCAAAATCTCCATATGAAGGTATTTTGAGGTGTGATTAGTTTTATTGGTTAGATTAGAAGTAGAGTGACTTGTAGGCTTTAGAATTAGGTGTATCGAAGGTTAGAGTGAGGAGTTATATGATCGGAAGTTAGTTGATTACACTAGCAAATTTGCTAATGCAAGTTCTGTTATTGACGCCGCGGCGCCGTCACCGTGGTCATGGCGCCAAGCCCTTCTGTCTCATTTTCAAATTGTCTAGAATCATGTCTTGCCGCAGCGTTGTATGGCCTTGCCACTGCGCCATTATGTTCCTTCTCTGTTTTCCTGCATGTTTGAGTTCCTTTTGGCCCTAGAGTCTTCGGATGTTACATGTCTCCCCCTCCTTTGTTAGTGCCTCCCTGTTCCCCATCAGTGCTCCTCAGTCTCCTAATCCCCTGTCAATACTCCCCTATCTCTCATTCCCTCATCTCCTCGTCCCTTGTCTCCTTATCACCATTGCAATCCACAAGTCCACCGAGTTCTACTGTCGTGGAGTTGAGACCTATCATCACAGTGCTTAGGTCCATCTTCATGATGCTTTTCCCACTGGTGCTTGTCCCTCCCTCTTCTTCTTTCTCTTTCGTTACCCACACCTCATCTTCATCTTCTCTAGTGAATTCCCTTTTCTGGGTTTTTGCGTTTTTTTTTTAAATTTCAGTTTGCTAGGTTTGAAACATTGAATGTATTTGTATCAATTTTGTATCAGTTGCAAATCTTGGTAGAACAGTTACAAATTTACGTGTATCAGTTATAAATGCGTGTGGGATTATTTTTTTTCTTCAATTGAAAATGTACGTGTATTGGTTGTAAATCTAGGTGGAACAGTTATAATTTTACGAGTATCATTTGCAAATGCATGTGGGATTATTTTGTTTCTTTAGTTGAAAATGTATATATATCAATTATAAATGTAGCTAGCACAGTTGCAAATTTATGTATATGAGTTGTAAATATGTGTGAGATTATTTTTTTTTTCAATTGAAAATGTATACATATATGTTGCAAATCTAGGTAGAACAGTTACAAATTTACGTTTATCAGTTGCAATTGTATATATGTTTATTTTTGTTAGCTATTTACAATTGATATTCGTATATTTTGAACCGATATTCATAGATTTGCAATTTATTACAAAGTATGTATTGGTCGACCATCAAAGAAGGTGGCCTCTGATTATCGACCATCTGAGGAGGAAGAAGGAAAGAGAGGAATGGTAAAGTCATCTTTTTGCGTGACAATAATATCTATAATTTAGTACTTTATTGTAGTTTTGCAAGTTTATAGTATGTTTTTATAATTTTTTACTTGAGAGATACTTATTTGTAATTTTTCCAAAACTTTATATATATAATTTGCAAATCATGTCATATATGTTTGGTTTATATTTATAATTATATATATAAATTGATATGTGTAAGATAATTTTTGTAATATGCGTTTTGATATAAATTAATAAACCACTATTTTTACATTGTAGACAGACTACTTTTTCTTGGAAAAAATTGTTTGAAGTTTTTGAAGAACAACATATCTTGTTTTTAATTTGAAGTAATTGCAAATTTTTTCCATCTAAACTAATTTATAAGGATAATATTGAAAAAATATTATAATCTATTTTTTTTCATCTATTTTATAATAACTCTCAAATAGTGGTTAAATAAGACCATTTCTGTCCACAAAAAAATTCCCAAACAATATAACAATATGTTTTGCTCCATTCTATTCCGTTCAATTACATCTCATTTTATTAATGAATTATTTTATTTCATTCCATATTAAACTTGCAAACGCACCCGATGTTGGACACTTTCTCTACCGAGATAAGGGCAAAGATTATATTAGTAAATGGCTATATGAGGAAAAAGGTTCAAATTGAATCATTTTTATTTATATATTCGTTTTTCACCATCCATCTTTATTTATATATTCATGCATTTGAAAAACGTGGAACACAAGATAATGTAGTTCAGTGGTTGTATTCAGGTTCAACATTTATAATTACATTTATCCTTTTTTTTTATCCCTATCTCTAAATGTAAATGATCTGAACTATTGGGAAAAAAAAAATCTACCATTGGATTTTGATATTTTTAATATGCTTATTCTTAATTACTTTGTCAAACAGATCTTGATTAGTTTTAAGAGATTGGCCTAATACTTAAACAACTTTATTTAATTTAATTTTTTTTTTAGTTTTAACTACTTAGATCCAAATATTGGAACCACTACCGGAGATAATTTACTATCTTCAAACGCACCAATTTGATGTCTGAGGTAGTGGCTTCGAATGAAGGCCATAATTTTGATTGATAAGCAATGCTGGTTTCAGGTTACCTTGACCTTTTGTTTTTTTAATACTTTTCATGTTTGTAATAAAAAGTTTGGATACCTATAAGATGTTAAGCCCATTTAATTTCCTCTCTCTAATAATGTAATATTGCTTTTAAATTGATTTCATTAAAACTCGTCTTTTAATTCATCTAATTTTCTTGTTATGGCATATATTATTTAAGCTATGTTTGGTATCCTCATGAAAAAAGGTCCTCATTTTATTATACAAAAATTTAGATATCTGTATTAAGCGAAACCTTGCAAGTAAATTTCCAAAACTACTTTTATTTTATATGTTACAAATATAATTATGAAGTTCCACCCATTTTTAACGAGCACTTCGTTTGCGACATAGACCTTATATTGTGTGATTTTTTTAATTAAAACTATTATTGTAATTTGAATATGTACACCATTAAATCATAGATATAATTTATGCTTCCTTATAGATTATTTTGGATGTGATGAACTAAGAACAGAGCTCTCTCTTAGATGATAAATTACAATGAATGAATAGATACATAAATGAAAGTGGCATATAAAAAGTTCAATATCAATATTATTTAATACATCTTGAATTTTATCGAAACATGGAGCTCATTTTTCTTAATATAAATTATAGCCGCCACAGTTTCATTGAAAACGTTTACTAAAATGTTTCTCAAAATTATCAGTGACTTCTAATAAATACCATAAGAAAAAAATTATTTTACTGTAGTATTAGTATTTTTTTAATGTAACAATACAATGGTAGCAAAAGTCACAATTTCCTTTCTCAAAAAAAAAGTCAATTTCTTACTTATTCATATATATATATATATACTACATACACACATAAAAGTAAGCTTGTATTACTGTTCTAAATGTCCGATCTATCGTTGTATTATTAAATAAGGTGAGCTCAGTGCTTTGCATAAAATTTAAAATAAATTGTTTGTGAAAAAAATCGCACTGTTTATAGTTTGTAAATAATATGACATATTAATATTTTTTCTTCCTACTTTGCTTTGCTTTCTTTTTCTTCTTAATATTTTTCTGACAATTTTTTCTAAGATGAATTTATTCACCCATACAGATGCAACGGTGAAACAACTCGAATTATAATGATATAACGCCCATGACTCAATTGGTAAACATCGAGCAAGATAACAATGGCCTAATTATAATGCCCATTTCATAATCACCTATTAATAACAACCATGTTCATTATTATTAAGCTGCTTTTAAACATTGAGAAGATAGATAGGGGAAGTACATTACAATTTACTACAAGGACAATAACGTCAATTGACTTGGGTGGTCCCTTCCATACATAACAAACAACGAAGAGTAATCCAACTTAATAAATACGGGTACCTACTGTGTTTCTAAAATGATACATATTTTAACTATCAGTATAAGCAGCATGAATACCTTTAGTAACTGGAGGATCCATTGAAGAAAGAGATAGAGCACAGAGGGACCCGCATGACCTATGGGTCCCACTACTCGCTCTCACTGAATCTTCGAATCATTGCAGAAGATCCAGATTCATGAGCACAAGAAGTCATCAAGTGACATGCCTTAGAGGCACTTGGCCTCAATCTCCTCCAGAGTAAGCCCTTTGGTTTCTGGCACAACAAAGATGATGAATACAAGAGATGCCACGGCTATTGCACAGAATATGTAGAACAAAATTCCAGCTCCCAGCAATGCCTGTGATGAGAAGAAGATAGTCAGACACTAATCATCTCAAATTCTCAACAAGATCAAATTTAATGGGCTAAGGAGCATTGATACACAGTTATGGGACTTGACACAACACGGACACTGAAAGATGACATGATGTTTAAATGTAATTTGAAATGTCATGTTGTATTAGATACGACTTGGACATGACAGAACTTTGATTTTGAAGTGTCTTTGGTTTATAGTTAATATGGCTAATAGGTCAGTTCATTAGTAACTTCAAATATCCTTTTTTTTTTTTTTTTGGTTTAAGCTTATAGCTTGTATGGCCCTGGTCACATCTTCAAGATTGAGACGAACTTAATGTTTACATCCGCTCGAGACAGTGAAAACTGAAAAGTACATGCATCATTGAACAAGGAAGCCATGTCTTCTTTTTGTATAACAAAACACACACAGAAGAAGACTTTCCTTATAATGTCCGAAAGTTGAAAGATTGAGTGAAAAATATAAAAATTAGGGATGTGGCAAGGAAGTGTGAACTGAGTGTGCTTGCATGAGAACCTCTGCGTCTGAAATGTTAGAAGGGGCCTGATGAAGTGCTCTTATGTAAACTAAGGCATATTTGAATGGGGTACAATGGAGGGAAGATGTTGGGGAAGTTTCATTGAAACCGCCTCTATTTGGGAATTTCTTATGAAGAGAGGAGGAGAATGGAAGATTTTCAACCATTTTATGAAATTCCCAAGTTCCCATGCCTTCAATTTTAAGTTCTCCCAATTTGGGAGATCTTAGAGGAGAAAGAGTCTTGAAACAAGAGAAAGGGAAATTGCCAGATAACCACCTTCTCTCTCTCTCTCTGTGGATTTCTTCCCTTCACTTTCCCTCCCAACTCTCAAGCATACCTAAAGTGCGTATAGACCAGAGAGGCCTGAGTTCAAAATGGGTTTCAGTAGAGACACAGATTAGTTTGGCAATCATGAGAGTTAAAATAAGCAAATATTGACTGAAAATCAATAGCAGTTCTGTTCCTTAGCTATCTCTCTAGTGATTTGTATGACTGGTAAACGACATCAAAATGTATTTGTTTGAACAATGTTATATTTTTTAGGTGGTTAGAATGTTATGTTAAATTTTAAAATAAAGTGTATGTAAGGAAACCAGTAATGAAGAATCTAAACTCCCCTCCCTGGAGTGGAGAGCCTAAATTTGGCCAAAAGAAGGGAAGAGAGAGCAAGCAAGAGAGACAAGGACCTTTAATACATTCTCATACACAATACCACAGGCAAACACGACCAATGTGATTGCAGTAAAAATTTAATTTGCACAAGGATGATATTTTAAGATTAGATCTTTGTGAGATAATCATCTATCATCTGATTGATCATGACATGTTTAGAAAAGAAAAAGGTATGCCAACTTTAAGATCTCCAGAATCATGTTTAAGAAAGTAAAGAGATGGAAAATCTTAATCACCTTCAGTGGGGAGAAAGAAAATGTCACCAAGGCATTTGCAGCAAAATTGACAAGTACTGCTATACCTAGTCCTCGTCCTCTTAGTCGTAAGGGGAAAACCTCCGATATCATGAGCCAACCGATTGGACCAAAGGACATCTGCAAAAATAAATGGAGAATCACATTAAGCTATCTTATGCAAGTAATACAAGAGGATTTTCTTATATCAGTGTGACATAACCAGAAATAGAGAACAAAGAGGAGAGAGAGAGAGAGAGAGGTCAAGAATAAAGTAACTCTTATTACAACCTAGCTTGCCTTAACAACTTACCTAAACTCCAGGTATAGAACCATTAACTTACATCACAAAGCAAATATGTAGAGTAAACAAAGTAACTTACGAATCATATTGATACTGGACCCTCACCTTCAGAATACCCATTGACTACAAGGACAAAAACTCGGGTACATGAATTAAGTTCAAACAAGACTCCGCAAGAAGCATACTTGTCAGGTAAATTGCACCATTTAACCAACAATTGTGTAACTTTCTGATTCTTCTCTAAAATTCTCTCTGCAAAATTTTCACTGTGGAACCAGTTCTGTGGGAGGATCTGGCCAATCTGCGGGAGGATGCCTAGTGGCTAGGAGGCACTGTGGAATCAGGGTATCATCTTGGTTGAGAAACATGAAAAACTAGGAGCAGGCATTTCAAGGCATAAGTTACAGAACCAACATTCTCCAACACCTCTTAAGGCTCCAAATAGCTAGGAGCCAATTATTTTCATGGCGTGCTGCAAGGAACTCCCAATCTCCCAATATAAACTACCCATAAGAACAGTGTTTGTTTGTTGGTCTGTTATGTATCTGTTGACAGATGATTGGAGATCGTACTTCATCAAAGCTAGCATCTCCTACCTTGCACCAAAACTCATATCAGTTTCTGAATTATTTTCTGGCAAAATTATTTTACATTCTATACTCATCTATCCAAGCTGGGTATGGTTGACATTTACTCCTTAACTTGAGGAGTGTGGAATCCTTGAATTACTTCCTAATAAATCTTGGATTCATTTGGGGTATTTCCTCCTTTTTCCAGCTAGTCAACTAGGGGCTTTATTAGTTCTAATTAGGAGTTATTATGTACAGATTGCATTTGATTTTTTTTTTTTAAATCTCTCAAGGAGCCTTAAACCCTATACTATTCCATGAGTGCTTTGTAGTAGGCTACATCACTGCTACAACTCCATCTGTAATTGTCAAATTTATCAAGTGCCTAAAACAAATATGAGTGCTGTAGCTATGTGTGACAACCAAATTCCTCGCTTTAATTCATGGTTGGCTTTTAATCTCAAATAGGATAGCAGTGTTCTCCACTTTGGAGTATGTTTCCTTGACAGCTTTGAAGATTTCCTTCGCTGACCTGTATAGAATAAAATTTGCACCAATTTCATTCATCATTGAGCTGATCAACCAAGACATGATAAGATTGTTCAGCCTCCCAAATTTTGTACTTGAGGTAACTGGAATTTGGTGGTGTAACCTCATTGAAGATGTAATCCTCCTTGTGGCCTCTAACAAAAACAAGAACGCTTTGGGACCACTGGAGATAATTTTTACCATCCAGTTGATGTCCAGTAATCACGGTGTGACTACTTTGGATGACAGGGCTGCTTCCTTCGGATGAGGACCCCCATTTCTCTTACATTCAGCACCATCATGTGGCCAAAAGAGATCATTGGAACATGTTGAGCATTTGTGGCTATGATACGATGAAGAAGCTCACAGATTTTGATACTTTTATTTCATATTAGTTTAGAATTGTATTTGTTGTATACAAATAAGGGTTGGAGGCAACATAATAGCCAGTGCAATCAATATAATCAGCTTAAAAAATTTAAAATAGGGATTTCTAATCATAACCAAAAGATAAAAGGAAATAATAATAAAAGATAAAGTTTACGTAAGAAACTGAAGAAAGAATATAAAGTACTAAACATGTGAAGTTAAAAACAACTATTCACCACCAACTAAAGTTGGTGAGTGGTAGGGGTTCTTGTCCCTTAAATAAGTGGTTGAAGATTTGATTTCCAACCTTTATGTATAGAGCAAGCCTAGTTGGGAGGAGTCTACCTTTTGCCCTTGGTACCCTAAGGGAGACTAATCTCCGCTATCAGTGGAGGATACTCCTAGTCCAAAACCAAAAAAAAGTGCTTACCAACAAAAACAAATGCAAGAAAGCAATAAAAATAAGTCGCTAGCCTTTGAGAGGCTAGCTCTCTTCCCTGGTTTCCTTCAGAAAAATTCTCATCCCAATTTCACAAGTCCAGAGCCCCTTAATATTCTCTACCTGACAGCATAATTCTCACTCTCCAGCTCACCCACCTTGGCCCCCACCCTTTTTTGCTCTTCTAAATTACGCAAATGTATCAGCTGCTGGACCACTATTTTTAGACCCAAATTTCCCTCTATCTTCCTTCTTTGGTACAAGTTTTAGTAACAGTGACAATAGGTAAAGCAGGCCCACCACTAACCCGAAAAAGAAACTCACAAAAATCTACTGACAAATGGATCCCTATCACTCACAATATCTTGAGAATGGGATCCCTATCACTCATATCTTGAGAAACAATGGGAAATTTTGTGGAAGGGACCAAACAATGTCTGCATCAATATAAGAAGAAAATATTGCCAGAGAGTGGGAATATTTACTGCTTGTATTTTCAGAGGTTTTTCCCTGGTTTCAGATCAGATGCCTTGAGGCAAGAATTTTGTCTGGGACTAATCTGGGATGTTCACACACAAAAAATATATGCAGCAATATAAGGATCAAAAAAAGGCCACAAAGTGGGCATATTTACTGCTTGCATTTCAGAGGTTCTTCCCTGGTTTCAAATGCCTTATGGGCAAGAATTTTGTCCGAGACTACTCTGGGATGTTCACACACAAAAAATGTATGCAGCAATATAAGGACGAAAAATGGCCACAAAGTGGCCTATAGCTCATACTATTGGAGGTGTTTCCTTGCCCTTAGATGCTTCATGGGTAAGGACCAAGTTTTGGCTTCTCTCTGGTGTTCACACATATAAACGCACAAATTCTCTGTGCTGTTCATACTCACACAAGTACATTCATGTGCAAAATTCTGAATTGGTGGATTGCCTTTAATATGCTAACTAGTGAACAGGTACAGCGTGTCAACCCAATTGAATAAAATTATAGTCTGTCCATGCTTTCTTGATATATTTCCCTCTTCAAGTTCCTCTCTTTGACAGCACTCTACGTTCCCATTGATTCTGCATCACTTTTGAGGAGAATTATGATCCGCCCACATACTAAATAATCGCAAACTATCTCATTTCCTTGATTATTGAAACAGAACATTTTGGGAAAGGTACACCATAAGATTCCCCTTTTGTCTCACCATAATTACATCATGGAACATTTTAAAATTAAACTGGGTCTTATCCTTAAATCATTTACTAGCATCCCACGGATTGCACTATATTGTAAATATAAGCTATAACAACTTTATATTCCTAAATAATTGAATACCTAAAAAACATGGAAACAAAAATTGAATATTTTCCTCTTACGGTCACTGCAGGCATTTCTTAATACAAGGGCTGCTCCACATCAAAATGTTTATCTATCATAAGGAAAATTATCACATTACTCTGGTGATCTAGGAACTACCAAAAACATCTTTACCAGTCTTTACAGGTAACTGATTTCAACAAGTGCTCATATATCTTGGGATATGCGATCCACATCTTCTCTTCGATTTATGATCACATACTACTGAACTCATTGATAATGCAGCCTAAACATTTACAAGCACAAAATCCTGGACTGAGAACTCATAAGAAATAAAAACAAAAGGAAACTCGTTCACCTGATAACAGCCCACGTACAACAGCAGACCAACTACAGCAACAACTGGTGCATTATCCAAGAACGTGTAATATGAACCCAGAAGGAATAAAGATACAATCTGCAATGCATATAGTTCGTAAATTTTAAATATTGATACTCAAATGAAATTCCCATGCTTTGAACATTCCCCTTTTGTTTTCATATCAGTCAATGTTGATGTCAATCATGCAAGCAGGGCTGATAAGCAGACTGGCCTCTCAATTTGATAAAAAATAAAAATAAAGGAAAGCCTCCAAATAAATTGCCACTAAAACCAACCAACATTTAGATATGGATAGTAACTTACAATCCCTGAAACTCCACCAAATAGTAGAGGTCTCCTTCCAATTCTATCAACAACAGCAACAGCAACTCCTGTCATAATCAACTACAACATAGAAAGAGAAAGGAGTTATTGTTGAAAAGATTTCATGACCTTGATAGGGAAGCATTCTCATAGACTTAGCAAGAGGAAAAATAATAGAAAAAGAAAAAAGGCTATTTTTTTGGCCTGGAGTGTTCTGGTGGCACAATGAGAAGGCATTTTTTAATCACTCCTTTACTTCTTTTCCCCTCTGGATGAAGATATGACCGATCACGTTGTATGGATTGATTATGGATTCACCTTCATTCTTAACAAGCATTTTTCTTCATAGTAGTCTTAATAATCTTATACTGTGCCAGCCATGTACTTTTGCATAGGTATATTGGAACACCCTTAAATAATCTTCTTTTTTAGAGAGTTCTACAAGTTAAAAAATTTAAAATGGATACTGAAAGAAAAGCAACATGAATACAGGAAAAAAGGTTTGAAAAGGAATTACAGGAACTGGTGTCCATCATTTCTAACAACTCTGCTCCATTCACAGTAATTATTTAAATTTATTTTCAATGTATATAATTTGTAGACAGAGTGTATGCAGGTTCACTTGACTCAGCAATTAAGGACACGGGAATAGAATTTTGAAGCTTAAAGAAGAACTTCACATGAAGTATGAATTGTCTAAAGTAGGCTAAGCTGAATAATCTTTAGCGTCACATTGCTGAATTACTTGTGGTATAATCTTTTCTTAAATGAATATAAATATAGGGAAAGCTATCTCCTTGCACTTTCCAAAGTATCCTTTTTCTTTCTAGAGTTCCTATATTGTATTTGAACCTAGGGAGATAGAAAACCAGGTTGTTGTTGTGCGTATTACAAGTTTTCTAGCGCCTATGTAGCTCTTTAGAATAGGGAGGAAAAAGTCAAGGCCAGGCTGGGTTCTGATTGGGCCTAACTCTAATAATAACACCAATTTTTAAGGCCCAAACATAGCCAGGTCAACCAAATTTGATATAATTTTTTCAAAAATTAAAATATTAAAAAATTCATATTTAAATAACTATTTTGAGAACAACCAACAATTTAATAGATAATTCAAAAGATTCTATGATTATATGTCACGTGTACTTTGAATTGAAATATATAATATATTGTATGTACTATATCAGGCTGATCCAGCCCAATTTTAAAGTTGGACCTATTTTTTGTCCAAGCCGAAAGTAAAAAAGGCCAGGCTTGGGTAATCTAATTGGTTGGGCCCTAAATGCCAACCCCAGCCACTTTTCTTCATCAAGAAAAAATTCCCCAAAATTGTAAAAATTTCTGGCAAGAACCTTTAAGAGCAGTTACGATCCAATTGGTCACATAAAGCTCCAACAACCTATTCCTGGAGGTAGCAACCACAGCAACACCATGTGTGGTCCCATGCACCAGTCAGATTCTGAACAGCAATTCACATGCTTCCTTGTGAGGGTTCATGGATGCTTTGGCCTCACTCGGATCAGCTGAAACTTGGTGAAATCAAGTCATTAAACCTTTTTCAGCCACACATTTTTACTATTTACTCCTTTTTTCTTTTGGCCCTGCCCCATCATTTTCAATGTGCTTTTGGGCAATTTTAAGTAGTATTTAATGCTTTTTGGGTAAGCTTCCGGCATTTTCTAGTGAACACAGTTCTGATTGGCGGTTTTCAAGCTTTTTCCAGTGACAGCGTATCTTTCCAGGTTTCAGTTGCCAATTTCTAGTGCTGGCTTCCCCCCAACATTAGTACGCCCCCCTAATGGTTCAAATAATAGTATTTTCTCTGTTATTAGTGCTAATTTGGATCAATAGTCACTAGTAAACCTTACTTCAGCCCATTTGAGGGCCACCCCTCACAAAATATAACTTTGCCTGGATATGACAAGTACATAGACAATCCTCATTTGCTTTTATGGCTCAACCTGTTCTTGCTTCTTGCTTTACATCCTCCACTCCACTAGGACCATGAGTTCTTGACTCATAAGCATCATATCATATTTCTAGTAACAAGCATCTTTTCACTAATCTTACTATTATTGCTCACTTCCTTGCCGCCATTACCTTAGCTAACGGATCACAAAAAATGGCTAAAGGCATTGGCCCATATCATCTTATTCCTTCTATGTTCCTGAATGCCCATTTAAATTGCTAACTGCAAGCAAATTGAATCACATCCTCCATTGCTTAAAAGGAAGTTTTATCGAATCACTATAAAACAAGCGATGATATACAGTAATAAATGTTGGGCGTTGAAAAGGTAATAAAAACATAAGATGGGGATAACAGAGATAAAAATGTTAAGATTGATGTATAGTCATACAAAAAAGGACAAGATATGAAATGATTGTGTATGAGGAAAAGTTGAAGTAGCACCTATAGAAAAGAAAATGATAGAAAATTGATTAAGATAGTTTGGATACGTAGAAAAAAGATCACTAGAAGAGCTAGTGAGGAGAATTGATCAGATGATCTTTAACCCTATAAAAAAGCATAGAGGGAGACCAAGAAAGATACATAGAGAGATTATAAAGCAAGATCTCTTGATAAATAATTTATTTTAAGAGATGGTATTTTATAGAGTCCAATGAGATCGTGTAATTCATGTAGCCAACCTCACTTAATAAGATAAAACTAATGTTGTTGTTGAACTGTAATACATAATTGTGATACGCATGCCAAACTTTATTTATTTAATTATTTATGATTTAATGATATTTTGGTCCTCAGAAGATTTACTTTATCTCAATTTGGTCATCTAAGTTTGAACACCTCATTTCAGTCTTTCAAAGAGAGTTTCTTTTTCAATGTTGTCATTATGTTAAGCCCGTTAATAGATAATAACATAGATGGGTGATGTAGCCTACCATGAAACTGGTGTGACACAACAGTTAAGTGTTATAGTCTTTCTATAGTTTCTTCATAGTCAAAAAAATCAAAGTAGAATTTAGAACTTTCATATGCACCTCCAAATAATAATATATGTGAAAACATAATGTCATACTATTTAACTTAAAAATTTACATATTGTGAAAGCATAAACTCTACCTTGAATACACCAAGGAGAATTGACACACGAGTTGCATCAGACGCTGCAGAGAATCCTGCACTCTACCAATATGTACAGGATTTCAATGTTATTACACTTCATTAGCACCTCAGACTTTACCACTTGAAGCTAAGTTTCTTCAGTCATAATTAGCAAATTACCTGGAGGATTGATGCAGCATAATAGAGCACACTTGGTTGTCCAGTGATCTGTCACAAATTCCATTGTAAAAATACACTTGTTGGCAGTTCTGATAATTTGATTTATTTGACGTAAGCAGTTACAATACCTGTTGAAACAAGACCAATCCTGCACCAATTATAAGGGCTTTCAAGCATTTTCCTCGGAACATTTCTCCAATAGCTACTTCTTTTTCTTCACCAACATAAGAGAGCTCTGCCAGAATCTCATCCACTTGCTGTGGAGCTGAGTCACCAATAGCTGGACCCCGAAGTCGACACAAACAAGAAATCGCAGAATCCTTCAAACTTTGGGCATTCCCTTTTCCCTGTATACAACGTAGGAGTAGCCATCTAGGAGATGCTGGGAGCCACCACATTCCAATCCCCATGATTATTGCCAAAGGACTACTAGCTCCATACATATAGCGCCACCCTGCAACAATGTCTACCAAAAGACTACCTACCCCATACCCAGCCTGCACCAGATGATATGAAGCCAACTTTAAATGCAGTTGTACTCAGAACAGAAAGTAAAATGAAAGAAATTTTTCACTTAGAAGCCATAATTTAAGGCAAAATTTAAGAAGCTTATTGTTATCATTTCATTTATAGAACATATAAAAGTAAGTTCAAGGGGAAAAAGTAAAAGAACTTACAACCATCCCAAGTACTATGAAAAACTCTTTCAGTGAGATTAATTGACCACGTATCAGAGTTGGAGCTGTCTCAGCAATGTACATTGGAGCAGCATGCATTGCCTAAGAGAGATAAACCAGACATAATCTCTGTTGCTTTAAAGCTACGGAGAAACTGTAAAAACATCTTAATAAGATTTCATCCACAAAACTTCCCTAACAATTCCTTTATAATGCAGTGAGTCATTCTTCCATTTTATGCTTTCTTGTGCAAGTCTACAGTGTTAATAATTCTGGAATCTATAAATTTTTTTGTTATAAAATAAAAAAAAATGCAAGAGAAATTGAATAGTGGAGCAAAAATACTGATGGGATCAAGATAGTCAGAGCTGACATTATATTCATTATGTGATGACTCCAAGAAGCATAAGTCAGTAAGGCATACACAGTGGCATAGTTTAAATTGATAGAACTTCTTAGAAAAAGGTGGCATTGCATGTACACCAATACATGGGCAAAATAAAGAACTGCTAAGTTCAAATGCACTCCTTCAGCAAGCAAGAGATACACAAACCCTCACCTCTAATTTGTTAAGTGGTTGCCTACCTCTTCAACAAACTAACAGATATAAGCATTAACATTTATCATGTCGATTAAAAAGAGCATACCAGTCCAATTCCTAGACCAAATACAAGTCTCCCAATCACCAGAACAGCAAAATCAGGAGCAAGTGCTGTTATAAGGGCTCCAACAAGATACAGCAATGCAGCCACAATCAACTCCCTTCTTCTTCCTTAAATAAAAACCATCATTTAAGCTTTATCAAGAGAAGAAAATATGCGAAACAATAATTGACACATGGGAAGATTTACCTAAGAAGTCAGCAACATTGAAGGCCAACACAGAGCCAATTAGTGCACCATATAATGATCCACTAGTCTGGAAAAAGCATTTCACACCAATTTAAAATAAAACCAAAGTGCATTTTCTAGGTCAGTGTATAAAAACAAATATGAACATAACATAGGATGAAAAGAACTAAAGAAATGATCATAATCAAAGAGAGAAAGAAAGTCTTCTGAATCTAATATCAACTTACCACAAGACCAATTTCAACAGAAGACAAATTGTACCATGATATTCCACTTAGTGTTGCGGACTGTAAAAAAGAGAAATGATAACCAAGCCAAGCAAAGAACTGAAATATACAGCTGCATTAAAAAAAGTCAATAAGATGCTGTATTTCTACATATTAAACATCCTACATTTTGTTCCGAATAAATTACAAGATAGTATTTTATATTAAACAAGTTTCTATCATACAGCAAAAAAAAACCAAATAGTCATTACTTATTACCAACAGCAAATAGACTTCAGAGGCTTCATTCTCGGGGCAAAATAACCACCAAGTCTTACTTTTTTCAAGAAACCTTTCCTGTTAATCAGTCATACAGTTGGATAACGATAGTAACAGCAAATCTTCTAAAGAGAGATATTCTATTGTTTTTCAGGACATATTTCTGTGATGAGCATACTACTTTAGAGATTTTGACAGACAATTTTCACTCTTCTTGTTGTAATGAATAAGAGCAATAATGCTTAGAAACATAATGCCCTACCAAGCCTAATTGGACTTTCAAACGGTTAATAGACAGTTAAGCCTTTGGAACAACAGGTAAATGAACAAAATAGAATCCCAAAATGAACAAATGTGTTATCACATGCCAGATGCCCCCTAAATGAAATTAAGCCAGAACTAAATGAAAATATAATAAAACAGTTAATCTCTGTCAAACAATGATGAAGATGATGGAGAGGAATGAAATTATCAAGTTATGGAATGCATAATGCTCCTTTTTGCATTTTTCCTTAAACTACAATTTTTTTTACAACATTATGAATAAATAAAAATAAACCCCCTTCTATATATATAAATCATCTTTTCCCCGCACACCTAAATGAAGCTCAAGTGAAGCCAACGAAAACCAATACAAATTATTCTGATTTATGACAATAATTTGATGATAACCATAGTAATTTGAAAGAAGAAACAAGAGCATTAAACAAATACAAGAATTATTAATTTATGGCCTGATTCATCTGAGAAATTGTAGCACAAGATCATAAGGGCGTACCTCAATGGAAATTGTAGCACACGATGTAGCACCAATGTCATAGCCATATAGTAGCCCTCCCAGAGCTGGAAAGAGAAATCTGAGAATTTCAAAACTCTGTTAGGTATGGCTGTAGAAATCAAATATCCACCATTAGCAACTCAGCAGGGGCACTATGTCAACATTTATTTCATGGAGTAACAGATCAGATTAAGAAATAGGCATAAAATGATAAGATAAATTTAGTCAACCCAATAGTATGCAATGCATGCTATATTGAGTATTTTAGATATTAAATAATGACAGTGTGCAAGCCCAAGGCACCATTTTGTATACTGACTATTAAATAGTCACTCAAAAACCTAGCTCGGGAATTAAGGGTTTCTGTTTTGAGTTCAAGCTACCATATAGAAACCCAAGAACCTTAAATTACCATGGAAATCAAGTTCATACAAAATTAAGGAAGTAAATTCTCATTAATTATTCACATGACACTTTGGATTCTGTGAGTATCTAGTTTAAGATCACAAATCTTGCCATTATCTACTCCATCTTATTTATAACAGTTGTTTTTATAAAAATAGCATATATTAAAATTTCATAGAAATCCTAAGCAACAAACCAAACATGTAATATTCATTATCTAAATATATGGCTGAAATTGTTCGCAAGAGGACATATAGGATTCTAAGACGTGAGAATCAAGCATCTCCTTAGAGATGAGAAGCACAAAGTATGCAGGGTAAGATAAAATGTTCCCCTCCCCCTGACAGTGCAATGAGTTCCAGCCATCCTCTAATCTTAGTAATTAAAACATTTTCAACCTTGTAAACACTAAAAGCATAAAAAAGAAGCAAGAGCTTTTTTTTTCTTTATTTTTGGTATGAGGAAATCAAAATTTTCATCCCAACTAATCATTTAACTCTTTTTTTGGATAATAAGATTTTATTAGTTAGAAAAGAAGATAAACACAAGTAGGGAGGATAAGATATACTCCTGAACTCTTGTTCTTCTGAACAAAGAAGTCATAAGAGAATTGGGACTCAAAAGTGCGATAAAAGTTGTCTAACATCTCTGCTTATTAAACATAGAAGTTCTTTAAAAACAACACACATAATGTCATTACTAAGAAAAAGTAAAACTCTGTATATGCTTATCTATATCATATTTCAATAATAAGAGGGGCACAGATAAATTTATAAACAATTTGATGACAGTCTTCTTAAGAAGAACCAATAATCCAATAAAATATTAACTTGCACAGAAGGGACTAATAAACAATACTTACGGGAGAATTGCAGAAGAGATCGAATAATTTTCAGAGGCTTGAACCCCATTAAGAAGAGGCTCTCTTGAACTCCCAATCTCACTAGATGTCTTTCCTTCCTAATGAAAGTCAGTGAATTTCAAATGTTATTAGAAGTAAAATAAATAGATCAGTACGGTCGCAGGAAAATAGCATGTAAACATATATATATATATGCTACAGTGTGCATGACATTGTGTCTAGTTGCATGCATTCATCTTTTTCTTGCTTTAAGATATTCAATCATATTAGTGCAAGATGAGAGGAGGAAAATATTTTTTATTATCTTAAACCATGATGTAATTATAATTTGGGATTCAGGGTTTGTAATTGGAGTAGTTCAAAGTTTAATTATCAGTAATTAGGGATTATCAATAATGGTGTTTGAGACCAGGAATATGTTATCCCATAGGGGTATCTTAGTAAGATTAGGATTCAAGTATTTGTATTTGACTCGTGGTAAGTTTAACAATGCCTAAAAAAAGGAATATATAGTCAGTCTAGAAGATTAGACCTCATTATATGATATACAAGTGTAAAAATAATTAGGTTATTGTTTGAGTTGGAGTTACTTTGCTTCTGTTTCTTTCCATTGTGTTCTACATCATATATACACAAAAATAAGCTTCAAATTAGTAAATTGACCTTGTTAGACAATTTTAAGTTCAGATATCTGCAACAATGACAAGCCAAGAAATTCAATTCTCTTATTACCGTTAGCACACTCACTCCCTCAACATGCAAAAAGAATACAGTAATATTCAGCCAAAAAGACCAAAACGAAGTGGACAAGGAAGAATAGAGGTCGTGAACCATTTGCAGTTTTAAACTTCCAACGAAATAAACAAGCAGAATCATGGGGAGAGGGGGAAAAAGTATTTAAATCCACTTGAGAGCCAAAAATGCCGAAATTTTCAAGAGAGAAAGAAAGAATTTGACATTAAGTCATTGAACCCAGTAATTTTTCCTGTTCCCGTGTTTTCCAAAACTTTCTCAGAAACAAAAGGAAGCGATTCTCTCAAGTATCAGCATACTACAGCGAAAGCAGATAAATCAGAGGCTATAGGAGAGAGGGAACTATACCGTAGGTTGCTCAAGCTCAGATGCCATTGCTTGAAATGGAAGGCGGAGTCAGAAATGTTGAACAAAGGAAATGAACTATAGTGTGGATTATTAATATATACACGCACACGGCTATTTAGGCCAAGTTGGATTACGGGAAATAATTGGTTATTTTGTAAAATTGATAAATATATTACTCTTCTCTCATGTCGTAAATAAGTGATCACCAAGGGAAAGAGAAGTTAATTTTTTTTTTTGTACTTATAATTATTATTTCTATTATAATCACCTATTTTACTTTATATTTTTATTATTTACTTAATAATCATTTAAATTTTTAAAATTTAAATATATTTATTTTTTTAAAATCAATTTTTAGTTAAAAACATCCAAACGTAAATTATTTTTTATATAATTACTTATTCTTATAATTAATTATGAAAAATTACTTATTCCCATAATAATAATTATGAAAAAATTAATTCAAACATGCACCCAGTGCAATCTCAATATTCTCACATTTAAAAAAAGCATTACTAGTCTATAAAAAAAAACATTACTAAAAAACAATTTTTTTGAGAAACATGAAAGAAAAGGATTTGAATCTTTTAAAATATTTAAAATAAAAATTTGTAAAGATTAAAAAATATGGACAAGCTCAAGTATTATCTAATATTCTTCACAAGTAAATCTTACCTTTTACTTGACTAGAAAGAAAAGAAAGGAGGAGAAAAGTATGAGAAAAATTGAAAAAAAAACTATATTTTTTCTTACATTGATAGGGAGAGAAAAGTGAGAGAGAGAAGATTAGGGAGAAAATAATACACAGATTACACATTTTTTTCCTCTAATTTTTTTTCACCAAAATTGAGAAATTTTAAAGAGAAAACTCTTATTCCAAAACTACCCCACTATTTTTTTTTCTCTATGAGACAAATTTCTATATTATTTTTAGATTTAAATATTGATATATTATATATTTTTTATTTTAGCAATATTTTAAAAATTTTTAAATCAATGTATAAAAATAATTTTAAAAATTTTAAAAATAAAAGATTGGATAAAATAATTTTAAATTAAGATTAAAATTAAAATTATATTTTAATTTTATTTATTAATATAATATAAAAATTATATAAATAATATAGCAGAATAATAAATTTTATTATATGTAAATATTTTTCTAAAAGCGTACAGACTACAGAGGATCTAATGAGAAGATTGAAACTGGAAAATAAGTGAAGTAAGGTAAATAAAAAATGTTCGAGGGTGCCACGATTCGTCGGTCATGGCATTCACCAGTGACAAATAGATTTAATTCAAACTGTAAGTTGAAAATGACGCTTAGCAAACGGCAAAACTTGTCCTTCACTCTCCAACAAAATGTCAAACAAAACTACATTTCATCTTTCTTGGGAAAAAAGATACTCCCCCAATCTATTTTATAGTGTTTTTAACTGTTCCATATTTATTAAAAAAATTAATTACATATCTTAAAATTTTAAAAAAAATTCAATATCTCAATAAGTTATTTTAAAAATTAATTCTCTCTCTTCTTTTAACTTACGAGGTGATAATCAATAGGAGTAAAAAATACAAATTCTTAGTAAAAATTACATAATTCTTTATATTTTATACTAAATAAGAATTTTAGAAGAACTTTTAATACATTCATGATTATTAAAGGGAAATTGAAGAGGTATTTGTCAAAAGAGAAAAAGAGATATAAATACTGAGAAGATAAAAATTTCAAAAATATATGAGAACTAAACTAAATAAATCTTATCATAGCAACACAATTCACTGGTTTTCACATAAAACCTAAGTTAACATATTTAAATCTAAATCTATTAAAATCACTGTGCTAAGTCTCAGAATAAGTTAACCTGTCACAATTCCTATTATGAGCACTGTAACTTTCATGAGACTTTATATTATATATTGATTGATAATTATTGATACAACAAAATCCATTTACTAAAAACCAATATATGTATAGAGAGAGAGAGCGAGAGAGAGAGAGAGAGAGAATATCATGCAAATGAGGATTAAAGGTGAAATTTCTTCTCCCAACTTTTGTTGTGCCACACACAAATGTTTTCTAACGAAAAGATTTGTCTTATTTTTATTTTTTATTTTAGAAATCATTATTTTATTTAAAATTTAATTTTATTCTAGTCAATTGTGCATCCAAACACACACACACACACACGAAATTCGTCTTCATTTTATTATTTTTCTTTTTTTTTCAAATTTGTCTCGCCAAACCATACTTTTTCAAGAATTATTTACGGATCCAAAACTTTTGAAATTGAGTGAAGTTTGTAAAATTAATAGCAAAATATCAATACTATAATACCATACGAGTATTTTGTATCTAATAATTTCACCCACTTGAATGAAAAGATCCATTCTCGTACAGTACAACAACTACACAACTACAGTGTGGTGTGAGCGCTTTTTCCTACCTAACCCCGTCATGTGAACTACGATCATGATATCAATGGGGGGAATCATACAAAATATAATATGGTGTAAGTGGCTTGTGGATTAAAAAACTCTATATTGGAATAGTTATTCTTATTTAGATTTAATAATACTTAAATTTAATTTAATAATATTAGATATCATATAATTACACCAAAAAAAAATCAATATAGTTAATAAAAAAGTGTATAGAGTTACACTATAAATCATGAACAATGTTATTTGTCTTGATTTTTTTGTATAAATATATGGAAGCCAATTTAATTTGCTTGTAAGTAACCTAGAAAAACATAAAGAGTATTTTTTTTTCTTTAAGAAATTCCTTACCATCTTTTGTAGATATTATATTTTTGTAATGTTTAAAACACACAATGAAATCATGATTACCATTCTGAAAGACTAAGATTACCAATAATATCTTTTTACTTCGCTTATAATGGAATTGCTTTTTTTTTTTACACAAATCGAATTGCATTTTTTCAGACAATGAAGTTGTAATTTAATTAAAAAAATATAATACTATTAATACTTAAAAAAGAAAACGTACTTTCTTTTAAAATATTATGACTCCTTTTATCTTACAACGTTGAAATTTTGAAATCAATCATTCTCTTGGTAGAATATGTGTTTGTCTTATTTTGTTCGTTCTTCTGGAGGAGCACTAATTTTCCCTTGTGATTATTATCTTAATTAATAAATTTTAATAATTGATTCTCAAATATAACCATATGATTCCCTATTTATTTATTAAAGAAACAAAACAAATGACAAAAAACGTGAATACTATTTATTTTCCGCCGCGGGTGAAAATCTCTATATTTTTTTTCTTACAACTAATCTCTATTCTTCAACAAATCTATATATCTATATATAATATGAAATTTATAAAAAAAAATACATTATTTATAAATCATAAATAATATAACTCATATCACACCCATACAAAGCACATGCCTATAATCTAGTTTTGCATAACTAAAGTCTCAAAGTTTGAAGGCCAAATAAACCGTAGTTTGAGATACGTCAAAGAGATATTATTCTTAATCTAAAATATTTAAGCATTGTCTACAAAAAAATCATATAAAAAAGCTTTCTTTTCATTTAGACCTGGTGCTTGAATTAATAATACTTAAAAATGGATAATTCTACTACACATAAATAAATAAATAATTAAATAATAACAACAGAGCTGCATGGCTGTCTCTTTCTGCTTCACTACTTTCTGTTGGGTGACATAATATTGTTATTTCAAGGTCACATTCCTCTTGTGTCTGCATATGAACTTGTCAACGTTGCCTTCCCTACGCCACTCACTTTAGCGCCAACTTTCAAAACTTCTTAAATACTCTAGAGATGTCATATTCTCGTTATTTTTTGTAGTGATTAAAATTTTGAATTAAATACTTTTATTATTATTTATATGTTAGTAGCGTTTTAATAAAATAGTTTAAAAAATTAAAACCATTCGCATAAACTAGATATCTTTTCTTAATACGATGCACGAAATAGATAATAATTTAAAAAAAATTTAGAAGCTTGTATTTATTTTTATAATATTTAAAAATACTAAAAATGTAGATATTGAGGGAAAAAATGCTGCACAAAGCCTAATGAAAGGTGTGAAAAAACATCAAAAGAATAAAAAGATTACAAAAAATCCAAAAGTAGTCAAATTAATAATGAAACTCCCTTCAAATTTTATGTTACATTGATATTAATATTGATATCCTCTTTTTTTTTTTCTATCAAATGGACTTACTACCAGACTGGAAAATATTTTATATTGATATTTTATTTAAAAATATTTTTAATCGAAGGAAAACATAATTTTTGTCACTATGGGGAGCTCTTTCAACGTCATTTTCTTCATTAGAAACCCTTGTTCGTATATGAAGTTGTCAACGTTGCGGTCCGTGGATCATTCCGTTCATCTTGCTTTTAAAATTTCGAACTTTTTAAAGCAATATTTACATTTGTTAATTTTAAAAAATTGAGGACACTTGATTTTATTTTGGTAAAATAGCATTTTAACTTGCCTTAATATTAGAATTATATGTGAGATACACATCAAATCATGGCCAATATTTAAGAGTCAACTAAAAAAAGTGGTTCCACACTTGCTTCAACATTCAAGCGTGTTGGAATTCTTTGAGAAAAACCGAGAAGAGATGAAAGTCTTATGATTAACAGCTCCCAAAGTTCATTTTATAAATTTTAAATAGAATGACATAAAAAATAAAAGTATATTTAAAACTTACTTTTTGTATCATTTTACCTCTTTTCTAACTTTACAAAAATTATTAAAAATGTTAAAGAATCCAAACTTTTCACTTATCACAAGTAAAGGACATATGCTAAGTTTCAGTGGAAAACAGATAAAAGCTGTCCAAGTTGTCTTCATGTTCATTAGAATCAAATCATTAGTATATTATTATGGTTATTACTAATGTTATCAAAATTGGATAAATCATTCTACGGATTGAGACATTAATTTAAAATTTAATAATTCAACTGTAATTAAATTCTAATTAAATCCGTAGCAATAAAATTAATATATTTCTAATTTTATATGCTATATATTATATAAAAAATTGAAAAATACTATTAAAAAAATTCCATTTATTAAAATTAAAATAATTTAATATTAATATGTAATTACATTTTTAATTTAAAATAGTCAACTAATTATCTATTATTATATTATTTATTAAATAAATTTATTATTATTAATAATGTTATGTTATAGTAAAGCATATACAATATTATAATATTGATAGAAAAAGTTATATAAAAATAATGTTATATAACACAAAATAATGTTATTTTATTTTAAAATTAAAAATAAAAATTTAAAAATTATAAATAATTCTATCAGTGGAACCGATCAATTTAATCCGATTTTGATAATACTTATTGTTACTATAAAAATAAACTAGCTTTTACTGTTTTTTTTCCCCAAATAGCAAGTTGACCGCAATATTGAAATTGTTGGAACCCACACACCCACACACCGAAACCAAACCTAGCGGTTGAATATTTTAGTTTCTTTTATTTGAAAACGATTAAATTTTAAAAATTTGGTAAGTTAAAATCACTTGAGACATTTTATTTTTAATAATTTGAAAATGAAATTAAGACAATTAACGTATATAATGAATAATTAAATAATGTAACTACTTATTTACATTATTCTTATAAATGAGCAGGCCAAGGTTATGTATTGATAGCATTGGAGAATACATATAATTTACAGCCTGATAAATAAGTTTTTCTTAGTAAATAGTTCCAAACCTGGCCTTAAATATTACAGATAATAATATCGCATTCTCCTCACCCAAAAAGAAAAAGAATAAAAGAAGAAGAAGATAGCAATATTGCATTCTTCTTCTGAAAGATCACTGCATTTCACCACCTGAATTGATTACACATAATTTACAGGCTGATAAGATATTTTTCTTGGTAAATAGTTGTCCCAATGCTGTTATGATTATGCACTTGCTGGCCTCATTGCATGCACACATGTAATAAAAGAGCAAATACTTATTCCATGTCGAAGACAAGGGGATTGATGGACATTGGAAACATTTCATGGGGAATTTGTCTGCTTAGATATCACAGACAATAAGAGATTGAATTCTATTTAAATATCACTGCATTTCACAAGTTGAATTGAATACAAAACATTTATTCTCACAAGGTAAGAAAGAGGAAACATCCAAGATGTGTCTGGCAGCTCAGTCACAGCTGAACTGTGCTCCAAGGCTAGGCTCAGGCCTTGGATTGCCATGACTGGTACCGGGTCCAGTCTCTCTGGCCCGGATTAAGTGCATGTCCCTTGGAATGATAGATATACTGTTCACCTTCTCCAGACAAATTCTCCTGGTGTTCAACACCATACCTTCGAGGTTTCAGCAAAAGAAGCTGCGAGAAACCCATGTATTCATTATTTCAGGAATTTTAGGTTCCTGGCCATATGGCATCACCACAGTAGGAAATAAAGGAATTTACCTCATCTCCTGTGTGATCAGTAATGAAGTGAAGCCATCCATGCCATTCAGGAGGAACCTGAGATGCATTATACCTACTCTTCTCTGCATATTCAACCCACCTGTGTCTTCCTACAAGTTTTGAAGCAAACCACAAAATGTAACATTTCGTCAACACTACTGAATTTACAAAATCTCATAAATTTGATTCATGAATTTGTCAAGAGACTACATGCTCATTAAAAAATAGAAAAATGAACAAATATATAGGATCATCTCATAAAATAAAAATAGTTTGAACATAGCAACACATCAGTGGTGATGATTAATAGCTCAAAATAAGTAGTATCAATAAAATCATTATTTGCAAGTCACAAATGCACAAAATGTTCACGACCAAGTGATCAACATAGCAATACAACAATCTAAGAAACAATGTAAACATAAAAAGCTATGAATTTATAACAAAAAATGGATGTTCACCAGTAAGAGTTCAATTGTTGATTGTTATTTGCATGTTTTGTTGCAACTTAGAGAAATACATATCCTTTCAAAGCATTCCTGCTCAAAAAGATGTATCAAGGATCTCGAATAGTAAGTTAAGAAAAGAGTTATCATAATGCACAGAGTAAAAGTGTTTTTATACTGTCTTGGTACTATTAAAAAAAAATGTCGACGGGGCAAACTTATGTCTACCATAATATGCAGTTCAGAAGTTATATATATATATATATATATTCAGTTCTTTAAGTAACACATATATAAGAAACCATAATATATACATGTATATATATTCAGTTCTTTCATTCAACCCAACCGTGTCTTCCTACAAGGTTTTAAGGAAGCCACGAAATGCAACATTTTGTTAAGTAACATTAGTGAATTTACAAAATCTTACAAATTTGATTCATGAATTTGTGAAGAGACTAAATGCTCATGAAAAAAATGAACACATAGACAGGATCATCTCATAAAATAGAAAAATCTAAATAGCATGTCGATAGTGGACATCATTTGTGATGATTAGTAGCTCAAAACAAGTAGCATCAATAAAATTATTTGCAAGTCACAAATGCACAACATATCTGGATTTTGGGGCACACAGTGTTGTGCTCTGATACCATGACGAAACCCCAAAATTTCAGTATATTATTCACAAGCCAGAGTTATAAACTTATAGTAGAATTTGATAGCAAACAATTAGCCATCAAATCTGTAACAGAAAAATAATCTAAGGAGCAAAATATGTTTAAGATAAAGACTAATTAAAAATAATATCCCATCTAATAAGGGATAAACCAAAGTCAATCAACTAAGAAGGATGGGCCCTAAATGGGCCAAGTCGGTCACCAACACAATTCACAGAGACCTAAGTAGTATGGGATGAATAATCCCAACACTAAGTAGTACAAGCTACTTTTTGAGATATTTAAGTAGATTGATTCTCCCACCTCAATAGCTAAAACCCCACTCCCCACTTGGGTGGCTATCAACTTGGCACTAGTAAGTTAGTTAGTTGTATATTGTTGGGTGGGGCATAGTGCAAACTATGTAATGCATACCAATTGAAAGAGTGTTGAGAAGCAACTCAAGAGAAGTAGATTGAAGACTTTTGGAAGCTATTTCAGTATTCTCAATAATGTGGCCAAGGTAAGGGAAGTTGGCAGGTCTGATCATGGTAAGCAGGCTGAAGAATTCTAAAAGTTGTTTGTCAGTTGAAAGCTGGTTGCTTAAGTTCTTGGGCCGATTGTTGAGTTCTTTTATAAGAGTTGTTGATTGTTCTAAATTTTTCTTGTGTAGGATTTTATTTGTAAGAAGCTGCAAGTTTTATTAGTTTCATCTTGAGGGGGTGTTCAGAGGCATTAAAGATTTAGGAAAGCATTTTAGTTTCATTAAAGAGTTACTTGCAATGCAACCAAAGACCTCTCATTTTGTAATTATAGTACTATTACAATTGAGTCTTTTAGTGATATCTTTTCTTTGCCCTAACTTTTGTTCCAATATTTTCTCAACACTGCTCTGTACAAGGAAATCCTTTAGGGAATCACTTGTAGTGCAACCAACGTAAAAGGTATGACTATGAGTCTTCGTATGGTTATAGAACTAATATAAATAAAGGAAAGGATCAGTATTAAGTAGAAAATAATTAAGTGTTTTAGCAATATATTTTCTTTATTCCATTTTTTCCTAACTTCTGTTATCACATTTTCTCAACACTGCTCTGTACAATCTATTTTGAAGCAGAATTTTAAAAGCCATAGCATCTAACATTACCTTGTTTTGTTCCTGACATCACATCAGAATAACATTTCTTATTATTCAAAATGCTTGATAGCTGAGCTCAAAGGACAATCTGCTTTCTCCCCAACCGAAAAACACATACCAACAGGAAGCAGCAAAACAGAAAAAGGGATAACAAGAGGGGAGGGATTTAAGAACAACTGTTTCCTATTAGCAGAGGAAGAAGGAAAAATGAAGTAAAATGCATACTACAGTACATAACAAAGTAGACTAACTTTTCCACCATATTTTATCTCATCTCAGATAAAAGAAAAATTAGGTATAGATAGGTTGACATTTATTGTTTAATACTTTCATTAAATTCAAGACCAATCACTCCAAATTACTCACAAGAAAAAAAAATGTAAGACTGATCATAGACAATCTTATGCTCAAGTACCAGAGGATAGATTTCAGGAATTTCAGCAATGAGTGAATTATAATAGCAAATATTAGACAGAATCATGTGCACACAGAAGGCACTAACCAAATTGCATATCTTCAAGTTTCTCATAATACTTGTTACCAAATTTATCAACACCAACAAGCCTTGCTCCAATGTTATGGATCTTTGTTTGCCTACATAAATTCAGGAAAGTGTTGGAATGTCAGAGGAAAAAGGACTGACAGAACATAACACCCCCCCCCCAAAAAAAAAACAAAGAAAAAAGCCAAAAATAAATAAATAAATGAATAAAGACAGAAACACTAATGGCTAGTTACACTAATATTTTGAGAAACTAATCCATTATAATATAAATCCTATAGGAAGCCAATTTGAAAAAATGACTTATGAATAGTATTATAATGTTACTCATATGGCTTATCTTGGGCTCCATATTTTGTCTGCTTATGCTTTCCTGTGCATTGAACCGGTCAAAAATCTTGTTCTAATAAATCATATAAATCTTCTGACAGGAAACAACCCAAGTACGGTCAGCTCTAGGGTGCAGAATGAGAGATATGTGGTTTTGGCAACAGAGAAGATGCAACCTGGGATTTTTCAGCAGATTCTGAGATGGATATATCATTTTTTTTTTTTAACAAAAATAGACAGTACAGTGTGTGGAAATGGGTACATCAGAGTTGGTTTTTGAGGAAAAGAATTGAGGGAGATAGAAACAAAGATAAGGTTACAATTGAGGTAGAAAATAAATCAGATTCCGAGGCTGATAGGTCCCAACTTTCTGATTCTTCTGATAATTCAGAATTTAGATAATTTCAGATGAAGCTTAGCGAGGATGACTTGATGGATTTATACTTTGATGCAGAGAAAGACTTACACATTGAACAGATTACAAATGAGTGTCTTCAAAGGGGAAAGAAGATTGAGGGAAGAAGGGGCATAGATGGAGTTCTTGATGGAATTTCTCAACTTTCACTGAACATAATTATGATGAAGCTGGGAATTCATCTAGGATCAACAATGTGGAAAATATCAGGGTTAATCTGTCAGATAACACGGTACTTTAAACACATTCTTAACTGGTGTTAGGAACTTCCTTTACTTCCAACTGAAATATTCTTCATTCTATCTTTCCTAGTGTGTTTTCCTTAAATCTAATGTTGTGTTTTCTTATATGCCAGTAGCAAAGCTTGCAGGGAAGGCTTGTTGTAGCAGTAAACTTGGGCGAGGAATCCTTGATTTGCCTGCGGATAATAATCATGTTTCCCTCTCATCTAGCATTTTGAAGTGTCAGGCTTATGGGGAAACAATGGTTCACTCTTTACGTCCTTTAGGGAGGATGGAAAATAAATGAGATCCACAAACTTTGCTTCACAAGCTTAGTTTTCAATTGTTAGATAAATCAGGGCTAGAAATAAGAGGTGCAAGTGACACCAAGGACACATGAGATGAAAAAAAAGGAAGATAAAAAGGCATTCCAAAGGATGGCCACCTCTATCAACTATGGAGGAGGCAAAGGAGGTATGGACAAATCATGTAAGTTATGAGAATCCTTATTGGGAAAGTAATGGGTTAGGAAACCTTTCAATCCCTGGGAAGGCTAAGGAGATTGTTAATAGGGTAGATCCTGATATAATTCTCTTTCAAGAAGCAGTTAGAAAACGTGAATTAGTTGTTGATTAGAAGTATTTGGGAGAATCATTTCAAAGGTTGAGATTTATTCCTTCCTCTGGTTTAAAAGGTGGTCTTTTGGTTGTTTGGTACACTAGGTTAGCCTCTAAAGTAGATGTTCTGAAGGGTTGTTGTTCTTTGTCACTCTTCAAATTCCAGTGCTGAATGTTTATTACAAGTTACTTAAAACAGAAAAACCAATTTGTGGTGCATAAATACAAAGCAGAAAGGAATGTGCATAGACTAAAACATAGAGGAACAGATAATATCCAATCGACAAAACTATTTTTTCGAATGAAAGAACAATTCTATTGATCAGAAAAAACAAAATAAAACAAGAAAATTTCACATCCTCCTTTCATCATCCACCACCTTCATACAACAAGGTGCTGATCAAAGGTGCAAAAATCAATGTTGCTATCTACAGTTACTCTAGTTAAAATAATTTGCTTTTAGAAGAAAGAAAAGGAGAACAACACTGCAACTATGAAAGATAAGCAATAGAGACAACTTACAAGAGGTTTCCATCGCTAAGGCATCTCCTGAAAGTTCAAATGATAATAGACAAAGAAATCAGCAAGATTCAAAACTTTTTAGAATACATTTAAAACCAAAAACAAAAATCAAAGAGCACCAATCAATTTCTACGGACAAGCCTATAAAATGAAACGCCTAAAGCACCCAAACATAATTTACAATTAACTCTTCCCGAGAATGTGAAATGAAAAGCTGAGTTGAACAAATGCACACAAGCAGAGCTGAGATCTTTCACCCACTTCACTGCATCTACCATACGAAACAAGACGTTTTCCAATTAAATCCCAAATTCGTGGAATCTAACATTTTCTCTTTCAGAATTTTCCTACGATTTCTGATGCAAATAAAAAAAATTTGGAAATCAACTCGACGAAAAACAATAGTAAACAAGAGAAAGAAAAGAAATACACTTACAAGTAGCCTTCTTCCTTGAGGGTTTTAAGGAAGGCACTGAATCCCTTTTCTCTAATCGAGTTCATGACGCTCTTCACTACCGACGCCATTTCTCTCTCTCGCTTCCCTCTTCCCGCTCCTCGCTTCGTAAGGTTTTCCGATGGCTTCCTTGGGAGCTTTGCCAATTTTTGTTATTTTCATTTGGCATCAAAATATTCCATTGATTAGGAAGGGTACACTATTAAATTTTTATTTTTATTTCGAGCTTTACCAATTTACATCATAAATTATAAATTTAAAAAGTACACTGTTTTTTCTAATTTATTTTTTATTACTGAAATCTTTACACAATATACAATTTCTTTAAAAAATAAAATTACCAATGCATTTTTTAAAAGTTTATAAAAATATATAAATTTTTAAAAAATAAAATTCTTATTTTTATAAAAAAAATTATTAAATTTTTAAAAATGATATAAAAATTTTATAATTTAGGTCCCTCTGCATCATGGGCTTATTCTAGTCATCAGAAATAAAAGAATATTTCATAAAAATAAATAACTATATATATAAATAAGGATATGAAGAAGTTGAGCCTGTTGGCATTTATCAAATTTGAGATATGAGCTATACTTATTCTAACAATTAGTGGGACTGGAGTTTCATGACTCCCATCAATAGTTCAATTACTAAAATAACGTAAATAGAGTGAAATTCATATAAGGATTCTATTTCTATTTATCTCTCTTCTTATCTGCAAAATTCAATATCAATGCATTCTCACGCATCTCAAAACAAAACTAACGAATGAAGACGAAAGAAAATAATACAATGAAATATTTAATGGCATAAGTTAAGTCTATACATAAGATGGAATAAATAAATACTATATTGTTGATAGGAAACCACATTAAAAGCCCTCACTTGTTATCAACAATTACTCATTAAGTTCTCATTTGATATGTAATATAGATTTTTATTAGAATGAGGATGAAAAGGAGTGAAGCAATGAAAAGAAAAATAGTTTTTTAGGACATATAATTGGTATGGTCAGCATCCCAATAGACCTCGAAGAACCACCTAATGGGATTAATGGCATGTTTGGGGCAGCACACTTTTCATAAGTGCTTATAGCCCCGAAAAAGTGGAAACAAAAAATTTTCGCCTACATTTGATGTAACCAAGCTATTAAAAGCTGAACTGATCATTAAATTGGTTAATACGTTGGTTTAAAGTTTAATGTTTTAACTATAATTAAACTGGTAATAATAAAATTAATATTTTTTTAGTTTTATATGTTATATATTATAAAAAATATTATTCATAAGTATCATAACCTAATATTAAAATCTAAATAAATTAATATTTATCTATAATCATATTTTGAATTTAAAATAATTAATTAATATTCTATTTTTATATTATTTTTAAGTAAATTTATCATTATTAATAATTATGTATCATAATAATATTTATATAATATTATAATATAGAAAAAATTATTCAAAAACAATATTATTTAATACTAAAAATGCTATTTTATTTTAAAAACTAACAAATTTGAAGAAAATAAATGATCTGATTGGTCCAAACTAGTTTTAGATCAATTTATAACCTGTTTTTTTATCAATTTAAGCTCAATTCAATCTGTTTTTAATCGATTCTCATTAGCTTTGTAATTCTTTCTTCTTCCAAATTGAATCTAGCACTAGTTTCTTAGTTTAACCGTGTAGTTTGATTTTTAATATATTGGTTGTGCCTATAATCACTTTTCATAGGTAATTTTTAGGGTGATGTCTAGCATAAAACTTATTGGACTAAGGTTGGATTGAAATGTAAGAAACCAGATCCCAACTCGAAAAATAAACGGGTCTCCGATGTTGGACCCGTGTCTAGACTGTGGGTTGACCCAATTGCTACAATCCAACCTATACTAGTCTGATGGCCATTTTTTAAAGATATAATAAATGTTACATGCATCTGTGATTTGTCCATCCATCTTCATTCTCCAAAAGCTTCAAAACTCGCCCCTCCCACGAGAGCACTTTTGGTGATAAGCATCTAATCTCTAAACCATTTATTTAGATTAAATATTGACAATTTAGATTTAATTATATTTTATTATTATATTTTTAATATATTTTTATTTTATTAGATCCATAATGTAAAATAAGAATAATTTTATAATTGCCACCTTTTTAAAAATATTATTATTTTGTAAAAAAATAAAATAAAAAACTGTAAATCTAAATCATTTAAATTAAAATTAAACAGTGCAAATTTTATCGGATTGATGAGTATGGGTGTGAGCACCCAATACAACTTCCCAGTAACACCAGAATACCTCAAATGACCACCTGAAATGACCAAAAGTTTGTGGTTATTAATACTTTAATGTATATTTCTTGTTAGGGTCATTATTATCTGCTCACAAGCATGATCACTCACATGAATTCTATAACATTATTTTTTTTAGATAGTTTCTTAGACCTTGGACCTACCTAGGAATGTCTCACTTGTGTTAATGAGTCCATCAGGTCACACGGGAATACTATGCTTTAGGTATTGTGGTTAATTATAAAGGTTATTTTGGAAGTACACTCTATTAGTCGGAGGCAGAATCCCCGCCCTGCATTGTGTGTGTGATTGATATTATTTGGGTTTTAGAGAGAGTGGAGCTCTCAAATCTGTCTTGAAGATTTGATTGTTTGTAGAAAATTTCATGATATCTCATTCTCACCATTAAGGAGAAAACCAACCAAAACTTCCATAAAAACTAAAATCATATTATTTTTTTGTATATCTATCTATTATTAAAGAATGGATGAAAATTCAAATCCTCATAATTATTCCCTATGCTGGTATTATTATTTGAGTCAAAATTGTGTTGCATGTGAGATTTATGGATAAATCTCATAATCTGTGCATGTATCATCTTCATTAAAATGGGGTGTGACATACCACTAAGTTCTTTAACCCTAAACCTTTTCCGGTAACACAGATGTATGTGTTGCTATATTGTGGGATCCACCAATTGTATGGAGGAAAATGGGTCCCTAAGATCCAATCCAACTCCCGTGGGGCAAATTGGCAGCTTCATACTCTTTGTTGAACATTGCCGATGATGTCAAGGTTGCTAACAAGCTCAAAGGTGACATTATAAATGGCTAGCCTTAACTTCCCCAACCTTCCAATTGATAGGTATGGAAATAAAATCCATCTTGTAGCTTATTTGGTATGTTATAAGTAGATTTTTAAGGAAGTATACTTCCTTTAAAAAGGCTAGAATTGGGTTTTATTATAAGACCTATGGAAGTTGCTGGACTTCCATGGATTTGATATATGGTTACCATTTTGTTTTCACTTAAAAAAAATTTGGACCATTATATCCCTCACATTTACTTATTTTTCTTATAATATTAATCATAATTCAAATAAAAACTTAATCTAGTCATATATAGTAGAAAAACTAATTTTTCTTTTAATTGGCATTTTTTGTTTTGCCTCACTTGGTAGTTAATTTTGAAAAATTATAACTAAATTTAGGAAAATCAAATGGGGCAAACTTTGGCCTGTTTTAAAGCTACAGAAGTCCTTTATATAAAAGAAAATATAGTTACAAGGTTTGAGATAATTTTGATCCTTGGAAGTAACAAAAATCATGGTTGACACATTAACTGTAAATTCTAGATTTTCTAGAATTTTATCCTCACTTTAAAATCTCATATTTCATGCTCCCCATTTCTAAATAACATGAATAAATAATCATTTTAAAGGCCTATAAATCCTCTGAGTATATAAATAAAAAATGAGAAAGTTGGAGATTTGTTTGACTTTTCAATTTGCTAAAGAACTAAAATTGCTCATAATGACTAATAAATAAAATTGTCAACATGACTCCAATGAAATTAAACTAACAATATTATATCATATTCCAAATCTAATTAAATAATAATATGTACTCAGCTAAACTAAATTAAATAAATGTTGCTTCCATTGTTATAAAAATCGGGCCAATTTGACTAGTTGGATCGGGAATCAGCCACATGTCCGATTCGAAGATAGGCAATAATAGAGGGTTTGAAGAACTGGCTAGAAAGTAACTAGACTAGTGTTAAACCAATCAGAACCGGTAAAATCGGAATAGTTTGCAGGTGAACCGATTCAAAGTATTTTTTTAACTAAAAATAGCATTATGACAAAGGATAAGGTGAAGAAGAAGCGTATGGCAAAAAAAGCTAAGAAGTGAAGAAAGAAAGAAAGCAAACAAGGAGAGAGAAAAAAGGAAAAGAAAGATTTTACCGAGGATAAAGATATGCATAATAAAAAGCCTAGCCAGAAGCATAAGAGAAAAGAAGACAAATAGAGAAAATACCAAAATGAGTCTTTAAGAGGAAGAAGAAGAAAGTTGAAGAAGGCAAGCGTTGTTTGCACTTTGCAGCTTTGGACAAAGAAAATGACGAGAGAGAAGAAACACACTGATGGTGCAACTTCTCTCAGCTTTTCAAATTCCAATCATTAAATATAGAACAAAACAGATGTATCTAAGTTAATGACTTTTATCCTCTTCAATGTTTTTTATTTAAAAACAAGAAAGGCATTCTCCCTCTCTTTTCTAAATCAACGTGATCCTGTGATGTGAAAAGACTCCAATAGACACCTAAACCTTATGCATAGAGGTAAGGATTCACTAAGAACCAATTTAAGGTTTTGCATAACCAGTAAACTATTTATACTAAAAAATGAATGCAAAATGGGAAAAGTCATCATTATTTTCTTTTGGGCAACAAAAAGCTCCCATTATATTATAATATAATTATGATTATAAGTTGGTTACATTAAATAAATTTCTATTTCAATTCATATGTAATATATAAATGAACCTTTAATATAAATGAATTTAATTACATTTTACTATTTGTTACAAATCATATAAACTGTTAATTCAATATTATTTTCCTCTATAAAATTTATTGAAATGTATATTATTAATATTTTGTAGATATGTTTATTTTTAATTTATTCTATTTCATATTTATTATTTTAATATATATATATATATATCTCTAGTTCATTTTATTATCACATTAGGAACTTCAATTATGAAAAATTTAAAGAAATCTTAAAGATGAATAATCTAAATTTCTTTTATTTTTCATATATATTATTAAAAATATGTTATTTTAATCACTGCCGGTCCAATCTTGATTTGACTCCTAATTGAACTATTAAATCTTAAACTGGTTAGGATTGGTTGGTTACCTAATAGGGGGTGAATTAAGTGATGTAAGATTTTTCACTCTTTTTGAATCATAACCCAATTTCCCCACATGTGCAGCAAAACATGAATGAACATAGATAGTTAAGTGTAGAAATATGAAATGTGAGAATGAAGAATCAGACACAGAAATTTATACTGGTTCGGCCCAACCACTTGACCCACATTCAGTCCCCAAGCCATTATTTGAGATTTTTCACTATATCCCATATGTTTGATCTGGGTACCTGTGAAGTCCCAGTATATCCTACAAGTTTCAGTAAGCACTTATGAAGCCACTCTCCCTACATTCTTACAAAATGTGTAATATCTCTTAATGTTTCCTCACACTAAGATTCTACTTAGAAATTGTACAAAGAATGATTACAGAATTGAAACTCTCTTTAAGAGTAGATAATACATTGAACTTATGAGTAACAATCTTGACTAAGTTTCGTATGAATCTTGCATATATCCACTAACAATACTTAGCCCGAAATTCAAATTTTATGACTGAAATTTGTCTATCAGAGATGAAACCTTTATATATTCAAATTTCTTCAAGTAAAGTTCGAATTTTGCACAAAATACACATGAGTCAATAACAAAATTCGTCTCTTACCCAATATTTCTTAATTCTAACAAGTGCTAACAATATATTTAGTTAACTTAATTTCTTTAAAGCATATGATAACAAGATTAAGTAAATTTTTAAGATTAAAACCACCTCAAGACCTAAGTGAAAACAAAATATACCTAATAACTAGGTCTTCAATACTTGAACTTCACTTTTACTTGATTATCTCCTTCTTGGCATGCTTCTTTCTGATCTTCAATTACTTGGACCATTCTTTCTCTTCTTCTTTGAGTGAAACATGATGTTATTCTCAATTCTTTATTCAAATGCTCATTCTTCCTACTTGGATCATCATACATTTAATATGTTACATTTACAAATCAAGTAGTTGATTCAATTTATATATCCAACTTATATTATACATTGTAAAAGCACAATATATATATATATATTAATGTATAGCATGATATATGCATTATAAATATAGTTAATCACAAACTAATACACATTTTACTTCTTTTAGGAACAATGTATATATTAGACAAATATGATGTATTTGTTCCTTATTGCTCTACATTTGTCATCATCAAAACTTATATTAAACCTACCAGAATCAATATCTCATCTGGTTCAATGATCAATTCGATTTCGACAACATCGGTTACTTCCTTTTAAGGCTATTGACAACTTGCTTTTTTTCTTTTTCACTAGCTTTGCTTAGCATGGGATTGAGCATGGGGTGAAAATTTTGGGAAAAATCTCAGTAGTAACAATCCACAATTTAAGTATGATATGAATATTCAAGCAATGGAATACAAACATATAACATTATAAAATTCATACAAGAGAAAGTATGCACATAATTGAATAACTAATCTTAACAATAGCTACTGTACTCAATTCCTTGCCTAATTTGTTTATGTTATCAAGACATTTTGTTGGTGGTTTTGTAGTGGTTGAAGGTGTCTTCTGGTGGTCTTTCTATGGTGGTTTCTGGTAGTATTGGTGGTGGCTGGTCTATTATGTATATAGGCAATTTAAAGAAAAAAATCAAAAGAACATTTTAATACTTTTATATTATAAATCAAATATTAATTAAAAGTTGTATAATATTTTCATTACTATACTAAACGTATTTTTAAATCTGATTTTCATTTTACTTCATTTTCTTCTTCCACCTCACTTTCTTTTCCACTTTCATTTCCATTTATTAATTTCAAAATCACTTCTACAAACTAAATGAGGCATAAAGCCCTTATGTTGAGGGCAATTCTAACACCAGGCTAAACCATAGACGTTGCATCAGTGGCTGGCAAAGCCGATTTGAAGGGATTGGAGAACTCTTACGACATGGACACTTCCTTTTGGTCTTTGTGTTGTAGCTCTACCAATAATTCATGTTTCAACTTGTGGTTTTTCTCAACTATATTGGTTTCCCAACTTTCAACACCAAGATTCATAGGGTTGGACAGGGTCAAGACAATTTTGAGCTTGAATTGCAACCTGCACTAGCAATATGCTAGTTTTTGGGTCAAGCCATAAATTGGCATGTGCTTGCACTTAAAAAATAATTAAAAGTTAATACTTCCTCCTGTGCTATATATAGGATCTTTTATCCTGATCGTAAATATAAGACCATTTACAATATACGAGGTCGTATTTATTATACATTTTTAAAAAATGTCTTTATTTAATGTATCCAAAAAGAAAGAGAAAAAAATTAAATAAGGATAGTTTTGAAAAAATATTAGGATTTTTGAAAAAATCGAGGTAGTTAATTAGTTTTAATTCCAATTCTTAATTTATGTGATTCAGTTATAGGGAGTAATATTGAAAATATTACTCCCTCTAATCCTTAATATAAGACCCTTTTAACCGAATCATGTGAATTAAGAATTGATATTAAAATTAATTAACTACCTCAATTTCTCTGAAAATCTAAATATTTTTCTAAAACTACCTTTATTTAATCTCTTTCTCTTTCTTTTTAGATACATTAAATATGGATATTTTTTTAGAAATGTATAATAAATACTACCTCATATATTGTAAATGATTTCATATTTAGGACTAGGATAAAAGATCCTATATATAAAATCGAAGGGGCTAACAAACATATAATAAATATGACCTTTTTTTTATTGCAAGAACACGCGCTAAACATGATCTATTAAATTATTTGGTCTGTTGAACCAAACCTAAAATATTTGGGGATGAGCATGAACTCGGCCATCCCAATAAAATTGGTCCAACCTAGCAATTTTAGCTGGGTCAATGGACTCAGGATGCGTTGATTGACAAAAACATTGGTTAGCACAAAAAAGTTAGGCTGTAATTGTAGGTTGGGGGGCGAGTTGATGATCTGGTCCTAAGAAGTCTAAACTAGATCATACAGGAAATAATCGGTCCAAGTTAAAAAGGTCAAATCTAAAGCACTATGAGATGCGTGCAAATTGAGATATTTTCCATAACTGGTTCTCCATCATATCTCATTTTCCCATTATTGTTAAAATCAGACCGGACCAATCGGTTCGACTGGTCAAACTGGAAATCGATGCATAGTCCGGTACAATCATAATACTCAATCAGTACTATTTAAACTGGTGAGAATCGGTCCAAAACCAGTGAAACCGGCCTTGAATCGGTTCTGAACCGGTCCTGGATTTTTTTCTCAAATTTTTTTAATTTTTTTAAAATTTTTAAGATAAAATAGTATCATTTTTTATACAAAATATGTTTTTTTATATATTATAATATTATATAAGCATTATTATGATATATAACTATTAAAAATTATATATTTACTTAATAAATAATAAATTATTAATTTATTATTTTGAACTCAAAATATGATTATAGATAAATATTAGTTTATTTAAATTAAAATATTGAGTTATGAAATTTATTAATAATTTATTTGTGGTGAATAATATATTGATAATTAAATATTATTTAGTTTGAGAATTTAATTAAGTTATAAAATTTATTTAAATATATATTATTTATTTTAAATATATTATTTTAATTAATACTAGTCCAACCCTAATTCAATTTCGATCAAATCATTAAATCTTGAACGAGTTACTTATTCGGATCATCCGATTTCAACATTACATTTTACTATTTTAGGGGAGAGAGAGAGAGAGTAACTCATCATCCTCATGCATGGTACCCATGCAATTTAACACTGCCACGTCCCCGCCTTTCATCTGACATCTCTTTTATCGTTCATCCAATCAATCAACCATCAAATCTTGTGCTTTTGCTTATGGCTTCGCTTTTTTGAGACGGTCCGATGTGAACTCCATGAGAAATCTATCTAAAAAATTTAGAAAGTACACAGAACAGTAATGAGAAGTGTTGGCTTTAAATGAGATGATAAAAGATAAAAGAAATTGTTTCTATATACAGGCTATAAGAGATGTCATAAAAATTCATTGAATAAATCACGCTTTTAATAACTTAAATGTATTTTAGAAAAAATATAAAAAGTTAGTAAAATTTTACTATTTTAAAAAAATAATTTTAAATTACTTACAGTTAATATTTTTAAATAGATAAAAAAAAATATTAATTTCTATTACGGCTCTTAACCCAAATAGATAGAGATATGCTTTATCTACTTGAATTTAAAAATAGAATTAATTTAAATATAATCCTATTATTGGTCTCCACAAAAAATATAAATAGAAAGTCACAAATTATTTATTAAAATCAAATAAATTCAAAAAGAGATGAAATAAAATAATTCAAATTAAATATAAAAATTTAAAATAAAATCTAATATTATTCTCAGTGTTACTATAACTAGACTGAATCGGCCGATTCAACTAAAAACTGATGTCAGGTTTGATCCAGTTTATAGAGTATGACCAGTAGGTTTTAAAATCGGTGCAAACCAATGATATTGACATTGAACTAGTTGAATCGGTTGTGAACTGATTTGATTTGGTCCCAATTATTTTTAAATTTTTTGAAAATATTTTTTTTAACTTATAAAACAAAATAACTTCATTTTTAGTACAAAATGTTTTTCTTTTTATATTATAATATTATATAAGCATTATTATGATATATAATTATTGAAAATTATAAATTTACTTAACAAATATATAATAATAAATTATTAGTTGAATATTTTGAACTCAAAATAATATGATCATGTATGAATATTAATTTATTTAGATTTAAATATTAAGTTATGAAATTTATTAACAATTTATTTGTGGTGGATAATAGATTGATAATTCAATATTATTTAGTTTGAGACTTTAATTAAATCATAAAATTTGTTTAAACTTGTATTATTTGTTTAAAATATATTATTTTAATCACTATCGGTTCATCCAACTTTGTTAAATAATGATTGAACTATTAAACATTGAATTAGTGTCCTACCCTGTTCAATGTTTAATCTGGTTCTAATAACATTGATTATCCTAAAACTAATTTTAAGTGGCATGGGCCACTTCTTTCAACTAGACCTATCTTGGATTATAGATTTGAATTAGTGTTATAATCCTTTTCCAAGCTATATGTAGATGTCTCTTCTTAAAGAATTTTGGACTTTTCATTCTATAAGTTTTAATCAAGCATTATAGATCTTCCTTCATGGGCTCTAGTTATTAGATATTTTATTACTTGAAATGGATCTTTTAGGATATTATTCTTCCACTCTTGAATCTCCCCAACGTATCAATGGACTCCATTAGGATCTCTGGTCGAAGCAGATGATTTGGTGATGAAGTGTGAACAAGTGGTTTAAAAAGGGGACATTGTGTATGAGTTTTGCCGCATCACATGGACAACGTCAATGAAAGAATGCTGTAATGCACAAGAAGGAAGAAACGAGGAAAGAAGAGAAGCAGGGTGACTTCTATTTTCTTTTAATCCCTTTCTTCACGTCTTGGCCTCCTCATGCTTATGATTTCTCTTAGACTTGAGCTTTGGCATTAAATTTTAGAAGCTATTCACCTATTTGTGAGGATGAAAATGACGCAATTTAGCTTGAAGTTGAGTTCAAGCCTGAGTTTCCTTAACATCAATCCAATTTAGGCAAGCCTGAGTTTCCTTAACATCAATCCAATTTCTTACTCGTAATTTTTGGTCAACTTGGGTCAGTCCTAGGTTTTGGGCTTGAAAACATGTCTTGAAAGAGAAACGTGGTTAGTTCTCGAGTTGGATAAAATTATGGCCCAACTTGAACAGTATTAGATAACAGATGATTTGTTGAAAAATAAAAATAAAAATATAGGGAATGTTTGATTCATGTTTTCGAAACAATTTTTCTATTTTCAGAAATAGAAAAATAAAAAAACTTGTTTGGTAAACCTATTTTTTATAAACTGTTCTGGAAAACAGAAAAACAAAAAAACAAAAAACTCAGAACAACTTTAAGGTGTTTTGTAGTTGTTGTTCTGGAAAATACAAGAAAAGGTGAAAAAATTCACCTCATTAATGATAAAGTTATAAATTTTGAATAACTCATCTATCACTCATTAGTTATGATTTTGAGAACAACTATTCAAATAGATTTTTTTATTTTTTTGTTTTCAAAACTTATTCTAGAAAACAGTTTTACAAAACAGTTTTGAAAACAAGAAAACAGAAAATAATGTCAAGCAGGCCCATAATATCTATTATATTAATATTTAATAATAATAATAATAATAATATTTATTTTGTTATTAAGTTTTTAATTCTCTCTAATTTTTAATTTAAAAATCCTTTAACCAAATTACAAAATTAAAAAAATTAAATTTAGTTAACTATTTTAATTTTTCTAAAATTTATAATATTTTTTTAAAATGATTCTTATTTAATTTTTTTAAAATAAATTAAATAAAAATTTTTTTAAAAATATTTAAGATCAAAATAAAATATTTTAATATTTAGAATATGGGAAGTATAAAATAAAATAAACCTATTTATTATATTTTATTAATATAAAAATAGAAATAATTTTTTATTTTTCTTTCAATTCTTGTGTCACAGGCTCACAGCTTGTTATTTAGTGACCCGTCGAGCCAAAGCCTATGGAGACAACAGCTGACGTGGTAGAATGTCATTGGATAAACATACATCATGGGTTTTTTGAGTTTATTGGAAATTAATAAAAATCGAGAGAGACGGAACGCGAGCTGCCGAAGTTGCTGATCGCCGACGTTGGTTTGACCCTTTCAAGAATTCAAGAATCGTCAGGTGCGGATTGTTTTGAAGGAAGGGTCTTAGTTTTTTCTTTTCAAATCGTTTCATCAATTTTTGATGCCTTTTCGATCTTGCACGTTGATCTGATTCTTAGTTTAGGGTTCATCGATACATTGGCGGAAAACTGGTCGTGTGGTTTGAGTTCTTGTTTAATTGGGCCTTGCTGACTGATCCATTATCTTCCTTTTCTCTTAAAACATTTGGATTGCTAGTTTTGTTTTCCTTCTTGTTTGATATATTTCTGGGGAATTTCTGAAGTTGAATATTGAATGAATTGGTCAATCATTTATATCGTTCCTGTGTCAATACTATCATTATTATTATTAATCGAATTGGTTCTTTTTATTTATCGGTATCTGGGTTTTGGTTCCTTGGCTACCGAAGACATTGGGATAAATAAGGGAGAAGAGATGATCAATTATTTATTTATTATTTCTTATTTCAATGCGTTTTTGTTGGGAGTTTACAACTGCTGATAATACAAAATATATGCTATTCCTAAATACGTATGCAAGAAAGATAATTGTTTTATGTTGAGTTTGGACTTCTTTGTTATGTGGTTTTCCAGATGTTAATTAAATAGTTGCTGTTTCTTTATGTAGAGCAAAATGATGAGGCTACAGACATATGCCGGGCTTAGTTTCATTGCTACTCTAGCCGTTACATATCATGCATTCAACAGCAGGGGTCAGTTTTATCCAGCGATGGTTTTTCTGTCAACTTCCAAGATCAGTTTGGTACTTCTTCTCAACATGGGTCTGGTCATTATGTGTCTTTTATGGCAATTAACGAAAAAGGTATTCCTTGGCACACTACGAGAGGCAGAGGTTGAGAGGCTTAATGAGCAATCATGGAGGGAGGTTATGGAAATCCTCTTTGCCATCACCATTTTTAGGCAGGATTTCTCTGTTACTTTCCTTGCTATGGTCACAGCACTATTATTGATCAAAGCTTTACATTGGTTGGCTCAGAAAAGAGTTGAATATATTGAGACCACTCCTACAGTACCCTTGTTATCTCACATTCGAATTGTATCTTTTATGGGTTTCCTCCTTCTTCTGGATGGACTCTTTTTATATAGTTCCATGAAGCATTTGATACAATCATGGCAGGCTTCAGTTTCCCTCTTTTTTGCTTTTGAGTAAGCCTTCTTCTTTGTCTTCTTCCTAAATTAGTTGCCAGTTGCCATATGGTTAATTTGAATTGAAAAATTCTTCACTTTATGTAAATTTTAAACTTTTTGTATCTACATTGGTTGTTAAGGTTAGCTGTTCATAAACCCAGCTAGGCTTTATTTTTTTTTCAGGTTAAATTAATCCTTTTAAATATATAGAAATTCACAATATTGTGGACTTATTAAATTTTTTGTTTGATCAAAAGCCATTATTGTAAGTAACCAATCATTAGGTTTGTTTGACCTTAGTTATAGGATGATTTGTGACAAGAAGTTATATAATTCTTTTTGTTTTTCTTCAACCAAGATCCAATTTTTTTATCTGGGTAAATCATGGCGTAATAAATAACAAACTATAAGAGAGGAGAATTTATTACAATAATAAAATTATAGTTGGTTGGTTAAGGCAACTAGTTGCTAGCATATGGAGTTGACCCGTCAGCTAATCTCAATGAGTAGCCTTAGTGGATATGGAGGTGTGATCCTATTTGATAATAAGTAATGCTGGGGGCACGCCTTAAGATTGCTAGCAGTGGGACATAGTCTTGGTTTGCAAGTTAGCCCAACGATACCGTTATTACACAACCTAAAAGAGTCATCTATGTGACATTGATTACAAATTAGAAGTTTTCATTACTTATTTTATTGGACTGTGAAGTTTATTTTGTTAATGTTATCAAATAGATAATAATAAACCCGGTGCTTAGATAATCATGGTTTTTAAAGTAATGCAAGTTGATGTTATTTCTCTAAATTATTCAAGTTATGTGTCTTTGTGGATCTTATATTAAATATTAATACAACAACAATAAGTCTTATCTTACTAAGTGAGGTTGGCTACAAGATCATACGATGCCATTGTGCTCTATCGGAAATCAACGCTTAAGATAAATAATTACATTAAATTATAACATGCCTATATAAATTATGAATAACATCACTAATGAGGAATCTATTTGGACTAACATGTAGTTTGACATATATCTGCAATTTGATGTGTTATGTGGAAAGTAAAAATTAATTAAAATTTCTGTTTATTTGGTTCAGAAAAGTGTTTTGAATTTTCTTTTGGTGAGATGCAGAAATAATTTGTCCTGGGGAGTTGTATTTGACACCATCTGTTTCTATCTCAGGTACATGATATTGGCAACAACAACAGTGTCTATTTTTGTAAAATACCTTTTCTATGTCAGTGACATGCTTATGGAGGGACAATGGGAAAGGAAACCAGTCTTCACTTTCTACCTGGAACTCATTAGGGATTTGCTTCACTTGTCTATGTACATGTGCTTCTTCCTTGTAATTTTCATGTAAGTGATTAGTCAACTCTTATTTTGCATATGCAGTTTTGCCCTTATGGATTAAACTGGCATATACACTAAAGAAGTCATATATGTTCTCTCTTTCTCACTCACTCACTCACCCAGCACGCACACACAAACACATTGAAAGTTGCTCACTTAGCCGTTGGGTTGTACTTAGGTTCAAATTTTCTGTCATGTTTGACAGTGAGACTTATCGGTTCAGTTTCATTGACATGGTCATTTGAATTTCCTAATGATAGAATGCTTATATGCCTGTTATTAATTTGCATGGTCTTGTTGCCTGATTGGGCATTATTAAGGTGAAATTTACATTTGTCCAGTTATACTTTTGAAATAGGCTGAATATTGAATTATTTGCTAGCTTGCTTGCTTCATATCGATTCCATTTCATTGCCTAGGAGAGATTTGAAATCTTCCTAGAGTACTTACATGGAAGATCTTACCAATTTAAAGTTTTAACATTGAAACTGAATGTTAACATGTTGGTTTATGAACATGAATTTTGGTTGAAAGAGTTGGACTTTGAAGGTGGGAATGTCTGGATTTTGACACACTAGCTATTGAAATTTTTGTGCAGCAAAATGATCAGATTTTCAGGCCTTCATTAAATTATTATTTGGTGAGAGAAACATGTAAGATTTAGTGTTTTACAAGGCTAATAGAAATCAATCCTTTAAAATATCATATTAAACGTCTTTATTGCCAGATTGAGTTGCAATTGCTATAATATTAACTTCCTTGTTGGTACTTCCCCCTCTAATAATTGGTATATGTCATCTCCTGTTCAAATGCTTTGAACATAACCATGGGAAGGTGCTTTTAGGTCCTTCAGAATTACTTAACTAATTATAGTATTAGTTAAACATTTGCTTCTTGTGCTTGACATGTGGCTTTTGTCTTGCTGCTTTGACATTTGTTCAAAGATAGTAAATGCAATAAGGTTATGGTGACCTGCTTTTTTCTTTCATTGCTTCTTTTAGTAATTCATGTTGTTTTAAAATATGGTGTTCCTACTATCCTTAGGTTGAGCTTTTGGTACACATGTTTTTGGTTTACATGTTGTTCATGTTTTTATTTTGATTTGACTGTATGTTTAGTTTTCGCTGGTTGTTTTTTACCTACTAACCTTAAGTTGGTTTTGATAGAAACTATGGTGTTCCTTTGCACTTAATACGGGAGCTGTATGAGACTTTTAGGAACTTTAAAGTACGTGTTGCTGATTACATACGTTATCGTAAGATCACTTCAAATATGAATGATCGGTTTCCAGATGCAACCCCTGAAGAGCTTAATGCGTGAGTTCTCAACTTAACATATCGCTAATGCTTGTTATTTTTGTACTTAAGCATATGCAATAGCATTAATTCTTGAAATGGGTATGCAGAAGTGATGCTACATGTATTATCTGTCGTGAAGAGATGACTACAGCCAAGAAACTTATATGCGGACATCTTTTCCATGTGCATTGCCTCCGATCTTGGTTGGAGCGACAACATACTTGCCCTACCTGCAGAGCCCTGGTTGTACCACCTGAAAGTGGGGCAACTACTACTGGAGGGCAGCATGGATCACAGTCAGATCGACAAGGTAATCATATGTGAAATAAATACTATACGCAAACAGTGTTAGTAAGCATATTAGTGATGTGCACTATGCCCAAAATTTGAAATGATATTATTTCCAAGGAAATTATATCTTTGGCCACAAAAATTGAAAATTGGAAAAATGAAGGTCTTACAGTTTGATATAGACAGACAAGTCCTCTTGGAATATGCCCCTTTCATACAAGCACCAAAACTTAACCCTTTAAATTTATTTTGCTATTTAAAGAGTTGGGATATTTCTATTTCATTTTCTTTTATGTCTTTGGAAGTCATAAAATGGTGTTACCTGTATCTTGAGTTGGAGTATTTTAGTCAACTTTTGAAACCATGTTTCCTCTTACTTTTTGCTTAATATGGTGTTCTTTTGAGTTCATCACGATTAACAGGTTTAAATATCTAAAAAATATTAATATGATAAGGTAAAAATTGTAGCTTTGCAAAGTGCAGAACTTGATTTAGTGTGGATTATTATAACCTCGAACAGGAACAGGAGCTGGAACTGGTATTGGAAGCTCAACTCAAGGTGAGGTTGGCAGTGGTGTGGCTACGGATAATTTGAGCCGGCATCAAGCAAGACTCCGAGCTGCAGCTGCAGCTGCTTCAATATATGAGAAGTCTTATGTATACCCTACTGCAGCTTCTTTAGTATGGTATGACAATATCTCTTTTCCTGTCACTGCTTCAGATATCAGTGGTTTGCTCTCCAACTTTCTTGTTATGTGTGTGTGTCCTTAAACAGACAGATCTAGAAACAATGGATTTACTGAAAAAATTTTTAGCAGATGCTGCAGAACTAATTTCAAGACTTCAAAATTTCAAGTAGTTGTGGTCCTCTCTCTTTCTTATTGAAAAATGCACATGGTCTAGGAGGTGCCTTCTCCTGTGTTTGAGTGGTGAATTAGGTACTTAAGCATTTTTTGAGAGCAAAGAAACAGTTAAAAGAAAAGAAAGAATAGAAGAATGAATCAGTTTTGCTTGAAAGGATTGATTGAATATAGAACTTGAATTTTTTAATAAGATATGTCTCGCTGCAGGCAAATGCTAGTTTCATCAATTATTTTGCTTGAGAGCTCAAAGTTTTCCTTGTATCTAAATTTATAGGAAACAACTTAAGCTCTCTTTTCTACATATAATTATTCCGCTTGTTGTCTAATGAAGTAACAAACTAAAGAAAGGGTCTTACATGTTGTAAAGATGGTACAGGAGTTGTTTGTTGAATCTGAGACAAAGGTCTAATTTTTCAAAATTCTTTTTCCCCCCTGATTAGTCTTAGATTGGAATGCTGATTCATATTTGAAGTGTATGCGTTATTCCTAAAGTTCAACACGTTCTGGTATTTTTGAAAATTAGTTTGAAAATTGATTACTAAATCTTAATACAATGACCGACAATTTGGAATTTGGAAATATTTTGAAATTTGAAACCCTTTTCCCTTGCTTGACCTTCACTTGCTAAAACATGCATAGAAGCTGGTTAAATTTTTTTACTTTTTTAATCTCTCAAAATTCAAACTATCTTTAACTGCTGTATTTGTGTTCAAATCTGTTCCATAAAATGTGAGTCAATATTGCTTCATGCAATTTACAATTAAGAATTAGAACGTTAAAAATATGGGCGCTACTGGTTTGGTACTTTGGTATAGTAGCATAGTTCAGTATCTTTTAGTCCAGACTCCATCTGCTGCAACTATCATATGCTAGCTTGTATCGTCAGATCTGGATCGTGTAATCATTATTGTCTCACTTTGAACTAAGCTAAATTTTCTCGCATTTGTTTTCCTCTTAGTATGTCTGCTTACTTATGCCCCCATTTGATAATATTTTGGCTTTTAAAAAGCACTGGATAAATCACCGTATGACAAGTTTACTAGACACAAATTGCTTCTGCTGTCAAAAGAACTAGCATTGAAAGTCACATAATTTCCAATCAGGGCCTCAGACGAATGGTTGGTTAATGAGGCAACAATCAATTTCAAGTTCCTACTCTTTAAGTGCACTCTAAAACTGATAATATCCATTGCCAATCTAAGTACTTAATAAGGTTTGTTCTCAAACTTGCAGCCCCCCTGGATTCACTTTTTATCCTCCTGTTCAAGGACCCGCTGCTGAATCTACTAATACTGAGCATAATGTAGAACATGCTTCAAGTGAACAAATACCACGACAGTTTTTCATCCCTGGTGGACCAATGAATGCTTCGTTTCATCCAACAGGACCCCCAATGGGACCAATGAATGCTTCCTTTCTTCCAATGGGACCTCCGATGGGACCAATGAATGCTTCCTTTCATCCAACGGGATCTCCAATGGGACCAATGAATGCTTTCTTTATTCCGACAGGACCTCCAGTGGGACCATTTCTTTTTCCTTCTCTTCCAACACATGTAGCGAATGTGAATCATGAAGAGGGATTTGGATTTGATCCAAATACGCCAAACTCTCCGCTGGAAGCTCAAAGAAAACTTCAATCCCAGATTGAGGTACAATTGCCCCCTGAACTTCTTTAATAGTAATTTGTTTATCACTGCTCTCCCAATTAATAACTGTTGTGTGTCATCATGGTGTACTTTTCTAAAGTGGTCAAGTTTGGTTATTATTGTTGCCATCAAATGAATATTTATTCTGTGGCTTTTCTCAATCCCATCTCTAGTAATGGACATTTCTGATATTATAACTACTTTCTCGCAATCAGTTTTCTATGAGCATGTATCACATCACTTTCACAAATAAAGTCGGTGTATAGCATTCCAGGATATTTGAATTTGGTATTCTAAACTATGAGGCACAATCCCAGATGGCATGTTGGTAAATGTCCACACTAATATATCATGGGCTTGTATGAAAACTGAGAAGGGTTTGTAAACTGATGTGATGTCCATGTGTATAATATTTGAAATTATAGTGGGCTTGTGCGTTTTCCTTATTCTAGAATCTAGACGTGAGTGAAGTCTAAAGCCAGTTTCTCTCCTGATTCTCTTTCCAGTCCCCTCCAGATCCACCCTTCCAGATCCACTTTCTTTGGATCTGGAGGGGACTGGAGGGGGGAATCAAGAGACTACCCAAACATGTGAAGTTCTTGGTCCGTAATGTTGAAAGTTTACCTTAAGTTCTTGGTCTTTTTCTCTGCATATTTAAATTTTGATATAGATTGTATTACATAATTCTTGAAAGAAGATTGAAATTCGTCTGTGTCGTAGTAATTCATGATACTGACTTTTATTATTTTTCTGGTAAAATTAAAATAGATTCTGCAAAATCAGCTTCAGCTTCTGCAGAAGACAAATGTTGAGGGAAGTGTAAATGAGGGAACATCATCAAGTAGAAAAGACAAGCAGGTTGCTACCTCTTCATCGGTGTCTGATAATGGTTCTAATGAGGAGATTCAAGGTGGCAGTGTATAAACTCCTTGCATATTTCTGTTTGTGTAATGAGGAGACTTCCAAATGTAGAGATAGGAAAAGAAGAGTACAGAAGTTACAGCATTGTAGGCGGCATCAATGTGAGAATGCTGAAGGCTGTTCTCTGTTTATTAATCTTGCTAGTGCATAGTGTCTCTTAAAGGTGATTTAATTTGTGACTGCTGTTTTGTTTCTGGGAAGCTTTGTTTGGGAGCAAAATCAACAAAACGAAATGATTGGGGAAAAAAAGCAAAAGGAAACGAAATTATTCGATTTACTGTTTTTTCCCCTCGAAGCAAAGTTGATGTAAATTTTGCAATTTAATTAGTCAAAAAATAAGTTATTAACCTTTTAGCAAATATTTCTCACGGGGCATGGATATTTTGTTACATAAATCAAGGGAAGTCCTGTTTAGGCTTGGATTATTCACCATGCATAAACTAAGGAATTAAGTTGTGTAAGCCTATAGGTTGGATTGGATAATTTTGTTATTTATTCATTAACTATAAACAATTTTTTCCTTCCATTGTACATTGTATTGAGGGTTCGGTGGGGCATTTTGTTGATGGCTTATGCATGATATAATTTGTTATAAATTTTTTATTGGTATATTTTATATTTATTCATGATTTTATGAAATATATATTGTTAATAACACACAATTCCCGTGAGGCAATCTATTTTATTAAATTTTATTTAACCAGGTATATTTATTTTGATTATGGATTGCAATTTGTGATTTATTTTGATTTTAAATTGATTATGATATTAAATTCATTTTTATTTCTGTTATTTGATACCATGAATTAAATATTATTTATTAACTATATTTAAAACACAAAAAAAATGAGAAAGATGATGTTAATTTTTTTTATTCTTCGTTGCTAAAAGATGATTATAAAATTAGATGAGATCAATTAAGTTTATCCTCATGGTGCTAGTATTGTGTTATATAACTAAATGTTCTTTTAGATTATCTTTTTGTAAAAGGTCTGTTAAAATAATTATAATTTATAAAAATGAAATTTAAATAAAAATAGAGAAATTTATCATAAACTTATTTGGATAAAAAAAAAATAATAATTAAAAATCATAGTTTGATTTATCAAAAGGTAAATTAAACAGGCTCTAAAAGTTATTGGTATCCTTTTAATATGTTGTTTTGTCTAAAATGTTGCATTCAAATAAATTTTTTACTGCATATTGTATTTTAGTTATTTGATTTTTTGTATATCTCAATAGTAATTTATTAATAAAAATAAACTCTTACGTGTTTATTGATGAATTCATCTATCTTCTACAATTTACTTAAATTTTGCGAATATGCGAACCTTAAATTTTTATATTTTATTTGTATCACTTAAACGTTAGTTTAAAGAATGCTGAAACGAAATCAGAGACCTTATAGTAATGAAAAACAGAAACAGTTTTTGGTCGGCCTTAATCACCTAATCCAAAACAATTTCATTGCTATAGCGTAGTGTTAGGTTGTTGAAGAGGGTGGTTATAGGCTCAATTTGGTTTAGTTTTGGGCAAAAATCAAATCCAACCAAACAAATCAGTTTGAGACCTCTTGAAACCTTTTCGATTTTACTTTTAATCGGGTTGGTTCGGTTTTAATTTTGATCTAGTTTGGTTTGGATCATGTTAAATTAATTTTCTTTTAAAAAAATTATCATTTTCTTCAAAAATTAAATTAAATAACTTTCACCTAGTTACTTTATAAACACAAATTATATCTCAATATTTTACTAAAATATGATTATTTTATTTAAAATTTTTACAATTTTTTACATATTTATTTCTTTTTTTTATAGATTCACATAATTAATTATAACAATACATTTATCTATATTTTTTCTTTCAAACCAATAAATGTCTTGTAATCCTGTTCATGAGTTTTCTTACTTAAGAGACTTGTATTAGTAGGTAGTATAAAAAGAAAATGCATTAAATTAATGTAATATTTATATTTAAAAAGAAGTATAGTACATTTGATTCAGGTTTTGAAGGTCTGAAACCAAAACAAACTAAATTGAGTTGGTTCCAGCACAACTAAAACCGAAATATACCTTGTTTCATTTAGTTTTGATCAGTTTGTGTCGATTTGATTTGGTTTGGTTTAATCGGTTTAGATCAGTTTTAAACATAAACAACAGCTATGCAGAATATAAAAAACTACAATTATTTTCAAGAATTAAAATTATTACTAAGTTTTAAAAGACTTGCAATCAAGTTTTAGAAAGTTATTATCAAATTTTAAAAAATCACAATTTTAATTTTAAATAATTTTGATAATAACTCTCTTAAAAATGAATAATAATTATAGTTCTTGAAAATAATTTTAGTTTTTAAAGAAAATTAGTCCATACTACTTACAGGGATATTTTTAATCCACAACCAAAAAAATATATAAATATATATAGTTTTTCTTTTTTATGAGTACCAATGTTATTTTCCACTATTTATGTAAGGATCTTGTTGGTTATAAATTTTAACATCTTACATCAAATTTTAGAAAGTTAAGGTTTTCTCATCTAATTTTTACCTTCTTTTTGGTATGATGTTCCATCACTAAACATCAAAATTAGTTTCTCACAACCATTTTAACAAGAGAAATCAGTGTACACAAAAGGGAACTTGAAGAACTACCAGATGCAACTACTTACAACCACTAAACCTTACTCAAATCAATACGAAAATTGCAAATACTAGGGAGGGCCAAATTCACTCATACAAACCTCCTTAGTACATACTAACTAAATTGTTGAGATCAAATTTTGATGATTTAAATTTAATATTTTAATTGAGATGTTAAATTTTTAAGAAATTTAAAAAATAAATGATCAAAATTTGATCTCAACAGCTTAGAGACTACAAAACAGATCCTCTAAAGTTAAAGATTGTAAAGATTTGATACTATATTTTGCCTTTATTTTTACCAACTTCACAGATCCTCAACTTCTACTGATCCAGATCCCAGAAACTAAACAGGACAAATAGATGAAGAGAAGAGAAGAGAAGGAAATAAGAGGGAAGCTGAAATGCATCCATATTCTCACTTCAATAGAAAGCAAACAGATAAACAAAATAACCATAATATACTTTTCAAAGACAAAATGTACACTGTAGAAAAAAAAATGAAGAAGAAGAAGCACAACACATTAGACACATGTTTGTTGATGGTCATCTAATCAAAGTACGAGTGTTGTGGAAGGAGGAGGAGGAATGTATTAGATGGCCACTGACAAACAAATATCCATGGTTGCATAATCCAGTGGTGAAGAAGGCCTCCTTCAACTTGCTGCGAATAGAAATCAAAAGTGAAAATCAAAGTAGGGTTTAATTTGGTCATTTTATGAAAAGGGTATATGCTGGGGTTTATTCCCTCGGAAGCACATTGATTCTGACATGTTCTCCACGTCTCTTCCTTTTTTCAGAGTCAGAAGGAATCGAATATTACAGGGTCTGGTGGCCTAACGTTGTTGGTGAATTTGTCTATTCACGAAGTTTGGATGACAAAAGTCAAATACTTGTAACTTGTTTCCTTTCAGCATGTACGTTGCAAGCAACTTCTAATTCAAATAATATGAGTAGATTTTTACTAGTGATAATTTTATTAAATAGAAGAGATTCGATCTCCTTTAAATAGGTAGTAGGAGTAGGTGTTTAAAACATATTTAAATTGATTAAACCAAACCAAGTCAATAAAAACCAATTTAAAATAAGGTCTATTTTGATTTTTGTAATATTAGAATTGATTCGATTTGGTTTAACTTGGTTTTAGAGCCTTAAGACATGAACTAAATCGAACTATACTTATTATATTAATTTAATATATTTTATATTTATGATATCTATTACCCATTAAAATTAAGCATTCTTATTAGTCTTAGTAGCCAATAACATATATAACATGAGCTTATGAGTAATGAGCCCAACCCTAATTTCTCTTATTATTTATATTTCTATAATTATTATGCATGTTTTAAAAAAATTATGTTTTCTAAAAATTACAATTACAAGTATTCAATATTCTTGTAATATCTAAATTCTAAACAATGAAATTATAACTTTTGAAAAAATTAATAATTGATAATAACTTTTAAAAAAATAAAATTAATTTTGATTCTTTAAAAGAATTATTAAATATTTAATCTTCACTATTATTATCTTATATTTTTTATAATTTGTATTTTGCAAATATATTTTATTAAAATTATATAATCTTCCTTTTTCTCTTTGTATTAACCTTTCACAAGTAAAAAATAAAATAAAATAAAATAAAAATTACAAAAATAAAAAAAATCATTCAAACTTTATCCAAATTAATTCAAATTGACAAAAAATTGAACCAAATCAACTTCTTAAAAAAAGAGAAAAAGGTCCCAACTTTTGAAATCCGGCTTGGTTTGGTTTGATCCAATTTTTGACACAATCAAACTAAACCACATTTTTTAATTCCCTTAGTTATAAGATCAAGCCTGGTGAATGAAAAAAAATTACCTCTTCAAAGAGTTACCTCTATTTGGATTTAATTGTTCCAATTTAATCCAATAATAATAGATATCATACAGTTATACAAAAAAAAGGAACAATAGTAGACTCTCTCCTCTTTTTTTTGCCCAGAGAAAAATAGTAGACTCTCATGTGTATATATATAAGGGAAAAAAATGAATCCCTAATAGTAATATATTGTACTATTAACATAAATAAATAGGAAATGAAGTTTCAAGTATTAAGTTGTGGAAGATCAGCCCCAAAAGAGGGGGGATATACTGTATTGCTACTATTGCATTGCTCTTTTACAGTGATTTAAATATTTTAAATAAACTCGACATATTTTCTCATGTATTAAATCAAGGAATGAGCTATCTGTGATCTTAAATAATACAACTTATTATAGATTTTATATCATATATAGATTATATTCTTTTTTATCATTATTTTTTTAAAGTTGATATAATTATATTGCAAATAATTTTTATTTTTCATTTTATCTTTTAAATAAAAATTTTAAAAAATAAAATATAAACCACTGTTATCGCTCTTAATTCCAAAGCAATCATATATAACTCACATGTTCCATGTCGATGACAATAATACACTCAAGTGCTAGTATATCTCAATAGATTTGGATCGTTTAGGTTGAGAGAGTCTGAAGTTGGGGAAGTCGAACACAAAATTGTGTTCAACTTCCCCAACTTTAGAAATTCAATTTCAGAAGATCTGAATTCATGTCAACGTCTGGCTTGATTCTTGCTGCAAGAAGTGGAGACACTAACATGGATGAAGCCATACAAGATATTAAGCAAATATAGTATAGCCTTAAGACAAGTTTACGGTGTTCATGTGCCATTATGTTTGAAATAGATATTAGACTTGCTTTTGACATAAACTAGCCTTTTTCAAGAAATCCATCAATGCATTGTTAAAAAAGAGTAAAATTTGGAGCCAAGGATTTATTTACACCTCAATATAGTGACAAGCATACATTGATATGAAGCATTTCCCTGAGGAACTAGGTTTACTTTCTTCACTGGTTGATCTTCACTTCAAGTGGATTTAAATTTAAGCTCATTAGCCTTAGAGATAACTCCAACACCATTGAACCAAAGCTCCTTGGTACAAGCTCTACTTTCTAAAACAATGTGAATACACCAGAATGATAACAACTTGAAAGTCATCACATCAAACAGAATGATGTATTTATATCTCTACCTTGTTTCCTTTAAAGAGACAGAGTGAACATATATTGGCAAGAGAAAAGCAATCAAGTAGAGTCAAGTGTATTTGGTGAGTCCATTCCACAATCATGCTCATATATGGATGGCAGGAGCCATTTGAAGAAGCCAACATTGGTCTCTCCTTTCCATCTACTTGTTAAGTACTCAACTAACATGTTCCACAGGTCCCCAACCGTCCATCGATGTGATAAAATCCAATCAACAACCTGCCATCACACATCAAATCTCAAATCTAACCCACAAGCACAGGCAATCAAGTAATGCTCATTCTAATCAGAATGAAAGAAAATAAAAAATTGGATAAGGACAGTAATACAACATTGCTGGCAAAAGTCTGCCCGAAATTTCAATGATCTTTGTAGATATGAAAGCTGAGAAGGAAAGGTCAAGTTACCTGGTCTAGGTTCTTCAATGCCTCTGTGCCACATGTGTAGTATGCTATAAATGGTCTAAGAGCCTGGAACACATGAACCAAAAAAATTAGCATTTCAGTCTAGAGAAATGTAAATAGTATGTGATGCAGAATCTTCATACTTGAACTACAAATAATTTATGGTGTTATTCCAGGGTAAGTACCAGTACATATGAACACTAATTCTAAGATTGTATAGTAACATGTGAAATCTTGAAGGATGATTGTCCAAGGTTTGTTAAATTGGGGAATCTCGGTTATCTGAACAAGTCAACAGATCTGGAAAATGTTTTATTCCAAATAAATCAAAGCAGATTAAATGGAGGGGAGAAGAAAATCTAGGCATCACACCCCTTGGCAGTTAGGGTTTCTCTAAAACTCAACTCTTCATTGCTCAATTGAAAGACGATTAAGAATATCTAACTGGTTTTATCTATAAAAAATGACTTAACTAGTCAGCACTTGGTGATATAGTCCAACAATAAAATAATCAGTCCCTTAGACACAAGGAATAGCTCAAATAACAGAACAAATAAAAGAAAAGGCTATGAAACAGGCCCAAAGAGCAAGGTACCAAAATACTCCTAGGACTTAAGAGATATAATTAATCAAGTAAATATCGCATAGGAGATATTTCAATCAGGCCTTCTAGATTGTATTGCTGCCTCAATGAACATGACAAAGAGACTTAAAAAATTAATTTCTAGTGATTTCCAGTGTGACCAAACCTACAAATTCTTTTTTAGTTTTGAGCAGAAGCTTCCTGGTATGTTATCCCTTTTCAAGATTAACAATTAAGAATAATGAAAAGAGAGGCCAAATATTAAATTTGAAGAATTCAATGTCCAGGCTTTTTATTTCCATCCATCTTTTGATTTGATGCTAAGCTTCCAGCCATGCCACTAAGTTTCAATGACATCATCCATCCGAGTAAAAAATCTATGGTGTGTTTGGTTTTAAGTTCGCAAATTTAAGTTTGAACAAACTTAAGTTTTGTCAAAATGAAGTTTGAATAAAAATAAGTTTGTTGTAATATTTAGATGTCTTTTTGCAAAAGTAAGTTTGACAAATTGAAACTTGTTTGAATAATAATAGTTAAAAGAACTTTTAGATATGTAATTACTGAAAATAGAATAAGATTTATAATATAATATTATATAACTAATTGATAACATACATAAGTTTTATCTAGATGTGCAATTCACACTTTTCTATTAATTTGTTCACACGTTTTTCTTTTTTTATCAAAACATGATAACACACATACAAAAATTTATCTAATTTCTTCCCAAATGAAAATTCGGGGAGCACCCATAATTCAGAAGAGGCCAATTCATATATATATATATGTATGTATGTATGTATGAATAAGAGGGGTGTCACGTGGGAGGCATGGACGTTTGTGTGAGAGAGAAATGGCACCATACAACGCTCCAACCAAGTTTTTCAAACTCAAAAGCAACATCCTGGGCCAGTTGAGAGAATGTAGGTTTCGACTGAAAATGAAGTTTGGGGGGAATGATGTTTGAAAATGAGGTTTGAACAACTTAGTGCCCGATTGGCTTGCCTTTTTGTAAAAATACTTTTAGAATAACCACAGTTTACAAAAATGAAGTTTGGATAAAAGTAGATAAGTTTACTGAAAAGCTGTTTGGATAAAAAAAAAGAAAATGATGGTTAGAAAGTACAGTTTGGTTTGCAAAAATGCAAACCAAACAAGCCCTTAACAGTTTTCTATACACACTCCTAATCAAATTTGAGAATACTGAAGCATAATCCGTACGAACTCCTTATAGTAGTCACTAAAACTAAGAAAATAGCTTTGAAAAAGTCCATCGCTAAACGGGCCAATATGCCCCAGAGGGGTTTACTCAATTAGTAAGATAGTATCAATCCTTACTAACCTCTGATTCCTCTGTGAACACTGTAGGCTGAAATGCATTAGGTAAATGTGGGGGAGTGCAGCTTTAAGATCAACTAGGGAGGGAATTTGACTCAGACAAAACCTGAGGATGCCACTAACAATAATAAGTATGCAGATGGTTGATCAACATTTCCATGCCCCAGAATTACACTTGACCGTACCAGGTCTCACTGAAAACTAAAAATTGCACGTACGACAAAGGCAATACATATTGACACTTTCCATTTAATGTTTAGGTGCATGCAAACGTTTTAGGTTTAATCAGATGACTGAATAAGGACAATTTCCCCATACTCACAATGATTGTTTAAGATATAAAATTACCTGAGAAGCAGCAAGCCATTGAATTATGGTCTTCACTTCAGGATCTCCTCCAAAGGCGCCACATCCCCAGTTTCCAGTAGCAATCCCAATATTATCATGCTGCTCCACGCTATGACAGCTGTTTCGAGAATTTCTGGGTACGTCATCTGCAGATTTTCCTTCATACTTTTCCATAGATGTTGAGGAGGTAGCATAAAACTGTGGATAAACAAAATGTACAAGAAAATCACAATGATCAAAGATCAAATCTTAAAGAGGTACTCTTAAAAGGACATAGCTGCTTATGTGGAGGCTATTATATTAGTACATGGAATAAGAAAAACCCAACTGGTTCAGAAGAGCATCTTTTCTCCCGCAATATTTTCTGGCACAGCTGATGTTTAGATTGACTTGAAAAGCCACAGAATGCCTTATTGATCTCACTGCAGTGAATGAACAGGCTGAAATCAGCGTTGCTATACATTGCAAAGAAAAAAAAAATGAAAAAGAGAACTATTGCATAATAATCCTCTCTAAAATAATTTTATAGATTGCTACTCTGGCCTTACATAGAAAATCAGATGGTTGTCCATTTACTTAATATTTTTACAGCTGTTAGAGATATTATAAAACCAATCTAGGCCTTCACTTCCGGACATAGATTTTCAGGTTGAAGTGATCCTCAAAGTTAACATGGTTTTGAAGCCTCAATAAACAAAGCTGTTGATAGTTCAATCCATGCCACTGGAATTCTTTATAATTAAAATGAAATTTCGCAGAAGGTAGGTTAGAGAATCTAAGCAGTCAAGAGTTCAATCCTCTTGCATGAATGGGTGTGTTAGATTTTAATTGAAACAATCTTGGACATTCACTTAACAACTTAAACTTCTAGGCAAGTGGAAAAATCCACAGAATAAAAACTTTAAAACAAACAAGTCATATGCACCCTACAATGCCCTCAAAGACAGAAATTAATTGGGTTTTGTGACAAAAAAATTTATAAAAAGTACTTGTTTGTGGCAATTTAATTAATCAAAAAATAAATTATTCACCTTTTAGCAAATAGTGTTTGTTCATGGCACAAACACTAGTTTGGCTGACTTCTCATCTTGACCTCACTCATCAAGATTCATGCTTCAAGAAATTAGTATTTATGGACTATTCATCATCCCAGAATCTAAAATTACACCCCATTTTATTGAGAAAAAGAGTTCCAGACCAATTCTAAATAGTTTTCAGGGAATGAATGCAGGACTCAGTGATAAACATCCTGTATTGAATTACAATTTTCATGGCAACAGTACAACACAAGCGTTTAAAGATTATAATATCTGTATATATGTGCATTTGTTTGCAGGAATGCACAATCCTATAAACTAGTGGTCCGATAAACCAAGATTTACAAACCGGAGAAGAAACTTTTCCCTGTATTGTCTCATCCCTGGGCTACATAATGCATCAATTGCAACAATCTGGGTTTTACGTCTTCCAAGTGTATCTATGTCCCTTTTATCCACATAATCACCAGAAAATCGAAATGAGGAGGCATACCTAAACAAATCAGGACACATCATCATCATCAGGATATGAAGACAGAACCCTGCAATTAAAACATCTGTAAGTCTAAAAAAGCTCAAAACCTAATATATTTGACATCAAATCAAATTACTACTTTAATATCTAATTCATCCCGCTATATGCAGTGCATGAAATGCATACAGCAACATAAACATAGAAATTCCGGCAAAGTATTTTCAGTCTTTTCTGTTCTTTGAAGGAGATAAAATGGGTTGAAACTGAGCATTTTATTAAATCTTTAATTTTTTTCCGTTCATTTAAAACATCAACCAGAACAACATTGATGACACATTTACAAATGAATTATTTCAATAAAAATAAACCATATTCCTATTGGGATGTGAATAAGATCTATGTTCAGTGATATAAGGGAGTTGTACCAGAAGTTAATTCATTTAGAAGGAAATAGTTGAGATTTGAGAATAAATTATATTCCCTATAGTGTGAAGTTAAAATGACTAATTTCTATAAGTAGGATAATAAGATCAACAATCAGGATCAAGCTCTTGACAAATGACAACTAGTTCTCTCTCTCTCTCTCTCTCTCTGAGGTTCAAAATATCAGTTATTAGCCATCCCATAGAAACAGAAATAAAAATATATACATATTGACATTTGTAGGTTGTAGCTTATTTTGATGTTTCAACTCATTGCCATACTGGGCTAAAAAAAAAAAGAAGTCACTGCCATAAAATTTTTACCAACTTTTTTTTTCAAAACTTACACAATTTCTGAAGAACTCACTTCGTTACCATCCGAAAACATATATTTCACCTTTCTTCTTGTATTACGTTTCCAAAAAGTTTTTTCTTTTTCTTTTTCGAAAGGGGGAAGGAACATTGTCCATCACATTTAAAGTAGATACAATAATGAGTTTCATTAATATTAAGATATAGTTTGTCGATCCTGAGTAATGCTCACCCTGTATAACTTGAGAACCTTTCCACACCAACAATTTCTATGGCCTCATTATCTGCCATGGAAGGCAAGAAGAGCATGCCAGCAATCAATTCTGGATTGATCATAAAGCGGATTTCCTCCTATATCAGATGATAAAATAAATGTATTAAATATCAAGGAGAGGATCTTCATGAGGCACATTCTCATAAAACAAAATGAGGGACTATGAATTTAAGAAAGCTAACATAGGTACCAGAATATTCAAGTATGAAAAATAATAGATGATAATATAGGCTCACCATACCTGTACACAGCCTCTACGAAGAGCACCACCACCTAGATACTTATTTGCAAAGTCCACTTCAACAGCTCCACTTGATTGATCCTCTAGGAATCCAGAACTGTGAATCTATGTGCCAAATCATCACATTACAAACTAAATGAAGCTTTCAGAAGGGAGAAAAAAAAACTAATTTTTCATATAATTTAAAATAAAACTTTTCACTGACTACCTCAAATCTGCAAAGAGGAACCACGGAAGTGCTCCAAAAATTAGCATCAGGATAAGAAACTTGAAGCAGACCACCATCGAAGGGAAGTACTTTCCGCTCATATGAGACAATGCCCTTAGGCATATCAGAACTTATTCTTTCAAAATAATGCATGATGCACCAAATCTTACTTTCCTGCTTTTGACTATATTCATCATACAGACTCCTGAAATTACTCATGGTCAATCGTTTGGATTCAGAATTGTTTGACATCATATGAAACAAGATATTCATTACTTTGCGAGAACAGATATTAAATTGAACTGGAGAATAATATGCTTTGAAAGAGTAAAACATACAAATGAACAGATACTGTCATACACTAAGTGTCCCATTATTAAGTTATGAGGTTTAGGAAATTATGGGAAAATATATATTCAGACAACACTTGGCAATGTAGTTTTGGCTATCACAGCTAGTAGCAAAAGGGTCCCTGCAAAAAAGTTAGTCTTCATAATCGAGTTTGTCAAGATCACAGTAAAGATGTAATGGTCCAAGTAAGCCTAAATGATTCCAATGTCATTTAAGGACTATGGAAGGATTGTGTTTTGTCTAGCACATTTATGATCTTATAATCCAAAAGGACCCTGAAAATCTTAAGGGGAATATAACAACATAGATTACAAATTTGGCACACAAACATCAAAACATAACACATTACCACCCTAAACTATGAACAAAACTGAAACCTTATATCTCAGTCATCTTCCTTAAATTTCTCCCTTGCACATTACAATGATGTGATTTTTAGACATCAATTTTAATTGATGTGTAACGTTTTGACTTTCGTGATAGTTTAGGCAAGTAAGCGTTATGTTTAAAAGCTCTATTTACCATGGCTGTAATTATGCAATAGTTTTAGGGTGAGTACGTAGTCTTCTCAAACTTTTAAAGTTGATGATCCTTTTCCCAAGCTCTGTTGAAAAGGAAGCCCTAGCACCAATATCTCCCTCATTTCCTCTCTCTCTCTCTCTCTCTCACACGCGCGCACACACACACACACAAAATTGGCTACACCATTCTAACAAGCATGACCAATGAACAAAATGAGAAATAAAATGGTAGGACAAGCATAGTTGTTAATGGCACCTTGGCAAAATGCCATAGCATTTAAAATTTCAAATGCAACTACGCAACGTAGTCAACAGCAACTTCTGGAAGTCATGGTATGGCAACCTAGAGACAACCCACAATAAAAGACTGTTTAAAGCTCCAAAAAATTCAGCTAAAAGTTACTTACGCAAACAATTCATCAAAGTTTATCAGAGGAAGATCCTTAGAAAATCTGTCATTGACTGGGAACAGACAAAAAAAAGAGCAACCAAGGAGAGCAGCAACCAACTCCTGAAAAGAAGCAAGTAATTAATCATATCAATGACACTTTTTGTTACAATTAGAAGAACAATATGACAGAAGAAGCAACCAAAGTCACACAACAGTTGTAGTAGGATAAATGGTGGCGGGAGCAGTTAAGTATTACCAACATTAATTATACAGCAAGTAATGCTCATGCTATTACAGCAAAAGAACCTAAAATTAAAGTGGTTGAAGAAATTTCATTAAAGTGGTTGAAGAATTTGCATTTCAAGTACTTGTGCATTTCATTTATTGATAATTGCACTCACGTGACTTGGATTTATTTATTGAAATGGAAATATAATGTGAGATCAATTTTCTCCAAGTTTTAAAATATGACTCAAACTCAATTAGGGTGGAGATACAAAGATTTTGCCCTGATAATGCAAAAGATTTTTCAATCAACCCCTTTCTACATTTTTTCAACCAGAAGGCAGAGCTCATGAGTCTTCTTGTGCTAATACTCCTTAACAAAATGGTCATCTCTCCAGTAAAAGAGTCTTTCTATTTCAAAAGAACATTCCAAAGCAATATTGGGAGTTGCACTTTTACTGCAACTCATATCATTAACAGCAATCTTGGTCAAGAAAATATGCAAGTCCATAGGCAATCTTTTCCAAATTTCAACACATCCAATAGTCTTGAATCCAAAATATTATGATATGTTGGCTTTGTTCATGTGCATTCGCAAGAAAGAACTAAACTTGATCCTGAGGTTCTCAAATGTATTTTCATCGGCTATTCCTCAATTCAAAAGGAATACAAATGTTATCATCCTTCTACAAGAAAATTTAGTGTTCGTCTGCTGAACATGCATCCTACTTCAATAATTTTTATCTTCAGGGGGAGAACTACTGCATTCAAGATAAGGATTTTTTTTTCTCCTTGAATTTTCAGAATTACTAGCAAATGTTTCACCATCTTCAGATATAGCCAAGCACCATATTTGAGTAAATCTCACATTCAATCACTCTTCCTGAACCAGAATTACAGTTCAAGACTCTATTACTCCATTACAGGTTTATTCTTGGCAAAAGAAACCAATCTCTCAACTAGAGCCAGTCCAATCATCCACTTCTGCCCCAAAAAATGCTGAAGTAATACCTTCGTCGGTTGATAATATTCTTGAAACACTTGCATAAAATGATTATGATATTCCAATTGTTTTGCGGAAGGGCACAAGGTAATGCATTAAACATCCTTCGTCTAATTACATTTTGGATAAAAATTTGTCTCCTAATCAGAGTCTTTCTCACAAATCTAAACATCATCCCTATCCCCAAATATTGCTCATAATCCATGCAGCATGACTGTATTAAACATGTTGGAGTAGATCAACACTTTATCAAGGAAAAATTGGATACAGGTTTGATTTGTATATCCTTCGTTTCTTCAAGTGAGCTGAAGAAGTGCTTACCAAAGGTTATCTACTGTCATCTTTCAAGACTTAATCATCAAGCTTGGCATGGAAGATATTCAATCACTAGCTTGAAGGAAAGTATTAGAAATAGTGTAAATACTATAGTTATTTAGGCCCATTTATATATTAGTTATTTCATTAATTTCTTATGTCCTTAATTGTAATTTTGCCTCCTAGTGTACACTCTCTTGAATCTATAGATACCCTAAATTAAGCTTCAATAAACACACAAGAATTTCAGGCATCTTATTGATCTTGTAACTTGACATGGAGACAGCACAAACCAAGGTATTTCTATTTCTCAAAAGAAGTATGCAATAGATTGGACCTGGGTTCTCTGCTTCTGTAAGACAGCAGCATCAAGTGCCGCTTTATAGCAGCAAATCTGGACCGTCCAGATCAGATCTGAATGGTCAAAATTTCATATATATTTTTTATTAAAAAATTAATATTTTTTATTTTAAAAGAAACAATATGAAAAATAAAAATAATCATCTAACTACAAGTTTTGAAAAAAATAATGATTACTTATTAAAAAGTTTTAGAAAGAGACATAAAATCAGTCCAGATTTGTTGTTGGTGTTGTTGTTTTGACCGCAGTAGAGAACTTAGGTCTCAATAGACCAGTTTGAAGAGATAGGTATGTTGGGATGTAAACTTCCAAACAATATTCAAATAGGATCCCCTGCTAAGAATCACCAAAAAGACAACACAGTAAAAGCACAAAAGACTGATATAGTATTGATGGGGAATCTTCCTCCTAGGCAGAAGAATACAACACATCAACTCTCACATCAGCCAAAATATTCACACAGGCACAATGTCAAAGCACATACAGCCAAGTTTCATCCATAGACACAAACAAAAGAACAAGATGAGTGCAAGCTTTAGAGATGCTAGCTCTCTCCCAACTTCCTTCAAAAGGTTCTTCACTTCCTTTCTCCCAGTTAGTTTCCCCGTCAAATACCTTTTCCAATTACTCCCTAATGCCTCTCCTACTTCATCATTACTTCCCCTTTTTGCCCCTTTGCTTTTCTGTCCCCTTTGATTATATACCCTAATTCCTTCTGCTGGACCAACACTTCCACCTTCATCTCCCTTTCTAATTCCTTTTTGTCTCCAGATATATGTTTTGGCTGCAGGGCTGGGTTAAGTAATCCCATCAAATTTTTCACGTCATTGGAGCCCAAATGACATACAAAAGAAGTCAAATATTCAATCACACAATATCATAATCATGTTATACAAGGAAAGGACTCACTAGGAATGCATAATACGGGCAATGGCAACAACTGATATGAAGCAAAAATATTTTTCAGATTTCATCATCAGTTTCTGCAATGCTGGTAACATACATGAACAAGTAAGTTTGTGAATTCCATAATTCATTCCAATCTATTAAAACTGATATACATTAAGTACTCAACAGAATTAAATTTTAGAACTAACTTTCAACATAAAGAAAGAGGGCAAAAAGCCTAAAAGAGTACAAGTACATAAAATATTATAAAGGCAAACCTGGCTAAGGAACACAATTCCAGCTTCCTGAGAATCCAACAAGCGTAAACCAGTTCTGGTTACTCGTCCCTCTCCATCTATAATCATATCTGCACTTTGATAGTGTTCTTCCAACAGAGAGGGTAACCGCAAAAGTAAATTTGCCAATGCTGGAATTACCTCCTCAAACCACTTCTTGGATTCCACTCTAGACATTAGCTGAACCAATAGGTCATAATTTCAGCACAAAAAAATTGTTAAAAAGGGTCTCTCTTTTTAGTGGTTGTTATGAGAACCTATAAATCATCAACAAAGGCAAAACCCAGGTTCCCAAAAGGCCCCAAGAGCTCTTTCTTGACCCATATTTCCTTCACTTAAGGCTTGATTGAGAGGATGGCTTGGGAGTGAAGTGGGGTGGAGCGGAGGGGACTGAGTGTCCTACACCTACCCACTAATTGGATGTGTAGAAAGCAATGGAGTGGGTAGGAATGGAACCCATCCCAACCCAACCCAAACCCCATTTTTCTCAACTCCTTCAAACTAATCATTCGAATTGGTTTGAATTATTCACAAATTTTCTTCTCATATGCTAATTTACTTCCCTTTTTTCTTTTCATCTATTTTCTTTTTTCTTCCTGAATAATAAAGGCAAGTTACAACACTTAAAATCATAGTCTAGCTACATGAAGAGCTCTACAAATTAAGCTTACCAGCTTCAAAAAGATGTCTACAGCTAAGAAAATTAGCTAACCTGTCAAACATGAAGCCATGGCCAACAGTGCCAACATGGGTATTACATTACCAATAGAGATATCTAGCCTAAAATTTCACCTAATAATCATAGAGAATGAAGAGGAATGTTAGGGTGAAAAATACAACATGATGCCATTCTGAGTTTATTGGGTGTGTTTGCATTTTGCAATGAACAAATGTTTAAAAATCCAACTAATTTGTTAACAAGTTTGATATATTTAGCAATTGATAAGACATTGAGAGTTTTTATAACGAAAAGAAAATAAATCTATATCTATGTATCTAATAAATTTACACAAAGTCGCATTGTTCACAACAATGTGGCCGACTATATGCTTCCGTGCAATATACAGACCCAATATCTACTTATATACATGCATGCATGTATATATATGTACTTTGACCTTAAACTTCCCAATTCACAGAGTCATGTCTCCCTCACCTTGCTCCATACCACTATCACTATGCTCAGTCCATGACCATCCGAGCCCGATCTTTCGAAAACTCTCAATCAACCCCGATATAAGTATCGAAACAAATCGATCTCTAAACCCATAAAAATAAAAACACAGATTGAAACAGCACGTTGTAAGGCCAAGCTGCCCGCGAATTACCTCATCGAAGAAGAAGGTGTAACCTTGTGAGACGGAAGGGGCTAGAGGATGAGTAGAGAGACAGAGAGAGCTCCTGAGGTCAGAAACGGCGAGGAACAAGAGCTCACCTGAGTCCACTTGGCTATGAAGAGGCCCTCTTCCCAGAGCTTTCAGTGCTTCCACAACTTGGGAAGGCCAGAATAGAGAGGACGAACGCAGAAGAATGGGTAGGTATGGTAAAATTGACCTCAAGTCTTCTCTGTCTTCCATGGTTTCTTCGTTAGTTGTTGCGGATTCTACACACACACGCTTCTGAATGGACAACGTTTAAAGGGATAGCAGCATTTGCGTGTCTAACGAAGCGCAACGGACTCAGAACGACGATCAGGGGAGAGAGTATTTTTTTTTTTTGTTATAATAAAACTGAATGGGAGAGGAGAAATTTAGTTCCCTTAATTTTTTTTTATAAATTCTTTTAAACTAAAATTTTTTAAAGGGGAGAGTGTATTTTTATTTAATTTTTTTTTAATTAAAAAAATTTATTAAAATTTTTTTTATTTAACTAAATAAAAATTTTTTAAAATTCCTTTCATCTATTTTTTTTAATTTTTTATTAAAATTTCTCCATTTTTTTTTGTTAATTTTTTTATTAAAATTCTTCAAATTCCCTACCCTTTAATCTCTCATTTGGACCAAACAGACCGGGATCTGGATCTGCTGTACATCTCAAGGGATTGGCGACTCCAGATGGGCGTCATGCCCAGCTTGCAACCGAGTCCATCGGATTCATCCTGTGGTCATGTCTTTCAGAACCTCCCAACGACGTCGTATTGCTTAGAAGAATAACAAGTTAAAACCATTAAACAATATAGAAAGCGGTTCGTCGACATACTTGTGTAAAGGATTATGATTTCTTACCCCACCATTGACAACATTTTTACTACCATTTAGAAGAAAAAGAGGTGAAAATGTAAATAATAATAATAATAATAATAATAAATAAATAAATAAACAATTTGAAAAACATGCCCATGACATTTACAAAATTTCTTACTACCATTTATGGACTATTTAGTTCAATTGAGGAAATTGAAAGAGAGATTTCAGAAATTTTTAATGGAAGAGATTGAAAAAATTTTAAAATTTTCTTATTTTAAGAATTAGAGGTGAGGGGATTTGATGGATTTTAATAAAATTTTGTTTAGTTTTAGAGAGGAATGAAGGGGATTGAATAATACTCTCTTCCCTCCAAATAACCCCAATTTTGGGGGATCAAATAAAAATGTAGGGAATGGATTGGAGATGATTTAATTTTTTAAGCCAAACAAGGTGAGGAGATTTGAACCCTTCCAATTCCTTCCCTTTCCTTTAAAAAACTTTTAAAACCCCCCGAACCAAGCAGAACCTACTACAATTTCAAACAATTTAAAAACGTTGCACTTTACTTTCTTCATGTACTTGTCTAGGAAAGAAGCATGTTTCTTATTGCCATTTATATCTTTTCCGACTACAATTCAAAACTAAATCAAGTTAAAACAATAACTTTTAACTCGATTGCAAATTCCACAAATTTTGAAAAAGAAATGAAAGATAATTTTCTAATGGCAACAATCATTTTGTCAATTTGCCATCATCAATGCCAAAATTGTCCCCATTTTATAATTGCCATTTTACTTGCCTATATAATATATCATATCATAAATCACCTGGATGAATAATAACCATCTTACTCAATATTATACATAATATATCATAACATAAAGTACGTACAGGGAAAGAATAATCATCTCACTTGGTATATTATATCACATCATAGGTCATAGTGTAACAACCCTTATTACATTATCCCAACTTGATCTCTGGCTAACTAAGTGTAATTGGTATTGTGTGCAGTATTGGAAGGACCAGAACAGAAGAAAAGCTCAAATGGGAAAAAGTGGAGCATGACACCATGGCGTAAGGCAAGACTACTGTGGTAAGAGAGTTGGAATTTTGTTAAATTTTTCAGGTTGAGAAGCTCCACGCCATGACGGACTTACTAGAGTTGCGGCAAGTGGGGATAATTTCATTTTAAACTAGACACATTTCAGTCAGCCGAACACGAAAGAAAAAGAGAAAATGGAGGGAGCGATTTTCAGACCTTAGGAACTTGGATTCACGTTGGTAAGTGATTCTTACTCTTCCCTCTCTATTTTTTTTTTTGGTTTTGAGTTAGGTTTTTCAGATATATATTGGGATTTTCGGTTTTGACCAAAATCCACTGATTAAATGGATGAAATGGGATTGAGGGAGTATGATTTAGTGTTTATGATGCTTGGGTATAAGTTTTGGAAGGAGTAGGCATAATTTAAACTTAACCCTAGGTTAAAATTTGTTAGAGGGAGTATAGAATCTGAATTGTATATGGTTGGTTAGAGTTTGAATGGTTTTAAGGAGCTCAATGATGCATGAAAGTGATGTTGAAACCTTGAGTTAGGCCTAAATAGTTGAATTATGGTTTGTGGTCAAGTGGTATATTGTGTTAATTGAGGTATTATGGTATTGTAGATGTAATTTGGTTGACCGGAGGAGTATAAGTCGTGTGGAACAACCCAAGAAACTCGTTGAATCGTGTGTGTATGGTATTGATAACCTGAGGTAACCAGGTATTTGTATTGTATATATTGTATGTTGTTACATATATGTATATATATATGCATGTTTCTTTCATACCACGATATTGATGTGTTTGTGTGTATGATTTTCTATATATCGTGATATGCATACAACTAGATCATGATTATGATAATGATTAGAGATAATGATGATGATGTAACATTACATGATACATAGCTTGACATTGTGATCATGATGATGATAATGATTATATCATGATATGGTATGAGTGTCACCACATGATGTTGTGAGATATATGGTGGATTGGATGGTGATGATAATATGATATGATATATGATTGGGGAGGATAAGGATAGGATTCCTAGGGTTAAATCGCCTCCTATGGCCAAAGGGAAAGGCATGCAGTGGACTGCACCTTCCCTAAATTGTTGCCAATTCACGGTGGGAAAGGGGAAGGAGGACCACAATCCAAACACTGGTGTTATCTTTGGCTGGTTGCACTAGTGGGAGGTGAGCTTGGTGATATCCTGGAATCAGTCTTCATCGACTGTTAGAAGGGAACCATTTATATGAAATGTCCTGTAATGATGCCAGCTCGTGGTTTTAGTTGTGTGGAGGGAGACATGCATTCATTTCATATTGTATCATGATATTGTATGAGTTATGTATATATATATGTGTGTGTAGTTGTTCCCGGTTACTGAGATATTGTCTCATACCCTTTTTCCATGAACTAACATTTTAGGTGAAGGTTCTAGCATTAGTCCGGAGGAGATAAGGAAGTAGTGTATCGAATGAGGGAATATTCAAGTCATCGTAGTATATGTGTGTAGGATCTATGTACTTTGTGCCAAGTAGGATAGTGTAATTGTAATTGACATGGAGAATATGATGATTGTAATAATGATGATTGTATTATGGATGATGGTAGGTTGTGTATGTGATGCATGTTTGGTTTGGGGTGTTGAAGAGTTAGTATGGTAGTGAATGGGAGCCCAAAGATGGATTTAGGTCTTATTGGTGTGTTTAAGGGCATATAGCCCATTATGTCAATTGGGGTTTAAGGGGGTCAAATATTAGAGTAGTGATTCCTTTGAGGTAAAACCTCTTTCAACAAGTTGGTTGAGTCATTTAGGACCTGTGTGAAGGGTTCATAATGGTCAATTTGCCTTTGCTGGCAATTGGAGATGGTTTATGGTGAGTTTTGGTCAAAATGTGACCAAAACGGTGTCGGGTGTCCAAAATTTGAGGTAACCTGAGGTAACCGGGTGTTTGTATTATATTGTATGTAATGTATGATATTATGTATATTTGTATATATATGCATGTTTCTTTCATATCACGATATATATGTGTTTGTGTGTACGATTTTCTATATATCATGGTATGGACACAGCTAGATGATGATTACATATGTGATGATGATGTGATATGGCATGATGCATAGTATGACATTGAGATCATGATGATGATGATGATATATGATATGATATAATTATGATGGTATATGATTAGGGAGGATAAGGATGGGATCCCTGCGGCTAAATTGCCTCCTATGGCCAGGAGGAAAAGGTGCGCAGTAGACTGCACCTTCCCCAAATTGCTGCCCATTCGTGGTGGAAAAGGGGAAAGAGAACCACAATCAAAACATTAGTGTTACCTTTGACCGGGTGCACTAGTGGGAGGTGAGCTTGGTGATGTCCTGGAATCAATCTTCACCTACTATTGGAAGTAAATTACCTATACGAAATGCCCTGTTATGATGACAACTTATGGTTCTAGCTATGTGGAAGGAGACATGTATTCCATTTTATATTACATTCATGAGATTGCATGGGTTATATATATGTATATATATGTGTGTGGTTGTTCCCGGTTACTAAGATTTTGTCTCACACCCCTTTCCCATGAACTAACCCTTTCAGATGAAGGTTCTAGTACTAGTCTTGAGAAGACAAGTGAATAGCATCGGACGTGGGAATACTAGGTCTATGTAGTGTATGTTTATTTGGATATGTACTTTGTGCCAAGTAGGATAGATGGTTTGTAACTAAGTGTTGACATTGATATTGTTGTTGTAATGGAGTTGATGTTGTTGGCATGTTATGGATGTAGAATTGCGTTGTTTGTGCTGTGTATGATGAGTTGTGGTATTTGTGAGCCCAAAGGTGGAATTGGGTCTTGTTGGTGTGTTTTAGGGTTAGTAGCTCATTTTGTTAATTGGGGTTCAATGGGTTCAAATCTCAGAGGAGTGGTTCCTTTGAGGTGAAACATTTTTGGAAAAGTTGGTTAAGTGGTTTTGGACTTGTGTGAATGGTCCTGAATGGTCAAATTGCCTTCGGTGGCAAATTGGAGTTGTAAGTTGTAAGTTTTGGTCAAAAAGTGGCTAAAACGGTGTCAAGTATCCAAAATCTCCATATGGAGTTGGATTAAGATGACATTGGTATCTATGGATAGATTGAGATTAGATTGACTTGTAGGAGTTAGAATCAGGTCAATCGGAGGTCGAAGTATAAAATTATGTGCATTGGAAGTTCACTTTGGAGTTTGAAATTTGCTGGTATAGAAACTAGAAGGAGACACCATGGCGCTAGGAAGTAAGGCCGCGGTGCCAGGGAGATAGGGGGCATGAGAGTTTCTGGGAGGAGTAGGAGTCGCAACGGTACTGTAGCAACCGTAGCCTCAGCCCAGTTCCTGGTGTTCTTTGACATTTTTCTATTGCTTTGAGGTTTTGAAAAGTTATTTTGAGAGGTTTTGGGTTGTGATTGGTTGGTTATTGAAGTTTTTGGTTAAGTCTGAAGGTGTTTGGGAGTAACGTGTTACATTAGTACAAGAATCTTGGTCAAAGGCTATAGGTCTAAGCATTTATGCATATTTCCTGGTCTAGTTTTGGTTTTTAGTTTGTTTGTGTCATCGGTGTAACCATTCTATTCCTCTCTCATGTTATGTGAGGGTTATTAATAAAATTCAACCTCTTTACTTAGTAACAAGTTTATAGAACATCTGCGGACTTGTTATGTTGAGCCTCGTTATATTGGTTTACCTATAGGTTGGTCATAACTTGGGCTTTGGGTTGTAACAAATAGATAGAAGTCATTTAGGTGTTTGGAAATATTAAGCAATAATCCTAAATTAGCCAGGCGGGCATACTCACGGGTTTATATATAATATGGGCAAAAGAAAAAAAATCTATCAGTTTATATAGTTGAAAAGAGATAAATACAATGATAGACTCCATCCATTTAACAAGTAGTGTCTAACACTATAGTAGGTCAATATATTAGGATACTACATCAATTGGAATGATATAAGTATGATCCTTTCCACGCTGAGCAATTGGATCCCCCCTACCCTGGTGCCCCCCAAAAAAAATGCACACACACAAACACAAGCCTAGTAAATTTAAATTAACGTTGAATGGTGAATGAGCAAAAATGCTCCTTTAAGTCATCATAATCTGCTTATGTGAAGTACCTATGATGTATATATACGAACACGTATATTGACTATGGCATGACATGTAGATTATATAAGACAAATTTTAAAATACAACGAAAAGATATACACACATGTATGTAATTAACAAATTAATAACATATGAAAATGAATATACTTATAATAAATAAGCAAACAAAAATTTGAGCTTTTACTAATAATCTCTTGATTCGTTTTGGAACATCTCAGATAAAAAAGAAAAACCTCATGATACATATGATAGAAGTACAATATAAATACTGTATTAGATACGCATATAAATAAATACCGTATTAGATAGTGTATATACAGTGGGTTCAGGTGCAGCATCAGTAAGCACTAAAGCTTGCATAAAACAGACGTATAGCAAGATAGATGCCTCATGAAATTAATGTCCAATGGATTTCAAAAATACACCATCATGTCACTTTAATCTCGCATGGAAGCTGTAACAAATTATTAAAGTACAATAGAAATACCATCAGAGGTTGCGAAGGCGCATAATAATATTAATTGTGCATTATTATGATCTTGTCAAAGTTGAGAATGGTAGTAGTGAGCTTTGGGTGGATATATAGTGTTACGCAGAAAATGCGAGTACCAATGAGCAGAAAGCCTAGGTTGCCTCCTCAAAGAAGGATCATCCAAATCTACGTAATATAGGCCAAAAGTTGCTTCATATCCTGTCGTGAACTCTAAAAGATCCAACAAGGACCATACAAAATAGCCTCTCACATCAAATCCATTCCTATCATTGTAACAAGTCAACAATAATGGAAGATCAAGAGAAGGAAGAAAGAAAGAAATGAATTAGGGAAAGGAATTCCATTAGCATATGCCTCTAAAACATATAGAGTGAAATGAAAAAGAAGAAGAAATATTGTAGATGAGAATATCTCTTCTACCCTTTAATTAAAAAAAAAAAACAGACAGATTAAAGTACTCAATTTAATTTTTCTTTTCTTTTGTTGTTCAAATTACATGAATATTTCTATTTTCAAAATTTATGTTGATGATCTTTTAAAAGAAAAATAAATCAATTACACAAGCATTTTTAGATTTTTCCATTACATGAAAAAGATTAAAGTCCCCTTTTTTCATGAAAAAAATCATTTTTTAAAAGAAGCACTTTTGAAAATAATCAAAAGATAAAAAGATGGATTTCATGTTATTTTCAGAAATAGTTTCTAAGTAACTCAAAATCACTTTTCAAGTAAAAAAGTATTATTTTATATAATTATAATCAAACACAAAATAACTTCTACTTTTTATAAAATATCTAAATAATAAATCACTTTTTTAGATAATCTAAAAATAAATTTTTTTAAACTTAAACAAACTGGCCCTAAGATGGTTTATTTATTTATTTATTTATTTTTCTGCTTGAGAGGAAATTCATTTATGCTTTAAAAATAGAAAAAATGGTTTGTGTAATTTAATCGAAATTTAAGAAAAGATTTATATTAATGATTTTAAAATAGGAAAAAGTATATAAAATTTTAGTAAAATTGAAAGAAAATAAGTGAAATTTACACTAAAAAGTCATAGAAAAACATTTACTATATTAAATAATAATAATAAATATTATACATCTAAATTTTAATATCCATACAAAATAAAAATAAATATACCTGAGTAAGTCAAGGACAACCCTAATGTGAGCTTGTATGTACTTCAGTCTAGACCAATCTGCCAGTGATGAATCTCGCCGTGTTTGTTGTCCTGAATTTTTTTTTTTAAATAGAACTTGCTGATTTTTCGTCTTTTGAATATTTTTAAGGAAAAAAAAATCAGTGGGCTCTCCTTGTCTCTCTCTCTCACACACACAAATAAGTGAATTATATTGTTTACAATTTATTAGATTTAAACATTAGAATTTAGGTATAACATATATCTAATCTAATCTATACATAATCGTATAGGAAATCATAACTTGTGATCAATACTACCACACAAGCCACGGCTTTAAAAATAAATTTTTTATATCAATAAATAAATACTAGTTACTGTGAATCTGAGATTCCTTTAATATATTGCTCGAATTTCACATTTAAAATTTTTAAAATTTTTTCATTATTTTTCCTTTTCGGTTATATAGTGTAACATTGTTATTATTTTAAATATTTCATTATTTTAAATTCTCCATTTTTTTTTTACATTTTAAACTTTTATTCTCATGCATCACAAGTTAGTTTTTCCAGTTATAAGTTATTTATCCATATCATTGCACTAAATTGAGAGCGAGGGGGAGAGAGAGATTTATACCATTTTCATGGATGTAAATAGGAAGATCGCCATAATTTTGCTTCACGAACTCCAGAACCCTTTGCAAGCCCCACGGTCTAATTGCAAACTAGTTCAAGTATTCAACCGCCAAATCATCAATTATCAATATAAAATATAAAATCAATAGCATATAATCTTAATACTACATATAAGTTATGAACATTAATATAATTTATTTTTTAAAATTTTGTGAAATACAAAAAAAGTCTCTATTTAATCATTAACATTGTTAAGTTTTTTTAGAAGGATCAAATGAAGGTTAAACTCACAAAATTTAAGAATGCATGGTAGGTGGTGACTAAACATTCCAAATATCTGCTTATTACAATCTAATCAGCAAATTAGTCGCTAACCATGGAAGCTTTTTTATATTTTTTAATCAAACACTAAATGTTAAAATTATATAATCCTTTTTTAGTGGTAACCAAAAGTATCTTCTTCAAGAGTAGGGACTAATTTCCCTCAAGGTATTAACAGTAAAAGGTAGATTCTTTTAATTAACTTTGCTCTATACATAAAGATTGAGAATCAAATCCCATTTGTTTGTTTAAAAGACGAGAATTATATTATTGGCGCCAACTTGTGTTGGTTTTGTGATCTTTATTTAGATAAAAGAATAAATGGAAGACCTTTTTAACTCTTACCTCAAATGTAGATATATCCGGTGACAATCCTGCCACAACAAGGAAAAATTAATTCCCCACATATGTATGGAAGCAACCGTGGAACTAAGTGAACAGACAACAAACATACATATATTCAACACAATATTGTTCAAACTCTTTACATTATTGGGTTTGATTATTATAATGGAAGTTTCAATACTTTTCAGGTTAATAGATTGTGTGTTCCAATCTTGAAAACGAGATTTGATTCCATGCTCATCATAAATTTAAATTGTTCAAAATGAAATGGGATGATTAAAATTTAATTCTATTTATTTTATTAATAAAATTTTGCTATTTTTTATCTTAATAATAACATAATGTAAAATAAAATAAATTTCTTCTTGTCATTTTTTTAAAAAAATGATATTGTAACTTAAAAAATAAAAAATAAAAAAAATATAAGCCATCTAAATTTAACGTGAGCATAATGTAAAATAAAAATCTAATTAAAAGGAAATAGTTTATCTTACCTGAAAGTTCGACGGCCGCATCTGCCATATAGAGGTGTCCGGGCTCCAACTGGTGGCTGTTGGGATTGTACTTAGCATGTACTGTGTGGTAAAAGTTAATTCCTATGAAGTCAATGGAGCCCTTAACAAGATTTGATTCAGATTTGGTGAAGGGAGGAAGTCTTGAGCCTACAATCTTTTTCATTATTTCTGGGTAATCTCCATATAAAAGGGGATTGAGAACCCTGCCACATGAAAAAAGCATATATCGATGAATCACTTAGTCAAGTAATTAATCAAATCATTTTTAAGTTAATGAGATTAATCAAATTCAAATGGATGTAAAAATAGAATGAGTTAAATTTTTATCGGACTTATCTTATAATCTTTTGATTTTATTAATTTGTTAGATCTTGTAACTTGATTATTGGCTGACATGCATCATAATATTTAATTCATATTTCTAATTTTATCTTGTATTTTTAAATATATCTTTTGGACTTTGCCCTTACTAGTTAGTGTTAGATAGGTGTGGTTGATTTCTTAATAAAAGTTATTTTAGCTCTCTATCTTTTCTTTTACATCATCTACTTCAGTTATCTTTATCAAGTTTTACATGTATTAGATGTGGGTCGATTCGAGGCATTACTCGGAGTCTGATGAATGAGTTGTATTATATTCACAACTTATGAAAAGTGTAATTTATTATTTATTTTACATTTTACATTGATTTGATATTAAAGAGAAAGTGATAATTTGGTGATTTACCAACCCACGTAGAAGTCTTGTGCCCTTTGTGCAGCACTAATATCTTCAGCGGTATTTGATTGAGGAAAAATACCATAAGCAACAATATTGATACCAATAAATCCATGTTGCTTCTTCTGCAATTAACACAGATTTTTGGACTAAATAAATGATATACATATATATATATATATATCTAAGTGACCATACAAAAAGACACTTCAAGATAAGTGAGCATAATGTAAAATAAAGAGTGATGCTGCTGTCAAGCTATGAAAGCAGTTCAAAAACAATTCTACAAACACTGAACATACTTAACTAAAATGTGGACATATATAGGGAAAATTGGGAAGGAAAATTGGGTTTTGGTAAAAAAATAAAAATATTTGGTTTTGGATGCCAAAGTTGGAAAAAATTCAATTCTCATTTAGAAATTTTCCATTCTAACTTGAAAATATTGAATTCTCACTTGGTATCAAAACATTCAATTTTGGGAAATTTTCAATACCTGATACTTTTCTCTATACAATGTAGCAGCAGATGCATGAGCCAACAATAAATTGTGCATTACTAAATATGGCTCAGTTGAGGAATTGCCCTTTTCACAATAAGTACATCGATGAGGTGGTCCGATTCCATAATCATACCCCATCTGCACAAATATATTTGGCTCGTTTAATGTTGTCCAATGTTTGACTCTATCCCCAAACTCTCTAAAGCACAAATCTGCATATGTGGTAAAGTCTTCCCTGCAAAGCACACACAGATATAGATATGTTAATCTTGGTGAATTCCATATGTATAACTTGCTCATTTATTGAATTAATTATTGCACACACAGAGTACACATGCATGTTCTCATACTCATATTCCAAAATTTTAAGGATTTTTATATTTTATATATCATATTGTATCGTATTTTATACACTTATTGAGATTGGTGCCTATTGCACAAGATGCCATGGCCATACGTACACAGATCTTTGACAAAGCCATCCTTTGTATTCATCCTCAAGTGCTTGCGGTAGGTCAAGGTGATGTAATGTAACATGTGGCTGGATCTCTTCAAGATGAAAACACAATTAACAATGTTAGATTGACGAAAAAAGAAAACAAACGTTAAGGTATTTAATATGTAGATTTGAGCATGATAACCATGGCTTATCAGTTCATTGATAAGGTTGTTGTAATACTCCAAACCCTTGGGATTGACTGGTCCTTTGCCATCTGGAAATGGAAATGTGTGAGAACGAGATGGTTAGTGACATGAAAAATTATGAGATGCTTTAGGAATGCTGTGTTATCTATATATGTTTGAACTCATAAAAATGGTTTATATCAAATAAATTAATTCTCCATCCAATTTATAAAAAGTGTCGTTTTAGTTTTTTTGTTCAGTTTTTTTAAATTTTTTTTCTTTAGAATATCGATAAAGTATTTATTTATTTTTTAACTATTTCACCTTCAATCAATATGTGTGAACCAAACTATACTTAAATACAATATAATTTATAGAGTAATTTAAGTCAAAGATATTTCAGTAAAAATACTTTCTCCATTTTAAAATATAGAGTGAATTTAGTGGGGATTAAGATTTCAAAATATAAGTTAATTTGTGAAAGTTAGTAAACATTTAATACTTTCTTTTCAATTTTATGCTTATTTATTATAGTATTCAATTATACAATAAAAGAGAGAAAAAAGTTATGAAGAGAAAGAATAATTCATTTTTGTCCCAATTTAATAAGAGTAATTTTGGAAAGCTAAGAAAATTTTTAGAGCAACTAATGTTTGCTTGGTGGGTGTGAGGTAGGTAGATATGATTTATATTTTTAAAAGGAGAGAGTACTATTAACTTTTACAATACCCTCTTTGATTCTAAATATATAATATTTTGCTTTAATACTAAATATATGACTTTTTTTAGAATACAATACAATATTTATTATTCATTATCAAAACGCACCACTATTCAGTTCATGACAAAGAGAAAGTGAAAGAAATTCAACAGGGATAGTTTTGAAAAGACATTGTAATTTTTGAAAAATTAAGATAATTGACTAATTTTAACTTTTATCTTTGATTCATGTGATTCGGTTAAAATAATTTTATATTAAAGAATGGAGAGAATAACTTTGATCATTTAATAACTTTGTTGATTTGTACAAAATACTCTAAAAACAACACTTTTTATGAACAAAAGAAGGAGCAATTTTCTTTGTCTTTTTAGTGCATGTATATTCTCTCTCTTCATTAAGGTATTTCTTCTTTCACTTTTTTCTACTTTTATCGGAAGAGTATGAAACACATGGCGTTCTGGGTGTAATAATCTCTCAACAGACAAAAGGATATGAGTAATGTTTGGATCTATATACTCACTTGGAATAAGTCTTGGCCAAGATATGGAAAATCTGTAGGCATCTAACCCCATATTAGCCATCAAAGCCACATCTTCCTGCGACAAATCAACGTGCACGACGTCATTTATTTGTTAAATTAAAGAAACAATTAATATGTGCATGACTTAATTGGAAAAGAAAAGAAATTAAATTATTAAGTTTTTTTCCATTGAACCACCAAAATTCACTTATGTCATATTTGGCAGAAAGAAAATGGGCTTGAAGAAATAGAGAATAATAGAAAAAAATCAATTTTAAGGTTTTCAATGAAAGAGCTGCAATTGGCTACTAAACATACAAAAATAGATTTTTTTCTCTTTTTCAATTCCTTTTTTGAAACTTATTTTTTCTTTCTACTAAACATAGTATTAATACGCAGCTACTCCCTTTGATTCATAAAAATTGTCATTTTAGGATTTTTGAAGTTTTTCACAATATTTATCACTTTAAAATTCCAATAAAATAATGGCTTATCTTACTATTTTACCCTTTCATTAATATTAAATAGATCATTTAATTAGGGTTATTTTGACAAAAATATTACTCTCTCTGTTCTAGTTTATAGTGTACTTTTAACTACCGCACAAAGATCAAGACAATAATTAGTAACTAAAACGATTTCTCATCTTTTCTCAAATTACCCTAATTAAATGTATTGGAATGAAATATTTTAATAACAAATAAATTTTTGGGCCTACTAGTTAGGGGTAGTCTTGGAAAAAAGTATACTGTTAATTCAAATATTTTGATGATTTTAAAACAAATGAGCTTGGAATTCCAATATCAAAGAAACACAAGTGAAATGAAGGACAAAGTTAGAGTTTCCTGAAGATTGGAGAACTGTTTCACATATTTTAGGAAATTATTTGTAACAGAAGGTAGATAAGCTTTGAATTTTAATTAACCCAATATTAAATGAGATGACTAATTGAATGATTAATGATTAATTCATGATCTCAAAATGTATTTCACTAAAAGAGCTACCTTATGAGGATAAAGTTTCAAGCTCAAAGATGTTTCTAAGTGTGTTTACCCTGTTTTTATGAAAATAATTTACTTTATACGCATAACCATTGTAGGTTATGGGGATAAAGACTTAATCTCAAAGATTTTTATAACATTTAAATTTTTATGACTTTGTTTGAATTCTGGTTTAGAGAATTACTGTATAATTAAAAGAGCTTAAATATCTTATGTAAATCAAACCAGAGACTAAATTGTAAAGGATGATCAGGGACCAAATTGTAAAGAAAGTTGGATGGTATAATTGAAAATATTAATTATTAGCAAAAAGACAAAAAAGGGGACATAGATGTCATTTTCTCAAACAAATTATCTATCTAGTATTTGCTAAGACTGATTATAAGAGATGATTCATGAAAATTATCGTAAGAAATTATACTCTAATAAGTAAAACTAGAAAATAGATATATTGAGCAGAAAATTGATTCAAAGTTCCATAATATGTAAATTAATAAGAATTAGAAAATAAGTCCATATCAGGAAACTCAGATATATTATGGCATAAAAAGAAATATTAGATTTTTCTATAATGTTTAAATAGCCGTAGAATCGGTTTAATGGATATTGGGTCAAAATCGGAGTCCGATCCCAGTAAGACTGCACTGGTTTTTTAATGGGTCAAGGGTACTATTCATGGAGGCCCAATAAAGGTGTAGAAAACCCTAATAGGCTAAGGATGATTTTTGGAGGCCAAGAAGTATTATTGATAAGAATAGTTCAAACTAGGTCAATAAATTATAAAGGGCCTAATACCCGATTTTCAGACTGATTAAATTATAAGAAATTTAGTAGACTATGAAAATAGTCAATAATAAGTCCAAAATAATTTTAGAAGGTTTATAATAATTATCTATGTAGAGAGGTTACAAGAAAAATTAACCAAGACTAATTTTATCGATATTTTCGGTTAGAGCCCAATAAGATAATATATTTTTCTAAATAAATTATATGGGCTTAAAAATGATTAGTAAGGTTATAATGAGTTTGAAATTAATATTTTAAATATATTTATGCATGAAAAATTTTACCAGACAAAATATATTTAAAAGATGCCTTTTGATCTTAAATTGGGCCAAGAATTAAATAGTTTAAACCCAAATAATTAAATACATCATATTGGGCTGATTTTGGCTCCAAAATAGCGTGAAAATAAGAAGACAAAGGAGTGGAGAAAAATAAACCACCATGCATAATACTATTTAACAGATGAGGTGTCAAAATTGAAAGTTTGAATGAAGTAAGTTTATGTAAGTATAATGATACAATATTTACCTTATTTGGAGATAAAAGTAGCATCCAAATTAATGAAAAGAGAGGAAAAATTAATTAGATAACAATTATGTGAAGCAATTAGGTGTTTGGAGGAGAAAAGAGGTGATGTAATGCAATTTGTAGCTCTTGGATCAAAATTAAATCCACTGGATGAAGTTGCTTCTTGTTGCCTATAAATAAGCTCTTTCTCCCCTCCATTCTACACACCAAATTCGAAATTCCATCACATATTAGTGAAAGAGTGAGTTATAGAGAGAAGGAGGAGAAAAGGAAAAGAAAGTTTGCAAGTTTAAGGTAACATCTTTTCCCTTGCATTGTATTTCTAAATGGTTGTTTAGATTTTATATTTCTATAATTGGTAGGTAGAAAACATGTTTATGTTATGAATATGATGATAATGTTGTATCAAAATGGTGAAAGAATGATGAACATGTTATAAATTTTGCATGAACAAGCATGAATATGTGAAGATCATGATGAACATGCTAAAAGATGCCTTTTAATCTTAAATGTTACCATGCCAAAATGAAATCATGTTTTTTACAATTATTTTTAAATATTATGCTAAGAAGGGGATTATAATCTTATTGAGATTTTCTTAAATCTCATCCCACCAAATATCTAACCATGATTAGGAACAAATTATGTGAAAGGTAAGGAGATAAAGGAGTATTCATGAAGAAATATTTAGAAATAGAAAGGATATTTTGGATGCTTATGTAATATCAAGTTCAATGACATTTTATGTTATAATTATGTAAATTACGTGTGATTCTTAGACAATAAATAAAAGTATGTTTTGGATCAATTTTACATGTGTTATGTGATTACTAATGAAAGTATGGTATTATGAAATTTTATGGAATGAAATTTGGAAAAAATAGGGTAAAATTGTAAGTAAATTCATGAAATTTATTGTAGTGATTTGCCCAATGTAATTCCAAATTAATATTTTTTCCTTATAGAGTATTTTAAGAGATAAATTTAGCAATTTGAACCACGAAGGGCGCTAGCTTCTTCCTCAAACTTCTCCCTCAGGTCCCAAGAGGCTCAATGATTTTTCTAGAATTAGTTATAATTTTTCAAAATTTAGCCAAATTATCATAGTTACCAAATGAATAGTGACTTTTGGTAATTTTTTTTTTTTGCAATTTTTCAAATTTGACCCAAATTTACTTCCAAATGCATCTAATTGGAACCCAAACCACTAAGGATGAATAATAAATAGTTCCTAAGATTAATGTTTGATAGTTTTCCAAAGTTCATTCTTTAATTTCATGAAAAAAGATTGGGGTTATCTGCATAACACAGCTCGAGGATTAAGTTTTTAAGTCTGTCTAGGTGGTTATCTTGACAAGGTAGGCACCTTATTCTCATAAGGGAGTGAACAGTGAAGGCAAGTGATACTGTACAGCCTGTTATTCACATAACCTAAGTAGATTGTCCTCAAAACGTGTGTCACAGAACACTTGGAGTCTTCTCTGTTAAAAGGTTATCCGCATAACCTAAGGAGGTTATCTGCATAACCTATATTTCAGAGTACTTGAATTTTCCTCAGGCAAACAGGTTATCCATATAACCTAAGAAGGTTATCCACATAACCTATTTCAGAATACTTAAACTTTCTTCAGGTAAACAGGTTATCCACATAACCTATGTTATAAAACTCATAGCTCTTCTTCAGTAAAATGGGTTATTCGCATAAACTTGGGAGGTTATCCTAACAACATAAGTTTTACAAAAACTTAATTTGAGAAAAACTTAATGTTATCATAATAACTAAGTAGGTTTTCATGAAAATGATTTTGAGTTAAAAGTCATTCTGGGTAGCATGTTATCCGCGTAACATAGCTAGGTTATCCACATAATGAAAACTCTACGTTGAAAATAAAGGCAAACAATTACCTATTATTTGCATAACCTGATGAGGTTATCCACATAACCTTTATCAGATGCATTTAACGCTGTAGGTGAAAGGCTATTTTTCTTAGAGTAACGGCTAATCTTTGTTTCCAATGGATGGTTTTGTCCCAAACTATAAATAGGACATCATTTAAGTTATTGGGTAATGAGAAAAACAAGAAATATACCAAAACTCTTGCTGATTTGATTTCTGATTTATTTAAAGCTTACATACTCTCTGTTTAGCCCAATCATTGTATCTTAACTTTCATATCCACTCTTTTGAGAGAGTTTTCATTCTGTATATATCTACACACTTGTAGATTGTACTTAGTATGATAATACACTAAGATATTCTTACTCTTGAGTAAGAAGAGTGAGAGAGTTTGTTTTAGCTCAATGTTTGGGTTGGTGTTGTACTGCAGTCATTACAAGAACCCATTCAAATTTTGTAAGAGATAGTGGAGAAATCTCAAGTGGTAACTTGAGGATTGGACGTCGGTCAAGTGGAATAGACCAAATCAGGATAAATCACTGAGTCTTCTTCTCATTACTCTTTATTTCTTATACTCTGTTTTTCAGTAAACTTTTAGTATCACTACTATATTTCATTTTTACAGAAAAATCTCAATCTTCCCAATTCAATCCCCCTCTTTGGAAGCCAGCTGAACTAACGTATACTATGTAATCCGTAAAGTATACTATATTATGAAACATAAATTTCTAAAAAAATGCATTATATAGCGGAACAAAGGGGGTATTAAATTTTACAATGTTCTAGATCATTTAATGCCTTCCTTAGTCTATCTGAAAAATCCTAAAAAGACAATTTTTGTGAACTAGAGGGAGTATATTGGATTTCGATTAATCTAGATTAAGTCAAATAGGACAACGAGTGCGACAAAACTCTCCCAACGAACACTTAACACAATTATGTACTGGGAGCTTAAACTCAATTACTAGTTGAGCTACACGCTCATTTGTTTATTAGATTATTAATGAGTTACAAGTCTTTTTTATTATTTCTATAATGCTTTTTCTTTTGGCATATAACATGTATACAAACCTTATACTTGTGATATTGATCGGCTCCTATATCTCCATATGGTCCGGTCAAGTTAACTGAAAAGTAAATTTAAATACAGGACCGTTAATTCTGAATATGAAAAATTGACCTAAATGTTTCTAATTTTCCATTAAATTAAATGGTATGAATCAATAATATAATTACAGATGGGTTAGTTCTTATGTGAATCCAATTATGTGTTCAGCAAGGTGTTCAATGCAATCAAATTGACCATGTGCATTGCATAAAACTTGAGAAGCGCCCTTATAAACAATGCAACTTGTTTATATATATATATATATATATATATAAACACGATATTTGTCCCCTAGTAAGATACAATGACTACCATAATTATTGGTGCGCCCATTTCAGATAAAATTTAAGACTTGATTCAAGGCTTAGAAGTTCCTAAATAAATCTTTGACTATTTGATGGCAAAATTGGTATGAAAGAGAGACACCTCAAGTCTTAAATTGAGACAAATCAACACGTGAGTTTAATTAATTCTTATACATTGTAATAATTAAAAGGAAGAATTTTAAATTCTAATACTCCATCTGTTTCAAATTATAAATTATATTTAACTATTTTACATATACATATTAAAGTGGTTGGTTAAAATTAGTTGGAATCTTTGAATTTTTAAAAAAATTACCATAACTTTTCAAAATTAACCTCTTTAAATTGTAACCCTATTTTATTTTTTTAATAACAAAATTGTAACCCTATTTTAATTATATTTCTCTTAATTGTTCTCCACCATAATTATTTCATTATTTCTAGGAGGGGTAATAATAAAAAAACGAATTAAATGTTGCATAGATTTTACAAAGTGACTTATAGTCCCTTTATTTTTGAATAATTGGCACTTTAAAGTTATACACAAAAATTAGAAATACTAATAAATGGCCTCAAGATTAACCAAAAGTGATTACATTTTACTATATTAATCATATTAATTATATTTGTAAGTATTTTACTTTTTAATGTTTTTCTTTTTTTAATTATTATTGAAGAATAAATTGTAAAATAAAATACTATCTTAAAATTATAAAATAACAATTATTTGGAAACAAAATAGAATGTCTAGAGCAAGTATTTCAAATATCTTAATCCTTAATAAAAAAAAAACTTATAACTTGGGACGGTGGAAATAATAATAAAACATGAAAGTACGTACAGAGACGGAAGTGGTCATCCAATATACTGGGCGTTCTCCCATCTTCACGCGCTGCACCTTCAACCTTTTCCATAAAAAAAAAATTATTATAATTTCACCCAAAAATAAAAGAAAAGTTATTAGAAACAATTAATGTTGGATTGTTGGTACTCAAGTTCTTGATTAAGCGATCTCAATATATCAACCAATATACATAATAAACATCATAGCAAACCACGTTACAAATATTGTATGATTTATTCCTCATAAAAAATAGTATTTATTCCATCCAATCTACATTTTAAGTGATATTCTAAAATTTTTAATTAATTCAAAATATAAGATGTGTCAATTTTTAATAGTTTACCTTTTTATCCATATTTAAAAAAAAGAAATAAAATTTAATAATTAATAAAGGTAAAAATAGGATGTTAATGTTTTTTTAGAAGTTTGAGGTTTATAAGTAGTTTTTAAAAAAATATAAATTAGTTGAAAATCCCTAAATATGGGATAGAATATATTGTAGTACTACCTGATAAGCTGAGGTTGATGCACCGAACAAAAAGTCAGGAGGAAAGTCATTTATGGTCAGCAAATCGTCATCTCCAGAAACCACTAGTGCCAGCATCAATGCTGCAATGAGCATCACCTTCAACTTCATTGTTTTAGGGTTCAGGAATAGCATTAATTAGTTTTGTAAAATGGTTATGTAATCTTTGAATTGTACTTATATAAGCACAAATCGATGGAGAATATATATTATTTTACAAATCGCCCCTATTAAAAAAGGGTTAAAAAAAAGGATCACGGGGTATGCGGGGGACATGCGTGGAATTAACCCTATATATAATAACAATAATACATTTGGCTTAAACTTTATGATTCAGATTGTTAATCTATCAAAGTTTATTTTTTGCTGCATGCTTTATGAGATGCTAGCTATGTAGTATTGCTACGGGTATGTGTATCGGATATCATATACTATGATACGGAAAATATGTCAATTTTTAAAATTTTAGGATACAGATGCTGAAAATATTTATACATATATAATATTATTTATGTAATTATATATATGTATAATTAATAAATCTACTCATTAAAAGAAAAATGAGTATTAAATATTCTTAAAATTATAGTATAAATAGTAAAATAAACTATAAAATATTTATAATAACTTAAATAGCCATATTTTATTATAAAAATTTGAAGTAATACATATGAATACAAAGTGATATGGATATATATGTATATATCAGTACAATATGAGTATCATATCGTATTATGTATCAGATACGGGTGTGTCTAATTTTTTGAAGTATTGGTGTTTCAAGGATGCTAATATATCAACATATATTAAATTAATCTTAATATTATTTATAAATCATAAACAATATAACTCATTCCTCACACTTTATAATTTATATAATATATGGAGAAATATCTCTAGTTAACTTTCATTATAATCCTTTAATTTTTAAAATATGATTAAAAACTTCCTAATTACTAACATCCCTAAATAAGCTAGCGGAAAATGATGGCTTGATATGCTAAAAAAACAACTCGTTAATATTATTATATAAATCTTATAAGTATAATTGAAATAATTTATTTAAAGTCTTAAAAATAATAATAAGCATAAAAATAAAATCTACTTGCATCGTCAAACTTTTGTGCATCTTTCATATTTAAAATAATTTTAAAATATTAAAATAAATGATTATAAAGTACATGGTTAAGCTTTCATAAATCTCTCACATTAACAATTGTGAAAAATTATTAAATTTGCTGTAGGATTTTCATCTGGTAATTTTTCCCAACCGTTGATGTGATGGAAGCTTGATGATGCAATTAGATTTTCATTTTAAGGTTAAAATTAAATTAATCCCCTTCAATTTTTTAAACTAAATAAGAGAAGAGATTTAATCCCCTACAATCCCTCCCTCCCATTAAAAAACCTTTAAAATCCCCTAAGCCAAATAGAAGTCCTACAATTTCAAATAATTTAAAAACACTGGACTTTTACGTTTTTTGGGCCAGTGCTTTCTTCACGTACTTGCGTAGGAAAGAATCATGTTTCTTATTGCCATTGATATCTTTTCCTACTACAATTCAAAACTAAAACAAGTCAAAACAATAAATTTCGAACAATTTGAAAACGTTTTACTTTGCTTTCTTCGCGCACTCGCGTAGGAAAGAAGCATGTTTCTTATTGTCATTTATATCTTGTCCTACTACAATTCAAAACTAAATCAAGTTAAAAAAGTAAATTTCAACTCGATTGCAAATTTCACAAATTTTAAAAAGAAATGAAAGATGATTTTCTAATGGCAACAATCATTTTGTCAATTTGCCATCATCAATGCAAAAATTTTCCCCATTTTATTGCCATTTTACTTGCCTAGCTATATAATATATCATGTAATAAATCACCTGAATGAATAATAACTATCTTACTTAGTATTATATATCAAATATCATAACATAAAGTACGTACGGGGAAAGAATAATCATCTAATGTATCACATCATATGCCATGGGATGAATAGTCATCTCACTTGATCTCATGTATCATATCATAAATTATGATAAGAATTAATTTGTTTCATCCAATATCATCTATCATATCATGAACTACGAGCAAGAATAACCATATCACCTTCATGTTAGCGTAATGAAAATAATGCAAACACAGTTCTAGATGATATTCACTTTGCTATGATTAATTACTTTTCTTTCATACCATATAATTCTTATTTTAAAAGGATATTTGTTCAAAGATGTATGTTGACTATTCAACTAAATTTTTATAAATGCTATTTGATGTTTATAATGCGTTTTGTTTGACCAAAAACGGCCAGAGGTATCTTTCCTCTATGTTGCACTCTTTGATCAAGTATTAGTAGAAGAATCCTGGTCAAAGGCTATAGGTCTTGGCATTTATGTATATTTCCTGGTCTAGTTTTGGTTTTTAGTTTGTCTGTGTCATCAATGTAACCATGCTATTCCTCTCGGATTATAAGTGAGGGTTATTAATAAAATTCAGAGGTATCATCCTCTTTTCCAAGTAGTAGGTTTATAGAACATCTGCCGACTTGTTATGTCAAGCTTCATTATATTGGTTTACCTATGCGTTGGTTACAACTTGGGCTTTGGGTTGTGACAAATAAATAGAAGTCATTTAGAGTTTTGGAGATATTAAGCAATAATCCTATATTAGCTGAGCGGGCACACTCACAGGTTTATATTATGGGAAAAAAAGATCTATCAGTTTATGCAACTGAAAAGAGATAAATACAATGATAGATTCCATTTAACAAGTAGTGCCTAACACTATAGTAGGTCAACATATTAGGCTAATACTTCAATTGGGATGATATAAGTATGATCCTTTTCATGCTAAGCAATTGGATCCCCCCTCCCCTGGTGCCCAGAAAAAAAAAAAACGGAAGGGCACACACACAAACACAAGCCTACTAAATTTAAATTAATGTTCAATGGTGAATGAGGAAAAATGCTCATTTTTTTTTATATATTTATCTAATTGGGTCAGATTCGAGTATTGTCCGACCCAAATGGAGGTAGCTCTCATAAAGTGATTTTTTCCATTCACAATGCTCAAACTCAGAATCTTATTTAAGAGGTATTGGGTTCTTTGCCATTCAACCTTATGGCCGTTAGTAAAAAAATGCTCCTTTGACTCATCATAATCTGCTTATGTGAAGCACTACATATACAAATACGTATATCGAATATGGCATGACATAATAGATTATATATTTTGAAATTTTAAAATTTTAAAATATAAAGAAAAGATATACACATATGTATGTGATCAACAAATTAACAAATGAAAAATGAATATATTTATAATAAATAAGCAAACAAAAATTTGAGCCTTTATTGGTAATCTCTTGATTCGTCTTGGATCATCGCATATAAAAAAGAAAAACCTAATGATACATATGTTAGGATATGTTACCCGTATCATAAAGTACAATATAAATACTGTATTAGATACATGTATAGCGAGTTCAGGAGCAACATATCTAAGACTAAAGACAGATGCCTAATGAAATTAATGTCCGATGGATTAATTTCTACAATACATCATCATCATGTCACTTTATAAATCTCGCATGGAAGTAACAAATTATTAAAGTTTCCGAAGCATAGATGTGTTTGTCCAAAATGGTTAAAAGAAAGAGGGTGCGAAGGCACATTAATTAATAATAATATTGTCCATTATTATTCTTGTCAAGTTGAGTAGTAGTGGTACTAGGGAACTTTACTTTGGGTGGGTATATATAGTGTTATGCAGAAAATGCGACTACCATTGAGCACACAGCTTAGGTTGCCTCCTCAAAGAAGGATCATCCAAATCTACGTAATATAGACCATAGGTTGCCTTATATCCAGTCGTGAACTCTATGACATCCAAAAAGACCATACAAAACAACCTCTCACACTAATTCCATTCCTATCATTGTAACAAGTCAACAATAATGGAAGATCAAGAGAAGGAAGGAAGGAAGAAAGAAATGAATTGGGGAAAGGAATTCCATTAGCATATGCCTCAAGAACATATAGAGTGAAATGAAAAAGAAGAAGAAATATTGTACATGAAAATATCTCTTCTACCCTTTAATTAAAAAAAGAAGAAGAAGAGAGATTAAACTATTCAATTTAATTTTTCTTTTCTTTTTTATGCTCCACTTACATGAATATTTCTATTTTCAAAATTTATGTTGATGATCACATTTAAAAGAAAAATAAATAAATTACACAAGCATTTCTAGATTTTTCTATTACATAGACTTCTTCTAAGTTTTGTTAGAATTACACAAATCTCTTTTCTACTTTCAAGAAAAATTTGAGTATATATTGAAAATAGAATAGAAACCAGTGTAATTTGAAAAAAATTAAATGGTCCCTTTTTTCATGAAAAAATCATTTTTTAAAAGAAGCACTTTTAAAAATAATCAAAAGATAAAAAGATAGATTTCTTGTTATCTTCAAAAACAGTTTCTAAGTAACTCAAAATCACTTTTCAAGTAAAAAGTATTATTTTATATAATTATAATCAAACACAAAATAACTTCTACTTTTTATAAAATATTTAAATAAGAAATCACTTTTTTAAATAATCTAAAAATAACTTCTTTAAACTTAAACAAACTGGCCCTAACATGGTTTATTTATTTATTTTTTGCTTGAGAGGAAATTCATTTATGCTATAAATATAGAAAAAAAAAGGTTTGTGCAATTTAATTGAAATTTAAGAAAAGATTTATATTAATGATTTTAAAATAGGAAAAAGTATATAAAATTTTGGTAAAATTAATAGAAAATAAGTGAAATTTACACTAAAAAGTTATAGAAAAACATTTATTATATTAAATAGCAATAATAAATATTATACATCTCAATTTTAATATCCATACAAAATAAAAATAAATATACCTGTGTGAGTCAAGGACAACCCTAATGTGAGCTTGTATGTACTTCACTCTTGACCAATCGGCCAGTGATGAATTTCGTCATGTTTGTTGTCCTGAATTTTTTTTTTTAAAAAGTAAAGCTTGTTGATTTTACGTCTTTTGAATATTTTTTAAGGAAAAAAAATCAGTGGGCTGCTCTTATCTCTTTCTCACACAAATAAGTGAGTTATATTGGTTATAATTTATTAGATTTAAAATTTAGGGTTTAGGTATAACATATATCTAATCTCATATATACATAATCATATAGGAAATCAAGACTTGTGATGTAACAATCCTCATTGCATTATTCCAACTTTGTCTTTGACTAACTAAGTATAATTGATACTGTGTATAGTATCGGAAGAACAAGGATAGAGGAGAGGGATAAAGTGGAGACAAAGAAGCTCCACGCTGTGGTGAGATGCAGGGTCGCGGCAGCGAGCGAGCTGAAATTTTAGAAAAATAATTCTGGCTGGAAGTATGGTGCCACAACGGACTTATGGGGGGCCGTGGCAAGAGTCGAGAAATCAGTTTAAATCAGATTTCAGAAGAACAGACAAAGAGGAAACAGAGGAGAACCGAGGGAGCTGTGCTAGGGTTTGAGTTTTCCAGCCATTGGGTGTGATTTTTGGACTCCATAAGCTTGGATTCTCTACTCCTCCCTCTCTATTTTTCTTCAATTTTGAGTTAGGTTTTTCCAGGTATATGTTTGAATTTCTGGTTTTGGCGGAATTCAATTGATTAAAATGGATAAAATGAGATTAAGAAAGTATGAGTTAGTATTTATGATGCTTGGGTATGAGTTTTAGAAGGTGTATACATAATTTGAGCTTAACCCTAGGATGAAAGTGTTAAAGAGAGCATGAAATCCGAACTGTATAGGGTTGTTAGAGTTTGAATGGGCTTTAGAAGCATAATGATACATGAAAGTGATGTTGGAACCTTGGGTTAGGCCTAAATAGTTGAATTGTGGTTGTTGATCAAATGGTACATTATGTTAATAAAGGATTTTATGATATTGTAGAGTTTGTTTGGTTGATCAGAGGGATACAAGTGTGTTGGACAACCCGATAAGCTTGTGGAATTGCGTGTGTGTGGTATTGACAACTAGAGGTAATCAGGTGTTTGATTTATATGATTATGTGTTGGTATATATATATACACGTATATATGCATGTTCCTTTTCATACCACGATATTAGTTGTGTATGTGTATGGTTTTCTATATATCGTGGTATGCATATGACTAGATGAGATAGGATGATTGTTTATGATGTGCATGTATGATTTGTAGCATCCTCATACCATTGCATGCTAGCATGTCCATATGATGACTGTGATGATATATATATGCGTAGCGAGGCATGTTGGCATGGCATTTACATCATCACCATATGATTGCATAGTGAGAGATAGATGATAAGGTGATAATGATGATGATATGATATGAGATGATGATATAATAAAGATCCCTATCGCTAAATTGTCTCATTGGGAGAGCCAGACGGCAGTAGATAAGATGATATGATGAAATATCCCTATCATTAAATCCTCTCCTATGGCCAGGTGATAGTGCATTTGTGGATGCACCTTCTCTAAATCACCACTAATTCGAGATGGTCAAGGGAAGGAGAGCCACAGTCCAAGCTTTAGTGTAACCTTTGGCCAGGTTGCATTAAAGTAAGGTGAGCTTGGTAATGTCCTAGAATCAGTCTTCACCGATTATTGGAAGGGAATCATCTATTGAATGTCTTGTGATAATGATAGCTCATGGTTCTAGCCGTGTATGAGGGAGAACATGCATACCATTCATTAGCATTTCATTGCACCATGTGCATGATTTTGTGGATCAGTATATATATGTACTTGGTTGTTCCTGGTTACTGAGACATTATCTCACATCTCTTTCCCATTAACTAACATTTCAGGTGAAGATTCTGGTATTAGTCCAGAGAAGACAAGGGAGTAGCGTATTGAATGTCAGAATATCTAGCCTTTGTAGTGTATGTGTGGTTGGTTAATGTCTAACACCCCTCATGATATTTTTCTTGGCATTGTGTTCAAGACCAGACGAAACAGGACGGAGGAAGGCTCATGTGGAGTCTGGAAGAGCTCCACGCCACGGTGAGAAGCAGGGCAGCCACGACGAGAATCTTTCCAGTAGCATTGTTTCGGTTGAATACGGTGGAGCCGCGGCGAGGGGTGCTGAGGCAGTGGCGAGATTCGGGATTTTTGTTTAAATCCAAATCATTTTGGATGATCGAAAAAAAAGAAAACGGAGGAGAAACCGAGGAGCTGAGCTAGGGTTCAATATTTTCAACTTTTGGGAGTGATTTTCGGACATCAAGAGCTTGGATTCAAGTTGGTAAGTGTTCTCTACTCCTCCCTCTCCATTTTCTTCGGTTGGGAATTTAGGATTTTTGGTTGTAAGGTTGTATTTCTGGTTTGGGACGAAGCCCACCGATTGAAATGAATGAAATGGGGTTTATGAAGTGTGTTTTGGTATTCTTGTTACTTGGATGTGAGTTTTGAAGGAATTATATGTGTTTAGAGCTTAACCCTAGGTTGTTTTCGGATAAAGCTCTTAGGAATCCGAAGTGTTTAGGTTGTGTGATGCTTGAATGGTCCGTAAGAGCGTAATGATACATGAAAGGGGTGTTGGAACCTTGGGTTAGGTCTAAAGTGGTTAAATTGTGATGTTGGTTATTGGTATATAGTGTTAATTGAAGGATTGTGTTATTATGAAAGTTGTTTTTGGTTAACCGAGAGGGGTTCATGCGTGTTGGGCAATTCGAGAAGTTCGTGGAACTCACGTGTGTGGTATTGATAACTTAAGGTAACTGGGTGTATGTTTGTATTTTATTGTTTGTATGGTATGACAGTACGTATATTTGTGTATATATGCATGTTCCTTTTCATACCACGATATTGATTGTGTATATGTATAGTTTTTCTACATATCGTGGTATGCACGGCTAGTTGATGTATGATAATTGTATATATATATTGTGATGTGTAGCATGTCCATATGATGAGTGTGATGATAATGATGTATATAGGTGTGTAGAGGCATGTTGGCATGACATTAATATCATCACCATATGATTGCATAGTGAGAGATTGATGATGAGGTGATGATGATATGATATGATATGAGATGATGATATGATAAAGATCCCTGTCGCTAATTCCTCTCCATGAGAAAGCCAGGCGGCAGAGGACAATATGATATGATGAAATATCCCTGTCACTAAATCCTCTCCTTGGGAAAGCCAGGTGGTAGTGGATTTAGGGATGCACCTTCCCTAAATCACCATTAATTCATGATGGTCCAGGGGAAGGAGAGCCATGGTCCGAGCTCTAGTGTAACCATTGGTCGGGTTACATTAGGGTAAGGTGAGCTTGGTGATGTCCCGGAATCAGTCTTCACCGACTGTTGGAAAAGAATCATCTATTGAAATGTCTTATGATGACAACAGCCCATGGTTCTAGCTGTGTATGAGGGAGAACATGCATACCATTCATTAGCATTGCATGATTGTGTGAGTCAGTATATATATATTGTGTGTGGTTGTCCTTGGTTACTGAGACTTTGTCTCACACCCCTCTCCCATGACTAACCTTTCAGGTGACAAATCTGGCACTAGTCCGGAGAAGACGCGGTAGTAGCTACGTGCGTGGGGATAGTTTATGCAGTTGTACATTTTGGATAATGTATCTTGTGTCAAGCAGGATAGAAGGTTTTGTAATGAATATATGATGTTGTTGTGGATTGTATGGATGGATGTGTATATAGTTATGTATGTGGAAATGAGGTTATTTGTGGTACGTATGTTGTGTATGTGCTATGTGTGTTAAAGGTTGTTATTGGGCCTAATTGGTATGTTTAAGGGCCTGTAGCCCGTTTTGTCAAGTTGGGGTTCAAGGGGGTCAAATCTCAGAGGAGTGGTTCTTTTGGGGTGAAACCTCTTTGGACAAGTTAGTTTGGGGATTTTGGACCTGTATGATTAGTCTTTGAGTGGCCAATTGCCTTTGGTGGCAATTGGAGGTGATTAGTGGTGAGTTTGGTCAATAAGTGGTCAAAATGGTGTCAGGGGTCCAGAATCTCCATATGGAGTTGGATTGAGGTGAAAGTAGTGTCTATGGCTAGATTGAGACTAGATTAACTTGTAGGAGTTGGAATCAGGTCAATCGGAGGTCGGAGCATAAAGTTATGCACATCGAAAGTTTGCCTTGGAGTATAGAAGTTACTAATATGGAATATCAGCATGGGGCGCCGTGGCGCTAGTAAGGCCAGAAGCGAGTGCAGAACAGGGGAAGACAGAGCCTCGGTGGTCCTGTAGCGGCCGCGGCCGTGGCCCAAGCCCAGTTTTTGGTATTTTGGGGTTTGTTTCCGCTGTTCCGATGTTGTGAGAGGTTGATTAGAGTTGTTTGGGTCATGTTTTGTTGGATCTTGAAGTTTTTGTTCAAGTCTGAAGGTGACAGAAGGTAGGATGTTACATTTTGGTATCGGAGCAATGGTTTTGGGCCATTGTTTCTGCTTGAAGTACTACTTGGCACAATTCTAAATACATAGACTACATTCCTACTGCAATGTTAGTCCAAAACCATATAATTAAATGTGGTGTTGCTTGTGTGTGTAGGAAGAATGTCTCGAAGAGGAAGATAGAGTAATAGCGATCTCATGAAGCAGATGCATGAGATGCTGGCTGGCCTCAGCAATTAGGTGAACACTCAGGGGGAAACATTGAACATATTACAAGAGCGAATGGATAGGCAAGAACAAGACGAAGTGGATGAAGAGGCCGGCATGTTTGTTGACTTGAATGCAGGAGAGGATGAGAATGTAGTGGAGCCTGAGAGAGCCCCAAGAGTTGGAAGAAGGGGTATCTCTTCACAGTTAAAGGACTTTCAGAAGTTCAATCCTCCAGCTTTTGAAGGTACTATGGATGTTTCACAGGCTGAAGATTGGTAGAACAATTGGAGAACAACTTCAGTGTGATAGACTGCACCTCAGAGCAAAGGGTGCAATTGGCAGCGTTTAAGCTCGAAAAGAAGGCCAAGAGATGGTAGAGGAGTGTTCTCCCAAGTGTTGAAGCGATGAATCCTCCGATGAATTGAGATCAGTTTAAGGAACGATTCTTTACACACTACGTCCCTTCAGCCTTAATGATGCAGAAGGAGGCCGAGTTCCTAACTTTTCAACAAGGGAATCTGTTGGCGGATGACTATATTGATCAGTTTTTGGACTTGGCAAAATACTCCACTTATTTGAATAATTACCCTGACGATAGGTGGATGACTCAGAGGTTGTTTGAGGGAGCCCATCCAGAGATAAAGGAGCGGCTATCTGTAGTGGAGTTTGTGTCCTTTGAGGACTTGTGTGCGAAGATTCATGTTCTATATAGATGGATGAAGGAGGCCGAGGAGCATATAAGGAATTCCATGATTCAAGCCTTTTCCCACCTAGGACTTACAGGAGGAATCAGTAAAGGCAGTGGCTCAAGTAGTGGCAGCAGTGGTGGTAGCATAGGTTCTAGTGGAGGAAGAGGTCGTCATAATCGAGGCTGTCATGGTAGAGGTAGAGGCAGGTTTGGCAGGGATTAGTCCAATAGAGGTCGGTTTGGTAGAGGACCCTTTTATTGAGGAGGTTTTGAACGGGGGAGTTCCAGTCAGAGTAAGCATGCAGGAATGGACTCCACTCCATCTCAGTACAGTATAGGTAGTGCATCAAATCTGTGCACAAAATGTGGGTTGAGTCATGGTGACCGTCCGTGCATGTTTTGTTTTAATTGTGGGAGATCGAGACATATTGCTCGAGGTTGTCATGAGCCAATGCGTGAAGATACGATGATGAGGCCCATGATGCCTGGACGAGTTTTCACCATCAGCCAACAAGAAGTGGATGCAGTTGATTGGGTCATTTAGGACTTGTATGAATGGTCCCTGAGTGTACATTTGCCTTTGGTGGCAATTGAAGGAGGTTTGTGGTGAGTTTTAGTCAAAAAGTGGCCAAAACTGTGTTGAGTGGCTAAAATCTCCATACGGAGATGGATTGAGATGAAAGTGGCATTTATGGTTAGATTGTGACAAGATTGACTTGTAGGAATTAGAATTAGGTCAATCGGAGGTCGGAGCATAAAGTTATGCATGTCGGAAATTCGCCCTAGGAGTTGAAAATTCTATTCATATGGCATCAGCAGGGGATATAGCGGTGCCCGTCGCTACTACCTCTCTGAGGCCACGGCTCCACAATTGCTAGCCATGGCCCCCACCCTATTTCGTGTAAAGTTGGCTTTTTCCACTGCCAGGATCATTTGGGAAGGTTAACATCAAAGTGTTTTAAGGTTTGTTTCGTTGGTTTTTGAAGTATTTGGCTAGGAGTAGAAGTGTTATGAAGTAGGGACGTTACATGTGAACAATACTACCTCACAAGTCATGGCTTGAAAAATAAATTTTTTATTTCAATAAATAAATACTAGTTGATGTGAATCTGTGATTCCTTTTGTATATTACTCGAATTTCACAATAAAAAAATTTTCATTATTTTTCCTTTTTTTGTTATATATTGTAACCTTCTTATTATTTTAAATTCTCCACTTTTTTTTTTACATTTTAAACTTTTATTCTCATGCATTGCAATGTAGTTTTTCCAGTTATAAGTTATTTATCCATATCATTGCACTAAATTAAGGGGGGGGGGGGTGGGGAGGTGGGGGGAAGATTGATACCATTTTCACGGATGTAAATAGGAAGATTGCCATGATTTTGCTTCATGAACTCCAGAGCCCTTTGCAAACCCCACTGTCTAATTGCAATCTAATTCAAGTATTCAACCACCAAATCATCAATTATCAATATAAAATATAAAAGCAATAGTATATAATTTTAATACTACATATTAGGTATGAACAATAATATATTTTATTTTTTAAATTTTGCGCAATACAAAAAACATCTCTATTTATTCATTAACATTGTTATGTTTTTTTAGAAGGATCAAATGAAGGTTAAACTCACAAAATTTAAGAATGCATGGTAGGTGGTGACTAAACACTCCAAATATCTGCTTATTACAATCTAATCAGCAAATTAGTTGCTGACCATGGAAGCTTTTTTATATTTTTTAATCAAACACTAAATGTTAAAATTATATATTTTTATTAGTAGTAACCAAAAGTATCTTCTTCAAGAGTATGGACTAATTTCCCTTAGGGTTTTAATAGTAAGAGGTAGATCTTTTTAACTAAATTTACTCCATACATAAAGGTTGAGAATCAAATCCCATTTATTTGTTTAAAAGATGAGAATTCTACCATTGGTGCCAACTTGTGTTGGTTTTATATTCTTTATTTAGATAAAAGAATAAATGGCAAACTTTTTTAATTTTACCTCAAATATAGATGTATCCAGTAACAATCCTGCTAGGAAAAATGCAACTGTGGAACTAAGGTGCTTGGTATGGGGTAAATAGGAGAGGGAAGTAGAATTTCCCGGAAAATAGATCAATAGGTGCTGCTTGATTTAAAAAAAATATGAAATTTTCTAGGAAGTTAGATTTAACTTAGGAAGTTCTACTTCCCGAGCAGAACTTTGGAAAGTTATACTTCTTGAGTAATTTGTGATATTTTGTAAAAAATATCCTTAATTATTTAATCAATTTTAATAAAAATGATATTAATGTCTTTAATAGTAAAACATTACATATTTATTTTAAAAGTAATTTAAACTTCCCAAAAATTAAAAAATTAAACATGTATGTAAAGTATGAAATTCTCGAGAAGTAGACTTCCCATAAAGCTATTTTCCAAAAAGTATATCAAGTGACCCCTAAGTGAACAAACAACAAACATACATATATTCAACACATGATATTGTTCAAACTCTTTACATTATTAGGTTTGATTATTATAATATAAGTTTCTATACTTTTCAGGTTAATAGATTATTTGTTCCAAGCTTGAAAATGAGATTTGATTCCATACACATCATAAATTTAAATTGTTCAAAATGAAATGGGTTGATTAAAATTTAATTCTATTTATTTTATTAATAAAATTTTGATATATTTTTTTATCTTAATAAGAACATAATGTAAAATAAAATAAATTTCTTCTTGTCATTTTTTTTACAAATTGAGATTGTAGCTTAAAAAATTAAAAATAAAAAAAATCTATACGATCTAAATTAAATATTAACATAATGTAAAATAAAATCTACTTAAAAGGAAATAGTTTGTGACTAACCTGAAAGTTCGATGGCCGCATCTACCATATAGATGTCTCCGGGCTCTACTTGGTGGCTGTTGGGATTGTACTTAGCATATATTGTGTGGTAAAAGTTAATTCCTATGAAGTCAATGGAGCCCTTAACAAGATTTGATTTAGATTTGGTGAATGAAGGAAGTCTTGAGCCTACAATCTTTTTCATTATTTCTGGGTAATCTCCGTACAAAAGGGGATTGAGAACCCTACCACATGGCAACATCATATATAGATGAATCACTTAGTCAAGTAATTAATCAACATTTTCAAGTTGATATTGAGATTAATCAAATTCAAATGGATGTAAATTAATTATTTATTTATTTAGAATTTGTTGTACAAAATGGTATGAAGTGTAACAACCCTCATTCCATTACCCTGAACTTAGTCTCGAGCTGACATGAAGTAAACTTGATGATGTATGTAGGACCAAATCAACCAGGACTAGAGAAAGGACCAAAATGGGACAAATATGAAAATGAAGACAAAGAAGGGCCATGTCACGGTGAGATACAGGGCCGTCACAGCAAAACACTTGTGAGATTTTTAGAAATTTTTTGGCTGAAAAGCACTCATGCCGTGGCGGACTTATTGACATCGTGGAAAGGGTTGCAAAATCTGTATAAGAAACATTTCAGTTGAACGTGGAAGAAGAAAACAGAGGGAGAATAGAGAAGCTCTGCTAGGGCACGAGAAATTCGGCCATGGGAGATCATTTTTGGACTCAAGAGACTTTGATCTTTGTTGGCAACTTCTCTATTCTCTTTTCTTCTTTGTTTTCAGTGGGAATCTGAGTTGAAGCTTGGGGTTTCTGATTTGAGTAATTTTCACCCATTGAAATGTGTATAAAGGGGTTTAGGAAGTGTGATTTATGTTAATAATACTTGGGTATGGGTTTTAGAGAGAGTATGTGTGATTTAAGCTAAACCTTAGGTTGAAATTGGTTAAGGGTGTGTGAAATCGAAATATATGTGGATAATCATGGTTAGAATGTGTAATTGAGGCTTATTGAGATGTGTTAATGCTCTTGGAACAATGAGTTAAGTTTGAATGGTTGGATTGTGATTTATGGTTAATATGTGCATTATACTAATTTAAAGTATTATGATGTCATAGTGGTTGATTAGCTAATCAGAAGCACATGGTTCATGATGGGTGCTTCAGAGGCTTGTTAAGCCCCTGTGTGAATCGTGTCGGTAATCCAAGGTAACTGGGTGTTTATATTGTTATTAATATATATGATATACGATAATATATATATATATATATATAGATATGCATGTCTCTGTTCATTCCATGATATCGTTATGTGTATGTGTATGGTTTTCTATATATCGTGGTATGCATATTGCTAGATGAGATATTGATATATGATGATGTTGAGTATGATTTGTATATGTGCATACATGACTGTGGTATCCACATTTGATTGCATGCTAGCATGACCATGATAATGACTGTGATGATGATTATATACTGTTAGAGGCATGTTAGCATGACATATACATCGCCACCCTATGAGCATAGTAAGATGTGGTGTATTGGGAGGTGGTAATGAGATGAGATATGATGATATACGATATGATGATATGATAAAGGATTCTTGCCACTAAATCCTCTCTTGTTCAGGAGAGTCAGGTGGCAGTGGACTGTGATATGATATGATGATGATATGATTTGGTGATAGGATGAAATATCCCTGTCGCTAAATCTTCTCTAATGGCCAGGAGAGTCAAGCGGCAGTAGATTGAACCTTCCCTAAATCACCACCAATTCGTGGTGGTCCAAGGAAAGTAGAGTCACGGTCCAATCACTAGTGTAACCTTTGGCCAAGGCACTTGTGTGAGGTGAGCTTCATGATGTCCCATAATTGGTCTTCACCAACTGTTGAAAGGGAATCACCTATCGATATGTCCTGTGATGAAGCCAGCTCGTGGTTCTAGCTATACTTGACGGAGACATGCATTGCATGACACTTAGCATTGCATGACATCATTGCATATGTGTGATGTTGATGATATATATCTGTGTGTGTGTTTGTCCTGGTTACTGAGACATTGTCTCACACCCCCTCCCGAGACTAACATTTCAAGTGAAGACTCTGACACTAATTCGAGGAGGATCAGGTAGTTACCAGTCTTTCTGTCCTTAGGAATTTCAAGACTATTGGTAGTTTGTAATGTAGTTTATGTAATATTGTGCTAATTAGGTGGGTGTGCCTTGATGCCTGTATGAGAGCCTTGGGCATATTATCTGTGTGCTAAGTGAGGATAGTTTGACTGTGATAATGATGTATGGATGATATAGATGGTTATATGATGATATCGATGTTGATGGATGATATGTGATAGATGTGGAAATGTTCTAGGTTCAGATCATAAGTATGTGATGATGATGTGGACCCCGGTATGGGTCACTAATTAAGGAGCATGTGTCTGTGTGTTAGAATGGTCATATATGAGCCTAAAGGTGGATTTGAGCCCTATTGATGAGTTTAGGGCATGTAGCTTATTATGAGCATTTGGGGTTCAAGGGGGTCAAATCTCAGAGGAGTGGTCTCTTTGAGGTGGAACCTCTTTGGACAAGCTGATTGACTTATTTAGGATCTGTGTGAATGATTCATAATAGTCAAATTGCCTTTGATGGCAATTGGAGGTGGAAAGTTGTGGATTTTAGTTAGAAAGTGGCCAAAATGGTGTTGGATGTGTAGAATCTCCATATAAAGTTGGATTCAAGTGAAATTGGTGTCTATGGTTAGATTGAGATGAAAGTGACCTATAGGAGTTGGAGTCAAGTCAATCAGAGGTCGGAACACGAAGTTATACGCGACGGAAGTTTACTCCAAAAAGCTAAAATTTGTTGATATGTTATCATAGGGGCCGCAGCGCCACTCATTACTGCCTCTCTCAGGCCGTGGCTTCACTGTAGCTGGCCACAACCCTAGTAGAGCCGTCAAAATGGGCCAAGCCCAACGGGCTGGCCTGAAAAAATCATTTTCATACTTGTTTCATGAAGCATACTTGTTTCATGAAGCATACTTGTTTTATATAAATTCAAATGATAGGACCAATGGTGATTTGATCAAGTAAAACTCAATATCCTTTAACTAAAGTTTTGGGTAACTACAATTTTGTAGACAGAAAAATAATGCAAATAGTACTCCCCCATTTGAAACCAGACAATTTCGAAAGCATGTATGAGCAATGGTTATCTTTGATAAATGCTACACAACTAGGGAAGTGCCTATTGATCATTTATTATGCAGAATGAAATAGGATAAAAGAGACTGAAACCAAAAAATGATTTTACAAATAAAAAATATTCATTGTGTGGCTAAAGAAAATAATTATGGTTGAGTAATAATAATAAAAATATAATAAATATTACAAATTTTGATCCTTTAACGCTAGGAAAAAAATTTATCCCTTCCATATACCAAGTAATTAACCCCTAATTGATTTGTTCATAGACACAGTAATGGAGGATACAAATAGCATAGGAGAAGTAAGGTTAATTATTTTTTAATTAAAAATTACAAATAAATATAAAAATATAAATAGTGGTGTTTTAATTAATAAAAATACATTAAAAATAGAATGATGAGTTATAATTCTATTAGACTTATCTTATAATGTTTTGATTTTATTATTTTGTTAGATCTTGTAACTTGAGTATTGGCTAGCATCATAATATTTAATTCATATTTCTAATTTTATCTTGTATTTTTGAATATATCTTTTGGACTTTGCCTATACTAGTTAGTGTTAGATAATTGTGGTTGATTTATTAATAAATGTTATTTTAGCTCTCTATCTTTTCTTTTACATCATCTACTTCATTTGTCTTTAACAAGTTTTACATGTAATAGATGTGGGTTCAAGGCATTACACGGAGTTAGATGAATGGGTTGTATTATTTATAATTTATGAAAAGTGTAGTCTATTATTTGTTTTACATTTTACATTGATTTCATATTAAAGAGAAAGTGATAATTTGATTGAGGAATTTGATTGAGCAGCACTAATATCTTTAGCGGTATTTGATTGAGGAAAAATACCAAAAGCAACAATATTGATACCAATAAATCCATGTTGCTTCTTCTGCAATTAACACAGATTTTTGGACTAAATATTATATGATTATCATCATTCAGAATGATATACATACATATATATATATCTTAGTCACCATAGTAAAAGACACTTGAAGATAAGTGAGCCTAATATAAAATAAAGAGTGATGCTCTGTCAAGCTATGAAAGCAGTTCAAAAACAATGCTACAAACTCTAAGTATACTTAACTAACATGTGGACATAAATAGGGAAAATTGGGTTTTGGTAAAAAATAAAAAATAAAAATATTTGGTTTTGGATACCAAAGTTGGAAAAAATTCAATTCTCACTTACAAATTTTCAATTCTTGATTGGAAATATTTGATTCTCACTTAGTATCAAAACATTCGATTCTTGGTTGGAAATTTTTTATTCTTACTTGGAAAAAATTGATTTGAATCCTAAAACAGAATGAACTCTAGTACCAAAAACCAAATATTTTGATTTTTTTGTACCAAAATCCAATTTTCCCAATTTTCCCACATATATACACACACACACAATTTATTTAGCCGTATGTCTCATTGTTAACCTTTGTTTATATCAATCTTCATACTTAGGTACTAGGACTTGAAAGATGATGAATAGATATTAAAATAATATAAAATCTAAATCAGGTAGATTTAGTAAAATCCAGGTTGTCCTAATCAACTGTTGAAATATACCACTATCCTATTGTTTCAATAACAGCAGAGGATCCATTATGATTTCCTACATATTGTTTTCCAAAAAAAAAGTATATAAGCTATACTTTTTCATAAGTTTTGAATAGTATGCTTAGTTATATACCAGTTAATGTTCCTAAATTTTAAAAAATGTTCATAAGTTTTCAAAATTACCCTAATGAATATGTAACGACCCTCACTATACTATCCTGGACTTAGTTTTTGACTAATGGGAAGTATACTTGATGATATGTGTAAGAACGAAGGAACCAGAATGGAAGAAGATTATGTGGAGGCAAAAAAGCTCCATGCCGCAATGAGACACAGGGCCACTGCGATGAGCGAGCTGTAACTTCAAAAAATTTTTTGGATAGAAAGGCTCCACGCCACGGTGAACTTACCCACCATCATGGCGTCAAAATTTTTTTTTTATATAAGTCAGAAGCATTTCAATCGATCGATCGAGGAAGAAACAAAGGGAGAGACAAAGAGCTCCATTAGGGCTTCAAAAATCCAGCTCTTAGCAGTGATTTCTGACCTGTAGGAGCTTGATAAATTGTTGGTAAATGACTCTTGCTCCTCCCTCTCTATTTTTCTTTGGTTTCTGAGTTGGATTTTTATGTATATGTTTGGGTTTCTAGTTTTGGCCGAATTCTACCAATTAAAATGGATATAATGGGGTTAATGAGATGTTATTTAGTGTTAATGATACTTGGGAATGAGTTTTAGTGGGAGTATATATGATTTAAGCTTAACCCTAGGTTGTTTTTGGTTGAGGATGTATGAAATCTGAAATTGATAGGATGGGTTATGATTTGAATAGTTAGTTGGAGCTTAATGATGCATGAAAATGATATTAGAACCTATGGTTAAGCATAATTGGTTGAGTTATAGGTTTTGGTCAAATTGTATATTATGTTAGTTGAGATATTATGGTATTGTAGTGATTGTTTGGTTGATTGGTGGATCGCAAGTTGTGGTTGGCAATCCGAGAAGCTTGTGGGATACATGTGTGTGATATTGACAACTTGAGGTAACTGGGTATTTGCATTGTGTGTATTTTACGTTAGTATATATATCTGTGCATATATGCATGGTTCCGTTCATACCACGATATTGTTATATGTGGTATGGTTTTCTACATATCGTGGTATGCACACAGCTAGATGATATACTAAGATGATGGTGAATATGATGATGATTATATATGATGATGTGACATTACATGATTGCATAGCATGACATTGAGAAATGTGATAATGACGATGATTGTGTAGTGACATGGCATGAACATCACTCCTATAGGCACATTGTGAGAAAAGGTAGATCGGGTGGTAATAATGATATATGATATGGTGAAATAAGGAAGGGATCCTTGTCGTTAAATCCTCTCCTATGGCCAGGAGAGCAAGATGGCAGTGGATTGCACATTCCCTAAATTACCACCAATTCACGATGATCCAAGGAAATGAGAATCATGATCCAAGCATTAGTGTTACCTTTGGCCGGGTGCACTAGTGTGAGGTAATTTTGGTGATGTCCTGGAATCATTCTTCATCAACTGTTAGAAGGGAGTCACTTATATGAAATGTCCCGCGATGACACCAGCTCATGGTTCTAGCTGTGTGTGAGGAAGACATGCATTCTATTATATTTTGCATTCATCGCACCGTGTGCATTATTATATAAATTTGTTAGCTAAGTTGGCTTCCCAATAGGGGGTGAATTCAGAAGATTGAAATTTTTCTGCAAAGACAAAATATAATAGTGATACTAAAAGGTAACTGAAAACAGAGTATAAGAAATAAAGAGCAAAGGAAAGAGAACTCAGTAGTTTATCCTAGTCAGGTCTATTCCACTTGACCTACGTCCAGTCCCTATGCCACCACTTGGGATTTTTCCAATATCTCTTATAAGATTTGAATGGGTTCTTGTAATGACCGCAGTACAACACCAACTCGAACTTTGGACTGAAACAAGTTCTCTCACTCTTCTCACCGAAGACTAAGACTATCTCCCTTAGTGTAATCTCACACTAAGTACTCTCTATAAGTGTGTTGATGTTTACAAAATGAAAACTCTCTCAAAAGAGTATATATGAAAGTTAAGATACAATGAATAAGCAAAACAGAGTGTGGGTAAGCTTTGAATGAATCAATAAATGAATCAGCAGAGTTTTAGCATGTATTTTGTTTTTCTCATTTTTTAATAACTTAAATGAGGTCCTATTTATAGTCTTGGGGTAGAACTTTCCATTAGAAACAAAGATTAACCGTTACTCTCAGTAAAATAGCTGTTCACCTACCGCATTAAATGCATCTGACAGACGTTATGCGGATAACCTCTTCAGGTTATGCGAATAACGAGTAATTGTTTGTCTTTATTTTCAACGTAGAGTTTTTTGTTATGCGGATAACTTAGCTAGGTTATGGGAATAACGTACTATCCAGAATGACTAAGTTTTACCTCAAAATCATTTTCATGAAAAACACTTAGTTATTGGGATAACATTAAGTTTTTCTCAAACTGAGTTTTTGTGAAGCTTAAGTTATCAGGATAATCTCCCAAGGTTATACGAATAATCTATTTTGCTGAAGAAAAGCTATTAGCTCTGTAACATAGGTTATGTGGATAATCTCCCTAGGTTATGTGGATAACTTTTTAACAGAGAAAAGTTCAAGTGGTCTGTAACACATGTTATGCGGACAACTTCCCTAGGTTATACATGTGACACCTTACTTTTTAACTTATTTCCCATGAATTAGACTCCTTTTAGGTCTGATTATACTTGATCATAAGCTTGAATCACATGAGAATGAAAATCAGAATTTTCAAAATTTTTGGTTACTGTTCATATGGTAGTTTTCACTTTACTGACTGAACTTTGAAAATTCATAACTAATTATAGAAAAATCATTTCATAGTGATTGAAGTCTCTAAAAATATATAGAAACCTTATTTACATGGTAAAAATATGAAACAGATCATTCTCTTGACCAATTTATACAGTTTATTCCTCAAACATTTACTATACATTTGGTCATTTTCTCTTCCCCAGGATTTTGGCTTTATATTTAAAAATTTATATCTCACTCTACCCTGAGTCAATTTATGCATTTATTATTTCATTGGAAATACCTATGAGTCTACTTTCTAGAAATATTTTTCTTGTACATTTATTCAACTTGCACAGGGCATGGTGTTAACTTAAATCATAATGGGTCAGAATTCCACTTTTGCTGGAACAGTTTTGGGAAAACCTCCATATCTCCTATCATATAGCTCCAATTACCTCCAAATCAGTAGCATGTGAAACTTAATACATAGGTATTTTTATACATATAAAAAAATGAATATTTGGAGATTTGTACGATTTTATATTAGCTTTTGAATTTTCCAGTACTTACTTTTCAATTTTCAGTTTTCCCATTCTTGCCCTATTCTGAACCCTGACTTAGAAAATTCACCATTAATTGTACACAACTCCAAATGGGGTGAATTAGGTGTCATATTAAAGCTTGAGATTCCCTATATCTGGTGTAAAAATACCATAAATCTAATCTCATATTAAATCAGAACAAGGGCGAATGAAACAGACACGTCTGGAAAATGACCTGTTTCAGTCTATATTGCCATTTGCTTACCAAAACCCTTGTAAATGAACTCATTTTGGCATGAAACTTTGTAGAACATAACTTAACATCACAATATCTAGAACTGGAAATTATCATGCATTTTCCACAACATTAACATAATAATCACTATTTTACAATTTCATATAAAACAAGGCACAAATAACCATTCACATTATAACATAATGGCTTGCAACATCATTTCCTTCTTCATGCCTTTTGTTCCTTCCTTAGCTCTTTTGCATTGGTTCTCCCTAGCATGGTTAGTCATTGAAGGGGGGTGAGATTCAAAGAATCTCAGTAGCAATCACCATTCATGCAATCATATTATCACATCAAGCATATAATCATCATAAAACATCATCTGAATACTTTTAAACATTTATGCCATAACATTTTACAAAAATTTTGGCAGAGCTTCATTTTGTATTTTGGACATCCCAGGGTCTCAAAACCCTCAATTAACTCAGCCAACATTCTCAAAGCATCACAATTGATCATAGCAAATAATAGGCAAGTCATCAAACTCATTGAAAATCATATGACAATATAAGGCAAGAATAGGTAAATTGCTACCTTCATGCTTTCTCTTACTCTTCAACTTGATACCAATGCTCCCACTGGCTTCCTTGGGCTTCTTCAAGCCCTAATGCACCATCAAACAACTATTCAAGCTAATGGTTCCATGACTTTCTTCAAAAAGTATTCATGAAACCCTATTTCTTTAAAAATTCAACAAAAATTCATTCCTAACTCAAAAATGATAAATTATACCTCTATTCGATGTAATTTTTCATGAGGAATCCAAATATGGCCTCAGAATTTCCAAATTCCATCTCTATCTAGGTTACTGTTCATTCCGAATTAAGCTTCAAAAAGCTTAAAATTTCACTTTTTTAATCTTAAGCTTTTTCATGAAATCATTACTTGTTCCTAAGGTTTTCCACCATGAGGAACTCATTTTTGGCATCAAAAACATGAAATTACCTTTTCTTTTCAAACTCTAAATAGGCAGAAAATTTTAGAAATTTGTAGAAAAATATCTACCTGATTAATTTGCAATCTAATGGTATATCTTTGCATCTTGAAGCCTATACAACACTTGTCATGGATCACTTTCTCCATGGCTTCATTTTCTCTCTCTATTCTCTCTCTAGGAAGAAATTTTAAGAGCAAAAATAGAGATAAATACTCCATGAAACATTATCATTCTTAAGTAGATGTAAGATAATCACCAAAGGAACTTACCTTGAGAGTTTGGGATCAAACTTGTGATTTTTTCCTTCTCCCTTTTGCTCTCTCTCCTTCACGCCTTCTTTCTCCTTTTCTTCTCTGGTTGTGCGTGTTTTGAGCTGAAGAAGAGGTGCAGAACCCTTTTAACTAAGGTGATTAAGTGCTAAGAATCATAAAGCAACTTTAATTAATTAAATCTTTGACTCTGATTACTTTTTGGCAAATAAAGCATTTATAAAAATTCCCTTTGTGTCCCAATGAGCTGCAGCACGCCATGTGTCTCATTCTTGGCCAAAAATTGCTTGAATAATTTTTATGGATCAAAATACCCTTTATCGATTAAATTTACCCGTACTGATTGACTATTTTTGCTAAAATTGTCATTAAATTAGTACAGGATTATCCAATAATTGCTTTTAGTCCAAAATCATTATCTAGACCCAAAATATATTTTATTAAGGTCCAATCATTGTCCTTCGATCAATACTACCTTTTTCTGCAGTCTAAACTGACTTTTATTGGGTAAAATATTGATATTAAATCCTAATCACCCAATAAATGTTATTTTGACCTTAATAAATTTCATACTATATTTCATTGGGTCTACCTCATTGAGAGCTTCATTTTGACTATAATTTTTCATATTTACAAAAATGCCCTTTGACTTGGGTCTAATTTACAATTCTTGAAACTTTCGGGTCCTTTTTAGTAATTTTCCCCAAACTTCTTTCTCCTTCCCCTTCCGGGTTGAAGGCATTCTTAAAGGGCTAAATTGTAAAGATTCTTGATTCTTGAGGCCCAAATATAATTTTCTTATTTTTTCATTTAACTAGGAAAAATGACATTTTTACTCTTTTTCACACTTAATGGTATCTCTTCATTTTTTACCAATTCCGTTTGCATTTTACGATGTGAACTTTTTCATTTTTGGGCCTCAAATGCATTATTCCCATTTTGCTTCTAATTTGGGAAATGACCATTTTGCCTTTAAACCGGGTCAAAAAATAATTATCCATTCTTTCGGGCACTTTCTTGTAATTGCACCCAAAGACTAATTTTTTATTATTTCTTTTTCACTATTCACATTAACTTCAAATTGATCTATCTCTTAACATGGACCTCCCGGGAGTGCAATACTTATACCGTTGCGCTCAGCTTGGAGCGGGCTTTCATTCAAGTTGTATATTGCATATTTTCCGGGATAAGTTCTGGAATTAATTTCTACTAAGGACCTTATGGAAAATTAATTCCAATTAAGGACCGAACATAACTTCTTCAAAAAATTAAATAAGAAATTAATTCCTTCTAAAGTCCAATTATATATAGTCTTTTCATCTCGCCTTGTTTCTTATCTTTTATTCATTTTTTAACATCCCATAAAAATAGGGATATTACAATACGAATAACGGGCTGTACAATACCACTTGCCTTCACTGTTCACTTCCTTATGCAGATAAGATGCCTACCTTATCAGGATAACCACTTGGACAGACTTGAGAACTTGATCCTCAAGCTGTGTTATGCGGATAACATCAATCTCTTTTCATGAAATTAAAGAATGGACTTTGGAAAAGCTTTGAGATTGAGTTTTTATCCTCATAACCTTCAATGGTTATGCGTATAAGATAAAATATTTTCTTGAAAACAAGGTAGATACTTAGAAACATCTTTGAAACTGAGACCTTATCCCTATAAACTAAAACATGCTCATGAAAACTAATTTGAACACTTGGAGTCATTTTGATATTGGAGCTTTATCCTCATAAGATAGCTCTTTTCTTGAAAACCATTTTGAAATCGTGAGCTAATCATTAATCATTCAATTAGTTATCTCATTTAATATTGGGTTAATTGAAATTCAAAGCTCAACTACCTTCTTTTACAAATAATTTCTTAAAGCATGTGAAATAGCTCTTCATTCTTCAGGAAACTCCAATTTTGTTCTTTATTTCTCTTATGTTCCTTTGATATTGGATCTCCAAGCTCATTTGTTTTAGAATAATCAAAACATCTGAATTAGCATTCTCCCCCTTTTTGATGATGACAAAAAAACTTAAACTTATTGTTAGTACTTGAGTTTGCATAAAGCTCTTTCTTAACATGTACATAGTTTAAATAAAGTCAAATAATGTAGAGAATATATCTCAGAACGAGAAACACAGAAATGAACACGTTCACAGAAGGAAATTCATTGTATTATAAGTATCCATTACAAGTACAGAAATAGAAGATACAAAAACATAACTACTGAAAAATAGCAGAATAGAACAAGCACGCATAGATCTACAAATCCAATTAAGTTTCTTTCTTTTTCTTAGATTTCTTCTTCTTTTTCTTTGCTTCTTTCTTTTCCTTATCCTTTTTTGTCTCTTCTTTCTCCCCTTTTTTGTTATCAGCAATAGAGGGGATTTGAGCAACACCAACATCCATCCTGACAATATTCTGATCAAGTTTGGCCTTCCATTCCTTAATTCTTTGAAGTCTTTCATCCAAAGAAAGAGAAAGGGTGGAGGGTTAGGCTGGAACAATGGATATTGGGACTAGTCGAAGTGGCACACTTGCAGTATTAAGAGGAACGAAGGAAATACAGGAATGTACTGAATATTGGGCATCACAGGAGGAGGAGAGACAGTGGGAAGTGGTGCAGGAGAGGGTTCAAAATCAGAGGCAATGGTGATGATTTCTTGCACAGCAGCATCAGCAAGATAACTGATGCCTTCAAAGAAGATAGGATCAGGGAGAGGAGGAAAGAGAGCATTAATCTCTTATCTTCAGTGATGAAGATAGATTTGGTGAATAAAATCACTTTCAGGCAAGAGAACTAAGGCTCTGCTTGAATCATGAATAGCTTCTTCATCAAGACCATAGTCCAGGTTAGGACCAAGGTCCTTTGATAGGGCAAGTGATTGTGCAGAAGCAGTTGGTTCAGTGTAAGTGGGAGGTGGTGGTTGGATTGTGGAAGAGGAAGGCTAAGGAATACCAGAAGCAAGTTGCTCATGCAGGAGTTTCACTTCTTGGATGAGGCTTTCAAATTTAGTCTAAAATTTCTCCTGTATCTCAGCACTGAGATACCTAAGATTAATCATGTCTTCTCTATGCTCTTTCCTGGTGGCCATGGTAATTTGGAATAGGCTTTGGTATAGTGAAGGAATGTCTGTAGGTGTAGGCAAGTCAGTGGCTGAGATTTCATCTGGTTTGTTTGGAGTAGGAGTAGGGGTAGGAGGTTCAGGTTGCATGGATTGAGGTGGTTCGAAGGGTGAAGATGGAGAGGAACTGGAATCACCAATTAAAGAACTTTTTGTGGCAGATGTGGGATTAGAACCTTCTTTAGTATCCTTCTTCTTGTCAACCCATCTCCCATTCTCTAGACTCATTCCCATCTTCTGCAGGACTTTCTCACTTAATTCTTTTGGAAGTAGTGCAAGCCCTCTTTCAATGTGCAATATGTTATGAAATTTCAGGATTTTGGTGATGATATGTCCAAATGGCAGTTGAGAGTCCTGTCTATAGGTTCTTGCTTTCCACATCCTTAGCAAGATGATATCCACCACATTCACTGGCTTTCCCTTTATTAGTAACAGTATGGCTTGAAATTCTCCTCTGGATAGGTAATTGAAGCCTCCATTCTTGTTGAAGAACATGTGTGAGATAATGTAGTGAAGAATCCTATTCTCAACAGGTAAAAGAGTTGGGGCAATTTTTCCTTTAGAAGGCACATTTTGTCTTCACCTAAGTAGTCTTGAGACAATTGTGCTCCATTTGTAATTGGCTTCATCCCCCCTATCTTTATTCACAACTTCATTTTTAGGGGGATACTTTGAATTCTCAATGTTCACCCTTATTCCTCCAGTAGGCAAACTTAGAATCTCACACAACAAGTCAGGGAGCAGGGCAATCCATCTCTTTCTCAATCTTACTTCATACAACTTTGTCTCATAGTTAATTCTCAGAGAATTATACCAAGCATGTACAACCTCCTCATCATAATCCTCCTTCAACTCTATCAGTCTCCTATAGTTCTATAACAGCCCAGCAGAATCAAATTTGTTTCTCACAAGAAATTCTTCTATTCTCACAAAATGAGGCTTGACTAACACTTTTTGAAATTAGTCTCATATGATTCTTTTAAAATTCTTATACGAATAAGTTCATCTGTAATCAAGGCTTCCTCAGACTTAGTAGTAGAAGAACTTACGTGTGCGTCAGCCTGAGGTTCTGATTCTGGAATTTCCTTTGGCTTTGTTGTTCTAGGCTTCTTCATCGATATACTTGGCCCAGCTTCAGCTTTTCTCTTCCCCTTACGGGGTGATTTTGAAGCATACTTTGACTGCACATTATGCTGTGGACCCCTTGATCGCCACCTTTAGTCCTTGCCATATTAATGATTCTAGATGATTTGGGAAGGAAAAAGATGTTTAGAATTGCTCGAAAAGAGTTTTGAGAGCAGGAAAATGGATGGGATTTTAGAGATTTTGGAAAGTTTAAGGAGTATGATTGGAGGCTTTCAGGATAGGGTTAGGTTTTCCGCATAAGGTTTTATTAAAAATCAGAGAATCATATATATAGTCTCGAGGTTATGCGCATAGCCTATGGAGGTTATACGCATAACCTATGAAGGTTATGTGGATAACAAGCTTTAGGAAATGTAAGAGAACCCACAGATTGCTAGGTTATGCGGATAAGGTCCTTAAGTTGTCCATATAACCAACTTGTGATAGGGGAGAAGAGAGAAGTTATCTGGACAAGCATACCATGTTATCATGAAAAAAGGTTTCACAAAAGGCACACAAAAAGTTTTGCATAGAATAGGTTATCCAGATAACCTTACTATCTTATGCGGATAATATTCATACTTTGGGAACTTCTTCTCTAGATGAAATGTTATGCGGATAAGGTAGGCAGGTTATCCTAAAATCGACTTACACAACTTACAAGCAGGAATGCAAACAAGGCAGCTTTTGTGCATAAGGTAAAGACCTTATCTGAATATTGAGTTCCCCAGATGCTTAGAAGTTCACAAAAGGTCTCATTTTCATGAAAAACTTCATACCTTATGCGAATAACATCAAACACAGAGACTATCCACACCAGAAAATCAACACATTATCAGCATAAGGCTATGGGATTATGCGGATAACCATATTTGAAAAGCCCATAAACACTTACTGATAGTCTTGTTATCCCCATAAGCCTCTTCTTTTCATCAGATTTTGAATGTTTCAAAAAAATACCTGCAAAACAAAAACTCATTGGGATTCACCATTCCTAATTCTCTCTTGATTTTTCTATGTCTGTTTTCTACAAGTGGCTTTGTCAAGATGTCAACAAATTGATCTTCAGCAGGAACAAATTCCAGTTTGACATCACCTTTCAAAACATGATCTCTTATGAAGTGGTGTCTTACTTCAGAGTGTTTTGTCCTTGTATGCGTAACATGATTCTTTGAGATATTGATGACACTTTGATTATCACACCTTATTGGGATTTCCTTCACCTCAATCTCAAGGTCTTCAAGTTGTTGCTTCATCCAAAGGACTTGTGCACAGCAACTCCCTGCTGCTACATACTCAGCTTTAGCTATGGAGAGTGCTGCAATATTTTGCTTTTTACTGAACCATGACACTAGAGAACCTCCCAGAAATTGGCATGTTCCACTTGTGCTCTTTCTATCAGTCTTGGACCTAGCACAATCTCCATCTGTATAACTTATGAGCTCTTCTCCAATGCCTTTTGGACACCATAGTCCCATTAGAGATGTACTCAACAAGTATCTAAAAATCCTCTTTACGGCTGTGCATGGGACTCTTTGGGACATGATTGGAACCTAGCACACATATAGACATTAAATATGATGTCAAGCCTACTAGCAGTTAAATACATCAAGGAACCAATCATCCTCCTATATTGAGTTATATCAAAAAGTTTTCCTTCATCATCCATGTCAAACTTAGTTGCAGAGGCCATAGGAGTTCCCATAGGCCTAGCATTCCCAAGTCCAAACTTCTTTAGCGGCTCCTTGAGATATTTTGACTGATTGAGAAAAATGCCATCATCGTATTTTTTTTATTTGCAATTTAAGGAAGAAGTTCAGCTCACCTATTATTGACATATCAAACTCACTCAGCATTAACTCAAAAAAGTTCTTGCACAAAGACTCATTGTAGCACCAAATATAATGTCATCAACATAAATTTATACAATAAGTAAATCTTTATTTTCTCTCTTAGTAAATAAGGTTTTATCAACTTTTACTGTTTTAAAATCTTTTTCAATTAGAAAATTACTCAGCCTCTCATACCATGCTCTAGGAGCCTATTTCAACCCATATAGAGCTTTCTTTAGTTTATACATATGATTTGGTTTAGTTGAGTCCTTAAAACCTGAAGATTGATGAACATAGACCTCTTCCATGATATATCCATTCAGAAAATCATGTTTCACATCCATTTGATACAGCACAATATCTTTCATGCAAGCATAGGCTAAGAGAATCCTTATTGCTTCCAATCTTACAACTGGAGTAAAAGTTTTCTCATAATCAATACCTTCTTCCTGATTATATCCTTTAGCCAGTAATTTAGCTTTATTCCTTATTATTATTCCTGATTTATCAAGTTTGTTTTTAAACACCTATTTGGTTCCAATAATAGGATGGTTTTTAGGCTTAGGCACCAGATCCCAGACTTAACTTCTTTCAAACTGATTAAGTTCTTCTTGCATAGCTAAAACCCAGTATTCATTAGTTAAAGCCTCTTCAGTACACTTAGGTTCAGTTTGAGAAATAAATGCACAATTATTCATTTGATCCCTAAGTTGTCTTCTAGTTTTAACTTTCTTTTGAACATCTTCAATAACTTGATCAACTGGATGATTCCTTTAATATCTCCAAGCTCTAGAGAGTTCTTAAGATACTTCCTCATTTATTTCACATTCATTATCTTTCTCCTAAATATCTTCCTCTACATCAGCAGATTCAGATACTTTAGGAGGTCAATTTTATTTTCTACTGATACATTTAAATTCTTGAAGCTGGAAATTAGATCATCCTCATATCTAGCATGCTTAGACATAGTTTCATTTTCAAGAAAAACAACATGCACAGACTCTTCAATAGTTCCAGACTTCTTGTTGAACACCCTATATGCTTTACTTCTATTTGAGTAGCCAAGAAATATACCTTCATCTGATTTGGCATGAAACTTACCCAAATTGTCTTTGTTGTTATTGTGGACATAGCAAGTGCATCCAAAGACATGAAGATGTGAGAGGTTGGGCTTCCTTCCTTTGTACAGCTCATATGGAGTCTTCCTTAGTATGGTTCTGATATATGCTCTATTCATCAAGTAACATGCTGTGCTTACTACATCAGCCCATAATTGCCTAGGCAGTTCTTTTTTATTCAGCATTGCACGAACCATCTCCTCCAACATGCTATTCTTTCTTTTTACAACTCCATTCTATTGAGGTGTTCTTAGGGCTGAGAAGTTGTGCTCTACTCCATTTTCATCACAGTAGTCAGTAAATTTTGCATTTTCAAATTCTCTTCCATGATCTGTTCTAATACATACAATGGAGCAACCTTTCTCATTTTGGATTTTCTTAGCTAAGATCAGAAAAGTATCATATGTTTCATCTTTAGAGGGAAGAAATATAGTCCAGGTAAACTTAGAATAATCATCTATCACAACAAGTACATACAAGTTTCCACTAATACTCTTGGTGTGATTAGGACCAATCAAATCCATGTGATGTAATTGCAGTGGTCTTGTTATAGAAACAATGTTTTTGGTATTGAATGAGGACTTTGTTTATTTCCTTTTAAGGCAAGCATCACATTCTCTATCCTTTTCAAACTTCATTTTTAATGAGTTTATTTAATTGATGCATGCTAACATGTGCTAGTCTCCTATGCCATAGCCAACTATCATCATTTTTACTTATTAAGCATATAGAGTCTAGAGAAGGTAATTCATCTAAATCAATAGTATAACAGTTACCATCTCGTTTTGCCTTGAGAATCACTTTACGGTCACTTTTTCTAATTACTAGACAGTAGTTGGAATCGAACAGAACCCAATTGCCTCTATCACAAGTTTGGCTCACACTCAATAGTTTGTGATTGAGTCCTATCACGAACAAGACTTCTTCAATTGATGTTTCTGGATTTCTTCCAATAATTTCAATTCCAACTATCTTGCCAGACTGGTCATCATCGAAAGCAACCTTTCCTCCTTTCTTATCTCTCAGCACAATGAATTTTTCTTTTTCTCCAGTCATGTGTCTCGAACAAGCACTATCCATGTACCATTTGTTACTTTTCTTGGCCTTGAGATACACCTGCAAAACAAGTTTCAGTTTTTTCTTTTAAGTACCCATATTTGCTTGGGTCCTTTCTTGTTAGTGGAGGAATCCTTGGGAACCCATTTCATCCCATTGCCATTTCCTTCCTTCCTGAATATACAGTTGGAGGACATATGACTCTTCTTGTTACAGAAGTGGCAAGTGGAGAAAGGGATAGAGAAAATAGATGCATGTTTGAAATAATGACTATAATATTTATTCTTTTGATTTCTAGGAGCTAAGAATAACTCTGTGTTCTGAGTTGTTTTAAGGCTATTAGCATGCACAAAGTTTCTTAGGTAAAGGCTTTGTTTCTTGGTTTTCAATTTCTCTTTGACCGCACATGGGTCATATCCCAGACCAGTTTGGTTTTGACTTACAATTTGGTTTCCCAGTAATACTTTCAACATGTCCTTACCTCTAGTGAATTTGGTTAGAGTCTTATGGAGATAATTATTCTTATCTCTCAACTTAATGCATGAGACACAAACAGAGGTATGAGACTCACTTTCAAGCTTGTGTATTTTCCTTTTAGCTTGACTCAGTTAATTGGACAATTTGACAAATTCAGTCATCAGTTCATTAAATGCATCATGTAGTTCTTTGTAAGAAGGTTTACAGTCATTTACCTCAAAATCACAGTCACTATCTCGGTTGTGATTCTTCTCCTTCTCTGTAACCTCTTGAGCCATTAGACATAAGTTAGCAATTTCATCATCTCCTGCCACTTCCTCTTCATTTGAACGATCCCCCCAGATGGAAGATACGAACGCTTTCTTCTTTTTCCCTTTGTCAGCCTTTTTGTCTTTCCCTTGTTTCTTGCTCAGCATAGGACATTCCCATTAGATATGCTCAGGTTTCTTGCATTCAAAGCATATGAAGGAGTCTTTGTTTTCTTTCTTATTGCTTGTGGATCCATCTTTCTTTGCAACTCTTCTGAATTTCTTCTTTCCATTCATTTTGCCAAATTTCCTCACTAGCTTGGCCATCATTTCTTCATCTAGCTCAGCATCCTCCTCTGAATCATCATCATCATCTGATTCTACTTTGAGAGCCAAACTCTTCTTCTTCTTGTCAGATGAAGTAGATTCCTTGAAAGCCTTCAGCTTCCCTTCATATTCTTCAAGACTCCTAAAGAGGGATATCACTGATGTTATAGATTCCCCCTAGCTTCCTTTATTGCAGTCACCTTTGGTTGCCACTCAATGGGCAAAGCTTTGAGAATCTTTCTGACTTTCTCAAATTGGATGTACTCCTTTCCAAGGCTCTTCAGTTGATTCACAATGAGGGTGAATCTCTTATGCAGATCCTTGATATTCTTGTCTTCTTTCATCTTGAAGCTTTCATATTCTCCAATGCACGTATTTAGCTTATTTTCTCTCACGCTGGTTATCCCTTTACTAGCGATCTCCAAAGTGTCCCATATGCCTTTGGCTGTTGTACATTGAGACACTCTGTAGAACTCATCTTGATTGAGAGCATTGACCAGACAATGCTTAGCTTTAAAGTTGAGAAGGACCCTTCTCCTATCCTTCTCATTCTATTTCTCTTTAGGTTTCTCTTTATATTTCCCATCATCTTGTAGTTTCATTAGAACAAAATCTCATTTCTGGATGACTGACCAAATATCCAAATCAATGGATTGAAGGTAAATCTACATCTTCATCTTCTAATACCCATAATACTCTTCATTGAAACCATGAGGTCTATTGGTGTTGTTTTCTTCAGGAAGGATGCCTTCACCAAAGCCAGCCATGTCATCTCCCGGATTGTTAGATTCTTTAACTGGGAGTCCGGGCTCTAATACCACTTATTAACTCAGCTAGCTTCCCAAGAGGGGTGAATTAGGAAGATTGAATTTTTTTGCAAAGACAAAATATAATAGTGATACTAAAAGGTAACTAAAAACAGAGTATAAGAAATAAAGAGCAAAGGAAAGAGAACTCAGTAGTTTATCCTGATTCAATCTATTCCACTTGACCTATATCCAGTCCCCACTTGGGATTTTTCCATTATCTCTTATAAGATTTGAATGGGTTCTTGCAGTGACCATAGTACAATACCAGCTCGAACTTTGGACTAAAACAAGTTCTCCCACTTTTCTCACTCAAGAGTAAGACTATCTCCCTTAGTATAATCTCACACTAAGTACTCTCTATAAGTGTGTTAATGTTTACAAAATGAAAACTCTCCTAAAAGAATAGATATGAAAGTTGAGATATAATGAATGAGCAAAATAGAGGGTAGGGAAACTTTGAATGAATCAATAAATGAATCAACAGAGTTTTGACGTGTATTTTGTTTTTCTTATTTTTTTAATAACTTAAATGAGGTCCTATTTATAACCTTGGGGTAGAACTATTCATTGGAAACAAAGATTAATTGTTACTCTCAATAAAATAGCCATTCACCTACCACATTAAATGCATCTGACAGAGATTATGTGGATAACCTCCTCAGGTTATGCGAATAACGAGTAACTGTTTGCCTTTGTTTTTAATGTAGAGTTTTCATTATGCGGATAACCCAGCTAAGTTTTGCAAATAACGTACTACCCAGAATGACTTAGTTTTAGCTTAGAATCATTTTCATGAAAAACACTCAGTTATTGGAATAACATTAAATTTTTCTCAAACTGAGTTTTTGTAAAACTTAAGTTATCAGGATAACCTCCCAAGGTTATGCAGATAACCTGTTTTGTTGAAGAAAAGCTATTATCTCTGTAACATAGGTTATGCGTTAACAGAGAAGAGTCCAAGTGCTCTATAACACACGTTATGCGGACAACCTCTCTAGGTTATGCGAATAACGGGCTGTACAATACCACTTGTCTTCACTGTTCACTTCCTTATGCAGATAAGATGCCTACCTTATCCGGATAACCACTTGGACAGACTTGAGAACTTGATCCCTAAGCTGTGTTATGTGGATAACCTCAATCTCTTTTCATGAAATTGAAGAATGGACTTTGGAAAAGCTTTGAGATTGAGTTTTTATCCCCATAACCTTTAATGGTTATGCATATAAGATAAACTATTTTCTTGAAAATAGGGTAGATACTTAGAAACATCTTTGAAACTGAGACCTTATCCCTATAAACTAAAATATGCTCATGAAAACTAATTTGAACACTTGGAGTCATTTTGATATTGGAGCTTTATCCTCATAAGATAGCTCTTTTCTTGAAAACCATTTTGAAATCGTGAGCTAATAATTAATAATTCAATTAGTTATCTCATTTAACATTGGGTTAATTGAAATTTAAAGCCCAACTACCTTCTTTTACAAATAATTTCTTAAAGCATATGAAACAGCTCTTCATTCTTCTGGAAACTCCAACTTTGTTCTTTATTTCTCTTGTATTCCTTTGATATTGGATTTCCAAACTCATTTGTTTTAGAATCATCAAAATATCTGAATTAACATAATTATTATATATGTGCCTATGGTTATTCTTGGTTACTAAGACTTTGTCTCATACCCCCCTTTCACGACTAACATTTTAGGTGAAGACTCTGACACTAGTTCAAAGAAGACAAAAGAGTCGTAATCTCTTTGACATGGGAATATTCAAGTCATGGTAGTGTGTATATTGTCTATGTATATATTGTGCCAAGTTGGATAGCTTGTTTGTAATTTATATGAGGACCATGACAATAAAATGATGATGGTTGTATGATGTTTATAACAATGAAGGGCTATATGCATGTGATGATAGATGATGACTTGGATCTTGGTGTGGGTCAGTATGGTTGGAGTGTGCATTAGTAAGTTAGCATGGCTATATGTGTGAGGCCAAAGGGAATTTTGGGCCAAATCTGTGAGTTTTGGGCATATAGCCCATTATGTGAATTTGGGGTTCAAGGAGGTTAAATCTTGGAGAAGTGGTTTCTTTAGGGTGAATTCTCCTTGGACAAGTGGGTTGTGCTATTTAGGACCTGTATGAATGGTCCGTAAGTGTTAAATTGCCTTCAGTGGCAAATGAAGATTTTAAATTGTGAGTTTTGGTAAAAAATTGGCTAAAATGGTGTTGGGTGTCCAAAATCTCCATACGAAGATGAACTGAGGTGAAATTAGTGTCTGTAGACAGATTAGGACAAGATTGACTTGTAGGAGTTGGAATCAGATTAATCAGGGGTCAGAGCATAAAGTTTTGTGCATTGGAAATTAGTCCCGGAAACTTGAAATTTGCTGATCCCAATTAGCAAGCAGGTGCCGCGGCACTTGAAGTCAGGTAGTAGCGCCACACATTACTGCCCACATGAGGCCATGGCAGTACTATAACTCATTGCGGCTTCATACAGTTCTGGCCCAAACTTGAGTTTTCCGTTGTTCTGATATTTTGAGAATTGATTTTTTAGGGATTTTGAAGGTAGGTTGTTACAGAATAAATGTTGCAAATCGATTAGAAATCCAAAAAAAAAAAAGGAGTTAAAAAGAAAGGGCATTGAGGGGAAAAACAATTAATATTTTAAACAATTTGGAAAGAAACTTATAATAAGGATCATGAAAATCTTTTAGAAAGATTCTTATAAAAATAGCTAAAAATATTTCCTCCATGGGAAAAATATACAACTGGAATCTAATTGAGCTAATTCATTCAAAAAATTCGTCCAATTTTACTGTTCATTTAGTCAAAACTACTTTTATAGATTTTCTGAGCCATCTTAAAAAATTCATAACAATTTGCATTTTTATCCAAATCAAGTAATCTTTATCTCTTTGGAAAGCTCTCTATGTCTACATTCCAGGCATATAAAATGCTCATAAAGGAAACCAAATTTTGAATGAACAGTAACCACAAATTAATAAGTACTTAGAATTGGACAGATTTACATACCAACTTCCAAAACCAAATACAGAGCATGATTCCATAATCCAAACTTGTTCAAACTAAGGTTTTAACATTACAAGGAACTTAAAATAGCATGATGACAGGAGAAAATAAGTCACAATTTCAACTAAAACTTTAATCTTCATTAACTTTCTCCTTGCCTCTTGTCTTCTTAGAGGACTTGCTATCACTTGAACCTATCATGTTATTGCTTGGGGGTGAGATTTGGGAAAATCTCAGTAGCTAGCTTATTTCATACCAATATTTCATTCAAGTTTCACAAACATTTCATATATAATCATATAAATCATTAAAATACCATATTGTCAAGCAAAAATTTTGGCAAAGGTTCCCCTTAGAAAATGAACATCCTGGGGAATAAGACCCTTATTTTACAGCCAAACCAGTCACAAAACAACATAAGAGCAATATGGCAACAAATTATAATTATGGAAACAACAAAGAATAACATATTGTAATAAAATAAACTAAGCTATCTTTTATATTTTCCTTTACTTTTGCACTTGGAACCAAACTTCCATGATTAAACTGTGTTTTTGTAAAGTTAGAATGCTTAACATTTGAATTTGGATGCCCATCAGACGAATTTCAGTTAGCTGCACACTGTAACAGTGCTCTTTTGTCCTTTAAAATTCGTCTGTTGAACAACAGAAATTCAAATTTTAAAAAATGAAATGCAAATATTGTCTCTGTTCAACATGACTAATGTATGAATCTCCAGTTCTCAAAATACGCATGTTGAAAATTCTTTACAAAATGTTAAAATTGGAATTTTTGAACCAAAATTCGTCTGTTGTAACATGTTCACTTTGTTGGTTCTCTAAAAAATGAATTTTCATGAGTAAAGTTCGTCTGTTGCTTCTCTTGTTCATAATTGCTTATAGTCTAATTCTTTTGAAATTCGAACTTTGTTGAAGCAAAGTTGTCTGTTCATGTTTTATTTTCGGAACCAAGTCTCTGTCAGATGAATTTCCAGTTGAACATTCATCTGTCAGTAAGGCTTGATTAATAGGTTAACGTGTGACTACTCGAAGTTCAAATTTTGTCCTCTCAAAATTTGTCTGTTCAGCGGTTACATACGTTAAAACCGAAGGTTGTTCTTTGAACAGACGCAACCCTATTCATCTTTCTCTCAAGTCCATTCAAATTTTCTCTTTAATTCCTATTAAATCCATCCGTGAACCTTCATTTCTCACTGATTAAACTCCTTTTCGCACCCTATAAACCAATTCTTTGCATCTTTATGAATCATTCCTCAATGAAATGGCAAGAGTCAAAAATCCAGAAGTTGGGAAAGGAGAGTCTCGGCCAAAGAGGTATGTAAAATCTCAATATGCCTCCAAGGAGAGTGACACTTAGAAAAGAAAAGGCGAATCCAACAAGGTTACTCCCTCCAAAAGGTAGAAAACTACTCCAAGGGCTGACTCTAAGAAATCTGCACCCTCTCCTTCGAAGAAAGCAGAACCTACTGTTCTTGTTACTCCTGTCACTGCTGCATCTTCTTCCTCCTCCAGCACTGAATCTGGAGAATATCAACTGACCTCACTACCTCTGTGGAGCAATGCTCATATTCTTGGAGAATACTCCAAATTTGTCAGTAAAAAGATAATCAAGCCTCACTGCGTGAATTTGGAAGAATTCCTGGTTTCTAACAACTTTGATGTTGGGCTATGGATGATAAGATACAAAAATTTGTTAGAAATATTGGAAAGATATGATGATGAGGTAGTCAAAACCTGGTATGCCTCTTTGAAATTTAATAGCAAGAAGAAGAAATGGGAGGTGAATCTGAGGTTAAGGACTATCTGGCTAACAGATGAAACCTTTAATGAGGTTTTAGAAATTCCAGAGCAAGATGGTCTAAAGATTGACATTACAGCCTCAAGGTATATGGATGAGGCTGAAACCATTAATGAAGAAGGAGGACCTTTTCTGAACTACAAGGAAAACATAATTCTGAACACTCTGTTCAGAAGAAAAGAGAACATGCCACCTCTAAGCTTGCTAAAGCCTACTGATCTTAGTACCCAAGTCAAAATCCTGTACTACATTATGTCCAGGATTATCTTCAACAAAGGAGGCAATTTCAATCTGATTACAAGGGCTGAAGCACATGTAATGGTAGCTATTATGCATGAAAAGCTTATCAACATGAGACATATCATCCTCCAACGCATGATCAAGGCAAAAGATCAAAGGAAAGATTCCGCCCTTCCTTATGCAACAATAATCTCCAAGATTCTTCAGTATGCCCGGATCCAACATCATGAGAAAGGAAAAGGGAAGCCTACTGAGATCTTCAAAGAAGAAGAACTACAAAGGATGAGAATAGAGAAGAAAGATACAAGATGGATTGGAAAGGGAGCTAGAAAGTGTAAATACCTTTTCTTTGGTGAGAAAGCCTCCCAACAGCAAGAAGGAACCTCTGAGGCTGCTGGAAAATTCATACCTCAGCCTTTTCAACCTGTTCCATCTCCATCTCAGCCCCCTCAAGCTCAAGTACAATCAACTCCATCTACTCGAGCAAAGCCAACAGAGATCACTGAGTTGTATGACAGTCTATCTGCACTCATACTTAGCATCAGAGATGCGCAAAATGCCAAGTTTACCCATCTATAAGACCAGATACATCAGTTGGCAAAGAATATGAAAGTGGTGGCTAATGCATATGAAGACATCAAGAGTGTTATTCCCTTCACATCAACTCCACCCTCACCTAGAAGTTTCTGAGCCTGTTATGTCTCCTACACCTGAGCCTCCAAGTCCTTTTGTGCTAGCCTCCCCTGAACCTGATGATGAAGTGCATGATACTGGAGCTATTGGCACATTGATAACACCACAGGCCTCCAATGATGAGGCAAGTCTTGGTCCTTCCTTAGACTATGGAATGGAGGAAGAGGCATCTCTGGAACCTAGCTCCCATGAACCCATTCCTGAAGTTGCTCAGGATTCAATTCTCTCATCCCAAGAATATGAGCAAGTTGAGAAACTGGTGGCAGCCATCACCACTTCACCATTCATGCAAGCTGCCCTAAATGAAGAGAGAAGCATTATGCCTTATGTTGATCTAGAGGTTATTGCTCATAATGCTCTCTTACAAGCTCAAAGAGTAAGTCTTGAAAAAATGTTTCGTCCTCCTGCTCCCTCACCTGTTTCCACTTTTGGTCTCTCGGAGGCACGAAGAGCTCAATTGGCTGTCACTAGACAAGAAGTGCAAGAACTTCTTGAACTCTCTGATGATGAGGATTCTAATTCTAAAGCTTCTGAGTCTTTGCCAAGGCTTAATCTAGATCTGTCATTTGTTTCTGTGCCTCTTCAGGCAATTCCAGTATCTCAGATCCCTCCTCCTGCTGATGCCAAAAAGGGGGAGAAGTCCGAGCAAACTGGAAAGATTGCAGCAGAGCCTTCTGATAAGACCTACAGCAAGAAGTCCAAGTCTAAGAAGAAGTGATTAGATCTTATGATTGCTTGGCCCTTCTTGTAGTTTTCTTTTTAAGAATGATATAAATCTTTGTTCTGAATTTTATGATTGCCCTGATTCTGTCTTTGTATTGGAACCTTAAATGAATTAATGATTTTCTCTTATTGATCTATTGTGCATGATATCTTATCTTTTGAATTATAATGCATATGTTGAGGGGGAGCTTGTTAAAGCAAACCCAAATACTAATCCAGTTTGTAAGTTGTTTTGTCATCACCAAAAAGGGGGAGAATATTGAATCAAGTGTTTTGATGATTCCAAACTAACCTTCTAGAGCTTGGAAAGAAGATATCAAAGGTGCATGGAAGATCCCAAATGGAGAAATCCAAGTAAAATCAGCATAAGATTAGATATAGGATTTCTTACTATGTTTAATTTGAGCAAAAGACTTTGAATTGGCAAAAGAATGTTTTTAGAAATCTGATTCCATGTTAATTCATGGAATACTTGAAAAACACCCACTAACAGACGAACTTTAAAATGTCAAAGCTGATCTATTGCTTTGAAAATTTGAACTTTGGCTTCTGAAATTAGAATTTCGAATTGAAAATAAGTTAGTCAAAAAAGAGATTCCTCTTACAAACAAATTTTGAATGCAGAAATTCGAACTTTGACATGAGTCTGATGAGAGCCTTCTCTAACAGACAAACTTTGAAGTTTGAAAATTCGAATTTCTAATAAACTATAATTCATAAAAATGAAAAATTCGTCTAAGGATATTTCAAAAATCATCTGAAAGTGAAGATTAAAAAGAATCCAAAATTAGCTCACTGACAGACGAACTTTGATTTTGAAAATTTGAACTTTAGAAACAAAGCTTGCAAGTCTGTTATGATAATTTGTTGACATACGAATGTTGGTATTCATAAATTCAAACTTTAAACTAAGTCTGATAAGAGCTCTCTCTGACAGACGAACTTTAAATCTTGAAAATTCAAATTTTGAAAAGATGAACTATTGTGTCTTATTGAGCTGCCCATTGATGGACGAATTTTGGGCACCAAAATTCGAACTTCAAAGGCACTGTAGTAATATGGAACAACTGTTCACACTTATCATATGAACTTTAACTTGAAAATTTGTATGTTCTAACATCGAAATATTTTCCAAAGATGAAAATTCAAACTTTGCTTCATCAAAGACGAATATTGAAGTTCAACATTAAAGTCTTTAAGTTTCGGTATTTGTGAAATTTGTTTGTTGGCCAATCAAAATTTGAACTTTGAGTGTCAGAAGCATTAAATGCGGTTGGTGAATGGATAGTTTTTCAGAGTAACCATTGGGTAACATCTCTAAAGGCTAGATCTTGTTTCTAATGAATAGTTAAGACATAAATCTATAAATAGAACTTCATTTGAAGTTATGGGTAATGAATTTACATTGTATATACTGAAACTCTGTCAAATTCTCAACTCAAAGTCTCTTACTCTCATACTTCATTCTTCTGTGCTTCAACTTTTATATACACTCTAAATTAGAGAGTTTATTCTTTGTAATCAATCTTACCTTCATTTGGAAGAAAGATTTTCTTGTGAGGAAATGTCACAAGGGATTTGGGAAGCACTTAGCTAGAGTGCAAATAGAGAGGTTGTAAGCTCTAAGAACAGAGCATCAAAGTTGTACTGAGGCAATTACAAGAAACCCACTGAATTCTTGCAAGATAGTGGAAAATCTCAAGTAGTTGCTTAGGGACTGGACATAGGTCAAGATAGAGAGATCAAACCAGGATAAACATTTGTGTCTTCCCTTCTCTTTTACTGCTTTTACATTGCTATTCCTTTACACTCTATTTTACTGTCTCTTTTGCCTTCATCACACTCTTGACTTTTGCAGAAAATTTTAATCTTCCTAATTCACCCCCCTCTTTGGAAGCCATCATATCTAACACAATCTTCATAGATTATATGAACAAAGTGTTTCAGCTGTATTTGGATAAATTTGTGGTGGTATTCATTGATGACATTCTAATATACTCTAAGAGTGAGATTACCAACTATATGCCAAACTTAGTAAATGTGAGTTTTGGCTATGGGAGGTGAAATTTCTTGGTCATGTGATTTCTGTAGAAGAAGTAGCGATGGATCCTAGTAAAGTATAAGTGGTGTTAAATTGGGAGAGGTCGCAATCTGTGACTAAAATTCACAGCTTTATGAGATTGGCTGGTTACTACCGGAGGTTCGTTACGGGATTCTCTTAGCTTGTTATGCCATTGACTAGACTCACCTGCAAGGATTGATCTTTCATTTGGGATGACAGGTATGAGAGAGCATTCCAAGAACTGAAGGTTTGTCTGACATCCACCTCAGTGCTGATTATCCCTAACCCTTATAAGCCATTCACAGTTTACACGGACACCTCTAAGAAGGGTTTAGGGTGTGTATTGATGCAGCAAGATAGAGTCGTGACATATGCTTTAAGGTAGTTGACGCCTCATGAGGAGAACTATCCTACTCATGACCTTGAGCTAGCAGTTATAGTGTTTGCCTTGAAATTATGGAGGCATTATCCCTATGGCACTCAGTTCGAGGTGTTCAGTGATTACAAAAGTTTGAAGTATCTGTTTGATCAGAAAGAGTTAAATATGAGGCAAAGATGTTGGGCAGAATTCTTGGTAGATTATGAGTTGGCTTTGAAGTATCATCTTGGGAAAGCCAATATTGTGGCGGATGCACTGAGTGGAAAATCGATCCACATAGCCACCATGATGATGAGGGCACAACAATTGCTAGAGAGCCTGAGAGATATAAAGTTATCCATTAATGTCCATCCTGGAGTATTAGTATTATGTAATATTCCAATTTTTATGGAATATTATAAAGTGAATAGAAGATGAGAAACGAAACGAGATGAAAATGTTATATATTCAGACTTTAGAAGGAATTAATTTCTCATCTAATTTTCAAAAGAAATTATGTTTGACCCTTAATTGGAATTAATTTTCCATGAAATCCTTAGTAAAAATTAATTCCAAAACTTACCCCAGGAAATATGCAATATACCACTTGAATGAAAGCATGCTTCAAGCTGAGTGCAATGATATAAGTATTGCGTAGTTGGGAGGTCTGGGTCGAGAGATAAACCAATTTGAAAGTCAATATGAATAGTGAAAAAGAAAAAATAAAAATATTGGTATTTTGGTGAAACAAGAAAGTGCCCAAAAAAATGAATAATTATATTTTTGACCCAACTCAAAGGCAAAATGGTCATTTTCCAAATTAGAAGTGAAATGTGAATATTACATTTAAACCCTAAGAAAAAAATATTCATATCATAAAATACAAAAGGAATTTACAAAAATGGATAAACATCATTTTGCATAAAATAGGGTAAAGAGGTCAATTATCTTGATTAAAAGGAAAAAGAAGAAAATGATGATTTTACCCCTAGAAAAAGAAAATAAAAAAGAAAAAGAAAAAAAAGAAAGGCGATGACGCTGTAGTAAAAGAAAAATTTATGAATTTTAGGAAAAATTACACTAAATAACCTAAAAATTTTACAGATTATAAATCTACCCTAGGTCAAAGGTATTTTTGGAAATATGAAAAATTATAGTTAAAATGAAGCTTTCAATGAGTTAAGCCCAATGGAATACAGTATGAAATTTATTAAGATCAAAATAATATTTATTGGGTAATTAAGATTTAATATTAATATGTTACCCAATAAAAACCAGTTTAGATTGTAGGAAAAGGCAATACTAATTCAAGGATAGTGAATGGACCTTTATGAAATATATTTTAGGCCAAGATAATGATTTTGGACTAAAAATAATCTTTGAATAATCCTGTATCAATATAATACCAATTGTGGCAAAAATATTTAATTGGTACGGGTAAATTTAATCGATAAAAGGTATATTGGTCCATAAAAAATTATTAAATCAATTTTTGGCCAAAAATGGGCTTAAGACACATTTGAAAACTGATCAAGGATGCTAAGGGAATTTCTTGAAAAGCTTTATTACTTAAAGTAACCATGATTGATAAAAGATAACCATGATTAATTAGTTATTACATCTCTTTCCTTAATGACTTGAGCTAAGCCATTTTCACCACTTCAAACATGTCTAGTTTAGCAGTCCTGAGGGAGAGAGAGCACAAAAACTTGAGAGGAAAATAGAGAAGCAAAGGCCAAAAGTTGGAGCTCATGTGATTAAGGTAAGCTTTTATGACTATTATCTTGGGTAATCAAGTGTGTAAGAGAGTTTCCATGGAGTTTTCCTTTCTCTCTTGCCCTAGAGAATTTCTGCCATGGAAAGCCTAGAGAGAGAAAATTGAGTTATGAAGAGATTAATCCATGGAAAGGCTAAGTAATGTCCCTAGATGCATGGATGTACAAGTTGTTTGAAGTTTCATGGAGTAAATAATTTTCTATCATTTTCTCTAGTTTTTGACTGACTTAGGGTTTGTATTAGGAAGGCACTTTCATGATTTTAACCCCAAAAATGGATTCCTTGGATCTCAATTATGTAAGAACAAGTATGTTGTACAAGAAAAGCCAAGTAGAAATCAAGTTGGAAATTTAAGGTTTCAATGTGCCACATTGTGAGGGAGGTTGTGTAATGAGTGGCTCATGGCATTATTTTGTGATGCTATAGGATCCAAAGGAGTGTCTAAAGACTAAAGGAAGGGTGTGTAAAGTTTGAAGCTCATTGGAAAGCAAAGGAAGTCTATAAGGTAGTAAAATACCTATCTATGCTTATGTGATCATATTTGATTTTTCATGAAGTTATTGTGATGCCTTATGTGTATAATGCTGTTTTGTGATGATATGTATTAATTGTTTGCGTTGTTTGATGAGGTTCATAGCCTCCGAATGTCTAATTTTCAAAATGAAACTCTGCCGAAATTTTTATGAAATGTTATAGCATTGAATGTTTAAAATATTTTATGTATGATTTCAAGATGTTTCTATGATTTGAATGATAATATGGTTGCATAATTGGGTAATTACTACTGAGATTATATGAATCTCATTCCTTCCAAATTACCAATGTGCTAGGGTCAAGATATGAAAGAAGCCAAGGAGAGTGCAAGAGGAGTGAAGAAGATAAAAATGGATAACTTGATTTTTACAAGTTACAATACTATGTTATGAAATTATGTACTAATCTATGCATGAGTTGTGAACTATGTAATTATGCATGATTATGTATCTCTAAGTCCCTCTTGATGCTGAGTATGGATTTGGAACCATGAATGATGACATATGTATGTTAAGGATTTAAGTCAATTTCATGCCCTGTACAAGTCGAATAAATGTATAAGAAAAATATATCTAGAAAGCAGACATACAAGACTTTCCAATGACATAGAGAATGCATGATTTGGCTTAGAATATCATGAGATATGAATTTTTAAAGATAAGGCCAAAACCTAGAAAGTTTCAAAATGACCAAATGCATAGTAAATATTTGATAAATAAACTATATGACTTGGTCAGAATAATGCTCTATTTCACATTTTTCTCATGTTGAAAATCTTTTTAGCTATTTTTAGAGACTTGAATCACTTTGAGATGATTTTTCTAGAATAAGTTATGAATTTCCAAAGTTTGTCAGGTAAAATGAAAAACGCACAATGAATAGTACCTGAAATAAGGAAATATCTATTTTGGTATTTTTATGCAATAAAGTCTCTAATCATGCAATAATGTATATAATTGGAGTTTAATACATGGAAAATAGACTTAAGTAATAGGTATTACATATTGGGATCCATCAATGTATCAAGCAATTTATTGAGAAACCTATGCTAAGCTCAGTTGAAGGATAGCTATCTTTTAGGTATTTTGAACAAATTGAAATGGTGGAAACTCAAGACTTTGATGTATTGGAGGATGGTATCATTTGGTACCATGGTCAGATTTATGTGCCAAATGTTGCGAGATTGTGAGAAATTATTTTGGAGAAGACTCACAAGAGCAGGTATACTATTCATCCAAATACCACTAAGATGTACCAGGACCTGAAGCAAGGATACTGGTGCCAAGGTATGAAAAAGGACATCGCAGAGTATGTGGCAAGATGTCTAATTTGTCAAAAGGTAAAGATTAAACACTAATTATCAGCGGGTACATTGCAACCTCTAGAGATCCTGGAGTAGAAATGGGATAGCATCTCCATGGATTTTGTGATGAGATTACTGAGGACCTCTTCAAGGCACAATGCAATATGGGTAATTGTTGATAGATTAACGAAGTTGGCCCACTTTCTCCCAATACGGGAGACTATTACGATGGAGAAATTGGGCCAATTATATGTAAATGAGATTATGAGACTGCATGGAGTTCCAATGAATATTATGTCGGACAGAAATCCTAGATTTACATCCAGGTTTTGGAAATCTCTTCAGTAGGCCATAGGGACGAACATAAGGACGAAGTTGAATTTCAGTACTACTTATCACCCTTAATTTGATGGGCAGACTGAAAGGACAATACAAACTCTGGAAGACATGCTGCGAGCTTGTGTTTTGAAGAATAAAGGCAAATGGGATTAATACCTACCACCAGTCAAATTTGCTTACAATAACAGTTGCCACTCAAGTTTGCAAATGGCTCTATATGAAGCTTTGTATGGTTGGAATTGTAGACTGTGGTTGTGTTAGGTTGAACTCAGTGAATGGAGTCTTTTGGGCCCAAATATTGTGGACCAAACTCTCAACAAATAGAGAGTAATCGACGGAAGCTTATGACTGCTCAGAGTCGGTAGAAGAGTTATGCTAATAAAAGGAGAAGACCGTTGGAGTTTGATGCTGGGGATCATGTGTTTTTGAAGGTCACTCCTACTACAGGTGTTGGGAGATCAATTTGAGTAAAGAAGCTCACTCCGCAGTATATGGGTCCATATCAAATTTTGGAGCGAATTGGGCCGGTATCATATTGAGTGGTGCTACCACCTAATCTTGCTGGATTTCACAATGTTTTCCATGTGTCTCAACTCAAGAAATATCATCCGGATTTGTCTAACATAATTGATGATGAAGAAGTTCAAGTACGAGAGGATCTGACCTTTGAGATCACGCTGTTGCAAATTCTCAATGTAACGGAGAAGCAGTTGAGAAATAAGACCATTAAGTTGGTGAAAGTGTTGTGGAGCGACTTGACATCCAATGATGTCAAGTGGGAGATGTAAGAATCCATGAGAAGGAGGTATCCAGAGATTTTTGCTTGAGCTAAGAGTTGAAATATCGAGGACAAAATTTTTTTAAAGAAGGGGAGAATGTAACAACCCTCATTACATTATCCTTGACTTAGTCTCCAGCTAACCAAGTGACTTTGGTGTTGTGTGCAAAAGCGGAGGAAATAGGATGGAGGAAAGCTCGAAGTGGAGAAAAATGAGCTCCACGCCGCGGTGAGGAGCAAGACGGCCACAGCGAGTGAGCTATAGATTGAGATATTTTTTTCTGGCTGAAAGCATGGCACCAGGGCAGACTTGTTAAGGGCCGCAGCGAGTGTCGAGATTTTTGCTTAAATCAGAAATAGTCCAATTGGCCAAGCGTGAGAGAAAAGAAAGAAACGAAGAGAGTGACGGAGAAGTAGCGCTAGGGTTCATGGTTTTTTGTAACACTTTAAACTTACATCCATTTTCCATGTATTAGACTCTAATTATGTCTATTATTACATGATTAGAGACTTGATTGCCTAAAAATATTAAAACAGAATTTTCTTTATTTCGGGTACTGTTTATTGTGCATTTTCCATTTTACCCGATGAATTTTGAAAATGCATAACTAATTATAGAAAAATTATCTCAAAGTGATTCAAGTCTCTAAAAATAGATAAAAGATTTTATACATGGAAAAAATATGAAACAGAGCACTATCTTGACCAATTCATACAGTTTATTTCTCAAATATTTACTGTATATTTGGTCATTTTCTCTTTCCCAAGATTTTGGCCTTATATTTAAAAATTTGTATCTCACTATATCCTGAACCAAATCATACATTCTTTATGTCATATGAAATCCCTGAATGTAAACTTTTTTGAAATATTTTTTTTGTACATTTATTTTACTTGCACAAGACATGGTATTAACTTAAATCATAAAGGGTTAGAATTCCACTTTTTCTGGAACAATTTTGGAAAACCTCCATATCTCTTATTATATAGCTCCAATTACCTCTAAATCAGTGGTATATGAAACTTAAAACATAGACCTTTCCATAAATATAAACCGCTAAATTTTTGGAGCTCTACACGATTTATATTATCTTTTAAATTTTCTAGTACCTAACTTTCAGTTTTCCCAATCTTTCCTTGTTTTGAACCCTAACTTTGAAAATTCACTATAATTTGTACATATCTCCAAATGGAGTGCTGTTTAGACTATTTTAAAGTTCTACTTGTGTACTTTAAGATAATATATATTACTTAAACTAGTTGCCCTGTCTTACATGAACAGTACCTACATATCTGTCAGGGTGTCCAAATTGTATATCTCCATTGATGTCTTGGCAAAATGAGCTTCATATCATATATACATCATCATTCGTTGTACCATATTCATACATAATATCAAAAGGTATCTCAAGGAACATACTTGCATCATTATACATGATTCATCCTTTGCATACAAATTTATATATATTACCAAAAATTAACATCAATCCTTGCAAGAACATAATTTCTGTCAATTTCTTCCTCCTCTCTTTTGGCTCTTCATGAACTTTTTGCATTGCTTGACCTAAACATGGTAAGCATTTGGAATGGATGAGATTTCAAGAATCTTAGTAGTTACTACTAATCAAGCAAATATATTATCATATAATGTAAGCACACTTCATCAAATCATCATTCAAACATTTAGAATCATTTATGCTTAAACATTTTATAGAAAATTAGACAGAGTTTCCCCTTACATTTTGGACATCCTGGGGTCACAAAACCTCTCAAATAACTCAGCCACTATCAACAAATCATCACATAACATCATTGCAAACTAGTATAATATTAAAATCATTGCAACTATATAACCATATAATGCAAGATTAGGTTAGTAAACTACATTTTAGCTTTTCAATCCTTTCCAAACTTTGCACTCCTTTCCTTTGAACTTCTAACACTTCTTTGAGTCCTATAGTATCACAAAATGAAGCCATTAGCCACCAATTATGTTGAATCAAGAGTTTTGATGACTGTAAACCAACACTCAAGAGCTTGAATTGAAGATATCAAAGGAGATCAAAGCTGTTTCAAGTGAAGATTTTTTGAGTATTTACTGTTAGTTCTCTTGTAGGATCTTTAGTCTTTGTTATGATTGGGTAAAAGATTTTGATTTGAGAAAAAGATGTTTTCAAACCTTGATTTTGTGTTAAATCTTTACTTATTTGAAAAACACCCACAAACAGACGAAGGTTGAAAGTTTAAACTAAACTGTCAAGTTGGAAATTCGAACTTTGCCTTTGGAAATTCGAATTTCGAGTTGAAACTGAATAAGTCTGAAGAGATGGCTCTCTGTCAGATGAATTTTGATTGTTCAAAATTCAAATTTTCATCTGGTCTGAAAGAAGCCTTTCTGGTAACAGACGAACTTCACACTTTTAAAATTCGAATTTCAAGAAAAATGAAGTTTGTGAAAACTAAAGAAATTCGTCTGAGACTATGATAAAATGCATCTGAAATCAAAATGAAATTGAGTTTGATAAATGCTCTCTGACAGATGAATTTTGAACTTCCAACATTCGAATTTTCATAAAAGTCTGAGAGAAGCTTCTTTGCAACAGACGAACTTTAAGTCTTCAAAATTCGAATTTCAGACAAAACAAAGTTTGAGAAAATAGAAGAAATACGTCTGAGACTATGTTAAAGTTCATCTGAGATCAAGAATGATTTGAGTTTCAAAACTGCTCTCTGATAGATGAACTTTGAACTTTAAAATTTGAATTTCAGAAGCTGAGTTCTTGAGTCTGTTGAAGTGAAAAATTGACATACGAATGATAAGAACTTGCAACATTCGAATGATGAAATTAGTCTGAAAAGAGTCTCTCTGACAGACGAATTTCACCCTTTCAAAATTCAAATTTCAAAGAAAGTAATCTGCTGTGCCTCTTTAAATATTCAATAGACAGACGAATTTTGGGGTTTCAAAATTCGAATTTCGAGGGCACTGTAGCAAATTGAAAACACTGTTCACACTTAACCGAAAAACTTTCTTATTGAAAATTTGTATGTCACCTTGTGAAAATATTTTGTAAGTTTCAACATTCGAATTTCACCTCATGAACAAACGAACTTCGTGCTGTAACGTTGGAAGCTTTAACCTTTGGTCCCTTCGAAATTCGTCTGTTGACCAGCCAAAATTCAAATTTCAGTATGTCAGAAACATTAAATGCGGTTGGTAAACGGATAGTTTTTCAGAGTAACCGTTGGATAACTTCTCCAACGGATAGATTAAAGTCTCTAACGGACATTTGAGACCTAAATCTATAAATACAACAACATTTGAAGTTATGGGTAACAAATAAAACTTGTGTATACCGAATTTCTGCTAAATCTTCTTCTCAAAAGCTTTTACCCTCTCAACTTCTATACTTGTACTGAAACTTTCATATCTACTCTTTTCAAGAGAGTTATTTCATTGTAATCAATCTACTCTTCATCTGGAAGATAGATTTACTTGTGAGGGGTATTCACAAGGGGATTGAGAAGCACATAGTGAAAGTGCTTGGAGAGTTTGAGAGAGCTCAGAAACAGAGCATACTCGTGTACTGTGGCCTTAGCAAGAAGCCCATTGAAATTCTTGCTGTATAGTGGATAAATCCCAAGAGGTGTCTTGGGGACTGGATGTAGGTCAAGTGGAAAGACCGAACCAGGATAAATTACTGAGTCTTCTTCTCCCTATCTTTATTTTTCAGCTTGCTCTGTTTTACGCATTATTTTCATTATATTGTGATATCTTCACTTACTTCACTTTGTGCAGAAAAATTTCAATCTTCCCAATTCACCCCCCCTCTTGCGAAGTCAGCCTTGCTAACAAATTACACAACCTCATTCACAAAGTGTGCATAGTTGAACTAAAATTTTCACTTTATTTTCCTTTGAACTTTTCTTGTTTAACATACTTGTATCTACCTATTTTGAACTTTGGGAAATTCCTTTCCTAATTCAAACCCTAATCCAACAGAAAATTCAGTAAAATTGCAGAAAAATCACAACTCAACAAACTTGCAATCTAATGGTATATTTTTTTCATCTTGAAGCCTATACAACACTTTTCATGGATCACTTTCTTCATGGCTTCATTTTCTCTCTCTACTCTCTCTCTAGGAAGAAATTTTTAGAGCAAAAATAGAGAGAAATACTCCGTGAAACACTACTATACTTAACTAGATACAAGATAATTACCAAAGGAACTTACCTTGAGAGTTTGGGATCAAACTTGTGATTTTTCCTTCTCCATTTTTCTCTCTCTCTTTCACGCCTTCTTTCCCCTTTTCTCACCTTTGGTTGTGCATGTTTTGAACTGAAGAAGACGTGTTGAAAGCTTAACCAAGGTGATTAAGTGTTAATCAATCATAAAGTAACTTTAGTTAGTTAAATTTTTTTACTTTGATTGTTTTTTGTCTAATAAAGCTTTTAACTAATTTCATTAGGGTCCTTTATCAGCTGCAGCACGCCACTTGTCCCATTCTTGGCCAAAAATTACTTTAATAACTATTATGAATCATTATACCCTTTACCGATTGACTATTTTTTTGCTAAAATTGTCATTATATTGGTACAAGATTATCCAAAAATATCTTAGACTAAAATCATTTTCTTCACTTAAAATATATTTTAGTAAAGTCCAATCATTGTCCTTGACCTGATACTGCTTTTTTGGCAATCCAAAATAATCTTTTATCGAGTAAAATATTAATTATAAAACTTTAATGCCCAATAAAAATTTTATTGATCTAATTAGCTTTCAAACAATATTTCATTGGGCTTGACTCATCAAGAGCTTTATTTTGACTATATTTTTTCATATTTACAAAAATACCCTTCACCTAATGTATATTTATAATTTTTTAAACTTTTGGGTCATTAACTGTAATTTTTCCCAAATTTATTTTCATTTCCCCTCAATGTGAATTTCTTCCTTCAAGGACTAAATTATAAATATTCTTAACTCTTGGGAAAAAATATAATTTTCTCATTTTTCTATTTAACCTGGAAAAATAATCTTTACCTTTCTTCATACTTAACGGTGTCTCTCAGTTTTTCCTAGTTACTCATACATTTTATGATATCAACATTTTTTTTTTGGGTTTAAATGTAATATTCATATTTTTTAATCTAAAAAATAACTTTTTTATCCTTAAATTGAGTTAAAAATATAATTATTCATTCTTTTTGGCACTTTCTTGTAATTTTACCTAAAGACTAATTTTTTTTATTTCTTTTTTACACTATTCACAATAACTTCAAATTGGTCTTTCTCTTAACTTGGATATCCCGAAAATGCAATACTTATACCGTTACACTCAGCTTGGAGTGAACTTTCATTAAAATGGTATATTGCATATTTTTCGGGGTAAGTTCTGAAATTAATTTATGCTAAGAACCTTATAAAAAATTAATTCCAATTAAGAACCAAATATAACTTCTTCAGAAAATTAGATGAGAAACTAATTCCTTCTAAAGCCCGATTATATATAACATTTTCATCTCGTTTCGTTTATCATCTTTTATTCATTTTATAACATCTCATAAAATAGGAATTTTATATTTTCGGCTATTGGGAGTAATTTTTAGCCTCTGGGAGCTTGGATTTTGGTTGGTAAGTGGTCTCTACTCCTCCTTCTCTATTTTCTTATATTTTCAGTTGGGATTTTTTGGGTAGAAGTTGGGTTTTCAATGTGGGGCCAAAATCCACCGATTAAAATGGATGAAGAAGGATCAATGAGGTGTGATTTGGTGTTTATGATGCTTGCGTGTGAGTTTTAGAAGGAGTATACATGATTTAAACTTAACCCTAAGCTATTTTCGGTTGAGTTATTTGGGAATTCAAAGTACATGTGGTTGAGTAGAGTTTGAATGGTTGTATGAAGTTTATTGAGCTATAAAAAAGTGATTGGAACCATGTGTTAGGCCTATATGGTTGAATTGTGGTTTGCGCTTAAGTGGTATCTTGTCTTAATTGAGGAATTGTGATATTGTGAAGGTTATTTGGTTGATCAGAGAAGTTAAGTCATGGGATTGGTGTTCAAAAAAGCTTGTAGAACTCGCGATAGAGAATGGATAATCCCAAGATAATTAGGATTATTTATCTTTATCATAAAATAATTAGGATTTTAAACATAGATATTTTATTAGGATATTTAAATTATTTTTTTAGATTTGATTTAGTTTATTTTGAATTTATTAGGATTTAGATTTTATCTTTCCTTTATTTATAGGATTGAGTTATTTAAATTATGATTTATCTTTTGTTTATATTTAAGATATTTTGAAAAAATATATCTTATCTTAGGATTCTAATAGGACTAGGATTTGAGTTCTATAAATAAGAGCTCCACTGCTTATTTGTATGGAGATTTTGATTATTGATTTGAGTTATAACTTCATTGATTTCTCTTTCCCTTCTTAAAAGTTCTACCCTTTCTCTCTCCTTTGAGTTCTTTTCTCTCTCCCTTTTTGATTCTCTATATCTCTCTCTTCCCTACCCCTTTCCCCTATTCATATCATTTGGTACCAGAGCCAGATTCCTTAATCGACGTCCTCAACCATAAGATTCATACAATGCAAGCAAATTTTTGAGGAGATTTCAACCACAAAATTGACACAATGGAAGCAAATATTCAAGAAGATTTCAACCACAAAATTGGCACAATGGAAGCAAATTTCAACCGTAGATTCGACAGGTTGGAGAAATTATTTGAGAAAATAATAAATGAATTGAGGAAGCAACAAATGCAAAAAGTTTTTGAGCAACATTAAGATAGAGAATCTCACGTTCTCCAAGGTTTGATGATAAAAGTGAAGTTTCTCCAAAGAAAGATGAAGGTTTGAAGGAGAAACAAGCACAAAAACAATATCCACAATCTCTACCAGTGGAAGTTGTGCCTTCCAAAATTGTTGATGTTCAACTTCAATACGCTCTTGCTCCATCTCATCCATCTGTCATGCCATGGAGAGTAAAAGCTGTTAAAGAAGAGCCTGTTTTCTTCCTACATAATGATCTTCTCCACCAGTATCTCTTTTATTGGAAGGGATTTCCAGAGTCAAAGAATATTTGGATCTTTGAAGAGAAGTTTTTTTCTCAAATCCCATCTTCCACTATCTTATTTACTGGAAAGGTTTCTCAAATCTAGATGCTACATCGAGTTTTAACTCTCCGATGCAGAGTTCTTTCAAGTGGGGGAGAATGATAGAAAATGGATAATCCCAAGATAATTAGGATTATTTATTTTTATCATAAAATAATTAGGATTTTAAACATAAATATTTTGTTAAGATATTTAAATTATTTTTTTAGATTTGATTTAGTTTATTTTGAATTTATTAGGATTTAGATTTTATCTTTCCTTTATTTATAGGATAGAGTTATTTAAATTATGATTTATCTTTTATTTATATTTAAGATATTTTGAAAAGATATATCTTATCTTAGGATTCTAATAAGACTAGGATTTGAGTTCTATAAATATAAGCACCATTGCTCATTTGTATTAAGACTTTGATTATTAATTTGAGTTATAATTTCAGTGAATTCTCTCTCTCCCTTGAGTTCTTCCTTTTCTCCCTCCTTTAAGTTCTTTTTCTCTCTCCCTTTTTGATTCTCTCTATCTCTCTCTTCCCTACCCCTCTCCTATGTTCACATCAACTCATATACATGTGGTAGTGACAATTGAGGTAACCGGATGTTTGTATTATTTGTTTTGTATGTTAGTATATATATATATGTATATATGCATGTTTCCGTTCATACCATGATATTGATATGTGTGTGTATGGTTTGTCTTTACATTGTGGTATGCACACGGCTAAATACATAATATATGATGATTATGATGATGACTAGAGATGATGATGATGATGATGTGACATTACATGATGCATGCATGACATTGTGAAAATATGATGACGATGATTACATGATGATATGATATGAGCATCTCCATATAACATTGTGAGATTGTGATATATGGTGGATTGTGTGGTGATGATGATATGATATGATATGATATATGATTAAGGAGAATAAGGATGGCATCTCTGTGGCTAAAGTACCTCCTATGGCCAAGAGGAAAAGGCGCACAGTGGACTGCACATTCCCAAAATCGCTACCAATTCATGGTGAGAAAGGGGAAGGAGAACCACGATCCAAACATTAGTGTTACCTTCGGCTGTGTGCACTAATAGCAGGTGATCTTGGTGATGTCCCAGAATTAATCTTCATCAACTATTGGAAGGGAATTACCTATATGAAATGCCCTGTTATGATGACAGCTAGTGGTTCTAGCTGTGTGAAGGGAGATATGCATTCCATTCAATTTCATATTGCAGTCATGAGATTGCATGAGTTATATATATGTGTGTGTGTGTGTGTGCGTGTGGTTGTCCCCTGTTACTAAAACTCTATCTTACACCTCTTTCCCATGAACTAACATTTCAAGTGAAGGTTCTAACCTTAGTCCTGAGAAGACACGGGAGTAGCATCAGATGTGAGAATACAAGGTCTATGTAGTATATGTTCATTTGGATATGTACTTTGTGCCAAGTAGGATAGATGGTTTGTAAACTAAGTGGTGACATTGACATTGTTATTGTAATGAATATGAAGTTGTCAGTATGTTATGGATGTGATTTTTTGTTGTTATGTGATGCATGTGTGGTTCGGGATATTGAGGAGTCTGGATGGTAATGTATGTAAGTCCAAAGGGAGTTTTGGGCCAAGTATGTGAGTTTTTGGCCTATAGCCCACTTTGTCAATTTGGGATTTAAGGGGGTCAAATCTCAAAGGAGTAGTTCTTTTAAGATGAAACCTCTTTGAATAAGTTGGTTAAGTCATTTTAGACCTATGTAAATAGTCCCGAATGGTCAAAACACCTTTGGTGGCAAATGGGAGTTGTGAGTTGTGAGTTTTGGTCAAAAAGTGGCAAAAATGATGTCGGGTGTCCAAAATCTCCATACGGGGGTGGATTGAGGTGAAAATGGTGTCTATGGTTAGATTGGGACAAGATTTACTTATAGGAGTTGAAATCAAGTCAATTGAAAGTTGGAACGAGAAGTTACGTGCGTTAGAAGTTCACTCCGGGTTATTAGAATTTTGTTGGTTTAAACCAACATGGGGCGCCGCAGCTCCAGTGAAGCAAAGAGCTCCAAGGCCACAGCAATATTGTAGCAGCCGCGACCCCAGCCCAGTTCTGATGTCTTTTGGTTTCTGTTCCGCTGCTCTAATGTTTTGGAAGGTATATTTGAGATGTTTGGGCTGTATTTGTTCCGCTGCTCTAATGTTTTGGAAGGTATATTTGAGATGTTTGGACTATATTTGGTTGGTTTTTAATGTTTTTGTCAAGTGAGAAAGTGTTTGAGAGTAAGGTGTTACAATGTGCATTGCATAAAACTTGAGAAGCACCCTTATAAACAATGCAACTTGTTATATATATATATATATATATAAACATGATATTTGTCCCTTAGATACAATGACTACCATAATTATTGGTGCACCCATTTCAGATAAAATTTAAGACTTGATTCAAGGCTTAGACGTTCCTAAAATGAAATCTTTTACTATTTGATGGCAAAATTGGCATGAAAGAGAGACACCTCAAGTCTCAAATTGAGATAAATCAACACGTGAGTTTAATTAATTCTTATATATGGTAATAATTAAAAGGAAGAATTTTAAATTCTAATACTCCCTCTGTTTTAAATTATAAATCATACTTAACTATTTTACATATACATATTAAAGTAGTTGATTAAAATTAGTTGGAATTCTTAAATTTTTTAAAAAAATTACTATAATTTTTTAAAATTAGCCTCTTTAAATTGTAACCCTATTCTATTTATATTTCTCTTTGTTTTTATCCACAATAATTCTTTTCATTAATTCCAAGAGGAGTAATAACAAAAAAAGAATTAAATGTCGTATAGATTTTATAAAGTGACTTATACTCCCTCTATTTTTTAATAATTGACACTTTAAAGTTATAAACAAAAATTAGGATTACTAATAAATAGCCTCATGATCAACCAAAAATGATTACATTTTAATATAATGATCATATTAATTATATTTGTAAGTATTTTACTTTTTAATGTTTTTCTTTTTTAATTATTATTGAAGGATAAAATTGTAAAATAAAATACTCTCTTAAAATTATAAAATAACCATTGTTTGAAAACAAAATAGAATGTCTAGAGCGAAAATTTCAAATATCATAAACCCTAATAAAAAAAACTTATAACTTGAGACGGTGGAAAGTGGCGGACAGACATTGTTTGTTAGGGCTAGATCTCTTTTTTTTAATAAAAATATTGACTATTAGCTCACCCTTATGACAAAAATGTAGCCTAGCCTCCCTCAATTTTTATACTTTGAGACACAGTGCTCATAATCTCTTCTCATTGCATAGTTTTATTACAAAATAAATGTAATAAATTTTATTTGAGTTTAGAAAGTATGCTAACTTATCTATTATCTATTTATAAATAAAATGTAAAATTCATGATAAATATCTAAATTGATGAAAATTAGTGTGAAAATGTGGGAAATTTTTCACATTTTTATCTATTTTTGCCGTTCTTCTTTATTTATCAAGGTTATTATTTATCTATTTTTAATATTTTTTATTAATGTTAAAAAATAAAAACTATTTCTGGTTTCAGCCACATTTGTAATATAATATTAAAAATATTACTTTAAAATAATATAATATTTATATAAATATGTTGATTTAACCAAAAAGAAGTTGGCCCCCACAAGTTTTGCTCTGCGTCCGCCCTGGGTGGAAATAATAATAAAACATGAAAGTACGTACAAGAACGGATGTCGGCATCCAATATACGGGCGGTCTCCCATCTTCACGTGCTATACACCTTCAACCTTTTCCATCAAAAAAATTTATTAGAATTTCACCCAAAAAAAAAGAATTTATTAGAAACAACTAATGTTGGTACTCAACTTCTTGATTAGGCGATCTCAATATATCAACCAAATATACATAATAAACTTCATAGCAAACCACGTTATAAATAATATATATTGTATGATTTATTTCTCAGAAAACATTACTATTTACTTCATTCAATTTATATTATAAAGAATATTCTAAAACTTTTAATTAGTTCAAAATGTAAGTTGTTGTGTTAATTTTTAATAGTAGTTTACTTTTTAACTAATACTTGAAAAAAAAAAAAGAGAAGTGGAACTTGGTAATTAATAAAAATAAAAGTTCAATATTGAAATTTTTTTAGAAATTTGAGATTTATAATTAATTTTTTTTAAGCATGAATTAATTAAAAATCCTGTGAATTGGAGATTATAGTACTACCTGATAAGCTGAGGTTGATGCACCGAACAAAAAGTGAGGAGGAAAGTCATCTCTGGCAAGCGAATTGTCATCTCCAGCAACCACTAGTACCAGCATCAACGTTGCAATGAGCATCACCATCAACTTCATTGTTTTGGGATTTAGGAATATCTTTAATTAGTTTTGTAAAATGGTATATGTAATCTTTGAATTGCACTTAACAAATCGATGGAGATTATATATTATTTTATAAATCACGTGGTCCCCGTGGAAAAAGGTACGCGGGGTATGCGTGAGACGTGCGTGGAATTGACACTATATAGTTATTATTTCGAAGACTTTCGTGCCTTTCTTTGTTAATTAATAATAATAATAATACATTTGGCTTAAACTTTATGATTCATATTGTTAATCTATCAAAGTTCGTTTTATGAGATGCCAGTATATCAACATATATATTAAATTAATCTCAATATTATTTATAAATCATAAACAATATAATTTATTCCTCACACTTTATAGTTTATATAATATATAATCCTTTAACTTTTAAAATATGATTAAAAATTTTCTAATTATTAACATCCCTAAATAAGCTACTGGAAAATGATGACTTGTTATGCTAAAAAAACAACTCGTTAATATTATTATATAAATCTTATAATTATAATTGAAATAATTTTATTTAAAGTTTTAAAAATAATTATAAGCATAAAAATAAAATCTACTTGCATCATCAAACTTTTGTGCATCTTTCATATTTAAAATAATATTAAAATATTAAAATAAATAATTATAGAGTACATGGTTGAGCTTTCATAAATCCCCCACATTAACAATTGTGAAAAATTATTAAATTTGCCGTAGGTTTTTGATCTGGTAATTTTTCCCAACTGTTGATGTGATGGAAGCTTGATGATGCAATCAGATTTTCATTTTAAGGTTATAATTAGATTAATTCTCTCTAATTTTTTAAACTAAACAAGGAGGTGGGATTTAATTTTTTTATTCCCCTCCCATTCCTTTAAAAAATCTTTAAAACCCCCCAAATGAAATAGAAGCTACTACAATTTCAAACAATTTAAAAACATTGCACTTTGCTTTCTTACGTACTTTTTTTTTGGCCAGTGCTTTCTTCACGTACTTTCGTAGGAAAGAATCATGTTTCTTATTGCCATTTATATCTTTTCCTACTACAATTCAAAACTGAATCAAGTTAAAAAAATAAATTTCAACTCAATTGCAAATTTCACAAATTTTGAAAAAAAATAAAAGATTATTTTCTAATGGCAACAATCATTTTGTCAATTTTCCATCATCATTGCCAAAATTTTCCCCATTTTATTGCCATTTTACTTGCCTATATAATATATCATATAACAAATCACTTGAACAAATAATAACCATCTTACTCAGTATATCATATATCATAACAAAAAGTATGTAGGGGGAAAGAATAATCATCTCACTCAATATATTATATCACATCATATGCTATGGGATGGATAGTTATCTCACCCAATCTCATGTATCATATCATAAATCATGATAAGTGTAACAACCCCCATGCCATTGTCCCTAACTTGGTCCCAAGCTAACTGAGTGTCTTTGGCATTGTATGCAGAACTAAAGGAATACAAGATGGAGGAATGATCAAATGGAGAAGAATTGGGCTCCATACCGTGGCGAGAAGTAGGGCCACCGCGGTGAGAACAAATTCTAATGGCTGTTTCCAACTGAAACTGGTGGCACTGCGGTGAGCCTTCCTAGAGTTACAACGAGAGTTGAGGTTTTTGCTTAAATTGGAATCATTTTGGACGATCAAAAAAGAAAGAAATGGAGGAGAACCAAGGGAGCTCTACTAAGGTTCGAGTTTTCCAGCCATTGGGAGTGTTTTCTGGCATCTAAGAGCTTGGATTTTTATTAGTAAGTAATCTCTACTCCTTCCTCTCCATTTTCTTCGCTTTAAACTTGAGATTTTTCGAGTATAAGTTGGGATTTTCAGTTTGGACCGAAATCCACTTATTGAAATGGATAAAATGAGGTTAATGGAGTGTGATTTGGTGTTCTTGTTGCTTGGGTGTGAGTTTTGAAGGGTGTAGGCATGATTTGAGCTTAACCCTAGGTTGTTTTTAGTTAGCGCTCTTAGAAATCCGAAGTGTATGAGATTGATTGGTGTTTGAATGGTCCTAGGAGTTTAATGATGCATGAATGTGGGGTTGGAACCTTGGGTTAGGCCTATATGGTTGAATTATGGAATTCAGATATTTGGATTGTATGTTAATTGAGGAATTGTGATATTGTAAAGGTTGTTTGGTTGACCGAAAGGGGTTTGAGTGTGCTAGACAACTCGAGAAGCTAGTGAAATCGCGTGTATGTGGTATTGACAACCTGAAGTAACCGGATATTTGTATTGTATTATATGTATTGTATGATATTATGTATATTTGTGTATATATGCATGTTTTTTTTATACCACGATATTGATATGTTTGTGTATATGATTTTCTATATATCGTGATATGCATACAGTTACATGATGATTTTGATGATGATTACATATGATGATGATGATGTGACATGATATGATGCATGCATGACTTTGTGACATGATGATGATGATTATATGATGATACTACATGAGCATTGCCACATAGTATTGTGAGATTGTGATATATGGTGGATTGGGTGGTGATGACAATATGATATGATATACGATATGATGATATTATATATGATAAAGGAGGACAAGGATGGGATCCCTGTCACTAAATCATCCCCTATGGCCAGGGGAGCCAAGCGGCAGTGGATTGTACCTTTCTTAAATCACCACCAATTGAAGGTGGTCCAAGGGAAGGAGAACCATGATCTGAACATTAGTGTTACATTTGACTGGGTGCACTAATGGGAGGTGAGCTTGGTGTTGTCCCGAAATTGGTTTTCATCAACTGTTAAAAGGGAATCACCTGTACGAAATATCTTGTTATGACAACAGTTCATGGTTCTAGCTGTGTGTGAGGGAGGCATACATTCCATTTCATATTGTATTATGAGATTGTATGAGTTATATATTTATCTGTGTGTGTGTGTGGTTATCTCCGGTTACTAAGATATTGTCTCACACCCCTTTCCCATAAACTAACCATTTTAAGTGAAGGTTATAACACTAGTCCTGAGAAGACAAGGGAGTAGCATTGGACATGGGAATACTAGGTCTATGTAGTGTACATTTATTTGGATATATATCTTATGCCAAGTAGGATAGCATGATTGTAATAGATATAAGGATTCTGATGGTTGTATGTTTATGGAGTTGTTGTCATGGTGTCTTATGAATGTTGAATTGTGTTGTATGTGACGTGCATGATGGATGTTGGTGCATGTGTGGTTTGGGGTGTTGAGAAGTCAGTATAGTAGTATTTGTGAGCCTAAAGAATGAATTAGGCATTGTCAGTATGTTTTAGGGCTCATAGCCCGTTTTGTCAATTAGGGTTTAAAGGGGTCAAATTTTAAAGGAGTGGTTCCTTTGGGGTGAAACCTTTTTGGACAAGTTGATTTCGTAGTTTTGGACCTGTATGAATGGTCTCAAACGGTCAGGTTACCTTTGGTGGAAAATAGGAATTGTAAGTTGTGAGTTTTGGTCAAAAAGTGGAAAAAATGGTGTCAGGTGTCCAAAATCTCCATACAAAGATGGATTGAAGTGAAATTAGTGTCTATAGATAGAATGGGACTAGATTGACTTGCAGGAGTTGGAATCAGGTCAATCAGAGGTCGGATCAAGAAGTTATGCACGTTAGAAGTTCGCCTTGGAGTTTGGAAATTTTGCTAGTATGAAAACTAGAAGGGGGCGCCGCAACACCAGAGAGACAATGGGCATGAGAGTTTCTGGGAAGAGCCAGAGCCGCGGTGACACTGTAGCAGCCGTGGCCCCAGCCCAGTTTTCGGTGTCTTTTGGGTGTTTTTCCACTGTTCTGAAGTTTTGGAAAGTTATTGTGAGATGTTTGAGTTGTATTTGGTTGGATTTTAAAGTTTTTGGTCAAGTCATGAGGTATTTGGGAGTAAGGTGTTACAATAAGAATTAATTTGTTTCATTCAGTATCATATATCATATCATGAACGACGAGGAAGAATAACTATACCCGGTCATGTTAGCCTATCGAAAATAATGCAAACACAATTCTAGATGATATTTATTTTGATATGATTAATTACTTTTCTTTCATTCCATATAATTCTTATTTTAAAAGGATATTTGTTCAAAGATGTTGACTATTCAAATAAATTTTTATAAATGCTATTTGATGTTTAAAATGCATTTTGTTTGACAAAAACGGCTAGAGGTATCTTTCTTCTTTGTTGCACTCTTTGATCAAGTATTAGTAGAAGAATCTTGGTCAAAGGCTATATTTCCTTGTCTAGTTTTGGTTTTTAGTTTGTCTGTGTCATCAATGTAACCATGCTTTTCCTCTTGGATTTTAAGTGAGGGTTATTAATAAAATTCAGAGATATTGTCCACTTTTCCGAGTAGGAAGTTTATAGAACATCTGCCAGCTTGTTATGTTAAGCTTCATTATATTGGTTTACCTATGCGTTGGTTACAGCTTGGGCTTTGGGTTGTGACAAATAAATAGAAGTCATTTAGAGGTTTGGAGATATTAAGCAATAATCCTAAATTAGCTAAGTAGGTACACACACAAACACAAACCAACTAAATTTTTTTTTGTGCATCCGGTATCTTGGACATATTCTACTTCAACTGGGGGATTTATCGGGGTCCAAGTTAATCTGGATGAAACCAAGTAGAATCCTTTCAGGCGACAAGCTCCACTACCAAGTATTTAACACGGTTGTATTCTCAGGTCTCAGACTCAAGACTTCTAGTTAAATTGATACAACCCCTTGCCAGTTAAACTAAATACTCGATGATACAAACCTACTAAATTTAAATTAACGTTCAATGGTGAATGGTGAAATATGCTCCTTTGACTCATCATATACAATTTGCTTATGTAAAGCACCTATGATGCACATATACAAATACATATATTGAATATGGCATGGCATGTAGATTATATACGACAAATTTTAAAATACAAAGAAAAGATATGCACACATTATGCAATCAACAAATTAACATACGAAAAATGAAAATAGTTATAATAAATAAGCAAACAAAGGTTTGAGCTTTTATTAACAATCTCTTGATTCCTTTTGGAACATCTCAAAGGAAAAAGACAAAACCTAATGATACATATATATGTTAGGATATGTTGCCCATATCATAAAGTATAATACTCCTTTTTCGGTCTCATGTGGGATGTTTTGTAGAACAAATTTTTATTCCACATTATAAGGTGTTAGATATAATTTTTTTTCATTTTTACCCCTATTATTACTCTCTAATTCCTACACCCAATGGGTATGATAATGGAGTATTTAATAAGATTAAAAATGAAAGTTTTGGTTCTTTTTAAAAAATTTCAATTGTTAAAAGACTTTCCTTAGAATGTGTGCATTTTATATATGAAACTGGAGAGAGTATAAATACCATATTAAATATGTATGTATAGCGGGTTCAGGTGCAACATACTAAGCACTAAAGCTTGCATGAAACAGACGGATAGCAATATAGATGCCTAATGAAATTAATGTCCAATGGATTTCAACAATACATCATCATCATGTTACTTTATAAATCTCGCATGGAAGTAACAAATTATTAAAGTTTCCGAAGCATAGATGTGTGTGTCGTCCAAAATGGTTAAAAGAAAGTGGGTGAGAAGGCACATTAATAATAATATTATCCATTATTATTCTTGTCAAGTTGAGTAGTAGTAGTAGCAGCAGCTAGGGAACTTTACTTTGGGTGGGTATATAGTGTTGTGCAGAAAATGCGAGTACCATTGAGCAGACAGCTTAGGTTGCCTCCTCAAAGAAGGATCATCCAAATCTACGCAATATAGGCCATAGGTTGCTTCATATCCAGTCGTGAACTCTAACAGATCCAAAAAGGACCATACAAAATAGCCTCTCACATTAATTCCATTCCTATCATTGTAACAGTCAACAATAATGGAAGATCAAGAGAAGGAAGGAAGAAAGAATTGAATTGGGGAAAGGAATTCCATTAGCATTTGCCTCTAAAACATATAGAGTGAAATGAAAAAGAAGAAGAAATATTGCAGATGAAAATATCTCTTCTACCCTTTAATTAAAAAGAAGAGATTAAACTACTCAGTTTAATTTTTCTTTTCTTTTTTTGCTCTAATTACATGAATATTTCTATTTTCAGAAGTTATGTTGATGATCACTTTTAAAAGAAAAATAAATAAATTACACAAGCATTTCTAGATTTTTCTATTACATAGACTTCTTCTAAGTTTTGTTAGAATTACATAAATCTTTTTTTCTACTTTCAAGAAAATTTAATGGAATAGAAATCAGTGTAATATCAACAAAATTTAATGGCCCCTTTTTTCATGAAAAAAATCATTTTTTAAAAGAAGCACTCTTGAAAATAATCAAAAGATAAAAAAAATAGATTTTTTGTTATTTTCAGAAATAGTTTCTAAGTAACTCAAAATCACTTTTCAAGTAAAAAGTATTATTTTATATAATTATATTCAAACACAAAATAACTTCTATTTTTTATGAAATATCTAAATAATAAATCACTTTTTTAGATAATCTAAAAAGAACTTTTTTTAAACTTAAACAAACTGGCCCTAAGATGGTTTATTTATCTATTTATTTATTTTTTGCTTGAGAGGAAATTCATTTATGCTATAAAAATAGAAAAAAAAAAGGTTTGTGTAATTTAATTGAACTTCAAGAAAAGATTTATATTAATGATTTTAAAATAGAAAAAAGTACATAAAATTTTGGTAAAATTAATAGAAAATAAGTGAAATTTACACTAAAAAGTCATAGAAAAACATTTACTATATTAAATAGTAATAATCAATATTATACATCTCAATTTTAATATCCATACAAAATAAAAATAAATAAAAATATACCTGAGTGAGTCAAGGACAACCCTAATGTGAGCTTGTATGTACTTCACTCTGGACCAATCTGCCAGTGATGAATTTCGTCGTGTTTGTTGTCCTGCAAATTTTTTTTAAATAAAACTTGTTGATTCTTCTTCTTTTGAATATATTTTAAGGAAAAAAAAAAATCAGTGGGCACTTATTATCTATCTCTCTCACACACAAATAAGCGAATTATATTGTTTACAATTTATTAGATTTAAAAATTAGGGTTTAGCTATAACACATATCTAATCTAATCTATACATGTTGACACCAACAAAAAATCTAATCTATACATAATCGTATAGGAAATCATGACTTGTGAAACAATACTACCTCACAAGCCATGGCTTGAAAAATAAATTTTTAATTTCGATAAATAAATACTAGTTGCTGTGAATCTGTGATTCCCTTTATATATTGCTCAAATTTCACATTTAAAATTTTTTTAAATTTTTGTTTCAATATTTTTCCTTTTTTTTCTGTTATATATTGTTAAGAGTTTCTTTTACCTCTGCAACGGGGATCCTACGATAGAAACTCAAATTCAGTTTATCTTTATGAATTGTAAAATCTTCTGCATTACTAGTCATACTCAATTCATTATTGAAGAGCTTATAAAACTCATAAGCCATACTATAAAACTTTGGGAAAGAGTGATTGAGTATAGACTAAGAAAAGAGTTTCATATTTTAGAAAACTAATTTAGATTTATGCTAGAACAGTCTACAAGAAAAGCTAATTATTTATTAAGAGGTTTGATTGAAAAATGTTGGAGTAAAGAGAAAAACTTCCATACAGTTTTCATTGATTTAGAAAATGTAACAACCATCATTAGACTATCCTGGATCTAGTCCTGAGCTAACAAAGAGTATAATTGATGATGTGTGCAGGACCGGAGAAATGATCCAAACGGGATAAATATGAAAATGAAGATAAAGAAGGGTCATGCCGTGGTGAGATATAGGGCTGCTGCGGCAAGATACTTGTGAGATTTTAGAAATTTTTGGGACTGAGGATTCGCGCCGCGACGAACTTACTGCCACAATGGCGGAAGTCAAAAAACCTGTTTAAATCATAAGCATTTTAGTCAACCACATAATTTTTGCAGAAGGTGTAATGGTAGACCCCAGTGAAGTAGAAGTGGTGTTGAATTGGGAGAGGTCGCAATCAATGATTGAAATTTGCAGCTTTCTGGGATTGGCTGATTACTACTGAAGGTTCATCAAGGGATTCTCTCATATTGTTATACCATTGACTAGACTCACCCATAAGGATCGATCTTTCATTTGGGATGACAGGTATAAGAGAGCATTCCAAGAGTTGAAGGTCCATCTAACATCAACCCCGGTGCTGATTATCCCTAACCCATCTGAGCCATTCATAGTGTACATGGATGCCTCTAAGAAGGGTTTAGGGTGTGTATTGATGCAACAGTGAAGAGTCGTGGCATATGCTTCAAGGCAATTGAGACCTCATGAGGAGAACTATCCTACTCACAATCTTGAACTAGCGGCTGTAGTGTTTGCCTTTAAATTGTGGAGGCATTATCTCTGTGGTGTTCAATTTGAGATGTTCAGTAGTCATAAGAGTCTGAAGTATCGATTTGATCAAAAGGAGTTGAATATGAGGCAAAGATATTGGGTAGAATTCTTGGTAGATTATGAATTTGCTTTAAAGTATCATCCTGGGAAAGCCAATGTTACAGTGGATGCGCTGAGTAGAAAGTCGATTCATATAGCCATAATGATGATGAGGGAATAATGGTTGCTGGAGAGCCTAAGAGATATAAAGTTATCCATTAATATCCATCCTGAAATATTAGTATTGGGATCTATCAGTGTATCAAGTGATTTGTTGAGGAACCTTTGCTATGCTCAATTAGAGGATAACTATCTTTTAGGCATTCAAGAACGAATTAAAATAGTGGAAACCCAAGATTTTGATATATTAGAGGATGGTATTATTCGGTACCATGGTCAGATTTGTGTATCAAATGTTGCAGGATTTCGAGAAATTATTTTGGAGGAAACTCATAAGAACAGGTATACTATTCACCCATGTACCACTAAAATGTACCAAGACATAAAGCAAGGGTATTGGTGGCCAAACATGAAAAAGGACATCGCAGAATATGTGATAAGATGTATAATTTGTCAAAAAGTAAAGATTGAGCACCAATTGCAAGTGGGTACATTGCAACCTTTGGAGATCCCGGAGTAGAAATGGGATAATATCTCTATAGATTTGGTAATGGGATTGCTGAGAACCTCTTCAGGGCACAATGCAATATGAGTGATTATGGATAGATTGATGAAGTTGGCCCATTTTTTTCCAATTCGGGAGACTATTATAATGGAGAAGTTGGCCTAGTTGTATGTGAATCAGATTGTGAGATTGCATGGAGTCCTGATGAATATTGTGTCGAATAGAGATTCTAGGTTCACATCCAGGTTTTATAAATTTCTTCAAAAGACCATGGGGACAAAGTTGAATTTCAGCATTGCTTATCACCCTCACTCTAATTGGCAGACTAAAAGTCTGATTCAGACTCTAGAAGACATGTTGCGAGCTTGTGTTTTGATGAACAAAGGCAATTAGGATCAATATCTATCGTTGGTTGAATTTGCCTACAACAACAGCTACCACTCGAATTTACAAATGGCTCCATATGAATCATTGTATGGTAGGAAGTGCAGATCACCATTATGTTGGATTGAACTTGGTAAGCGGAGTCTATTGGGCTCGGATATTGTGGATCAAACTCTCAACAAATAAAGCGCATTCAATAGAAGGTCTTGACTACTCAAAGTTGGTAAAAGAGTTATGTAGATAGAAAGAGGAGACAATTGGAGTTTGATACTAGAGATCATGTATTTTTTTTAAGATCACTCCTACTACAGATGTTGGGAGATCAATTTGAGTGAAGAAGCTGGAGCAAATTGGGCCATATCAAATTCTAGAGCAAATTGGGCTAGTAGCTTATCGAGTGATGCGACCGCCTAATCTTGCAGGATTACATGATGTTTTTCACGTGTCTTAACTCAAGAAGTATCATCTGGATCCATCTCATATATTTGATGATGAAGAAGTTCAAGTATGAGAGGATCTTACTTTTAAGATCACGCCATTGCAAATTCTTGGTGTAAAGGAGAAGCGGTTGAGAAATAAGACTATTAAGTTAGTAAAGGTGCTATAGAGCGGCCTGACGTCCAATGATGTCATGTGGGAAACAGAAGAATCTATGTGGAGGAGGTATTTAGAGATTTTTGCTTGAGGTAAGAGTTGAAATTTCGAGAATGAAATTTTTATGAGGGAATAATGTAATTGTCAGGTCTGTTGGCTTCCTAAGAGGGGGGTGAATTGTGAAGTTTGAAAATTTTCTGCAAAATTATAAAAGAGCAGTAAAAGCAAAAGTTGCAGAAAAATAGAGTACAGAATGTAATAGAGCAGTAAACAAGGTAGAGGAAAGAAAGACACAAAGATTTATCTTGGTTCGGTCTCTTTCTCTTGATCTACGTCTAGTCCTCAAGCTACCACTTGAGAATTTTTCACTATCTAGCAAGAATTCAGTGGGCTCATTGCAATGCCACAGTATAACCTTGTGCTCTATTCTAAGAGCTTGTAGATTCTCACTCTGCACTCTATCTAAGTGCTTCCCAAATTTCTTGTGAAATCCCCTCACAAGAAAATTTTTCTTTTAGATGAAGATAAGATTATTTACAACAAGAGAAACTCTCTAATATAGAGTATGTTTGATAGTTAAAGTGCAATAAATGAAGTGTGAAAGAGTAGAAGGCTTTGTCTAATGATTTTGGCGGAGCTTCAGTATATATAACGTAAATTTGTTACCTACAACCTCAAATGAAGTTCTATTTACAGATTTATATCTTAACTACCCGTTAGAGACAAGATCTAGTCGTTAAAAATATTACCTAATAATTACTCTACAAAACTAGTTGTTCACCAACCACATTTAATACGTCTGATATCCAAAGTTCAAATTTTAGGGTGTCAACAGACGAATTTCGTAAAGACAAAAAATTAAAGGCTTTAACATTGAACTTCAAAGTTAATCCGTTCAAAGGTGAAATTTGAATTTTGATATTGACAAATATTTTTTAAGTTAGAACATACGAATTTTCAAGTTTAAAGTGCTTCTAATAAGTGTGAATAGTTGTTCTATGTTGCTATAGTGCACTCAAAATTTAAATTTTGGGGTTTCAAAATTCATCTATCAGTGAGCAACTTAAGATGGTACAAAAGTTCTTCTTTTTGAAGTAATAATTTTGAGCCTTCAAAGTTCATCTGTTAGAGAGACCTCTAATTACACTTATACATTTTTATTGCAAAGTTTGAATTTGCAACACCAAAGTTCGTCTGTCAGAGGGACACCTAATCAAACTTATACATTTTCATTCCAAATTTCAAATTTTCAAAACCAAAGTTTATCTGTCAAAGAGACTAACTTTGAACTCTTTTTGCACTTTAATTTCATATGAACTTTGACATAGCTTCAGACAAATTTTTCATTTTTCACAAATTATGCTTGACCTAAAATTCAAATTTCAACAGGCTGAAATTTATCTATTAGAGGCAACATCTCTATAACTTCGAATTTCAGTCATCAAAGTTCAAATTTTCAAAGAAACATATGAAGTTTAACAGTTCAAAATTTGTCTGTTAATGAGTATTTTTCAAATTTATCATAAGTTAACATATGATTGTTGAAAAACACTTATTTAAAACTAGTGGGTGCAAGATCAAAGCATTTTACACTGTGAACATTATGAGAAATCCTACAAATTAATCTTATACTCATTTTTTTCCTGGATTTCTTCACTTAAGTTCTCTTGTACTCCTTTAATATCTTCTTTCCAAACTCCAGTTGTTTGGAATTATCAAAATACTTGATTCAATAGTAACAACCCTCATTACATTGTCCCTAACTTGGTCCCTAACTAACTAAGTGTAATTAGCGTTGTGTGCAACATCAGAGGGCTAGGACGAAAGAAAAAATTAAGTAAAGGAAAAATGAGCTTTACATCATGGCAAGAAGTAGGGCCACCGCGGCGAGCTAGCTACAAATTTTGAAATTTTTTTCACGCCAAGGGCACTGGTGTCGCGGCGAACTAACCCTCTACAGTAGCGCCATGCCTTATATTTGTTTAAATTAGAAACATTTCAGTTGGACCGAGAAGGAGAGAGTGAGTGAGAAACGGAGGAAGAAAGAAGAAGCGGAGCTAGGGCTGAGAAATCTGGCCAAGGGAGATCATTTCTAGAGTCTTAAAGCTTGCTAAATCATTGGTAAGTGATCCCTACTTCTCCTTCACCATTTTCTTCGGTTTTGAGTTGAGATTTTTCAAGTATAAGTTGGGTTTTCAATGTTGGGCCAAAATTCATCGATTAAAATGGATGAAATGGGATTAATGGAATGTGATTTGGTGTTTGTGATGCTTGGATATGAGTTTTAGAAGGAGTATGCATGATTTAAGATTAACCCTAGGTTATTTTTAGTTGAGGCATTTGCGAATCTGAAATGTATGTGGTTGGTTAGAGTTTGAATGGTTGTATGAAGTTTATTGAGGCATGGAAATGATGTTAGAACCTTGGGTTAGACCTATATGGTTGAATTGTTATTTTTGGTTCAGTGGTATATTATATTAATTGAGGATTTTATGGTATTGTAGAGGTATTTGGTTAATCGAAAGGGGTATGAGTATGTTAGATAACCCAAGAAGCCTGTGCAATCATGCGTGTCTGAAAATTGGCAACCTGAGGTAAACGGGTGTTTGTATTGGTTGTATTATTTGTATGGTATGTATTATGTGTTAGTATATATATGTGTATATATGCATATTTCCGTTCATACCACAATATTGATGTGTGTTTGTGTATGGTTTTTCTACATATCGTGGTATACACACAACTAGACATATAGAGGATGATGATTATGACAATGATTATAGATGAAGATGATGATGTGACATTACATGATGTATGCATGACATTGTGAAACATGATGATGATAATGATGACTATATAATGATATGACATGAGCATCACCACATGACATTACAAGATATATCCAGGTTGAAGCTTCTGGCACTAGTCCAGAGAAGATAAGGGTGTAGTGTCTCAGACGTGGGAATATCCAGGTTTCAGTAATAGGTTGTATTGTCTATATATGTTATGTTAAGTAGGATTGTGTGTTGTAATGGATATGAGGAGTTGGATGATTGTAATGTTATTTGGATGTGTATGTATGTTAATATTATGATATTGATGTGGAATGGTGTTAGATGTAATATTTTGTGATGCGTGTATGGTTTGGGGTGTTGGAGAGTTTGTATGGTAGCGTATGTGAGCCCAAATAGAGTTTTGGGCCAAGTATGTGAGCTTTTAGCCTATGGCCTACTTAGTCAATTTGGGGTTCAAGGGAGTCAAATCTTAGGGGAGTAGTCCCTTTAAGGTGAAATCTCTTTGAACAAGCTAGCTAAGTGGATTAGGACCTGTGTGAACGGTCCTTGAGTGCCCATTTGCCTTTGGTGGCAATTGGAAGTTGTTAATGGCGAGTTTTGGTAAAAAAGTGGCTAAAAAAATGTTAGGTGTCCAAAACCTCCATGCGGAGATGAATTAAGATGAAATTGGTGTCCATGGATAGATTAAGACAAGATTGACTTATAAGAGTTGGAATCAGGTCAATCGAAGGTCGGAACATAAAGTTCTGCGCGTCGGAAGTTCATCCTGGATGTTTAAATTTGTTGGTATAAAACTAGTAGAAGGTGCCACAACGCCAATGAAACAAAGGGCTCTAAGGCCACAGCGATGCTGTAGCGGTCGTGGCCCTAGCTTAGTTCTGGTGTCCTTTAGATTTTGTTCCACTACTCTGATATTTTGGGAGGTAAGTATGAGATGTTTGGGCTATGTTTGGTTGGTTTTTGAAGTTTTTGGTTAACTCAGGAGGCATTTGAGAGTAAGGTGATATATATTGTATTGTATATTAGTATCTATATTTGTGCATATATGCATGTTTCTTTCATACCATGATATTGATGTGTTTGTGTGTATGGTTTTCTATATATCGTGGTATGCACACAGTTAGACGATGATTATGACAATGATTGCGTATATGATGATGATGATGTGACATTTCATGACTACATGGCATGACATTGAGAAATATGATAATGATGATTATATGATGATATGGCATGAACATCACCACATGACATTGCGAGATATATGGTGAATCAGGTGGTGATGATAATATGATATACTATATGACATGATATGATGATATATGATTAAGGAGGATAAGAATGGGATCCCTGCAGCTAAATCTCCTGCTATGGCCAGGAGGGAAAAGCACACAGTGAACTGCATATTCCCTAAATCACTGTCAATTCGTGGTGAGAAAGAGGAAAGAGGACCACGATCCAAACACTAATGTTACCTTTGGCTGGGTGCACTAGTGGGAGGTGAGCTTGGTGATTCCCAGAATCAATCTTCATCGACTGTTGGAAGGGAGTCATATAAACGAAATGTCCTATTATGACGCCAGCTCATGGTTCTAGCTATATAGAGGGAGACATGCATTCTATTTCACATTGCATTTATGATATTAATGTATGAGTTATATATATATGCGTGTGATTGTCCCCAGTTATTGAGACATTATCTCATACTCCCTCCCGTGACTAATCTTTTAGGTGAAAACTTTGGTACTAGTTCGAAGAAGACCAAGAAGATGTTAGCCTCTCCATCTTCAGGAATTTAAAGAGTAGTTGGCAATGGTTATTTAGTTTTTTTAATATTGTGCCAAGTAAGTTGTTGTGGGGTGTATCACATGTTCTGAGTATTATTGGGGAGTATTATTGGTATGTAATATGATGATGTTGTGTAGGATGATGTGAGTGATGATAGATGGTATAGTAGTAGCTATATACCATGTCTATGGTTGATGTGCCTGTGACGTTGATGATGGATAATACATGATAGGTGTGGATTTGTGATAGGTACAGTGTATATGTGTGTGATGATAAGTTGGACCCTGGTATAGGTCATTATTGTTAGAATGGTCGTATGAGTGTGCTCAAAGGTGGTTTTAGGCATAGTATGTGTGGCCCATTATGTAGAATTAGGGTTCACAGGGGTTAATTCTTGAATGAGAGGTTTCTCCGAGGTAAAACTTTCTTGGATAAGTTGGTTAGGCCAAATGGAACTTGTATGGATAGTCCATAGTGGCCAAATTGCCCTTGGTGGCAAATTGAGGAGTTAAGTTTTGGTTAAAAAGTGGCTAAAATGGTGTCGGACGCCCAGAATCTCTATACGGAATTGGATTCAAGTGAAATCGGTGTTTATGGTTAGATTTGGATAAGAGTGACTTGTAGGAGTTAAAATCAGATCAATCCGAAGTCGGAGCATGAAGTTATTCACGGTAGAAGTTCACCCAGAAAATCAGCATTTTACTTATATGGAATTTGGTATGGGCGCCGTAGCACCTGAAGCTTGGCTGCAGCACTAAGTGCTACTAGATGAACGAGACTGCGGTGATATTGTAGCATGCCACAGCTTTGTACTGTCATGGTTCCACTTGAAGTTTTTTCGCTACTATGATGTTTTGAGAGTCAATTCAAGGTGTTTTGGTCTTGCCTCAGTCAATTTTTTTGCTAATTGGTCAAGAAGGAAAGAGTTTGAAAGTAGGTTGCTACAGAAAAAGCCTATAATAGAGCACCAAGAGATGTATTATGAAAATTAATAGAGAAGAAATGTGTTCATGTGGCTTATATTTAAATCATAAAGGATATGTATAAATGGGCAATAACAAGTGTGAGAACTCGTACAAGTGAGATAAAGGACTTTCCTATAATGATAGGTTTACATCAAAAATCTTCCTTGAGTCCATATTTATTTGATTCGGTTTTAAATGTTTTAACAGAACATATACAGAAGGAAATTCCTAAGTGCATACTTTTCACAAATGATATAGTCTTTAATTGATGACTCAAGAGAAGAGATCAACTCTAAACTTGACTTCTTAAGTAGAAGTTATGGAGACACACTTTGTAATCAAAAGGTTTTCACTTGAGTAAAAGTAAAATGGGATATATGCATTGCAAATTTAACAAAGGGACAGTTAGAAATGATTTAACAATAAAAATTGGAGAGCAAATCATTCCAGAAGCGTCAAAGTTCAAATATTTGGGGTTGATTTTACAAAGTGATGGTGAAATTGATGGGGATGTTATGCATAAGATACAAGCTGGGTAGTTAAAGTGGAGAAAACATTCAGAAGTTATTTATGACTGTATGGTACCTACTAAACTTAGAGGAAAATTTTATCAAACTACTATAAGATCAGCAATGATATTGGTAGTGAATGTTAGGCTTTGAAAGGGCAACAAGAATATAAAATAGGAGAAGCATTGATGAAAATGTTGAGATAGATGTTTTATCATACAAGAATGAATAAGATACGAAATAATCGTGTACGAGAGAAAATTAGAGTAGCACTTATCGAGAAGAAAATGGTGAAAAATCGTTTAATGTAGTTTGGGCATGTACAAAGAAGGGAACAAGAGAAGTCAGTAAGGAAAGTTGATCAAATAACTTGGAGCCTTATTAAAAGATATAGAGGAAGATCAAGAAGAATATTAAAAGAAGTTATAAGACATGACTTCTTAATAAATAATTTATCTGAAGAGATGATATTTGATAGAGTCCATTGGTGTCATTATGTAGTCGACCTCACTTAATGGAATAAGGCTAATGTTATTATTGTTGTTGTTGTCTTGTTATATATTGTGACATTCTTATTATTTTAACGACTTCATTATTTTACATTCTCCATTTTTTTTACATTTTAAACTTTTATTCTCATGCTGTCATGTATCGCAAGTTAGTTTTTCTAGTTATAAGATATTCATCCGTATGATTGCACTAAACTGGGAGGGGAAGAGAGAGATTTATACCATTTTCATGGATGTAAATAGGAAGATCACCATAATTTTGCTTCATGAACTCTAGAACCCTTTGCAATCCCCACGGTCTAATTGCAATCTAATTCAAGCATTCAACCACCAAATCATCAATTATCAATATAAAATATAAAATCACTAGTATATAATCTTAATACTGCATATAAGTTATGAAAATTAATATAATTTATTTTTTTAAATTTTGTGCAATAAACAAAAAATGTCTTTATTTAATCATTAACAATGTTTTGATTTTTTTAGGAGGATCAAATGAAGGTTAAACTCACAAAATTTAAGAATGCATGGTAGGGGGTGACTAAACATTCCAAATATCTGCTTACAATCTAATCAGCAAATTAGTCGCTAACCATGGAAGCTTTTTTTTAATATTTTTTAATCAAACACTAAACGTTAAAATTATATAATTTTTTTCAGTAGCAACCAAAAGTATCTTCTTCAAGAGTAGGGACTAATTTCCCTCGAGTTGTATTGACAGTAAAAGGTAGATTCTTTTAACTAAATTTACTTCATATCTAAATATTGGGAATGAAATCTCATCTATTTGTTTAAAAGACGATAATTCTACCATTCTCACCAACTTGTGTTGATTTTATAATCTTTATTTAGATAAAAGGATAAATGGAAAACTTTTTTAACTCTAACCTCAAATGTAGATGTGTCTGGTAACAATCCTGCCACAAGAAGGAAAAACTAATTCCTCACACATATATGTATGGAAGCAACTGTGGAACTAAGTGAACAGACAACAAACATACATTTATTCAACACAATATTGTTCAAACTCTATTACATTATTGGGTTTGATTATAATTATAAAAGTTTCTATACTTTTCAGGTTAATAGATTGTGTGTTCCAAGCTTGAAAACGAGATTTGATTCCATACTCATCATAAAATTAAATTGGTCAAAATGAAATGGAATGATTAAAATTTAATTCTATTTATTTTATTAATAAAATTTGATATATTTTTTTATCTTAATAAGAACATAATGTAAAATAAAATAAATTTCTTGTCATTTTTTTTACAAAATGAGATTGTAACTTAAAAAATTAAAAATAAAAAAAAATTCTAAACCATCTAAATAAAATATGAACATAATGTAAAATAAAAATCTACTTAAAAGGAAATAGTTTGTAACTTACCTGAAAGTTCGGCGGCCGCATCTACTATATGGAGGTCTCCGGGCTCCACTTGGTGGCTGTTAGGATTGTACTTAGCATATACTGTGTGGTAAAAGTTAATTCCTATGAAGTCAATGGAGCCCTTAACAAGGTTTGATTCAGATTTGGTGAAGGAAGGAAGTCTTGAGCCAACAATCTTTTTCATTATTTCTGGGTAATCTCCATACATAATAGGATTGAGAACCCTGCCACATGAAAACATGCAGCATGTGTAGGGATGAATCACTTAGTCAATTAATTAATGAGATAACTTTCAAGTTTAGGAGACTGATCAAGTTCAACATAGATGTAAATTAACTCTTTAATTATATGAATTAATTAATTATTTGAACTTGGTTGAACAAATGGCGGAATGAAGCTCATACTTGTTTTCTTTAAATTAAAATGATAAGACTAGTGGTGATTGGGTCTAGTTAAAGTGATTCAATATCCCTTGACTAAGATAGTAAAAGTGATTCAATATTCCTTAACTAAAGTTTTAAGTATGTGTTTTGCAGATAAAAAAAATCACGCAAAGAATGTTTGTACCATTTGAAACCCGACAATTTCAAAAGCATATATAAGCAGTGGAGATCTTCGATAAATGCTCCACAGCTACAAAAAGTGGTACCGGCTAATTATTGTGTAGAGTGAAATACATGATTTTGCAAATAATAATAATAATGATAATAGTAACAACAACATATTTTGATCCTTTAATGCCAAAAAAAATAAGAGAGATTTTTCTCCCTTGCCCATGCTAAAAACCCCCTAATTAATTTGTTCATAGACATATATATATATATATATATAGCAATGGAGAATAAAAGTAGACTAAAAAAAGTAAGGTTAAATTATTTGCACCAAATTCTGAGTGGGTCAAGCCCAAAAGATATTATAAAAGTTATTTATGAATTTTGGTTTAAATATTATTAAAATACTATTTTAGTTGGCATTCCTGAAAGATCTTTCTTCTTTGAAAAAATAGAAAATGAAAAGTCTTGAGCACCAAGTTAATGAAGTAGGCCACCACTGGGAGATTGTGTAGCTAAAATTGTGAAAAGTGGGCTAATGGCTAAAATGACAAAATGGAGCCCTTAATTTGTGGAAAGTAGAGACAGTGGAGACTTGGAAAAGTGGCAAGCCAACAACTGTATAAAAGGGAGCGACAAGCAACAAAGATAGAGGACACACATCTCCAACAACTTCACTCCACACATATCAAATGACCAATCTACAATCAACCGTCAAGTTCAATTTATCTAAACTCCTCATAACTTTATCCTAGCCACTGTGACAATCTATCAATCATCACTTTTGTGAATCTAGCCCCTCCATGGCACCAATCCTCTCATTGAGAGATCTCCATATCATCTTAGATTTTATTTGGTTGTTCGTTCAAGTCCTCAAGATTTAAGTATACCTAGACTCTCATGATACCGAGTCTTAGCTCTTGCAACAATTTCTTCTTTCAAGCTGTAATATGGTTTTTCATGTTTCATTTAGGACAGCTCCCTGAATTTGTTTCTATTTCCAGTATTTATGTTGTTTGCTCTTGGGCTTATTTCCATTTTCCAGTGATGATGAATATTGTTGCAATTACTCAAGTCTCTCTCTTTTCATATTAAATTTACTTTACTTCATATTTTTGTGTATGTATTGGGAAAATTATGTTAAAGGACTCCAATGTCACACCCTTTGATTGAAGTTATGTTATTTAGTAAATTGAGGACCAATTCCTCCGGCATGCTTGCAAACCAAAAAAACAAAAGTGACTAACATAGATATTTTTAATTAAAAATTATTAATAAATATAAAAATATATATGATTTTAAATAAAATTAGTTGTGTTTTGATCAATAATAATACATTAAAATTTTATTAATTTGTTAGGATCTTATAAACTTGATTATTGGTTCAGATCATAAAATTTGGATTTCTACTTTTATCTTGTATTTTTAAATAAATCTTCTGAACTTTGCTCTTACTAATTAGGGTTAGATAGTTGTGGTTGATTTATCAAAAAAAAGTTACTCTCTATCTTTTGTTTTACATCCTCTGCTTCAAATTTCTTAAACAAGTTTTCATTGTACCATGTGTAGGACCCAAGCATTATACGGAATTTAATACATGAATCATACTATTTACAATTTATTAATAGTATAATTTATTATAGATTTTATATTACAATTTATTAATAGTATAATTTATTATAGATTTTATATTCGGATATCAAAAAGAAAGTCATAGTTTGGTGACTTACCAACCCATGAAGAAGTCTTGTGCCCTTTGAGTAGCATTAATATCTTCAGTGGAATTTGTTAGAGGAAAAATACCCAAAGCATGAACGTTGATACCAATAAATCCATGTTGCTTCTTCTACAATTAACACAAACTTCTGGATTCAATGTATCATTATAATAATTCAATATCATATCCTAGTGATCATACTAAAAAAAAAACACTTCATGATAAGTGAACCTAACATAAAATAAACAGTGATTAAGCTGTTATGCTATACAGCACAAAGACTTCAAAGTAGATTAGCCATAGACACTGAGGATACTTTAAATAAAATGTGGATATGTACTTATACACACTACAATTTCTCTTTTAAGCCATAGGTAACAGTGCTAACGTTCGTTTATATCAATTCATACATTTTAGGTAGTAGGTCTTGAAAAATGATAATTAGATATTAAGAGAATATAAAATCCAAATCATCTTGATGATCTACCGTCGAAATCCTGCTGATCCACTCTAATTTCCTAGCTACATACTCTTTCCTCATAAAATAAACCATCAATAACAATATAATCAACATATCATGTAAAAAATATAGGAAGTAACATGATTCATAAGTTTTGAATAATGCCAACTTATTTAAACTTCATGCAAATACACGAGCCTCACTATAGTTAGGAGTTAATATAATGAATAAAAATATTAAAATAATTAGTATTTTATTGAAAATTATTAAGTAACAACTAGATGGGTCACCCTTGTAATATTGTACAATGTCTGAATGAATTGCAGTGTTCATGATTTATGAATGCAATGACTTTGCAATAAATTTTATATTTTATAGTTATACTGATGATATTGATTATTTTAAAGAAAAATCAAAACTCTACTCTAAATTAGGTGATAATTATTTTAAAACAGAGGGAGCTAGCAAAGTACCTGATACTTCTTACTGTACAATGTGGCAGTAGATGCATGTGCTAGCAATATATTATGCATTATTAAGTATGGCCTAGTTGAGGAATTGCTCTTTGCACATTTAGAGGTACATCGCTCAGCAGGTGGTCTGAATCCTAAATCATGGCCCATCCGCACAAAGGTATTTGGCTCGTTTAATGTTGTCCAGTATTTGACTCTATCCCCAAACTCTCGAAAGCACACATTTGCGTATGCAGTAAAGTCTTCCCTGCAAAACATGCAGATATAGATATGTTAAACTTACCCTCTATTTAGATGATGAGAAAATAGGGGGAAGAGGAAAATTTAGGGAGAAAATAAGAAAGAACTTGGACATCTCTTTGTCTAGGTTCCTCCTTATTTTTCATTTTATTATTCATCTCTCCCCATTTTCTTTCCATTCCAAACAAAACCTTAGGGCCCGTTTGGTTCATTTCCTAGGTGTCCATGAAGTGGGAATCTAGATTCTATTCCCACACTTGGACTGTTTGGTTGGGCACGAGAATGAGAATCTGGACTCCCATGGGAATGAAGATTACCAAAGATTTGGGAGTTAACTTTCCTACCTTGGACCCTGACTTTGTTTATTCCTACCACTAGGAATGGAAACCAAATGATAGAAATAACCTTAATTATGAAATATTATTCTTAAAATATCCTTCACATATTATGTAACTCATTTTCTCTTGAAAACTTTTTATTAATTCATACAAGTTATTTAGTGTAATTTTTCTATATGATTTTTTCTCTAAAAATATTTAATTTAAAAAATTTAAAATAAAAAATAATAAGAATTGAAATATACGTAAATTTCCCTTTTATTTTTTATATTGCAATTTATACTTAGATATTTTTTATTTAATAAAAATAAAAATATGTAAAAGCTTAAAATATGAGGTTATTGTCTGAACAAAAAAAAAAGATGTCACCCGTTTGTAACTAAAAAATAAATAAAAAAAATTACATTACGAACACAATATTGGAACAATTGATGTTGGGCTAAATTTTTACTTGGGTGCAATTCTGACTTTTTACACATTATTTATATCTTATTTCATTATTTTTTTTTATTCAACCAAATAAATTTAAGTTGTTACCTATGTCTTTCCTATGGTAAACCAAAAAAAATTTTAACTTACAAGATTCCATTCCATTCCATTCCCAATCATTCCATTCCAATCCATTCCCAACAATTCTACGAACCAAACGGGCCCTTAGTGAATTCTCTAGTTGCATCGATACTCCAAAAAGATAGTCCTCCTTCAAATATATAATATAACATGATATGATATGTATATTGTACTTCAACATTATGTTTGACCCAGTGATGAATCCAGACTAACACCAATGGAAGAGCTAATTACATGTGTACGAATTTTTTTTGGGAGGCAGGGGGGAGACTACCATTTACCTAAACTATTCCCTTCGTTTCTATTTGCTAACATTTTGTTGAGAGAGGATTGGATCATTGAGGGACTAAACCCTAAACCCCTCTGCCCCCTGGGTCCGTCCCTAGTTTGACCTAATGATGTTATTGCATTTTAAAAGAAAGAACACAGGTTTTAACTCAAATATTCATGGATTGTTTTGTCATTTAAATGTATAATTCTAGAATATTCAATTATTAATTTCGATGAATTTATATGTTGAGATTAGTACACGCATGCGTGTGCGCATATTCTCATACACACACACACATTCTATTAGATATCTATCTAACACAATATGAGATGCTCATACACAGATCGTCGACTAAGCCATCCTTTGTATTCATCCTCAAGTGCTTGTGGTAGGTCAAAATGATATAATGTAACATGTGGCTGGATATCTTCAAGATGAAAATATAAATATTAGTATTAGATTGATTAAAAAAAACATTAAACGTGCAGGTATTTAGTATATAGACTTGAACATGATAACCATGGCTTATCAGTTCATTGATGAGGCTGTTGTAATACTCCAAACCCTTTGGATTGACTGGTCCTTTGCCACCTGGAAATTGTGTGAGAACGAGATGGTTAATGACATGAAAAATTATTAGATGTTTTAGGAATGTTGTTATCTATATTTGAACTAATAAAAATGGTTTAAATCAAATAAATTAATTCCCCCTCTTATTTATAAAAAGTGTCTTTTTTTTATATCTTTTCAAAAGATTTATCATTTTAAAATATTGATGAAGTATAAATTTTATTTTTTATTATTTTACTCTTTATCAATATGCTAAACCAAACTATACTAAATAATGTAATGGTTGAAGAGTAATTTAAATCTAAGATATTTTAGTATTTCTTTTATTTCTTATTATAAGTCACCTTCTAGAATATTTATATATTCTTAAATATAAATTATTTTGCAAAGTAGTTCAAGCATTTAATTTTTTTTCCACACATGCATTTTACTTACATATAGTAATTAAGATGGGTTATAAATAGTTACTATATTTAATTAAGAGTAATTTAGGAAAATAAAGGTGATTTTTGTCAAATTTGATGTCAAAATCTAATTTTAACTAATTTTCTTAATCTGTAACTTATTATTTATTGTTATAACAATTTAGATAATGTAATGGTTTCCTTGATTTATGCAAAAAAACCTAAAAAACACTTTTTAATGAACCAAAGGGAGATTTTTCCTTTTTTGGTCTTCCTAGTACATTTACATTTTCTCTTTCATTAAGGCATTTTTCCTTTCATTTTTCCCTCTCTACATTTCAACAATTTTTATTGGAGAGAGTACGAAATACATGGCACTCTAGATGTAATAATCTCTCAACGAACAAAAGGATATATATGAGTACCGAAGACATAAGCATCTATACTCACTTGGAATAAGTCTTGGCCAAGATATGGAAAATCTGTATGCATTTAACCCCATGTTAGCCATCAAAGCCACATCTTCCTGCAACAAATCAATGTGCACAATGTCATTTCTTTGTTAAAGACACAGTCAAAATGTGGGAGACTTAATTTGAAAAGAAGAAAAATGTAACACCTCTCATGTTATTTTTCTTAGCTTTGTGTTTAGGATCAGAGGAAACAGGATGGAGGAAGGCTCAAGTGGAGTCTGGAAGAGCTCCACGCCGCGGCGAGAACCATTTCAGTGGCGTTGTTCCGGATGAACTTGGTGGAGCCACAGCGAGGTATGCTGAGGCCGTGGCAAGGATCGGGAAATTTGTTTAAATCCAGATCATTTCGAACGAATGGAAAAGAAAGAAACGAAGGGAAACCGGAGGAAACTGAGGGAGCTCAGCTAGGGTTCGAGATTTCCGGCCATTGGGAGTGATTTTCAGACCTCAAGAGTTTGGATTCAAGTTGGTAAGTGTTCTATACTCCTCCCTCTCCATTTTCTTCGGTTAGAGTTTGGGATTTTCGGTATTAAGGTTGGATTTCCGGTTTGGGACGAAATCTACAGATTGAAATGGATGAAATAGGGTTAAGGAAATGTGTTTTGGTATCATTGTTGTTTGGATGTGAGTTTTAAAGGGATTATATGTGTTTAGAGTTTAACCCTAGGTTGTTCTTGGTTAGGGCTCTTGGGAATCCGAAGTGTAGGAGGTTGTGTAGTGTTTGAGTGATCCCTAAAAGCTTACTAATGCATGAAAAGGGTGTTGGAACCTTAGGTTAGGTTAATGTGGTTGAATTGTGAGGTTTGGTTTATAGGTACATTGTGTTAATGGAAGAATTATGGTATTGTGAAAGTTGTTGGCTATCGAGAGGGATTCACGTGTATTGGACAGTCCAAGAAAGTCCGTGGAACTCGTGTGCGTGTGGTAACGACAATTGAGGTAACCAGGTGTTTGTTTATTTGTATTGTATTATATATTGGTATGTATATTTATGTATATATATGCATATTTCTTTCATACCACGATATTGATGTGTTGTGTGTACGGTTTTCTATATATATTGTGGTATGCACACAGCTAGTTGATAGTTGTGATGATTATGATGATGATGATGACTATGATGATTATGATGACGATATTGACATGACATGACATGATGCATACATGACATTGTGATATGATAATGATGATGAGTATATAATGATACATGAACATCACCACATGACATTGTGAGATTGTGATATATGGTGGTTTGGGTGGTGATAATGATATGATATGATATGATATATGATTAGGGAGGATAAGGATGAGATCTCTATCGCTAAATTCTCCCCTATGGCCAGGGGAGCCAGACAGCAGAGGACTGCACCTTCTCTAAATCACCACCAATTCGAGGTGGTCCAAGGGAGGGAGAACCACGGTCCGAACGTTAGTGTTACCTTTGGCCGGGTGCACTAATGGGAGGTGAGCTTGGTGATATCCCGGAATCATCTTCACCGACTGTTGGAAGGGAGTTACCTATACGAAATGTCCTGTCATGACAATAGCCCGTGGTTCTAGCTGTGTGCGAGAGAGACATGCATACCATTACTTACACATTGTATTCATGAGTTATATGGAATATATATATATGTGTGTGTGTATGTGTTTGTCCCCGGTTACTGAGACATTATCTCACACCCCTCTCCCATGACTAACCTTTCAGGTGACTGTTCTGGCACTAGTCCTGAGAAGACGCATGAGTAGCAGTGAATGTGGGAATATTAGGTCTATGTAGAAGTGTATTTTTGGATAATGTATATTGTGCCAAGTAGGATAGAATGGTTTGTAATGGATAAATGATATAGTTGAGACTGGTTATGAATGTATGTATGTTCATGTATGTGGTATGTATGGTTGTATGGTGTTGGAGTTTGAAGAGTTGTATGTTGATTTGTTTTAGGGCCTGTAGCCCGTTTTGTCAAGTTGGGCTCCGAGGGGACAAATCTCAGAGGAGTGGTTCCTTTGAGGTGAAACCTCTTGGGACAAGTTGGTTTGAGAGTTTTGGACTTGTATGATTGGTCTGTAAGTGTCCATTTGCCTTTGGTGGCAATTGACGGTTGTTAGTGGTGAGTTTTGGTTAATAAGTGGCCAAAACGATATTAAAAGTCCAGAATCTCCATACGGAGTTGGATTAAGGTAAAAGTAGTGTCTTTGGATAGATGGGGACTAGATTGACTTGTAGGAATTAGAATCAAGTCAATCGAAGATTGAAGCATAAAGCTATGTGCGTTGGAAGTTTGCCCTAGAATATGGAAATTGCTAATATGGGATATCAACATGGGGCACCGCGGCTCCAGAGTCCAGGCCGTGGCGCCAGTGAAGCCAGTAGCGATGTAGAAACAGGGGAGGCCGGAGCCGCGGTAGTACTGTAAAGGCCACGGTCCCCAGCCCTATTTTTGGTGTTTTGGGAGTCATTTTCGCTGTTTTAAAGTTTTGGAGTGTTGCTTTAAGGTATTAGGGTTGTGATTGATTAAATTTTGAAGTTGTTTGTTAAGTTTGAAAATGTCAGGAGGTAAGGAGTTACAAAAAAAGTTTATAAATTATTAAATTGATATCTAGTAGTCACATTGGACTCTCCTAACGGGTATTAATTTAATGCAACCGCATACCTAGGACTCAAACTCAAAATCATTGGCTAAGTTCGTACAGTCTCATCCAACTGAATCATAGGTTTTTTTTTTACTATTTTTATAATGCTTTTTCTTTTTCCTTTTTTTTCTCTTGCATATCACACATATACAAACCTTATACTTGTGATACTGATCACCTCCTATGTCCCCATATGGTCTCGTCAAGTTACCTGAAAATTAAACTTAAATACGGAATCATTAATTCAAAATATGAAAATCTAACTTAATGTTTCTATTTTTTAATTAAATGGTCTGAATCATCAATATAATTATAGATGGGTTAGTTATTATATTAACCCAAATATGTGTTTGATAAGGTATTTATTGTAACCAGATCAACCATGTGTATATTACACGAAACATAAGGAGCAAGCTACACTATTCACGACACTTATGAACAATGCAAATTGCTCAAACAAGATATTAGTCCGCTAGAAAGATACAATGACCACCATAACATAATTATTTGTGCAATTGTGCCCTTTTAAGATAAGATTCAAGGCTTAGACTCTACAAATTGGACAAATCAACCCGTGAGTTTAATTATTTTTTATATATGGTAATAATTGAAAACTACAGAAGGACAGAATTCTAAATATTAATAGGCTAAAATATAATTATTTTCCATATCCCACTGAAGTTAGCATTTAGGATTTTTTAAGGATTAGGATGTAAATTTTGAGAAGCGATTAAAATGCAACCCACTCACCATACATGTTAATTATCTATAATGCAGTGGAGAGAGATTCTAAAGAAGAGGATGAATGTAAAAATAGAAAAAGTAAAAAAAAAAAATCATTCACAATCTGCATCACTTTCTAGTTTCTACCATTCACTCTCTCTTCTGAATGTATAATATTCTCTTCCTCTCTATTCCTCTGTCAATTTGATCAAGGTGTCGTAGGGAAGCGATGGGATTGGGAGAAAAGAACAGAACTTAAATTGAAACAGGAATTCAACCTCTTTCCCTTCGCTAGGTTACAACAGAGAGTGGCGGCAGAGACACCAGTCCAGTGGGGCTTTGGGCATTATATTGTACGTGTTCGGTGTTAAGATCTAGAGTTAAAATTATTCCCCACCAAAAATTGTTCCATGATATATAATATGCCAAGTATTTTTTTTAGCTTGTGTGATATGGCATGTATGTGGCAAGAAAAAAAGTATGACATGGCATTTGCAGTTAAATTTAACAGAGATTTAACTATAAGGGAATTAATGGTCAAAGTTTTAAAGTTTAAGGTGTTAGTTTTAAACTTTTGAAGTTTAGGAAAGTTATATATAACCAAGCTATATTTCAGGGGTGTCGTTTATATTTTAGCCATATTAATAACAATAAATATTAGAGCAGATATGAAAGTATCAGAACCTATGTAGGCATCCAATACGCTGGGCGTTCTCCCATCTTCATCTGCTGCACCTTCAACCTTTTTCATCGAGAAAAAAAATATTAGAAACAATTAATGTTGAATATTCAAAACTTTTTGAATAAGCGATCATCCATATATCAATCAATATACATAATAAACTTTATAGTAAATTATATTATTAATAAGTTATGGATATTGTACGAATTATTCTTCAAACTCCGTACCTGATAAGCCGAGGTTGCTGCACCAAAGAAAAAGTTGGGAGGAAAGTCATCTCTGCTAAATGAGTCATCACCAGCAGCATCCACTAGTACCAACGTTAATGCTGCAATGAGAACCACCTTCAACATCATTCTTTTAGGGTTTAGGAATAATGAGTATGGTTTCGCCAAAATGGCATATGAATTAAATTGCGCGGCCCCGCACACACACGAGCACACACACACATGTTAGTCTAATTTATTAATATAATATGTGTGTATATTATTTTATCAATCTCGTGATCCACTACAGATGTCCATGACACTGCCGTAGATATTAAATTATTATTTTTATTGGCATGAGGAACGCGAGGGGCCGTGGGCTTAGTACTAAATTGTTTTTTTTTTTTTTGCCACAGTAATATATTGGTTATCCAGTCTATTGTCTTGTCTTTTCTGGTTAAATAACAATACATTTGGTTCAAAATCTGTGCTTCGGATTGTTAATTTTTTTATCTGATATTATCAACTAATTAATTCAAATATTCTAGTACTGCCAAGCCAAAATAAAATTAAAGTAATTCTTCTGAAGTATTTTTCCCCTCTATTTATGAGATTTGAACTTCTTGCTTAAAAATATATAATTCTTTCCGCTCAATTTAATAATAATTGGTTTGTTAACCAGTTTTATATTGTAATCTTAGTGAGATGCTGGCATAATAATAATAATATCACTACTTGATTGAAAGCTAGATTTATCAAATTAATAAATTTGGAATTGTTTCATACGGAAGTAAAAAAGAAAAAAGACAAGTTAGGACCCCGTAAAAAAATATTTTCTAATCAGAATTTCCACTTAAAAATTTAATTTATCTTACTTGAAAATTTAATTAATTCCACTTGGAAATTTTAAAGTAGGGTCTTGGTTATGAAATATTTTTCTTATCAGATCCTAACTTATATTTTTCCCAAGCAAAAATGATATTTTATATTAAAAAAATGAACAAAGATCTATATGAGCAATGCATTTATACCCAAATAATGCCGATCATTTAACCAATGAAGTTATTGGTATGGTTTACTTGATTGATTGTGGTTAAATTGGTCAAAAAATTTAAATTAATAATTTTATGTGTAAATTAGCTCTTCATTTTTTTTTTGGATTTAAAGGCAAATAAACAAAATATCAAGCGTGCTAGAGACATATTGCCTCAAATGAATTTTACCCCTGACTTTTAAATCAAATATTATGGATACTCGTGGTCCTTTATTGCAATTGTCCTAATGTCTTAAAGAAAATTATTGTTAGCAAATGCCATAAAATCAAGTAAGAAGGATAGCCTAAATAACACATTGAAAGAGCCTAGGAATATTTGAGCTCGGAAACTTAAAAGAGTTTCCTAAATCTATGATAATGGAAGAAACCAATTCTCCCTATGAGTGGTGGTGCTCTTGGTTTTGTGAATCGTTGGAGTGATGGCTGGAATAGGATGCCCGAAGGCGAATTAGGAATTTAAGTATGTCTATGTCTATTGATGTCTATGTGTGTGTTTGAGTGTGTCAAGCATTTCTAGTATATATAAGCTTTCTCCAGAGGTTGCCAAATCATGATCACTAGCTTGGTGCGCTTGCCCATGCTACATGAAGATGGCCATATTCAGCGATATGCTTGGGATTCGTGCAACATGGGCTCTATCTGATGCTTAAGACTAACAAGGTGCCTTTCCAATCCAATGGATATTTCCTCATACTTGCGTATTGGTTTGGGCCTTTGAAGTACTGTTTTGGTGTAAACACTAACTACTTTAAATAAAAAAGATAAAAAAATTTTAAAAATTAAACTTAGAAAACATAATAATTAAATAAGGCTAGATTCATCAAATTGATAAATTTGGAATTGTCCCATATGAAAAGCAAAAGCAAAAACGATATTTCTTATTAAAAAATAAACAAAGACCTATATGAGCAATGTATTTATACCAAAATAATAGTGATCATTATACCAATGAAGGTATTAGTAAGGTTTACTTGATGTTGGCTCTTTTTCAAATCTAAAGATAAACAAATATAATGCTAGACGTGTCAGAGACATGGTGCTTCAAAAGAAAACATTGTGAGTGCTTGAGGTTCTTTACCATAATTTCTTCGAATGTCTAAGATAAAATACATAATACTATATAGACAAGTGAAAGAAAAATCTAATCAACCTAAATTCCAACATCATGTGAGTCTGTGTCTACTTGAATTATGAAGATCAAAGAACTTCCTAAAATTCAAGATAAACGAAGACTGGATTCTCCCTTGAGAGCAATGGCTCTTTGGTAGATACAAATCATTGGAGCGACGAATAGATAAGTTGCCCAAAGGTAGAATGGATAGTTTGAATGTGTTGTGTTGATATCTATCTTTGTGTGTGTCAAATGTCTACTGCTGCTCGCTATATATGCATTCTCTTGAGCTCGTCAAATCACATCTTCCATTAGTTCGAAGCGCTTGCGCACTTCCATGAAGATGGCCACATTTAGTGAAAAATGTGGGATTCATGTGACTTAAGCTTTATCTCATGCTTGGGACTAATGCCAAGTGTATGTCTAGTCCAATAGCGCTACTCTACCACTCATGAATTGAGATAGGCTTGCGGAGCATTATTTAGCATAAACACTTTGTTAACTGTGGTTGAACTGGTAAAATGTCTATATTAATAATTTTAAGGGTATACTTACTACTTTAAATTAAAAAATATAAAAATAATTAAAAAATAAACTCAAAAAATATAATAATTAAAATATATTTGATTTGATAACTGTGAATAATGAATTTTGTCTAGACATATAAAAAAATTAGTAAACAAAAGTCATAAAAATGAAATAAATTTCCTTTTAGTTTCTTATAATTAATATTTTGAATTTAATTTTAAAAAATGCCAAAAATGAATTTCTAAAATTTATTTTATTTAAATTTGATTTTAAATTTCAAGTTTCCAAATAGTTTTTTTCTTAAAAAAATCCTTTTGTTGCTTGAATAAAGATTAATATTAAGGTAAGAAATGCCAAAAAAACATTTTCAATATATATATCACCTCTTTTTCTCAAGTTTTAGATTTCCTCTTAAATTTTAGATTTTCATTTTAAATTTTCAGACTTCCAAATTATTATCTGCCTTACATCTGATTTAAAAAAAAGTCCAAAAACTACTATTTTTCTTAAAAAAAAATCAATCAAAAGCCAAAATAAAAATTTGAATGGTCGAAAAAGAGGGTGAAACGGGACCCCAGAGCTCTAATCCTCAATCTTCATCGTCGTTTCACGGCATCAGAATCAGTAGAGTGGTGGCGTGCCTAGGTTAGACGCAGACATCGAACTACACGTCTCAGCGAGGCAACCACCCGTGACTTGTCCCAGCCTCTTCCGTCGTCGGCGCTAGCATCCGAAGAAGAAATCCTTGCTACAACTTTCGTTGATGGGGCATGGAGGTTGGGCAAGAAAAGGAAAGAACAGAGGCTGAAAATTCTACTTGGTTTGAAATAAGTTAGTTCTGTAATTAATTTATTTTTAAGTCAACAGTTTCTAGTCCTTTATGGATGCAAGCTATGGTATATCTCTCGTTGATTGTGGGTTCGGGCTATGGATGGATTTGGATGAATTTTCGTAGCAAGGGTCTTGGACTTCCTGACTATATTTTGTTTGTAAATGTTATGATTAATGTTTCCCGTCACTCTGGGTATTTTCTTAGTGTTTCAAATGTTATGATGTAAGGATGCCCTTACATTCATGCTTGAATGATGCTAATGTTTAAAAACTGTTTCTCCGTCGTAACAATCAATCATGTATTTTGCATTTAGGAATTGAAATGTTGGTTTGATTTTGGTTTGTGTATCATAAAGCAACCAAGGTTTGGCACTGTCTATGCTCCTAGGGAGGCTAACCCATGATAATATATATATATATATATTGATGTTAAAAGTTGAGTTTTGGGTAGTCCTGAAACATCACTTTGGCTTCATTCACATTTTCCTTTCCCCGATATGTATTATTTTCATCGGTTAAGCATGAGTCATGAGTATTTATATTGACTATGTGGGATATGTATTATTTTCGTCAGTCAAGCATGAATCGTGAGTATTTATATTGGCTATCTATTATGCAAGGAATTAAAAATCGAGGTAGTAAATTGGTTAAAGCACCAGTTCATAGTTTACTAGTTAGACAGACCAGGGTCCAACCATGGTCGAACTAGTTATTATTAAATATTTTAAGCATGTTGTTTTGAGTTTAATTTGTGATTGTTTATATAGAAAATATCCTGTTGGAAGAAATAAAATTTATTTCGATAATTTCTATATATCAAAAGGATTAGTCTTCTCAACTGGGATATTCTTGGTGTTCAAAAAAAATATTAATATAGTTAAATTATATTGACTATTTAGGATAAAAATAAAAATATAAAATATAAAAATATTAATTTCAAATCAATTACTACTAAATGTTTGGTCATAAAAATCAATTAATATTTACAACAATGAATTAGAGAAGCATTTAAAAATGTATATCCTTTTAATTTAAAAAATAACGATAACAAATATATAATATTAATTAAAGAATAAAAATATAAATGTTTGGAGGTGGGGCCATAAACTAAGTAATACTTGGGTAGGCTTGTACGCAACTCTCTAGGTATTGTGAGTCTCAAAATTTTGCATCGATGTATGCGTGTGGTAGTGGGTTACTAATCTGAAAGTTTTGATTTGAATTTACGATGCCAAAATGAAATGACAAATAAACGAAAAGCTGAACTTGAAGGATAAGTGTGCAGAAGGGTGTCGTGCTAGGAAACTTAAGCAAAGGGCCTACAGGAAGGCGAAGAACTTCGAAGTTCTACAAGTAAATATTTTTATCTTGAATGCTAATGTATGCTGTTGTGTGTTTGCTATGGTGATTTGTGGTTCCTTTGTCGTTGATTCATTATTGGGTAGATGAGGAAGTGGAGTGAGAGGATCTGAATTTGGTTTGTTCAAAATGCTTTAACGATTCTTCAAAAGTCAAATGTGAGATATAGCTACCTTGATAAAAATCCACACAATAAAAGATTGGGGCCCAAATATTTCGGTTGTTTAGCTGATTTCTTTAGTTATTATGTTTGCTTGTTAAAAGAAAAAAAAAGGTCTGTATGATAATAACTTTTAAAAGATAAGCATGGGATATGATTGCTTTGCTGGTTATGGGATGTAGCATTTGGGTCTTATTGAGGAAAGGATTTGGGATTTGATCCTACGTATGTTGCCAAATATTTTTTTTGGGGTTTAGGATACTATACGATTTAGAATACTCTTAGGTCTTTTTACTATTGTCTGCCCACTTTATGTTGAACTAATCTAATGCTATAACTAATCCATCTAGTATGAAAAATTCCTATGGTGTTAATGTCTGCACAGAATTGGCTATATCAAATACCATAACTAATCTATGTGGAATGAAAATATTCCTATGTTCTTGTATTATTGGCGTGCTTTCTCAATCAGTGAGAGTTAGTTATTATGTTTCATGAATTTGAGACTTGAAAAGGGGTAAGAATCTTGCAAAGGTTTGGGGGGAATGGTCTTTTACTCTTCTATGCACAGCATTGGGTTTCTTTTTTTATCTCCTTGAATTTTATTAACATTGATGTGTTGCAACTATTGGAAAGGAGTACTTCACTCATTTTATTAAGATATGAATTTGTAGAAATTGGCAAATGTTATCTTATATCAGTGGATGTCATTATTGGTCTTTAAAATTACATATATATATATGGTTGGGTTATGGGTACTATTAGGACTATATAAGTACTAGTGATATGGAGTAGCCACATCGCTTTTAATTGTCATTTTTTTTTGTTATATTTCTTAATCATTCTGTTTAATTGGCTGACACTAGGTAGGAAGCAAGAACTCATTGCAGCCTTTTATATGTGTGTGGTGGTTCTATCACTGCCTAAGCACCAGAACTTGGTGTCCTCTTAGTGGGAAGGCTACTTTATGTCCTGGGCATAGGCTTGATGAGCTACTTTGACCTGTAAGTATTTTTCATAATGTTGTTAACTTAGTAATCTTGCAGATAAATTGGGTTACAGGCCATGCATGGGGCTCCTTTATAAAAGCTTGCGCCATTTGTTCTCCCTATTTATTTAAGCACCTCTTCAACAAACTAATCAACATCATTATTACTACTGGTCTTCTATGGAAACTCATGAAGGTACATCCTTTCTTCTTCTTTCCTATTTATATCAGCCGTGGTGTTGTGTATGTTTTATTGCTCTGTATGTTTCTGTCTCTCTTCATGTATTTTTGAATTATCTACTTTTTTTATCATCATCATCATTCAGGGGAGGTTTAATTAGAAGCTTTAAACTAACTTTGGTTAATGATTCTGAAGCTTATCGACAATTCCTAGGAATAAACTTTGACTATGTTATAAGTTTGTCTAGTAATGTGTTTGGTTTCATCATATCAGCCAAGAGATGTCCCTGAAATATTTTGGGATAAACTTTGATTTCAAGACATGGATTTTGGGTCTAATTTATCTATTTGTTGTCTTGAATAGTGATAGTTGGTTGATTTTAAATGAGTGAGACTGCATGTAGATTCTGTTTGAAGTTGGTAATTTGGTAGTTTGGAAAAAAAATTGAACAATTTTGAATTCAATTCTATTAAAGCCTACTTAAATCACCCAGAAAATTGTGGCCTTGACTTTTTTTTTGGGGTATGTATCAGATTTTTTTAAACTTATTCATTCTTATTTTGTTAAATTTCCAAAACCTATTATCTTTTGTTATTGTTATGGTAAAAGGTACTTGGAATTATTATGGAATGGGGGCCACATTTGATAATTCTGTTTTCATCCAAATAATTGATATTAGCATATTGAAAACTTTTTTATATGATTCTTTAAGAAGCCAAAATTAATTTGATTGCAAGTTGGATTGAACAGCAACTGATATAGTGAAACAATCCACTCTAGTGGATGAATCAGGCAAGAAAAGTTTGAATATCTTGAATATGCAGTTATATATGCACACTTGACTCCGCAGTTGGTAAATGACATGTTAGCATCATTAAATGTCTTGCTTTCTGAAGGACCATGTTTTATTTTATTTTTTTAAATTACAAAAGGAAAATAAAACAAAAACATGGCAGCAGGAAAGTCCACTAAAGTGTTTTTTTTTTTTGTGAGGTCCACTAAAGTTTTAATTCTCTTTCATTTGTAATAACGTAATCCTCTAATGATATTCTCAAGGCCTTGACTCCATTGAGAGTTATTAGAAGGAAAGTCCACTAAAGTTTTTTTTTTGTGGTGAGGTCCACTAAAGTTTTAATTCTCTTTCATTTGTAATAATGTAATCCTCTAATGATATTCTCAAGGCCTTGACTCCATTGAGAGTTATTAGAAGGAAAGTCCGCTAAAGTTTTTTTTTTTTTTGGTGAGGTCCACTAAAGTTTTAATTCTCTTTCATTTGTAATAATGTAATCCTCTAATGATATTCTCAAGGCCTTGACTCCATTGAGAGTTATTAGAAGGAAAGTCCGCTAAAGTTTTTTTTTTTTGGTGAGGTCCACTAAAGTTTTAATTCTCTTTCATTTGTAATAATGTAATCCTCTAATGATATTCTCAAGGCCTTGACTCCATTGAGAGTTATTAGAGATTGTGAACATTAAAATGTGGTGGATCTAGATTTGATTGATTTTATGATATGCTATACTTATTTTTGTTGCATTTGCTTGGGTATGCTATACTTATTTAATTCTTCTCATCGTTAGTCACTCCCTGATCAAAATATGTCTGTCCTTATCCACTTTATTTCTGTCCTTGTTTTTGAAAACTAGAATGGGATGTATTGTATAGGATGGACATAGAGTGGCTGCTAGCTCTTATATACTGACGAAAAGTTACATGACAATTCAACATAATTGATGTCATAGTAGTTGCTAACAGCTATTTTTGTCCTTAAGCTTTGTCCTCCTTGTTCTCAGCTTCTGTCTTAAGGCAAAGTGTTGGCTACAAAAATAGGCTCTCTATCCAACCTCTTCTTACTTAAGCTTAGGTTCAACTGAATAAAATTTCTGTTTGCTGTCTTAATTGAGTTTGGCTCCTAAAGCTTTTCCATCATGATTTTGATCCAAACATTGTAGAAAATAAGGATGTTTGCTGTAGAAACTAATGAGCCCTCTATCCAATCTCTCTTCTTGCTTGGAGGAAGAAAGCCAACCAGTTTCCCCTTTTTGCTCATCAGGTAACGCCTTTGCTGTATGGTCGTGGTCGTTGATTTGAGCATTCAATGAAAAGAACTGGGAAAAATTACAGGAAATCACCGGCCTAATGGAGGTTAGTGTCATTTTTATATTATCGTCTTGTGCATGGAATAATTGTAATATGTATATGTAAATTCCATTGTTTTGATATGCAGAAATGAATGTATGTAGGTAAAATTATAGTGTTAAGAGATTGTTAAGATATTATTTATAGTGTTGATTGGTCAGAGATTTTTTTTTTTTTTTTTGCTTTTATTAGTTTGTAGTATTAAGAGATGATTTATAATCTTGTGATTGTATTGTGATTGTAAGATGGTATTGATAATAGTAATGATTTTGACATGTGGTATATTGATAAAAATGAAAACAGTTAGGAGCGCTTTTGGATTAAAACAGTTCTATAGCCCATTATTCTTTTAAAAAGGAAAGATATTTAAAAGCGCTTTTAAAAGGAAGCGCTCCCAGATAATATTGGCGAGAAATCATTCTCTCACTAAAGACGTGCCTAAGTTTTTGCTCGAATTATTTTTTACTAGGACTAGTGACAGAATGGCCAGGAAGAAGTCTCTTATCATATTTAGAGAAGCATTAGATTTCTTACTAATTTTTTCACTAATTTAGTGAGTGAATAAGCCAATTACTTTCTAAATTTTAGCAATAAAGTTAGTGAGAGATTTTATCTCTCACTAATTTCAATTTGACAAGAAAAAATGTCATTTAGCGAGAGATTTCTAGAAGTTTTCATGCAAGGATTTACTAATTTCTTGATGTCGGTGTCATCAATAACTTTAGGAGTTTTGTCAAACTCTACATACCTTTGTGGATGATTGTTGCTGTGTGATGATAGATTTTTGTTGTTACTAATGCTTTGATGGGTGTTGGGTGTAAGAAAAAACAAGGAAAAGAGTTAGGGCCTATTTGATGGTGTTTCCTGTTTTCTGTTCTCAAAAACAGTTTTGTAAAACTGTTTTCAAGAAACTGTTTTGAAAACAAGAAAACAAAAAAATATGTTTGAATAATTGTTCTCAAAATCATAACTAGTGAGTAATAGATGAATTATTCAAAATCTATAACTTTACCATTAATGAGGTGGATGTTTCTCATCTTTCCTTGTGTTTTCCAGAACAAAAACTACAAAACACCTAAAAGGTGTTCTGAGTTTTCTGTACAAAACTGTTTTCTGTTTTCCAAAACAGTTTTTAGAAAATAGGTTTACCAAACAAGTTTTCTGAGTTTTCTGTTTCTGAAAACAAGAAAACTGTTTTGCAGAACTCCACCAAACAGGGCCTTAGTCTTTTAATCTTTCTTCCCTTGCATCGTCCACTTTTCTTCATCTTATTCTTCCAACCTTTTTCTTAAACCAAGTTGATTGATTGAATCGTTAGTTTAGTCAATTTTTACCGATCTTTAATTAGTTCTCTTCTTGTATGATTCATTCTTTGTATTAGACTAGACCACACATCAATTGACCATTTTTTCGGCTAAACCAGCTAGTTGGGTCCTATTTTTCTTACACTAGTCTTATATTTCAAATATTTTGCATTCCAATGGCCCTTATTACAAAAATAAATAATAAAAATGATCAAAATGAAAGCAATGTTTTTTTCTTGTCTTTTTACTCCAAGTGGTAATATTGTGAGCATTTAGGAGTCAATTAGCAAACGATAGCTAATAAAACCACCACAGATAATGGTTGATTCTATTAAAAAAGTATGTAGTGCTTTCTCTAGTCCTATTTATATGGGAAATTTTTTTCTTTTTGATGGTCCTATTTATAAGTGGAAAAATAGTTAATGTTGCATTAATTTCTTTTTGTCAAAATTACTCTTCTTCATTAATATACATGATGTAACATCCATAAATTTCCATATATGATTTTTAATATGATTTATGTTTAGAATATGAGGAATGAAGATATACACTGAATAAAGATATACAATGAATTATGATTTTAATAAGTTACATTGAATTCTGATGAGCATACACTGAATGGAGATATATAATAAACATTGATTTGAATAAGTTACATTGAATTCTAATGAGCATACACTGAATGAAGATATACAATGAATAGTGATTTTAATGAGTTATATTAAATTCTGATGAGCATACAATGAATGGAGGTATATAATAAATAGTAGTTTCGATGAGTTACATTGAATTCTGATGAGTATACACTGAATGAAGGTATACAATAAATAGTGGATTCAATGAGTTACATTGAATTCTGATGAGTATACATTGAATGAATGTATACAATAAATAGTGGTTTCAATGAGTTACATTGAATTCAGATGAGTATACACTGAATGAAGGTATACAATAAATAGTGATTTTAATGAGTTACATTGAATTCAGATGAGTATACACTGAATGAATGTATACAATAAATAGTGGTTTTAATGAGTTACATTGAATTCTTATGAGTATACACTGAATGCAGATATATAATGAATAGTGGTTTTAATGAGTTACATTAAATTATGATGAATAAACATTGAATGAATGTATACAATGAATTGATGTTACTTGTTGGTCAAGACCTCAACACTATAAATACCCCTCTCATTTCTTCATTTCAACACATCACTAGTTGAGAGTGAGAGTTGGGAGTAAGTGAGAGAAAGAGAAAGCCAAGGAAGAGAAAGAGAGTGTGAGTGAAAGAGAAGGAAAAAGAAGGAAGGCAGACTGTTTAGCTCAGAATATTTTTCGGTGGAGGTAGTATATTATTTATTTCATGCATTTTCTGTGAATAAATTATGGATGTTATGTGATATTATTGGATGATTTGTTTCAATACAAATGTTTTGAAATGCTATGGATGTCCAGTATTAAGAGGAAACTCTGCTGAAATTTTTATAGAAGCGTGAAATATGAGTTATTTGGTTATTTGCATAACTATCTGATTATGAGCATGATTTGTATGAATGAATATATATACTACTGAGATTTCCCCAAATCTCACACCAAATGATTAACAATGTTAGGGCCAAGCACAAGTAAAGGCAAAGGAAAGAAGGTGGTGAAGTAAGAGGAAGCCGGCTGGAAGATATTATTTTATATTAGAATAAATGTATTGAATTATGCTAATATGTTCTGGAACAATAGTCAGATAATTACAGTATGATTGACTTGATTTTTATTAATTAAAGTAAACTTTTAGTTAAGTTATTGTCTTTTTGAGCAACCTAATTTTGAAAAGTTTAAAAGTTTAATTATTCTAGGTTTTTAATTCTTTCCGCTAGATATATAAAATATCACTAAAAGCCTAGTAAACTAAGGTGTTACATTTTTGGTATCAGAGCAAAGATCTGGGCAAATCTTTGCAATGAGAGAGGATAATAATCCTCTTAGTTAGAGTTTTCCCTTGAATATAAAATATATTTCCTTTAAGAAATCTGGCCTAAGATTGTTTCAGTGGCATATGAGATTAGTCTTAAGGATAGCTTATGATAGTTGCTGGATTAGTTGAGGATATTTTACAAAGTGCATTATCCTTATGCTTTGAATCTTTTCAGAGTTTGATTGTAGCTAGATCCTATTAGTAAAGAGATGATATAGGATCACAGAGGATCCTAGTAGGGCTCAGAGATTACAGTAGATTTCATGGTCGCAGTAGACCAATTGTGAGGTTATAATAGACCTCTAGAGAGTATGAGATGATGAGAAAGATTGATGAGCCCTACAGTTCTAATAGTTCTCTGAAAAAGGATGGCCTAGGATAATTTTAGAAAGATATAAAACCTTATTAATCCGTAGCTAGTATGAATGTTTACCTAAAGCTTTTCTTTAATGCCAAGCCACTAGCTAGAATATAACTTAGAGACGTGATGGTAGGTTGCTGATGAGTATAAAAGCAAGTATCCTACCTAGAAAATGAGATAAGTGGCAAGATATTTTTAGTAATAAATGTAAGAGGCCAATAAGGAATAAATGATAGTTATGAAAAGAATTAATGGGGGAAAACTAATGTATAAAAGAAGATAAATTATAAAAAGAGAGTATTACCCAAGTGCAGGAATTTGGCCTGAACCTGATCAAGATCCTATAAGGGATGACATAGGATCCAACAAGATTTTTCAGTAATAACAGTCATATAGTAGTCATTAAATGAAAAGATTGCCTGAATCCAAGAAGCGACCCATAGTATTGATCCCTTCATGTATAGTTCTGCTAAAAGTAAGAAAGCACACCTCTAGGAAAAAAAGTATGACAGCTCATGAGTTATAATAAGCAAGTTTGGGCTAACTGTACTATTTGGATTAAGTAGGTATCTTTTTCCAACTGAACCAAGCACTCCAAATCCAAAGGATTGTTAAAGCTATGCACAATAAATATCATGATGGATTTAGGAAGATATATTCAATTCTAGATTTCCTTGGTACGGTACTAGAAGTCAAAGAGATGCTTAGAATGGCATTATGACTTTAAACTCCCTGCAAGTGAATGGATTGAGCTAGTACTTGATGACATATCGAGTCAAGAGTTCTGGAACCATATCAAGAAGTTTCCCTCAAGATTGAGTGTTTCACACTCTAAAAGATTGTGTCATTGCCTAAACGCTCCAAGTAGAATGCTATCATGAAAAAAGGTTGAGATAGTAGAAGTCTCTGATGATGATCTAAAGGAAGATCCGATAGAGATAACAAATGGCATTGCTAAGTCTAACAATAGTACTTGAGCTTTATGAGCCACTGTCATGACAATAAACATGAATGAAGTATAGTAGTGTATATACTGCAAGATGTTGTCTTAAGAATAGTAAAATAAAAAGACCAAGGGTCGAGATATGATGATAAGTTCTTACCAGTGATGGCATAATGAAGTAGTAGTTAATGTAATTATGGAGTCAAGTTGTTATTAATCACAATTATTAATTGCAAAATAAGAGTCATTAAGATACAAAGAGGTGCTCAGCAAAGGCTGACAATACAAGCACATACCTCTAAAATGACTCCAGTAATAGTAAATGAATGTACTCTTAGTCTAGATCCCTTGCAAGTGATCCTTTATCATCTAGATTAATAGTAAAGGATTATTAAGTAACTACAAGAGATAGTTAATGTTCCAAGACAATAAGGGAAAAGCTAGAGCCCTTAAGGTTTCTGCCTTTACCACAACAATCTCAAGTAAATTAGTAGGTTCTACAGGATAAGCTGGAAGGCAATCAGATGAGTTCACTAACCATCAACATGTGATTGCACAGTTTAGAAAGTATTAGCTTCCATCCATTAATGCTAAGTTAGATGTGCAAGTTGCCAAAAAGTAGATTGTGAGCCCTGAAAAGATTTCCAAGATAATGGGCTGCACATCGAAAATGGAAGCATAATGCTAAAAGAGACTGACCAATGGTGGCAAAACGCATAATAAGTTGATCAGATAAAGGGGCACTCTATTGACTGAGGAAGTATTATAAAAATAATTTCATGAAAAGTATTTTCCCTAGTTTATAAGAGAAAGTGAAATTATAAGGATCCGCTAAGATGTGAATAAGTCAGTCATTGAATATGTAGCAAGGTACAATCAATTAGCTTGATACCCAATCTTCCTTCAATAGTATGTTGATAAGTGACGGAGGATAGAGAAGCTAGAAAAGGGCTTGAAGCTAGCCATAAGATAAGAGTTGTCTCGATACAGTTTTAGACTTTTAGTTCAGTAATTGAAGTGAACCGAAGTACTAAAAAAATAGTCTGAGTCACAAGTATGTACTCCAGTACCTCCGATCAATATGATAAAAAGCCATGGAATAACATGGGATTCAAGAAGCAAGGCAATAAGCGTAGATGAGACAATTGAGCAAGCCAGCTCTTGTTTTTAAGAATGCGGAAAGGCTCATAGCAGAAGGCTATGCTTAGCAATGAATAATGTGTGCTTCAAGTGTAAAGAGTCGAGATATTATACCCGTGATAATACTATGGAGGTGGCCAACACCAAACCATACTTACAAGAAAAAGTCTTTGTGGTAATCTCAGTATAAGGTCTGTAAGTCACTTGACCTTAGTAAAGGTATGATTTAGGTGCAAGCTGAATCTTGTAGCTATGCTAAGAAGTTGGGTCTGGAAGCTACTATTATATAAGTTATATGAGTATGTCTTGATGAGAAACAAGGCTATAATCTCCATTGTCTGTCTAAATAAGCACTGTAGCAATAAAAAAAAGTTGTATGCCTTTTCCTAGTAGTAATGTGAGCATTGGCATGAATTAGGTTTTTACAGATAATCTCCTTCCAAATTGTAAGAACAAGATGATGATATTGCCTATCCCTTGAAGATGTTCCATGTGTTGAGATTAAGTTAAATGTTATTTTGGACAACTCAAGCTGAGAAATGCTTGAAAGAGGATGCAAAGAATAGACATGAAAGTTTGATAAGGATTCAATGCCTCTATAACGAAAAGTTGGTAATGGATTTGTGATGTTTAAGACATAAGGTATGAATCTAAGGTATAAAGTATTAGCCTAAGGTGAAAATAGTGGCAAGCAATTTGAGAACTATGAAACCTTGAGATAGTGGATTGCTAAGCTTAGTTTGAAATCTAGCTAAAAGAAAGTTCTTGGCTGAAAGATCTCACAATGAATGAAATCTTCCATTAGTTGCCAAGGAGATGAAAAAGGGAGGTAGCTCTTAGGAAGAAGCCCAATTGAGCAAAGAGAGAAAATCCTCCATATGATACAAGCAGCCGAGGCAAGGCAGATGGGAGGTAGCTCTTGGGGAAAAGCCCAATTGAGTGAAGAGATGAAATCCTCCATCAAATGAGTTACTAAGGCAAAGAAATGGAAATTGGCTCTTGGGGTGATGCCCAATTGAGTAAGAATGAGTAATGGTGAGAGGTCGAGACTAGATCCTAACTAGGCTAGCAAGAGACTTTCAAAAGGTAGAAAAGTTTTCCTTAAATTGCTTGACTACTGATTGACCTTAACTGAATAGCTAAGAAAAGTTATGTATGAAAATAGACATAGTAGTAATGTTGAAGATCAAAGAGTGAATAACCACTTCCTTAATATTATTTAGACCCCGACTGACAAAGAACCAAACGATCTTAAAGGCTATGATAGGATGGGTAGAGAACAAGGTTCAGGGGTATGTTTATACGTAAAGGCATAGTGGTAAGATGAATCTCTAAGCTAGCAAAAGCTAAAGTAAAAAGAAGTAGTATGAGTATTGGGATTGAATGTCCTAAAGTTAAAAGTAGTAAGTTACCTAGAGGTTACACAGATGAGTTATGGCTTAAAAGGAAGCCTAATGCCGTATTCTCTATGTTCTAGAATGGCAAGAGTGCAGCAGTACCCCTCAACACTTTACAGTTAAGCGTGGTGAGAGAAATTGTATGATGAGTAACCTATTGGGAACTACTAAAAAGTAAGAAAGATGTGCTGATAGTTAAAAATTGGTTACTATGAATCAGGATAATACCAATTAGTCATACTAAGGTACCTGTTAAGGTTATATGAATAAAAGATGAATAGTTTATTGTGATCTCTAATGATATACTAAAAGTACTCTAAATTTTTAGAGAAGCATGAAAGACAACTAAGAATTTTTATAAGTAAAAGCAAAAGTTTGCTAAACTTAGTAAATAAGAGTTGGGCTCCAGAAAAGTACGATTAGTAGGTTACAGAATCTCTCATATGGATCACAGTAGATCCTAGTAAAGCAAGTAAAGTAAGAAAATGGGAGAGACCAAACACTGTAATAGAGATGAGAGGTCTCTGAGTTTAGCAAGAAGTTCTGAAAAATTTCTCTCAAGTTGTCTTACCGCTTAGTTAGAAGAGAAAGCTTTTGTGGGAAAGAGATTATGAAATGAGTTTTTATGAGCTAAAGAGGCTAAATCTCATCCCCTAAGATAATTAATCATGATCCAATAATGACCCTAAGGGTCTATGATGAGGAAAGTAAGTGATGGATCAAGGTACGAGTAATGTAACAGGGTTGAGTGGTAGGTAATAGCCAAAGTTTTATATGATAATTTTTATGAAAAGCATGTTTCCATTTATAGTAGTGGTAAGTAATGCTCTTAAGAAATAGAGTTACTAAAAATTGTTATAGCTAGTATGAGTTACGATATCTATGGTATTACCATAGAATTGTCTAAGATCATAATATCCTCAAGTAATTATGAGATAAGAGAAAAGTTGAACTTGAGGCATAGAACGTAGAATAAAAAGAAAGATGCGATGACTTTGTAAGTGTCATCTAGACAAAGCTGATGAGATGAGCTTATGCCTTAGTAGAAAAATTATTCATGTAGATAGCCTAAAGTTATGAAAGAAGAGAAATAAATGATGTCTGGTGCAATGAAGAGAGTATAGTATGAACAAGATAAGAGAAAATTATGGAAGTAAGAATGAGGATGTTATAAATAGAAGTTTCCTATACCTCTAAAGTAAAGATAGTTTATGATGTCCTCATAATTCCCAGTTCAAAAAGTATGAACCAGACCTTTCAAATGTCATAAATAAGTAAGATATCAGAGTAAAATATTGACTAATAAGTCAAACAAGTAAGAAGTAAAAGTATTTCTCTGGTAAAAAAATGGCATGGAAAATTGGGAAATAAGAGGTACTAAGGTATGTTTTAAATTTCGAGGACGAAATTTTATTTAAGGGGGATAGAAATGTAACATCCATAAATTTCCATATATGATTTTTAATATGATTTATGTTTAGAATATGAGGAATGAAGATATACACTGAATAAAGATATACAATGAATTATGATTTTAATAAGTTACATTGAATTCTGATGAGCATACACTGAATGGAGATATATAATAAACATTGATTTGAATAAGTTACATTGAATTCTAATGAGCATACACTGAATGAAGATATATAATGAATAGTGATTTTAATGAGTTATATTAAATTCTGATGAGCATACAATGAATGGAGGTATATAATAAATAGTAGTTTCGATGAGTTACATTGAATTCTGATGAGTATATACTGAATGAAGGTATACAATAAATAGTGGATTCAATGAGTTACATTGAATTCTGATGAGTATACATTGAATGAATGTATACAATAAATAGTGGTTTCAATGAGTTACATTGAATTCAGATGAGTATACACTGAATGAAGGTATACAATAAATAGTGATTTTAATGAGTTACATTGAATTCAGATTACACTGAATGAATGTATACAATAAATAGTGGTTTTAATGAGTTACATTGAATTCTTATGAGTATACACTGAATGCAGAATATAATGAATAGTGGTTTTAATGAGTTACATTAAATTATGATGAATAAACATTGAATGAATGTATACAATGAATTGATGTTACTTGTTGGTCAAGACCTCAACACTATAAATACCCCTCTCATTTCTTCATTTCAACACATCACTAGTTGAGAGTGAGAGTTGGGAGTAAGTGAGAGAAAGAGAAAGCCAAGGAAGAGAAAGAGAGTGTGAGTGAAAGAGAAGGAAAAAGAAGGAAGGCAGACTGTTTAGCTCAGAATATTTTTCGGTGGAGGTAGTATATTATTTATTTCATGCATTTTCTGTGAATAAATTATGGATGTTATGTGATATTATTGGATGATTTGTTTCAATACAAATGTTTTGAAATGCTATGGATGTCCAGTATTAAGAGGAAACTCTGCTGAAATTTTTATAGAAGCGTGAAATATGAGTTATTTGGTTATTTGCATAACTATCTGATTATGAGCATGATTTGTATGAATGAATATATATACTACTGAGATTTCCCCAAATCTCACACCAAATGATTAACAATGTTAGGGCCAAGCACAAGTAAAGGCAAAGGAAAGAAGGTGGTGAAGTAAGAGGAAGCCGGCTGGAAGATATTATTTTATATTAGAATAAATGTATTGAATTATGCTAATATGTTCTGGAACAATAGTCAGATAATTACAGTATGATTGACTTGATTTTTATTAATTAAAGTAAACTTTTAGTTAAGTTATTGTCTTTTTGAGCAACCTAATTTTGAAAAGTTTAAAAGTTTAATTATTCTAGGTTTTTAATTCTTTCCGCTAGATATATAAAATATCACTAAAAGCCTAGTAAACTAAGGTGTTACACATGAGGTGTATCTTTAGAAGGAATTGAGAAAGGGAGATTAATTAAGTAGAGATAATTTTAGAAGAAATTGAAAATGTGAAACAACTTAATTATCTTTAACTAACTTTAACTCCCTTATTTAATACTTATGAAGTAGTCTGTTTTCTCTTATAAATAGCACAAGAAGGAGTAATACTACTTTAAATTCTTTTTTGAAATAAAAATGTGTTCCCATGGCCCCATTTATTTTTTATTAAAAATAATAATTAAAACAAAGATTATTTATTTTCCTCCAAACTTCTTATCCTTCTTTTTGCCTCAAGTGTCTCTACCATAACCATTTAGGCATCTATAAGCAAATGATGAGTAATCAAGTCACCTGATTGATTTGTAATAATTTTACTTTAAATTCCTTTTAATAAAAAGATTTCTTTTGAATGCCATTAAAACTATTTCTTTTTAAAATTAAATTATCTTCTCTAAATAAACACACCAACTAACAAAAAAAAATGTTTTGTTTGTGAAAGATGACTTATTTACTATCAATTTTCACTTAAAAACATATGTTTTTTAAAAGAGAGTCAACCAATTGACATGCATTTTTATCCCAAACTATGTGAACTTTGATTTTGATCGTAGAGGATGTAGACATCTAGCTCTTATTATAGGCTAGTCAACACTTATAAATAATTAATATTTTTCATTTATTTTATATTCTAAATTTCTCTTATTTTTATATTTATTTTTACACGTGAATCATAAGAAACTAACTAAAATAATTCTTAAAGTCTTATTAATTGTATAATTAACTTAAGATAACCATTCCTATAAACTGTTATTGTAGGGTGTCTAACACATTTCTCACTCATAATCGACTTTCGAATCCAAACCACCATTTTCATTTTCAACTGATTTTTTGAAGTTTTCTTAAAATTTTGATGACAACTCATCTAAAATTGAAAACCAATTTCTCACTTTTTCTTTATTTCTGGGCCATCAACGTTGCATTTTGGGTGTGACAATAATAATGAGAAGTAAAAATATGATTTAAAATGTTAATAAATATTTTATCATTTAAAAAATAAAAATAAAATAAATATGTAATGTAAGATATTTATAATGCATATACTTATTTGTAAAATAAATATGTCAGGGATGGATTTACGTTGCTCATTGTGGGGGCAATTGCCCCCACTATTTTTATTTTAATACTAGGTGTGTGTGTGTGTATATATGATATATGGTAATTGTCCCCAATAATTAATAATATTACTAGCATTAAAAAATATTACCTTCAATGCTATCCAATTTTTTCAATACTATGTGTCTGGATGAAATTAATTGTGGTTATATTTATTTTAATTCTAGGAATGGAAAAATATTTTAAAAGCAAATCAACATCAGAACAAACATTTTCTCCTCAAACTTTTGACGAACCATGAAAAGAAAGATTTTTGAAATCTGATTAGGAAAGCTTCTTGATAATCCTAGTTCAAGAATAAGAATTTTATATTACATCCAAAGTGATAGGGATGAAATTAAGAGATATATATTATCTTCAAAAGATACCATGGCTCAATCTTATCTTTTAGACTTTTCTCTTGTAGAAATTTTGGCTCTAAATTGTCAATTGAAAATTATTTCATAAATGTATACCTTGATAGTGCGTTTGCATATTAGGAGAATCACTGAATCTTTCTATAAAGCTTGTAGAGACCAAAAAGCATGTGGTATGTCTATTTGTGTATTTGCTTTTGGAGTGAGTTTTGATACTATTTGTGGCAATTGTAATGGTTGAAAGAAATTTCTCTACTATGAATTTAATGAAGAATTAGATGCAAACTCGTATGAGAGATGAATGGTTGAAATTTGAATGATTGTTTGGTTATTCATAAAGAGAGCAAAATCTTTTATTGTATTAAAAATGAAAAAAATTATTTAGTGTTTTCAAGCCATGAAAACTCGTAAAGAACAATTATGATGTATATATATTCATAGTTTTAATATTAGTATGTTTCACACACACGCACCCACCACCTAAAATTTTTAGATCTGTCCCTAAAATATATTAGGTTTATCATAAAATATAATACATATATCACATAAAATATGTATACATATGGTTCAGGTGCAACATAACTAAGCACTAAAACATAATTATTAAAGTACAATACAAAAACCATCAGAGTTTGCGAAGGCACACAATAATATTAATTGTACATTATTTTGACCTTGTCAAAGTTGAGAATGGTAGTAGTGAGCCTTGGGCGGATATACAGTGTTATGCAGAAAATGCGAGTACCAATGAGCAGACAGCCTAGGTTGCCTCCTCAAAGAAGGATCATCCAAATCTACGTAATATAGGCCAAAGTTTGCCTCATATCCATTCAAGAGCTCTAGAACATCCAACAAGGACCATACAAAATAGCCTCTCACATCAATTCCATTCCTATCATAATTGTAATGAGTCAACATTAACAATGGAAAATCAAGAACAAAGAAAGAAATGAATTTGGGAAAGGAATTCCATTAGCATATGCCCAAAAACATATAGAGTGAAATGAAAACAAGAAGAAATATTGTAGTTGAAAACATCTCTTCTACCCTTTAATTAGAAAAACATTAAATTACTCAATTTAATTCTTCTTTATTTTTTTCTCAAATTACATGAATTTTCTTTCTATATTCAAAATTTACATTTACTACTAGAAAAATCAGAATTAGTAATTAAATTTTTGTTACGTACAGAATTCCGTCAGTAAACACATAAAGTTCTAATAAAATTTATAGAAAATATGTGAGACTTACACTAAAAATCATAGCAAAACAATTACTATTAAATAGTAATCACATGTTATAAAAAATATTATACATCTCAATTTTAATATATCCCCATAAAATTAAAGTAAATATACCTGAGTGACTCAAGGACAGCCCTAATGTGTGCTTGTATGTAATTCACTCTTGTCCAATCTGCCAGTGACGAATTTCGTTGTGTTTGTTGACCTGCAATTTTTTTGTTTTTAGAAAAAACTTGTTGATTTTTCGTTTTAACAAAGAAAGTGGGCTAGCTCTTATATATTACGCATAAGGTTCCACCTTTGTTTATTATTTTTTTGGGGCCAACATAAGGTTCCACCGAATTCAACTAGGTTGTTATACAAAGACAAATTCAGTAGGCTCTCATTCACTCACACACACAAACATAAGTGAATTATTTTTCTACAATTTTTTCGTGATGATATTGTTTACAATTTATTAGATTTAGAAATTATGGTTGAGCTGACACATATCTATTCTAATATATACATAAGTCTATAAAATGTAAATAGTTGATGTGAATCTGTGATTCCTTCTATATTGTTCAAATTTTACATTTAAAAATTTTAAAAGTTTTAACTTCTCCATTATTTTTTTCTTTCTTTAAAATTTTAGACTTTCATTCTCATGCATTGCACTGATCAATTTTTCCAGTTATAAGATATTTATCCATATCATCGTACTATTTTGAGAAAAGGGGGGTGGCGGATATATACCATTTTCATGGATGTAAATAGGAATATCACCATAATTGTGCTTCACGAGCTCCAGAACCCTTTGCAATCCCCACGGTCTATTTGCAATCTAATTCAACCACCAAATGATCAATTATCAATATAAAATATAAAATTAATGGTATATAATTTTCACACTTTAGGAACATTAATATAACTTATTTTTTAAACCTTTTACAATACATAAAAAAAGTCTCTATTTACTAAACACTAAAATTATATAATCTATTGCTTTAGTAGTGACCAACATTAATATCCTAGATGATAATAAAAACTAATCTCCCTTCGATCACTGAAGCATGAGGCCAAAAGGTAGACTTCCCTCAACTAGATTTACTCATACACAAAAATTGGGATGCCCCTAACCACATAGTTAAAAGATAAGAATCGCTATCACTTATGTCAAATTAGATTGATTATATAATCATGTTTAGATAAAAGAATGAATGAATTTTTTTGACTCTTACCTCAAATGTAGATTTATCGGGCGATACTTCTGCAACAACAAGAAAGAATTAATTCCTCATATTTGGAAGAAAATGTGAAACTAACTCTCTATTTAGTTTGAAGGATATGGAAGGGAGGAGAGAAAAATTTTTCAATTATATTTTTTTCTTTAATTAAATAAGAAAAAATAATATTTTTCCTCCCATCTATAGACAAAAGAAAGAGAAGGGGATGAGTATTTAGTTTAAAAAAAATAGAAAGAAAAATTTTTCCTCTCCTGTCCTTCACTCCAAATTTCTCAAACCAAATGAAGAATAAGTGAATAATTTTACCCTTGATGGGATTATATATATAAAATTCCGCACAATATTATTTAAACACTTTATGTTATCGTGTTTGTCTAAGTTTCCATACCTCTAATAGATTGTGTTTCACTATCCAAGCTCCAAACGAGATTTCATTCCACACTCATCTTAAATTTAAATGGTTCAAAACAAAATGGGATGATTAAATTTTAATTCTATTCTATTTTATTCATAACATTTTAATATTTTTTTTCTTTTGATAAGAACATGATGTAAAATAAAAATAAATTTCTTCTTGTCAATTTCTTTTTCTTTTTTCTTTACACAAAATGAGATTGTTATTTTAAAAAATTAAAAAAAAAATCTAAACGATCTAAATTAACTGTGAACATAATGTCAAATAAAAATCCACTTCAAAAGGAAATAGTTTCCAATTTACCAATAAGTTCGACGGCCGGATCAGCAAAATAGACGTCTCCTTTTTCCACCTGGTGGATGTTGGGATTGTACTTAGCATATCCAGTGTAGTAAAAGTTAATTCCTAAGAAGTCAATGGAGCCCTTAACAAGATTTGACTCAGATTTGGTGAAGGAAGGAAGTGTTGAGCCAAGAATCTTCTTCATTATTTCTGGGTAATCTCCATAAAAAAGGGGATTAAGAATCCTGCCACATGAGATCATTTTCAAGTTAAAGAGATTCATCAAATTCAAATTGATGTAAATTAAGTATTTCCTTTAATCATTTGAATTAATATTAATTATTTGAAATTGATTGAACAAATTAAGAATGGACTGAATGAAGCATGCATGTTTTATTTAAATTCAAATAATAAGATTTTACAAATAAAAATATATTTATTGTGTACCTAAGAAATAAATACGGTTGAATAATAATAATAGAAATATAATAAATATTACTTGTTCTAGAAGAAAGAGATTTTTGTCTCTTGCCCATACCAAATACCCCCTAATTGATTTGTTCAAAGACATATAGTAATGGAGAATAAAAATAGACTCGGAGAAGTAAGGTTAATTATTTTTTAATTAAAAATTATTAATAAATATAAAAATATGATTTTAAATAAAATTAGTGGTGTTTTAATCAATAATAATACATTATAATTTTATTAATTTGTGAGGGTCTTGTAAACTTGATTATTGGTTCAGATCATAAAATTTGGATTTCTACTTTTCTCTAGTATTTTTAAATATATCTTTTGGACTTTGTTCCTACTATTTATGGTTAGATAGTTGTGGTTGATTTATTAATAATACATTAAAAGTATCAATGAATCTTTAATGGAATATTCTTATTAAAAATTGGATTAAAGTGTATATTTTGAAAATATAGGGGATTTCTGTAATTTCGACAAATAATACCAAGGGAAAGTCGGTATATTTTATACTAAACATTATATTAACTCTCTAGTTTTACATCCTCTGCTTCAATTTTCTTTAACAAGTTTCATGTGTAATATATGTAGGACCTAAGCATTACACGGAATTTAATAAATGAATTGCACTATTTATGACTTATAAATAATATAGGTTATTATAGGTTTTAAATTTTATGTAGATCTTGTATAAAAAAGAAAGTCATAATTTGGCGACTTACCAACCGATGAAGAAGTCTCGTGCCCTTTGTGTAGCACTAATATCTTCGGTGGTATTTGTTAGAGGAGAAATAGCCAAAGCATGAACGTTGATACCAATAAATCCATGTTGCTTCTTCTGCAATTTAACACATACTTCTGGACTCAGTGTATGTATCATTATCATGATTCAAAATCATATCTTTAACAGATAAGAGAATATAATTAGGTACTAAGAGAATATAAATTCCAAATCATCTAAATTAATTAGTTATCTAGACCATCTTAATTAATCTAATGTTGAAATCCTACTATTTCAATAATAGCAGAGAATACACTCTACTCTTTCCCCATAAAATAATAAATCATCAATATCAATTTAATCAATGTAACATATAAAAAGTATAGGAAGTAACATTATTTAAAAGTGATGAACATTGTAACTTATTCACGCCCCGTGTAAATACACAAGCATCACAATAGTGTGGGGTTAATATTACGAACAAAAATGTAAAAATAACTAGTATTTTATGGGAAATTATTTTTTTTATGAAATTTTATTGGAAATTATTAAGTCACAACTAGATGGGTCACCTTTGTATTGTTTGAACAATAAATTGTAATGCTCATGATTCATGAATGGCATGACTTGCTATAAATTTTGTATTTTATGACAGTGATTATTAAAAAAAAAAAAAAAATCAAAACTCTAACTTAAATGATAATTATTTCAAAACAGAGGGAGCTAGCAAAGTACCTGATACTTTTTACTATACAATGAAGCAGCAGATGCATGTGCTAACAATATATTATGTGTTTGTAAGTATGGTTTGAATCCTAAACCACGGCCGGCCATCAGCAATAACATATTTGGCTCGTTTAATGTTGTCCAATATTTGACTCTATCCCCAAACTCTCGGAAGCACACATCTGCATATGCGGTAAAGTCTTCCCTGCAAAGTTATAAACGTAGTAAATTCCATATGTATAACTTGCTAGGTGCACCTAGGGCTGTGCATCTTGACCCATGGCCCAGCTGGCCTCGTATATCTTGATTATACAAAATTGCCATTCTCACACGTACACAGATTTTCGACTGTACCATCCTTCGTATTCATCCAAAAGTGCTTGCGGTATGTCAAAATGATATAATGTAACATGTGGCTGGATACCTTCAAGATTAATACATAAATATTAATATTAGATTGACGGAGAAAACAAAAAAGGTGCGGCTATTTAATATATAAATATTAATATTAGATAGACATGAACAAGATAACCATGGCTTATCAGTTCATTGATAAGGTTGTTGTAATACTCCAAACCCTTGGGATTGATTGGTCCTTTGCCATCTGGAAATGCATGAGAAGGAGATAGTTAGTGGCATAACAAATTATTAGATGCTTCAGGAATGATGTGGTATATCTCTATTTCAACTAGTACAAATAGTTTAAATCAAATAAATTAATACTCTCATATGTGCTAAAAACACTTTTTATGAATCCAATGGAGTAATTTTCTTTGTCTTCTTTGTGCATGTATATTTTCCCTTTTCATTAAGGCATTTCAACTACTTTTATTGCAGTGTACAGAAGACATAAGCATCTATACTCACTTGGAATAAGTCTTGACCAAGATATGGAAAATCTGTATGCATTTAACCCCATGTTAGCCATCAAAGCCACATCTTCCTGCAACAAATCAATGTGCACAATGTCATTTATTTATTAGAGACACAATCAATATGTGGAAGACTTAATTTGAAAAAAAAAGTTAAATTATTAAATTAATATCTACTAGTCACATTGGGCTCTCCCAACTGGTATTTACAATAAATACATACTTAATGTTCAAACTCAAGACCATTGGTTTAGTTAGCATTGCCCTCAACCAACTGAGTTACAAGTTTTTTTTTTTTACTATTTCTATAATGATTTGTCTCTTTCCCTCGTATATGACACATACAAACCTTATACTTGTGATATTGATCACTTGCTACGTCCCCATATGATCCAACGACGTTACCTGAAAATTAAATTTACATACGAAATCATTAATTCGGAGTATGAAAAATTGACTAAAATGTTCCTTTTTTTTTATTAAATGGTCTAAATCATTAATATAACTATATATGGGTTAGTTATTATATTAATCCAATTATGTGTTCAATAAGGTGTTTAATGTAATCAAATCGACCATGTGTATTACACCAAACATAAGGAGCAAGCCACACTACACTATTCATGATGCTTATGAACAATGCAACTTACTCAAACAAGATAATAGTCATCACCTAGTAAGATACAATGACTACTATGATTATTTGTGCAGTTGTACCCATTTAAGATTAGATTCAAGGCTTAGACTCTAGAAATTGGACAAATCAACTCGTGAGTTTAATTATTTTTTATATATGGTAATAATTATTGAAAGCTACAGAAAGACTTCTAAATATTATCAACAATATATATAAGAACATGATACTAACGGAAGTAGAAATCCAATCCACTGGGCGTTCTCCCATCTTCATTTGCTGCACCTTCAACCTTTTTCATAAGAAAAAAATATTAGAGACAATTAATGCCAATGTTCAAAACTTTCTGAATACACGGTCATCAATGGCAGACCTAAGACCTCAAGAGCATGGGGGCAGTATACTTCCTTAAAAAACACATACAAGATTATGTTTTATAGATAGCATTTTTCTCTTAAAAAACTTTTTTCATTTACTATTCAAAATCCAAAAATTTACAATCCACATATTCTAAATCTAAATTATGTTTTAACATACACAAAAATATATTTAAATAATTAAAAATAGGTAAGAGCATCACACATTCATAATTATAATTTAAACAAATAGATATAAAAAATAAATGAACACCAAAAAATGAAAATTAAATAAATGAGTTCACTGAAAAATATAACAAATTAAATCAATGACTTTACGAAATGTAAAAAATAAATAAACACTAAATGCATGGTTTCACTGCAAGGGAGAAATGTGAGAAATATTGGACCTATTATCCTATTAACCCCCCTAATTTTGTTATATTTAAATTAAATGACTAATGCGTTAGACATGGACAATATGGTTCATATATAGGAAAACGTGTTGGTAAAAAAAATATATATATATATAGGAAAATGTAAAATAAAATGATCCCACTTTGTATTTGGTTGACAAAATGATCCCACTTAATAAATGGCAAATTTATTTTGGGCCTGAGTTTTAACAAAATTGAATATATCGTGAGTGCACTTCAATTGGCCCGTGAGCCCATAGGCAAAACCTAGCATTTCAGCAAAAGTATTTTTCCTTGATCGGGGAGGAGAAAGTTCAGCAGCGGCGGAGGAGGCAAGAAGGAAAGCTGAAAAGAACATGAGAGCAACAGGGATCCGGGAGGAAGAAGATGCCGTCGACGGTAGAAATCTGTTTTCTATGAAGCTGCGATATTCTGAGACAGAGAAAAGAGTGAGGATTTTGATTTTATTTAGTCTTTCGTTTTCAGATTCATTCTTTTTCTTCTCATTTTTGCTATTTTCATCCCCAATACATCTTCTTCTTCCTTGCTCTCAGGCACTCTCGTCTGTAAAGTTTTGCTCAAACATATTCCTTTGGCTCAAAAGCCGGTTCAAATCTGGTTCAATAGTTAAGACGGCTTGAAGTACCTAGACGAGCCGCTGAACTGTCCAAGAGACGGCTGGATCGGTTCAACCATCCGATTTGGTCCGGTATTCAAAACACCCTGTCTCACATCCGCTTCTACATACTTCTCTCACATTGGTTTTTTTTTTCTTGCTGTGATGGGGTTTTTAAAATTAATCGGGGTCAAAATTAAACAAGCATTGAGGCAAAAATAAACCAGCACTGGGGCAAAAATATGATGAGGACCCATCTGCCCCAATATATCAATCAATATATATAATAAACTTTACTGCAAATTATAATATTATTTATAATTTATGTCTGTTGTATAATTTATTTCTCAAAACTCCGAACCTGATAAGCAGAGGTTGCTGCACCGAAGAAAAAGTTGGGAGGAAAGTCATCTCTGCTGAATGAGTCTTGTGTAGAAGCATCCACTAGTACCAACGTCAATGCTGCGATGAGGACAACCTTCAACATCATTCTGCTAAGGTTTAGAGTAATGTGTAGTTTTGCCAAATGGTAAATGAATTAAACTGCACTTATATATATATATATATATTATCTTATCAATCTCGTGGTCTCCATGTGATGTCCGTGAGACTGCCGTAGATATTAAATTATTACTACTTTTTCAGGCGTGAGATATGCTGATGGTAATTTCACAGTCAATTGTCTTTTGTGGTTAAATAATAATACATTTGGTTTAAATTTTGTAAGTTGTGATTCGGATTGTTAATTATTATTATTTTTAATATATGATACTATCAACTAATTAATTCAGGTATTCGAGGATTGACAGACCAAAATAAAAATAGTGATAATTTTTCCTATTTGAATTAAGTAGTATATGAATTAAATTGTGTTGTCAGAACCGAGTTAAATCAGTTGAGTCGAACAAATAATTAGTGTCTGGTCTTATTTTGTTAAGGAAGAGGACCAGGACAATTTATAACCAATGAGAATGGATGGAACCAATTTGAATTAGTCTCTTTTTTTTTTTTAATTTTTTAAAATAAAATAATATCATTTTTAATAATATAAAATATTTTTTATATATTATAATATTATATAAGTATTATTATGGTATATAATTATTAAAAATTCTATATTTATTTAATAAATAATATAATAATATATTATTAATTTATTATTTTAAATTTAAAATATGATTATGAATAAATATTAATTTATTTAGATTTAAATATTAAATTGTGAAATTTATTAATAATTTATTTTTAATAAATAATATATTAATAATTTAATATTATTTAGTTTAAAATTTTAATTAAATTATAAAATTTATTTAAATTTATATTATTTATTTTAAATATATTATTTTAATTATTATCTCATCCGATTATATCATAATTAAATTATTAAATTCTTGTGGAATACCCAACCCGATTCCCATTGATTAAATTGCGCGCGCGCACACACGTGTGTGTATATATATATATATATATAAGTCTAATTTATTAATAGAATATCTGTATATATTATTTTATCAATCTCGCGGTGTGCGTGAGATCTCCGTGAGACTGCCGTGGATATTAAATTATTACTATTTTTAAGACATGAGGGCCGTGGGGCTTTGTACTATAGCTGTTAACTCACATTTTATTGTCTTGTCTTTTATGGTTAAATAACGATACATTTGGTTTAAAACTTGTGATTCAGGTTGTTAATCATTATTTTATCTAATACTATCAACTAATTAATTAAGATATTGGAGTGTTGCTTAGTTAAAATAAAAATAATTTTTTTAGTGTGATTTTTTTTTTCTATTTATAAGATTTGAACTCACAATCTTACTTAAAAATATATAATTTTTTTCATTCAATCATAATTGGTTTGTTAATCAGTTTTATGCCGTAGGCTTAGTGAGATGCTAGCATAACAATAATAATAATTCAATATGGCTATTTGATTGAAGGTTAGATGCATCAAATTGATAAATTTGGAATGCTTCCATATGGAAGCAAAAACAATATTTCTTATTAAAAAATGAATAAAGATCTATATGAGCAATCTATTTATACCAAAATAATACCGATCATTAAACTAAAGAAGTTATCAGTAAGGTTTACTTGATTGATCATGGTTAAACTGGTAAAAAATTAAATTAATAATTTCAAGTGTATACTAACTACCTTAAATAAGAAGGATAAAAATGATAAAAAAAAATTAAACTCAGAAAATATAATAATTAATATATATATATATATCTCACCACTCGTTCTCAAATTTTAGATTTCCTCTTTAGTTTTATATTGTCAGACTTCCAAGTTATTATCTGCCTTATATTTGATTTAAGCAAAAGGACTAAAATACAAAGACCTTTCCTCAACTTAAGTTATTTGCATATAGCCCCTTAATCTTTAAAACTTGATTATTGACCTCCCTAACCTTTTACTTTTATATATAAAGCCTCCCTCCATTAACAGAGCCTTTAAATCCCTAACAGCCTTTGCCACATGAGATTTAATATAGTGACATATAGTATGACTTGACTTTGAGAGCATTTATGTAATTTTATAAAAATAAATAAATAAATCAGCCATTCAATTATCTTCCCTTGTCCATATCAATCGTTTCGTCTCAATGGGAAGAAAAATAGAGATTTTTGTGAAATTCATTCATCCCTGATTAACCCTACTTAAATTTTCAACAAAAAAAAATCCACAAATCAGGCCAACACCTATTGAAGACAGTAAGGCTTGTTTGGGAGCACGTTTGAAATCAATTTTGGGGCTTAAAATGAGTTTGATACATTTTTTCTACCGTTTGGCTATTTCTTTTCTTCCTGTTTGAAACTCATTATCGCACTGAAATAAGTTTCTTGTAGAAGCAAATTTGACCTTGCTTCTAGGTTTGATTCTCCATTGCCAACGGGAGAAAAGATTGAGGAAGAGAGTGATAAACAATACCAAAAGGGAATCATAGATTGCTCTTAACAGCTTATTACTCAAGAGCAGAGAGAAAGTACTGATCATCATCATAGATGGACAATTTCTTCATCCTCCACAAGTATCTCTGTCCTTGGACCACTAATATAGGGTGTCGACGGCTGGACGAAGGATGAAAATGGAAGGAGAAGGAGAGAGGATGATGAAGATGATGAAGAGGATCATAAACTGTGAGGAATGGGAAGTCATCGTAAGTGTCACATCTTACATTCCTCTATCTTTCCCATAAATATAAGCTTAACTTTGTCCGAAAACTTTGACCTTAAAAAACTTGAACCCAACTTGACCTTAAAGCTGTCAAACTATTTTCGTGTTGCCTTTACTCACTTGCGCAATAATTTTCGAAAATTCATAACTAATTTCTCAAAAATTGTTTTATAGTGGTTCAATCTGTAAAAATCCCTTTTTTTTTCTGAATTTCATGAGAAAAATAAGAAAGTAGACTTTCATCATGTGAAATGGTATAATTTATTGGAAAAAATTTACTGTTCAAAATTTATTCCAGTAAATAGTCTAGTTTTATTGCCTTAAATTTGATGTATCATTCCTTCTCACATACAAAGAAAAAATGTTCAAACTTTATATCATAAGAAAATTCTATCCATCTAGTTTCATAGCATATAAACTTTTCATGATGATACTATTACTATCGAATCAGAGATTCATTCAAAGTACCAGTATACCAGATTGCTTCTAAATTTGCATAGTTTTGTAAAAACTTTCATTTCTATCATTGTATAAATTCATTTTGCATCCAATCAATACCAAATGGAAGCTAACACATAATGGTACATGATAACTCAGCGCACTAAATTTTTTGGCAACTGTATGAATTTATACATGTTCTTTAAAATTTAAGTAGTTACATCAATGCGAAAACTGTTTTTTGACAAAACATTTCTAACTAAAATAGTTTCTAAACCAACTTTTCCTTCATTATTCTTCGTGGTTCACAATCCTTCTCTTGGGAAAGTTTGTTCTTAGCATTTGAAATCTTATGGGATGAGATTGGTCATCTTGGTAGTAACTTTGTATATACAGTCATATTATCACATCAACTTGCAAAGATTATGATCTTTGCAAAATAATCATGTAAAATCCATATTGCTTTTTAAAATATTGGCATAACTTCATTATAATATAAATAGGATATCCAAATAAATTTTTAAAACATGCAAATAATTTATAAACATATATAATTCTCTGTTGTTAGCTCTCAAGCATGTTTCTATGTAATGTTTCATTTAGGACACCTTCCTGAATTTGTTTCTATTTCCAACCTTTATGTTTTTAGCTCTCAGGCATGTTTCTATTTTCTAGTAATCATGAATATTGTTGCAATCACTCAAGTCTCTCTCTTTTCATCTTAAATTTACTTTACTTCATTTTTTTTGTATGCATTGGGGAAATTATGTTAAAGGACTCAATGTCTCACACAGTTTGATTGAAGTTATGTTATTTAGTAAATTGAGGACCAATTCCTCTGACATGCTTGCAAACCAAAAAAAATGTGACCAACATAAATATTTTTAATTAAAAAATCTTAATATATAAAAATATGATTTTAAATAAAATTAGTTGTGTTTTGATCAATAATAATACATTTAAATTTTATTAATTTGTTAGGAACTTATAAACTTAATTATTGGTTTAGATCATAAAATCTGGATCTTTACTTTTATCTTGCATTTTTAAATAAATATTTTAGACTTTGCTCTTACTAGTTAGGGTTAGATAGCTGTGGTTGATTTATCAAAAAAAGTTACTCTCTATCTTTTGTTTTACATCCTCTACTTCAATTTCCTTAAACAAGTTTTAATTGTACTATGTAGCACTCTACTTCGAAATACCCCTACACATCACCTAAAACTCCGTAAACATGCCAATGAACCCAAATCAGGATAACCTAGTACTGGAGTCGTGACCTCAACAGTGACGCGGCGGCCTCCAATAAGCAAAATGGGTTGGCGATGTGGCCAAAACCTGGTGCCGCGGTGCTATTAGTTGACAACAACTCAACACTTTGTTGATTTTCCAGGTGAACTTTCGCTGCGCATAATTTCATGCTTCATTCTTTGATTGACCTTCTTCCAATTTCTGTAGATCACTTTCATCTTGATCTAATCATAAACACCAATTTTACTTGAATTCAACATCGTATGAAAATTCTAGATGCTCGACACCGTTTTGGCCGCTTTTTGACCAAAACTCAAAACTTAAGTGCTCCAATTGCCACCAAAGACAATTTGGCACTTAAGGACCATTCACACAAGTCCTATCTGCTTCAACTAACTTATCTAAGGAGGTTTCACCTTAGAGAAACAATTCCTCCAAAAATTGACCCCCTTGAATCCCAAAACCATACAATGGGCTACATGTCCAAACCACATATACTGGGCCCAAAAACCCCTTTGGGTTCCCACATACGACTATTTTAGCTCACAAACTAACACTCCAACAATAATGACCTATACCGAGATCCAAATCATCATCACACACATATAAACCATCCATGACACATATCCACATCTCACATATCATCCATCAACATCAATATCATCTAAACACCATTATCACAATCATTCTATCATCATCAATGAATATAGATAATACTCCTAGGACACTTATTTAGACATAAACCATAATAACCTACTTGGCATAATATTACATAAACTAAATAACAACTACCAATTACACTTGAAATTCCCAAATACAAAGAGGCTTACGACTCATTGGTCTTCTCTGAACTAGCAACAGAGTCTTCACTTGAAATACTAATCATGGAAGGGGGTGTGAGACAATGTCTTAGTAATCAGGACAAACACACACATATAATAATATCATCAATATCACACATATATGCAAGGATGTAGTACAATGCCACATGTCATGAAATGCATGTTTTCCTCAACATGGCTAGAATCATGAGCTGACATCATCACAGGACATTTTGAATAGGTGATTCCCTTCTAACACCCGGTGAAGATTGATTCTGAGACATCATCAAGATCACCTCATACTGTTAGATAAGCTGGCTTCCCAAGAGGGGGGTGAATTAAAAAGTTTGAAAATTTTCTGTAAAATGTCAAGAAGGTGAAGAAAGCAAAGTATGATAGTAAAACAGAGTATAAATGAATAAACTGTAAAAGTAGCAGTAAGGAAGAGAAAACTCAGATATTTATCCTGATTTGATCTCTCCACTTGACCTGCGTCCAGTCCTTAAGTCACCACTTGAGATTTTCCACTATTCTGCAAGAATTCAGTGGCCTTCTTGCAAATGCCTCAGTACAAAGATGATGCTTTGTTTCTAGAGCTCACTCTTTCACTCTATGCACTCTTACTAAGTGCTTCCATAATCCCTTGTGATATCCCCTCACAAGAAAATCTTTCTTCCAGATGAAGATAAGATTATTTACAATGAATAAACTCTCTTAAATAGAGTAAATATGAAAGTTGGAGTACAAATATTGAAATGTGAGAGTAAGAGACTTTGAGTAAATGATTTGGCAGAGTTTCAGTATATACAAGGTTAAAATCGTTACCCACAACTTCAAATGATGTTATATTTATAGATTTAGATCTCAACTATACGTTAGAGACAAAATCTATCCGTTAAAGAAGTTATCCAACGGTTACTCTGAAAAACTATCCATTAACCAATAGCATTTAATGCTTCTGACATTCTGAAATTCAAATTTCAGTTGGTCAACAGACGAATTTCACAAAAACTGAAGGCTAAAGACTTCAACGTTGAATATCCAAAGTTCGTCTGTCATGAAGCAAAGTTCGAATTTTGATCTTTGGAAAATGTTTCTATATTGTGACATACGAATTTTCATGTTTGAAGACGTTCTGTTAAGTGTGAACAGTATTTTCAATTTTTGAACCCCAAAATTCATCTGTCTGTAGCTGGTTTATAAGGCACAGTAGTTCATCTAATTCAAAATTCGAATTTTCAAAGGGTAAAGTTCGTCTGTCAGAGAGACTTCTTTTCAGACTTACTTCAAAATTTGAATTTACAAATACTGTCATTCACATGTCAACATATCAATATATCAGACTCACAAGCTTTGTTTCTGAAATTCAAATTTTCATGTTCAAAGTTCGTCTGCTAATGAGCAATTTTGAAGCCCAATCTAAACTTGGTTTCAGATGAACTTTGACATAATTTTAGAAAAATTTATTTAGTTTTCATAAGTTACATTTTTTCTGAAATTCAAATTTTCAAAACCCAAAGTTCGTCTGTTACTGAAAGCTCTTTTCAGACACTTATCAAAACTCGAATTTTCTCAAATCAAAATTCGTCTGTCAGATAGACCTCTTTTCAGACTTGTTCATTTTCAGTACAAAATTCGAATTTCCAAAGCCAAAGTTTGAATTTCCAAGATGACATATCAATATAAACCTTTCAAAATTCGTCTGTTAGTGGGTGTTTTTCAAATATTCCATGTCTTAATCATAGAATTAAGGTTTTAAAACATCTTTTCACCAAATCAAAGTCTTTTACTCAAATCAAAATATTACTAAACATCCTACATCTATTCTTGCACCTATTTCTCCAGAATTTCTTCACTTGAAATCTTTTGTACACCTTTGATATCTTTATTCCAAGCTCTTGAAGGTTGGTTTGGAATCATCAAAACTCTTGATTCAACACATATTACTGCACTTGGTCAAATGTTACACTAATGATTGGATTGTGACTTTCCTTCCCCTAGACCACCGTGAATTAGTGGTGATTTTGGAAAGGTGTAGCCCATTGTCGCTTAACTCTCCGAGCCATAGTAGAGGATTTAGAGGCATGTATTCCTTCCTTATTTTACCATATTATATATCATCATATCATATCATATCTCACCATCACCACCCCATCCGTCATTTCTCACAATGCTCATGTGGTGATGATGCTTATGCCATATCATCATGTAAATATCACTATGAAATCATCATTGTATCTATCAATGTCATGCTAGCATGCTATAAAATCACATGTACACATCATACTCATCATCATCATATACAAGTACCTCATCTAGCTGTATGCATACCACGATATGTAAAAAAACCATATATATACATATAATATCGTGATATGAATGGAAACATGCATATATATATATATACATATATTAACATAATACTCATACACAAATACCTGGTTACCTCAAATTATTGACACCACGTACATAGGGGTTTAGGCAACCTTTGGAGCACCCATCACGAACCATACGCTTCTAATTAACCAATCAACCACTACAACATCATAATATCTTTAATTAACATCGTATACAACTTAACCAAGCCTATAACTTAACCAATTGTGCTCAACCCAAGATTTCAACAACATAAACACATACCGAAGAACCTTAAATAATCCTTCAAACATACACTAACATATACAAATTTAGATTTCCACTTCTCTTGCCAATTTTTAGCCTAGGGTTCCACTCAAACTCATCACAATCTAACCAAAACTCATACCCAAAGTTTCCTAATAATACATAACACTTCTACAATACAAATATAAGCATTTTAATGGGTGGAAAATATAGCCCAACCGAAATCCAACATACTTCCATGAATTTCAACCCAAAATAGAAGAGAAAAGAAAAGAGAGGAGAGGAGAAGAGAGATCACTTACTAACTAAGATACAGGCTCCCTAGGTCCAAAAATCACCTCTAAAGGTCGAAAAACCAAAGCCCTAATGGAACTCCACCATTTCTACCTTCGTTCCTCCTGTTTCAGCCAATTGAAATGACTTCTGATTTATAGAAATTTGGGATCTAGTGTTGCGGCGGGCGGTAAGTTCACCACTGCATTGAGCCCTCGGTCCTGATATTTTTCGAATTGTCACAAGTGTCTCATTACGGCGGCCTGTACCTCGCCTCATCTTGACTCTTTTTTGTTTCAAAGATTGAATTTGTCTCATTTGGATCCTTTCTCTAATCCTTATTTCTTCAATCCTGCACATATCATCAAGTACACTTTTCATTAGCTTGGGACTAAGTTAGGATAGTGTAATAAGGGTTGTTACATACTATATGTAGGACCCAAGCATTACAATAGTCTAATAAATGAATTTCACTTGTGATATAATGCTTTTTCTTTTTCTTTTTTGCCCCTTGCATATGACACATATACAAACCTTATACTTGTGATATTGATCACCTCCTATGTCCCCATATGGTCCAATCAAGTTACCTGAAAATTAAATTTAGATACGGAAGCATCCCAAAAATCATTTTCAATATATATATATCACCTCTTTTTCTCAAGTTTTAGATTTCCTCTTGAATTTTAGGGCCTGTTTGATTCGTGTTTCCGAAACAGTTTTTCTGTTTTACGAAACAGAAAACTCAGAAAACTTGTTTGGTAAACCTGTTTTTTATAAACTGTTCTGGAAAACAGAAAAATAAAAGAACAGAAAACGCAGAACAACTTTAAGATGTTTTGTAGTTTTTGTTCTGAAAAACACGAGAAAAGGTGGAAAACATCCACCTCACTAATGGTAAAATTATAAATTTTGAATAACTCATCTATCACTCACTAGTTATGATTTTGAGAACAACTATTCAAACAGATTTTTTTGTTTTCTTATTTTCAAAACTTATTCTCGAAAACAGTTTTACAAAACTGTTTTGAGAACAAGAAAATAGAAAACACTGTCAAACAGGCCCTTAGCTTTTCTTTTTAAATTTCAAACTTCCAAGTTATTACCTGCCTTACATTTGATTTTAGAAAAAAAATCCAAAAGCTAATTATTTTCTTTAAAAAGAAAAAATCAATCAAAAGTCAAAATAAAAAATTGAAATTGAAAATAAAATGAAGAATGGGGGGCTAAAATCTATTTTGAAAATTTTTACAAGTAAAAAAAAATTCTAAAGAGCAATTGATGTGTGGGGGCTGAGCACCCCAACTTGCCCCCTTCTATATCCATGTCTATCTCTGTGTTAAATTCTTTCTCCTTCGTAACAACCAACTATGTATTTTGCATTTAGGAATTGAAATGTAGGTTAGCTGATGGCTGGTTTGATTTTGGTTTGTGTATCATAAAGCAACAAAGGTTTGGCACTGCCATTTTGTCTAGAAGACTTGATCTTGTTGTGTGCTGTTACGGAGGCTAACCCATGATAACATGCAATAAACACACACATATATGTAGTGATGTTAAAAATTGACTTTGGGAGCTAGTCCAGTAGATGTACAAGCATCACTTTGGCTTCATTCACATCTTCCTTTCCTCGGATATGTATTATTTCGATCATTAGTATCTATATTGGTTATTTCTTATGTTTCAAATATTTTACGTTCCAATGGCCCTTTATTTTATAAAAACAAATAATAAAGATGATCAGAACAAAAGCCATGTTTTTTCTTGTCTTTTTCATTCCAAGTGGTAATACGTGGGCATTTAGATGCCAATCAGCAAACAATAAGTGATAAAGTTACTATAAATGCTTGTTAATTCTTTTAAGAACATATTCCATTCAGTACAAAATATAAATCATATTTTATTCTCTTAAAAGTAAGACTTATATTTTGAACAAGAGGGAGTATGTAATAATATTTCTTTAAATTCTTTTTTGAAATAAAAAATGTGTTCACATGGCCCCATTTTTGTTTTTTATTAAAAATAATAATTAAAAAAATATTTATTTTCCTCCAAACATTTTATCCTTTTTTGCCTTGAGTGTCTCTACTACAAGCATTTTGCCATCATTTAGTAAGTGATGAATGATAAAGTCACCACGGATATTGATTGATTTGTAATAATTTTACTTTAAATTCCCTTCAATAAAAAGATTTCTTTTGAATGCCTTTAAAGCTATTTCTTTTTAAAACTAAATTATCTTCTCTAAATAAACTCACCAACCAACAAAAAAAATTGTTTTGTTTGTGAAAGATGAATTATTTTCTATCAATTTTCTCTTAAAAAACATATATTTAAAAACAAAAAAGCCAACCAACTAACAAGCATTTTTATCCCGAACTATGTCAGTTTTGATTCTTATCGTAGGGTACATAGGCTTTAGACTTTCATCTTAGGTCAAGTCCGTCCTTATAAATAAATAATATTTTTTTTATTTTATATTCTTGATTCTTCTTATTTTTATATTTATTTTTACATGTGAGTTATAAAAGGGTAACTAAAATAATTCTTAAAACCTTATTAATTGCATAATCAGCCTAAAGTAATCCTTTTTATGAATGGGCGTTGTAGGATGCCTAATACCTTCCTTATTTATAATTGACTCTCAAACCCAAACCATCTTTTCCATTTTTCATTAATTTTTCAAAGTTTTCCTTAAAATTTTGATAGCAACTTCTCTGAAATCATTTTTATTTCAAAAATCAATTTCTTACTTTTTCTTTATTTTTGGGTCATTTTCATTGCATTTCGGGTGACACAATAACAATGAGAAGTAAAAATATCATTTAAAATGTTAATAAATTTTATCATTTAAAAAATAAAAATAAAATAAATATGTGATGTAAGATATTTATAATGCATATTCTTATTTTGTAATATAATTTTATTATATATATATGTTACTAGTTTATCCATTAGTCTTTTTTTTTTTGTTTGGTGTAATTTTGCATATATCAAAGCTTAGAAAGAGGTAAAGACTAGCTTGTGATGCTATAAAATTTTAATTGACTGATACATGGTTAAAATTATGGGCCAGCCATCCCTGTTTCAGCATCTTATGCTTAGCATCCATCTTGTACTAAGGTTCATGCTCATAATTAAGATTAAACTACATATATAATTGGTGGCCTAAAAAACATATAGATGGCCTAAAAAATGTATTTTTTGGGATGCCTCCATTTTGTAAATATGCTTGAGGTATGAAGCACATGTATAATGAAACAACGGAGTCATTTACGTGGTTGCTAGAAACTTTTTTTTTTAGGCGTGCAATATGTTTTCTGATCAAGACAAAGCAATGGCATGAGCACCCCAAAAGCAATGGGCATACTACAAAAACACATCCTCATGAAAATTGGCTTCAACATTATTATTGGGCCTGATTTGTTATGTATTAAGGTACTTAAAAGCTAAATATGAGTGGCTGAACGCTGACTTTGGGAAGTTCAAAAAGGGCCCACGATCACACTTGTGGTCAAGTCTTTTTAAAACCTGGAAAGATATTCACCATGGCATTGTTTGGGATATCAGTGATGGTTCTCATATTTCCTTTTGGAATGATGATTGTGTTTCCTTTTGAAATAATGATTGGGTCAGGGATTCAGGTCCTTTAAAGCACCTTACTTTTAAGGACATTCTTGGGGATTCAGCTCCTTTAAAGCACCTTACTTTTAAGAACATTCCTGAAATCAATATATGTAAGCATATTGATTGTAACATTTTCCTTTTATCTATATTTATCCATATATTATAGTATGTATAATGTCCAAATAACTCATATTAGAAACTTAAACCATTAATAGAACTAAAATATTTAAAATAAAAAAAAGTAGTACTATTTATTTGATTCTCAAGTTTTTTGGATGAATTTTAAAAACTTATAACTAAATCCAGAAAAATTACATCAAAGTGGTTCAATCTCTAAATGAAGTTAAAAACATGCTCTAGAAGAGAAAAATATAAAACTTGCCTTTAACCAAACCAATTCATAAAGTTTATTACTCAAACTTACATTGTACAAATAATTATTTTTCTCTTTTTTAGGATTTTGGCCATAATTTTAAAAATTAATAACTAACTCTATACTAAGCCAAATCATGCATTATTTATGTCATTGCAAAGCTATGTATGTATACTTACATTCACATTTTTATTATACATTTGTTTAACCTAAACATGGCACAACATCAATTTGAATCACTAAGAATTAGAACATCATTTTTACTGGAATAGTCTTGGGAAAACTTGTATACTTTCATTGTACAACTCCAATTGAACTCAAACTAGTGGCATATTGACCTCAAAACATAAATATTTTCATAAATCTAAATCATTGAATTTGGGAGCTTTGTACAATTTTATATCACTTTTCAAAGAGAAATAATATATTCAGTAAAATTTGCAACCTTCACATTACTGTCCAATTTTGATCCTCAATTTTACAATTACATTATGAATTGTACATATATCCAAATTAAGTGTTCTTTAGCTCTTTGGAAATCTTGTTCTCTCTACTTTCAGAGCATATATAACACTTGACTTACTTGCCCTATTTCAGCTAAACAGTGTTGACTTTACTTTCATTGCTACAAAATGAGCTATTTGCAAGGTAATCATGGAAAAAAGGCTTTATAACATGTTCACATGATCAATCCATGTTTCAAATCTATGCCAAACATTTCATAATGCTCATAACGACATAATGACACAATGTCACATATCTGAAAGCATATACATGGTTTTATACATTACTTCAAAATATACACTCATAGCTTGAAAATACCATCAAGCATCATTCTCTTATTCATTCTCCATAGCTCTCTGAATTCCATTGCCATAGCTCGTGCCTATTATTTGGGATACTTGAGAGGATGAGATTGGGGGCAATCTCAGTAGCAAGTCACATTAAAAGCATTATGACATTCATTTCACAGATTAAATCACATTAAATCACATTTCAACATCAAAATACCACATTAATCATAAAAATTTCGGCAGCATAACGACTTAAAAAATGGATATCTCAGGGATTAAAACCCCTCATATTACAGCCAAACCAATAAAAAAAAACACAATATGCAATGTGGCAGCTCAAATTCATCATAATATATCATATAAACGTCATATGAATATAGTGAAAGAACATAAAGCAATAAATAGACTTAACTATCTTAGTAACTTCCCTTGGCTATACTCTAGGCTTTCAATGATTCCCTTGATTTTTTGGGCTTCCTCAAGTCCCTAGGCATCATTAAACAATGGCTTAAACCATTGATTTCATAGCTCAAAATATAAAGCTCACATAAAACTCTTGAAACCCTTAAATCACAAATTGCTTATCTTAGCTTGGATCAAGAAGCATATACTTGTCTTTAAGATTTTTGGGTATGGAGAATTCATTTTTGGGGTCAAATTAATGAAATTTTCACTCTAAGAATCACTTTTGATCTGGTCAAAATTCAGCTTATAAGAGAAAAAATGGGATTTTTACAAAACTTGCTCAAATCATGGCTAGTTTGCTTCCTCTTGCTAAATCTCATGCTTAATCACAATTTTATGGTAAAAAAACAACTTTCATTCCCATTAATCATGCTTGGCTAGATTATAACAGCAAAGGGAGCAGGAGAAAATTCAAGAAAACTAACTTAAACTACTTAGTAACTATGCTAGATCACTTAGGAATTGAAAGGAACTTACTTACCAATTTATTTGGAATATTCTTCCCCTTTTTCTCCTCTTTTTCCTTCACCCCACATAGCCTCCCTTTCTTTCACACTTGCCGCAGCTTCTCTTCCCTCTTTCTAAGTGTCTTGAACGTGCATAGCAAGAGGGAACATGAATAATAAGCTTTACCCAAGTTAATTGCATGGTTAAGTCACTTTTTGCAAACTTAACCCTTGAGCTTTGTAATCTTAACCATTAAGGCTTCCAATTTCAGCCCATGGAATGCCAAGTGGCGTCCCAAATGAGGGGTACACTTGTCCAAGACACAGCATAATTTTTCAAGTCCAATATTACCCTATGTTGGTTACTTTATACTTGGATCGGTAAAGTTACTTTTTACAGTGTAAGTTTACTTTATTGATACAAGGTTAAAGTGAATTTGTATCTGGTATTACTGTACTATACTATCTTTAAAAAGCTCATTTTGTGATGTCCAATAATTTTTCTTTTTGACTTTTTACCTTTTACAGATCAAAAAGCAGGTTTATCGGTATAAAGTTACTTTTTTTAATTTTTGGTACTAATTTTTTTTTCATTTTTAAATATTAACCCTCAGTACCATATACAGTTGGACTCATCTCGTTGAGAGTTTTGTTTTGATAGTAATTTTGTATATTTATAAAATTACTCCTAACTCAGGGTAAAATTATAATTTTTAATTCTTTCATGTCATTAATTGTAATTTTTCTCAAAATATTTGATATTTTAACTACATCGACTCTTTTTTTTCCTCAGGGGTAAAATTGTTATTTTTTTATTTTTTATCTAACCATAAAAAATGACCTCTTTACCCAGTTTCACTCAAAATGGTATATGTCTGTTTTTATGAATTTTTTTTATGTATTTTTAAATATCTAGCATTTTAAAGATGTTACATTGATGACTTTGTTTCATCTTCTCATGAATGGAAATGGGACTTGTTTGAATATATTCTTCCTCATCATACAATAATGGAAGTCGCAAGCATCACACCTCTTGCAAGACATGAAGGTACCACTATTGCTTTTTGGAATTCCATTGAAAAGGGAAATTTTAATTTACCATTCAATTTGCTTACCAGTACCTTATGTCTACTAATTGGGAACATGAAAATTCTATCTTGAATATTTCTTGGAAGTGGAAAAGTCCCCAATGGGTTGGAATGTTTATCTAGCTTGTTTTTCGAAATGCTCTATCGACTAATCAAGAGAGAATGTGACGACATATATCTGATAGTGCCATATGCCCACTCTTTGGAATATTCTATTGCCCCCTTTGGCATTAAATTCCTTCTATATAGACCCTTTTGATTCATGGTTCATTTCCAATGTTCAAGCTAGAGCAACCACTTTAAACACTAATTGGCATATCACTTTTGCTATTGCTTGCTGGTAATTATGGGATGCTAGAAATTGAAGGATTTTTGCCAATAAAGATGTTGATCCTTTCTCCATTAAAGCTGCTGTGCTTGCTATCACACCTCATACTTAGACTCATTTCCCATGTATTAAACTATATTTAAGTCCATTAATACTTTATTAGAGACTTGATTACATAAAACAACTTAAACCAATATATTTCATTTCGGGTATCATTCCCTTGGTTAACTTCTTTTTACCTGGTGAACTTTGAAAATTCATAACTAAATCTATAAAAATCATATTTGTTGAATCAAGAGTTTTGATGATGTTAAAACCAACACCCAAGAGCTTGGATTAAAGATATCAAAGAAGAACAAAGCTGGTTCAAGTGAAGATTATCTGAGTATATATTGTTAGATCTTTTATAGGATCTTTAGTTTTTGATATAATTGGGTAAAAGATTTTGATTTGAAGAAAAGATGTTTTCAAACTTTGATTTTATGTTAAATCTTTGAACATTTGAAAAATACCTTCAAAAAGACGAAGGTTGAAAGTTTAAACTGAACTGTCAAGTTAGAAATTCGAACTTTGCCTTTGGAAATTCGAATTTCAAGCTAAAACTGAATAAGTCTGAAGAGACTGCTCTCTGTCAGACGAATTTTGGTGGTTCAAAATTCGAATTTTCATCTAGTCTGAAAAGAGGCCTTTTGTAACAGACGAACTTCACACTTTCAAAATTCGAATTTCAAGTAAAATGAAGTTTGTAAAAATCAAAGAAATTCGTCTGAAACTATGATAAAGTGCATCTGAAATCAAAACGAAATTCAGTTTGAAAAATGCTCTCTGACAGACGAATTTTGAAGTTGCAACATTCGAATTTTCATATAAGTCTGAAAGATGCTTCTTTACAACAGACGAACTTTGGGTTCTCAAAATTCGAATTTCAAGCAAAACAAAATTTGAGAAAACTGAAGAAATTCGTCTGTAACTATGTTAAAGTTCATCTGAGATCAAAAGTGATTTAAGTTTCAAAACTGCTCTCTGACAGACGAACTTTGAACATTGAAATTCGAATTTCAGAAGCTAAGTTCTTAAGTCTATTGAAATGAAACATTGACATACAAATGATAAGAACTTGCAACATTCGAATGACAAGATGAGTCTGAAAAGAGTTTCTCTGATAGACGAATTTTGCCTTTCCAAAATTCGAATTTCAAAGAAAGTTATCTACTGTGTCCCTTTTTAGTTCAATGAACAGACGAATTTTGGGGATCCAAAATTCAAATTTCGAAGGCACTGTAGAAAATTGAAAACACTGTTCATACTTAACCGAAAAACTTTCTTCTTGAAAATTCGTATGTCACATTGTGAAAATGTTTTGTAAGTTTCAAAATTCGAATTTCACTTTATGAACAGACGAACTTCGTGCTGTAACGTTGGAAGCTTTAATCTACGATTCCTTCGAAATTCGTCTGTTGGCCAACCGAAATTCGAATTTCAGTATGTCAGAAACATTAAATGCGGTTGGTAAACGGATAGTTTTTTTAGAGTAACCGTTGAATAACTTCTCCAACGGATAGATTTAGTCTCTAACGGATATTTGAGACCTAAATCTATAAATACAACATCATTTGAAGTTATGGGTAACGAATCAAACTTGTATATACTGAATCTCTGCTGAATTTTCTTCTCAAAAGCTTTTACCCTCTTAACTTCCAGACTTGCACCTAAACTTTCATATCTACTCCTTTCAAGAGAGTTATTTCATTGTAATCAATCTACTCTTCATCTGGAAGATAGATTTACTTGTGAGGGATATTCACAAGGGGATTGGGAAGCACACAGTGTAAGTGCTTGGAGAGTTTGAGAGAGCTCAGAAACAGGGCAAACTCGTGTACTGTGGCCTTTGCAAGAAGCCCATTGAAATTCTTGCTGTATAGTGGATAAATCCCAAGAGGTGTCTTGGGGACTGGATGTAGGTCAAGTGGAAGGACCGAACCAGGATAAATTACTGAGTCTTCTTCTCCCTATCTTTACTTTTCAGCTTGCTCTGTTTTACGCATTGTTTTCATTATACTGTGATATCTTCACTTACTTCACTTTGTGCAGAAAAATTTCAATCTTCCCAATTCACCCCCCCTCTTGGGAAGTCAGCCTTGCTAACAAGTGGTATCAGAGCCCGGATTCCCATACAAAGGAACTCACAGTCCGGGAACTAAGATGGCTGGCTTTGGAGAGAGTATACTCCCTGAAGGGAACAATACTAACAGACCACCAGGCTTCAGTGGAGAGCATTATGGGTACTAGAAAATGAGAATGCAGATCTACCTCCAATCAATTGATCTTGATATCTGGTCAGTCATTGAAAAAGGGGATTTCATTCCAATGGCTCTAACTGAAGATGGAGGACACAAAGAGAAGCTGGAAGCAGAATGGAATGATGAGGACAGAAGGAGAGCCCTACTGAATTTCAAAGCAAAACACTGTTTAGTCAGTGCCCTGAATCAAGACGAATTTTACAGAGTCTCGCAATGCACCACTGCAAAAGAAATGTGGGATACTCTGCAGATTGCTCATGAAGGAACATCTGGAGTCAGGGAGAACAGACTGAACACGTGCATTGGGGAGTATGAGAGCTTTAGAATGGCTGAAGGAGAAACTGTAAAGGAGCTACAAAAGAGATTCACCCTCATTGTGAATCAACTCAAAAGCCTGGGAAAGGAATACACTCAGTCTGAGAAAGTAAGAAAAATACTCAGAGCTCTCCCTCTGGAATGGCAGCCCAAGGTAACAGCTATAGAAGAAGCCAGAGGAAAATCTATGACTTCTGTCACAGCTCTCTTTGGCAGCCTTGAGGAATATGAAGGAAAAATCAAAGCACTCAAGGAAGCTGGGATGGACAGGAAGAAGAAAGGCCTTGCCCTCAAAGCTGCTGATGAAAAGGAAGAAGAATCTGATGAAGGAGATGATCTGGATGAAGAAACTCTGGCAATGATGGTTAGAAAATTCGGAAGATTCTACAGCAAGAAGAAAAACAAGAGATTCTTCAAGAAAGGAGCAGCTGGAGAAAGCAAGAAAGAGACAAAAGAACCTGTGACTTGCTATGAATGCAAGAAGCAGGGACACATAAAGTGGGACTGCCCCCAATTCCTCAAGAAACAAGAAAAGGAAAAGAAAGCTGCTGATAAGGGAAAGAAGAAGAAGGCCTACATCTCATCTATATGGGGCAACAGCTCAGATGAGGAAGAAGAAGATGAGGATGAGATTGCCAACATTTGTCTGATGGCACTTGCTTCTGAAGAAGCCACACCCTCACACAGCAGTGATCAGGAAGAAGAGGTATATGAATCTGAACCTTCCTATTCTGAATTACTAGATGCATTTCATGAGCTTCATGATGAATTTATCAAAGTTGCTAAAGAACTAAAACTAGCAAAGAAAAGGATAATTAAGCTGAAGTCTCAAAGCATAGTTTCTGAAATTGCCTCTTTACCTCCGACTGAATCTGTCTGCTGCACCTCATACACTGAACTCAAGCAAACTAATGATTATCTAGTTAAAAGCATGTCTAGGCTCACTAGAGGTAAAGATATGTTGTTTGCCTTGATGGGGAGCCAAAGAATATCACAAGGAAAAACTGGTCTTGGCTATGATCCATGTGCAGTCAAGGAAAAGATCAGGAAGAAAAATCAGAATATGTATATGAGACATTTTGTGCATGCTAACAATAATAAAAAGGAAAATGATGCATCACCTCACATTGAAACATATGATCAACCCAGGCATGCTAAACAGAAGTATTATTTGCATTGTTTTCTTCCTACCACTCAATCTAGCAGTCCATTCATTACCTGTCATTTCTGTAACAAAAAGGGACATATTTCCAGTTCTTGTGCATTGAAGAAAAATGGGCTAGGCAGGAAAACTGAATGGGTTCCCAAAGTTGCCTCTGCATCTAGGGAATTACTCACTGACCGAAAAGGACCCAAGCAAATTTGGGTACCTAAAAGAAAAACATAAACTTTGTTTTGCAGGTCTGTCTCAAAGCTAAGAAAAGCAACAAATGGTATATAGACAGTGCCTGCTCAAGTCACATGACTGGTGATAAGGAGAAGTTCATCACCCTTAGAGACAAGAAAGGAGGAAAGGTGACCTTTGGAGATGACCAATATGGCAAAATCACTGGTATTGGAATTGTGGGCAAAAATCCAGAAACATCCATTGAAGAGGTGCTGTTTGTGATTGGCCTCAACCACAACTTGCTAAGCGTGAGTCAGACTTGTGACAAAGGAAACTGGGTGCTGTTTGACTCAAAGTTTTGCCTGGTCATCAGAAAAAGTGATCACAAAGTAATTCTCAAAGCTCAAAGGGATGGTAACTGTTACACTATTGACCTTGATGAACTTCCTCCCTTGGATTCTGTATGTTTGATTAGTCAGAATAATGACAGTTGGCTATGGCATAGGAGATTAGCTCATGTCAACATGAATCAATTGTCTAAACTGATTAAAAATGAGCTAGTAACTGGTCTTCCTAAAATATCTTTTGAAAAGGATAAAGAATGTGATGCATGCCTAAGAGGAAAACAAACCAAAGCATCCTTCAAATCTAAAAATGTAATAACAACAACAAGACCACTTGAATTGTTGCATATGGACTTAATTGGACCATCTAGAGTGAAAAGTCTTGGTGGTAATCTGTATGTGCTTGTAATTGTAGATGATTACTCTAGATTCACTTGGACATTGTTTCTTTCCTCTAAAAGTGATACCTTTGATGCATTTGTAACCTTAGCTAAGAAAGTGCAAAATGAGAAAGGTATTTCTATTGTGTCTATCAGGTCAGACCATGGAGGAGAATTTGAAAATGCATACTTCCTGGAGTACTGCAATGAGCATGGAATTGACCACAACTTCTCAGCACCAAGAACTCCTCAACAAAATGGAGTGGTGGAAAGGAAGAACAGAACCATTGGAGAAATGGCAAGAGCGATGCTAAATGAGAAGGAACTCTCTCAAGTGTTCTGGGCTAATGCAGTGAATACAGCTAGTTACATCATAAACAGAGCCTACATCAGACCAATCCTTGGGAAGACCCCTTATGAGCTGTACAAAGAAAGAAAGCCAAATTTGTCACACCTCCATGTGTTCGGGTGCAAATGCTTCATTCACAACAATGGGAAAGAAAATCTGGGTAAGTTTGATGCTAAATCCGATGAAGGTATATTCTTGGGCTATTCAAGTAGGAGTAAGGCTTATAGAGTTTATAATAAAAGATCAAATATAGTAGAAGAATCAGTGCATGTAGTTTTCATTGAAAATGAAGCTGTGTCAAAACATGAAGATGATCTAACTATCAATTTTGAAAAACTGGGAATTTCTGACAAAAGTAAAACTGAACCTCCAAAGATATCTGAATCTATTGATATAGAGGAAGATATCCAGGAGCAAGAGTTTAATGAAGAAAATATTGAAGAAACAACTCAAGAACTCCTTAGAGCTTGGAGATATCAAAGGAATCACCCTGTTGATCAAGTAATAGGGAATGTTCAAGAGAAAGTTAAAACCAGAAAACAGTTAAGGGATCAAATGCTCAACTGCGCTTTTATTTCTCAAATTGAACCTAAATGTGCTGAGGAAGCCTTAACTGATGATTACTGGATTTTAGCTATGCAAGATGAATTAAATCAGTTTGAAAGAAATCATGTTTGGAATTTAGTTCCCAGGCCCAAAAATCATCCTGTTATAGGTACCAAATGGGTTTTCAGAAATAAACTGGATGAATCTGGAACAATAATAAGAAATAAGGCTAGACTGGTTGCTAAAGGGTATAATCAGGAAGAAGGTATTGATTTTGAAGAAACCTTTGCACCAGTAGCTAGGCTAGAGGCTATAAGAATACTGCTAGCATATGCATGCATGAAAAATATTTTACTATATCAAATGGATGTAAAGAGTGCCTTTTTAAATGGATATATCATGGAAGAAGTTTATGTAGATCAACCTCCTGGTTTTGAAGATTCTACTAAACCAAACCATGTTTACAAGCTGAAGAAGGCTCTTTATAGTTTAAAACAAGCCCCTAGAGCATGGTATGAGAGGTTGAGCAATTTTCTAACTGAACAAGGGTTTAATAGAGGCAAAGTTGACACAACTTTATTCACTAAGAAAGAGAATAAAGATTTACTGATTGTTCAAATCTATGTTGATGATATTATTTTCGGTGCTACTAATGAAACTCTTTGCAAGAAATTTTCTGAGTTAATGCAGGGAGAATTCGAGATGTCCATGATGGGTGAACTCAACTTCTTCCTTGGACTGCAAATCAGACAGCTTGATGATGGCATCTTTCTCAGTCAATCCAAGTATCTGAAGGAGCTGCTAAAGAAGTTTGGGATGGAGAATGCCAAGCCAATGTGAACACCTATGGCTACTGCAACCAAACTAGACATGGATAAGAATGGAAAGATGTTTGACATTACTCAGTACAGGAGAATGATTGGATCTCTGCTGTACCTAACTGCCAGTAGACCTGACATTATGTTCAGTGTCTGCATGTGTGCAAGGTTCCAATCATGCCCCAAAGAATCCCATGCAACAGCTGTGAAAAGAATTTTTAGATATCTTATTGGAACATCACAAATGGGTCTTTGGTATCCAAAAGGCAATGGAGAAGACCTCAAAGGATACACTGATGCTGATTTTGCAGGATCTAAAACTGACAGAAAAAGTACAAGTGGAACCTGTCAGTTCCTTGGAGGATCCCTAGTTTCATGGTTCAGCAAAAAGCAAAACAGTGTAGCCTTATCTACTGCAGAAGCTGAGTATGTTGCAGCTGGAAGCTGTTGTGCCCAAGTCATCTGGATGAAACAGCAGCTTGAAGATCTTGAGATCAAAATAAAAGAGATACCAATCATGTGTGACAACCAGAGTGCCATAAATATCACCAAGAATCCTGTCATGCACTCAAGAACAAAGCATATTGAAGTCAGGCATCACTTCATAAGAGATCATGTTCTGAAAGGAGAAGTCAGATTGGAGTACATCCCAACAGAGGATCAATTTGCTGATATACTCACAAAACCTCTGCCAGAAGACAGACTTTGTAAAATAAGGAGAGAATTGGGGATGGTAAACCCCAATGAACTGTAAGATGTTTTCATGCAATTCTGTCATTAAAATTTTCAATATCAGAATTAATTCTAACTTGAGCTTCGGAGTATGTTTAATCTAAGCTGCAGGTGCTCCCTGTGAAAATCAATGGCAATAAACTTGAAGAGTGGAGCACGTCAGAATGGAACAACCAAAAAGTGGAATGAATGATGTAAATCCTAAGTTTTGGATCCATTCTGTAAGTTTTTAAAGATGAAATTCGCATTTTAAATGTATGTTAAACGGATTTTGCTTAATAAAATGTGCTTCTGACATGGTCAATATGGTCAACATTCGAATTTCAGTTCATTAACAGACGAACTTCGGCATGTTATGCCCTGGAACAGTTCTCTGTAATGCCTCGAAATTCGTCTGTTGACACTTGAAAGTTCGAATTTTAAAAATCAGAAATTTCAATATTATGGTTGTCCATCATTGCTGCACAATATTTTATCTCCTAACATGCGAATGTTGGACAATCTTTACATAGTTAGAAAATTCGAATTTTCAGTTCAATATTCGTCTGTTGAAACATGTCCTACATGCTGAATTGTTAACAGATGCAGCTCTGCCTGTTTAATTCGTCTGATTGATTGATTGTTTGATTGTTAACTGCCTTTCTCTATTCAACATTCGAACTTTGTTGGAACAAAATTCGTCTGTTGTCCTTGTATTGCTTGTTTCAAGCCACTGTCAGACGAACTTTCAAGATGAAAATTCGTCTGTCAGTAAGCTATGCTGAACAGTTTAACTTGTAACTGCCCGAAGTTCGAATTTTGACCCCTCAAAATTCGTCTGTCAGACGGTTACACACGTTAAATGCTACGGTTTTCCTCAGAACAGACGCAGCCCTATCTGTAACCTCTCTGAATCCATTCTGATTCTTTCTTAAATTCTCTTAACTCCTGTCCAAAAACCGTCATTCTTCACCAATTAATCCTCCATTTGCATCCTATAAACTCTTCCTTGACAACATTTTGCTTCATTCCACTGAAAAATGGCGAGAGTAAAGATCCCTGGAGCAGGACAAGCTGGAACTCGGCCAAAAAGAACTGCTAAATCCCAATATGCTACAAAAGAAGGAGAAAAATCCAAGAGAAAGGCCGAACCCAGTAAAGCTACTCCTTCTAAACGCCAGAAATCTTCTTCCAAGGCAGATTCTCAGAAAACTGGGCCTTCCTTTTCAAAATCTGCAGTCCCTTTGGGTGAAACTGCTGCTGTGGCTTCCTCCTCTTCTACACAATCTGGAGAATTTGAACTTACCACATTACCACTTTGGAGCACTCCTGAGATTCAAGAAGAGTTTTCTGCCAAGTTTTCAAGCAAAAAGGTAATCAAGCCTCACTGTGTAAATTTGGAGCAATTTTTGATATCCAACAACTTTGATGCTGCATTATGGTTGATAAGATACAAAAACCTGTTGGAAATTGCTGAAAAATATGATGATGAAGTAGTGAAGACTTGGTATGCCTCTCTTCAATATAACAGCAAGAAAAGGAAATGGGAGGTCACTTTAAGATCTAGGACCATCTGGCTTGCTGATGAGACAATCAATGAAGTTCTGGAAATCCCAGGACAAGATGGGCTGAAAATTGACATTACAGCCTCTGGATACATGGATGAGGCAAGCACAGAGGATGAAGAAGGAGGATCCTTCCTGAACTACAAAGAGAGCACTATCTTGGACACCTTGTTCAGGAGAAGGGAAAACATGTCAACTATAAATCTATTGAAGCCCACAGACCTAAGTGTACAAGTCAAAATCCTGCACTATATAGTGTCCAGGATCATATTCAACAAGGGTGGCAGCTTCAACTTGATAACAAGGGCAGAGGCTCATGTGATGACTGCTATCATTCGTGGGAAGCTGATTAACATGGGTCATATCATCCTCCAGAGAATGATAAAAGCAAGGGATCAGAGGAAGGATTCCACACTCCCCTATGCTGCAATTATTTCAAGAATCCTGCAGCATGCTAGAATTCAACACATTGAAAAGGGGAAAGGGAAACTCACTGAGGCATTCAAAGAAGAGGAACTGCAAAGGATGGGTATTGAACGAGATGAAGGCAGATGGGTTGGAAAGGGAGCAGGGAAATCTGAAGATCTGTTCTTTGCTGCTGATGACTCCCTCCAACAAGAAGGCACCTCTGAGGCCCCTAGCAAATCTGTACCTCAGCCTTCTCAGCCAATCTCATCTCCCTCCAGGCCTACTCACCCTCCTGCCACTCCCTCCTCACAGGCCAAGCCAACAAAGGTCACTGAGTTATTTGACAGTCTGTCAACACTCATTCTCAGCATAAGAGATGAGCAAAATGCCAAATTTGCTCATCTACAAGATCAGATCCATCAGTTGGCTGTGAACATGAAGGTGGTGGCTGATGCTTATGAAGATATAAGGAATGCTATTCCTACCACTTCAGCTCCACCTCAGCCTGGTGTCCCTGAGCCTACTCTATCTCCAACTCCTGAGCCTCCAAGCCCCTTCGAGTTTGCCTCCTCTGACCATGATGGTGCTGGTGCAATGAGAACACCAAGTCCTGGTCCACCCTTGGACTATGGATTGGAAGAAGAAGAAGGACTTCAGCAGACAAGTCCTCATGAGCCCATGCAAGAAGTTGCTCAGGAATCAATTCTGTCCACTCAAGAATCTGAGCAAGTTGAAAAACTGGTGGTAGCCATTTCAAGCTCCTCCATGCAAGAAGATGTGAGCACTGAAGAAAGAAGCATTGTACCTGTTGCTGACTATGTTGCCATTGCTCACAATGCTTTACTGGAAGCTCAGAGGAAAAGGCTGGAAAAAATGTTTCCTCCTTCTAAACCAGCCTCCTCTTCTCTTGCTGCTTATGGGCTATCAGAAGAACAAAGGGCTCAACTAGCTCTTTCCAGACAGGCAATGCAGGAGCTGCTGGAAGTCTCTGACGAGGAACCAAGCACTGATCCCCCAGCTGAAATTTCTTTTGCTCCTGTGCCCCTTCGTGCTATTCCTGTCTCTCAGATCCCTCCTCCGGCTGACTTTATTGGCCTTCCTGATGATGCCAAAAAGGGGGAGAAGTCTGGGCAAACTGGAAAGACTGCTGCTGAGCAATCTGGAAAAGGAAAAAGGAAATCCTACAGCAAGAAGATCAAGACAAAGAAGAATTGATTGAAATTTCTTGTTGTACTTTGTATTAGTTTTGTTGTTTGGAATTTGTTGATTGGACTGTCTCTGTTGTTTGAACTTTGCCTTATTTAGCTCTGTATAAGTAACTTTTGTTTAAATGGATGAATTCCTTGTTGCAAAGTTTTGTGTCTTAATTCTGTTGATATCTTATGCATATGTTGAGGGGGAGCTTGTAAAAGCAAACCCAAGTACTAATCCAGTTTGTAAGTTGTTTTGTCATCATCAAAAAGGGGGAGAATGTTGAATCAAGAGTTTTGATGATGTTAAAACCAACACCCAAGAGCTTGGATTGAAGATATCAAAGAAGAACAAAGCTGGTTCAAGTGAAGATTATCTGAGTATATGTTGTTAGATCTTTTGTAGGATCTTTAGTTTTTGATATAATTGGGTAAAAGATTTTGATTTGAAGAAAAGATGTTTTCAAACTTTGATTTTATGTTAAATCTTTGAACATTTGAAAAATACCTTCAAAAAGATGAAGGTTGAAAGTTTAAACTGAACTGTCAAGTTAGAAATTCGAACTTTGCCTTTGGAAATTCGAATTTCAAGCTAAAACTGAATAAGTCTGAAGAGACTGCTCTCTGTCAGACGAATTTTGGTGGTTCAAAATTCGAATTTTCATCTAGTCTGAAAAGAGGCATTTTGTAACAGACGAACTTCACACTTTCAAAATTCGAATTTCAAGTAAAATGAAGTTTGTAAAAATCAAAGAAATTCGTCTGAAACTATGATAAAGTGCATCTGAAATCAAAACGAAATTCAGTTTGAAAAATGCTCTCTGACAGACGAATTTTGAAGTTGCAACATTCGAATTTTCATATAAGTCTGAAAGATGCTTCTTTACAACAGACGAACTTTGGGTTCTCAAAATTCGAATTTCAAGCAAAACAAAATTTGAGAAAACTGAAGAAATTCGTCTGTAACTATGTTAAAGTTCATCTGAGATCAAAAGTGATTTAAGTTTCAAAACTGCTCTCTGACAGACGAACTTTGAACATTGAAATTCGAATTTCAGAAGCTAAGTTCTTAAGTCTATTGAAATGAAACATTGACATACGAATGATAAGAACTTGCAACATTCGAATGACAAGATGAGTCTGAAAAGAGTTTCTCTGACAGACGAATTTTGCCTTTCCAAAATTCGAATTTCAAAGAAAGTTATCTACTGTGTCCCTTTTTAGTTCAATGAACAGACGAATTTTGGGGATCCAAAATTCGAATTTCGAAGGCACTGTAGAAAATTGAAAACACTGTTCATACTTAACCGAAAAACTTTCTTCTTGAAAATTCGTATGTCACATTGTGAAAATGTTTTGTAAGTTTCAAAATTCGAATTTCACTTTATGAACAGACGAACTTCGTGCTGTAACGTTGGAAGCTTTAATCTACGATTCCTTCAAAATTCGTCTGTTGGCCAACCGAAATTCGAATTTCAGTATGTCAGAAACATTAAATGCGGTTGGTAAACGGATAATTTTTTTAGAGTAACCGTTGAATAACTTCTCCAACGGATAGATTTAGTCTCTAACGGATATTTGAGACCTAAATCTATAAATACAACATCATTTGAAGTTATGGGTAACGAATCAAACTTGTATATACTGAATCTCTGCTGAATTTTCTTCTCAAAAGCTTTTACCCTCTTAACTTCCAGACTTGCACCTAAACTTTCATATCTACTCCTTTCAAGAGAGTTATTTCATTGTAATCAATCTACTCTTCATCTGGAAGATAGATTTACTTGTGAGGGATATTCACAAGGGGATTGGGAAGCACACAGTGTAAGTGCTTGGAGAGTTTGAGAGAGCTCAGAAACAGAGCAAACTCGTGTACTGTGGCCTTTGCAAGAAGCCCATTGAAATTCTTGCTGTATAGTGGATAAATCCCAAGAGGTGTCTTGGGGACTGGATGTAGGTCAAGTGGAAGGACCGAACCAGGATAAATTACTGAGTCTTCTTCTCCCTATCTTTACTTTTCAGTTTGCTCTGTTTTACGCATTGTTTTCATTATACCGTGATATCTTCACTTGCTTCACTTTGTGCAGAAAAATTTCAATCTTCCCAATTCACCCCCCTCTTGGGAAGTCAGCCTTGCTAACAATATTTACATGGTTCAAGTTTCTAAATATATCTTAAAAGATTCTATACATGGGAAAAATGTTGAACAGGGAATTTACTTGGCCAACTTATACAGTAAATTCATATTATATACACTGTAGCAATGGTCATTTTTGAAAAGTTCTGATTCTGACCATAACTTTGAAAAATCACCATAAATTATAAACAACTCCAAATTGAGTGATTTTTATGTCTATGGAAAGCTACACATGTCTAGTTTTCATACATATAAAACACTCATACATTAAACATATACAGTATGTACAGTACTTCAAATTCCCAACAGTATTCAGAAAGGTCTTTTGCATTCTTCCAACTTTCCAAAATACACACTAATATATACATAAATAGCCATAACTTGCCTTTATCTTACATGATACTCCATAAAAACCTAGAGGAACATATTAACATGGAAACATAGCATGATTATGTCCCATAAGATTTTGCATAATCTCTCATATAATAGTATCAACCTAAGCATCATTATCTTGAACATTAACTTGCTTCTCCTTGCCTTTCCTTTCTTGGATAATCTTGCTATAACTTGAACCTAAAATTTGTTAGACATTTGAAAAGGGGTGAGATTCAAAGAATCTTAGTAGTAACTACCATCATGCACACATATCATCATATATATTACAAGTATTCATCTAAAAGCACATCAAGCATGCAATCAAATCATTTTGACTTAACCATTTTATAAAAATTTGGGCAGCACTTCCCCTTCTATTTGTACATATCCATTGTCACATTACCCTTCAAACAATCCAACTAACAATGCCAAATCATCACAAGATAACATTCCAAACATTAAACACATCATTCAAACTAAGCAACATCAATGACAATACATAAGCATAGATAGGTAAGTTAACTGATAGGTAAGTTAACTACCTTTGAACTTTCCAATAATCTCCAAACTTTGCAAAATCTTTCCTTGATCTTTTAACACTCCTTTGGATCCTATAGCATCATAAAATAATGCTATTAACCACTAATTATTTAATTTCATTCACAAAGTACTCACTTGAACTAAAATTGGCACTTTGTTATCCATCACGCATTCCTTGTACAACATACTTGTTCTAACCTATTTTGAACCCAAGGAATCCATTTTTGAGGTCAAAAACTTGAAATTTCTTTCCTATATTAAACCCTATATAGGCAGAAAAATAGAGAAAATTGTAGAAAAATGATAACTCATCAATCTTTGAAACCAATACCATAATCTTGCAACTTATACTTCACTTTTTATGGATTAGTTTCTTCATGACACAACTTTCTCTCTCTAATCTCTCTCTAGGTCAGAAATTTCAACAAGGAAATAGAGGAAAAATAGCTACTAGAATGCCTTAAAATTGCTAGAGAGTACAAGGAAATGGTTGCAAGATAAGTATTTTTGCCAAAATTGTCATTAAATTGGTACAGGATTATTCAACCATTACTTTTAATCCAAAATCATTATCTAGACCCAAAATATATTTTAGCAAGGTCCAATTATTGTCCTTGGATTAATACTGTCTTTTCCTGCAATTTAAACTAATTTTTACCAGGTAAAATATTAATCTTAAATCCTAATCACCCAATAAATATGATTTTGACCTTAATAAATTCCATAATATGTTTCATTGGATCTAACTCATTAAGAGTTTCATTTTGACTATAATTTTTTATATTTACAAAAATACTCTTAATCCAGAACTAATTTATAATTTTTAAAATTTTTATATTATTAAAGGTAATTTTCCCCAAAATTCGTCAACTTTGCTTAATCTTTCCCCAACCGTCTACCGCTTTCATTTTTTTTTCTTTTTCTTTTCTTTTTCTTTTTTTTCCTAGGGCAAAATTGTCATTTTTCCTTTTTCCTTTCAACTGAGATAATTGATTTCTTTGTCATATTTCATGTCAAACGGTATATATCCATTTTTACAAATTCTTTATTGATTTTAAAATATTAAGCCTTGAATATTCATAAAAAATTTCAGGATGTTACACTTGCTATGTCCTCTCATGTTTTGCAAGCCACGAGATCCACTCTTGGAAATTCAAATACTACTATTTCCTCCAGTAAATCTACTCTTATGATTTCTTGTGGATTGTTGCGAACTATGATAGAGCTGTTATGAGCCACAATAGCAAATCTGGTGCAGGAGGACTTCTTAGAACACACCAATTAAGGTCAATGAATACGAGGTTCTACAGGAATCTTGGCACTTGTAGCATCCTCACTGTTAAGCTTTTGTCCATTTTAGCATGGGTTACAAACAAGTTCAACTTGAAAATGATAGTTCTTTTGCCCTCTCCCTTATTATTGGCTATGACCCTAATTACACCGATTGGTGTATGATATTCAGCTTCTTCTTAGGCGTGATTGGTCTATTTCTCTAACACATGTTTTATTGTGAGGGGAATATATGTGTTGATCACATGGCAAGCCTTGGGATCTCCTTTGATATTGGATTGCATCTTTATGATAAGGCTCCTACGGACCTTCTTACCAAGTTCCATGATGATATGTAGGGAGTTAGCCATCCTTGGTTAATCTAATTTACTTGTTCTTTTGGTAGCAAAGAAAAAAAAAAGAAAGCACATCAATTTTTTTAATACAATTCGACTACCGTCATATTTTTTGGTCATTGCTTCACATTTTTGTATCATTTCCCACTACCATTTACATAAGCATAAAAAGTTTCAATTAATTTGAGAAAGTTACTTGTTCACGGACTTGTCAAAAAGGATTATGATTTCTTACTACCATTTACAACATTTTCTATACCATTCAGAAGGGAAAAAAGTGAAAATTTTGAGAAAAAATGTGTAGTTTGCTCACTTTATATACTTCTGTCATTATTTCTCAATTCCAAAAAGAGAAAAAGTGAAAAAATTTGAAAAAGATGTGTAATTTGCTCACTTTATATACTTCTGTCAGTATTTCTCATTGCCGTTTACAAAATCAACTACTACCATATAGAAGGAAAAAAGTTAAAATATGAAAAAATTTCAAACAACTTGAAAAAGCTACACAGTCAACGTACTTAATGTACTAGTGCAAAAAAGAAACATGATTTCTTACTACAATTCAGGAGCTAAAACATGTTAAAATATAACAATCTTATCTTTTAGAATTTTCTCTTGTAGAACTTTTGGCTTTGAATTGTCAATTGAAAATTATTTCATAGATGTATGCTCTGATAGTGCATTTGCATATTAGGAGAATCATTGATCTTTGTATAAAGCTTGTAGAGACCAAAAAACATGGTATACGTTTATTAGTATATTTGCTTTTAGAGTGAGTTTTGATACTACTAGTGGCAGATGTAATGGTTGAAAGAAATTTCTCTACTTTGAATTTTATCAAGAGTCAGATGCAAACTTGTATAGGAGATCAATGGTTGAAATTTGAAATATGATTGTTTGGTGAGAGTAAAATTATTGTATTAAAAATGAAAGAAATCATTGAGTGTTTCAAACCATTAAAACTCATAAAGAATAATTATGATGTATATATACGCATAGTTTTAATATTGGTATGTTTCACACACACATATGGACCCACCACCTAAAATTTTTAGTCCCGTCCCTAAAATATATTACATGTATCATAAATTATAATACATATATCGTATTCTCTCTGATTCATAAAAACTGTTGTTTTACGATTTTTTTTATACAAACTAAACAAGTTATCAAATGATCTACAATATTGTAAACTTTGATAATATTTTGCCAAAAATGTCCTAAATTTAAATGCTCTTTTAAATGATATATTTGATATTAATGAAGGGTCAAATAATAAAATAAGTAATTAATGTTTCATTAAAATTTTAAAATGACAAATATTGTGAAAAGTTTGAAAAACCATAAAGTGACAATTTTTATGCATAGGAGGAAGTATAATTAAGATACGCATATATCTGGTTTAGTTGCAACATAACTAAGCACTAAAACAGATGTAAAACTGTTGAATCAGAAGTTTTGATGATTTCAAATAACTAGAGTTTAAAAGGAGAATATCAAAGGAGTATGAAAGAATAAAGTGAAGAAATCTAGTGAAGAATAAGTGAAGATTTAGTTTTTATAATTTCTCACTAAGTACACTAGGTAAAAAAGTTTTAAATCTTACTTATTTATGTTACCACAGTATTTAAATAAGCTAGTTCAAAGTTATCTAATGCTAGCATATGTTAAAATTGAGAAATATTGGCTAACAGATGAAGTTTGATATTTGACTCACATTTATTTTATGTGAAATTCACAGTTTATTTTGTAAAATTTGAAATTACAGAGGTTTTTTTTTTAATAGACGAATTTTGGTTTTAAAATTTGAATTTCGGACTAAGTATTGTTAGTGAAAGTGTGCAAAATTTACATAAAACTTATGAAAAATTCAAATATTAATGAAGTTCAGAGTTACTTCCTCCAACAAACGAATTTTGGGTTTCAAATGTGAATTTCAAAGTGAGAACTTGTGAGTCTCGTTAAAGCATGTCTCTAATAGATGAACTTTGTAGTTCAAAATTCGAACTTCATAGAGAAGAACTTTTATACTATATTGAACATGTATCTGATAGACAAATTTTAGTTTTTGGAATTCAAATTTCAAATGCTATGCTAAAACTTGGTATAACTGTTCAAACTATTCAAATGCACTTCCAATATAAAAATTAGTATGAACTTACATGGGTTATCTTTGACAAACTTGAAATTCAAATGTCACATTGTAACAGATGAATTTTGAAGTTCAACGTTAAAGTTCTTAACTTTCTGTGTCTTTGAAATTCATCTGTTGAACCCCAAAATTTAAATTTTGGTGTCAGACACATTTAATGTGGTTGGTGAATAACTATTTTTATATACAGAGTAACTGTTAGTTAATGTCTCTAATGACTAGATCTTGTGTCTAACATTTAGTAAAGTTACAAATCTATAAATGGAATTTCATTTGAAGTTGTGAGTAACGAATTAAATTTAATATTACAAAAACTCTGCCAAATTTCTTTGTCAAAACTTTTTTATTAACACACTGCATTTATTATGCCATAACTTTCATATCTACTATATCTAAGAGAGTATTCATTTCTATATAAAATCTTTTCTTTATTTAGAAAAAGTATCTTTGTGAGGGGATTCACAAAGGGATTGAGAAAACACTTGTAAGAATGTTGAGAGAGATTTTAGTATTCTTAGAACATGGCACAAGTAATGTACTGTGGCATTGCAAAGAGTCCATTGAATTCTTGTTGATAGTGGAAAATTTCAAGTGATGGCTTGAAAACCAGACATAGGTCAAGTAGATTGGACCGAATCAGGATAAATCACTGAGTCTTTTCTTCTCTTATCTTACATATATATTCATTTCTATCGTATTCTATTTTTCTGTAAACTTTTGTTTTCACTGTTATATTGTGTTTTTGCAAAAACAATTTAAATTTTCTAATTTACCCTCCTCTTGGAAAGCCAGCATTTCTAAAAAGAGCAAGATAAATGCCTCATGAAATTAATGTCCAATGGATTTCAAAAATACATCATCATGTCACATTAATCTTACATGAAAATAACAAATTATTAAAGTAGAATACAAATACCATCAGAGTTTGCGAAGGCACATAATAATATTAATTGTACTATCATTATGATCTTGTCAAAGTTGAGAATGGTAGTAGTGAGCTTTGGGTGGATATATACTGTAATGCAGAAAATGCGAGTACCAATGAGCAGAAAGCCTAGGTTGCCTCCTTAAACAAGGATCATCCAAATCTACGTAATATAGGCCAAAGGTTGCTTCATATCCTGTCGTGAACTCTAAAAGATCCAACAAGGACCATACAAAATAGCCTCTCACGTCAAATCCATTCCTGTCATTATTGTAATGAGTCAACATTAACAATGGAAAACAAGAAGAAATGAATTTGGGAAAGGAATTCCATTAGCATATGCCCAAAAACATATAGCGTGAAATGAAAAACAAGAAGAAATATTATAGTCGAAAATACCTCTTCTACCCTTTAATTAGAAAAACATTAAATTACTCAATTTAATTCTTCTTTATTTTTCTCAAATTACATGAATTTTCTTTCTATATTCAAAATTTACATTTACTACTAGAAAAATCAGAATTAGTAATTAAATTTTTGTGATGGACAGAATTTCATTAATAAACATATAAAGTTCTAATAAAATTTATAGGAAATATGTGAGATTTACACTAAAAATCATAGCAAAACAATTACTATTAAATAGTAATCACATGTTATAAAAAATATTATCCATCTCAATTTTAATATATCCCCATAAAATAAAAGTAAATATACCTGAGTGAGCCAAGGACAGCCCTAATGTGTGCTTGTATGTAATTCAATCTTGTCCAATCTGCCAGTGACGAATTTCGTCGTGTTTGTTGACCTGCAATTTTTTTGTTTTTTGGAAAAAACTTGTTGATTTTTCGTTTTAACAAAGAAAGTGGGCTAGCTCTTATATATTACGCATAAGGTTCCACCTTTGTTTTTTTTTGGGGGGGCCAACATAATATTTTAACCTAATTCAACTAGGTTGTTATATAAAGACAAATTCAGTAGGCTTTCATTCATATACATACACACACATATAAGTGAATTATTTTGTTTACAATTTTTTTGGCGATGATATTGTTTACAATTTATTAGATTTAAAAAATATGGTTTAGCTGACACATAACTATTCAAATATATACATGAGTCTATAAAATGTCATGACTTGAACAGTATTCATTCCAGCGCCATGACATAAAAATCAATTTTTAATTTTAATAAATACATACTAGTTGATGTGAATCTGTGATTCCTTCTATATTGTTCAAATTTTACATTTAAAATTTTTTAAAAGTTTTAACTTCTCCATTATTTTTTTCTTTCTTTAAAATTTTAGACTTTCATTCTCATGTATTGCACTGATCAATTTTCCAGTTATAAGATATTTATCCATATCATCGTTCTATTTTGAGAAAAGGGGGGCAGCGGATATATACCATTTTCATGGATGTAAATAGGAATATCACCATAATTGTGCTTCACGAGCTCCAGAACCCTTTGCAATCCCCACGGTCTATTTGCAATCTAATTCAACCACCAAATCATCAATTATCAATATGAAATATAAAATTAATGGTACATAATTTTCATACTATTTACACGCTAAGCACATTAATATAATTTATTTTTTAAATATTGTACAATACATAAAAAAAGTCACTATTTACTAAACATTAAAATTATATAATCTCTTGTTTTAGTAGTGACCAATAATATCCTAATCAATAATAGAAACTAATCTCGTTTAGAATATTAAAGCATGGTGGTAAAAGATAGACTTCCCTCAACTAGATTTATTCATACACAAAGGTTGACAATTAAACCCTTAACCACTTACTTAAAAAATGAGAGTCATATCATTCACACCAAATTAGGTTGGTTATATAATCATTTTTAGATAAAAGAATGAATGAATTTTTTTAACTCTTACCTCCAATGTAGATATATCGGCCGACACTCCTGCAAAACAAGAAAGAATTAATGCCTCATATTTGGAAGACAATGTGGAACTAAGTGAAGAGACAGCATACATATATATATATATATATATATTATTCTAATTTTATCATATGTCCCTAAAGGGATTTTATATATAAAGTTCCACACAATATTATTTAAACACTTTACGTTATCGTGTTGGATTGTCTAAGTTTACATATCTTTAATAGATTGTGTTTCACTATCCAAGCTTCAAACGAGATTTGATTCCATACTCATCTTAAATATAAATTTTCAAAATAAAATGGGATGATTAAATTTTAATTCTATTCTATTTTATTCATAACATTTTAATATTTTTTTTCTTTTGATGAGAACATGATGTAAAATAAAAATAAATTTCTTCTTGTCAATTTCTGTTTTTTTTTAAATGAGACTTTAGAAAATAAAAAAAGTCTAAACGATCTAAATTAAATGTGAACATAATGTCAAATAAAAATCCACTCAAAAGCAAATAGTTTCCAATTTACCAATAAGTTCGACGGCCGGATCTGCAAAATAGATGTCTCCTTTTTCCACCTCGTGGATGTTGGGATTGTACTTAGCATATACAGTGTAGTAAAAGTTAATTCCTATAAAGTCAATGGAGCCCTTAACAAGATTTGATTCAGATTTGGTGAAGGAAGGAAGTGTTGAGCCAAGAATCTTCTTCATTATTTCTGGGTAATCTCCATAAAAAAGGGGATTAAGAATCCTGCCACATGAGATCATTTTCAAGTTAAAGAGATTCATCAAATTCAAATAGATGTAAATTAAGTATTTCATTTAATCATTTGAATTAATATTAATTATTTGAAATTGGTTGAACAAATTAATAATGGAATGAATGAAGCAAGCTTGTTTTATTTAAATTCAAATGATAAGATCATCAGCGGTGATTAGGTCCGTTAAAAGTGACTCGATATCCCTTAACTAAGATTTTGGAAAAGAGTGCTACCCCTATTTGAAATCCGGTAATTTCGGAAGCATAAATAAGTATTGGAGATCTTTGATAAATGCTCATCCACAGCTAGAAAAAGTACTTGGGTTAATTATTATGTAGAATGAAATACAATGAAGGAGAATGAAAACAAAAAAAATGATTTTACAAGTAAAAATATATTTATAGTGTACCTAAAAGAAATGAATGCGGTTGAATAATAATAGAAATATAGTAAATATTACATATTTTTATCCTTTAATGCCAGAGGAAAGAGATTTTTGTCTCTTGCCCATACCAAATACCCCCTATAATTGATTTGTTCATAGAGTAATGGAGAATAAAAATAGACTAGGAGAAGAGGTTAAGTATTTTTGAATTAAAAATTATTAACAAATATAAAAATATGATTTTAAATTAAATTAGTAGTGTTTTAATCCATCATAATACATTAAAATTTTATTAATTTGTGAGGATCTTGTAAACTTGAGTATTGGTTCAGATGATAAAATTTGGATTTCTACGTTTCTCTAGTATTTGTAAATATATCTTTTGGACTTTGTTCATACTAGTTAGGTTTAGATAGTTGTGATTGATTTATTAATACAACAAGAGCAACATTAGTCTCATCTCATTAAGTGAGATCGACTATATGGATCATACGATGTCAATTTGCTCTATCAAATATCATCCCTTCAGATAAATCATTTATCAAGAGGTCACGCCTTATAAGTTCTTTTATTGTTCTTTTTGGATCATATGAAGCCTATGTAGTATATAGCTAGTCTTAAGTCCAAGTAAAGGACAAGAGTTGTGTTAAGCCATCGACAGCCAATATAAATTTTTGTTGAATCTCTATGACATGGATTGAATTATTAATAATACATTAAAAGTATTACATGATCATTAACAAAATATTTTTAATGGTGTTTAAAATTGAATTAAAGTGTATGTTTTGAAAATAGAAGAGATGTCACTGTAATTTCGAAATATAATAGGAGTTCAATGTATTTTACTCAAAAAGTTATATTAGCTCTCTAGTTTTACATCCTCTACTTCAATTTTCTTTAACAAGTTTTATGTGTAATATATGTAAGACCTAAGCATTACTTGAAGTCTAATGAATGAGTTACACTATTTATAATTTATAAATAGTATAGCTTATTATAGATTTTATATTTTATGTAGATCTTGTATTAAAAAGAAAGTCATAATTTGGTGACTAACCAACCAATGAAAAAGTCTTGTGCCCTTTGAGTAGCGCTAATATCTTCAGTGGTATTTGTTAGAGGAGAAATAGCCAAACCATGAATGTTGATACCAATAAATCCATGTTGCTTCTTCTGCAATTAACACATACTTCTGGACTTAATGTATTATTATCATGATTCAAAATCATACCCAAGTGACCCTATTAGAAAGCACTTCATGATAAGTGGACCTAATATATAAACTAAAGAGTGATGCACATGTTATGCTATGAAGGACAAAGACTTCAAAAGCAGATAATTATCCACTTATTAACACTGAGGATGCTTTACATAAAATGTACTTATACACACTTCAATTTCTTTTTTAAGACATAGATCATAGTGTTAACGTTTGTTTATATCAATCTTCATACTTTTTGGTACTAAGTCTTGAAAAATCATCTACTCTTTCTCCATAAAATAAATCATCAATATCAAGAGAATATACATTCCAAATCATCTAAATTAATTAGTTATCTATACCATCTTAATTAATCTAATGTTGAAATCCCGCTATTTCAATAGCAGAGAATCCACTCTACTCTTTCCCCATAAAATAAATCATCAATATCAATATAATCGATGTAACGTATAAAAAGTATAGAAAGTAATATTATTCACAAGTTATAAACATTGTAGCTTATTCAAGCTCCGTGTAAATACACTAGCATCACAATAGTGTGGGGTTAATATTATAAACAAAAATATAAAAATAACTAGTACTTTTTTGGAAATTGCTAAGTAACAACTAGATGGGTCACCCATGGATTGTACTATGTTTGAACAATAAATTGCAATGTTCATGATTCATGAATGACATGACTTGCTATAAATTTTGTATTTAATTTATATTTATACTGATGATATTGATTATTTAAAAGAAAAATCAAAACTCTAAATTAAATGATAATTATTTCGAAACAGAGGAGCAAAGTACCTGATACTTTTTACTATACAATGAAACAGCAGATGCATGTGCTAACAATATATTATGTGCTTGTAAGTATGGTCTGAATCCTGAACCAGGGCCAGCCGTCAGCAATAACATATTTGGCTCGTTTAATGTTGTCCAATATTTAACTCTATCCCCAAACTCTCTAAAGCACACATCTGCATATGCGGTAAAGTCTTCCCTGCAAAGCATACAGAAATAGATATGTTATAAACATAGTGAATTCCATATGTATAACTTGCTAGTGGCACCTAGAACTGTGTATTCTGACCCATTGCCCGGCTGGCCTTGGATGTTTGGTCATTTCAGGCTGGGTCGAGCTAGGCTGAGAAATGAAAAAGATGAAACGGAAAAGAAATTCTACTTGGGCCGACCGATGTTTCAAAAAGATATTCATTCCATATCAAATATATAATATAATATGATATGCATACTGTGCATTTCTAAATTCAATTGGCCATGCTTATACGTACACAAATCTTCGACTGAGCCATCCTTCATATTCATCCTCAAGTGCTTGCGGTACGTCAAAATGAGATAATGTAACATGTGGCTGGATACCTTCAAGATCGATACATAAATATTAATATTAGATTGACGGAAAAAAAAAAGGTCCAGGTATTTAATATATAGATATGAACATGATAACCATGGCTTATCAGTTCATTGATAAGGTTGTTGTAATACTCCAAACCCTTGGGATTGACTGGTCCTGTGCCATCTGGAAATGCATGAGCAGGAGATAGTTAATGACAGGAAAAAATATCAGACGCTTCAGGAATGATGTGGTATATCTATATTTCAACTAATACAAATAGTTTAAATCAAATAAATTAATACTTTCATCTATGCTAAAAACTCTACAATTTTCTTTGTCTTCTAGTACATGTATATTTCCCCATTTCATTAAGGCATTTCTCCTTTCACTTTTTCCGTCTCTACATTTCAACTACTTTTATTGCAGAGTGCAAAAGAGTTGCAGCCATACTCACTTGAAATAAGTCTTGACCAAGATATGGAAAATCTGTATGCATTTAACCCCATGTTAGCCATCAAAGCCACATCTTCCTGCGACAAATCAATGTGCACAATGTCATTTATTCGTTAAAGAAACAATTAATATGTGCAGGACTCAATTAATTGAAAAGAAAAAATAAATTATTAAATTGAAATAATGATAGTCACATTAGACTTTTCAATGAGTATTTAAAGTAAATACATACTTAGAACTCAAACTTGAGACTATTGGCTTAGTTAGTATTGCCCTCAACCAACTGAGTTACAAGTCTTTTTTTAACTATTTCTATAATGATTTTTCTCTTCCCCTTGTATATGACACATTCAAACCTTATACTTGTGATATTGATCACTTGCTACATCCCCATATGGTCCAACGACGTTACCTGAAAATTAAATTTACATTCGAAATCATTAATTCTGAATATGAAAAATTGACCTAAATGTTCCTTTTTTTTTATTAAATGGTCTAAATCATTAATATAACTATATCTGGGTTAGTTATTATATTAAGGTGTTTAATGTAATCAAATCGACCTAGTAAGATACAATGACTACCATGATTACTTTGCAAATGTGCCCATTTAAGATTAGATTCAAGGTTTAGACTCTATAAATTGGACAAATCAACTCTGAGTTTAATTATTTTTTATATATGTTAATAATTGAAAGCTACAGAAAGATAGAATTCTAAATATTATCAACACAATGAAACTAACGGTAGTACAAATCCAATGCACTGGGCGTTCTCCCATCTTCATTTGCTGCACCTTCAACCTTTTTCATCAAGAAAAAAAATATTAGAAACAATTAACGTCGATATTCAAAACTTTTTGAATTTACGATCATCAATGGTGGACCTAAGACCCTAGGGCAGCGGCAGAGCCGGGAAAACGGGCTTCAATCCGCGGGTTGGCCTGTTTTGGCCTGTTTTATAGTGATTCTGGACTGGAAAAAACAGAGCCTATATTGAGGCAGTCTTTTTCTAGCCCGGACCGTTTAACTCGCGGGTTAAGCGGGCTAACTCACCAAACCCGCGGGTTAACCCGTTTGACCCGCTTGTTTTTTATTATTTTTTTCTTTAAATTATCTTTTTTTTCTTTATATATATTTTGTTTAATATTGAAACTTGAAATTAGAACTGTTTTATACTTAGAGTTGAAATTTCCCCATATTTCATATTTAATGTTGTTGGATTATAATACTTATATAAATAATGATTAATATGTGTTAATGTATTTTGATAAATTGATAGTTTATATGGTTTCTATTTCTAATTTAATTTGGACTAAACTTATATATTTTTCCTTATATACTTTTCATGCTATTCACTAATTAAAATTTAACATGTAGACCTTTCAAATTTTTTTAAGTTTAAGAAGTTAAAAATTTTAATATATAATAAATGACTAAATCTATAATATATTAAAAAATAATCTACATATTAATCTTTAATTGGAAAATAACACTTAAAGCACATAACGAAAAACATATAAGTATTTTCTATTTAATTATCAATCAATCATGTTATTTTTTTATTATTCATATTAGTGATTTAGGTTATTATTCAAATATAAAAAATTGAAATATATATATATATATAATATTTGGTGGGTTAGCTTGATGGTCCTAAGCTGGGCAAATCCTAACCCACTAGAAAACGGGTTGACCCGCCCCCAACCCATTTTTTGACAGCCCGCCACGAGCCCGCCCTTTTTTAGGGCGGGCTGCCCCGTTTCCCAGTTCTAGACAGTGGGGGCAATATACTTTCTTAAAAAAAAATGGCAATATTTATTGTCATTTGAAACTAAATGAATGTATCAAAATTTTTTTTGCCAAGATAAAAAAAGTATAAGCAAATCAATAAATGTTAAAATCAATAAAAATTAAATATATATCTTATATATTTGGTGAAATCATTGAATATTTGTTTCTGCCCAACTTAAATCAGTGACCAATTAACTGATTTTATACATAGCATTTTTCTCTTAAATTTATTATTTACTATTCAAAATCCAAAAATTTACAAACCACATATTCTAAATTTAAATTATGTTTTAACATACACAAAAATATATTTAAATAATTAAAAATACGTAAGAGCATCACACATTCATAATGATAATTTAAACAAATAGACATAAAAAAATAAATGAACACAAAAAATAAAAATTATATGAAAATTAAATAAATGAGTTCACTAAAAAAATATAACAAATTAAATCAATGTCTTCACGAAATATAAAAAATAAATAAACACTAAATGCATGGTGTCAATGCACGTGAGGAATGTGAGAAATATTGGACCCATCATCCTATTAACCCCTCTTCTCATGGGTCTCTATTTTAATGTTTTTTTTTTGTAATGATTTCATCCCTTCCTCATCGTCTCACCAATGTTTTAAAAGCCAAAATAGATATATTGGTGAAAATACCACTGGGTTATCATAGTTTTCATGATTTATCGAATTAGTGGCACAATAATTAAATAAAAATGATATTATACAGCGTATTAATAATTCAAGTATAATCAAATTACATAGTTTAATTAAAATTTCAACCTAAATATTATTAATCTCTCACCCACCATAAACAATCAAATAGTATTAAGTTCTTATATATTAAATATTTCATTTGTTATATCATCACCTTGGGAATCTAAATCAATATATTTTTATCACTGAATCATATATTTGAAAAGTTGAATCAATCAATTATAACAAAATTAAAAAAATATTTAAAATACTAAAATAGAGAAAACAAAAATATATTTAAAAAGCTATAAACATTTAAATATTTTTTAATTTTGTTATATTTAAATTAAATGGCTAATGCGTTAGACATGGGCAATATGGTTCATATATAGGAAAACGTGTTGGTCAAAAATATATATAGGAAAATGTAAAATAAAATGATCCCACTTTTAAAATGATCCCACTTTCTTATTGGCTGACAAAACTGATCCCAGTTAATAAATAACAAATTTGTTTTGGGCCTGAATTTTAACAAATCAAATATAACGTGAGTGTTCTTGAATTGGCCCGTGAGCCCATAGGAAATGCCAAAACCTAGCATTTCAGCAAAAGTATTTTTCCTTGATTGGGGACGAGAAAGTTCAGCAGCGGCGGAGGAGGCAGGAAGGAAAGCTGAAATCGGTGGGGGGAAGCAACAGAAGGCCGATGAAAAGAACATGAGAGCAACAGGGATCCCAGAGGAAGAAGATGCCGTCAACGACAGAGAAGAGGAAGACGATGCCGTCGACGGTAGAAATTTGTTTTCTACGAAGCTGCGATATTCTGAGACAGAGAAGAGAGTGAGGGTTTTGATTTTATTTAGTCTTTATTTTCAGATTCATTCTTTTTCTTCTCATTTTTGCTATTTTCTTCCCCAATACATCTTCTTCCTCCTTGCTCTCAGGCACTCTCCTCTGTAAAGTTTTGCTCAAACATAGACCTGGACGGTTCCTTTGGCTCAAAAGTCGGTTCAAAGAGACTCCATCTGGTGGCTTAAAGCACCTAAACGAGCCGCTGAACTGTCCAGTAGACTGGTGGACCGGTTCAACCATCTGATCCCGTCCGGCATTCAAAACACTCTGTCTCACATCCACTTCTACGTACCTTCTATCCCACATTGGTTTTTTTTTTTTTTCTTTCTTGCTGTGGTGGGGGTTTGAAAATTCACTGGGGTCAAAATTAAACAAGTACTGGGGCAAAGTATGAAACCCAATGGATATTTTACATGAAATTTTTCAGAAATGAAGGGGCCATCTGCCCTCAATCAACCAAAGGTAGGTCGGCTACTGGCCGATCATCAATATATCAATTAATATTTATACATATAATAAATTATATTATTTATAAGTTATATATAAGTTACGAATATTATAAATTTATTCCTCAAACTCCGAACCTGATAAGCAGAGGTTGCTGCACCGAAGAAAAAGTTGGGAGGAAAGTCATCTCTGCTAAATGATTCATGTCCAGCAGCATCCACGAGTACCAACGTTAATGCTGCAATGAGACCCACCTTAAACATCATTCTTTTAGGGTTTAGGAATAATGAGTATAGTTTCGCCAAAATGGTATATGAATTAAATTTGCGCGGCCCCACACACACATGTTAGTCTAATTTATTAATAGAATATGTGTGTGTATTATTTTATCAATCTCGTGGTCTGCGTGAGATCTCCATACTGCCGTGGATATTAAATTATTGTTATTTGTAAGGCATGAGGGGCATGGGACTCAGCACCAGACTCCCTCCCTCAAATTCATACTTCCTCAAATATTAAGAATTAAAATTAAAATTAATTAATTATTTTTTTTTTAAATTTTAATATTTTTTAAAAATTATTTTTATTTAATTTTTTTCTTTTTGAATATATTAAATAAGAATATTTTTTAAAAATATATAATAAATATTACCCATATATTGTAAAGAGTCTTATATTTAGAACCAGGATAAAAGATTCTATATATAGGACTGAAGGGAGTATTATAGAAAATTTTTAATGATAGTTTTTTTATTTAAAATATAGGCTGTTAGATTTTTTCTTCACAGTTGACTCCTGTTTTTAATTTTTTTTTCTTACTTCTTATTTATAACTCTACAATGTAAATAGGAAATATTTGTATATTTTGTATTGATTTCAGGTAAAAAAGTGATTTTTTTAATATGTATATAATTAATACAAAATATTTTATAATGTGTATCTAAGAGTCTTCAGATTCAAAATATAAGTCTTGTTTTAAAAGTTTATTTTGGTCTAAAATATAAGTTTCATTTGTTAATTTATAGGGTATTAAATATTTTTTCTATTTTACCCTTATTTGTAATTAAATGTAAGAGAGATAATAAATTTTAAATGTAATATATTAAATAAGAGCACTATTAGAAAATAATGTATTTTTTTACAAATTTAATGAGTAAAATTATCTTTTTTAATTTTTGTGCAATTAGTCAAATATGATATGATATACATTTTAGACTAGATGGAATAATTGTTATCTCATAGTCTATTGTCTTGTCTTTTATGTACGTCGGCTGGGAGGCTTTACCAGATTCTTAGGGCGTTGCTCCATTAATGAAACCGAAATATGGGGAGTTGTTGACGGTCTGAAAGTATGTTGGGACATCTGCTTAAGGAAAGTCATAGTTGAATCTGATTCTTGGATCACTGTCAAGATCTTACAGGAAATATCAATCAAAGAACATCTTCTATCTATTGCATATGTAGCCATCAAACTACTTCACAGAGATTAGGATGTCAGAGTCTCTTATGCTCCAAGAGAGGCCAATCGCCCCGCTGATATGCTTGCTAAATATAGCAGATTTAGTAAATTTCATTTCACTTTCTTTGATATAATCGCCCCTTGTGAGAAATCTTGTATGGTAGATTTAGTGAATCTCATTTCACTTTCTTTGATCTAGTTCCTCCTTGTGTGAGAACTTTTGTACTTTATGATGTACCAAGAGCTCTAGTTCCTCCTATTTACAGCTTAGTTCCTCTCATTTTTCATAAAAAAAACTTGTGATTCCAATTGTTAATCATTTTTTGATCTGACACTATCAACTAATTAATTAAGATATTGGAGTGTTGCTAAGTTAAAATAAAAATAACTTTTTTAACATGATTTTTTTTTATTTATAAGATTTGAACTCACATTCTTGCTTAAAATATATAATTCTTTTCACTTAATCATAATTGGTTTGTTAATCATGAGTTTTATGATGTAGTCTTAGTGAGATGCTAACATAATAATAATAATAATAATAATAATAATAATAATAATAATAATAATAATAATAATAATAATTGGATATGGCTACTTGATTGGAGGTTAGATTCATCAAATTAATACATTTGGAATTGTTCCATATGGAAGCAAAAACGATATTTCTTATTAAAAAATGAATAAAGATCTATATGAGCAATCTGTTTATACCAAAATAATACCGATCATTAAACTAAAGAAGTTATTTGAAAGGTTTACTTGATTGATGGTGGTTGAACAGGTAAAAAGTTAAATTAATAATTTCAAGTGTATACTAACTACCTTAAATAAAAAGGATAAAAAAAATAAAAAAATTAAACTCAGAAAATATAATAATTAATATATATATATATATATATCACCACTTGTTCTCAAATTTTAGATTTCCTCTTAAGTTTTATATTGTCAGACTTCCAAGTTATTATCTACCTTATATTTGATTTAAGCAAAAAGACTAAAATATAAAGACCTTTCCTCAACTTAAGCTATTTGCATATAGCCCCTTAATCTTTCAAACTTGATTATCGACCTCCCTAACCTTTTATTTTTATATATAAAGCCTCCCTCCATTAACAGAGCCTTTAAATCCCTAACACCCTTTGCCACATGAGATTTAATTTAGTGACATATAGTTTGACTTGACTTTGAGAACATTTATGTAATTTTATAAATATAAATAAATAAATCAGCCCTCCAATTATCTTCCTTTGTCCACATTGATCGTATGGTCTCAATGGGAAGAAAAATAGAGATTTTTGTGAAATTCATTCATCCCCAATCCCACATCAGTTTTCCAAAAAAAAAATCCCTAAGTCAATGAAGCTTGTTGTTCTTAGGATTTCACTCTCCATTGTGCTCCATCGTCACTGTGTCGGCTTCCAAATCTAAAGATTGAGACACCCATTTGGTTTTTAAATGTTCCAACCGTTAGATGCATCCAAGGGCTCTAATTATTTATTACGGCGCTGTTTTTTATGCCTTGTAGATTGAGTTTTCTATGTTAGTTATTTTGACCAAGCTGCTTGCCATTCTCTTTGCCTGCCAGGTCACTTGCTTGCCCATCACTCTACTACTCCACCTCTTGCACGTTTTGGATATTGGAACAGCCTAATACTTGCTTTTATATCTTGCGGTTATTATCCTACTTTCAATTGAAGCACCATTTTGGCAGGAGGAATATTGATTTATTTTTATTTAATTTGTGTATAATATTAATTAGTAGTAGTTTTTAGTATATGAAATATATATATTTTTTAAGAACATAAGTTATTGATTTATTTTTTTATTAAATTTAAAGATTTAGCCTGATTTTTTTATTCAAATCAATATACAATGAGATTTGAAAATGTATGAAAAATATAAAATTTTATATATTCTTTATTTTTTCCTTCAAAATTAGTATAATAAAAACATGGTTTCACTTTGCATATTTTTTAATTTTACTAAATTATTATATAATTATAGATGATTATTATCTTATGTTCATTTTTAAGTAATAAAATTATTTTAGAAAATTAATTATAATAAATATTAAAAAAAAATAAATTAACAATATATAAAAATTAATTTTAAAAAACTTGGCCTCCCCAGAGTTTGAATCCTGGCTCCGCCCCTGGATGAACAAGCATCTCTTTGGCTTCACATTTTCCATTACCCGGATATATATTATTTTCATCATCAACTAGTGAGTCTTGTCCTTGTTTTATAATTCATTGTTATTATCTTGCCAAGAGTTGCAAAATATTTCATCTCTGACCCACTTGGATTCTCTATTGCAAATTCTTGATAACCCCTTTGCTTTGAACCATAGACTTGGAAAATTTATAGATATTTAAGGTCTTAACAATGAGTCTAATTATATTGATCTAAATTTGAGATCTTTTGGGATCCTTTTGTTGAATTTTGGGGTCTCATTCATATGATCCCGCATGTGTCAATGTTCATATTTGTTGTCAAGCAATTGGTTTATAGAAGTTCTTGTGGTTTTATAGAATCCCTATGGTTAGTGGCAGGCCAGGGTAGGGGATTATAACCCGGACCAATCCAACCCGAAGCAATCCAGTTTGAAATGAACCTGGTCCAATTAGCTCAAAACCAAACCCAATGTTCAGGCCAGGTTGGTTGCCCAAGTCAAACCGAGCTACAGGTTACCCCTTCAGACCAATTGGTCTGGCCAGGCCTGAGGTTTTATTTTTTATTTTTATAAAATATGTTAAACGACGTCATTCAATATACTAACATAAGGGTAACCCTAAACTCTTCCACATCACACAAACCACAAACCACACCCTCAGAATACTTTACTCTCACCTCTTCTCATCTCCTTCGCCGTTCGCCATAACTCTTCACCATCATTGTCTGCTCATGTTTTCTCCATCTTCTCAGGTATTTCTTTTCTCTTTCGCTTTGAAATTTCACCATTTCTCTAACTATCCATTTACCCTAGCTAAAGATTTGAAATTTCTTCTCAAGAATTGAATGACAGTCGCTATCAAAACTGCTTGCCGGTGCTTTGTCATCATCCTTATCACCCACCATCATTCTTGTTCTCCAACTCTCTGTTTGCCCTAACTTGGGTTGTGCACTCACTTTGTGCTTCTTGGTTCAGTACTTAGGTTTCATCTGCATGCCATCAGGCCCTTTCTTTCTCTTAGATCTTAACTTGGTAGCTTGGAATTTAGTTTTGGAAGGTGCATTTCGTGATAAATCTTTCAATGCACTTGTACTTATAGCATTTTTAGTCTTTGGTTCCCCAAGGTTTTATTTTGTAATTTCTTGACTCTAGAGTGATGGAATCTCACATTAATTTAGGTACCTTCTTCTAATTCAGTCTATATTAGTTTTTGTTAGATAAGCTGGCTTCCCAAGAGGGGGGTGAATTAGGAAGATTAAAAATTTTCTACAAAATGTCAAGAAAGTGAAGACAGCAAAGTATGATAGTAAAACAAAGTATAAATAAATAAACTGTAAAAGTAGCAGTAAAGAGAAGAAAACTCAGATATTTATCTTGGTTTAGTCTCTCCACTTGACCTACGTCCAGTCCCCAAGTCACCACTTGAGATTTTCCACTATTCTGCAAGAATTCAATGGGCTTCTTGCAAATGCCTCAGTACAAAGATGATGCTCTGTTTCTAGAGCTCACTCTTTCACTCTATGCACTCTTACTAAGTGCTTCCCAATCCCTTATAATATCCCCTTACAAGAAAATCTTTCTTCCAGATGAAGATAAGATTATTTACAATGATTAAACTCTCTTAGATAAAGTGAATATGAAAGTTAAAGTACAAATATTGAAGTGAGAGAGTAAGAGACTTTGAGTAGATGATTTGGCAGAGTTTCAGTATATACAAGATTAAAAATCGTTCTTCACAACTTCAAATGATGTTATATTTATAGATTTAGGTCTCAACTATATGTTAAAGACAAAATCTATCCGTTGGAGAAGTTATCCAACGGTTACTCTGAAAAACTATCCGTTAACCAACCGCATTTAATGCTTCTGACATTCTGAAATTCGAATTTCAGTTGGTCAACAGACGAATTTCATAGAAACTGAAGGCTAAAGACTTCAACATTGAATATCCAAAGTTCGTCTGTCATGAAGTAAAGTTCGAATTTTGATCTTTGGAAAATGTTTCTATGTTGTGACATACGAATTTTCATGTTTGAAGACGTTCTGTTAAGTGTGAACAGTATTTTCAATTTGTTAAAATGCCTTCAAAATTCGAATTTTGGAACACCAAAATTCGTCTGTCTGTAGCTGGTTTATAAGACACAGTTGTTTATCTAATTCAAAATTCAAATTTTCAAAGGGTAAAGTTCGTCTGTCAGAGAGACCTCTTTTCAGACTCACTTCAAAATTCGAATTTATAAATACTGTCATTCGTATGTCACTATATCATTGTAACAGACTCACAAGCTTAGTTTCTAAAATTCGAATTTTCATGTTCAAAGTTTGTCTGTCAGTGAGCAATTTTGAAATCCAATCTAAACTTGGTTTCAGATGAACTTTGACATAATTTCAGACGAATTTCTTTAGTTTTCATAAGTTACATTTTGTCTGAAATTCAAATTTTCAAAACCCAAAGTTTGTCTGTTACTGAAAGCTCCTTTCGGACACTTATCAAAATTCAAATTTTCTCAAGTCAAAATTCATCTATCAGAGAGACCTCTTTTCAGACTTGTTCATTTTTAGTACAAAATTCGAATTTCCAAAGTCAAAGTTTGAATTTCCAAGATGACAGATCAGTATAAACCTTTCAAACTTTGTCTGTTGGTGGGTGTTTTTCAAATATTCCATGTCTTAATCATAGAATTAAGGTTTTAAAATATATTTTCACCAAATCAAAGTCTTTTACTCAAATCAAAACATTACTAAACATCCTACATGAATCCTTGCACTGATTTCTCCATAATTCCCTCACTTGAACCTTTTTGTGCACCTTTGATATCTTTATTTTAAGCTCTTGAATGTTGGTTTGGAATTATCAAAACACTTGATTCAACAGTTTTCTTTGTCCACTTAACTATTGTCTTTTTCCAATCTTTTTTATTTTTGAATCCTTCGACTTAAAGGTGGATTATTTTATTTATTGAATGGTCATGTGCTTGTTTCTTCCTCGATAGAGAGGTCAGCTAAGCCCATACTATCTCAGTTAAGTCTAATACTTGATTAAGTTATACATCACTGTGAGATATATATATTGATGTATCATTTTATATTATTTATACAACATAAATGACTAATTTGTAGAGAGGTAAGCTAAGGCCACTATCTCACCAGTTTTATGTTAACAATGGAGAGTTGAAGAAAGGATGGGATTCGGAAGACACAACATGCAGAGGCTTTAGATAAGTATCAAGGAGTGAAAAAGACAAAATTTCTAGATCTTATTTAGTCTTTGGTTTCCAAAGTTTGTTTCCTTTTCTTTTTCTTTTTCCAACTTCCAAATTTGTTGAAACTTAGATATGTGCTACAATTTGGTCTATTGTTTCACTACTAGAAAAATCAAATTTAGCGAGGGATCACTCATCCCTCATTAAATAATCTAAATAGCAAGGAAATTAACAAGAAATTGTAAATTTGTAGCCAATGTTAAATTTAGCAAGGGAATCAGCGAGGAATATCCTTTACCTTGCTAAATTAGATATAATTAGCGAAAAATTAGTGATGTATTTTTTTATTCCTTACTAAATTGTTATAAATAGTGAGGAATCTAGCGAGATCTATTTCCCTATCTAAATTTTTCTAAATTAATTTTAATGGGTTAAAATTATTTTATTAAACATTTAATTTTAATTAATTACATTTTTTTAAATAATCAAGTTATAAAATTATTTTTATCAGATGATTATTTTAAATTAATAAAAATAGTTAAATTAATTTTTATTACTTGTTGGTAAAAAATGAAATTGAAAATTCATTTATTACAAAATTCAAAATATAAAGTATTTTATTATATTAATATTTGAAAATAAATTATATCTATATTTTTTAATAATATGTTGATTTATAGATATATGTGTGTAATATGTATTAATGTGTAGATAAATAATATATATTTAATATCTCATATAAAGACTGTAAATACATTTCAATTCAACACACAAAATGATAAATAAAAAAGCACTAAGAGTAAGAGATCATGAGTTCAAATCTAGATAAAGGCTTGAAATGATTATATGACATTGTGCAGTCCTGGTAATAATGTGGCATAGGTGGCGGGTGACGTGACAATAACGTGATGTGGCACAGTCCCAGTGGTGACATGGCAATGACGTGTGGTAACATTGAAGTTTTTGTAGTTTAGTGAGAAAATGTCATGAGTTTGAATCTAAATGAAGGCACATTTGTAACACCTTACTCTATCACACCTCGTAACTTGACTAAATACTTCAAAAATGAACCAAACACAACCAAAACACTTTGATTTTACCTCCCAAAACATCCGGGCAAGGGAAAAACACCTCAAGAACACCAGAACAGCCATGACAGAGTGTAGGGCCATGGCCACTACAATACCGCGGTGGCGCTGGTGCACTCGGGTTCCAACATTAGTGAAATAGAGGGTTTGGCACCATGAAGCCCCTTACTGATACCATATTAGCACAAACTCCAACTCTTGGGGTGAACTATCAACGCGCATAACTTTATACTTTGACCTCCGATTGACCTGATTCCAACTCCTATAAATCAATCTTATCCCAATCTAATCATAGATATCAATTTTGCCTTAATCCATCTTCGTATGGAGATTTTGGATACCAAACATTATTTTGTCTGCTTTTTGACCAAAACTTACCACAAACCTCCTCCAATTGTCACCAAAGATAAATGGGTACTCAAGGACCATTGACACATGTCCTATATGACTTAACTAACATGTCCAAAGAGGTTTTATCTCAAAGGGACCACTCCTTTGAGATTTGACCCCATTGAACCCTAAATTGACATAATGGGTTATATGCCCTGAAACTTACCAATAAGACCCAATTCCACTTTTGAGCTCACATACACTACCGTCCGGACTCCTCAACACCCCGAACCATGCATGCATCATAATACATCACATCACCTCATCATATGCAACATCATTTCACATCAATATCATTAACCTTATCATCACATACATATTGTACCAACATCATCATTACAATCATCCAGATTCTCATAGCAATTACAAACACTATCCTATTTGGCACAAAGTACATAGACCATACACACATACACTACAGTGACTTAATATTCCCAACACCAGAGTGGCTATGCTTCCCTCGTCTTCTCCGGGCTAGTGCCAGAACCTTCACTTAAAAGGTTAGTTCATGGGAAAAGGGGTGTGAGACCGTGTCTCAATAACCGGGGACAATCACATGCATATACATATAACTAATACAATAATATCATGAATGTAATATGAAATGAAATGCATGACTCCCTCACATACAGCTAAAACCACAAGCTATTGTCACAACAGGACATTTCATACAGGTGGCTCCCTTCCAACAGTTAGTGAAGGTTGATTCCGGGACATCACCAAACTCACCTTACACTAGTGCACCCAACTAAAGGTAACACTAATGCTTGAATCGTGGCTCTTCTTCCCCTGGACCACCTCGAATTGGTAGTAATTTAGGAAAAATGCAATCAACTGTTGCCTGGCTCTCTGAGCCATAAGAGAAGATTTAGCGGGAGGGATCCCACCCTTATCCTCCCTTATCATATATCATCATATTATATCGTATCATCATATATCATATCATCATCACTACCTAATCACCATATAATCATCATTATCATCATGATCATTATTATCATGTTTTCTCAATGTCATGCTATGCATCATGTAATGTCATATCATCATTATCATCTCTAATCATCATCCACTATATGTGTAACCGCATGCATACCATAATATATAGAAAAACCATATACACATATATATATCAATATCGTGGTATGAATGGAAATATACATATATACACATATATACTAACATATAATTCATACAATACAAACACCATATTATCTCAGATTGTCAATTCCACACACACGTGATTCCATGAGCTTCTTAGGTTTTCAGACACACTTGTACTCTTATGATCAATTGAATAACCTCTACAATACCCTAACACCTAAATTAACACAATATACCACTTAACCAAAAACCACAAATCGACTATGTAGGCCTAACCCTAGGTTATAACACCACTTTCATGCATCATTGAGCTCCTAAAGGCCATTCAAACTCTAATCAACCACACACATATCAGATTTCATGCTTTTATACACAATACAAGGTTAGGGTTTATCCCAAATCATGTGTAACCCTTCTAAAACTCACACCCAAACATCATAATCACCAAGTCACACCTCATTAACCACATTACATCCATTTTAATCAGTGGATTTCGGCCAAAACCGAAAACCCAATTATACACCCCAAAAATCCAACTCAAAACTGAAGAAAAATGGAGATGGAGAAGTAAAGATCACTTACCACAAAAAATCCAAGCTCCCAAAGGCCGAAAATCACTACCAAAGGCCAAATCTTTCAAGCTCTAGTACAGCTTCTTCGTTGCTCCCTCCGTTTCCTCTTCTTCTTTCCGACTGAAATGTTTTTGATTTAAACAAAATATTCCACGCTCGCCATGGAGCCAGTAAGCTAGCTGTGGCGTGGATGCTCTCAGCTTGAAAACTTTCCTAGGAATTTTAGCTCGCTCGCCGCGGCGATCCTGTCTCACACTGCAGTGTGGAGCCCTCTGTCTCCACTTTGATTCTTTCCTCCATCCTGATCCTTCTAATACTACACTTAACACCAATTACACTTGGTTAGTTAGAGACTAAACTCAAGATAATGTAACGAGGGTTGTTATAACAATTGAAATGATTATATGATGTGGCACAGTCCTGGTAATGATGTGGTAGTAATGTGGCATGGGTGGTGGGTGATGTGGTAATGACGTGATGTGGCACAGTCCTAGTGGTGCCATGGCAGTGATGTATGGTAACTTTGAGTTTGTTGTAGTTTAGCAAGGAAATAGCGAAAAATGAGCTCCATGTTAAATTTAAAGAGGGATTAGATTTTTCGCTAATTCCCTCATTAATTTAGTAAAGGAATTAATTCATCTCTTACTAAATTTAGTGATGCGATTTATAGCAATCAGATTAGTGGTGTACTTTATTCCTTGCTATTTTCAATTTAGCAAGGAAAATGACATTTAGTTAGGAATTTGTCTCTCACTAGATAGTTGTTTTCTAGTAGTGTTTTTTTTATACACTTTTCTAGTAGTGTTTTAATGATACTTTGAATTAGAATTTGTCTCCTTTTACATTTTCTTGTTACTTTGTATGAGCTTTACTTTGTTAGTTGAGCTAAGGGTACTAAATATTTTACATATTATTTTGTATGTGCTCTACTATGCTTAGTGTGACTAATATTGTACAATATATCCACTATAAAAAAAGAAACATTTCATTTGGCATTCTTGCTTTTTGACAATGTATGAGTTAATGACAATACAGTCATTAATTCCCTTTCACTACATTACATTAATGAGAAAATCAATACTTAGCACTTGGAGTGGGTCTTCTTTGTCATTAAAAAGGAATGACCTTTTCTGAATCAGTGTTGGTTCCCTTTTTCCATTCCCTTGTTGTACTCTGTATCTAGAATTATATATATATAATTGTGACCAAGTATGGATAATTAGGGTGATTATCTTTTTCCTTTTTTAGGTTGCATGATTGGATAAAAAGTGGCTTGAACTTTGGGTTACTTGTGTTTTGTAGATGGTTATCTTTAATATTACCTAGATGTTTGTTAATTTGTAGTTGTTGTCTTGATGATATAAATATGCTACCAAATATATTATATATTTTATTGCTACAAAATAGAAAGCACTTAGTCAACTATCTTATGCTTGAGTGACTTGTTGGTAGTAGTAGCATGAATTTGCTGGTATGTTTTAGTGTATGATGGAAAGAATGTTATTGGAAATCTGTAAATGTATAATTTGTATTTTGGGCTGATTTTATAGTTTTACTAATTGGTGTATAATGATACTCGTGGCATGAACGTATATTTTTCAGGTTGTTCCAAATTTTTTAGATCTATTGTGTGTGTGTATATATGTCCAAACATTGGTTGGTAATTATATATATATATCTACGTCCCCAGACGTTGGTGGATAATTTCATATATCTATATATATATATATATCTATATCCCTCATTTTTTTCTTTCAAAATGGTTATTTTGGGTGTCAATGGTCATTTTAATAAAATAGTCCAAATGTTTGTTGGTCATTTTAGATCTGGTCTGATCATTTTGTTAAAAAAAAAAAAAGCCCAAACATTGTTGTAAAAAAATGAAGCCTAGACATTAAAAAAAAAAAACCTAGGCAGTCCATGAACCCGGTCCCACTTGAGCTAGACCAGTTTGACCCAGTCTGATCTACTAACCTGGACAGACCAAACCAAACCATGGGCACCTATACTAGACCCAACCCCCAACAAGACCAAATCACGAGCTAATATAAAACCCGATCCAACACAGTCTCCTCCCATCTCTAGTGGTAGGCTTTTATTGTGTGCTCATCACTATAATGAATAGTGATCATTATTTAAAAAGTGAGAGTTATAAAATTATCTTTATTTTAGATTCTGTATCTAATAAAATAAAACTATATTAAACATAAAATAATTAAATTAAATCAAATCTAGATAATTCAATTTTAATATGCACAGTTCAAATTGATGATAAGTATTGGGTGCTCTGAGCACCCAATGTGTTCACAATGTGTTTCCAGTGAAGGTCAGTGGCTTGATAAAATGGCTTGATAAAATTTCAGCTCCCTATCGTGGAATTGGGTCACGGCTACCACTTCCTTTGTCCATTAAAATAATCACCAAATTGGAGCCTTTGTTCTCTTGCATACTCTTTTGAGGTGATAATTAAAATTGTTTTAAGTGAATTATCTTTCTTTCGAAAATTCTTTGAGTATTACTTGGTGGTTAATTTCATTTTTATTTTGAATTGATTTCTTTGTTCTAGAGTTTGTCGCAATGGACTAAGTCTTTATGTGTGTATAAGGTGTCAATGGATTAGTGTAACATTCATAAATTTCCATATATGATTTTTAATATGGTTTATGTTTAGAATATGAGAAATGAATATATGCATTGAATTATGATGAGCATACACTAAATAAAGATATACAATGAATTGTTATTTCAATTAGTTATATTGAATTCTGATGAGCATACATTGAATGAAGGTTCCTCATTTTAGCGCACCACCAGTTAAGAGTGAGAGTTGGCAGTAAGTGAGAGAAAGAGAGTGTGAGTGAAAGAGAAGGAAAAGAAGGAAGACTAGCTTCAAGTAAGGTACTTAAAAAATTCAAGAAGAAAGACAAGCTGCTTAGCTCATAATACTTTTCGTTTGAAGTAGTATATTATTTATTTCATGCATTTTCTGTGAATTAATTATGGATGTTATGTGATACTATTGGATGAGTTGTTTTAATATAAATGTTTTGAAATGCTATGGATGTCTAGTAGTAAGAGGAGACTCTACTAAAATTTTTATAGATGCATGAAATATGAGTTATTTGGTTGTTTACATAACTACCTGATTATGAGCATAATTTGTATAAATAGATATATATACTACTAAGATTTCCTCAATCTCACACATTATGACTAACAATATTAGGGTCAAGTAAAGATAAAGACAAGAAGATGGTTAACTAAGAGAAAGCAGACTGGAAGATATTATTTTATATTAGAATAAATGTATTAAATTATGCGAATATGTTTTAGTTATGATTTCTATCATAGATACTTATTGGCTTTACTTTAAATGTTCTGAAATAATAGTGAGATAATTACAATATAATTAGCTTGATTATTATTAATTAAAACAAACTTTTAGTAAAGTTATTATCTTTTGAGTAACTTAATTTTGAAAAATTTAAAAGTTTAATTGTTCTAGATTTTTTATTCTTTCCGTTAGATATATAAAATATAATTAAAAGTCTAGTAAGTTAAGTTGTTATAATTAGACCATAAGTAAGGAGTTATCATAAATATCTATATTAATTATGTCTTATGTTTCAAATATTTTGGGTTCTAATAGCCCATTATTGTATAAAAATGGTCAAAATAAAAGCCCTATTTTTTCTTTCTATTTTACTCCAAGTGATAACACTGTGGACATTTAATTAGGTGTCAACATGCGAATGATAAGTGATAAAGTCTCTATAAATGCTAGTTGATTCTGTTAAAAAATGTACGTAACAATATTGCTGTAAAGTTTAAATTCTTTTTTAAAATAAAAATGTGTTCCCATGGCTCTATTTATTATTTTTATTAAAAATAATAATTAAAACAAAAACTATTTATTTTCCTCCAAGCTTTTTATCCTTTCCATCTTTTTGGCTAGAATGCTTCTACGGTATGCATTTAGGCATCAATTAACAGGCAATAAGTAATAAAGTCACCATATATACTGATTGATTTGCAACAATTTTACTTTAAATTGCTTTTAATTATTTCTTTTTAAAGTTAAATTATCTTCTCTAAATAAACACCCCAACAAATAAAAACACTAACCAACAAAAAAAATTCGTTTTGTGAAAGATGTATTATTTTCTATTAAAAACATATTTAGAAAAACAAACAACTGATACGCATTTCTATCCTAGACTGCATGGGATTTTGATCTTCATTATAAGGTATATAAGCCTTAGATTCTCATCCTAAGTAAAGCATGTCTTTGCAAATAAATAATATTTTTATCTTATTTTATATTTTATATTCCTCTTATTTTTGTACTTATTTTTGCAAGTGAATTATAAAATGATAATTAAAATAATTTTTAAACTCATATTAATTGCACAATCAACTTAAAGGGGAACAAACATAACATTTTCTTCACTTACAATCAACTCTCAAATATAATTTCATTTCACAGACCATCCATTCCTTTTCAATTGGTTTTCCAAGTAATCTCTTAAAATTTTGATGGTGATTCATTTGAAATTGGTTTTTATTTCAAAAGCCGATTTCTCACTTTTTCTTTATTTCTAGGTGATCCACATCACATTTCAGGTGTAACAATAATGATAAGAAGTAAAAATATGATTTAAAATGTTAATAAATATTTTATCATTCAAAAAATAAAAGTAAAATAATAATGTGATGTAAGATATTTATAATGCATATACTTATTTTGAAATATGATTTATATATATATATTTCTCACCCGTTTATCCATTAGTATTTTTTCCCAATATTTGTTAGATGTAATTTTGCATAAATTAATCAGAGCTTCGAAAGAGGCAAAGACTAGCTTGTGGCACACCAAAAAAAAAAAAAAGACTGGCTTGCGATGCTACAAGATTTTTTTGACTGATACATGGTTAAAACATGTTAAAATATAACAAATTTAGATTAGATTGGATATTCCTAGTCCCAAAAAAATTAAAAATATACTTGTAATTTTTCTTATTTTCATTCATTTCAATCTTTTCAATTTGACAACTGATTTATTTAAAGTTAATTTTTAATATTTTTATATTATCTTTTTTCTTATTTAAAATAATTAATATAAACTTAAAAATATATTAATTTAATTATGATTAGCTCAACCCCAATTTGATCACGATCCAAACATTATAGCTTGGACCAATATCTTATCTAGTTCAATGATCAGTCCAATTTTCAAAATATTGGTTATTCGTCCAAAGTTGTTGGTTATACAAATCAATTTATATAAATGTCATTTAATATTAATAATGATAAACATGCTGCAAGTATCTTTCTTCTATATTGCACACTTCTATCAAATATTGGTAGAAAATTCTTGCTTAAAGGCTATGAGCCTCTTGATTCGTTTTAAAAATTAAAACACCTTGGAGAGAAGAAAAAAAAAACACTAATAATTTCAACTCCACTGCATATTCATTAATTTTGAAAAAGAAATGAAAGATGGTTTAATTTCTAATGGCGCCAATAATCATTTTGGTGATTTGACACCATTGGTGCCATTTTCTTCTTTCGCGTCCGCTTATATCGTAATTTATATGTTAAATCACCCGAAAGTAAAACCATAATCTCACCCAACAACATATATCACTTCATAAATCATATCATAAATCACGAGGAAGAAGAATACTTATGTTAGAATATGTTTTGAAACATCTTAGAGAGAAAAAAACAAAGAACTAATTAATAATACATGTGTTAGAATATGTTAAGCATATCATAAAATAGAATACATATATAGCTGGTTCATGTGAAACATGCTCCCTCCCATCCAAAATATAAATCATATTTGACTAATTGTATAGGAAGTAAGAAAAATAGTTTTACCCATTAAATCTGGTTACTCCCTCCGATCCATATTATAATATATTTTATACGTTATTCATTGAACCAGATGGAGTACATAAGTAAACACTAGAGCTTCCATTACACACATGTACAGCAAGATAGCTGCCTCATGAAATTAATGTCCGCTGGATTTCAACCATACATCATCATGTCTCTCTAATCTCGCAATGGAAATAACAAATTATGAAAGCTTCCGAAGCATAGATGTGCGTCTCCACAAAGGTTGAATTACTCTTAAGCAGAATTATGCGGAGAAATTAAAGAAGGTGTGAAGGCACATAATAATATTGTCCATTATTATTATTATTATTATTATTATTATTATTATTGTGTTCAACTTGAGTAGTAGTAGTGAGCTTTGGGTTGATATATTGTGTTATGCAGAAAATGTGAGTACCAATGAGCAGACAGCCTAGGTTGCCTCCTTAAAGAAGGATCCTTCAAATCAATGTAATATAGGCCAAAGCTTCTCTTATATCCAATCGTGAGCTCCAAAAGATCCAAAAACGACCATACAAAATAGCCTCTCACGTTAATTCCATTCCTATCATTAGGAAATGAATCAGGGAAAGGAATTCCATTAGCACATGCCACCCCAAAAAAAAAAGATTAAACTACTCAATTTAATGTTTCTTTGATTTTTGCTCAGTTGACATGAATTTTATTTATATTTTCGTTTAAAAAAATAAATTACTTAAACCTTTCTAGATTTTTCTAATATTACATAGATTTCTTCTGAGTTGTGCTAAAATCACACAACTCTCTTTTGCTATTTTAAAGAAAAGCTTTAGTATATTTTGAAAATAGAAGAGGAACTAGTACATGTGCAATATCAACAAAATTTGAGCGAGGTTTATTTAATTTATTTTTTCTTGAGAGGAAGTCTATTTATGTTTTAAAAAAAAATATGTGAAATTAAAAATAAACATACCTGAGTGAATCAAGGAGAACCCTAATGTGTGCATGCAGGTACTTCACTCTTGACCAATCTTCCAATGATAAATCTCGTGGCGCTGATATACCTGCAATTTCTTTTTTTCTTGAAAAGACTTGTTGATTTTTCGTTTCTAACTATTTAAAAAAAAATAAGTGGGCTCTTATATATTATGCATGAGGTACAAAATGTTCTTACAAATTCAATGGACTCTCATATATATATATATATATATAATATTAAAGTAAAAGCAGTGTGCGTAGTAGGGAATAGGGTCCCACTATTTTGAGGGGGAGGGAGCAAAGGAGAGATATACCATTTTCATGGATGTAAATGGGAATATTGCCATAATTATGCTTCATGAACTCTAAAAGCGTTTGCAATCCCCACGGTCTGATTACAACCTAATTCAACCACCAAATCATCAATTAATATAAAATATAAAATTAATAGCGCAGTAACACTAAAGTGTCTAATTTTTTTTAGTGAGCACTGAGCACTAAACAAAATCTAATTTATATCGATATTTACTATTTATAAGATATGAATATAATTTATTTTTTAAAAAATTTGAACATTACATAAAATATGTCTCTATTTGATGATTAATTTGCATAATAACAATGTTATTTTTTTTTTTGGAAATACTGAAGGTTAAACTCACAAAATTTAAGTATGCATGGTAGGTGGTGACAAAACATTCCCAAATATCAGCTTTCAATCTAATTCAATCAGCAAATTACTCGTTAACGATGGGAGCTTTATTATTTATTTTTTAGTCAAACAATAAACGATAAAATTATATAATCTTCTCTAGATAAAACAATGAATGGAAATTCTTTTTTAACTATTACCTCAAATGTGGATAGATCCTTGAAAATTCCTGCCACAACAAGAAAGCATCAATTCCTCACAATTGGATGAAACACACACATGGGGGATCCAAGACTATATTTTAAGAGGGAATGACAATTAGAGACTAAATTAGTACGTTTCCAAACTCTAATGATAGATCTAAAGTCTCTAAGTGATAACATATCCAGGTCTCACAAAAGTGGAACCCTTATATCTTTTTTTTCCCCCTCTCTTCAATTTAAGAGTACTACATAGTTTCCAATTTACCTGTAAGTTCAACGGCCGCATCAGCAAAATAGAAGTTTCCGGGCCCCAACTGGTGGACATCGGGGGTGTATTTAGCATATGCAGTATAGTAAAAGTTAATTCCTATGAAGTGAATGGAGCCCTTAACAAGATTTGATTCAGATATGGTGAAGGAAGGAAGTCTTGAGCCCACAATCCTTCTCATTATTTCTGGGTAATCTCCGTACAAAAGGGGATTGAGAACCCTGTCACGTGACAACAGCACATATAAATGAATGACTTAGTGCTTGATTGTATTATATTTTTATAAACTAAATTATGATTTCTAATTTTTATTTATTTTTTATTTAAATAGATTTATAATAAAATTTTTATTTTTATATAAACTTTTTTTTTATAAATTGTAGTTATTTTAAAAGACTTTTTATAAAAAAATAATTTAAAAAAATTTATAACAAATTTTTCTACTTTTAGTCAAATAAGTAATCAAATCATTTTCATGTTAATGAGATTAATCAAATTCAAATGGATGCAAATTAATTACTTAATTATTTGGAATTAGTTGAGCAAAATGGTATGAAGCATACTTGTTTTATCTAAATTTAAATGATAAGACCAAATCCCGTAAAACTCAATATTCTTTAACTAAAATTTCGGGCAACTAAAGTTTTATGGATAGAAAAATAATGCAAATAATACTTTCCCTGTTTGAACCCAACAATTTTGGAAGCATGTATGAGCAGTGGATATCCGTGAAGAATGCTCCACAACTAGAAAAGTGCCTATAGATTGTTTATTATGCAGAATGAAATAGGATAAAAGAGACTGAAGCCAAAAAAATGATTTTACAAATAAAAGATATTCATTGTGTGCCTAAAAAAAATAATTATGGCTGAGTAATAATAATAAAAATATAATAAGTATTACAAATTTTTATCCTTTAATGCTAGGAAAAAAATTTGTCCCTAGTAAATGCCAAGTAACCCCTAATTGATTTGTTCATAGACATAGTAATATTGTAGGATACAAATAGAATAGGAGAATTTAATTATTTTTTTAACAAAAATTATAAATAAATATTAAAATATGATTTTAAATAAACTAGTGGTGTTTCAATTAATAAAAAATACATTACAAGTAGAATGCATGAGTTATATTTTTATCGGACATATCTTATAATGTTTTGGTTTTATTAATTTGTTAGATCTTGTAACTCGATTATTGGCTAACGTCATAATATTTAATTCATATTTCTACTTTTATCTTGTATTTTTAAATATATCTTTTGGACTTTGCCCTTACTAGTTAGTGTTAGATAGTTGTGATTGATTTATTAATAATAAAAAAGTTATATTAACTCTCTATCTTTTCTTTTACGTCATCTACTGCATTTATCTTTAACAAGTTTTTCATGTATTAGATGTAGCTCTGAGGCATTACTTGAAGTCTGATGAATGAGTTGTATTTTTCATAACTTATGAAAAGCATAGTTTATTATTTATTTTACATTTTACATTGATTTGATATTAAAGAGAAAGTGATAATTTGGTGATTTACCAACCCACGTAGAAGTCTTGTACCCTTTGAGCAGCACTAATATCTTCAGCGGCATTTGATTGAGGAAAAATACCATAAGCAACAATATTGATACCAACAAATCCATGTTGGTTCTTCTGCAATTAACACAGGATTTTGGACTAAATATAAACATGCATTATCATCATTCAGAATGAATTATATATATATATATATATCTTAGTGACCATACTAAAAGACACTTCAAGATAAGTGAACCTAACATAAAATAAAGAGTGATGCTGCTGTTAAGCTATAAAAGCACTTCAAAAACAATGCTACAAACACTAAGGATACTTAACTAAAAATGTGGACATACACACACACACACAATTTTTTTTTAACCGTACGTCTTATTGTTAGCCTTTGTTTATATCAATCTTCATACTTCTTAGGTACTAGGACTTGAAAAATGATAATTAAATATTAAAAGAATATAAAATCTAAATCATGTAGATTAGTTAAATCCAGGCCATCCTAAATCCTAATTAACTGTTGAAATTATACCACTATCCTATTGTTTCAATAACAGCAGAGGATCCAATCTGATTTCCTACATACTTTTTCCCAAAAAAAAGAAAAAGTATAGCAGGCCATACTTTTCATAAGTTTTGAACAATATGCTTAGGTCAAATCAGTTAATGTTCCTGAATTTGAAAAAAAAAATGTTCATAAGTTTTCAAAATTACCCTAATGAATATGGGTGTTGGAAATTGATCAGAAATCCACAAAAACAAAGGGCATTAAAAAGAAAGGGCATTGAGGGAGAAAAATAATTAATATTTCAAACAATTTGAAAAGTATCTTATAATAAGAATCATGAAACTCCTTTAAAAATATTCTTATAATAAGGACAGAACAAAATAGTATTTTCTTGGGAATCATAAAGTAACAAATGGAAGGGGATCGTCCTTATAGTGTACGAAATCAGAAAAATGAGTTGCATTATTTTTTATTTATGAACAATATGATTTACTATATATAAATTTTATGTTTCATAATCATATATACCAATTATATTGACTATCTTAAAACAAAACCAAAAATTTAAATAAAGTGATAATGATTTTGAGATGGAAGGAGCAAAGTACCTGATACTTTTCTTTATACAATGTAGCAGCATATGCATGAGCCAACAATGAATTGTGCATCACTAAATATGGCTCAGTTGAAGAATTGCCCTTTCCACAATAAGTACATCGATGAGGTGGTCCGATTCCATAATCATACCCCATCTGCACAAACATATTTGGCTCGTTTAATGTTGTCCAATGTTTGACTCTGTCCCCAAACTCTCTAAAGCACAAATCTGCATATGCGGTAAAGTCTTCCCTGCAAAGCACAACATATATAGATATGTTAATATTCCATATGTATAACTTGCTTGTTTATTATTGACGCGTGTCACTTCCCACCTTTTTTATATTGTTTCAATTTTGACAGAAAAACAGAACCTTTCGTGGTTTTTCTTTTTTTTAATTTATTGAATTAATTTGTTGATTGCGCAAACACGCATACCCTTCTTTCAAAATTTTAAAAATTTTTGCATTTTTATATCATTTTACATCATACTCAATACGCTTATTGGGATCGGTGCCTATTGCACACGATGCCATGCTCATACATACACTGATCTTCGACTAAGCCATCCTTTGTATTCATCCTCAAGTGCTTGCGGTAGGTCAAAATGAAATAATGTAACGTGTGGCTGGATATCTTCAAGATGAAACTATAAATATTAGTATTAGATTGATTAAAAAAAATTAAACGTGCAGGTATTTAGTATATAGACTTGAACATGATAACCATGGCTTATCAGTTCATTGATGAAGTTGTTGTAATACTCCAAACCCTTGGGATTGACTGGTCCTTTGCCATCTGAAAATGCATGGGAACGAGATGGTTAGTGACACGAAAAATTAATAGATGCTTCAGGAATGCTGTGTTAAATCAAATAAATTTATAATTGAACTAATAAAAGTAGTTTAAATGAAATAAATTTATATTCCCTTGGTTTATAAAAAGTGTCCTTTTCAGAGTTTTTTTATAAACTTTTTAAAATAGTTTTCATCTTTAGAATATCAATAAAGTATTAATTATATTTTTTTATTATTTTAACCTTCATTAATATGCATAAACCAAATTATACTTATATACAATAGCATTTAAAGAGTAATTTAGGTCAAGAATATTTTAGTAAAATAATATTAAGTTTTACAATACTCTCTTCAATTCTAAATATAGCACATTTTATCTTTATCTTAAATATATAATACTTTTCAGAATACAAGGCACTATTTGTCATGTATTATAAAAAGCACCACTATTCACTTCATGAGAGAGAGAAAGTGAAAGAATTTCATCATGAGTAGTTTTGAAAAGGTATTGTGATTTTTGAAAAATTAAGGTAATTTACAAATTATAACTTTTATTTTTAATATGCATAATTTAGTTAAAAAAGTCTTATATTAAGAACTGAAAAAACTAATTTAAAAAAGTCTTATATTAAGAACTGAAAAAAGTAATTTAAATCATTTAATTACTTCATTGATTTATACAAAATACAATTTTCTTGGTTTTAGTGCTTGTATATTCTCCCTCCTCATTTAAGTATTTATCAATATTGTCAGAATCGGATCGAATATTGAATTGAACAAAATATCGGTTTAAAGTTTAAGGCCCAATCGTGATCTAACCAAAGTCAGATATGTATTGATTAAAATAATATATTTTGAATAAATAACACAAGTTTAAATGAATTTTACACCTTAATTAAAGTTTCAAATTAAATAATGCTCAAATATCAATCTATTATTTAAAAGAAACAAATTATTAATAAGTTTCATAACTTAATATTTAAATTTAAATAACTAAGTTTATATTCATTCATAATTATAATTTGAGTTCAAAATAGTTAGCTAATAATTTATTATTATATTATTTATTGAGTAAATTTATAATTTTTAATAATTATATATCATAATAATGTTTAATAATATTATAATAGAAAAAACAAAAATATTTGTAATAAAAATAATACTATTTTATCTTAAAAACCGAAAAAATATTGTAAAATTTTTTTTAAAAAAGGAACCAGTTCAGGACTGATTGACAATCGATTTAACCAATTCAAGGCTGGTTTCACCAGTTCACACCGATTCTTGAGTTTGTTGATCTTCATCTATATTTAAAGTAGACCTGATATCAGATCCCGGTTTATCAGATCCCGGTTTATCAGATCCTGGTTGACCCAGTCTGGTTCTTACAACATTGATATTTTTTCTTTCACTTTTTCTCTCTACGTTTGGACTATTTTTACTGGGGAGAGTATGAAAGTCGACGTGGCATTTTGGGTGTAATAATCTCTCGACAGACAGAAGGATATGGTAATGTACTCGGATCTACATACTCACTTGGAACAAGTCTTGGCCAAGATATGGAAAATCTATATGCATCTAACCCCATTTTAGCCATCAAGCCCACATCTTCCTACAACAAATCAACATGCACAATGTCATTTATATTTGTTAAAGAAAAATTTAATATGTGCATGACTTAATTGGAAAAGAAAAAAAATTAAATTATTAAGTTTTTTTTTCCAGATTGAACCACCTAATTCATTTGTTAGTCATATTGGATTTTAATTAATCTGTTTCAAGTTGGAGAGTGGCGGATCTACATATATATACAATTTAGGGGTCAATTACTACCCCTCAACATGAGAAAATTGTATGATATAGCCCTAAGTTTTAGTATTTTAACTTTATTGATCCTAATATTTTGATCTCACTAAGCTTAAGTTTTGAGTATATTTGAGTTTAAATTTTGTTAGTGCAAGGTTAAAAATTTTTGTGAGGATTTTAAACATAAAGTTGAAGTAATTTGCAAGAAGAGAGTCAAAGTAATTTAAATCCTCAAATAATTTTTATAAAAATGTTATTTTATTTTTCTAAAATCCAAATTAATAAGAATGAAAGTTAAGAGGCTATTTGACTAAATGTCCTCCAGATTAGGTCGCCCCCACTAACTTAAGGCCCTAGGTCTGCCATTGAAGCTAGATAGGACAATGAGTGCAACAAAACTCTCTATTTATCACAGCTTTATACTTAGGGCTTAAACTCGAAAATACTGACGCTCAACTTTGTTTATTAAGTTATTAATTAATGAGTCATGAGTCTTTTTTATTATTTCTATAATGCTTTTTTCTTATGGTATATGACATGTATACAAACCTTATACTTGTGATATTGATCGGCTCCTATGTCTCCATATGGTCCAGTCAAGTTAACTGAAAGTTAAATTTAAATACAGAATCATTAATTACGAATATGAAAAATTGACCTAAATGGTTCTAATTTTCCATTAAATTAAATGGTATGAATCAATATAATTACATATGGGTTAGTTCTTATATGAATCCAATTATGTGTTTAACAAGGTGTTCAATGTAACCAAATCGATCATGTACATTTCATGAACTTGAGAAGCATGCTACACTATTTACGGCGCTTATAAACAATGCAACTTTGTTATATATATATATATATAAACCGGATATTTGTCCCTCAGTAAATACAGTGACTACCATAATTATTGGTGCCCATTTCAGATAATATTTAAGACTTGATTCAAGGTTTAGAAGTTCCTAAATAAAATCTTTCACTATTTGATGGCAAAATTGGTGAGAAAGAGAGACACCCCAAGTCTTAAATTGAGACAAATCAACACGTGAGTTTAATTAATTCTTATATATGGTAATAATTAAAAAGAAGAATTCTTGCATATTAAAATGATTGGTTAAAATTAGTTGGAATTCTTGAATTTTTAAAAAAATTATCATAATTTTTCAAAATTAACTACTTTAAATTGTAATATCATTTTAATTTCTTTCCATTATAACTCTTTTCATTATTTTCAGGAGGGGTAATAATGAAAAAAGGATTAAATATTATATAGATTTTATAAAATGACTTATACTTTATTATATTGGAATAATTGACATTTTAGAGTTATACACTAAAATTAGAAAAAACTAATAAATAGCCTCAAGATTAACAAAAAATGATTGTATTTTACTATAATAACTATATTAATTATATTTTCAAGTACTTTACTTTTTAATGTCTCTCTTTTTTCATTATGATTGAAGGATAAAATTATAAAATAAAATACTATCTTAAAATTATAAATTAATAATTTTTTAGAAATAAAATGAAATGTGTAGAGGGAGTATTTCAAATATCTTAATCCTTAATTAAAAAAAAAAAGAAAAAACTTATAACATGAGGAGCAGCAAGTAATAATAAAACCTGAAAGTACGTACAAGAACGGACGTAGTCATCCAATATACTGGGCGTTCTCCCATCTTCACGTGCTGCACCTTCAACCTTTTCCATCAAAACAATTTATTAGAATTTCACCAAAAAAAATTATTAGAAACAATTAATGTTGGTACTCAACTTCTTGATTAAGCGATCTCAATATATCAACCAAATATACATAATAAACTTCATAGCAAACCACGTTATAAATAATATTGTATGATTTATTCCTTAGAAACATTGTATTTACTTCCTCTTATCCATATTATAAAGAATATTTTAATATTTTTAATTAGTTCAAAGTATAATATGTTGTATTTATTTTTAATAGTAATTTACTTTTTTACCCATACTTGGAAAGAAAAAAGGAATGAAATTTCATAATTAATAAGAGTAAAAGTAGGATGTTGAAATTTTTTAAAAAATTTGACATTTATAACTAACTTTTTTAAGAAAAATATGAATTAGTTAAAAATTTCTTATAATATCAATTGGAACTTCTAGTACTACCTGATAAGCTGAAGTTGATGCACCAAACAAAAAGTCAGGAGGAAAGTCATCTCTGGTAAGCGAATCGTCATCCCCAGCAACCACGAGTACCAGCATCAATGCTGCAATGAGCATCGCCTTCAACTTCATTGTTTTAGGGTTTAGGAATAGCATTAATTAGTCTTGTAAAATGGTATATGTAATCTTTGAATTGCACTTATATAAGCACAAATCGATGGAGAATACATATATATATATATATATATATATTATCTTATGAATCACGTGGTTCCCATAAAAAAAGGTACGTGGGGTATGCGTGAGACATGCGTGAGTAACCCCCCGTCTGGTTCTTTCCGTCTTGGAAAAAAAAAAAAACCTTCCGTCTGGTGGGTTAATTAATTAATTATTTCGAAGATTTTTGGCCCTTTTTTAGTTAATTAATTAAAAATAATAATAATATATTTGGCTTAAACTTTATGTATGATTCAGATTGTTAATCTATCAAAGTTTATTTTATGCTGCATGGTTTATGAGATGCCAGTAACATATATATTAAATTAATCTCAATATTATTTATAAATCATAAACAACATAACTCATTCCTCACACTTTATAGTTTATATAATACATGGAAAAATATATCTAGTTAAATTTCATTATAATCCTTTAACTTTTAAAATATGATTAAAAACTTCTTAATTCCTAACATCCCTAAATAAGCTAACAGGAAATGATGACTTGCTATGCTAAAAAAACAACTCAGTTAATATTAAATCTTATAATTATAAATGAAATAATTTTATTTAAAGTCTTAAAAATAATTATAAGCATAGAAATAAAATCTACTTGCATCGTCAAACTTTTGTGCATCTTTCATATTTAAAATAATTTTAAAATATTAAAATAAATAATTATAAAGTACATGGTTAGGCTTTCATAAATCTCTCACATAAACAATTGTGAAAAATTATTACTTTATAAATCACTTGGTCCTTATAAAAAAAAGAGTATGCGTGAAACATGCGTGGGATTAACCCTATATTATATAATTATGATTTCAAAGACTTTCGTCGTTATTTGTTAATTAATTAATAATAATAATAATAATAATAAAAATAATAGTAATAGTAATAATAATAATAATAATAATAATAATAATAATAATAATACATTTGGCTTTAACTTTATGATTCAGATTATTAATCTATCAAAGATTGTTTTATGCTGCATCAACATCCAGGCTTTGACTAAGTAGATACCCTCACGACACAGAATCTTTCCACCCTTATATATATATATATATATATGATGTAGATAGTTATTTTCCTACTTGATTTTGTTTGGTTATCAGTTTGATTTTGTTCCCCTGGTAGCTACCTCTATTTTGTAAGCTGAGGGTCCCCTATACATGTAAATGTTGATTCTTAATGGATTCTTCCTCTTTTTTCAAAAAAAAAAATTCTTTTATGCTTCATCAACGTATATATTAAATTAATCTCAATATTACTTATAAATTATAAATAATATAACTCATTTCTTACACTTTATAGTTTATATAATATATGAAGAAATATATCTATTTAAGTTTTATTATAATTCTTTAGCTTTTAAAATATGATTAAAAACTTCCTAATTACTAGCATCCCTAAATAAGCTAACGGAAAATAATGACTTGGTATGCTAAAAAAGCAACTTGTCAATATTATTATATAAATCTTATAATTATAAATAAAATAATTTTATTTAAAGTCTTCAAAACAATTATAAGCATAAAAATAAAATCTACTTGCATCGTCAAACTTTTGTGCATCTTTCATATTTAAAATAATTTTAAAATATTAGAATAAATAATTATAAAGTACATGGTTAAGCTTTCATAAATCTCTCACATTAACAATGGTGAAAAATTATTAAATTTGCAGTAGGTTTTTTATCTAGTAATTTTTCCCAACTGTTGATGTGATGGAAGCTTGATGATGCAATTGAGAGTATTGTTTTACCAGAAATAAAGTTTTTTTTTGTCTTATGCACTTATTGAATTATTTCTTTTATACACTTCATTCATAAAATAATTGTTTTCACAAGACAGTCATTGTTTTCCATATAAAAAGAGGGAGTATAGGTTTAGTATAAGTATTTCTGGAAAGAAATTTTATTTTACATCATATTAATAAAACTTAACTGATTTTAATTGTTTTTCTTAATATGATAAAGTAGTTATTTATATCTTATAAAAAAAATAATAACTTACAAGTTAAACATATCATTTTTTTAACAAAAATATGCATCAGTTTTTTTTAATTGAACCAACCCATATTCGGTAACCATATTGAACTTTGTATAAATTTATGTCTTGCAAAAAAAAACATAGATTAAAGTCAAAACTAAATTGCAGACCCGTGAATTGCATGGGCACTTTCTTTTGTCAAAGGATGGGACATATTAAAATTTTAGAAAATGTCAAAATAAATAAATAAAAATATATATGACTTTAAAATATGTGGTATCATACCAAACAATTATATTAAAAATATATATATATATAATTTACTATTGCTAATCACAAACAAATTAGAAAACGATACAAGAAGTTATATATTTAAATTTCAAATGGAATTTGTTTAACAATATTTAATTTAAGAATCTAAAAATAAAATACCATTTTAAAAATATAGTACATCATCCCTTTAATGAAAACTGTAACCAAAAATTGACAAATGAGGATAGGAAGCAGAGAGAGGGAGAGAATGACAAAAGAGGAAAATAATCCCGGGTTGTGAGGAACATACCATTGTAGACGTGGGTTTAGAGCATAATTAAGAATTAAGAATTAAGAATTAAGAATAAAAAGTTAATAATCAGTATTTAAGAAACAATACAAAATTATACAAAGAAAGTTAAAATATTGAATAAATTCAAAACTTAAAATAAATTGAGAATAACGAAGGTAAATTTTAAAAATAAGAAGTTAAAAAATAACAAGAAATTAATACTAATAATAATATGAAAAAATCATAAACTCATAATATTTAATTTGAAGAAATTAATAATCAATAATTAAGAAATAATAAAAAATGCAGAGAAATAAAGTAAAAATAATGAAAATTTAGAAAAAAGTTAAAAATGTTAGAAATTTAAAAAATGAAAATAATTTGTAAAAAAATTCAAATAAGAAATAAATCTAACATGAATAGGAAGTTATTAATATAAAATTATAAAGAAAGCATAGAAAGTTAAAGAGAATAAATGAGGAAATAAGAAAGTAGGAGAGAGAAAAGATAAGTTTTTAAAATAAAAACAAAAAAAGCTTTATTTGAAACAAGTAAAAAATCGAAAGAATATCGTTCATAAGATATTGTTATGAAAAGTAACTCCCCTCCACAAATATTATAATGTAAAGGATTTCTTTATATGTCCTATGATTTCTTTCTTGAAGCATCTGATAACCTAGACAACCCCACTTTAACAAGAAGGTTTATTAGAATTCAAACTAATTAGTTGAGTTGAATTACAAAATGTGACAAAACTCTACCATCAAATTCAATGTAATCGAGCTAGATAGATTTATGTGCCGTTATGATTTGTTGAGCTGGTTCCTCTAATTATAAGTCTCATATGTTAATAAATTACAATCAATGAAATAGAATTTTTAAGATTAATTATAGAATGAATAACAATTTATTTCAATTCAATTAATAAATAATCTTGCACAATATCTAAATTATAATAAATTAATGAATTAAAATTGATATTCTAATTCAATCAGTCAATTAGTAATATTATAAAATAAGTAATATTTAAATATGGTATTGGTCTAGTAAGAAACAAATTAATGTTTTGATATTTATAATGATATGATGATGATTCACTTTCATGTTGCCACAAAATCCATTTCCTCAAATCTGCTTATCCATTTGTCATGTTTATCAAACCTAATAAATAATCCTAACTGTAAAGATGTATAAGAAGGTTGATTACTCCCTTAGATCCAAAAAATAATTTCTATTTAACTATAAATAGGTCAAGAAATGGAATTAAACTAATTAAATTTATAAAAAAATTTATATTATTTTTCAACATTACCTTTAATAAAGGCAATTTACAAAACAATTTTCACTTTTCTAAGTTAATTAAAGACAATGGTAAATTAGAAAAAAAAATAATCAATGCTTTTGATTTTATCTAAATCGGACTTATACTTTGGATCAGAAAAAGAATTTAAAAGCTAACTTATATTTTGGACCCAAAGGAGTATTTTATAAAATATATACTCAAAAACTATTTGAATAATAGTTGAAAAACGAGAACAGAAACTTTTTTATGTTCGAACTTTCAAGGTTGCTTTGAATCTCCATTAAATATTTTTCTTTAAAAAATTGTATATAATCTCTTATATTTTTGTTGTAAATAGAATGTGTCAAGTAAATTACAATCTTCTTTTTTTTTAAATGACCAATGACTTCATATATAATATAAATTAAAAGAGAACAAATAATTTCATACACAAGTCCACAACTAGACCTGTATTCACCGAATGATGTCAAGCACTAATGGTCGGATAATAATTTTTATTTTAGATATCTATATCGCCATTTGATTCAAGGTTACCTTTCAATATACATAGCACGTAATTCTTTAGGTTATCATTGCAATGATTATAAATGCAAGTTTGGGTCAAAACCTATGTTACCTGCATAAACTGCTCTACTGTGCACCTAGAAATTTTTAATAAGTTAGTTTAATGATCTTTTCTATTACCTTATTTGCTTGTATAATTATATCCAACATATTGAATAGTGAGTATGGCTTTCTCAATGTTTACTTAGAATTTAAATTATTTGTTGCAAATTATAAAAACAACTCGTGCATCGCGTGATATTGGTTGGTGATATATTTTAGTTTAAATAATTGAAGAAAACACAGGTTAGGTAAATTTAAAATAAATTAATACTACCAAAATTTTTTGTATTGAAATCAAATATATACATTATTTTTCTGTTATATTAATTTGAATAATCCGGAGCAATAATAGTTATGTATATAATGTATTCAGTATGCCTCTTCAATAATTTTGTTTCAAGCTTTGAAATTACATAACACGATCTGACCAAAGCCAAGGAGGTCTTTAGATGGTTAAAGCAACCACACCTAAAGCCTTCAATTTATATATATTATAATAAAAGATATAAAAAATAATATGACAAAAAGAAAAGATATAAAAAATATGAGAAAAGAGAATTATTTTTGTGTATGGCTAATACATTTTTGTTTTTAAATACAATGCAGTGATTATATGCCTTTATTGATATTTTATTTTTACTCCAATTAGTAATTCTTTTTTTTAAACCATAATTCCTTTCATTCCAAAAATCCTTTTAATAATTTCAACATCTATCCCTCTCATATAGTTGTGATTAATACAAATATTTTTTATTCTTTTTATGAAATGAAAAAAGGCATTTGTATAAATCTTGAAGTATTTACATTTCTATTAGTTATGGAGTATTTACATTTGTATTAATCTTAAAAGGTTAAAAGTTTCAGTGAACATTTTGATATTCATATTTAAGAATTAAAGATATTGAAACAAATGTGAACCCAAAAATGTATATATGGACATAAAATAGAAATGTTGTTCTTACGTACCGGGAATGTATGCATTTCAAACTTTACGCCTTTAGGCAAAGATTTATGAGAGGATTTATCAGTTGCCTGTTTGAGAGTGTGTAGTTGAGGAAGACCGTAGAAACCCAACTATTCCTATTGGATTAAACAAGAGAGAATTAATAATTTAATCAGTATATATTCCTTCGTCATGATACAGAAAGGATGAGAAAAACAGAGTACAAATATATATATACCTCGATTTCTGCAATGTTTTCATGAGCTTGTAGGCCTTAATGATAAGCATAGTAACTTCTTCAGGTGTTTGGGGAATCTGCTCTGATTCTTTCCACGCATTTACAGGTTTTCTAAACCTGAGAAAGATATTTCATATATCAAATAAAGATCGATTGAACAGGAAATGAAGAAGTTAAATTGGGAGTGTATAATTAACATAAAATTAATTACATTGTTTGGTTGGAAATGAAATGAATAATTACCAGATAACCAGAGTGGCGTTAGATGAAGTGACACGGTTTGGAAGAGATCTTGGCCAAGAACGTATATGCCAGATGAAGCATTTCTTCTAGGAGTACTGGGCTTCACACAATGAAGGTAGGGCTTCGGTTTCCAGTTAAAACTCAGCTAGCCAGGGGAGGGGACATGGTTTTGGTTGCATGATCTTTTTTATTATACAGTATAGTTCTTTTCTCTATAATTTACTTTATTTGACTGATTAGAATGAAAACTCTTGATTGAGTTATATAGATCATGTGATAAGTTTTGCCATATGGATTTAACAGTATGGTAATTGATTATCTTTCAAGTTGGTGAAATAACAATCCTTCACAAGGAAGGAATGATCGGTGGGAATCCCATTTGTTTGATTTTGAAAACTATAATTACCATTATGGCTTTAGTATTGGTGATTTGATGAATGGGTGTTTCCTAAACGTAATTTAATTTAATTTGAATTAAAGGATTTTGGTTGTTATCTATTATTTAATTTAGGAAAAATGTTTCCTCCTTGTTTGCCTAAACGTAATGATAGACTTTGGTTAATTCTTCCTTTATTCATTTAATTAACTTAATAAACTAATCTCTTAATTATCTTATGGCAGTTTATCGTTCAAATTTTCATATAATTATTCATTCTCTTATTTATTAACTTATCCATTTATATAGTTTTCCTTTTCTTTGTTCAATTTCTTCTTGGTTTTTTTTTTCTTTTTTTCCCTTTTCCTTTCATTTACCGTTTCTGTTTGTTGCCAATTAAATTTCCTTTAGTAAGTTTTTTTATTTAATTAAATATTCTATTTATTTAATTGTGCTTATGTAATTTCATATTAATTGATTCGTTAAATATTTATTTATTGTTTTTTCTTTCAATTAATTAACTATTTATTCATTTAGTTATTTAAATTATGCTTTTGTTTACTATGTCCTTTATTTCATTTATTTTCTTTACTATCTTGTTGCATCTTGCTGAATGAATTGCACATAGTTAATATCATGGAAAAAGGCCTGTGGGCCAAACTAACGGATTAATTTGAATTGCATATTTGAATTTGAATTTGAATTTGAATGTGCTGGCAAGAAAAATTTTAATTTCAATGTATTTATTAAAATTTGACTTCATCTTTAATTAATTTGAATCAACAAGGAAAGTTTTCTATAAAAAAAGGTTGGAATTAATTTCGGTCAATTTATTATAGATTAAAATATAATTAAAAATTATGCATTAAAATTGGAATTAAATCCAAATTTTCGTTTTAATTATTTTGCATTGTTAATTGAAGATCTCATTAATTAACTAAGTTAATTTACTATAAATTAAAATATAAATAAAAAGATATTAAACATTAATTTCTATATTAGTAAAGCGTTTAAAATAAAAAAAACTTTATTCAACCATCATGCAATGATGGCAAAAATAAATACATAAATAATTTCAAATTTAATGATTAAATTTTAGTCGTTTCTTTTCTACTATATAGCTTAATAAAATTTACACTTTTAACCATGCAAATTCTTTATTAAATATTTTATTCCTTTTTATTTCTCCTGTTTCTTTTTAGCTATTACTTTTAAAGGAGAAAAATGTTTTTTGCCTGCCACTTTCAAATTCTAATACAATATAAATTGATGTTTTTTATCACTCCATTAATTGTTCAAAGATAATGTATGCGTAATCTAACAAATACCTAGGCCAAGCGAGCCAAGTAACCCAGCCCTAAAAATTAATAAAGCATTGAAAAATTAAAATATATATATATATATAAGTTCATCTATTAATAAGAACATAGTAACCTTCATCGGATTTAAAATAATATTTTTTAAAATTATTAATATTCAATAGTTATGCATTAAAATGAGGATAGGAAGGAGATTTTAATCTTAAAATGTCTTCAAAATAATCATAAAGCTAATTTATTATATAGGATATGTTAAGATAAACAACTGCATAAAATAAATCAATAATTAAAAGAAAGTAGATAAAAAATAAAAAAGGTCGACCAACATTTATATTTGGAATTAAATTTACTGCATACTATTGAATTGTGCATATAATACTAAGTAGAAGTTAGCTCAATTTTAATGATATTAAAAAAAATACAATAGGAAACTTGTGATTTTGACTTTGATATAAATATCTAAGGGGAAAAAAGATAGTTATAATGATTTTTTTGGGGCCAAGAAGCCAACTGTCATGATTAAAAGGGTATGGTTTGTAATAAGTTTTGTCCATTAGAATATTAAAAAATAAAATGTATTGGCTCCGGTGCATTTTATAAACAAGTTTTGAAAGAATCTATGAAACACCGATACTTCAAAAAAGTAGACGCACTCATATCCAATACATGATACGATATGATACTCGTATTGTGTTTGTGCATACATATCTATTTATACCGCTTTATACCCATCTATACCACTTCAAATTTTTACATTAAAATAGGGTTATTTGAAATTATTATAAATATTTTATGGTTTATTTTAACACTTATACTATACTTTTTAGAATATTTAATACTCATTTTTATCTTAATATGTAAATTTATTAATTATACATATAAATAATATTATATATGTATAAATATCTCTCGCATTTATATCTTAAAATTTTAAAAATTATCATATCTTTTATATTATGTTGTACCGTATCTGATATACGTATCCGTATCGGTGTTGTATAAGAAATGATTGTCTTATCCTATTTATTAGAAGTAAAGTCTTTTTGTATTATGTATTTATTGAATTATTTCTTTTATGCACTTCATTCATAAAGATAATTGTCTTCATAAGAGAGTCATTCTTTCCTATATAAAAAGAGGGAGTATAGGGTTTTAGTATAAGTATTTCTGGAAAGAAAATTTATTTTGTAACATATTATTGACACTTAACTAATTTTAACTGTTGTTCTTAATCATGATAAAATAGTTGCTTATTTTTTATAAAAATGATCAGAAAAAGTAACTTACAAATGTAATGACCTTAAAATAAAGAATTTCTAAAATAGATTATTAAATAATAAAATGGGTTAAAAAAATTAATTAATTAAAATAATAATAATATATATAAATAATATTCTTACTGCAAGGAAAAAAAATATGTATATATATACATAATTATTAGATTTATTTCACCTTTATATATAAAATTGATAAATAAATATTAATTAATAAGTTAAGAATTATTGGGAAAATGTATCTTAAGTTTATCATTGAGTTTAGAGTTCAAATCTAATATAGTATTTAAAACAGAATTTTTCAATTCTAAATTTTTATAAACTTACTAAAATATGGTTTCTTCTCCTCTTATTGAAATTGGGTTTTTTGTCATTTTACCATTTAAATACCCTCTACTCTCTTTTAATCGGGAACCACAAAGCCAAAGGAGGGGAAAAAAAAATCTTGCTCTCATGCTCTGTAGAAATTCGCTATCCTCACCATCACCGACTTCATCTCCATTCTTCTTTCCATCTTTGGTGTCGCCCTTCTTTCTGTTCCATTTAGCTGGAACAACTCCTATTCTCCATTTGTTTTGCGCCATTTTCTCTCCTTCCTTTTGCTAAGTGATGCATTTTTTTTTTCTCTTCTCTCTCCTTCCACTTTGTTGCATTGATTTCTTTTCTCTGTTTTCTTTTTGTTGCATCATCCTTCTCCCTCCACTTGCTGTCCGTTTCATGTGCTGCAAGAGTGTATATGGGCTGACCTTTTCTTTTTTAAAAAAAATAAAAAACCTGCCACTAGTGGCGTGAATACAGGGGAGGGATGGGAAAAGTAAAGATAGCTAAAAATTGAAGTAAGAAAGTTTATTTTTGTGACAGCTAATTCCTTGATAAAATTTTCTGGTTTCATTTGATGTAGGATTGAGATAGAAGAATCTGAATTTTTTCTTTTCCTTTCAAGCTTAGAAATATTGGAAAATTTGGGATTTTTAAACTAATCAATATAAATAGATGTATACGGAGATGTTGTGAAATTTTAAATGTTACGTGATATTTATTTGGTTGGAGATTTGGTATATTAGTAGTTTGAAGTTGTATGTATAGTAGATGTTTGTTTAAATGCTTGAGAAAGGTGTTTTAACTATAATAAGTAATTATAGTTGGAGAATTATTAGTTAGCTTGTAGTATATGTATATATATAACTTACTCAAGTTTTTTGTAGAACATCGAAAAAAAAACATATATATATATATATATTATTTAAAACTTAAAACTTTTAAATTCATGATGATGAGAATTAAGTTGGGAGTTACAAAATTTGGTACATAAACTTGATGATTATTGTAAAGGAGACCATTTTAAATGGAACTATTTTTGTACTTATTATAGTTGAAAGAAGTACTTTATTTAGAAGGAGATTAAATTATTATAATGACAAAAGTTTGAGAATTAATGGGTAAGAAAAAGGGAAAGCTTTAATTTCCTTAAGTAATATGGGTAAATAAGTAGTATGATAATTTTATGAAGTTATTTGTATTAAATGATATATTAAATGATTTTCTTTTGGGTACATAGGTGCCTAGACGAATAAGTTATGTGAGATTCTCTATTGAGTTATTGTTGTATATGGGAAGCATATCGGATAAGTAAATAATGTCTCATTACAAATTTACATTGATGTTTGTTTTACTAAATTTAATGCTAAATAAGTTTTTATGATTTTTACCAATAATATAATTGTTAGAAAGTGTTATATTTTGACAAATATTATGTAAATGCTTTGTAAAGATTTAGAGTTTGCTCATTTAAGCTTCATCTATTTGTTTGGCCAATATTTGTACACGCATGAAATAGATGAAATGATTTTATAGTTATTATTTATGCTTCTTGTATTATGGACCATTAAACTATAAGAGTATTTGTATTCTATGCAGGCCAGAAAGGTTTAAAGGGACTGAGTACAGAATGCTGGATACTAACAACAATTATATTAGTCCTTGCTGCACCATGGTTAACACCCAGCTAGCAGGGTGTGTGTATAGGAGGTGCTAGCCCCATGTGCTAGCCAACGCATGTGGAATGGAGGAATAGATTTTCATGAGTAAATATTGCACTCATGCCTGTTATTTATAAGTTTAGCACTCACGCCTATTTTCATGGCTTATAGCCACGCCGATTAGTTATTTACCCTCGTGAACTGTGTCCACGCCTATTTCTTCGTTCTGTTTGGATCCTCTTAGTAAACATTTTAATCTTTATTTTGAATTTCAAAGGATGGTTCTTATATCATGTTTTCTATGCTCATACATTGACTCTTTCTATTCCTGATTACGTTACTTTTATGGTAAATAATTAATTAAAAATTATTATGACTCTATCTAATTTTAGTTAAAATAAAACTTCCTTATATATGATTTGAGATTGCCACTTTGTATGATTCGATTTTTGTTTCAAGTTTATTTACACTTATTGTTAAAATTTTAATTATTCTATTTACCTTGTCTTTAATGTGAATATTTCTATTTTGGGACGTTATTTACTGGTAAATATATTTTGACCCTACCGCTTCGGTAGGTTCTTGAAAGGCATCTTCTGCTGCTAGGAAGATTTCAATCACTCTTTTCGATAAACTAAATTGGATGTAAAGCTTGTAATTTGTTGTTATGACTTTTGTATTTAGTTTTTATATGCTCCATAAGATTTATAGGCAGAATCCTTACCTTTTGATATATTGATATATTTATATATATATATATATTGCTGTGAAGTAGAGCTCCCTTTATTGTATTTTATTTGTAAAGTTGTTGTGGAACTTTTAGCAGGTCCTATTTACAGGGGGAAACTCTACTTAAATTTCTACAAAATATTTAAATTATATATATATATAAGTAAGCTTGATTATGGTCATTTGAACTATAATTATATTTTTGAATTTAATAGTGAGTTTGCAGGCATTTAAGATTTCTAAAAAAAGAGGAATTTCCTCACTTTCCATACTACTCACATCCATACTTTTGGGATGTGACAACAAATTAAACATATCATTTTTTAACAAAAATATGTATCAATTTTTTTAATTGAACCACCCAATATTTGATAATTATATTGGACTTCATATAAATTTATATCTTGCAAAAAAAATAGCACAGATTTATGTCAAAACTAGATTGCAGACTCGTGCATTGCATGGGCACTTTTTTTTGTCAAACATGGGACATATTAAAATTTTAGAAAATGTCAAAATAAAATATATATATATATATATATAACTTTAAAATATGTAGTATCATACCAAGCAGTTATATTAAAAATATATATATCACTATTACTAATTAGTGATAAATTAGAAAATGATACAATAAATTATATATTTAAATATCAAATGAAATATGTTTGACAATATTTAATTTAAGAATCTAAAATTAAAATACCCTTTTAAAAATATAGTACCCCATCGATTTAATGAAAACTGTAACCAGAAGTTGATAAATGAAGATAGGAAGGAGAGGGAGGGAGAGAATGACAGAGGAGGAAAGGAATCCCGGGTTGTGAGGGATAGATCATGGTAGACGTGAGTTGAGAGCATAATTAAGAATTAAGATTAAAAGTTAATAATCAATAATTAAGAAACAATACAAAATTATACAAAAGAGGTTAAAGTATTGAATAAATTCAAAACTTAAAATAAATTGAGAATAATGAAGGTAAATTTTAAGAATGAGAAGTTAAAAAATAATAAGAAATTAATATTAATATTAATATTAAAAAATCATAAACTCATAATATTTAATTTGAAGAAATTAATAATGAATAATTAAGAAAGCATAAAAATTCCAAATAAGAAATAAATCTAACATGAATAGGAAGTTATGAAGATAAAATTATAAAGACAACTCGCACAGCAGAGAAAAGTTAAAAGAGAATAAATAGGGGAATGAGAAAGTATGAAAGAGAAAAGATAAGTTTTTAAAATAAAAACAAAAAAAGTTTTATTTGAAATACGCTATGAACAGTAACTCTCATTCAGAAATATTATAATAGAAAGGATTTCTTTATATGCTCTATGATTTCTTTCTTAAAGCATCCGGTAACCTGGATAACCCCACTTTGATAAAAAGATTTATTGGGATTCATACAAATACAAATTGAGCTGGGTTGGAAAACAAAAGGTAACAAAATTTTACCATCAAATTTAACGTGATCAAGCTAGATAGATTTACTAGCTAGCACTATGATTTGTGGAACTGCCTCCTCTAATTATGGGTCTCATATGTTAATAAAATACAATCAATGAAATAGAATTTTTAAGATTAAATATAGAATGGACAACAACTTATTTCAATTCAATTAATAATAACCTTGTATCTAAATTATAATAAATTAATGAATTAAAAGTGATATTCTAATTCAATCGGTCAATCACTAGTATTTAAATATGGTATTGGTCTACTAAGAAACAAATTAATGTTTTGATATTTATAATGATACGATGATGATTCACTTTCATGTTGCCACAAAATCTATTTCCTCAAATCTGCTTATCCATTTCTCATGTTTATCAAACCTAATAAATAATCCTAACTGTAAGGATGTATAAGAAGACTGATTGTATTATAAAATATATGCTAAAAAACTACTTGAATAATAGTTGAAAAATGAAAACAGAGACTTTTTTATGTTTGAACTTTGAAGATTGCTTTGAATCTCCATTAGATATTTTTCTTAAAAAAAAAGTGTATATAATCTCTTATATTTTTTTTTTTTGCAAACAGTTTGTGTCAAATGAATTAAAATCTTCGTTTTTTTTTTTAGTGACCAACAACTTCATATATAATATAAATTAAAAAAAAAATCATACACGGGTCCATTGCTAGACCTGCATTCACCTAATGATGTCAACTACTAATGGTAGGACAAAAATTTTTATTTTAGATATCTATGCCGTCCATTTGATTCAAGGTTACTTTTCAATATACATAGTACATAATTCTTTGTTATGTTATAATTGCAATGATTATAAATACAAGTTTGGGTCAAAACCTAGTTGTACTTACATAAACTATTCCATGATGTACCCAGAAATGTTCAATAACTTAGTTTAATTATCCTTTCTATTACTTTATTTGCTTATATAATTTTATCCAACATATTGAAGGGTGAGTATGTCTTTCTCGATATTTACTTAAAATTTTAATTATTTATTGTAAATTATAAAAATGACCCGCGCATCACATGATATTGATTGGTGATAGGTTTTGGTTTAAATAATTGAAGAAAACACGAGTTAGACAAATTTAAAATAAATTAATACTACCAAAAATTTTTGTATTGAAATTATATATATATATATATTATTTTTCCCTTTTATTAACTCGAATAATTCATACATCATACAGGAACAATACTAATTACGTGTATAACGAATTCACTAGACCTCTTCAATAATTTTGCTTCAAACTTTGAAATTACTCAACACAACCTAACTAAGGCCATGGAGGCCTTTAGGTGGTTAAAGCAACCACCGCTAAAGCCTCCAATTTATATATATTATAATAAAGATATTAAAAATAATATAACAAAAGGAAAATATATAAAAAATATGAGAAAATAGAATTATTTTTGTGTATGGCTTAATACATTTTTCTTTTTAAATGCAATGCAGTGATTTTGTCTTTATTGATATTTTATTTTTATTCCAATTAATAATCCGATTTTTCTACTAAATTCCTTTCATTCCAAAAATCTTTTTAATAAACTCATCATTTATCTCTCTCAAATAGATGTAAAAATGAAACTACTTTTTTTTTTCTTTTCTCTTTTGTCTGCATTTTGAGTACAATTAATCTTTTAAGTAATCATTATCCTTTAAAACAGCCAGTAAATGCAGATTTATGCAAGAGATCACGCAAGAGTCAACGAACCAAAAAAGCCTTGGCCAGCGGTCCCCAGTTGCCATTAATCTTTACTCATTACATAAGTAACTAGCAAACAAAATTCATGAGCACAGTACTTACATAATTATAAGGTAAAAGAAGAAAAGAATGTTAAAAATAAGAAATTTTCAAGACACATTCAACTTATACCAATGATCTATTATGGGAACTGAAATGAACCGCCAATTTGGGTAGAACCAGCAGGAGGATTAATTGCCACCCAAAGGAGGGATATGGTGATTGCTATCAGCCCTGACCATACAAAAACAACGGTAGGTGTCCTTCCTCTTCTTCCCATCAAACCTTTGGCAAAAGGATACAGATGAGCTAAGACCCAGAAACTGAAGAAAACACCTCCGATCAGACGGCTCCACTGTGGTATGACACTGTATATGGTTCGGCTAACTCCAACTGCTATTGCTATTAAGTTAACCATCATGATTGTGATTGGTGGTATCATCAAGGATGTCCATTTGACAATATATAGATCAGCAAACTCGTCATCAACATCATCACCGCCAGATTTTGAAGTCAGCGTGAAGGAGATTTCGATCCCTGCTATGACTTTCAGCAAACCCTGGAGCACAGCAGCAAGATGGGCACTAGTACCTCCAATCAACCAAAATTGCTCGTTTCTCCACCATTCTTCAAGCTCAATACCTGACCACTTGATCTCAAGGATAGCAAGCATGCACAAAGTCACGGTGATGGTCAAGAGATAAGTAAGAAATGTGACACTGAGGGTCTGAACAATGAACTGCCCAGAGAAGAGAGAAAGTGCAGGAAGAAAGCAATAGACGATGAGAAATATGGAAGTAAATGGGTAAATGCCGACATTGAGGTAGGCAATTCGTTGAAGCAGCTTCATTCTCGGGCTAGCCAGAAGAGCATTGTTACGAGAGAAGAATATTTCAACTGAACCAGTAGCCCAACGAAGAACTTGATGCAGTCTGTCCGTGAGGTTGATTGGAGCAGTCCCACGGAAGGCATCACGCTTGGTCACACAGTATACAGATTTCCATCCCCTGTTGTGCATCCTATACCCAGTAACCACATCCTCAGTAACAGATCCATAGATCCATCCAACACGGTTTCCCCACTCGGTCTTGTCCTCATACCAACACGAGATGACACTGATTGCCTCAGCCACAGTCGAAGCATCAAGAAGATCACGGGGAATGGTGAGAGCACCAGGTGGGCGTCCATTTTTCACAGCAGGGTGATCAGCAAGAGTTCGGCCTTGGAACTCTGCCACTGGGATTGAGTCAATGAGGAAAGTTGAGTTTCCAAATTTTTTAGGGAATGTTGAAAGATCCATCTCTTCTTCATCAGAATCACCCATTCTTAATGCCCGATTCTCTTCATTGTTTACCATTGAGGCATGCTTCTTGTGGCGGCCAAAGCAGCAACTACAACAACCTGGGTGGTTTTCTTTCGCACGGGGCGGGTCAAAACCATAAAGGGCAACCCGTCTAAAAAGACACCCAGTTCCCACATAGACTGGACCCTGAAGTCCATCAAGGGCTCTCATATTGACATCAAAGAAGACTGTATTATGATTAGCATATCGATCAGAGGGATCAATCCCCTCAAACCTCTGTGGGAACTGGACATAACAAATGCGATCACCTCCGCGATCCATCATAAAGCACATACCTTCCCTCATTGCCTTTGAGTTATAGATGTAGTGATCACAGTCAAGATTGAGTACAAAGGGACCATTGGACATTATAGCTGATGCTCGAACCAAGGCATTCATGGCCCCCGCTTTTTTGTTGTGATCATAGCCTGGACGCTTCTCTCGGGAAACATAAACAAGAAGGGGAAGACGGATATCAACATCAGTCAAGTCAATAAGTTTTGTCTCATCAGCATTTCCAAGAAGAGGGTCATCACTAGGAGGTTTCAACATCACCTGCATCATTGATGAAGAATAATATGCTCATTTTCATATCCAAAAATAATTTCAAAGTTGAATAAAACAGCAATAGGATCTTTGAAATACCTGGATTATTCCAGCATGATCACCCTTAGAATGCTCAGGTGCAGAATTTAACCAAGTCCCCGGCCAATGAGTTCCATCAGCCATCCATGTTGCTTTTGGAAACTTTACACTTTCCACAGGTTCATCTTCCCTGTTTTGTCTTTGAAGTTTCATGGCCTTGATTTCCTCTCTTGCATGATAGGCATCTGACCGGCGACGAATAGAGTCAGGAAGACTATTGATTCGGACCTTGAACTCATCATACTCACGTTTCACCCGTCTACGATCCTTGACAAAATCTGGCCGCACTTTGTCCTTATAAGGATCTCTCTTCAAATTGAAATATGACTCAGGATTCCTGGGCTCAATATCATGCTTACGGCAGAAGGGTACCCATATATTAGCAAAGCTGGCAGCTTCAGCCATTGCCTCAAAAGTTAGAAGTGCACCGCCATCATCAGATACATAGCAAGAAAGCTTCTCAACTGGATAATCTGCAGCTAAAATAGACAAGATAGTATTTGCAGTGACAAGTGGTGGTTCTTTCTCAGGATCAGCAGTAGAAACAAAGACATCTATTCCTGGGAGATCAGACTTTCCAGTAGGATTGTTGAGAGTTGGCGTTTCAAATTTTTCCTTCAGGACATTAAGATCCGTGGCACGATTTACTGGGCATAGCTTGGGCAGCTGATCCAGGAGCCAAGAAAAAGCAAACCATATCTCACAAACAACAGACATGCCCCACAGCCAGATTGCATCAGTATTTGGATGCTTGACCCTCCATACCAAGAACAAAGCCAGAACAGCCATCCGAATTAAAATAAGAAGACTGTAAAGACATATGGAACAAGAAAAAAGCAATTGTCAGAGACATGAATGTAAATACAGAGTATCTCAAGTTCATGACATGAATGAAAAATATATCTGCACATACAAAGTCAATTTTTTTAAGAGAAGAAACAATTCAATTTAAGAATCCATGGGCAGCCACATTTCAGAACAAAGAAACAAATCAAAAGACACGATGAAACAGAAAAGGACTAGGTAAGTCAATAATAATCAATGCCCACTTATTTTCCAGGTTTTCTGCAATAGAATACCATCAAAATTCATAGGAATGGGCCTGCATAAATACCGATAACTTAAGTGTCCTTTACTATAAAATTCACACATGTTGCTGTGTTCCCTATCGGCAATAAGCAGGAAAAATACATAAAAATAATTCCATTTTGCAATAAGTAAGCCTATTTGTTAATTTATCACAGCATAGAGCAGTGAAACATATTTTGCCAACACATCATAATGTCACCACCCAAAGAATCATAGGAAGATTATGATCAAATGAACTTGGTATATACCCTTCAGCCCATATTTTCAACAGATACAAGAAAGCAACACTACTGTTTTTTGGCCTGATACAAGAATACAACACTAAATGCATATGTCATGCACAAGATCTAGCAGTTAATTACTATCTACAGGTTAAATTTGTCAGAGTAATGAAAACAGGGCAACCACATTTTATAGCTATTCCAAACAATGAATTTTCTATTTAAGTAATTCAAATACTTGAAAAAATTACTCTGCCCCCTTAAATTTATCCGTCCAAACAGAACCGAAAGATTATTATTCATAACGAAGCTTCCTTCGTAAAATAGACAGTAATGAAGCACTACATCATGCATAATTCTATTTTATTTTTATAATAGAAATCAAGCATAATTTTACAACATATAATTCAGCAAATAGAGTCCAAAGTACATCCCAACAAAAATTAGTTGTCATTATATGAGTTGGTTACCAAAAAGCTGATCACTCTAGGCCAATTATCTAAAATCCAACAATAGCATGCAAACCCAATCATATTACAAGTTGATATATACCTTGTTGCATGGAAATTGGTATAGATTCCAGTCATGATGTTACATTAAAAATAAAATGTTTATGATGTGGCCATTCAAAATCAAGAGGAAATGCAATGTTTTATAAAATGCTCATGCTTTATCCAGTTTTTAAAGGAAATAAAAAGTATCATTCACAACTAAAGACAATAAATTATACCGATAGGGGCTAAGAACAGCAGCAGGTATTTTCAGTTTCCTCGTAAGAGGTCTCCAAGGTCTGCTCATTAATTCAGTTGGCTCAGCAACATCATCCTCTTTTCCACTCCCAAGTCCACCTTCCTTTGGCCATATAGCATTTCCATAGCCATAGGTCCCCCTTGTTTCAAAGAGCCACCGATTGTGGTCAAAGTCTCCAGTTTGGCTCCTCATTAGCGCTGACTTAGTTGACTTCATCAAGGACAATCTCCTCTCCATTTTAGACATTCCAATTGGTGGAGGAAGGGGAAGAGGCCTTGCATTATCCACAGCCACTTCATCTAAGTCTGTGTTTTTATATAGCTCCTTGCATCCTGGGCACATCCCACCTCCTGTTTTTACAGCATCTATATAGCAATCCCTACATATCTTAAAATCACACTCACAAGGAAGAATATCAGCACCACGTTCGTCACTCATCACCTTTGAATCACAACCAGGGATTGCACAGGAAGATCCTTTTGCACCAGCCATCTGTGGATGGTTTGCTTCAGATTCTATCACTTTGTCCATTAGATGGGCTCGTGTAACACTATTGAACCCACCTGTGAAAAGAGAGCTCGACACATATTGCTCCTCAACTTTCTGAGAGATTGATGGATCCATAGGTTGATTGTCTGGGGTTGGTGGTATATGCACTGTATAATTCGTGAAGTCACCACTCCCTAGCTCACTGTCAAGATCATCCCTAGAGTAACTGATGTAACGACCAGATGAAGTTCTCCGGCCAAATGTTACAGTTGGAGGCAGAGGAGGCTTCTGGCCATCAGGCGAATCAGAAGTTATTGACAGAGAAGATCGGCTTGCCTTGAATGATTTTGATGCCATGCTTAGGAACTAAGATTGATTACCTTTAAGCCCTGCAAAATGCAAATCAGAAATGCACCAAATTGAGATCAATATCAGCATTATACTTAATTCACTTCATTTGACACAAGATGGTACCTTAATAAATGTCATCAAAGTTCAAAGAACCTTAATCATCTGTAGATCAGAATACGGTGATAAAGAAAGTGAAATAATGGCCAAGGCACATTTCAAGAGTCTCAATCTCAAAGCTTACAAACTTCTGCCACAAACCCTTCTGTCATTATAGGAATCAAAGTACGAACCAACCCAAATTTTCGGGGGAAAAAAGTTGAAAAGGCGAGAAACATTTTTAAAGCATTTGCCCGAATAGCGCTATGAACCAACAGAGTAACCAGAATCTCCAAAAAAAAATAATTCGAATGGTTCAAGAAGAAAAGGCCAGAGGTAACATTTTCGCTCGCATATAAAGTACCCAAAAGCAAATACCCGACTCGTGGAGATCTTGTTCACCAAAACCTCTTTTTTCCCTCGCAATTCCTCACAAACCAAATTAGCTCTAAAAGCTCACACTACAATTAGATTCTGATGACGGAGTTCAATCCTCAACAGCAGTCTCTCTCCTCAGATTTAACAAAATTGCAGAAGAAAAGAAGCAAAACGCTGATCTCCCTAACCCATCATATCAACTTAAAGTTAGCAGGAGTTGGTAAATCCCATTGACTTCCCTCCCAGCTTTACCAAACCCCACTAATAATGACCATAAATCTATAAGAAAAGAACCCGGAAAAAAAAAAATCTCTGCCCATTTTCCTTTTCCACTGCTTTCTCGCGTTTTTCTCGGCAAACAATCAGCCCATATGCAAGAAAAGAAAACTAGAAAAGTGACAATTAAACCAAAAACAAAAACCCATGAAATCACTTCAAGCAAAAAGATCAAGCAAGAACCACGCAAACATGATGTAAAAAAGCATACCTAAGGAAACAATAAGCTAAATGCTACTGTCTGCTCAGATCTCTGCTCGATCTTCTCAGAACCCCATGAAAGCAGAAGAAGGGGCTCGTGGGTGGAAAATGAAGGAATGCTTCAGAGTTTTGAAGAGCTTGCTATCCAACTGGCCCTTATACACAACACGCAGAAGGACAGAGCGAAACAGATGGACTGAGTCGTGAGCAAAACTACAAGCACAACGAGACCATGATTGAAGGCTTCTTCCTTCCATACATTGCGTAATTAATTAATTAATTAATAATTAATAATTAATGAAATACTAAATTACGCTAAAAAAAACTTGCGTTTGAAAAGAGTGAAGTTCTTTTGCATTAAAAAAAAAAAAAGAGTGAAGGTTCTTCGATATGAGGAAAGAGAGACGGAGTCTCGTCGAAACGTTGCAATTTTAAAATGTCAAAGGAGCCTGACTGGTGTCTGAATGAGCATTTTTCATCTTTTGCTAAATTAGTATTTTGGCCCTTCATTTTCAATATTTATTCTATGAACAATTAAAACGAGCATAAATATTTGCCTACACAAAATTTAGATGAGTTATATTATTCATAATTTATAAATTGTAGTTTGATAAAGATTTTATTTAATATATAGATATATATATATATAAATATAAATGATTAAATCTATTAATTTCATTTCTTAAAATACTTTTAAAAGAAAATTACATTTAAAGACACATAGTTTGTAATAGTAATGGTTGGGGAAAGTTTTGACTCACTACAATTCTTCAATTCTTTAAAATTTGTTTGTATATTTCAACCTCTTTGTCAATTGTTAATCTTAATACCTTTAATTTTGGAGTTGTTCATGTTTATTATTGAAGAGTTACTTGATTCATGCAAAAAAAAAATTAAGAAAAGTATTTTAATGGATTCTATCAATTATTTATCACTTTTTAGTAGGTGGACCTAATGGAATTTAAATAAGTATTTTTGCATCAATTGGTAAGAAATTTCAAATTTGAAATTTTTTTCATAATTTAGATGAATATGGTTGACAGCAGAAAGCATTATTACCTTAAAAGGATAAAGGGATAAGGTCAATAAAAATAGAAAAAATAAAAGGAGAAAGGGATCTGTTTCGATACTGGGAATATCTCTCCCTTAAAAAAATTGATATATCAACAAAAAGATTCAATAAAAAGGAAAAGTGACTATGGTTAAATAAAATTAAGATAATAAAATAAATAAATTCAATCGTATGTTATCATTGAACTTATATTTCCTCTCATAATATAATTTTAAGTTCTTTCACACGACCTCAGTTATTTAATGAGATGTAAGCAACAAATTAAGCCGCAGCAACAAGAACATTTCACATTATGATTTTTTAATTTAGATTAATATAAAAATTAAAATACCAAAAATTAGAGTCATCACACACACAAATCTGCCCAATTGGCAACATTGTGGGGTGCACGTTATAATACCTTATTATGAGGCACAAATCCGAGATTCCTCTAAAAGCAAAAGGATAGAGGAAATATTTATCCCAAAAAGAAAAAAGAAAAAGAATTTAGGACTTAAAAATAAATGTCAATGTAGTCATCATAGCCATGTCTATCTTTAATGATGTTTTAATATTTTTATTTCATATTATGTTCTTTGAAATCCAATCCTTAAAATTAGTGATTGGCAAATAAAAATTTTTAAGAAAGTGGATTTAGAGGCATACTTTTTGACACATACTTCCGCCATCTTATTTTAGGTGTCATTTAGGATTTTGGAATATAAATTATAAAAGATAATAAATAACTTAATAAATAATATAATTTTACCAAATTGCGTTATTTTCATTTTAATGGTTGATAATGAATATTGAGTATTAAATTATAATAAAAAATCATCACAAACTATTAATTGTTTAAGAATATAATTAAGAGCACAATTGAGAAAGAAAAATTTTAATATTTCATTAATTTTATAATATGATAAAAAAATAGAACATTTAAAATTTTAAAAAACAGGAGATAGAATGAAATGAATGAAATATTAGCTTACTTATTCATGATTGTACTTCTATCATTTTGGAGCCCTTATTGTGCACCACGTTAATGGGGCTTCTGTCCCACGCACAGCAGCAGCAGATTTAGTTATTTGTTTTTTGGGCTTAACACTCTTTTATTGCTAAAAAAATAAATTAGTGGAATTCATAGATCTCCCAAGGGTATTACTCTAAGATCAGACATTCATGACCTAACCTTCACGGTAGGCCAAAAATATTCGCAATAAAATGCTTTCTATTCTTTTTTATAAAAAAGCAAATAACTGCAATTTTATAATTTTATTAAATAAATGAATTTGACGAAAAAAGTTATACATCATATAATAAGTGTGTAAAAGGTCGATATTGTCTGTGACGGAATAATAACTAACTTTTTATTTTGAGCTTGATCAATCCAGTGTCTTTTCACATGTCTTCTCTTAATTTTTTTTCTTTTCTTTTTTTCTTTTTGGAGTTTTGGTCTGTTCAAAAATTTATATTAAATTTAAACGATTTTGATTTATTTATTTAACTTTAACATCTTAATAATATTTTTTGAATATTGAATCTGAATGACAAAATCCAATCCGAATGATATTATTTTGCAAAATAGATACAAAAGAGAGCCTGCAAAAGAGAGAAGCATGATTCTCCCTATATTTCTAATCTAAAATTTCAAAGAACAAATATTATTTTAGGACGAGGAAGAACGCTGAAAAAAAGCAAAGGGAGGAGGAAGTACGATCCCGCAGAAAACATAAAAATCCACACTAATTAATATAAATTAGTTATCTACCCGTTCAATACATAATTTTTGTAAAAAAAAATAAATTTCAAATCAAAATTTGAACATCATAATACAATAATTTATAGATAGAAAAAATTATAAAATATAAACAACAACATTATAATTTAATATCTAAGAAATGGTAAATATTGAATAATAATATTAACATCACACATAATATATATTATTAAAAACCTCTTTAAATACCACGTTTTTTGTTGTGGTGTTTGTGTTGTCATTCTGGTTAAGAATCAAAACTTTCAATCATTCTTTCCTTCAGACATTGTATTAAGGGTAAAATATGTTGAATCAAGAAGTTTTGATGATCCTAAATCAACTCCCAAGAGCTTGGAATAAAGATATCAAAAGTGTTCAAAGAATTCAAGTGAAGAAATCCTGGAGAAATCTGTGCAAAGTTTGTTGTAGAATGTTTAGTCTTGTTTTAATTTAAGTAAAAGACTTTGATTTGGTGGAAAGAAGTTTTAAAACCTTGATTCTGTGTTAAATCATGGAATATTTGAAAAACACCCACCAATAGACGAAGTTTGAAAGGTTTATATTGAACTGTCATGTTGGAAATTCGAACTTTGGCTTTGGAAATTCGAATTTCGAGTTAAAACTGAATAAGTCTGAAGAGATGCTTCTTTGACAGATGAATTTTGATTTTCCAAAATTTGAATTTTCATAAGTATCTGAAAGAAGCTTTAAGCAACAGACAAACTTTGGGTTTTGAAAATTCGAATTTCAGACAAAATGCAACTTATGAAAACTAAAGAAATTCGTCTGAAACAATGTCAAAGTTCATCTGAAATCAAGATTATATTGAGTTTCAAAATTGCTCACTACCAAACGAACTTTGAACATGAAAATTCGAATTTCAGAAGCTAAGGTTGTGAGTCTGTTACAATGATATGTTGACATACGGATGACAGTGTATATAAATTCGAATGTTAAAGTAAGTCTGAAAAGAGGTCTCTCTGACAGACGAACTTCACTCTTTGAAAATTCGAATTTCGAAGTAAATGAACTACTGTACCTTTTGAGCATGCTACGGACAGACGAATTTTGGGGTTCCAAAATTCGATTTTCGAAGGCACTGTAGCAAATTAAAAACACTGTTCACACTTAACAGAAAAACTTCCTACTTGAAAATTCGTATGTCACAATATGGAAACATTTTCTAAGTTTTAAAATTCGAATTTCACTTCATGACAGACGAACTTCGGTCTTTAAACGTTGAAGCTGTTAACCTTCGGTTTCTGTGAAATTCGTCTGTTGACCAATCGAAATTTGAATTTCAGTATGTCAGAAGCATTAAATGCGGTTGGTTAACGGATAGTTTTTCAGAGTAACCGTTGGATAACTTCTCCAACGGATAGATTTTGTCTCTAACGGATATTTGAGACCTAAATCTATAAATATAACAACATTTGAAGTTGTGGGTAACGAATTAAACTTTATATATACTGAAACTCTGCCAAATCTTCTACTCAAAGACTTTTACCCTCTCACTTCAATACTTGTACTTCAACCTTCATATTTACTCTGATTAAGAGAGTTTAATCTTTGTAAACAATTTAATCTTCATATGAAAGATAGATTTTCTTGTGAGGGGATATTACAAGGGATTATGAAGCACTTTGTGAAAGTGCAGAAAGGGATTGAGAAAAGCTCTAGAAAATAGAGCATAAACGTTGTACTGTGGTATTTGCAAGAAGCCCACTAAATTCTTGCAGAATAGTGGAAAATCTCAAGTGGTGACTTGGGGACTGGACGTAGGTCAAGTGGAGAGACCAAACCAGGATAAATTTCTGAGTCTTCTTCTCTTTTCTGCTACTTTTACTATTATTCATTTATACTCTATTTTACCATCATATATTGCATTATTCACCTCTTTTATATTTTGCAGAAAATTTTTAATCTTCCCAATTCACCCCCCTCTTGGGAAGCCAGCCTAACTAACAAGTAGTATCAGAGCCCGGATTCCCAATGAAAGGATCTCACAGTCCGGGAATTACAATGGCTGGCTTTGGAGAAAGTATATTACCAGAAGGCAACAACACAAATAGACCACCTAACTTCAGTGGAGAACACTATGGGTACTGGAAGATGAGGATGCAAATCTATCTCCAGTCAATCGATTTGGACATTTGGTCAGTCATTCAGAAGGGAGATTTTGTCCCAATGGCTCTGGAAGATGATGGAAAATACAGAGAGAAGCTAGAAGCTGAATGGAATGAGGAAGATAGAAGAAGAGTCCTGCTGAATTTCAAGGCAAAACACTGTTTGGTCAGTGCTTTGAATCAGGACGAATTCTACAGAGTCTCTCAATGCTCTACTGCCAAGGAAATGTGGGACACCCTACAAATTGCTCATGAAGGAACAATTGGAGTCAAGGAAAACAAATTAAATACATGCATAGGAGAATATGAAAGTTTCAGAATGGCAGAAGGAGAGAGTGTTAAAGAGCTACAGAAAAGATTCACCCTCATTGTGAATTAACTAAAGAGCCAGGGAAAAGAGTACACTCAAACAGAGAAAGTCAGAAAGATCCTCAGGGCTCTCCCTCTGGAATGGCAACCCAAAGTAACAGCAATAGAGGAAGCCAGAGGAGAATCAATGGCCTCTATCACAACTCTCTTTGGCAGCCTTAAGGAGTATGAAGGAAAACTCAAAGCTCTCAAGGAAGCTGGACAAGACAGAAAGAAGAAAGGCCTTGCTCTCAAAGGTGCTGAAGAAAAGGAGGAAGAATCTGACGATGGAGAGGAGCTAGATGAAGAAACTTTAGCAATGATGGTCAGAAAATTTGGAAGATTCTACAGCAAGAAGAGAAACAAGAAAATCTTTAAAAAAGGAGCTGCTGGAGATAGCAAGAAGGAACCAAAAGAGCCTGTGACTTGCTATGAGTGTAAAAAGCAAGGACATATCAAATAGGATTGTCCACAGTTCCTGAAGAAGCAAGAGAAAGAAAAGAAAGCTGCAGACAAAGGCAAGAAAAAGAGAGCTTACATCTTATCAATATGAGGCAACAGCTCAGATGAAGAAGATGATGATGATGATGAAATTGTCAACATCTGTCTCATGGCACTTGCATCTAAAGAAGCTGAAATCCCATGCAGCAGTAATCAAGAAGATGAGGTATATGAATCTGAACCTTCCTATTCTAAATTACTGGATGCATTTCATGAGCTGCATGATGAGTTTGTTAAAGTTGCTAAAGAACTAAAGCAAGCTAAGAAAAAGATTAACAAACTAGAATCTCAACACAATATTTCTAAAACTGTTTCTCTACCTATTGCTGAATCTGTGTGCTGTAAAACATGCATTGAACTAAAGCAAACCAATGAATATCTAGTAAAAAGCATGTCTAGACTTACTAGAGGTAAAAATATGTTATTTGCTTTAATGGGAAGCCAAAGAATATCACAAGGAAATGCTAGACTTGGCTATGATCCATGTGCTGTTAAAGAAAATATTAGGAAGAAAAATCAGAATGTATACATGAGACATTTTGTGCATGCTGATGGAAATAGAAAGAAAGATCACATGTCACATCACATCGAATCATATAATCAACCAAGGCATGCAAAATAAAAATATTATCTGCATTGTTTTCTTCCTGCCTCTCAATCTAGCAGTTCTTTTACCACCTGTCATTTCTGTAACAAAAAGGGGCATATTTCTAGCACTTGTGCTTTAAAGAAAAATGGACTTGACAAAACTATTAAATGGGTTCCCAAAGGTACATCTATATCTAGGAAAAAGACTACTGATAGAAAAGGACCGAAGCAGATTTGGGTACCTAAGAAGAAAACTTGAACTTTGTTTTGCAGGTCTGTCTCAAAGTTAGAAAGAACAATAAATGGTATATGGACAGTGCCTGCTCAAGCCACATGACCGGTGACAAGGAGAAGTTCATCACCTTTAGAGACAAGAAAGGAGGAAAAGTAACCTTTGGAGGTGATCAGTATGGCAGAATAGTTGACATTGGCATTGTGGGTAAGAGTCCTGAAACATCCATTGAAAAGGTGCTGTTTGTGATAGGCCTCAACCACAATCTGCTGAGTGTGAGCCAAACATGTGACAAAGAAAATTGGGTACTGTTTGACTCAAAATTCTACCTAGTCATCAGAAAAAGTGATCACAAAGTAATTCTCAAAGCTCAAAGGGATGGTAACTGCTATACTATTAATCTTGATGAACTTTCTCCCTTAGATTCTGTTTGCTTAATTAGTCAGGATAATGATAGTTGGCTATGGCATAGAAGATTAGCTCATGTTAACATGAATCAGCTTTCAAAACTGGTTAAAAACGAGTTAGTCACTGGCCTGCCAAAAATTGCTTTTGAAAAAGACAAAGAATGTGATGCATGTCTAGGAGGAAAACAAACTAAATCTTCCTTTAAACCCAAAAACGTAGTCACCATAACTAGACCACTAGAACTACTGCATATGGATTTAATTGGTCCATCTAGGGTAAAAAGCATTAGTGAAAATCTGTATGTGCTTGTCATTGTAGATGATTATTCTAGATTTACATGGACATTGTTTCTTTTCTCTAAAAGTGATACCTTTGATGCATTTGTAACCTTAGCCAAGAAAGTGCAAAATGAGAAAGGTATTTCCATTGTGTCTATCAGGTCAAATCATGGAAGAGAATTTGAGAACTCATATTTTCTGGAGTATTGTAATAAGCATGGAATTGACCACAACTTCTCAGCCCCAAGAACTCCACAACAGAATGGAGTAGTAGAAAGAAAGAACAGAACTATTGGAGAGATGGCTAGAGCTATGCTGAATGAAAAGGAACTTTCTCAAGTATTTTGGACTGATGCAGTGAATACAGCTAGCTACATCATAAATAGAGCCTACATCAGATCAATCCTTAGGAAAACTCCTTATGAGCTGTACAAGGGAAGAAAGCCAAATCTGTCACATCTCCATGTGTTCGGCTATAAATGCTTCATTCACAACAATGGAAAGGAAAATCTGGGTAAGTTTGATGCCAAATCCGATGAAAGCATATTTCTAGGCTATTCTAGTAGGAGTAAAGCATATAGAGTTTTCAATAAAAAGTCTAATCTGGTAGAAGAATCTGTGCATGTAGTATTTATTGAACATGAAACTGCTTCTAAACATACTACTGATGAGAATGATCTTGTTTCAAACTTTAAAAAGTTAGATATTTCTGATGAAGGTAAAATTGAGTCTCCAAAAATATCTGAATCTATTAACATAGAAGAAGATATTCGGGAGAGGAATTTTGAAGATGAAAATATTGAAGAAATGTCTCAAGAACTCCCTAGAGCTTGGAGATATCAAAGGAATCATCTTGTTGATCAAGTAATAGGGAATGTTTAAGAGAGAGTTAGAACCAGAAAACAGTTAAGGGATCAAATGATTAATTATGCTTTCATCTCGCAAATTGAACCTAAATGTACTGAGGAAGCCTTAACTGATGAGTACTGGATTCTAGCCATGCAGGATGAATTAAATCAGTTTGAAAGAAATCAAGTCTGGGATTTAGTGCCTAGACCCAAAAATTATCCTGTCATTGGTACCAAATGGGTTTTTAGAAATAAACTTGATGAATCATGATCAATCATCAAAAATAAAGCTAGACTGGTTGCTAAAGGTTATAATCAAGAAGAAGGCATTGATTTTGAGGAAACCTTTGCTCCAGTAGCTAGATTAGAAGCAATTAGAATTCTATTAGCACATGCATGAAAAATATTTTGTTATATCAAATGGATGTGAAGAGTGCTTTTCTAAATGGATATATCATGGAAGAGGTTTATGTAAATCAACCTCCAGGTTTTGAGGATTCTACAAAACCAAACCATGTATATAAACTGAAGAAAGCTCTTTACGGTTTAAAACAAGCCCCTAGAGTATGGTATGAAAGATTGAGTAATTTTCTAACTGATAATGGGTTTAATAGAGAAAAAGTAGATACAACTTTATTCACTAAGAAAGAGAATAAAGATTTACTTATTGTTCAAATCTATGTTGATGATATTATATTTGGTGCTACTAATGAATCTCTTTGCAAGAATTTTTCTAAGTTAATGCAGGGGGAGTTCGAAATGTCCATGATGGGTGAACTCAACTTCTTCCTTGGATTGTAAATCAGACAGTGTGATGATGGTATCTTCCTCAACCAATCCAAGTATCTGAAGGAATTGCTAAAGAAGTTTGGAATGGAAAATGTCAAACCAATGGGGACACCTATGACTACTGCAACCAAGCTGGATATGGATGAAAAAGGGAAAATGTTTGACATAACTCAGTACAAAAGAATGATTGGATCCCTACTGTACCTAACTGCCAGCAGACCTAACATTATGTTTAGTGTTTGTATGTGTGCAAGATTCCAATCATGTCCTAAGGAGACCCATGCAACTGCTGTTAAACGTATCTTCAGATATTTAATTGGAACTTCACAGATGGGACTTTGGTATCCAAAGGGCAATGGAGAAGATCTCAAAGGATACACTGATGCTGACTTTGCAGGATCGAAAACTGACAGAAAAAGCACAAGTGGAACGTGTCAGTTTCTTAGAGGATCCTTGGTTTCATGGTTTAGCAAGAAGCAAAACAGTGTGGCCTTATCCACAGCAGAGGCTAAGTATGTTGCAGTTGGAAGCTGTTGTGCCCATATCATCTGGATGAAACAGCAGCTTGAAGATCTTGAGGTTGAGATGAAGGAAATACCAATCATGTGTGACAATCAAAGTGCCATTAATATCACAAAGAATCCTGTCATGCATTCAAGGACAAAACATATTGAAGTAAGGCACCACTTCATAAGGGATCATGTGTTGAAAGGAGAAATCAGACTAGAGTACATCCTAACTGAAGATCAAGTAACTGATATATTGACAAAGCCTCTATCAGAAAATAGACATTGCAAAATAATAAGAGAATTGGGTATGGTGAATCCCAATGAGTTGTAAGTAAATCCGTGTGTAATTTTGTTTTCAGATTTTTCAACACTAAATTAGTTCTAACTTTAGCATCGGAGTGTGTTTAAATTAAGTTGCAGGTGCTCCTCATGAGATTCAATGCTGATAAATCTGAAAAAGGGAGCACACCAGAATGGAACAATCAAAAAGTGAAGAAAATGGCAAAAATTCTGAGTTTCTGGATCCATTCTGTAAGTTTTTAAAGTTGAAATTCATATATTGATTGTGTGTTAGATGAACTTCAGTGAAAAATTGAGTTTCTGAGGAAGTCAGCATGGTCAAGATTCGAATTTGGATACCCAATAGACGAACTTTAGCTTGTTATAAGTTGGAATAGTTCTCGGTAATGCCTCGAAATTCGTCTGTTGCACCTTCAAAATTCGAATTTTCAAGAACAAAAATTTCAAAGTTATGTTTGTCCAACATGTGATTATACTAATGTTTATCTCTTGACATACGAATATTGGAAAACTTTTACAAAGTGTAGAAATTCGAATTTTTGATTTGAAAATTCGTCTGTTGAAACATGCTCCTCAATGTTGAATCTTTGAAAGATGAAGTTTTGCATGCTTAATTCATCTGTTGTTTGGTGATTTGATTGTTGTTTGATGTTTACTCTTCGAAATTCGAACTTTGTTGGAACAAAGTTCGTCTGTTCATCTTGTGTTGCTTGAACCAAGTCACTGTCAGACGAACTTTTTGAAGAAAATTCATTTGTCAGTAAGCTTTGCTGAACGATTTAACTCTTAACTGCTCGAAGTTTGAATTTTGACCCCTCAAAATTCATCTGTTAGACGGTTACTTGCATTAAAACTGACAGTTTTTATTTGAACAGACGCAACCTTACTATCTTCCTCTCTGGGTCTGTTCAAATCCTCTATTCAATGCTCTTAAATTCTGACCAAAAATCTTCATCTCCCACCGTTTAAACTGATTTTCGCACCCTATAAACCCAATCTCTGCTTCATTCTGAATCATTCATCCATGAAAATGGCAAGAGTAAAGAATCCTGAAGTTGGCAAAGGAGAGGCTCATTAAAAAAGTTAGGTCAAATCTCAATATGCTACCAAGGAAGGAGAAAAACCGAAAAGAAAGGCCGAATCCAGCAAGGGAACTCCTTCCAAACGCCAGAAAACTACACTCAAGGGAGAATCAAAGAAAGTTGGACCCTCTTCCTCAAAAATAGCAGAACCTTCCATCCCTGTTCCTGCTGCTGTTGAGAATATTGCTTCCACTTCTTCCTCAAGCACTCAATCTGGAGAATATCAACTTACTATACTGCCATTATGGAGCACTCCACAGATTCAAGAGGAATACTCCACCAAGTTTGCCAATAAAAAGGTAATCAAGCCTCATTGTGTAAACTTGGAAGATTTCTTGGTCTCTAATAGTTTTGATGTCGGAATATGGATAATGAGATACAAGAATCTGTTGGAGATATTGGAGAGATATGATGATGAAGTAATAAAGACTTGGTATGCCTCCTTAAAATACAACAGCAAGAAGAAGAAGTGGGAGGTCAATCTGAGATCAAGAACCATCTGGCTCTCAGATGAGACTGTTAATGAAGTGTTGGAGATCCCAGGGCAAGATGGCCTCAAGATTGACATCACTGCCTCTGGATACATGGATGAGGCAGAAACTACTGATGAAGAAGGTGGCCCCTTTCTGAACTACAAGGAGAGCATAATTCTTAGGACATTGTTCAGAAGAAAGAAAAACTGGCCAACCATAAACTTGTTGAAGCCCACAGACCTCAGTGCTCAAGTGAGGATCCTACACTATATAGTGTCTAGGATCATATTCAACAAAGGAGGCAGTTTCAATCTGATAACAAGGGCAGAGGCACATGTCATGGCAGCAATCATGCGTGGGAAGCTGATCAACATGAGACATATCATACTTCAACGCATGATCAAGGCAAGGGATCAGAGGAAGGACTCCACACTCCCCTATGCAGCTATCATTTCCAAAATTCTGCAATATGCCACAATTCAACATCTGGAGAAGGGGAAAGGGAAACCCACTGAGATCTTCAAGGAGGAAGAACTTCAAAGGATGGGAATTGAAAGAAGTGAAGGAAGATGGATTGGGAAGGGAACAGGAAAATCTGAAGATCTTTTCTTTGTTGAGGCGCCTCCCAACAGCAAGAGGGTACTTCTAAGGCTCCTGCCAGACCTACTCCTCAGCCCTCTCTGCCTATCCCATCTCCATCCAAGTCTACTCACATTCCATCCACTCCCTCCTCTCGTGCAAAGCCAACCAAGATCACTGAGTTGTATGACAGTCTGTCTACACTCATTCTTAGCATCAAGGATGAGCAAAATGCCAAATTTGCTCATCTGCAAGATCAGATTCATCAATTGGCAAATAACATGAAAGTGGTTGCTGATGCCTATAAAGAAATTCGGAGTGCAATTCCTGCCACATCAACTCCACCTCAGCCAGGGTTCTCTGTGCCTGTTCAGTCTCCAACCCTTGAGCCTCCAAGCCCCTTCGAGATAGCCTCTTCTGAGCATGATGATGTAGATGGTGCTGAGCCCACTAGTGCAATGAGGACACCTAGTCCTGGATCACCCTTGGACTATTGTTTGGAAGAAGAAGGACCTCAGGAAACAGGCCCTCATGAGCCCATTCCAAAAGATGCTCAAGATTCAATTCTTTCCACTCAAGAATCTGAGCAAGTTGAAAGACTAGTGGCAGCCATTTCTACTTCATCAATGTTGGAGACTGCCAGCAATGAAGAGAGAAGCATTGTGCCTGTTGTTGATTTTGAAGCTATTGCTCACAATGCTCTCTTGCAAGCTCAAAGAAGAAGGCTTGAGGAAATGTTTTGTTCTGATGAACCAGCTCCTCCTTCTCTTACTGCTTATAGACTTTCAGAGGAACAGAGAGCTCAATTGGCTCTTTCCAGGCAGGAGAAGCAATAATTGGTTGAGGTCTCTGATGATGATGAAGAACCAAGTCCTGAGCCTTCTGAGCCTCCTACACCAATTGAACCAGAAATCCTGTTTGCTCATGTGCCTCTCAGAGCTATTCTAGTCTCTTAGATCCCTCCTCCGGTTGATTTTGTTGGGCTTCCTGATGATGCCAAAAAGGGGGAGAAGAGTAAGCAAACTGGAAAGTCTACTGCTGAACCATCTAGGAAGACTTACAGCAAGAAGACCAAGCCAAAGAAGAAGTGATTGAAGGATTGATTAGATTTTAGGCTTGAGTCTTCGTGTAGTGCTGTACTGTGTTTCTGTTGTCTGTTTTGATTGTTTGTATTTTGTATTTGGTTTTTGTATTTGAATGAACTTTGCTTAAAAATCTGTCTCTGTAAAGCAACATTTGATTAAATGAAAGAAGTTCTTGGTTGCAATGATTTGCTCTTTGAATCTCTTCACATGGTCTACTATATATGATATCTTTTAATATTTAATGCATATGTTGAGGGGGAGCTTGTTAAAGCAAACCCAGGTACTAATCAAGTTTGTAAGTTATTTTGTCATCATCAAAAAGAGGGACAATGTTGAATCAAGAAGTTTTGATGATTCCAAATCAACTCCCAAAAGCTTGGAATAAAGATATCAAAGGTGTTCAAAGAGTTCAAGTGAAGAAATCCTGGAGAAATCTATGTAAAGTTTATTGTAGAATGTTTAGTTTTGTTTTAATTTGAGTAAAAGACTTTGATTTGGTGGAAAGAAGTTTTAAAACCTTGACTCTGTGTTAAATCATGGAATATTTGAAAAACACCCACCAACAGACGAAGTTTGAAAGGTTTATATTGAACTATCATGTTGGAAATTTGAACTTTGACTTTGGAAATTCGAATTTTGAGTTAAAACTGAATAAGTCTGAAGAGATGCTTCTCTGACAGATGAATTTTAATTTTCCAAAATTTAAATTTTCACAAGTATCTGAAAGAAGCTTTAAGCAACAGACGAACTTTGGGTTTTGAAAATTCGAATTTCAGACAAAATGTAACTTATGAAAACTAAAGAAATTCGTCTGAAACAATGTCAAAATTCATCTGAAATCAAGATTATATTGAGTTTCAAAATTGCTCACTGACAGACGAACTTTGAACATGAAAATTCAAATTTCAGAAGTTAAGGTTATGAGTCTGTTACAATGATATGTTAACATACGGATGACAGTGTATATAAATTCGAATGTTAAAGTAAGTCTGAAAAGAGGTCTCTCTGACAGACAAACTTCACTCTTTGAAAATTCAAATTTCGAAGTAAATGAACTACTGTGCCTTTTGAGCCTGCTACGGACAAACGAATTTTGGGGTTCCAAAATTCGAATTTCGAAGGCACTGTAGCAAATTAAAAACACTGTTCACACTTAACAAAAAAACTTTCTACTTGAAAATTCGTATATCACAACATGGAAACATTTTCTAAGTTTCAAAATTTGAATTTCACTTCATGACAGACGAACTTCGGTCTTTCAACGTTGAAGCTGTTAACCTTCGATTTCTGTGAAATTCGTCTGTTGACCAACCAAAATTCGAATTTCAATATGTTAGAAGCATTAAATGCGGTTGGTTAATGGATAGTTTTTCAGAGTAACCGTTGGATAACTTCTCCAACGGATAGATTTTGTCTCTAACGGATATTTGAGACCTAAATCTATAAATATAACAACATTTGAAGTTGTGGGTAACGAATTAAACTTTATATATACTGAAACTCTGCCAAATCTTCTACTTAAAGACTTTTACCCTTTCACTTCAATACTTGTACTTCAACCTTCATATTTACTCTGATTAAGAGAGTTTAATCTTTGTAAACAATTTAATCTTCATATGAAAGATAGATTTTCTTGTGAGGGGATATCACAAGGGATTATGAAGCACTTTGTGAAAGTGCAGAAAGGGATTGAGAAAAGCTCTAGAAAACAGAGCATAAACATTGTACCGTGACATTTGTAAGAAGCCCACTGAATTCTTGCAGAATAGTGGAAAATCTCAAGTGGTGACTTGGGGACTGGACGTAGGTCAAGTGGAGAGATCGAACCAGGATAAATTTCTGAGTCTTCTTCTCTTTTCTGCCACTTTTACTATTATTCATTTATATTCTGTTTTACCATCATATATTGCATTCTTCACATCTTTGATATTTTGCAGAACATTTTTAATCTTCCCAATTCACCCCCATCTTGGGAAGTCAGCCTAACTAATAAAATAAATATAATAGGACATACAATTGGACATCCTTTCAATTCAATAAGCTTATTTCTAATTTGAACTTGCAAGATGTAGTTGCTCATAGACGTGATGTTCCCCGATGAAGGAATTACTTCCAAAATTGGTGGATTGCAATATAAAATTAAACATTGATACCTAATACAATAATGGCCCAACAGAAATGACATATCTAGATCCATGATCTTACACATTTCAATACAATTAATTATAAAATTATGTGATATTTAAGTAATGCATTAATTTCATATTAATGTCATATAACTTCATATTCAATTTCATAGAGTAATAAAACATATTTAAGCATCATCTTCCAGCACGCGATTCAACTATATTATCAAATAGTATCAACATGTGCAATCCAACTTAATGGTCTAACGGTTTATATTAAGTTATAATTTAAAATATATTACACATAATTAATTCATAATACCATTCTAAAATCGTAAATAAAATCAATCTAGCATTTAATTCCTTTATCAATTTGTATTCCACATATAATAAAAAAATATCAAACACTCATCAAATCTAAATAATCAAACTCATTTCACATTAAATATCTAGTATTAAAGATATAATGAAATATTAGCTCAATGAGAATAAATTAATTGTTAAATTGATATTAAACTTGTCAAAAAGATCTTTTAATTAATAATTCGACTATTTACCTATTGATTATATTTTTATACAACAACAACAGGAACATTAAAAGTCATCCTATATCATAGCTTAAGTAAATTAATTAAAGATAATAATGGATATTTGATGTGACATGTGTATAATAATAATAATAATAAAGTCCATATATTCAAAATGCTATATAAATTATAGTATTTTAAGTTGCTAAATAAATTATATATGCCATAAATTACATATTTTAAGATTTTAATTGTATAAATAAATTAATTTTTTTGGCCGACGAACTAATTTAAAATTTTAAACTTAGAACGATCGAAATCAAATGGAATTAATAGAAAATAACTGAAATAACATACCTAGACAAAAAATTTGACACTTCAGAAATGGTAGGATGTAAAAAGAGCCTTGAGCAATATAAAAAGTTAGAGACTTTATGAAAACCTAGAGTCAATATGAAGGAATAGCATGACTTTGTTATTATGTTCATACAAATATTATTATAAATAAATAAACAAAATATGTACAACATAATTAATGACTTACTACTGAACTTCTTGATCTTCCCCCATTGAAGAATTATAATACTTAGGAAAGGAGGAGATGATTTAATAAAGGTCATAATATCATCAGCAAATACACCCCATAATGTGCAAAAAGTTTATTATTCCTATAAAATAGGTAAATATTAGTGATTAAATAAATCTCAATATTTATGATCATACTATAATTGAAATATTACTTACTCATGATCCTTAACCATAATTTCAATCATCGTTAGCTGCTTTCCATTTTTGTTAGGATGCTCCAACTCCCCTACTCCAGAAAGCTTCCCAATAATATCTTCAACAAAATAAAAAAACAAAAAATCAAAACTGGTCATAAACAAAATGATGAGATTTGGTATTGATCACCTACCAACTAAATATTTATCATCTACAGCCCAAGATAATATATCTAACAAAGGAGCAAATAAAAAAGTATACTTATGAATAGATCCACAATCATCCACTAGTGAAACCTTTGTAGAATATTGAAATAATATCTTATATTTGTGATTAGTGGTATGAAATTTGCCGTTGTTTTCTACAACACCAAAGTTCTGTATATCATACATATGGCCTTCCTTGAGAATTCTCTTTAACTTCTAAACATAAGCCTTCCTCGCAACACCACTGATTCGATCTCCCTACAAATGGTGTGTTAATTAATAACATATTATAATTGACTAGTACCTTAGCATCTTGAGCAACAAACTCAATAGCGTGCTAGTTTTGCCAGGAAGATGATGGGCAGGCATCAACCACAAACGGACAATTCTAACTTGTATGTGCCATTCATTCTCAACTTGACTAATACGAATCCATGACCTACATATAGAAATGAGCATATGGAAGAAATAACAAAAAACAGAAAGAGAAAGAAAAATTTTGACTTTAAATTTACTGATTCAATAAAAGCTATGAACAACAATACATTTATTGGTAGTGCTTAATCGACAGGAAAATCCAGTCCTTAAATAAAGGAGAAGAGAGTAGTGAGTTTGGAAAAACATAAATAATTAATTGTTATTATGGAATATCAATTATTGTTAATTTAATTGAATATGGGTAAGAAATAAATGAACTTTTAATTGAAACAAATTAATTAGTAAATAATTCAAATTTTATATTGATTAATATTAATTCATCAGTCTAATAGTCATTGAAGCATATTTATTACTTAATGATATTATAAAATTATAAAAAAAATTATACAGAAAAAAATTTAGTGACATGAAGTTAATTTTGATTATACCGAATTACTAATAAAAATAATTAATTATTATTATAGAATTGTATTAATATTTAGGAAATTAGAATAACTGGAAAGGTATATTATTTTAGAACTTCTCATAATTATTATCAAGTAAGATTATAAATGATCAAAATTAAAAGAATTAATATATAAAAAATAAATTAATTAAAAGAAACTATTAATATTCAATAGGCAATCAAAATTGATAATAATTAAAAAAAGTATATGATTCTATATATAGATCTCAAAAATCACATATGGAATCAGTAAATAATCAATTGTTTTTTTATCTCATGCCACAAAACAAAATTAAAGTTAAATTCTATATTGATTGATATTAATTCTTTAGTCTAATAGGAATTGAAGTTTATTAATTATTTAATAATATGATTAAATCACAAGAAAATTATACAGAGTAAAATTTAGTGACATGAAGTTAATTTTGATTATACTGGATTACAAACATAAATAATTAACTGTTATTATGGAATTGTATTAATATTTCAGAAATTATAATAATTGAAAAGATATATTATTTTATTACTTCTATATAATTATCAAGAGATAGTAAATGGAGATCAAATGAGATTATAAACGATCAAATTAAAAGAATTAATGTATAAAACAAAAGGTATATGACTTGTCTATGTATAAATCCCAAAAATCACATATGTGTTAGATAAGCTGGTTTCCCAAAGGGGGTGAATTGGGAAGATTAAAAAGTTTTCTGCAAAATGTCAAGAAAGTGAAGAAAGCAAAGGGTGATAGTAAAATAGAGTATAAATGAATAAACAGTAAATGTAGTAAAGGGAAGAGAAGACTCAGATATTTATTCTGGTTCGGTCTGTCAACTTGACCTACGTCCAGTCCTCAAATCAGTACTTGAGATTTTCCACTATTCTGGAAAAATTCAGTGGGCTTTTTGCAAATGCCACAGTACAGCGTTGATGTTCTGTTTGTAGAGCTCACACTTTCACTCTTTGCACTCTCACTAAGTGCTTCCCCAATCCTTTATGATATCCCATCACAAGAAAGTCTTTCTTTCAGATAAAGATAAGATTGTTTACACTGAATAAACTCTCTTAATCAAAGTGTATATGAAAGTTAAAGTACAAATATTAAAGTATATGAGAGTAAGAGACTTTGAATAGATGATTTGACAGAGTTTCAGTATATACAACGTAATTTCGTTACCCATATCTTCAAATGAAGTTCTATTTATAGATTTCTGCCTCAACTATACGTTAGAGACAAGATCTAGCCGTTAGAGACGTTACCCAGTGGTTACATTGAGAAACTATCCGTTCACCAACCGCATTTAATGCTGCTGACACTCAAAGTTTGAATTTCAGTTGGTCAACAGATGAATTTCACAGAAACCGAAAGTTACAGCTCCTAACATTGAACTCTTGAAGTTCGTCTGTCATTAAGCAAAATTCGAATTTTCATCTTTAGAAAATGATTTTATGTTGGAACAAACGAATTTTCATGTTTAAAGTCGTTCTGTTAAGTGTGAACAGTAATTTTAATTTGCTATAGTGCCTTCAAAATTTGAATTTTGGAACCCCAAAATTCGTCTGTCAGAAGCTGGTTCAATGAGGCACAATAGTTCATTAATTCGAAATTCGAATTTTCAAGTTCAAAGTTCATCTGTCAGTGAGCAATTTTAAAGCTCTTTTTAAACTTGTTTTTAGATAAACTTTGACATATTCTCAGATGAATTTTTTTCAATTTTCATAAGTTGCATTTTGTCTAAAATTTGAATTTTCAACATCCAAAGTTCGTTTGTCAGAGAAAGACTCTTTTTAGACTCTTTTCAGACATATGTCAAAGTTCAAATTTTGGAATACAAAATTCATCTGTCAGAGAAGCCTCTTTTCAGACTTGTTCATTTTCAATATGAAATTCGAATTTTCAAAATAGCAGATCAGTATAAACCTTTCAAACTTCGTCTGTTTGGTGAGTGTTTCTCAAATATTATATGAATTAACATAGAATTAAGATTTTAAAACATCTTTTCACCAAATCAAAGTCTTTTACTCAAACTAAAACATTACTAAACATTCTACATCTATTCTTGCATTGATTTCTCCAGAATTTCTTCACTTGAAACCTTTTGTGCACCTTTGATATCTTTATCCCAAGTTCTTTGAAGGTTGGTTTGGAATCATCAAAACACTTGATTCAACAGTATAAAATTAGTAAATAATCAATTACTTTTTCATCTCATGTCACAAAACAAAATTAAAATAAAATTGAGTACACAATAATATTAAGATTATTACAATTCATACACAATAAAAGAATATAAATTATGTTGGATATAAATACTAATAATTTTACTAATCAGAGAAAATGTATTAAATGCAATAATATTATCATTTAATTACAATAGTCATTTATTGCACCAAAATATAAAATTTTAATTACACTAATAGTATCTACATCATATATCACATAATTAGTGAATCATCACATTTCCTTTTCAGAAACCTTATTGACATGGCTTCACATAATTCCTCCAATCCCACCAACTTATATATATATATATATATAATAGATTAGAGTTTGCATGTGAATTTATATGAAATCCGAAATAAATTGTATTGTTTATAATTTTTTAACAATATCATTTGCTATAACTCTTATATTTTATATTAATACTGATATGCATAATGTGCATGCCTACATGTCTACCTGCATATTAAAATAAATTAAAATTGATCATATTTTTTTAATTAAATTTCACTTGAATTAAAAAAATAGAGAGAGAAAAAAGAATTTATATTTGTTCTGAAATACATTTCTTTCTCTCTTGTTCTCTCATTAATTAATTTTGGCAAAAAAAATCTCTCATTAATTAACCTAAACTAAATTCAAAGAATTTTTTCCAAATTTTTTAAATGAAAGTAGGATGAAGAAATGGTACAATTCATAAGCCATATGTGATTTTAGAAAATAAGCATTATTACCCATTTCTCATTTCCTTATAAAATGTGCTTTGCGGGAGACCCTCCTAACTATAAACCAAGTGGCATTTATATGTGAAATGTAAGATGAGATGGAATAAAATAAAATAAAATAAAAACGTTTATATGTGAAACATTTTGTAGCCTTAAATAAAAAATATTTGCTGTTGAGCAATGTTAATAATGAAATATCATATTTTAAACATGCATGATAAATTGATAATATATCAAAATATAACATATAAAATTTATAACAAATTTTATTATTCATAAGTCGTAAATCACATTGTTAGGTGGCTTTTATCCTCGGGTTGATATACAAGTCAAATGGAATAAGAAAATAAAATGAAAAAATGATTTTATATGTGAAATATCTTTTATATTAAAAAATAATAAAAAACAGTTACAATTGAATAAAGATAATAAAAACATAAATAAATATTGCATATTTTGTTTATTGTGCAATCAAATAAGATCTTATTCCACCCAAGCTATAAAAAAGACCTAAACCATAATTATTAAGATAATTAGATACATTTCTTTTTTGTGAAATCTAAATAATGAATGGCATAGAAATATTTGATATAAAATGTAAAAAATATAAAGAGTTCACAATTCGTGGAGATTGCGATTCATAAGAACTCCCTAATGCATGGGCCCACTTTAATTTTTTTTTTCAAAAGAAAAGGTAATGAAATGACTCTTTTTTAGCCAAGAGGGAAAGGGAATGTATAATTCTGTTTTTTAATTTTAGAAATAGGAAACTCATAAAATTTGTTTGGTAAATCTATTTTTTAAAAATTATTTTGAAAAATAAAAAAATAAAAGAACAGAAAACTCAGAACATTTTTAAGATGTTTTGTAATTTTTGTTTTGAAAAATACAAAGAAAGGTGAGAAACATCTATCTCATTAATGATAAAGTTATAAATTTTGAATAATTCATCTATCACTCACTAATTATAATTTTGAGAACAATTATTCAAATAGATTTTTTTATTTCTTTATTTTTAAAACTTATTCTTAAAAATAGTTTTATAAAACTATTTTTAAAACAAAAAAATAAAAAATACTGTCTAACAGGCTCAAAATGACTGGTTCGCATAAGTAAATCTTAACGCATTTTTTTTGTTTATTAAAAAAAAAGCTTAACCCATCTTTTGTTTGATGCATGAAAAATTTGACCGAAATCAAAATCAGTGTCCCACAGCTACTGTGTGCGTGTTGACACGTTAATACATTGCCAGCTGTGACGCCGACAATATTTGTTGCCGGGAATTACAATTTAGGACCCGATCTCAATTTAATTATAAAATAAGTTCTATTGCTTCATTTAATTATAAAAATGGATTAACTTTTTAAAATTAAATATAAAAATATAAAAATTAAACTACTCTCATGAATTATCTCTTCCCCCACCATCGCATATCAATGGCTATTGGCAATTGATCAATATTTATTTTCTAGATTTTACAACTTCTTTATTCTAAATTTATAACTTAGTTTTAAAATTTTTATTTTATAATTTTTTTTCCAAAATTTACAACTTCTTCCCTCTAAATCTACAACTTATTTTTCAAATTTTTCCTATGAATTAGTTTCAGTGCTTTTGTAACTTTTTCTTTAGATTTTGTAATTTACTTACTCTGAATTTACAAATTATTTTCCAAATTTTTATTATAAATGGTTTCAGTGTTTTACAATTTTTTTTCTTAAATTTACAACATATTTACTCTAAATTTACAACTTATTTTCTAATTTTTTACTATAAATTTTTTTGATGCTTTTGCAACTTCTCTTATGTATTTTGTAACTAGTAAAAAATTTTATCAAAACAATTGATAGTAAAAATTTGAAAAATAAGTTACAAATTCAGAGTAAGTAAGTTGCAAAATATGTAAAATAAGTTGCAACAATATTAAAATAATTTATAGTAAAAATTTTGAAAACAAGTTGTAAATTTAGTGTAAATAAGTTGTAAATTTTAGAAAAAAAAGTTGTAACATACTGAAATCATTTATAATAAAAAATTAAAAATAAGTTACAAATTCAGAGTAAGTAAATTGTAAAATCTGAAAAAGATGTTGCAAAAGCATTGAAATAATACATAGTAAAGGTTTGGAAAATAAGTTATAAATTTAGAGTAAAGAAATTATAAATTCTAAAAAAAATTGTAAAATAAAAATTTAAAAATTAAGTTGCAAATTTAGAAGAAACAAGTTGTCAAATCTAAAAAAAAAAATTTGTAAGCCATTTATTTTGACGAACTTTATCCGATTACCGGCGATCATTGACCGACTGGTTGGTTATTGATCGGTGTTGAGTAGTTGCTGGCAAACGTTATCCTGCGATGGTAAGAGAGAGATAACACCTGAAATTATTTTGATAATTTCATATTTTTATATTTAATTTTAAAAAATTAGTCTATTTTATAATAAAATGAACAATTGATCTCATTTTGTAATTAAATTGGGATCCTAGTCTTAAATTATAATTTCTCCTATCCATTATGCTTTTCCAAGTTTTGCCATTCTTCTTGTCGCTATTCACACAAAATGCCATCCATCTTACCTTTTCACCAAAAAACAAAAGAAATCCTCCATCCACGTTAAAATATAAATTACGTTTAACTGTCTAACTACCACAAAAAAATTAATTAAAGTTAATTACATATCTTAATTTTTTTAAAAAGTTATCATAATTTTTTTCAAGAATTATCATAATTTTTTAAAATTGTCCTTATTAAATTACTGTATCTTAATTATTATTATCTCTTTTAATTTTTCTCTACATAAAAAAAAGTCAAATATCTATTTTAATTAAGATCTATCATAAATGAGGTAAAAATAGAAAAATATTAAATTATTATTAACTGTCACATAATGATTTATATTTTGAAATCCTATTTTCCACTAAAGCCACTCTATATTTTAAATGGAGGAAGTAAAGTTAGGATATTAAAAATCGGCCCAGACATTAAATCAGTTAAGACATTAATTCAATATTCAATAATTCAATCATGGTTCAATTGGAATTAAACCAGCAGTAATAAAATTCATAATTTTTTAATTTTATATGTTATATATAACATAAAAAATATTATTAATAAGTTTTATAACATAATATTAAAATCTAAATAAGTTAATATTCATGTATAATTATATTTTGAATTCAAAATAGTTAACTAATATTCTATTTTTATATTACTTATTAAGTAAATTTATCATTATTAATAATTATATATCAAAATAATGCTTATATAATATTATAATATAGAAAAAAAATTATACAAAAAATAATACTATTTAGTACTAAAAATAATGCTATTTTATTTTTAAAAAAAAAATTTCAAACTGGTTCCAACCAATTCAGGAACGGTTCACAACTGGTTTTGACCAGTTCAAGTCCGATTTCACCAGTTTTTTACCGGTTTCTATTAATTTTGAAATCTAGTAATTTTTTTCTTCTTTCGAATCGAACCAGACACCAGTTCCTAATCAAATCAGTTGAACTAGTCCATTTTTTGTATTATGAGTAAAACTCTTTTCTTTGTATTTTTTCAAGAAAAGATGGGGCTAAGCCCAAAACATAAAATTAATTATGTACTAATTGTGGAATAGTAGGACTTATTTCTCAAAACAACAAAGAGATAAGTTCAGATGGAGGATTGGAGAGGAATTGCAACCTTCATCCTGAGTTAAACTCTCACATTATTTAGCCAATCTGCACAAAAATTATCTGTCCTCAGAGCATGAGCTACATGTTTCTACGATATAAGGGAGAGATGCACACACACACACACATATATGTCTCAACTATTTTCCTGAAGCCTCTCTTATCAACTATTACTATAAATTAATTTATAAACGGATCCCAACTTTAATGTAAATTTATCAGAATTATATGATAATTGGTATAGTATTATCAATTAATTTATATTCAAATAGTGTGGACTTGAAACATAGTTTTTGATTTAAAATATTTTTGAAATTTCATATAAAAGACATCAAATTCCTCCCAATGGACTCAACTTCCCTCAATTCTAACTTTAATATGTTCAATTAAAAAATACTTCCTAAATTATTATTTATTTAAAATTTAAATTTTTGACTCATTTCTAGAAAAAAAAATAAATTATTTGGTGTTATAGTTTATCTTGGTTTTCAATTCAATCCTTGTATATAATAATTTAAGAGAATAAATCTTGAAATTTGATAATCCAAAATAAAATATCTACTCAGACTATAGAATAATGCTAGCTCTTTTTATTCATATAATAATATCCCGGAAGTAAAAATGGAAGGAATATATTTTGTTTGCAAGTTGTAACAATTACACCATCAATGAAAAATACAAAAAGAAAATATCTACAAATGGTGGCGAAAGGGGAGACTTTTACACTTCTTTTGTGTTGTATCATGGGAGCCTTTTAGTAATTGTTTGAGTTATTTTTTTTATACATAGTCTATCAGAATAATTATAATTTATAAAATAAAATTTAAATAAAAATAAAAAAATTTATCATAAATCTATTTAAATAAAAAAATAATAATTAAAAACTATGAAAATGTAAACCAAACAAACTTTATTTTGTCCGTTCGTCCTTATCCTTAAAAAAAACCAAAAATACAGGAATTAGGAACTTTTGTTCCGTACAAGATAGGAAAAAAAAGACAAGTTGGAAACCACGAGTAAAATATTTCTCACCTTACTTCAAAATTTTCAACTGATATGAATTGACTAAATTCCCATGTCCTTATTCTATTTGGCCTCAATTGTCTTCCTCTTCGCAAGATATTGTAAATTTTTTATTATTCCGAGAATAGCCTTGAGCTTTTGAGAGAATCACAGAGTATGCCACAGGACGTGGGAACGCGTAAAAGCTAATGAGGGAATAAAAGAGAATGCCAGGGCAGGTTGATGTGAGACGTGTCGTGCGTCTTCACATGCTTATTGCCATCCTACGAACATAATATATCATTTTATTTTATTTTACATTATTTATTTATTCATCCTTCACTCTCTCTCTCTGTCTCACATCATGATTGTTTTGACATGTGCTTTACCGATACACGCGCTCACTCAATTAGCAAACGCGTTTCCCTACTTTTTCATTTGCTCACAAAAACTATTGTTTATTCCCTGCTCATTTTCTTTTTTATTTTTAACATTACCTAGTACTCTTTTTTTTTTATCCAAATCTAGTACTCTATTTAATATTATTGGATTGCACTTAAACATTGACATGGCCCAAATAAGAGTAGCTTTTTATGTATATTTTTATCCACAAAAGTCTAATATGAGGCTTTATTTGAAGTATGTTGAATTTTTATCATTCAATTCAACTATTATTGTTAGTTTTACTCATTTTCAGTTAATTATAAATTACTGTTTATTTTTATAAAAAAAATACTATTTATTTATTATTCATTTAATATTTGTAGATATTTTTTACTATTGAAGATGTTTTTTTATGCAGACTTACAATAACATTAATGAATAGGTGACAGGGTCATACAACAAATTTTGAGATTTTAAAATTGAAAAATTCAAATAGCTAAATTTTAACAATTTTTTTTACAAGGGCCCTAGCCTTACTCCCTATCCCTCATTTTAACAAAAAAAAAGTCTATAACTAAAACCACACATTACATTAAAAATTGGTAACTTGGTTCTTTCCCCACACAATTTTTTCTAAGAATGGGTTAGCTTTACACTCAAAGGACCTGCTATAAGTCTACAAGTAGACTCATTATTCTTCGGGTGCCGGTTGAAAAATATTCTTACGCTCACAAAAAAAAAATCCTCTAATTAATGGGCTGTAAAAATTAAAAACCTCTTTATTAATGTTTTAGTAGAGTTGCACGTGTTAGCAAACAATGGGGTTCTAGAGTTATATATAAGACTTCTTAATTTGTTGCAATCTAGAGAAGAAAAATAATAAAAAAATTACCCACTAACCATTATCTCAAATTACTAAAATATTTTAAATTATTATTAACGATAAATATTAAAAATAAAAATAATAAAAATTATATATAAATATTTATTTATAAAAATTTGCCCCCTTCCAGCCAAAGACTGTTTCTGCCCTTGTACATGATCCTCTAGAAATATACAAATACAATAAATATTATGAAGCATCAAATTTAGTGTGAATTTTATATTTTATATTAATATTAATTAAATTGTATTAAAGTAAATACATATAACATATTGATTCCAAAAGAGTTGGATAAAATAAATAAAATAAAATTTTAATGATAAAAATAAATAAATAATGCAATAATATGAACTGTTATTAATTTAGAGAGCCTCTTGTCATAAACTTAGAATACCACTTGGAGTATTTAAACAAAATTATTGTTGCTATAAAAAGATAGTTCATTATCCATAAGTTTATGGGCCAATTTATTTAAGTTTAAAAAATAAGTGATTTTTAAATTATTTAAAAAAGTGATTTATTATTTAGAGAATTTATAAAAGGTAGAAATTATTTTATATTTGCTTATAATCATAAGAAAATCAATTTTTACTTGATTATTTTTAATTGCCTAAAGGTCCCCCTGAGAAGGATGTTCTTATAACAAGTTTCTTAGCAGAAATCTCCTCTTTGATGTGTGAAGTGTCTATTTTATATGTACAAAATACCCACATTTGATATTGGTTTCCCTAGAAAATGTTGAGTTTTGATATAAGTTTTGCATGATTCTATATAATTTAATATATATTTGCATGTCAAGAAACTTTGATAATATTTGAGGATTCTAGAATGAAAGAGGAAGAAAATAAAGCTTAAGACAAAGCTCATCCAGCCCTAAGCAATATCCTCACTTGTGGCTGGGTGAGGAAGTGTGGATGCTGCAAATCACGGATTGACTTGATACCGGGTCAACCAAATAAGCATGTCACCCAGTGCTGGGTGAAGTGCAGAGAAGGGAAAAAATTAATAAGTGATTCACCCGGCGCCGACTGAAGAAAAAGAAGATTGACATGGCGTCGAGTGACGTTGTTCAGTAGCCATATTAAATCTTATCCACGAGCATCGTACAAGACATATAAATAAGGGGTTTTGGAATGAAAAAAGAGGACACAATCACTTATTCTGAACCCTAGAAGAATTATTCTGAATTCTTTGGAACTTAGAGGGAGTATTCTGAAGGCAGATCTGAGAGAATTGAAGGTGTAGTGAGACTGAATCATTCTCTTCATCTGATACTTCTCTTTCTTTAATTTTTGTTTGGATGATTTGGGAAATTAAGGATAGTTTGCTTTTGAGAACAGTGTTTTTGAGCAACTAATTCTCCCAGTTAGAGATAGGGATGTAGTCTAACTAAGATTGATTAGAGTTTACTCTGAGATTATGACTCTTGTTTCTGATTAAATTCTTTCAATATATTTATGTTTAATTATATCTGTCTCTTTTATGCTTCATTGGGGATTTTGTAACTAGCCACCATGAAATTCATTCTGTGAGTAGGCTTGATAGACTGAAAGGTGAAGAGCAAACTTAAACCTAAAGAGATAGACATAAACAAAAATTCAAGAGATAGAATTATGTGTTTATGGTGACTTCAATTATAACTTCAAAGTTTAATTAGGGAATTTAGTTGCACGAGAGTGAATTAAAACCTAGTTCAATACAGACTAATTGACTGAAAAGTAATTAGGATAATTTATAAATAACTGTCACTATAATTATATAATGAGTCGATTTAAGAGTAACTTTAGTTGTCCCTGGAAGATGAACCTCAATTCCCTAATGCTCTTAGTGATTGAATTAAACTCACATATTTGCTTTTATTTTAATCTTTGCTTAACATGTTATAAATTGCTCGTCTTGACTGAAATTACTTAATTGAGTGAATTATAACCTCCCTTGGGTTCGACTCATTGAATACTATATGATGTTTTCTACTACTACAATTGAGCTTGTATACTTGCAGGATCCCGATCAAGTTTTTGGCACTGTTGCCGAGGAAAGCAACATCAAATAAGGGTATTTTGTAGGTATAAAATAGACACATCAAATCCCCCCACACATCAAATTCGGAGAGGCTAACGGATTTACTAAATTGTTAATTTTAGTCTTTCTTTTCTCTCATTAATTTTCTTGGATTTTTATTTTCTCTTCCATGTTATTGAAATCCAAAAGTCTCAATAGTACTTCTGATTTGACTCCTATTAATTTTGATATTGAATGTGCTTGCAAGGCAAATCGAGCTAGAAGAAGAGAGATGGCTCAAAACGGTCGTATGAACAATGACAATCTTGATGGCATCAATAATCCACTTGAAGATAATTAAATAATCCCTCATGAAAATCCAATTGTTCAAAATCCAAATCATCTATTTTGGAGGGATGTAGACAAGCCAGCAGTGTATGACAGTCCATCATGTATCAGGCTATCTAATAACACAAAGAACTATGAGTTAAGATAACTCACTTAAACTCACTGCCACACTTTCATGGCTGAATAGGCGAAGACGCATTGTTTTCTAAAGGGCTTTTATTATCGGATTCACCAACTTCCTCCAAATGGTCTGATTTCGGAGGAACTTAAAATGAGATACTTCAACTTTTGACTAAAGGAGATTGCTCAGCGATGGATTCTTAATCTACCAGAAAACTCCTTGACATCATGGAGGGAGATCTACGATACATTCATTATCAAGTTTTATTCTCCTCAAAGGACTGTAAACCTGAGAGACAAAATATATCTCTTTGCACAATTGGAGAGCGAGCTATTCTATGAAACTTGGGATTGATTTAAAGATTACTTGTATGAGTGTCCACACCATAAATTCCACGACATGATGATTGTCAAACTGTTCTATAGTGCTCTGTACTCTACTTGCCAGTCTTTAGTGGACATTGCTGCAAGGGATGGTAATCTGACTGCCGAAGGGATGATGGATATCTATGATCAAGTGGCAACTCAAATCAAACAAAAGGGAGTATGAAGCAGGATAGTACCTGTCAATGAAGTTAATTCTCGCTCTGATGTGTCTGCACAGCTAGAGAAATTAAATCAACGCATGGATCTTCTTTTCCAACAACAGAGCAATAATCCTAATCTTCCTAAAGAGTCATGCTCTGCATGTGAGGGTTCAGGCCATACTGCTGACACATGTGTGTGTATGATTGAAGGGAATGCAGAAGTCAATTATATGAGTCTAAATGATGAATGTCCACAACTAATACGAAGGAAAAATGATCCATATTCAAACACATATAATCCTAAGTGGTGAAATTATCCAAACTTTTCATGGAAAAATCCATCAGCACCACCAGAATTTCAACAACATAAGACTCAGGCACTTCCTCATTTACCTACATCATCCACAGGGAAGACTCTGCAGTTAAAGGAGATGTTCTCCCAAATCTTAGTTGGTCAAATATCCACTAACAAAAATCTAGATCAATTCATGGTTAGCCAAGCATTCGTAAATAAAAATTTTGATCAATTTATGGCTAGCCAAGTCACTACAAATAATGCCACTCAAGTTACAATTCGAAATATGGAAGTTCAGATGAATTACCTTGCTGAACTAGTAGCTGAAAGAAATCTAGGATAGTTCCCTAGTAGCACAGAGGTGAACTCCAAAGAGGAAGCTATGACAATCACCCTGAGAAGTGGAAAGGAGTTAAAAGAAGCAGTGAGAGAAGAAAGAAATTCAAAGGAAAAAAAAGGAGAGTTTGAAAAAATGCGAACACAAGAAGGGCAATGAGGAACTCAAATCCAAAGATATATTCAGGAGCATCATACACCTCTTGAACTTAAACCATACATTCCTCCTCTTCCTTTTCCACAACGCCTTCAAAAGAAAATGTAGGATGTCAAATTTAAGAAGTTCCTGGAGATGTTCAAGAAGCTTCGAATCAACATCACCTTGGCTGAAGTACTAGTGAATATACCCTCTTATGTCAAAGTTCTTAAGGAGCTAGTACCTAACAAGTAGAGTTTAAAAAATTGTGCTTTAGTACCTTTGAATGAAGAATGCAGTGTCATCTCACAAACGAAGTTGCCACAAAAGCTAAAGGATCTAGAGAGTTTCTCCATTCCTTGTGTTATTGGCTCTAACTTGTTAAACTTTGTTTATGTGATCTTGGAGCAGGTATTAATTTATTGACCTATTCTCTTTCTTCTTCATTTTTTTAGTACATTTTTCTTTTCTTTTGATTGTCTTTTGATCTGCTTCACCCCTTCCTTCTTTTAGATTTTGTATAACCAGAATAGTATTTGAGATGTAGCCGCAAAACAATTGTAGAAAACTGAACCACCAGCATACGCTAGGGGAGTATTAGCTTTTTTCCCCTTCATCTCTCTTGTTTGTCATTCTAAACACTGAGGACAGTGTTTGTGCTAAGTGTTGGGGGGGGGGGAGGGAATAATTAGAAAAATTTAGGTGTGCTAAGAAAAATTTTCACTTTCATTCTTCGCTTTTATTTATACTTTTGAATTGATACATGTCTATCTCCTACTATTTAAGTACACTTGCTATCTTAAAAGTCGTGAGTCTGAGCTTCATTATTTAACTAAGTGAGATAGACAACCAATTAATAATAAGCAAGGAATCATGAAACCTAAATTTGAGCACTAATAGCTAGCTTATGAGAGGTGAAAATTAGTAGTCGAATAAGTAGGATAATGAATTATATATTTATTTTTGAACTTTCATAATTTAAATTAGAGTTTATGAGTATTATCATTTGTGAGACATGACTCAGGAAACTGAAAAAAAAAAGTGTGAAAAATTATCCACTTCACTGGTTCGACCTATGCTTAGTAACCAGGGGGCTTCATCAAAAAGTATTGCCCTTTACGTAAAACGGTGCAAAGGAAGCTATAAGTGTGCCAAAGGCATCTTTATGCCAAGATGATGTTAGATTGAGTAACCGGGGGTATGCATCACAAATACGAGACTTTCATGTCAAAAGGGCATGACGACTGAAGAAAAGCAATGATCCCCAAATAAAATTGAAGCACAAAATGTGCGGGGAAAATAAATAATAATAATAATAATAACAACAGTGAAAAATGCCTTGGTGCATGAAATAAAATCTGAGGATCTCCTGTTATTGAATTGGCACTCATATGATTTTAAATTAAGGTATTACAAATTTTTAAATAAGTATCATAATTTTCAATCCGCTTGTCTGGCTAATTATTGACACTAATTATAAGCTGATTGGCACACACACACCATGGTTTCGTGAATATGATTAAATACTTATTGGCTGGATATTGAACTTAGTATTCCATATATACATTGTACTCTTTGACTGGATAGGTAGTAGGTTGTTCTTAAATTTTGGGAATAGGTGGATGTGAATTTTATGTAGAAAAATTCTTTGATCTCATGCTTAGTGTTTATTTGAGGACAAACAAAAGTTCAAGTGTGGGGGGATTTGATGTGTCTATTTTATACCTACAAAATACCCACAATTGATGTTGTTTTCCCGAGAAAATGTTTAGTTTTGATATAAGTTTTGCATGATTCTATATAATTTAAGATATATTTGCATCTCAGGAAAACTTTGAGGATATTTGAGGATTTTAGAGTGAAAAAGGAAGAAAAGAAGGCTCAAGACAATGCTCATCTAGCCCCAAGCAATATCCTCACCCGTGGGCGGGTGAGGAGGTGTGGATGCTGCAAATCACAGATTGAACTATGCATGTTACCCGGTGTCGGGGTGAAGTGCAAAGAAGGCAAAAAAAATAATAAGTGATTCACCCGGTGCCCACAGAAGAAAAAGAAGATTGACACGGCGCCGAGTGACGTCGCTTAGTAGCCATATTAAATCTTATCCACGAGTATCGTACGAGACACATAACTAAGGGGTTTTGGAATGAAAAGGGGGCACAATTACTTATTCTGAGCCTTAGAAGAATTATTCTGAATTCTTTGGAGCTTAGAGGGAGTATTCTGAAGATAGATATGAGAGAATTGAAGGCGTAATGAGGTTGAATCATTCTCTTCATCTACTACTTCTCTTTCTTTAGTTTTTGTTCGAATGATTTGGGAAAGTAAGGATAGTTTGCTTTTGAGAACAATGTTTTTGAGTACCTAATTCTCCCAGTTAGAGATAGGGATGTAGTCTAACTGAGATTGATTAGAGTTTACTCTGAGATTATGACTCTTGTTTTTTATTGAATTCTTTCAATATATTTATGTTTAATTATATCTGTTTCTTTTGTACTTCATTGAGGATTTTGTGACTGACCACCATGAAATTCATTCTTTGAGTAAGCTTGATAAACTGAAAGGTGAAGAGCAAATCTAAACCTAGAGAGATAGATATAAACAAAAATTCTAGAGATAGAATTCAGTATTTATGGTGACTTCAGTTATAACTTCAAGGTTTAATTAGAGATTTTAGTTGCACGAGAGTGAATTAAAATCTAGTTAAATACAAACTAATTGACTGAAAAGTAATTAGAATAATTTATAAATAATTGTCACTATAATTATAGAATGAGTCAATTTAAGAGTAACTTTAGTTGTCCCCAGAAGATGAACCCCAATTTCCTAATACTCTTAGTGATTGAATTAACCCCACTCCTCACGAACCTATGAGAATTTGGTGACATTAACCTAACTTGTACAGCTAGAGCTCTTGTAGTTGTTTCCATCCAATAAAAGAAAAAAGAATGGCTCTGATAGATTAATTCCAGTAAAACAGTGGTCCAAAATACTGCCGTTTGATCAACATGTAAACCTAATGGAGGTGGGAGGGCCCCACTTCCCAGCCTCTTGTCCTTTCCATTATATATATGTATGTGTGTGTAATATACACTCTCCACACCCATACACAATAATATAATATATACATGCGGCCTTTCCTCCCCTCTCTTCCCACCAATACACTCACATTATATATATATATATATATATATAAAATATAATGCACATAAACAATAAAGAAATGTATAATTTATGTTATTGATATATTTAAAAGAAAATAAAATATATTTTATTAGTATATTAAAATATTTTTATTATTAACTATTGTTAACTTTTTGTTAAAAAAATGATGCTCAATATTTATATTGTACAAATTAATCCATTTTTATATGGAATTGTATAGATATAGTTATCACAGAAATACATCGCATAATATATATTTAATTTTTTTATTTAATTTACATATAATATTAATTAAGAGTTGTTTAAGTATGTGAAACATATAATTTTTAAATTATCTATATATATATATTGATTTATTTTATAAAATTCAAGAATTTATCCTAATTTTTTTTGTTCAAATCATCAATGCACAACACTATATATAAATGTATTGAAAATACAAGCTTTTAATATATATTTATATTTTTTATTTATCCTGAAATTAATATATTACATAAATGATTCCACTTTGTATATAATCTCTAAAACATTAAAACATTATATGATTATAATAATTTATCATTTCTTTATGGCCATGATATCAAAGTCGTAAAGCGTCATACATTCAAGTCGACACTGTTAATTTTTAGGACCAGATGAAGGATATAGGTCACGAGGGAAAACTTTTCGTTTTTGGTATGCTCTTCCATCAAGTTAGAGATGTAAATGTGGAGCTCAAGGTGTCTTGGGAGTTGTTGGATGTAATGTGACGGTTGACATTTTTACAATTGTGGCGCACGTGCGGGGATCCACTTCCATTTTCCAAGTGTTTCATTTAAGTCTCTAACATTATTTCATTATTTTCATTAAAATTTCACGAAATTGTTAGATGATAACAACATTAACGATTATAATTTATGCTTTTTTCCCTTTTTCTTTTTCAGAAGCTTCCCCGTGGGAATAGGATAAAACAAAAGAAGAATAAATTCTTTCCTTATATGTGTGGAATTCAGAAAGGGTATTTATTTATGATTTATATCTAAGTACTTACCTTAAGTTTCGGTTTAATTTAACTATTTTGAATATTTTATACATATTAAAAGCACTCAAATACGACAGAGTTTACATTATTTATATTCTTTTCTCATTTTTAATCCATATATATATATATACACACACTGTAATTCGTGATGCATAAAACAAGTTGACAACTATGGTGTGCGACGATTCTACCTGGAACAACTCATTCATGTTTATCAAAAGAAAAAAAAAAACACTCATTCATGTAAGGTGATAGTGGTCTTTGTTGGCCATTGTATTGAATCCCGGCTTGATCATATAACAAATTGAAGACGATTCTCTCTTTTGATGATGATCAAATTCTTTTATCTCTCAAGTAAACGTACTTATATATATATATATATACACACACACACAACAAATCAAGAGATATAAAGATCAACGCTTGGCAGTGGTTACTAGCAGAGAATTGAGTAAAACCACAAGATATAGCATTTACACAGCGATGTTAAGAGATATCTTAATGTCTTGGACTGGTATTAGTGGTATTAGCGCGCCTACAGTCGCATGTGCACAAACTTCTAGATCCTTCTACTACGCGTTGAGACCTTAGCAAATGTAGCTTGATGTTCACCACCTTCCCGGCCAACTGTTTGCATGATATGAGAGAAAATATCAATTACTATCATCAATATCAATATAAAATATATAACAAATCGCACTAATTCATACTCATTTTTCAGACTTTATGCAAACTGCACAAGATTCACATCTAATAACACTTTAATAGAAGCCACACACATAATTCCATATAACAACAACACACGCCAGAATATGGTGCAATGTGAAGTGAGTGCCTCTAACACAAACCACCTCCAAAGTGGTGGTTATGATTAAGATCAGAGTAAGCAGTTCATTGATATTAGTGGCTTCCAGCCCATATTGGCCAAGTACCACACCATCTTCCGTGCAACAATGTCTTCTAAATTTGGAACAATGAATGAACCACCACATAATAGGTGGAAGAAACTGATGGAAACTAAGATGGTATAAAATGTCTAAATCCTACATTGAGGAGTATTAAATGCTTTATCGGATATTTAGGTGGGCTGGTTCTTTTATTTCAATAGCTAGATGGGAATCACAGAAAACATACTAGATCAATCAGTGTTTGGTGGAATAATCTGGAAGAAAACATATATGGTTCCCAGGGCAGTCAGGTAAGATGACATCAAATCAATTTAAAAGCGCTTCGTAGCTACAGAGATTCTATACATTATTACAATTAACTTGAATTGGGCCAGTCAAATTATGCTTAAGAGCAAGCTCCTGTCCACTGGCAGAAGGATACCCCACCTTATTTGCCTACAATACAGTTCTCCCAACTCCCAAGTCCTAATCACATGGGCTTGGCCTGTTACATAGCACTTCACTCAAATGCTTCATGTCTCATCTAGTTCAAGCCTAATGGTTCCCAATGACTTTCCCACAGGCAATACAATTTCCATAGTCACTAGAGGGAAGGCTCATCGTGTTGCGGATAACATCCTACAAAGTTCAACTATTGCCATCCTCTCTTTGTTGCCAAATTGAGGTTACTACTGAGAATGCATAGTAGGTATCAACACAGCCAACAAGCCAAGAGAGGATCATACACCTCGTATTTTGGACTTGGAATCATATATTATAAACCATCTACATGTCTAATAATTCTATACGAAGCTATGATTTGTGAATAGTATTTTGATTTGACATATTTAACTTGCATTGGGCTCCCTTTTTTTGTCATTTTCTCTTATTATCTTTGTGTCCTATTATTTCTTTATTAAATTTAATAATATAGGACTCAGTTTCTCAAATTCCGTGCAATTTGCACAGGCCCACATCTAGTTTGTAATAAACTGAGTATAGGGACAAATCAAGTAACTTGAACAGGCCCAACCATATGACCCAAAATGCTTTGGCCGAATTACATGTAGTATGCTTCTTAAGCAACGTAACCTTGTAAACCTCACAAGTCATAACCCTCAACCCATGGATGTAGGACTAATTAGCAATATACTAGGATTCAAACTCCTAAAACTAAAAGGAATCTAATAACATCTGAAAAAAAAAAAAATCTAAGGTCTTCGCTTCAGCATTCAAGCAGGTCCAATCAGACTTGTTCTAAACTTAACAAAGCTCATGGACTCGGCCTGTCATCATTTATTAAGACTAAAACAAGGATATCCCAATCACCACAACAATATTGTATTGGCTTAGAAAAGCAAAGTCACGAGTTGGTGAACCTAATCCACATATTGAGCGTGCATTACATCTGAACGAAAATTAATGCCATTTCTTTTCACCAAAAAAGAAGAAGAAGGAAACATAACAAGGGAACTTCAAAAATAGGAGACATAAACAAACCATTCTCCAAACCAAGTCTTCAGGACCCAATGGTTGAGCTGGACTGGAATACAGGAAATGGCTGGAGTACTGAAGAAAACAAAATCAAAAGAATCAAACACCCAGCATGACAAAGGACAAAATATCAATTTCAGAAAATCAAGAAACAAGAACTTTTATTCTTTTTATTAGAAAATGGAAGTTAATTACTGCTAGAAAATATACATTACCAATTTCCAAGTCTAATGCATCAGCATGATACTTACCACCAAAGGAAACCATCCATATTTTGCAGGGTATAAAGCAGAAGAGTCAAACAAGAAAGCTCTAAATAGACATTAACAAGTCAATTAATAACACTGATCACAAACCTTGGCAAGATTTTTTTGCATTTCTTTGATAAGAGCAGGGCTAATGTCTCTCAAAAATTTCAAAAGCCAACCTGATTTTACAGCATCACCAGAAGAAACAAACAGTGCTATCTGAAAATATGAAAAAGGAGTCAAACCGTCAGAGATTTCCCAATGAACAATCCAAACAAATATATTCGAAGGCTTCAACTATTAAATTGGCCATATATCACAGACTTAACAACGTACCAATATGACTGAGACAATCATCACAAATGTTATGTGCATACTGACCTCTACAAAATTTTTAAAAATAACAAAGTACGAATATTAATAATAAATCTGCCCTGTTTTGAGCCAAAGTGTCAACATAAAAAAAAAAGTAGCCAAAAACTCAATCGTGCCCAACTTATTATTTCACTAATTTGTATGTTTAAGTAGCCGGGTTAAAAAGAAAAAAAATTCTCAAATACCTAAACAATATTCCTCTCCATATTGGAAGGTTTCTTAAAGGCAATATGAACAAGAAAGCATGTCCACTAGAGATACACCTAGAAAGCATCTTAACTTATTTTCAGGCATGTAAGCCATCGATACCACCACAACACACTGCCAAAACATGTCAGACAAAAAACAAAAATAATTTTCTAGCTCAGAAATAGCAAGCACCAGAAAGAAAAAGACAAGGAAAAAATAGGTAGAATGAGACTAAACGCCCCATCTTGATGAGATAATAAAAGTTCTTTCCTGATGACTTTGTCGTATATGAATACTATAGTCAAACAACATTCTATTTGGTAGGTTTTTTTGAAAACAATGAAATAAGCTCCAATGGTATTTAAAACATAGGATAATGCTGATAGCATTTTTCTTTAGAAGTAGATCGATAAATCGGAAGTTCTAAGAATTAATATTTGATCATAACACATATGCTAATATATATAATATACCCCCCCGTCTGGATTTTTTTAAAGTTTTTTGAAATTTGACATGTTAAGAAGTTTGTATCCCACGCTCCATAAATACATTAAGGCACTATATGCTTCTATAACTATATATGGCTCAGACATATAATGCAACTGACAATAACATAGCAACTTGCCCACATCTTCCATGCTAAAATGAAGCCAGCAGATCAATTAGGCTAACTAGCTACCAAACAAGGCCACATCTTAACTTAATTTAACACTGATTAATAATAACATTTTACATCTAATCAATTACTTGATGTTTCCTAGATATGAATCTTTCAAGACAATAAATATTAATGCATACACACCTTCCTGTAATCAAGTATTCCTTCAAAAGGGAGCTCCAGTTCATCACTAATTATTACAGGAATACATCCACTAACAATAGCATCAAATAATCTAGCAGATGATGGAGTGTCACCAGCTGGACTCATGCAAAATAAAGACCTGATCCCATAGAAGGAAACAAAAAAGTAAGCCCAAAGTATGTAACCTGACTAAATATTTTCAAGTGTTAAACTTAGATTACTTGCGCATGCCACTTTGAGCTGCTTCTTTTCCTCCCTCTCCAGCTGTTCCCTCCTCTATAATTACACCTTCAGCTCCACTTAAATCTGCTACAAGTTTAGAACGAATTTTTCCTCCCTGAAATTGCAAGACGAGAAAGAAATCAGTCAAATCCACTTAGAGACTTCCGAGCCAAAATATAAAAGCAAGCAACAAATCATCAAGAAATGTTAGCAGGCCAGATGATATGATAAGTAAATGGCTAAGACAATGTATGCATTTCTAGGTGTTAAACATGAATTCTCTTGTCATAATTTTTGCCATATCAATTAGCAGCAAATGAATAATATAAGTAAATCAAATCATATAACTACTGTACGAAAACCTTGATTGAAAGTCAAATAACCTTCAGGATGCAAATGAAGTAACATGAATGCTGTCAGAATATTGAAGGATTCAGATAGAGTCAAGAATACCTAGAATATTACAGCTGGATACCTGAAAACACCTTTAAAGAAGTGCATTTATAATTATATGAAACTTCCAAATAAACTCCAAAAGTAGTAGAGAAACCCAAGAAAAAAGCTCTATACCATCAAAGCAATCAATCAGAGAAATCAACAGCCAACGTGAAATCAAGTTGGGAATTTTCAATCATTTATGTCTTCATAGGATGGCACTATACAATTGAAGTCCAAAGTGATGGGTCACTCAACTCTGGTTAAAGTTGAGGTAGTAGGTACATGAGGCTAGAATTCCTACTTCATGAGTTGACATTTTCAATATGCCTAAACAAAACATGATCTAGATAATTTGACTTCCATAAAGAATTCAGTGAATGATGGTTAGATAGCTCTTGTTCTTTGTTTCTGACCATTTTTATTTTTGCAAAAACTAGGTTTTCTTATGCTATCCATTAGGCTTAGATACTAGAGGAAAAGATCCCTTGCTAGAAGGTGGCTATTCCTTTTGTATCTCTCTTGATGTTTGTATGTATACTATTCTTGGTAAATGGAATTTTACATTTCACCAAAAGAAAATTTTGACTTCCATAAAGAAACAAAGTACTGTTCCATGATGTGCATAATAAGTAAAGTTATCACAATAAAGAACAGTAGAAGTTTAGAATCAATGCTTCAGACAATATATACCCCAATGTCCATAAAGGATGGCTGATGTAAGACACCAGAATGATAAGGGAGAGAGAAGGGGAGAAAAAAGGGAGGTAAAGATAACACCGAAAATTTCTCAAGTATTATTTAAATCAATAGTCAAAGTCTGAATTCAATAGAGTAAACCTAAGGCTATAGAGCCAAATTCTAACCGTAACAAGAGTCCTGAGAGAGGAGGACTCTTTTCAAATTATTTTAAATCTAAACAAAAGATAAACCTTAGAAATAAACTAAATTCTAATAAATAAATTCAAAATAAACTAAATTAAATCAAAAGAAAAACTAAACTAATTCTTTTTATGGCTAGCTGATGGGCCCGGTAGCTTTATGGGCCACACTTACTCAAGAAGAAGGCCTAGAGAGGGTTCTGCAGCTAAGATTAATACCAAGCAGGCCAAGAGGAAGATTGAAGCAGGATCATTATCAGACAAAGAGCCAAGTGAGACTAGTTAAAGGGTTGAAGTGGCATCTCACATGGAGGCTGAGGTGGCAAGGGCTATTTTCTTGGCGACTGTGTCTGAGAGGGAATCAAGGAGGTAACTGTTTTGGGAAGGAGAGGACCTGACCTCTTGAATGTCCGGGAGAGTAACATCTACTGTTCTTGCCTTTTTTCATCTTGTTTATTTCTTTTTCTGTTGACTGGTCAGCCTAGAGACTATTAGGAGTGTTAATGTTGACTGTAGCTCTTTATCAGTTACTTTGAGCTGTATACACTTCTAGTTAACGGGAATAATACAAGTATTACTGGTTTCCGTCACTAGCGCACGCACACACACACATATATTTTTAAATTTTCCATCAATGGCCCCAAATGTAATTCAGGCTAATGGGTCAAGCGATGATTAATTGATTATAAATTAGTACATTATTTTATGCCAATAAATCAGGAAGTTATTAGCCATAGGCAGTTATGAATAAATAAACAATTTCTCAGTATCTAACAATTATAATAATTCTTACTGCATTTCTTTTGAGCCGACCACGAAAGAAAAGCAGTGTACTTCTCTTTGGATTTGTTTCAGATAAACATTTGGCATCACATAAATCAAGATTGGGAACATAGGGAAGAATCAGGTCTTTCTCAAGATAAACCTGTCCTCGCTTGTACCTATATTAAAAAGATCATCAGAGTCAGCTTCAATGGCTAATAGAATTTTCGTATACAAATTTAAATGCAACTTAGGCATTCACCAGTTTCCTGTGGAATCCATATCTGGCAACAGCCAAATTGCATTCTTCATGAATTGGCGAACAGTTTTAAATGACCAGGGATGATGCACAGGAAGTATGTGGTCTCTTCCACCAGAGCGCTTCCATGCAGGTTGATCTTGCACCCACTTCAAAGCTTCCTATGCCCACAACTAAAAAAATATTAGAGCTATAAGACATAGAGAATTTAATTAATTATTAATAAAGGAAAAATACTGTACATCCACTATACACATAAAGCACAAGAAATACAAATAGTTCCTGTTGAGGATAAAAAGTGGCTTCCCCCTACTATTAGGAGAATAATCATAAAAAATTGAAAAACAAAGTGATCAGTATGTTACTCTTTAAAAATATTCCTAGTGTAAAAATTGAATAGTAAAGAGCAGTGAAAACACAATATGAACCCACATAAAATTGGTATCTAAGCTAACTCTTCTAGCTCATAACGCTAACATATTTTATAAATGGTCCTATGGTCAGTTACAATGGTAATTAACATGTATAAGGCCTATATTATCAGAAATTGATATAAGAGAACTTCACAAATATTCAAAAAGGTTCTGACAGCAACATATGAAGTATTCCAAGTCCTAAAGGGTGAGGATTAAGTCACATGGGTGGCAAAGCAGCAGAAATGGACCAAAGACTTGCTCAAGGATTTCAGATCAGAGAGGTTCTACCCTGCAAATTTCTCTTATAAAAAGAACCAAAAAGCTTTTTTTACTAACTCATGTAAAGTACTGATATAAGAAATGGACTGCAGACTTGCTTAAGTTATACTGAAGAGAAAGCCTATTAATGGGTGAAATGACAACAGATTTGGGATGAAATTACACATAAATCTAGTAGAAATGACTTCCCGCTGCTAATATTCTGTAAATTTCATCTTAATTGATTTAAAGCAGTTTCATAAATACAAATTTTTGAAACTCCCTGAAGAACGCAAGAATCACTACTATGGAACTACAAACTAAAATTAAAACTATAACCAAAGGTAATAAAGTAAATAGAATTTAAAATTTTCCAACAGCAGCCTCCAACTAATGGGGCTGGACATTACTTAAATTACCCAAAAGAAAAGCAAACCAATAACACATACAACCGACACGCGAAATGTGAATAATTCTAAGCACTATTTTATTTTTTATTGAGAAAAAATTGTATGAAAGAGACAGAGAGGATAGTAGAAATTTTATTAGTTGCTATAATGTAATAAAATTAAACTGATGTAAATAAAATACAAATCATAATTAATTATTATTAATCCTTCACTGTATATTTTGGAAGTAAAGATTTTTAATAGGGACGGAAGGAGAGAGATCACATCATAAACCCTAAGACATCCTAGTTGTTTTGCATTTGTGTATGCTTCTGAAAAGAAAAACTAAAGAAAACATGAGGTAAAAAACTATTGCATTTATATCCAGCATTAAATATTGAAAAAAGACCAAAGAAAATAATGTCGTAAGTAGCAGCAAACAGGAATAAAAGAACAACCAACTTTGAAGGTAAGAAGACAAATATTTCTGCTTTGAAGCCATGGGATTGAGCTTGCAATGGTGAGAAAAATCAACTAAAGCAAGCACATAAGGAACTGGTGTGTGTGTGTCTATAAGTAACATGAACTTCCAAAAGTAGAAAACACATTCTGAGTGAAACCACTAATTGATAAAATGCAGCAAATTTCATGCAAAAGGAAGATAATTTCTTCAGTGCTATTTAAATCAAACCCAAAGTTATCAAAACAGGCAAGGGAAAACAGAAAGCGGGAAAAACTACACTCTTGGAAGAGCACTCACACCCTATAAAGTGCCTTGCATTGTTGTTTCTCCATCAGGAAGAAGCTCATGGTAGTGAAGAAGGGTATGTAGAACAAATCTGCCTCCTCTTGCCGATGGACTCTGACAACAGTTTTTACAAGTCTTTCTGATTCTGGAGCAATCAAATCTGCCCAAAGCCAATAATCAATGGAGTGCTGCATTGACAATAAATTACACAGATTAAAGATGAGATTATGTGACAAAGAGAGAAGGAAAAAGGACATGGTGAGTTGTAAAGCAATCACAGATTACCAACAGCGCAGCATATTCATATATCTCAAGCCTTATATAGAAAAAGAAAAAAAAAATCTCGTATGTCAATTCAGTTGGATGGCTTGCTGAGACATGTCTACTTATAAAATTATAAAATGGTAAGGACAATCATTTAATTATGTGTTTTCCAGTAGCTAGCTAGACACCAACATTAAGTACCAGTGGGAAATTAGTGAATCAATCCTCGACAAAAAAGCCATTCAACTAGTAGGATATAACCTTAAAAGCGGAAATACAACAATAACAGTAATGAAAACAGTAACTTCAAAAGGTTTGATAGCAAACTTGATTGTTCAATGATTTTACAACCTTCTCTCTAAAACTTGACCTTCAAACTAACAATGCCTTTAAAATGATTTTCAACTAATAGAGTAACATCAATATTTACAATCCTATTTCATTTTATTCCTTCCGATCACAGCATCATCATATATTTAACCAAAACACTCTCCTAGTGGAAAACAATTGCAAAATAAAAGCCACAGCGAGTAAAAGAGAAAATACAACAAATATCATTGACAGACAAAAACCACGGGAAATGTGATGGCACCTGTTCGACGAGACGATGCACTGGGCTGCCATTAGAGGTCAGATTGTCGGTCTCCTTGTAAGTATTCCTAAACAGCCAGAGCAAATCGTAGGTGAATTTGCTTGGCATGTTATACACATAAACCTTAAGCGGCAGACCCACAGGATAGTAAGGATCTCCATACAACCTATCCATCTCCATGCCAGAAACCCGATCATCGAGCTTTCTCACTTCCTCTTCCCCAACTTCCCCACTCACAGTATCATCGCGAACGATGGCTGATGTGGGGGCTTTGTGGGTAAGGAAATCCTCCAGTGAGGCAACAAATGAGGTCTCCACATTCACGTTAGGGCTTAGAAACTGAGAAGGGGTGGGACGGCGGGGCGGAGAGACGGAGAAGAGGAAGAAGAGGACGGAGAATCCGAGAAGTGCGAGACCGAGGAGGAGGATTCGGTATTTGGATCTTGGCATGTGCTTCCCTGCCATTTTTGTTCACTCTCAGTGTATGACCCTGTAAGATAGGAGATGGCTATTTCAAGGTAGAGATTCTGAGGAAGGAGCTGATTTATCGAGCAAGATATTGTGAAGCATTGCGCAAGGAGAATTGGAATTGCAGAGGATAAAAATAACGAAGGACAGGGAAAATGATTTACGAGATTAAAACTCCATAATATTATATTAGGAGACGAATTTTAAAATTAATTTTTTTTAAAGATAAATGTTACTGTTAAAAAATTTTAAAGTTAGGATTATTCTTTTGGCCACCAATTTAGTATTTTTTTTAAAAGTTAAAATGTTATAAAAATATTTTAGATTTATAATTTTAAAATGTAAGTGATAATTTAAAAAAAAAAAAGTAACTTTGAAAAATATAAATTGTAACTTTTTTGGGTAAGCTTTATATGTGTATATATAAATTGTAACTTTCTTTTATATAAATGGGCTTCTTTCTCATAAGATATGAACATATTGTTGTAGGGTCAGTTATGTCATTTCCTATATTTAGTATGGTTCAATTTGTCTTTTTCATGTTAATTGAAATTACTATTGATCATTATATAAAATTTTTAATCATTAAATATAATTCAATTAAGATATTGCATATTTCTTTTTATCTCATTATTGAAAGATTTTGAATTGGATAAGTTTAATTTAAAGAAGGATTTTTGGATCTACTTTGTTTCTTTCTTAGTTAATTTGATTCATCATTGTCAACTAAGCATTTTCTTCTTCAATTTCTTTTTCTCTCCCCTATCGTCTCTTCTTCATCTGCTCCTTTTCTTTGTTTTTCTTTTTTATATCAAAATGAGTAATATAGAACATCCTTCGATGGAGAGTTAGAAACAACCATAACAAAGTCTAAGAACAACTCCGTTGCAATCGTCTAACTAAATGTTTAAGAGGTCATTAGGAGGCTCATCAATAGAGTGTTGTCATAGATTAAGAGTAAAAGTATGATTGGCGAGGAAATCAGCACTTTTCTTAGCTTGTCTTGACAAATGCTTATTTTCAACTTTCCAATCACGAGCTAGGAGATGACGGATTTCATTAATTCACCTGAAAGTGTTACAAGCTTTATTCTGGTCTTTGCTTAACACTTGGACTGCCGTGCCGAGTACATCTAAAACTCCCCATAACCTTCAGCCTGTATAATGTTACGAGTACCAAAGTTTCTGCAGGTTCCACCAAGCCACACCCTTCATTATTCCGAAGTAAACCTCCAACAGTTTCTTCATTGTTACTGAATTTGTAAGCCCATCGCTATTACTCTCTTCATTTCTTAATATGAGGAATAAAAGGTAAAATTGTGCAGATCAAGAAAAATAATAAATTTGTCTTAAATATAAAATAATTTCCAAAAATACACTCATTTAATGTTAATAACTCTTCCATCATGCAATTAATATAAATAAATTATATTGAAAATATACAATCTTAATTAGGAGTATTTTTGGAAAAAATTATAAAATATACCAGACAAATATCATATGTCCCTTATATTTTAAAACATGAAAACTCCCCCGATTGTCCATTATACTAAGAAATGGAGGGAGTAGCTTTAATCCAACCAATTGCTAGTTTTTGCCATGCTACCATCATTTCCTACTTTTGCTTGGGTTTGCCATTGCTTGCAAATGTGAACCCATAACTTGGATGTGCTCGATGTGAATCAAGTCTTAATGTACAATTCCCCCACTTGAAGATGATTGTCCTACAAATAAAATTTTGTTATGGGTGTCCCACAATTTCTAGCATACTAGACCAAAGGTAGCTGGCCAATTGTGGGCTTCAAAACTTGTATTCAATATGATACTCAACCTAAGGGTAAATAGGGGTGAAAATAAATCAGACTCCTACAAACTTACAGTTTGGATGACTGACCTAATCTAATTATTTAACTAAATAGGTTAAACTTAGACTTATAAGTAGGTCTATTTAGTTAAATAGGTCTGACTTATTTAAATAAGGTATAACCTAAAACTTAGAAGACTAGGCCTATTATTATTATTATTATTCTTATTATTATATAATAGAACTAATATAAATTAGTTTGATAAACATTCCTCTCTTTATTGGATTGAAATAGGTGTGGGAACTTGCGTTGAATATGCTAAGATGTCATTTCTCCTTACTTTTTGTATTGCCACGAGAGTAAATGAATTAATATGTGAGAAGTTTCGCATCAATAAGATTATAAGATAAGAGAGTGTGTAGGATTTATAAAAGTAAAAATGCTATTTACTTTTCTATTGTATTACTTAAATATATGGGACATAAGATAAATATATATGGATAATGTATTTTGTGATTAGAAGTTTAAAGTTTAAAATTTTTTTTCAATTAAAGTTGATAATTTTTTTATTTTGTATTTTAATAGGTCTTTAAATAGATTTCAAACCAAGTTAGACTTTTAAAATACTCAGATTTGAGCCTAAAATGAAGCCTTATATAGGTTAATATGCCATGTTTAAGCTTCAGATTTATAATATAGGTCTAACCTACTTGGTTAAAGTCTAGCCTAGTCTATTTTTACCCCTAAGAGTAAACCATTTGTGAAATAGAATGGATATAAATTGATCCAACTTATTCAAAGGGATTAATTTCTTCCAAACCCTATCAAGCTCATGGGCAAACACAAAGTACATGGGAGATATTCTTTTTAAGATAAAAACAAAGTTGACGAACCTCATCATGTGTCACGTTCTATTAGCACACTCATTATTGGTAAGAAGTGTCAGACCCAGAAATTTTAGATCATGCCAGTAATACATGCATATGTAAATTTATAGTATTAAAACTATAATATAAAAAAAGTTATTACCAAGAAAGCTTTAGACCTATATTAATCAGAGTTCGATATGCCTTTCTAAAAAAAATTGGTTGATATTAGAAAATATATATAAATATACATCATAATTACTCTTGTTAGCCAATGTTATATATAAAATTAATATAACTAAAATTGATTTCATGTTCATATAATGGCATATTTATTCTAAAAAAAATTAAATATTAAATACTATTAAAGTAGTACAATTTAGAAGAAAAAGAATTATGACTTTATTATAAATTTCAAATATGTGAAGTTTTAAAAATTGTGTTATCTAAAAATAAGAGTAGAATAACTAAAGAAAAATAAAAATAAAATTAAATAAGGAAAAATATGTTAGTGATGGAATAAGACTTTTGCTCAAAGAGTGAGAGAGAGAGGATGGAATAGTAGAACTTAAGGGGGAGAATAAGTATGGGATGAAAAAGAAATGTAAATAGGATAGTGACAAAATCAAGACTAAGATGAAATAAAATAAATTAAAGTCAATGTCTAATAAAAATGAGGTAAGAGATAAACTTTTGGAAATAGGAAATGAATTTGTTTGGTTAGTAGAATAAAGTCATATATAATTAATTATAAGACCAAAAAAAGATATATGTTGTCTATAGTGTATATATATATATAGAAATATGAGATTATAAAAAAATTAAGTGGCATTAAAAGTAATGTTAATAAATATTGAGGGCAATTAATATACTCATAGTACTAGGACAAAAAATATGGTGGTACTAAACGGTAATATGAAAGAAAATATTGCCAATTAGTAGAGGTAATCAATATATACTTATTTACAAAGAATAATTGATACATTATATAATATATACTAGATTATTAAGGGGGAAAAAGTTTGTGGGAGCAGCTGCCCCACACTAATACCAATGTGTCTGCCCTGTTTGTAAGAGGCCTTCCTTTCATAGCAAGTCAAAGAAAAGTTCTTACCCTTTGAGGCTCTTTCCATTTGCAAGCATGGTCCCAATTTTGTTCTTCATTATTCCACGTTGAGCCTTGCAATGCTTCATAAGTTGTGCTAACAGTAAGTGTATCATTACTAGTAAGGTTACATATCATCTGGCATAGCCATCATCAATTTTTGGTGACTTTACACTAGCAATTTGTAGAATTATGTTCTGAGGAAGTTTATTTTCAAATAAGCTCCATTGCCAGTTACTATTGTTATCTACAAAGTCCCTAAATTTCTATTGAAGTTCATGCTCAAGAATTTCAACAATGAAGAGGTTTTTGTTGGCTCTCCTTAGTTTCATCCAAATGCAACACAAGGATACTACTGAGAAATTCATAAAAATGAGAGCTCCTTATAAGAAATAAGGATAACAATACATTATATAAATGATATAAGAAGATATTTAGTTCCATTTTTTAATGTATATGATAAATAAGATTTAATATTAAATATCTCAATTAGTTACTTGAAAAGCTATTAACTTGTAGGTATAAATCATCTTCCATTATATTTATAGTAATACTAATTTTGTTTAAATGCTAAAAGTGATGTTTTGAATTTGTGACAAGTGATGATATAAATTATTAACAAGTGTGACTCTAAATTAGTAAAATTTCATGTTATTAAAATTTTTATTTATTTTTATCCTTAGATTTTAATTTTATTTGATTTTATTTAACTCATTATAATTTTTTTCAGGCCAAAAACCAAAAAAAAAATTCAAGTCAATATAAATTTATGTTGAGTATTATTTAATTTAATACAATTTAATAAATATTAGTATAAAATATACAATTCAAACTAAATTTGGTGCTCTTGATAAATTTTATTGTGTTCTTATATTTGTAGAATATCATATAAAAAAGATTGTTTCAAAGAAACGTATTTAAAGACATATACATATTGACTTAACTAAAAGAAAATAGATGATTATAAGTTCTCACACCTACAATTATTAATGTAAAAAAATAATTATATAGGTAAACTAATTACTCTAACCCAAACTATTTAAGAGTTAAATTAATATCTACACATAATGCGAAGGATAAATTTATTACTATCTCCAATATTTTATTCACTATTATGTTATTTGAAAAGTAGTAAAAATATGTAAAATTTTCATAATGAAATTGAATAAAAAATATTCTAACATCGGTTAATGTTCACTTAAAACTTTTAATTTGAATAAATAAAAAATCAATTATTTTGAAAATATTCTGTATTATACAATACATATTTCAAAAATCATTTGAGACATCAAAATTATATTAAAAATTGAATGAAATTTGTCAAGCCTTAATCTTCAAACTAAACATGATTTTAAATACCTATAAGATGTGTAATTCTAAATTATCAAGTAAATTCTAAGTAATTAATTCACAAATTATTTAATTATCTAATATGATAAAAACTTGACTTTTGATGCATGAAGACAATTTCAACTGTTGAAGACTTTGCCGTTGTTGTGTTGCTTTAATTTGATTTCAAATAGAATAGTAAAATATTTTGATAGAATCAAATTCAAGGTAAAAAAGAACAAATATAACCAAAACAAATGGCTTTCTACTCTTGTGGTTTGAAATTTGAAAAATCACATTCAAAACTAGCCTATATTCACGGCCAGCTTATAAATGAGACTAATTCTTTTGGTTTTGTCAAGGACGACTGTAGCTTGGGCTAACCATTCATTTTTGTTTTTGCCTTCTATGCCAGTTGACCTTAAAAATAAGTAAATGACATTTAATAGAATTGAAATATGAGAATAAGAATGAATTAAGATATAATTACATAATCTACCTACCCGACTAAGTATCATATTAGAACAAATTTTAGTCAGATCCCACTAATTCTCTCCCCAACCCCCTTTTTCGGTCACTTATACCTCATAATTACTTATTTTGCAATGTCATTCACCCCATTCAAAGCGCTGGAACCGAAGGGAAATTGGAGAAAAACATGGGACAAAAGGATTCATTTATAATAATAGTGATACACTTATATATATATATATATGTCTCCTCTTTCACTTTTCAGTTTCACCTTGTCAAGCTTCGGGTTATATCTATTACATATCCAACCTATATGCTAGCTACATCATGTGCCTATATCCAATATGTATTAGTTATAATATGTGTACTGTATCTTATAATATGTATCATATACATATTTTTATTTTTTTTCTTCAAAAATTTTAAAATAACATAAAATCTTATAGAAAAATTTAATTTTTTATTTTAAATATTTTTATATTACTTTTAAAATACTTAGTTAAAATTCAATTTTTTTTATATTTTTTATCTTTGATATATTAATTTGTTCAATATATATATAAATTTTATATGTATATTTTTTGTATTCAAATTCTAAAATTTCAAAATTTGTCCTATTTAACATATTATCTCGTGTCGTACCCAATATTTTATAATTCTATTTGTACAAATAAAAATAACAAAAACATTGTGTTGTTTTTGAAATATGACAAATAAAACTAAAAATTTAGGTTTTGGAAGAATTAAGGCTTGTTTCACTATGTTCCCTATTTATTGTTTTTAAAACAGTTTTAGAGAATTATTTTTCATAACAAGTTTTGGGAATATGAAAATAAAAAAAATTATTTAAATAATTGTTATCAAAATTATGCTTAGTAATTATTAAATGAGTTATTCAAAATTTATAACTTTGACATTAATGAGAATGACATTTTATATTTTTTTTTCTATTTTTCAGAACAAAAAATATTAAATACTTTAGAGATGTTCTAAGTTTTCTGTTATCTTATCTTTCATTTTTTTAAAATATTTTATAAAAAATAGGCTTATTAAATAAGTTTTTTTATTTTTCTATTTTTTTAAAAAATTTGTTCTGAAAATATAAATAAAAAAAATTCTTATACTTTTTGACCCCTTAACTTTGTTGCAAATTTTGTTTTTTACTTTAATTTTAGTAAGTTTCATTATAATTTTTTAATTTTTAAAATATAACAAAAAAAAAACTTCCTAATCATAATCCAATAATTGTACGTAGTAACAGAAATAATGATTTGATATATTTAAAAAAATCGTTGTTGGAAAAGACCAATGCTGATGTGTATGGGTTGAAATCCAATTTGAATTTTGGTAGTGAATTTATTTTAGACTTTTTATTCATCTTATTAATATAAAAATGACATTTTATCATTCTGCGCGCGCTAATCTTAAACAGGATGGAACTTGAATACTTGAGTAAATTCAAAACTACTAGATTCTAACTTTCAGTCTAATATATTATTATTTTATTGAATTTGAATTTACTTATACTTTTATTTATATTATTATTTGTATCATACTACTTTAAACAGAAGACGATGTGCTCAGCATTCATCTTAATTTATGGATGTATTTATATTGTTATCATACTGCTTTATCTCATCATTTTTATTTTTAAATAAAAGGAAACATGAATGCTAGCCAGACAATTGCAGAAGATATTTACACTTCTTTAAAAAAAAAAACCAAATATATATACACTAAAGGGAAAAATAGTATTTAAAAATAGTGTTGTTTATACTTTCTTTGGTTTCATTTATAAGGAAAAAAAAACTGCTTCATGTATTGAAAAAGGAAGTTAAAGTTAGTTGAGACAAATTTTCAATTCTTTTTAAAATTATCCATACTTAATTAATCTCTCTCTTAATTCCTTCAAATGAAGGGAGTTAATTTTGGTAAAAAAAAATAATGTAATATTAATTCTTTTTTTTCCCTTATAGGTAGGACTATCAAAAGAGAAATTTTTTTCCTTGTACATGTGCTCGGAGAGAGTATATGAATAGCATAAAAGTAGATTATATACACACATAGATCAAGCCACCAGAAGGTGGTCGCCAAATGAGAACATATACAATGACTAAAAAGGTGGAAATTAATCAAAGTGTAGAATCAAGATTGGTGCAATGCAATGAAATTATGAAGGCATTAGGTTTAAATTGTTCATCTTGAAATACTTTATCCTAAAGTTAAGACTAAGATAGACACATCCCACTTTTGTGAGACCCACATATAAAAATTGTGACCAGCTTTTATATGTCTATCTCTCTCCTCACCTTAGAGATCCATTAAATTAGCTGGGTGCAATCGGTTGGCTTAAAGGAAACAAGATTCCGGTGAAGGTCATACCCAACCATGAAGTTCGACTGAGCGACGTTCCCATAGATAGCTCCTTCAGAAGTAGGTTGAAAAGCGAAGCATGCCACTTCTGAAGTCATCATGATGAATGTATGGATGGCATCTAACTGCACATCTGCACCTCTGAAATGAGCAACAATGGTGGGAGCTCCAATGCCCTCAACCCTTTCTGTTGAATAGCAAAGGCTAAATGTATTGGTTGGGTCGTTAACACGAATTGAAGATGTTTGGTCTAGCTTTGCTGAAACCTCTGCTTCCAATTGGCTATAAAATTTTTGTGGCACTATAGTCGCTGTTGTCCCAGAATCGATGATTATATTGCCCTCCTCCACTTTGTCACCTGCAATAATAATAATAAGCCTAACTGATTTCTTATATATATATATATATAATGATCAATTAGATACTGAATGAAAACTGATATGACAAATGATAAATAGTTTTTTTTTATGCAAATGATAAATAGTTTTAATAATTGAATCCGCTTAGTTTGAGGCAGCACCATAATCGTCATTTTAAATGAACTGGATGGGCCGGCCCTCTTGCTTTATAAGATGATTTGCGAACAATGCAGCTTAATTGCTGTATATTTTATATTTTGTATATTGATTATATTAATGATCTTTATCATTTAATTAATTTAGACATTCTAAATATATTAAGAGGAATTTTTATCTTTTAAGAAAAAAATAAATCTAAACTTTTCAGCTCAATTGAACAGCAAAAATATATTCAAAATAAGTTATTTCTTATCTCAAATAAAAAAAAATTGGACTTGAAACTAGCAAAACAAAATAGACTAAACAAGTAAATGGAAGTAATGAAGACAATATAAAATTGTTTCTTTAAGTCTTGTGCTGCTAGGAGAGTTTTACACCCATGTGGTCTAACCTAGCTCAAATCAAATTTTGTTATGACTCAATATAATTTTTGAAAACTGGTTGATATATATATATATATATATAAGATAAAATTAAGTTACAAATGGAGATAACGTATCAGTGAAATAAATGAATTTTGATGAAGAAAGCGAGATTTTAAACATGAAATTAATAATGAAGATTAATCCAAATTAAATTCTTTACATATATTGATTTTATTATCTCTTTAAGGAAAGCAATAATTTTATCTAACCCTTTTCACAAACTATTTATATTATTATTCATTATATATGTGAAAAAAATATTTATAAATTAACTTGACTAAAGAAATTTTGACTTTATATTTCATGTGTGAAACAAAATTTGTGTTTCAAACAATTTTTCCCCTATTAAAAATTATTTCACAATATTCATAAAACACTAAAAGGAAAAGACAACGGAGACGATAACAACAATAATAATAACATGAGCCTTATTCCACTAAGTAATGTCAATTATATAGATATTATTGGATCTATAAAAAAATTGTCTATTAAAAAATAATTTATCAAGAAAAATAGAAAACGTTGACATCACCTGATGTAAACTCTATTCTTTTGTCTCCCACACTCATTGCTTCCAACGTCACGAAATAGAAATATTCTGGGCTTTTCAACACCAGAGGGGTAGAGACAGCATCAGATCCAGAAAGGACAGCACTTTGTCCAAATTTCAATTTCCCAGAATCATCTTCATACGATGGAACTAAACAGTACAAGAATTTGCCTTCAATTGAAGAACTAATTTGTGAGACTAATGATAATGGACCTCTTCCAAGGCCAACAATGCCAGAAGTTAGAAAAGAAAACTTCCCCACATTTTCATGGCCACATCCAAACATGACTTCGGGAAATGTAACTTTCCCTCCACTCGTAGTCCCAAGTGTGAGTGTGTCATGGCTGAGGCTTCCCATTGAAGTCGTCCCATCAGCATATATTTGTTTGTATTGGCAGATATCAGAGTCAGAAAAGATTTCTGCTACTGAAAGCTCTGCAGATTTGCATTGCTCGGAATCACATTTTACGTTTCTGTAAGTGAAGGAACTTGATGGATCGAATAAAGCAATGTGTTGTTCGAAACATGAGACGCATGGCTTGCACTGTAACCAAATAAGGTCACTACCTGTGTCAATGGAGCCCTGTGTTTTGTGTTCTGGGGTGCCCAAGGAGTACGCCATGATGAATTCTCTTCCAATGACGAACATGTCGGATTCAGGATCGTCATCGTCGTCGTCGTCAATGTTAGTTTCAGCGTTGGGGAAGAAATGATTCAAACGCTTGGCAGAACGACGCAAAGCTTTGTACATTTTTTGGAATGGTGTTGTGGAATTGTCATGGAATGGAGACTTGGGTGAATCACGGTGTATGAGATCCACAGTAAAACCTAATTTGGTTGCCTCGACATCGACGGGCGGTATGGTAAAAGTACAAAGGATAAATATTGTGAAACAAAGAATATAGGGTTTAAAAGATTGTGCCATTTTGGTGAGTATTGGAGATATATAGCAGCTAGGGATCGATCGGAGGAGTGTAGTCCATTATATATTATGTGTTTGTTTATATATCAAATACAAAAACTTGACCAATGATAATTGATTCAACTGGTTTGGCATGCATTTCTTTCCCTTAAATATGATATTGGATTTAAGTTTTTTGTACGAAGAAAATTGCTGCACAAGCTCTACTAGTCTAGCTAGTTTTACACGCGCACACACACAAAATGTAAAATGTAGTACATAAAGTTTGATTAACACACATTCATGCATGTCTACGGAAGTTTGAAATCTCTGATTCAATATATTCATGTTAGCATTGCATGAATGAAAAACAAATATAGCAATTTTGCTTTTATATTTGTCTAAGCTTAATAAATAATTAATGATAGAAGAATTAAGTATGTATTGAAATGTGGTAGCAATTAATGATAATAGATTTGCTTTCCTTGTGTAATAATGCAAAGATGTAAGTCACTTATAATTAACTTATCAAAACTATGAAAAATTTGTTATATCATTAAAATTGTCTTAAAATTAATGTATTTTTCATCTTTACCCTCTAATAAATACTATAAATTCAAATAATCAACACTCTCTCTCATAATTAAATAAGGATATTTTGGAAATAAAGTAATTAATACTCTAAAAACTCATAAAAGATAACTTACATTTAGGACTATAAAAATTTCTAGGATGTGACTAATAAAAAGGACTGAAGTGAGTATAAGGGATCTTTTAGTGGCATAAAAAAATTGATTAATGATTTTCTGAAAATTTAATTCAAATTCACCTATAACGTTTCACTCTCATTTACAAGTCCATTCAATTACTTATTTTTCTAAATTTGACTCTAATAAAGTAATTATTTGTACATTATTTACATTATTTGATCTTTGGCCAATTGTATGGAAAATGCTTTATTGAGAGAGAGAGACAAAACTCACTTCGGTGATTTTTATACCTCAAAAGGATTAGTCTTCAACTATTAACTAGATGATATCTTTAATGCTAAAAATAATAATTATTTGCTTAATTACACAAAGTTCAATACAAGAATAAATGCAGACCCCTGACTGTTCATCTTTCTCTTTAAATGTAGGAATGCATAAATGTATGGATCCAATTTACAAAATCTGAGGTTTCTTAAAATTTTAAGGAGAGGATGCAATTTGCCTTTAATGAATTAACTTATAAGAATAACATTGAAAACAGGGTTACAATCGATCTTTTTCAATTAAGGTTCGAAATCTGATCAATTCAAACATACCATGTAAATAACTAGAAGATTTGGTTCTATGAACAATTTGAATAAATTAATGATACGTACATCTGAAAGTTGTCAAGACGTTGTTGTGGAGTTTTATCCTTTTTTTTTTGAAAAAAAATTATATTACTCATTCTTAAAGTGCTGAAGAGGATTCTGACTCTTTTTTTTTTTAATACCAAATACTACATGAAAAAAATATTAACATCCTACTATTTAAGTAGAAAGTACCAAGGTAATGAAATCAGTCACCATAGTTTCTTGATAAATGATCTTCCCCTTTACCATACAACTAGAACTTGAAACATGTGCAATGCATGGGAGCTTTAAGTATATCTAAGCAAATTATATAAATATGAACATAATAGAATGAATATAAATATGATATCATAATTACATTACATAAAAAAATAACAATTGAATTAAAAATTCAATAAAAATGAAGGAAAAGTTATTAAAGCTCTACTTAGGATCCTTAATGTTAAATTCAATATGGACTTATGAGAAATAATTTAACCTAAATACTTGTAGCTAACACAATACTCTATTAATATCTAACATAACAAAGTATAAATAATTGCAAAACAAATCAATATGAATATAAAGTTAGGTGTAAGAAGAATTTGGACAAAGATTACAATGAATAATTGTTGAGGAGACCTTTTATATTGGACTACAAGCATTATAGGAACATACTCGGTAATATCAAATGGGATCAAAGTTTCAATGATCATAATTTGAGTTGATTTATTGAATGTAATCATATGAGGTAAGATCGTAGAGATCTCATATAAGGTTGCACAAATCTATAAAGAAACCAATTTTTAAGAGGGTTTCCATTACGTGCATGGCATGAATCCACATATGGAGAGCATGACCTGACTAAAACTCTTCTTCTTTTTTCTTTTAATTTAAAAAAATAAAAAATGGCTTTCTTCACTCAAAAAGCTTCATGCACGCAATGGGTGGAGTCTCTATGCATAGTGTAACACCCCTCATGATTTCTTCGTTGGCTTTGTGTTCAGGATCAGAGGAAACAGGTTGAAGGAAGGCTCAAGTGGAGTCTGGAAGAGCTCCATGCCACGGCGAGAAGCAGGGCCACCACTGCGTGAATCTTTCCAGTGGCAATTGTGCGGCTGAATGTGCTGGAGCTGCAGCGAGGTATGCTGGAGCCACGGCGAGATTCGGGAAATTTGTTTAAATCCGGATCATTTCAGTCGATCGGGAAAGAAAGAAACGGAGGAAACCGAGGGAGACGCGAGGAGCAGTGCTAGGGTTTGAGATTTTCGGACCTCAAGAGCTTGGATTCAAGTTGGTAAGTGTTCTCTACTCCTCCCTTTCCATTTTCTTCTGTTAGAATTTGGGATTTTCGGTGTTAAGGTTGGATTTCCGGTTTGGGGACGAAATCCACCGATTGGAATGGATGAAATGGGGTTAAGGAAATGTGTTTTAGTATTCTTGTTGCTTGGATGTGAGATTTGAAGGGTGTATGTGTGATTTGAGCTTAACCCTAGATTGTTCTTGGTTAGGGCTCTTGGGAATCCGAAGTGTAGGAGGTTGTGTAGTGTTTGAGTAATCCCTAAGAGCTTATTGATGCATGAAAAGAGTGTTGGAATCTTGGGTTAGGTCAACGTGGTTGAATTGTGAGGTTTGATTTATTAGGTACGTTGTGTTAATGGAAGAATTGTGGTATTGTGAAGGTTGTTGGCTATCGAGGCGGGGTTCACGTGTATTAAACAGTTCAATGAAGCTTGTGGAACTCGTGTGCGTATGGTAACAACAGTTAAGGTAATCGGATATATGTTTGTATTGTATTGTTTATGTGGTATGATAGAACGTATATCTGTATATATATGCATGTTCCTTTTTATATCATGATATTGATTGTGTATATGTCACACCCGAAAATGCGACGCGGATGGCGCGGGAAAACGGAAATAAAAAGAAAAAGGTGAAACCGGCCCGCCTGGCGGAAGGCCGATTTCGGAGGGAGCCGCCACCAAAATTTTAAGGGAAATTTTGGAAAACCGGAAAACGAACAAAAAGGGACAAGGACTGGTCTGCGAATCAAAGTTGGGTTCGGGAGTACGATTGTGAGTGGGGAAGGTGTTAGGCACCCCCACAACACCCGTTCATAAGAACGGTTACCTTAGGTTGATCATGCAATTTTTATGGCTTTTTACAAATTTAGTTTGGTTGCCCTTTTACCATTCACATGCAAAAATAAATAAATAAATATAAAAATGAGGGACATGTAAAATGAAAATAAAGAATAAAATGAAAATATGAAAAGTTAGAAAAAATAAATTAAGGAAAATATTATTTATTTACAAAAGTAGACTTGGAAAAATAAATTGGTAAATATTTATTAAATTAAACACTAAATAAACCCCAAAATATTTATTTATTTACAAAGGTGGACTTGACCCAGAATGAGAGATCTGGGGCCTACGTACCCTGCGATAGGGATCAAAGTCGACGTAGTTCGGACTAAAAAAGCATGTCACTGGGTTGGGTATTTTTTTTTTCTTGGAAAAGAGAGGTTTATAGAAAATAATTTCGTCTTTCCACAAATAAAACAATTTTCAGAATTGGTTGGTATGTTTTAATTTGTAAAAGACAGATTAATTTCCATTATTTGCTCTTTTCATTTTTATTACATATTTTTTTATTTAATCATTTTCCAAAAGAGAAAATATATTTTTCCTCAAATTTAAAAAAATAGGATTAAAATTATTTGTGATTTTGAATATTTTATTTGATTTGAAAATAAAATATTTGAAAACCATTTTATTTTTATGTAATAAAATCAATTGGCTCATGTGGTGACTTTATCACTCACATTTACCCATTGATACCTAAGTGTCCACGGTAGTGTTACTCGAGACAAAAAGGCACAAAAAGTTCAAAAGGAATATTTTTTCTTTTTACACAAATGATTTTTGTTATTTTTATTATAAAAATCATTTGAGCGCCTATTTATTTAAAAAAATGAAATAATGTGATCATTAGTATGTTTTGGAAAGTAATAATCAACATATGTGGTGACTTTATCACTCACAAGTTACTGATTAATACTTAAATACTCACGGTGTTTCCACTCGGAGTCGATAAGCGAAACGGATAATAACTTGGAAGGAAATGAAATACTTTGGTTCTAATCATTTTATTATTATTCTTTTGTTATGAAATGGTAATAAAAATGAGTAAATAAAATGTGGAAGAAAAATAAATAATTTGACAAGAATTATTTTATAAAAAAGGGAAATTGATAAAATTCTCTTACTAAACAAAATGAATGAAAATAAAAATAAAAATAAAATAAAATAAAACATTAAGAAGAATTTAACATACCATCATTACTAAGGAGAAATAATCAACATATGTGGTGACTTTATCACTCACAAATTGCTGATTAATATTTAAAGTCGCCGGCGTTACCACCCGAAGTAAAAAAATACCAGAAGGAAATCAAATAGCATATATGGTGACTTGATCACTCATAATTTGCTAATTTATGCTTATAGGCTCGCGGTGATGCCACTTGTGGCAAAAAGAGAAAAGATTCAAAAGGTGAAATCATGAAAGTAAATATGATTATGGTTATTTTATAAAAAGAAAAGTGATAAAAAGGAATTTAAGCATATGACTTTATGTATATATATATATTCATATATTATTTATTTTGATTTCTTTTATTTTTTTTTATTATTATTTTTTTTTTGCTTAAAAGAAAAGAAATGATAAAATAAAATAAAATAAAGAAAAAAGAGTTTAAAAAGGTTATTGGGACCCAAAACATTTAAGTTTGAACCAAACTTTACAAAGACAAATGTGAATTTATGAAACACTCAACGGATAGCTTCTAAAGGGCTCCTGAGGCATTCCCTCCACTATGAAGGTATATCTATGACTTATTAACTCAGAACCTTAGGGTCTTGCTTAAGACTCACATGACCAGTGTTGTTCATAATACAAAATCCATCATTTACATCATGAACATAGGTCAGGCCAAACAAGAAACACATCCTACATGTATGCTAATAATAACACCATACGACATTCCTCCTCCAATAGGTAAACATACGTACAAAACTGTTCAACCGCTAAGCAAACAAAAGTAGAAAACCATTTGATAAAGAAGATCTTGAACCCAAGCAGATTCTAATCCAACCACATATTTGAAGTCCAGGCTGGAAATAAATGAACATCACTTAAACACCTAACCAATATGCTATCAAAGGATAAAGAGACACAACAATGGTTTGAACACTACAACTGAACCAGAGGGGAGACTACAGTACGCAGTATTATAACACAATGCCAACAAACCAGAATATCAAAGCATACCAAATATAAACCTCTTCTGGGCTGGAAAATAATGATTTCCTATCATAGCAAACTAATTCAAAGTTTAAATCCACCACTTGATAGCTATCAGAGTTATTTCCATAAATCACAATAAACCAGAATATCAGCAATCCATTCTCATTCATCCTTCATGTTCACAAAATAAGCTATCAGGATTCAACAATAACTGTGGCAACCGTACACAGAACTCCAATCAATAAAACAGCACAAAGTTTCCAGAACTGAGCACGAAACAGAACATTACAGATTACCACAATGAGGCCAAAGTTCAGTGGAGATGGACTGATCCTCCATTAGAGTTTCAGCTAGCAATAAGGCTTCAAAATACATAATATTGCAAAAGAAACATTACGGAACCCTACTGCGATTGAAGGAAAGCAAAGGAACAACTGACCCAAATGAAGCTAGGATGGAAATATGTTTTGGGTCCCTAAATCACTAACCTTCCTTCTCTTTGTCTTTACCTTTGTTCAGAGCCTCCCCTTAGTCTCCCAATCTTCTACTCCTCGGCTTCCCTGTCTTGGTCTTTCAGAATTTCTCTTGGCATTTTTCTCTCGGCTTCCTCTCACGGTCCCTCTTGAGATTTCTCCATGCCCAAAAAAAGATCCCCCCTTGCAATTGCCTTCCCTCGGCTTTTATAGTGCTCTTGCGGGTAGCCTGCAAACGCGCGTGATTGTTCCTCCAACCGTACCTCATCCCTCTGCCCACGTTCTCTGTTGCACCTTCGTGACCTCCTTCAGCCCAACCAAATTCCACCTCCACTACCCTGCTGTACCAGGTACGGAGTAGTGGAGGGATTGTATTGTGCGTGTCCAGCCCTGGCCTCTCTCATGCCTTTGCTTTTTTTCTGATTTTTTTCAGTGGTTCCCTTAGCTTGTTCCCTTCTCGGCCGGTGGCTCCCTCTTCCCACGGTTCAGCCTCCACCGAGGCTCCTTCGGCCGAGCTCTGCAGGCTCCCTCGGTTTGTTCCCTTCTCGGCCGGTGGCTCCCTCTTCCCACGGTTCAGCCTCCACCGAGGCCCCTTCGGTCGAGCTCTGCAGGCTCCCTCGGTTTTCTGGTCTCGTCCCTGGCCAAGCCCTAAAGGTCCCTTCTGGTTCAGCCTCTGCCCGAAGCTCACCCGGTGCCCCGAGCTCTCGCTCGTGTCTTGTCCTCTCAGCCCTCTCACGCCCGCGGCTGCCTGTCTCATTCTGCAACTCCCTCCCTGTCTCGCGTCCGTGGCTCCACCACTTCCTAGCTCCCTCTCGTTCCCCATTTCCCTTCTCTTCGGCCAGCCCGTGCTCCAGCTCCCCCGTCTCGGCTGCTCCCTAGAGCTCACGGCTCTCTCCTCTGCCCCTTTCGGCTCTCACGTTCACGACCCCTCTCTCCCTCGGTGCCCTAGCTCCTCCTTCCCTTTCCTCTCTCAGTCTCGCCGCTCTCCTCCTTCACCCGCGGCCAGCACTCTCTTCCTCTTGGGGGCAATGCCCCACTGGACCAGGTCACGAGCCCTTAATTGGGCTCGTGACCTTCACTTCAGCCCAATGCAGCCCCCTCCCTCCATTTTTTCTTTCTTTTTTTTTTTTCCAATTTTGGGCCGAATTTTGGCCCAAAACTCCCCCACTTCTCTTCAGGTTTTGGGCTAAATTTGGCCCAAAGCTCTCCCTCCTCTTTTTTTATTTTATTTATACATTATTATTTTTATTTTTTATTTTATTTTATTTTTTTTTTATTTTCAGGCCGAATTTGGGTCCAAAATTTTTTTTTTCTAATTTTTAGTTATTTTTCTTTATTATAATAATTATTATTATTTTTTCTTTTTTTTTTTTATATATATATATTTTTTAAAAATTACCCGGACAAAATACGGTGTTCACAGTTGCCCCTCTTTACTAGTTTCTTATGTGAGAATGAGAAAAATGTAGTTTTTGGAATTCTCGCACAAGGAACGAGTAAAGATTAGAACACGAATTTTGTCCAAGCAAAACACACAAAGACTCACTTGCCCTTGACACAAAGAGATGCAACACAACTTGAACTTAGAGTATACAAAACTCTATTTTTTGGCATGAATGACTTAATGGTGAATGAATGTTTTGATGCAAGACATACGTGGTAAATGCGAACTGGGATTTGACTAAATAAATTAAACTAGACTCTAATAGATGGACAAACAAGCAACTAACTTGAGCCAGAGTCCAACTAATGCAACATGCAATGATGTGACACAAATGAATAACTATGTTAACTAGGCTGGGACTGATGCGGTATGCAGATGAAGTGACTCAAACAAATGCTCACAAAAACAAGATATGATAACACGATCCAAACAAAATAACATGTTGATGAGCTGCCCCTCTTCATTTGTTTTCTAAGGAAGGAGATCATGAAATGATATTCATACTTAAAAACAAATGAAGAAGGAAACATGTATTTTGTTTGAGGGGCAAGATGCATGAACAATAAAGACAATAGAGACAGAGATTAAATGAGAGAAATTTAAACGGTGCCTGCCGCTAAGTCAGGGCTTTGACAAAATTTAAATGACAGAAATGTAAAGGGTGCCCGCCGCCAAGTCAGGGCTTTGACAGAATTTAAATGACAGAAATTTAAGGGTGCCCGCCGCCAAGTCAGGGCTTTGACAGAATTTAAATGACAGAAATTTAAGGGTGCCTGCCGCCAAGTCAGGGCTTTGACAGAAATTAAATTACAGAAATGTAAAGGGTGCCTGCCGCCAAGTCAGGGCTTTGACAGAAATTAAATGACAGAAATTTAAGGGTGCCTGCCGCCAAGTCAGGGCTTTGACAGAAATTAAATTACAGAAATGTAAAGGGTGCCTGCCGCCAAGTCAGGGCTTTGACAGAAATTAAATTACAGAAATGTAAAGGGTGCCTGCCGCCAAGTCAGGGCTTTGACAGAATTTTAAATGACAGAAATGTAAAGGGTGCCTGCCGCCAAGTCAGGGCTTTGACAGAATTGTAAATGCAGAAATGTAAAGGGTGCCTGCCGCCAAGTCAGGGCTTTGACAGAATTTAAATGACAGGAATTTAAAGGGTGCCTGCCGCCAAGTCAGGGCTTTAACAAAAATTTAAAGGGTGCCAAGGCAACATCTGTCATGATGGAGTGCCTAAGCAATACTTAGCTAAACCTGTGACTCTCTTTTCTGTTTATCCGGCACTTACCAGATGCCAGTACAATGCCATCTCTTTTGTCTTCCTTCTCTTTTCCTTTTTCTTTCCCTGAGGTATAATGATCCCCTTTTGTCATGTATGCAAAATGGAGATTTCCTTTTTAGTCTTCCTTGACGATGTGCATGCAAAATATTTGTGGAATACAAAATTCTTATTATTATTTATTATTATGACTATTTGCCCCAATTTGTACGAAATGGAAGATGCATGTAGAATGCCCACTATTGCCCCAATTTGACAAAAATTTATTGTAATCACAATGTTAGAAATGTAATGAAATTGGGTTTTATCTTTCAATTTCCTTGTCTTGATGTAGAGCTCCATTGCCCCTGATGAAGGAATCCAGTTAACCCCACAACTCTTAAACTTGTCATAAGTGATGTTGAAAAGCCACCTTGCCAGTCTCTATCCTTGGGTATTGCTGTGTCGTCCAAAAAAAAAAATCTTTCTCAATCCAACTCTATGAGCTTCCATTCTACTCCTTGTACTTAGCACCATTAGCGGACAGTCAAGATTACTCTCATGGTGCATGCCATTAAGTAACATTTTTTTTTCTCCTTTTTTTTTCTATATATATTTTTTATTTGAGGAATAAATACAGCAACTTACCAGAAGGAAATCAATAATCAAAGAGGAATATATACGACGGCTAGCAACAATCCAGGAATAAGAATAGAAAGTTAGTTTATTATATGAACAAACCACTAGGATATTGTCTATTAAAAATGAGAGAAAACGCCTTCACATTGGTCTCTTAAGCACCCAGTCGGATAGCTTGCATTGCTTTTGGACACGCCCTACAGTACGTCTGACTAAAGATTATGCCGCGCTTGTCTTTTACCCCTATCCATTAGCAGCTTAGAATCTCCTTTTATTTGCTCAGAAGATGATTTGCTCTTCCCTTTGCATGGGCTTCTTTTCTTTTTTAATGCTCTAATTTTTGCCTAGGCTGCCTTTCCAGGTTTTCAACCTAGCGAGCTTTTTTTTTTTTTTTTTTTTAGGCATAATACCTCTTGACAGAGTCCGCATTGACAGGCTTCGTCAATTCTTGCCCCTCGATGTCCATCAAAATAAGTGCACCTCCTGAAAAAGCTTGCTTTATCACATAAGGACCCTCATATGATGGGGCCCACTTTCCTCGATTGTCCTCTTGATTTGGAAGAATTTTCTTTAAGACTAAATCCCCTGGCTTAAACTCCCTAGGGCAAAGTTTTTTGTTAAACGCTCTGGCCATTCTCCGTTGATATAGTTACCCATGACACATGGCGACCAATCTCTTTTCTTCAATCATATTCAACTGCTCATATCGGGTTTTGATCCAATCATCCTCCCTAATAGCCGATTCGACCATGACTCGCAGTGATGGGATTTCCACCTCAATTGGTGTCACTGCCTCCATCCCGTACACTAGAGAATATGGTGTGGCTCCTGTTGATGTACGAGTTGTGGTACGATACCCATGGAGAGCATATGGGAGCATTTCATGCCAATCCTTGTATGTGATGGTCATCTTAGCAATGATCTTTTTAACATTCTTGTTAGCAGCCTCCACTGCCCCATTCATCTGCGGTCGATAGGGGGCAGAGTTATGATGCTGGATCTTGAATTGCTCACAAAGCTTCCTTACTTCAGCACCGTTCAGATTAGGAGCATTATCTGTAATGATCTTTTCTGGTAAACCATATCGACAAATGATGCATGATCGTAAGAAGCGAATAAAAGCCTTTTGGGTAACACTGGCAAGAGAGACGGCTTCGACCCATTTGGAGAAATAGTCAATAGCTACAAGTATGAAGCGATGACCATTTGTGGCTTTAGGATTAATAGGACCAATCACATCAATTCCCCACATGGAGAAAGGCCATGGGGCCACAAGGTTGTGTAGGGGGTGTGGTGGAGCATTGATTCGGTTAGCGTAGATTTGACATTTGTGACATTTTTTCACATATTCGATGCAATCTTTTTCCAGGGTCAACCAAAAATATCCACATCGTTGTATTTGTCTAGTCATAGTATGACCATTAGCATGAGTTCCACATATTCCATCATGAACTTCAGCCATCACTCTCTTGGTTTCAGGCGAATTTATGCACCTGAGTAGTGTCCCATCATGAGCCCGCTTATACAAAACCTCTCCACTAAGGAAGAAGTTCATTGTGAGGCGTCGGAGAGTCTTCTTGTCATTATCTGTTGCCCCATCTGGATATTCCCTATCTTTGATGTAGGACTTAATGTCGTGAAACCAAGGTTGCCCATCGGATTCCTCTTCTATACTCAAGCAATGGGCAGGAGTATTCCTTGCTTTGACGCGGATCGGCTGAATGTGAATCCCACAATCTAGTTTAACCATGACAGCGAGTGTTGCTAAAGCATCTGCAAACTGATTTTTATCACGAGTCATATGGGTAAACTTGATTTCATCAAACTCCTTGATCAATTCAGTTAAATAACTCTGGTAGGGGATCAACTTTGGGTCCTTCGTTTGCCATGCCCCCGTCACTTGATATATTATGAGTGCTGAATCTCCAAAGACCTCAAGTTCTTTAACACCCAGAGCTAGGGCGGCTTGCAAACCACTGACACAAGCTTCATACTCTGCTACATTATTTGTGCATTCAAAATTAAGCTTAATGGCGACAGGAAATTGTTTCCCTTCAGGAGAGACTATCACTGCACCTACCCCACATCCCTGCGTATTGGCGGCGCCATCAAAGTACATTGTCCATTGAGCATCTTCCAACTTATCCTCAACAGTCAAGACATCTTCATCTGGGAATTGAAAGTCTAGTGGCGGACTCTCATTTAATGGGTTTCCAGCTAAATGGTCAGCGATGATACTTCCTTTAATTGACTTGCGAGTCACGTACTTCACATCATATTCGGATAGTATCACTTGCCACTTTGACACCCTACCTGACACGTAAGGGCTTTCAAAAATATATTTAATCGGATTCAATCGCGAGATCAACCAGGTAACATGATTTAACATGTATTGTCTTAATCGTCGCGTGACCCATACTAGCCCACAACATGTCTTTTCGATGATTGGGTATCGAGACTCACAATCATTGAATTTCTTACTCAGATAATAAATGGCATGCTCCTTTTTTCCAGATCTATCTTGCTGTCCTAACATTGCCCCCATGGAAGATGTCAAGATGGTTAGATAGAGGATTAATGGTTGACGTGGTGTAGGGGGTGCTAAGACAGGAGGGTTCAGCAAATATTCCTTTATCTTCTCGAATGCTCGTTGGCAATCTTCATCCCACTTCCCAGGATTTCCTTTTCTCAACAATTTGAATATTGGCTCGCAGGTGGCAGTCAGGTTTGCAATAAATCGGGCTATGTAATTCAAATGGCCCAAGAAGCTTCGTACATCTTTCTCTGTTTGGGGTGAAGGCATATCACGAATTGCCTTTACTTTATCTGGATCCACTTCTATTCCTCTACTGCTAACGATGAAGCCTAGTAGCTTACCAGACGTAGCCCCAAACACGCACTTGTTGGGATTCAATCGAAGCTTGTATTTTCGCAGTCTTTCAAACAATTTTTGAAGAACTGCCACGTGACTTTCTTCTTGCGCTGACTTTGCTACCATATCGTCGACATAAACCTCCAGTTCTTTATGCATCATATCATGGAATAGCGCTACCATAGCTCGTTGGTAAGTTGCACCTGTATTTTTTAAACCGAACGGCATCACTTTGTAGCAAAATGTTCCCCATAGAGTAGTAAAAGTGGTTTTCTCTTTATCCTCCAGGTTCATGGGGATCTGATTGTATCCTGAATACCCATCCATGAATGAGTACCTATAACCCCTCGCTGTATTGTCAACTAGCACATCAATATGAGGTAGAGGAAAATGGTCCTTAGGACTGGCTTTATTCAAATCCCGATAGTCTACGCACATCCTAATGCGGCCATCCTTCTTTGGTACCGGTACTATGTTCGCAACCCATTGTGGGTATTTAGCAACATCTAAGAAACCAGCATCCCATTGTTTCTTCACTTCTTCCTTGATTTGAAGAGATGTCTCGGGACTCATTCTCCTTAGCTTCTGTTTCTTTGGCTTAAAGTCAGGGAACAGAGGAAGCTTGTGAGAAGCGACGTTGGGATCAAGTCCTAGCATATCTTGGTACGACCAAGCAAATACATCCAGATATTCTAGAAATAAATCTATCATCTCCTTCTTCTCAGGATTATCAACTATCTTCAACTCTTTTTTATCTTCCTCAGTTCCCATGTTGATCACTTCTATGATTTCCTCATGTGGGATGAAACCAATTTCGGAGGGTTCGATAAGCTTTGCGAACGTGAGGGGTAATTCAACTAGCGCGGCATTTTCTTCAATTCCGTCATCAAGCATATCCATAACAATGCGAGTGTCATCCCATTGGGGCTCAAGAGTCTCTGTGTTAGACTGGAGTTCCGAGGATTCTAATTCCCTAGAAGGCAACAAACACAACAGAAGTAAACGATGAAGCTGGAAATAGTATAGAGAATTAATTTGAGGAGGGACCAACACAAAAGGATAAGAAGAAGAATAAAGTGAGATGAGAAAAAGAGTAGAATAAAGAGAGTAATAATGGAATAAAGAACATGGAAAGCTGCTTTGCATTTAATCCTCAAATATAAAAAGTTCCAAAAGCCACAAATACAAGATTTTCAAAAGAAGACATAACATAAACTCTAGAATATTACTCTAACGACATGACATCAGGGATCTTCTCAGACTCCCAGTTTTCCAGGGCTTTTCCAAGGGTATCATACTGAATCCAATGTCCTTGTCCATAACACTCCCCTCCTTCTTCCGTTGTAGCAATGGAGTCATTCATATTGACTATCTCAGAGGCTTGTGAGAATGTCTCTTTAATATGAGGAACTTTTGATCTTGCTTGTAATTTCCCTCGGCCTAACTTCACTTGCTCAGCCAAGAGAGTCTCTAAATGGGGATCGTATCCTATCCCTTGACGTCCCTGATTCCCGAGCAGTTTGATTGGCTCCTTTACCCCTTGTAGTTTAGCTCCGAGCCCCTGTCCTTCCTTATACCCACCATGCTTCATTATCTTGTTGACTACTTGTTGCACATCTCTTCTTGGCTTGTCACCCTCCACAACCTCAAAACTGTGATAAAAATTACCCCCTGTCCGTTCTACATTTTCGACGTAAGGTACGGCACTTGGCTTGCTAATCATGATTTCCTCTTCTCCTTTAACGGTAACAAGTAGGCCATCCCTGACGAATTTAACCCTCTGGTGTAAGGTAGACGGTATAGCTCCCGCGTCATGAATCCATGGCCTTCCTAAGAGCATGGTGTACGCCGCATCAATGTCCATTACGTGGAATTGTACTGAAAAGGTGCTTGGCCCAATCTCAAGTGGAAGATAGACCTCCCCAAATACCTCCCTTCTCGCTCCATCGAAAGCTCGGGCAATTAGATCACTATGCTTAATGGTGGACCTGTCCACTAGAATTTCTTCTAAAGTGGCTAGTGGTAGGACATTGAGAGCAGACCCATTATCAATCAGAACCTTTGCGATCACATACCCGTGACACTTTAATGTAATATGAAGAGCTTTAGGTCGCCCCGCCGGAGTTTGAACAATTTCATCCTCATAGAAGGTGATTTGAGTAGCATTCTTCACGACATTAACCATATGAACTACTCTCTCAGGAGTTATGTCCGGATGTACATATGCACTTTCTAACACCCTTTGGAGCGCCTTGCGATGGACCTCTGAGCTCATGATGAGGGACATAATGGAGATCCGAGCTGGCGTCTTTGTGAGCTGCTCTACTATGTCATACTCACTGTGCTTCATGATCTTTAAGATCTCATCGGCATCAATGCTCATGCCCGTCACCACCTTAGCTCCTGAACTCTCTCCTTCCTGACCATTTTCTTTCGAATAGACGCGACCACTCCTGGTAATCCCGTTTATTAGTTCCTGATTATTGACTTCCACCACTGGTTCTTCACTGGTTTCTCCCCGGATTGCGAGAAGCTCAGTCCTTAGGCCATATTTCCAGGGTACCGCATGATTACTAGCATATGGAAACGGTGCTGGTACGTGAATAACCGCCACCGGCTCCTTCTCGCGTGTTGCTGCCTGAGCGGTTGAGTTTATGACCAGGAGAGATCCCGTTGAATTCGGCTTAAGTGTCGGTTCGTTAATGAACGAAAGACTAGATTCTGCTATTTCCAAGAAGGGCAATTGCTCACTACTTCCTACAGTCGGAGCTTGCGCGTTGATCACAAGGAATGACCCCTTCGACTTGTCAATGATTGGCAACCCGCTTAGTTCCTCTGTCATGCATACGGATTTATCTCTTGATGTTCCCCTTTCAATTCTGATAATCCCCAGCGCCATCATCTTTCGCACCACTTCCTTGAACACCTCACAACCCTCAATGTCATGATCTACATTTCCCCGGTGATACTCATAAGAGCAGGGACCGCAGTTATCGATTATACCCGGCTTTCCCCCGTCATAAAGGACATGTCCCGTCTCCTCAAGGTGATCAAATATTTCCTTCATAGTAACTTGGAGCGCATTTGGGTCTTTGATCAGCATGATGTCCTCTTCAATAGTCCCGACTTGTTTCCCTTTGTCATGCTCCGGTAAGGGATTCGAGACAATATTCGGATCACTGTCCCACCGTACACTAATATAACTATTATCCAAAAGATCCAACACGTTCTTACGGAAAGCATCGCATCGATCGATTGAATGTCCCACCGCTCCCATATGATATTCACAGGTCTCATTCGGATTATACCAAGCAGGGAAAGGTGGTTGCCAAGGTTTTACAGGACGAGGACCCATAAGCTTCTTTTCCACTAACTCTTTGAAAAGCTCCAATCTGGATACATTGAAGTCGGGTAACGGGCGGTTATCTCTCTGGGGGTGAACGGCTTTGTAATCCATACTTGGGTGTAAGACATTCGCTTGTTGAATAGGTTGAGCGAAAGGGGCTCTAGGTTGATAGGCAGCATGCTGCATGCATGCCCCGGGTGCAAATGGTCGTGGATATTGGGGTTGTAAGTTATATGGTGGGTATTGTGGGCTAAATGAAGGTCTGAACGACTGTTGGTAAGGGTCTGACACGTGATTCACATCGCCGTCTTTCTTTTTAACACCCTGTCCTTTCCTATTTTCGGGGTGTGCACTCTCCAACCTCCCATCCCGAATGTTAGTGTCAATCCTTTCACCTACCTCAATGAGGTCGGTGAAATATTTAGCATGGGTTCCCAGCATGATTCTGAAGTAGGGCTCTCCCAGCGTATCAATAAAGTATGAACACAACTCAGACTCCGTTAAAGGAGGTTGAACTTCCGAAGCCAAGGCTCGCCAACGCTGCGCGTACTCCTTGAAGGATTCGGTGGGTTTCTTCCTCAATCCTTTCAGCTGCTCCCTAGTAGGAGCTGAATTCAAATTAAATTGGTATTGTCTCATAAAGACATCTGTCAAATCCCTCTATTTCTTCAGTCGGGAGTGGTCTAATTTCATGTACCAGTGTAGAGCCGCCCCAGTGAGACTTTCATGAAAGAAATGGATAAGGAATTTCTCCTCCCTGGACCATACTGACATCCTGGTGCAGTACGTCTTTAGATGATAATGCGGGTCCCCATTACCATTATATTTGTTGAAGTCCGGGATCTTAAACTCTTTTGGAATAATCACGTCCGGAGCTAGACATAGTTCATCCAAATCAAGGGATTTATGCTCCATTACTCCCTGCAGTGCCCGTAGCTGATCTCTCATTTCTGACACCTCCTCTTTCAAGCTGACCTTATCAGGAATTTCACCGCCATGAGAATACATATTATGGGGAGGTGGATTCTGAGCCACGAAGGCTGTGACGTTTTTCGGATTATGGATATCGTGGGCATATGCATATCCCTGATCCCATTCCTGAAACCCTTGCCTACCAGCCCCTGGGGTTGGGATAGGTGGAAGCCTATTCTGATCATTGTCAGTTGCATCGGGTATACCTTCCGCGCTCATACCATGCGGTTGGGCAATATTGGCATTAACGTCATGCCTTCTCCCATTCGTGTTCATGCCCTGAAGCATTTTCATCATTTGTTCCATTTGAGTATGCAAGCCACTAAGCTGACCCTTCAAATCCCCTACTCCTTCCTCTAATCTCCGTTCTACATCGAAAAGATGACTTTCCATCGCCATTGCTTTTGTTCTTGCTCGAGTTAAATGGATTCTGTGTAGGCGATGTGTAAGGTTAACTGGATTCCTTTTAATCGGCGCAATGTTTGTCCTACTTTCAAGAAAAAGAAAACAAATTAATTATTTTTACCTTACCATTACTTAGATACCAGTGAATTATAATAGGCGCTAGCATAAGTTTCTCGACACAGTGACTTTGGATCCATGTTGTTTGTCATAATTATCCATGAAACTCCCTCAAGTTCCCCCCGATACATATTGTATTCGGGGAGTCGTGAGGTTGACAATCAATTCATAAGAACTCATGTTACTTTATAAATGATGTCTATAAATGAAGGGCACAGGTGGAATCAAAAGCTTTAATTTCATATGGTTCAATACATCATCATGGATCATAACTACATCACCAAGTATGAGCCAGAAATCTTAATTCTTTGACAAGATCGTTACATAATGAAAAGAAATCTGATATTTCTGCAGAAGTACTAAAGGGATGGAGTTTTTGCTCGGCTCGCTCATACACGTCGGAGAATTTGGGGATGCTTGAATTCACCAACATAATTAGCCTTTCAGTGCGATCTCTCCACCTATCTGACTCCATCGCCCTCTCTGAATAGAGCGTTCTCCAATTTTCCACTGCATCAGCATGTTGTTGCACTTGTGCAAGCAGCCTCTTGATTGTAGCTGATGAATCCCCTCTGACGGCTGCTAACTCATTCACCTTATCCTCCAATTGCTTAACGATCAGTTCCAACTCGTGTGATGAACTTTGTAATGGACGGAGTTCTTGTACTTCTTTCTCAAGTGCATCCCTTTCTTTTACAGCTTGCATCAACCGCCTCCGATTATTCTTCATCCTCTCATCATTCTCCTCCATACGTGCATTCACATCCCTAATTGTTCGTTTGAGCTTCAGATTTTCCTCCTTTAATCTCTTCACCTCCAAGCTTACCTCACAAGCTTCTTGTTTCCTCATTTCCTCCACCGTCTCTTGTAAGGCCACATGTTCATTCTGCAAACGATTCCAAGCCTCTTTTCGTTCATTATTTGCCCTCACCAGCTTTTCCAATTCTTCTTCCTTCTTTTGAAGCTGTCTGACTAGTTCCTTGTTTATTTCCGCCTTATTACCGGATAGCAAAGGATCGGGAGGTGCAAAGGTTGGATTAACCCCCTTAATCCTTTCTGACAACCAGACTTGGTATTCTTCCGTGGCATATATCCGGCGTGCTCCCAATTCTAGCCGTCCTTTATATATCACCTTACTCCAAGCACTCACCACATTTTGACTTATCTTCATCGTAGAATCACCATGTTGGAAGTGCATCATGTGAATCACGGCTTCTGAGGGAGCTTTTGTGGGAAGGCATATTGTCTCAATAACAACATTGGGTTATAATTTATCACTCCCCGTGGACCCATTAATGGCACATTTGGGAAGCCTCCACAGCAATAGATTATTTCATCCTCCCACCACCATGCTAATCTCCAACGGATACTTTCTGCTCTGAGCTGGCCAAAAACTTCGATCCACTCGTCACGATCGCATTTGGCTTTTCCTTCTTGGTTTCTGAATGATGCAAGGGGTGAGGAATTATCCTTTTCTCCTTCTTGGAGTCTCTTTCCATATAGGTGATTCATGACCCACACATACAATAATTGCAGACAGCATCTAATTCTCCCTCCCTTCTTAGTATGGCAAAAGCTCAAGGTCATATAAGTCTCTGACAATATGGCAGGTACTGGATTCACCTGATGATGCTCTACCATATGAAACACACTGATCGCGTGTCTGTCAATCACCCCCTTTGCAAATGGAAACAAAATTATCCCATAGATTATCATGGTGAGCACCCTGTTATAAACTACCCACTCCTCCTGTTCAGCCAGCTCTTTCAGACGTGTTTCCATAAACTCCCTTGAGACCCCTTCTACGCTCTTGGTATAGATGAAGTGCACCTTGTCTATACTGATCTCCAAAAGCTTCGCTATCACTGTGTTCGAAGCCACATATCCTGGGTATCTATAGACACGATCTCCCCTGTTTAGCGGTAAGCTTAAGAACTCTCCATACTCTTCTATGGTCGGTGCCATCTGGAAATCTGGAAACGTGAAGCATCTCAAGGTGTCATCCCAATATTGTCCCAGTACAGAAAGCACTTGTGTCTGAACGGGTACATTGAGTAGCTCTAGTATGTCCCCATATCTTTTCCTGAAGTCTGATAAGAGGTTACCCTTGATACGCCAAGAAAATTCCTTCAGACTATCAATTGACTCCACAACTACTTCCAACCTGAGCCCCTTCCCACCATAGGTTAACCCTGTTGGTCTTGGATCCATGATCACTTTTGTGTCTTTAACTTATGCTAACTTTTCTTGATAATTCACCGGTTTCCTGAGCAAGAAGGGCAAAAAGAAGAAAATATGAGATAAAAGCGACCATGAATTTGATTAGTTAAAATATTATTAGGCCCCCGTTTAACAGTCGTAATAATTTCTCTCCTTAAAGATCCTTATTGAATTCTCAAGGAAACAGAAATGAATCCTCGTATCGTGAAGGACAAGGTCTCTCCATGAATGAGGCATAAAAATAATAGAGGACCTATTAATATGATAACTATTCCATTAATGCAAAATTACGTGAAAAGAAAATGCATGGGACTGGATATGCTCCCCCGTGTCCTACATTAGGTGCATCCTAGGGTAGGATTCTTGGCTTTAACTGGCTGGCTTAACATCTAAGCTCCATCTACTATTACGTGTAAGATTCAGGACGGTTCTATTTTCCAACAAAAGTTCCCAAGTTGCCCCCGTCATCAAGACAGGAACCCTATCCAGTAAACTTAATCCTTTGAGAGCTTTAATAGCTCTTCCCGGACTAAACTTAGCGAATAGGTAACAACTGAGTGAAGTCTTCACAATGGTCTCTGGGAGCTTAATAGCCCCTCAAAGGCATTGTTACAAACTTCAACTATCCTAGGATACTCTTAGACCCGGGTATAGGGCCCATTATGTGTGTGAGGTTGGACGTGAAAGTGCCCAGTGTGTGAAGGGAGCATACAAACCTCATGACCCAAACACTTCCCAAATTCCCCACCTGCAGATAAAATAGCAGATAAAACAATACGCAAATAGATAACAGTCATCTATCCTAGGGTTTATTCCACACGTTATCTATCTTAGTACATTTTATTCAACTCACAAATACATTTAAAAGCATGTAAACAGATAAAACTACCAAGCATGTTATCTACTCTAATCATGTGAGGCAAACAACATTAAAAGGGCAACCAAATGAACAGACAAAATTATCAAACATATTCCCTAATCTAATCATGTGAGGCAAACAAAATAAAAAGGGCAACCAAAATAAACATAAAGCCATAAAAAATTACATAATCAACTCATACAGGCTTGACTCTCAAAATGTCCCCAGTGGAGTCGCCAAACTGTCACACCCGAAAATGCGACGCGGATGGCGCGGGAAAACGGAAATAAAAAGAAAAGGCTGAAACCGGCCCGCCTGGCGGAAGGCCGATTTCGGAGGGAGCCGCCACCAAAATTTTAAGGGAAATTTTGGAAAACCGGAAAACGAACAAAAAGGGACAAGGACTGGTCTGCGAATCAAAGTTGGGTTCGGGAGTACGATTGTGAGTGGGGAAGGTGTTAGGCACCCCCACAACACCCGTTCATAAGAACGGTTACCTTAGGTTGATCATGCAATTTTTATGGCTTTTTACAAATTTAGTTTGGTTGCCCTTTTACCATTCACATGCAAAAATAAATAAATAAATATAAAAATGAGGGACATGTAAAATGAAAATAAAGAATAAAATGAAAATATGAAAAGTTAGAAAAAATAAATTAAGGAAAATATTATTTATTTACAAAAGTAGACTTGGAAAAATAAATTGGTAAATATTTATTAAATTAAACACTAAATAAACCCCAAAATATTTATTTATTTACAAAGGTGGACTTGACCCAGAATGAGAGATCTGGGGCCTATGTACCCTGCGATAGGGATCAAAGTCGACGTAGTTCGGACTAAAAAAGCATGTCACTGGGTTGGGTATTTTTTTTTTCTTGGAAAAGAGAGGTTTATAGAAAATAATTTCGTCTTTCCACAAATAAAACAATTTTCAGAATTGGTTGGTATGTTTTAATTTGTAAAAGACAGATTAATTTCCATTATTTGCTCTTTTCATTTTTATTACATATTTTTTTATTTAATCATTTTCCAAAAGAGAAAATATATTTTTCCTCAAATTTAAAAAAATAGGATTAAAATTATTTGTGATTTTGAATATTTTATTTGATTTGAAAATAAAATATTTGAAAACCATTTTATTTTTATGTAATAAAATCAATTGGCTCATGTGGTGACTTTATCACTCACATTTACCCATTGATACCTAAGTGTCCACGGTAGTGTTACTCGAGACAAAAAGGCACAAAAAGTTCAAAAGGAATATTTTTTCTTTTTACACAAATGATTTTTGTTATTTTTATTATAAAAATCATTTGAGCGCCTATTTATTTAAAAAAATGAAATAATGTGATCATTAGTATGTTTTGGAAAGTAATAATCAACATATGTGGTGACTTTATCACTCACAAGTTACTGATTAATACTTAAATACTCACGGTGTTTCCACTCAGAGTCGATAAGCGAAACGGATAATAACTTGGAAGGAAATGAAATACTTTGGTTCTAATCATTTTATTATTATTCTTTTGTTATGAAATGGTAACAAAAATGAGTAAATAAAATGTGGAAGAAAAATAAATAATTTGACAAGAATTATTTTATAAAAAAGGGAAATTGATAAAATTCTCTTACTAAACAAAATGAATGAAAATAAAAATAAAAATAAAATAAAATAAAACATTAAGAAGAATTTAACATACCATCATTACTAAGGAGAAATAATCAACATATGTGGTGACTTTATCACTCACAAATTGCTGATTAATATTTAAAGTCGCCGGCGTTACCACTCGGAGTAAAAAAATAGAAGAAGGAAATCAAATAGCATATATGGTGACTTGATCGCTCATAATTTGCTAATTTATGCTTATAGGCTCGCGGTGATGCCACTTGTGGCAAAAAGAGAAAAGATTCAAAAGGTGAAATCATGAAAGTAAATATGATTATGGTTATTTTATAAAAAGAAAAGTGATAAAAAGGAATTTAAGCATATGACTTTATGTATATATATATATATTCATATATTATTTATTTTGATTTCTTTTATTTTTTTTTATTATTATTTTTTTTTTTGCTTAAAAGAAAAGAAATGATAAAATAAAATAAAATAAAGAAAAAAGAGTTTAAAAAGGTTATTGGGACCCAAAACATTTAAGTTTGAACCAAACTTTACAAAGACAAATGTGAATTTATGAAACACTCAACAGATAGCTTCTAAAGGGCTCCTGAGGCATTCCCTCCACTATGAAGGTATATCTATGACTTATTAACTCAGAACCTTAGGGTCTTGCTTAAGACTCACATGACCAGTGTTGTTCATAATACAAAATCCATCATTTACATCATGAACATAGGTCAGGCCAAACAAGGAACACATCCTACATGTATGCTAATAATAACACCATACGACATTCCTCCTCCAATAGGTAAACATACGTACAAAACTGTTCAACCGCTAAGCAAACAAAAGTAGAAAACCATTTGATAAAGAAAATCCTGAACCCAAGCAGATTCTAATCCAACCACATATTTGAAGTCCAGGCTGGAAATAAATGAACATCACTTAAACACCTAACCAATATGCTATCAAAGGATAAAGAGACACAACAATGGTTTGAACACTACAACTGAACCAGAGGGGAGACTACAGTACGCAGTATTATAACACAATGCCAACAAACCAGAATATCAAAGCATACCAAATATAAACCTCTTCTGGGCTGGAAAATAATGATTTCCTATCATAGCAAACTAATTCAAAGTTTAAATCCACCACTTGATAGCTATCAGAGTTATTTCCATAAATCACAATAAACCAGAATATCAGCAATCCATTCTCATTCATCCTTCATGTTCACAAAATAAGCTATTAGGATTCAACAATAACTGTGGCAACCGTACACAGAACTCCAATCAATAAAACAGCACAAAGTTTCCAGAACTGAGCACGAAACAGAACATTACAGATTACCACAGTGAGGCCAAAGTTCAGTGGAGATGGACTGATCCTCCATTAGAGTTTCAGCTAGCAATAAGGCTTCAAAATACAGAATATTGCAAAAGAAACATTACGGAACCCTACTGCGATTGAAGGAAAGCAAAGGAACAACTGACCCAAATGAAGCTAGGATGGAAATATGTTCTGGGTCCCTAAATCACTAACCTTCCTTCTCTTTGTCTTTACCTTTGTTCAGAGCCTCCCCTTAGTCTCCCAATCCTCTGCTCCTCGGCTTCCCTGTCTTGGTCTTTCAGAATTTCTCTTGGCGTTTTTCTCTCGGCTTCCTCTCACGGTCCCTCTTGAGATTTCTCCATGCCCAAAAAAAGATCCCCCCTTGCAATTGCCTTCCCTCGGCTTTTATAGTGCTCTTGCGGGTAGCCTGCAAACGCGCGTGATTGTCCCTCCAACCGTACCTCATCCCTCTGCCCACGTTCTCTGTTACACCTTTGTGACCTCCTTCAGCCCAACCAAATTCCACCTCCACTACCCTGCTGTACCAGGTACGGAGTAGTGGAGGGATTGTATTGTGCGTGTCCAGCCCCGGCCTCTCTCATGCCTTTGCTTTTTTTTCTGATTTTTTTTTCAGTGGTTCCCTCAGCTTGTTCCCTTCTCGGCCGGTGGCTCCCTCTTCCCACGGTTCAGCCTCCACCGAGGCTCCTTCGGCCGAGCTCTGAAGGCTCCCTCGGTTTGTTCCCTTCTCGGCCGGTGGCTCCCTCTTCCCACGGTTCAGCCTCCACCGAGGCCCCTTCGGCCGAGCTCTGCAGGCTCCCTCGGTTTTCTGGTCTCGTCCCTGGCCAAGCCCTAAAGGTCCCTTCTGGTTCAGCCTCTGCCCGAAGCTCACCCGGTGCCCCGAGCTCTCGGCCTCCTTCCTCTTTTCGGCCCCAGCTCAGTCGCTCGTGTCTTGTCCTCTCAGCCCTCTCACGCCCGCGGCTACCTGTCTCATTCTGCAACTCCCTCCCTGTCTCGCGTCCGTGGCTCCACCACTTCCTAGCTCCCTCTCGTTCCCCATTTCCCTTCTCTTTGGCCAGCCCGTGCTCCAGCTCCCCCGTCTCGGCTGCTCCCTAGAGCTCACGGCTCTCTCCTCTGCCCCTCTCGGCTCTCACGTTCACGGCCCCTCTCTCCCTCGGTGCCCTAGCTCCTCCTTCCCTTTCCTCTCTCAGTCTCGCCGCTCTCCTCCTTCACCCGCGGCCAGCACTCTCTTCCTCTTGGGGGCAATGCCCCACTGGACCAGGTCACGAGCCCTTAATTGGGCTCGTGACCTTTTGGGTTGAAGTGAAACTTCAGCCCAATACAGCCCCCTCCCTCCATTTTTTCTTTCTTTTTTTTTTTCCAATTTTGGGCCGAATTTTGGCCCAAAACTCCCCCACTTCTCTTCAGGTTTTGGGCTAAATTTGGCCCAAAGCTCTCCCTCCTCTTTTTTTTTATTTATTTATACATTATTATTTTTATTTTTTATTTTATTTTATTTATTTTTTTTTATTTTCAGGCCGAATTTGGGTCCAAAATTTTTTTTTTCTAATTTTTAGTTATTTTTCTTTATTATAATTATTATTATTATTTTATATATATATATATATATTTTTTTTAAAAATTACCCGGACAAAATACGGTGTTCACAGTATATGTATGGTTTTCTTGTATATCTTGATATACACGGCTAGTTGATGTATGATGATTGTATATTTATATTGTGATATGTAGCATCCCCATACCATTGCATGTCGGCATGTTCATATGATGATTACAATGGTAATGATGCATATATATATATATATGCATAGAGGCATGTTGGCATGACATTGACATCATCACCATACGATTGCATAGTGAGAGATTGAAGATGAGGTAATGGTGATATGATATGAGATGAGATGATGATATGATAAAGATTCCTGTGGCTAAATCCTTTCCATGGGAGAGCCAGGCTGTAGAGGATAATATGATATAATGAAATATCCTTGTCACTAAATCCTCTCCTTGGGAGAGCCAGGTGGCAGTGGATTTGGGGATGCACCTTCCCTAAATCACTATTAATTTGTGATGGTCCAAGGGAAGGAGAGTCACGGTCCGAGCTCTAGTGTAACCATTGGCCGGATTGCATTAGAGTAAGGTGAGCTTGGTAATGTCCCAGAATCAGTCTTCACGAACTGTTGGAAGGGAATCATCTATTGAAATGTCTTGTGATGACGACAGCTCGTGATTCTAGCCGTGTGTGAGGGAGAGCATGCATACCATTCATTAATATTGCATTGCACGACTGTGTGGGTTAGTATATACATATATATTGTGTGTGGTTGTCCCCGGTTACTGAGACATTGTCTCACACCCCTCTCCTATAACTAACCTTTCAGGTGACGGTCCTTGCACTAATTCGGATAAGACGCGGGAGTAGCTGTGTATGTGAGAATACTAGATCTATGTAGTGTGTGTATTTTGGATAGTGTGCCTTATGCCAAGTAGGATAGAATGGTTTGTAAAGGATAGTTTAAAAGAATTGATAAACGATTGTTATAGATGGATGTAATTATGTTTATGTATGGTTGCATGGTTTGGATGTCGAGAAGTTTGTATGACAATATTGGTGAGTCCAGAGTGGTGTTGGGCCTTGTTAGTATGTTTAAGGGCCCGTAGCCCATTTGGTCAAGTTGGGTTCTAAGGGGTCAAAATCTCATAGAAGTGGTTCCTTTGAGGTAAAATCTCTTTGGACAAGTTAGTTTGAGGGATTTGGACCTGTATAAGTGGTCTTCGAGTGTGCACCTACCTTTGGTGGCAAATGGATGTGGTTAGTGGTGAGTTTTGGTCAATGAGTGGCCAAAATGGTGTTAATGTCCAGAATTTCCATACAGAGTTGGATTGAGGTGAAAGTGGTGTCTTTGGATAGATGGGGACAAGATTGACTTGTAGGAGTCGGAATCAAGTCAATCGGAGGTCAGAGCATAAAGTTATGTGCATCAGAAGTTCGCTCCAGAATGTGGAAATTGCTGATATGAGATATTAGCAGGGGGCGTCGTGGCACAGAGAAGCGGGCCGCGGTGCCAGTGAATCCAGAAGTGATGGAGAAACAGAGGAGGTTGGAGCCGCAGCGGTACTGTAGCGGCCACGGCCCCAGACTAGTTTTTGGTGTTTTGAGAGTCGTTTCCGCTGTGTTTAGGCATTGGAGAGTTGTTTTGAGATGTCGGGGTTGTGTTTGGTTGATTTTACAAATTTTGGTTAAGTCTGAAGGTGACAGGAGGTAGGATGTTATACATAGAATCCCAATTCTCTTCAAGATTAGCCCCCAGAAGAGGGATCTTACATAAGGCTGCACAAATCTATCCCAAACAATCTCTAAGAACATGGACAGTCTCAGAACATGAAATTAGCGTTCAACCTAATGAAGACACCACATTCAAAAGGGACTACATCCAGCCCATTGACTTCTACAGTGATTAGTCAGTAACCTGTCCTTCACCTAGAAATACTCTTTAACTTTTTCAACAACCACCCATGTAGAGACTGCAACTCCTTGCTAGAGAATCTATTCTAGTGTTCCTTCAACAATCTCGTACTCCCTCGTCTTCTTGTGCATCATTAAACTATTCATTAAAAGAAAAATGGGAAAACTAATCTTTTAATCCTTATGGTCCACTACATTTTTAAATTAGTCCCTATACTTTAGTTTTTTTTAATCAATCCTTCTATTTTGCAAACTGTTAATCCCTATACTATCTTTGGTTGAAATTCTAGTCCTCCAGCAATACACTTGGCATGATTCCGTGAAGAAGTTGCCTATATGGTTAACAGAATGCTGGCTGGTCATGACACATTGGGTTTTGTAATGCCGCATGATATGCCAGAGAATTTCTTGTGGCTGTAGATTTTAGCGGAGGAAGATTCGGAGCTTCTGCGATTACCTCAGGGGAAGAAGATTCGAAGCTTCGGTGAATAAATCTCTTTCCCTCTTAAAATCCATATCTTAAAGCGATGCGAAGGAACTTCATAGTGGCAACGTAAGCTTTGCTTTGATATTTTCTTTTCTTCTTTACCTCTTTGTCTCTCACACATTCTCTCCTCCTCATTTCAATTTCTTATGCTTGGGTTGGGTTGGGTCCTTTCAATTTATAATGGTTGAGAACATTTCTTAGTATGTCATACTTCTCTCCATCAAACGGACCTTTGGATCATAGAAATTTATTTCTTGATGGCTTTTGTCTCTATACTTCTGCACTATAAACTCTCTCTCTCTCTCTGTATGACGGAGATTGATCAACCATGAAAAAGTATTGGAGTTGGGTCGGTAATTCATATTTCTTCCTTATGGGAAAACATGTGCAATAAATGTGCAATACATACATACATACATACATATATATGTAGTTCTCATAAAGCATACATCATTAATACTTATATTTGTAGAAACAGATTTATATAAGTATAAATAAATCTCCTACAAACTCGCAGTGGAATAAATAATTATCATAAATACCTCTCGCCATAGCTATAGAAAATCTGCTTGAGTAATCCTACTCGAATTAGGAATAAATCAAAGATCTGCAAACACAGATATTAGTTAGAAGAGATTAGATGAGATGAGGATCTTCTAACTAGTGTTTGGGCTTAGTGATGGTAGTTGGGAATTAGCCGTCACTAGTCAAGGAACCTCTATATGAGCGTAGAATAAATGATTGGTGTATCTGACGCTCTACTCAGCCTCCTATTAAATAGTCTAGTCATCATAGGTCATTTAATAGTTATCATATCTTTTATTTGAATTTCAAATTCAAATAAAGATAACACAAAATCAACTGAGTTATCCCTTATCTCCTAAAATCACTCAATTGACATTATATTTATTAAAGATAAAGACCACACTTAGATCAAATATATTTAATTAAGTAAATAAGATAAATATAATTTATATAAATTCAAATATATATTATTATTAATTAAATATATCTAACATTCTTCCATTTGGTCCGATCATAATATGTCAATTGATATATCAAGAGATATTTAAGCAATACCATATGAATCATAGTGGTAGATCCTCTAAATATGAGTATTATCTTCTATGTATCACAAGTAATATCCCTACTTTATGGGATATCTACTTTATGAATAAACCAGAATATTTATTCGGTTCCTAAACCCATGTTTATTTATCTCAACAAGAATGTATACTGTCGCACCCGGAAAAATGCGACGGAAGGAAAAAAGAGAACAAATCTGGTTTTCTGGTGAAAACCGACTTGTGAGGAGTCGCCACCAAAATTTTGAGGAAAATCTTGGGAAACCGAATTAAAAAGGAAAGGATGGTCTGCGTAACCAGAGTTGGATTCGGGAGTCGATTGTGTATGGGGAAGGTGTTAGGCACCCCACAACACCCGTTCCTAGGAACGGTTACCTTACGTTGATTGTGTAAATTAATATGGCTTAAAAATATATTTTGGTTTTCCTTTTATGAATCACATGCAAGAAAATGAGTAGAGAAAGAAGAAAGTTTTGGAAAACAAAATAAAGAAAATAAATTAAATTAAAATTAAGGATATTTAAGCAAAATGAAGAAAAGGAATTGAGAGAATAAATTGGGAAAACATTGATTAAATTGAGAGAAAAACACCAAATAAATCAGGAAATATTTATTTATTTACAAAGGCGGACTTGACCCAGGATCAGAGCCTGGGGCCTACGTACCCTGTGATGGGGGATCAAAGTCCACGTAGTTCGGGACTAGAAATGCATGTCTGTTGGTTGACATTTTTTAATTTCAATTTGTTTTTGCATGAGTTTGCAATAAGAGAAAGTTGATTGAAAATAATTTACCTTTGTGCAAACAAAACAATTTTTTAGAATTGAATTGGTTTGTTTTAATTTGCAAAAGATAATTTAATTCCGCTTACTTACTCTTATTTTATTTTGTTTTTGAAAATGTTTCTTTTATGATTTTTATTTTATTTTTGAAAATGCACTCATTTGATTTCTTAACTTTTGAAAAACCATTGTATTTTTATTTTTATTCTTTTGGAAACTTTTCCTTTTTTTTTTATATGAAAATCAATTTATCTGTTGCAGACTCGCAGTCAGGCCCGATAAACCAATCCTTAAATCACCTGCGGTAGCTTCAAACCTCGCGATATAAACATTTTATTGTCCATTTAAAATAAAGTTTAAAAAAGAAGAGAAAAAAAAAAGTTATATCATTATAATTTTTTTTTTTGGAAATATAATTATTTTCCTAAAAAGATTATTCAACTGATATATCTACGTGGACTCGCAATCTCACGCGACAACTCAGTAAACACGAATACCTGCGTAGGTTCTAAAATCCCACGTGGCATGATCAATAATCCCATGATTTATTTTTTTATTTATGGGACCCCTTTTTTCTTCTCTTTTTTTTTCTTTTTTAACATGTTATAGGAAAATAAAGTTCAGTGAAAGAAAGAAAAAAACCATTGAAACCTGCCCTATGCATACACTTATAATGTACTCATGCACCCACATGGGCTCACGATGTCAGGCCCATATAGACACTCATCAAAAACTCATTCTCACTGTCAGGCCCACAAAAAAATGATCAAAATACTCCTAACAAAATGCCTGAGGCCCAACCCATAACGATAATTGATCCACATACATTCATCACAAACTTTCCCCACATCAAGCCCAGAACCAGTCAAAAGCCCACAATCTAAAAGGCCAGGGTCCTCTGAAGCTTACTCCTCACAAACAACAGCATAGCATCACCACCACTCGAAGCAGGACAAACTCAAACAGCAACACATTCAGCAACATTCAGGCAAGAGTTCATGGCAAAAACACTAATTACCCTCACAAAATTCCTCAGAGTCAGAGTACCAATTATCACGAATTTGGGCAAAGTGTAAACAACAAACTAGGAATCCAGACAAAATTATGATCCCATCAAGCAGTTTATGCATTAACTCAACACACAGAACACCATCCCGCGGGTTCACAGGCCCCTTTTCATGAAGACAAGTCCAGAAAGTCAAACCGAAGCCAAAAGAAAGCAAAAAAATGAACTAACCCCAGTGTCGCCGGAGAAGGAAAAAACCATGCTCGTTCCCCACTGCCTTCTTTTTCTCACGGCTTCCTCGAAAACAACCTGGCTTTCTCAATTGATTACCTCTGCTTTTCACTTCTTCGCGGTGTCCAAACCTTTCCAGTTTTCAACTCGGGCTCACAGTTTCGGGTTCTCGGGCTCACGGTTTCAGGCTCTCAGTCTCGGGTTCTCGGGTTCTCGGTTTCAGGCTCTCGGTCTCGGGTTCTCGGTTCACGCGTCTCCCTCCACCTTGAGCCTCTGGTTTTTTCTCTCTCGGCCTCCGTCTGCTTCTTCGTGGCTCTCCCACTTCTCGGTTCAGCTCCTCTGTTTTCGGATGCCTCCTCGGATTCTTTTCTCTCCCTGCTGAAGATCCCCCCTTTTCTCGGTCTCATTTGGATCCTTTCAGCTCTCCCCTCTTTTCGGTTTCAGTCTCACCCCTTTGTTCCACGCGGTACCTCAGATCCCTCGGCCTCTCGTGCTCGGCTTCACCTTCGGTCTGCCCCTGTTTTTCCGTCCTCCAAATCCCTCTTTTGCTCTTGGTTTTTAACTCTCCAGGCCTCCTCTGTTTTTCGGTCCCGTGCACGCCTCCTCTGCAGCTTTCTCTGTCTCCACGCCCCCTTCCTTTCCTTTCAGTCTGCCTCTCCTGGTTCTTTTCTCGGTTCACGCGTCTCCCTCTCTGCTTTTCTCTTTTCGTTCTTTTCTTTTTCAGTCCTGGTTTGCTGCTTCTCTTGTCTCACGTGTGCTGCCCAGCTTCTTTTTCCTTTTTTGTCTGCTGCACCTTTGGTCCAAGCCCACGAGTCCAATTGTGGGCTCGTGGTATTTGGGCCTCATATTACCCCCTCCCCTTTTTTTTTAATTATATATATTTTTTTGTTAATGTTGTTATTATTTTTTCATTCATTTTTTTTAGTTTATTTTATTTTATTTCTTTTCTTCTTTTATTATTATTTTTTGTTGATTTGTTTCTTTCTTCTTTTTTTTATCCTTTATTTTAAGTTTTTTTTTATTATTATTATTATTTAATTTTTTTTTTCTTCCCCTTTTTTATTATTATTTTTTGTTGATCATTTTTATAAAATGCCCGGACAAAATGAGGTGTTCACATATACTATATAAACATGAGATAATAAACCATAAATTGAAATTTCATTACTTTACATACCTCGATTAGACCAGTGAAAGTCTAATACCCATATGAGGCACATGATCCTTAAACTCCTTTGGATGCATCCCTTTAGTAAATGGATCAGCTAATATTTCTTTCGTCTGAATGTGCTCAATTGATTATTTGGCCTTCTTTAATGCTGTCTTTCAAGGCTAAGTACTTGATGTCGATGAACTTGCTTCGACTTCCACTTCTATTATTCTTAGTCATGAACACAGCAGCCGTATTATCACAGAGCACTTTAATTGGCCTAAAGATTGAGTCCACAATCTTAAGCCCAGCAATGAAATTTCTAATCCATATTCCCTGTAAGCTTGCCTCAAAACACGATATAAACTCAGCTTCCATAGTAGAGGTGTTTATTAGTGTTTGTTTAGTACTTTTCTAGGATATAACTCCCTCTACTAACAGAAAGATATAGTCAGATGTTGATTTCCTTGTGTCAATGCATCCTGCTAAATCTGATTCTGAATACCCAACAACTTCTAAATTGTCGGATCTCCTGTATGTAAGCATGTATTGTTTAGTACCCATTAGGTACCTCAAAACCTTCTTTGCAGCTTTCCAATGATCCATTCCTGGATTACTCTGGTATCTTCCTAACATGCCCACAGCAAAAGATATATCAGGTCTTGTGCAAACCTATATATACATCAAGCTTCCAACCGCTGAGGCATAAGGAATATTCTCCATCTCCTTCTTTTCAAAATCATTATTGAGACACTGTAACTGGCTAAATTTGTCCCCTTTCACAATAGGTGCCGGAGTAGATGAACAATCCTTCATCTTGAATCGTTCAAGAATTTTATTGATATAAGTTTCTTGAGATAATCCCAAGATTCCTTGAGATTTATTTCTATCTATCCTAATGCCAATGACATAGGATGCCTCACCCATATCCTTCATTTCAAAATTCTTGGACATAAATTGTTTCACCTCATACAGCAATCCTAAATCTTTAGTGGCAAGCAGTATGTCATCCACATATAAGATTAAGAATACGATCTTACTCCCACTGACCTTGTGATATATACATTGATCCATAATGTTCTCAACAAAACCAAAAGATGTGATTACCTCATGGAATTTTAAATACCACTGTCGTGAAGCCTGTTTGAGACCATATATTGACTTCTTCAACCTGCAAACTTTATGTTCATTTCCCTCAGAAATGAATCCCTCAGGCTGTTTCGTATAGACTTCTTCCTCAAGATTCCTATTGAGGAATGCAGTCTTAACATCCATTTGATGTAACTCTAAATCAAAGTGAGCTACCAATGCCATGATGATACAGAAAGAATCTTTCTTGGACACAAGTGAGAAAGTCTCCCTGTAATCAATTCCCTCCTTTTGAGTGAATCTCTTGGCAACCAACCTTGCCTTGTAGTGCTCTATGTTACCTTGTGAGTCCCTTTTGGTCTTAAAGACCCATTTACAGCCAATGGCCTTAGACTCACTAGGTAACTCTACAAGTTTCCAAACTTTATTATTTGTCATGGATTGCATTTCATCAGTCATAGCATCATACCATAATTTAGAGTTTGCATCCTACACAGCTTGAGTAAATGTGAGTGGATCATCTTCAACACTTATATCATAGTCAGATTCAGTAAGGTACACCACATAGTCACTAGGAAGTGCTGACTTTCTTTCTCTAGTTGATCTCCTCACCTCCACTTGTTGAGTGGGTTGAGGTTGTTCTTCAGGAATATTCTCTATCACTTCTTGTAGTTGTTCTTCATGAGTGATAGGTTCATTAGTTTTGTTCCTAATTTCCAACATTATCAACTTGAGTTTCAGGAACTGCATTACTTTCCATATTCACTCCAACAGGATGAGTGTTATATATTAGTGATGTTCCTTCATGATTAGTGGTTTCTTGAATGTGATCCTCTTCAGTGACTAAGTCACGTAATTGATCACTCCCACTGATCACATCATTCTCAAGAAACTTAGCATTCCTAGATTCCACAAATCTCATTGAATATGAAGGACAATAAAATCTATAGCCCTTGGATCTTTCCGCATAGCCTATGAAATAGGCACTAATGGTCCTAGGATCCAGTTTTCTTTCTTGAGGGTTATATACTCTTACTTCCGCAGGACAGCCCCATACACGTATATGATTCAAACTAGGTTTCCAACCTTTCTAGATTTCAAAAGGAGTTTTGGGAACTGCCTTTGATGGAACCCTGTTTAAAATATATACTGATGTCTTAAATGCATCTCTCCATAATAAAACTGGAAGCTTGGAGTTGCTTATCATACTCCTCACCATGTCCAACAACATCCTGTTCCTTCTTTCAGCTACGCCATTCATATCAGGTGAGCCAGGCATGGTGTATTGAGCTATTATACTATGCTCTTGAAGAAACTCAACAAATGAACCAGGTGCTTGTCCATCATCAGTGTACCTTCCATAATATTCTCCTCCTCTATCAGATCTAACAATTTTAATTTGCTTACCGGTTTGTTTCTCTACTTCCGCTTTATATTCCTTAAAAGCATGTAATGCCTCACTTTTATTATAAAGCAAGTAGATATACATATACAGTTGATAATCATCTATAAAGGAGATAAAATATTTTTGACCATGAGAAGATAAATCAGGGCAACAAATATCTGTGTGAATAATCTCTAAAATTTCAGAACTTCTCTTAGCCCCTTTATGTGACTTGTTGGTCTGCTTACCCTTAATGCAGTCCACACATGGATCAATTTCTTTATGGTCTAAAGATGGGAGGATCCGATCTTTAGTTAACCTTTTGATCCTCTCTATGGAGATATGTCCTAATCTCCTATGCCACAAGCTAAGAGAATTCTCATTCATGACACTTTGCTTAATACCATGCATAACAACATGAGATTGAGGTAAATCAGTATGTAATTTGAATAAACCATTACATAAAGAAATATCAGGAAAAGGTAAAGAGTCTTTATTCAATTTCATCAAATTTGAAGAAAGAAACAATTCAAATTCCAAAAGAACTAATTTGTAAATTGAAACTAAATTTTTAGAAAAATCTGGAATATGAAAGCAATTTTCTAAATCTAAAATTGATTTATTTGATAAAATGATCCTGTATGTTCCAACTGCTTCCACATGGGCCTTCATCCCATTGCCCTAGTAGACATTTTCCTCATTGGGATGTGGGCGCCTGCTGTTGAGAAACCCCTGCATGGTATTAGCAATGTGAATTGTAGTTCCACAATCAATCCACCAAGTGTCATAATTAATACTAACTAAATGAGATTCATAAGCCACACAAGAAATATAAATTCCATTACCTATACCCTTCTTGGCGAGTCATGCCTTCCTCTTAGGACATTCATTCCGCATATGTCCTTTCTTCCTACAGAAGAAGCAAGTGGCCTTATCTTTATTCTCAGCAGAAGCCGGAGGAATGGACTTATTCCTTTTGTCTTTCTTGTTCTTCCTCCTAGAATTAGAGCTTTCTGCCAAATGCACTTCCTTAGGTGTATCTCTTCCACTCCTCATCAGTCTAGCCTCTTCTTGAACACACATGGCCAATAATTCATCTACTGACCATTGTTCTTTATGTGTGTTGTAAGAGACATAGAAAGCTTCATACCGATGAGGAAGGGAACTCAGAATGAGTTGTACAAGAAATTGCTCAGGAGGCTCCATTTTAAAACGCCTCAGCTATGATGTCAAGTCTCTCATTTTCATAATGTGTTCTCGGACACCACCCACACCTGAAAGTTTCATATCAACAAGTTCTCTCATAATTACCCCTCCTAGTTGTTTATCTGCAGGGGTATACTGCTTGTCAATAGCCTCTAAGTATTCTTTGGCTGTTCGACAATCTGGAATAGAACCTCGAATGCTTCTCTTAATACGCGTCTTAATCAACATTAAGGCAAGGCGGTTAGATCGATCCCAATGATCATATGCGGTTTGCACATCCTTATCGCCTTCTTTGGCCATTAGAGGTTCTTTAATCCTCAAGGCATAATCTAGTTCCGTATAGCCAAGATGAAGGAGAATATCTTCCTTCCACTCAGCATGATTTGTACCATCAAGAGTGATCTTATCGCCAACTTCAGATAGTATGTGAGATGAAGGAGCTGCAAGAAAATAATTATTAAACACACTTACAGTAATAATTTTGAGACAATCAATTATCACCTTAACAATTATGTATGTTTACCAATGTAATACATACTTACATAAATATCGTATCACTAATATCTACCTGTGGGCAAAGACATTAGTATAGCATATATTCATGTCTACTATATGATGAAACTAGAGTGCATTCATATTTCCTAATGCCTGTGGACTACTTAGAAAACACAAGGTCATATCTATTTCATCCTAACAAAATATGCAATTATAATTATCTACCTATGAGTAAAAATGAATTAGAATCACACATTTTATTAGAATTTTGATATTCTATATCCATATGTGATTTATATTATGCATGCAACTTTACAAGGATGCTGTGGCTACTCCTTAAAACAAAAGCATGCTAATCACAAATATCACAAAATTATGTGCAATTAAAATCATGTATATGCACAACATCATGAGAGTTTAAATAACTAATTTAATCAACTAAAAAATTATGTGATTAAATAATTAAATAAATTCTCCCACTCTCTTATTTATTTAAAAAAAAATTGCATAGAAAATAAATAATGCAAGCTGAAATTATTTCCAGAAAAATAAAATGAGAATTGTCCAAAACGCAGGCCCAGAAAACAAGCCCAATAATGTGCAGAAAAATAAAACAGACCCAAAACTATTGCCCAAAATGCAGGCCCAGAAAACAAGCCTAATAATGTGCAGAAAAATAAAAACAGACCCAAAACGCAGGCCCAGAAAGCTAAAACAGAAAGCAAAAAAGAAAAAACAAAATTGAGTCAAAAAAAGTGGCCCAATCACGTAAAACAAGAAAAAAAAATAGAACAGCCCAGTTTCACACGTGGCCCAACCCCTCAGGATTGGTGAAACGGTTTGTTTCACTTACTGTTCCTTTTTTTTTTATAATCCAAGAAAACATCATAGCAATTCCAGAAAATAAATAATGTTCTGAACCTTTTTTTTTTTTTATAATCCAAGAAAACATCATAACAATTCCAGAAAATAAATAATGTTTTTCTAATGGATCAAATAATAGATCAAACATAGAGATCTTGGTTCTCAGAAATTCACCCAAAAAATATCCAGATCATACATTAGTATACGCAGAGGTAAAATAAATATAGGCTCTGATGCCATATGTAGAAACAGATTTATATAAGTATAAATAAATCTCTTACAAACTCGTAGCGGAATAAATAATTATCATAAATACCTCTCGTCATAGCTATAGAAAATCTGATTGAGTAATCCTACAAGAATTAGGAATAAATCAAAGATCTGCAAACACAGATATTAGTTAGAAGAGATTAGATGAGATGAGGATCTTCTAACTAGTGTTTGTGAATTAGCTATCACTAGTCAGGGAACCTCTATATGAGCGTAGAATGAATGATTGGTGTATCTGACGCTCTACTCAATCTTCTATTAAATAGTCTAGCCATCATAGGTTATTTAATAGTTATCATATCTTTTATTTGAATTTCAAATTCAAATAAAGATAACAAAAAATCAATTGAATTATCCTTTATCTCATAAAATCACTCAACTGACATTATCTTTATTAAAGATAAGGACCACACTTAGATAAAATATATTTAATTAAGTAAATAAGATAAATATAATTTATATAAATTCAAATATATATTATTATTAATTAAATATATCTAACAATATTACCTTGTAGCTTCCATTTAATGACGTAAGAAGATACCCTGTCCACCTCTGTTTATTTGAATAGAAAACAGAGGTGAAGAAAATGATCTAGCTACAACATAATATAACCTGATGAATTACGCAAACATATTTATAGATAGAGCCATTATTATTATTATTGTTATTATCACTTTAATCTCTTTCAATTGAATCTTTTTGGAACACAGTTGTACCAGTTTTTATATTACTTTTATCTCTTGTATCTCGTCCCAAGCATGAAGTTGCACGAGATGGCAATTAATGAGAGATGATGATGATGAGTCAGTTTGTTACTTTCCCATTTGATTATCCAAATAGTTTGGGGAGCCGTATGACTACGATTTTCCAGTGAGATTCAACTTTGGAGACTCCAACTTTGACATTCGGACAAGCCAGTCCTCCTCATGGTGAGTCCTTCTTCCACCACATTAAAGCTGTCTCCCGGTGCCACCCAAAGCTCCAACTTTATTGCATTTTATTCCACATCACACTTTAACCGGTTCCCTCGAGCTTCGTGGTCTGCTTCCACAACCTTGAGATCTCTCTTGTAGGTGAGGAAAGCTACAGCTTTTTGAACAATTGAACCCGAAAGCTCCAAAATATTTTTGTTGAAAAATTCTAAACATGTTGGAAGCTGAGTCAGAATTAATAATATTACATTTGGTTGCCATGCCATTACTTAATTGCCACATAAGATGTGTTTTTTTAACACTGTTAGACCACATATGTGCTCTTTGGGATTATAATTTGAATTTTTTATACTATTGGGAGTATAGGGGTCTATTTGAAAAAAATTTAAACTATAGGGACTATGCTGAAAATGAAGGCATACTATGAGGATTAAATGATTAATTTTCCCAAAAAAAAAACCATCAAAGAACAAAAGCTTTAGCAAAGTAGAAGAATCAAACGAAATAATTATAGGAGGAAGAATATTTAGCCCGAAATTTCATTTTTAAGAAGAAGCAATGTTTAGAGAGGCAAAAAAACAAAAACATTAGATGAATAAAAATGGAAAATGGAAATAACTTGTAATGTGCAATGATGCCCAGAGATATAAAATTATATGATGCAAAGATAATGTAAATATAATTGAATATTTATAGGTAACAAATTTTCTTAAGCAATTAAATCAAATCCAAATTTAAATTGATTCAATTTGTAATAATAAAGAATTGATAGGAATCAAATCAAAATCAAAACATTAATACATATTTGAAAAATAAAATCTAGGAATCAATTATGCCTACATGTCATGGTGGATCCCATGTATTAGCCATATCACCAAAATGACGTGGCTTTATTGTTACAACACGTCATATTAGTGATATTTGTTTTATAATATATAAGATTTCTAAGTCGCATATAACTACAAAGATTAGTTTCCATTATACAACTTTACCTCTTATTTACAAAGATTTTAGAATTTAGAATACCAATGAACTTAGAATTATCTTTGAATTCAAGTATATATGCCAAAGCCAACACAGAAATAAATTAAGAGGAACCAACTTACCAAAGTTAGGGTGGTTAGTGAATTAATTATAAATTATATTATTTATTAATCATAAATTATATTATTCATTAATCAATTGTTGATTGCTATGCTTTCTTTCATTTTTATTTAACCATATTTAATTGATATCCCAGAATAAACATGTTGACGGAATAGGATAATAATTTGAGTCATGCCAAAAGATGTTATTTATCCTTAATAATTATTTCTTCGTGCCAAAGTAATTTTATTGCTGCAGTCTCTCAAGAGTTTAAACAAACTCTTCATAAAATAACCAGGCATCAAAACAATAGGAATACAATTGAGGAAGGAAATTCGAACTTGGTTGTTGGTGTATTTTGTAGGGTAGAGAAGAAAACAAATGATAATTTGGGAGTTAAAATAATTAATTTTTTTAAAACATAATCAAACCAATATAATTCCTTTTGAAATATTCATCCATATATACACACAAGTATCCAACAATCTCTATCATATTGCATTAAGAAAGAGAGAGAGAGAGAGAGAAGATTCTCTTGTGAAGCTTATGGCTTTTATGAACAATATTGCCATGGTGTAATCAATGTACATCCCATGATTCTTTTTTTTTCTATTGAAATCTCACGATTCCTTTTGTTAACAAAGTGTTGTGCTAAATTTAGTTGAGAAATGGGTCAACCTGCTCTAAAACGGGCTAACCTGCTGTGAGCTACCAGAAAACAGATTGAGGGTAGGCTAGCTAGTTTTCTAACAGGCTGGAATTTGCCCAACTCATAACCGTCAAAGTGAGGTGACGGGTTAGCCCGCCGTAGATTTTATATATATATATATATATATATATATTTTCAATTTTTTTTATATTTGAATAATAACTTAAATCACCAATATGAATAATAAAAAAAATAACATAATTGATTCATAATTAAATTAGAAATAGAAACCACATAAACCATTAATTTATCAAAATGTATTAATACATACTAATAATTATTTATATAAGTATCATAATTCAACAACATTAAATATGAAATATGGGAAAATTTCAACTCTAAGTATAAAGCAATTCTAATTTCAAGTTTTAAAACTCTCTCCGTTCCAGTTTATATTGCACTTTTAACTGTAACACACATACCAAAATAATGATTAGTAACTGAAATATTTTTTCCATTATTTCTCAAATTACCCTTATTTAATAATACTTCCTATATTAATAAATTACAGTCATTCTTTCCTTCATTCTTTTTTCCGAGTTCTTATGGGTCATTGGCAATTGTGAAGAGTAAAACTTTTGGAGGAAATTCTTTTTCATTCATTTATGGTTTGATCAAACCATTAACGAATTTTCATTAAATGCATTGGTAATCGTAAAATATATAAACTTACTTATTATGGGCAATACTGGAAAGACAATAAAAAAAACACAATGTAATCCGTACAATGCACTATATTTTGAAACATGAATTTCTCAGAATAGTGCACTATATAGCGTAACGGAGGGAGTATTAGACAATATATATATATATAAAGAAATAGAAACAAAGTAATTTGAAAATTAAAAAAAAAAAAAGAAGCTGGCTAAATGGGCTCACCCGCGGGTTAGCCTGCTTGACCCGCAGGTTAAACAGTTCGAGCTAAAAAAAGACCGTCTCAATATAGGCTCTATTATTTTTTAGCTCAGGACCACCATAAAACAGGTTAACCCACGGGTTGAAGTTTGTTTTCACGGCTCCAATTTAGAGCCACTAAATAAGTCAAGTTTGATGGATTAACCGGTTTAGTCCAATAAAATCAATGGGTTGGACTTTAAAATTTGAACTCATATTAAAAATAGTTTGTATTATTTTATTAAAGTTACATTAGACATTTAGATTTTGGTATTTTAGGAAGGAAAAGGAAAAAAAAAAGTTATGGGCCTATAGGTTGACTCGCTGTGTATGAATTAGGCTTGAAAAATAAGACCCTTTTTTAAAATGGGTTTTTTGGGCTTTGCTCGTATTAGGCTCAACTTGTGATAGATAAGCTATTATGGGTTAACCCGACTCGAACTGTCAACTTTAGTATTAATAGGCCATACACACATGCTTTATAGTTAACAAAATTTGGGAATAAGGTAAAATAACCTTTAGACACCCCTATATTTTATACAAGAGTGTTATGTGATCACACATACAAGTATCACATGATTACATTTATCTAGGATGAGTACCATGATGTAACATGTCTGAGACAATTCATAGTCACTAATCATGCATGCCAAGTTTCAAGCTTATGGCCAAAACTTGTGTGCTAGAAGGTATTAACTTGCCATCAGGTGTTTGTTTTAGTGGAATAAGTTATAATCATTTAAGTATGATATTTTAGATTTGAAACTATGTCAATATAAAAAAATTGTTGGGAGAGCTTTTCTCGAATGAGAACTAAATATAATTCAATTTAAATTAGTTGAAATTTAAATTAGTAACCGGATATCAAATGGTTATTAAAAAAAAAAGAAAGCATTAACTCAATGCAATAGAAAAATTCCAACTATTTGTTTGGTCCTCTCCCTCCCTCGTGATTTGTTCAAAAATCAAAAGTTTAAATAAAATTTAACCTTTTTAGTTGCAATAAAAAATTAATTTATTATATAGTATTTTTCTTTTATTTATAAACTAGTTCACTAGTTGATATTACGGAACTGATTTAGAACAGTGTAAAGGAAATGAATTGGAAAACATATATAGACTTGATAAAATTTTAATATTATGCATTGTTTGGTATAACATAACATTATATAACACTGTATCATTATGGCCATTTGGGCACACCAAATAAGGCCTATTGTTATAAGTTTTTTTTTTCGGACATATTATTATAAGTTAATATTAGTACATTATGAGCCTATTGATTGCTTGGTGCATATAATTTATAGCCTTAGTGGCCAATATATATATATATATATAATTTATAGCCTTATATATGAAAATAATGTATAATCTAGTTAAGTCTACGCAAATAGATGAGGTTTTCATGTATTTATCTCAATCATGATTTCCACTTTAAATCCTCAGGCCACTCAATGAAGTGATTAAATGATGCCTGATATGTTAAGAAAGGGAATAAATTTTCATAAAAAAATTGTTTGGTTTGTAGAACAAATACAATAAGAAATATCAGATAATAACATATTACAGTGGATGCTGGCCAGTATAACCTTTTTTTTTTTTTTGAATTTTCGGCATCTATCATTTAAGCTTCTCTGCTCTGCTCTCTCTTGCCAGCTTTTGAACACAGTATCTCATAGAAGTGCCATTTTAAGACTTCCATGAGGACTATGATGCCAGAAAATTTATCATTTAAGCTTATATGTAATAAGATTCAGGGTTTTTTTTTGCCCGTCTCTGTAGCTTCAATTCAGGAATACAGACAATTTCAGACTGACCCACTTATATTTTTCCCATTCTCCTAGAAAATAGAAAAAGAAAAAGCAAGAAGAGAAAAAGCAGAAAAGGGTAAAGCTCACTACATTCACCATTTATCTGGATCAACAAGATGCCTACATAATTTAATTAATGCCTACATAATAAGAACTAGAGAAAAAAGGATTGGCTTCGGATCAAATGAGCACAGTGTGAGGAAGAGAATGTGACATTGAGGTGAAAATTGAAACATGCATTCCAAAGCTAAGATTCATATTTGTGGACCTTTCACAACAAAGCCATTGTTCTCAGCCATGCTGAGTTTGAAGAATATGACTAAAACTCAAGCATCAGAAATCACTGACCTAGAGAGGCAAAAATACTTTACAGATGTGGTTAATTCTATTCACAAATTAATCATGAACATTAATGCGACTCATTCTTTAAAATTCATAAAATGCATGAAACCCACATCTACTACTCTCTGATTCTAAAATGAGTCATTTGTAACTATTTTATTTATTTTAAGAAAATGAGTTAAATTATTAAATTTGTCAAGAGATTCTAATATTTTTCACCATTTGTCCTAATTAATTATATTATCTTTCATATTTTCTATAATATTTATCTTTCATCTATTAATTATGGTCAATGGCATAATAGAAAATAAAAAATTAATGCATTAGGCAATCCCCTAAAATGTCATATATTTTGAATCAAACATTACTTCTAAAAGATATCCTATATTTATGAAGAAATGAAGTATTTTGTACCACATTTTGAGTACCAAATATTAGAAGTTTCCTCAATTTTGTCCTAGTTCAACATTGGAGGGTGAACAGAAAAAACATGACATTTGAGTTAATATTTTATTCATTACAGTTTTTAATGATGAATTGGAATTTTTAAATGACCTAAATAGATAAACTTTTTTTTTTCAAAACTGACCGCTGGAAAGAAACTAAGGAAGTAATTGGAGTCTATTCATCAATATTAATTAATATAATATACAAGAAAACAAAATTATTCATCATTTTATTTTTACTATAGGTTTGTTGCAGATTTTTTATTTTGCAATTTTCTTTTGGTTTTTAAACTTTCCAGAGAAAATGCTGTAATAATCCATATATATATATATATATATAAAGTGCAACGAAGCCAGTTTGATTGAGCCATTTAAGCCGGTTCGCTCTTCTCACAATTTTTAAGCCACTTTAATTTAGTCATTTAAATTATGCAGCTTGGCTCACATTTTTACTGTTCACAAGGCTTTTTTTTCTTAAAAAATTCCTCTTTATTAAAATATATCCTTCTCATCCTACCTCCCATAACTCCAGTAACTGCTCCACTATCTACTATAATTTTATCTTTTTAATTTTAACCTTCTCATCCATTTATTCAAAATTTTAAATTCCAAAAATTGTTACGTAACTTCACCGGTTCAATTGGCACTATTTTTTTTATTTCTGATTTTCTCTGCAAAAATATATTTTTTAAATTTTAAGAATTTTCATAACTGCTCCTATTTAAAATCATTCAATTCATTTTCAGTTTTAAATTTCAAAAATTTCAAAACTCTTACTGCTGCCTCCTATCTCCATTATCTTTAACTTACCTTTTTTTTTCTCCCTCCTCCGATTTTTTTCTTTTTTTATTTACCATAACATAACTTCCCTATCCCATTTTCAATTCTCTACTATCTTAACCGCTTCTTTTCTTTTTTCTGTCTCCATTTTTTTTCTGTGTTTTTTCTTCCTCTTTTGTCTTAATATTTGTTGGCTACATTCTTCTTCACCTTGATCTATAGCATCTCTTTATTTATTTATTTATTTTCTGCATATATATGCAAATTTTATTTCCCCTCTTTTTTTTTTATTTGTATCTTTTCATATTCTAATTTACAACTTCAAATTGTTGTTGGGGTTCCCAACCATGTTTTCCTTCCTTGCAGGTAACAATTGATCTTTTGCCTTATATGATTTCTTCTTGAGTCTTTGTTTTTAGCCCTGTAGCATTTCTTCTTTGTTCTTTTTTCTTTTTGCCTTGCAATTTGTGGATTTTTGCATTTCATATATTAGATACATTAACTATCTTATATAGTTACATTTATTTAATATTGATCTATGATGCTATAAATGTGAAAATACTTCAAATCTCAACTTAGTTCTCCTTTATATATTTTGTTTATTATGTCCAACAGTATCCATTTTACTAATTTTTAAAAATCTTGATTTTAGGTATCTTTATTTTCATCCTGAACTGCAGCTTTTGTGTTTTTTTCTAACTTCACTTGAAGGGCAAATTATCCTCAGAGACCCCAAGAATTTGGATGAGGCAAAGATGGTGGAGAATAAGGCAAGTGATACATGGTAAAATTTTATTTAATAATATGTCTGTTTATATTTTCATTTTAACTCATAAAGAATAATTGTTATTTTGTAATATTTATACTATAAGGTAAGGTTGTCTATATATGTTGCAAGTTCATTATAATTTGAAGTACAAGTCATATTATTTGATATATTATGAGTTCTTGAATTTCACCACCTTCAACTGATGCCTAGGTGCTTGTTTGGATACCAAAAAATAAGTGCTTATTGATGTATAATCACTTCTCAATTCCTGAATCTAAACATTTAAGCACTGTTTAATAATCACTTTTTTATCATTTGAGCACTTATCTTATAAGCTCTAGGGAGCTACTTTTTGAACATGATTATGAGGAAAAAATTGACCATTGAAGCATTTAATGAAGAGCAATTATTCTCCACCAAACATTGGACCAAAACACCCACGCGTCCTGTCTATTGAGTTAAAAAACCCTCTGGTTCTCTCTTGCTCCTTTTAAACCCAGCATAGACCTGTGGTTCACTACCGTCGCTACCTTCGCTGCCTTCTCCTCTGTTTCTCATCATCTCGTCGCCTCTTCAATCTTGCTTACTGAAATATGGACTTCTATCAACTTGGCTTGAAGATATATTTCAATGGATAAAGATTGATCTGCAGTAATGTTGTTTGTCTAAGAGAGTCATTACCTCCTTCTCGATGCCATTGCCATCGTCATCACTGTACCTCCATTCGATTTTTGTGTCAAGCACATAAGGTAAATCTACTATTCTCATAGTTCTTGATCTGTTTATTTCGACTTTGATTTGTGCATCATGGGTGATCCATATGCTGCTTGGTTCCCTGATCTGACCTCGCACTCCACTATCGTCGGCTTTGCAAATTCATTGTCCTTGGTGGTTGTGCGTGTTCCTCTGTGGTCATTGGTCTTCTACCTCTGTGGCTATGTACATTCCTTCGATACCTCTCTCCCATGCTATGTTCCAATTCTGCTTCATCCTCATACTCTACTCTTGGCAATGTTTCTGTTTGCAAATTGGGTTTTATATTTGTTCAATTTTCTCTATGCAAAATGTTTCTCTAGCATTTTGAATACCTTACTACAATTTGGACACGGCTAATAGGAAAAGAAAAAGGGGCAAAAGAAGTCAATGAAAAAGATATGGTGAAAGACTAGAACCCCATCTTGATGAGATCAAAAGAATTGTATTTATAATCTTTCACTTAGTAGATTTTTAAAAAAGAAAGAAATAGTTCATGGCGAAATATAGGATGATGTCTATTGTGTTTTTCATTAGAAGCTTTCAATGGATGGGAGCTTAACATAATTGGATTTCAATATGGCAAACGTCAATATATAGTAACAGAAGGAAGATGTGTAACATCTTGCTCTTTTTTTTTCTTTAAATAACTATATTGGAAGATATAGTTAAACAAGCTTAATAATGTGCTTTCAAATAATAAACAATAATTTTGCACTTATTTTTGTTTTTGTGGATATACTGTTGTTGCTTTCATGAAGATTGCATTATCTCTACCATAATAAACTTGTTGCAAGAATATTAGTGCCACTAATAATGGTGTAAAAAAGAGAGAGAGAAAGAAGGAAGGGGGGAGGGTGGTAGAGGCTACTAATCTGTTGTTTATCTTGGCTAAAGTTTGGAAGAATTTTTTGTTAAGAAAAAAGTTATGTAATATTTGAGTTGAGATACATAGCTGAAACATATCCCATGTGTATAGAGAAAATTGTGCCTAGGCTTTTAGTATCATAATTGGTATTTTTAAATTTTATAAATATCCTTAACAACTGTCATTGTTCATGTTCTAAACCAGTTCAAAAGTTCCTTATATTTTATAATTGGGAAATTAGCAACTGTCATTATTCTGAATTAGTTCAAAATTTCCTCATATTTAAAACACTCAAACTTGGGATGACAATTTGCTGACATGCATACACAAGCTACAATTTGATCAAACTATGTTTAGGGAGTCATGAGTCAGGACAAGGTGAAAGCAAATTGGGACATGAACATAACTAAGATTTTGATCAAACTATGCCTGGAACAAATTCGAAAAGGGCAGCAGCAGGGCACTAGTCTTAATAAAACTGGATGGAAAGCTGTAACAGATGAGTTTACAAAAAAGACTGGCAGGAACTATAATAAGGGACAACTTAAGAATAGACTAGATGTCCTTAGAAAAGATTGGACTTTATGGTGCAAGATGCTTGAGAAAGAGTCTGGTGTAGGGTGGCTTCCTAGGCAACATACTATTGATACATCTGATTCATGGTGGGAGAAAAAGATATTGATATGTTGTTTAATTTATTTGATGTTATAATATGTTTGGTTTATTAAACCTTTGTGTAATATATCATACTAATTACATGTAAATATGCAGGAAAATCCAAAGTATAAGAAATTTAGACACAAAGGACTTCAATTTGAGGATGAATTAACAATTATATTTAGAAGTGTGATGGCAATCGGGGTGGATGCATGGACACCCTTAACTGGGACATTACCTGATGATGTTGAGCAGAATGATGATGTCTATCGTCCATGTGTAGACCTTCAGGAATGATCAAGAGATAGTGAAGAAGATCTTGGTAATAATACTACTGCACAAAGTGCTGGAGTGAGTGTTTAGCTGTGGGATATGAATCTGAACACTACCCATGGGTACTCCAATGAAAGAAGCATTGGTAAGAGGAAGAGGGTGGAACCTTCAAAAGGCAAGAAAAAACAAATGGGCAGATAGTTGATGCAATCAGTAGGATTGCTGATGCACAGGAGTCACGAGGAAAACAGAAGGCTGCAACATCTATGGGTGAAGTTATGGCCGAATAAAGTGCAATAGAGGCTATCCATAATGATATTGATTGGTATTCTAAATGTTGTGAAGTTCTTTCAGACCACACCAAAAGGGACATCTTTGTACATTTAAGACATGATAAGGAAAGATTATTGTTATGGTTGAAGCTTGCTGCTTCTAGAATTTGGGATGTGGAACTTTAATTTTAAATGTGACTTATAGATTTTCTAATTTAGGATGTTTGACTTTGTTACCTTAGATTGGTTGTTGTGACTTATATTAACTTTGTTATAAATATGACTTAAGATATTTGCCTACTTCAAATTGAAGTATAATTTTGTTTAGCACTTTTTTTTATAAAGAATTATAAAGAGAATGATGTTTTTAAAATTTTTACTTTCATTTTTCATCTTACAGGTTTGAAGAATTAAATAGAAGACTTAGACTCATCTGAAGATGATTTTAATGAAGTTGCAAGTGTCACTGCATTAGTCAGGTTGTATGCGGTAAAACATTTATGTAAGGAGCCCCGAAGAACTACTGAGTATACCGGTTATTTGTGGATTAATGAAATTTTATAAGGTTATCCTATTCGTTGTTATGAGATATTTCGTATGGAAAAGGATGTATTTTTTCAACTTTGTAATTAATTAATCGAAGAACATGGATTAAATGAAACTAGGAGAATGGGGGCACAAGAAATACTTGCAATTTTTTTTAATAGGATTGGGCATGGGGTGGGAAATAGAATGCTACAAGAGAGATTTTAACACCCAGGAAAGACTATAAGTAGAATTTTCCATCGAGTCTTAGTAGCTTGCCTTAAACTATCAATGAAATATATCAAGCCAAAAGATAATAGATTTCGTGGTGTACCAAAAAAAAAATACAACATGATAAGTGATATTGGCTGTTTTTCAAGAATACTATATGAGCTATTGATGGTACTCATATCCCATGTGTTGTTAGTCCTAGTGAACAACTGAGATTTATCGGAATAAAAGGATATCTAACACAAAATATAATGGATGTATGTGATTGAGATATGTGCTTTACTTTTGTATTAGCTGGATGGGTAGGCACCGCACACGATGCTCATGTTTTTGACAATGCTGTCACAACGACTTTCATGAATTTTCCACACCCACCCGCCGGTGTATTTCTTGTTTATACCTTTATCTATTATTTGAGTTGCCATTACAAATGCTTGACAATACTTCCATTGAGTATTAGGTAAATATTATTTGGTAGATGCTGGTTATCTAACACCAACGGGATATCTTGGTCCATATAAACATGAATGCTACTACATTCCAAATTTTCGGCGTTCATCTGGATATGCAAACAATAATGAACGATTCAATTATTACCATTCAAGTTTAAGATGCACAATAGAAGGGTCTTTTGGAGTTTGGAAGAACAGATTTCCAATTTTACATCGAATGCCTAGCTACAAATTTCAAACGCAAGTTCAGATAGTATGTACAACAATGGCTATACACAACTTCATTAGAAAGAATTTCCAAATAGATTCTAAATTCTTATGATTTGAAACTAAAGATGTAGTTGAGCCTGAAGATGATAATCACGATGATGAGCACCAACCCTTATCCAGAAGTTCAACTATGACATCCTTAGGAGAAATGAATTATATTCGTGATTCAATTAGAGATAAAATTGTTCAATCTTTACAAGACAATTAGTTATGTATAATTATTTTTTAACATTAAATTTTAGTATTTTTAATTTTTAATTTAACATGTACACGATAATTAGTTATGTAATATTTTCATATTATTTATAGATTGGAATTTTACTTACAAAAATATTAAAATTTTAGCCAACTACATATTATTATAAAAAACTAGTATTTTAAGGACCAAGGGCATTTCAGACATTTCAAGTCATTATCCATTCAAAAGTCATTTTGATTAAATTTATCCAAATATAAATCAATTATGGAAAATCACTTTTGAGTTCAACATATTCAAACACAAATCATTTTTTACATAGTCACTTATTCTTATAATCACTTATGGATAAGTTAATCCAAACAGGCACTAAATAATTAATGGATTGACAAATTCAAAATATATGCTCTTGATTATTATATTTGTCCACCATCGTAAGTTAGAAAATAAAGTTTTATAATTGAGTTACTGAAAACGGCAAGCCTGCTCTTTTACAAAATTAATAAAGGGTTGCAAGTTTTCCTACTTTGCTACGTGTAACATAAATGCGTTGAATATTAACACAAAATTTGTTATAGGATGCCAAGTATATTGTTAGTATGACTACAAATTTGTTTTTTCCCTTAGAATAAAAAAATGATAAATTAATGTCAACTTTATAGAATGGATATAAATACTTCTTGATAAAAGAATACATGGGGGACGGATATATATTAATTAGAAGTGGAAAAATTGCAGAACAAAGCGGATGAGGGGAGATAACAAAGAAAAGATAAAGTTAAGACAATGGATAGAGAAAATGAGATAGTTAGAGAAGCTCAAAATAATGGAGAGGAATTTTAAAATTTCTAAATTTTTAAATTTAATAATTAGTGAAAGGATACTTGTGATAGTTAAAAGTTGTTGTTAAAAATAATTATATTGTTCTAATTTTGCTGGGGATTTGACTAATTCAATTATTTGACAGAACATGGGTGTAGCAAAGTTTAATCTAGAAAAGAAAGTGAGTCTGTATGTAATATAACATGGGACATCAAAAGTTTCAAGTATTAAATACTCAACCTCACAAATTTTGTTTCACAATAACTCTTCTTTTTTTTGCCGGAATTTTACAATAACCCTTTTTGTTCTAAACTATTACAAATGTTACCCCTATATAAGTTTTAAATTTATTTTTTTCCTTCGCAAAGGGAGATTTGCTGTTGAACACAACCTTTTCTTCTTGTGTTATATATTAACAAATTATCAAAAGCTAGCATAAATGTTTTATTCTCGCTATCAGCTCCACAAAATTAATATGATAGTAATTAAATATTTACATGTATTACTATTTGCATTTTTCTGTTATCTAATCTAATCAACTATTTATTTTATAATGAATGTAATGCATATTATATTTAAATATTCACATATAATGACATCAAAAACTCCTTCGCGCATTCCACGCAACTCTAGCTCTATCTAATGTAAGAAGAACTATTCTCCTTTTATTAAATTCATAAAGGAAAAGATAAAATAAAATATTTTTTATTTGAATGTGAGAATTATATTTAAGAAACATCTAGTAAAGATCTTGACCCCATAACTATTTATAACTTATAAAACATATTAAAAATATTTGGCAAAAATTACAACATACATGACTTTGAAATTATTTTTTGTATGTGTTGATATATAAGTTAGAAGACGAGAATTTTAGACTACAACTCGCGTGAGGTGATTTTATCCAGTCCCTTAAATCTAATTGGTCAAAAATGTTTTTTGTTTAATTTTTTTTTTGGAAAAACCGTTTTATTTCATATTAGCTCCAACGAAGTCCGTTTGAGCCAACCCACACGAGCGACAGTGCTAGTCACATCTCCAAAGTGGCCCATCTTTGTTTGTTTTTTTTTTTTTGAGAAAATAAACTGAATTATATGCATCCAAACAACGCTTTATTATTTATTAAGAATGTGATTCCCTACCCTTTCTATATTTGACATCGATTCAATTAAATTCCATCCGATTTGATTAAGCAGCATCAAATTAAGTAGGCCAATCTACCAGATAAACACTTTTTTTTTTCTTTTTAAACTCATTTGAATGGTACACTTTGTTTTATTGATATTTCTGTTTCTTGACCCTAGTAAATGAGTCACTTGTTAAAGGAAGGTAATATCCCACTTGTTATAAAATAAATTTAAATGCCAATTATGAAAGGGTAGTTATTGAAAAAGTGCAGTTATTGAGATAAAAAAAGTGGAAAATCACTTAACATTTTACTATCTCTTTTTATTTTTTATAAATAATTGACAAGTTTTATTATTTTAATTTTTAGTTCAACAAGTTATTAAACATGTTTGACAATTTTTTGGTAATACCAATTAGTTTCCAAAAAACAAATTTAATTCCAACTAATTTGAATCAATGTGAATTAAAAAACCTGGGTGCAAAACTCTCACAATAATAAATTTTTTATACACAAGACTCAAACTATGACCTTCCTTATAAATTCAGTCAAAAAATTCATTTTAGCTTAAATATTCGATTACAACTGAAATAAAATTGGTACAACCTGAAAGACATGAAGATTACAAACAATGTTCATTTTTTTATTTTCATGTTCACTGTTGATTTTTATTTTTATTTGAAAAGGCCCACATAAAATAAGGTGCATACAGTGTTTTTTTAAGAAAAAAAATTTAACATGATCTGAAGATTATTAGGACTTGAGACAGAGCTAAGAACAGGAGAGGAGATAGGCAAAGCATGATAGATTTCACCAGTGGTTGAGAACTGTAGCAGTATCTTTTTTTTTTTTTCCTTGGACCAAAGGGTAGCAGTACAGTATACTGCTGGGTCTCATGCACAGGAATTGCAAGATGATACAAACCATGCGAGGATCACTCTTGGATGATAAAGTTCTTGATACAGAATAATACAAAGAGTTAATGTGTTTATAAGACTAACCCTCTCTTTTTTCTTCCACTCAACCTTTTTCCTTTTCCCTCTCTGAACTCCACAAACTTTACCATCAAGAATTTCGGATTTAATCTTTTTTTTATTACATAGCCGCAAACTAAACATTTGAAGTAGCTGGCGGGATCAAACCTCTCACCAACAAGGGTAAGCTTCATGCCACTAGACCATAATGCCATAGGCCACTGGCTTCGGATTTAGTCTATGATAAACCTCAAACTAGAGCAATCTGGTACGTACCTCCACGCCCTATCAAGCTCAAACGAGATACGGTAATCCCCATACAAACCCGGAAATATTTGGGCAATCCCGTTCGTCGAAAAATAGTAAATTTGGGGTTTCCATTTTGTTTCTCGACCCAACAAGGTGAGGTAATCTGACAAGTTTTAGGTATTTCAAGTTTGGAAGGACAATCTTCTTCCCTTCACTTTTACGACTAAACACTTGTTTCAACTCAGCTGCATCTGATATCAACAAGTCCTGTAGCTGTGGAAACTGTGCAGCTAATGTTGTAGGAAAGAGACATTTCAGTTTGTTGCACCTCTCCACCGTTAATTTTCTTCGCTTTGGGAAGCATCCTGATACTGCAGCATTGCATGCATTATGTTCTTCCCTCTTGTCTTCTGCAATAACTTGCTCCATTTCCTCACAATCACTTATTGTCAGGAAAGCCAACTCTGGTAGGCTTTCATGGATGACATCCTTAGGCAACAAAAACTTCATCTTCCCACATTGTCTCACTGTTAAAGTATGTAGATATTGGAGGCTCATCATTTTTCTGGGAATAGGACCCCTCCATAGCTCATGTTCACACCCCAACCTCACTACTTGTGAGTCCATCATGACTTGGTGTTGGTCATCTCCACCAACACTAACTGATCCATCAATTTGGAGAATGTCTATCACTCCACAGCCATCTAGCTCCTTTGACCATAAATATGTTGATGGTAGAGTTGGATCTTCATTATTGCTACTCAATGGGCTGCCATCCATGACCAAAACAATCCGCACTCCCTATATGCAATGAGAGAAAAGAAGACACGGTCAGAGAGCTAGACATGAATTTAGTTGAAAAACAACGATAAAAATAATCTATACCTTTGCTTTCCAGTAACGAGCTGCTTCTGAAATTGCAATAAATTTAGGGCAGTCATGAATTTGGACATCGCAAAGCTCCACAGCAAGAAAATTAAACCCTTGGCAGATGTCAATGAGGCTTGGTAACTTTTCGAGATTTATATGTATCAAGTTTGGAACTGCAATTTCCTTTTCATTGTCAGAGATGACTTCGTTTGTACTTCGAAAAATCTCCTTTAGTTCCATAGACTCAGATATGGATAGAAATTTTAATTCTGGAAAACTTCTAACCATCTTTATAGAACATATAACTCTTAGCTTGGTGCATCCCTTGACCTTTAGGTGCAGAAGTTTGGGAAAACACTCTTGAACCGTGGTGGATACACTTTGAAGCTCTTCATTCCCTGAAAAAATCTCCTCCAACTCCTCACAATTGGATAGAATAAGTTCAGTCAAATGTGGAACGCTGATATGAATGACTGAAGGGAAGACACATTTCAACTTCCCACATTGATGCAGGTTTGCATATCTTAGATAACTGAGGCTTAGAATTTGAGTGAAGTTAAAAACCTCCCATATGAAACTCGGCTCTGGAAGATTTTCCAATGCTACCTCTTCTGGTTTTAAGGTGATTGGCTCATGATGGTCGTTCTTGTGGCCATCTCAAAGAAGATGGAATATGTTAACCACTCCATAATTTTTAATCTCAAGCAGTTGATTACTCCTTTCACATTCAGCTGTCTCAACTCCATGTACTCCCTATATACAAGACAAGATGAAAGGGGAAAAAAATGAATCGTGATTCTCATCATTTTAAAGTTTAAATACAGTTTTTATTGATGCCTGATAATTTGTTTTTTGTTACTACTTAAAATACTTCATCATTCCTTTCACATCCAGTTATCTTAACTTCCTGCAGTTCCAACATAAAAAAGAACATAATACAAGAGAGAGAGAGAGAGAGAACTAGATATGAAGCTTATCTTTTTCCCTGATGCTTTAGTTATGTCTAATTTGCTAAATGTCCTTTTACGTCCTGTAAAATAACTTTATTGTTTCAAAAAATATCTTGCAACTAGAAAGTTATTTGCAATATATAGACTGTTATGCTCTGTATATGTTGGTTGGTTTTTTCAGTAGGTAATTAAAATTTTAGATCTGGAAAAAATAAAAAATGGAGTGTTCTACTTGTATCGGTCTTTAATTTCTACCGTGTTTTTGCATGTTCTGAAATCCATTTTACTACCACAGCCAACAATTATCAATGCAGTTATATATTTATTATGAATGCATTGATGAAACCATCAAAGATAATTTCCTTTCCTAATTTATAATTCGTCAATGCATGCAACTACGTTCTGGTAAAAAAAAAAGCATGCAACTATGTTAACTCATATTTCACAAATGATCATGCACCAGCCATCGATTAAATATATAAAGGAAAATCAAGTAAATGCATAAGAGAGCAAATCCATACCAAATTTGTCAATTTGGGACAATCCAACCACCTTATGTGCTTCACTGATGGCCAACTTGGATAACAATTTTCTGAGCAGATTTTGACCAGACTTGTGAGATTCTCGAGATATATTTTTTCCAATTGTGGAAACATTATTTGAATCTTATTCTGACTGGCTGAAATATCATTAGCAACATCTCCACCAAATACATATTCTAATTTATCACTGTGATAAACATTAAGAAATTTTAATTTTGGGAATGCCAATGCAGAATTTTCAAACACAAGAACTTTTTGCTTCCTTATAGTCGAACCATCATCTTCCTCCTCATTAAATATTATAAACTTCAGCTCATCACAACCTTCAACATTTAGCTCTTCTAACTGCTGCATAGGTCTCTGAGCTGAAAGGGCTGAAGCTTTTCACAATATTGTACCCTCAATGTCTTCAATTTGGGAAACACGAAATTTAAAGCATTTGAAGCTTGAAATATTCCCTCCCCAGTGTTAGTAGCACTCTGTCCTTCATCCTTCACTATATGCATCAATTCAGAACATCCTTCAATTTCTATCGCTTCTAGTTGCGATAGAGTTCCAACGGCGGACATCGGGAGAAGCGATGTCAGCATTGCACAATATCTTACCTCCAATTTCTTCAATTTGGGAAACATGAAATTTGAAGCATTTAAAGCTTCAAATATTCCCTCCCCTTTGTCAGTAGCACTCAGTCCGTCATCCTGCACTATATGCCTCAATTCAGAACATCCTTCTATTTCCATGACTTCTAGTTGCGACAGAGTTCCGATGGCAGACGTCATGAGAAGTGATGTCATTGCACAATGTCTTACCTTCAATGACTTCAATTTGGGAAACATGAAATGCGAAGCATTTGAACCTTGAAATATTCCCTCCCCTTTGTCAGTAGCAATTGGTCCTTCATCCTTTACTATATGCCTCAATTCAGAACATCCTTCTATTTCCAAGACTTCTAGTTGCGACAGAGATCCGACGGCAGACGTCAGGAGAAGTGATGTCATTGCACAATGTCTTACCTTCAATGACTTCAATTTGGGAAACAAGAAATGCTTAGCATTTGAAGCTTGGAATATTCCCTCCCCTTTGTCAGTAGCACCCGGTCCTTCATCCTTTACTATATGCCTCAATTTAGAGCATCCTTCTATTTCCAGGACTTCTAGTTGCGACAGAGTTCGGGCGGCGGATATCGGGAGAAGGGAAGTCATTGTACAATGTTTGACCTTCAATGACTTCAATTTGGGAAAACAGAAATGTGAAGCATTTGAAGCTTGAAATATTCCCTCCCCTTTGTTTGTAGCACTCGGTCCATTATCCTTCACGATATGTTTCAATTCAGAACATCCTTCTATTTCCATGACTTCTAGTCGTGACAAAGTTCCGACAGCGTACGTCGGGAAAAGTGATGCCATTCCACAATGTCTTACCCTCAATGACTTCAATTTGGGAAACATGAAATGTGAAGCATTTGAAGCTTGAAATATTCCCTCCCCTTTGTCAGTAGCACACGGTCCTTCATCCTTCACTATATGCCTCAATTCAGAACATCCTTCTATTTCCATGACTTCTAGTTGCGACAGAGTTCCGACGGCAGACGTCATGAGAAGTGATGTCATTGCACAATGTCTTACCTTCAATGACTTCAATTTGGGAAACATGAAATACGAAGCATTTGAAGCTTGAAATATCCCCTCCCCTCTGTCAAGAGCACTCAGTTCTTCATCCTTCACTATATGCCTCAATTCAGAACATCCTTCTATTTCCATGATTTCTAGTTGCGACAAAGTTCCGACGACAGACATCGATAGAAGTGATGTCATTGCACAATGTCTTACCTTCAATGACTTCAGTTTGGGAAACATGAAATGTGAAACATTTGAAGCTTGAAATATCCCCTCCCCTCTGTCAAGAGTACTCGGTCCTTCATCCTTCACTATATGCCTCAATTCAGAACATCCTTCTATTTCCATGATTTCTAGTTGCGACAGAGTTCCGACGACGGACATCGGGAGAAGTGATGTCATTGCACAATGTCTTACCTTCAATGACCTCAGTTTGGGAAACATAAAATGTGAAGCATTTGACCCTTGAAATATTCCCTCCCCTTGGTTTGTAGCACTCCGTCCTTCATCCTTCACTATATGCCTTAATTCAGAACATCCTTCTATTTCCATGATTTCTAGTTGCGACAGAGTTCCAACGACAGATGTCAAGAGAAGTGATTCCATTGCACAATGTCTTACCTTCAATGACTTCATTTTGGGAAACATGAAATTTGAAGCATTTGAAGCTTGAAACATTCCCTCACCTTTGTCAAGAGCACTCGGTCCTTCATCCTTCACTATATGCCTCAATTCAGAACATCCTTCTATTTCCATAATTTCTAGTTGCGACAAGGTTCCGATGACGGACGTCGTGAGAAGTGATTCCATTGCACAATGTCTTACCTTCAATGACTTCAGTTTGGGAAATATGAAATGTGAAGCATTTGAAGCTTGAAATATCCCCTCCCCTCTGTCAAGAGCACTCAGTTCTTCATCCTTCACTATATGCCTCAATTCAGAACATCCTTCTATTTCCATGATTTCTAGTTGCGACAAAGTTCCGACGACAGACATCGATAGAAGTGATGTCATTGCACAATGTCTTACCTTCAATGACTTCAGTTTGGGAAACATGAAATGTGAAACATTTGAAGCTTGAAATATCCCCTCCCCTCTGTCAAGAGTACTCGGTCCTTCATCCTTCACTATATGCCTCAATTCAGAACATCCTTCTATTTCCATGATTTCTAGTTGCGACAGAGTTCCGACGACGGACATCGGGAGAAGTGATGTCATTGCACAATGTCTTACCTTCAATGACCTCAGTTTGGGAAACATAAAATGTGAAGCATTTGACACTTGAAATATTCCCACCCCTTTGGTTGTAGCACTCCGTCCTTCATCCTTCACTATATGCCTCAATTCAGAACATCCTTCTATTTCCATGATTTCTAGTTGCGACAAGGTTCCGACGACAGATGTCGGAAGAAGTGATTCCATTGCACAATGTCTTACCTTCAATGATTTCAGTTTGGGAAACATGAAATGTGAAGCATTTGAAACTTGAAATATTCCCTCCCCTTTGTCAAGAGCACTCGGTCCATCATCCTTCACTATATGCCTCAATTCAGAACATCCTTCTATTTCCATGACTTCTAGTTGCAACAGTGTTCCGACGGCGGTCGTCAAGAGAAGTGATGTCATTGCACAATGCCTTACCTTCAATGACTTCAATTTGGGAAACATGAAATGTGGAGCATTTGAGGCTTGATATATTCCCTCCCCATTGTCAGCAACACTCGGTCCTTCATCCTTGACTATATGCCTCAATTCAGAACATCCTTCTATTTCCATGACTTCTAGTCGTGACATAGTTCCGACGGCGTACTTCGGGAAAAGTGATGCCATTCCACAATGTCTTACCCTCAATGACTTCAATTTGGGAAACATGAAATGTGAAGCATTTGAAGCTTGAAAAATTCCCTCCCCTTTGTCAGTAGCACTCGGTCCTGCATCCTTCACTATATGCCTTAATTCAGAACATCCTTCTATTTCCATGATTTCTAGTTGCGACAAGGTTCCGACGACGGAGGTCGGGAGAAGTGATTCCATTGCACAATGTCTTACCTTCAATGACTTCAGTTTGGGAAACATGAAATGTGAAGCATTTGAAGCTTGAAATATCCCCTCCCCTCTGTCAAGAGTACTCGGTCCTTCATCCTTCACTATATGCCTCAATTCAGAACATCCTTCTATTTCCATGATTTCTAGTTGCGACAAAGTTCCGACGACAGACATCGATAGAAGTGCTGTCATTGCACAATGTCTTACCTTCAATGACTTCAATTTGGGAAACATGAAATGTGAAGCATTTGAAACTTGAAATATTCCCTCCCCTTTGTTTGTAGCACTCAGTCCTTCATCCTTCACTATATGCCTCAATTCAGAACATCCTTCTATTTCCATGATTTCTAGTTGCGACAGAGTTCCGACGACGAACATCGGGAGAAGGGAAGTCATTGCACAATGTTTGACCTTCAATGACTTCAATTTGGGAAAACAGAAATGTGAAGCATTTGAAGCTTGAAATATTCCCTCCCCTTTGTTTGTAGCACTCGGTCCATTATCCTTCACGATATGTCTCAATTCAGAACATCCTTCTATTTCCATGACTTCTAGTCGTGACAAAGTTCCGACAGCGTACGTCGGGAAAAGTGATGCCATTCCACAATGTCTTACCCTCAATGACTTCAATTTGGGAAACATGAAATGTGAAGCATTTGAAGCTTGAAATATTCCCTCCCCTTTGTCAGCAGCACACGGTCCTGCATCCTTCACTATATGCCTCAATTCAGAACATCCTTCTATTTCCATGACTTCTAGTTGCGACAGAGTTCCGACGGCAGACGTCATGAGAAGTGATGTCATTGCACAATGTCTTACCTTCAATGACTTCAATTTGGGAAACATGAAATATGAAGCATTTGAAGCTTGAAATATTCCCTCCCCTTTGTCAGTAGCACTCGGTCCTTCATCCTTCACTATATGCCTCAATTCAGAACATCCTTCTATTTCCATGACTTCCAGTTGCAACAGAGTTCCAACGGCGGACATCGAGAGAAGTGATGTCATTGCACAATGTCTTACCTTCAATGACTTCAATTTGGGAAACATGAAATGCGAAGCATTTGAAGCTTGAAATATTCCCTCCCCTTTGTCAGTAGCACTCTGTCCTTCATTCTGCACTATGTGCCTCAATTTAGAACATCCTTCTATTTCCATGACTTCTAGTTGTGACAGAGCTCGGGAGGCGGATGTCGGGAGAAGTGATGTCAGCATCGGACAATTGAAGATGCGAAGCTGCCTAAGATTGCAATAAGCTTGAGTTGAAGTAGAACAGAAAATGGATTCAATCTCTAAACAACATTCAAGACTTAACTCAATCAAGTGGTTCATGCTTCCCACAACTACAACCAATTCTGGAAAAATGTTTTTGCAACCTCCATGAAGGTTCTCCAAATAAACAGCTTCGGCTCTTTGCATCAGATCCTTTGCAAATGTATTTAAGGTGGAGATATTTGCCTCTCCTAAGTATAGAGCCCGGCTACTTGATGAAAGGGAAATATTTTTTTTTTCTTTAAATTTCCCCATTTCTAATATATATTTCTGATAATTCGGAAAACAAACATCATCCAACAAATAAGTTTGAGAATATATAAGACATTTCCCAGAGGATGCTTCAACTCCATGCACATAAAGTTCTTCAAGTTGTGAACATCTTCTAATTACTTCATCACAATTCTCATTAATTTTGCAATATCTCAAATCTAGCAACTTCAATTTTCTTAATTCTTCTATTCCTTTAGGCAATAACTTGAACCCACTCCCGTGTAAGTCAAGAATCTCAAGTCTTTTTAAGCAAACCACAAATGAGATGTCCCCTAAATCGCATCTCACCAAACGTAGAGTACGAAGATTAGTTGGCCACTGGGTTGATTGTAGCAATGATACCTTAGAAAAAGAAAAAGAAACTCCAATTAAAGCCATAACCTTGAGTCCATCAATGCCTTTAAATGATGCTTGAGACAAATCGAAGGAATTATATGAATTCAGCAATATAATCTCAAGCTTTGGATTGTCTAATTGTGGAGGAAAAAGATTATCCCTTCTTGTGCACCATGTATGTATTGCAGAACAATTTTTTACAACACCATCCAATGCCAAAGAATTTATCCCTTTTGCACAATCAACTATGACACACCAATCCTTTTCAGATGATTTCCATAGAGCAAAATCACGTACAACATCATGGATTTTGAAGTAGTCTTCTCCTCTCTCACAATGCATCAATAGAGAATTATCAAGGAGATTAGTTAAAGTTGCATTCACTCTGCACCTTAAATCATTAAATGAATCATCTTCCCCAAATAAGCCCAACCCTACTCCATATCTGAACAAGTCCTCTCTATACATCTCATGATCTTCGGGAAATATACTGCACATCAAGAAAAGGTGTTTCGCTTCTTGGTTCATCAAAGCGTCATAGCTATATTGAAGACAAGTAAAAGTATCCTTAACACCTTGATCCACTCCAATAGGTTTTGAATGTCTTAGTTTATCTAATTCATCCTTCCAACTGTGAAGAGGTTTTCCTTTCAAAGTTGTTGCCACAGCTTGAATTGCAATGGGCAGTCCTTTACATTCTGCAGCAATCTCTTGTGCCACTGTGTTTATTAAAGAAGAATCCTCAGTTATGCATGCTTTCTTTTGAAAGAAAGCCCAAGCTTCCTCTGTTGATAAGAGTTGTAGTTGAACATTCCTCTGACCATTCATCAAAGAACAAAGTTGTTGGAGACGTGTAGTTAAAAGGATCTTACAACCTTTGAGGTTGCCATCTAAAGGGATCCCAAAATCTTCAAGATTCAACATTCCCCAAACATCATCCAATATAACAAGAACCCTACCTCCATTTTGCAATCCCAATGATAAACGTTTTGCCCTCCCAGCCTTGCTTTCTTCATTTAATGGACTCAAACCTAATACATCAGCAATTTCACCTTGGACCTTTCTAACATTGGGACTTTGGGAAAAAACAGTAAATATAACTTTATCAAAGAGTTTCAATTCTTCAGCTCTTCTGCCCACTTCTTTTGCAAGGGTTGTTTTGCCACACCCTCCTATCCCATATAAGCATATTATGTGGCAGTCACCATCTTTCAATGCCTCCAAAAGAGTATCAAAAGCCCACTCAGTGGATTCAAACAACATAACATTTGCTGAAGAGGTAACATTGGTTGGAAGTGAAGAAAGACAAGAAAATCTCTCAACAACATCAACTGTGTCTCTAACATTCAATTTTTTCAAGACATCTTTGACTATTTCGTCAATGAGTTTAGATTCATCTCTAGCATAAGAGAAAGGAAAAAAAAAAAGAATAAATTAAAGCCCACACATGATAGAAATAACAAATGCATATATGCAATTTGATAACTTTACTATTTTTTAGTTGTTTTGCGGGAAAAGCAAAACCTATGAAAAAAACTAAAGACTATAAAATGATATATTGAACATTAAAAAACAAACTTACTGAAAATTTGATGGGTAGTGATAGCCTGACAAGTTAGCAGCTTTAGTCAAGGAAGATCTCCAAACTTGCAGCTTCTCGCTAGACGCAGTTTTGTTGAAAGCAGATCTCCAAATTTTCATGACAGACTTGTTAAACTTCTGTTCATGTTGGGCAAATGCACCTGCATAAGAGCGTTTTTGATGCCTGACATCCGAAGGATCTACATTGTGGAAAACTGGTATTACAATCTGACCATTGGCCTCTTTGCATTCCATTATTTTGACAAGCTCTTCCAAGCACCACTTTGAAGAAGCATAATCTTTTGAAAATATCACCAATGAAATTTTTGATGCTTCTATTGCATCCATAAGTGCTGTTGATATTTCATCTCCTTTCTCGAGCCTCTCATCGACATAGTAATATATCTTCCTTCGATCTAACTCCTTCTTCAAATGGCTAAGAAAATTACGTCTGACGTCTGAACCTCTGAAGCTGATGAACACATGATATTTTTCCTGAGGAACTGGGGAAGAAGAAGCGGAAGCAGCCATTACTGGACAGAAACAAGATCAATAGAGTATTGATTATTTCTGATAAATCTGGACACTGATCTCTCCACCGAAGCTTGCAAATCTTGGTTTTCTTCCCACAAACTGCAGAACTAACTAAAACTAATTAAGACAGAAGTAAACTAAAGAAAAGAAAGAACAGCATTCAAGAAGAGAAGTAGTGGCATGAAGCAAAATAGGTTGAAGAAGATCATAATATTACCTGGGTGGGAGTGGCTAAATCAGATTCAAATCTTAGGTTGAAGAGACTTAAGTTAATTTGGCAAGTTCGCTTATCTTTTGGTATTCAGCACAGCAGAAAAATAAGTCTCAGTATTGAGCTATTGTTCACATTTAACAACCAAATAAATAGTCGGTGAAAATAAATTTCTTGCGTGAAGTATATAAGTAGTAAGTTCAACGAAGGAATGAAAGTCTTCAACGCAGACTCTTTTTGAGATTCCAGTCAAAAAGTACTTTTTGTTTATTGTTTAAAGTAAGAAGAAATTTCATGGAGAAATAAAATTGATACAAGCCCATCTCAGTTATAATATATCAGTTTAAACATAAACATTGTATTTAAATAGATTTGATTTGGCTGTAAAAGAAATAAAATAAAATTCCTTTAAGAACGACTATATATCTAAATTTGAGGAGGTTTGAAAATAGGCAAAGAAAGCATATCTTACAGTGTATCTTCTTCGAGTTGGAGATACGGAAATTAATATATATATATAGGTATCTAACATTTGGTACTGTCAATGGTTAATTGAGAATAGTTTTCTATGATTTTTTCCATTCCCAATACTTGAATTTGAAATCTTTTTTAAATAATGGTTAGTCTCTTTACTCAACTCAACGAGGAATTTACCATGCATTCTGAAAAATAAATTAAATTAAAATAACATAATTACTACTTTTAGGTATAAGTCTATCAGTAAAAAAATGGTGTGCAAGTTATAGTTTTGGCATAAAGAGAATGAAAAATTATAAAAGAGAGGACAGCAACAACATCCAAGAAAGAATTTCATCTCTAAACATGTATATTATTTTCTTAAAAAAAAATATACTCACGTAAACTTTATTTTTCTTAAAACAAAGTATTACAACTAAAATAAGTATATAGGGGAATATCTACATAGGACTATTAGGCAAACTTGAAATATACAAACAAGAAAATAAATTGTCTACCTTTTCCACAGGCGTTTTAAATCGTCTAGATCTGCGCATCTTCCACATAGATTTAGTTTCGTAATGAAGAATTTCTTGTATGTGAACTCATTTCCCCATCAAACTTGACTTCATAACCGCACTGTTGTGAAAGCAGAAGGTAATAAGTAGTAACCAAAGAATAATAATAAGAAAAAGGCTGAGAGATTTTCTGAAAGAAAAGAAATTAATGATGTTGAGTATTTGGGAAAAGAAAGAATTTGGTGTTTATGAAGAGAGATTGAACTTCATACCTTACTGTGTCTCCCAACTTAAGTTGCAGATTGTTCAAGTTGCAGATCCAGATAGAAATGCTACCAATGGATACAGATCTCGAATCAATAATCAAGTCACAGATGAGGAAGTGAGCAGTTCGGCGTATTATTGACGAAAATGGAAAGTGTGAACTTTTGAAGAGCCATCGGCGTATGGGATGAGGTCAAAAAGAAAACGCACCGATCTTTCCGTCATTCAATATGGAGCACCGTAGTGTATAGTTGACCTTTGTTCTCCAATTTAATTTCCAAGTTCCCAACTAAATTATACACTCGTTGAGAGAGTTATTATCGCCCTTGTGTCTTGTGTTTCTGTCCGTCTCTATCTGAATAAACTAAAATCCAGTGTAACTATTGAATCTCAGGTGACTTGATAATAAAATAATGAACATGCAATTGCATTCCATTAAGTTTTCTTATTTTTGAAAAAAAAGATAAAAAGTAAAAAATTATAATAAAAGGTAATTTTTACAGATACTTAAAAAAAATAATTACCTTTTGGGTTAATATTTAATAAGCATTTATGAATATGAAATGCGATCCTGTTCTTTAATGGATTTAATTTTGTTTTTATTACAACAAATTCAACTAAGTATACCCTCTAGGATTTTTTCTCAAATGTACTGTCACATCTATATATATTTGAAAAGGTATATATATGTTACAGATATTGTGGGCAAAATATATATCTCTTACAAATAACTCTATTTATTTAAAAGTTATAAATATTATAATTTATTATTCAAACTCTATAAATACATTAAAAACAATAGTCTAACCTATCTTAGGTGGTATAAGTAGTAGGAATTGATTTTCCTTCATTGTGTACTTATAAATTTAGTTGAAATAATTCTTAGTTTCCTAAGAATGATTAAGGACCTATTTTGATAGTATTTTCTATTTTATTATTCTCAAAACAGTTTTACAAAATTATTTTCGAGAATAAGTTTTGAAAATAAGAAAATAAAAAGATCTGTTTGAATAATTATTCTCAAAATCATAACTAGTGAGTGATAAATGAGTTATTTAAAAATTTATAATTTTATTATTAATGAGGTAGGTGTTTTTCACATTTTCTTGTGTTTTCCAGAACAAAAACTACAAAACATTTTAAAGTTGTTCTGTTCTTTTATTTTTCTATTTCTCATAACAATTTATAAAAAATAGATTTATCAAACTAGTTTTTTCATTTTTCTATTTTTAAAAATAGAAAAACTACTTTTAAAAACCCTACCAAATAAGTCTTAATTTTTAGAACTCCTGGTACAAAAAAAAATTATCTAAATTGCATCATCACCAATTTTTTATAAGACCATTTAACCAATTTACACATATTAAGGAAGTCATCATGATTAGTTAAAAGTCTTATATCTTTTAAAAAAATCACAATAGATTTATAAATTATCCTTAATTAATTAATTATCACATTGAAAGGAGAGATGAATATTTGTAGAGTAATTTTTGCGAAGGGCATTTTTCGGGAAAAAAATTTATAACAGTTTCACAATTTTTTATAAAGGATCTTAAAGAGTGGTTAGATGTGGGGAAGTAAAAATGAGAAATTTAACTTCCTTATAAGTGGGGCAACCGGTGTTGCTTGTGTCGCCAAAACCTTGGAAATTCCTAATATTGGACTCAACCCGAGAAGTACTTCCCAAGTGTCTTATAATATTTTTTCAAAAAGAATCTTAATTTATTAATCAGTTCTTTAATAAAAATACAATTATGTATTGAACATAAAAATATAATATATTTATTTTAAAAAATAATTTGAACTTCTTAAAAAATTAAAAATAAAATAAGCAAATTATACATGTACTTCATCATAAGTTAATTTGCCAAAAAGTCCCTTCCTAAAAAATATATCAAGTTACCCTTTATATTAAAAAACATCAAAAGTTTCGGCAAAAATTTTATAAAAAGAAAGAGAGGGAATACAAAATGAAATTAAAATAATTTATAAAAATATTATCGCATATTCTCTATATTTTTTATTAAAATAGTACAAATATAGTCATATATGGAGAAAATATAAAAAATAGTTTAACTTATATATATATATATCAAAAATAAAAAAATTATTCATTTATTTTATCAAACTTCTTATTAGTAAGATACGAGTACGAAATGTATGTAATAAATTATTATTAGTAAGATGCGAGTACGAAATGTATGTAATAAATTTTCCAATTTATGTGAATGGGATAGTATGTTGGATGGGACACGAGTGGCCATGCCGGATTAGCCAGCTAGCTGTACTAACCTTGTTCACCTTGTAGCCAGACATTTGGAAGTATACTCAGTGAGCTTAAGCTCTCGAATTAAAATTAAAAGGCTAATCTATATATCTTTCAAAGGAGGATCAAACGTTTACTGTTTCACGGCTTTCCGTTTCTTTTTTCTCTTTTATATCCCACATGCACGGTAAAAATAGCAGTACAAGATCAATAAAAATAACAAAAAAAGGCCCAGCAAACAAGTTAATAATTATATCAAATGACCAAGATATAATAATCATACACAAAAAAACAAACTAACATTGTCCCACAATCTAAATATAGTCACTTATTTAATAAAGAATTTTGTGATTAGATAAATATTAAGTTTGGTCCTCCATCGATATTTTTTATTGTAAAATTTATTCTTTTATTGATTTTTTCCCTTATTATAAATAACCCCTTTTCCATTATATGTATTTTTCATCACTTCTCCCTTATCTTTTTTCTGAGACTACATTTACCATTGTTATATCCAAATTCTAAAATAATAAAAAAATCCAAAATTTTAAATTTAATAGAATTTAATTATTAAATTACCTAAATATCCTCCTTAGAGTAACAGTATTAAATGATTTAAGAAAAGTGTTGAGGTGTGAGAATGTCAAATTCCTAAAGGTAAGTATCAAATAAAATATGTAGATAGTTGTAAATGATAAGTAAAATTTCATCATTCCATATAAAATGGGGAAATATTAATGTCAAATCATGGAATGGTTGAGTCAAATGACTTAATGCTCATTTTAGTAAACTTTTGATTTAAATTGGGACATTTTATCCAGCTATTTTGAATTCCTGACAAATTTTATACTCCTAACTATTTTTATTTATTCTTTATATTTTATCATTTAACTTACACACAAAAAAATTAACTAGAAATTAAAATATTTTGTGGGACTACATGATACATTAATTATTGTTTTAAGGTGAGAGTGAGGGTGAGAGAGGTAGTTCTTATATCTAGAAAAAGAGAAAACATACCCTTTGAATATCTAAATTTCAATGAAAAATTAGGAGAGGGAGAGGTAGTTGAAACTTATATCTAGAAAAAAGAGAAAATATGCCCTTTGAATATCTAAATCTTAAAAGATAAAACTTTATTTTGATTTATTTCTATGGGTTAATCTTTTCTAATGAAGAAATAGATTTGATTTGTTTAATTGTTTAATTTGTTATGTCTTTTCATGCTTTCACACGTTGTCCACAGGAATATCCTTTCCTTTTTTTTCATACGTTTTTTGCAGCGTATTAAATGTGATTTCAACTTTCTCTCCAAATCATTTTATGACACTCCAGAATTCTCTACTTGCTTCTGCATTTCCTCCTTCTCCAACACACTTTCTTATTTTCTCCGTCATTCCCATATTGAACCAGCGACTTTGGAATCTCCTTTTTCCTCCTGCACTCCTTTTTCTTCTTTTGCCTATTTCAATTTGCAGGGCCACCGCTGACTACGGTGGCGTAGAAACCTGCTCCGGCAAAAATAGTGGTTGCTAAAAAGCTTTCGATGAAAGATGATGGCTCTGAGACAAAGGGTCAATAAAAGTTAGGAGATCGACTATCAAAGAAAGTTATTTGGCCTCATTTGTGGTAGCAGCTGCACCTTCCTGGTTAGTTTCTTCAAGACTTTTTTCTTCACTCATTTCATCCATTAAATTATTTTTTTTTCAGATTCTCATTAGAAAAAATTTCCCCTTGCAGTTCATCTTTTTTCTTGGGATGCCAACAATGAAAGTACCGTCAGAGTTCGATGAGCAAGTGGAAAGAAGTTAATCTAGAGAATTTTGTCTCAATCCTGCTGCAGTATGCCTTTGCCTACATTAATTTAGCTGAAGTTACCATTTAGAGTTATCTACTTATAATTGTTTGATGAAAAATAAGTAATAGTTATCATTTTTTTTTAAAAAAATAACTTTTGTGGATGCATCTATAAGTTCTGGACTTTGTGGATGTTTATTACAACAATTTCACATGTTTTATCCTGTAAGTTTTGGCACTGTTAACTAGTAAAGAAACCTTGTAGGTTCCTCTTCTTCCCTTTTTTTACGCTTCCCTTGACTGGTCTTTTTCTAGACAATATATGATTTTATGATTATCCTGTGTCTATAAAATACAGCTAAGACTTCTGTGTAATAAATGTTTGACAGAGCATTTCAGGCACAATTGACGCATATCATTTTGAGTGGAAAGTTATGGGTAGTACTGTGTGTGGTCTATTGCATCTATTGGCCTATAAAAAATAAATTTCCTCATAACACAAGGATGTCCATGAAGGTTTTCCAAAAAATAAATCCTCCATTTTGTGGGCTTTAATTTTACACAAATCATCAAATCTTGCTGCAATGATCATAGGGAAAATTAAAAAAAAATTGTTGCCATCATTAAGATAAATGAATCTAATGCTTACTTTTCAATTCTTAAATTAAGCAAAATTAATTTTTTTTTACCAAAAAATCAATAGTTATTTCATTCTCACGTTTTGTTAAGCTATAAGCTATAATCAAAATTGTTAATGGAAAATTTAATTAAGTTTATAATGCAGCCATAAGTGAGTTGAGAAATTATTTCATTCTCAATTCAAAATATGTTTGCTATGTTTGATTGATTCATTTTTTTATGAGAAAAAGAAGATTTACCTATGAGAAAAAAAGGGGGAGAAAAAAAATCAAAAGAGTATCTTATAATGCATTCGCTCAGTACATTCACCATAATAATTCGATTTGTGTGAAATGCTAAAACAAAATAGAAAAAAAAGGAAAACAAACAGAGAATGATGCAGCAAAGATAGGCGTTAGAACAGGCAAATCTTCAGCAATCATTTTTGTTAAATTGGACAATGAAGATTTCCCTTTTGTTACATCTAGCTGATACATGATCAGTGGTAGCCCAGGCCTTGTCCCCCGTAGAAAAGGCAATCCTTTGTGCCCTTCTACATTTTTGCACACAAAGTCAAACAAATTATCACAAGGGACAAGCTTTAGTCTACGACTCTGCACACTTAGAATTCTTCCCAAACATTTACTATATTTAGCTTCTCATTGTTACAATTGGGAAAAAAAAACATGCTGTCAACAGAATTTTCTGATTCAATCAAGGGAAGACATGAAAATAAACAACAAATAATACATAAGAAATGGGTTTTTGCATTAAAAATGTTGAACACAAACACACTCACACATCTCTACTCCTCGTGGTCCCATATTTTATATATATATTTAAGTTCACTCCAATTAATTTATAGAAATGGATATTTTTTCCCATCACTTATGACTCAATTAATATTTTTATAAAATATTTTTTCCGTTACGCTATATAAGACACTTTTTAAAAAAAATTTATCTTTCATAATATAAAATAGTTTACGGATTACGGAGTATATTTAATTTCTTTTTATTAATATTTGAAATTTTAATTCATGAGTTTACTATATTAAATAAAACAATTTTAATTATAAATATAATTAACAATGCCTTATATATTGAAACGGATAGACTACTAAATATCCTTTAGAACCAAACTAAAACAATTCTTTAAAAAAAATTTTTATATTCACAAGCGGATTGAATATTTTAAAAGAAAGAAAAATTTAATGAGACTTTGTGTTGTTCTAAATTACAAACCACTTCTTTAGGCTTCGTTGCAACTTGCAATACAGATCATGTAATTCAGACCATCATGACTGTACCATATTCCTCCAGCTTCCGTACAACTACCTCCTTCAATTAGAAGATAAATCTGTAAAAAGCTGGATATTGTATTAAATGTTGTGGCCCTATAATTTATTTTTGTTACATTGTTCAAATCTTTCTTTTAGTGATATTGTCTTTTATTCCTTATTTAATATTAGATTCTAGACTCTTCTTTCAATTTCTAAACATGATTATTGTTTATTCCCCTTAAATAGTAATCAATTATAATTATCCACCTTAATTGGTCAACAAATGTGGCTGTGGTTGTGGTTGTGGTTGTGGTTATGGAAAATCATGTCTTAGGAGAAAAAATTTCCCTTTGTAGTTCATCTTTTCTCTTGTGATGGCAATGGCGAAAGTAATGTTGGAGTTTGATGGGCCTAAGTTTGAACCCAAAAAAGAGTGTATTATGCTTCCATAAAATAGATCCTTTGGCAAGAAGAGTATCGGTACTCCCTTTGAGAAAATGCAAGCAGGCATTTTTTTCCCTTTTCTGATTTAACTCCAAATAACCCTTTTTTTATTCAATATCATTGTAGTTGTTAGGGACAAGTGGCAAACAATTAGTGATGGGTAAAATTTGGAGAGGTGTATATGGCAGAGTATAATTTTTTCCCTTTATAAAAAAACTACCCCTTTTTTAATTTAGATTAAATCCTCCATTATTATTTACTGTATAATATAATATTCACAATGAGTAAGGAGGTTGCGAGTGTCAGTATTAAAATTTCCAAGGTATGCAAGTTTTCCTAAACAGAAGGAATGAGCTGGAGATGTAAGAAATATAACAAGTTTGACTTTATGGGGATGACATGGCACAATGATCATCTTAGTGTCAGTGTCAATTTGAAATCATTGCTTTATTAGCTATTAAGTTCTTTCATTTTTGTGATATTTTCATTTTAGTGGGACCCAATTTTTTTCCTTTGTCCTTTCTTTTTGAGCTCTGTTTATACAATGTTAATTAACTTGCATGATAAATTGCAATAAAAAACGATATCCAGGTGGTATTCTCATAGTAATTTTTTTTCCTTTGAATTTCTTTGATAGAGTTGTGTTTTGCCGATGGAGACTTTCTGTATGCATTTTGCCGAAAAGCTAAATAGTTACTATATTTAGCTTCTCATTATTACAATTGAAAAAAAAAATGCAATCAGTAGAATCTTCTGACTCAATCAAGGGAAGACATGAAAATAAACAGCGAATAATACACCTATATTAATTACAAAGAACATCAAAACATTAATAGCACACCTATATATGCAAAATAATAATGATGATACTTTACTAAAGAAAATATTGAAAATATTTGCACCCAATTGAAAAGTATTCAATTTGTAAAAAATTGGTTTTTAAAGCTAAAAATGTTGGACACAAGCACACACTAAAGAAATACTAAACTAACTATTTTTCCTAACTAATTCAATACTCTCATCATTTTTATATATAAGCTATATATAATTAATTCATATAGACTAAATAAAGTAATTGACAGTATTAAATTTGTTAGGCATTCAAAATAGTTTTCTAAGATATTTTCAGTTATTGTTTAACACTTCTATCCTATGATTAGTGAAATTAATTGTGAATACTTATAGATTTCTACATTACTCTTTAAATTATACTTTAAGCAAAGATTGATATTAACTAAAAAAAGAAAAAAAAAAGAGTGATATTATCTTTTGATTTCTAGATTTCTCTTTAAATTTCTAAACAAATATAATCTTTTTTGTCTATAATGAGTCATCTTTTAAATAATTTATATATATCAATGAAAGAAGTTAAAAATTAATTAAGTTATTATAGTTGTGAAAAAAATTACAATTCATTCCACTATTGCTCTTATCCAATGTATTCAATTATAATTTAATTTTCTCACTTTTTAAATAAATCTAATGAGATAATAATAAAAAAATCGTTAAGATACCATATAATATCTAAATATAACTTCTATTTTTCCAAAATAATTTTCCAAAGTATGATTTAATTGGAAATACATGAAAAAGTAGGGAAAAAAACTTCATTCGATTACTCAGAACCCAATAAATGTTCCAAGTAAACGTAACAATACCAATACACACACAATAAAATTATGGCTTCAAAATCTTGTAAATTACATAATTTGATTTTAGGATTTTATGAATTTTGTAAAAGAGACCCATAATTATTTTCTCTTTTATTTTGTTCACACGTTTTCTACAAACCCCTTCTTTCTTTTTCTTTTTCTTTTTTGCACATTCCTGCAATGCAATAAATGCCATGTCTCTACGGTTTAACAATTTTCTCATTTGCAGCTTTTAGAATTTTCTAGATTCATCATCTCCGTTTACACTCTCCCTCTATCTCATTAGTTTAATTATTTACCCATTATTTTTTTATATTTTGTATGTGCATTGTTTATCTTTTTTGTTTTATGTATATTTTTTTATGACCCAGAATGATTTTATTGGTTCAAGCTTTTTTTTCTTTTTATTAATTCAAATTTAAAGTATAAAATATTTCACGAAATTTCTTCCATATTTAATTTCCTTTTATTAATGTTTAAAATTTTAATTCATGAGTTAATTATATTAAATGAGAAAAAAATTTAGTTATTAATTATTAGTCTTCCATATAAGGTAATTAAAAATACCTTATATAATAAAACATATGAAGTACTAAATATTCTTTAGAATCAAACTAAAACAACTCTTCCCAAAATTTTTTTATATTCAATAGCAGATGGAATATTTTAAAAGAAAGAAAATTTCAATTAAACTTTTTATTGTTCCAAATTACAAATCACTTCTTTAGGCTTCGTTGCAATACAGACCATCATGGCTATACCATATTCCTCCAGCTTTCGTACAGCTATATCCTTCAATTACAAGATAAATTTATAAAAAACTAGACATTGCATTAAATGTTGTAGTCCAATAATTTATTTTTGTTGTATTATTCAACTCTTTTTTTAAAAAGTGATATTATCTCTTATTACTTATTTTATTTTAGATTCCCAACCCCTCTTTGAATTTCCAAATATCAATTTCTAAACATGACTATTGTTTATTCCCCCTAAATAGTAATCAATTATAATTATCCACCTTAATTGGTAAGCAACTATGGCCGTGATTGTGGTTATGGCTGTGGAGAATCATATATTAATGTAGAATATATAAAAAAAAATTTTGGCCAAAAGAGTCAACATCAATGCGGATATTTTTTCACTCTTCTCAACTATGTATAATTTGCTAGAAAGGATAATTATAATAATAAAAGAAATAAAATTTTACCATTTAGTATACACATAAGCCATAATAATCAATGAATTAATTAAACAACAAACAAATGAATCTTTGACAAAATAATTAATTAAATAAAACAAATTACTTCATAAGTTATGACTTTTTTAGCACAATAATATATGCATACATTACAAACCTCGATAAAAATATTATTTCCATTGTAAATAATCAAGTATTAAATTTGTCAAAAATTCAAAATAGTTTTTTAATATGCTTCTAATTAATGTTTAATATTTTTATTTTGTAATTAGTGAAAATTAATGTTCAATATTTCCCACAAGTGAGGAGATTTCTTATAAATGCTACTTTCTATCTATTCTGATGTATATTAATTTTTTTATTTGTTGAACATTGTAGCAACTCTTTGCTTTTTGTTTAATGTATCATTCCCTTTTCATGGGGGAAAAAAATAAAACCTAAAATTGACCTGAAAATATTGTCTTCACTTCATTACTTTTTCCTCTCTCACATCGTACATCTCCAACAAGATTGATTTTAACTCACACATTTCACTCTAACTTTGTCCCCTTAATGATTCAGCGTTTGGAGCTTGGCTCAAAATGATTGTATTTTGTGACATCATTCTTTATTGTGCTTGTAGCTACATTACGTGGTTAGCTAACAGGAGGAGAGCTTCATTAATTTTAACTTGTTGATAGATTTTATTTTTTTAAATGAATTGTTTATTCTTAAATGATTGAATAGTTTTGATATAAATCAATATAATTAGAATAGCATGAGCATTGCGTAGGCCATGGATATCTCGTCACAACATATATATGGAGCCATGATTAACTATATATCCATGAGTATATCTACTATACGTCTCATCACTTTTAAATGGTTAAAGCCCATAATTAACACGTATTTCTTAAAAAAAATGTAATAATTGGACCACCATTTCATTAAATAACTTTCATTTCTGTAGTCTAAATTGAAACCATCTCCCAACTCAATAAACAATGACAATTATCACAACAACCTCGTTGACACAACTATGGAGGGTTAAAAAAGAAAAGACTCCCTTATCCACAAGTCTGTGCGACCTCTAGTTATATATATGGGAGTCCAAACTCACTTTTCAACGGTTTTTTATTTTTTAATTAAGATATTTATAAATGAAAATTTTTAGTGTAAATTACTTTCACCTCTCTTATATATTTTTTAAATTACAAAAGTCTCTCCTCTATTTTATTTTAGAAAGCTATATAAATGTTTCCTAAATCAAAAGTTATGATACACAGGTTTTTTCTTTATTTTCAAGATTTTATTTTCATACACTCAATAATTAAAAAACCATTAATTCATGAAATTTAAAAAATTTTCTTTACCAAAATATCACTATTCAACATAAATATTTTTTAACTTTTTTAATTAAAATGAGTTCTATCCATTTGCAGAGAGCTTGAGATAAATTATTTGTAAATAGTTTATGCCCTGCAAAATGAAATCAGAAATGCACCAAAGGAGATCAATATCAGCATTATACTTAATTCACTTCATTTGACACAAGATGGTACCTTAATAAATGTCATCAAAGTTCTAAGAACCTTAATCATCTGTAGATCAGAATACGGTGATAAAGAAAATGAAATAATGGCCAAGGCACATTTCAAGAGTCTCAATCTCAAAGCTTACAAACTTCTGCCACAAACCCCTCTGTCATTATAGGAATCAAAGTACGAACCAACCCAAATTTTCGGGGGAAAAAGTTGAAAAAGCGAGAAACATTTTTAAAGCATTTGCCCGAATAGCGCTACGAACCAACAGACTAACCAGAATCTCCCAAAAAACTTCGAATGGTTCAAGAAGAAAAGGCGAGAGGTAACATTCGCTCGAATATAAAGTACCCAAAAGCAAATACCCGACTCGTGGAGATCTTGTTCACCAAAACCTCTTTTTTCCCCTCGCAATTCCTCGCAAACCAAATTAGCTCTACCAAACCCCACAAATAATGATGACGAAGTTCAATCCTCAACAGCGGTCTCTCTCCTCAGATTTAACAGAATTGCACAAGAAAAGAAGCATAACGCTGATCTCCCTAACCCATCATATCAACTTAAAGTTAGCAGGAGTTGGTAAATCCCATTGACTTCCCTCCCAGCTTAACCAAACCCCACAAATAATGACCATAAATCTAGAAGAAAAGAACCCCGAATAATAAAAAAAAAAAATCTCTGCCCATTTTCCCTGTCCACCGCTTTCTCGCGTTTTTCTCGGCAAACAATCAGCCCATATGAAGAAAAGAAAACTGGAAAAGTCACAACTAAACCAAAAACACAATCCCATGAAATCATTTCAAACAAAAAGATCAAGCAAGAACCACACAAAGATGATGTAAAAAAGCATACCTAAGGAAATAATAAGCTAAATGCTACTGTGTACTCAGATCTCTGCTCGATCTTATCAGAACCCCATGAAAGCAGAAGAAGGGGCTCGTGGGTGGAAAATGAAGGAATGCTTCAAAGTTTTGAAGAGCTTGCTATCCAACTGTCTGTCCCTTGTACACAACACGCAGAAGGACAGAGCGAAACAGATGGACTGGATCGTGAGCAAAACTACAAGAACAGCGAGACCATGATTGAAGGCTTCTTCCATCCATACATAGCGTACTATTAATTAATTAATTAGATATTTTTGTTATGATATTAATAATTAATAATTAATGAAATACTAAATTACGCTAAAAAAACTCGTTTGAAAAGAGTGCAGGTTCTTCGATATGAGGAAAGAGAGACGGAGTCTCGTCGAAACGTTGCAATTTTAAAACGTCAATGGAGGCAGATGACCATTTTTCATCTTTTGCTAAATTAGTATTTTGGCCCTTCATTTTCAATATTTATTCTATGAACAATTTAAACTAGCATAAATATTTTCCTGCACAAAATTTAGATGAGTTATATTATACATAATTTATGAATTGTAGTTTAATAAATATTTTATTTAATATATAGATATATAAATATAAATGATTAAATCTATTAATTTCATTTCTTAAAATATTTTCAAAAGAAAATTACATTTAAAGACACATAGTTTGTAATAGTAATGGTTGGGAAAAATTTTGACTCACCACAATTCTTCAATTCTTTAAAATTTTTTATATATTTCAACCTCTTTGTCAATTGTTAATGTTAATACCTTTAATTTGGAGGTGTTCATGTTTATTATTTGATTCATGCACAACTTTTTTTTAGAAAAGTATTTAATGGATTCTATCAATTATTTATCACTTTTTAGTAGGCTGACCTAATGTAATTTAAATATGTATTTTGCATTGACTGGTAAGAAATTCCAAATTTGAAAATTTTTTATACTTTAGATGAATATGGTTGACATCAGAAAGCATTGTTACCTTAAAAGGATAAAGGGATAAGGTCAATAAAAATAGAAAAAATAAAAGGAGAAAGGGATCTGTTTCGATACTGAGAATATCTCTCCCTAAAAAAAATTGATATATCAACAAAAATATTCAATAAAAAGGAAAAGTGACTATGGTTAAATAAAATTAAGATAATAAAAAAAATAAATTCAATCATATGTTATCATTGACTTTATACTTCCTCTCATAATATAATTTTAAGTTCTTTCATACAACCTCAGTTATTTAATGAGATGTAAATAACAAATTAAGCGGCAGCAACAAGAACATTTCACATTATGATTTTTAAATTTAGATTAATATAAAAATTAAAATACCAAAAATTAGAGTTATCACACACACAAATCTGCCCAATTGGCAACATTGTGGGGTGCATGTTATAATACCTTATTATGAGGCACAAATCTGAGATTCCTCTAAAAGCAAAAGGATAGAGGAAATATTTGTCCTTAAAAAAAAAAAAAGAATATGGGACTCAAAAATAAATGTCAATGTAATCATCATAGCCATGTCTATCTTTAATGATGTTTTAATATTTTTATTTGCATATTAAGTTCTTTGAAATCCAATCCTTAAAATTAGTGATTGGCAAATAAAAATTTTTAAGAAAGTGGATTTAAAGGCATACTTTTTGACACAAATAGGTACTTCCTCCATCTTATTTTATTTTAGGTGTCATTTAGGATTTTGGAATATAGATTAAAAAAGACAATAAATAACTTAATAAATAATATAATTTTATTAAATTGCGTTACTTCCATTTTAATGGTTGATAATGAATAGAGTATTAAATTATAATAAAAAATCACCACAAACTATTAATTGTTTAAGAATATAATTAAGAGTACAATTGGAAAGAAAAAATTAATATTTCATTAATTTTTTAATATGACAAAAAAATAGAACATTTAAAATTTTAAAAAACAGGAGATAGAATGAAATGAATGAAATATATTAGCTTACTTATTCTTGATTGTACTTCTATCATTTTGGAGCCCTTATTGTGTACCACATTAATGGGCTTCTGTCCCACACACAGAAGTAGCTGATTTAATTATTTATTTTTTGGGCTTGACTCTCTTTTATTGCTTTTCGTGGAATTCAGAGATCTCTCAAGGATATTACTCTAAGATCACACATTCATGACCTCGCCTTCAAGGTAGGCCAAAAATGTTTGCAATAAAATGCTTTCTATTCTTTTTATATAAAAGCAACTAACCACAATTTTATAATTTTATTAAATAAATGAATTTGACGAAAAAAGTTATACATCATCTAATAAGTATGTAAAAGGTCGATATTGTTAATCTGTGACGAAATAATATCTAACTTTTTACTTTGAGCTTGATCAATCCAGTGCCCTTTCACATGACTTTCTTGATTTTTTTCTTTTCTTCTTTTTTGGGGTTTTGGGCTGTTCAAAAATTCATATTAAATTTAAACGACTTTGATTTATTTATTTAACTTTAACATCTTAATAATATTTTTTGAATATTGAATCTGAATGACAAAATCCAATCTGAATGATATTATTTTGCAAAATACATAAAAAGGACAGCCTGCAAAAGAGAGGCATGATTCTCCGTATATTTCTAATCTAAAATTTCAAAGAACAAATGTTACTCCCTCCGGTCCTATATATAAGATATTTTATCATAATCCTAAATATAAGACCTTTTACAATATACAAGATAGCATTTATTATACATTTCTAAAAGATGTCCCTATTTAATGTATTCAAAGAGAAAGAGAAAGAGATTAAATAAGGGTGGTTTTGGAAAAATATTGGGATTTTCAGAGAAATTAAGGTAGTTAATTAGCTTTAATTCTAATTCTTAATCCGCGTGATTCAGTTAAAGGGTCTTATATTAAGAACTAAAGGGAGTATTTTAGGACGAGGAAGAATGCTGAAAAAAAAAATGAGGAGGAAGAACGATCCTACGGAAAACATAAAAACCCTTACTGATTAATATTGCTACACCTGAAAATGCGACGTGGATGATGTGGAGATGAAGAAAAGGAAAGAAATTAGCCTCCATGACGAAAGCCGATTTTAAAAGAGTTGTCACCAAAATTTTAAGAAAAATCTTGGAAAACCAAATAAAAAGGGAAAGGATGATCTGTAAATCAAAGTTTGGTTGGGGAATATGATTGTGAGTGGGGAAGGTGTTAGGCACCCCCACAACATCCATTCTTAAGAACGGTTACCTTAAGTTGATCATACAATTTTTATAACTTTTTAAAAATTATTTTGATTGCCCCTTAACCATTCACATGCAAAAATAAATATAAAAATTCTTAGTGAAACATATCAAAGGAAAACATAATCTGTTAGCAGATTTGTTATCCAGACCTCTAAGAAAAAAAATACCCAAATCACCACCATAAGAAAACCACCTCTCTTCATCCTCACAATTACCACTATGCCAAAACATCACCCAGTTCAATATTCCCACATAAGCAGACAGCTAGTGTTTCCACCAATCCAATACCCTGCCACTGTTGCAGAAGTCAATAATGTTGCCAGAAGGACTCTTTTTCACTATCTCCATCTTTTCCTTCAAGCCACTGGAATTTCACCAAAGCCAGAATATTTTGACCCCCTGTTACCCTACCTAGTCATTCCTTTCATTAAAGGACCAATCACTCTTGAGTTCACGTGGTATGTCTAGTCTGTGTCAACCTTCTTTGCTTGTGCATTCACCTTACCACCAAAACAAACTTATCAGTATTTGACTAATAAGAAAAACACCCACTCTAACCTATCCACCTTTCTTTCATGGTTTGCTCCACTTCCAGTCTGGAGAGGAAAACTCTACAATGTTATCAACAAAAATGATCTATGGAATGTTCCTTCTTACTAGCAGAAAGTCTTTTCCTTCTTTGTGGTTCATCGACCTTATGAGACTGATCATCAAGGAGAATTGTATACCCCTATTCAAACTCACTTATGGGGAACAGCCATGCACTGGCCACTCCATGAAAAAGAAGTTATTAATGAATTAAAAGAATTTTTTTTAAGTCTTAATAATTTTGCAGGGAATACAAATGAGCAACAATGCACATCTCTTGGACCACTTTCTGGAGAATTTTTTGATCCAGATGAAATTATGATCACAGGACAGGCTATTCCTTTTGAATGGCCTCATCTCTCTTTGGCTCCAGCAGGAGAAGCTTCTTCCACTCAAGATCAACCCATGACAGATCTTTCAGAAGACCAAGACCCTCTATAGTTTATGGACTCACAGGATCCGTATGAAGTAGACCCACAGTTTCTGCAGAACTTCTAGTCACAAACACCTGGACAATCAGCTCCTGATGATGAATTTGACACTGATGCAGAGTTAGACAAGATAAGATTGAAGGCCCAAAAGAAAAAGAAAAAGAAGATGGATGGAGACATCAATAATAAAGATAAGCTTTAGTATGTTTGTCGCTAGGGGTGAACATGGGTCGGAGCGGGTCGGGTTTGACCCCTGCCCGATGCCCGGCCCGAAGTTCTTCGGGCCAATATCAGGCCAGTACCGGGCTGGCCCGATACTATATATATATTTTTTTAAAAATAAAAAAATAAAAAATATATTTAATAATAAAAAATATACTTATTTATATTTAAAAATAAATTTTCTTAAAACATAATCTTAGAAAAAATAATTTTTTTCAAAATTTATGAATATTTAACCATTATACATTATTTTTACATAAATATTAAGGTAAAAAACTAATTCAAAATTTAAAAAAAATTGAAACATTAAAATCTTAAAATGTTTTTATAATATTTACATAGTAAATATATTATATTATATATATGAAGAATAAAAATTCTACAAAATCAATTAAGATATAGAAAAAAATTGAAAAAAATTTTTAAAAAAATTATATATATATATAGTTCGGGTCGGGGCGGGGTTAGGGTCAGACACCCTAACCTCGACGCGGCCCAAAAGTTGGCCCAGCCCGATAGGCCCGAAGTGGTCGGGTCGGATCGGGCCAACCGGGCACCGGGCTAGTTTGTTCACCCCTATTTATCGCTTATGCTGACAGTCTGAATGTGTAATCTTTTGTAAAAGTATTTGTCGCTTATGCTGACAGTCTGAATGAGTGTATCTTTTGTAAAAGTGTGTTATAAGCTGACAAAAGCCTGCCTTCCACGAGTGTACCTTTATTTTGTTTGCTTGTAATAATTGTGTGGTTTGAGCAAGAGGCTCTTAGTCTATATAAGGAGTCTAGATTGTAAGAAGAGGGAAGAACAGAATTATCCGAAAACCCTCATTTGTGAAATACAATGCTTACCTTCTAAACAACTCTCTTTTCTTCCCTTCTCAAAATTCTAATCTAGACATATCTTCTTCTTGACTACAATAAATTCAAGTATGCTCTACACTTACCTCACATGAGGAACCTATGTATCAGAAGGGATCTGAACCAGATCCATATCTCAGCAACTATTTAGTAACTCTTACACAGACATTCATACGATCAGATTATTCATGGTTGAAGGTGATAATCTTAAGGTATCCCTTGAGTCCTTGATGCCCAAAAGAGGCTATTTATACTTGGAAGTAAATTGGATTATCATGATCACCCTGTATTAATTTATCGATCTGAATTGCTCTGTCTTGGTTACTGGGAAGGGACGACGACATTTGTTGCTTATGCCAACGTCTGAATGCGTAATCTTTTGTAAAAGTGTTTGTCGCTTATGCCGATAGTCTGAATGTGTGTATCTTTTGTAAAAGTGTGTAATAAGCCGATAGGATCACTAAAGCCTGTTTGCCATGAGTGTACCTTTATTTTGTTTGCTTGTAATAATTGTGTGGTTTGAGCAAGAGGCTCCCAGTCTATATAAGGAGTCTAGGTTGTAAGAAGAGGGAAGAACGGAATTTTCCAAAAACCCTCCTTTGTGAAATATAATGCTTACCTTCTAAACTCTCTTCTCTTCCCGAAATTCTAATCTAGGCATATCTTCTTCTTGATTACAATAGATTCAAGTATGCTCTACACTTGCCTCATATGAGGAACCTGTGTATCAGAAAGAATATGAACCAGATCCATATCTCAGTAACTATTCAGTAACTCTTAAAATAAAATAAGGGAAAAATATTATTTATTTACAAGGGTGGACTTGACCTAACATCAGAGTTTGGGGTCTACGTATCCTGCGATAGGGATCAAAATCGACATAATTCAAACTAAAAGTATGTGTCACTGGGTTGATATTTTTTATTAAATATATATGTTTTTAAAAGAAAAGTTTGTCAAAATAATTTATCTTTCCACAAAAAAAATAATTTTTAAAATTGGTTGGTGTGTTTTAATTTGTGAAAGATAAATTAATTTCAATTGTTTTCTCTTATCATTCATTTTCATTTTTTATTCAATTTTTTCTTTAAAAAGAAAATTAATTCCTAAAATGAGAATATATGTTTTTACCCAAATTAGAATGTATGATTATATGTGATTTTGAGTATTTTATTTTTAATTTGAAAAGGAAAAATTTAAAAACGACTTTACTTTTATAACATGAAATCAACTAGCTTATATGGCGACTTTATTACTCACAATTCGCTTATTGATACCTAAATGCCTACGGTGATAATACTCGAGGCAAAAGGTATAAAAGACTTAAGGAATAAAATTGGAGAAAATAAATTTTTTGCGTAAATTATTTTTATTTCCTTAAATTAAATTATAAAAATAAATACAACCAAGGTAATACATATTTATAAAAAGAAAAGCAATAAAAAAAATTTAAAAATATGACTTTATATATATGTATATATATTATTTATTTTTTTATTTTAAAAAAAGAATCAATCAAGGTCTACCGTGACTTTATTATTCCCAGCTTGCTAATTGACACCTAAATGCCCACGGTGTTACCACTCGGAACATAAAGATAAAAATAAAAACTTGAAATAGAGGACTTTCATTGAATCATTTATTTTTACTTTTAATAAAAAAAATCATTGCTACTCAGAAATACTAAAAATTAAGATTTAACCAATATTTATACCATGACAACTCCTCATTCATAATATAATTGACTGACATTCTATAGACACATGGACACTTAGTCCCTCGTAGCAAACTTTAAGAGCAAATCTAAAAATCATTTATTTTCACTATATATATATATATATATATATAGAAAATCCAGCCTTTTGGAGTCTAAGTAAAATACATTGCTAGAATTCAATAATTGATCCCACGTAAACAAATATATACTGGACCACATGGATGACTAGAACAAATCCAAAAACATGAGACAAAGACCGAACTGACTAGTTGATTGTGGAAATATTGCATATGGGCAGTCATGTGTATGACCTTCAAGCTTTCTCTCTCTCTGTTTTTTTTTGGTAACATGGTAATATTGAAGTCGAAAGGCAAATAAAGTCACAAAAAGAAAAAATGATTTAAAATATACATACTCAAGGAACACAGGAACGCTAAAGGGGTCAGTATCAAATACTCTGGATATGTCTTAGGCTTTAATCACATGTGCACTCATTGCAGCGACATTGTTCATGATTTTGATTTTTTTTTTTTTAACTTTCTTTACTCCCCGAAGAGGATCCCCACACTCCTAACAGGACCAGAACTTCTTCATGTCCATTTTTCATGACCGATAGATTAGCAAGGGAAAAATGTTCTTTTGAAAAAAAAAAAAGTCCAGTGGTTTAGAGCACATCACTTTGATAATTGAAAGCTAAAAGCTTGGAGGCTTATAAAAAAAAGCTTAATGATACATATGGGCTGCTTTCTTCCATTTAGTCAAGGAGAGACTAATCAGGTGCTCATACATCTACGGGATTTCCCTTTGGAATTCAATGCTTTACATTACCGTGTTTTCCTCCCTAGGCTAGTCCAAACTTTATTATTTTTCAATACACACCAATACCAAGCCAGACATCAACCAAGCTACGTTTCAAACAAGTGAGAAATAGCTTAACACCAACATTGTTTAGGCATGAAGAAGGGCACCTTCAAACAAAAAAAAAATAGGGATGAAAGAACGCAGTAATAGTTACTTCTGAACAGAGCACAGTCAATAGATTTACCAAAATCACAGCCTGTACCCATAATCGACAAGATTTCTACTCAAGCTCATCAAAACCATAGATTGCAATCATAAAAGACTAGAAACTGCTCTAAAAAAATAATACAGAGTTAGATATTTCAAACCTACTGTGAAGGCTCTGTTCCTTCCTTCCTATCTCCGTCGCCCGATCCTCTTTGGACGCTCTTTCCTTCTTGTCTCTTCACTCCCTCCTTGCTTCGGCCTTATTCTCTTTGCTTCTTAATTTTTCTCTAATTGCTCTCCTTCTCTATATCGTCCCCTTTCTCCAAAATCGTTCTCCTCTCTTCATAATCCGAAGTCCCATACCCTGGGTGAAGTGATCCATTGAGAAATCAAATCAACTCTTCCTCTCTTACACTACCAATTGTTGACTAGATCTACGAGATTTTCAGACGGTATTCCTTTCTCGCGTCTTTGCCTCTCTGTATCACTGCTCCTCTGTTGTCCCACCCACGATGCGTCTTCCTCTTTCGCCGTAATCAAGGTGAAGAAAAGGATTGGAGAGAGGCATTACCCATCGAGAAGGCCGCCCTCCGTACTTCATGATACCGCCGGTGTCAAGATCGAAATATAGAGGTGCGGTCAACATATCTCCATCGCATTTGCTTCCTGTTGTCAACGACCTAGGGCACTGCTCCTCTCTCTCTTTTCAGCGTTATCGTGAAAGAGGAAACGCTACATGGCCTGCCGTTTTGACTCTTTCCTTTTCTTTTCTTTTTTTCTTTTTGAAAAGGCAATAAAAAAACAAAATGCAAGGGAGGGATATTTTGAGCATAAAATGCAATTCAAATAGAATTCTTCTTTTTTTATTTTTCTCTTTTTTTTTCAGAGAATCTTAGATGAAGGAGATTGAATTTTTGAAAATCCTAAAATGAATGGATATGATTTTTATTTGTGAAAATCCTAAAAGAAAGGAAATTGATCCTAAAAGAAAGGAAAGTGATTGATTTTGTTATTATATTTTATTTATTTATCTTATTTATTATTTTTGTAAATAAAAACTAAAAGAAAGAGATAGGATTTGGGTGAAAATTCTAAAGGAGTTGGATTTTTTTTCTTTTGTTTTTTTTAAGACTAAAAGGTAGGATTTTTATTTTTAAAAATTCTAAAAGAAAGGAAATTAATTTTTTGTTTTGTTTGTTTTTTATTTTGGAAAATCCTAAAGAAGAGGAATTGGGGTTGGATAAGAATCATAAAAGAAAGGAATAGAATTTTTCTTCTTTATTCTTTTCAAGGCTAAAAGGTAGGATTTTTATTTTTGAAAATCTAAAAAAAAAGAAAATTGATTTTTATTTATTATTTTTTTATTATGTATTTTTTTAAGGTCCTAAAGAATAGAGATTAGATTTAGATAAGAAGGCTAAAAGAAAGGGATAAGATTTTTCTTTTCTTTTTTAAGATTAAAAGGGAGGATTTTTATTTTTGAGAATCCTAAAAGAAAGGAAATTAATTTTTTTTATTGAAAATCCTAAAGAATAAGGATTGGATTTGGAGAATATTTTTTTAGATTTTTCATCAATTTAGAAAATATACATTCAAATTGAAATTAAAAGGAAATTTGTGTCTTTTTTTTTTAATTTTTATATTTTTTGGTAGAAAACCCGGACAAAATACGATGTTTACAAATATAAATTAAAGTTTGCATGTGAATTTTATATGAAATCTGAAATATATAGTATTGTTTATAATTTTTTAACAATATCATTTGCTATAACCCTTATATTTTGTGTTAATACTGATATGCATAAAGTGCATGCCTATATGTCTACCTGCATATTAAAATAAATTAAAATTGATCATATTTTTTTTTAATTAAACTTCACTTGAATTAAAAAAGAGAGATAGAGAGAAAAAGAGTTTATGTTTGTTCCGAAAGTCATTTTCCTCTCTCTTTAATTAATTTTGGCAAAAAAAAATCTCTCATTAGTTAACCTAAACTAAATTCAAAGAATTTTTTCCAATTTTTTTTTAAATGAAAGTAAGATGAAGCGGTATGTGTTTTTAGAAAATAAGCATTATTACCCATTTCTCATTTCCTTATAAAATGTGCTTTGCGGGAGACCCTCCTAACTATAAACCAAGTGGCATTTATATGTGAAATGTAAGATGAGATGGAATAAAATAAAATGAAAAAAAAAACTTTTATATGTGAAACATTTTGTAGCCTTAAATAAAAAAAATTTGCGGTTGAGAAATGTTAATAATGAAATATCATATTTTAAACATGCATGATAAATTGATAATATATCAAAATATAACATATAAAATTTATAACAAATTTTATTATGTAAATCGCATGGTTGGGTGGCTTTTACCCTCGGTTTGGTATGCAAATCAAATGGAATAAGAAAATAAAATGGAAAAAAGATTTTATATGTGAAATATCTTTTATATTAAAAAATAATAAAAAACAATTACAATTGAATAAAGATAATAAAAACATAAATAAATATTACATATTATGTTTATTGTGCAATCAAATAAGATCTTATTCCACCCAAGCTATAAAAAAGACTTAAACCATAATTATTTAGATAATTAGATACATTTCTTTTTTGTGAAATCTAAATAATGAATGGCATATAAATATTTGATATAAAATGTAAAAAAATATAAAGAGTTCACAATTGGTGAAGATTGCGATTCATAAGAACTCCTCAATGCATGGGCCCACTTTAATTTTTTATTTATTTTTCAAAAGAAAAGGTAATGAAATGACTCTCTTTTAGCCATGGGATAAAATGACTGGTTCGCAGAAGTAAATCTCAACGCCTTTTTTTTTTTGTTTATTGAAAAAAAAAAAAGCTTAACCCATCTTTTGTTTGATGCATAAAAAATTTGACCGAAACCAAAATCAGTGTCCCACAGCTACTGTGCGCGTGTTGACACGTTAATGCGTTGCCACTTGCCAGCTGTGACGCCTACAATATCTATTAGGGGGAATTACATTTTAGGGCTCATATCTCAATTTAATTATAACGTGCGATCTATTGATTATTTAATTATAAAAATGAATAAATTTTTTAAAATTAAATATAAAAATATGAAATTATCAAAATATTCTTAGGAGTTATCTCTTCCCCCTCCATCACCGATCAATGGCTATCATTAATTGGTCAACATTCACAAAAAAAAATGACTTATAATTTTTTTTTAGATTTTGTAACTTTTGTTGTAAATTTACAACTTAGTTTTTAAATTTTTATGTCATAATTTTTTTCAGAATTTGCAACTTCTTCACTTTGAATTTGCAAATTATTTTTCAAATTTTTCCTATAAATTGTTTCAATACTTTTGCAACTTCTTTTTTAGATTTTATAACTTATTTACTCTGAATTTGTAACTTATTATTCAAGTTTTTATTATAAATAGTTTCAGAATTTTACAACTTACTTACTCTGAATTTGCAACTTATTTTCTAATTTTTTACTATAATTTTTTTTGGTACTTTTGCAACTTCTTTTATATATTTTGCAACTAGTAAAATTTTTTACTAAAATAATTGATAGTAAAAATTTAGGGAGTGAATTACAAATTAAGAATAAGTAAATTACAAAATATGTAAAATAAGTTGCAACAACATTAAAATAATTTATAGTAAAATTTTTTAAAATAAATTACAAATTCAGAGTAAATATGTTGTAAATTCTAAAATAAATTATAAAACACTGAAATCATTTATAATAAAAACTTGAAAAATAAGTTGCAAATTTAGAGTAAGTAACTTGTAAAATCTGAAAAAAATATTGCAAAAGCACTTAAATAATTCATAGTAAAAGTTTAAAAAATAAGTTATAAATTTAGAATAAAGAAGTTGCGAAATTCTCAAAAAGAAATTACAAAATAAAAATTTAAAAAATTAAGTTGTAAATTTAGAAGAAATTATAAAATCTAAAATTAGAAGTTGTAAGCTATTTTTTTCAACGAATGTTAATCGATCATCGGTAACCATTGACCAATCAGTTGATTGTTGACCGATATTGACTAGTTATTAGCAATCATTGACCAATGATGGTAGGGGAAGAAATCACACCTGAGATTATTTTGATAATTTTATATTTTTATATTTAATTTTAAAAAGTTGATCCATTTTACAATTAAATAAACAATAGATCCTATTTTGTAATTAAATTGAGATCTTAGTTCTGAATGATAATTTCTCCTATCTATTATGCTTTTCCAAGTTTTGCCATTCTTCTTGTAGCTATTCAAACAAAATGCCATCCATCTTACCATTTCACCAAAAAAAAATCCTTCATCCACATTAAAATATAAATTAGATTTAACTATCTAACTCCCACAAAAAAATTAATTAAAGTTAGTTACGTACCTTAATTTTTTTTTTAAATTATCATAACTTTTTAAAATTGTCCTTATTAAATTACCCTATCTTAATTATTATTATCTCTTTTAATTTCTTTCTACAATAAAAAAAAGTCAAATATCTATTTTAATTAAGGACTATCATAAATGAGAGAAAATAGAAAAATTTTAAATTATTATTAACTTTCATAAAATGATTTATATTTTGAAACCATTTTTTCCACTAAATTCACTCTATATTTTAAATGGAGGAAGTAAAGTTAAGGTATTAAAAATCGGATAAGAAATTAAATTAGTTAAGACACTGATTTGAGGTTCAATAATTTAACTATGGTTCGATTGGAATTAAATCAGTAGTAATAAATTTCATAATTTTTTAATTTTATATGTTATATATAAAATAAAAAATATTATTAATAAGTTTTATAACATAATATTAAAATCTAAATAAATTAATATTTATAATTAATTATATTTTGAATTCAAAATAGTTAACTAATATTCTATTTTCATATTATTTATTAAGTAAATTTATCATTATCAATAATTATATATCAAAATAATGGATATATAATATTATAATGTAGAAAGAAAAAAATTATACAAAAAATAATATTATTTAATACTAAAAATAATGCTATTTTATTTTAAAATAAAAAAAAACTTAAGACCGATTCTAATCAATTTAGGAACGGTTCACAACTAGTTTCGACCAGTTCAAGTCCAATTCCACCGGTTTTTTATTGGTTCCCACCAATTTTAAAATTTAGCAATTCTTTTCTTTTTCCGGATTGGACCAGACACTAGTTTCTAATCGAATTGTCCGATCTGGTCCCCTTTTTTGTATCATGAGTAAAACTCTTTTCTTTGTATTTTTTCAAGAAAAGATGGGGCTAAGCCCAAAACATAAAATTAATTATGTACTAATTGTGGAATAGTAGGACTTATTTCTCAAAACAACTAAGAAATAAGTTCAGATGGAGGATTGGAGAGGAATTGCAGCCTTCATCCTGAGTTAAATTTTTAACATTATTTAGCCAATCTGCACAAAAATTATCTGTCCTCAAAGCATGAGCTACATGTTTCTAAGATATAAGGGAGATATATATATATATGTGTGTGTGTGTGTGTCTCAACTATTTTCCTGAAGCCTCTCCTATCAACTATTACTTTCAATTAATTTATAAATGGATCCCAACTTTAATGTAAATTTATCAGAATTATATGATAATTGGTATAGTATTATCAATTAATTTATATTCAAATAGTGTGGGCTTGAAACATAGTTTTTGATTTAAAATATTTTTGAAATTTCATATAAAAGACATCAAATTCCTCCCAATTGACTCAACTTCCCTCAATTCTAACTTTAATATGTTCAATTAAAAAACACTTCATCAATTATTATTTATTTAAGATTTAAATTTTCGACTCATTTCTAGAAAAAAAATTATTTGGTGTTATAGTTTATCTTGGTTTTCAATTCAATCCTTGTATACAATAATTTAAGAGAATAAATCTTGAAATTTGATAATCCAAAATAAAATATCTACTCAGACTGTAGAATAATGCTAGCTCGATTTGCGAGTTGCTTTTTTTTTGGTTCATATAATAATATCCGGGAAGTAAAAATGGAAGGAATATATTTTGTTTGCAAGTTGTAACAATTACACCATCAATGAAAAATACAAAAAGAAAACATCTACTAATGGTGGCGAAAGGGGAGACTTTTGCACTTCTTCTGTGTTGTATTATGGGAGCCTTTTAGTATTCATTCGGATTATTTTTTTTAAAAAAATTGTTAAAATAATTATATTTTACAAAAACAAAATTTAAATACAAATAAAAAAATTTATCATAAATATATTTAAATAAAAAAATAAATTAATAGTTACAAATTATTAAAATATAAACCAAACAGAGCCTTCGGTTTGTTCTTATCTTTGAAAAACCAAAATTACAGGAATTAGGAACTTTTGTTCCGTACAAATGAGAGAAAAAGCCAAGTTGGAAACCACGGGCAAAATATTTCTCACCTTACTTAAAAATTTTCAACTGAAATGAATTGACTAAGACGTCGTTTGATTTTGTTTCTGAAAATAGTTATTTTGTTTTTAAAAATAAAAAATTTAAAAAATTTATTTGATAAATTTATTTTTTATAAATTATTTTAGAAAATAAAAAAATAAAAGAACAAAAAACTCAAAATACTTTTTAGATGTTTTGTAGTTTTTATTTAAAAAAATACAAAAAATACCACCTCATTACTAGTAAAGTTATAAATTTTGAATAACTCATTTATCACTCACTAGTTAAAATTTTGAGAATAATTATTCAAATAAATTTTTTTATTTTCTTATTTTTAAAACTTATTCTTAAAAATAATTTTATAAAATTATTTTTAAAAACATAAAATATAAAATATTTTCACACACACTCTAAATTCCCATGTCCTTATTCTATTTGGCCTCAATTGTCTGTCTCTTTGCAAGATGTTGTAATTTTTTTATTGTTCCGAGAATAGCCTTGACCTTTTGAGAGAATCACAGAGTATGCCACAAGACGTGGGAACGCGTAAAAGCCAATAGGGGAATAAAAGGGTATGGCAGGGCATGTTGATGTGAGACGTGTCGTGCGTCTTCACATGCTTATTGCCATCCTACGAATATAATATATCATTTTATTTTATTTTACATTATTTATTTATTCCTCCTTCACTCTCTCTCTCTCTCACATCATGATTGTTTTGACATGTGCGTTGCTGATACACGCGCTCACTCAATTAGCAAACGCGTTTCCAACTTTTTCATTTTCTCACAAAAACTATTGCTGATTTTCTTTTTTACTTTTAATATTATCTAGTATCCTATTTGATATTATTGGATTGGAGTTAAACATTGGCATGGCCCAAATAAGAGTAGCTTTTAATGTATTTTTTATCCACAAAAGTCTAATATGAGACTTTATTTGAGATATGTTGAATCATTATCATTCAACTCAACTATTAATTTTAGTTTTATTTATATATTTTTTACATATAAGAAGGGTTTAAATTCTTGACCTTTACTCATATTTCATCCTATTCTTACCATTTAAACTAATCTTAGATGACAGATTTATTTATATTCTGTTAATTACAAATAACTATTTATTTTTACCAACATTTAATATTTGTAAGGTATTTTCTAATATTGAAGATGTTTTTTTATGCAGATTTACAATGACATTAATGAATGGGTGATAGTGTCATATAATAAATTTTGATATTTTTAAAATTAAAAAAAATTAAATAGCTAAATTTTAGCAATATTTTTACAAGGGCCTTAGCCTTACCCAAACCCTCTCATCTTTTTTTAAAGAAAAAATTCTATGACTAAAACTACACATTACATAAAAATTAACAACTTGGTCCCTTCCCCACGCAATTTTTTCGGTGGAGAAAGATATTTTATGACTCCCATGTGAAAATATTTTTTAATCAAGACCCATTTTAAAAATTCTCAATTCAAACAAACTAAATTCTTAATTTGAATAAATAGAATTTCCAATTGGTATAGTTTATTTGTAAATATTTTTCTTGAGAGGGTCCAAATTATTTTTCTCCCTTTTTTCTAAGAATGGATTGGCTTTGCACTCAAATGACTTGTTATTAGCCTACAGGTAGACTCATTATTCTTTGGATGCCAGCTGAAAAATACTCTTATCGGATTTGGCTGGTCACCTGAGAGAGGATGAATTAAGTGATGTAAGATTTTTATCCTTTTTGCATCACAACCAAATTTCATCAGATGTGTAGTAGAATAGGGATGAACATAGAGGCAGTCAAGTGCAATAATTGAAGAGAGAAGATAAAGAGCAAGACACAAAAATTTATATTGGTTTGACCCAAACCATTTGGCCTACGTCCAACCACCAAACCACCACTTAAGATTTTCATTATATCCCATATGTTTGATCTGATCACCTATGAAGTCTCAGTATATTCCACAAGTTTCAGTAGACACTAATGAAACCACTCTCCCCACATTTTGTAAAGATATGTAAAATCTCTTAGTGTTTCTCTACAATAAGATTATATTCAGAAAGTATTATAAAAGAATGATTACAGAAATGAAATTTTTTTTAAAAGTAGATGATATATTAAAAACTCACTTTATTGAGGTGTGTTTAATTAATAATATTGATACAAAAAATATTTTATGTATTACAATAGCATTTTGGTACAAACTCTCTTAATATTGTTATCAATAAGTTCAAATGAGATTCTATTTATAGATTTGTAACGTAACCAGATGTTAGACATAAGATCTATCTGTTAGATGCAAGTTCTAGCCTTTACTCTACAAAAAGATTCATTCATCAACCGTATTAAATACATCTGTCTTTCTAAAATTTGAATTTTGAGACTCAATAGATGAATCTCACGGAATCAGCATAGTTATGTGTTTATCATTGAACCTTGAAATTTGTCTATTACAAAATAACATTTGAATTTCAAGTTTATAAAAGATATTCCATGTTAGTTTATGCGAATTTTCATATTAAAAATACATCTGAAGAGATTTGAATAGTTGTCTTTAATTTTTTTCATAGTCTTTCAAAATTAGAATTTCAGAAACCAAAATTAGAATTTTGGAAATCAAAATTAGAATTTCAAAGACTGAAATTTGTCTGTCAGATACTAAAATTAGAATTTTAGGTATCGAAATTCGTCAATCAGATGCCGAAATTCAAATTTTAGAAACTGAAATTCGTCTATCAGAGGCATGTTCAAGTTTTCACAACATACTTCAAAATTAGAATTTCAGAGAACAAAATTAGAATTTCTAAGACTGAAATTCAAATTTCAGAGATCAAAATTTGTTTATTAGAGGCTGAAATTCAAATTTCATAGACTGAAATTCGTCTATTAGAGGCATGTTCAAACCTCTGCGACTTTTACATACTTTCACTAATTATACTTAGTTTAAAATTCAAATTTCACAACTGAAATTTGTTTATCAAAGATGAAAACTTTGTAACTTTAAATTTTACCAAACAAATTTCGAATTTTATATAAAATAAACATAAATCATAAGCAAAATTCATCTGTTAGCCATTATTTTTCAATTCTAACACATGCTAACATCAGATTCACTTAATCTAATTTGTTTAAAATATATGATAATAAAATTAAGTAAATTTCAAAAATTAAACCACCTCAAGATCTAAGTGAAAACAAAATATACCAAATAACTAGGTCTTCAAAAGTTGAACTCCATTTTCACTTGGTTATTCTCATCCTTGGAGCATCTTTTCTCTTCTTCTTCTTTTTTGAGTGAGACATGATGTTGATTTTTCTTTCTTTATTTCAATACTCACTCTTTTTATTTGGACAATTTCACACTTAATGTATCACATCTACAAGTCAAGTAATTAGTCCAATTTATATATTCAACTTGCATTATAAAATATAAGAGCATAGTGGATATATAAGTACATAGTATGATATATGTATTATAAATATAATTAAATATATACTAATGTACATTTTACTTCTTTAAGAAATAATATGTATACTATACAAATATGATTATTTGTTCTTTATTATTTTACATTTGTTATCATTAAAATTTATATTATATTAAATCTAACAACTCTTAATGTTCACAAAAAAATCTTCTAATTAATGGGTTGTAAAAATTGAAAACCCTTTTGTTGATGTTTTAGTAGCGTTGCACGTGTTAGTGAACAATGGGGCTCTGGAGTTATATATCAGGCTTCTTAATTTGTTGCAATCTCGAGAAGAAAAATAAAAAAGAAATTACCCACTAACCATTATCTCAAATTACTAAAATATTTTAAATTATTGTTAACAATAAATATTAAAAATAAAAATAATAAAAAATTATATAGAAATATTTATTTATAAAAATTTGGCCCCCTTCAAGCCAAAGACTCTGTCTGCCCTTCAATATGATCCTCTACAAATGTACAAATACAATAAATATTATGAAGCATCAAATATAGTATGAATTTTACATTTTATATTAATATTAATTAAATTGTATTAAAGTAAATACATATAACATATTGAATTCAAAAGAGTTGAATAAAATAAATAAATGAAAAATGCAATAATATGAATTGTTATTAATTTAGAGAGCCCCTTGTCATAAATTTAGAGTACCACTTGGAGTATTTAAACAAAATTATTGTTGCTATAAAAAGATAGTTCATTATCCATAAGTTTATGGGCCAGTTTATTTAAGTTTAAAAAATAAGTAATTTTTAAATTATTTAAAAAAGTGATTTATTGTTTAAAAATTATATAAAAAGTAGAAGTTATTTTATATTTGGTTATAATCATGAAAAATCAACTTTTACTTGATTATTTTTAATTGCCTAAAAGTCTCCATGGTCCTAAGAAGGATGGTGTTATAATCCAAATTTCTTTGACAAAAATCTCCTCTTTGATCTGCCACGTTGAATGTTGATGGCTCAAAATATCAACACAAGAAAATAGAAGTGGCAGGTGCTACACTTCAAAATGAAAAGGGTAAATGGATAAAGAGTGTATGTATGAAATTAAGAGACTATGATGTTTTAGAAACAGAGATATGGAGAGATATTATATAATTTAAATATGGTAGCTTTCCTAAAAGACTTTATTTTTTTTTTCTATATGCAAGACTTAAACATTATTGTTGTTGTTAAAAATTACAGTCTATCAAAATTTAACACATTCTGATTAAAAAGTAATCCTCACAAACCTGTGAGAATTTGGTGATATGGACTTGGCTTGTACAGCTAGAGCTCTTGTAATTGTATCCATCCAATAAAAGAAAAAAGAATGACCTAATAAATTAATTCCATTAAAAAAGTGGTCCAGAATGCTGACGTTTGATCAACACGTAAACCCAGTGGTCACGTTGGAGGTGGGAGGGCCCCTCTTCCCAACCTGTTGCCCTTTCCCTTGTGTGTATATATATAGATATGTATTTGTGTGTAATAACATAATATATATTTGATTTATAAAAAGAAATAAAAAATATTTTATTAGGATATTAAAATATTTTGTTATTAACTAATATTAACTTTTCATTTAAAAATGATTCTAAATATTTATATTGTACATATTAATCTATTTTTGTATAGAATTATTTAGATTTAGTTATCACAGAAATACATTTATATAAATATAGATTTAATTTTTATTATTTAATTTACATATAATATTAATTAAGAGTTGTTTAAGTATGTTAAACATATAATCTTTAAATTATCTATATATATTGATTTATTTTTATAAAATTCAAGAATTCATCCTAATTTTTTGTTCAAATCATCAATGCACAACATTATATATAAATATATTGAAAATACAAGCTTTTAATATATATATATATATTTTTGTTTTTAAATTAATATAATACATTAATGATTCCACTTTATATATAATCTCTAAAACATTTAAAAATTGTATGATTATACATAATTGATCATTTCATACTTTTTTAAGTTACAAAATTATTTTGAAGTACTAATTACGATAAATATTAAAAAATTAAATTAATAATGCAAAAAAGATATAACATTTTTAGGAAATTTGGCTTCCCACAATGTTGAAGCTACGCCTGACCCTGCGTATATCACGCATGAATTAAGTCCATGCATTGAATCAGGATATGTTAAAATTAAAAGTCTCACAACTTATAAGTAGTGCGATCTCATCATGTATCTAGTGATTTTTGTTTTCTCTTCCGAGGAATAATATTACATAAAAACATTTATAAGGCAAGTTTATATCACATAAATATTACATATAAACTTGTTTAGGTCCATGCGTTGTTAATTATTGATTTGTTTATATCACGTGTAGGTAGTGTAATTTATTTTTCAAATTTCATGTAATCCACGAAAAATGAGTCTAATTATATTAAATTAGAAAGCTCAAATAGAAGGGAGAGTAGTAAACAAAAACATGTGTGGTTGTGTGTGTTCTAGTGAAAGTTTTTCATTTCTTTATGAAAAAAGCATGATATCAAAGTCATAAAGCGTCATACATTCAAGTCGACACTGTTAATTTTTTGGACCAGATGCAAGATAAAAGGTCAAGAGGGAAAACTTCCCTTTTTTGGTATTCTCTTCCGTCGAGTTAGAGATGTAGATGTGACGGTTGACATTTTTACAATTGTGGCGCACGTGAGGGGATCCACTTCCATTTTCCAAGTGTTTCATTTAAGTCTCTAACATTATTTCATTATTTTCATTAAAATTTCACGAAATTGTTAGATGATAATAACGTTAACGATTATAATTTATGCTTTTTTTTTCTTTTTCTTTTTCAGAGGCTTCCCCGTGGGAATAAAAAAAGAAGAAGAACAAATTATTTCTTTATATATATGTGGAATTCATTAAGGGCATTTATTTATGATTTATATTCAAGTACTTACCTTAAGTTTTAGTTTAATTTAACTATTTTTTTAATATTTTATACATATTAAAAACACTCAAATACGACAGAGTTTACATTATTTATATTCTTTTCTGATTTTTAATCCATATATATATATACACTGTAATTCGTGATACATAAAACAAGTTGACATCCATGGTGTGCAACGATTCTACCTGAAACAACTCATTCATGTTTATCAAAACAAAAAAAAAAACATTCACGTTAGGTGATGGTGGTCTTTGTTGGCCATTGTATTGAATCCCGGGTCGATCATATAACAAATTGAAGATGCTTCGCTCTTTTGATGATGATCAAATTCTTTTATCTCTCAAGTAAACCAACTTATATAAATATATATATATATATATATATATCTGAATACAACAAATCAAGAGATATAAAGATCAACTCTTGGCAGTGGTTACTAGCAGAAAATTGAGCAAAACCACAAGATATAGCATTTACACAACGATGTTAAGAGATATCTTAATGTCTTGGACTGGTATTAGTGGTATTACCGCGCCTACAGTCGCAAGTGCACAAACTTCTAGATCCTTCTACTACGCGTTGAGACCTTAGCAAATGAAGCTTGATGTTCACCACCCTTCCGGCCAACTGTTTGCATGATATAAGAGAAAATATCAATTACTATCATCAATATCAATATAAAATATATAAAACATACTAGATCAATCAGTGTTTGGTGGAATAATCTGGAAGAAAACAAAAAAAGTAAGCCCAGGGAAGTCAGGTAAGATGACATCAAATCAATTTAAAAGCGCTTCGTAGCTGCAGAGATTCTATACATTATTACAATTAACTTGAGTTGGGCCAGTCAAATTATGGTTAAGAGCAAGCTACTGTCCACTGGTAGAAGGATACCCCACCTTATTTGCCTACAATACAGTTCTCCCAACTCCCAAGTCCTAATCACATGGGCTTGCCCTGTTACATAGCACTTCACTCAAATGCTTCATGTCTCATCTAGTTCAAGCCTAATGGTTCCCAATGACTTTTCCACAGGCAATACAATTTCCAGTCACTAGAGGGAAGGCTCATCGTGTTGCGGATAACATCCTACAAAGTTCAACTATTGCCATCCTCTCTTTGTTGCCAAATTGAGGTTACTGCTGAGAATGCATAGTAGGTATCAACATAGCCAACAAGCCAAGAGAGGATCATACACCTCGTATTTTGGACTTGGAATCATATATTATAAACCATCTACATGTCTAATAATTCTATACGAAGCTTTGAGTTATGAATAGTATTTTGATTTGACATATTTAACTTGCGTTGGGCTCCGTTTTCTTGTCTTTTTCCCTTATTATCTTTTTTGTCCTATTATTTCTTTATTAAATTTAATAATATAGGACTCAGTTTCCCAAATTCCGTGCAATTTGCACAGGCCACATCTAGTTTGTAATAAACTGAGTATAGGGACAAATCAAGTAACTTGAACAGGCCCAACCATATATGACCCAAAATGCTTCGGCCTAAATTACATGTAGTATGCTACTTAAGCAACTTAACCCCGTAAACCTCACAAGTCATAACCCTCAACCCATGGATGTGGGACTATTTGCAATATACTAGGATTCAAACTCCTAAAACTAAAAGAAATCTAATAACATCTGAAAAAAATCTAAGGTCCTCGCTTCAGCATTCAAGCAAGGTCCAATCAGACTTGTCCTAAACTAAATCAAGCTAATGGACTCGGCCTGTCATCATTTAGTAAGACTAAACCAAGGATATCCCAATCACCACAACAATATTGTATTGGCTTAGAAAAGCAAAGGCGCGAGTTGGTGAACCTAATCCACATATTGAGCGTGCATTGCATCTGAATGAAAATTAATGCCATTTCTTTTCACCAAAAAAGAAGAAGAAGAACGAAACATAACAAGGGAACTTCAAAAATTGGAGACATAAACAAACCATTCTCCAAACCAAGTCTTCAGGACCCAATGGTTGAGCTGGACTGGAATACAGGAAATGCCTGGAGTACTGAAGAAAACAAAATCAAAAGAATCAAACACCCAGCGTGACAAAGGACAAAATATCAATTTCAGAAAATCAAGAAACAAGAACTTCTATTCTTTTTATTAGAAAATGGAAATTAATTACTGCTAGAAAATTATAAATTACCAATTTCCAAGTCTAATGCATAAGCATGATACTTACCACCAAACAATACATATGCAAATTCATTTTAAAAGGAAACCATCCATATTTTGCAGGGTATAAAGCAGAAGAGTAAAACAAGAAAGCTCTTAATAGACATTAACAAGTCAATTAATAACACTGATCACAAACCTTGGCAAGATTTTTTTGCATTTCTTTGATAAGAGCAGGGCTAATGCCTCTCAAAAATTTCAAAAGCCAACCTGATTTTACAGCATCATCAGAAGAAACAAACAGTGCTATCTGAAAATATGAAAAAGGAGTCAAACCGTCAGAAATTTCCCAATGAACAATCCAAACAAATATATTCAAAGGCTTCAACTATTAAATTGGCCATATATCACAGACTTGACAACGTACCAATATGACTGAGACAATCATCACAAATGTTATGTGTATACTGACCTCTACAAAATTTTTAAGAATAACAAAGTACGAATATTAATAATAAAGCTGCCCTGTTTTGAGCCAATGTGTCAACATAAAAAAAAAGTAGCCAAAAATCCAATCGTGCCCAACTTATAATTTCACTAATTTGTATGTTTAAGTAACTGAATGAAAAAGAAAATAAATTCTCAAAGACCTAAACAATATTCCTCTCCATATTGGAAGGTTTCTTATAGGAAATATGAACAAGAAAGCATGTCCAATAGAGATACATCCAGAAAGCATCTTAACTTATTTTCAGGCATGTAAGCCATCGATACCGCCACAACACACTGCCAAAAACAAAAATAATTTTCCAGCTCAGAAATAGCTAGCACCCGAAAGAAAAAGACAAGGAAAAAAATAGGTAGAATGAGACTAAACACCCCATCTTGATGAGATAATAAAAGTTCTTTCCTGATGACTTTGTCGTGTATGAATAATGTAGTCAAACAACTTTTTATTTGGTAGGTTTTTTGGAAAACAATGAAATAAGCTCCAAGGGTATTTAAAACATAGGATAATGCTGATAGCATTTTTCTTTAGAAGTAGATCGATAAATGGGAAGTTCTAAGAATTAATATTTGATCATAACACATATGCTAATATATATAATATACCCCCTCTCTAGATTTTTTTTAAAGTTTTTTGAAATTTGACATGTTAACAAGTTGTATCCCACGCTCCATAAATACATTAAGCCACTATATGCATCTATAACTATATATGACTCAGACATATAATGCAACTGACAATAACATAGCAACTTGCCCCCATCTTCTATGCTAAAATGAAGCCAGCAGATCAATTAGGCTAACTTGCTACCAAACAAGGCTACATCTTAACTTAATTTAACACTGATTAATAATAACATTTTACATCTAATCAATTTCTTGATGTTTCCTAGATATGAATCTTTCAAGACAATAAATATTAATGCATACACACCTTCCTGTAATCAAGTATTCCTTCAAAAGGGAGCTCCAGTTCATCACTAATTATTACAGGAATGCATCCACTAACAATAGCATCAAATAATCTAGCAGATGATGGAGTGTCACCAGCTGGACTCATGCAAAATAAAGACCTGATCCCATAGAGGAAACAAGAAAGTAAGCCCAAAGTATGTAACCTGACTAAATATTTTCAAGTGTTAAACTTAGATTACTTGCGCATGCCACTTTGAGCTGCTTCTTTTCCTCCCTCTCCAGCTGTTCCCTCCTCTATAACTATACCTTCAGCTCCACTTAACTCTGCTACAAGTTTAGAACGAATTTTTCCTCCCTGAAATTGCAAGATGAGAAAGAAATCAGTCAAATCCAGTTAGAGACTTCCAAGCCAAAATATAAAAACAAACAACAAATCATCAAGAAATGTTAGCAGGCCAAATGATACGATAAGTAAATGGCTAAGACAATATATGCATTTCTAGGTGTTAAATATGAATTCTCTTGTCATATTTTTTCCATATCAATTAGCAGCAAATGAATAATATAAGTAAATCAAACCATATAGCCACTGTATGAAAACCTTGATTGAAAGTCAAATAGCCTTTAGGATGCAAATGAAGTAACATGAATGCTGTCCGAATATTGAAGGATTCAGATAGAGTCAAGAATACCTAGAATATTACAGCTGGATACCTGATAACACCTTTAAAGAAGTGCATTTATAATTATATGAAACTTCCAAATACACTCAAAAGGTAGTAGAGAAACCCAAGAAAAAAGCTCTATACCATGAAAGCATTCAATCAGAGAAATCAACAGCCCATATGAAATTAAGTTGGGAATTTGCAATCATTTATGTCTTCATAGGATGGCACCATACAATTGAAGTCCAAAGTGATGGGTCAATCAACTCTGGTTAAAGTTGAGGTAGTAGGTACATGAGGCTAGAATTCCTACTTCATGAGTTGACATTTTCAATATGCCTAAACAAAACATGATCTAGATAATTTGACTTCTATAAAGAATTCAGTGAATGATGGTTAGATAACTCTTGTTCTTTGTTTCTGACTATTTTCATTTTTGCAAAAAATAGGTTTTCTTATGCTATCCATTAGGCTTAGATACTAGAGGAAGAGATCCCTTGCTAGAAGGTGGCTGTTCCTTTTGTATCTCTCTTGATGTTTGTATGTATACTGTTCTTGGTAAATGGAATTTTACATTTCACCAAAAGAAAATTTTGACTTCCATAAAGAAACAAAGTGCTGTTCCATGATGTGCATAATAAGTAAAGTTATCACAATAAAGAACAGTAGAACTTTAGAATCATTGCTTCATGTAACGCCCCTCATAATATCTTTATTGGCACTGTATTTAGTACCAGAGGAAACAGGTTGGAGGAAGGCTCAAGTGGAGTCTGAAAGAGCTTCACACCGCAGCGAGAAGCAGAGCCGCCGCGGTGAGAGTGTCCAGTGGCTCTTTCCGGCTGAAAACTGGTGGAGCCACGTTGAAGGTGTCTGGAGCCGCGGCGAGATTCGGGAATTTTGTTTAAATCCGAATCATTTCGGGCGATCAAAAAGAAAGAAACCGAGGAGCTCTGCTAGGGTTTGCCATTTTTGGCCATTGGGAGTTGTTTTCAGCCTTTGGAAGCTTGGATTCATGTTGGTAAGTGATTCCTACTCTCCATTTTCTTCGGTTGGAATTCGGGGTTTTTCGGTTATAAGTTGGGATCTTCGGTTTCGGCCGAAATCCACCGATTGAAATGGATGAAATGGGGTTAAAGAAGTGTGTTTTGATGTTTTTGTTGCTTTAGTGTGAGTTTTGAAGAGATTATTTGTGTTTAAAGCTTAACCCTAGGTTGTTCTTGGTTGAGAGTATGAGGAATCCGAGTGGTATAGGATTGTATGATGTTTGAATGGTTCCTAGGAGCTTATTGATGCATGAAAGGGGCGTTGGAACCTTGAGTTAGGCCTAAAGTGGTTGAATTGTGTTTTTGGCTAAATGGTATATTGTGTTAATGGAAGAATTGTGAAGGTTGTCGGTTAATCGAAAGGGGTTCAAGTGTATTGGACAATTCAAGAAAGCTTGTGGAACTTGTGAGAGTGTGGTATTGACAACTTGAGATAATCGGGGTGTTTGTTTATATTGTATTATTTATATTGTATGATGGTACGTATATTTGTGTAGATATGCATGCTTCTTGCATACCACGATATTGATGTGATTGTGTGTACTGTTTTATATATATCGTGGTATGCACACCGTTAGATGATGATTATGATGACTATGATGATTATGATGATGATATTAATATGATATGGGTGGTGAGTTGTGATGGCGATGTGATATATGATGATATATATACATATGTTAGGGAGAATAAGGATGGATTATATATGTTAGGGAGAATAAGGATGGAATATATATATGTTAGGGAGGATAAGGATGGGATCCCTGCGAGGTAGACATGCATTTCCATTCATTTCATATTGCATTCATGAGTTATATGAGATATATGTATATATATATATATATATGTATGTGTGTGATTGCCCCGATTACAGAGACATTGTCTCATACCCTTCTCTCATGAACTAACCTTTCAGGTGACGGTTCTGGCTCAGCTACGTATGTAGGAATAATCTATGTAATATTTGTAATTTTGGATAATGTAATTTGTGCCAAGTATGATAATAGACTGTTTGGTAATAGATGTATGACATGGATAAGTATTTTGTGGATGGTATGTATGGTTTTATATGTGGAAGTATATGTTATGTGTTATGTGTGATGAAAGTTGAAATTGGACCTGATTGGTGTGTTTTAGGGCCCGTAGCCCGTTTTGTCAAATTGGGGTTTAGAGGGTCAAATCTTAGAGGAGTGGGTCCTTTGAGGTGAAACCTCTTTAGACAAGTTGGTTTGGGGATTTTGGACCTGTATGAATGGTCTTTGATTGACCATTTGCCTTTGGTGGCAATTGGAGGTTGTTAGTGGTGAATTTTATTTAATAAGTGGTCAAAACAGTGTCAAGAGTCCAGAATCTCCATATGGAGTTAAATTGAGGTAAAATTGTTGTCTATGGATAGATTGGGACTAGATGTAGGAGTTGGGAATCAAGTCAATCGGAGGTCGGAGTATGAAGTTATGCGAGTCGGAAGTTCGCCCTGGAGTGTGAAAGTTGCTGGTATAGAAAGCCAGCAGGGGGCGCCGCGGTGCAGGGTAGCAGGCCGCAGCGCCACAACGTCCAGAAGCGATTGAGAAACAGGGGAAGCCAGAGCCGCGGCGATACTGTAGCGGTTGTGGCCTCATCCCACTTTCTGGCATTTTGGGGTTCATTTCCGCTGTTTTGAAGTGTTGGGAAATTGTTTTGAGATATTTGGGTTGTGTTTGGTTGAATTTTGAAGTTTATGGTCAAGTCTGGAGGTGTCAGGAGGTAGGGTGTTACACTTCAGACAATATATACCCCTATGTCCACAAAAGATGGCTGATGTAAGACACTAGAATGATAAGGGAGAGAGAAGGGGAGAAAAAAGGGAGGTAAAAGTAGTAAAGTTTGAGGAAGAGAGAGATAACACTGAAAATTTCTCGGGTATTATTTAAATCAATAGTCATGAATTCAATAGAGTAAACCTCAGGCTTTATAGAGCCAAATTCTAATCCTAACAAGACTCCTGAAAGAGGAGGACTCTTTTCAAATTATTTTAAATCTAAACAAAAGATAAGCTAAATTAAATCAAAAGATAAACTAAACTAATTTTTTTTATGGCTAGCTGATGGGCCCAGTAGCTTTATGGGCCACACTTACTCAAGAAGAAGGCCTAGAGAGGGTTCTGCAGCTAAGATTAATACCAAGCAGGCCAAGAGGAAGATTGAAGCAGGCCCATTATCAGATAAAGAGCCAAGTGAGACTAGCTAAAGGGTTGAAGTGGCATCCCACATGGAGGCTGAGGTGGTGAGGACTGAGTAAGCTGTTTTCTTGGCCACTGTGTCTGAGAGGGGATCAAGGAGGTCACTGTTTTGGGAAGGAGAGGACCTGGCCTCTTGATTGTCGGGGAGAGTAACATGTACTGTTCTTGCTTTTTTTCATCTTGTTTATTTCTTTTTCTGTTGACCGGTCAGCCTAGAGACTATTAGGAGCGTTAATGTTGACTGTAGCTCTTTATCAGTTACTTTGAGCTGTATACACTTCTAGTTAACGGGAATAATACAAGTATTACTGGTTTCCGTCACTAGCGCGCGCACACACACATATATTTTTAAATTTTCCATCAATGGCCCCAAATGTAATTCAGGCTAATGGGTCAAGCGATGATTAATTGATTATAAATTAGTACATTATTTTATGCCAACAAATCAGGAAGTTATTAGCCATAGGCAGTTATGAATAAATAAACAATTTCTCAATATCTAACAATTACAATACTACTTACCGCATTTCTTTTGAGCCGACCACGAAAGAAAAGCAGTGTACTTCTCTTTGGATTTGTTTCAGATAAACATTTGGCATCACATAAATCAAGATTGGGAACATAGGGAAGAATCAGGTCTTTCTCAAGATAAACCTGTCCTGGCTTGTACCTACATTAAAAAGATCTTCAGAGTCAGCTTCAATGGCTAATAGAATTTCCGTATACAAATTTCAATGCAACTAAGGCATTCACCAGTTTCCTGTGGAATCCATATCTGGCAACAGCCAAATTGCATTCTTCATGAATCGGCGAACAGTTTTAAATGACCAGGGATGATGCACAGGAAGTATGTGGTCTCTTCCACCAGAGCGCTTCCATGCAGGTTGATCTTGCACCCACTTCAAAGCTTCCTATCCCCACAACTAAAAACATATTAGAGCTATAAGACATAGAGAATTATTAATTAATTATTAATAAAGGAAAAATACTGTACATCCACTATACACATAAAGCACAAGAATTACAAATAGTTCCTGTTGAGGATAAAAAGTGGCTTCCCCCTACTATTAGGAGAATAATCATAAAAAATTGAAAAACAAAGTGATCAGTATGTTACCTTTTAAAAATATTCCTAGTGTAAAATTGAATAGTAAAGAGCAGTGAAAACACAATATGAACACAGATAAAATAGGTATCTAAGCTAACTCTTCTAGCTCATAATGCTAGCATATTTTATAAATGATCCTATGGTCAGTTACAATGGTAATTAACATGTATAAGGCCTATATTATCAGAAATTGATATAAGAGAACTTCAAAAATATTCAAAAAGGTTCTGACAGCAGCATATGAAGTATTCCGAGTCCTAAAGGGTTAGGATTAAGTCACAAGGGTGGCAAAGCAGCAGAAATGGACCAAAGGCTTGCTCAAGGATTTCAGATCAGAGAGGTTCTACCCTGGAAATTTCTGTTATAAAAAGAACCAAAAAGCCTTTTTTACGAACTCATGTACAGTACCGATATCAGAAATGGACTGCAGACTTGCTTAAGGTATACTGAAGAGAAAGCTTATTTATGGGTGAAACGACAACAGATTTGGGATGAAATTACAGATAAATCAAGTAGAAATGACTTCCCGCTGCTAATATTCTGTAAATTTCATCTTAATTGATTTAAAGCAGTTTCATAAATACAAATTTTTTAAGCTCCCCAAAGAATGCAAGAATCACTACTATGGAACTACAAACTAAAATTAAAACTATAACCAAAGGTAATTAAGTAAATAGAATTTAAAATTTGCCAACAGCAGCCTCCAGCTAATGGGGCTGGACATTACTTAAAGTACCCAAAAGAAAAGCAAACCAATAACACATACAACCAACAAGCGAAATGTGAACAATTCTAAGCACTATTCTATTTTTTATTGAGAAAAAATTGTATGAAAGAGACAAAAAAAGGATAGTAGAAATTTTATTAGTTGTTATATAACAACAACAACAACATTAGCCTTATCCCACTATTTTTTATTGGTTGCTATAATGTAATAAAATTAGACTGATGTAAATAAAATACAAATCATAATTAATTATTATTAATCCTTCACCGTATATTTTGTAAGTAAAGATTTTTCATAGGGACGCAAGGAGAGAGGAGATCACACCATAAACCCAAAGACAACCTAGTTGTTTTGCATTTGTGTATGCTTCTGAAAAGAAAAACTAAAGAAAACATGAGGTAAAAAGCTATTTCATTTATATCCAGCATTAAATATTGAAAAAATACCAAAAAAAAATGACATTGTAAGTAGCAGCAAACAGGAAGAAAAGAACAACCAACTTAGAAGGTGAAAAGACAAATATTTCTGCTATGAAGCCATGGGATTGAGCTTGCAATGGTGAGAAAAATCAACTAAAGCAAGCACATAAGGAACTGGTGTGTGTGTGTCTATAAGTAACATGAACTTCCAAAAGTAGAAAACACATTCTGAGTGAAACCACTAATTGATAAAATGCAGCAAATTTCATGCAAAAGGAACATAATATCTTTAGTGCTATTTATAATCAAACCCAAAGGTACCAAAACAGACAAGGGAAAATAGAAAGCGGGAAAAAATACACTCTTGGAAGAGCACTCACACCCTATAAAGTGCCTTGCATTGTTGTTTCTCCATCAGGAAGAAGCTTATGGTAGTGAAGAAGGGTATGTAGAACAAATCTGCCTCCTCTTGCTGATGAACTCTGACAACAGTTTTTAAAAGTCTTTCTGATTCTGGAGCAATCAAATCTGCCCAAAGCCAATAATCAATGGAGTGCTGGATTGACAACAAATTACACAGATTAAAGATGAAATTATGTGACAAAGAGAGAAGGAAAAAGGACATGGTAAGGTGTAAAGCAATCACAGATTACCAACAGCGCAGCATATTCCTATATCCCAAGCTTTATATAGAAAAAGAAAAAAAAAATCTCGTATGTCAATTCAGTTGGATGGCTTGCTGATACATGTCTACCTATAAAATTATAAAATGGTAAGGACAATCATTTAATTATGTGTTTTCTAGTAGCTAGCTAGACACCAACAGTAAGTACCAGAGGGAAATTAGTGAATCAATCCTCGACAAAACAGTCATTCAACTAGTTGGATATAACCTTAAAAGCCGAAATACAACAATAACAGTAATGAAAACGGTAACTTCAATAGATTTGATAGCAAACTTGATTGTTCAATGATTTTACAACCCTGTCTCTAAAACTTGACCTTCAAAATAACAATGCCTTTAAAATGATTTTCAACTAATAGAGGAACATCAATATTTACAATCCTATTTCATTTTATTCCTTCCGATCACAGCATCATCATATATTTAACCAAAACATTCTCCTAGAGGAAGACAATTGTAAAATAAAAGCCACAGAGAGTAAAAGAGAAAATACAACAAATATCATTGACAGACAGAAACCACGGGAAATGTGATGGCACCTGTTCGATGAGACGATGCACTGGGCTGCCATTAGAGGTCAGATTGTTGGTCTCCTTGTAAGTATTCCTAAACAGCCAGAGCAAATCGTAGGTGAATTTGCTTGGCATGTTATACACATAAACCTTAAGCGGCAGACCCACAGGGTAGTAAGGATCTTCATACAACCTATCCATCTCCATGTCAGAAACCCGATCATCCAGCTTTCTTACTTCCTCTTCCCCAACTTCCCCACTCACAGTATCATCGCGAACGATGGCTGATGTGGGGACTTTATGGGTGAGGAAATCCTCCAGTGAGGCCACAAATGAGGTCTCTACATTCACGTTAGGGCTCAGAAACTGAGAAGGGGTGGGACGGCGGGGCGGAGAGACGGAGAAGAGGAAGAAGAGCACGGAGAATCCGAGGAGTGAGAGACCGAGGAGGAGGATTCGGTATTTGGATCTTGGCACGTGCTTCCCTGCCATTTTTGCTTACTCTCAGTGTATGACTCTGAAAGATAGGAGATGGCTATTTCGAGGTAGAGATTCTGAGGAAGAAGCTGATCTATTGAGCAAGATACTGTGAAGCATTGCTCAAGGAGAATTGGAATCGTAGAGGAGAAAAGTAATCAAGAGACGAATTTTAAAGGACTGGGAAGATGATTTACGATATTAAAACCCCATAATATTATATTAAGAGACGAATTTTAAAAATTAATTTTTTTTAAAGATAAATGTTACTGTTAAAAATTTTTAAAGTAAGGATTTTTTTTGGCCACCAATTTAGCATTATTTTTTTAAAAAATTAACTTTTTTAATGTTATAAAAATATTTTAGATTTATACTTTTAAAATGTAAGTGACAATTTAAAAAAAAATAAGTAACTTTGAAATATATAAATTGTAACTTTTTGGGTAAGCTTTTTTTTTTATATAAACATAAATTGTACCTTTCTTTTATATAAATGGGCTTCTTTCTCATTAGATATGAATATGTTGTTGCAGGTCATTTCCTATTGTTAGTATGGTTCAATTTGTCTTTTTCATGTTAATTGAAATTACTATTGATCATTATATAAAATTATCAATCATTAAATATAATTCAATTAAGATATTGCATATTTCTTTTTATTTCATAATTGAAAGATTTTGAATTGGATAAGTTTAATTCAAAGAAGGATTTTCAGATCTACTTTGTTTCTTTTTTAGTTAATTTGATTCATCATTGTCTACCAAGCATTTTCTTCCTCAATTTCTTTTTCTCTTCCCCATCGTCCCCTCTTCGTCTTCTCCTTTTCTTTATTTTTCTTTTTTATATCAAGATTAGTAATATAGTACATCCTTCGATTGAGAGTTAGAAAGAACCATAAAAGAGAGTCTAAGATTAACAACTCCGTTACAATCATCTAACTCAATATTTAAGAGGTCATTAGGAGGCTCATCAATAAAGTGTTGTCATAGATTAAGAGCAAAAGTATGATTGGCAAGGAAATCAGCACTTTTATTAACTTTTCTTGACAAATGCGATTTTCAACTTTCCAATCACAATCTAGGAGATGACGGATTTCATTAATTAACCTGTAAGTGTTACAAACTTTCCAGTCTTTGCTTAACACTTGGACTAGTTGTTTGCATCCTTTTGACCAAGCTGAGTACATCTAAAACTCCCCATAACCTTCAGCCTGTATAATGTTGCAAGTACCAAGGTTTCTGCAGGTTCCACCAAGCCACGCCCTTCACTATTCCGAAGTAAACCTCCTGCAATATCTTCGTTGTTAGTGAATTTGTAAGCCCCATTGCTATTAGCTTTAATCCAACCAGCTGCTAGTTTTTACCATGCTACCATCATTTCCTACTTTCTTGTGCTTGGGTTTGCCATTTCTTGCAAATGTGAACCCACAACTTGGATGTGCTCGATTTGAATCAAGTCTGAACGTACAATTCCCACACTTGAAGATGATTCTCCAACAAATAAAATTTTGTTATGGGTGTTCCACAATTTTAAGCATATTAGACCAAAGGTAATTGGCCAATTGTGCGTTTCAAAACTTGTATTCAATCAGCTACTCAAGTCAACTATAAATAGGGGTGGGAATAGGTCAAAACCTTAATATGAATCTACAGGTTGACTTATATAATGCCTTATCTGGTATAACCTATTTAACTAAATAGGTTAAACTCAGGTCTACAAGTAGACTTATTTAGTTAAATATGACTGATCTATTTAAGTAATCCCCAACTTAAAATTTATCAGGTTAGACCTATATAAATTATTATTATTATTTAACATATAATATAACTAATATAAATTAGTTTGATAAATGTTCTTATTTCTTTGATGGATTGAAATAGGTGTAGAAACGGATATTATATGTGTTAAGGCATCATTCCTGATTACTTTTTGTATTGCCGTGAGATTAAATGAATTAATACGTGAAAACTCATACATTGACAATATTATAAGAGAAAAGAGATAAGTGGGGTTTATAATAAAGATACTAGCTATTTTTCTATTGTATTGGTTAAACATATAAACCATAAAATAAATATATATGAATCATGCATTTGATGACTAGAAATTTAAAATTAGAATTTTTTTTAAAATTAAAGTTGATAATTTTTTTTACTTTACATTTTAATATGCCTTTAAATAGGCTTCAGATTAAACCAGGCTTTAGAAAGCTTAGATTTGGGCCTAAAATAAAGTATTATATAGGTTACTAGGCTAAGTTTAAGCTTTAAATTTATAATATAGGCCTAGCCTATATAACAAAAACCTAACTTAACATATTCTCATCCCTTGTGAAATGGAATTGATGTAAATTGACCCAACTCATTCAAAGGGATTAATTTCTTCCAAGCCTATTAAGCTCTAGGGCAAACAAGAAGTACATGAGAGATATCTGCTTTAACATAAAAACAAAGTTGACAATCCTCATCATGTGTCACGTTCCATTTAGCACACTCATTATTGGTAAGAAGCCTTCCTTTCATACCAAGCCAAAGAAAAGTTCTTATCCTTCCAGAGTATTTTCATTTCCAAGCAAGGTCCCAATTTCATTCTTTATCATTCCACATTGAGCCTTGCAATGCTTCATAAGTTGTGCTAATAGTAAAAGTATCATTACCAGTAAGTTGACATTATCATCTGGCATAGCCATCATCAATTTTTGATGGCTCTACACCAGCAATTTGTAGAATTATGTTCAGAGGAAGTTTATTTTCAAATAAGCTCCATTGCCAGTTACTGTTGTTATCTACAAAGTCCCTAGCTTTCAATTTAAGTTCATGCTCAAGAATTTCAACAATGAAGAGGTTTTTGTTGGCTCCCCTTAGGTTCTTCCAAATGTGACACAAGGATACTGTTGAGAAATTCATAGAAATCAGAGCTCCTTACAAGAAATAAGGATAACAATACATTATATAAATGATATAAGAAGATATTTAGTTCCATTTTTTAATATATATATAATAAAAAAGATTTAAATAAATATCTCAATTAGTTACTTAAAAAGCTATAAACTTATAGATATAAATCACCTTCCATTATATTTATAGTAATAATAATTTTGTTGAAAAGCTAAAAGTAATGTTTTGAATTTGTGACAAGTGATACTATAAATTATTAACAAGTGTCACTCTAAATTAGTAAAATTTCATGTTATTAAAATATAATTATTTATTTTTTCCTTAAATTTACTTTTATTTAACTCATTATAAATTTTTTTCAGGCCAAACAAAATTCAACTCAATATAAATTTATATTAATAATTATTTAATTTAATACAATTTAATAAATATTAGTATAAAATATACCGTTCATACTAAATTTGGTGCTCTCGATAAATTTTGTTGTGTTTGTATATTTGTAAAATATCATATAAAAATTTTTTTTCAAAAAAATGTATTTAAAATTTAAGGACATATACATATTGACTTAACTAAAAGAAAATAGAAAATTATAAGTTCCCGCAACTGCAACTATAAATATAAAAAATAATTATATGGGTAAACTACTTACTCTAACACAAACTATTTAAGAGTTAAATTAATATCTACATATAATGCAAATGATAAATTCATTAAGATCCTCCTATATTTTATCCACTATTATCTTATTTGAAAAATAATAAAAATATGTAAAATTTGCATAATCAAATTGAATAAAAAATATTCTAACATCGGTTAATGTTCACTTAAAACTTTGAAAATATTCTGCATTATACAATCAATATTTCAAAAATCATTTGAGACATCAAAATTATATTAAAAATTGAATGAAATTTGTCAACCTTAATCTTCGAATTAAACATGATTTTAAATACCTATAGGATGTGTAATTCTAAATTATCAATTAAATTCTAAGTAATTAATTATCTAATATGATAAAAACTGGATTTTTTTTGGTCCACATGGGAAGAGAAATAGTATCAGAAAGACTAGGTAGTACTAGTGCATAATCTCTCTATGCCCCTGCATGAAGCATCGTCTTGAAGAATTTGTAGATGTTCAACAGTAGGTTCCTCTACAATGTGGAAGGCCAATTCCTTAGTAAGTGCCATGTTTGCCAAATAGTTTGAGCAGCGATTCCCCTCACGAAATACGTGTGTGATTTCAACATCCAGCTTGCATTGAAGACGCTGATGAATTCTTCTAATCATCCTAGCATGAGCAGATCCTTCCATAGAACCTCGATGAATAATGTTAGTTGCTAGAAGGCAATCCACATCCAGCATCACTTTCCTACATCCTCTATTCCAAGCCACTTCGAGCCCATCCACAATCCCCCGTGGCTTAGCCTGTAGCGTTGAGCATCGTCCAATGTTTCTACAAAAGCCAATGATCCATCTACCATTCGACTCCGAGATAAGGCCACCTGCACCTGCGACCCCCTTGGCCTCCTTCACTACTCCATCACAGTTTAAGGTAACCCAGCCATCAGGTGGTTTCTTCCAGGCTATCTCCTTTTCTATCTTATCCACCTTTTGACCAAAAATTTGATGTAGCCTTATTACTGAAAATTGCAAGTGCTTTAACTTCATTCAAGAGGTTTTGAGCACTAACTCTCACATTCTGGAAAATATACTTGTTTCTTGCACCCCACAATTTCCAGCATATCAGTCCGAAAAAACTATCCCATCTGAAGTGTCTAAGATCAACACTTTGGCCATCCTTAAGATTAGTAAGAATCCAATCCTCCAATTTTTTATTAAAGAATTGAGATTGTAGCCTCTATGGTACAGTAGCGCTCCATATCTCCCTTGCCAAATCACAAAATCTCAACACGTGATCCATATCTTCTTTCTGATTCTCACAGCGATCACAAATATCATTCTCAGTCATATGCCTTCGATGTCTTTCCGTATTGATGAGGAGTGCTTTCTTTCTTGCAAGCCATAAAAACACACGAACCCGTTGCGCTCCTTCCCATCTCCAAATAGTTTCCTAAATCCTTTCCTTAGGGTGCCAATTGATGTCTTCAATGAGGGAGTAAGCCGAGCTAATAGTGAAGGAACCATCGCTAGACTTGTCCCAGTAACAAACAGTTGCGCCATCTTCGTCTTTAGGAATAATAACACCTGCAATAAAAGAAATAATGTGCTCTAGCAAATCTCTTTAGAAGAGATCCCATTTCCAAGTTCCGTCAATTCCAATGAAATCTGCTACGGGCTTTTTAGACTCCTCATCACTGATTTGTCTAAAACCCAACAACTTTAAAGGCCCCACATCACCAAGCCAATTAGCATCCCAGAATCGAACATGTCTGCTATTCCCTATGTCCCATTTAATCCTGATCATCTGCTCCGTTGAAATCTTCTTTATATTTTGCCAAAGATGTGAACCACCCTTTTGATTAGTTAGAGAATTCAGATTGTCATCCCAATTATATTTCTTTTTAAGAACTTGGACCCAAAGAAGATTCTGTTAGGAAGCAACTTGAATCCCAGCTTTATTAAAAAAGCCTTATTCTGGGCTTCCAAGCGTTTAATTCCACACCCTTCACTACCGCGCGGTTAACAGGTCTCATCCCACCGAATTAGGCTTACTTTTTTATGATCCTCACTACTGCCTCACACAAAATTCTGGGTGATCCGTTCAAGCTGAAGACATAAACTTGTAGGTAACTTTGACGTTTGCATTGTGTAAGATGGCATGGCTGTTTGGACTGCATTAGCAAGGGTAATACGATCAGCTAAAGAAAAAGATTTTGTAGCCCATCTCGTCAATTTTTGCTTCACCTTATCCTCAATATAGCTATAGTCCCTTGGGTCAATCTTTTATGGAGAAGGGGAACACCAAGGTACTTCCCAAGATCATCACAAGCATTAAAACCCAATGCTTCACTAATGTGCTCTGCTTGATGTGATGGAACAATGTTAGAGAACAAAACTCGAGTTTTTGAACTGCTAACCTTATGCCTTGAGCTCTCACAAAAATCATGAAGCATGTTATTAACAAGTTCAACTTGGTTAACATTAGTCAAGCTAAAGAGGACCAAATCATCAGCGAAAAACAAGATAACGGAGGACCTTTTCTCCCCAACCGAATTGGCTGCAACCTTTTATCCTTAATGAGCTTATGAATCATCTGAGATAACCATTCCATACATAAAACAAAAATGTACGGGGAGAGAGGGTCCCCTTGTCGTATTCCTCATGAAGGGGAAAATTCCTTAGACCTAGCCCCATTCCAAATCGCTCTCATTTTGCAAGAAGTAATGCACAACATAACTGTACGAATGAATCTATCAAGTAACCCTACATCAATCAAGGTATCTTCTATAAAATCCCACGTTAATTTGACATAAGCTTTCTCAAGATCAACTTTGATGGCCATCCATCCTACCTTACTTCTTCTAGTTCTCATAGAATGTATAATTTCTTGAGCCATAATAACATTATCAGTGATATTTCTCCCTGTCACAAAGCTTGATTGATTGGGCAAAATAAGCTCCGGTAAGAATCTCTTTAGTCTATTAGCAAGCACCTTTGTAACTATCTTGTACAGAACCATGATATCTTTCTTGGCATTGTATTTAGGACCGGAGGAAAATAGGATGGGGAGAAGGCTCAAGTGGAGTCTGGAAGAGCTCCACGTTGTGGCGAGAAGTAGGGCCGCCGCGGCGAGAATGATTCCAATAGCGTTGTTTCAACTGAAACTGGCGGAGCAGCTATGAGATTTAGGATTTTTGTTTAAATCCGGATCATTTTGGACGATCGGGAAAGAAAGAAACGGAGGAGAACCGAGGGAGCTCTGCTAGGGTTTGAGATTTTCAACATTTGGGAGTGATTTTCGGACTTCAAGAGCTTGGATTCACGTTGGTAAGTGATCCCTACTTCTTCCTCTCCATTTTCTTCGGTTGAAATTAGGGTTTTTCGGTTTTGAGTTAGGATCTTCTGTTATGGCCGAAATCCACCGATTGAAATGTTGTTAAAGAAGTGTGATTTGGTACTATTGTTGCTTGTGTGTGAGTTTTGAAGGGTTTATGTATGATTTAAGTTTAACCCTAGGTTGTTTTTGGCTAGGCTCTTGGGAATCCGAAGTGTATGGGATTGTTTGATGTTTGAATGGTTCCTAGGAGCTTATTGATATATGAAAGGGGTGTTTGAACCTTGGGTTAGGCCTAAAGTGGTTGAATTGTGATGTTTGAGTATTGGTATACTGTGTTAATGGAAGAATTGTGTTATTATGGAGGTTGTTTGGTTAACCGAGAGGGATTCAAGCATGTTAGACAATTCAAGAAAACTTGTGGAACTCGTGTGAGTGTGGTATTGACAACCTGAGGTAATCGGATGTTTGTTTATGTGATTATATGTTGATATATGTGTGTGTGTGTGTATGCATGTTCCTTTTCATACCAAGATATTGATTGTGTATGTGTATAGTTTTCCTACACATCGTGGTATGTACGACTAGTTGATATGTGATGATTGTATATGTAGTGTATGTATGATGTGTAGCATCCCCATATCATTGCATGCTAGCATATCCATATGATGCTTGTGATGATAATGATGTATATATGTGTGTAGAGGCATGTTGGTATGATATTAGTATCATTACCATACAATTGCATAGTGAGAGATTGATGATGAGGTAATGATGATATGATATGAGATGAGATGATGATATGATAAAGATCCCTGTCGCTAAATCCTCTCCATGGGAGAGCGAGGTGGCAGAGGACAAGGTGATATGATGAAATATCCCTATCACTAAATCATCTCCTTAGGAGAGACATGTGGCAGTGGATTTGGGGGTGCACCTTCCTTAAATCACCATTAATTCGTGATGGTCCAGAGGAAGGAGAGCCACGGTCCGAACTCTAGTGTGACCATTGGCCAGGTTGCATTAGGGTAAGGTGAGCTTGATGATGTCCCGAAATCAGTCTTCATTGACTGTTGGAAGGGAATCATCTATTGAAATGTCTTGTGATAACGATAGCTCATGGTTCTAGCCGTGTATGAGGGAGAACATGCATACCATTCATTAGCATTGTATTTCATGACTGTGTGGGTCAGTATATATATATATTGTATGTAGTTGTTCCCGGTTACTAAGACATTGTCTCATACCCTTCTCCCATATCTAACCTTTCAGGTGACGGTTCTGGCACTAATCCGGAGAAGACGCAAGAGTAGCTTCGTACGTGGGAATAATCTATATAGTATTTATATATTGGATAATGTATCTTGTGCCAAGTAGGATAGAATGTTTTGTAATTGATGTATGACATTGATGAGGATTGTTATGGATGGATGTATGGTTATGTATGTTGTGTGCATGTGTTATGTATGATAAAAAGTTGGTATTGGGCCTGATTGGTGTGTTTTAGGGGCTATAGCTCGTTTGTCATGTAGGGGTTCCAAGGGGGTCAAATCTCAGAGGAGTGGTTCCTTTGGGGTGGAACCTCTTTGAACAAGTTGGTCTGGGAGTTTTGGACCTGTATGATTGGTCTCTAAGTGACCAATTGCCTTTGGTGGCAATTAGAGGTTATTAGTGGTGAGTTTTGATCAATAAGTGGCCAAAACGGTGTTGAGAGTCCAGAATCTTCATACGGAGTTGGATTGAGGTGAAAGTGGTGTCTATAGCTAGATTGGAACTAGATTGACTAGTAGGGGTTGGAATTAAGTCAATCGGAGGTCGAAGCATAAAGTTATGCGTGTCGGAAGTCCGCCCCTGGTGTTGAGTTTTTGCTGATATGGAAATCAGTAAGGGGCATCACGGTGCCAGAGTCCAGGCTGCGGTGCCAGAGGAGACAGCAGCGTATGTAAAACAAAGGAGGCAGGAGCTGTAGTGGTACTGTAGCGACTGTGGCCCCAGCCTAATTCTGGTATTTTTGGGGTTCGTTTCTACTGTTCTAAAATTTTAGGAAGTTGTTTTGAGATATCGACGTTGTGTTTGGTTGAATTTTGAAGTTTTTGGTCAATTCTGGAAGTGTCAGGAGGTACGGTTTTACACAAACTAATAGGACAAAACTCTTTTAATCTCTCAAGATTTGGGCTTTTAGGAATGAGAGTAATTAAAGTCTAATTCAATTCTTGTTCTAGCTCACCATTGTGAAGCACTCTTTCCACAATGCCACAAATTGAGGAACCTACCACATCCTACCGACTTTGAAAAAATGCAACATGTAAACCATCGATGCCTGGAGCTTTCAATGGTTTCATATCAAATAATGCATGATGGACTTCATTCCTATTAATTTCAGCTTGCAGCACAGAATGAGCCTTGCTGTTCAAAGTGGGAAACATGCCTCTAACACATGAGGTTAGAGCTGATTCATCTTCCTTAGAATATAATTTTTGAAAGAATTTACTAGTCCATCGTCATAGGGTATCATTATGCGAGCACCAATTCCCATCATCATCTTTTAAAGCCACAATTTGTTTTTTTTGGCTCTTTCTAACTACTTTAGTGTGGTAATAGGCTGTATTGCAATCCTTGAAGTTTATCCAATCACTCCTCACTTGCTGTGCCTATAATAAGCTCTCTTGTTCACACACAATTTCAAATTCTCTCCTTAATTCAACTTCCAATATCGATAAGGATTCAAAATCATTTTCCTCAAGTTCTTTTTGCATGTCACCAAGCTAAGCTAGCACCTTTCTGTTTCTTTGAGTAATATGACCAAAAGTTGTTTGGTTCCATTCCATAGCCCTTTCTATGAATTTTTGAACACTATTGAAATTGGGCCTATCAGTTGACCAACTATCTTGGACCAGTTCTTTAAATGAATCATGTGTTGACCATGCCGTGAGATATCGAAAGTTCTTCAACCCTCTCTGTTAAGTATTACTAGCTTTGAAATGTACCATAATGGGCCTATGATCCGAATTGACTTTAGGAAGGTGTTTAACAACAGCACCATTAAAGAGTGAAGCCCGTGCAAGATTTCCTAAAGCCCTATCAACCCGTTGCAGCAAAGTTCCCCTCCTCCAAGTGTATTTGAGCCCATGAAAGCCCAAATCCATTAATCCTTCCCCAAGCACAAAGTTTTGAAAGAGCTCACAACCTCTTGCTCTTCCTGAAGCACCACCCCTTCTATAATCACTTTCCATAATAACATTAAAATCTCCAGCCAAGAGCCAAGGCTCATGAACCCCTACCATCACTTGGTGCAGATCCCACCACAATTCTGTTCGTATAGCACTCTGTGGGCTACCATAAATGGCGGAAAACATGAAACTTCTTCTCACACCAAGAACTGTAATCCTGGCATGTATAAATTGTTGATGACTCACAACAACCTCCACATCCACTAAGCTATCTCATAACAAACAAATACTCTAGAAAAGCCCTTAGCCTCCACTCTATGCAAAAATTCATAGCTAGTATTCCTAATAAGGTTATCAGCCTTTTCCCTAGAAATTCTAGGTTGCATAAGAAAAAGAATACATGGCTTGAGCTCAGTCACAGAATGTATAAGCGTACTTCAAAATTTGTTATTAGCTGCCCCTTGGTAGTTCCATACAAAGATTTTAAAATCCATAACACCCATATAAAAAGAAGGTCAAGTGATCACCCCCACACCCATTCCTTTGTCATCCTCATCACTTTTATCTTCTTTGAAAACCTTCTCTTTCAAACATGTTTCAGTGTTTACAAGAAAAGTCTGTCCATCGAGTGAATCTTTGATAACATCATAAGCCTCTCTCGATATGGATCTTGCAGTTGATTTTTTCCTCACCTTTAGATTTTCATAATTGAAGATTGGAGCCTATGCCCATGGGATTTGGGCCGTTTGTTTGCTTTTTTGGAGCCCAATTTTCTTTTCCCACTATAGCCTTAGTAGGTCCATGAGTACTAGGTTCCTTGTCTCCATTCACATGATTGACATTATTATTGGCTTCGGATAATGCTACTCATCCCCTACTAATCTCTATCACAGTATGCTTTCCATTATCCAATGTAGTTTGATCTTTACTTATTTTAAAAGCTGACGTTTGGAAGATCGAATCATTTGATTGGGTCTTACTATTAGTATTACTTCCCTCCTCTAGGGAAGGGACAATCCTACATTACTTATTCTCTGTAGGTCCACCTCCTTTTTTCTTATTCCTGCCACCATCATTTTTCTTTGGGGAAATAATGATTAAGGACCAAAAGTTTGAATTAAACATAGTAAAAGATATTGCAGTTTTTTTTACTACCGAACGTCGGGAATTTATTACTGCTTTGTTCTATATTTACCACTAAAAAAACTATAGGATCCTTTACTGTGTTTAATTCAAACTTTTGGTCCTCAATCGTCATTTTCCCTTTTTCTTTCCCATATTCTCACTATTATTCCCACTAAATTCTCTGCCACTTGTCACCTTCATACCCGAACCTTGCTGAGTACCATTATCTATCACAACGGCCTCCACAAAATTAGTATTACGATCCTTATAACCATCAAGCACATCGAATCGTGATCCTCCATAGTTCCGTTGTCCCCCAAATTTCGTCTCTCTCCCTTTCTGCTATCTCTCACCTCGTTAGATCAGCTTTGGGGCTTTCATCCATTTGCCATAAACATTTTCCTCCATCATCAAGATTGGGTTGTCAGTCATTGGCTGGTTTCCAGTTGAAGATTTTTGTTGGCTTTTTCCAACATCCATACCATCTCCCTTTTGATTCGCATCTCCATTCTCCTTGCAGTGCTCCTTCAAATGGCCATACTTTCCACATCCAAAGTAGATTAACGGTAGGCCCTTATATTCAACACGATATGACTTACCATCAACCTTAATCTGAGGTATTAAAGCTTGAGCTAAATCAACAAAAGTTGCTATTCGTGCATACTTGCCTCCCCCTAGCTTCTGTATTGTAATATGTTTTGATGACTTCTTTGAGCAACTTTTCGATAGCTCTTAACGCGCTCTTATGATAATAACGAAAGGAAAGCCCTGGGACCCGCACCCATGCTATCACCCTAGAAACATGATTGGTAAGAGGATCAAATTCTAAACTCCATGGTTGCACCGTTAAATAACTCCCAAAAATAACCCATGGCCCTTCACATAGGACTTTCATATAATCCTCATCCCGATCAAAAGTAGCCAAAAAATAGTTTCCTTCAATGTCTATTAGCTGAAAAGCCCCTTTGAGATTCCACATGATTTGCAGCTTCTGTAACAACCTACCACCAAATATCTCCGGACTTGACCAAAACTTTCAAAAACCAACCAAACACAACTTAAACACCTCAAAACAACTTTCCAAAACTTTAGAACAACGGAAATGAACCCAACAACATCAAAATTTGGGCTAGGACCACGGTCGCGGCCGCTACAGTATCGTCGTGACTCTAGACCTCCCCTGTCTTACCATGCTACTGGACCTCATGGCATTGCAGCCTGCTACCCGGCGCTGCGGCGCCCCACATTGGTTTTCTATGCCAGCAAACTTCATACATAGGGGCGACATTCCGACGCGCATAACTTTATGCTCCGACCTCCTATTGACTTGATTCCAACTCCTACAAGTCAATATAGTCCTAATTTATCTATAGACACTAACTTCACCTTATTCCAACTCTGCATGAAGATTCTGGACTCCTGACACTATTTTGCCCACTTATTGACCAAAACTCACCATTAACAACCTCCAATTGCCACCAAAGGCAAATGGTCACTTAAAGACCATTCAAAAAGGTCCAAAAACCCCCCAAACTAACTTGTCCAAAGAGGTTTCATCTCAAAAGAACCACTCCTATGAGATTTGACCCCCTTGAATTCCAACTTGACAAAACGCGTTACAGGCCATAAAACACACCAACCAGGCTCAATTCCACCTTTCATCATACATAACACATACCACACATTTTCACATATATAACCATACATACATCCATCCCTAACAATCCTTACAATGTCATACATTTATTACAAAATCTTTTATCCTACTTGGCACAAGTTACATATCCAAATTACACACACACAAACTACATAGACCTAATATCCCCCACGTTCAATGCTACTCACGCGTCTTCTCCGGACTAGTTCCAGAACCATCACCTGAAAGGTTAGTTCATGGGAAAGGGGTGTGAGACAATGTCTCAATAACCGAGAATAACCACACACACACATATATACATATATCTCATACAATCCATGAATGCAACGTGAAATGAATGAAATGCATGTCTCTCTCGCACACAACTAGAACCACAGGTTGTTGTCATAACATGACATTTCATATAGGTAATTCCCTTCCAACAGTCAGTGAAGACTGATTTTGAGACATCACCAAGCTCACCTCCCATTAGTGCACCCGGCCAAAGGTAACACTAATGTTCGGACTGTGGCTCTCCTTCCCCTTTCCCATCAAGAATTGGCAGCGATTTAGGAAAGGTGCAATCCACTGCGCGCCTTTCCCCTCCTGGCCATAGGAGGCGATGTAACTACAGGGATCCCATTCTTATCCTCCATAACATATATATATATATTCCATCTTTATTGTCTCTAACACATATCATTATATATCATATCATTATCACCACTCGATCTGCCATATATCACAATCTCACAATGCCATGTGATGATGCTCATGTATCATCATATAATCATCATTATTATATCACAATGTTATGTATACATCATGTCATGTCATGTCAATATTACCATCTCTAATCATCGTCATAATCATCATAGTCATCACAATTATCATATAGCTGTGCGCATACCACGATATGTATAAAACAGTACACATAAACGCATTAATATCGTGGTATGAAAGAAACATGCATATATACACAAAAATACGTACTATCATACAATATAAACAATACAATACAAAAAACACCCGGTTACCTTAAGTGTCAATACCACCCACACGGATTCCACAAACTTCTCGAGTTGTCCAATACGCTTGAACCCCTCACAGGCTACCAAACAACCTTCACAATGCCCCAATTCCTCAATTAACACAATATACCAATAACCAAACATCACAATTCAACCAATTTACCCTAACCCAAGGTTCCAACACCCCTTTTATGCATCAATAAGCTCTTGAGAACCATTTAAACACTACTTAACCATATACACTTCGGATTCCCAGGAGCCCTAACGGAAAACAACCTAGGGTTAAGCTCAAATCATATATACACCTTTCAAAACTCATATCCAAGCAACAAGTACACCAAAACACACTTCCTTAACCCCATTTCATCCATTTTAATTTGTGGATTTCGGCCAGAACTGAAGATCCAAACTTATAACTGAAAAACTCCAAGTTTCAACCAAAGAAAATGAAAGGGGAGGAGTAGAAATCACTTACCAGCTTGACTCCAAGCTCTTGGACGCCAGAAAACACTCCCAATGGCCGAAATCTTCAAACCTTAATAGAGCTCCCTCGTTTCTCCTTCTCCGTCTTACTAAAATGATCTGAATTTAAACAAAAATATCAATTCTCGCTACGACTCCAAGTAAGTTCACCGTGGTGTCAGTGCTTCCAGCTGGAAACATCATTCTAGAGCACTTCTCGTCGTGGTGGCCTTGCTCCAAGCCGTGACATGGAGCTCAATTTTCCTCCACTTGAGCCTTCCTCCAGTTCTGAACACAATGCCAAAACAAAATCATGAGGGGTGTTACAGCTTCCATAAGAGATCATTATATCTCACAGAATGTCCTAGCAGAGTAATAACCAATGTCTGCTCCATCCCTTTCACAAACCATATTTGTACATCATCAGAGAAATCTATCGTGGGAATTTTGCCATCCTTCCCAATCTTATAATTTTCTTCTGTAATCTTCAGATCCCCCAAATTAAACCCCTTCCCCCCTTCTACCTTTTTTCCACCCTGGTTCAACAATATACCCTTAAAAGGTGGTCGATTAGGGGGTTCACCAATTTCACTAGCCGGATCAACACCCCTCGAATCATCCCCCATGGGTTCATTTATCCCATCTCATATTCTCACTTTTTTCATAGAATAGAGTCTATCCGCTGCTAGCAGTGGTGGATCGCCTTTCTCACTCAGAGAGCGATTGCCTTTCACACTCATAAATTTTGCATTCAAATTCCACTCCCCCTTTAATATATTGAGATCAATTTTATTGCTGAAGCGGTGCAATACAAACCCAGATGATACATGAACATAATTTCAACTATTGAAGACTTTGTCGTTGTTGTGTTGCTTTAATTTGATTTCAAATAGAATTGTAAAATATTTTGATAGAATCAAATTGATCAAGGGAAAAAAGAACAAATATAACCAAAACAAATGGCTTTCTAATCTTGTGGTTTGAAATTTGAAAAATCACATTCGAAACTAGCCTATATTCATCGAAAATTGTCACTTAATAGCAGATATTTTTCAATTAAAAAATAGAAGCCACATAGGATATTAAATGAATGGTAAATGAGTACTAATTTTTATTGTATTTTATTATGGTATGTCTATTAAATTGATACATTATAGTAACTTTCACTACACCAAAAATAGATTTTATTAGCACTCAATAGTTAGTATTTATCAAAAAAACGTTAATAAAAAATTTTTAGTTGGCATTTATAAGATAAATGCCAACTAAATGTCATATTTTAGTTGATGTTTTTTTAGGAAATGCTAACTAAAAAACTATAGTTGGCGTTTCTTATAAACTATGACCTTTAGATGGTCTTTATCAGACAAACGCCAACTAAAAGTTAAATTTTAGATGACGTTTATTGGACAAACGTAAAGTAAAAGTTAAATGTTAGATGATGTTTATTTTATAAATGTTGAGGAAAGATTTTATTAATTTTACCTTAAAAATATGAGGCACGGATAGAAAATTTTAACCATCGATAAAAAATGATCTAACGGTTACTTTTCTCTTTCTTTTGTTTTTAGCTTTCCAGATTTGTCTGCATCTTCATTCCCATTGTCACACCCGGAGATGCGATGCGGATGGCGCGGGAAATGAAAGAAAAGGGGGAAACCGGCCCCCACGGCAGGAGGCCGGTTTCGGAGGGAGTCGTCACCAAAATTTTGAGGGAAATTTTGGAAAACCGGAAAACAAAAACAAAAAAGAGGTCAAGGATTGGTCTGTGAATCAGAATTGGGTTCGGGAGTACGATTGTGAGTGGGGAAGGTGTTAGGTACCCCCACAACACCCGTTCCTAAGAACGGTTACCTTAGGTTGATCATGCAATTTTTATGGCTTTTTACAAATTTATTTTGATTGCCCTTTTACCGTTCACATACAAAAATAAATATAAGAAAAATGTAAAAATAAAAATAAAGAGTAAAATGAAAGTATGAGAAGTTGGAAAAATAAATTAAGAGGAAAATATTATTTATTTACAAGAGTGGACTTGACCCAGAATGAGAGTCTGGGGCCTACGTACCCTGTGATAGGGATCAAAGTCGACGTAGTTAGGACGAGAAATGCGTGTCACTGTGTTGGTATTTTTTATTTTACATATTCTTTGAAAATAGAGGTTTATGAGGAATTTCTCCTCCCTGGACCATACTGACATCCTGGTGCAGTATGTCTTCAGATGATAATGCGGGTCCCCATTACCATTATATTTGTTGAAGTCCGGGATCTTAAACTCTTTCGGAATAATCACATCCGGAGCTAGGCATAGTTCATCCAAATCGAGGGATTTATGCTCCATTACTCCTTGTAGTGCCCGTAGCTGATCTCTCATTTCCGACACCTCCTCTTTCAAGCTGACCTTATCAGGGATTTCACCGCCATGAGAATATATATTATTGTGAGGTGGATTCTGAGCCACGAATGCTGTGACGTTCTCCGGGTTATGGACATCATGGGCATATGCATATCCCTGATCCCATTCCTGGAATCCTTGCCTACCAACCCCTAGGGTTGGGATAGGTGGAAGCCTGTTCTGATCATTGTCAGTTGCATCGGGTATCCCTTCCACGCTCATACCATGTGGTTGGGCAATATTGGCATTAACGCCATGCCTCCTCCCATTCGTGTTCATGCCCTGAAGCATTTTCATCATTTGTTCCATTTGAGTATGCAAGCCACTGAGCTGACCCTTCAAATCCCCTACTTCTTCCTCTAATCTCCGTTCTACATCGGAAAGATGACTTTCCATCGCCATTGCTTTTGTTCTTGCTCGAGTTAAATGGATTCTTTGCGGGCGATGTGTAAGGTTAACTGGATTCCTTTTAATCGGCGCAATGTTGTCCTACTTTCAAGAAAAAGAAAACAAATTAATTATTTTTACCTTACCATTACTTAGGTACCAGTGAATTATAATAGGCGTTAGCATAAGTTTCTTGACAAAGTGACTTTGGATCCATGTTAGCATTCGTCATAATTATCCATGAAACTCCCTCAAGTCCCCCTGATACATATTGTATTCGGAGAGTCGTGAGGTTGACAATCAATTCATAAGAACTCATGTTACTTTATAAATGATGTCTATAAATGGAGGGCACAGGTGGAATCAAAAGCTTTAATTTCATATGGTTCAATACATCATCATGGATCATAACTACATCACCATGTATGAGCCAGAAATCTTAATTCTTTGACAAGTTCTTTACATAATGAAAAGAAATCTGATATTTCTGCAGAAGTACTAAAGGGATGGAATTTTTGCCCAGCTCGCTCATAAACATCGGAGAATTTGGGGATGCTTGAATTCACCAACATAATTAGCCTTTCAGTGCGATCTCTCCACCTATCTGACTCCATCGCCCTTTCTGAATAAAGCATTCTCTAATTTTCCACTGCATCAGCATGTTGTTGCACTTGTTCAAGCAGCCTCTTGATTGTAGCTGATGAATCCCCTCTGACGGCTGCTAACTCATTCACCTTATCCTCCAATTGCTTAGCGACCAGTTCCAACTCGTGTGATGAACTTTTTAATGGACGGAGTTCTTGTACTTCTTTCTCAAGTGCATCCCTTTCTTTCACAGCTTGCATCAACCGCCTCTGATTGTTCTTCATCCTTTCGTTATTCTCCTCCATATGCGCATTCACATCCCTAATTGTTCGTTTGAGCTTCAGATTTTCCTCCTTCAATCTCTTCACCTCCAAGCTTACCTCACAAGCTTCTCGTTTCCTCATTTCCTCCACTGTCTCTTGTAAGGCCGCATATTCATTCTGCAAAAGATTCCACGCCTTTTTCCATTCATTATCTGCCCTCGCCAACTTTTCCAATTCTTCTTCCTTATTTTGAAGCTGTCTGACTAGCTCCCTGTTTACTTCCCCTCATTACCACAGAGCAAAGGATCGGGAGGTGGAAAAGTTGGGTTGACTCCCTTAATCCTTTCTGACAACCAGACTTGGTATTCTTCCGTGACATATATTCGGCGTGTACCCAATTCCAGCCGCCCTTTATATATTACTTTACTCCAAGCACTCACCACATTGTGACTTATCTTTATTATAGAATCATCATGTTGGAAGTGTATCATGTGAACCACGGCTTCTGAGGGAGCCTTTTGTGGGAAGGCATATTGTCTCAATAGCAACATTGGGTTATAATTTATCACTCCCCGTGGACCCATTAACGGCACATTTGGGAAGCCCCCACAGCAATAGATTATTTCATCCTCCCACCACCATGCCAATCTCCAACGGATACTTTCTGCTCTGAGCTGGCCAAAAACTTCAATCCACCCCTCATGATCGCATTTGGCTTTTCCTTCTTGGTTTCAGAATGATGCAAGAGGGGAGGAATTATCCTTTTCTCCTTCTTGGAGTCTCTTTCCATATAGGTGATTCATGACCCACACATACAATAATTGGAGACAACATCTAATTCTCCCTCCCTTCTTAGTATGGCAAAAGCTCAAGGTCATATAAGTCTCTGACAATATTGCAGGTACTGGATTCACCTGATGATGCTCTACCATATGAAACACACTGATCGAGTGTCTGTCAATCACTCCCTTTGCAAATGGAAACAAAATTATCCCATAGATTATCATGGCGAGCACCCTGTTATAAACTGCCCACTTCTCCTGTTCAGCCAGCTCTTTCAGACGTGTTTCCATAAACTCCCTTGAGACCCCTTCTACGCTCTTGGTAGAGATGAAGTGCACCTTGTCTATACTGATCTCCAAAAGCTTCGCTATCACTGTGTTCGAAGCCACATATCCTGGGTATCTATAGACACGATCTCCCTTGTTTAGTGGTAAGCTTAAGAGCTCTCCATACTCTTCTATGGTCAGTGCCATCTGGAAATCTGGAAACGTGAAGCATCTCAAGGTATCATCCCAATATTGTCCCAGTACAGAAAGCACTTGTGTCTGAACGGGTACATTGAGTAGCTCTAGTATGTCCCCATATCTTTTCCTGAAGTCTGACAAGAGGTTACCCTTGATACGCCGAGAAAATTCCTTCAGACTATCAATTGACTCCACAACTACTTCCAACCTGAGCCCCTTCCCACCATAGGTTAACCCTGTTGGTCTTGGATCCATGATCACTTTTGTGTCTTTCACTTATGCTAACTTTTCCTGATAATTCACCGGTTTCCTGAGCAAAAAAGGCAAAAAGAAGAAAAGATGAGATAAAAGCGACCATGGATTTGATTAGTTAAAATATTATTAGGCCCCCGTTTAACAGTCGTAATAATTTCTCTCCTTAAAGATCCTTATTGAATTCTCAAGGAAACAGAAACGAGTCCTCGTATCGTGAAGGACAAGGTCTCTCCATGAATGAGGTATAAAAATAATAGAGGACCTATTAATATGATAACTGTTCCATTAATGCAAAATTACATGAAAAGAAAATGCATGAGACTGGATATGCTCCCCCGTGTCCTACATTAGGTGCATCCTAGGGTAGGATTCTTGGCTTTAACTGGCTGGCTTAACATCTAAGCTCCATCTACTATTACGTGCAAGATTCAGGATGGTTCTATTTTCCAAAAAAGGTTCCCAAGTTGCCCCCGTCATCAAGACAGGAACCCTATCCAGTAAACTTAATCCTTTGAGAGCTTTAATAGCTCTTTCCAGACTAAACTTAGCGAATAGGTAACAACTGGGTGAAGTCTTCGCAATGGTCTCTGGGAGCTTAATAGCCCCTCAAAGGAATTGTTACAAACTTCAACTATCCTAGGATACTCTCAGACCCGGGTATAGGGCCCATTATGTGTGTGAGGTTGGACGTGAAAGTGCCCAGTGTGTGAAGGGAGCATACAAACCTCATGACCCAAACATTTCCCAAATTCCCCACCTGTAGATAAAACAGTACACAAAACAATGCACAAATAGATAACAGTCATCTATCCTAGGGTTTATTCCTCATGTTATCTATCCTAGCACATTTTATTCAACTCACAAATACATTTAAAAGCATATGAACAGATAAAATTACCAAGCATATTATCTACCCTAATCATGTGAGACAAACAACATTAAAAGGGCAACCAAATGAACAGACAAAATTACCAAACATATTACCTAACCTAATCATGTGAGGCAAACAAAATTAAAAGGGCAACCAAACAAAACAAACCCATACAGGCTTGACTCTCAAAACGTCCCCAGTGGAGTCGCCAAACCGTCACACCCGGAGATGCGACGCGGATGGCGTGGGAAATGAAAGAAAAGGGGGAAACCGGCCCGCGCGACAGGAGGCCGGTTTCGGAGGGAGTCGTCACCAAAATTTTGAGGGAAATTTTGGAAAATCGGAAAACAAAAACAAAAAAGAGGTCAAGGATTGGTCTGTGAATCAAAGTTGGGTTCGGGAGTACGATTGTGAGTGGGGAAGGTGTTAGGTACCCCCACAACACCCGTTCCTAAGAACGGTTACCTTAGGTTGATCATGCAATTTTTATGGCTTTTTACAAATTTATTTTGATTGCCCTTTTACCGTTCACATACAAAAATAAATATAAGAAAAATGTAAAAATGAAAATAAAGAGTAAAATGAAAGTATGAGAAGTTGGAAAAATAAATTAAGAGGAAAATATTATTTATTTACAAGAGTGAACTTGACCCAGAATGAGAGTCTGGGGCCTACGTACCCTGCGATAGGGATCAAAGTCGACGTAGTTTGGACTAGAAATGCGTGTCATTGTATTGATATTTTTTATTTTACATATTCTTTGAAAATAGAGGTTTATAGAAAATAATTTGTCTTTCCACAAAGAAAATAATTTTTAGAATTGGTTGGTGTGTTTTAATTTGTAAAAGACAGATTATTTTCCATTATTTACTCTTTTCATTTTTTTTATCATATATATATATATATATATATTTTTTAAATCAATTTCTAAAAGAGAAAATATGTTTTTACTCAATTTAGAAAATATGATTAAATTTATATGCAATTTTTAATATTTTATTTTGATATGACCAGGAAATATTTGGGAACAAATTTATTTTTACATGATAACATCAATTGGCTTATGTGGCGACTTTATCACTCACAATACACCGATTGATACCTAAATGTCCACGGTGGAGTCACTCGAGACAAAAGGGTATAAAAAATCGAAAGAAGACAATTTGTTAATTTCAAATTTTTTTGTGTACAAATTATTATTTTTTTCTTTTATTATAAAAATCATTTTAACATCTATTTATTTATTAAAAAAAATGAAATTAAAAAAAATGTGATCGTGGCGTGTTGAAAAATAATAATCAGCATATGTGGTGACTTTATCACTCACAAGTTACTGATTTACGTTTACATGCTCACGGTGTTACCACTCGAAGTAGAAAATACCAAAAGAAAAATTTAAATGAAAATCAAACAACATATATCGTGACTTTATCACTCACAAGTTACTGATTTTCGATTGTATGCTCACGGTGATACCACTCATGACAAGGGACAAAAGGCTTAAAAGACGAAATTGGAAAAATATAATCATATGGTTAAGGTTATTTTATAAAAAGAAAAGTGATAAAAGGAATTTAAGAATTTGACTTTTATATATATCATCTAAATTTCTCTTATGTCCTTACTTTTATTATTTTCTTATTTTTGTACTTATTTAAAAGAAAGTGTGCTTAGCAAACTTACTTTTATAAGTACTCTATATTAAAAAAAAAGAAAAGAAAAAAAAATACTCAAAAAGGATAAGAATAAAATTGCCACATGACAATATGTATCATTATCATTTATTCGTTTGTTTGCTAAAAAAATTTATTCGTGCCTTTATAAAAAAAAATTTATTTATATTTTCTTTAAAAAAACAAAACAAAACTATTAAGAATCCCTTTTTTTTATATCATAAAGAAACCATTTTGAACTTAAAATATTTAAAAGTTAACCAATATAAGTACCATGGCAACTTCTCACTCATGGTACCCTTAGCCGACACCTTATGAGCCCACGGGGACTTATAGTCCCTCAGGACAAACTCCAAAACCCTCAATCTCCCTTTTAAAAAAAAATTTCAAATACAATTTGCTTAACATTGGCTTGAATATAGTTTCCAACCTCAATTTCTAGCATTGCTTCACAGAATCAGCAAATAGTTTTTGGACGAAAAAGCAATTATTCCATGGAATAAAGGAATCATAAAATCATCATTGCCTACAAGAATTGTTTACTGGAAAAAATATAACCATAATCCAACATAACTGTTCCTCTAAAAGCCAAGTTGAAGCTAAAGAGACAGCATATAACACCGAATCGTATGAAAAGAAACTCTCCAGCTAATGAAACCAAGCATAATAATTTGGCTCTTATACTGTTTCCCCCTTTTTTTTTTACACAATGATCAATTGATGCCATTGTCAGCATTTTATATTCATTCAAAAATCATCCACTACGCCAAAGACGGTCTCAAAGGCAGTAAGGTTGCTCTCCTACTTGCCAAGAATAAAAAGTACTAAACAAGACATCATCCTAAGTGTACAACAGGTATCTTTATCAAATAAATCCCTCCTTTGATAAAAACTACCCATGCCCCAGGATCACGTAGACTAAACATCACAGACAACTTGAAGTCAAAATTCTAAATTGAATCTCTAAGACAAACGACCCCAATCCTTAGTCAAAACAAACCCTGCTTGGGACCATATACAGGTGTGTCCTATAAACTTAGAACACCATGTTATTTTGAATGGACAGAAATCAAAATCCTTGAACTTTAAATATAACCAGGGCTAAACCACGAGGGTAACCAACATCCTCCCCCCCTTTTTACTGGAAAACTCCATTGGCTCTAGCATAGCAAGCATCAAAAGCACACTTGACCAGGGAAACCTAGAAACCTATTAAACTGTATGCCATATTAACATGCTAGAGAACGGAATAAGACAGAGGAAATTATGCACTCGAAGAGGGTCCAAACCAAAGCATATATTCATATCCCAGGTTTTATTCAGAAGGCAACAGGGCAAGATAAGAGAAAACAAGAGGAAACAACATTTGAGTGACATAGAGAATGTAAACCAGAAAAGCAACCAACGTTAAAAAGGAAAAGCCAACCTGACATAATATCTAATTCATACATTCAGCCAAGAACCGTATTCATATTTCAGAAACAGAACAGCCTTCGAGTGATAATTCCGAGTCACTAGAAAATTGGTTTGTTTTTTTTCTTATCACAACAAGCACAACTTATCAGATGCAGTCCACTGCTAAATACATACTAAGAAATTCCCGAGGACTGGGGAAATTCCATCATGAACATAGACAATTTAATCAACCAACCTTCAAGTGGGAGACAGGGGAAAAGATGAGGCAGTAAAGAAAAAAAAAGTGCCAGAGAACTCCAACTTAGTGTTGGAATTTCACGAAATTACCAACGATGATCTTTTTCACCACTCTTGCTCTCGGCGTCTGCAGCTCCGGTCTTCCCTTGCCTCTGCCGCGGCTTCCTCTCACAACATCTCTTAGGATTTTTCGTGCCCAAAGAACCTCCCCCTCTTTGTTTCTGCTGACCCCTTCTTATAGATGACACTGTCAGTGAAGAAACTCCTAGCCCAAGCGCGTCCATTACCCTATTTCCTCTTCCCATTTTTTGCACTGCAGTACTACTCCCTTGCTTAATTTCGTGCTCATCTGCCACTTCCCTTGCCTCCACTACGCTGCGGTCCCAGTACGGAGAAGTGGAGGTACATCCTTTGTCGTTTTTGGCTATCTCAAGTTCTCTCTCTCATCTGTGCCTCTCGCCTCGCGGTCCGGACCGTAGCCTCTGACACCATACGGGGTCATTGTGGTTGCCCCTCCGCTCGTTTCACCATTTGGTTGAGACTCTCAACCTCTGTCTCTCGCCTCACGGTCCCCCTGCATCGTGTCCTCCATCTTCTTCCCTCGGGCATGGTTACTCTCTAGTTTGAGCCTCTTCTGTCTCTGGAGCTCCACGGCCAAGCCTCTCAACTCAAGCTCCCCTCCTCTCTTTTCTTTTTACGGTGACCCACTGACTCCATCGTTTTTTTTTTTCCGGACTCTCTACCGTGGCTCCCTGTCCTCTCTCTCTCTCATAACAACGTGGCCGAGCCCTAAGGCTCTTCCTCGGTTTCTCTCTCGGTGGCTTCCCCCGCGGCTATATGTGAGCTCCCTCTGTTCTGAGCTCCCTCCACGGCCTCCTCTGTCCGTGTCTCATGCGGCCCACAGTGGCTCCCTCGGACACCCTCTCTCTCCAACTCTCTTCCTTCTCAGTTTCTCACTCGTGACTCCCTTAGTTTCTTTCCCTTCTCTGCCGGTGGCTCCCTCGGTTTTTCACTCGCAGCTCCCTCGGCTCTCTTCCTCTCTGCTTCAGCTCTCACTCCGTGCTCACTCTCCTTCTTTCCTTCAGCTTCCTTGAGCCCTCTAGGGCTCCCTCTGCCTCTCTCGGTCATTTCCTCACCGAGCCCTCAAGGGCTCCTTCTGAACAAATAGGGCCTTATGTCACGAGCCCGCAATTGGGCTCGTGACACATTGGGCTGAAATCATGATTTCAGCCCAATATGGTCCTCCTTTCTTTCTTTTTTTTATTTGGATTTTGGGCCGACTTTTGGCCTGAAGCCCCCGTCTCTTTTTTTTTTTACTTTTTTTTTGAATTTTTGGGCTGAACTTTGGCCTAAAGCCTTCTTTTTTTCTTATTTTATTTATTATTTACTGTTTACTTATTTATATTTTTCTGTTTATTATACATTTTATATTATTTTATTTTATTTTTCTTTTTTTTATTTTCTAAAAAAAAGAATTCTCTTAATAATAATTTTTTCATATTTTATAAGAATGCTCGGACAAAATGGGGTGTTCACACCCATTATCGACCTCATGGACTATGCTCCCTCCCTCCCCTCTTCACTCGTTGCCTTACAGCCATATAGTCCTCTCTTGCCTCCCTCTTCACTCTCTACCCCATGGTTAGACGTCTTCTCTCACCTCCCTTTTTAGATCTGGTTTGCCTCCTCCATTTATCATCACTGCCATAGATTTGGTCATGATGATGCTTTTCAAATTGGATCTCCTATCAATTACCAAACGAAATATGGCCTACTCTCACTAGACGAAATATGACCAATTCCTACTATCTTGAACTGGATCTTGTTTTGAACTATGGCCGACTTTGGTTTCAGATTTGGTTCGACGCTACGTTCATTGGACCTTCACTCTTGTTGAAGCCATCAAGATGTCAACTCTTTCTTCTCCTCTCTTCTTATTGGTGTTTCAGTCCCTACAGCCATGGCCTTCCCTTCATCTTTACGCCTTATGCTCTTGAGGAAGACGAGGTAAGAAAATTGAGTTTGAGACCCTCTTTATCTTCATATTCTTTAGTTGTTACTTAGTGATACCTTAGGGTATTTGTAACACCCCATATGTTATTTTTCTTGGTTTTGTGTTCAGGACCGGAGAAAACATGACTGATGAAGGCTCAAGTGGAGTCTGAAAGAGCTCCACATGGCGGCGAGAAGCATGGGCTGCCACGGTGAGAACCTTTCCAGTGGCATTGTTCTGGATGAACTGGTGGAGCTGCGGCGAGGTGTACTGAGGCCGCCGTGAGAGTCAGGAAATTTGTTTAAATCTGGATCATTTCGGATGAACGGAAAAGAAAGAAACAGAGGAAACTGAGGGAGACCGCGAGGAGTAGTGCTAGGGTTCGAGATTTCCGGTGTCTAGGAGTGATTTTCGGACCTCAAGAGCTTGGATTCAAGTTAGTAAGTGTTCTCTACTCCTCCCTCTCCATTTTTCTTTGGTTGAAGTTTGGGATTTTCAAGGTTAAGGTTGGATTTCCGGTTTGGGGTGAAATCCACCGATTGAAATGGATGTTTTGAGGTTAATGATGTGTGTTTTGGTATTTTTGTTGCTTGGATGTGAGTTTTGAAGGGTGTATGTACGATTTGAGCTTAACCCTAGGTTGTTTTTGGTTAGAGCTCTTGGGAATCCAAAGGGTATGTGGTTGTGTAGTGTTTGAGTGATCCCTAAGAGCTTATTGATGCATGAGAAGAGTGTTGGAACCTTGGGTTAGGTCAATGTAATTGAATTGTGAGGTTTGGTTATATGGTGTATTGTGTTAATGGAAGAATTATGGTATTATAAAGGTAGTTGGCTAATCGAGAGGGGTTCACGTGTATTTGACAGTTCAAGGAAGCTTGTGGAACTCATGTGCATGTGGTAACGACAATTGAGGTAACCGGGTGTTTATTTATTTGTATTGTATTGTATATTGGTATGCATATTTGGGTATGTGTATATATGCATATTTCTATTATACCACGATATTGATGTGATTGTGTGTACTATTTTCTATATATCGTAGTATGTACACAGCTAGATGATAGCCATGATGTTTATGATGATGATGACAATGATTATGTTTATGATGATGATTTTGGCATGACATGACATGATGCACACATATGATCATGATATGATGATGATGATTATATGATGGTACATGAGCATCACCACATGGCATTGTAAGGCCTTGACATATGGCGGTTTAGGTGGTGATGATGTGATGATGGTATGATATGATGATATATTTAGGGAGGATAAGGATGGATATATATATATTAGGGAGGATAAGGATGGGATCCCTGCGGCTAAATCACCTCCGATGGGCAGGAGGGAAAGGCACGCAGTGGACTGCACCTTCCCTAAATCGCTGCCAATTCGTGGTGGGAAAGGGGAAAGAGAGCCACAGTCCGAACATTAGTGTTACCTTTGGCCGGGTGCAGGTAATGTCCTGAAATCAGTCTTCACCAACTGTTGGAAAGGAGTTACCTATACGAAATGTCCTATTATGACAATAGCCCGTGGTTCTAGCTGTGTGCGAGGGAGACATGCATACCATTCATTGTACATTACATTCATGAGTTGTATGGAATATATACATATATATATATTTGTGTGTGATTGTTTCCGGTTACTGAGACATTGTCTCACCTCTCTCTCTCTCCCATAAACTAACCTTTCAGGTGACGGTTCTGACACTGGTCTGGAGAAGACGCGGGAGTAGTTGTGTACGTGGGAATAGTCTATGTAGAGTGTGTACTTTGTATTTGTAATTATGCCAAGTAAGGTAGAAGATTTTGTAATGAAGGAATGTTATGGTTAAGGCTGGTTATGTATGTATGTTTATGTATGTGGTATGTATGGTGGTATGGTTTTGGATGTCGAGAAGTCTGTATGTTAATGATGGGTTGTTTAAGGGCCTATAGCCCATCTGGTCAAGTTGGGTTCCAAGGGCTCAAATCTCAGAGGAGTGGTTCCTTTGATGTGAAGCCTTTTTGGATAAGTTGGTTTGGGGATTTTTGGACATGTATGATTGGTCTGTAAGTGTCCATTTGCCTTTGGTGGTAATTGGATGTTGTTAGTGGTGAGTTTTGATCACCAAGTGGTCAAAACAAGGTTAAGGGTCCATAATCTCCATACGGAGTTGAATTTAGGAAAAAGAGGTGTCTTTGGATAGATGTGGACTAGATTGACTTGTAGGAGTTGGAATCAAGTCAATCGGAGATCAAAGTATAAAGTTATGCACGTCGGAAGTTCGCCCCAAAATGTGAAAATTGCTGATATGGGATATCAGCATGGGGCGCCGCGGCTCCAGAGTCCAGGCCACGGCGCCAATGAATCCAGAAGCGATATAGAATCAGGGGAGGCCGGAGTTGCGGCGGTACTATTTTTTATGATTGTTTCCGCTGCTTTGAGGCATTGGAGAGTTGTTTTAAGGTATTGTGGGTTGTGTTTGATTGAATTTTGAAGTTTTTCGGTTAAGTTTGCAGGTGAAAAGGAGGTACGGTGTTACGGTATTTACTCTAGATCACTATGTATTTTTATCATTTTCAAGTCTCCTAAGTTGTTGCCATAAGAGTGTAGTAGCGTGTTTATTTTGTTTTAACATAATTGGACCATGCCAAGTGAGTGTCAATTTGTAATTCCTTTTTTTAGAGGACTATATAGTCTAATTGGAAAATTTCTAGAGGAGGGAGTTAGTTTTCCAATGGGATTGGGTTGGAACCTGTGGATATGAGCCTAGTCCGTGAGATCCCATTGCTTAACAGAATTTCAAAGGTTGTTCGAAGAAACTGATTTCCTATTGTCACCCCAACCCCTAACGGATATGCTATGCCTAAAGTCACAGTGCACTAGTTTGCCTTTTAAGATTTTCCTATCTGATGCTCTATTCGATGGGCATAGGCTACTATTTGTTATGAATAATTCTTTCGTGAACTACTTTACATCTAAATATTTACATATGTAACCATTCAGATTCTCATCAGATGATGTTTCTGCACAAAACCATGTGAAGGCATCTGTCTAATGAAAAATACAGCAAAGTATTGCTGAAGAGGTGCTCTTTTAACTGAAGTCATTTTTAAATTTTAACCCTGACTGCACACATTTTTAATTGAGGTGTAATTCTATTTTTTTAATAAATCAACCCAAGGCTGTAACTTTGGACTTAGTTACTTCCAAATCTAAGGTCATTTTCGAGCACTAAAGGAATAATACTACTTGTCTACTTTTTTCTGTTTTTGTATGAAGGCTACCCATTTGTGATTCACTAATGTGTAAAATTTTTGGTTTAGTTTACATATCTGTCCCACATTATTGATTTGCATTTATTTATTCAACTAGTTTTCACATCAGGGCAAGTATTGTCACAGGCAGTCACTTCTATCATTGGTAATGCCAAAAAGCTTGAAGAAGTGCACCCTATCTTATGCCAGTCCACTCCTTTTAAGTACCTCAAGCCTGATTGTAAGATTAATGCCCCCTTCTTTTTTGTTTCCCTATTATTTTTCCTTGAGACATTTTCTTATTTCTCTATTTTAAATTTTTTGATGAGTTAATTTTGCAGTGTTAGAGTTGCAAGGTGAGCCAGAAGAAATCTCTAAAGAGAAGGGTCAATTGGCTACTGGTCAGGTACCTAGTTACCTTGTTCTCTTATACATACATGAAATTGTTTGATTTTAAGCGTCTTCCTTTGTTTTTGTATAAGTTATATTTTCTCCTTTTTCATTTTTTTAATGCATGCCAAAGTTAATGGACTTGTGCTAGTTGAAGACACTTGCCTCAGTTTCAATACCTTAAAGAGCCTTTCATTAATGATAACATAACTAACCACAAGGATGTCAATAGGAGCATTCTCTTTTAGCTTTAGATAGTCATATGGCTGACAAAGAAATTAGTAAACTTTATCTTATTGTGCTATGTTAGTTTGTGTGGGTGTTGATAATCTCTCTCATTCTTTCTTAATATGTAGGACTGAAAATTCTTTCTTATTTATACTTGGTGGAGTGAAGTCAGAACAGGGAAACCTTCTCCTAAAATGTGAGATCCAGTGATGTCTTTTTCATTCTTATGTTTTACTTGTATACTGGATTTTAATATTACTTGAATTTAGCTTGTGATCTCACACTCTTGCATTTAGCTTATGTGTTTCAGTGAGTCAATTGCTTTTTTTGTTATTTTGTTGTGATCCCTTTAAATTTCAACTTCTGGCTAAGAGTTGGAAGAGTGATGATTACCTAACTAATTTCCCAAACATAAACGTTGGAGAATCTATTCAAAATATGGAAGATTGTTTTTTTCTCATTCCTATATTATACTTCAAGTCACTACTAAAAGTATTTAGTTTCCAATCAATATTGTATTACTGGATTGGCTTTAAATTATAAGCTTTTGAATAAGTAATGTATATTCCTTATCTCATTATTTTCTCGTGTATCACATGAGAAAGATTTCTAGTTGCATAAGAGTATATAAAGCTGAGCTAATGCTCCTGTGAGCTCTGCTCAATGGGCAAAACTCATTAATCAATCACATTCCTTGATGACTACTGTGATATTTTCTATTCCTTCATTCATTTGTTTTTTTTTCTTTTATAACTTTCTTCAATTCACTAATCCATGAATCTGTGAGATATCCATTGCTGATAAAACTCATGAGTTGGTGTGTTATAAACTTACATTGAGAGATTAAATTTAAATCTTCATTTCAATTGTCAGGTGACGAAATGAATTTTACAACATGTATAAGGACAACTTGGTGGATGAACTTATCTTATTGGCTTGAAATGTTTTGTATCCAATCTTGTGTATTAGTTTAGATGTGGAGTCCTGTCTACTAGTCATATGCTCTATAATTGCTTACTGCGTTGTGCTGTAAAAGAAGCATTGGTTTTCATCTGAACTAAGTTTTGTGTGATTAATCTTGAAACTGACACTGAATTACAACATACAACCTTGTCAGCACCACTAGTAAAAAATTTCTGAATTGGGAATTGAGTTGAAGTGCAGAAAATAGGCATTATCAATTTGGTTCTACTCTACTTTGTTAGTTTCAATGTATATAATATTATTCCTATATATAGTTAATCTGGTTTAGTTGATTCTATTATAGGAATGTAAGAATTGAACTAGCATGTGGTAAAGTAGAAAAAAATCTTTGTAAATATAAAAACAGTGGGTCCCACACATCTGTCAATGGGAAACTAAAATTAAGCATGGAGCATGTTATGAATTGTTTTTTAAATTGGTCACTCCCTCTATTATTTATTTTAGATATAATATATTTATTAGATTTTCTTCATTTATTTGGACACATAATAATTAACTTTTATTTGTTACCCTACTCTGATTTATGCCAACCTTATAACAGGTAAATTATTTAACCTTAATAATTTCTTGTGGTATAATATTTTTCTTTAAATTCTCTCTTAGTAAATAAGGTTTTCTAGCCAACTAATACAAGTAGAAGATCTCAGCAAAGCATGGAATTTATATTTATTTAAGCTTTGTATTACATTACAGGTTCTACCTAAAAGCTACTGGAGCTGATGTAAAAGTGGAGAAGAGGGCCAAGCTTCTTGCAATGCTGGCCTTATTAGCTCAAGAGCTTATGTCCTACTAGCACTCAACAGTTGCTACTATACTTGCTATCCTGGGTTGCTCAAAAGTTAAGGGAAATGTATCGTACAAAGTCAATGGAAGATCAAAGGATGGATATATTCTGCCATTGCTAGTTCGTGTGTTTGGTGATAGGGAGGCATTGGCTCATTATTTTTAACTCATTAGGTTGTACCTTAGGTGGTTTATTTTTCTTATTTGTATTCTGCATTTTTTTTCTGAATTGGTGTCTGTAAACTTTATTTGTTGTTAATAAAATTTACTTTTATTGGTAAAAAAAACTGTATAACATGGGATTATAAAGAAAATGAAAAATATTAAAAAAAAAAAAGGAAAAAATCTATTTTAAAAAAAAAGAGAAAAAAGTTGGCATTTATATAAGAAATGCCAATTAAGTTAGTGTTTTTTCTACAAACATCTACTTTAGTTGCCGTTTTAGAAGAAACGCTAACTAAAGATCCATATTAGTTGGTGTTTGTCCTAAAGCCTACAAACACCAACTAAAACCTATTTTAGTTGGCGTTTTTATAAATGCCAACTAAATTACCTCACTTTTATCAGTGCTGGAATAGATGACGTTTTGGAAACGCCAATAAATGGTAAAAAAAAAAACCAACTATTTCCTTTTTTGACGTAGTATTTTTTCCCTTAGAACACAATATTCAATAACTAGTTACCAATCTCTATTTTAACTCAATGTGAGTATTCACATTTTGCAGGATGAATCTCTGGGTTTTATTGATAAATAAGCTAACTACTTCCATTTAAATAATAAATCAGAAGGCCATTGTTCTTCAATTCTGTTTTGTTAACACATGGCATCCAGAGGTTTGCTAACCAGCTTATAAATGAGACAAATTCTTTTGCTTTTGTCAAAGACTATAGCTTGGGCTAACCATTTATTTTTGTTTTTGCCTTCCATGCCAGTTGACCTTAAAAATAAGTAAATGACATATAATAGAATTGACATATGAGAATAAGCATGAATTAAGATATAATTACATAATCTACCTACCGGACTAAGTATCATATTAGAACAAATTTTAGTCAGCCCCCACTAATTCTCTCCCCCACCCCCCCTTTTTCGGTCACTTATACCTCATAATACTTATTTAGCAGTGTCATTCTCCCCATTCAAAGAGCTGGAACCGAAGGGAAATTGGAGAAAAACGTGAATGGGACAAAAGGATCCATTTATAATAATAGTACTGATACACTGATATATACATGTCTCCTCTTTCACATTTCAGTTTTCACCTTGTCAGCTTCTGGTTATATCTATTCCATATCCAACCTATATTGTATCAATACTTCCCAAAAAAAAAAAATCAGATACATATATCTAATATGTATTAAATATAATACCGTATCTCATAATACATATCATATATATATTTTTAGTTTTTTTCTTTAAAAATTTTAAAATGACTTAAAATCTTATAGAAAAAGTTAATTTTTTATTTTTTATTTTAGATATCTTTATATTACTTTTAAAATACTTAGTTAAAACTTAATTTTTTTTTATATTTTTTTATTTTTGGTATATTAATATTCGTTGAATATATAAATAAATTTTATATGTATATTTCTCATATTTGTATTCTAAAATTTCAAAATTTGTCCTATTTGACATATTGTCTCATGTTGTACCTGATATTTTACAATTTAATTTTTTTAAATAAAAGTAAAAAAAATATTGTTTTTTTGAATTATGACAAATAAAACTAAAAATTTAGGTTTTAGAAGAATTAGGGCTTATTTGACTACATTTTTTTTTGATTGTTTTCAAAACAGTTTTATAAAATTATTTTCTGCAATAAGTTTTACGAATAAAAAAATAAAAAAATCTGTTTGAATAATTATTACCAAAATCATAATTAGTAATTGTTATATAAATTATTCAAAATTTATAACTTTACCATTAATAAGAAGGGTATTTTTCATTTTTTCTTATATTTTCCAGAACAAAAAATATTGAACACATTAAAGACGTTTTAAATTTTCTGTTTTTTTATTTTTTTTTAGAATATTTTATAAGAAAATAGGCTTATCAAACAAGTTCTTTTGTTTTTCTAAAACAATAGAACAAAAAAAATGTTCTAAAAATATGAATCAAGCATGTCCCTGTACTTTTAACCCTTTAACTTTGTTGCAAGTTTTGTTTTTATACCTTAGTTTTTTTTATAATTTATACTTTAATTTTACTAAGTTTTATTATAATTCTTTAACTTTTAAAATGTAACAAAAAAAAAACTTTCTAATTATAATCCAGTAATTGTACGTACTAACAGAAAATAATGACTTGATATATTAAAAAAAATGCTGATGTTGGGAAAGACCAATGATGATGTGGATGGGTTGAAATCAAATTTGAATTTTGGTAGAAATTTATTTTAGACTTTTTATTCATTTTATTAATATAAAATTATTCATTTTATCATCATGCGCGCTAATCTTAAACAGGATGGAACTTGAATACTTGAGCAAATTCAAAACTACTAGATTCTAACTTTCAGTCTAATATATAATTATTTTATTGAATTTGAATTTACTTATACTTTTTTTATATTGTTATTATTTGTATCATACGTACTACTTTTAAACAGAAGATGATTTCCTCACTGCTCAGCATTCATCTTAATCTATGGATGGATTTATATTGTTATCAAACTGCTTTATCTCATCGAAGATATTTACACTTCCTTGAAAAAAAAAAACCAAAGATATATACACTATGAAAACGAAAAATAGTATTTAAAAATACTGTTGCTTAATACTCCTCTGATCCATTTATAAGGGGAAAAAACTACTTCACGAGTATTAAGGAATGAGGTTAAAGTTAGTTAAAAATAATCAATTTATCTCACATTTTCAATTCCTTCCAAAATCACCCATACTTAATTGATCTCTCTCTCAATTTCTTCCAAAAATGCACATTGTAACTTTCAATAGTGGTAATGAAGGGGGTTAATTTTGGTTAAAAAATATTAATGCAATATTAAATCTCTTTTTTTCCTTATAAATAGGACTATCAAAAGAAAGAAAATTTTCCTTATAAATAAGATCGAAGGGAGTATATGAATAGCAAAAAGTATATTATATACACACACATACAATTCTTGTGGAAATTAATCAAAGTTTAGAATCAAGATTGGTGCAATGCAATGAAGTTATGAAGGCATTAGATTTAAATTGTACATTTTGAAATACTTTATTCTAAAGTTAGAACAGAGATAGACACGTCTACTTTTATGAGATCCACATATAAAAAATGGGACTTACTGTTATATGTCTATCTCTCTCCTTACCTCATGGATCCATTAAATTAGCTGGGTGCAATCGGTTGGCTTGAAGGAAACAAGATTCCGGTGAAGGTCATAGCCGACCATGAAGTTCGACTGAGCGACGTTCCCATAGATAGCTCCTTCAGAAGAAGGTTGGAAAGCGAAGCATGCCACTTCTGAAGTCATCATGATGAATGTATGGATGGCATCTAACTGCACATCTGCACCTCTGAAATGAGCAACAATGGTGGGAGCTCCAATGCCCTCAACCCTTTCTGCTGAATAGCAAAGGCTAAATGTATTGGTTGGGTCATCAACACGAAGTGATGGTGTTTGGTGTAGCTTTGCTGAAACCTCTGCTTCCAACTGGCTATGAAATTCTTGTGGCACTATATATAGTCGCTGTTGTCCCAGAATCGATGATTATATTGCCCTCCTCCACTTTGTCACCTGCAATGATAATAATAAGCATAATTGATTTCTTATATATATATATATATATATAATGATCAATGAGATACTGAATCAAAATTGATATAACAAATGATAAATAGTTTTAATAATTGAATCCGCTTTTAGGCCATTTTAAATAAACTGGATGGGGCCTCATGCTTTATAAGATGATTTGCGAACAATGCAGCTTAATTGCTGTATATTTTATATTTTATATATTGATTATATTGATGATTTTTATCATTTAACTAATTTAAACATTCTAAATATATTAAGAGGAATTTTTATGTTTGAAGAAAAAAAATAAATCTAAACTTTTCTACTCAATTGAACCGCAAAAATATATTCAAAATAAGTTATTTTCTTATCTCAAATAAAAAAAAAAATTAGACTTGTAACTAGCAAAACAAAATAGACTAAAGAAGTCAATCGAAGCAATAAAGACAATAGTTGGCTTAAGTGATTTGATGTTTGTTTCTTCAAGTCTTGTGCTGCTAGGAGAGTTTTATACCCATGTGATCATCCTGTGCATAGCCTGACTGAATCTCTTTTATTTTTAAAGCCGAAAACAAAAGAGGAGAGAGACAGAGAGTGGGGCGCCATGCATTGAAAGGACGCCTGTGATCTAACCTAGCTCAAATCAAATTTTGTTATAACTCAATATAACTTTCAAAAATTGGTTGATATATATAAGATAAAATTAAATTACAAATGGAGATAACGTATCAGTGAAATAAATGAGTTTTGATGAAGAAAGGGAGTAATCAATTTTAAACATGAAGTTAACAATGAAGATTAATCCAAATTAAATTCTTTACCTATATTGATGTTATTATCTCTTTAAGGAAAGTAATAATTTTATCTAAACCTTTTCACAAACTATTTATATTATTATTCATTATATATGTGAAAAAATATTCATAACTTAACTTGACTAAAGAAATTTTGATTTTATATTTCATGTGTGAAACAAAATTTGAGTTTCAAACAATTTTATAAAAAATATATTTTGTATTTTGTATTTTATAAAATCTGATTCTCAGCCACGACACACTCACATTTTTAAATATACAGTATTATTGAATTTTATAAAAAAATATTTTATCAAATAAATCATTTATCAAGAAAAATAAAAAACCATTGACATCACCTGTTGTAAACTCTATTCTTTTGTCTCCCACACTCATTGCTTCCAACGTCACGAAATAGAAATATTCTGGGCTTTTCAACACCAGAGGGGTAGAGACAACATCAGATCCAGAAAGGACAGCGCTTTGACCAAATTTCAATTTCCCAGAATCATCTTCATATGATGGAACTAAACAGTAAGAATTTGCCTTCAATGGAAGAACTAATTTGTGAGACTAATGATAATGGACCTCTTCCAAGGCCAACAATGCCAGAAGTTAGAAAAGAAAACTTTCCCACATTTTCATGGCCACATCCAAATATGACTTCGGGAAATGTAACTTTCCCTCCACTCGTAGTCCCAAGTGTAGAAACAGATTTATATAAGTATAAATAAATCTCCTACAAACTCGCAGTGGAATAAATAATTATCATAAATACCTCTCGCCATAGCTGTAAAAAATCTGATTGAGTAATCCTACTCGAATTAGAAATAAATCAAAGATCTGCAAACACAGAAATTAGTTTAGAAGAAATTAGATGAGATGAGAATCTTCTAACTAGTGTTTGGGCTCAGTGATGGTAGCTGGGAATTAGTCGTCACTAGTCAGGGAACCTCTATATGAACGTAGAATGAATGATTAATGTATCTGACGCTCTACTCAGCCTCCTATTAAATAGCCTAGCCATCATAGGTTATTTAATAATTATCTTATCTTTTATTTGAATTTCAAATTCAAATAAAGATAACACAAAATCAACTGAGTTATCCCTTATCTCCTAAAATCACTCAACTGACATTATCTTTATTAAAGATAAGGACCACACTTAGATAAAATATATTTAATTAAGTAAATAAGATAAATATAATTTATATAAATTTAAATATATATTATTATTAATTGAATATATCTAATATTCTCCCACTCACAAGTAGTATCCTTACTTTATGGGATATCTACTTTATGAATAAACCAGAATGTTTATTCGGTTCCTAAATCCATGTTTATTTATCTCAAAAAGAATGTATACTATATAAACATGAGATAATAAACCATAAATTGAAATTTTGATTACTTTACATACCTCGATTAGACCAGTGAAAGTCTAATACCCATATGAGGCACATGATCCTTAAACTCCCTTGGATGCATCCCTTTAGTAAACGGATCAGCTAACATTTCTTTCGTTCGAATGTGCTCAACGATTATTTGGCCTTCTTTAATTCTGTCTTTCAAGGCTAAGTACTTGATGTCGATGAACTTGCTTCGACTTCCGCTTTTATTATTCTTAGCCATGAACACATCAGCCGTATTATCACAGAGAACTTTAATTGGCCTAGAGAATGAGTCCACAATCTTAAGTCCAGCAATGAAATTTCTAATCCATATTCCCTGTGAGCTTGCCTCAAAACACGATATAAACTCAGCTTCCATAGTAGAGGTGGCTATTAGTGTTTGTTTAGTACTTTTCCAGGATATAGCTCCCTCTGCTAACAGAAAGATATAGCCGGATGTTGATTTCCTTATGTCAATTCTAGATCTAAGTCTGAATACCCAACAACTTCTAAATTGTCGGATCTTCTGTATGTAAGCATGTATTGTTTAGTACCCTTTAGGTACCTCAAAACCTTCTTTGCAGCTTTCCAATGATCAATTCCTAGATTACTCTGTTATCTTCCCAACATACCCACAGCAAAAGCTATATCATGTCTTGTACAAACCTGTGCATACATCAAGCTTCCAACCGCTGAGGCATAAGGAATATTCTCCATCTCCTTCTTTTCAAAATCATTATTGGGACACTGTAACTAGCTAAATTTGTCCCCTTTCACAATAGGTGCCGGAGTAGATGAACAATCCTTCATCTTGAATCGTTCAAGAATTTTATTGATATAAATTTCCTGAGATAATCCCAAGATGCCTTGAGATTTATTTCTATCTATCCTAATGCCAATGACATAGGATGCCTCACCCATATCCTTCATTTCAAAATTCTTGGACAGAAATTGTTTCACCTCGTACAGCAACCCCAAATCTTTAGTGGCAAGCAGTATGTCATCCACATATAAGATTAAGAATATGATCTTACTCCCACTGACCTTGTGATATATACATTGATCCATGATGTTCTCAACAAAACCAAAAGATGTGATTACTTCATGGAATTTTAAATACCACTGTCGTGAAGCCTGTTTGAGACCATATATTGACTTCTTCAACCTGCAAACTTTACGTTCATTTCCTTTAGAAATGAATCCCTCAGGCTGTTTCATATAGACTTCTTTCTCAAGATCCCCATTGAGGAATGCAGTCTTTACATCCATCTGATGTAACTCTAAATCAAAGTGAGCTACTAATGCCATGATGATACAGAAAGAATCTTTCTTGGACACAGGTGAGAAAGTCTCCCTGTAATCAATTCCCTCCTTTTGAGTGAATCCCTTGGCAACCAACCTTGCCTTGTAGCGCTCTATGTTACCTTGTGAGTCCCTTTTGGTCTTAAAGACCCATTTACAGCCAATGGCCTTAGACTCACTAGGTAACTCTACAAGTTCCTAAACTTTATTGTTTGCCATGGATTGCATTTCATCAGTCATAGCATCATACCATAATTTAAAGCTTGCATCCTGCACAGCCTGAGTAAATGTGAGTGGATCATCTTCAACACTTATATCATAGTTAGATTCAGTAAGGTACACCACATAGTCACTAGGAAGTGCTGACTTTCTTTCTCTAGTTGATCTCCTCACCTCCACTTGTTAAGTGGGTTGAGGTTGTTCTTCAGGAATATTCTCTATCACTTCTTGTGGTTGTTCTTCATGAGTGATAGGTTCATTAGTTTGTTCCTGATTTCCAACAGTATCAACTTGAGTTTCAGGAACTGCATCACTTTCCATATTCACTCCAACAGGATGAGTGTTATATGTTAGTGATGTTCCTTCATGATTAGAGGTTTCTTTAATGTGATCCTCTTCAGTGACTAAGTCACATACTTGATCACTCCCACTGATCACATCATTCTAAAGAAACTTAGCATTCCTAGATTCCACAAATCTCATTGAATATGAAGGACAATAAAATCTATAGCCCTTGGACCTTTCCGCATAGCCTATGAAATAGGCACTAATGGTCCTAGGATCCAGTTTCCGTTCTTGAGGGTTATACACTCTTACTTCCGCAGGACAGCCCCATACACGTATATGATTCAAACTAGGTTTCCAACCTTTCCAGATTTCAAAAGGAGTTTTGGGAACTGCCTTTGATGGAACCCTGTTTAAAATATATACTGCTGTCTTAAGTGCATCTCTCCATAATAAAACTGGAAGCTTGGAATTGCTTATCATACTCCGCACCATGTCCAACAGCGTCCTGTTCCTTCTTTCAGCTACACCATTCATATCAGGTGAGTCAGGCATGGTGTATTGAGCTATTATACCATGCTCTTGAAGAAACTCAGCAAATGGACCAGATGCTTGTCCATCATTAGTGTACCTTCCATAATATTCTCCTCCTCTATCAGATCTAACAATTTTAATTTGCTTACCGGTTTGTTTCTCTACTTCCGCCTTATATTCCTTAAAAGCATGTAATGCCTCACTTTTATTATAAAGCAAGTAGATATACATATACCGTGAATAATCATCTATAAAGGAGATAAAATATTTTTGACCATGAGAAGATAAATCAGGGCAACAAATATCTGTGTGGATAATCTCTAAAATTTCAGAACTTCTCTTAGCCCCTTTATGTGACTTGTTGGTCTGCTTACCCTTAATGCAGTCCACACATAGATCAATTTCTTTATGGTCTAAAGATGGGAGGATCCTATATTTAGTTAACCTTTTGATCCTCTCTATGGAGATATGTCCTAATCTCCTATGCCACAAGCTAAGAGAATTCTCATTCATGACACTTCGCTTAATACCATGCGTAACAACATGAGATTGAGGTAAATCAGTATGTAATTTGAATAAACCATTACATAAAGAAATATCAACAAAAGGTAAAGAGTTTTTATTCAATTTCATCAAATTTGAAGAAAGAAACAATTCAAATCCCAAAGGAACTAATTTGTAAATTGAAACTAAATTTTTAGAAAAATTTGGAATATAAAAGCAATTTTCTAAATCTAAAATTGATTTATTTGATAAAATGATCCTGCATGTTCCAACTGCTTCCACATGGGCCTTCATCCCATTGCCCCAGTAGACATGTTCCTCATTGGGATGTGGGCGCCTGCTGTTGAGAAACCCCTGCATGGTATTAGCAATGTGAATTGTAGTTCCACAATCAATCCACCAAGTGTCATAATTAATACTAACTAAATGAGATTCATAAGCCACACAAGAAATGTAAATTCCATTACCTATACCCTTCTTGGCGAGTCATGCCTTCCTCTTAGGATATTCATTCCGCATATGTCCTTTCTTCCTACAGAAGAAGCAAGTGGCCTTATCTTTATTCTCAGCAGAAGCCGGAGGAATGGACTTATTCCTTTTGTCTTTCTTGTTCTTCCTCCTAGAATTGGAGCTTTCTGCCAAATGCACTTCCTTAGGTGCATCTCTTCCACTCCTCATTAGTCTAGCCTCTTCTTGAACACACATGGCCAATAATTCATCTACTAACCATTGTTCTTTATGTGTGTTGTAAGAAACATAGAAAGCTTCATACTAATGAAGAAGGGAACTCAGAATGAGCTGCACAAGGAATTGCTCAAGAGGCTCCATTTTAAAACGCCTCAGCTGTGATGCCAAGTCTCTCATTTTCATAATGTGTTCTCGGACACCATCCACACCTGCAAGTTTCATATGAACAAGTTCTCTCATAATTGCCCCTCCTAGTTGTTTATCTGCAGGGGTATACTGCTTGTCAATAGCCTCTAAGTATTCTTTGGCTATTCGGCAATCTGGAATAGAACCTCGAATGCTTCTCTTAATACGCGCCTTAATCAACATTAAGGTAAGGCGGTTGGATCGATCCCAATGATCATATGCAGTTTGCGCATCCTTATCGCCTTCTTTGGGCACTGGAGGTTCTTTAATCCTCAAGGCATAATGTAGTTCCGTATAGCCAAGATGAAGGAGAATATCTTCCTTCCACTCAGCATGATTTGTGCCATCAAGAGTGATCTTATCGCCAACTTCAGATAGTATGTGAGATGAAGGAGCTGCAAGAAAATAATTATTAAACACACTTACAGTAATAATTTTTTAGACAATCAATCACCACCTCAACAATTATGTATGTTTACCAATGTAACACATACTTACATAAATATCGTATCACTAATATCTACCTGTGGGCAAAGACATTAGCATAGCATATATTTATGTCTAATAAATGATGAAATTAGAATGCATTCATGCTTCCTAATACCTGTGGGCTACTTAGAAAATACAAGGTCATATCTATTTCATCCTAACAAAATATGTAATTATAATTATCTACCTGTGGGCAAAGATGAATTAGAATCACACATTTTATTAGAATTTGATATTCTATATCCATATGTGATTTATATTATGCATGCAACTTTACAAGGATGCTATGGCTACTCCTTAAAACAAAAGGCATGCTAATCACAAATATCACAAAATTATGTGCAATTAAAATTATGTATATGCACAACATCATGAGAACTTAAATAACTAATTTAATCAACTAAACAATTATGTAATTAAATAATTAAATAAATTCTCCAACTTTTTTATTTATTTAAAAAATAAAAAAAAGACCCAACAATTTGTTTAAAATTAATATATATATATTTTGGTTAATAAATAACTCAATTATTTTGCAAAGGCCAAAAAATTAGTGCCATAATTACCTAAATAAAATTTTCCAAATCTTAGAAAATTAAATAACTCTCTCTTAATATTTTGCAAAATATATATATATATATATATTTAGCAACCCAAAATAATTATCCGTATTTTAAACAAATAAATAAAAATTAATTATAGAATACAAGGTAAAATTATTTTCCAGAAGGAAAAAGTTGAAGAAATTGGTGCAAGTCCAAATCTTTCCTTAGCATGTAGATCATTTAATTATTATTATTTTTTTTAATAGCAAGGATTGCCCAGAACGGAGAAAACTAAAACAAAACATAGAATGAGCCCATAATTACATAAAGGTTAATTAGCATTAAGCATACTGAATCATAATTGGAAAAGTACGAAACGGAGAATCTTTCCATCAATTATTCACATTGAAACAATGAAAGAGACGGCAACTCACTGAATACAAAAAAATCACAAACAATTAGATCGAAAAGCATCTATGAAGTTCTTTTGTTTTCACCGACATTAGGAAAAATATCATGCTTCATAATGAAATTAGAAACAAAAAACATGCTTTCTAATCAAATAAATCAGCATGGCAGTTTTGTTTCTCAGAGGAAAAAAAAAAGCACATCTCCAGATCATATACTATTAAAGTAGGTAGAGGTAAAATAAATCATTGGCTCTGATACCACATGTAGAAACAGATTTATATAAGTATAAATAAATCTCCTACAAACTCACAGCGGAATAAATAATTATCATAAATACCTCTCGCCATAGCTATAAAAAATCTGATTGAGTAATCCTACTCGAATTAGAAATAAATCAAAGATCTGCAAACATAGAAATTAGTTTAGAAGAAATTAGATGAGATGAGGATCTTCTAACTAGTGTTTGGGCTCAGTGATGGTAGCTGGGAATTAGCCGTCACTAGTCAGGGAACCTCTATATGAACGTAGAATGAATGATTGATGTATCTGACGCTCTACTCAGCCTCCTATTAAATAGCCTAGCCATCATAGGTTATTTAATAGTTATCTTATCTTTTATTTGAATTTCAAATTCAAATAAAGATAACACAAAATCAACTGAGTTATCCCTTATCTCCTAAAATCACTCAACTGACATTATCTTTATTAAAGATAAGGACCACACTTAGATAAAATATATTTAATTAAGTAAATAAGATAAATATAATTTATATAAATTCAAATATATATTATTATTAATTAAATATATCTAATACCAAGTTTTAGTGTGTCATGGCTGAGGCTTCCCACTGAAGTAGTCCCATCAGCATATATTTGTTTGTATTGGCAGATATCAGAGTCACAAAAGACTTCTGCTACTGAAAGCTCTGCAGATTTGCATTGATCGGAATCACATTTTACGTCTCTATAAGAGAAGGAAGTTGATGGATCGAATAAGGCAATGTGTTGTTTGAAACATGAGACGCATGGCTTGCACTGTAACCAAATAAGGTCACTACCTGTGTCAATGGTGCCATGTGTTTTGTGTTCTGGGGTGCCCAAGGAGTACGTCATGATGAATTCTCTTCCAATGACAAACATGTCAGATTCAGGATCGTCATCGTCGTCAATGTTAGTTTCAGCGTTGGGGAAGAAATGATTCAAGCGCTTGGCAGAACGACGCAAAGCTTTGTACATTTTTTGGAATGGTGTTGTGGAATTGTCATGGAATGGAGACTTGGGTGAATCACGGTGTATGAGATCCACAGTAAAACCCAATTTGGTTGCCTCGACATCGACGAGCGGTATGGCAAAAGTACAAAGGATAAATATTGTGAAACAAAGAATATAGGGTTTAAAAGATGGTGCCATTTTGGTGAGTATTGGAGATATATGGTAGCTAGGGATCGGAGGAGGAGTGTAATCCATTATCTATGTGTTTGTATATATATATCAAATACAATAACTTGACCAATGATAATTGATTCAACTGGTTTGGCATGCATTTCTTTCCCTAAATATGATATTGGATTTGAAGTTTTGTGTACGAAGAAAATTGCCACACAAGCTCTACTAATCTAGCTAGTTTTACACGCGCACACACACAACATGTAAAATGTACTGCATAAAGTTTGATTAACACACATTCATGCATGTCTGCTAAAGTTTGAAATCTGATTCAATATTCATGTTAGCATTGCATGAATGAAAAACAAATAGTAATTTTGCTTTTATATTTATCTAATTAAGCTTAATAAATAATTTATGATAAAAAAATTATGTATTAAAATGTGGTAGCCATTAATGATAATAGATTTGCTTTCCGTGTGTAATAATGCAAATATTTCATGCTTTTAAAATTTAAGGAAGGACCTTCACCAACTTCCATCACTATTTGATATGAGGGATCTTGTCTTGGCATAAAAAAATAATTGATTAATAATTTTGTGAAAATTTAATTCATATTCAGCTATGATGTTTCACTCCCATTTACAAGTCCATTCAATTACTTCTTTTTTTTTTTACATTTGACTCTAATAAAGTAATTATTTGTACATTATTCGATGTTTGTTTAATTATTTATACATTATTCGATGTTTATTGGCTGTGTATATGAAACATGTTTTGTTGAGAAAAATAAAACTTACTTCGGTGATTTCTATATCTCGAAAGGATTAGTCTTCAACTTTTAATTGGGGAATGTCTTTGATGCTTAAAAAAAAGTAATTATTTTCTCAATTACAAAAAGTTCAATACCATCAAATTTGTAATCTAGATCCCCTACATCTACAAGAATAAATGTATTGGTGAAATGCAGACCCGTGACTGTTTATCTCTCTTTAAATGTAGGAATGCATATATGTAGGGATCCAATTGACAAAATTTGAGGTTTCCTTAAAATTTTGAGAGGATGCAATTTGCCTATAATGAATTAACTTATAAGAATAATATTGAAAACAGGGTTACAATCAATCTTTTTTAATTAAGGTTCGAAATCTGATCAATTTAAACATAGTATGTAAATAACTAGAAGATTTGGTTCCATGAACAAATTGAATAAATTAATGATATGTACATCTGAAAGTTGTCAAGACGTTGTTGTGGAGTTTTATCCTTTATTTTTTTTGAAAAAAAAAATATTACTCATTCTTAAAGTGCTGAAGAGGATTCTGACTCTTTTTTTTTTTTAAGATACCAAATAATACATGAAAAAAATATTAACGTCCCACTATTTAAGTAGAAAGTACCAAGGTAATGAAATAAATCACAATAGTTTCTTGGTAAATAATCTTCCCCTTTCCCATATAACTAGAATTTGAAACACAAGTAATGCATGAGAGTTTTAGGTATATCTAATCAAATTATATAAATATGAATATAAATAAGATATCATACTTAAATTAATTAAAAAACATAACAATTGAATTAACAATTCAATAAAAATGAAGGAAAAATTATTAAAGCTTTACTTAGATCCTTAATGTTAAATTCAATATGGACTTATGAGAAATAATTTAACCTAAATACTTGTAGCAAAAAATGCTCTATTAATATCTAACATAACAACATATAAATAATTACAAAACAAATCAATATGAATACAAAATTAGGTGTAAAAACAATTTGGACAAATATTACAATGAATGCAAAATAAATGCTGTAAAACACTGAGTACCAATTGTTGAGGAGAACTTCTTTTTATTGGAGTACAAGCATTATAGGAACTTGCCTAATAACTTCAAATAAGATCAAAGTTTTAAAAATTATAATTTAAGTTGATTTATTGCATGTAATCATACGTGATAAGATCTTAGAGATGTCATATAAGGTTGTACCTATTTATTAAGAAACCAATCTTACAGATTAGCCCCTTGGAAGAGGGATCTTATACAAGGCTGCACAAATCTATCCCAAACAGTCTCTAAGAACATGGACAGAATCTCAGAACATGAAGTGAGCCTTCAACCTAATCAACACACCACATACAAAAGGGGCTACATCGATCCAACCCATTGACTTCTACGGTGATTAGTCAGCAACCTGTCCTTCACCTAGAAATACTGTAACTCTTTCAACGACCACCCGTGTAGAGACTTGATAGGCAACTCCTTGCCAGAGAATCTATTGTGGTGTTCCTTCAACAATCTCGTACTCCCTCATCTTCTTGTGCATCATTAATCTTTTCATTAAAAAAAAAAGGGAAAACTAATCTTTTAATCCTTATGATTTACTACAATTTTTAAATTAGTCCCTATACTTTAATTTTTTTTATTCAATCCTTCTGTTTTGCAACCGTTAAACCGTTAATCCCTATACTATCTTTGGTAAAAATTTTAGTCCTCCAGCTGTACACTTGGCATGATTCCGTGAAGAAGTTGCCCATATGGTTAATGGAATGCTGACCGGTGATGACACGTAGGTTTTATAATGCCGCGCATGATATGACCAAAATAGATAGGAGCAAGAAAGCATGATTTCTTCATCATCGCGTGGCTACAGATTTTAGGGGAGGAAGATTCGAAGCTTCTGCGAATACATCTCTCTCCCTCTTAAAATCCATATCTTAAAGCGATGCGAAGGAACTTCGTAGTGGCAACGTAAGCTTTGCTTTGATATTTTCTTTTCCTCTTTGTCTCTCACACACAGTCTCCTCCTCGTTTCAATTTCTTATGCTTGGGTTGGGTTGGGTCCTTTCAATTTATAATGGTTGAGAATATTTCTTATATTTACTACCCCTAACAGATATGGAAGTGATTCATCCTTCTTATTAGTATAAGTTTTCCATATCCATTTAGGTTGCGGCTGGAGGATTTTTAACGAGTATATGCAATAAATATTTTGATGAGTGGAGTTCTAGATATTTTAATAACTGGACTCATCTCTCATCCGAAAAAAAAAAACTTGGCCTATGTCTAGATTTGAATTCATTTTAATTAGTTATACATATGTTTATGGAAAAGATATCCAGATTTGCTAATACGGAGCTTGAACCATGTGTCTTCCTTATGGGAAAACGGGTGCAATAAATGTGCAATACACACATGCATGTATATACATACATACATACGTATAGTTCTCTTAGCTGAACACTGGATTCAAGTATATACTGTAGAAGTATGCACTATTCGTAAAGCATACACCATTAATACTTATATTACCTTGTAGCTTCCATTTAATAGTTTGGGACTAAATCCACCGATTGAAATGGATGAAATGGGGTTAATGAAGTGTGTTTTATTATTCTTGTTGCTTGGGTGTGAGTTTGGAAGGGATTAAATGTGTTTAGAGCTTAACCCTAGGTTGTTTTTGGTTAGAGCTCTTAGGAATCCGAAGTGTATGTGATTGAGTAGTGTATGAATGGTCCCTAAGAGCTTATTGATGCATGAAAGGGGTGTTGGAACCTTGGATTTGGCCTAAAGTGGTTGAATTGTGGAATTTGGATGTTGGTATATGTGATTAATTGAGAAATTATGGTATTGTGAAGGTTGCTGGCTAATTGAGAGGGGTTCATGTGTATTGGATAGTTCAAGAAAGTTCGTGGAACTCACGTGTGTGGTATTGACAACCTGAGGTAATCGGGTGTTTGATTATATTGTATTGTCCATATTATATGATAGTATGTATAGTTGTGTGTATATATATATATATGTTTCTTTCATACCACAATATTGATGTATCTGTGTGTACTATTTTTATATATATCGTGGTATGTATATAGTCAGATGATGATTATGATTATGATGATGAGATATGCGATAATGATATTGATATGATATGACATGATGCATACATGACATTATGATGATTATGATGATGATGATACATGAGCATCACCACATTACATTGTCAGACAGTGATATGTGGCAGATTGAGTGGTGATGATGTGATAACGATATGATGTACAATGATATATATATATGTTATGGAGAATAAGGTTGGATTATATATATTAGGGAGAATAAGGATGGATGATATATATATGTTAAGGAGGATAAGGTTGGATTATATATATATGTTAGGGAGGATAAGGTTAGATTTTATATATGTTAGGGAGGATAAGGATGGATGATATATGTGTTAGGGAGGATAAGGATGGGGTCCCTACGAGGGCGACATGCATTTCATTCATTTCATATTGCATTCATGAGTTGCATGAGATATATGTATATATATATATATGTATGTGTGTGGTTGTCCCGGTTACTGAGACATTGTCTCACACTCCTCTCTCATAAATTAACCTTTCAGATGACGGTTCTGGCACCAGTCCGGAGAAGACACGTGAGTAGCAGCGGATATAGGAATATTAGGTCTATGTAGTGTATGTATTTTGTATTTGTATCTTATGCGAAGTAGGATAGAAGGTTTTGTAATGAATGTATGATATTGGGAGTATTGTTATGAATGGATATATGTATGGTTATATGTGAAAAAGAGGTTGTTTATGGTATGTATGTTGTGTGTATGTGTTAGGTATGATGGAAGTCGGAATTGGGTCTGATTGGTATGTTTTAGGGCTTGTAGCCCGGATTGTCAAGTTGGGTTCCAAGGGATCAAATCTCAGAGGAGTGGTTCCTTTGAGGTGAAACCTCTTTGGACAAGTTGGTTTTGGGGTTTTGGACCTGTATGATTGATCTGTGAGTGTCCATTTGCTTTTGTTGGCAATTGGAGGTTGTTAATTATGAGTTTTGGTCAATAAGTGGCCAAAACGATGTTAAGGGTCCAGAATACCCATACGGAGTTGGATTGAGGTAAATATGGTGTCTTTGGATAGATGTGGACTAGATTGACTTGTAGGAGTTGTCATCAAGTCAATCGGAGGTCAGAGCGAAAAGTTGTGTGGGTCGAAGTTCGCCCAGAATATTGAAAGTTGCTGATATGGAAAATCAGCATGGGGCGCCGTGATGCCAAGCAGCAGGCCCCGGTGCCAGTGTAAGCCGAGGCAAGGAAAAACAAGGGAGGTCTAGAGCTGTGATGGTACTGTAGGGTGTTTTGAGGTATCGGGGTTGTGTTTGGTTGAATTTTGAAGTTTTTGGTCAAGTCTAGAGGTGTCAGGAGGTATGGTGTTTCAGCTTGCAATTTGGTGATCTCATGAGGCAGAAGGAGAACGAAACAGACACAACCAAAAACTTTAAGAAGACTATAATCAGGAGGTGTACCATGAAGACGGTCAAAAGGAGAGATATTACCAAGAACACTTGTAGGGACTCTATTAATACAGTAGACAGTAATTAACGCTACTTCACCCCAGAATCTTTCAGGGCAGGAAGAGGAAATAAGACAATGTTTACATTCAGCTCGACCATTTTGTTGAGAGGTGTAAGGACATGAATACTGAGAAATAATGCCCTGATCATCAAGAAATTTGATCAATTTAGAATCACGATATTCCAAAGCATTGTCATGACAAAAAACTTTTATAACTTTAGAGAACTGAGTTTGAACCATAAGAGCAAATTTGATATAAAGATCAGGTAGCTCAAATCGATTTTTCATTTGGTATATCCAAGTAAAACGTAAATAATTATCAATAAAAATGACAAAGTAACAAGATCCACCCATAGAAGGAGTCGGTGCAGGCCCCCAAATATCAGAATGAACCAAATCAAAAATCAAGTCAGTAATAGAATCATTTTTATTGAATGATAAGGCAAACTGTTTAGCAATTTGACAGGAAATACAATGGAAAGACTCATCATTAACACGACCTAAAAGACCACTAGAAAGTAAAGGAAGAAGTTTATTTAATGAAGAATGAGCAAGACGGCGATGCCACAAATCAAGAGACACAGATATGGTTGCAGCACACAGGTTTGGAGAAGTGACTTCAGGTAGATGCAAGGAGTTGAGCTCAAACATACGACCGATTTTATGCCAAGTCCTAACAACTTGTCTTGTCTAAGAATCCATCATAACATAGCCATGTTTAGTAAATAATACATCATAACCCATATCAACAAGTTGTCTAACAAGGAGGAGATTAAAGCTAATAGTAAGGACAAAATATGTGCCATGGACGGACAAAGAGGGCAAAGAAATAATACCAATATGCGTGATAGGCATTTGAGAATTGTGAGCAGTGTGTATAGGATGGGCAGTAGTATTGGGAGACAAAGAAGAGGAAAGGTTTTTCTAACCAGTCATATGATTGTAACAAGTAGAGTTAAAAAACCAAGAGGTACCTGAGGGAGTAGTTAAAGTAGCAGGTGGGCTGGTAGTACTCGAAAAAAGCTGGCGAAGTAAAGCCTCGAGGTCTGCAGAAGAAGTTCTTGGAGCAGGATTGATAGTAGTGGTAGGTGCTTCATCAGTGGCAGATAAAGCAAGCTTGGAGCAACTGGACCTGGTTGATCTTCCCTAATCTGACTTAGAAGGGCCAGTGGGACATTGATCAAGAAGGTGCCCTGTCTTCTTACAATAGCGACAGAACTGAGTAGAACAATTCGCAGCAAGATGGCCCTTTTGATGACAGGTATGACATTCAATATAGGGATACTGGTTAAAAGGATGATTAGATTGAGGGCAATGATGATAGGACTTGGAAGTTCGGTCGGATGCAGCAAAAGCCATTTTAGGATTGCGCTGTAAGAGACCCAAGCGAGTTTCTTCAGAACGAAGGTGAGGAAGAGCATCTTCAAGAGTCAGAAGCGGACTTTGGTGAAGTAGAGAAGCACGAACAGGCTCAAAATCATCCGTAAAAGCCATCAGAAACTAAATGAGATGAAGCTAATCTCGGTACGGAAAGAAAACCTGTGCATCTTCCTCATACTTAAAAGAAGGCTCTGAATAGGTTAACTGATTCCAAATACTAAGATTTTTTTGTGGCTGAAACGGATTGGACAAGTCAGATGAAATATATCGACTAGCAAGATGATCCCATACCTCTTTCGCAGTCTCAAACCGCCCAAACTATTGGTAGATGCTAGAAGCAGAAGTGTTGCGAAACCAGGTGATAATCTGATTGTTTTTACTGTCCCATTCATCAAGCCGCTCAGTAAGTTTTAAATTAGTCTTAGTAGCCTCACGAACAAGATATTGAATATCATCAATAACATAGCGCCACAGCTTACGGCCTTTCAAAAAACCGCGCATACTCTCCAACCAAAGGTGATCATTTGACCCATTCAAAATAACAGAGATGAGATGTGCAACTTCAGATTTCTCCATGGGGTAGAAGGGGACCAAGTAGAGAGAAACGTGAAGCACGTGCTAAAACTGAAGGAAGAAGGATGCAGATTAATGGAGGGCGCGTGAGAGCGCGTCGTGGGGAGAGGGAGCACCAGACTTCGGGGATAGGCCAAGTAGAGAGAGAGGAACACAGCGGAATGGCGTGTGGCGGCTGAAGAGATGGCAAATGGAGGAGATCTAGATGGAACCAGACGGTCTGCAAAAGAGGAAGAACTTGCGTGTGATGGTGCGTCGGACGAAGGTTGGTGACCAAACTTCAGGGGTGGGCCGACGATGGAGAGACGATGGTGACAGGGTGGTGCGTGGACAGGATGAATGCAGGGGAAGAGGCAAAATAAGGCAAACAGGGACGAGGAACAGTGACGACTGGAGAAAAACGAAGAGGAAAAGAAAAATAAATCTAGGGCTCTAAGTACCATGTCAGAAAACTAGAGAAAATTATTGGAAAAAATTCATTGTATATAATTCTAATGAAGAATGTAACATATGTACACAATGGGAGAATCCCTAAAATAATAACAAATAAATACAGAATATCTCCTAATAATAACAGAATATCTATAATAAATACAGAATATTTTTAACATAGAACACAATTGTACCCATTTTTATATCACTTTTATCTCTTGTATATTGTCCCAAGCTTGAAGTTGCACGAGATGGCAGTTAATGAGAGATGATGATGATAAGAATTTGTTACTTTCCCATTTGATTATCCAAATAGTTTCGAGGGCCGTATGATTACGATCTTCTAGTGAGATTCAACTTTATTGCATTTTATTCCACATCACACTTCAACCGGTTCCCTCGAGCTTCTTGGTCTGCTTCCACAACCTTGAGATCTCTCTCGTTGTTGAGGAAAGCTAAAGGTTTTTGAACAATTAAACTCGAAAGCTCCAAAATATTTTTATAAAAAAAATCTAAACATGTTGGAAGTTGAGTCAGCATTGATAATATTACATCTGGTTGCCATGCCATTACTTAACTGCCACATAAGATGTGTTTTTTAACATTGTTAGACCACATATGTGTTCTTTGGGGATTATAATTTGAATTTTTGATACTGTAGAAAGTATAGGGATCTATTTGAAAAGAAATTAAACTATAGGGATTATGCTGAAAATAAAGGCAAACTATGAGGATTAAATGATTAGTTTTCCCAAAAAAAAACCATCAAAGAACAAAAACTTCGTAGTGGCAACGTAAGCTTTGCTTTGATAGTTTTTTTTCCTCTGTCTCTCACACACTCTCTCCTCCTCGTTTCAATTTCTTATGCTTGGGTTGGGTTGGGTTCTTTCAATTTATAATGGTTGAGAACATTTCTTATATTTACTACCCTAAGAGATATGAAAGGATTTTTAACAAGTATATGCAATAAATATTTTTATGAGGGGAGTTTTAGACATTTTAATAGAATTTTAATGAGTATATGTACTCATGTACATTTAATAGTTGGATCTCTCTCATCCGAACAAAAAAAATTGTACTGTAATGATAATAAGATGGCAATCCCAATAAATGAAGGAAATATGGCCAAATATGATGGATTAAGATAATATAATTATAAATTGAGCTAAGGGCTCAATTACAAGTCTATACTGAGCAACAAAACACTGAAAAGTAAATACTAACAGCTCACTATTTGAGAAAATGGCAGAGAAGACTTCAGCAAAGGGAAGAAAAGACTACACAGGAGAAGACACCATACTTTTCACCAAACCCTACCAAGCTGGCCCCTAAAGTCATATACTCTACATAGCCCTTAACTTCCAAGTGGGTTTACGGACTCTAGAGTACATACGAAGCTGGCTCATCTCCTCCTTGGCCTTTAGTTGATACTCCTCAATGAATTGAACTCGTGATGGGCTTGGTTCATTGGGCTTTATTATGACATTTTTTGCCCCATCAAAATGGACCTTGTCCCCAAGGTCAAAGGAAGGATAATGGTGACATAATTCAGTGATATTTTCCCAAGTCCAATCGTTTGAGCCATCCCACTGCACGAGTATTTGAGTAACCCAAGCATCTTTGATTTTAACTTTGCAAACATCCAAGACAGCACGTGGAGAGAAAATGGGACCTTCAGCGTTAGTGATAGGAGGAAGTGGAACATATTGGGCAGAAGGATCACTGCGGCAATTTTTTAGCAAAGAAATGTGAAACACTAGATGTATTTTGGCATGAACAGGAAGGGAGAGACGATGAGCAACAAGTCCCACTCATTTAGTGATAAAAAAGGGGCCGAAATATCGAAGAGCAAGCTTGTGTGAAGTTCAATGATGCACGGTGTGTTGCCTATAGGGTTGAAGTTTAACAAAAACGTAATCCCTAACCTGAAACTCCAAGTCACGTCTGTGAGTATCAGCATAACGTTTCATGCGATCTTGTGCCTTTAGTAAATTATGTTTGAGGAGTGCTAAGATATCATCACGAGCATGTAAATGTTGTTCCAAATCAAACGGAATGCCATCAGCTATACTAAATTTAAGTATGGTAAGTGGATCACGTCCATAAAGAACCTTGAATGGAGTCATACCAATCAAGGTTTGAAAGGACTAATTGTACCAAAATTCTACTCATGGTAAGAATTGAACCCAAGATTTGGGTGTGTCATGGACAAAGCAATGAAGATATTGTTTGAGACATTTGTTGAGTGCTTCAGTCTGCCTCTAGATGGTACGCAGAGCTCATATTCAAAGAAGTCCCTGGCAATTTAAAAAGATGTTGCCAAAATGAACTGGTGAAAACTTTATCACGATCAGAGACTATCGAACGGGGAAGACCATGCAATTTGACAACAGTAAGCAAAAAGGTCTCAGCCACTTGGACAACAGTATAATTAGCACACAGTGGAGCAAAATGTCCATATTTTGAAAGATGATCGATGACAACAAATATGACAGAATATCCACAAGACAGTGGCAAACCTGTGATGAAATATCTTCCCACACGTGGGAAGGAATTGGTAAGGGATGAAGTAGTCCTGCTGGATGAAGTTGGGATACTTTAGCTCATTGACAAACAGAACAAGCTCAAATAAAGTTAAAGATGTACCCTTTCATGCCCTGCCAATAAAATTGGGAAGAGATACGAGCTAATGTGTGAGTCACACCAGAATGACCACCCAAGGGAGATGAATGATATTCTTGGAGAATGGTGTCAGTAAAGTTGTATCATCATGAGGGAGGACCAAACGGTTATCATAGTATAGAAGCCCATGAAGAAGATGAAAATTAGGTAAAGTAGTAGGATCAGTATCAAATTGGTGGCATAATGCCGTAATAGCAACAGAGCGAGAAATTGCTGACTTGATAGTATCTTCGAATGAAGAATAAGGTAAAGTAAGATGCATATGAGTTATTCTTGATAAGGCATCTGCTGCTTGGTTGGTACGTCCGGGCTTGTATTCAATGGTATAGCGGAAGCCGAGTAATTTAGGAAGCCATTCTTCTTGCTTTGGAGTTTGGATGGTCTGCTCAGAAAAATGCTTCAAACTTCGTTGATCCATGCAGATGATAAAGAAATCACCCAATAAATAATGTCAAAATTTAGAAAAAGCTTTAGTGATGGCATAGAGTTCCCGGACATAGGCAGATTGAGATTGTATCTGCAAAGAGAGTTGCTGAGAAAAATAAGCGATGGGCCTGCCGTCTTGACTAAGAATGGCACCAATACTTAAGCTAGAAGCGTCAGTCTCCAAAATGAAAGGTTTGGAAAAATCAGGTAAGGCTAGTATTGGGGCTGACGTGAAAGCTTATTTCAAATAAGTGAAAGCAGACTGGGCTTCCTGGGTCTAATGAAAAGAGTCACGCTTCAGCAACTGAGTGAGTGGCCTCAATACATAAGCATAATTGTGAATGAAGCGTCTATAATACCCAACAAGGCCTAAAAAGGAACGAAGTTGGGTGATATTTTGTGGAATAGGCCAATCTAACGCTGATTGCACTTTAGAGCAGTCCATTTCAACACCCTAAGCTGAAACAGCATGGCCTTAATAAAAAATCTTTGGCTGGCCAAAGGAATATTTTGATAGTTTGGCAAAAAGAGAGTGGGCTTGCAGACGAGAGAGGACTTGTTCAAGATGTTGCAAATGACATGCCCAAGTGGTGCTGTAGACCAAAATGTCGTCAAAAAATACAAGAACAAAATGCCGAAGAAAGTCATGAAAAACATTGTTCATGAGAGATTGAAAAGTTGCTGGTGTGTTTGTGAGACCGAAGGGCGTAACAACCCATTCATAGTGACCATGGTGTGTTCGAAACGTAGTTTTCAACCTGTCCTCTTCTTTGACTAGAATTTGGTGGTAACTTGAACGAAGGTAGAGCTTGGAAAAGAATTGTGATCCACTTAATTCATCAAGCAATTCATCGACAGTGGGAATATGAAAACTATCCTTGATGGTTACAGCATTGAGAGCTCGATAATCAGTACGAAAGTACCAGCTACCATCTTTCTTTTTGACAAGGAGAACAAGAGCTGAAAATGGACTTGTACTGGGTTTGATAAGTCCAGCAGCCAACATATCCATGACAATTTGTTCGATGATGGATTTGTGAACAAAAGGATATCTATAAGGTCGAACCTTGACTGGTGGAGTACCCTTAATTACAGGAATGTCATGGTCATGAGTTCATAGTGGATGCAAGGTGTAGGGTATCTGGAAAACAGATTTGTATTTGTCAAGTAAAGGGAGGATGTCTGTAGGTGTATCTGGAGGGGCTTCCAAAGAGGTAGAAGTAGATGTATCATTAAGGAGACAAGAAAGTGTATATAATTTAGCAATGGAATTTGTATCATGGAGTCGTTTTAGGTGGTGGAAAGCAGCAGATGTGGGATTGTTGTCATGATAACCCTGTAAAGTAACGAATTGATTATTGAGGTAGAATTTTAGTGTGGTTGTGCTATAATAGGCAATGTGTGGACCCAGTGTAGCAAGCCATGACGAACCCAGTACAACATCAAATCCAATCACGCCTAGCACATAAGCATCAATTACAATATGGTAATCACAAATACAAAGATCCAATTCACGGACGATACGGTCACCGACTATTCGTTCACCGTTGCCCACGACTACTCGTAAGCCAGGTACTGGTTGAATAGGAAGATGTAAATGGTGGGCGAGTCGTGGATGGATGAACGAATATGAACTTCCCCCATCTAAGAGTACTTGCACAGCCTGACTGTAAATGAATCCTTGAAATCGAATTGTTCATTGGCCTCTTATACCCTGCAGAACATTGAGGGAAAGATATAGCATAGAAGCAAAAAAATCAGTTGGCGAAGAAAGGGAGTCAATTTGTTGTGGCTCAAGTGTATCATCATCTTCTTCCTGAAGCACCATATAATGCTTGTTGGGGCATTTATGGTTCCAGGAAAATTTTTCATCACAAGTAAAACACAACCCTTTTTCACGCCGACTTTGTTGTTCTGCTACATTGAGTTTTCTAACTAGAGGTGCAGGCTTGCTGGGCGAAGTAGGCAACAATGGTGGAAGAGACTGCTTCGGAGGTGTTGTTAGCATGGATGAAGATGATTTATGCCAAGGGAGAGCTGGTAAAACAAGGCGAGGCTTATCAGATGGTGGCGGAGAAGAAAGCGTGTCACAGTCACCATAAAGTCGAGCTAAAGCAGCAGCACGAAGTAAGAAAGATGGTGATTGAGATATAACATCACGTTTAATGTCTGGTTTGAGACCACTAATAAAGTGGCCTAGCAATGTGTCGTCCAAAAGGCCATCCACTCGATTTGCCAATACCAGAAATTCGTTGTAAAATTTAGCAACAGAGTCAGTTTGCTTCTACTTAAATAACTGAGCTTGAGGGTTGTCAAATTGAGAAGGACCATACTGAGTCTCGATAGCACTTAACAGATCTGTCCAAGAGGAAATTTGGTGTGATTTTTAAAGCATTTGAAACCAAAGAACTATGGAACCTTCCATATGAACAGCTGCCACCATTAAATGTTGGGGATCTGGTGTGTCATAGTAAGAGAAAAATTGTTCCACGTGAAAAATCCAGTTGAGTGGTTTAGAGCCATCAAAACGTGGAAAATCAAGCTTAATTGAACGAGTATGAAAAGGTTGATGGGTGGCCACCAGTGGAGCATTGTTGTCACCTGAGTTCGAAATGCCAATGGATGTGGAAGGAGATGGAGTAACAGGTTCACATCTGTTGAGAGCGTCAAGAGCTTTGGTGAGATGTTCGAGTGTTTGGTCAATGTTATCCAAGCGAGCTGTAGTGGTAGATAAAGTTTCTTTCACCTCCTTCATCTCGTTATTCAAGATAGTTAAACGAGTACTATCTGCCATTGGTTAATTAGAGCACCAAACTGTAATGATAATAAGATGACAATCCCAATAAATGAAGGAAATATGGCCAAATATGATGGGTTAAGATAATATATTTATAAATTGAGCTCAGGGCTCAATTACAAGTTTGTACTGAGCAACAAAACACTGAAAAGTAAATAGTAACAACTCACTATTTGAGAAAATGGCAAAGAAGACTTCAGCAGAGGGAAGAAAAGACTACACAGGAGAAGACATCATACTTTTCACCAAACCCTACCAAGCTGGCCGCTAAAGTCATATACTCTACATTGCCCTTAACTTCCAAGTGGGTTTACAAACTCCAGAGCTCATATGAAGCTGGCCCATCTCCTCCTTGACCTTTAGTTGATACTCCTCAGTGAATTGAACTCGTGATGGGCTTGGTTCATTGGGCTTTATTATAACAACTATATCTAGATTTGAATTCATTTTAATAAGATATATGTTAATCGAAAAGTTATCCAGACTATTGCTAATGCATTTAGGTGTGTAGTTGACTTGGCAATTTTTCTTTTTTAATTTTAATATCATTGTTTGAAAGCAATTAAAGAAGGAACTGCAGTGCCCCATCTTTGATTATTGATAATTTATTATGATTGACCAATACAATTTCTAACCGAGTTTGAGTCCTTACATTTGTGATGATTGATAAATATTTTCTTTCTGGTTACCTCTGTTCTTTGTTCCAAAAATAGAGTAAAAATATATGCATACTTCTCCCCATCAAAAGGACCTTTGGATCATAGAAATTTATTTGTTGAAGGCTCTGGTCTCTCTACTTCTGCACTATAAACCCTATCTCTCGCTCTCGTATGACGGAGCTTGAACCATGTTTCTTCTTTATGGGAAAACAGGTGCAATAAATGTGTAATACACACATGCATGCATATACATACAAATATATATATATAGTTCTCTTAGATGAACATTGGATTCAAGTATATACTGTAGAAGTAGGGACGGTTCATAAAGCATACATCATTAGCTTCTATTGAATGATGTAAGAAGATACCCTGTTCATCTCTCTTTATTGGAATAGAAAACAGAGGTGAAGAAAATGCTCTAGCCACAACATAATATAACCTAATGTATTACACACACATATGGATAGATAGATCCATTATTGTTATTATCACTTTAATATCTTTCAATTGAATCTTTTTGGAACATAATTGTGCCAGTTTTTATGTCACTTTCATATCTTGTATCTCGTCCCAAGCATGAAGTTGCACAAGATGGCAATTAATGAGAGATGATGATGATGAGCTAGTTTGTTACTTTCCCATTTGATTATCCAAATAGTTTTAGGGGCCGTATGATTACGATTTTCCAGTGAGCTCCAACTTTATTGCATTTTATTCCACATCACACTTCAACCGGTTCCCTCGAGCTTCGTGGTCTGCTTCCACAACCTTGAGATCTCTCTCGTTGTTGAGGAAAGCTATAGCTTTTTGAACAATTGAATTCGAAAGCTCCAAAACTATATATTTTTATAAAAAAAAATCTGAACACGTTGGAAGCTAAGTCAACATAATAATATTACATCTGGTTGCCATGTCATTACTTAACTGCCACATAAGATGTGTTTTTTAACACTGTTAGACCACGTGTGCTCCTTGGGGATTATAATTTGAATTTGTGATACTATAGGGAGTATAGGGATCTATTTGAACAAAATTTAAACTATAGGGAATATGCTGAAAATGAAGGCAAACTATGTAAGTTTTCCAAAAAAGAACCATCAAAGAACAAAAACTTCACCAAAGTAGAAGAATCAAAAGAAATAATTATAGGAAGAAGAATATCTAGTCCAAGATTTCATTTTTAAGAAGAAGAAATGCTTAGAGAGGCAATAAACAAAAACATTAGATGAATAAAAATAGATGATGAAAATAACTCGTAACACAATGATGCCGGGAGATATAAAGTCATTAGGTTTTGTTTGGAATGAGAGGAAAATATGGGGAAAAGAATACTAGGAAGAAAAATAAAGATGAACTTAGACAAGTAAGTGTCTAAGTTCTTTGTTGTTTTCTCCTCGAACTCCCTCCTATTTTCCTTTCATCCAAACAGAGACTAAAGGAAGAAATATGATGCAAAGATGATACAAATATAATGGAATATTTATAGGTAACAAATTTTGTTAAAAATCAAATCAATCCAAATTTAAATTGATTCAATTTGTAATAATAAAGAATTGATAGGAATCAAATCAAAATCAAAACATTAGTATATATTTGAAAAACAAAATCTAAGAGTTAATTATGCCTACATGTCATAGTGGATCCCATGTATTAGCCATATCATTAAAATGATGTGGCTTTATGTTGTTACAACAGGTCATAAATTAAGGAACATCTGCTTTATAATATATAATAGATTTCTAATTCACATATAATTACAAAGTTAAGTTTAGTGTTTCAATTATACAACTTTACCTCTTATTTACAAAGGTTTTAGAATTTAGATTACCACCATTGCACAAAACTTGACAAAAAGAAAATGAACTTAGAATCAAGGTTCTAAAATCGGAATGGACTAGCTGGTTCGACTGGGAACCGGTCACTTGTCTGGTCCGGAATTATGGGGTAACCAGGGGGATGATCGAACCAGTCAACCCGGTGTTGAACCGGCAGAACCAGCTGGTTAACCGGTTCAGACGGGCTAAGGAATTTTTTTTTTAAATGATGTCTAATGTCAAAATGACATCATTTTGGAGGCTCCTTTTTTTTTTAAGAAAAAATAAAAAAAATTGTCATTTTTTAAATAAAGGCTACCTCCTTTATTTCTTTTTCCTTTTATTTTCCTGTGGCCAGACTACTTCATTTGGACGACTTGGGCAATGGGTTCAAGATTGAGATTTGAGAGTCAAAATCCCTCACCTCATTTCCTTCCTCCTTCAACATCGGCCGCCATTCCTCTTGGCTCTCGCAATCTCGCTAAAAAATAGAGTACCTTGCCGTCATCATTGTCCATTCAAGCTTCCTCGTGACCAGTGTTCTCCTCCATTGTTGTCACCGGTGAGATTTGTTGTGCTTCCTCCTTCGACATTCTCTTTCCAGTCAAGCCTTCGACATTCTCTTTCGGTTTTTCCAGTTAGGCTCTCTTCTAGCTTCGGTGTTCTAGTTCTCACCTCCACGCCAACATCTCTTGAGGTCAGGCTACTCCATTTCTCTCTATCTCCTTTCTCTATTTCACCACACTTTACTGGATGAGGCATTTTAGATTGCATTCTAGTTCTCACCTTCACGCCATCGACTCTCGCAGTTTCACTCAAAAACAGAGTACCTTGCTTTCTAAGCGTGATTAATGGTGGCATTTTAGATTTTTTTCAGCTTTGTAAATGTAATTGTCTATTGCCAATTTCATGCTACTCTTTTTATTTATTTCATTTGATGATTTGTGTGACTCTGTTCTCAATCTCTCTGTTTGTTTTCTGAGTGGGATGGATTCTTGAGGCATTTTAGTTTTTTTTTTTTGGCTTTGCAGATGAAGTTGCCAATTTCATGCTGCTTTGTTTTTTTGTTTAATTTGATAATTTTTGTGACTCTGTTCTCAATCTCTATATTGCTTTTTTAGTGTGATTGATGGTTGAGGCTTTTTTTTTTTTGGCTTTGTAGATGCAATTGTCAATTTCATGTTGCTCTTTATTTTCAATGTCTCTATTTAGTAATTAGCAATTAGGGTAAGCTGACATATTGATCAGTGACAAAAGTCTTCCTAGTTCTTTAAAGGTATGGATATATCGCCTAATCCTGGTGCTCAAGTTGGTGATAATATTACTCTTATTCCTGGTAATACAATTGCCTCAAGTAATGAAGTATCACAATCAACATCTGCTTCATCAATTCGTAGGAAGACTGATCCTGCATGGGAGCACTTTGCCTTAAAAAAAGAGGGAAAAACTAATGTGTATACTTGCCTGCATTGTTCAAATACATATAGGGGAGGTGGTATAAATTGAATGAAGCAATATCTTGCTGGAGTTATAAGTCAAATAAGTGCTTGCAAAAAAGTTCCTCATGATGTTGGCCATAGAATGAAAGAGTGTTTAAAGGAATTGTAGCAAAAAGAAAGGTCGATGATATGTCTGGAGAAGACTATGATGGTGAGGAAGAATGTGAAACTGAAACTCTTGCTCTAACTCCAATTAGAAAGGCACCTGCTAAAGCTATTACTACACTTGGAAAAAGAAATGCTAGTGGTGGGGTTGGCAATTACTTTGCTCCAAGAACAACTCATGGTGCACAACCAAGTCTTAAGAGTATATTATCCTCTAAAGAAGTACAATACAAAGCCAAGGTGGCCATTTGTAAGTAGCTATATATGAATTGTATTCCATTTAATACATTGAACTGTCTATAGTTTCAACTGGCATTGCATGCAATTGCTACAATTGGGCCTAGGTTTAAAGGCCCTTCTTTTGATGAAGCTTGAGTCAATATTTTGGGTGATTGCAAAAAAGGGTGCCAATTTCTCATTGAAAGTCAACGAGCCAAGTGGAAAGAAACAGGTTGTACACTTATGGCAGATGGTTGGACTGATATAAGGCAACATACATTGATAAACTTCCTAGTTTATTCTCCTTTTGGTTTAGTTTTTGTGAAGTTTGTTGATGCTTCACATATAGTCAAAGATGCCAAGACTCTTTTTAGATTGTTTTGTGATGTTATTGAGTGGGTTGGACCTGAAAACATCGTACATGTTGTGACTGATAATGCAGCAAATTATGTAGCTGCTGGCAAGTTGATTCATGAAAAGTATAAGCACATTTATTGGTCACCTTGTGCAGCTCATTGTTTAAATCTTATTTTGAAGGATATTTCTGATATGCCTCATGTGTTTGACCTTGCAAAAAAGGCATAAAAAATCATTGTGTTTGTGTACAATCATATAGCTATTTTGTCATGGCTTAGGAGAAGAGATGGCTGGACAGAAATTGTACATCCAGGGGTGACCAAGTTTGCAACTACCTTTATTACATTAAAGAGTTTGCATGACTACAAGAGTGACTTGCAAGTCTTGGTTGTGGATAAGTTGTTTAATGATCATAAATTATCAAAGACTAGAGCAGGTAGATTTGTTAGTGATATTGTATTGGATAAGAAGTTTTGGGATAATTGTCATCAAATGGCATGTCTTGCGGGTTCCCTCATCTGACTACTAAGAATTGTAGATGTAGATGAAAGACCTTCTTTGGGTTATGTTTATGAGTGGATGCAAAGGGAAAAAAATGGAATCAAGATTCTATTTCAAAATAAGAAGGTGAAGTATAAGCCTTACATGGACATCATTAAAGCACGATGGGATAAGCATTTGAAGAGTGATCTTCATGCAGCAACTTATTTTTTGAATCCATCATTCTTGTATGATGAGGAATTTCATGAGAAGAGTAGGGTGACAGAAGCAATGCTCGATTTTTTTTTCAATCTACAAATCCACTTATAAATATTCAGATATGATTTCTGAGATGCAATTGTACTGTATGTGTCAAGGCTCTTTCGGTCAAGATGAAGCTGATAAGGTAGCAAAAGAAATACTACCTGGTAAGTATCAATTTGTTAATTGTTACTTAATAGTTTTTTTATCACAATATTTTTAATTATATAAATTAATGTCTTTGATGTAGATTCTTCGTGGCAATGCTTTGGGGGTAGTGCTCCAAATTGAAGAAGTTTGCAATTCGTATTTTGGGTCAAACTTCTTCTTCTTCTGGATGTGAGTGAAATTGGAGCTTGTTCGAATGAATTCATACAAAGAAAAGAAATAGGCTAGAACATCAATGATTAAATGATCTTGTTTATGTTAATTATAGTTTACATTTGCAGAACAAGTAATAAATTGTTGTCATTTGTTCTTCTTAGCTTCAAGTTTAATATTACTTTGAGTTATATTTGATAACTTTTATTATTTATATTCTTCATGTAAGGTCAAAGTTGAAGAAGAAGAAAAGTTATGATCCTGTTGATTATGAATCCATTGACAAAGTTGAGTTTTGGATAGCCGAAGAAGATGCAAGTCCTGAGTACTTTAATGATGAAGATCTTCAAAATGAGAATTTTTTTGTTGGTGACACTGCAAATCCTTCAATTCCGGAATCAAGCCATAATGAAGGTTTAGACTTTAGAATTTAGAATTTAGATTTGTCTATTACATTCTAATGTTATAATATTAATTATATGATATAGCGGTTTTTTATGCATAAATTATTAATTTGTCTTCAAATATATGATTAGGTGTTGAAGATATGAATGTTCCCGAGCCTCCACATTTGGGATTATGGGATGCTGATATTGAGAATGATATTGCTTCTAGACCTATTTCAGATGCCACTAATGTACCATCTCAAGAGTTTAATTTGAATGAACTTTATGATGATTAACTCTGCTGTTGCGTGATAGAACTATTTGTATGATTATGAATTTGGATATTGAAAATTGGGGAAACTTGTTTGTTGTTGTGTGATAATAAAACTACTTGTATGAGTATGAATTTGGATATTGATCATTCGGGGTGAACTATTTGTAATTTGTATGGTTATGGATTTGACATTTGAATGATATGATTATGGATTTTGTCATTTGGATGGAAACTATGTATGGAGTGACTTTGTATGTTATAAATTTAGATATTGAAAATTATTAAGTGAGCTACTTCTAAGACATCATCTAAGCATATATTATGTAAAATATATTAATTTATTTACAATTGGTTCGACCTTTGAGCCATTGAACCAGTGTCTCAACTGGTCTTATATCCGGTCCGATTTTCTTAACATTGCTTAGAATCATCTTTGAATTCAAGTATGCTAAAGCCAACACAAAAATAAATTAAGGAACCAACTTACCAAAGTTAGGGAAGTTAGTGTATTAATTATAAATTATATTATTCATTAATCAATTGTTGATTGCTCTACTTTCTTTCATTTTTTATTTAACCATAGTTAGTTAATATCCCAGAATAAACATGTTGACGGAATAGGTTAATAGTTTGAGTCATGTCCAAAGATGTTATATATCCTTAATAATTATTTCGTTGTACCAAAGTAATTTTATTGCTGCAGTCTCTCAATAGTTTAAATAAACTCCTCATAAATTAACCAGGCATCAGAACAATAGGAATACAATTGAGGAAGGAAATTCGAACTTGGTTTGTTGGTGTATTTTGCAGAGTAGAGAAGAAAACAAATGATACTTTGGGAGTTAAAATAATTAATTTCATTAAAATATAAACAAACCAATATAATTCCTTTTGAAATATTCATCCATATAGACACACAAATATCCAACAATTTCTCACATATTGCGCTAAAAAAAAGGAGAGAGGGAGAAAAGATTCTCTCATGAAGCTTATGGCTTTTATGAACAATATGGTCATATTGTAATTAATCAATGTACATCGCACAATTCCTTTTGTTGATAAAGTGTTGAGTTAAATTTAGAATTAGCAATACGGGTAAGTTTGATGCTCTACCCATTTAATCCAAAAAAGTCAATGGGTTGTGTTTGAACATTTTGAGCCTATATTAAAAATGAGCATTTTGTGTCTAGCCTGCAAAATTTGAAATGAAAATGAGCCATCCTATGTGGACCATTGGCTGGTCCTGTTTGACTCTTTTTTCAAAGAAAAATTGGAAAAAAAATTCCTCCCTCCTAAAGTCACATATTTTTTTCAAAAATATATTTATTTTAAAAAAAACTTTACGAGACCTTATAGAATAATTTTATAATAATTAGTAAAACTAAATTAAGAAAAAATATGGTGAAGTTGGTTATGTTGATCAATTTAATTTAGTTGAACTTAGTATTATAATTTTTTTAATAAAAAAATGTCATAAGGGCTTATATAAAAATTTTAACTCTTTCAAAGTTCATAAAGTAGTAAAGGCTTAAATAAATTATAGAATTTAAAACTTTATTTTAGTTTTGGTTTTGGTGATGATAAGTAATGATAAATAATGATGATGATTAGTATTTAGTTGGTTGCAGTTTTAGTTGTATTAATTTAAAGACTTATGTATGTGAAAAAATAATTTGTATTGTTTTATTAAAGTTACATTAGGCATTTGGATTTTGGCCATTTAGGAAGAAAAAGTTAAGAGAAAAAAAGCGGTGGGCTTATAAGCCGGCTCATTGTGTTTGGGTTCAGACTTGAAAAATAAGGCCCTTTTTAAAAATGGGCTTTTTGGACTTTGCCCATATTATGCTTGTGACAAATCAGCTTATATGGGCCCACCCTACTTGAATTATCAGCTTCAGTGCTAATACACCATACACGCATGCCTTATAATTAATAAAACCATTAAAATCCCTTTTTTGGTGGAATAAGGTAAAATAACCTTTACGCACCCCTATATTTATCAAGTGATTATATATGTTTTAGATGAGAGTATGATGAAAAAACAAGTGTTAGATAAGGCATTATTGTTAGTCATGCCTAGTTTGAAGAATAGAACTAAAACTCATGCACCGGAAATCACTAACCCAGAGAGGTAAAAATATTGGAGTTACAAATGTGGTTAATTCTATTCACAAATTATGAACATTAATGTGACTCATTCTTTAAAATTTATAAAATGCACAAAACCTACATCTACTACTCTTTTATTCTAAATATGAGTTATTTTTAACTATCTTAAGTATTTCAAGAAAATGAGTTAAATTATTAAATTTGTCAAAAAATTTCAATATTTTCTATCATTTGTCATAATTAATTACATGATCTCTCATACTTTCTATAACATTTATTTTTCACCTATTAATTATGGTCAAGGGCATGAATAGAAAATAAAAAATTAATGCATTAGGCAATCCCCTAAAATGTATTATATTTTAAAGAAAACATTACTTTTAAAAAGATATCCTAAATTTATGAAGGGGGGAAGTATTTTGTAACACATTTTGACTACAAAATATAAGAAGTTTCCTCAATTTTGTCCCAGTTCAACGTTCCAGGATGAACACAAAAAACATGACATTTGAGTTAGTATTTTATTCATTACAGTTTTTACTGATGAAGTCGAATTTTTAAATGACATAAATAGAAACAACTTTTTCTTCAAAAGTGACCGCAGAAAGGAAACTGAGGAAGTAATTTGAGTCAATTATTCATCAATATTAATTAATATGTTATACAAGAAAACAAAATTATTCATCATTTAAGTTTTACTATAGGTTTATTGTAGATTTTTTATTTTTTTATTTTCTTTTGGTTTTTGAACTTTCCAAAGAAAATGCTTTAAGAATCCATATATCTATAAAAAGCACAGTGAAGCCAGTTTGATTGAGCCATTTAAGCCGGTTGGCTTCTCTCACAATTTTTAATCCACTTTAATTTAGTCATTTAAATTATGTGGTTTGGCTCACATTTTTACTGTTCACAAGGCTTTTTTATCATAAAAAAATTCCTCTTTATTAAAAGATATCCTTCTCATCCGAACATCCCATAACTCCAGTAACTACTCCACCGTCTGCTATAATTCTATCTTTTTAATTTTAACCTTCTCATCCATTTATTCAAATTTTAAATTCCAAAAATTGTTACGTAACTTCACCATTCAATTGACAATTGGTATTACTATTTTTTATTTCTGTTTTTCTCTAAAAAATGTATTATTTAAATTTTAAATTTTAAGCGTTTTTATTACTACTCCCATTTAAAATCATTCAATTCATTTTCAATTTTAAATTAAAAAAATTTTAAAACTCTTACTGCTACCTGCTATCTCCATTATTTTTAACTTACCTATTTTTTCTCTCCCTCCTCCATTTTTTTTTCTTTTTTTATTTACCATAACATAACTTCCCTATCTCATCTTCAATTCCCTATTATCTTAACCGCTTCCTCTTCTTCTTTCATTTTTCTTTCCTTTTTCTGTCTCCATTTTTTCTTCTGTGTTTTTTCTTCCTCTTTTGTCTTCTTAATATTTGTTGGCTATATTCTTCTTTACCTTTCTCTATGGCATCTCTTTATTTATTTTCTGCATATATATGCAAATTTTACTTCCCCTCTTATTTTTTTATTTGGATCTTTTCATATTCTAATTCACAACTTCAATTTGTACTTCGCAGAAGTGATTGTCTGTTTTTATCCCTGTAGCATTTCTTCTTTGTTCTTTTTTCTTTTTGCCTTGCAATTTGTGGATTTTCATATTTCATATATTAGATAAATTAACTCTCTTAGATAGTTGCAATTTTTTAATATTGATATATGATGCTATAAATGTGAAAATACTTTAAATCTCAACTTAGTTCTCCTTTATATATTTTGTTTATTATGTCCAACAGTATCCATTTTACTAATATTTAAAAATCTTGATTTTTGGTATCTTTATTTTCATCCTTCATACTTAGTAGCATTCTTAACTAAACTGCAGCTTTTGTGTTTTTTCTACCCTTCACTTGAAGGGAAAATTATCCTCAAAGACCCCAAGAGTTTGGGTGAGGCAAAGATGGTGGAGAATAAGGCAAGTGATACAATGGTAAAATTTTATTTAATAATATGTCTGTTTATATTTTCATTTTAACTCATAAAGAATAATTGTTATTTTGTAATATTTATACTATAAGGTAAGGCTGTCTATATATGTTGTAAGTTCATTTTAATTTGAAGTATAAGTCATATTCTTTGATATATTATTAGTTCTTGAATTTCACCACCTTGAACTGATGCCTAAATAATTGATGGATTGACAAATTCAAAAGATATGGTCTTGATTATTATATTTGTCCACCATCATAAGTTAGAAAATAAAGTTTTATAATTGAGTTACTGAAAACGACGAGCTTGCTCTTTTACAAAATTAATAAAGGGTTGCAAGTTTTCCTACTTTGCTACGTGTAACATAAATGCATTGAATATTAGCACACATGAGGTTTGGATAATTATTTTTATGTTCGTAATACTGTAAAACCAGTGGCCAAAAAGTAATAATAATAATAATAATAATAATAATACTGTAAAACCAAATCATCAATGTGTTCCTTAGTATGGGTATAAATCATACTGTAACATAAATGCATTGCTAGCTATCCACACTTGCCATTTGAAGGAAGGGAATATAAATAATGTTGCAAGTGAAGTATATTGTTAGTGAACATGGTGTGACTACAAATTTGTTTTTTTCCTTAGAATAAAAAAATGATAAATTAATGTCAACTTTATAGAATGGATATAAATGCTTCTTGATAAAAGAACACATGGGGGACGAATATATTAACTAGAAGTGGAAAAATAATGGAGAGAAATTTTGAAATTTAATAATTAGTGAAAGTATACTTGTAATAGTTAAAAGTTGTTGTTAAAAATAATTATATTATTCTAATTTTCTGGGGATTTGACTAATTCAATTATTTGACAGAACATGGGTGTAGCAAAGTTTCATCTAGAAAAGAAAGTGACTCTCTATGTAATATAGCATGGGACATCAAAAGTGTCAAATATTAAATACTCAACCTTACAAATTTTGTTTCACAATAACTCTTCTTCTTCTTCTTCTTCTTCTTCTTCTTTTTCTTTTTTTCCCAGAATTTTACTATAATTCTATTTGTTCTAAACTATTACAAATGTTACCCTTATATAAGTTTTAAATTTATTTTTTCCATAGCAAGGGGAGATTTTCGGTTGAACACAACATTTTCTTTTTTTATTATATATTAACAAAATCAAAAGCTTGGCATAAATGTTTTATTCTTGCTATCAGCTCCACAAAATTAATATGATAGTAATTAAATATTTAAATGTATTGCTATTTTCATTTTCTGTTATTTAATCTAACCAACTATTTATTTTATGAAGGGGCGGACACGCATAGAAGCTGGGAGGGGCTGTGGCCCCCCTCGGCCACTGGTCCTATCCCTTATATATGTATATGTATGTATATATATATATTATACATTACACACACATACAAAATAATATAATATATATACACACAGCCCGACACACATGGCCCCTCCCCATCGCATATGTATTCACACACACAAGTTATATATTCATCCACTCACACACACATATATATAATATAATATAAAATGCACACACATAATGAATAAATAAATATAATATATATGCACACTATATATATCTATAAAAAGCACAATGAAGCCAGTTTGATTGAGCCATTTAAGCCGGTTGGCTTCTCTCACAATTTTTAATCCACTTTAATTTAGTCATTTAAATTATGTGGTTTGGCTCACATTTTTACTGTTCACATGACTTTTTTATCATAAAGAAATTCCTCTTTATTAAAAGATATGGAAAAAGACATTTTAGGACTTTTATAAAAAAATATTGATAAATGAACAGTATTAGTGGAAAATGCAGTTGACTCAAATTAGAAATTCAGTTTATAAGAGTACTGAATTTTTAAATCGAATCCTTGAAAAGAAATATTTTTATATGTGGATTCTGAGATGTCTTTTTTCCTAAAAAAATATCCTTCTCATCCGAACATCTCCACTATTTGCTATAATTTTATCCTTTTAATTTTAACCTTCTCATCCATTTATTCAAATTTTAAATTCCAAAAATTGTTGCGTAACTTCACCATTCAATTGACAATTGGTATTATTATTTTTTATTTCTGATTTTCTCTCAAAAATATATTGTTTAAATTTTAAATTTTAAGAATTTTTATAACTACTCCCATTTAAAATCATTCAATTCATTTTCAATTTTAAATTTAAAAATTTTTAAAACTCTTACTGCTACCTGCTACCTGCTACCTGCTATCTCCATTATTTTTAACTTACCTATTTTTTCTCTCCCTCCTCCAATTTTTTTTATTTTTTTATTTACCATAACATAACTTCCCTATCTCATCTTCAATTCCCTATTATCTTAACCGCTTCCTCTTCTTTTTTCATTTTTCTGTCTCCATTTTTTCTTCCTCTTTTGTCTTCTTAATATTTGTTGGCTATATTCTTCTTTACCTTTCTCTATGGCATCTCTTTTCTGCATATATATGCAAATTTTATTTCCTCACTTATTTTTTTATTTGGATCTTTTCATCTTCTAATTCACAACTTCAATTTGTACTTCGCAGAAATGATTGTCTTTGTTTTTATCCCTGTAGCATTTCTTCTTTGTTCTTTTTGATTTTTGCCTTGCAATTTGTGGATTTTAGCATTTCATATATTAGATAAATTAACTATCTTAGGTAGTTGCATTTTTTTAATATTGATATATGATGCTATAAATGTGAAAATACTTCAAATCTAAACTTGGTTCTCCTTTATATATTTTGTTTATTAACAGTATCTATTTTACTGTTATCTATTTTACTAATATATATTTAAAAATTTTGATTTTAGGTATCTTTATTGTCATCCTTCATAATTAGTAGCATTCTTAACTAAACTGAAGCTTTTGTGCTTTTTCTGCCCTTCACTTGAAGGGCAAATTATCCTCAGAGACCCCAAGAGTTTGTATGAGGCAAAGATGGTGGAGAATAAGGCAAGTGATACAATGGTAAAATTTTATTTAATAATATGTCTGCTTATATAACATAATCAATACAATATAAACAAATACCCGGTTATCTCAATTGTCGTTACCACACACACACGAGTTTCACAAGCTTCCTTGAACTGTCCAGTACACGTGAACCCCTCTCAATTAGCCAACAACCTTTATCATGTCACAATTCTTCCATTAGCACAATATACCAACAAATCAAACCTCACAATTCCACCACATTAACCTAACCCAAGGTTCCAACACCCTTTTTATGCATCAATAAGCTCTTAGAGATTACTCAAACACCACACAACCTCAGACACCTTGAATTTCTAAGAGCCATTACCAAAGACAACCTAGGGTTAAGCTCTAAACACACATAATCCCTTCAAAACTCATATTCGAGCAACAAGAACCTCAAAACACACTTCCTTAACCCCAAAACATCCATTTCAATCGGTGGATTTCACCCCAAACCGGAAATCCAACTATACAATCGAAAATCCCAAATTTCAACCGAAGAAAATGGAGAAAGAGGAGTAGGGAACGCTTACCAACTCGAATCTCAGCTCTTGAGGTCCGAAAATTGCTCCTAGATGCTGGAAAATTCGAGCCCTAGCACCGCTCCTCGTCTCTCTGCGTCGCTCCCTTCGTTTTCTTTCTTTCTTTCACGTCCGACTGATCCGGATTTAAACAATTTTTCCCACTCTCGCCGCGGCTCCAGCACTCCTCACCGCGGCTCCACCAAATAATCTAGAACAACGCCACTGGAAAGCTTCTCGCCGCGGCGGCCCTGCTCTTCGCCGCAGCGTGGAGCTCTTCTAGACTCCACTTGAGCCTTCCTTCGTCCTGATTCCTCCGGTCCTGAACACAATGCCAAGGAAAATATCATGAGGGGCATTACACTATAAATGTGAAAATACTTCAAATCTCAACTTGGTTCTCCTTTATATATTTTGTTTATTAACAGTATCTATTTTACTGTTATCTATTTTACTAATATATATTTAAAAATTTTGATTTTAGGTATCTTTATTGTCATCCTTCATAATTAGTAGCATTCTTAACTAAACTGAAGCTTTTGTGCTTTTTCTACCCTTCACTTGAAGGGCAAATTATCCTCAGAGACCCCAAGAGTTTGGATGAGGCAAAGATGGTGGAGAATAAGGCAAGTGATACAATGGTAAAATTTTATTTAATAATATGTCTGCTTATATTTTCATTTTAACTCATAAAGAATAATTGTTATTTTGTAATATTTATACTATAAGGTAAGGCTGTCTATATATGTTGCAAGTTCATTTTAATTTGAAGTATAAGTCATATTCTTTGATATATTATTAGTTCTTGAATTTCACCACCTTGAACTGATGCCTAAATAATTGATGGATTGACAAATTCAAAAGATATGCTCTTGATTATTATATTTGTCCACCATCATAAGTTAGAAAATAAAGTTTTATAATTGAGTTACTGAAAACGGCAAGCTTGCTCTTTTACAAAATTAATAAAGGGTTGCAAGTTTTCCTACTTTGCTACGCGTAACATAAATGCATTGAATATTAGCACACATGAGGTTTGGATAATTATTTTTTTGTTCGTAATACTGTAAAACCAGTGGCCAAAAAGTAATAATAATAATAATAATAATAATACTGTAAAACCAAATCATCAATGTTTTCCTTAGTATGGGTATAAATAATACTGTAACATAAATGCATTGCTAGCTATACACACTTGCCATTTGAAGGAAGGGAATATAAATAATGTTGCAAGTGAAGTATACTGTTAGTGAACATGGTGTGACTACAAATTTGTTTTTTTCCTTAGAATAAAAAAAATGATAAATTAATGTCAACTTTATAGAATGGATATAAATGCTTCTTGATAAAAGAACACATGGGGGACGAATATATTAATTAGAAGTGGAAAAATAATGGAGAGAAATTTTGAAATTTAATAATTAGTGAAAGTATACTTGTAATAGTTAAAAGTTGTTGTTAAAAATAATTATATTATTCTAATTTTCTGGGGATTTGACTAATTCAATTATTTGACAGAACATGGGTGTAGCAAAGTTTCATCTAGAAAAGAAAGTGACTCTCTATGTAATATAGCATGGGACATCAAAAGTGTCAAATATTAAATACTCAACCTTACAAATTTTGTTTCACAATAACTCTTCTTCTTCTTCTTCTTCTTCTTCTTCTTTTTCTTTTTTTCCCAGAATTTTACTATAATTCTATTTGTTCTAAACTATTACAAATGTTACCCTTATATAAGTTTTAAATTTATTTTTTCCATAGCAAGGGGAGATTTTCGGTTGAACACAACATTTTCTTTTTTTATTATATATTAACAAAATCAAAAGCTTGGCATAAATGTTTTATTCTTGCTATCAGCTCCACAAAATTAATATGATAGTAATTAAATATTTAAATGTATTGCTATTTTCATTTTCTGTTATTTAATCTAACCAACTATTTATTTTATGAAGGGGCGGATACGCATAGAAGCTGGGAGGGGCTGTGGCCCCCCTCGGCCACTGGTCCTATCCCTTATATATGTATATGTATGTATATATATATATATTATACATTATACACACATACAAAAATAATATAATATATGTATTCACACACACAAGTTATATATTCATCCACTCACACACACACATATTTATAATATAATATAAAATGCACACACATAATTAATAAATAAATTTAATATATATGCACACTATATATACTATTGATATATTTAAAACAAAATAAAATATATATTTTATTAGTTTAATAAAATATATATTTTATTAATTTATTAAAATATATTTGTTATTGACTAATATTAACTTTTGATAAAAAAAATTATACTCTATTTTTTTATTAGTTAATCTTTTTTTTTTATAAAAATGTTTGGATTTAGATATCATAAAAATATATTTGCATAAATATAGATTTAATTTTTTATTTAATTTACATACAATATTAATTAAGAGTTTTTAGTATGTTAAACATATAATTTCTAAAATATCTATATATTGATTTATTTTTATGAAGTTTGATGATTTATCCTAATTTTTTGTTGAAATCATCAATATACAAGCGATAGTGAATGCATTACAAATATAAGCTTTTAATATATTTTTTATGATTTTTTTCATAAAATTAATATATTAGATATAAGGTTTCACTTTATATATATATATATATATTTAGTTTTAAAAATAAATATTATATAATTATACATAATTTATCTTTTCATAAATTTTTTAAATTATAGTTATTCTGAAAAATTAATTATGATAAATATTAAAAATTAAATTAATAATACAAAATATATATTATTTTTAAATATATATTATTTTATTTAGTCCGCCCCTGTTTATTTCGTGTTAGCTCCAACGAAACTCCGTTTGAGCCAAGCTACACAAGCCAAAGTGCTAGTCCCATCCCCAAAGTGGCCAATCTTTCTTTTTTCTTTTTAGAGAAAATAAAATAAATTATATGCATCCAAACAAAGTTTAAAATGAGTCATTATTTTATTATTTATTAAGAATGTGATTCCCTACACTTTTTATATTTGACATTGATTCAATTAAATTCCATCATTAAGCTGCATCAAATTAAGTAGGCCGATGTACCCGATAAACACTTTTTTTTTTCTTTTTAAATTCATTTGAATGGTACACTTTGTATTATTGAAATTTCTGTCTCTTGACCCTAGTAAATGAGGCCATCGCTTATTAAAAGAAGGTAATATCCCACTTGTTCGTAAGACCATATGCATTGATGAAAAACAAAATAAAATAAATCTCTCTTTTTTTCTTATAAATAATTGATAAGTTTTATTATTTTAATTTTTAGTTCAATAAGTTATTAAACATATTTGACAACTTTTTTGGTAATACCAGGTAGTTTCCAAAAATCAAATTTAGTCCCAACTAATTCGAACGGTATGAGTGCAAAACTCTCCCAATGACAATTTTTTAAACACAAGACTCAAACTATGACCTTCCTTATAAATTCAGTCAAAAATTCATTTTAGCTTAAATATTAGATTAAGACTGAAAAAAAATGCCACAAACAATATTCATTTTTTTATTTTCATGTTCATTGTTGATTTTTATTTTTATTTGAAAAGGCCCACATAAAATAAGGTGCATACACTTCTTTTTTTAAAAATAAAATTTTACATGATTTGAAGATTATTAGAACTTGAGAGAGAGCTAAGAACAAGAGAGAGGAGGTAGGCAAAGCATGATTGATTTCACAAGTGAGTTGAGAATTGTAGCATACCTTGTTTTTTTTTTTCTTGGGCCAAAGTGTAGCAGTACAATATATTGCTGGGTCTCATGCACAAGATTTGCAACACGATAAAAACCATGCGAGGTTCACTCTTGGATGATAAAGATCTTGCAGAGTTCGGATACAGAATAATACAAAGAGTTAATGTGTTTATAAGACTCACCCTCTCTTTTTTCTTCCACTCAACCTTTTTCCTTTTCCCTCTCTGAACTCCACAAACTTTACCATCAAGAATTTCGGATTTAATCTTTTTTTTATTACATAGCCGCAAACTAAACATTTGAAGTAGCTGGCGGGATCAAACCTCTCACCAACAAGGGTAAGCTTCATGCCACGAGACCATAATGCCGTAGGCCATTGGCTTCGGATTTAATCTATGATAAACCTCAAATTAGAGCAATCTGGTACGTACCTCCACTCCCCATCAAGCTCAATCGAGATACGGGAATCTCCGTACAAACCCGGAAATATTTGGGCAATCCCATATGTTGAAATGTAGTAAATTTGGGATTTCCATTTCGTTTCTCGACCCAACAAGGCGAGGCAATCCGACAAGTTTTAGGTATTTCAAGTTTGGAAGGACAACCTTCTCCCCTTCACTTTTACGACTAAACACTTGTTTCAACTCAGTTGCATCTGATATCAACAAGTCCTGTAGCTGTGGAAGCTCTGCAGCTAATGTTGCAGGAAAGAGACATTTCAGTTTGTTGCACCTCTCCACCTTTAATTCTCTCAGCTTTGGGAAGCATCCTGATACTGCAGTATTGCATGCATTATGTTCTTCCCTCTTGTCTTCTGCAATAACTTGCTCCATTTCCTCACAATCACTTATTGTCAGGAAAGCCAACTCTGGTAGGCTTTCATAGATGGCATCCATAGGCAACAAAAACTTTAACTTCCCACATCGTCTCACTGTTAAAGTATGAAGATATTGGAGGCTCATCATTTTTCCAGGAATAGGACCCCTCCATAGCTCATGTTCACACCCCAACCTCACTACTTGTGAGTCCATCATAACTTGGTGTTGGTCATCTCCTCCAACACTAACTGATCCACCAATTTGGACAATGTCTATCACTCCACAACTATCCAGCTCCTTTGACCATAAATATGTTAATGGTAGAGTTGGATCTTCATTATTGCTACTCAATGGGCTGCCATCCATGACCACAACAATCCGTACTCCCTATATGCAATGAGAGAAAAGAAGACACAGTGTGAGAGACATGAATTTAGTTGAAATACAACGACAAAAATAATCAATACCTTTGCTCTCCAGTAACGAGCTGCTTCTGAAATTGCAATAAATTTAGGGCAGTCATGAATTTGGACATCGCAAAGCTCCACAGCAACAAAATTAAATCCTTGGCAGATGTCAATGAGGCTTGGTAATTTTTCGAGATTTATATGTATCAAGTTTGGAACTGCAATTTCCTTTTCATTGTCAGAGATGATTTCGTTTGTACTTTGAAAAATCTCCTTCAGTTCCCTAGACTCAGATATGGATAGAAATTTTAATTCTGGAAAACTTCTAGCCATCTTTATAGAACATATAACTCTTAGCTTGGTGCATCCCTTGACCTTTAGGTGCAGAAGTTTGGGAAAACACTCTTGAACCATGGTGGATACACTTTGAAGCTCTTCATTCCCTGAAAAAATCTCCTCCAACTCCTCACACTTGGATATGATAAGTTGAGTCAAATGTGGAAAGCTGATATGAATGACTGAAGGGAAGACACATTTCAACTTTCCACATTGATGCAGTTTTACACATCTTAGATAACTGAGGCTTAGAATTTGAGTGAAGTTAAAACCATTCCATATGAAATTGAGCTCTGGAAGACGTTCCATCTCTACCTCTTCTAGTTTTAAGGTGATTGCCTCATGATGGTCGTTCTTGTGGCCATCTCCTTGAAGATGGCATATGTTAACTACTCCACAATTTTTAATCTCAAGCAGTTCATTACTCCTTTCACATTCAGCTGTCTCAAATCCATGTACTCCCTATATAAAAGACAAGATAAAAGGGGAAAAAATGAATCATGATTCTTATCATTTTAAAGTTTAAATAGTAGTTTTTATTCATTCCTAATAATATACATATATATATATTTACTTAATACTTCATCACTCCTTTAACATCCAACTATCTAAACTTCCCGCAGTTCCAACATAAAATAGAACATAAAAGGAAAAAAAGAGAGAGAGAGAGAGGGCTAGCTATGAAGCTTAGCTTTTTCCCTGATGCTTTATGTCTAATTTGCTAAATTGTCCTTTTATGTCTTGTAAAATAACTTTATCGTTTCCAAAAATTTCTTGCATCTAGAAAGTTATTTGTAATATATAGACTGTCATGCTCTGTATATCTTAGTTTTTTCGGTAGGTAATTAAAATTTCAGATCTGGAAAAAATAAAAAATGGAGTGTTTTACATGTATCTGTCATTAATTTCTGCCTTGTTTGCATGTTCTGAAATTCATTTTGCTACCACAGCCAACAATTATCAATGCAGTTATATATTTATTATGAATGCATTAATAAAACCATCAAAGATAATTTCATTTCCTAATTTATAATTTGTCACTGCATGCAACTGTGTGAATTCATATTTCACAATGATCATGCCCCAGCCATCAATTAAATATATAAAGGAAAATCAAGTAAATGCATAAGAGAGCATGTCCATACCAAATTTGTCAATTTGGGACAATCGAACCACCTTATGTGCTTCAATGATGGCCAACTTGAATAACAATTTTCTAGGCAGATTTTGACCAGACTTGTGAGATTCTTGAGATGTATTTCTTCCAATTGTGGAAACATTATTTGAATCTTATTTTGACTGGCTGAATGATCATGAGCAACATCTCCACCAAATACATATTCTAATTTATCACAGTGAGAAACATTAAGAAATTTTAATTTTGGGAATGCCAATGCAGAATTTTCAAACACATGAACTTTTTGCTTCCTTGTAGTCACACCATCTTCCTCTTCATTAAATATTACAAACTTCATCTCATCACAACTTTCTACATTTAACTCTTCTAACTGCTGCATAGGTCTCTGAGCTAAAAGGGTTCGAAGTACATACTGAAGCTTTTCACAATATCTTACCTCCAATGTCTTCAATTTGGGAAACATGAAATCCGAAGCATTTGAAACTTGAAATATTCCCTCCCCTTTGTCAGTAGCACTCTGTCCTTCATCCTTCACTATATGCCTCAATTCAGAACATCCTTGTATTTCTATGACTTCTAGTTGCGACAGAGTTTGGGTGGCAGACATCGGGAGAAGTGATGTCAGCATCGGACAATTGAAGATGAGAAGCTGCCTAAGATTGCTATAAGCTTGAGTTGGAGTTGAACAGAGAATGGATTCAATCTCTGAACAACATTCAAGACGTAACTCAATCAACTGGTTCATGCTTCCCACAACGGCAACCAATTCTGGAAAAATGCTTTTGCAACCTCCACGAAGGCTCTCCAAATAAACAGCTTCGGCTCTTTGCATTAGATCCTTGGCAAATGTATTTAAGGTGGAGATATTTGCCTCTCCTAAGTATAGAACACGGGTACTTGATGAGAAGGGAATATGTTTTCTTCCTTTAAATTTCCCCATTTGTAATATATATCTCTGATAATTCGGAAAACAAACATCATCCAACAAACAATTGTGAGAATATATAACACATTTCCCAGAGAATGCTTCAACTCCACGCACATAAAGTTCTTCAAGTTGTGAACATCTTCTAATTACTTCATCACAATTCTCAATAATTTCGCAATATCTCAAATCTAGCAACTTCAATTTTCTTAATTCTTCTATTCCTTTAGGCAATAACTCGAACTTACTCTCACACAAGTCAAGAATCTCAAGTCTTTTTAAGCAAACCACAAATGAGATGTCCCCTAAATCGCATCTCACCAAACGTAGAGTACGAAGATTAGTCAACCACTGGGTTGATTGTGGCAATGATACCTTAGAAACATACCAACTGCCAATTGCCATAACCTTGAGTCCTTCAATGCCATCAAATAATGCTTGAGACAAATCCAAGGAATTATTTGACTCCAGTAATATAACCTCAAGCTTCAGATTGTCTAATTGTGGAGGAAAACGATCATCCTTTCTTTTGCCCCATGTAGATATTGCAGAACAATTTTTTATAACACCATCCAATGCCAAATAATCTATCCCTTTTACATGATCAGCTATGACACACCAATCCATTTCAGATGATTTCCATAGAGCAAAATCACGTACAACATCATGGATTTTGAAGTAGTCTTCTCCTCTCTCACAGTGCATCAATAGAGAATAATCAAGGAGATTAGTTAAAGTTGCATTCACTCTGTACCTTAAATCCTCAAATGAATCATCTTCCCCAAATAAGCCCAACCCTACTCCATATCTGAACAAGTCTTCTCTTTTCATCTCATGATCTTCAGGAAAAATACTGCACATCAAGAACAGGCGTTTCGCTTCTTGGTTTGTCAAAGCATCATAGCTATATTGAAGACAAGCAAAAGCATCGTTAACACCTTGATCCACTCCGATAGGTTTTGAATGTCTTAGTTTATATAATGCATCCTTCCAACTGTGAAGAGGTTTTCCTTTCAAAGTTGTTGCCACAGCTTGAATTGCAATGGGCAGTCCTTTACATTCTGCAGCAATCTCTTGTGCCACTGTGTTTATTAAAGAAGAATCCTCAGTTATGCATGCTTTCTTTTGAAAGAAAGCCCAAGCTTCCTCTGTTGATAAGAGTTGTAGTTGAACATTCCTCTGACCATTCATCAAAGAACAAAGTTGTTGGAGACGTGTAGTTAAAAGGATCTTGCAACCTTTGAGGTTGCCATCTAAAGGGATCCCAAAATCTTCAAGATTCAACATTCCCCAGACATCATCCAATATAACAAGAACCCTACCTCCATTTGGCAGTCCCAATGATAAACGTTTTGCTCTCCCAGCCTCACTTTCTTCATTTAATGGACTCAAACCTAATACATCAGCAATTTCACCTTGGACCTTTCTAACATTGGGACTTTGGGACAAAACAGTAAATATAACTTTATCAAAGAGTTTCAATTCTTCAGCTCTTTTGCCCACTTCTTTTGCAAGGGTTGTTTTGCCACACCCTCCCATCCCATATAAGCATATTATGTGGCAGTCATCATCTTTGAATGCCTCCAAAAGAGTATCAAAAGCCCACTTAGTGGATTCAAACAACATAACATTTACTGAAGAGGTAATATTGGTTGGAAGTGAAGAAAGACAAGAAAATCTCTCAAACTTGCTGTTCTTGTTGAGCTCAATCATTCTTTCCATCTTCATCACCAGCTGCTTACACAGACGATATCTTCTCCAGGTTGGACACAAATTCGAAAAGCAATTGTTGGCTCTCACTTCTTTTTCCAGATTCTCCACATGTTGCAGCAGAGTTTGTACTTCTTGCAACCACTCCTCCACAACATTTTCGATCCTCTCAGTTTTCTTCGTTGCTTCTTCTGCATGTTGAGTCACGCCATCTTTTGCAGATGTCAGCTTCCTCTTTTCTTTCTCAAGCTTTCTAGTGAGTTTGCCGACACAAAACAAGTAGGATCCAGTGTGTATTGCTGGGGCCACCACATATTCTGAGACTTTAGCTACAATGTTGATAATCACCTCTGTCATTTGGACCAATGATGGAACCTGATACAACATAATCAATTACATTGAGTTAGCAATATACCAAGAAAATATATGTATATGATGAGTAATTATAGAATGATAGAGAATCATCTTTTGGTGAGAAAATGGCCAATACCTATATTTTCTTGATTAAAAAATGGATTTAGATGAAGTTGGGAGATCAATCCACATGTTAAGCGGGATTAATCAAGGTCGAAAGTAAAAACAAAAATTATTTTTGTTTATTTTTTATCAGAAAAATCTAAGGAAGTAGTTTGTTGAAAAAAAGAAAAAAGAAAAGAAAAATGTGAGGAAGTAGATTTTTAAGATGATCCAGTTTTAAGGTAATTATAGTTAGCTCAAAAGAAAAAAATGATTTAAGATGTATAGTTCAAGGTTGCCTTCAGAGATAAAATCACTATTAATTGGCAGTATAATCGAAGATTCATAGATATATAAATCCATGAACAGGACTTTTTTTTTTCTTTTCATAAAGCCCTATCTTTTGATTAGTTTATCTTAATTTTTTGTCATTAATTAAATCTCTGGCACGTATCATCAAAACATTACTAATTTAGAATAACTCTCTGACAAAAAAATATTAAAATAATTCAAGACAAATACATTAAAACAGAAAAAGCTAACTTGTATTATTTTAATAATTTGTTATAAAACATAAAATGAATAAATTTCTAATATATATTCATTATTATCATTTTATATATTTACAACCATTTTTAAAATTTATTATCCAGCACTTTACAGATCAATTTTATGCGCAAAAGTAATTTTTATAAAATATTTTATTAAACTAAACAATAATTTCTAATCTTCTTCTTATCACATATATAATTATTTTTTAATAAGTAATATTTTTTCTGTATCTCAAATTTGCAGCAAGGTTGTTAAAAAATTGATATTTAAAAGGAGTAAAAATAATGTTTAACAATTTTTTTAATAAAAAGTACTTCTAATGAATGGTGAAAGTAATTGTAATTATTAAAATATTTCCATTTTGCTTCAATCCACGTCACAATCTTGCAGTGGAGGCGCAGTGCTCTGGAAGTGCAGTGGAGACAATCTCAACACGTTTGCAATACATATATAAGATTAGAAATGATACAAGCCCGTCCCAATTATAATATATCAATTTGAATATAAAATAAAATTCTATTAAGAACGACTATATATCTAAATTTGAGAAGGTATGGAAATAGGCAAAGAAAGCATATCTTACGGTGTCTCCTCTATAAGTTGGAGATTCAGAAATTAATGGTGGCAACAACTAGATGAGAACAGATCTCTTATATATACATATGTAATATCGAGTCAAATTTAAGTACAATCAAATTTAATTGAAGTAACTCTTTCAACATAATTTTTTTTCATTCACAATACTTGAATTCAAAATCTGTCGAAATCTGTTTTAAGTGATGTTGAATTCCTTAATTTACTCAACGAGGAATTTTCCATTCTAAAAAATAAATTAAATTAAAATAACATAATCACTTCTTTTAGGTATAAGTAGATCATTAAAAAAAAGGGGTTGGAAGTTACAGTTTTGGCATAAAGAGAATGAAAAATTATAAAAGAGAAGACAGAAACAACATCCAAGAAAGAATTTCATCTCTAAACATATGTATACACTTTTCTTAAAAAAAAAATATACTCACGTTCACTTTATTTTAAAAAAATATTACAACTAACATAAGTATACAGGGGAATATCTACATATGACTATAAGGCAAACTTGAGATATACAAACAAGAAAATAGACGCAGTGCACAATATATAATAGTCTTGCTAGTAAAAGAATGTGCCGAGACACACGTACAACAAAATAAAAAAAAAAAAAAACTTAACTTCATAACCCTCCTGTTCTCAAAGCAGAAGGTAATATGCAGTAACCAAAGAATAATGATAAGAAAAAGGCTGAGAGATTTTCTGAAAGAAAAGAAATTAAAGATGTTGAGTATTTGGGAAAAGAAAGAATTTGGAGTTTATGAAGAGAGATTGAGCTTCATACCTTGTTTAGTCTCTCTACTTAAGTTGCAGATTGTTCAAGCTGCAGATCCAGAATGCTACCAATGAATACAGATCTCGAATCAATAATCAAGTCACAGATGAGGAAGTGAGCAGTTCGGTGTATTATTGAGGAAATTGAAAAGTGTGAACTTTTGAAAAGTGTTTGGCGTGTGGAATGAGGTCAAAAAGTAAAAGCACTGCTCTTTCCTGTCATTCAATAATGGAGTTACTGCAAAGGCCTCCTATAAGGCATTATATATAAAAATCAGTAAAAGGACTAGCATTTGATTACGGGTTAAAAAAAATATTGCAAAAAGAAAAGAATGACTTGTTTGCTTTTCAAAAACAAAGAGTATTGGAAAACCTGATGATCGGGGACTTCTCGAATGTGGCTGATATCCTAAACAAAGATAAAATTTAGTTTGATCAAAACAAAACTTACACAGTATCGTGGAAAGTTTGTGTAAAGAAAATTAAAAAGAACCCGAGAAAAAAGTGAAATGAACACAGACCTGGAACCCTTGAGGAAAGGTGCTTGACAATTTACCCCCAAATGAAGGGCGCTCGGAAACGATATCTTCTGGCATATTTGACAACTAATAACAGCGGTATCGAAAATCCCAGATACTCCTGGTTTATATCAAAGTAAAAAATAAGCCAACCAGCCAGTCAGATGCCTCGGCAAGACAGAATTCACAAATTTAATTCAGAATGCCTTTAGAAGTTCATGTTTGATGACGGAAAATCAACTCCAACACAGATAATACAAATAATTAAGGACACTATAACTACGCAACATTCAGTCGTAAAGAGGAGAAATGTCCACGCAAAAATTTGCGAACTTGAAGCCAATATGGAAGTGAAAGTGAAAAAAACGACTTCGCGCGTTCAGGGAGAAAAACCGTACATTGTTTATAAAAAAAAAGAGAAAGCGTACCTTGACGGAGACGAGGCGCGAGAGAGGGAAAGAAGATTCTAGTATGTGCCAAAAGTTTATAGGATGATTTATGTTTTAAGGATAATTTTTTTATAAAAAATTAAAAAATTCATTTGATAAATTTTATTTTAACAAGCTGTTATAAAAAATAAAAAAATAAAAAAATAAATAATTTAAAATATTTTTAAAGTATTTTATAATTTTTATTCTGAAAACATAAAAAAAATAAAAAATATTCACCTCATTAATGATAAAATTATAAATTTTAAATAATTAATTTAATACATATTAGTTATGATTTTGATAACAATTATTCAAATAGATTTTTTTATTTCTAGACTTATTCTGAAAATAATAAAATATAAAACACTCTTAAATAGGACCTATTTGACAGTGTTTTCTATTTTATTGTTCTTAAAATAGTTTTGTAAAATTTTGAAAATAAGTTTTGAAAATAAAAAATAAAAAAATCTGTTTAAATAATTGTTCTCAAAATCATAACTAGTAAGTGATAGATGAGTTATTCAAAATTTATAACTTTACCATTAATGAGATGGGTGTTTTTCACCCTTTCTGGTATTTTCCAGAATCAAAATTACAAAACACCTTAAAATTATTTTAAGTTTTCTATTCTTCTATTTTTCCTATTTCTCAAAACAGTTTATAAAAAATAGGTTTACTGTGAACACCGTATTTTGTCCGGGTAATTTAAAAAAATATGTATATATATATAAATATAATGATAATAATAATAAATAATAGTAAAAAAAATAATAATATAATAATAAATAAATAAATAAATAATTGGAAATATAAAAAAAAAAAAGAAAGAAAGGAAAAGAAAGAAAAATTAAAATAAAAAAAAAACAAAAAAAATGAAAAAGAAAAACAAAATAAAAAAAAAAAATTTTTACTTTAGGCTGAAAAGTGGACCTGAGCCCATGTGAGGGCTCAGGCCCAAAAATTACCTGAGCCCTTTAGGGCTCAGGTATCACGCGTAGAAAGGAGGAGGGCTGAAAAAAAAAAGAAAAGGGGGTGGACGAGGAAAGCGAGAGGAGAGAAGAGAAAGGAGAGAGGGAGTGTGGCCGGGAAAAATGGAGACCGAGGGAGTCTGAACCGGGGAGAGGGACACGGCCGAGGGAGAAAAACAGAGGGGTCCGCGGTGGAACTTGAGAGAGACCGAGAACCGAGGGAGAAAAAGAGGAAGAGGGAGCTAGGGGAAAAAGGAGAGGAGGCCGCGGTTGAGAGAGAGAGAGGGAGGTGCCGTGGGTGAGAGAAAAACAGAGGGAGCCGAGAAGCTGGCCGCGAGAAAAGAAAAGGGGGAGCGTGAGAGTCGAGTGAGAAAGCCTAGGGCTCAGACGAGGAAACAGAGGGGGCTTTAGGACTCGGCCACGGAGCTCCAGAAGCTGAAGCTGAGACCGAAGGGAGCAGGGAGCCGCGAGGTGAGGGGTGAGTGAGACTGAGAGATGAAGTAAGCAGAACAAAGGCGAGCGTCTGATCAATAGCTTCACATTCGGCGGTTCTGTGATTCTCATTCCCATCTTCATCATATCCTCGTAATGCCGCAGCTCCATTATCCCAACGTCACTCACGGCTTTGTCCACCATCCCTCTGATGTGTCTTCATCGTCTCACTCGGGGAGGTGCAGATTTGGAGAAGGGAAGGAACTGAGGGAGTGAGACCAGGAAACGATCGGTGCGTTCGGCTATTAGAGCGCCCAACAGGTGATGTTTTCGCTTCCTTAGTCCTCCTGTTTTCCCCTTCAGATGTTATTGAATGAATCTGCACTTGGCTATTACTTTTCTCCTCTGTAAATTGTTGGGCTTTAATGCTTTTAGGGCTTGGTGGTGTTTGACCTATTATGTTTAGTTTTGGTGTATAATGCTGGCTGTTGTTTTAGAATAGGACAACTTTATGCTCCTTACACTTTCGGATAGTATGCTTGCCATGTGTTTGATCAGATACTTGAAGAAGAGTATAGTAGCTATGGTGGGTCTTCTTTTTATAGACTTGAGAGTTTTGTAGTACCTGAGTTGATCTGTTGGTTTTGTTGTTTTTCTTTCTTTTGTCATTTCAATCACAAAATCCAATGTTGTGAAGACGTATTTGAGTGTCCCTGGATGTTCTATTTTATCGTAACTTTTGAAAGCTTTATTTTGATGCCTATGTTCGTCTGATCAAGAGTTGTACTATCCCATAAAATATGGGGGCTGTTGTTAATGGTTTGAGATAACAATTCCTATTGCTACTTGTGTGGGGCTGGTGTGTGATGTTTACTTCAGTAAGGATTTTCTACAGTGCAGGAGTGTGAGCAATCTGACTTCATCTCAAACATCAAGCTTCACTAAAATAAATTCATATGAAAGTAAAAGATTTTAGTTGATAATCACTACTCCCAAAAGATAGTCAAAATAGGATCCAGGGTCTTCATTGTTAAATGGCCCTGCATTTTCGTATGGGTAGCACCTGCTACATGGTAGGGGCTCACCGCCTGCCATATTAATATGTGTGTGTGTGTGTGAGAGCTATTTGATTGAGACCTCTACCCTAAAAGGTAGACGTTGCATCTTGTACAAACTTGAACACATGAGTTTCATTTCGGTGCATGATTTGAGTTATCGGGCTGTGGGACTATTTTGTTGATTTAATATTCTGATCCTGTCTAAGGGAGCTTTTTTACTGGGTTAATCTTCATTCTCACAGCCACTCAATGCCTTTACCGTACAAGATCTTGTTGCCATGCCCTTTAGATTCTTGGTGGAGTTTGGTCGTCATTTGGTATATTATTAAATCATTCATGTTTTGTGTGTGATCCTGTAAAAATACAGGACCATCATTAATTAAGCTTGTTTGCTGAACTTTACCAAGACTTTATCAATGTCCAGTGTTGGAGATCCTTTATCTAGATGTCTTATGTATTGAGAGATTACGAAATAAGTTTGCACTTAGGGAAATCATCATCACCAAAACTAATTTTTTTCTTTGCTCTCTTTTGTTGGCTTTTCCGGTCACGTGAGCCGTTCGGATGGGAGAGAGCCAGAACTCAAGGCAAAAGAGGAACATCAAAGCAAGAGATGAGAAGAAATTAAAAGAGTTTGATCTTCTTTCTCATCTTAATGTAGTTTTCACATTCAACTCCATGCATATTGATAAATTGTATTTGGTTGTGTTTTTTACAATATTGGTCTTTATTAGTTATGGGCTTCTTTTCTTTTTACACTTAGAGTTTGCCAGGAGGGACCAACTCCCCGTGTGCCTATAAAGTGTCAGTTAATTGTACCATGAGTGAGGAGTTGCCATGGTATAAAGGTTGGTTAAATTTTTAATATTTATGAGCACCAATGGTTTTTTTTATTTTATTTTTTATTGAAAGTAAAAATAAATGATTCAATGAGAGCATATTACTTCAAATTTTTATTTTTGCCTTTATGTCCCGAGTGGTAACACCGCGGGCATTTAGGTGTTAATTAGCAAGCTGTGAGTGATAAAGTCACCACAGATCCTAATTGATTCTTTTTCTAAAATAAAATGAAAAATAAAATAAACAAATAAAAATAAATAATATTTGAATATATACGTAAAGGTCATATTTGTAAATTTCTTTTATCGCTTTTTTTAAATAACCATATTAATATTCATTTTTATAATTTAATGCAAAAATGATTCCATTTATTTCAATTTTATCTATGTCATTGGTCACGAGTGGCATCACCGTGAGCATATAAGCATTAATCAGCAAATTATGAGTGATCAAGTCACCATAATGCTGTTTGATTTTCATTTAAAATTTTTCTTATGATATTTTTTACTCCGAGTGGTAGCACCGTGAGCATACGAGCGAAGATCAGTAACTTGTGAGTGATAAAGTCATCACATATGCTGATTTCTATTGTAATAAATAAATAAATATACATAATACTGACATTTTAAATTTTCCTTAATGATTTTGTTTTTATATAAATGTGTTAAGAGAATTTTATCCATTTCTGTCTTTGTAAATAATAATAATAATAATAATAATTCAGGCCAATATTATCTATTTTTCTCCAGCATTATTTTTTTCTTATTTATGTTATTTTATTTTTATTTTTATCGCCTTTTCATGTAAAAAGAAAATAATGATAAATAAAATGATTGAAGCAAAAAGTATTGATTCCCTTCAAGTTTTTATTCTCCCATTTATTTACCTCGAGTGGTAACACCGTAGGTATTTTAAGCATAGATCAGTAACTTGTGAGTGATAAAGTCACCACATATGCTGATTATTTTTCTTCAAAAATTTATGTAAGGATCATATTTGAAATTATTCTTAGTATTTTTATTTTAAATAAATAAAATGTGCGTTAAAAAGATCTTATGCATTTTTATTTTATTTTTATTATAAAAATAAAAATAATTTGTACAAAGAATTATTTGTTTCTTTCGAATTCTTCTTGTACCTTTTTGTCTCGAGTGATACCACCGTGGACACTTAGGTATCAATGCGTAGATGTGAGTGATAAAGTCACCACATGAGCCAATTGATTTTATTTTGTGAAAATAATTGGTTTTCAAATGTTTCTTTTTCAAATCAAAATAAAATATTCAAAATCACAAATAATTTTAATCATATTTTCTAAATGGAGGAAAAAACATATATTCTCTTTTAGGAATTGATTAAACCAAAAAATATGTAAATAAATGAAAAGGGAAAATATTGGAAATTAATCTGTCTTTTACAAATTAAAACACACCAACCAATTCTAAAAATTGTTTTCTTTGTGGAAAGACAAGTTATTTTCTATAAACCTCTCTTTTCAAAGAATATATAAAAATAAAAAATATCAACCCAGTGACACGCATTTTTAGTCCGAACTACGTCGACTTTGATCCCTATCACAGGGTACGTAGGCCCTAGACTCTCATTCTGGGTCAAGTCCACCTTTGTAAATAAATAAATATTTTTCTGATTTATTTGGTGTTTTTTCTCTTAATTTAATAAATATTTACCAATTTATTTTTCCAAGTCCACTTTTGTATATAAATAACATTTTCCTCTTAATTTATTTTTCCCAACTTTTCATAGTTTCATTTTATTATTTATTTTCGTTTTTACATTATTCCTATTTTTATGTTTATTTTTGCATGTAAATGGTAAAAGGGCAATCATAATAAATTTTTAAAAAGCCATAAAAATTGCATGATCAACCTAAGGTAACCGTTCTCAGGAACGGGTGTTGTGGGGGTGCCTAACACCTTCCCCACTCACAATCATACTCCCGAACCCAACTCTGATTCGCAGACCATCCTTATCCCTTTTTGTTTTTTTTATCCTGTTTTCCAAAATTTCCCTCAAAATTTTGGTGGCGACTCCCTCCGAAATCGGCCTTCCGTCGGGCGGGCCGATTTCACCCTTTTTCTTTTTTTCTTTTTCATTTTTCATGCCATCCGCGTCGCATTTCCGGGTGTGACATTTACTAAATAAATTTTTTTATTTTTCTATTTTTAAAAATAAAAAATTAATTTTAAAAACAGAATAAGACATTATGCTTCTGGGCTAAGGCGACGCGGTTCCATTGTGCAACTCCCTCCTACTTTTTATAATTTTATAAGCCACCTTCCATGTAACATTTGTTTTTGTTTGTCCTAATCATTTATTTTTTAATCCCATAAATTGATATTGGAAATTTTGTATTATTAATCAATTTTAATATTTTTAGCCTTATTTAAATTGTTTTTACACTTTTTTTACTTAATAATAATTAGAAATCTTATTTAAAAAAATTATATTATTATAATAAATAGCAATAAAAATAAATATTTAATTTTTTTAAATTTAAAAATTATAATTAATTTTCTAATTTACATAAAATAGTTAAAAGCACTTTATAAAAAATTGGAAGAATTATTTAGTTTAAACATGGCGCTATGTTATGTTTCTCCCTATCCCTCTCTTTTTTTTTCATCCTTTTTAGTCCTAATGAGTTTGAAATATAAGTTATATATATATTTTTTTACGGCGAATATAAGCTATCTATGTCATTGATTACACTTTGCTGAAAATGTATATTTATTTAATTGTAGTAAATACATAGATATCTATCTATTTTTTCATTATTTCCTTTTGGCAAAAAAAAATCATCATTTCCTCCTAAAAATGTATATTTATTTAATTGTCATAAATGCAATCCCTTCACAATAAAAAAAAATCTAAAATTGGGTTGACATAAAGGTAAAGAGACTATCTCACCTCTAAAGCAAATGGTTTGGAGTTCAATTCATGACATTTATGTATAGGGTAAATTTAATTAAGAGAGTTTACATTTTTATTTTTAATCATCAAGAGGGTTTACCTTTTATTCTCAATAATTCAAGACTGCAACAAAAAAAATAAAGTTTAAAAAGTGATAAATATGACATTATGCTAATTAACCTTAAATTGTTTGTTTTTTCCAGAAGAGATAAATATTTGTAGAGTAGTATTGTGATGGGCATTTTCTAGAACAATTTATAAATGTTCCATAATTTTTACAAAGAGTCTTAGAAGTAAGAATGAGAAATTTGATTGGTGATAAGTCGGTGTTGAAAGTTCCTAAGATTGGACTTAATTCGAGAAGTACTTCCCAACTCGAGTGTCTTACAATACTTTTTCAAAAAGACTCTTAATTTATTAATTAATTTTCTTAATGAAAATACAATTATGTATTTAACATAAAAAACATAATATATTTATTTTAAAAAATAATTTGAACTTTTTACAAAATTTAAAATAAAATAAATGAGTTATACATGTACTTCTTTAAAAGTTAATTTTGTAAAAAGTTACTTCATAAAAAGTATACTAATATAACCTTTATATTAAAAAAAACCAAAATTTTCTGCAAAGGTCTTATAAAAAAAAAAAGAGGAATACAAAATGAAATTATAACAATTTATAAGAAGATTATTGCATATTCTCAGTGTGTCATGATATCTATATCATTTTTGCTTAAAATAGTATAAATATATTCATATATAGAGAAAATATAAAAAATAGTTTAACTTATATATATATATATATGCATATATATGCATATCAAAAATAAAAAAAATTAATTTATTTTATCAAACTTCTTATCAGTAAGATAAGATAACAGTGAAAAATGTATGTAATATGTTATAAAAAAAATGTAAGTAATAATCCAATTGACGTGAGTGGGACAATATGTCGGATGGAACACGAGTGGCAGTGTCGGAGTCGCCAGCTAGCGGTACCAGCCTTCTTCGCCTTGGAGCCAAACATTTGGAACGGGGTTTACTCGGTTAGGTTAAGCTCTCGAATTAAAATTAAAAAGCTAATTTAAAATTTTTCTTTACCAAAACATCACTCATTAACATAAATACTTATTAAGAAATGTTTTCAACACAATTTCTTTAACTTCTTTAAATTAAAATGAGTTTTGTGCATTTGCAGAGAATTTGAAATAAGTTGCAGTGTTGACAGTTTATAAGTAGTATCTCTTAGATTTATTTTATATTTTATTTATATTAATTGATTTGACATATTTTTATTTTATTAATTTTTAATTTAATATTTTAAAATATATTTAATTAAATATTACTATGATAAATTGTTTGAAATTATTTAATAGACATTTTATATTTTGAATGTCATATTAATAGGAAATATTATAATAAATTTTTATAAAAATATTTCAATTTTATTTAGACTTGATTGGAAAGAAATTATATATTTTAAATTATAAGGATAAATAAATAATTTTAAGTTATTTTAGTATAAATTTTGATCGATAAAAAAAGTATTATGGAATTTTAACAAAAAATATTATTAACAGTGTTAAAAATTGGACCAAATTATATGTTTTGAAAATAGATGGGAAATATCTATAATTTAAAAATTACTGAGAAGAGATTAATATATTTTACTTAAATTTTTAATTAATGGAACCATACTAAAAAGTGAGGAACCATGCTTTTGAGAAATTTGATGAGCTGAAAGACAATAATCAATAATTAATAGCACTTTAAAAATAACTAGTGAGATCCCATGTACCAAAAAAAATGTATGACTTCAGAAGCAAAAACTTGCAAACAAGGAGAATATATAGCACTGCAGATCCAAAGCTTTACAAGAAATAATGAAGTAATCAAAGGGAAATTTGAAATTAATTTGGAAGGAACTTCACTACTTACTGTCCCTCTCTACTTTAGTTTGGTCAAGAAGTTGTATCGTGTTAACTTTATGAGGACAGGTTGAGCCTTAATTCATACCTTAAACTGTCTCTCTCCACTTAAGTTGCCGATCAAATATAATGCTAGCAATGGAAACATATCTGAAATCAAAATAATCATGTCCAAGATGATGATTGATGAAGTGAAAAGATGTTAAACACTCCTCCGATCTGTATTATAGGGTATTTAATATTTTTCTTCCTATTTTATCTATGTCCTTAATTATTCTCCACTTTTCATTTATAACCCTACAATAATAATAAAATTAGATATTTAATAAAGGTAAAATAAAAAATATTAATATTTTTTATATTAATTTTAAAATAAAAAATAATTTATTTAATATATATATAATTAATATATAATATCTTATAATGTAAAGTAGAAAGAGTAGTTGGGTATTGTATGTAGTGTTGATGAAAACGAGATGCGTGAGCTTCTTTGAAGTCTTTTCTTGTAAAAAAAAATCTTTTTTGTAAAGTCTTTGGCGTGTGTGACTAGGCCAAAAAGAAAAGGGGAATATGATTTGAGACAAAATGAGTACTTCTTTCAATTTTTTATTATAAGAAATAAATAAAAAAATTTTATATTTTAAAATATATAAAATATAGAAAGTTTATCTTAAGTATTTAATAATTTTTTTAAAAAGATTTCTAGTTAAGATAGTATTTTTTTAAAAAATTAGTAGTACAATTCAATATATATTAATTGCTTAATGTAAAAGTTATTAACATTAAATTAGGTTATTTTTAGAAACTATTTTATATTTTAGGTAAATTTATTACTTTCCTTAATTTGTGTGATTTTGTCTTTTATCCTTTATATTGAAAAACACTTTTGAATATTTTTTATTAAATTAGACAGAAAAAAAAAACCAATGGCCCTTAAAAGTTAATAATTTCACTACCAAATTATTAAAATGCCCCTAGTTTCTCTCTCCTCTCACTATCATTGGTATTGATAGTTGATGATTGGTCAACGTTGGCTGATGACTAGTCAACGCTAGTCAATGGTGGTGGATGGTTTTGCAACTACTATTGTAAAATTTACAACTTGCTTACGTTAAATTTAGAGCTCAGTTTCTCAATTTTTATTATTAATAATTATTACAGTGATTTGCAATTTCTTTTTCAAAATTTGTGGTTATTTTAAATTTACAATTTGTTTTTCAAATTTTTACCATGAATTGTTCTAGTAATTTGTAACTTCTTTTTTAGATTTTGTAACTTTTTTACTTGAAATTTGTAATTCTTTTTTAAATTTTTACTATGAATTGTTTCAATGTTTTGTAATTTCTTTTTCAAAATTTGCAACATACTTACTATGAATTTACAACTCTTTATTCCATTTTTTTACTATACTTTGCAACTTCTTATCCAGATTTTGTACATTGCTTACTTTATATTTGCAATTTTTTCCCCAAATTTATACTATGTATTGTTTCAATGATTTGCAACTTCTACTTCTTTCTTCTTCTTTTTTTTTTTTAATTTTACAACTTTCTTACTCTAAATTTACAACTTAGATTTCCAAAATTTTACTACAAGAACAATTAAAAACATTTAGCAGTTAAAATTAAATTCTTTCATAGTAAAAATTTGAAATACAAATTGCAAATTTAAAGTAAAAAAGTTACAAATTTTAGAAAACAAGTTGCAAAGTATTAAAATAATTCATAGTTAAAATTAGAAAAAAAAAAGTTGCAAATTTAGAGTAAACATGTTACAAATCTTGGAAAAGAAGTAGTAAAACATTGAAACAATTCATAATAAAAATAAAAATAAAAAGAGTTGCAAATCTTAACAAAGAAGTTGCAAAAAATTAGAATAGTTCATAGAAAAATTTGGAAAAAAAATTACAAATTCAAAGTAAATAAATTGCAAAATTTTAAAAAAGAAGTTGCAAATCACAAAAATATTTCATGATAAAAATTTGGAAAGTAATTTAGAGTAAACAAATTGCAAATCACTTTAGTAATTATTAAAAAATTGGGAAATTGAGTTGCAAATTGATAGTAAGCAAATTGTAAATTTTGGGTGAGGAAGTCGTAAAATCAGCAGCCACTAGGAGCACTAACCAGTCATTTATCGATGTCGATCGACTGTTGGTGACTGGTGACTATGTTGATCGACCACTGATGACTACTGATCAGCCATTGCAACCATTGACTTGAGTAGATGTAACAACCATCATTAGACTGTCTTGAACTTAGCCTTGAGCTAACATGAAGTAATCTTGATGACGTGTGCAAAACTAAAGGAACCAGGATCGAAAGAAAAACCAAAACGGGACAAATTCAATATTTGAGACAAAGAAGGGGCCATTCCACGGTGAGACACGCGTGGCAACTTGGAAAATATTGGGGCCGAGACCACTAGTGCCGTGGCGAGCTTACTAGCTCCGCAGCGAGAGACATAATTTCTGTTTAAATCAGAAGCAATTTCAATCGACACAGCAGAGAAAATTGGAGGGAGAAATGGAAGGCTCTGGCAGGGTTCAGAAAATCCGGCCAAGGGAGATCATTTTCGGACTCAAGAGACTTCGATCTTTGTTGGTAAGTGATCTCTAACTTTCTATCTTCTCTTTTCTTCTCTATTCTTGGTGGAAATTCGAGTTGATGCTTGGGGTTTCCGGTTTGAGCGATCTTCACCGATTGAAATGTGTATAAATGGATTATGGAAGTGTGATTTAATGTTATTGAAGCTTAGGCATGAGTTTTGATTGGATTGTGACTAGTTTGAGTAAAACCCTAGGTTGAAATTTGGGAAAAGAATTGGAAATCCAAAGTTGCATGTGTTGGTGTATGTTTGAATGGTTGGTTATGATTCATTGGTATGTGTGTATGTTGTTAGAACTCCGAGTTAAGTTTGGAAGGCTAGATTACGGATTTTAGTGTTATGGATATTATATTAATTAAAGGTATTATGTTGTTGAAGTGGTTGTTTAGTTCATTAGAGGCATCTTCTAACACCTTACACGGATACACCTCCTGACTTCGACTAAACTCCAATAAAACAATGAAACACAACCCAAACATCTCAAATTTACCTTCTAAAACATTAGAGCAATGGAAAATGCCACAAAACACTTCGAGAAACACTTAAATAACATAAACAGTGTGTAGGGCCATGACAGCTACAGTACCGCCCATGGCTTTTGTGCCCTTGGTTTCACTGGCACTGCGGCCTAGCCTTGGCGCCATAGTGCTCCCTGCTGGTTTTATACTAGCAAATTTCCAAAGTCTCGGGGCGAATTTATAACGCGTATAACTTTATGCTTCAACCTCCGATTGAACTGATTATAACTCTTATAGATCAATCTCGACCCAATCTAACCAAAGATACTAACTTCACCTCAATTCATCTCCGTATAGAGATTTTGGATACCCGACACCATTTTGGCAACTTTTTGACCAAAACTCACCATTAACCACCTCTAATTGCCACCCAAGTCAAATGGGTACTTAGAGACCGTTCACACAAGTCCTAATCCACTTAATCAACTTGTACAAAGAAATTTTACCTCAAAAGAACTAGTCCTCTGAGATTTGACCCATTTGAACCCTAATTTGACATAATGGGCTATTTACCCCAAAACACACCAACAAGGCCCAATTCCACCTTTAAGCTCACAAACATTACCATATGAATTCCTTAACACCCCAAATCATACCAACACCACAATTCATCATACACATCACATACAACATAAATCCACATCCATATTATACCAACACAAACACAATATCAATGTCATCACTTCAATTACAAATCACCTATCCTAATTGGAACAAAATACATAACCATACACACACATACACTACATCGACTTGGTATTCCCACATTCGATATACTACTCCCTTGTTTTCTCCAGACTAGTGACAGAACATTCACCTAAAATATTAGTTCATGGGAAATGGGTGTGAGATAAAGTCTCAGTAACTGGGAATAACCACACGCAATATATATTGGTCAACACAATCATGCACATGATGCAATGAAATGTTAATGAATGGTATGCATGTTCTCCCTTATACACGGCTAGAATTATGAGCTGTCATCATCAAAAAACATTTTAATAGATGATTCCCTTCCAACAGTCGGTGAAGACTAATTCCGGGACATCACCAAGCTCACATTACCTTAATGCAACCCGGCCAATGGTTACATTAGAGCTCAGACTATGGCCCTCCTTACCCTGGACTACCGTTAATTGGTGGTGATTTAGGGAAGGTGCATCCCCAAATCCACTGCCACCTGGCTCTCCCAAGGAAAAGATTTAGTGACAATGATATTTTATTATATCGTCTTATCCACTATCGCATGGCTCTCCCAGGGAGAGGATTTAGTGACTGGGATCTTTATCATGTCATCATCATCTATCATATCATCATCACCTCATCAGTCATCATCAATCTCTCACTAAGCAATTGTGTGGTGATGATGTCAATGTCATGCCAACATGCCACAAATCACACATACATATATCATCATCACAAACATCATATGGACATGCTAGCATGCAATGGTATGGGGATGCTACAACATCATACATACACATCATATACAATCATCCTATCTTAACTAGCCTTGTATATACTACGATATGTAGAAAACCATACACATACACAACCTATATCGTTGTATGAAAAGGAACATGCATATATATACATATATATCAACATATAATCACATAATACAAACACTCGGTTACCTCAATTATCACTACCACGCGCACATGAATTCCACAAGCTTTCTTGAACGCCAATCCCATGACTTGATTTCTCCGATCAACCAAACAACCTTTACAATACCGTAAAATCATCAATTAACATACAATTCAAATTCCATAATTCAACCATTTAGGCCTAACTCAAGGTTCCAACACATTTTTCATGCATCATTAAGCTTCTAAAGACCATCCAAACTCTAATCAACCACATATATTTTGGATCCCATACTCCCTTTAACAATTTCAATCTAAGGTTAAGCTTAAATCATGCATACTCTCTCTAAAACTCATACCCAAGGATCATATACACCAAATCACACTTCATTAATCCTATTTCATCCATTTCAATAGATGGATTTCGGCCATAACCGAAAACCCAACTATACACCCTAAAAATCCAACTCAAAACTGAATAAAAATAGAGAGGGAGGAGTAGAGAACACTTACCAACAATTTAGCAAGCTCCAAGGGGTTAGAAATCACCTCCCAAGGCCGAAAATTTGAAGCCCTAGTAGAGCTTCTTCACTGCTCCCACTGTTCTCCCTTTGTCTCTTGCGTTCAACCGATCAAACTGTTTATGATTTAAGCAAAATTTTGCTCGCTCGCCGCGGCGAGGAGCTCCTCTATCCCCAGATTGAGCTTTCTTCCATCCTGGTCCTTCCGGTATTGCACACAACACCAATTACACTTAATTAGTTAGGGACCAAGTCGGAGATAATGTAATGAGGATTGTTACACATATAGTTCGTGATGGGTGCTCCAGAGGCTTACCTAAGCCCCTGTGTTCATGGTGTCGGTCATATGAGGTAATCGGGTGTTTGTATATTTGTGTTATATGTTGATATGTGTATATATATATATGCATATCTCTATTCATACCACGATATCATTATGTGTATATGTATGGTTTTCTATATATCGTGATATGCACATGACCAGATGAGATAGTATATGTTGATGATATATATGTGTTAATGTGAATATATGATGATGATGAGTATGACATGTATGTATGATGTTATGGCATTCTCATATCATTGCATGCTAGCATGAACATGATGGTGACTACAATGATGTGTGTGTGTGTGTGTGTGTTTCGAGGCATGTTAGCATGGCATGTACATCACCATCCTATGAGCATAGAGAGATGTGGTGTATTAGGAGATGGTGATAAGATGAGATATGATAATATACGATATGATGATATGATGAAAGATCTCTGCCACTAAATTCTCTCATGTTCAGGAGAGCCAGGTGACAGTGGACTATGATATGATATGATATGATGATGACGATATGATTTGGTGATAGGATGGAACATCCTTATCGCTAAATCCTCTCCTATGGCCAGGAGAGCCAGACGGTAGTGGATTGCACCTTCTCTAAATCAACATAAATTCGCAGTGGTCCAGGGGAAGGAGAGCCATGGTCCAATCACTAGTGTGACCTTTGGTCGAGTGCACTAGTGTGAGGTGAGCTTGGTGATGTCCTAGAATCAGTCTTCATCGGCTGTTGGAAGGGAATCATATATTGAAATGTCTTGTGATAATGCCAGCTCATGGTTCTAGTCGTGTTTAAGGGAGACATGCATTGCATGACATTTGACATTGCACGACATTATTGCATATATGTGTGATATTGTATATATATATGTATGTGTTTGTCTCGGTTACTGAGACATTGTCTCACACCCTTTTCCCATGATTAACCTTTCAGGTGAAGAATTTGGAGAAGACCACGAAGTTACAGGCCTCTCTGTCTTCGGGGATCCCAAGTATAATCAGTAGTTATAATTTAGTTTATGTAATATTGTAACAAGTAAGTTGTTATAGTATGGTTGCCTGTATGAGAGTCTTGGGAGCATTATATGTGTGCCATGTGATGATAGAATGATCGTGATGATGAGAATTGGATAATATAGATGATGTGACAATATTGATGATGATGGTTGGTTTAGTGTGGTATACACTTATGTGTAGTTCATAAGTATGTGATGATGATGTGGACCCTGGTATGGGTCATTGTAGTTGGAACACGTGTCAGTGAGTTGATTTGGTTGTATGAGTGAGCCCAAAGGTGGTTTTGGGCCATATATGTGAGTTTTGGGCATATAGCCCATTATGTGGTTTTGGGATTCAAGGGGGTCAATTCTCTGAGGAGAGGTTTCTCAAGGATAAAACCTCCTTGAACAGGTTGGTTGAGTGAAATTGGACATGTGTGAAAGGTCATTGAGTACCAAATTGCCTTCGGTGGCAAATGGAGATGTTAAGTTGTGAGTTTTGGTAAAAAAATAGTCAAAATGGTGTTGGACATCCAGAATCTCCATACGGAAATAGATTTGAGTGAAACTAGGGTCTATGGATAGATTGCAGCAAGGTTGATCTATAGGAGTTGAAATCAAGTCAATCGGAGGTCGGAGCAAGAAGTTGTGCACGTCAGAAGTTCGTCCCAGAATTTGGAAATTTGCTGATATAGTATCAGCATGGGGGCGTCGTGGTGCCAGAAGCGAGGCCGCGACACCAGTACCCTCTGTTTTGTAAATTGGAACCCAAGAGCATCAACGCCGCGACGGCATTGTAACTCACTGCAGCTCTGTTGTGTTTTGGTCCCACATGAAGATATCCACTATGTCGAAAGATTTGTGAGTATCGTTGGGATGTTCTAGTCTAAATTGGTTAGTCTTTGAAGTAATTAGTCAGGATTGGAGGTTAGTTTTAGTAGGGTGTTATAGTAGACCAATCACTAGCCAACGTTAACCGATCACCATCTCCAGTGATGGTGAGGAGGAGAGAGAAACTAAGAGCGTTTTAGTAATTTAGCAATACAATTATTAGCATTTTTAAGACCATTGGTCTCTTTTTCTAATTTAATAACAAAATAAATCCTAAAATTTAATAAATTGCTTATTTTTTCTTAACCACCTAGAGATCTTTATGTTACAAACATTATACAATTAATTTAACTTGAAACCCCTAAACTAGATTAATGGATGACCATCTGTTTAAACTAATTAAATACACATTGAAATACAATTTTGATTAATTAAGTTGCTATAAATTAGGACTTCTAATTAACTAATGACTAATTAAGTGATTAATTAACTAGTCACACAATTAGTAGAATCATGCATGAACACATAACACAATTTAACGTTGCATGATTAGATAATTAACACAATCTAAGCTAAATTTAATTTTTGGATAAAAATAAAAATATTTGATTTTTGAGTTAAATTTTATTTTGGGTAAAAAATTAAAATAATAAATCAATAAAAAATAATAATATATTGAAATGAAGGACACGTGCCATTCACATGTACCCTTCACTCCAATTTTTTTAATTTAAAAAAATATAAAGTAATAAGAGAGAATGAGAGAGTGAGAAAGAAGAGATGAGCACGTGACAAAGAGAGAAAAGAGAAGAAAGAGACAGAGAGAAGGGGCCCGGGGGGAGTCGACGCAGTGGTGGAACCCCACATGAGAGAATATGAGAGAGGGAAAGGAATAAAGAAGAACAAGCAGCCCCGGGAACATGGGAGAAAGACGAGTCAAGAAATAGGGAAAAAATACTATTACCAAATAATATCATCATTTGGAAATTGGAAATTTAATTCCTCTAAGTTGGAAATTCAATATACGTTATCTGGGGATTTGTAAGTGGGGTCCTTATTGAAAAATATTTTTGTGCTTGCTGTTAACTTCTTTTTTTTCCCTTGATATTTTTACATCCAAAATTATTTAGTACTTATTTGGTTTGTCTTTTTGTAAAAGATTATTTAGAATAATCACAGTTTATAAAAATGAAGTTTAGATAAAAGTAGAGAAGTTTATCACAAACCTATTTAGATAACTTTAAAAAAAATAATGGTTAGAAACCATGGTTTGCTTTACGAAAAGGTAAACCAAACAGCCCTTAGCCTTGCATAAATGTTTTAAAACTCAGTTGTCTTTCAAGCCAAAATAAGTTGTTTTAGGAAGTCTTTGGTTGCCTCAGAACAACCCCTACTCAACACCGAAGCAAGAGCAGAGAGAGGAGACAAAAAAGCATGAAAACCTAAAACTAAAGGGTGTAAGAAAATATATATGCGTGGCCCACTCTTCCCTCTCCAGTCCTGTGGGATCTCATGAAGGACAATTGTATCCAGTGACTCCATATTAACTATTAAGCCACCACATATCTAATTAACATGATCCCAAGTGGCTTTAATTAATTCCACTACAAATCTTCTAACCATTCCTAATTCCTATCAATTAAAGTTAAAGGAATGACATCATTTCCACATTTATACTTGTTACGAATCACCCTAACCCAAACAACATCTCTATTTTTCTTAAGTCCCCATCCAATCTTCATGAAAAAAGCACCATTAAATACTAATTAAGTTCAATACAATAGAACAAAATTAGAAATAAATTAAAAAATTAAATACAAATCCTTCAGGATATTCAAAGATCCAAACATAATTCAAAAACATAGAGGCAATGCAATCCTTAAATATTAGTCTCGCTAGTAGGTGAATGTAAACGCGTGCAACAAAATTTAAAAAAAGAAAAAAGAAAAGAAAAGAAAACCAAAGTGCCAAGTTTTCCACCACAAAGTGCTGCTTCAACATTTTCTGCATATAAATGCGTGTGTTATGCGCCATGCAACTTTGTAAGAAAAGCTTTCGGATAAAAAGTTATGTAATATATATATATATATCTATATAACAAGTTATGCAAGTGAGAATGAATCGGAATACACACACATATATATATATATATATGCGTAAAAATTGTTATTCAACAAATAAATATTAAAAGTAAGAAAAGAGGATGACGATTATGTAAGGAGCAGGTGGAGTTCTTGATAGGCGAAATGTTCATACCGCAAGTGGATGGATCTCATGAAGTAATAAAAAGTAAGAGTATTATTTCAAAGAAGATTTGGTATTAATAGCTAGCCTAGTAGAATATTAACGTCATACTTTCGCTTAATTTGAGGTAGACACGAGACAGAACTAGAACTCCAGTTAGAGTTGTCAATGATCTTGAATTCAAGTGGTGACTTGAATTATTATAACCTATATTACTTCTTAGTGTCCAAATATTACCTTTACCCATTAGTCTCTTTAGAATCACTATGAGCATTCCAATTATATTAACACCTAAATTCTTAAGTAATTACTTAATTGGACTAGTCAATTATACGCCTAATGTGACTATGTATGATGGGTAGATATGTTCCTTTCCTACAGACAAATCAAGCTATCCAATGATCGAAGACTCAATCCCACATGATTCAATTGAGGGTCTAGTCTAAATTCTCTATGTATAAGCTTATTTAGAAAATTATTTGCTTAAAAAGATTAAAGATATCTCTGGAAATTATTTGCTTAAAAAAATTTGAAGATAGATACCCAAAGAAAAAAAAAAGAATCCGAATTGAGACTATAGAAAGAAGGGAAATTTGAAAAGAAATGAATTTGTTGCTAAATTTTCTTAATTACTACAATTAATTGAGAAAGAATTCAGATCGGATTTGACTTCCCTTAATTTCCTTTAATAATTATTGTAGTGACAATTTTATACTATATATTAGGTAGGCGAATTAAGTTACACTGCCGAGGATTGTGGTTTGATTAGCTGTTCAAGCATTTATATATATGTATATATAATGACAACATAAAGAATTAAAGATATGTATAATAAAGACAAACTTTTATTTATAGATGTTCGGTAGAGAAAACAACAACTCAAAACATACGAAATCGCGTGGCAAGCAGATGCATAGCACTTGAACTACTGTAGCACCGTTTATTGATATTAATTAATGACTCTACGACTACGACGACGTAGTATATATAGAAATTAAAGGAACGTAACTGGCGCATGATAATTAATCAAGCTGTGAGGCTTTCACTTTTAACAATTGTGGTGGCAGATGCAAGCAAATCCCGAACCATGGGCGTCACAACTTCCCGCATCAAAACCCTCACTCCGGGATACTTTATTACACGAACCATGCTCCGTACAAATCCCACTGAATGTTGTGCTAACTTTTCCGCCACAAATTATTCCTGCTTCAACATTTTCTGCATATATATATATATATGCGTGTATTATGCGCCAACTTTGTAAGAATAACTTTCTGATAAAAAGTTATGTAATATGTATATATATAAAGAGTTATGCAAGTGAGAATAAATCGGAATATATATATATGCGTAAAAATTGTTGTTCAACAAATAAATATTAAAAGTAGGAAAAGAGGAAATGGGAGAAAGTGGGTTCATGTTTGATGATGGGAACAACCAACCGGTGGGAGAAGAAAGCAAGAGCACAAGGCAGAGGAAGACAGTGAAGGGGACAACTTGAAAAGGGAGGGGGCCATGTCAGGTAATTAAGCTTAGTGTGAGAGTGAATGAAGAGGCTTGTTTTCAAGTTTAATTTGTGCTGAAGGTGACGAAGGAATATGGATATATATATATATATAGAGAGAGAGAGAGAGAGAGAACGGTGTTCATGGTAAACTTCGCATTCTTACAACATGCTTTGTTTCTTGTCCTTGCTCTCTTCTCCTTTGGCATCTTCATATGTTCTGCAAATAACCAACATCGAAAATAACCATCCATTAAGCTTGACATCTTCATATCGAGATTTTGAATGCAAGGCCGGCATGGGATGCTCGAAAATAACCACCCATCAAACTTATGAAGCCTCAAGAATCCAATGACCACACCAGCTCTCCGGTCTTATCCGGTTAGTTTTCAAGGATAGGGTGCTTTCTTTTTGTAATAATTGAAAATCTTCTTAATTTTGGGTCATTTTAAATAAAGAGGAAAACACGGTAGGTCCCACTTCATCGACTCCCATACCGTGTAAGAATTAAAGAAAAAGGGGTGCGTTTCAAATCCAATGAGCATGCACAGTGTGGGTATGACTAAGAGAATATTGGAAATAGTAAGATCTATATATTCATAATATTGGTTTTATGTATGCGGTTGAATATCTGATTCCAGTTCATCAACATTGCAGCTCATTTCTCAAACTTGATTTGTGTAATATACACAAAACCAATTAAGATATATACAAACAATTGGATATAATTATACAAAAATTTTACTAATTAGTATAGGACAATTGTGATTTGTGAGTATGCCACTTGATTATATGGATTTGGATTCAATGATAGGTGGTAACTAGTAGTCTATCCTTTGCCACACCCTAAGGGCCCGTTTGGTTGGTAGAATTATTGAGAATAAATTGTAATGGAATTGTTGGGAATAGAATGGAATCGAATCTTATAAACCAAAATTTTGTTTGGTTCATCATGGAAAAGATATAGGTAACAACTTGAATTTGTTTAGTTGGACATAAGAAAAAGATGAAATGAGATATGAATAATGTGTAAAAAGTCAGAATTTTCCTAAGTAAAAATTTAGCCTAACATCAATTGCTCATGTTTGTAACATGATTTTTTTTTTATGTACAATTAGGTGACCTCCTTTTTTTTGGTTCAAATAATAACCTCATAATTAAGTTTTTACATATTTTTATTTTTATAAAATAAAAAATATCTAAATATAAATTAAAATATAAAAAGTAGAAAGGAAACTTGTGTATATTTCAATTTTTATTTTAAATTTTTTAAATTAAATATTTTAGAGAAAAAATCATATAGGAAAAATTACACTAAATAATTTGAAGGAAGTAATGAGGAATTTTCAAGAGAAAATATGGTACATAATCTGTGAAGAGTATTTTAAGAATGATATTTCATAATTAAGGTCATTTCTGTCATTCGATCTCCATTCTGACTGATAAGAATAAGTAAAGTTAGGGTCCAAGGTAAGAAAGCTAGCTCCCTAATCTCTAGCCATCTTCATTCCCGAGAGAGTCCAGATTCCCACTTCTATATCCAATGAAACAGTACAAATATGGGAATAGAATCTGGATTCTCACTCCATGGACATCCAAGAAATGAACCAAACGAATCCTAAGTTTCAAACAAATGCTACCCATAGCCTCTAGATGACTACTGCCACGAGTATCATTACATCAGCAAATGTCCAAAATTTTGAATTCGTAGCTAGGCCAGTTTCTTAATTAAAACACTCAAAATCATGACTCCAAACCCCAGAACTTGATGAAAATGAAGATGGAAGGAAAATTAACGTATCATACAAATCCTTTAAGATATTCAGAGATCCAAACATAATTTAAAAACATAGAGGGAATGCAATCCTTAAATACTAGTCTCGCTAGTAAGTGAATGTAAACACGTGTAACAAAATTTAAAAAAAAAAAAACCAAAATTGTTTTCATACAAGAAGAAACAATGTAAACGCTAGTCTCTTTTCTTCTCTGTGTTTTTTTTTTTAAGCCTTCCTTCTTTCATTTGTTTTTAAATCTTAAACAGAACGGGCCCAAGGCCCAAATCAAGCTCCACTACTAAATACTAATCTCTACGGATTTTTTTTTAATGATAGGCCGTGAAAAAACCATACAAAAGGAGATGAAGAAGTGCATGCTGCATCTTTTTTTTTGTTTTTGGCAAAAGTGCACACTACATCTATCCGGCTCAATTGGAATCCTACACCCTGGAGGATGATTCATAAACAACAAAAATTGATTGTCAAGATTTAAGCCAATTTAGTAAACTGGTTAGAACATTTAAGACAATGGGGTGAGAAGTGATGGCCCTAATGGTGCGGACCGCTCTATTCCTTTTTTTCTTTCTCTGGTCTTTTTTTTTTGGGATAAAACGGACGGCTCTATTCTAATAAGAGATTATGTAAGCACTTTGAATCACTCTCATCAAAATATATAACAACAATAAACAATGCACCACTAATTGTCTTGCTTGCCTTTGGTATCCTTTCAGGTGCAAAACTAATAAAGAATGAATTCTTTGGTATCTTTTCAGGTGCAAAACTAATAAAGAATGAATCTCAGAGACATACTCTAGTGGGTGTTGGCTTTCTCTGCAACTTCAATCCTGCCAAATGACGTAGTTTTTAGGGTTCAAGAATGCAGACAATTTCCGACTTACCCACTTATATTTTTTTTCCCATTCTCCTAGAAAATATAAAAGAAAAGACAAGAATAGAAACAGAAAAGTGCTCCGAGTTCATGGAGGTACTTAATGTTTTGTTCCACTAACAGCATCAACACATCCTCATTTGTCATTTGTCAACTTCCATAATGCTAGTGCCAATAATCAAAGAAAAAAAAAACCTGCATGATCACCACCATTATACTTGTCATGTTCTTTTATTCTTTATTTGAATAAAAGGAAGTAAATAAAACAGCTAGAAAACGAATACATTCTCTGTTTATGTGGATCAACAAGATGCCTACAAGGCAAGTGGTGGCTTGGTAAACAAATAGAAGTTGCCCTGAACGTTACGTGCGCCAACCAGTTTGCACACCTATTTCCTTCTCTAAAAGGTCCCAAGGTGACATCCTAATCCTTTGTAAGGAAATCTCAGATTTGGTCAACCATATGTTCGGCCATCCCTAATGTAGTGTTATCCCTACTAATCCTTAGAAGAAAGCTTCATTTTGGGGCCTGTGTCTTCTTCATCAAACTCTTCACTGCCTATGCTGCTTTTAACTTGGAAAAACATCTGCAGCTTCTCAATGCAACAGAGAAGCAGCTGAGAAGTTGCAGACAGAAAGCTGTTGACAAACCGTACCCCTTACTCTGGTATGAGAAATAGAGAGAAGGATTGGTTTAGAATCTAGTAAGCACAGTGTGAGGAAGAGAATATGATAATGTTTAGAATGTGAGTAAATCATATAACATTGAGGTGAAAATTGAATAATATACATTCCTAAGCTCTTATTCATATTTGAGAACTTGTGAACACCGTATTTTGTCTGGACTTTATACATAAAAACTAAAAATGGATAAAATAAAAATAAAAATAATAATGAAAATAAATTAAAATAAGGGATAAAAAATAAATAATAAATGAGTAAAAATAAAAAAGAGAAAGAAGAAAAGAAAAGTAGAGTTGGAATGGAATTTGGACTGAATGTAGGTGGCCCAATCTGCCAATCCAAAACTTAAACACTAAAAAATAATAAAAAATATAACAATAATAATGAGAAATAAAATAATATAATAAAAAAAAATAATAAAAATTTTTATTAATTGAGAAACATTAAGAAAAAATAATAATAAAAATAAAAACAAACAAAATTTTGCTTGTGTGTAGCTATATTGATTGGCTGCTAGTTTGTTCCCTGTCTTGTCTTATGTGTGCCTATGGGTTCAACATTTTGCTTGTGTGTAGCTATATTGATTGGCTGCTAGCTCTTCAAGCTAGTATATTGTCTTTGTATTTGGGCAACTATCAGTTATGGAGAAATCATGGATTGATTTTTTTTTTGTTTCATAGATGATCTTAGTGATATGGCTATTATTTATGTCCCTCCTTTCCCAATTCTAACTTGCATTGTCATTATTGTCACTAAGTTGTTCTCCTTGAAGTGCCCTCTAATGGTTTGATAATATGTTTCACTTAGTCCCTTGTAGTTCAGAATTGTTGTATGTACAGGGTTGTTTGAAATTGCTTTGCCTATATGTGTTGGGTAGTGCTATGCATAACCAAAGTCTTACACTTTGTTACCTTGATTGTAACGGCAAAATATATTGTAGCTTGATTGTGAACACCCTATTTTGTCCGGACATTTTTATAATAATAATAATAATAATAATAAATAACAAAAAATGAGGAAAAAGAATTATAAAACAAAAATGCTCTTCTAAGTAGGGGAATTACTAATCATAGGTCTTTCTTCTTCTTTCTAGAATTTGATATCCGAAATTTAAAAAAAAATCAATTAAATTAAGTAAATTCTTTCTTTTAAAAAAAAATAATAATAAAAAAATAAAATAAATAAAAAAATAAAATAAATAAAAAAATTTTTAAAACCAAAGCCCTAAATAAAAAAAAACAAAAGAAAAAGAGGCTTTGGGCCAAAATTTGGCCTGAAATCCAAAAATAAAAAAAACTTTAAAACCCAAAACCTTAAAAAAAAAAAAGGGACCATATTGGGCTGAAATCAGGTCATGAGCCCAATGGAGGGCTCGTGAACTGGTCCAAGGGGCGTTGCCCTGAAATCAGAGTGAGTCTTTTAGGGCTCGGTGGGAGACTCTGAGGGGTGGAGAGGAGAGACCGAGAAGCTGTAGAGAGAGGGAGCACGCGAGACTGGGAGTGAGATCTGGAGGGAGCTCAGACCAGAGGGAGCCGCGAGCTTGGGCAGAGTAGAGAGCGGCTGAAGGAAATCACTAAGAGGAGGACCGCGTGAGAGGAGAGACCGAGGGAGTTGCACAGAGAAGGCCGAGAGAGCACGAGAAAAGCAGAGAGGGAGCGACCGAAGGAAATCTCAGAGAGGGAATCGCGACTGAGGAAAGAAGATGAGAAACCGAGAGGGAGCGGGGCAGAGCTGAGAGAAAGACACGAGGAGAGAGAGAGAGCCTCGGCCGAGAAGAAAATAGAGGAAGCCCCTTAGGGCTCAGTGGAGAAGGCAACTAGAGGGAGCCCTCTGGGCTCGGGTGAAGGGCACAGGGGGAAGCCTCTGAGCAGAGGCTTAGGTTCGTGAGGGTTTGGAATAGAGGACAAGATGCCGAAAGGACCAAGGGGCTCAGGTACGAAATTTCAAAGGTAGAGACTGCGGGGGAAGACACACAACACAATCCCTCTACTACTCCGTACCCAGTATAGCAGGGTAGTGGAGGTGAAGTTTTTTGGGTTGAAGGTGATAGAGGCCACGTTAGAGCAGCAGAGGACGTGAGTGTGAGAAAAAGGGATGAGGTACAGCTGGAGAAGTAGTCACGCGCCTGATTGCTTGGTTGGCAAGCCACCTGCGAGAGTTGTATAAAAGGCAGAAGGGGGGCTTTCCTGAGGGGGGTGGTCCGAAAGCCGAGAATTTGAAAAATAGAGGGAGAGGAAGAGAGAGGGAGGTGAAGAAAATCCGAAGAGAAGCTGGAAAGGAAACAGAGGAAGGATTTATGGTGGAGAAACTCTAGAGGCCGGAGCTTCAGAGTCTAAGTACACGAGTCCGGAAGGGATCATCATCGATAATTTATGTTGTGAAATTTGAGCAATGAGTTGAAGTTCACTTGTGCATTTTGATGTGTCTATTTTATACATATAAAATACCCACATTTAAACTCTAAATTATATTTAAATATATTTACATTGGTATATTTTAGCATGATTTTACATATTTTTGTGTTTCATGATATTATAGGCTCATTTGGAAGCATTCGGAGCAAAAACATTACAAATCGTTCATGCTGAAAAGTTTTGACACTCTTTGGTATTTTGATCATACTCTCACATATAAACTCCAATTGAGGTGATTCAAGATGCGTTGGAAAGCTAAGACATAGATCTACAACTTTCATGTTTTGAGTTTTCCCAAATTCCAACGTTATTATGGCGAAAATCGAACTCAAAATATCAATACGAGCTGATGACGTTATGGAGCCAGATGTCCGTACAAACAGTGACAACCCGGCGCCGGGTCAAGTCCGTACGGCGCCGGGTCAACTCAGATTTTGATGTTTTTCAGCAATTTAGAAGCACTCGGCACCGTATTAGTTAATTTTATGGTTACCCGGCGTCGGGTCATGCAACAGGGGTCCGTAAAAACACGTTTCTGACGTGTTTTCATGATATTTTAGGCTTTTATGAGCTTCTAAAATTTTTTTATATAAAGATACACGATAGAAACACAACGGGACATTCAGAAACGCACTCAGAAGTCAGAGAACACGATTCTAAACGCATCTGGGAGCAACTAGGAGCATCATATAGAGAGAAAGCAAGGAGATTTGGGGAGTATATAAGCAAGATTATATTTTTCTTTATAAACTCTTCCTTTTTTTTATTCTTATTATGATTTGGGATTTTAGTTTTAGTTTTGATTTGACTTTTATTTATATGAGTAGCTAAATTTCCCAGTCAGGGGTAGGGATGTAGCTTGATTGGGATGGATTGGATTTATTTCTCTAGTTAAGACTCTTTAATTTGTTCTTCAAATTATATTTAATTTATCTTTTTATTATATTTATCTCTTTTATTCATTCATGTGGATTTTATGTTTGATCACCATAGAATCTAATTAATGGGTAAACTTGATGGATTGAGAGGTGAAGAGTAAACCTAGATATAGAAAGATAAACATGAATAACTAATCTAGAGATAGAATTACGAATTCATGGTGATATATGTTGTAGTTTTCAAGGTTTAATTAGAAAATTTAGTTGCGCGAAAGCGAATTGAATCCTAATTAAATTAGGACTAATTGACCGAGAGGTAATTATGACACTTTAGAAACAACAGTCACTATAATTATATAGAGTCTAACTAAGAAATAAAATTTAATTATCCCATAAGGTGAAACCTGATCCCTTGACGCTTCCAGAACTGAATCAAAACTCAGACATTGTTTTATTTCCTAGTTTTTTTTTTATCTTTTTAATTTGAATTATCAACTTGATTATTAATTAATTTTTGGGATTAAAATTTTGGACTATCAATTTACTACCTCTCTTGGGTTCGACCTCTGGAATACTCTGGAGACTTTTTATTACTGCGATCGACCCTGTATACTTGCAGGATATACCGATCACATTTTCTTAGCTACTTCTTCTTTTTCCTGCCTTTCATTTAGAAGTCTGTCGATTAAATTTTCTATGGTGGGTTTCTTCAATACTGGGGTGTTTTGTTTTGGTATGTAATTAGAGTGCTGTTTCCTCAGACTGTTCTCTTGAGCTGCTAGTTTCATTCTGGACTAGGATGTTATGATTGCTGTATTACCTTTCTAGTTGCTCAAACTCTAATGACGCTTTGTAAAAGAAAGAAGTAAAGAGATGTTTGTTTCGTCTAACTGGATCTAGTGTTTTAACTTGTGTTTGGTATTAGATCGTATTTGGCAAATCATGTAGAGGAATTCTAAGTCGATGCCAGACTGAATCTAAGTTACCGGTTATCACTGGAGCTCCGTTATATGCTTTGTCATTGATTAGTTGAAATCATTAATGTGTCAAGCTGTATTGATAAGCTGTATAAGTAATTTGTTGTGGATGCTTTGGATGAATCTGTAGTTCCCTCTGAATCTATTTTTTTTCCCCCTCTTCGTCTGAATATACTATTTCTTCTGAAGTCAGTGCAATTTTCCTCTTGGTTAACATAGAAGTGGGCAAAGGTGAATAACTGCTGGCTCTATGCTGTGAAAATTTTTAAGTTTCCTTCAGTTTCAAGATGATATCATAGTTGTATGCTTTGGTGATTTAGCTGTCAATACTTCAGTTTAGATGAGTGAGCTGCTGGTAGTGTTAGGTTGGGGAATGAAAGGATGTTGGTGTTGAAAAGAAATCGCCATCTTTGTCAAGTGGTCTAATTTCTTTGTTCACTCTATTGATTTTAGAGTTAGATTGAAACTGAATGACAATTGTTGTGGGAGTAAGTTGGCTAACATATTGAGACATATTCTGATGCTCCTCTTACACATACACACGCCCCCTTTGCTCACCTTATATTCTTGTTTTGTTTTGTTTTGTTTGTGTCTAAGCTATCTTGTAGCTGGTTTCTGTTGTTGGTTATGGAATCCCAATCATATGTTGCAGACAGGACGGATGAATTTATACACATTTTAAAGGGTTTGCTATTCCTTTCTTGTGTCTTTTACCATTTGCTTACTTTTGGGTTTGGATTATTTTGGATCACTCTCATCCTTTCCCATGTTTAAGTGGCTATGACATTAGGACAATGTCAGTTTTGAGTCTGGTGTAAAGGGTGCTTTTGGTTGGGTATAGTTTTCTTTGATTCTCGCTTGTTCTTTCCTTTTGAAATTTTCATTGAGTAAGAGTGCTGAATTAGTTTTGATTTAAATGCATGTACAAAAAAAAAAGATAAGTAAAATAAATAATGAATAGTTTAAATCTCCTTTGCAATTTTTTTTTTACCTTTATGCTTTGAGTAGTAATATTTTGAGTGTTTGGACACCAATCAGTAAATTATGAGTGACCAAATCATCATATATGCTGTTTAGCTTGAAAATTGATTTTGAAAAAAATGAAAACATATGTAGGAGTTTCACTTTAATCTTTTGTTAAAATATATATATATATATATAATACCATTCCAAGTGTAAAAAAAAAGGGAAAGAAAAGAATGAATAAATAAAGGGATTTTTAATTGTTTTGTTTTCTATTTTTCATAATTTTCAATAAGGAAATATAAATAAATAATGAATAATAAAATACAAATATTTTTTTACAAATAAATAATATATATATATATATATTGAATGTGGCAATTTTATCCATATCCCTTTTGAGTACTTTTTTATAAATATAGAATAATAATGAAAGGAGATTTTCTAAATACATTTTCTTTTAAATAAGTACACAAATAAAAAATAATAATAATAAATAAATAAGGAAAATGTAGAATATATACATAAAAGTCATATTTTTAAATTTCTTTTATCGCTTTTCTTTTCATAAAACATTCATAATCGTATTTATTTTTATAATTTAATATAAAAATGATTTCTTTTTTTTTCAATTTTATCCTTTAAGTCTTTTTACCTTTAACCACGAGTGGCATCACAGTGAGTATATAAGCGTAAATTAACAAATTATGAGTGATCAAGTTACCATATATGCTGTTTAATTTTCATTTAAAATTTTCCTTATGGTATTTTCTACTCCGAGTGGTAACACCTGGGACATTTAAGTATTAATCAACAATTTGTGAGTGATGAAGTCACCACATATATTGATTATTTTCTTTTTGAAATATACTTGATAATGACATTTTGAATTTTTCTTAACGCTCCTTCATAAATATGCGTTAAGAGAATCTTATCGATTCCCATTTTTATAAAAATAATTCAAGTTAAAATTATTAATTTTCCTTCAATTTTATCCATTTTTCTTATTTACGTTTTTTTATTGCCTTTTTATTTAAAAAAAGAAAACAATAATAAATAAAATGATTGAAACAAAAAGTATTGATTTCCTTCAAACTTTTATCCTTTTATTTATTTGCCTCGAGTGGTAACATCGAGGGTATTTTAAATACAGATCAGTAACTTATGAGTGATGAAGTCACCACATATGCTGATTATTTTTCTTCAAAATATATGTAATAATCACGTTTTTTGAATTCTTTTTTTTATAACTAAATATGTGTGATCTTATTTGTTTTAAAGAAGATAAAAAAATATAATAAATTTGTACAAAAAAAATTATTTGTTTTCCTTTGAACCTTTTTATGCCTTTTGTCTCGAGTAACACTACCGTGGACATTTAGGTATCAATTGGTATATTGTGAGTGATAAAGTCACCACATGAGCCAATTGGTTTTGTTTTGTGAAAATAAAATTGTTTTCAAATATTTTCTTTTCAAATCAAAATAAAACGTTCAAAATCACACATAATTTTAGTCCTATTTTTTAAAATGAGGAAAAACATATATTCTCTTTTAGGAATTGATTAAACTATAAAAAAATAATAATAAATGAAAAAAGCAAATAATGGAAATTAATCTGTCTTTTACAAATTAAAACACACCAACCAATTCTAAAGATTGTTTCTTTGTGGAAAGACAAATTATTTTCTATAAACCTCTCTTTTCAAAGAATATATATAATAAAAAATATCAACCCAGTGACATGCATTTTTAGGCCCGAACTACATTAACTTTGATTCCTATCGCAGGGTACGTAGGCCCCAGACTCTAATTCTGGGTCAAATATACTTTTGTAAATAAATAACATTTTCCTCTCACCTTTTCATACTTTCATTTTATTTTTTATTTTCATTTTTATATTTTTCTTATTTTTATATTTATTTTTGCATGTGAATGGTAAAAGGGCAATCAAAATAAATTTGTAAAAAGCCATAAAAATTGCATGATCAACCTAAGGTAATCGTTCTTAGGAACGGGTGTTGTGGGGTGCCTAACACCTTCCCCACTCACAATCGTACTCCCTTTGTGAACACCCCATTTTGTCCGGGCATTTCAAAAAATAAAATAAAAATAATATAAAATAATAAAACAAAATAAATAATAAATAAATAATACTAATATAGATAACAAAAAAAAAGAAGAAAGGAGATAAAAGAAAATGAAAACAATAATAATTCTTGCCAAAAATAAAAAATAAAAACAAAACTAAAACTAATAAAAAAAAAAGAAGAAACAAAAAAAAACAAAAAAAAAACAAAAAAACGTGTCTTGGGCTGAAATGCTGGATTAGCATTTCAGCCCAAGATGTCATAAGCCCCAATTGAGGGCTTGTGATCTCGGACCAAAGGGCATAGCCCTAACTGAGAGGGAGTCAGGCACGCGTGGAAAAAAGACAGAGAAGGAGAGCTGCGTGCACGAAAGAAAAGGCAGAGAAAGAAACTGAAAAAGAGGCCGGCAGACTGAAAAGAAAAGGAAACAGAGGAGAGCCGTGCAAGAAAGGATAAAACAGAGGGAACACGCATGAGGCTCCTGGACGATGGAGGCCATAAAAATGGAGGACAGCCACAGACCGAAGGAGGAGGGGGAGACCAAATCTGGCACCCGAAAAAAAACAGAGGAGGCTGAACCGAGAAATTGGGAGAGTCGCGAAGAAGCAGACGGAGGCCGAGAGAGAAAGAAAAACAGAACAAACCGAAAGCTGCGAGGGACCTAGACCGAGAGACCGCGAGATTGAGAGGAATTTTCAGCAAGGAAAGCTGAAGAGAGATAGAGAAGAGCCTTGGGGATTTAGCTTCGAGTTTATCCCTTCTCACTGCAGCTGTCAAAGACATCGGGGAGAAGCAGAGGCAAGGGCCGCGAGGCCGAAAACGAAGGAGGCCGAGGGGGCGAATTTCCTGGGAAGAAGGAGAAGGACGCGAAGCCGAAGAACTCCGGGAAATTGGGCACTGGAAATTCCAGAAACTGAACCAAGGAAGGGCCGAGGCCGAGGGGACGAAAGCTCACGAATTGGGAGAGGGGCAAGGAATCCAAGGCGTAAGTCGAAGGCAATTGTCATCTGGGTTAGTTTATTTTACTGGTTACAACTGGATCATTTTTGGTTTGAATTCCATAGAAGAATCTATAGTTTTTTCCTGGGTTCCCCGTTGAATCCTCTGCTGATTGATTTAAGAGATTAGTCGCGTGCTGCATTATAGTTTTGTCTTGAGCATTGAGGAATATAGTTTGGTTCTGCCGTGAATTCTTGCCTTGATATTTTACTGTTTCGGATTGATTCAAAAAGGGATGTTAGGATGTAGGTCACATCCTCTAACTTGATTAGCAATAAACCTTAGGTGAGATTGCTACTGGCCGTGTGGGTCTCAATTATTCCCGATTGCTATGAATCTGGCATGTCGTCTAAAAATGATATAACTCCCAGCAATGAGTGTGGACTGCCTGGGATGCCCTGGGATGATGATAATTCGCGCATAGTTTTCCTTGCCAATGATTTGTTTTTTTTTGCACAGTGCATGATTTGGTATGGCTGAAATGAATGGCATGGGCTTTTGTTCAGTACAGGCCCATTTGGAGAAAAGGTTTTTTTACCATGGGCCTTAAGTAAAGAAAGGTGGGGGAAGTATAATTTGGGCTTTTCGTTTTAGGCCCACTTACCAAATATGTCTCTTGAATGAAACAATATAAGAAGGAGTATAGTTGGGTTTTTTTTTTCGGGCCCATTATAACTTACAAAGTCTGGGCTTTTGTGTTGAAGCATGGGCCTATCTAAAGGAAAGGTTTCTGCTGTCCAATGTGGGTTATAAATGAAATAAAGTGAGAAGGAGTATAATTTGGGCTTTTCCTTTTTGGCCCATTTATTTCTTTATAGTCACAAAGTCTTAGCTTTTTGTGTTGAGGCATGTGCATCATATAAGGCAATTCGGGGCTAATCGAGTCAGTCACATGAGCTTTCAAATGGTTCCATAAATTGATGAGTTCCTATGCTTGTCACGAAGGCTTGTGAGTCTTCGCAGACTCTTAAAATAATTACACCGTATGAGCCTACAGGGCTGTACGAGCGTATTAACAACGTTTAATTATAATAATAGGTCTCAATGACCTTTCCATCTTATTTTATGGGAACATAAATGAATTGCATGAACTTTTGTGTGTTTCAAAACGTTTTAAGCAAGATAACGATATTTAGCGATTTTACTAAAAAATAATAGCAATAAAAAATAATAAAAATAAAAAACAAAAAATAATATAATAACTAATTGGGTAACCATACCACGTGAGGTTTCCAAAATCCACGTAGGTATTTTAGTTAACTATGTCGTTACGTAAGATTGCGAATCTATGCAGATACTAGTTGAACTTTCCTTTAAGAATATAATGATATTTTAGTATTTTTCAAATTATCGCCTTAAAATTATAATAAAGTCCTTCTACCGCGAGGTTTAGAACTTCTGCAGGTAATTAAGGAACCAATCTATCGGGTACGACTGCGAGTCTACAATAGAAGAATTGGTTTTCTACTTTTAAAAGGAAAATTCTTAAAAGTACAAAAATATGTTATTTCAAAAATCGAATAAAGGCATTTAGAAAATAATAATAAATAAATAAAATAAAATAAGTGCTTTCAAGATAAAATAAAATAAGAGTAAGTAAGCGGAGTTAAATTGCCTTCTACAAATTAAAACACACCAACTCAATCTCAGAAAATTGTTTTGATTGCAAAAAGGTGAATTATTTTCCATTAACTTTCTCTTGTTACAATAATTAAAAAATATCAACTAACTGACACGCATTTTTAGGCCCGAACTACGTGGACTTTGATCCCCCATCGCAGGGTACGTAGGCCCCAGGCTCTGATCCTGGGTCAAGTCCGCCTTTGTAAATAAATAAATATTTCCTGATTTATTTGGTGTTTTTTTCTCTTGATTTAATACATGTTTTCCCAATTTGTTTTCTCAATTCATTTTCCTCATTTTGCTTAAATATCCTTAACTTTAATTTAATTTATTTTCTTTATTTTGTTTTCCAAACTTTCTTAATTTCTTTTTCTCTACCCATTTTCTCGCATGTGATTTATAAAAGGAAAACCAAAATATATTTTTAGGCCATATTAATTTACACAATCAATGTAAGGTAACCGTTCCCAGGAACGGGTGTTGTGGGGTGCCTAACACCTTCCCCACACACAATCGACTCCCGAATCCAACTCTGGTTACGCAGACCATCCTTTTCTTCTTCAATTCGGTTTCCCAAGATTTTCCTTAAAATTTTGGTGGCGACTCCTCACAAGTCGGTTTTCACTCGAGAACAAGATTTGTTCTCTTTTTTCCTTCCGTCACATTTTTCCGGGTGTGACACCCTTCTTTTTCTTTTTTATCTCATTCTCCACATCTCATCTCCAGGTGTGACATTGATGACCCTTTTTCTCATGGTTCAATCTATTCTATTGTTTATTCTTTCTTGTTGCCTGTTGTTAAAAGTTAGGGGGACCTGATGTTTTATATGTACCATTTTTGGCTCTCAACCTTGAATGTTGGTCCATCTTTGATCGAGTTTACCATTCCTCATAATTTTCAAGATATCACGTTTATCAACTCTTCCTTTTGGTGTATGTTATTACTTGAATCATGACAAATGGCATGAATGAGAAAGAATGTTAGGATTTGTTTGCAAGAGGTATGTCTTTGGCATCTGATATCTACCCCATTGGTATTTGTTATGATGTTGTGAGTCAACGTTTGTAAAGTTTAAAAGTTAGTTTTTTCTTTTACAAGTAGAATAATCCCTCCCTTGTGCAAATGAACATTACATGAATTTGGCTTGTGAGATGTCATTTCAATAAATATGGTTCTAAGCCTCTTGTTTCCTTTTGTATTCGCATATTTGCATATAACACTTTGATGTGAAAGCTTTGCATGTCCTTATATTGGAATTGGAATGCTGTCATGAATATAAGAATTCTAATTTACACTCTTTAAATTGATCACATAACCATATTTTATCCAAAAGCCCCAATTTCGTTGCTATACATGATCATATATTTTTGAGTGCCTTGAATGACCATATGAGCATATATCATTAAAAAAAAAAAGAAAAAATTCAGTTTTGTTGATATATGGGTATTCTGAAGAGCTTGAGATAATTGTTTATATAAAAATTTCAAGAGCAATGAATGGTCATTCTTTTGAAAAATACTGCTCATTGAACTCTCTTTTAAAACATTGAACCCTTTCATTCAATGTTTCATTTTCAACTTACTGATATGATGCATTTACTTGAATTCGATTGTGGGGCTTGTATCAAGTTGCTGTACAAATTAGGTTGGCTTATTTAAGTCTAAATAACAAGGGTAATCTAGCTAAATTGCATGACTCCAATGTGTAATGGCTACAATTAGCTCTCCAACGTATTTGAGCTAAGATTTGGGGTCTATTGTTATGATAGTTTATTGATTGGAAGTTTTAAGTTAGAAACTAATTCATGTCTTCCCTTTTATTTCCTTGCGAGCATCATGGGAGCATGGATCAAGTTAAGGAAAAATGAAGGTTCTCATCATCAAAGTAAGGGAGTATGGTGAATAAAGCAAAATATCTCTTGAGTGCTATGCGAGCATGGACCAAGCTTAAAACTTGAGCTATCATCTTTGAAGTAAAGGAAGAGGAAAGAAAGACACAAGAGTTTGCATCTCCTCATCTTATAGTTGTGTTTAAATTATTTGAGTTTGCACATTAACACACACACACATGTTGATAAGTTGTATTTGATTTTGTTTTTATTTATGGTTTTGATTTTTATTTGATCATTAGTTTTTCTTCTTTTCACCTTTAAAGTTTGCCGCAAGCGACTAAGTCTTCGTGTGCATATAGGGTGTTACTCAATTGTACCCTGAGTGAGGAATTACCATATTACTTATATTGAGTATGTCTTAATTTTCAAATATTTGTGGATTTCAAGGGTTATGTAAGCTTTTTTTTATTAACAGTAAAATTATATTAATTTTCTTGTTTATTAAAAGAAAATATAAATATTAATTTTCCTTTTATTTAAAGTAAAATAAATGATGAAAATATAGGTAAGAGCTCTCAATTTTTTTCTCTGTCTTTGTGTTCCAAGTAGTAACACTGTGGGCATTTAGGTACCAATTAGCGATCTGTGAGTGATAAAGTCGCCACGGAGGATATTGATTTTATTTAAAAATTGACTTAAAAAAACAACACAAAAAAAAGAGAGAATATAGAAAAAACAAAAAAAATAAATTATTTTTAGCCTTTTTTTCTTTTTTTAAATTGAAAGTAAAATATCCAAGGTAATATTTTTTTTTTCATTAATTCTAAATTAGAGAAAAAATATATATTATCTCTTTTCTTTATTCAATTTTAAGAAAAAAAAGATAAGAGTGAGAAATAAAAATTATTTATTTTTCTCAATTTTATTCTCTTAAGTTTTTTTTTATATCTTTTGCCTCGAGTGGTAACACCGCGAGTATTTAGGTATCGATCAGCAACTTGTAAGTAATCAAGTCACCACCCGAACCTTACACAACTATGTTTACTAGGAAATTAAGAATTTTGGCTTTTGGAGAAGAAAAAAATTAAGAAAGAATGTTTCAACAGATGATATTTAAAGTATCAAGCTTTTGAGATCTGAAAGAAAATGAAGAAACTTTGACACGAATGAGAATAGTTTTCTTGGATATGTTGCCATCATTTATAGTGATGTCACAACATATGAGTGTTTCGCATAATTACACCTATGTCAGATAAGATTTTTGTGCGATTACACTTATCTTTAATAAAGAGTATCATGAAATAACACGTGTTAGACAAAACATTGTTGTCACTTGTCAGCCATACCGAGTTTGAAGAATACGATCAAAATTTAAGGGCTAGAAATCACTAACCCAAAGAGTTTTTTTTTGTTATTTCAAAATAATTGTCACTATAATTTTTAAAAGTATATTAATTATATTTGGATAAATTTAATTTTTTTTCAATAATAATAAAAAAAGAGAGTAAGGAATACTACATAATTAATAAATGTATTATAATAAAATACAATCAAATTTTATTAATTTTGATGTTATTTATTAGTTTTTTTAATCTACATGCATAATTCTAAATTAACAATTATTTTAAAACAAATGAAGTATTTTATAATACTTTTGACTATGAAATATTAGAAGTTTTCTTAGTTTTGTCATAGTTCAAAATTCATGGGTGAATAGGAAAAATTGACCTAAGAATTACTTTTTTTCTTGCCACAACGTAATAATTAGTTTTGTCATTCATTATATACATTTTTTTAAACTCATTACATAAATTTGTATAAATACATATAGATCGGCAATGTAAAGGCAATTCACCGTAATTAAAACACGAGCCATTGCTCATGTAAGTAAGTATATCATTAAGAGAAGTAAATTCTTGCTTGGTTGTCAAGTACAAATTCTATGCATTAAAGTGGGAAAATGACTCTGTTTGAGTCAATCCTTGCCTAGATACTTTAGTTAAATAACTTCTCTATTAAAATTATTTAGTAAAAAAATATAAAATTAGGCTATAGTATGTATATTTTAAAATTAAAGAATTACATATAATTTTAACAAAATTTTAGAAAAAAATTTAAAAAATTACAAACAATAGGAGCTAAATACCCAAATTTTACTAATATGTGGTAATTGTGGGTAACCATTTGACAAATAATTGAAACTTGTTTACATTGTTGGAAATGTCTAAAACACTTAAAAATTATGATAGAAGTATGTTAAAAAATAAAGAATTGATAAAAAATAAATAAATAATTGTTAAATTGATTTGTTCTTGCCAGACCTTTGATAGTATAGATCAAATAATATGATTTAATTAAATTCATGAAGAGATAGTATTGTCAAAAATATAAAATAGCAATCCCTTGATGTAGTATATATAGATGACCTTCTTGGGCGCTTCACTGGTCACACTGGGAAGAGGAAACACAATGGGGTTGCTCAAATCGTTCTCCTCGAAGAACGATTCCAGAGTCCTCATACAAGGTATATAGGTTTTAGATTCAGTCAGCACCACGTATGAGAATACATATCATAATGTTTAGAATGTGAGTAAAGTGAAGAAAAATTTAGGTGACTAATTAAATATACATTCATAAACAACAAATATATAAAGCATATTTCTTTTTTTTTTATCCAAAAAAGCACATTTCAAATTTCAAAGGAAGGAGAAATGGCCAAGTTCAATAGTAAAAGCAGATTAGGTTGAAAGCCTTGCCTTTGAAAATCTACGATACATAATATGCTCATCAAAAATAAGAAATTTAAGGTTTCTCACAATTCTTAAATATCAAGAAGAACATTTTAATTGATCATGTTGAAGTTGTCAAATGCATTTGAAATTTGAAGAAGTATTGACATGAAAGAGAATCGATTTGTTAAAAATATCATGAGATAACACCTATCTTAGATAAGAATCTCACCAGATAACACACCTATCTAAATAATTCTTTGCTGTCAGTTATGCCGAGTTTGTAAGAATATGGCCACAACTTTTGCGCTAGAAAGCAATAACTGGATTAGATGGAAAGATTGAAGCTATGTGGATGCGTGACTGTTATGCTTTTTTGTTTTTTATATTAAAAATTTTCAGAAAAATTGAATAATTTTATTTTTTCAATTTAAATACAAAAAACATATATTGTATATATTTCCAAATAGTTCATAATTTTATGAGACTAGTTTAATTAGTACATTATATAAGATAAAACTCAAGAGTATAAAGTTTGGTAAGATATGATTGATAAAATGATAGTAATATGCATCATTTGGTGTAACATTGTTTATTATAAAATAGAATTATCCTTTGCTTGATACCGCATTATATAACAGTGGATAAAACGAATATTACATTTGCACAAAAATATCGTGTACTTTCAATTAACAAATATTTTGCTTAAAAATATATTATATACATTTATCAAAATTTATTATCTTATATTGGTTGTAAGCAATGTTACCAGAATCAGACTAGACGAGCTTATTCGAATATTTGAAATAGGAATCAATGCTAGGTTTAGTGTATAAACAGGAGGATATATTTTTGATATGTTAAGAAAGGGAATAAATTTTCATAAAAAAATTGTTTGGTTTGTATTGGTTTGCAGAACAAATACAATAAGAAGTATCACATACTACAAGTGATAAAAAGCAGCCGCGCGCTGGCCGGTATAACCTCTTTTTTTTTGTATCTATCGTTTAAGCTTATGTGTAATAAGATTTATCCTTTTTCTTTTCCTCTCTGCAGCTTCAATTAAAAAATACACACAATTTCAGACGGACCCACTTATATTTTTCCCATTCTCCTAGAAAATAGAAAGAGAAAAACCTTAATGTTTTTCCCACGGAAACATAAAATTGCTCCGAGTTCATGGAGGGACCTTAATGCTTTGTTCCACTAACAGCATCAACACATCCTCATTCGAATTCACCAACTTCCATAATGCCTAGTGCTAATAATCAAAGCAAAAAAAACTATATGACCACCACCATTATCATTGTCATGTTCCTTTTTTAATAAACGGAAGAAGGAATAAAGCAGAAAAGGGCAAAGCTCATCACATTCTCCATTTATCTTGATCAACAAAATGCCTACATAATCTAAGACCCTCTAATCTTGAGGCTCAGCCATGGCAATTTGTTATGTTCTTCCCCATCAATTTTTGACTGCTTCTTCCCACTCTTTTGATAAATTTTTTACCAATCCGGAAGGAATGCTCAGAAGGGATGAAGAACCTTGAGCCACTTCAGATTCATAGTTGGCTTTTGAGTTACACCTTGGGATCCTTTCGAAGAACCAAAGGCATCCTTAGAAATTAGGAAGCTTCATTTTGGGCCCAGCGTTGTTGTCTTCATCAAACTCTTCAATGCCTGTGCTAGCTGCTTTTAACTTATAAAACCATCTGCAACTTGTCAATGCAACAGAGGGATAGCGTTGAATCTCGCCAACGGCTAATATTTTTTCCTCACTAATTAACACGAGGTCATTGGATAGAAGCAGCAGAGAAGTTGCAGAGAGAAAGCTATAAAGAAACCGAACGACATACTCTACTATATGTACGAGACAAAAAAGGATTGGTTTTGGATCAAAAGAGCACAGTGTAAGGAAGAAAGAGAATATGATAATGTTTAGAATGTGAGTAAATAGGATAACATTTAGGTGAAAATTGAAATATACATTCCGAAGCTACAATTCATATTTGTGGACCTTTCACAACAATACCAACTAGCAAGTTAAGAATTCTGGCTTTCGGAGAAACAAAACAATTAAGCAAGGAAGAATGTTTCAACAGATGATATTTAATGCATCACACTTCTGCGAACGGAAAAAAGAAGGAACTATTATATGGATAAGAATAGATTTCTTGAAGATGTCACCTTTTATAGTGGGTGTGATGTGACCGGGAAAAGACAGGGTAGAGAGATAGAAAGAAATAAAAAGGGAGAGAAAAGAACTCAAAAGAGGAAGAAAAGAAAAAACTTAAATGAGAGTGAGAATTTACTGAAACTATACTTCAAATTAATAATTAAAGTCTTAAATACAATTAAATAGTGAAACTCTTATTTATAAAGTTTAAATCCTAGTCTTACTAAGGTTCTAAAATAAGATATATCTTTTTAAAATATCTTAAATCTTAAAAAAAGATAAATCGTAATTCAAATAGCTAAATCCTATGAATAAATAAAAAATGAAATATAATTTCTAATAAATTCAATATAAACTAAATTGAATCTAAATATCCTAATAAAATAATAAAATAGCTTTATTTAAAATTCTAATGATAAAGATAAATAATCTTAATTATTTTTGGAATTATCCATTTCTTATCATTCTTCCCTACTTGAAAGAACTCTCATTAGGAGAATTAAAACTCCATGTAGCATCTAAATCTAGAAAACTTTTTCAGCAAGCAATATAGTGGGAGATGAGATTTGAGAAAAGAAACTTCTTTTCAAAGATTCAAATATTCTTCGACTCTATAAATCCCTTCCAATAGAAGAGATACTGGTGGATAAGATCACTATGTAGGAAGAAAATATGCTCTTTTTTAATAGCTTTTGCTCTCAATGGCATGACAGATAGATGAGATAGAGTAACAGCATGTTGAAGTTGAACATCAACAACTTTGGAAGGTATAACTTCCATTGGTAGAGATTGCAGAGATTATTTTTGTTCTTCTTCCTTCTTCAAACCTTTTCCTTTCTCTGGAGAACCTTTATTTTTAGGATCAAACCCTGGAGAACGTTGAGATTCTCCATCTTCGTGTTGCTCAGAAACCTCTTGCAATTGTTGCTTCCTTAGTTCGTTTATTATTTCCTCAAACAATTTCTCTAACCTTTCAAACCTATGGTCAAAATTTGCTTCCATCGTGTTAATCTCGTGGTCAAAATCTCCACGAAGATTTGCTTCAATCGTGTCAATATTGTGGTTGACAACTTCTATCTCATGATCCACGAACGTAGGGTGTGTAGGGAACTTGACTTTGGTACCAAATGATGTGAACAGTGAAAAATGTAGGATAGAGAAATAGAGAGTGTAACACCATACCAAAACAACCTTCACCAATCACTTAAAACCCTGAAAAATTGGCCAAACAAGTAGAATAGGAAGTTCAGAGCATAGTACCATGGCCGTTTCAGTACTGCCATGGCTTGAGAGCTCTCGGGTTCCAAAATTTTTAAAATAGAGGGGACTAGTGCCATAGCCAAGCTTCTAGCACCACGACGCCCATATTGGAGCCCATATCAGCAAAATACTGATTTTTCAGGTGAATTTCTGACACGTACAATTTTGAGTTCCTACCTACGATTAACCTGATTCCAATTCCTATAAGTCAATTTTGTCTCAATCTATCTATAGACACTAATTTCACTCAAATCCATCTTTGCATGGAGATTTTAGACACCCAACACTGTTTTCACTACTTTTTAACCAAAACTCAGACCTTAAGCACTCCAATTGCCACCAAAAGCAATTGACAACTATGGACCATCTACACAGGTCCCATTTAACTCAACTAACTTGTCCAAGGAGGTTTCACCTCAGGGAAATAACTCGTCTGAGAATTTACCCCCTTGAACCCCAAAACCACATAATAGGCTACATGCACAAAACACACATACAAGCCTCAAAACCCGATTTGGCCTCCCACATACAGCCATTTTAGCTCACAAATGCAAACTCCAACAATAATGACCTATACTGAGGTCCAAATCATCATCACACACATATAACCATACATACCACCTATCCAAACTCATCATCATCAACATCATTGATCGGGATCTTACAAGTATACAGGGTTGATCGCACTAGTAAAAAGTCTCTAGAGTATTCTAGAGGTCGAACCCAAGGGAGGTTGTGATTTACTCAATTAAATCATTTTAGTCAAGAAAACGATTTGTGAAACTTTAATTAAAGATTAATCTAAGATAAAAACAATAATGAAAGCAACTATTTGAGTTTAATTCAATCACTGAGAGCGTGAGAGAATTGTGTTTCATCTTCCTATGACAACTAAAGTTACTCTTAACTTGACTTTTTCTATAATTATAGTGACAGTTATTTTTAAATTATCCTAATTACCTTTTAGTCAATTAGCCTATATTTAATTAGGTTTTAATTCACTCTTGTGCAACTAAAATCCCTAATTAAACCTTGAAATTATAATTAAAGTCACCATATACCCCTAATTCTATATCTAGAATTGTTGTTTATATCTATCCCTCTAGGTTTTAGTTCACTTTTCACCTTTCAGTCTATCAAGTTTACTCATAGAATGAACTTCATGGTGGTCAATCACAAAATCCCCAATGAAACACAAAAGAGATAGATATAATTAAATATATATATATATATATATTGGAAGAATTCAATCAGAAACAAAAGTCATAATTCAGAATAAACTTTAATCAATCCCATTTAGACTACATCCCTATCCCTAACTGGGAAAATTAGTTATGCATAAACATGGTTCTTAAAATCAAAATAAGAATTAACTCCCAAATCATTCGAATAAATTCTAAAGAAAGAAAAGTAGTAGATGAATAGAGTGATTCAACTTCACTACGCCTTCAATCCTCTCAGATTTGCCTTCAGAATGCTCCCTCTCAGCTCCAGAGAGTTTGGAATAAATCTTCTAGGGCTCAGAATAGTGATTTCTCCTCTCTTTCTCCAAACTCATATATATATATATATTTCGTAGGACCCTCATGGAAAATTGTTCAAAATCTGTTTAAAATCTTCACCCGGCACCGTATGATGTTATTTTTGTCCAGCCGATGCCAGGTGACCAATTTAATACTCATTTCTGTGTTTCACTCGGCGCCGGGTCAACTCGAAATTTTTGCAACTTCACACCTCCTCACCTGGCTGCGGGTGACGATAATAAATGGGGACCGAATGAATTTTTCTTTGTACCTTCTTGTCTTCTTCTTTCACTATAAAATCCTCATTTGTCCTTCAAGTTTTCCTGAGATGCAAATATATCTCAAATTAAATAGAATCATGCAAATTTGATATCAAAGCTTAATATTTTTCAAGAAAAATAATATCAAATGTGGGTATTTTATATGTATAAAATAGACACATCAAATCCCCCATACTTGAACTTTTACTTGTCTTCAAGCAAACATTAAGCATGAGATCAAAGAATTTTTCTACATAAAACTCACATCCACCTATTCCCAAAATTTGAGAACAACCAACTACCTTTCCAGTCAAAGAGTACAATGTATATATGGAATACCAAGCTCAATATCTAGCCAATAGGTTTTTACTCATATTCACTAACCCAATGGTGTGTGTGTGCTGAGCAACCTATAATTAGTGTCAATAACCAACCAGACAAGTGGATTGAAAATTACGATACTTATCTAGAAACTTGCTACATCTCAATTTAAAATTATATGAGTGCCAACTTAATAACAGGAGATCCTCAGGTTTCATTTCATGCCCCAAGGCATTTTCTATTATTATTTTTCCCACACATTTTGTGCTTCAATTTTATCTGGGGATCATTGCTTTTCTTTGGCTGTCTTGCGCCCTTTTGAGCGAAGGTCTCACATTTGTGATGCGTACCCCCAGTTACTCAAGCTAACATCACTTTGGCACAAAGATGCCTTTGGCTCACTCATAGCTCCCTTTGCACCTTTTGACGCGAAAGTCTCGCATTTGTGATGCGTACCCCCGGTTACTCAACACAGATTGAACTAGTGGAGTGGATAATTTTTCACTTTTTTTTCCCCTTCCTGAGTCATGTCTCATAAATGATAATACTCATAAATTCTACTTGAAATATGCAGTTCAAAAATAAATATATAATTCACTATCCTACTTATTCGACTGCTTATTTTCACCTCTCATAAGCTCACTATTATGCTCAATTTTAGGTTTTATGATTCCTTTCTTATTATGATTGGTTGTCTATCTCACTTAGTTAACAATGAACCTTAGACTCACGACTTTCAAGATAGCAAATGTACTTAAATAGTAAGAAATATGTGATTGTCAATTCAAAAATAGAATTAAATGCAAAGAATAAATTAGAAAAAAATTTTCTTAGTTGCCTATTTTTTTTTTCTAATTTATGCTTCCCCCACACATAGCACAAACACTGTCCTCAATGTTAAAAATGGTAAACAAAACAAGTGAAAAGAAAACTAATACTTCCCTGACGTATGTTGATGGTGGTTTAGCTTTCTACAATTGTTTTGCAACTGCATGCCAGGTACTATTCTGGTTATACAAAAACTCAGAGGGAAGGGGTGATCAAAAGAGAAAAAAAAAATCTACTTAATTAGAAGAAAAATTAAAAAGGGAAAGATTTTAGGATAGAGAAAAACTACATGATCAAAATCATGATTGTGGAGGCTGTCCAGCCAGGATCAGCTGATGTAGCAACACCTCAGTACGCTGACGATGCTCCTCCTCCCTCCTATCACATTCAGCTTGTTCTCGTCGTATTTCATCAATTATCTTCTCCATGCGGGTGATTTTCTTTAAAAGTCGCTTCAGCAGGATGCGCTTAGGTTGTGATTGTTGAACCTGGACAGCTGGTTGTGATGGTTTGGGATCCTCAGCTGGTTGTTTTAGGGTAGCCTCAACCTTAGCCATATCTTGTGCTTCGGGAACTGGCTATGGGGGTCCCTCACCTTTTTTTCTCCACACTCCATCCACTTTTATATATCCCAGGGAGCCAAGTGTCTTCTCAGATAGTAAATTGTTATTAGTTGGTGTTCTGGCAACCTCCCACTCACATCAACTCCTGCAGCCTCCATCAGAACATTAATCAAGATAAGGAATAAGAAGGTCATCTTTTTGCATTTGGCCTGGACAGCTTCCTTGATAGAGCGAATGATGATATGGGCCAGTGGTATCCCTGGGATATTCCCCATACTGTGTGTCAGCTTATGGAGGAAGTACAGGTCAGTGAATCGTGCTTCATTCAAGCTGCTTGCACACAGTATGATGTTGAAGCTCATGAGATAGATGAGTAACCAATGAGGAATGGCCAATGACTTTGCGAGAAGGGCTTGCCATTGAGTACCCCTAGTGAATGCCCACTGGATCTAAAGGTCATTCATGGCTTGGAGAATTGTCCAAGTGGGGTCCAAAAAAATTCAGTCTCCAGTAGAGTTGAAAATAGGGCCCTGTTACGGGACTACTAAAAGCTGAGATAACCACTCAGGTGTGATAATTATTGGAGTCCCCTTGATGGATGAAACTATGCTTTATTCAGTTTTCGAGTCCTTATGTTCAATGTTGGTATAGAATTGTTTAACCAAGTCGGGGTAATAAGGCCATACAATAAGAGAATGCCGCCCTATCCAAGTCGTTGATATAATTGGCTCAGATGAAATTGGTCTTTAACTGTTGGATGTATCATCTTCTCATAAATAAATAGGTTGTCCTTCCTTGCATTGTACCAGGCTTCATTATCTGAGCTTGTAAATCGGTGTGAGTGAGGTGGAGGTGGAGCAGTTGCTAAGTGAGATGAACTGGTGCTTACCATATATGTGCCTAAGAAACAAAGAGGAGACTCTCTTTAAGTGCAAATCTTATCAAGAAAGCAATCACATCCAACTCACACATCATCGAGAGAAATTAGTAACTACATAACTAATGTAAAAGTGAAGTGCATAATCAGCATGCACCCAATTTATACCAAAGATTTCTACAGCCAGTAGTCCAGTAAACAAGTATGCATACCAGTACCAACCAAGGCTGGTCCACGTAAAGTGCATAAATAGTCAAATGGTAAAGCATGCAGATGTCATTCATCCGTATTTGACCAAAATTAAATGGGACTCTTATAACAAGCAAGTCAAATGCACGTGGCAATAGAGTATTAAAACAAATGGAATAAAAGGTCCACAAACAAGATGACGGTGACTTTACATCTTAGCAGGCAATTGCTTTTTGCAAGATAACCATGTACAAATAACTTAATAACCATCCTAAAGCTATGTCAGAACTAAGGATAGCCATTATCACATCTCAGCATGTGAGGTTTCTATTGTTATGAAGCATGTAAAGCAAGAAGGACCACAGAGATAAGGAGAACAATGTAATGAAAGCATATCATAGCAATTCTCAGAATGTCCGGGAACACTACTTCAGCCTATTGCTAGTTCTAAACAATCAACCCAGAAGATTATTCATTATAAAGGACAAAAATTGGGTTTGAAGTTTCTTAAATAATATCTCGTGTCAACAATGATGGTAGCAGTGAAAGAAACCAAAGGCATGAACATACCGTAAGCCCAGATGATGTCAAAGCTCAAAGATTTAGTGCTTAAACTCAGAACCCTCTCCCTCAAATGCGAAAAACCAGAGAAAAATTCACCCTAGGTGATAAGGTGGCCACAACCATGGTGGAGGGGCTTAAAACTAAAAATTAATCAGTGGATCTTGAGGGGGATGAGATTTAAACTATGGAAGTGAAGAGAAATGGGTGAGAGATGAAGAGAAATGGTCAAAAACCACCTTTGGGTGGTGGAGGGATGCTGCTAGCGGGAGAGAGGAAGAAGAAACGGCCGAGAATTGATGAGGAAGAAAACTCTCGGGTGTTTAAAAGAGTTTATTTGGCACTGAGTGGGTCCAATTTAATGGACCCGACGCCGAGTGTACTATTTTTTTTTCACCCGGTGCTGGCTAGATCCAATTTAATAGATCTGGTGCCAGGTATTTATCTATTTCTTCGTGTCTCTCTCTTCATTCATTTTTTTTTTCAAAAATTGGCTGAAACTTGCCTTTTACCACTTGGAAAATTTTTTGAAGAGCTCACACTTTTCCCCACACTTAAAATTAAGCATTACAATAATTTAAAAGAAACGAAATTTTTTGGAGGATTAGAGACTTCCCTAGATTGTTGCTGAACTGTGTATCTAGCTTGAAGACGAGTTCCACACAAGGGACTTAGAACCTTAAAATCAGTATGAAACAAATTGAAAGAAAAGAGAAAAATAAAGACAGGAAGAGAGATTGTGTTGCCTCCTAACAAGTGCTAAATTTAATGTCTATAGCTGGACGAATTCTTGGCAAGGATGTCAAACTTCATTTAGAGGAACTGATTATAGTGCATCAACTGATTCCCCTTCATAATAGATCTTAAGCCTCTGACCATTAACCACAAAGTGATTTCCATTAGGTCCTTGAACTTCCACAGCCCCATAAGAATGCACATCAGTAACTTTAAATGGTCCCAACCATCTAGATTTCAATTTTCCTGGAAAAAATTTAAGGCGTGAATTGAATAATGACACTTTCTGTCCAACCTTAAATTCTCTCTTTATTATTCTTTTCTCATGCCAAGCCTTGGTTTGCTCCTTATAAATGTGAGCATTCTCAAAAGATTCCCTAGAGGTGTTTTGAATGCAGTCCTATATGCCCATAACGCATCAGTTAATTTTTGTGACCAATCTTTTTTAGATGCGTTAATAGTTTTCTCTAGAACGCCTTTGAGTTCCCTATTAGAAACTTCAACCTGCCCACTAGTTTGAGAATGATAAGTAGTGCTAGTTTTAAGGTGACACCCATATTTATTTAATAGGGATTTAAATTGATAATTCTGAAAAATGCACCCTATTATCACAAATAAAGGCTCGAGGGACACCAAATCTAGCAAACAACTGTTTTACAAACTTAACCACACTAGCGGCAGTATTATTAGACAGTGCAACTGCTTCTACCCATTTAGTAACATAATCAACACCAATTAAAATGTACAAGTTATCGTTAGAAGGAGGAAAGGGACCCATAAAGTCAAGCCCCCAAACATCAAAGGGCTCAACTTCTAGAATTCCAGTCTGTGGCATCTCATGACGCTTACTAATAGAACCTGTCCTTTGGCATTTATCACATTTTGTCACAAAGGTTCGTGCATCCTTGAAAAGGGTAGGCCAATAAAATCTACTTTGCAACACCTATGTAGTTATCTTGTCAGGACCATGATGTCCACCATATAGAGAGGAGTGGCAATGTTCTAAGATAGGAGTCATCTCTACCTCCGGTATGCATCTTCTTATAATACCATCTACACATCACCTGAAAAGTAATGGATCATTCCAAAGATAGTGTTTGACCTCTGCTAAAAATCTCTTCCTTTGATGAAAATTTCGATCCTCTGGAATAATGTCTGCAACTATAAAATTAGCAATGTCAGCAAACCAAGGCAAAAATAACAGATCTAGCGCCCACAATTTTTCATCAAGAAATTCCTCCTTAATGGGAATATCATATTTAGGCACATGCTCTAATCTAGACAAATGGTCAGGAACCAAGTTTTCAGAGCCCTTTTTATCTTTAATTTCCTAGTCAAATTCTTGTAAAAGTAAAATCCATCTGATTAGATGAGACTTGGCTTCCTTTTTCTGCATCAAATATCTAATAACTGCATGATCAGTGTAAATAATGACTTTTGAAAGAGTAAGATAGGATCTAAACTTATCTAGAGCATACACCACATCCAAAAATTCTTTTTTAGTGGTAGCATAATTAAGTTGTGTATCATCTAAGACCCTACTTGTATAATAAATTACATGCAACTTCTTGTCTTTTCTTTGTCCTAACACTGCTCCAATAGCATAATCACTAGCATCACATATTAGTTCAAAAGGAATGCTATAGTCAGGGGACACAACAATAGGAGCAGAAATTAAAGCCTTTTTCAAATAATTAAAAGCATTCAAACAACTGTCATAAAAAATAAAAGGCACATCTTGGACAAGTAGGTTGGTTAAAGGCTTAGCAATTTTAGCAAAATCCTTAATGAAGCGCCTATAAAAACCTGCATGTTGAAGGAAACTCCTAACAGCTTTTATCGTTGTGGGAGGAGGTAAGTTTTCTATAACCTCAACCTTAGCACGGTCTACCTCAATCCCTTTTGTAAAAATTTTGTGTCCTAAAACTATACCTTCAGTCACCATAAAGTGACATTTTTCCCAATTGAGCACTAGATTTTTCTCCTTGCATCTCTGCAAAACTCTTGTAAGATTAGACAAATATATATCATAAGAGTGTTCAAACACAGAGAAATCATCCATGAAAATTTCAATTATATCCTCAACCATGTCAAAAAAAATAGCCATCATGCACCGTTGAAAGGTAGCAGCTGCATTGCAAAGATCAAAATGCATCCTCCTATAGGCAAAGGTGCCATAGGGACAAGTAAATGTGGTCTTTCCTTCATCTTCGGGGGCAATGGGGATCTGAAAGTATCCTGAATAGCTATCAAGGAAACAATAATAGTCATGCCCAGCCAATCTCTCGAGCATATTATCAACAAATGGCAAAGGGAAGTGGTCTTTGCGCGTCGCCTCATTTAATTTCCTATAATCAATACAGACACACTAGCTAGTAACCATTCTTATAGGAATGAATTCATTCTTCTCATTAGGGACCATTGTTATACCACCCTTCTTTGGAACAACCTGTACAGGACTCACCCAAGAACTGTCAGAAATTGGATAAATTATACTTGCTTTAATAAGCTTGAGAACTTCGGTGCGCACAACTTCTTTCGTATTAGGATTCAATCACTGTTGATGCTGAACTTTTGGTGTAAAATTTTCCTACATTAAAATCCTGTGCACACAAAGTGAACGGCTAATATCCTTTATGTCAGAGATGCTCCAGCCAATAGTAGTTCTATGTTCCCTTAGAATTCTCAATAATTTTTCTTCCTACTCAGGATTTAGATTATTAGAGACAATGATAGGAAAACTACTAGAGTTGCCCAAAAATACATATTTCAGATGAGATGGAAGTTGTTTTAACTGAACTTAAGGAGGTGATTGTTCAGAAGGTGGTGGGAGTGACTTCCCTTGTCCTAATGCCTCAAATTTTCTAAATTGTAATGTATATATAAGACCTGAACCTTCTAATTTCTTCACAGAATCAATAAAATTAACCTCTTCCACCTATTCATTAAGGTTCAATACAATGCATGCTTCTAAAGGATCTTTATATAAATGTTTGATAGCATACTCTTCAACTAGTTTATCAATTATATCAACACTAAAGCAAGATGCTTCAGTTTCATGAAATTTCATAGCCCTTGAAAATTGAAATTCTTCCTACTTATCACCTACTCTCAAAATTAATTTCCCAGCGAGCACATCAATCAAGGCCCCAGTAGTTAGCAAGAATGGCCTTCCAAGAATTAAAGACACATCTAAATCATCATCAGTATCCAAGACTACAAAATCAGCAGGAATAATAAGATTACCAACTTTTACGAGCATATCCTCCATGATTCCCATTAGATATCGTACTGATCTGTCGGCCAATTGTAGGGTCATACCTGTGGGCTTCAGCTCTGTAACCTCAAGTTTCTTACACAAAGAATAGGGCAATAAATTTATACCGGCTCCAAGATCACACAAACAATGTTTAACAAGTTGAGAGCCAATAACACAAGGAATGGAGAAACTCCCTGGATCCTTTAGCTTTTGTGGCAACTTCTTTTGCAAGATGGCACTACATTCTTTATTCAAAGGTACTAAAGCACAATCTTCTAGACTCTGCTTGTTAGATACTAGCTCCTTAAGAAATTTGATATAAGATGGCATATTCGCTAGTACTTCAGCAAAGGTGATGTTGATGCGAAGCTTCTTGAACATATCCAGGAACTTCTTAAACTTAACATCCTGCATCTTCTTTTGAAGGCGTTATGGAAAAGGAATATGAGGAACGTATGGTTTAACTTCAGAAGGTATAAGATGCTCCTGAATAACATCTTTGGAATTAAGTTCCTCATTGTCCTTCTCGTGTGAGCCTTTTTTCAAACTCTCATCTTTTTCCTTTGAATTTCATTCTTCTCTCACAGCTTCTTTTAACTCCTTTCCACTTCTCAGCATGATTGCCATAGCTTCTTCTTTTGGGTTCACCTCTGTACTGCTAGGAAATTGCCCTAGATTCCTTTTAGCTACTAATTTAGCCAGGTGATTCATTTAAACTTCAATATTTTGAATTGCAGCTTGGGTGGCATTATTTGTAGTGACTTGACTAGCCATAAATTGATCAAAATTCTTGTTTACCACTGCTTGACTAACCATGAATTGATCCAGATTCTTGTTAGTGGATGCTTGACTAGCTATGATTTGGGAGAATATATTCTCTAACTACGAAGTCTTCCCTGTGGATGATGCAGGAAACTGAGGGAGTGCCTGAGTCTTATGTTGCTGAAATCTTGGTGGTACTGATGGATTTTTCCAAGAGAAGTTTGGATGATTTCGCCACCCAGGATTATAGGTGTTTGAATATGGATCATTTTTCCTTTGCATTAGTTGTGGACATTCTGCATTTGGACCCATATAATTGACTTCTGCATTCCCTTCAATCATATGCACACATGTGTAAGCAATATGACTTGAACCCCCGCATGTAGAGCATGACTCTTTAGGAAGATTAGGATTATTGCTCTGTTGTTGGAAAAGAAGATCCATGTGTTGATTAAGCTTCTCTAGCTGTGCAGACACATCAGAGCGAGAGTTGACTTCATTGACAGGTACTCTCCTGCCTCATGCTCCCTTTTGTCTGGTCTGAGTTACCACTTGATCATAGATATTCATCATCTCATCGGTGGTCAAATTACCATCCCTTGCAGCAATGTCCACTAGAGATTGGGAGGTAGAGCACATAGCATTATAGAACAGTTTAGCAAGAATTATATCTTGAAATCCATGGTATGGACGCTCATATAAGTAATCCTTGAATCGATCCCAAGCTTCATAGAACTGCTCGCCCTCCAATTGTGCAAAAAGATATATTTTATCCCTCAGGTCTACAGTCCTCTGAGGAGAGTAAAACTTGGCAATGAACATATCATAGATCTCCCTCCATGATGTCAAGGAGTTTTCCTACAAATTACCAATCCATCGTCGAGCACTATCTTTCATGCAAAAGTTAAAGCATCTCATTTTAAGTTCCTCCGAAGTCAGACCATTAGGAGGAAGTTGATCAATCCTTCAGAAAACCCAATGCGTCTTCGCCCATTCGACCATGAAAGTTTAGCAATGAGTTTAAGTGAGTAGTCTTAAACTCATAGTTCTTTGCATTATCAGATAGCCTGATACAAGATGGACTGTTATACACTGCAGGCTTGTCTACATCCCTCTAATATAGATGATTTGGATTTTGAACAAGTGGATTTTTATGAGGGATTATTTGATCATCTTCAAGTAGATTATTGATGTCATCAAGATCGTCATTATTCACACGACCATTTTGAGCCATCTCTCTTCTTTTAGCTCGATTCGCCTTGCAAGCACGTTCAATTTCAAAATTAATAGGAGTGAAATCAGAAGTACTATTGAGACTTTAGGATCTCAATAACATGGGAGAGAAAAGTAAAATCAAGAAAATCAATGAAATAAAAGAAATACTAAAATTAATAATTCAGCAAATCGTTAGCCTCCCCAGCAACGGCGCCAAAAACTTGATCAGGATCTTGCAAATATACAGAGTCAATCGCAGTAATAAAAAGTCTCTGGAGCATTCCAGAGGTCGAACCCAAGGGAGGTTGTGATTTACTTAATTAAATATTTTCAGTCAAGAAAACAATTTGTGAAACTTTAATTAAAGATTAATCTAAGATAAAAACAATAATGAAAGCAACTATTTGAGTTTAATTCAATCACTGAGAGCGTTAGGGAATTGGGCTTCATCTTCCTGTGACAACTAAAGTTACTCTTAACTTGACTTTTTCTATAATTATAATGATAGTTATTTCTAAATTATCCTAATTACTTTTTAGTCAATTATTTTGCATTTAATTAGGTTTTAATTCACTCTTGTGCAACTAAAATCCGTAATTAAATCTTGAAGTTATAACTAAAGTCACCATAAACCCTTAATTCTATCTCTAGAATTGTTGTTTATGTCTATCTCTTTAGGTTTAGGTTCACTCTTCACCTTTCAGTTTATCAAGTTTACCCACAGAATGAATTTCATGGTGGTCAATCACAAAATCCCCGATGAAATACAAAAGAGATAGATATAATTAAACATACATATATTGGAAGAATTCAATCAGAAACAAGAGTTATAATTCAGAGTAAACTTTAATTAATCCCAGTTAGACTATATTCCTATCCCTAACTGGAAAAATTAGTTACGCATAAACATGGTTCTTAAAATCAAAATAAGAATTAATTCCCAAATCATCCGAATAAATTCTAAAGAAAGAAAAGTAGTAGATGAATAGAGTGATTCAATTTCACTACGCCTTCAATCCTCTCAGATTTGCCTTCAGAATGCTCCCTTTCAGCTCCAGAGAGTTTGGAATAAATCTTCTAGGGCTCAGAATAGTGATTTCTCCTTTCTTTATCCAAACTCATATATATATATATATATTTTGTATGACTCTCATGGAAAATCATTCAAAATCTGTTTAAAATCTTCACCTCGCACCACATGATGTTATTTTTGTCCATTCGGCGCCAAGTGACCAATTTAATACTCATTTCTGTGTTCCACTCGGTGCCGGGTCAACTCAAAATTTTTGCAACTTCACGCGTCCTCACCCGACCGTGGGTGAGGATAATAAATGGGGACCAAATGAATTTTTCTTTATGCCTTCTTGTCTTCTTCTTTCACTCTAAAATCCTCATTTGTCCTTCAAGTTTTCCTGAGATGCAAATATATCTCAAATTAAATAGAATCATGCAAATTTGATATCAAAACTTAATATTTTTCAAGAAAAATAATATCAAATATAGGTATTTTGTAGGTATAAAATAGACACATCAATCATCCCTTATCATCCATCGTCATCAATATCATCACATAACCATTTGCATCATCCAAACATCATTATATTATCATATCACATGCTACTCCAAGATACTTATATAGGCAACCAAACAATGGCAACCTACTTGACACAATGTTACATAACCTGATTAATGTATAACTACCAGTTATACTTGAAATTCCCAAATACGGAGAGACCTATGACTCCTTGGTCTTCCCCGGACTAGTACAAGAGTCTTCACCTAAAATATTAGTCATGGAGTAAGATGTATGTCCTAATAACTAGGGGTAAACACATACATACACATAATCATATTTTCATACTAATAACAGATATAATTCATCGCCAATGTAGTATGCATGATATGTAGACACAAATCCTATCAGTACACGGCTAGAACTATGAGCTAATTACTATGACAAGGTAACTTTAACTAGTGGTCCCCTTCCAACGACCCGTGATGACTAATTCTAAGGTTACTACCCAGTTCTCCTTCCAATGGTTATGACGTAGCCAAAGGCCATTGCATCAAAGGTTGGACGATGGCTCTTCTTTCCTTGAACCACCTGAATTGGTGGCTATTTAGAGAATGTACATACCAAATTCACATATGAATGTACACAATACATCGTGGGGTGTATAATCATCATTTCATATCAATAGTTATACAATTTACATTTATCATAATCTCCAACATCATATTGTCATTCATCATATAATGAGATAAGGATAGATATTTACTAGTCATTTAGCTACATATATTAGGATATGAATATGATCTACCACAGCCGAGCTATAAGACATCATGATATGAAAAAGTAAAACATATATACATATCAAATGTGCAAATCATGATATGAAAATAACTAAACATATATCACAAACATAGAAAGAAAACCCTGATTACCTCAACTATAAAATGCACTTGACACCTCGATAGGCCAAATGGAGCAACCACCACCAATCTAATACTTTACAATGACAATCCAAAGCCAAGAGATCACAATCAAGCAATAGAACAACCTATATAATATCAATTAATTATTATCACAAATCCTTAATCATTAGCATACACATGTACTAACTTGAACATAAACCAAATGGAAACAAAGCTTCATTAAGCGCACCTAAGTATTAAAACACTCTAAACAACTTTTAGAATCATAATCATACTTCCCCAAATTCGGATTCCTAAATATGTCAACATTTAAGGGTTAGGGTTTGGAAAATACACCACTTAAATATCATAAAACCAACACCCTATCCATAGAAGCATTCAACAACACCTCCAAATCACATTTATACACAATTTAATAGGTGGAAACTTACCCAAGTCGGTACTCTAATCAAATCCATGAAAAATCACCAAATAATCTTGAGGAAAAATGAAGATAAGGGTTGAGGATCAACTTACTAATAAGAATCAAACTTCCCAAGTCTCAAAATCACATCTTCTCACTCCCAAATACCGAACCCTATCAGAGTAGTTCATTCTCCCTTCATTTTTTCTTTCCATCCGTGACTGGTTTCAACGTCTGATTTAACCAAGTTCTGCAATTGACGTTGCAGTGCTAGGGCTCTCGGGTTTCAGCCCAAGCATGATCTTTTATTATTCCTCGCCGCGGTTTCACTATACCACCGCTATGCCAATGCTCTCTATCTTCATTTTCCAATTTGCTTCATTTTGATGTTTTCTCGGTCCTGACTCCCTCCGGTCATGTACTAATTACCAATAATCATTCAGAGATTAACATTTGGGGTTATTACAAAGAGAAACAAAAAGGGAGAGAGAAAAGAACTTAAAGGAGAGTGAAAATGAAGAACTTGAGGGAGAAAGAAAATTCAATGATTGGAATCCTACAAGTATATAGGGTTGATCATAGTAGTAGAAACTAACCTAGTGTATTCCAGGAGTTGAACTTAAGAAAGGTTATGGTTCACTCAATTAATCAATTTTAGTCAAGAAGAACAATTTCTGAAAAGTCAAGCAAAGATTAAAATAAGAATAGAAACAATATAGAAAGGCAAATATGTTAAGTTTAATTCAATCATTCAGAACACTAGAGGACTGGGTTTCATCTTCTAAGAATAACTAAAGTTTACTTTTAAATTGACTCTGTTTATAATTATAGTGATAGTTATTTCTAATTTGTCATAATTACCTCCCGGTCAATTAATTTGTATTTAATTATATTCTAATTCACTCTCGTGCAACCAAAATCCCTAATTAATTCTTGAAGTTATAATTAAATTTACCATAAACACCTAATTCTATCCTTAGAATTGTTGTTTATGTCTTTTTCTTTAGGTTTAGATTCGCTCTTCACCTTTCACTCTATCAAGTTTACCCACAAAATGAATCTTATGATGGCCAATCACAAAATCCACAATGAAGCACAAAGGAAATAGATATAATTGAACATAAGTATATTGAAAGAATTCAATTAAGAACAAGTGTCATAATCTCAGAGTAAAACTTTAATCAATCCCAATTAGGTTATGTCCATACTCCTAACTAGAGAATTGTTACACAAAAATATTATTCTTAATAGCATAACAATAACAATTCCCCAAAACATCAAAACAAAACTAAAGAAAGAGAAGTAACAGATAAAGAGAATGATTCAGCCTCACTACGTCTTCAATTCTTCCAGATCTACTATTAGAATGCTCCCTCTAAGCTCCCGAGACTTCAAAATGTTCTTCTAGGGCTTTAGAATAAGTGATTGTTTCTTCTTTATGTCTCAAGACTTTTTATTTATAGATATTGTATGCTGCTTTCTTATTAGATTTGGAAGACATCTTAAACAACGTCACCCGGTGCCGGGTCTTCTATTATATTTTTTCCTTTGTCCTTCACCCAGCACTAAGTGTACTACTTCACAAGGTGATCCAGTGCTAGGTCCATACAAAACCTGATAGCTTGTTCGCCTCCTCACCCGTCTGCGAGTGAGGAAATTTCTTAGGCCGAATGGGCTTGTCATTGTATGTCTTTGTTGATATTTTTTTACTCTAAAATGCTCAAACCTCCTTAATCTTTTCATGAGATGCAAATATAGCTCAAATTATATAGAATTATGCCAAAATTATATAAAAATTCAACAATTTTTCAAGGAAAAACAATATAAAATGTGGGTGTTTTATAAGTATAAAATAGACACATCAAATCTTCACACACTTGAATCTTTGTTTGTTCTCAAGCAAACACTAAGCCTAAGCTCAAAGAGATTGTTCTATGGAAAAGCTCACATCCACCTATTCCCAAAATTCCAGAACAACCTGTTACCTATCAAGACTGAGAGTACAACATATATGTAGTATTAAGCTTAGTATCCAGCCAATAGGTATTTAGTCACCTCCATGAAACCATTGTGTGTGTGTGCATGCTAACTAGCTTATAATTAGTGTCAACAACTAGTCAGACAATAGGATTGAAATTACAATACTTACTTAGGAACTTGCAACACTTTAATCCAATATCATGTGAGTGTCAATCAAAGAACTGGGACATCCTCAGGAATTTATTGGTTCCTTTATGCATCTCATGATTTTTATTTAACTGCAACAAGATACTTTTTCAATTTTATTTTTTCCTCACACATTTTATGCTTCAATTTTATCTGGAAATCATTTCCTTGCTTCAGCCATCATGCACCCTTTTAACGAGAAAGTTTCACATTTGTGATATATATCCCCAGTTACTCAAGCTAACATAACTTTGGCACAAAGATGCCTTTGCCATACTTATAGCTCACTTTGCATTGTTTGATGCGAAGAACAACACTTTGTGGTGAAACCCCCCAATTACTAAGCACAGGTCGAACCAGCAGAGTAGATAATTTTTCACACATTTTTTCATCTTCCTGAGTCATTTCTCACAAATAATAATACAAATAAATTTTAATTGAAAATATGCAAGCTCAAAAATAAATACATAATCAACTATTCTACTTATTCGATTACTTATTTTCACCTCTCATAAGCTAGCTAATTGTACTCAAATTCAGGTTTCATGATTCCTTACTTATAATTAATTGACTTTCAAGGTAGCAAGTATGCTTAACAAGTAGAAACTAGGGAGGTATCAAATCAAAATTAGAAAAAAAAAATAGCAACAAATTTTCTTAACTCGGCTCAAAATTTTTCTAATTATTCCTCCCTCCCCCCCCAAAAAAAAAACACTTAGCACAAACACTGTCCTTAGTGTTTAAAATGAAAAACAAAACAGAGGAAGGGAAAAGAAAACAAATACTCCCTTTAATCATATTATTTGTTTTAGTTTTCAACAATTGTTCTATAGTTGCATCTCAAGTACTATTATGTTTATACAAAATTCTCAAGGAGGAAAGGGGTAAAAAAGATAAAAATAATAAAATAAAATAAAATAAAATAAATATAAAAATAAAAAGAAAGAAAATAAAAGAAGGGGAAATAAACAAAGGCAAAGGAAAGCTAAAAGATTTAGATCACTGTGGTGGTAGCTGGTGGGTCTGGATTAATTAGTGTAGCAAAGCCTCAGTACGCTTCCTATGCTCCTCATCCTTCTAGTCACGTTCTGCTTGCTCTCACCGCATTTCATCCAATGTCTTCTCCATGTGCGTTATCTTCTTCAAAAGTCACTTTAATAGACTACTATTTGGTCTTAGTTGTTGACCCTAGGCAATTGGCTATGTTGGTTATGTGACCTCATCCGGTTGTTCTTGTGCTACCTTAGCCATATCATGTTCTTTAGGAACTAGCCGGGAGGGTCCCTCGCCTCTTTTCCTCCAAACCCCTTCAACTTTGACATATCCCAGGGAGCCAAGGGACTTTTCAGATAGTACATCAGTTTTAGTTGGCATTCTGGCGACCTCTCCATGAACATCAACTTCTGCAGCCTCTATCATTAGATTAATCAGGATAAGAAATAAGAATATTGTCTTTTTGCATTTAGCCTACACTGCTTCTCTAATAGAATGGATGATGATAGGAGCCAGTGGTATCCCTAAGATGTTACCTATACCACATGTCATTTTGTGGAGGAAATATAGATCAATGAACCGTACTTCATTTAGGCTGCTCGCTCAAGGTATGGTGTTGAAGCTCATTAGACAGACAAGCAACCTATAGGGAATAGATAATGACTTGGCTAGAATGGCTCGCTGGTTAGTGCCCTTGGTGGATGCCCATTGGATTTGAAGATTGGTTATGGCTTGGAGGATTGTCCAAGTAGGGTCTGATGATATCCAATCTCTGCTAGAGTTAAAAATTGGTCCCTGTTGTGGGAGTCTTGGGAATTATGATAAACAATCTGGTGTGATAATGACTAGAACGCCTTTGACTGATGATACTATGCTCTGTACTATTTTTGAATCTTTATTTTCAATGTTGGCATAGAATTGCTTGATCAAGTTAGGGAAATGCGGCCCATACAGTTTGAGAATGGCATCCCATCCAAGTCTATAGAATGATTGACTCACATGAAATTGTTCTTCTATTAGCAGATGTATCATCTTCTCATAAATGAAGGGATTATCTTTCCTGGTATTGTACCAGGCCTTATTCTTTGCACTTGTAAATCTCTGAGGCTGAGGTGGAGGTTAGGGTTGAGGCTGATCTCTAGTTGCTGATGGAGATGAACCTACTTTGGATGAGCTTCCACAAGAGGAGCTTCCTCTTGCCATACGTGTGCCTGAAAGACCAAGAGAAAGCTCTCTTTGAGTGCAAATCATATCAAGAAAATGGATAGCAACTAAGTACATACTTTTGGGCTCAACAGCAACCTTGGCACAAATAAACAAAGCAATATCAATCATTAATGCATTGTTGTTAAAAAGATGTTATCAAATGGGTAAGGGATCCTACAACAGCACCAAAAATGTGATCGGGATCTTGCAGGTATACTGGGTCGATCGTAGTAGTAGAAAATATCCTGGAGTATTTCATGAGTCAAACCCAATGGAGGTTATAGTTCATTCAATTAATCAATTTTAGTCTGGGAGAACACTTTATGAAAAGTCAAGCAAAGAATAAAAAAAGAGTAGAAACAATATAGAAAGGCAAATATGTTGAGTTTAATTTGATCACTAAAAGTGCTAGGGGATTGGGTTTCACCTTCCAGAAACAACTAAAGTTTACTTTTAAATTGACTCTTTTTATAATTATAGTGACAGTTATTTCTAATTTGTCCTAATTACCTCTTAATCAATTAATTCGTATTTATATTCTAATTCACTCTCGTGCAACCAAAATCCCTAATTAATTTTTGAAGTTATAACTAAAATCACCATAAACACCTAATTCTATCCTTAGAATTGTTGTTTATGTCTATTTCTTTAGGTTTAGGTTTGCTTTTCACCGTTCAGTCTATCAAACTTACCCACAGAATGAATCTTATGGTGGCCAATCACAAAATCCGCAATGAAGCACAAAAGAGATAGATATAATTGAATATAAATATATTGAAAGAATTCAATCAAGAATAAGAGTCATAATCTCAGAGTAAAACTTGAGTCAATCCCAGTTAGACTACATCCCTACCCCTAATTGGGAGAATTAGTTACACTAACACATTGTTCTCAATAGCATAATAATAGCAATTCCCCAAAACATCAGAACAAAAACTAAAGAAAGAGAAGTAGTTGATAAAAAGAATGATTCAGCCTCACTACACCTTTAATTCTTCTAAATCTACTGTCAGAATGCTCTCTCTAAGCTCTAGAGACTTCAAAATAGTTCTTCTAGGGCTTTAAAATAAGTGATTGTGTCATCTTTGTGTCCCAAGACCCTTTATTTATAGATATCGTATGCTGCTTTCTAATCAGATTTGGAAGACATCTTATATGACATCACCTGGCGTCGTATGATTCCAAGTTAATCCACCGACACCGGGTCTTCTATTATATTTTTTTCCTCTAACCTTGACCCGGCACCGGGTCTATTTCTTCACAAGGTGATTCGGCGCAGAGTCCATTTGAAACTTGACAGCTTGTTCAGAAATTTCTTGGGCCATATGGACTTGTCATTGTATGTCTTTCTTGACAATTTTTTACTCTAAAATCCTCAAAGCTCCTCAAACTTTTCCTGAGATGTAAATATATCTCAAATTATATGGGATTATTCCAAAATTAAATCAAAACTCAACATTTTCTAGGGAAAAACAACATAAAATGTGGGTATTTTATATATATAAAATAGACACATCATTCACTGAAATTATAACCCCAATCAATAATCAAAGTCTTGAATACAATTGAATAGTGAAAACTCTTATTTATAAAACTAAAATCCTAGTCTTACTAGAGTTTTAAGATAAGATATCTCTTTTTTAAATATCTTAAATCTAAATAAAAGATAAATCATAATTCAAATAACTAAATCCTATGAATAAATTAAAAAATAAAATCTATATCCTAATAAATTCAAAACAAATTAAAGTAAATCTAAATATCCTAATAAAATAATAAAATAGATTTATTTAAAATTCTAATGATAAAGATAAATAATCCTAATTATTTTGGGATTATCCATTCTTTATCAGGGTGGCAACATGTGAGAGTACTACATGATTAGACCTGTCTCATATAAGAATATCATCTTATTACACCTGTTGTAGATAAGAGTACATGAAATAGTAAGTGTTAACTAAGGCATTGTTGTCAGTTATACCGAGTTGGAAGAATACAACCAAAATTTATTCGTTGGAAATCATTAACCCAAAGAGGTAAAAATATTGAAGCTACAAATATGGTTAATTCTATTCACAAAATCATGAACATTAATGCGACTCATTTTTAAACATTTATGAAATGCATGGAATCCACATCTACTACCTTTAATGTAACAACCCACATTTAATCATTTTAGACATATATATGTTTTATGGAAGGGGCCAACATTAGAGGAACATGCAAGAAACAAAACAAGCGGAGAGAAGGAAGCAAAAGCATCTCACATCATTGCGGAGATAGGTAAAGCCGCTGCAAGGTTTAGACTTAGGTCAAACCCATTTCAAGACAGAAGCACTCCACGCCATGGTGAGAGCAAATTTTGAAGAGAGCTCTACTAAGGTTTCATACTTGGAGATAGAGGGGACAATTTTTGAGCTCTAGGAGGCTTGATCTTGCAAGGTATGCTAATTTCTTCATCTCTTCCTCCTGCCTTATGGATTGTTTCTGAGTATTTCATGTGGTGACTGTGATTTCTGAGTTTGGGTGAGTTTTCACCAATTGAAGTGTGTTTAAATACTTAAATGAAGTATTGTTTGGCATCTCCGAGCCTTGGGTTATGGATTTTGGGTATTTATGTTGTTGTTTCTGCAAACCTAGCCTCCAATATTAGGAATCTTTATGGAATTCAAATTGTATAGGCTCAAGGTTAGTTTTGGGAGTTGATTAGAGTTTATTGATGAATGAGTATGGTGTTAGATTCATGGTCTCTGAGTTTGAGCTTGGATCACCGACTTGGGCTTTGCTGAAGGCTATGTTCTTATTTGATTTGTGCATTTGATGGAATATGTAGGGTTGTGATTGCTTTGTTGAGTTATTTATACTCTATGAAGTTGGTTGGGAGTGGCAAAGTCAACAATAAGTTGTTTGTCATATTCTGTGATTAACTAATGTATTATACCTCCTATGTTTAAATCCCTGCTTGTGTTTGTTTGGTTGCTCATTGGTTATTGGGATTTGTGTCTCACCCCTCATGGAAAAAAAAGTATAGCAATGAAACCTAGTTCTAGCAAAGGGAAAGCGAAGGCAGATGAGTCCCTTTGGGGCACATGGAGTATTTGAGTACCTATGTGGTATGTGTTTATCTGAGAACGCATGTTATGTTTTAGTATTGTGTCAAGTGTAGGATCATGATTTGATGTCATGTGTAATTGTTGTGCATGTGTTCCCTTGGGATTAATCATGTGCCTATGTCCTTTGGCAAATAGGGCGGATGCAAAAGCGAACTAGGTGTTTTGTTTTTATTTTTTTTTTGGGGGGGTGAGGGAACTTATATAAATTAAAATTTTGCATCATATAAGACGAATTGGCAGTTTGTAAATGAGGTTATGCTCACTTCATCCTTTGGGTTTGAATAGAGGGGTTTTGGATTATGGAACAACTGACTTTTTGGCCCATGTTTATACATAAATTTTGGATAAAAAAAAATCTTACGGGGACTGGGCCCCTACCACCACTAACTTGCGTTCGCTACTAGTATATGAGTCAAAAAAAGTTAGGCAAGAATTTTATCCTAAAATTCACGTTAGATGGTTTTATTTAGTCCTTTAAATATAAATGATCAAAAATGTTTTAAGTTTCATTTTTTCTGGGAAAACTATTTCATTTCATGTTAGCTCCAATGAAGTCTGTTTGAGCCAAGCTACACCAGCGAAAGTGCTAGTCCTATGCTTAAAGGGGCCAATCTTTTTTTTTTTTTGAGAAAATAAATTGAATTATAAACATCCAAACAAAGTTTAAAATCAGTCATATTATTTATTATTTTTAAAAGTGTGATTCCCTACACTTTTTATATTTGACATTGATTCAATTAAATTCCATCATATTTGATTAAGCAGCATCAAATCAAGTAGGCCAATGTACCAGATAAACACTTTTGTTTTTGTTTTTTTTCTTTTAAAACTCATTTGAATGGTACACTTTGTTTTATTGATATTTATGTCTCCTGACCCCAGTAAATGAGGCCATCACTTGTTACAGGAGGATAATATCCCACTTGTTGGTAAGACCTTATGCATTGATGAAACACAAAATAAAATAAATTTAAATGCCAATTATAAAAGGATAGTTATTGAAAAAGTGCAGTTACTGGTACTAAAAAAAGTGGAAAATTACTTAACATTTTACTATCTCTTTTTATCTTTTTAAATATTAAACAAGTTTTATTATTTTAATTTTTAGTTCAATAATTTATTAAACATATTTGACTATATTTTGTAATACCAATTAGATTTTGAAGATCAAATTTGGTCATAACTAATTCGGAACGAGTTGAATTAAAATACACGGGTGCAGGTATGACAATTTTTTTATACACAAGACTCAAACTATGACCTTACTTATAAAATCAGCCAAAAATTCATTTTAGCTTAAATATTAGATTAAGATGGGAACAAAATGCTACAACCTGAAAGATTGGAAGATTACAAAAAATATTCATTTTTTTATGCTCATTGTTGATTTTTATTTTTATTCAAAAAAGTCCAGAAAAAATATGGTGCATGCACTTTCTTTTTTTTAATTTTAACATGATCTGAAGATTATTAGGACTTGAGAAAGAGCTAAGAAGGTAGGCAAAGCATGATAGATTTCATAAGTGAGTTGAGTACTATAGCAGTACTTTTTTTTTTCTCGAGCCAAAGTATAGCAGTACTGGATACTGCCTGGGTCTCATGCACAAGATTTGCAAGATTATGAAGACCATGCGGACTTCACTCTGGATGATAAAGTTCTTGTAGAGTTCAGATACAGAATAATACCGTTTCTTTTTTCTTCCACTCAATCTGTTTCATTTTCCCTCCTTGAGCTCCATGAACTTTACCATCAAGAACTTTGGATTTTATCTCTTTTTATTACGTAGGGACAAGTTAAACGCTTGACGTAGTTGGCAAGATCCATCCCGCAACGTTTCACTAATAAACGGGTTTCAGGACATTAGCTAATAAGGCCATTCGCTTAGCATTTAATCTCTGATACATACCTCCAATCTATTAAGCTCAACCGAGATACGGGATTCTCCGTACAAAGCTGGAAATATTTGGGCAATCCCGTATATAAAAACTGAGGTAATTTGGGATTTCCATTTCGTTTCTCGACCCAACAAGGCAAGGTAATTTAACAAGTTTTAGGTATTTCAAGTTTGGGAGAACAATCTTCTCCTCATCACTTTTATGACTAAACACTTGTTTTAATTCAGCTGCATCTGATACCAACAAAATCTGCAGCTGTGAAAGCTCTGCAGCTAATGTTGCAGGAAAGAGACACTTCAGTTTGTTGCACCTCTCCACCTTTAATTCTCTTAGCTTTGGGAAGCATCCTGATACTGCAGTATTGCATCCATTATGTTCTTCCCTCTTGTCTTCTGCAATAACTTGCTCCATTTCCTCACAATCGCTTATTGTCAGGAAAGCCAACTCTGGTAGGCTTTCATGGTTGACATCCATAGGGAACAAAAATTTCAACTTCCCACATTTTCTCACTGTTAAAGTTTGCAGATATTGGAAGCTTACCATTTTTCTAGGAATAGGACCCCTCCATAGCTCATGTTCACACCCCAACCTCACTACTTGTGAGTCCATCATAACTTGGTGTTCGTCATCTCCTCCAACACTAACTGATCCATCAACTTGGAGAATGTCTATCACTCCATAATTACCCAGCTCCCATGACCATAAATATGTTAATTGTAGAATTGGATCTTCATTGTTGCTACTCAATGGGCTGCCATCCAAGACCACAACTATCCGTACTCCCTATATGCAATGAGAGAAAAGAAGACACAATGTGAGAGACATGAATTTAGTTGAAATACAACGACAAAAATAATCAATACCTTTGCTCTCTAGTAACGAGCTACTTCTGGAATTGGAATAAATTTAGGGCAGTCATGAATTTGGACAAGGCGAAGCTTCACGGCAACAAAATTAAATCCTTGGCAGATGTCAATGAGGCTTGGTAATTTTTTGAGATTTATATGTATCAAGTTTGGAACTGCAATTTCCTTGTCATGGTCAGAGATGACTTCGTTTGTTCTTTGAAAAATCTCCTTTAGCTCCATACAATCAGATATGGATAGAACTGTCAATTCTGGAAAACTTCTAGCCATCTTTATAGAACATATAACTCTTAGCTTGTTGCATCCCATGACGTTTAGGAACCAAAGATTGGGAAAACACTCTTGAGCCGTGGTGGATACACTTTGAAGTTCTTCATTCCCTGAAAAAATCTCCTCCAACTCCTCACAATCGGAAATGATAAGTTGAGTCAAATGTGGAAAGCTGATATGAATGACTGAAGGGAAGACACATTTCAACTTTCCACATTGATCCAGTTTTACACATCTTAGATAACTGAGGCTTAGAATTTGAGTGAAGTTAAGACCCTTCCATATGAAATTGAGCTCTGGAAGACGTTTCATCTCTACCTCTTTCCAGTTTTAAGGTGATTGCCTCATGATGGTCGTTCTTGTGGCCATCTCCTTGAAGATGGAATATGTTAACTACTCCACAATTTTTAGTCTCAAGCAGTTCATTCTTCCTTTCACATTCAGCTGTCTCAACTCCATGTACTCCCTATATAAAAGACAAGATAAAAAGGGAAAAAATGAATCATGATTCTTATCATTTTAAAGTTTAAATAGTAGTTTTTATTCGTTCCTAATAATATATATATATATATATTTACTTAATACTTCATCACTCCTTTCACATCCAACTATCTTAACTTCCTGCAGTTCCAACGTAAAATAGAACATAAAACAAGTGGAAGGGAAGAAAAAAAAAGAGAGAGAGAGAGCTAGCTATGAAGCTTATCTTTTTCCCTGATGCTTTTTGTCTAATTTACTAAATTGTCCTTTTATGTCTCGTAAAATAACTGTATCGTTTCCAAAAATTTCTTGCATTTAGAATGTTATTTGTAATATATAGACTGTCATGCTCTGTATATCTTAGTTTTTTCGGTAGGTAATTAAAATTTCAGATCTGGAAAAAATAAAAAATGCAGTGTTCTACATGTATCTGTCTTTAATTTCTACCTTGTTTGCATGTTGTGAAATTCATTTTGCTACCACAGCCAACAATTGTCAATGCAGTTATATATTTATTATGAATGCATTCATAAAAGCATCAAAGATAATTTCATTTCCTAATTTATAATTTGTCAATGCATGCAACTATGTGACTTCATATTTCACACTTCATCATGCACCAGCCGTTAATTAAATATATAAAAGAAAATAAGGTAAATGAATAAGAGAGAATATCCATACCTAGTTTGTCATTTTGGGACAACCCAAGCACATAAAATCCTTCAATGATGGCCAACTTGGATAACAATTTTCTGGGCAGATTCTGACCAGACTTGTGAGATTCTTGAGATGTATTTTCTCCAATTGTGGAAACATTATTTGAATCTTATTTTGACTGGCTGAAAGATCATGAGCAACATCTCCACCAAATACATATTCTAATTTGTCACAGTCATAAACATCAAGAAATTTTAATTTTGGGAATGCCAATGCAGAATTTTCAAACACGTGAAATTTTCGCTTCCTTGTAGTCACACCATCTTCCTCTTCATTAAATATTATAAACTTCAACTCATCACAACCTTCTACATTTAACTCTTCTAACTGCTGCATAGGTCTATGAGCTAAAAGGGTTCGAAGTACATACTGAAGCTTTGCACAATTACTTACTATCAATGACTTCAATTTGGGAAACATGAGATCCGAAGCATTTGAATCTTGAAATATTCCCTCCCCTTTATCAGTAGCACTCTGTCGTTCATCCTTCACTATATGCCTCAATTCAGAACAATCTTCTATTTCTATGACTTCTAGTTGCGACAGAGTTCCAACGGCAGACGGCGGGAGAAGTGACGTCAGCATTGCACAATATCTTACCTCCAATATCTTCAATTTGGGATACATGAAATCTAAAGCATTTGAAGCTTGAAATATTCCCTCCCCTTTATCAGTAGCACTCTGTCCTTCATCCTTCACTATATGCCTCAATTTAGAACATTCTTCTATTTCTATGACTTCTAGTTGCGACAGAGTTCCAACGGCGGACAGCGGGAGAAGTGATGTCAGCATTGCACAATCTCTTACCAGCAATATCTTCAATTTGGGAAACATGAAATCTGAAGCATTTGAAGCTTGAAATATTCCCTCCCCTTTATCAGTAGCACTCTGTCCTTCATCCTTCACTATATGCCTCAATTCAGAACATTCTTCTATTTCTATGACTTCTAGTTGCGACAGAGTTTGAGTGGCGGACATCGGGAGAAGAGATGTCAACATCAGACAATTGAAGATGCGAAGCTCCCTAAGATTGCAAAAAGCTTCAGTTGGAGTAGAGCAGAGAATGGATTTAATCTCTGAACAACATTCAAGATGTAACTCAATCAACTGGTTCATGCTTCCCACAACTGCAACCAATTCTGGAAGAATGCTTTTGCAACCTCCATGAAGGTTCTCCAAATAAATAGCTTCGGCTCTTTGCATCAGATTCTTGACAAATTTATTTAAGGTGGAGATCTTTACCTCTCCTAAGTATAGAGCCCGGGTACTTGATGAAAGGCATAAATGTTCTTGTTTTTCTTTAAATTTCCCCATTTGTAATATATATCTCTGATAATTTGGAAAACAAACATCATCCATAAGATATTTCCCAGAGAATGCTTCAACTCCTTGCACATAAAGTTCTTCAAGTCGTGAACATCTTCTAATTACTTCTTCACAATTCTCATTAATTTCGCAATAACTCAAATCTAGTAACTTCAATTTTCTTAATTCTTCAATTCCTTTAGGCAATAACTTGAACTTACTCCAGCACAAGTCAAGAATCTCAAGTCTTTTTAAGCAAACCACAAATGAGATGTCCCCTAAATCGCATCTCACCAAACGTAGAGTACGAAGATTAGTCAACCACTGGGTTGATTGTAGCAATGATACCTTAGAAAAAGAAAAAGAAAAAGAAACTCCAGTTAAAGCCATAATCTTGAGTCCATCAATGCCTTTAAATGATGCTTGAGACAAATCGAAGGAATTATATGAATTCAGTAATATAATCTCAAGCTTTGGATTGTCTAATTGTGGAAGAAAAAGATCATCCTTTCTTGTGCACCATGAAGATATTGCAGAACAATTTTTTAAAACACCATCCAATGCCAAAAAATTTATCCCTTTTGCATGATCAACTATGACACACCAATCCATTTCAGATGATTTCCATAGAGCAAAATCACGTACAACATCATGGATTTTGAAGTAGTCTTCTTCTCCCTCACTATCCATCAATAGAGAATAATCAAGGAGATTAGTTAAAGTTGCATTCACTCTGTTCCTTAAATCCTCAAATGAATCATCTTCCCCAAATAAGCCCAACCCTACTCCATATCTGAACAAGTCCTCTCTTTCCATCTCATAATCTTCAGGAAAAATACTGCACATCAATAAAAGGCGTTTTGCTTCTTGGCTCGTCAAAGCATCAAAGCTATATTGAAGACAAGTAAAAGCATCCTTAACACCTTGATCCACTCCAACAGGTTTTGAATGCCTTAGTTTATATAATGCATCCTTCCAACTGTGAAGAGGCTTTCCTTTCACAGTTGTTGCCACAGCTTGAATTGCAATGGGCAGTCCATTACATTCTGCAGCAATCTCTTGTGCCACTGTTACTAAAGAAGAATCCTCAGTTATGCATGCTTTCTTTCGAAAGAAAGCCCAAGCTTCCTCTGTTGATAAGAGTTGTAGTTGAACATTCCTCTGACCATTCATCAAACAACACAGACGTTGGAGACGTGTAGTTAAAAGGATCTTGCATCCTTTGAGGTTGCCATCTAAAGGGATCCCAAAATCTTCAAGATTCAACATTCCCCAAACATCATCCAATATAACAAGAACCCTACCACCATTTTGCAATCCCGATGATATACGTTTTGCTCTCCCAGCCTCACTTTCTTCTTTTAATGGACTCAAACCTAATACATCAGCAATGCCACCTTGGACCTTTCTAACGTTGGGAGTTTGGGACAAAACAGTAAATATCACTTTATCAAAGAGTTTCAATTCGTCAGCTCTTTTGCCCACTTCTTTTGCAAGTGTTGTTTTGCCACACCCTCCCATCCCATATAAGCATGTTATGTGGCAGTCATCATCTTTCAATGCCTCCAAAAGAGTATCAAAAGCGCGTTTAGTGGATTCAAACAACATAAAATTTGCTGAAGAGGTAATATTGGTTGAAAATCTCTCAACAACATCAACTGTGTCTCTAACTTTCAATTTTTTCAAGACATCTTTGACTATTTCGTCAATGAGTTTAGATTCATCTCTAGCATAAAAGAAAGGAAAAAAAAAAAAAAGAATAAATTAAAGCCCACACATGATAGAAATAACAAATGCATATATACAATTTGATAACTTTACTATTTTTTAGTTGTTTTGCGGGAAAAACAAAACCTATGAAAAAAACTAAAGACTATAAAATGATATATTGAACATTAAAAAACAAACTTACTGAAAATTTGATGGGTAGTGATAGCCTGACAAGTTAGCAGCTTTAGTCAAGGAAGATCTCCAAATTTGCAGCTTCTCCATGTTATGGTTGAGCTCTTCTTCATGTTGGGCAAATGCTTTTGCATAAGAGAGTTTTTGATGCCTGACATCCGAAGGATCTACATTGTGGAAAACTGGTATTACAATCTGACCATTGGCCTCCTTGCATTCCATGATTTTGACAAGCTCTTCCAAGCACCACTTTGAAGAAGCATAATCTGTTGAAAATATCACCAATGAAATTTTTGATGCTTCTATTGCATCCATAAGTGCTTTTGATATTTCATCTCCTTTCTCGAGCCTCTCATCGACATAGTAATATATCTTCCTTCGATCTAACTCCTTCTTCAAATGGCTAAGAAAATTGCATCTGACGTTTGCACCTCTGAAGCTGATGAACACATGATATTTTTCCCGAGGAACTGGGGAAGAAGAAGCGGAAGCAGCCATTATTGGACAGAAACAAGATCAATAGAGTATTGATTATTTCTGATAAATCTGGACACTGATCTCTCCACCGAAGCTTGCAAATCTTGGTTTTCTCCCCACAAACTGCAGAACTAACTAAAACTAATTAAGACAGAAGTAAACTAAAGAAAAGAAAGAACAGCATTCAAGAAACTTAAGTTAATTTGGCAAGTTCACTTATCTTTTGGTATTCAGCACAGCAGAAAAATAAGTCTTTCACTATTGAGCTATTGTTCCCATTTAACAACCATATAAATAGTCGGTGAAAATAAATTTCTTGCGTAAAGTATATATAAGAAGTAATTTCAACGAAGGAATGAAAGCCGTCAACGCGGACTCTTTTTGAGATTCCAGTCAAAAAGTACTTTTTGTTTATTGTTTAAAGTAAGAAGAAATTTCATGGAGAAACAAACTTGACACAAGCCCATCCCAGTTATAATATATTAGTTTAAACATAAACATTGTATTTAAATAGATTTGATTTGGCTTTAAAAAAAATAAAATAAAATTCCCTTAAGAACGACTATATATCTAAATTTGAGGAGGTTTGAAAATAGGTAAAAAAAAAAACATATCTTACAGTGTCTCTTCTTCAAGTTGGAGATACAGAAATTAATATATATATATATATATATGAAATATCTTACATTTGGTACTACCAAGTGTTTAATTGAGAATAGTTCTCCTATGATTTTTTTCGTTCCCAATACTTGAATTTGAAATCTTTTTTAAGTAATGTTTAGTCTCTTTACTCAACGAGGAATTTTCCATGCATTCTGAAAAATAAATTAAATTAAAATAACATAATTACTACTTTTAGGTATAAGTATATCAGTAAAAAATGGTTTGCAAGTCATAGTTTTGGCATAAAGAGAATGAAAAATTATAAAAGAGAAGACAGCAACAACATCCAAGAAAGAATTTCATCTCTAAACATATGTATACTATTTTCTTAAAAAAAAAATATACTCACGTAAACTTTATTTTTCTTACAAAAAAAGTATTACAACTAACATAAGTATATAGGGGAATACCTACATAGGACTATTAGGCAAACTTGAAATATACAAACAAGAAAATAAATTGTCTACCTTTTCCACAGGCGCTTTAAATCGTCTAGATCTGCGTATTTTCCATATAGATTTAGTTTCGTAATGAAGAATTTCTTGTATGTGAACTCATTTCCCCATCAAACTTGACTTCATAACCGTACTGTTCTGAAAGCAGAAGGTGATAAGTAGTAACCAAAGAATAATAATAAGAAAAAGGCTGAGAGATTTCCTGAAAGAAAAGAAATTAAGGATGTTGAGTATTTGGGAAAAGAGAGAATTTGGTGTTTATGAAGAGAGATTGAGCTTCATACCTTACTGTGTCCCTCAACTTAAGTTGCAGATTGTTCAAGCTGCAGATCCAGAATGCCACCAATGGATACAGATCTCAAATCAATAATCAAGTCACAGAGATGAGGAAGTGCGTAGCTGGGTGTATTATTGATGAAAATGAAAGTGTTAACTTTTGAAAAGTCTTCGCCGTGTGGGATGAGGTCGGAAAGAAAATGCAATGCTCTTTCCATGCGACACTACGTTTTCTTTCCAATCATTCAATAGTGACCAGTGTCCTCGAATGATAGGAAAGAGCAGTGCGCTTTCTTTCGGACCTCATCCCACGCGCCAAATGATGGGAAAGAGCACTGCGTTTTCTTTCCGACGTCATCCCACGCGCCAAAGACTTTTCAAAAGTTCAGACTTCATTTTCATCAATAATACCCCCAACGACTTCCTTCCTTCCTTCTTTCCTCATCTCTGTGACTTGATTATTGACTTGAGATCGGTATCCATTGGTATCATTTCTGGATCTGCAACTTAAGGAAAGAGACACAGTAAGCCAAATTATGCTTGTGTTTCTATCTGACTCTCTCGGAATGAGCCAAAATTCAACATAATTACTAAATATCGATTGATTTAATAACAAAAACAATGATGAAAATAAAAAGAGATTAATATATTTGTACTTGTGAAGAGCATTTTCAGAAAAAACTCATAAATGCTTCACAATTTTTTTTATAAAGATTCTAAGAGTCATTTGGTAGGGAGAAGAAATAAAGGAAAATTCAACTTCATCATAAATAAAGTAAGGCGTGTTACCCGGGTTGGAAAAAACCTAAAACCTAGAAGTTCTTAGGGTTGGACTCAACTCAAGAAATTCTTTTAACGGAGAAAAACTTCTTGAATGTCTTATTATACTTTTTCAAGAAGATCCTTAATTTATTAATCAATTTTTTTAATAAAAAAGGTAACTATGTATAAAAACATAATATATTTATTTTGAAATATAATTTTAATTTCTAAGAAATATATTAAGTGAAAAGGTTTTATAAAAGGAAAATAATGGAATACAAAATGAAATTATAGCAATTTATAAAAAGATTATTGCATATTCTAGATTTGTCATGATATCTATGTTCTTTCTGGTTGAAATAATCAAAATATAGTCATATATATGTAGGCTAAAATAATATAGTCACATATGGAGAAAATATAAAAATATTTTAACATACATACATACATACATATATATATATATGCATATCAAAAAATAAAAAAAATCATTATTTTATCAAATTTCTTAGGAGCCGTTTAGTTTTCAGTTTTATAAAAGTAAGTTAGAATAAATAAAATTTATAAAAATAAAATTTAGGTAAAGTAAGTTACAAATTTAGTTGAAATAAGCCTTAGTATTATAAGAATGATTAATATTTCGAACTCCTGGTACCAAAAAAAATTGTCTAAATTACATCACCTTCAAGTTTTTATATAAGATCATTTTGACTAAATCACATAAATTAAGGAAGTGGTTATAATTAGTTAAAATTCTTTTTTTAAAATTCACTTAACATTAATAAAATTATCCTTAATTAATTAATTATCACATTGAAAGGAGAGATGAATATTTGTGGAGTAGTCTTGTGCAAGGCATTTTTCGAGAAAAAGTTTATAAAAAGTTTCACAATTTTTTATAAAAAATCTTAAAGAGTAGTTTAATATGGGGAAGTAAGGAGGGGAAATTTGACTTCCTAATAAGTGAGGTAGTTGGTGTGGCTTGGGTTGCAAAAAACTTGAAAATTTCTAGAATTGGACAGAAATCCTTGCCGAATCTTCTAAAAAGAATCTTAATTTATTAATTAATTTTCTTAATAGAAAGGTAATTATGTATTTAACATGAAAATATAATATATTTATTTTAAAAAAATAATTTCAACTTTTTAAAAAATTAAAAATAAAATAAACAAGTTATAACTTTTCAAAAAGTCATTTCCTTAAAAATATATCAAGTTACCCATTATATTATTCCCTTTAGTTTTAAATATAAGGTATTTTGTGTTGGTTCTAAATATAGGATCATTTACAATATATGAAATAGTATTTATTATGTATTTATATAAAATGTCACTATTTAATATATTCAAAAAGAAAAAAAAGAGATTAAAAAATAGTAATTTTAAAAAAATATTAAAATTTTTAAAAAAATTAAAATAATTAATTAATATTAATTCTTATTCTCAATTTATGTGATTCAATTAAATAAGTCATATATTAACAATGAGAGGGAGTAAAAAATATCAAAAGTTACTGCAAAGATTTTATAAAAAAAAAAGAGAGAATATAAAATGAAATTAAAACAATTTATAAAAAAAATTATTACATATTCTCAATGTGTCATGATGCCTATATTCTTTTTGATTAAAATAGTATAAATATAGTCATATATTGAGAAAATATAAAAAATAGTTTAACATATATATATAATATTCATTTATTTTATCAAACTTCTTATTAGTAAGATAAGAGTACGAAATGTATGTGATATTTTTTTCCAATTGATGTGAGTGGGACAATATGTTGGATGGGACACGAGTGGCCATGCCAGAGTAGCCAGCTGGCTGTACTAGCCTTCTTCACCTTGTAGCCAGACATTTGGAAGTATACTCGGTTAGGTTAAGCTCTCGAATTAAAATTAAAAGGCTAATTATATATATATATATATGGGAGTACAAACTTACTTTTCTACGGCTTTTTATTTTTTAACTAAGATATTATAAATGAAAATTTTGAGTAAATAACTTTCACCTCTCTTATATTTTTTAAATTATAAAAATTTTTCATCTATTTTATTTCAGAAAGTATATAAATATTTCCTAAATTAAAAGTTATGTTACATAAATTTCTTTTTTATTTTTAAAATTCTATTTTCATACACTCAATAATTAAAAAAACATTAATTCATGAAATTTAAATTTTTCTTACCAAAATATCACTCTTTAATATTAATACTTTTTAACTTTTTTTAATTAAAATGAGTTTTGTGTATTTACATAAAGCTTGAGATAAGCTCTTTATAAATAGTATATCTTACATTTATTTTATCTTTTATTTATTTTGATTGATTTGACATATTTTTATTTTATTAATTTTTAATTTAATATTTAATAAATTTATTTAAATATTACCATAATTAATTATTTGAAATTATTTAATAAATATTTTAGATTTTAATGTATGATTAATAGGAAATATTATAATAAATTTTCATATAAATATTTTAAATTTATTTAGATTTTATTGGAAAGAAATCATAGATTTTAAATTATAAGAGTAAATAAATAATTTTAAGTTATTTTAGTAAAAATTTTGATTGATAAAAAAGGTATCATGGAATTTTTAACAAAAAATATTGTTAACAGTGTTACAAAATAGACCAAATTATATGTTTTAAAAATATATGAGAAATCTCTGTAATTTTAATAATGGTTAATGTGTTTTTCTTAAAATTTTTAATTAATGGAACCATACTCAAAATTGAGGACCACGCTTTTGAGAAATTTGACGGGCTGAAAGACAATAATCAATAATACTTTAAAAATAACTAGTGAGGGTATGTTTGGTTTAGCTTTTGGTAAACTAAATCATGATTTCTAACAATTATTTTTTTTAAAGTTATCCAAATAATTTTGTGATAAACTTTTCTATTTTTATCTAAATTTTATTTTTGTAAACTATGGTTATTTTAAACGACTTTTTACGAAAAGATAAACCAAAGATCCCATGCACTGTACCAAAATGTGACTCCAGAAACAGAAACTTGCAAACAAAGAGAATATATGAGCCTGTTTGATTTTGTTTTTCAAAATAGTTTTTCTGTTTTTGAAAATAGAAAAATAAAAAAATTTATTTGGTAAACCTATTTTTTATAAATTGTTCGGAGAAACAGAAAAATAAAAGAACATAAAACATAAAACAATTTTAAGGTGTTTTGTAGTTTTTGTTCTAGAAAATAAAAAAAAAGGTGAAAAACATCTACCTCATTAATGGTAAAGTTATAAATTTTGAATAACTCATTTATCACTCACTAATTATGATTTTGAGAATAATTATTTAAATAAATTTTTTTATTTTTTTACTTTCAAAACTTATTTTTTAAAATAAATTTATAAAATTATTTTGAAAATAATAAAATAGAAATCACTAGTAAACAGGGCGTAGCACTGCAGATCCAAACCTTTACCGAAAATAATGAAGTAATAACAAGGAAGCTCGAAATTAATTTGGAAGGAAGAGCATTTTTCTCTCCACTTTAGTTTGGTCAAGAATTTGTATCGCGTTCAGTTTATGAGGGGAGGTTGAGCCTTAATTCGTACCTTAAACTGTCTCTCTCCACCTGAGTTGCCGATCCGAAAATATGACGCTAGCAATGGAAACAGATCTGAAATCAAAATAATCAAGTCCAAGAAGATGATTGATGACGTGAAAATGATGGTAAATTAAAGTGAAAAGATGTTGGGTATTCTGTTTACTGTTGATGAAAATGACAAGCGGCAGCTTTTTTGAGTTCTTTTCTTGGAAAAAAAATACTTTTGTACAAACGTTAGCTTTTTTTGAAGTCTTTTCTTTAAAAAAAAAAAACTTTCGTAAGGACTTTAGCAGGTGTGACAAGATTAAAAAGAAAAGAAAGATTATTTTTTGAAGCTAAAATAAGTAATTTATTAAATTTTATAACCCATTTATCAAATTAAAAAAATTAATGATCATAATATGTTAATAATATTACCATTAAATTATTAAAATATCCTTAATTTCTTTTTCCTCTAACCATGATTCATATCAATGGTTAACAATTGGTCAATGCCAGCCGACGGCTAATTAATGGTAATGAATGATAGGTGCTTTTGCAACTTCCTCACTCATGTAAAATTTATAAATTGCTTACTTTAAATTTAGAGTTCAGTTCCAAATCTATTATATATATCTAAAAGTATGGCTCAAAGCTGAAACCACAACACGCCACCTCAGCATGATCGACAAAATAGAAATATCTATTATGTCATCCTATGTGGACACAGATTTATCTTCTTTCATGATTAAACCAAATTATTATTTTAATTCAATTTATATTAAAATGATTAATGCTTATAAACTCTATTTACCTTAAATAGTGGATTCATATTAAATATTGTTTTTAATTATAGGTGAAGCATTTGAATTCAAAAATTCAGGTAAAAAATATGATTCTAAAAATGAGATGCTCTTTTTTTGATAAAAACTATATCATAATTAAAAAAATGAGATTCTCTTAAGCAACAAAAATAATACTAGGTCAAGCATAATATATATTTTTTAATTTCAGACCAAATATAAAATATGATTTTAAAACTACATTTTAAAAGCATAACAAATATTTGTCTTTTCAAAGTGAAACAAACCCACCTGACAAAGCTTGTTAAAAGGTTTAGATAATTTAATATTAAATAATTTGGATTTTTTTTATCAATTATCCAATAATGGTGATTTTTTAACATGATACGTGATTTATGTTAATTATATTCATGTCATTCAGACATTAAGTATTTTTAAATGTATTATTTTTTACTAACCAATAATTTCATGTTCATAATTTTTTTTTAAGGTTAAACCCATATTTCAAAATAAAGAATCCAATAAAAATATTTTATTTTTTAATATGTTTTATATAATAGATTGGTTATTTTGCTTGTGACGATTAGTATTGTATTCTTTTAATAATTATTATTTTTTTAAATTACTATACATGATAACTATTTATAACTTTTAAAGTCTGATTATTATTATGTACGTAACAAGCGTTTTATACTTATTATACTTTTATAAATTGGATACAACTATTTTATTTAATAAAAAATAAAAAATTTTCAATCCCATATTATTTTTTTTCTAGCAATAACATCTTTTCAAAGTGAAATAAAAAGATTGGACACATGTCATAATTGAATGTATCCAATGAATCTAATCATCGTAATCGTCACATCTCAATACACTGACCACATCATATTTAATTAATTTTTTTCTGGGGAAAAGAATTCAAATTGAACATATAATCATTAACTTTTTATATATTTTTCATTTATATATATTGATGTATTAAATATAAATATTTCATTATACAAAATCTTAACTAAATGATTTTCCCAATATTTAACACGTCAATTGGTATTATTATTTGTAATATTGACTTTTCTTTCCATTTATTTCCATTTATCACATTAAAGTTAAATAGAGGCTTTTCTTATTTTTTTAAGAATATGATTTCTAGCTTATTTTTATATACAATTTTTGAAAAAGGGGATTGTTGTAATAAATATTTATTTCTCATTGATTGCAATAAAACAAGTCACGACGTATCTCAATGAAACTATACAGTATACACTCATTTATCTTGAACCGCCAATTATTACGCATTTAATGTCATCGTCCTCCAATATACACTCATTTAATTTCATCATCCTCCATATAGTGATCGGTAAACTCTTGAAATTTGTAATAAATACAATAATCGATTAAAAATTACTAATTTAAGTTTGTTAATTGACATTTATATTGGATATTTTTAAAGGACTAATAAAATAATTTTTCATTCCTTTTCAAATATACGTAATGTAATATGTGAAAGAAAACTTATTTTAAGTATTTATTATGTTAATAATCACAAATGCGCAATTCCAATTGTTTAGTTCAATCGTATAATATATCATAATGATTATTATTTCCAATGATGGTGACTACGTATTGACCTTTTGCATTTATAACTATGAAATATATAAAATTGATCTTATTATTAATTGTCACTAATAACTATAAAAACAAGTCAACTGATTTTTTTCCCGGATGAATATACATTCCATATATATATATATGATTTACTACATTAATTGTAAACATAATCATTTAATCAATTTTTGTTTTCAAATATTCCTAATTTTCTTTATTCGAAGGTGCATATCTCATTTATATATATGCAATCAATCATGTGAGAAAGAGGGTACTAAATTAGGGACTTCAACAATGATAATAAATGAGATCATTATTTATTTATTATATCAATATTTTGAGGTATTATTTTTTTCGTGCTATTGTGCTAAACTTTACCTCCGGAACCATGTCTGCAAGCTGTAGAATCCACTTTCTTATTGTTTAGTGAAAATTACAATTCTCATCTGTTATTGGATTCAAAGCCTAGAGGTAATTAACTTTCGAAATCTTATATAATACCCACGTCTTATATATGATTATGTACTTCGAAAGAATTTTTATTTCTTTTATTATTTATTCATTAACAATTAGAAATGGTTACTGTAAGAATTTTTGCCTCATTGACAACACTACATTATAAACCAATTTCCAGTGATGATTATAATGATAAGTATATATAGTAATGCAAATGTTTTATGTTTGATTTAAAATTAGATATAATTATTTTCACAGGTTTTTTTTTCACATTTTCAGCAATAACAATCATGGATGGATCATACTTCAATCGATCGAGGACATCCATGGTAGGAGGAGGGACACAGAGTCAATCAACTCATATGGACATAACAAACGGTTTTTTGTCTTTTAACTATTATAAGATGAAAATTGATTAGCATATCACAATATTTTGTAGTTAGATCTATTACTTATATATATATATATTAGTCTGTACACCTATTTGCTACGATATTATTATAATGCAATGTTAATTTTTTAGTAAACAATCGTGAGAAGTCTTCCCAATTTGCTGCACATAGTCATCATATTGAAATTTTAAGGAATAAGAGTATGTTCAAAATTAAGAACACTTTAATACAACTGTTTCAATGGTTTTTTTTTTTAAAACCATATTCAAACCATTATGTTATTATATTTTTTTCTTATTAGAGATGAGGAAGAGATCACAAAAGGACCATGCTATTTCTATGTCCAAAAATTTCAATATTGAACGGTCACCATTATCCAATATCATAAATATTGGAAATACTAATGACATACATAGTATTGTTTGATTATTTACGTAACTAAACTATATAAAGTTCATATTATGTGATATGAATTTGTATTTGTTAATAACTTTTCTTATTGTGAATTTAGATCAACCAACTTCAATGAAAAAAACAAGACACCAAAATCTCAGTATTTGTGGTGATGTTCATACACAACGAGTTGAACCATCAAATGCTTCTCCATACTCCTTATTATCCTTAGGCCAAGGTATGATTATCCTAAATTTTATATAGTATTTTGATAAGAGTATACATCATATTAATGCAAAAATTTATTAACTTTTGGTAATAATTAGTTCAACCAAATTTAATATAAAATGCACTACATTTATCAATTTGAGCCAATGTTTATAGGATTTGTTCAGAGAATTGATGCTGCCAGATTAGATTCATCATCTGTTGATTATTGTAATAATTCTATCAGTTCAATTATTGAAAATGTACAAGAAACGGTTTCAAACATACCAAGTTTGATCTTATAATTAAATCCATCATATTTATTATATTGTATTTTATTGATAATACAACGATTGTAATAATTGTATTTTTTTAAATAAGTTATGAAAATTTTACGTTTATTTATTTTGATATGTATTTTCCAATATTATGAAGCTAAGATGCAAATAAATTGATTTTTTAGGTACACACGTCAATTTGGATGAGCAAATGTTGAATGATGTAAATATGTTTTAAGATGATACATATGATGAAAGTAAGGCATAGAATTATCATATATACAATAATATTATTTAAATGATCAAGCATGTAGTAATACTAATTTTTATATATCCATTGGAAATATTCACACAGATAATTATCCTGCATATATATCATTTATTGAACAAGGTATGTCAATCAATATTTGCTAACACATATTGTTATACAATATCACACCTTTATTTATGCAACACATACGTTAACAAACTACTTTATTCTACTATGAGTATTGTGATCTTGGTGATCAAGTATATATGTGTCAATTTTGCAAGGCAAAGTTCTGGTTTGATGAGAGGTTGAAGAAATATGTGACAAGAAGAAATCCATTATTCAGCATGTGCTATCTCAAGGGGACGATTCAACTTCCTGCATCACAACCTCCACCATGTCAAATTGATCAACTTTTCAATGGGAATGATGCTAGAAGTAAACATTTTCATGATAACATTAGGACATACAATATGTTTTTATTTACATCAATGGGAGGAAAAATTGACAAGGATATTAATAATGGTTGTGGTCCATATGTATATAGGATAAGTGGTCAAAATGTTTATTGTATTGGAAGTATTCTTCCTATGGATGGTAATGGCCCTAGATTTGCATAGCTCTATATCCCTATATTTGCACAGCTCTATATATATGATACAAGTAATGAGGTGTCCAACATGATGCATTCATTTGGGTAATAATCATCTCATTACTTTTAGTCCTTAATTTAAATTGATTTTAATTATTTATTGTATAATAATTTTTATACTTATCGTGTTTATGTAGTGGCAATGATCAAGAGCATCCCTTTCACGCTAATATTGTGCAATTGCTTAAAGATATGCTGGATGAACATAATGTGCTTGTGCAAACATTCCGCATGGCTAGAGATATGTTAGGCATGAATCAAGCTGAGATTGTAAAGATTAGATTGATTCATAAACATGGTAAGAATGGTAGAAGATACAATTTACCAACTGCTACAAATGAAATTGCAGCATTAATAGTTAGTGATATTGGAACTATAGAATCAGATAGAGATATTATTGTCCAATACAAATCAGGGTTGCTCGAGCACATATATGAAACTCATCCATTATACTTGCCAATGCAATACCCATTGTTATATGTGTATGGTGAGGATGGTTATCGAGATGACATTTTGCACAATGATGCCATGTCAACTACACATGGTAAAAATAATAAATTGACACTAAGGGAATATTTTGCATACAATATTCAAGATCATGATAGTGATTCCTCATTAATTCTTCGGTCAGGTAAATTGTTTCAACAATTTTTAGTTGATGGGTATGCAATGATTGAATCGCAGAAGTTGCCGTTTATAAGGAATAATCAGAAAAAGTTGAGAGTTGAACTATACAAAGGGCTTGCAGATGCTGTCTTGGGAGATGAGAATATGCCATCATCATTAGGTAAAAGAATAATTTTGCTATCATCATTTACTAGCAGTGTTTGGTATACTATGCAAAACTACCAAAATGCAATGGCAATATCCAAGTGGGCAGGATATCTTGACTTATTTATCACTTTCACATGCAACCCTAAATGGCCTGAAATTACTAGAGATTTGGAGAAGAAAAATCTACAACTCGAGATCATCCGGATATAATTACTAAGATTTTTAAGTTAAAGCTGGACATGATGATAAAAGACATATGAAAGAATAAGATATTTGGAAAGGTGAAAGCAGGTATTAATTACATGAATTATATATTTATATATCATTATTTTATTTTTTTCCTGAGTTTACAAGTCTCATTTTACTAATAACAATGTATTATTATTGCAGTTCTATACACAACAGAATTTCAGAAGCGTGGTTTGCCTCGTGCTTATATTCTGGTGTTTCTATGCAACAATGATAAAATTCCTTTGCCAAGTGAGATAGACAAAATAATATCGGCTGAAATTCCTAACAAGGATAAGAATCCTATATTATATGAAGTTGTTAGCACATTTATGATGCATGGACCATGTGACTCAATGAATCCAAATTCTCCGTGTATGGTTGATGGTGAGTGCTCAAAACATTATCCAAAGCCTTTCAATGGTAGTACAATTATTGATGAAGATGGTTACCCCAAGTACATGAGGCTAGAAAATGGTAGAACCTTATTAAAGAATGGAGTTGAATTGGATAATCGTTTTGTTATACCATATAATCCATATTTGTTGCTTAAGTATAATGCTCACATAAATGTTGAGCGTTGTAATCATGCCCAATCAAGTAAGTATTTATTCAAGTATGTGAACAAAGGTTATGATAGGGTCACAATGGCATTTTACTCAGATTCAAATGACCAAACTCATAGTAGGGTACATGATGAGATTAAGTTATATTATGATTGTAGATATCTATCTCCTTGTGAGGCTGTGTGGAGAATATTTTCTTTTGATATCAATTTCAGGGATCCTTCTGTTGAAAGGTTGTCATTTCATTTACCAGATCCACAGACAGTTGTGTTTGATGATGATGAGCCATTGGATTGAGCTCTTGATAGAAGGTCCAACAAAAACACCATATTTTTGGCATGGTTTGAAGCAAACGTTAGATATAAAGATGATGCAAAGAACTTGTGCTACAATGACTTCCTAACAAAGTTTGTATACAATAAGAAAAACCTTGAGTTGAGACCTAGAAAGAAAGGATTCTCAATTGGTAGACTATACTTTACTCCACCTGGCAGTGGTGAATTGTATTACTTAAGAACTTTGTTAACTGTAGTTAAATGTTGTACATCTTATGAGAGCAATAGAATAGTCGATGACATTCTATATCCAGCTTTCAGAGATACCTGTTACGCACTTGGTTTGTTGGATGATGATAAGGAATACATAGATGGTATCATAGAAGCAAGTCATTGGGTTACTCCAAAGCTCCTCAGAAGACTATTTTGTATTTCTCTATTGGCTAACTCAATCTCTAGACCAGAATTTGTTTGGGAGAAAACATGGCAATTCCTTTTTGATGATATACTCTATAAACAAAGAGTAGTAACTAGACATCAAGGTATATTTTTTCTTCTTTTGTCACCTACAGTATTTATTGTGCTATGTTTACAAACAAATACAATAACGATAAAACATATAATTCATTGTAATTAGTTAATTTTACATTTATTATATTTTTTTTCTTTGCAGTAACATGTATTTTACTAATTACAGGATTACGGCTAACAGATGAAGAAATACAAAACTTTGCTCTAATAGAGATTGAGAATATATTACAATCAAATGGCAAGAGCCTTACTGAATTTGAGCATGTGCCTATCCCTAACATGAGAAGTATAGATGTTAGTATGAACAAATTTATTTGAGCTGAATTAAGCTATGATAGGGTCACTCTTGCAAGAAAGTTGCCTTCATTGATTACATCATTAACTGATGAACAATTGAGAGTTTATGATGACATTATGTTAGCTATTAAATTTGGAAAGGGGGGAGTATTTTTTATTTATGGATATGGGGACACTGGTAAAACATATGTATGAAATACTCTCTCAACTTCATTGGTCAGAAGGAAAAATTGTTCTTAATGTAGCTTCAAGTGGTATATCTTCTTTATTACTTCCTGGAGGTAGGACTGCACACCCACAATTTTGCATTCCACTTTCAGTTAATGAAGATACTGTATGCAATATCAAGCAAGACAGTCGTCTTGCTGAATTATTTGTTCATACTTCATTAATTATATGGGATGAAGCTCCAATGGCAAACAAGTTTTGCTTTGAAGCTCTTGATTGAAGTCTAAAGGATATCCTAAAGCTCTCCAATCCATCAGTTGTTAATTTCCCTTTTGGAGGTAAGGTAGTTGTATTTGGTGAAGATTTTAGGCAAATTCTACCTGGAATACCAAGAGGAACTTGAGAAGTTATAGTATTGGCTACTATTAATTCATCTTATATTTGCAATCACTATAAGTTGAGAACTCTAACAAGAAATATGAGATTACTCCACACCATTTCATCATATGTTAATACTGAATTGCAAGAGTTTGCAAATTGGATTCTTTCAATAGGTGATGGGATAATCACTGAGACCAATGATGGCAATGTTGACGTTAAGATTCCTAATGATATATTATTGGATGATCCAGATGATCCGATAAAGTCAATAGTAGAATCCACATATTTTAGCTTACTTGACAATTTAAATCTCTGATCTTATTTTAGAGATAAAGCTATATTAGCACCTACTTTATCTGTTATTCGAAATGTTAATGAATACATGTTGTCTCTACTGCCAGGTGAAGAAGTGGTGTACTATGGTTTTGATAGTGTGTTGAAAGAATATGACAATGTAGATTCTATTCATGATATTCATTCCACTGAATTCTTGAATTCAATATCTATGTCAGGTCTTCCTAATCATGAGATAAATTTGAAAGTTGGAGCACCCATAATTCTCATGAGGAACATTGATAAGTCATTGGGTCTAATGAATAGAACACGTCTCATTGTTACACAAATTGGGAAGCATATTATTCAAGCTAAAGTGATGTCTGGCATAAGTGAAGGGCTGAAAGTATGTATTCCTAAGATATCTATGACTCCATCTGATTCGAGTCTGCCATTTACTATGAAGAGACGACAATTCCCTATTATGTTAGCTTTTGCTATGACCATAAATGAGAGTCAATGACAAAGCCTATGCAATGTAGGATTGTATTTACTAAGACCTATGTTCACATATGGCCAACTATATGTTGCATTGTCACGTGTACTCTCTAGAAGTGGCTTGAAGATTTTAATTTTAGATCAAGATGGGAAACCAAGTAATACTACTTCAAATGTTGTTTATACTGAAGTGTTTAATAATCTTATTTGATTATTTTTTATATTGTCATTTCATATTTGTACAATGATTATTTGTGAACAATTCAATTTGCAATATTAGTTTATTCACCATTTAATTTTACATTTATGAAGCATGATTTTATTTTTAAATATATTTCTAAAAAAGTCTATATTCTTATTGATCCCCTGCATCATATGGGTGCATGTCTAGTTTACTATAAAATAGTACATGCTGTTCATTTAATTACAAAAATGGACCAACTTTTCTAAATTAAATAAAAATATAAAATTATTAAAATACCCTCAAGTTTTATTTCTCTCTTACCATCGCTAGTCAACGGTCATCGACGACCAACCAATATCGATCATCAATTGTCGATAACCGACAAAATAGCTTGCAACTTCTTATTTTAGATTTTACAACTTGTTTATTCTAAATTCGCAACTTAATTTTCAAATTTTCACTTTGTGATTTCTTTTCTAGAATTTACAACTTTTTTATTTTAAATTTGCAACTTGTTTTCTAAATTTTCATTATGAATTGTTCAGTGCCCTTGCAACTTCTTTTCCAAATTTTGCAATTGGATTACTCTAAATTTGTAACTTGTTTTCCAAATTTTTATTATGAACTTTTTCAATACTTTATAACTTCTTTTCTAGAATTTGCAACCTACTTACTCTAAATTTGCAACTCAATTTCCAAACTATTATTTTGAATTATTTCAATATTTTTGCAACTTGTTTTACATGTTTAATAACTTGCTTACTTTGAATTTACAATTCATTTTTCAAATTTTTATTATAAAATTTTTTCATGCTTTTGCAACTTCTTTTATATATTTTGTAACTTACTTACTCTTAATTTGTAATTCATTTTCTAAATTTTTACTATGAATTGTTTTAGTGTTTTGCAACTTCTTTTCTTAACTTTGTAACATATCCACTCTAAATTTGCAACTTAATTTTAAAATCTTTATCAGGAATTGTTCCAAGTTAAAAAATTTTGGAACAAAAGTTGAAAAACGCTAAAAAATTTATAATAAAAATTTGTAAAATGAGTTGTAAATTCTGAGTAAATAAATTGTAAATTTTTAAAAAGAAGTTACAAAACACTAAAATAATTGATAGTCAAAATTTGAAAAATGATTTACAAATTTAGAGTAAGTAAGTTACAAAATATATAAAACAAGTTGCAACAACATTGAAACAATTTATTGTAAAAATTTAGAAAATAAGTTGCAAATTCAGAGTAAGTAAATTGTAAATTCAAGAAAAAAAGTTGTAAGACACTGAAATCATTCATAATAAAAACTTATAAGTAAGTTGCAAAATCTGAAAAAAGAAATTATAAAGGAACTAAAACAATTTATAGTAAAAATTTAAAAAATATATTGCAAATTTAGCGTAAGAAGTTGCAAATTCTTAAAAAGAAATTGCAAAGTAAAAATTTGAAAACTAAATAATAAGTGAACTATTATGGAATCAGTCTAAAAAACCCATTTTGATGTGTATAACACCCAAATATTTGTGAAACAAGGAACATGAAACTGCACAGCAAAGAAAATGAACAAAAGACACAAAAATAAAAGCAAAAAGAAATAAAAAAAATAAAGAAACAAGATGAATAGATGTTGATCTTGAGAAATAGAACTCAAGAGAACTGATCTCTTAAACCCTAGTTTAGGTGACACCACAAGGGATGATTAGTCCCTTAATAAGTCATAATATTCTTTCTAGTACTCAAAGAAAATGCAAGAAGAAAACTCATAATATGAAATTTTATTCATTCAATCTTGTTAAAAAACGTACACAATAGAGAGCCTTAAATAGGTAAGGGAAAATCTAATTTGATGAGCCTAAAAAACCTAATTAATTTGAGTTCAAGTAATCCTCATAGGATAAGAGATTTTAAGTTTAAATAACACACCTAATAGAGACGTAAGAAACTAGTACAATAAAGCCTAAAAAATAAATAACAAAAATTTCAAAAAAATAATAAAAATAATACCTAAACCTTTATAAAGACAACTATATTAATGAAATTACATGTTTGAAATATGATATACTTATGTACAAGGTGAGCTATAAAAAATACTACTAATTAATCAATTGGACTTTATTAATTAATGTAGTTTAACTCATAATTAATAAAAAAGAAATAAAAAAAACTAAACCCACTAATGCTTAAGTCACATGCTCTTTTAGCGAAGTATAAAATCTTGTAATAATCTCCTCTAATGGGCTCCTCTTAGGTTTGAATTTGAAACTTGTAAAATTAAAATGCTCTTCACGCTCTTTAACTTTAATTGGGTTATAAACTTACTTAAATAATTGCGCTCTAACATGTGTAACAATCTTTCCAAGTGACAAAGCTTCTTGGTCATCTTGAACCATGCTTTCTTTTGAATTTGTGCAAGCTCTCCTTTTCAGCCTGTTAGGTTGGCTGGCTTCTCAAGAAGGGGGTGAATTGAGAAATTTAAAATTTTCTGCAAAATAATAAAAAAGTAGTGAAAGTAAAAGTTGTAAAAAACAGAGTGTAGAATATAAGAGGCAGTTGGCAATGTAGAAGAAGGAAGGACACAATGATTTATCCTGGTTCAGTAAGCTTTTCTTGACCTACGTCCAGTTTTCAAGCCACCATTTGAGATTTTCAACTATCTAGCAAGAATTTAGTGGGTTCCTTGCAATGTCACAGTACAGCCTTATGCTCTGTTCTAAGAGCTTACAAATTTATCACTCTGCACTTTAACAAAGTTTTTTCCAAATCTCTTGTGAAATCCCCTCACAAGAAAACCTTTCTTCTAGATGAAGAAGAGATTGATTACAATAATAAAACTTTCTAATACAGAGTAAATATGACAATTAAAGTGCAATAAATGAAGTGTGAGTGAATAGAAGGCTTTGTCTAATGATTTTGACAGAGTTTCCATATATACAGTATAAAATTATTACCCATAACTTCAAATGAAGTTTTATTTATAGATTTGTGTCTTAACTATATGTTAGACACAAGTTCTAACCGTTAGAGACATTACTCAATGGGTACTCTGCAAAACTAGCTGTTCACCAACCGCATTTAATGCTTCTGACACTCTGAAATTTGAATTTTGGGGTGTCAACAGACGAATTTTGCAGAGACTATAAGCTAAAGACTTTAACGTTAAACTTTCAAAATTCGAATTTCACTTTTAAACAAACGAATTTTGATTTTGTTAAATATTTCTCATGTTAAGACATACGAATTTTCAAGTTACAAGTGCATCTGTTGAGTATGAATAGTTATCTCATATTGCTATAGTGTACTCGAAGTTTAAATTTTGGGAATCTAAAATTTGTCTGTCAGTAACCAAGTCAATATGGCACAAGAGTTTTATTTTTCAAAATTCGAATTTTGAACTTTCAAAATTTGTCTGTTAGAGAGAACTCTAATCAGATTTATGTGTTTTAATTCCAAAGTTTGAATTTTGCAAACCAAAGTTCTTCTATAAGTGTAACCAACTTTGAACTCTTTTTGCACTCTAATATCAGACACACTTTGACATAGTTTCAAACAAACTTTCAATTTTCACAAATTATACTTGACTCGAAATTTGAATTTTAATCACCTGAAATTTGTCTGTCAAAGGTAACATCTCTGTAACTTTAAATTTCAGTTACCAAAGTTCAAATTTTCAACTGCATATATAGAGTTTAACAGTTCAAAGTTCGTTTGTTAGTTAGTATTTTTCAAATTTAATATAAGTTAACATAGGATAGTTGAAAAACACTTGTTTTAAAACTAGTCGGTGTGAGATCAAACCTTTTTACTCTCTAAACACTATGAAAAATCCTACAAACTAGTTCTTTAGTCATTTCTTCTTGGATTTCTTCACTTGAGTTTTCTTATACTCCTTTGATATCTTGCTTCTACGCTCTAGTTGTTTGGAATCATCAAAACACTTGATTCAACAATGACATGTCTAAGGTGTCCTCTATCACTAAGTTAAAAATTCAGAATAAGTAAGTTGCAAAATCTTAAAAAAGTTATAAGCTATTTTTCCGGGAACATTGACCGGTTACTAGCATTCATTGACTGGTTATAGGTGACCATTGACCGGTCACCGATGGTTGTTGACTGGCCTCTGGCGACTATTGACCGGTGATGGTAGGAAAAAAAATAAAAGTTGAAGGTATTTTGATAATTTTATATTTTTATATTTGATTTAAAGAAATTAGTTTCTTTTTGTAATTAAATGAATAATACATCTTATTTTATAATAAAATTGTGATTTTGAACTTGAATAGTAATTCCCCCCGATAATTTTTCCAATTGATGTGAGTGGCACAATATGTTGGACGAAACACGAGTGCCAGCATCGAAGTGTTGAATCAAGAGTTTTGATGATTCCAAACCAACATTCAAGAGCTTGGAATAAAGATATCAAAGGTGCCCAAAAGGTTTCAAGTGAAGAAATTCTGGAGAAATCTGTGCAAGAATAGATGTAGGATGTTTAGTTGTATTTTAATTTGAGTAAAAGACTTTAATTTTATGAAAAGATGTTTTAAAACCTTGATTCTATGTTAAATCATGGAATATTTGAAAAATACCCACCAACAGACGAAGTTTGAAAGGTTTATATTAAACTGTCATGTTGAAAATTAGAACTTTGACTTTGGAAATTCGAATTTTGTATTAAAACTGAATAAGTCCAAAGAGATGCTTCTCAAACAGATGAATTTTGGCTTTTGAAAAATTGAATTTTGATAAGTGTCTGAAAGGAGCTTTTAGCAACAGACGAACTTTGGGTTTTGAAAATTCAAATTTCAGACAAAGTGTAACTTATGAAAACTAAAGAAATTCATCTGAAATTATGTCAAAGATCATCTGAAACTAAGTTTAGATTGAGTTTCAAAGTTGCTCATTGATAGACGAACTTTGAACATGAAAATTCAAATTTCAGAAGCTAAGCTTGTGAGTCTGTTACAATGATATGTTGACATACGAATGATAGTATTTATAAATTCGAATGTTGAAGTAAGTCTGAAAAGAGGTCTCTCTGACAGACGAACTTTGCCCTTTGAAAATTCAAATTTCGAAGTAAATGAACCACTGTGCCTTATAAGCCAGCTACAGACAAACGAATTTTGGAGTTCCAAAATTCTAATTTTGAAGGCATTGTAGCAAATTGAAAATACTGTTCACACTTAACAGAAAAACTTTCTACTTAAAAATTCATATGTCACAACATAGAAACATTTTCCAAAGATCAAAATTCAAATTTTGCTTCATGACAGACGAACTTCGGTTATTCAACGTTGGAATCTTTAACCTTCGGTTCTTGCGAAATTCGTCTGTTGACCAACTAAAATTCGAATTTCAGTATGTCAGAAGCATTAAATGCGGTTGGTTAACGGATAGTTTCTCAGAGTAACCGTTGGATAACTTCTCCAATGGATAGATTTTGTCTCTAACGTATAGTTGAGACCCAAATCTATAAATATAACATCATTTGAAGTTGTGGGTAATGATTTTAACCTTATATATACTGAAACTCTGCCAAATCATTTACTCAAAGCTTTATACTCTCATACTTCAATATTTATATTTCAACTTTCATATTCACTCTGTTTAAGAGAGTTTATTGTTTGTAAACAATCTTATCTTCATCTGGAAGATAGATTTTCTTGTGAGGGGATATCACAAGAGATTGGAAAGCACTTTGTAAGAGTGTATAGAGTGAATGAGTGAGCTCTAGAAACAGAGCATCATCTGTGTACTGAGGAATTTGCAAGAAGCCCACTGAATTCTTGCAGAATAGTGAAAAATCTCAAGTGGTGACTTGAGGACTGCATGTAAGTCAAGTGGAGATACCGAACTAGGATAAATATCTGCGTCTTCTTCTCTTTACTGCAATTTTTACAGTTTATTCTCCTGTATTCTGTTTTACTATCTATACTTTGCTTTCTTCACTTTCTTGATATTTTGCAGAAAATTTTCAAACTTCCCAATTCACCCCCTTCTCTTGGGAGGCCAGTTTATCCAACACAAAGTAGCAAGTTAGTTGTACTAGCCTTCTTCACCTTGTAGCCAGACATTTGGAACGAGCATACTTGGTTAGGTTAAGCTCTCGAATTAAAATTAAAATGCTAATTATATATATCTGTATAAAAATTATTATTTTAATTGAAGAATGAAAAATGTCTTTTTTTAGTCTCTAAATATATAGGAGTCCAAACCCGCTTTTATGTGGCTTTCTAATTTTTAATTAAGATATTTATAAATGAATTTTTTTAGAGTAAAATATTATAACCTCTTTTATATTTTTAAAATTACAAAGACCTCCCCTTTGGAAAGCTATACAAACCTTTCCTGAATAAAATATTATGTTATGTAGATGTCTTCTCTATTTTTAAGATTCTATTTTCATACACCTAATAGTTAAAAAGCCGTTAATTCATGAAATTAAAAATTTTTCTTTACCAAAATATGACTTTTCAACATAAATACTTATTAAGAAATGTTTCCAACACATTTTTTTAATTTTTTAATTAAAATGAGTTTTATACATTTGCATAGAGCTTAAGATAAGTTGCATTATTCATAGTTTGCAAATGGTATGTCTCACATTTTTATTTGATGTTTTATTTATATTGATTGATTTGATATATTTTTATTTTAATAATTTTTAATTTAATATTTCTGAATACATTTATTTGAATATTATTATGATTAATTATTTGAAATTATTTAATAAATATTGTAGATTTCAACGTCAGATTAATAGGAAATATTATAATAAATTTTTATATAAATATTTTAAAGTTATTTAGATCTTATTAGAAAGAAATTATAGATTTTAAATTATAAGGGTAAATAAATAATTTTAAATTATTTTAGTATAAATTTTGATTGATAAAAAAGGTATTGCAGAATTTTTAATAAAAATATTGTTAATAGTGTTAAAAGTTGGACCAAATTATATGTTTTGAAAATAGATGAAAAATCTCTATAATTTCAATAATACTAAGAAGAGGTTAATGTATTTTACTTAAATTTTTAATTAATGCAACCATGTTGAAATTGTAGGGATACACAAATATCGGGTAAGACCGGTTTGATAATCAACTCGATGTCTAATCTTTTGTGAGATTGGGTGAGACCAAGTCAACCCGACATATGAGACTGGGGTCATCAGGCCAACAAGACATATAAGACCGTGGTTAGTCTTGTCTTAAAAAGTATTCAAAATAAAAAACAAGTTAATTATATTTATTAAAAATATAATCAAAAGTATTTTACTTAAAAATATAATTATATTCATCCAAAATATATTTTCTTAAAAATAATATTATAATCAAAAGTAATGTTTATTAAAAATATAAATGCTTAATAATAATACATTATTCTTACATAATATTAAGAAATCAATTTAAAATTTAAAACAAAAATTAAAAGATTAAATTCTTAAAAAATATTCACAGTAATAATATAATCAATTTGTTTCATATGTTGTATCAAGAAAAATATTATATAATTTTTTAAAAAAATAAATAAAATTATATATATACTGGGACTGGGAGAGACCGGGCTTACCCTCAACCCAGTGCCCAACCCAACTCGGTCGCTAAGATCAACCTAGTATGCCAAGTAGTATCGGGCCTACCAGACCACCATGTTAGTTTAACACCCTACTGATAAGTGAGGGACCACACTTTCGGGAAATTTGACGAGTTGAAAGACAATAATCAATAATCAATAATACTTTAAAAATAACTGGGTAGATCTCATGTATTGTACCAAAAAATGCATGCATGACTCCATAAACAAAAAACTTGCAAACAAGGAGAATGTGTAGCTCGGCAGATCCAAAGCTTTAAAAGAAATAATGAAGTAATAACAAGGAAGTTTGAAATTAATTTGGAAGGAAAAGCATTTCTTCTGGTTCACTACTTATTGTCTCTTTCTACTTTAGTTTGGTCTAAGAATTTGTGTTGCGTTAAGTTTATGAGGAGAGGTTGAGCCTTAGTTCATATATCTCTCCGCTTAAGTTGCGGATCCAAAAATACAACACTAGCAATGGAAATAGATCTAAAATCAAAATAATCATGAGCAAGATGATGATTGATGAAGTGAAAAGATGTTGAAGAGTTGGGTATTGTGTGTACTGTTGATAAAAATAGAAAGCGTTACCTTTTTTGAAGTCTTTTCTTGAAAAAAAAAAACTCTTGTAAAGTCTTTGGCATGTGTGGAAAGGTCAAAAAGAAAAGGAAATTATGATTTGAGAGGAAAATAAGTAATTTATTAAATTTTAGGACCTATTTTTTTATTAAATTAGAAAAAAAGACCGATGGTTCTAAAATGTTAATATCCCTAGTTTCTCTCACCTTCTATAACAATCACAATTTGATTGTTTTAGACATGTATATAATTAATGGAAGGATATTATTGGAATTATATAGAGCCAGAGGAGCTAGAACTAAAGGAAATAAGTAAAAAAAATGAAGCAACAAATTATAGAAAAAAAAGTCTAAGCAGTAGAAGTGTCCATTTATATTTTTCCATTGATGAAGACTTTTCAAGCTTTAAATCAAGTCAAGGATCACTTCAACTGGATTTTTTTGGAATAAGTTATGATTTTGGAAAGTGACTGAGTTGGGAGACATAATTGATTACTACAGCGGTGGCACTGTTCATCACTGCGGCACCAGTAGCGACACTACTATAAATCAGAATGCGTAACACTCGCCAAAGTAGTGTTTCTCTACTAGGGCTTGACTCCCGAAGCTTGAGGATTGAATTTGGAGGCTTGGGGGAGCTATATAACTTGAGATAACATGATTTCTTTTCTTCCCCTTCTCTTTTCTCATGGTTCTTGAAGGAAATCTGTGGGTGAAGTCCAAGTAACCAAGGAGCTATATAATTTGCTGAAGATTTCACCAATTAGTTTGTGTTTAAATGCTTCAAAATAGTGTTGTGTTATGTCTTTAAGCTTTGGACTGGGAAATTCTTATGTGTAGTGACCCAAAGATGCCAAACTCTAGCCTCTACCATGTGGGGTTTTGTGATGTGCAAATTTTCTGAATTATGTAGACTTACGGGAAGCTAATTTTGAGTTAATGAAAAATGGGTATGGCATTGGATGTAAACTCATTTAATTAGAGTATCTACACTCCCAGAAGTTGTTGGGAATCAGTAAATTCATCGATAAGTGACTAACTTGTTGTATGATGGAGTTTGGTCTTGTATGTCCTATGTGGTTGTGGGAAATTCTAATGATTCAATTGGTGTTTTGATGAATCTTTGGGTTTCATTTGGTGTTGAATGCTATCTATTGACTTGAATTGCATTTCCCCTTGTATGCGCATGTAGTGGACATTCTGAGGCCTATTAAGGTAAAGTGCAAGTTGAGCAACTTGAGATAATTGGGGAGTAACTTTACTTGTTCATTAAGTTTTGAACTTTTTATATCACGATATATGTGTTGAATCAAGTGTTTTGATGATTCCAAACTAACCTTCAAGAGCTTGGAATAAAGATATCAAAAGTACACAAAATGTTTCAAGTGGAGGAATTCTAGAAAAATCAGTGTAAAAATAGATGTAGAATGTTTAGTAATATTTTAATTTGAGTAAAAGAATTTGATTTGGTGAAAAGATATTTTAAAACCTTGATTCTATGTTAATTCATGAAATATTTGAAAAACACCCACCAACGGATGAAGTTTGAAATGTTTATACTGATATACTGTTTTGAAAATTCGAACTTTAGCTTTGGAAATTCGAATTTCGAGTTGAAAATATAACAAGTCTGAAAAGAAGCTTCTCTGAAAGACAAATTTTGACTTGAGAAATTCGAATTTTGATACGTGTCTGAAAAGAGCTTTCTCTGACAGACGAACTTTGGCTTTTGAAAATTCAAATTTCAGATAAAATGCAACTTATGAAAATTGAAAAATTCGTCTGAGAATATGTCAAAGTTCATCTGAAACCAAGTTCAGAGAGAGCTTCAAAATTGCTCACTGACAGACGAACTTTAAACATGAAAATTTGAATTTCAGAAATAAAGCTTAAGAGTCTGTTATAATGATATGTTGACATACGAATGACAGTATTCATAAATTTGAACTTTGAAGTAAGTCTAAAAAGAGGTCTCTCTGACAGAAGAATTTTGCCCTTTGAAAATTTGAATTTCTAATCAGATGAACTACTGTGCCTTATTAAACCAGCTACTGACAGACGAATTTTGGGTTCCAAAATTTGAATTTCGAAGGTATTGTAGCAAAATAAAATTACTGTTCATATTTAACAGAAAGACTTTCAACATGAAAATTCGTATGTTCCAACATAGAATCATTTTCTAAAGATGAAAATTCGAATTTTGCTTCATGACAGTCGAACTTTGGGAGTTCAACGTTAAAGGCTGTAGATTTCGGTTTTTGTGAAATTCGTCTGTTGACAAACTGAAATTCAAACTTTAAGTGTCAGAAGCATTAATTGCGGTTGGTGAACGGATAGTTTCTCAGAGTAATCATTAGGTAACGTCTTTAACGGCTAGATCTTGTCTCTAACGTATAGTTGAGGTAGAAATCTATAAAGAGAACTTTATTTGAAGATGTGGGCAACAAAAATTGCTTTGTATATACTGAAACTCTGCAAAATCATCAACTCAAAGTCTCTTACTCTCACATACTTCATTCTTTGTACTTCAACTTTCATATCTACTATGATTAAGAGACTTTATTCGTTGTAAACTATCTTATCTTCATCTGGAAGAAAAATTTTCTTATGAGTGGATATCACAAGGGATTGGGGAAGCACTTAGCAAGAGTGCAAAGAGAGAAAGTGTGAGCTCAGAAACAGAGCATCAATGTTGTACTGTGGCATTTGCAAGAAGCCCACTAAATTCTTGCAGAACAGTGAAAAATCTCAAGTGGTGATTTGAGGACTGGATGTAGGTCAAGTTGAGAGACTGAACCAGGATAAATATATGAGTCTTCTCTTCCTTACTACTACCTTTACTGTTTATCCATTTATACTCTGTTTTATTGTTACCCTCTGCTTTCTTCACTTTCTTGACGTTTTGCAGAAAAATTTTTAATCTTCCCAATTCACCTCCCTCTTGGGAAGCCAGCTTATCTAACAAGTGATATCAAAGTCCGGATTCCCTATCAAAGGATTTAACAGTCCGGGAAATATAATGGATGGCTTTGGAGAAAGCATACTACCATAGGGAAATAACACAAATAGACCACCTGGTTTCAGTGGAGAACACTATGGATACTGAAAGATAAGGATGCAAATCTATTTCCAGTCAATTGATCTGGACATCTGGTCCGTCATCTAGAAGGGAGATTTTGTCCCAACGGTATTGTGGGATGATGGGAAGTACAGAGAGAAGCCAGAAGCTGAATGGAATGAGGAAGATAGAAGAAGAGTCTTGCTGAACTTCAAGACAAAACACTGCTTGGTCAGTGCATTGAATCAAGATGAATTCTACAGCATCTCACAGTGCTCCACTGCCAAGAAAATGTGGGACATCTTGCAAATTGCTTATGAAGGAACAAATGAAGTTAGAGAAAATAAATTAAACACCTGCATAGGTGAATACAAAAGCTTCAGAATGGTGGAAGGAGAAAGTGTAAAAGAGCTACAGAAGAGATTCACCCTCATTGTGAATCAACTGAAGAGTCTCGGCAAAGAGTACACTCAGATAGAAAAGGTCATAAAGATCCTCAGAGCTCTCCCTCTGGAATGGTAACCCAAAGTAACAGCAATAGAGGAAGCCAGAGGAGAATCAATGGCCTCTGTCACAGCTCTTTTTGGTAGCCTTGAGGAGTATGAAGGAAAAATGAAGGCTCTCAATGAGGCAGGACAAGACAGAAAGAAGAAAGGTCTTGTCTAAAAGCTACTGAGGAGAAAGAAGAAGAATCTGATGATGGAGATGAGCTAGATGAAGAAACTCTGACTATAATGGTCAAAAAATTTGGAAGATTCTACAGCAAGAAAAGAACTAAGAAATCCTTCAAGAAAGGAGCAGCTGGAGATAGAAAGAGAGAAGGAAAAGAACCTGTCACTTGCTACGAGTACAAGAAGCAGGGGCATATCAAATGGGATTATCCACAATTCCTCAAGAAGCAATAGAAAGAAAAGAAAGCTACAGACAAAGGTAAGAAGAAGAAAGCATATGTCTCATCAATCTAAGGCAACAGCTCAGATGAGGAAGAAGATGATGAAGATGAGATTGCCAACATCTGTCTGATGGCTCGTACCTCTGAAGAAGCTGAAATCTCATGCAACAGTGATAAAAAAGATGAGGTATATGAATCTGAACCTTCCTGTTCTGAATTACTGGATGCATTTCATGAGTTGCATGATGAGTTTGTTAAGGTTGCCAAAGAATTGAAGCAAGCTAAGAAAAAGATTAACAAACTAGAATCTTAATGCAACATCTTTGAAATTACTTCTTTGCCTATTGCTGAATCTACTTGCAGTAAATCATGCATTGAATTAAAGCAAACCAATGACTATTTAGTGAAAAGCATGTCTAGGCTTACTAAAGGTAAAGATATGTTGTTTGCTTTAATGGGAAGCCAAAGAATATCACAGGGAAATGCTGGACTTGGCTATGATCCTTGTATAGTCAAAGAAAAGATTAGGAAAAAGAATCAGAATGTATATATGAGACATTTTGTGCATGCTAGTGGCAATAGAAAGAAAGAACATATTTCACGGCACATTGAATCTTATGATCAACCAAGGCATGCAAAACAAAAATATTATCTGCATTGTTTTCTTCCTGCATCTCAATGCAGCAATCCCTTTACCACCTGTCACTTCTGTAACAAGAAGGGACATATTTCTAGTTCATGTGCTTTAAAGAAAAATGGACTTAACAGGAAGGTTAAATAGGTTCTCAAAGGTACATCTGTATCTAGGAAAAAGACTACTGACAAAAAAGGACCCAAGCAAATTCGGGTACCTAAAAAGAAAATATGAACTTTGTCTTGCAGGTTTGTCTTAAAGCTAGAAAGAGCAATAAATAGTATATGGACAGTGCTTGCTCAAGTCACATGACTGGTGATAAGGAGAAGTTCATCATCCTTAGAGACAAGGAATGAGGAAAGCTAACCTTTGGAGGTAATCAATATGGCAAAATAGTTGGCATTGGCATTGTGGGGAAGAATCCTGAAACATCCATTGAAGAGGTACTGTTTGTAATTGGCCTCAACCACAATCTGCTAAGTGTGAGCCAGACATGTGATAAAGGAAACTGGGTATTGTTTGACTCAAAGTTCTGCCTGGTCATCCGAAAAAGTGATCATAAAGTAATCCTCAAGGCTCAAAGGGATGGTAACTATTATACTATTGATCTTGATGAACTTCCTCCCTTAGATTCTGTTTGTTTGATTAGTCAGGATAATGATAGTTGGTTGTGGCATAAAAGGTTAGCACATGTTAATATGAATCAACTATCAAAACTGGTTAAAAATGAATTGGTCACTGGCCTACCAAAAATTTCTTTTGAAAAAGACAAGGAATATGATGCATGCCTAAGATGAAAATAAACTAAATCATCATTTAAATCTAAAAACGTAGTTACCACATCTAGACCTCTGCAACTATTACATATGGATCTGATAGGACCATCTAGAGTTAAGAGCATTGGTGGAAATCTGTATGTTCTTGTAATTGTGGATGACTACTTTAGATTTATCTGGACATTGTTTCTTTCTTCTAAAAGTGATATGTTTGATGCATTTGTAACCTTAGCTAATAAAGTGCAAAATGAGAAAGGTACTTCTATTGTGTCTATCAGGTCTGATCATGGAGGAGAGTTTGAAAATTTACACTTCCTGGAGTATTATGATGAGCATGGAATTGATCACAACTTCTCAGCCCCAAGAACTCCTCAACAAAATGGAGTGGTGGAGAGAAAGAACAGAACAATTGGAGAGATAGCAAGAGTAATGCTAAATAAAAAGGAACTCTCTCAAGTATTCTGGGCTGATGCAGTAAACACAGCAAGTTATATCATAAATAGAGCCTACATCAGACCAATTCTTAGGAAGACTCCTTATGAGCTATATAAAGAAAGGAAGCCACACCTCTCACATCTACATGTATTTGGCTGTAAGTGCTTTATCCACAATAATGGAAAGGAGAATTTGGGTAAGTTTGATGTCAAATCTGATGAAGATATATTTCTGGGCTATTCTAGTAGAAGTAAGGCATATAGAGTTTTTAATAAGAAGTCTAAATTAGTAAAAGAATCTGTGCATATAGTATTTATTGAAAATGAAACTGTTTCCAAACATGTCACTGATGAGGATGATCTTATTTCAAACTTTAAAAATTTAGATCTTTCTGATGAAGGTAAAATTGAACCTTCAAAAATATCTAAATCTATTAACATAGAGGAAGATATTCAAGAGAAAGACTTTGAGGATGAATATAATGAAGAAATATCTCAAGAACTCCCTAGAGCTTGGAGATATCAAAGGAATCATCCTGTTGATCAAGTGATAGGGGATGTTCAAGAGAAAGTTAAAACCAGAAAATAGTTAAGGAATTAAATGATAAACTATGCTTTTATTTCTCAAATTAAACCTAAATGTACTAAAGAAGCCTTAACTGATGAATACTGGATTTTAGCTATGCAAGATGAGTTGAATCAATTTGAAAGAAATCAAGTTTGAGATTTAGTATCCAGACCCAAAAATTATCCTGTCATTGGTACTAAATGGATTTTTAGAAATAAGCTTGATGAATATGGATTAATAATTAGAAATAAAGCTAAACTGGTTGCCAAAGGATATAATCAAGAAGAAGGAATTAATTTTGAAGAAACCTTTGCTCCAGTGGTTAGATTAGAAGCAATTAGAATTCTGTTAGCATATGCATACATGAAAAATATTATGTTATATCAAATGGATATGAAGAGTATTTTTCTTAATGGATATATCATGGAAGAAGTTTATGTAGACCAACTTCTAGGCTTTGAGGACTCTACAAAATCAAACCATGCTTATAAACTGAAGAAAGCCCTTTACAGTTTAAAGCAAGCCCCTAGAGTATGGTATGAAAGGTTAAGTAATTTTCTAATTGAAAAGGGGTTCAACAGAGGAAAAGTAGATATAACTTTATTCACTAAGAAAGAAAATAAAGATTTACTTATTATTCAAATCTATGTTGATGATATTATATTCGGTGCTACTAATGACTCTCTTTGCAAGAATTTTTCTAAGCTAATGTAGGGAGAATTTGAAATGTCCATGATGGGTGAGCTCAACTTCTTCCTTGGATTGCAAATTAAGCAATGTGATGATGGTATCTTTCTCAATCAATCCAACTATCTGAAAGAATTTTTGAAAAAGTTTGGGATGGAGAATGCCAAGCCAATGGAAACACTTATGGCTACTGCAACTAAACTGAATATGAATGAAGGGGGAAAATGTTTGACATAACTCAGTATAGAAGAATGATTGGATCTCTACTATACCTAACTGCCAACAGACCTGACATCATATTCAGTGTTTGTATGTGTGTAAGGTTCCAATCATGTCCCAAAAAAACCCATGCAATTGCTGTGAAGCATATTTTTCAGATATCTTATTGGATCACCACAGATGGGTCTTTGGTATCCAAAAGGCAATGGAGAAGATCTTAAAGGATACACTAATGCTGACCTTGTAGGATCCAAAACTGACAGAAAAAGCATAAGTGGAATGTGTCAATTTCTTGGAGGATCCTTGGTTTCATAGTTTAGCAAGAAGCAAAATAGTGTGGCCTTATCCATGGTAGAAGCTGAACATGTTGCAACTGGAAACTATTGTGCCTAAGTCATCTGGATGAAACAGTAGCATGAAGATCTTGAGATTGAGATGAAAGAAATACCTATAATGTGTGACAACCAAAGTGTTATTAACATCACAAAGAATCCTATCATGCACTCAAGGACAAAGCATATTGAAGTTAGGCACTACTTCATAAGGGATCATGTTCTGAAAAGGGAGATTCGATTAGAATACATCCCTACAGAAGATCAAGTTGTTGACATCTTGACAAAGCCTCTTTCAGAAGACAGGCACTGTAAAATCAGGAGAGAATTGGGTATGGTAAATTCCAATGAACTGTGAGTAAATTATTGTATCAATCTATTTTAGAATTTGTAACATTGATTTAATTCTAACTTTAGCATCGAAGTAAGTTTAATATAAGTTGCAGGTGCTCCTCATAAGTTTCAATGGCAATGGATCTGAAAAGTGGAGCTAACCAGAATGGAACAATCAAGAAATGAGAAAGAATGCAAAAAATCCAAGAAATCTGAGCATCTGGATCCATTCTGTAAGTTTTTTAAACATTGAAATTCATATTTTAATTGTGTATTAGATGAATTTTCTTGATAAATTATGTGTTTAAACAAGTCAGTATGCTCAAAATTCGAATTTGGGTGCCTATCAGACGAACTTCAGCTTGGTTTACATTGTAATTGTTCTTGGTGGTCCCTCAAAATTTGTCTGTTGGTTTATGAAAATTTGAATTTTAAAAAATAAAAGTTTCAATGTTATTTTTGTCCAACATGGTGATTATACAAATTTCCTTTTCTTAAAATACGCATGTTGGAAAATCTTTACAAACTGTTGAAATTCGAATTTCTGATTCAAAATTTGTCTGTTGAAACATGCTCACAATGTTGAATCTTTGAAAGACGAATTTTCATAAGCATAATTCGTTTGTTGTTTGTTGTATTGATTATTGCTTGATGCCTGTTCTTCAAAATTTGAACTTTGTTGAAACAAAGTTCGTCTGTTCATCTTGTGCTACTTAGACCAAGCCTCTGTCAGAGAAATTTTCAGAAGAAAATTTGTCTGTCAGTAAGCTTTGCTGAATGGTTTAACTTTTAACTGCTCGAAGTTCAAATTTTGACCCCTTAAAATTCGTTTGTCAGGCGGTTACTTACGTTAAAACCGAAGGTTTTTCTCTGAACAGACATAACCCTATTCATCTTTTCTCTGAGTCTGTTCAAATTCTCTCCTCAATACTTTTCAATTCTAACCGTAAATCTACATTTCCCACCGTTTAAACTCCTTTTCGCATCCTATAAACACATTCTCAACTTCATTTTGAAACATTCATCCACGAAAATGGCAAGAGTGAAGAATCCAGTAGTTGGAAAGGGAGAGTCATGGCCAAAGAGAACGGTCAAATCCTAATATGCCTCAAAGGAGGGGGAGAAACTGAAAAGAAAAGCCGAATCAAGCAAAACCACTCCCTCCAAATGGCAAAAAACAACTCCAAAGGCTGAATCAAAGAAAGCTAGGCCTTCTTCACCAAAGAAAATAGAGCCATCAGTTCCTTCCACTCTTGCTGCTGCTGCTGTTGCTTCCACCTCCTCCAGTACTGAATCTGGAGAATACAAGTTGACCATATTACCATTATGGAGCAATGCTCATATTTAGGAGGACTACACGACCAAGTTTGTGGGCAAGAAGGTAATTAAGCCTCACTGTGTCAATATGGAAGAATTCTTAATCTCTAACAACTTTGATGCCGGGTTGTGGATAACCAAATACAAGAAATTGTTAGAGATATTGGAAAGATACGATGATGAAGTAGTCAAGACGTGGTATGCCTCTCTAAAATACAACAGCAAGAAAAGGAAATGGGAGGTCAATCTAAGATCAAGGACCATCTGGCTAACAGATGAAACCCTTAACGAAGTGTTAGAGATTCCAAGGCAAGATGGATTGAAGAATGACATTACTGCTTCTGGGTACATGGATAAGGCTAAGACTGCTGATAAAGAAGGTGGACCTTTCCTAAACTATAAGGAGAGCACAATCCTGAACACTTTGTTCCGAAGAAAGGAGAATAGGTCACCAATAAACTTGCTGAAGCCCACTGACCTCAATGCTCAAGTGAGAATCCTATACTACATTGTGTCTAGGATTATCTTTAACAAAGAAGGCAGCTTCAACTTGATCACAAGGGCAGAGGCACATGTAATGGCTGCAGTCATATGTGGAAAGCTAATTAACATGGGACATATCATTCTCAAACGCATGATCAAGACAAGGGATTAGAGGAAAGATTCTATACTTCCCTATGCATCAGTTATTTCCAAGATCCTTTAGTATGCCAGAATCCAGCACCTTGACAAGGGGAAAGGGAAACCCATTGAAATATTCAAAGAAGAATAGCTATAAAGAATGGGGTTAGAGAGGAAAGATGGAAGATGAATTAGGAAGGGAGCAAGAAAATCTAAAGATCTCTTCTTTGATGAAGATGCCTCCCTACAGCAAGAAGGTACCTCTGAGGCTCCTCCAAGATCTACACATAAGCCTTCTCAGCCTGTTCTATCCCCATCTTGGCCTGCTCAAGCTCCAATTCCATCAACTCCCTCCTCTCGTGCCAAGCCAACAAAGATCACTGAGTTGTATGACAGTTTATCTACTCATACTCAGCATCAGGGATGAGCAAAACACCAAGTTTGCTCATCTGCAAGATCAAATCCACTAGTTGGCAAAGAACATGAAGGTAGTAGCTGATGCATATGAAGATATAAGGAGTGTCATTCTTGCCACATCAGCTCCACCTCAGTCACGATTCTCTAAGCCTACTAAGTCTCCAACTCCTGAGCCTCCAAGCCCCTTTAAGCTAGCCTCTCTTGAGCCTGATGATAGTGTACATGACACTGAGGTTGCTGGTACATTGAGCACACCATAGGCCTCCAGCAATGAGGCAAGTCTTGGTCCTCCCTTGGACTATGGCATGGAGGAAGAAGGTCCTCAGGAATCAAGCTTTCATGAGCCCACTCCAATAGATGTTAGGGTTCAATCCTTTCACATCAAGAATCTGAGCAAGTTGAGAGACTAGTGGCAGCCCTCACCTCTTCTCGACTCATGCAGGCTGCTCTGAATGAAGAAAGGAGCATTGTGCCATATGTTGATTTGCAAGCCATTACACCTGATGCTCTTCTACAAGCTCAGAGGAGAAGACTTGAAGAAATGTTTCATCCTCCTGCACCAACACCTATTACTTATTATGGTTTCACGGAGAAAAGAAGGGCACAATTGGTAGTTACAAGGGAAGAAATTTCTGAACTTCTTGAGATTTCTGATGATGAAGATGCAGACACAAGTTCTGAAGTTTCTGGATCCTTACCAAAGCTCAATCCAGGCCTTCCATTTGTCTCTGTACCCCTACAACATATTCCAATGTCTCAAATTCCTCCTGCTACTGATTTTGTCTACCTTCCAGATGATGCCAGAAAGGGGGAGAAGAGTGAGCAAACTGGAAAAATACGAAAGTCTGTTGTAGAGCCTTTGGGCAAAACTTACAGCAAGAAATCTAAGTCAAAGAAAAAGTGATTAGAAGAGTGAGCAAACTAGAAAAACTGGAAAGTCTGTTGCAAAGACTTTGGGCAAAACTTATAGCAAGAAGTCCAAGTTAAAGAAAAAGTGATTAAAACTTTTTGCTTGGTTCTTCTTGTAGTGTTGTATTATGATTGTGTATTGTGTTTCTGTACTCTGTATTGTGTTTTTGTAATGTTTTGTAATGTTGCTGTTTATTGTAAAATCTTGACATTTGATGAAATGAAAAATCTTTGTTTAAGATTCCTTGGTTGCAATGAACTAAACTTTGAATGAATTAATGAATTTCTTTACTTAATCTATTGTACATGATATCTTTTGGATTATAATGCATATGTTGAGGGGGAGCTTGTTAAAGCAAACCCAAGTACTAATCCAGTTTGTAAGTTGTTTTGTCATCATCAAAAAAGGGGAGAATATTGAATCAAGTGTTTTGATGATTCCAAACTAACATTCAAGAGCTTGGAATAAAGATATCAAAGGTGCACAAAAGGTTTCAAGTGAAGGAATTCTAGAAAAATCAGTGCAAGAATAGATGTAGAATGTTTAGTAATATTTTAATTTTAGTAAAAGACTTTAATTTGGTGAAAAGATATTTTAAAACCTTGATTCTATGTTAATTCATGGAATATTTGAAAAACACTCACCAACAGACAAAGTTTGAAAGATTTATACTGATTTGCTGTTTTGAAAATTAGAACTTTGGCTTTGGAAATTCGAATTTCGAGTTGAAAATATAACAAGTCTGAAAAGAAGCTTCTCTAAAAGATGAATTTTGACTTGAGAAATTCGAATTTTGATACGTGTCTGAAAAGATCTTTCTCTAACAGACAAACTTTGACTTTTGAAAATTCGAATTTCAGATAAAATGCATCTTATGAAAATTGAAAAATTCTTTTAAGAATATGTCAAAGTTCATCTGAAACCAAGTTTAGACAGAGCTTCAAAATTGCTTACTGACAGACGAAATTTGAACATGAAAATTTGAATTTTAGAAACAAAGCTTGAGAGTCTGTTATAATGATATGTTGACATACGAATGACAGTATTCATAAATTTGAACTTTGAAGTAAGTCTAAAAAGAGGTCTCTCTGACAGAAGAATTTTGCCCTTTGAAAATTTGAATTTCTAATAAGATGAACTACTGTGCCTTATTAAACCAGCTACTGACAGACGAATTTTGGGTTCCAAAATTTGAATTTTGAAGGCACTGTAGCAAAATAAAATTATTGTTCACACTTAACAGAAAAACTTTTAGCACGAAAATTTGTATGTTCCAACATAGAATCATTTTCTAAAGATGAAAATTTGAATTTTGCTTCATGACAGATGAACTTCGGGAGTTCAACATTAAAGGCTGTAGCTTTCGGTTTCTGCAAAATTCGTCTGTTGACTAACTGAAATTCAAACTTTGAGTGTCAGAAGCAATAAATGCGGTTGGTGAACGGATAGTTTCTCAGAGTAACCATTGGGTAATATCTCTAACGGCTAGATCTTGTCTCTAACGTATAGTTGAGCCAAAAATCTATAAATAGAACTTTATTTGAAGATGTGGGCAACAAAAATTACTTTGTATATACTGAAACTCTGCAAAATCATCAACTCAAAGTCTCTTACTTTCACATACTTCATTCTTTGTACTTCAACTTTCATATCTACTTTGATTAAGAGAGTCTATTCGTTGTAAATAATCTTATCTTCATCTGGAAGAAAGATTTTCTTGTGAGGAGATATCACAAGGGATTAGGGAAGCACTTAGTAAGAGTGCAAAGAGAGAAAGTGTGAGCTCAAAAATAGAGCATCAACGTTGTACTGTGGCATTTGCAAGAAGCCCACTGAATTCTTGCAGAATAGTAGAAAATCTCAAGTGGTGACTTGGGGACTGGATGTAGGTCAAGTTGAGAGACCGAACCAGGATAAATATTTTAGTCTTCTCTTCCCTACTACTACCTTTACTGTTTATCCATTTATACTTTGTTTTACTATCACCCTCTGCTTTCTTCATTTTCTTGATGTTTTGCAGAAAAATTTTTAATCTTCCCAATTCACCCCTCTCTTGGAAAGCTAGCTTATCTAACAATATGCTTTTAAATCACGGCTAGTAAGTTTTCTCGAACTTCTTTATCTTTTCATAAAATTGTGATAAGAGATGGAAATGGTTAAGTATACATGTTTGTGTATATATGCATGTATATATATGTGAGTGTGTGTGTGTGTGTCTATATATCTCCAAGTAAGTGAAGAAGGACTTGGCCCATGATTGTTGTGTTATGTTACGTCTAAAGATATAGTATTGATATGATCTTGGTAATGATGATAATGACGATCTTAATGATAACGAATTAAACATGAGAGCTTGACAACATGTTGATGATAAGAATGATGACAATGGATGAGAAAAACTAATGCGAATGTATATGTATGTATATATATGATGATGAACATAGTAGGCATAGATTATGAGTATTTATCTAGCAAAAAAAAAAGATTATGAGTATTTTATGAAACCTTGCATAGTTTCGCATGATGATGATGAAGGATGATACATGCCAATGTGAAGGTATACACATGTGTTTATGCTTATGAAAATGATGGACGCCATTATACATATATATGATTATTATGTGTCCCCATGAAACATTTTGTATGATGATAATGATATGCTAGCATGATCATATACATACGGCTTGAGACGATATGTTAGCATATATTGGGCATTGTTACAAGTTGCACATTATCAGGGTATGATATTGTTTGGTGACGATGCTTTAATACCACATGGTATGCCAATCCTTTAAATAGCACAAAAGACATTGTGTTCAAGCAATGCGGCTTATCATATCCCTGTCACTATATAGTTGTCCTCAGTCAGAAGATTTAGGTGGCAATAGATTGATGATGTATTTTCTCTAAATAGCTATCAATTTGGGTGGTTCACGGGAAGGAGAACCATGGTCTAACCATTAATGGAATAGCCTTTGATCGGGACATAACTATTGGAAAGTGAGCTTAGTGGTTGCCCCAAAATCATCCTTCACTAGACGTTAGAAGAGAGCTACTTGTCAAGGCTACCTTGTGATGGTAATTGGCTTATGGTTCTTGTCATGATTAATGTGGGATTATGTTGAATATCATGAGCATTGTGTCATGCATGGCATAATTCACACACACAGATATATATATATATATAAGCTTGTATTGTTCTTTTGTATCCAAACTTATATTACGTTTTACGATTTAACTGTTGTATTGAATCTCCCATGTTAAAATCCCAATTTTTATTTCTTTTGGTTGCTCCTTTGTTACTAGAATTTTTGTCTCACCCCTCATAGAAAAACATTTACAGGAATGGGATTTAGTTTAAGCAAGAAGGAAGCAAAGACAAATGAGTCCACTTGGGAACATACGGGATATCTGAGTACTTGTATTTGGTATGCTTTTGTTTGAGAACGCATGTTATGTTATAGTATTGTGCCAAGTGTATGACGCTATATGATGGCAAATGTATTCGTCATGTATGTGTTTCCTAGGGACTATTCATGTGTCCTTGTCCCTCATGTATGATCATATCACTTATGACCTCAAGGTTGGGTTGGGGCTATCTTGTGTGTGTATATATATATGATGAGTCAATGTGTGGATGTGTGCATGGATGAATTGCTAGTTTCAACCATCTTGATGCCTTTGTGAAGTTTGATGTTGTGGTTGTTGCGTATATCAGGAGATGTGGACCGTTTGTTATCAAGGCGTGTTTAGGCTCAGGTAATAATTGCCTGATGTGTATTTTGTCGAGTTGGAGTGGTTTATGAGGTTGGTTTTGATATTTGATAGGTTTTGGAGAAAATGGATACATAACTCATTAGTCAAGTTTGTGGTTCAAATTGGGTCAAATCTTGAGGAAGTAGTTTCCTTGGGGTGCAACCTCCTTGATAGTGTCATTGAGTCATTTGTAACTCGTGGGAATAGATTTGGTGTCCAGAAGGTTAATGGATTGGTTTGGGTGGTGTTGGTGCCCCGTTTTTGGACTAAAAGTAACCATTTTGATCATAGGATCCAAAATCTCCATATATGGGAATATTAAAGTGCAATCTATGTTCGTGGTTAGATGGCAATGTATATGCTTTGTAGGCTTTGGAATCATGTGAATTAAAGGTTGATATTAGAAATTACGTGCATTTGATGTTCGCCCAAAAAGTTAGATTTTTGCTGTCATAGACAACAAGCATTACTGCTGCCATGACACTATTCATCGCCTCATCGTCATAGTGGAAAATTTTGCATTTCTAGTTCTTTTGCTTCCTAATCACAATACTTGGTCGTTTGGACATGTATTTCTCAGTTTTTTAAGCCTTTCCATCATTTTTTTCACCCTAAAGTGTCAAAGGTTTAAGTTTTTGTTGGTTGTTGTGGCCTTAAATTCTTAGGATATTACACCTTCCACCATCATTGCTATTGACAGTCGATGATTGGTCAATGCCAGCTGACAACTAGTTAACGCTAGTCAATGGTGGCTGGTAGCCGGTGGTTCTGTAACTTTTTCACCAACGTAAAATTTACAAGTTGCTTACTCTAAATTTAGGGATCAATTTTTCAATTTTTACTATTAATAATTACTATAGTGATTTACAACTTCCTTTTCAAAATTTGTAATTATTCTAAATTTACAACTTATTTTTCAAATTTTTACCATGAACTATTCTAATAATTTGTAATTTCTTTTTTAGATTTTGTAATTTGTTTACTTTAAATTTGCAATTCCTCTTTTTCTAAATTTTTACTGTAAATAATTGTTTCAAGGTTTTACAATTTCTTTTGCAAGATTTGCAACTTGCTTACTATGAATTTACAACTCATTTTTCCAATTCTTTTTTACTATGCTTTGCAACTTCTTATCTAGATTTTATACATTACTTACTTTGAATTTGCAATTTTTTCCCAAAATTTTTTACTCTTTATTGTTCCAATAATTTGTAACTTCTTCTTCTTTCTTTTTATCCTTTTAAATTTTATAACTTTTTTACTTTGAATTTACAATTTGGTTTCCAAAATTTTATTACAGGAACAATTGAAAACATTTAGTAGTTAAAATTGAATTCTTTTATAGTGAAAATTTGAAATACAAATTGCAAATTCAGAGTTAAAAAGGTTACAAATCTTAGAAAACAAGTTGCAAAACATTAGAACAATTCATAGTTAAAATATAGAAAAACAAATTGCAAATTTAAAGTAAATATGTTGTAAATCCTGGAAAAGAAGTAGCAAAGTATTAGAACAATTTATGATGAAAATGTGGAAAAAAAGAGTTACAAATTCTAAATAAGCAAGTTGCAAATCTTAAAAAAGAAATTTCAAATAATTAGAATAATTCATATTAAAAATTTGGAAAAAGAAATTGCAAATTCAAAGTAAAAAAATTGTAAAACACTAGAATAACTCATGATAAAAATTTGGAAAACAAATTTAGAGTAACCAAATTGCAAATCACTATAATAATTATTAAAAATTAGGGAATTGAGTTGCAAATTGATTGCAAGCAAATTGTAAATTTTGGGTCAGGAAGTCTCAAAATCACCATTCACCAATAGCATTGATTGGTCATTAGCCGGTGTTCACTAGCTGTTGGTGATTGGTGACTATGTTGACCAACTGCTGATGATTGATTCGTCATCGCAACCATTAACTTGAGTTAACCAGTCACTAGCCAACATTAACTGGTCACCATCTGCAGTGATAGTGGGGAGGGGAGAGAAGCTAAGAGCATATATTTTGGTAATTTGGCAATGCAATTATTAGCATTTTAAGACTATTGGTCTTTTTTTCTAATTTAAAAAAAAGTCTTAAGAGTTAATAAATTGCTTATTTAAGCTTAGCCACCTAGAGACCTTTATGTTACAAATATTATACAATTAATTTAGCTTGAAACCCTATACAAGATTAATGCATGACCATTTGTTTAAATTAATTAAATACACTAATCTATTATATATAATAAAGTAGAGGTCGAAAGTGCATTGTGTTGCAATTTCAAATCTCTACATCATTATGTTGATTATAAAAAAAATTTGACCCCACATATTTCAAATAACATTTATTTTCTTATATATGCTTTTATTTATTTTTTTAAATTTGATATGAATATAAATATGGAAATTAAAAATATATATTTGTGGAAAAAAATCATGATTTTAATAAAATCATGATTTGATTTGAAAATCATATATATATATATTTGTGAGAAGATCATGATTTGATTGACTGAATCTATACTGAGATCTATATAAGATAAATATGAAATCTATATAAATCCATTTTACATAAGTCTCTTTGCACCACTATGTGATCATTTTTAGTTCTAGAGGCACGGTTAAAAGTAAAATTTAATCGCATTGTTGTTTGCAATTTTCTAGTGGCGATTTTCATATTTTTATGATATATTTTATCTTCTCCATATAATATAATTATTAAAATGGTTCTTTCATAACAAAACTTCAATTATGGTTTACACATAAATGTAATCACTTCCTATCTTAAAGGTGAGTTTTTGAATCACTTTCTATTATTTATCTTTATATCTTTATCCAAATTTTAAAAGAACTTTATAATTAAGAATTCTTGAAGATCCTTACACTTATGAGCGTACTACCATATCAAGATGTAGAACAAGGTGTTTCAGAGAGCTATTCAAGAATTCTGGAAAGTTTGACATATATAGTGTTATCAAATATAGACTATACTTAATGTAGATATGCAAACTTATATTCTATTATGTTAGTTAACTATTGCTTTTTTTTGTTTCGTACTTGCAACCATTACTTTTCTTACATAACTAGATGTAAGGAAATTTAATAAATAGGTGGAACTATCAGGATCACCCATCTCCATATTATTACATTTAATAATGTAAAATATATAAATTCATAAAATGTATTTCATATTCATATTTCTTGTATATTTTCACATTTATATACTTTGATTTCATAAGTAATATTTGGAGCTCTCCATTCATCACATAGGTGTGAATTCTAGTTAAGATACAAGTTGGATTAATTAAGTTGCTTACAGCTTCTAATAACTACTCCCTCCATCTCATTTTATTTGTCATTTTACAGAATTTTAAATATTTTAATTTATTTATTTGTCATTTTATATTACTAATGAAGTATTACTTATTCTTTTTACTATTTTACTCTTAATTGAAAATAATGATAGGTGGAATACATGTCATTTTTTAGTATTTAATTCAAGAATATTTTGGTAAAATACCATTAAATTTTACTATAATTTAAGTTATTTAATAACTTTATTGGTCTATGTAAAAAACTTTAAAATGACAAATAAAATGAGATGAAGAGAGTAATAACTAATTAAGTGATTAATTAACCAAGTCACACAATTAGTAGAATCATGCATTATCACATAAAACATCATAATTAGATACTTAACACAATCTAAGCTAAATTTAATTTTTGGATTAAAAATAAAAATATTTGATTTTTGAGTTAAATTTAATTTTGGGTAAAAAATTAAAATAATAAATCAATAAAAAAGAATAATATATTGACATGAAGGACACGTGTCATTCACATGTAGCCTTCACTCTAAGGTTTTTAATTTAAAAAATAATAATAAGAGAGTGAGAGAAAGAGAAAGAGAAAGAGAAAGTGAGAAAGATGAGATGAGCACATGACAAAGACAGCAAGGAAGAGAGAGAGAGAGAGTCGAGGCAGTGGTGGAATCCACGTGAGTGATAGAGAGAGAGAGGAATAAAGAAGAATAAGCACTCCTGGGCTTCTCGGAGAAAGACAAGATTTTGGAAAAAAAATCCATTATGAAATAATATCATCATTTGATCATTTAATTGATCTTAGTTGAAAATTTAATATAATGTTATCTAGGGAATTTTAAATTGAGTTTTTATTATAAAATATTTTTATTCCTTGATCTTAACTTATTTTTTTCCCTTCATATTTTTACATCTAACATTGGTTAATATAAGGATTTTAGTGTCTATTTAAAATACATTTTCATAAAATTTTTTTAGCATAATCACCATTTATAAAAATAAAATTTGGATAAAAATAGAGGAGTTTAGTGTAAATCTATTTAAATAAAAAATATAATAATTAAAAATTATTATTTAATTTATAAAAATATAAATCAAAGAAACACTTAGTGCCTAAATATTTTAGAACTCAGGCCATTTCTACCGTGACCCCAAATGGCTTTAATTAATTCCAGTACAAATCCTCTAGCCATTCCTCTTCCTATCAATTAAATGAATTCTTAGCTAGGTCGGTTTATTAAAACACTCAAAATCATGACTCCAAACCCCAGAACTCGATGAAAATGAAGAAGGGAGGAAAATTAACGTAGCATAAGATTGGAGTTTTGACTTAGATCTAGGTGCATTTTGACCAACCCCCCTCCCCAAAAAATGTCCTTGGACCCCACTTCTCCCTTGAATTCTCCCCACTCTCTCTTTCCTTCTAATCAAATTCACCAAATAGTGTGGGTTTTTATAAAAAACTGTCCTTATGGGACTGTAGCACTTTCGGTTTGGAGAAATCACAGCTAAAAAAAATTAAATTTAGTGAGGTTATTCAGAGATTACTCATCATTTATTAGTGATAGAATTAGTGAGAAATTGTATAACCATTAATAAATTTAGTAAGAAATATCATTTACCTTACAATCACTACACCAAAAATAAGAATATTTGGCGTTTATTTTTATCCTTACTCAGCATTTAAAAAATGCCATGTATTTGAGCGCCGATAAAAGGGAGGACAACTTTTTCAGCGTTTGTGAAAACGCCAACTAAAACTAGCTTTAGTTGGCGTTTCTCAAACAAACGCTAACTTTTCTAGTTTGTTTGTTTTTTAATTGCAATTATTGTTTTATCTCCAGGCGTCACAATTTCAATTTACCAGAATTAAAATTAAAATCTGCTAGATTTCATATATTTTACTTGGATCTTACTAGAGCTATGGAGATGAAGAAAAGAATGAATACAATTTCCAAATAAGGATAATCTATCAATATTAATTGACAAACTGTAAAATAGAGTCTTATCAAATAAACCAACATTAGTGTACAATGAAGATTCAATTGCTTTAGATTCTATGAATTTTTTTCAAAAAGAAAGAAAAAAAAAGGCACAATCAGACCAAAAGAAAACGCCACCAGAAAATCACAAACTAGAATCTCTGTCGCAACTTTGAAGGCTTCTCTCACAATCTCCTCTGCTCCTTCCTTTGCTTTCTTTAGTCCCCTCGCAGTGAACAGAAGAGATTGGCCGACAAGAACCAACCCAGATCTGGTATGAAGTGAAGACAATTCGACTCTGCTTCTTCCACCTCTCTTCATCCAGTGCTCAAATATCCCCTCTCTCAGCAGATCCCTCACAATGGAGAACTCAAAGAACATGGGGCCTGCATGTGTTGCAGTGGCGATTTGAGGAGCACTCGAAGGGGAAGTACAATTATCTCGCAGCTGAAATGTTCTTAAGCTTCTCACCATCTCCGTCTGTGTCTTGAAGTGCAACAATTGTTGGAGGAGAAGAGAGAGAAGTGAGGGAGGAAGAAGCAACCGATAATAGTTGGTGAAAAAAGAGAAAGGGGTGATGGAGGAAGAAGAGGCTGAAAATCTGAACAAAGAGGAATAAGTGCGTACGCGTATGAAAAGAAAATTAAAGTAAAAGGGAGAAAGACAAGTAACAAAAAGATAATATAATATGATCCGTTGATAATTTCTTAATCAAAGGCTCATAATATCAATCCGTGTCTTCAATATTTTTTAAAATAAATATCCTAAAATTTCAATCCAGACTTTAGATGGCGTTTGTCTAACAAACGCCAACTAAAATCAGACTTTAGATGGCGTTTGTCTAACAAACGCCATCTAAAGTTTATAATATTTTATTACTTTAGATGGCGTTTGTTGGATAAACGCCATCTAAAGTCTGGACTTTAGTTAGCATTTATTGAACAAACGCTAACTTTATAATATTTTATTACTTTATATGGCGTTTGCCCAGCAAATGTCATCTAAAATTCGGACTTTATATGGCGTTTGTCCAATAAACGCCAACTAAAATATAGACTTTAGTTGGCGTTTGTTTAATAAACGCCAACTAATCTTCTAGTTTAGATTTTTATTTGCGTTTTTAAAAATAAACGCTAACTATTGAGCGTCAATAAAACTTAAATCTGGCGTAGTGAATATTAACAAGGAATATTTCTGGCTAAATTTGATTTTTCTAGTAGTGAATATATATATACTCCATTTGGTCCACATTATAAAGTATTTTGTATCAATTATACATATATTAAAAAATGTGTTTTTTTAACTAAAATCAATGCAAAAATATCCATATTTCCTATTTTACCTTTATTAAATACTCATTCTATTATCATTGTAGCTTTATAAATGAGTATATAGGAAATATTAAAGATAAGAGTAAAATAGAAAAAAAAATCAAATGTTTTATATTTTGGACTATAAACTTGTCATATAAAATGCCTTATGATATAGACTGGAGGACGTATATATTTTCCACATTTGAGCCCCAACATTAAAACCCCATATTTTGAACTGTAGATCACAAAAAAATAACAAATAAAAACTTTATGGAAAGCTTGAGAAGTTTAATTTTCAATGCAAAAGATCTGTCTTCAAAATAATGTCATTTATTTGGTCAGAAAAAATAATGTCATTTATTAATTCCCACAGTCATTCTATTATTCAATGTTGTTTGGTTTTTGTCAAGTGCTAATCTATAATTTTCGCTATTACAATCCTACCAAACCCATCCAAACAAATTCAAATATGTGAAAGAATTTTAGAAATGACTTTAACCACCAACCAAACAAATTTAGACATGAAAAGAAGTTTAGGAATGACTTAACCGCCCAGCTAACATTTTCGAATCGAATTTTGGCTCACTAAGTTCCAAGTTTTCCTTTGACAATGCTCAAACCAAACATTGATAAAAGAAAAAAAAAGGACAAAACAAATGTGATGTGGGTGAAGCTTGGTAGATTTTCATTGGTGAAGCTAAGATTCCAATTTCTCATGGGGTTTTGGCTGAAAATCTATGTTCAAATGCTTCAATGTGATGTTGTGTAGTATCTACAAGTTTTGGGTATGAGTTTTTGGGATGTTCTTACTTGTGGTTATCAAATCCTTGTCACTTTCTTTGACATTTTCGTAGTGCATGAATTTTCCAGGCTTATAGCTGTAATGAGAGTTGTTTTGGGTTCAAATATGATGAGTGGGTACGATGTTGGTGGCATGGTTTTGTCGGGTGATAACTTGGGAGTAAATGGGATAACGTTGAGGTGAAAAATTGAATATGCATTCCTAAGCTACGATTCATATTTGTGGACCTTTCACAACAAAGCCAACAAGGAAGTTAAGAATTCTGGCTTTTGGAGAAATAAGAATATAAAGCAAGAATTAAAGATTTTTTCAATAGATGATATTTAGAGCTTCAAGCTTTTGAGATCAGAAAAAAGAAGAAACAATGATATGAATGAGAATAGATTCCTTGAAGATGTCACCATTTATATTGGCATGGTAACATACCAGAGTACCGTGTGATTACACGTCTCATATAAAAATATTATGTGATTACACCTGTCTTAGATAACAATAAGATAAAATAATAAGTGTTAAATAAAGCATTATTATCAATCATGTCGACTTTGAAGAATACAACCAAAACTTATGCGTTAGAAATCACTAACCCTAAAAGTAAAAATATTGAGAGTTAGTTGATTCTATTCATAAATCATAAACATTAATGTGACTCATTTTTCAAAATTTAACTTATATTGATTTTTAGAGAAATAGATGCTCCTTTATCATTTAAACAAAGAAACGATAAATTAAATAAAAAAGATTAAGATGCACAAAAGACAGATCAAGTTGGGTATTCCCAATTTGCCTCAAAGCCTCCTCATAGTTAATGCCCAAGCTGAGTTGGTTGGGTCATCTAAGAAAAAAATTGGTAAAAATTATAGGATGATCTAAAAAATTAACTTCCTCTGTAAGCCTGAAAAATTATACCATGCCTTTGAGTATGATATTTAGAGAAAAAAGGATGCATGGGTTTCGATCGAGTCCAATGACAATGACCACAATATGATTAAGAGAGCATCATAATAATAATGCTTAGAATGGGAGAAAATTACAGAATATTAAGTTGAAAAATTAAATATACATTCCTAAACTGCAAATCATATTTTTGGACCTTTCATAACAATGTGATCCTGTGTTAAAAAAAAAAAAAGAAATTAGGTTTCATTAATAGGGCATTAACTCAAACATAATTACTCTGGCAAACTGTACACCAGAACCAAATTCTTTAGTAAATTATGCAAATTTTTCTTGCAGTTGGTGAAATTATATTGATATTTTCTCCATTTCTGAAATATACATAGACATTCGAACGAAAAAACAATTAATGTTAAATTTTTGTTCTATTTTAAATTTTTTTAATCTAAATAAGTTAAAGTTTCAAAAGGAACCAAAAAAGGAAAGAAAAAAGTTAAATCAGTCAACTAATTAAAAGACTTCATTATGAGTACGAGTACAAGCTTAAAATAGTGTCAAATGTGTGTGCCTCCATGGTATGACCTCATATGAGACCAAACAAGACACCCGGAAAAATGTGATGAAAAAAAAAAAAAAGAGACAAGGAAAGACAAATCGGGTTTTAAAATAAAAATTAACTTATAAGGAGTCGTTACTAAAATTTTGAGGAAAAATCTTGAGAAACCGAATAAAGAAGGGAAATGATGGTCTGCATAGTCAAAGTTGGGTTCGGGAGTCGATTGTGTATGGGGAAGATGTTAGGTACTCCACGACACCCGTTCCTAAGAATGGTTACCTTACGTTGATTCAACAAATTAATATGGTTTTAAAAGTATTTTGGTTTTTCTTTTATCATTCACATGCGAGAATAAGAGTAGAGAAAAAAGAAATTAAGAAAATTTGGAAATTTGGAAAACAAAATAAAAAAAATAAATTAAATTAAAAACTAAGGAGATTTAAGAAAAAAATGAGGAAAAGGAATTGGGAAAATATTTATTTATTTACAAAAGCGGATTTGACCTAGAATCAGAGTCTGGGGTCTACGTACCCTACAATGGGAATCAAAGTCCACGTAATTTAGGATAAAAATGTCTGTCAGTTGGTTAATATATATATATTTTTTAATATAAAATTTTGTGATAAGAGAAAACTAATTGAGAGTAATTTTCCTTTTTACAAACAAAACAATTTTATGATATTGAGTTGATGTGTTTTAATTTGAAAAATATATTTTAATTTTGCTTACTTACTCTTATTTTATTTTGTATGAAAATATATTTTTTGTATTTTTCTTTGATTTTTTGAAAATGCTCTTATTTGATTTTTTACTTTAGAAAAACCATCATATGTTTTATACTTTTGAAAATTTTATTTTTTCTTTAAAATAAAAAAAACCAATCTATTTGTTGCAAATTCACAATCATGTCCGATAGATTGATTCCTCAAATACCTGTTGATTCCTCAAATACCTATAAAAGTTCTAAATCTTGTGACATAAAAGCTTTATTATAATTTTAAGGCTATAATTTAGAAAATACTATTATTATTTGTAATAAAATTTGAAAACTTGCTACATTATTATTATTATTATTATTATTATTATTATTATTATTATTATTATTATTATTCATTCTTTATAAAATATAATTATTTTTTAAAAGAAAGTTCAACCAGTACGTTTGCATGGATTTGCAATCTTATGTGATAACACAATTAACCAAAATACTTGCGTGTATTCTGAAATCTCACATGGTGTGATTACTAAGTCAATTATTTATATTATTATTATTTTTTTTATAAAAATCAATAAATATTATTTATTTAAAACATTTCAAGATATATATATTTTATTGCAAAATTATACAACAAAGAGTTATTTATTTCTATTAACGAATACAACTCAGTTATTTATTTCTATTAACGAATACAACTCACTAGTCTAAATCATATGTCTGTGTGGACTTGCAGGCTCACGCGACAAAGTGAGTAACTGAGATGTCTACATAGGTTCAAAAACCTCACGTGGCGTAATTATATAAGTAAATTACTATTTATTTTTTATTTCCCCCTTTTTTGTTTATTTATTATTATTATTTCTTTATTATTATTATTATTATTTTTTAACTGTAAAGGTTTCCTATTGAATCTTTAAAACCTCTTTTCCTAACGTATTGACCCAAACCTTCCTGCTTCATAAATTATTATTTCCGACAAGATAGAATGCCACTAACATTTATCACGGTTTGTTCTTTAATAATTTTATAAACACAAAAGTAATTAAAAATTGAAACTGAATGATAAAACCAACACCTACGCGGTATCTGATCTACTAAAAAATTATCAACAAGGCTGCAATCACTGTCTCCTTTGAATAAACAAGTGCCATTCAAAGTATCATATGGATCCATATTCAGCAAATAGACTTATTCCCCAAAGCATACTAATACCAACCCAGTATTGGACAGGCAGCCGTGTCCAAAAAGCACAAAAGGAGGGGAACAATGGGAGGCTATCAAACACAATTGTAAAGCAATTTAAAACTAAGATTTTGAACCATTTTTCTAAGCCTGAATCTTCTGCTCTAAATAGATTGAAATACTCCTATGACTTGTAATAAACCAAAATACCAACAGACCTTTCCCATATCTCTCATGGTTACAAAATGTTGGTAGTGTTCGAAATAGCTTGAAACAAACTTTATCCAAGAGCAGACAATCTCATAAAACAAAACAACTTTCCCCCATGATGTGAGCATTATACAAATTCTTCCAAACACATCTTATACTCAAATTAAGAGAACATAGATCAACTACATAACACACCAAATGTAGTTTAATGTCAATCCCAAAAAAATCTGTTTAAATAATTATTCTCAAAATCATAACTAGTGAGTGATAGATGAATCATTCAAAATTTATAATTTTATCATTAATAAGGTGAATGTTTCTCACCTTTCCTTGTGTTTTCCAGAATAAAAACTAAAAAACACCTTAAAGGTATTCTGAGTTTTCTGTTCTTTTGTTTTTCTGTTTTTTAAAACAGTTTATAAAAATAGATTTATCAAACAAGTTTTCTGTTTCTAAAAACAGAAAAACTATTTTCAGAAATATAATCAAACAGGTCCTGAATCTCAGGAACATACTCTAGTGGGTGTTGGGTTCTGTGCAACTTTGTCTCGGCAACTTCAATTCTGCCAACTGAAGTCGTTTTTAAGGTTCAAGAATACGAACAATTTCAGACTGACCCACTCGTATTTTTTCCCCATTCTCCTAGAAAATATAAAAAGGAAAACACAAGAATAGAAACAGAAAAGTGCTCCGAGTTCATGGAGGTACTTAATGTTTTGTTCCACTAAGAGCATCAACACATCCTCATTCGTCAACTTCCATAATGCTAGTGCTAATAATCAAAGCTAAAAAAAAAAAAAACTACATGACCACCACCATTATATTTGTCATGTTCTTTTATTCTTTATTTGAATAAAAGGAAGTAAATAAAACAGCTAGAAAACGAAAAAGCCCCCTACATTCTCTGTTTATGTGGATCAACAAGATGCCTACAAGCAGGCGGTGGCTTGGTCAACAAATAGAAGTTGCCCTGAACGTTACGTGCGCCAGCCAGTTTGCACACCTATTTCCTTCTCTAAAAGGTCCCAAGGTGACATTCTAATCCTTTGTAGGGAAATCTCGGATTTGGTCAACCACATGTTGAGCCATCCCTGATGTAGTGTTATCCCTACTAATCCTTAGAAGAAAGCTTCATTTTGGGGCCTGTGTCTTCTTCTTCATCAAACTCTTCAATGCCTGTGCTTCTTTTAACTTGGAAAAACATCTACAGCTTCTCAATGCAACAGAGAAGCGGCTGAGAAGTTGCAGAGAGATAGCTGTCGATAAACCGTACCCCTTACTCTAGTATAAGAAATGGAGAAAAGGATATTGGTTTTGAATCCAGTGAGCACAGTGTGAGGAAGAGAATATGATAATGTTCAGAATGTGAGTAAATCAGATAACATTGAGGTGAAAATTGAATAATATACGTTCCTAAGCTCTGATTCATATTTGACGACCTTTCACAACAATGTTTACTAGGAAGTTAAGAATTCTAGCTTTTGGAGAAAAAACAATTAAGCAAGGAGGAATGTTTCAACAGATGATATGTAAAGCATCAAGCTTTTGAGATCTGAAAGAAAAAGAAGAAACTGTGACATGAATGAGAACAGATTTCTTGGATATGTCGCCATTTATTGTGATGTTGCAATAGACGAGAGTTTCGCATAACTACACCTATCTCAGATAAGATTATCATGTGATTACCCTTGTCTTAGATGAAAATATCACGAAATAACACGCGTTAGACAAACCATTGTTGTCACTTGTCAACCATGCCAAGTTTGAAGAATAAGACCAAAAATTAAGTGTTGGAAATCACTAATCCAAAGAGGGTTTTTTTCTCCTTTCAAAACAATTGTCATTATAATTTTTAAGAGTGTATTAATTATGTTTAGATAAATTTAATTTTTCTTCAATAATAATAAAGGAAGAGAGTAAGGAATATTACATAATTAATCAATGTATTATTGTAAAATACAATCAAATTTTGTTAATTTTTATACTATTTATTAACTTTCTTAATCTATATGCTTAATTCCAAATTAGCAATTGTTTTGAGATGGAGAAAGTATTTTGTAGTACCTTTTGATTATGAAATATTAGAGGTTTCCTTAGTTTTGTCATAGTTCAACATTCACGGGTGAATAGGAAAAAATGACATAAGAATTACTTTTTCTTTTTGGTACAACGAAATAATTAGTTTTTTATTCATTATATACATTTTTTAAAGTCATTACATAGATTTATATAAATACATATAGATCGGCAATGTAGAGGCAATTCACCGTAATTAAACAAGAGGCATTGCTCATGTAAGTAACTGCTCTGTTTGGTGTAAAATATAAGGAATTTTCTAAAATTTTTATTTGATCTATAATATAATATAAGGTGTTATGTAATCTTTAGTAGCAGTTTATCTTTTTTGCCCCCATTCATTAATGACCAGTCTCGTAACTTGTAATGAAAAATAGTAAAAATAACTTTAATTATTGTTAATCAATAAGGGTAGAAATGAGATGTTAAGTTTTTTTTTTCAGAAGTTTAAGAGTGTAACTAATTTTTCTTAGTATGCGTAAAATAATTAGAAATCCCTTATATTTTGAATTGAATGGGCGTACGATTAAGAGAAGTAAATTCTTGCTTGGTTGTCAAGTACAAATTCTATGTATTAAACTGGGAAAATGACTCTGCAGGTGTCAATAGGCCTTGATACTTTAGCTAAATAACTTCTCTATTTAAGTAAATGAAAAGTATTTTAGTAAAAAAAAAATAAAATTAGACTAAAGTGTATATTTTAAAATTAAAGAATAATTACATATAATTTTAATAAAATTTTAGAAATTTTTTTTAAAAATTACAAAAAATAGGGGCTAAATACACAAATTTTACTAATATGTGGTAATTGTGAGTAACCATTTGACTAATAACTGAAACTAGTTTACACTGTTGGAAATGTCTAAAACACTTCAAATTATGATAGAAGTATGTTAAAATAAAGATTTGATAAAAAATAAATAAATAATTGTTTAAATTGATTCGTTCTTGCCAGACCATTGATAGTATAGATCAAATAATATGATTAATTAAATTCATGAAGAGATAATATTGTCAAAAATATAAAATGCCAATCCCTTGATGTAGTATACATAGATGACCTTCTTGGGCGTTTCACTGGTTACATTGGGAAGAGGAAACAGTTGCTCAAATCGTTCTCCTCCAAGAACGATTCCCGAGTCCTCATCAAAGTATGACAAGTTTTATAGGTTTTTGATTCGGTCAGCACCATGTATGAGAATATATATCATAATGTTTAGAATGTGAGTAAAGTGAAGAAAAATTCAGGTGACTAATTGAATATACATTCATAAACAACAAATATATAAGGCATATTTATTTTTTTAACCAAAAATGCATATTTAATTTCAAATTTCAAAGGTAGGAGAAATGGCCAAGTTCAATAGTAAAAGTAGATTAGGTTGAAAGCCTCGCCTTTGAAAATCTACTATACATAATATGCTCATCAAAAGTAAGAAATCATTACACCAAAATTGGAAATAGTTAGCATTTGTTTTTGACCTTTATTGGTGTTTCCAAAACGTCATTTAATAATGCATTGATGCAAATATACTTTTAAAACAAAGCTTCAGCTCAACTGGCTTTCCCTCAAGGATGCCATTAAAGACCATTTCACAGTTCTTGACATTGTTCAATGGTTTGAAGTTCTTGAAGGCAAGCAAGGAAGGTCTAGGGCTGCACTTGAGTTTATGGGTCTTGGAAGATTGATTAATGAGAAGCCAAAGGTACTGTCAATGGGCCAGCGAAAAAGACTGCAGCTTGCCAGATTGTTAGCAATCGATCGTCCAATTTGGTTGCTCGATAAGCCTTCAGTTGCATTAGATGATGAAGGGGTGAAGTTACTTGAGTATATAATGGCAGAACATAGAAAGAAGGGTGGAATTGTGATTGTGGCAACTCATTTACCAATTAAGATTGAAGATGGCATGTTCTTGAGGCTGCCTCCAAGATTTCCTAGGAGGATGACTTTAGTCGATATGCTTGATCATGCTGATATTTCCTAGGAGGATGGCATACCTAGTTTTTTTTTTATAATAACATTCACATCAATGTAAGATGTTCTAGAAGGGGATATGTGGCGTATGATTTTTATTAAATAAAATTAAACATTTAGTTCATAAACTTTCACGTCTTATATAGACACTCACAAACATGCTTCCATGAAATGACGGCAGAAATGCTCCCAAGAATATGTGGAGAAGGGGAAAGTTTAATAGAGATGAGGAAAAAGCTTCTTTTGTATAAATATTTTTGTGTGTGTAAAGGACACAGGATCCATGCAATGAAGATTATTTATGTACATGTGAATTGGTGAACACTTGAGATCCTCGAATGATTAATTTATAATCTACTGCATTTCAATATGTTGAAGTAGTTTCATCTTTTTGGCTTTATCTCTAATTTTTTTTGGGTATAAAATAAAAAACAGGATGAGCATTGGGATTTTCTTTTTTGGGGTGAAACAGAATATGACTTACATGTACAATTTGAGAAATCAAACTCATTCCACCGATGAACATCTTCTTTTGGCCCCGCATAAAATAGAAGTGTAATAGTTGTTTGGCCGTACATGCTTGAAACAACGAAAAATATTTTAAAAAAAATAGGATCTGTGGGGGAATTTAGTTATATATTGATCGTGTGTAGCCTGTATCATGAATGTTAAAAAAATTATCAAACTTATAACATATTAAAATCTTAATTTGAAAAAAAAGAACTTCTCTCATGTTATATATACTTTGATGGCCTCTCGTCTAACGGAAGAAGAAAAATTTCCCCAAAAATCGACATCGTAATTTCCCCAGGGGATAATAAATAGCCTGTCCGGTAGTGAATGTCGAATAGGTCCTCATCTTGTTAGGGTTCGCTATAAATATAAAGGATTCTAGAAGGGCAAAATCATTTCCTAGTCTTTCTGTGAACCAAACGGGCTCTTTTTCAATCTTATTAGTTTAACATTGAGAATGGCAGCCTCAAGGGGAGGGGGTGTTTTGAGAGCTGTTGCCCCTCTGATCTGCTGCTGATTCCGATGATATTGCTAATCTTCATCATCAAACAGCTTTTCTGACTTCATTGTCGGTACTTCACACTCACACACCCCAACTTCTGCTTCTTCTTCTTCTTCTCTCTCTCTCTTATTCTGCTTATTGAGGCTGTGATGATGTTTATAGTTGTTGGATCAGATATTAAATGAAGATTTGGCGTATTGGTGAGGCGATGCTGTGTCTGTCTGTAATAACCATTCTGGTCTTTTTGATAGCCCATGCTTTCGCAGCCATACGTAGGCTCTTTTTCTTGTATGAGAAAAGGCAAATATGAGCCTTCCTATTCAACCCTTCCACTTTTGGCTAAAATTTTCTAATTTCTCAGTGAATTTTCCTTTTGGTTCCAATGAAATGAACTTTACCTATGTAGCTGATTGGATCTAGCATTTTTAATCTAACAATATTCACACCTTTTTTGGTCCAAAATTATGTGCACACTGATTGCCTACTTGTTAATTAGGATGTATCGCATTGCATAATGAAAGCGAAACTTGAGAATTTTCTCTTAGCTTGGAGGAAAAATGGGTGTGTGGGCTGTATTTGTAGCCTCTTTGATTGATAATGAGGTAACCAATTTTGAAGGATAATGAATCGACTATTCTTATTGATTCATTTTGAAATAAGTTTGGACTTTTTTCTCTGGACAATTTAATTTAGGGTTTCTTTTGCTTTTATCTAGCAAAAGGAATCTTATATATTATTGTCTACAAGGTTATATGATATCTTCCTTAAGAAATTGTGACTATTGATAAAATGCCACATAATCTCATTAATAGCATTATTTGTTTTTACCAATTGGATTTATAAAACTAGTTAAAATCACCTGTTGCAATTTAAAATCAATGTTTCCTATCCTGTTAATAGCATTAAATATGATTATATAAAATTTTAAACGAAAAAAATGTTACATATGAACAGAAGTAACGTCCATTCTATATATATATATATATTAAATATATATATTAATTTTGACTATTGGTATATCTACATATAATGTATATAGGATTTTTTTTCAATTACATAAGTAGTAATTGTCATAATCAATTCCTAAAAAAAAAAAGAAAAAACAAAGAAAACATGAGAGATGAGTGGTTTGTGTTTTTCTTTTTCTTTTAAAAAATTACTCTAAAATTATATGAAACAAGTAACTTAAAAAATATAAACAAGTTAATTGTAATTTTGTCCAAAAAAAAATATTCATATTTATGAAACTCTGAATTTTCACTTCTATTTCTTTTTTAATCTATTTTTCAAATTTTTCTTTTATAATCACAATGACATATTAGATTTATAAGTGCCAAAAAGAAATTAAAAAAAGATTATTCAAACTTATAATATATTAAAATAAAAAATTTTAAAAAAATAAGAAACTTCTTTCCTGTCATACTTTTGCTATGAAAATTTCACGGCCTTTTGGGGCTAAATAAAAAAGTTGCCTTATGAAAATGACGTCATAAATTATCAATTTTGTCACATACTCAATGTTGATAAATAATAATTAATGTGTGTAAACTGAATCCTGTATACTGTTATTTTTCGAATAACATTTTTTTAATTCCGTGCATTATGTCAAATGTGCATCAACTCGTCCACGTGATGGGTTTCACTTATAGTTAAAATTAATTATTAATTAATATTATTAATAATTAATCCCCAGCAAAAAGATCGCCACTGGCTGACTGGAAATGAAATGACGAATATAACCTCTATGCCTTTATGATTGCCTATAATAAGAGACTGGAAAGCAAATTACGGTTGTATGAGGATGGCAGTCTCAGGGAGAGGAGGGTGTTTTGATAGCTATTGCCCCTCCCTGATCTGCTACTGATTCCGATGATTCAGTCCAAATCCATCGTCAAACAGCTCTCCTGACTTCGTTTTCGGTTCACACAACTTCGTCATCATCATCATCATCTTCTTTTTCTTCTTCTTCTTCTATTTATTGAGGCTGTGATGATGTTTATGTCTGTTGGACCAGACATTGAATGAAGATCCGGCGTCTTGACGATGCGATGCTGCGTCTGTCTGAAATGACCGTTCCGGTCTCCTCGACAGGGTCATGATCTCGTGGCCATACGCAGGCTCTTTTTCTTGTCTGAGAAATGGCGAATCTGAGCCTTTCAAACCATATACTGCTGGCGAACTTTTTCTTATTTCTCGGTAAATTTTCCTTTTCGTTTCCAACGGAATGAACTTTGCCTGCGTATCTGATAAGAATCTGTTGACCATTGGATTTTTGTGGCATTTGGAAACTGACATTATTAAAGATTTATTGCCCAATTGTTAGCTTTGAAATATGAAGGGAGAACATGAAATAACTTGATAAAATTTTTTCAATTGTTAGCTTTGGCTTTCTTCGTTCCCCAACATCAATAAGTTCCTCCCTCCATCTCCTCATCCCTTTCTTTAGCCCTTGCCGACAATTAGCTTTCTTGAAATTTTTGATAATTTCTCAATTTCTTCCTGTTTTATTTTTTTTTTATTTTTTTATTTTGATAAATTATGTTAGCCTTTCATCTTAGACTCCAATAGATTGAAAGTACTCGGTGCCATTTCAATGACCTTTAGACATTAAGTTGTGACCCCGGTGGGTTGTTTCATTGTTCGCTAATGCTTTCCTAGAGCTTTCCCATCACAATGTGACGGGAACTGGCTGAGATCATTGAATATGTAAATGTTTATAAGATATTTTTCCTCCAAAAGATGATAAAATTTGCGCCTAATATCTACAGCATAAGAGTATTTGTGATCATCTGTGGTGTTGGAGCTAAATATCAATCAATGCGATAGCATACTTAATATTACCCGAAAATAGTGCTGGTGGACTTAAAGTGGCGTGTTGAGGATGGGGAGAAATACTTCAATGAACTTTAAATTTAAGATCAGGGCAAATTTCAGAAAGACATATTTGTCAATTTGAGCACCAAAAGAAAGCAAAGCATAATAAGTCAAAGAGCGAATGGATTTAGCCATGATTGCATTTTGGTATTGTTTGATTTTATTTGTAAATAGCTTCCTTAATTTGGGTTTCAACCTTGGCATGCTAAATGGTTGTTTTGATGCTATTATTGCTAATATCTTTAGTGGTATTTGACATTAGTATTTGCAGAGATCTGGACAAAATAAACTCTTGTCAATCTCCTGCTAATACAGATATGGAATTCCCTCCAATTTAAATGCTTAGTTGCTGTCCAATTCATCTGCATAACATAACAGCAGTTGGGCAAGAATTTGATACTCATTTTTTTTTACCAAAGTTTTCTGCGTAAGTACACTTCACATTTTTTCCATAGTTTTCTGCGTGATGACAAAAAATGTTGATAACAGCAAATTGGAATTAATGATTACTATCTGAGAGGAAGCAAATTGATGTGGTAAGGTGTGCAAGATCTTGTCTTTGCTCTCATTGGTCTGTTTCACTTTATTTCTTTTAGATTAGTTTACATAGTTACATTTCTCTTTATGTTTTTTATTTTTTTCTCCCTTCAACATATTTAGCAACAGTGAAAGATGAACTTTAGTTACCAAACAATGAGAATGACACAGTTTCTCACATTGTAGATGTAGAGGATTTACAGGTACAACTAAAATTCTCATCATATAGCAATATATTATAGATTTTTAGATTTTCCTTTATAATCTATCAACATGAAAATTCAGTTTTAGTTCTTTTGAAATATTGTTGAAGCTCACATACTTTTGTAGAAAACAATCTTCTCATATGAACATGTGCTCAGCTTTATAATTTATAGAGTTAGATGTGATAGATAGTTCACATACTTATTAGACTAGATTGTTTGGAATGAGGGGAAAATAGGATGAGAGGAGTACTATGAGAAAAAATAAGTAGGAACCTAGACAAGGGAGTATCTAAATTTTCTTTCATTTTAGTCATGGCAATATATATATTTCATTAGTGAAATAATATACAAATTTATAATGCATCTGTTGTTACACTATCAACTACTGGAGGTCTCATTTCCCTGAGAAATAAGTCTTCATATAGTATACTGGTAGCGGATGCAAAACTTACAATATTTTTTCTTCTCTCAGTCTCTCTCTGTTTTCATTTTTTTGGATATTTATATCAGAAAACTAAAGCATCAATCTGTTAATCCCTTTCTACTTGTTGAGGGATGTGCCACTTAGCTGGACTTGTTGATTAATTCTGTATAACAGGGCATTGTCACAGTTTTTTTTTTCTGAAGCAATCCTGGACCTACCCAATTCAATTGGAAGATTTATCGGGGTCCAGATTAATCCGATTAAGCCAAGCAGAAGGGCGGCAAAGCTCCACTAGGTATTTAACAGCAAGACGGCAGTAAGGTTCTGGGCCTTTTCCTCGGAGAGGGAAAGAGAGCAGTGATGGTTTTGAGAAATTTGGGACAATTTGGAGTCTCAGCCAAGGAAGTACAGGCTCTAGCAGTCTCGTTTGCTAAATTCTGCTGTTTTCTTCATGTCACTGACAACTATCTTGTGGACCCTACTATTGTAAGCTTTCTGTCTCTGTCTTTCTCTCTTGCTCTCGCTTTGTTTTGATTCTATTTCATACTAAAGAGCAACAGAGGAGCTGGTCTGATTTTGCAGGTCTCTGGTCCTAGCATGCTTCCAGTAGTCGGTCCGATGACTTCCATTGTATTGACCGAAAAGGTCTCCACCCGGTTCGGTAAAGTTGAACGAGGTGATATTGGTGCAGTCACCTCAGAACCCTCAAAAGTTCATAACTAAGCGCTTGCTTGGATTGGAGGGTGATAGTGTCACATTTCTTGTCGATCCCAAGAACAGTGATAAATGCGAGACTGTTGTGGTACCATGAATTTCTCATAAACATTTTTCAATTTGAGTTTTTTTTTTTGGTGGATGTGTTTAGATTCAAAAGGATTAATCTAACTGGTTTTTGGAATGTGCATAGTTTTAGCTTGATTGTTTTAAGAGTGGTTTTCTTATTTTGATAGTGTTGAACTTTCGGGCTAGTTGTATTTGACATTTGTTGATTGTTTCATCTTGAGTGGATTATAGAGATTTTATTTGCTGAGTGCTTGTCTCTCTTGCTTAGGTTCCCAAGGGACACGTCTGGGTACAGGGAGATAACATATACGCTTCCACTGATTCAAGACAATTTGGTCCTGTTCCTTACGGTCTTCTTCATGGCAAAGTCTTCTGGAGGGTAAGTTCTAATCTGCCACCACTTTCTTTGCCTTCCCTCGCTTTTTCTCTACTATTTTTCATCTCTAAACTTCTGCTGGTTTTGTCCCAGCTATGGCCACCTAAAGGTTCTGGACCCTTGGGCCAGAAGTGATTGAAGATTCCAGTCTTGAAAAGCACAATTCCTGAGTAGTATTATTATCACTCTTTTTGTTCACTCCTGAAAGGTGTGTATTTGCTTCAGTTTCGTTTTAACTTACAAGGTGCCATTTTACCTACTTGTAGTTATAAAGCTTGTGATTCCCATAAGATGAAATGCTGTGAGGTGAGACATAGCTGAGTGGTTAATTTGTAGCATCAACTGTGATGTGTGTTGACTTTTCATTTACTGTGCATCAGATTAAGAAGAGAATCACTCACAAGAAATTATTTTCAGTAGTTGAGTATTCCTATATATCTGCATATTCCTATATATCTATGTTAGGGTTAGCCAATATAGATTGGTGGAAGAACTTTTAACGTCCTATTAAATTGTTGTCCCAATGAAGAAAGTCATTGGAAATGAGGAGTTCTGGACACAACCAGCATTTTATCAATCTTAGTTTGAAATGTTTTGTGCATCAGTTTTACTTTTATGTTTGTTTCTCATTCAAAGAAATCAACTATGCCCAGACGCTATGATGAATGGTAAGTGTGACAGAAACAGATGTAGTAGTTTCTTCAACTTATGAAATTTTGGGGTTTGAACCTCAAGATTTTGAAACTGTGTTTGCCATGCATCCTGAATTTTAAGTTATAATTTTGTCAGTTTAGAATTGAGGTATGAAGCAAAATATCTTAGACAACTTATGTCTCATTACTAGCTTCAGAGACCAATAAATGCCTTTTTTTTTCTTTTTATAATAAAGAATAATAAACAGTTTTTATTGAACTGTCAAACACCGTAGACATGTGAGCCTCCTTCTAGCGCCATGATCCTGATGTTCCATAAGATGCAGAGTCCACCATATGGACATTCTCAAATGAGATCTCTTTCATTCACAGAGCTTATGATGGCCCCATGGATTCCATTGCTTCATAAAGCTTCGATTCCATATTAGATTTTCCATTACTTTGCTGGGTGCCTCAAATAGCATCCAAGCTTGGGTTTTCCCACGCCTTGTTCTGCACCTGTCCCTCTTGGAACACGGTTTTATTGGACCTGGTGACCCTAAGATAATGACTTTGGACTGAAAACTTAGGTGTCGCTAGTTAGTATCTGGAGGTAAGGAATTATATTTTTACCTTTTGTAGAGTTCTGTGAACCACATGCTGAGGGAATTGAAGGAGCCAAGTCAAACAGAACGTCTGATAATTTGCATTGGTGAATTTGAAGGATATTTTGGGCATTATAAGTTGTACAATTAACTGGGATTATGAGAGGCACAATGTTGTTAAGAAATGATGAATTTGAATTTGATGTGGATGGAAGCGAGCAAGGGCTATTTGTTTTGTAAGAAAAAGAATTTTCACCAGAAATCACGGATGATACATACATTGTCTTTAAGATCTAAATAAGTGTAGGGTGAAAAAATGAAGCAAAGAGTGTAGTGTTGTGTCGACCAAGGTATTGGCTCCTGAATTAGTTGGGGGATTTGTCATTCACTGTGGTTGGAGTTCAGTGACAATGGGCTTCACTCTGATGCTTCTTCTAAAGGTTTGGTTCGTTTGGCACATCTTGGCATACTATATATGGATTGAATGTGCAAACTGTTATTATATATTATATATTCATATTGTTTGGCGCATATATTGTATTATATAAGCTTATATATTAAACCTCTTTTATAATCTAATCGGGGAGTGGATTTTAATGTATCACCTAGTTATATTCTTATTTTTTACTTGAGTGGATTTTAATGTATCACATTAATTATATTCTTATTTTTTTACTCGATTCATTTTGGGATTGATTTTGAATGAATTGACATCTTTTGTACACCCTTACCCAACAACGAATTCAAGTATTGGAAGTTTAATTGTATGTCTTTAAAAAGTTATATAGTATATATATTTTTGTAATTTAAAATGCAAGACCTTCCTAATTATGCTTTAAATTGCCAGATACATTTGCTGGAGGATTATATTGAACATACAACCAAATGATGACACTAGAGAGAAACATGCCTGAGGAAGGGGCAAAGTAGCAATAAATGAATGAAGAAGTCAGATATGATTTTTTTTAATTGCAATAAAATCAATTTGCTTTAGTGAGGAAGAAGATGACGACAAATATGATTCATGATTCATCATGAATCAATTTGCAATAAAATATTTAAAACGTCTCGCTTAAGGTGAACATTCATTATCATCATGTAAATGAACGAAGTTTTGTATAAAAGAAAAAATGAGGGAAGTTTGTTATGATTCATGCATCATCAGGAAATATATATGATTGAGGAAACAAGGGGTTCTCTATATTATTATCAAGCAGCTCATCTGAATTTTAAAGATTGTAGCTTCCTCAATCAGCTCCATGATGATACATAACAGCGTATTTTTTTTTTAATATCATATTTAAGGGATTCAGCTATTTATCAATTGTGCCAAATATTGTCAATAAAAAAATAGGCATATTGATATTACAGTATTGCTTCTAGGAAAATTAGAAATAAACCATTAAACAATCTCCTTGCTTATTACTGTGGCAGCAACAATGAATAAACCAACTGAAGAAAGATCACAAAAAAGCTATACAAATCTTCTTCAAAACGAAAACAAATTCAAGATATCAATAGACTAGGATGGCAACAATCGAGAAGGTAATAGCAACAAGACAGGAAGCTTGCAATGTTGAGAGTTATAGAGAATAATGACAGTGTATCACGAATTATAAGAATAGAGAATGAAAACTCAGATATAAATCACGGTTTATGTTAGATCAGTGTTTTTTCTAATAAAATATTATGTTTTTTTTTAATAATTGATTGTCTTTTGATCATTAATTTTTTAATTATAATTTGACAAAAGCATACTTTCAATCCATTAACTTCACACTAAGTTTCATTTTTATCGCTAACTTTATTTTATTTCTTTTTAATTCTTTAATTTTTAAAATACAATAAAAAGATTTCCTATCATTAATACTGTTAGCTATATTAACAAAAAGTACTGATAAAGTATTCTCAAATGTTAACAAAATACTCCTTCCGGTCTCATTTATAAGATGTTATTTTGAAAATTTGCTTACTCTTATTTATAAGGTGTTGTGTTATTTTTTCATTTGAATTTCCTTCTTTACCCTTCCTTTAATAACTTTTTTACCTCGTAAATTGTTCCAGTCTTTAATCAGTAAGGATAAGATTGGAAGTTTATACTATTTTTTTATAAATTTAAGAGTATAATTATGTCTCCTTAATACCCGTGCAATGAAAAATAACACTTTATAAATGGGACCGGAGTGAGTATATTCTAATATTGACACAATTATCCAACTTATTTTTATGAAAAAATCTCAATATTGACGTTTTGTTTAGAACTTGGTTATTTGTAATTATTTATTTTTAATTATTCAATTCAATTTAAAATATTTTAAAGCTAAGATTGATGAATAGATAATGATATTAATGACTTACTTTGAAAATTGACATGTCAATATTTAATAATGATTTTCCAGTATTTTCTCTTAATATAATTAATGGTGTTAGTAATATGAAAATTTTTAATTGCATTTTGAAAATTAACCCTACACTTTGCTGAGAGAAGAAAATGGGAGGAGGGGAAATTTTCTCTCCTTATATTTGACTGAACAAGAGAAAATAAGGAGGAAAAATGTAACTAATTAAACAATGGTAATAATACCCTTACTATTTTTAGAAAAATATTTACATATAATAAAACTTATTATATTATTCTACCATATTATTTATATAATTTCCATAATATAATATTGAATGGAATTAAAACATAATTTTAATTTTAATATTAATTTATAATTATTTTTCCAATTTTATTTTTTATTTTAGAAATTATAAAATAATTCTAAAATTTAAAATATATAGCATATTAATATTTATCTTTCAAAGGGCTAGTGCCAGATGAAAAGATGAGAGGAAGAAGAAAAAAAGGAAGGTAAAAAAACATATGTGGACAATTTTGGAAGGGAAGTTTTCTCTCTAAAATCTCCTAATCCCTATTTTTGGGAAATGGTTGGTAAAACATCTAAAATCCATAAATTATTTTCTCCTCAATTTTATCTCCCTCTCACATTTCTCTTCATATCCAAGCGTGGGAAAAATGCATCTCCCCTCATATTTTCTCCTCCACTTTTCTCTTCCTTCCTATTTTCTCCCCATCCAAGCTAGAAGTAAAGGATTAGAAAGAAATCAAATAAAGTTGTTGGCTCTTTTTCATATCTAAACACAAACAAACAAGTAATCAGACATGTCAAAGATATATTGCCTCAAATGAATTTCATTACTAACTTCTAAATCATACATTGTAGGCACTTGGGGTCATTTACCACAATTTCCCTCAATGTTTAAAAGAAATTACAAAATGTCATAAAAATGAGTAGAAGGATAGCCCAAATAACCTAAATCTTGCGTTATGTGAGTTTAGGAATACTTGAGCTAAGAATCTCAAATGAGATTCCTCAATCTAAGATAAACGGAGAAACTGGTTCTCAGTGAGAACAATTATGCTCTTGGGTAATGTGAATTGCTGAAGTGATTGACTAGATAGGATGTCTAAAGGCGGATTGGGAATTTGAGTATGTCTAGTTGTCAACGATTGTGTGTCGAATATCTATTGCTGCTTGATATATATATATATATATATATGCTTTTCCTTGAGGCTACCAAATCACTTCCTCCATTAGTTTGGTGCGCTCATCCACCTCCCTGAAAATGGCCACGTTTAGCAAGAAGTATGGGATTTGTGCATCATGGGTTCCATCTTGGTGCCAATGCCAAGTGCATATTTGGATCAATTGCATTGTCTCGAACTTATGAACTAAGCATTATTGGGTTATTGCACGTACGACTTCATTGTCTAGAATAATATTTGCCATTTGTATTTTTTCTTTCTGGGTTTTATTGGTTTTATTTTGTATTTTTTAAGAAAAATCCCTTAACCTTCACCAATGTAAAAAATATTTATAAAGAGTACGTGCAAGAATAGCAGCTTGCTCTGTCTTGTCCCCATGGAAAGTTATGGAGGAGTGGAACCGTACTGTTTCTTTCCAAGAAAGTTTGGCCAGACAAGAGAAGGGTAGAAAATGGAGTTAGGAAAATAACTAAAGTACATAGAGAAGACGAACAAAAAACAAGTTTGTGGAGATGACCATCAAGTAAGATAACATTATACCTCTCCACAATAGGCAATGTAATACATGAGTGAGTTGACATAAGGAGAGGATGAAACTGAGAACCATAATCAACAACTTTGGATGACACAACTTCCGTTGGTGGAGATTGTTTCTGAACTCATTCTTTCTTCAAGCTTTCATCTTCTTGTAGTAATAGGGGCATCACTTGATATTATTCATCTACATACTACTCAAGTGAAGGGTCTTCAATGAGGGTGTCGTCTTCTTTTGATTTTGAAAAATTATCTGTAAGGTTGGATACCTCATGTTATGCATTTTCTTCCTTAATTAGAGTTATGTTCTGTTTAGTATTCATTTGCTCACCCCATAGCTCCTTGATTTCTACAAGCATTCTTTCCAACTTATCGATGTGCTTGTAAGAAGCAGATGTAGAGAACCTTGACTCTGATACCAAATGATGTTAATGGGAAAAAAGAGTAGATACCAAATGATGTGAACGGGGAAAAGAAGTAGGGTAAAGAGATAAAGAGAAACAAAAAGGGAGAAAGAAAAGAATTCAAAGGAGAACTTTGATGGAGGGAGAGAATTTACTCAAATTATAACTCAAATCATTAATTAAAATCTTCATACAAATAAGCAATGAGCTCTTATTTATAGAGCTTTAATCATAATTCTACTAAAATCTTAAGATAAGATATATTTTTTTAAAATATCTTAAATCTAAACAAAAGATAAATCATAATATAAATAACTAAATCATATAAATTAAGAAAAAATAAAATCTAAATCTTAATAAATTCAAAATAAACTAATTAAATCTAAATGATAATCTAAATATCTAATAAAATATTTTTTTAAATCTTAATTAGCTAAAATTATTCATTCTCCATCATTTTTATCCACTTAAAAGAACTCTTCTCCGGGGAGTTAAAAAGAGAGAAAAGAATTTAAGGGAAGAGAGAATTTCAAAAAAGAGAAGGAGAAGAACTTTAGAAAGAGGGGGAAATCACAGGAAATATCTCAAAATCAATAACTAAAATTTTCATACAAATGAGTAATGTGACTCTTATTTATAGAGATTAAATCCTAGTTCTATTAAAATCCTAAAATAAGATATATCTTTTTAAAATATCTTAAATATAAACAAAATATAAATCATAATTTAAATAACTAAATCCTATAAATAAAGGAAAGATACAATTTAAATCCTAATAAATTTAAAATAAACTAAATTAAATCTAAAAGATAATCTAAATATATAATAAAATATTTTTATTTAAAATTTTAATTATCTAAAACTATCCGTTTTCTGTCATTTTCCCCCATTCGAAAGAATTCTCGTCCAAAGAGTTAAAACTCCACTTAGCGTCTAGATTTAGAAAATCTTTCCAATAATAGGATACCGAATGAAGAGATCTTAATAAAGGAACTTCTCTTCAAAAATTGAAATATTCTTTAACTTTAGAAATCTTTTCCTATGGAAGAAATATTGGTAGAAAAGATCATTATGTAGAAAGGTAATGTGCTCTTCTATAAGAGCTTTTGCTCCCAATACCATGACAGATGGATGAGATAGAGTAAGAATATGTTGAAGTTGAACATCAACAACTTTGAAAGGCATAACTTCCTTTGGTGGAAATTGTTTCCAAACTTGTTCCTTCGCAAACTTTCTTGTTTATGTGATAATTGAGGCATTACCTGAGAATGTTCATCTTCTTCATGCTGGTCAGGTGAAGAGAGTTTGATGAGAGTGTTATCTTCTTCTGCAATCACAACCGCAGCGTCTTTTTTGGATTTTAAGAAATTATCCTCAATAACAAATATCTCTTGGGACGTCCTTTCTTCCTTCATCCAAATTTTGGATTGTTCAATATCAATTTGTTCACCCCATAACTTCTTAATTTCTACAAGCATACTTTCCAATTTATCCAAATGCTAAAAAAAAAAGCCATAATAAATGAAGAGAATCATGGCTCTGATACTAAATAATGTGAATAAAGAGAGAGGGGTAGACAGAAAAAAGAGAGAAAAGAACTCAAATGAAGGAGAAAATGAAGAATTTTGAAGGAGAGAAAGAATTCACTTAAACTATAACTCAAATCATTAATCAAAGTCTTCATACAAATATGCAATAAACTCTTATTTATAGAGCTTTAATCTTAATTCTACTAGAATCCTAAGATAAGATATATCTTTTCAAAATATCTTAAATCTAAATAAAAGATAAATCATAATATAAATAACTAAATCATATAAGTAAAGAAACGATAAAATCTAAATCTTAATAAATTCAAAATAAATTAATTAAATCTAAAAGATAATCTAAATATCTAATAAAATATTTTTTAAAATATTAATTAGCTAAAATTATTTATTCTCCATCAAAAAGTCTTATGCCTTAAACATTGATCAATTCAGACATTTATTATGATAGGAAAAAAACAATGTGTATCAATTCAGACGTTATCAATGTATGTATAACCTTTGAATGGATGAAGCACCACTTCCAAGGGTTTAGAACTTTTTGCTAGTTGTTTCCAACTAGATGTGTCATAAACTTATTCCTTCTTGCTATTATAAGATTATTGGTTTATCTCTATTTTTTATGTCAAAAACAGAGTTAATTCATCGTTGCCTATCTTCGTCAATATTGTTAAGGTCTATATCTATAAGTTTAATCCTTGGGATATATATATGCTTTTTCTAATACCTATATACATCTCATCTCTTACACATACTCACACAAATATATATATATATATATATGTATATGTATATATATATGTATATGTATATATGTATGGATTGTGTGAACCTCTAAAAGTAGATCAGTTTCTAAAAGTAATTAATTGATCAAAGAAAGAGAAAGGCAATGATTACTCAATCCTACACTTTTTACATTAGACTACCACCTATAGTCTGTGTTTTGTGCAGATCACCTTGTAAAAAAAAAGACAAAGATGACTGGCTACCTTGGATAAGCATCTTCACCCCACAGCTTTAATTGTACAAAGAAATAGGGTTCATATACAGATTGCACTTTTTCTCCAGCTACTCTCCAATTTCTCTACTCTTCTTCTTCTTCTTCTCTAGACCTCTAATCTCTCACTGTTATTCTTTGTCTTCCCAGCTGCCCTCCCAACCCATGGCAATAATAACCTTACATCCTCTTCATCCTCTTCCCCTCAAAAGACTTACAATCCCATAACCCTCTCCTCAACCTATATGTCTTTCATTGAAACAAAAATCAGTGATATAATGCAAAATGAAAAGCAACCGTAAGGAGTACAGCAACATTGGAGGTCAATGCTATGAGAAAGAAGCTCTTATTGATCTCCATAGTCTTTTGAAAATAACCAGAGGAGATCTTCATAAACTTTTTTTTTTGTAGATGACAAAGATCCATATCATATTCTCGGCATCGTCAGAAAGGCCACCAAAGAAAAGCTAATTGTAGCATTCGGTTGGAAAATGATGAAGATATCTGCCTACATCAGAAATTTGGTAAAAAAAATGTTAGTTATTATTAAATAATGATATAAAAATATAATTTTACTAAAAAATAATACTCCAAATCTCTTTTTCATGGGTACCGATGAGAAGACTTCTTTGAGAACTGCACCTCTTGAGGAATACTAGTCAAACCCCTTACCACTTGACCAGACGTCCATTGATAATAACTTCTAATATTTTGATAAGAACTTATGCATTATTTAAATAAATCAAAACATATCCCTTTATTAATTTTCTACTTATGTAGGTTAATTTTTGTAAGTTTTTAAATTTTTTTAGATTTTTATATTATTATACTATTATATCAATCTTTTTAGTTTATTTTAAAATTAATTTTGAAAAACTTACTGACAATAAATATTAAAAATAAAAAATTAAATTAGATGCATCAGCTTAAAAAGAAAAAATCCACCCCCCCCAACTTTTTCAATCTTCGCTCCACCCTTGTCCAGTACAATGTCACTTTGACTTTTGCTAGAATTCTAGATATGAGCAAACACTCAAAATGTGTTTATATATAATATTAACAATGAATACGGTAAGCGTTGATAAATATTATCATTACTATTTTTTGTATTTGAAGTTAGTAGTTTACACTCCATCCTTCTATTTTATAATCACATGAAATGATTGGTTTGCACTAATTAAATAAATGTAACATATTTTCTTGACAGTTATGTTTGTACTATAATTAAATATTTTTATTTAATAAATACAAATTAATCATATGTTCTCTAAATTTGCTTTATACTATCTTTGGGAGGTTTTTTTTAGGTGGAATGGAATTGATATATGGGTTGAGCCATTATTTGAGAGATTTTTTTAGGAGATAATGGAATGGTAATGAATGGCCTCATAAGCCATCCTTAATCATCATAAATCTAATTTTTCTTGTTCTCTAGGTCAATGATGAAATTTCCAAAAATAATTATTAAAATTACAAAAACCCCACTAAGCCTAACAAAAAAAAATTCATTCTTATGATTTTTTTTATTCTTTCCATACTGTCAAATCTATCCCATCATATTGTACTTTTCTTGGTGTTATTATTAGAAGAACCAAGTTGTTTTACAACATATTATTATTATTATTATTATTATTATTATTAGAAGATGTTTTTATTAAAAAGTAAAAATAATATGAATTTTCTTATATGAAAAGAAAAAGAACTTGTTTTTTTATTTAAATTTGCTAATAAAGGTAATATTGGGAAAAAAGTTATAATCCATTCCATTTCATCCTTTTTACAATGACTTCCAAATAATAGTTAAAGGAGACTGCTCCTTTCTCTCATCAAACTTCCAAACAATGAAACATTTCGTTTCATTCCATTCCATTATGTTTCATTAATGACCATTTCATTCTATTCCGTTATAAACTCTCAAAGATAGCCTAGAGAATCTTTTGGATTCTATATTGTACTGAATTCCTTTTGCAACGAGCAAGTCACATGTTGGTATTTATAAATGTTCATATATTTCAAATATTATATTAAAATCTTATACTATAAAGTTGTGTGTTAGATTTTTTTGCTTTCATACAATCATTTACAAAAAAAAGAATGATTTTTTAGTTATTATTATTTAATAGATGTTGGTTAATGGGGAGATAAGACTTGATAAATAAAAGTGCTTTTTTTGTTTGTTTTAAAAGTCATTTGAAAAGAAATTCAAAGAATGTTTGTTTAATGAAGTTGAATATACAATCCATTGTAAAGTTCAATACAATTGAAAATATAAATAACATCTTATCTTTTTTTTCTCCAAAATAAAAAAAAAGAACAAAGAATGATAAATGATGGTGACATGTTTGGCTGAAAAACTCGAATCCCCTAATTTAAATTGAGTTCATTAGAATCAGTTATTTTTATTGATGAATGATGAGTTTAAAATTTTAAATGTTAATATTCAATTATTTAATTAATCGATCAATAAAAGAAAAAAACTCATCATGATTTTTTCCTAATTCAAACGATCAGTGTGATAAAGGGGAAAATTAGGAGGAGTTGACACATGTCACAAGAATTCATAGAGTGAAGACTTTGACTTCTGTGCCGTGAAGATCCTGCATAAATACATATATATATATATATATATCTGTGTGTGTGCCCATCTCTCTTTGCATAAATAAGAGAGAGTGTGATATTTTAACTTTAAATTTAAATCTAAATATAATATCGTAGTATATAATTTAATAAGAAAACATGAAATATGTTAAGGATTTCTGAAGAAAATGCAGTGATATTCAAAATTTAAAAATTAAGCTTGCTTTTTGTCAGTTATCTTTAATAATTATATGGGAGTAGCAGAATGTTTATTTAAGGGACAATAATTTGTGTGGAAGCATACCCTCAAATTTATGTCAAGGATTTCCAAAATTAAAACATTTGTCTTTTCATTTCAGTAAATTATGTGGTTCAACGCCTTCTTGTTGGATATACTGCAAGAATCTCATTGCGTTATGACTTGCCTTTGGAGGGTACGTATATCCCAAAACAAAAAATTCTAGATTAAATTTGTCTGAAAAAAAAAACGGAAGAAAAATTGGATTCTGTTTTTATATATAATGATATCATGTAAATATATATTAGTAATATAAAATTTCCAACTTTATCTAATTTTATTGATGAGCCTTTTGGATATAGAAGGCCTATAATTCTTTATAGGGTTTTAGATCCTCACTTTTGTGGGTTATATCTTTATTTTGACAACTTAGAAAAAACAGTTATAAAATTTCATTATTATCTATATCATTTAGTAATGTCTCCAACATTGGTTTTCCTTTTCAATCTCGGAAATTATAGTTGAAGATAAGATATATCATCTCCTTATAGAAACATTATATATAGAAAGGGAAAGCAAAAAAGTAACACAACAATGGCAAAAACATTAATTAATTAGCTCAAACTCAATACTACACCGTTAATGCCTCTCCCATGAGAAATTTTTGGTTCAACATCATCAAGAACAATAAATGAAAAACTGAGATTCTTCAATGGAATATTCTAGCATTAGACACGAACCCTAAACCACTATATATATATATATAGTACTCCCAAAAAAATGAAAAAAAAAAAAAACGGCAGCACGTTTCAAAGCTCTTCCATGTCACAAGGCCTAGCGAACAAAGAAAAAATATACTGTTTTCACTCTTGGTGTTCTTAACATCGTTAAAGATATCATCAGGTTAACAAACATAAATTGAAAAAAATAAATAAATAAAGAAGAAGAAAATAACAGTACGATCCAAAATATTGAAAGGAATTCCAGTTAAGAAAGCTTCTAAAACATTTAAAGCCTTCTGACAATATTAATTATAAAGAAGAAAGAAGAGGACATGCAGCTGGCCATAACAAACTTTCTCATCCAAAAAACACAAAACTCACCCATGTCCTGATCTGAGGAAGCTTACTCAATGTCTCTGCTTCTCGCTGGGAAGCTGGCAATTAGAAGAAAGTTGAAGCAAGCAAGAAAGTTGAATGAGAATGAGTCAGAAAGTCTGGGAGGAGACAAGAAAAAAAGAGACCGGAAGAAAGAAGGGCGAAACTTGCTTGAATCCAGTTATGCCTCCACAAAGACTGAGTTGGTAATGTACAGGGCGTGGTTTGGAAAGGTTTTGACTATACTTTTGATTATTTAATCAATCAAAAGTATTTTTCACTCAAATCCGGTGAGGTTAAAGGTAGAAAAACTGTGGTTAACACCAGCGATAATAGTTGGTTTAGTCTATAACTTTCAATACCTTTTCAGGCACTTGCCATATTTGCGTACAATACAATCTGCACAATCTTGTTCACTTTCCACAGGCATCCCGCCTTCTTTTTTCCTTTCCATTTCGGTCTTTTGACCGTACTTGCCATATTTGTGTAGCTGCCAATTGCAAAATTCTCAGTCTCTTCTGTCTGTGAAAGAAGACGACAAAGATGACAAAGGAAGAAAAGGTTTAATTGTGTTATTTTAAATACTTTTTTATTATTTAAATACTTTTTATTTGAATTTAACACTTTCTTATAATATATATACATACATATTTTTATTAAAAAAATATGTATAATAATAAAATAAAAATATAATAATCAAATTAAATCATCTAGTTTAACTGGACGGTCCACATTGTGATGACCACATGATACTTATCAAGTGTGATCAGCACCCAATATGCTTTGCTCTTGAGTCTTGTTTCGGAACATGGCTAATTTTGTGGTAGATAGTGGCACTTTTCTTGTATTACCATCACAATATTCATAATTATCCTTTGGCAAATGAAAACATCCCATTACATAATATCCTTAATTCACATAAACCATTAGAACCCTAAATTTTAAAATTCACAAGGAGTGATTGTAAATTCCATTCCATTGCATTTTCGTATAAATATTTTTAGCTTCATATATTGAACACACGCATGCATATTTAGCCCAATAGCCATTTTACTGAATCATTCATTTCATATAAAAACCAGTCATTCCCAAGACAACCGTAATTCATTCCATAAGCATAGATTCCAATTAATGAAACATGCATAGATATCATATCAAACTCATGGGCCAAGACTGATACCTTTCCCTTCAAGTCCTATAACAAGAATTTGCATATATGTATAACACATATACACTAAACTCATGTTTACTTTAACAGTGGCCACTACCTCGTAAACAATGCCATATCATCTTCAGTAAGTCATTTGGTGAACTATTTTCCTTCTTCTTGAATAGTTTTGAAGCTTTTCTCACAAAAATAAGATCCTTGTGTGACTTTGATCTTGGTAGCCATTTTCATGAGGCAAACGGATTCCATGCACATTTCATTACGTGCATATCTTTTATGGATAATTTATATTTGATTTATATGATTTGGATTTTATTATTTTTCATACTTCAAAATATAGGTTATGAAATAGTATCAACCTTTTAACTATAACTTATAAGAAATGATAATTTTAAGTAAAAAATAATAAAATCTAAGTTGTACAAATCAAATTTAATTTGTCAGAATTTATAGAGATTTATTAGTTATATATTTTGTTTGCTTACCTCCAAAACAGTTTTGGCCCTTTTTAAACTGTAATATTCTTTTCTGTATATTTTGTTAAAGCCCTAATTGATGACTTTATACACCTTCTATTTGTATATCAATCCCTTCTAGTTGTGGACTTGTTACTGCTGTATCTCTTCCAAACTCTTGGCCTAAAAATGTTAATTTTGAATTCAGGTTTATTTTCCTAAAGTGACTTTTGTGAGCTTTCTAAAATTTGATAGCTTAATGAAACTTATACCCAAGGAAGAACTCTGCTTCTTATTTATTGTAGTTTCCACTTCTATTGATGTGGGTTCTCGTTTTAATTACGAAACTTAGATTACTTTTGGAAATCTGAAACCTTAGCTAGTAGAAGTTAGTCAATGGGGGTCTCATGGCTCATTTTTTACTCTTGTAGTTTAGCATAAATTCTGTCCAAGAACCTCATTTGTATCAATTGATCATAGCTTTTTGAGATGAGGTTTCCTTGATGTGTTTTTTATGCACACAATTAAATAATTTGCATGCTAAGGACAACACAATGTTGAGGGGTAACCATTGACCTTTCAGCTGAAATTTTATTGCTCTGAACTTCTGGAATGGAATTTGGGTTTACTTTGGCTTAGAAACACTGGATCATATCTAGCACCTATTATTCTGGAGCTCTAATATGAATTTTTTGAATGTCATACATGCATGAAACTTCTTCTATTTTATTTTTGTTGCTTTAGGATGTTGAGGAGATCACTTGTGTTCTGCCTTCTGACGTATCACTTGTTTCCCATATAGTGTCTAATTTGCTTGGCAGGAAAGACAAAGGATTATATATGATGAACAAAAAAAGGTAGCTCAGCATCAGGCACAAACAAAATCCCAAATGGCTCGCTATGAGGATGAATTGGCAAGGAAGAGGATGCAGGTATTTAAACTTTTGACCTTGGGTGTTTAATTTTGCATTATGGAATGATTCTCATTGCCATGCTATTATCAGGCGGAAAATGAATACCAGAGGGCCAGGAACCAAGAGCTAGTAAAATTGCAAGAAGAATCATCAATTAGACAAGAGCAAGCTCATCGTGCAACAGAGGAACAGATTCAAGCACAACGTAGGCAAAGAGAACGAGAGAAAGCTGAGATTGAACTTGAAACAATCAGAGCAAGGGCTATGGCAGAAGCAGAAGGAAGAGCCCATGAAGCTAAGCTAGCTGAAGAGGTTAATAGACGAATGCTAGTTGATCGTGCAAATGCAGAGAGAGAGAAATGGATTGCTGCCATAAATGCTACTTTTGAACATATTGGAGGTATATCTACCAGATGCACTGTATGCAATGTGCAAGTAATATTGACTACATTATATGTGTGTATCTATAATATGAATTTCATTGAAAGTTATCTCACCAGGATATGTGCAATAATATGTTCCCTTACCTATTTGACTTTTGATAATTTTGCTTACTAATTAAATCATTAGGCTTTGAACTGGGGTCCAGCTTCTATTTTCTCACATATGGCTATTTGTGGGTTGTTGACATTTTGCTTTTCCACTTTGGGTGTCTTCTTAGTTTGTCCAGATCAACTGCATAATAACCTCTCATGTGGAAAAAAATTTTATCTATCTTTTGCAGGGGGGTTAAGAGCCATTCTAACATATCAAAATAAGCCGGTTGTAGGGTGTGTTCAAATTAGATTATGTATAAATGATTATGAGGATAAGTGATTATTCATAAGTGATTATGTCAAAAGTGATTTTGAGAAAAGAAATATGTTTGGATATTGGGGTTTAAATGATTATTGAGTGGATAATGAGAACGAAAAATGAAATAAGTGATTCTAGGAGGATAAGTGATTATCATAAGTTGAAAAAATCAGCTTCTTCCATAAGCACTTATTTAAGACATAAGTGCTTATTGAAAAACTGTTTCCGTTTGACAACTCCACCACATAAGTACTTATGGGCTTAAATTCGCTATCCAAACAGGCTAGTAGTAGTTGGTGGAGTGACAGCTCCGGTTGCAGGAATTTACACCACTAGGTATGAACTGTTCATAAAGCTAGGAATAGGCTGCTGTCACTCCCCAAGATCCGATGCGGATAACGTGGAAATGAAGGAAAAATGACCAATGCGGATAGCGTGGAAACGAAGGAAAAATGAGAAGAATCAGCTTCCATGATGATGGCTGATTTTACCGAAATTGCCACCAAAATTTTAAGAGAAATTTTGGAAAACTAAATAAAAAAAAAAGAATGGTCTGCAAATCAAGAGTTGTTGACATTTTGCTTTCCACTTTGGGCTATCTTCTTAGTTTGTCCAGATCAACTGCATAATGACCTCTCATGTGGAAAAAAATTTTATCTATCTTTTGCAGGGGGGTTAAATGCCATTCTAACATATCAAAATAAGCTGGTTGTAGTAGTTGGTGGAGTGACAGCTCCGGCTGCAGGAATTTACACCACTAGGTATGAATTGTTCATAAAGCTAGGAATAAGCTGCTGTCACTCCCCAAGATTCGATGCGGATAATGTGGAAATGAAGGAAAAATGTGAAGAATCAACTTCCATGATAACGGCTGATTTTACCGAAATCGCCACCAAAGTTTTAAGAAAAATTTTGGAAAATTAAATAAAAAAGAAAGGATGGTCTGCAAATCAGAATTGAGTTCGGGAATACTATTATGAGTGAGAATGTGTTAGGCACCCCACAACACCCATTCCTAAGAACGGGTTACCTTAAGTTGATCACGTATTTTTTATGACTTTTTTAATCATTTATATGCAAAAATGAAAATAAAAATAAGAGAAAATGAAAATGAAAATAAAGAAAATAAAATGAAAATATGGGAAGGTGGAAAAATAAAATAAGAGGGAAATATTATTTATTTACAAGGTCGGACTTGACCCAGAATCAGAGTCTGAGGTCTAAGTATCCTAGGGATCAAAACCCCACATAGTTCAGGATATAAATATGTGTCACTGGGTTGATATTTTTTATTATATATATATTTTTTTAAAAGAAAAGTTTATAAAAATAATTTATCTTTCCGAAAAAAAAACAGTTCTCAAAATTGAATGGTGTGTTTTAATTTGTAAAAGATAGATTAATTTTGATAATTTTCTCTTATCATTCATTTTTCATTATTTATTTATTTTTTTAAGAAAATCAATTCCTAAAAGGAGAATATATGTTTCTCCCCAATTTAGAAGGTATGATTATATGTGATTTTGAGTATTTTATTTTTAATTTTAAAAGGAAAATTTGAAAACAACTTTATTTTTTCAAAATAAAATCAATTAACTTATGTGATGACTTTATCACTTACAATCCGCTCACTAATACCTAATGCTCACGGTGATGTCACCCGAGACAAAATGTATAAAAAAAAGACTTAAGAAGGTGAAATTGGGAAAAATAAATAATTTTTATGCATAAATCATTTGTATTTTCTTATTTTATTATAAAAATGGAAATAAATACCACCATAGTAACACTTTTTATTTTAAAAAAAGCATTAAAAAGTAATTAAAATATGGCTTATATGTATTTTTTTTATTTTTTTACAAAATAAGATATGAAGACAACTTTATTTTTACAAAATAAAATCAATCAGCTTATGTGGTGACTTTATCACCATAATCCACTCATTGATATCTAAATGTCCATGATATTACCAGTTAAGGCAGATAAATGAAAAAGATAAAAGTTTGGAGGAAAATGAATAATTTTGGTTTAAATTATTCTTATTTTCTTATTTCAAATTCTGAAATGAAAAGGCAATTAGAAAAACAAATAAAAAATGAAAAATTTGAAAAAAAAATAATTTTTTGTATAAATTATTTTTATTTTCCTTTTATTATAAAAATAGAAATAAATAGAATCCTCTTAATACATACTTATTTATTGAAAAGAAAAATATTAAGAAGAATTCAAAATGTGATTATTACATATATTTTCAAAAAGAAAAAATCAGCATATGTGGTGATTTTATCACTCACAAGTTGCTGATTGATATCTAAATATCTACGATATTACCACTCAAGATAAAAAATATAAACAAATAATTTTTATTTTTATTTTACTTTTTCTTTTTCACACGGCAATCTATAAAATTTAAATTATAAATGGAGCAAGTATCCACAAGACTTTTAATACCTGTGATGGTGTGTGCTAATGTGAAATTAAAATTCTCTTCATATCCCTATTTCCACACCATTTCAAGAATAAACAAACGCAAGGACGAAAGCACCAAACCCCGTGGAGAAGGCATGCTCCAATTTCTTCCATTTTCCATCCATTTGCGCAATTCCTCACTTCGAGTCATCGTGTTTCGACTGAGAGCAATCCCTTCCATGAATTTGCCCACATTCTCCATGCTTTAGTTCATCAAATAATCGGTCAAACAAATAACTCTGCTACACAGAACTGGATTTCTCTTGTACCGTGATGGAGGAAGAACTCAGTGCTGTCTTCACCTCCCACTTTGATCGAACTCATTCCCGTGACCTTCCCTGCAGCTTCGTTTCCTCTCGCGATATTCCTTGGCGTTCTCCTCACGTTCAGACCGCCTTCTCGTACGAAATCATTCTCACAGCTTCTTTATTAGGGTTTCTCTGAGCCCACTTCTCCTGCCTCCCTCTCTCTTTTGCTATCTCTCAACTTCTAGGTTTCTTCGCCTCCCCCCCCCCCCCCAAAAATTCTCTTTTTTTTCCCCATAAATCTCTGAATTCGAAGTTGGATCTTCTTTATATAGGCGAATCGAGCGTGGCTTCCGCGAGTCAATCTTCACAACGCTATGCGCCTTGCTCGTCTCTCGTCTACCACGCCTTCCCTCCTTGCACTCGTCTGTGTTGGGCTCCATCACCCATTGTTGTTGCCAAGACAATTCCCTCCCCTCCACTACTCTGCTATACTTGGTACGTGTAGTGGAGGGATTTTTGTCGCCTTCTGGCTCTCTCTCCAGCTCGGTTCGAACCCTAACTTGCCCTCTCTGTCTTGTTCCCTCTCGTTCTCTTCATCTCACGCACGGCTCCCTCTGTCCTCTCGTGCTCACCGAGTCCTTGGGTTAGGGCAAGAATTGAGAGAGTAAAACGCAGAGTCATCGTTTCACTCCATTTTCTTTTCGTTTTTTATTTTTTATTTTTTTGTTTGATGTTATTTGTAATGTTAGAAAGAAAATCTTCTTTTTTTTTAAATAATAATAATAATAATCTTAAATGATAAAGATTGGATTTTTGAAAAATAAAATTTCTTTTTAAGACTATAAAGATAAGATTTTGTTTTTGTTTTTCCTAAAAGAAAGGAAAATGGTTTGATTGATTTTTTAAAAAAAAAAAACTACGTGAAAGTGATAAGATTTTGAAACTCCTAAAAGAAAGAAGATTTGATTTGTAGAGTGCTCTTTTTGGAATCTCTTCAAGGATTTTCATTCATATTAAATTAAATTTTAAAGAGAATGTATCATTTATTTATTTTTATTTATTTTTTACTTATTATTATTTTTACATTTTCTTTTATTTTATAAAATTCACATCCAAATTGACACATAAAAGAAAATTTGGCATTGATTTTTTTATTAATTTTATATATAAAATCTGGACAAAATATGATGTTCACCACTGTTAATTTCTAAACACTCCTTTTAGAGTTGAGGCTTACCTTTTAAAGGTTATGTTTGACATGCATTGCACATAGGACTATCAAACAGGCCAGCCTGCCCTTGCTCATGATGATCTTGGTCTTGCATGGGCCAACAGTGTTAAATCCAAATTCAATTTTCATGGATTCAAGGATTTCTACTTAGTTTATATATCAACAAATGAATCCATAAATTACACTAATAAAATAACATTGCTGGCTAGCTAAATTGGCTGAACTTATAATGACTGCACTTAATTGGGCCATGATTTTTGGGTCCAAGCCCATGCTGCTTATGGTTCCATTTTTTACACCAGTGCCCTTCAGCTTAAGCAATAATTGGCTATTAGTGACATTATTCACCATTAACTTTTGTTCAACTTCCATTGGTACTTTTAAATTCAAGATTAAACCACCTATATACCATGCTAGATGATTGAAAAATATCTGTTAATAGCTGGTATAATTCTCTCTTCATGAACTAAATCCTGAAGTTTGTGGAGTCAAAACATGATAGTACAAGTACACTATTCCCCAGCCTTCTACATTTTTAGAGATTTTCAGCTTGTAGTATTGCCTCTCTCTCTCTCTCTCTCTGGGTATTATTTGTTTTCTTTCCTTATCATATATATATATATATAGATATATCATTCGTGAAACTTGTGCTGCTTTATTGTCATTTGGCGTTCAGGGTATAATGATTTTAAGTTGCTATCAGTGAAGATTTGTCATTAGCTAATCTTTTTTGGTCCAATGCAGGGAAGGTGCCCGTGTTATATGGGGATATGTGGATAGAATATTGGGACAACCATCATTGATCCAAGAGTCCTCCAGGGGGAAATACCCCTGGTCTGGCATTTTTACTCATTTCAGGAGCACCCTAGCTCGTGCAGATTCTGGATCTGCTTCGAAAAATGGAAATGGGTTTGGTAGTGTAATTTTGCATCCTGCTCTTAATAAAAGAATTGAGCAGCTGGCGTCTGCAACTGCAAATACAAAAGCACATCAGGCACCATTTACAAATATGCATTTTTATGGTCCTCCAGGAACAGGGAAGACAATGGCTGCTAGAGAGTTGGCTCGTAAATCTGTACGAGATTTTACTTGTCCTTTTTGTTTCCAATTATTACATACTATTCACTTTGCTAATAGATAGGTTGCATAAGTAGGAAATTTACAATGTCTGGAACATAATACTTGGCATCTTAAATTTAATGCTTTATATCGTATTATTTGGAAATATTAATTGATGCTAGTGTAAAATATGAGCAAAATTATATGTTTTCATACTTTTATAATTTTTATATTCTATTTCATCAAGTCAGTGCACGCGTGACACTGGGACCTACAGTTAATTCATTCAAAGTTAACTATCTTAGATTTTGAATCAGTTGTCTTTTTTTTTTTATAAATTGTATTTCTACCCTCATCATATATGTTTGTACAGGGATTAGACTATGCTTTGATGACTGGAGAAGATGTTGCTCCATTGGGATCACAGGCTGTTACAAAGATACACCAGTTGTTTGATTGGGCTAAGAAATCTAAAAAGGATTTGTTACTTTTCATTGATGAAGCTGATGCATTTCTGTGCGAGTAAGTAATGCTTCTACCCTTATTGCTTATTTATGTTGAATTTGCTTTTGTTTGTTCTTTTCTCAGTTTCTCTTCTAAAGTCTAATCTGCTTTATCATTGTTAAGCGTTGCTCAGACATTTTTCTGGCCAGATATCACTAAATTTTTTTTCAATCGAATGTCCTGTTCCTTTTTGCTTGAATCTTCCCTGCAACCAATGAAACCATCAAACTTATTTTCACAGCTATTGCTCATTGTGGCCAAACAATGACTGGTTTGGTCCATAGAGCCATGCTACTGTTTGTAAGCACCCTATTTGTACCTTCCCATTTCCCACCATTGGTCCATTCTAAACCGTAACCTGATATCATTTGAGATCTTCATTCTTTTTAGCTTTGTATAACACTACTTGCACTGGATGATACGTTGTAACATTTATAATGTGTGTGGTTTAACGAAAGGGAAGGGGGGGATTTTAATTAAGAGGTGCCTCCTTCAAATGGAATTCGTAAGATATGAATTATGGTATAATTGCTCTTGTCTGTTGTATACCACTGAAACAAGATTCTTTGATTTAAATGCCATTCACAACATAATGTATGTGACAATCAAAATTTGAATTTTAAGGTGGTAACAGACGAATTTCATAGAGACCATAAGTTAAAGATTTTAACATTGAACTTCCAAAGTTTGTCTGTTCAAAAGTGAAATTCGAATTTTGATTTTAACAAAAATTTTCCATGTTAGAACATACGAATTTCAAGTTTAAAGTGCATCTATTAAGTGTGAACAATTGTCTCATATTGCCACAATGCACTCAAGGTTTGAATTTTGGATATTCAAAATTCATCTATCAGTGAGCAACTTAATATTGCACAAAAGTCCTACTTTTCGAAATTTGAATTTTAGCCTTCAAAATTCATTTATCAGAGAGACCTCTAATAAGACTTATACGTTTTCATTTCAAAATTCAAATTTTCAAAACAGAGTTCGTCTGTCAGAGATATTGACTTTGAACTCTTTTGACCCTCTAATTTTAGATGAACTTTAACATAACTTCAGATGAATTTGTTCAATTCTTACAAATCATGCTTGACTTGAAATTCCAATTTCAATAGGCCGAAATTCGAATTTCAATAGGCTGAAATTCGTTTGTCAGAGGTAACATCTCTGTAACTTCAATTTTCAGTTACTAAAGTTCGAATTTTCAATGATACATATGGAGTTTAACAGTTCAAATTTGTCTGAGAGTTAGTATTTTTCAAATTTAATATAAGTTAACATAGGATAGTTGAAAAACACATATTTAAAACCAGTGGATGTAAGATCAAAATATTTTACTCTGTGAACATTGTGAGAAATCCTACAAACTAATTCTTTACTCATTTCTTCCTGGATTTCTTCACTTGAGTTCTATTGTACTTCCTTAATATTTTCCTTTCAAACTCCAGTTGTTTGGAATCATCAAAACATTTGATTCAACACAATATTCATAAATGTAATACCAGGTTCAGGTTTTACAATAACTTATAGAGCATACTCCCCCACTCCCACATTTTTTTTTAATTATTGTAAGGCTATCATTGAAATGTGTTCAGCTTACAATTTTAAGAGGGTAGTTCCCTACACAAAGTTGATTTATTTAGTATTCACCATCAATGGGCTATTAGAGAATTACCACCCTCTCCCCGTATTCCCCCATCCCCCCCTCCTTTCCTTCCTCTTTTTCCTCTAATTCACTGCATCATATACTATCATGATGTTGACAGCCCCATGAATTTAATTTCCTGTAGGGTTGAATTTGGGTAATTCAAGTATAACGTTAAATTAAAGCATGATAATTGTTGAAGCTTTTCTCCACATAAGAGATTCATATCTTGGAAAGTAAAAGCACTGAGGTAATCCAAGTAGTGAAACTAAATCAGGGATATGAAAATTGTATCGGACCGGCAGAGTGAAAGGAAGAAGAATTGAAGAAAGAGGTAGAGGGTATGCAAATACTTTAGATGATCCAAGAGTTTAAACAGTAAAGGTCTAGATAGAAAAGATGAAAAATAAAGAAAAGCAAAAAAATATTAATAATTGAGATGGGAAAAAATTTTATATATGTATCTGACTTGATCGGATTCGAATATTTTTAGGCTTAAATGGAAATAATTCTTCTTATATGATTTTTCTATTCATAATATTTAAATTTAATTTTACTCAAAAGTGTTAAATCCTTTATCAATCACATCAACTACCATTGGTAAGAAAATTTTTTTGTTACATTAAATAAAGCTTGAAATTTTGATTTCTATCTACATTCTATCACACTCTTATTACCTTAGCTAGTGTTCCCCTTTCATAGTTACCAAAATTTGAATGAAACCCTTTCTTCCATGATATAACTGGGTTCCTTCAGTTTACCCAAAAAAAAAAAAAGGGTTCCTTCACAAAGAGTAGTTGTGACCAAATAATATCATACCATAAAGATAAGTTACAATTTAAAGTAGGGGTTTTAGGCTTTCCAATTTAAAGATCATATTTGTGACCAAATAATATCCTATCCCCTTCACCCAAAAAAAATCCTATCCTAAAAAAAATCTACGATTTAAAGTAGGGTTGCCGGCTTCTAATTGTTTTGAATATAGAGTGCCTCACGTTTCCCCACTCTAGGGTTTTTTTTTTCCCGTTGAAAAGGGAACTGCATCGCTGTGAAATATATAGACAGGGCGAGCCTCAAAGTACGAAAAATACCAGCAGAAGAGGGGTCCAAGAAACACCAAAAGAGAGGGTATTAAGCTGGAAACAGATTAAGAACTAGTAATAATTCTAGCAGGTTTGTTAGCTTCTGGCCTTTGCGTTGCACCAAAATGGATGCATCTAAGAATTTGGTCTGTAGTTAGTTTATTTTAGCGTTGCACCATCAGAATTCAGAAGCATGATGTGCAAGCCTGATGTTAAATAGACATTGGGAAGAGATACAAGAGGGATATATATATAATATATAATATACCCTTTATGCCACGCAATTATTTTATTTTTATTTTTGAATTATAAAATATTCCTCAAAATATCTGTAATTTATTTTTAAACTATTTTTTATATGTTCTTATTTTTACTTTTTTTAATTTTTTAAAATTGGTTATATTTAGTTCATTTGGAATTTCTTATATCTTTGTTTTTATTTTTTGAAGGAAATTAACTAATTCGTTCTTATAGTGTACATCACTTTTGAATAAGTCCCTATAATTTAAACAATTTTACATATATTCCTATAATTTAAAGCAGTTACAAAACTAATCCCTATAAAATTAAAATGTTTCTTTAAAAGAACTGCTTATAGTTGACACTTTAAAGTGGTGTGTTCTAAAAGTGGTTATATATATATAAAAGTTATATATATATATATATATACACACACTATCAAGAATAAAGAAAAAGAGAAATGACACTTGAGGATCAAACTTTTTAATTAATACCATTTTAGGATCAAAAAATTCAAAAATGACAGAAAATGATCATAGTCTCAAATTAATTAAAATTTTAAATAGAAAATGACCTAAATGCTCCTGTTAAAAAGTTTTACACTTAATATCTGTTTTTTATTACTTGTCTTTCATAATTTGATATTGAACTTCCCCGATTATACACTAAACACATTATCATAATGAAAGAATTCAAATGAGAAAGTTTAGTGTAAAATCGGAGAAGTTGAGCGTTAAATTGTGAAATATAAGTGGTAAAAAGTGAAAGTTGAGTGTAAAATTTTGAGACTTGTTCAGTGCAAAATTGTGGTTCTTCAGTGTCAAATCATGGAATATGAGTTGTAAAATGTGAAAATTGAGTGTAAAATTCTAAAAGTAAAATTATTTAATGTGTTCAGTGTAAAATCGAAGAAGTTCAGTGTCAAATCATGAAAAAATAGTAGTAAAAAGCAGATGTTGAGTGTAAAATTTTTTAACAAGAACATTTAGACCGTTTCCTATTTAGAATTTTGATCAATTTGAGACCATAATCCTTTTTTATATTTTCAAAAGTTTTGGTCCTCAAATGATATTAATTAAAATTTTTGGTCCTCAACTGTCATTTTCCCCAAAGAAAATGCAATGGCTTGATGGATTAAGTTATTATAACTCCAATCTCATGCAAAATATTCATTTTGTGCATAACAATGCAACACCCCACAGCTAGTAAAGTCAAACAATACAATCAGCAAGTAGTTCGCTGATAATTTCAGCTTCAATTGCAGCCAAGTGGTTAAAAAGCATGAACAACATTGTCTTATTATTTAGAAAATGCTAACAAAGGAGTATCATCATTACAACATCATATAGTCAGAAAACATTTTAACCAATATAACATGAATTTCAATCATGAGTAGCAATATCACCAAATGCAGACCTATATAACACCTGTGAATTGCAAGTCCTAATGGTGATGATCCTGAACATAACGTAGGCCACAATACTTGCAGACAACTGGCTCATCCAAGTCAAGGCATATAAATTCAATTGGGTGTCCAAGTGCAGGATTACTATCTGCAACCATGAATAGCAGCATCCAATTTAGTTATCTTCCTACTTTTGGTGTGATGATTTGGCTACAATAGATAATGTCTACAGTATATAAAGGGAAATTACATCTAAGAACCTAAATTTTAAAATATTTAGGTTAAAAGATTTTGGAAATTGTAATTATTTTGAAAAACTATAAGTTAATATCCGGTTCTACACCAGTTTTTAGAAAAGTAACTACTAAGTCTTGAGAGGATCATCACAAAGTTACTGAATACTATAGCTTTCTTGAAATCTGATACTAAATCACATTAAGCATAATACTCATTCAAGTATTGAAAACTAATTCTTTTCAAAAAACAAATTATTGAAGTTTTGTCAACTAAAGAGTAATTTTTTTCGAAACTTAAAAATTATTGAAGTTTAGCTTCTCTAACAAGACATTTTTTCATATAAATCTAAAAATACTTTTGATTAATATCTTCCAAATAAAGTCAAAATCAATTTTGGGATAAAATATTCAAATTTAAATTGCGTAACTCCAAAGGTCCACTAAAGGTGAGAAACACGGAGGCAATGTCTCTGCTACACTTTTTCATAATGCGCCTCTGATGCTGAAATAGACCATAATTTTATAAAAATATAAAAAAAAAAAAAAAGAAGAAGAAGGCCCCACTTTTTTGGAGCCAAATGCAAAGGCTTCCAAAGGAGAATGAGAGAAAGAGCAGCAGAGGTTCCGAACTCGAGAATCACGAATAGCCCATTTGTTTTAATTACTACTGAGGTTAAGTGATATAATAGGAAGTGCATGAAAGGAGGTGAGGAAATGATGATTATATATGAATTTATTTGAAATGATATTGGGGGATGGGAAAATAAATATATTTTTTATATTTAATTTACAAGTTTGTTTGGTATAATATTAGGGATAAAAATAAATTTATTTTTATACTCAATTAAATATATGTAATTGGGAAAAGATTGAAATGGCCCTAGATTGAAAAAAATTCCCCTTCTTCATTCTTCTCTTCTTCCCTCCTCCATAACACCCTCTCCTAGCCACAACCAACATGTCCTCATCCTAGACAGCCTCTCCTCCCTCCAACCACCTCAATTTCTCCTCTCAATAGCAGCAAGAAATAAAAGCAAAAGAAAAAATAACTTTGAATAAACCCAGATTTGAGTTCAATGGGGTGTGGGTGAAAAACAGTGATGATGGAAGCCATGACACCAACCGTTTGAATAGCGATGGTAAACATTGACTTGGAAGATGAAAGTAACTATTGATCTAGAAGATGAAGGTCTTACAGTGGATGAATAGCAGTGTGATGGCAGAACGGTGGATGAATGACAGGAGAGAACAAACGATGATAGTGGATGATGGTGAGGATCTGGCGAGGGAGAAGGCTGAGGTAGGGGAAGGAGTGGGAGATAAGGGTAATATTGTTTTTTGCATCTTCTTCACAGTAGTGTGATGGCCTTCACTTAATAAAATGGATGTGATACTCATTACATTAATTTAAGTGATTAGCTTCACTTACGTAATTAATTAGGATCACATGCAAAAATGTCCAACCAAACACATCAAGTCAGGTGATGTGAAGCTGATTACTTCACGTGAGGGGGTCTGTAAATGAACCAAACAAGAAAAAAAATGCATACCAAAGTGATGCAATGTACTGAAAGAGGAAAAAAATATGCTATATGGACAGAAAATACTAGTTCTTAATATAAGATCTTTTTATAATCCTTAATATAAGGGTTTTTCCAAATTCCATGAAATATTAATATATGATTTCCACAAATATCCTTTGTAATTTTAACATTCTTTTCAAATATTATTGTGTTAAAGGTATTTTTGGAAATTCCTTGGAAACAAACCAACTACGGCAACAAAGTGTTTTCATCTTTCTCTTCTCAAGTAGAGATTGAAATCGTAAAAATCTATACCTTTCATGTTAATTTACTCATCTTCATTGATCTTTTGCATTAAAGTTCATACCTTGCTGTGACTATCTCTGGTGGTTGATTGGTCCTCGTATATCACTGACGATGGCAAAAGTGTGATGGGGTTTGAAGAGATAAAGAAAAAAAGGAGAGTAGGGCATCTAATGTAAATGATGTGAGGAGAGAGGATCATGGAAAACGATCGAGAGAGAAGATGGTAAAAGTAATTTTTCCCCCTGGATCTATTTTTCGAACTCAGCAGCTCTCATTATCCATATTGTTTGCATCATTTGGCTGAAGCAGTAGAATCATTGGCTTATGTATAATAAAAATAACTTTTTATCTATTATAAAAAAATAGTTTGACAAATAAAAATAATTTTTATCATTGCTAAAAATAAAAAACTATATATAAAAAATAGTTTGACAAATGCACCATATAAGAAAGAAATAATTATTTTTATAAAATTTTTATAATTTGATATTTCTTAAATAAGATATATTTTATTTTAATCAATTTCATTTTTATAAAAAAATTAGGTAAAATTAAACTACTAGTCCTTATAATGTACATTATTTTTTAAATTGATCCTTATACTTTAAAAATTTTTAAATGCGTCCTTGTAGTTTGAAAGGGTTATAAGGTTAATCCCCATAGTTCAAGATGTTAGCAACCCACTCCCTACATTGCTGAGAAGGCTTGATAGTATTAACAGAATAGCTGACTTGGAGGATGGAAATGCATGTGTTACAATGATTAGGAGGAAATTACACTTGGACATAGTATTAGCATGGGCTTGGACCAAAATGCTTCAAATATTGAGCATCTTTGTTCTAGCCAAAATTGGTTCATTTCCACTATAATTCTTCCACCCTTGTCTCTTTCCTCACTATGATTTGCCCCGTCATATAATGGCTAAGGTTCTGGCACCACTTCCTGTTAAATATCACTGCAACAATATAACACGTTAAAAATAATAATCTGAGTCGTACTCGAAGACACTGTCCTGAAGAGTTATTCCGCCACAGGTCGGTAACTCCCCAGGATTAAACGAATTCCTCTAGCTGAAGCATGGCAACAAAGCAACAGAAAGAGATAAAGCATAAGCTCAAGAGAGCAGAAAGGGAAAGGAGAAAGCTCCAAATAATGTCCGAGAGCTGGTGTGTCGAATTCAGTTCTGGAGCTTGGTATTTATAGGCTCTGAAATCAGTGAATATTGGGCACACCATAACTACAATTAAACGCTGGTCATGAACATTGGGAGACATGTGAATAAATTAGAAAATGTTACCAGACATTGGACATAAAATTGGTTAATAGTAAACCATTTCTTAACGTTAGGCTGATCACAAATTAATGAATGATAAAATGGTTAATGAAGAATTAAAAAATCCCAACGTTGCAGGATTCAAAACTGAAACTAGTGAAAAAAATAACTTTCTTGGTAAGCTATTTTACAATAAACTATTTTGTATTCTCACAAAAATAATTTCCAGCAAAAGTGTCTAGTATCGTATGTAACTCGTGCGCAGGGGGAAATCAACGGATTTGAACTGCGTTTAGCTGTGGTGGCCTGTTGTTGTGTGCGCGAGCCCACTTCTCCTCTTAGCCCATCTAATTGCCCAATTTCACATCTTAGTATATAAACACTAAGGCCTCTTTTATTTTGAGCAATGTAGGACTTTCTTTTTAACACACACCCACACAAACTCTAACACTTCCTTAGGCGACTCCTTCAATAGCTTCAATCATTAAAGCCTGCTCTCTGCCTCTATTTCTCTTGGCAGGAGCCATGTACTACAGGCACTTTGTTATTCCCAAATCCTCCCCTCCTTCCCATTACGACATAAATTTTGAAAATTGAGAGGTATGGCCCTAGATAATGAAATTCAAGTTGCAAGTGATTTAATCTCTAAAGCTTAAACATTTTCTTTGGCAATCATGGAAGACTTGCAGTGGATTATAATGACCTAGCTTCTACAAATGTCTAATTCTTCATTGTCAACCTAAGACATTGCATTTCCATCCTCCAAATCAACTTTTCTATTAGTTCTGTCACCCCATGTCAATAGCATAGGGAGTGAGTTTCTAACGACTTGAACTGTGGGGATTAACCTTGTAAATGTTGCAAAATTTAGAGATGTGTTTAAACATTTTTAAAGTATAGGGATTGATTTAAAACATGGTGTAAACTATAAGCACTAATAGTTTAATTTTCCCCAAAAATTATCACCAACCGTAATTTTATATACAATTATTTTAATTCTATAGAAACTATAATAATCAATTAATAAAATTTTTATAATTAATAATGAATAAAAATATAATAATATGTTTAATTTTTATATAATAATTAATATTCCCTATATTTCAATTCATAAAATATTTTTAACTACTACAGAAGTTGGCTTCTACAAATCTCTTAGCTCTATCACTACTTTTGAAGCCAAAAGCCTAGCTATTATTGTATACTACATTTGGCTTGGGATCAAGGATATGTAACAAGCCCCATTGCACTACCCTGGACCTGGTCCCGAGTTAACATGAAGTAACATTGATGATGTGTGTAGGACCGGAGGAATGATCAAACGAGACAAATTCAATATTTAAGACAAAGAAGGGGCCACGTCACGACAAGATGTAGGGCCGCCGTGGTGAGACACGAGTGGTAACTTGGAAAATATCTAGATTGAGAACACTGGCATCGTGGCGAGTGTGGAAAATTTTGCTTAAATCTGAAACATTTCAATCGGACATGAGAAGAGGAAACAGAGGGAGCAACGATGAGGCTACCTTAAGGCTTCAAGAATCCAGCCAAGAGAGATGATTTCTAGACTCTATGAGCTTCAATCTTAGTTGGTAAGTGATCTCTAACCTTCCCTTCTCTCTTTTCTCTTCAGTTTTTGGTTTGGAATCGATAGGAGTATGTGGATTTTTGAGTTGGGGAAGAATCCACTAATTAAAATGCTTGATTTGGTGTTGTAGAAGTGTTATGTGATGTTAGGAAGCTTTGGGTATAAGTTTTGGTTAGATTATAATAGGTTTGAGTTAAACCCTAGGCTGGAAAGAGAAGTGAAAATCTGAAATTGCATGTGTTGGTGTGTGTTTAAATGGTAATTTAGGGTTCATTAGTATATGTGTATGTCGTTAGAACTCCAGATTAAGCTTGGAAGGCTAGATTGTGGATTTTAGTATTAAGGGAGTTATGTTAACTAAAGGTATTATGTTGTTGTAGTGGTTAATCGGTTAATTGGAGGCATATAATTTGTGATGGGTGTTCCGGGGGTTTACCTTAGCCCCTGTGTGCATGGTGTTGACAATCTAAGGTAACCGAGTGTTTGTATATTTGTATGATATGTTAATATATATATATGTGCATGTCTCCGTTCATACCATGATATCATTATGTGTATGTGTATGGTTTTTCTATATATCATGATATGTACACGGCTAGACAAGATAGTATATGATGATGATACACATATATATGTTGATGTGACATGATGTGAACATATGATAATGATGAGTATGATGATGATCATATATGATGATGATGTGACATTACATTATGGCATAGCATGACAATGAGATACATGATGATAATAATGATCATATGATGATATGATGTGAGCATCACTATATGACATTGCGAGGTATATGGTGATTGGGTGGTGAAGATGATATGATATATGATTAGAGAGGATAAGGATGGAATATATATATATATATATGATTAGGGAGGCTAAAGATGAGATCCCTGCAGCTAAATCACCTCCTATAGTTATGAGGGAAAGGTGCGCAATGGATTGCACCTTCCCTAAGGGCCCGTTTGGTTTTCAGTTAGTGAAGAATAAGTTTTGATAGAATTTGTTTCTTAACGTAGTTATGATAAAAATTGATTTTTGACTAACGTGTTTATATTTAGATAATTTATTTGAAAATTGGTTTTGACAAAACTCATAATTTTCCTCTAAATTGGGCTTAAACTCTATCTTATGATTAATTTAATTCCCTTAAACTAAAATTTAATTTACATTTATTAATTGAGAACATAATCTATCTGATATAACATTTTCTTACAAGTTATAATCTATAAAGATTAAAATATTGAGGGGGTATCTTGGTTATTAGATAGAAGAAATTTTATGGGAATTTTATTTTCCCATATTCACTATTTTTTCTCATTTATATTGATCTATTTTTATCTAGCTTCTTTTCAAACCTTGTTGGAGCCAACGGAAAAGTAACATTGGAGTCACTTCTGCCTCAACTCCATTTAGCTTCCAAACCACTTCTCCAATGTGATCTGGTGATACACCCAAACACTCACAAAAAAAATGAAAACTTGGTTTTGAGGCCAAACCACTTATTTAAAGTGAAACCAAACACACCCTAAATCGCTACCAATTCATGGTGGGAAAGAGGAAGGAGGTCCATAATCCAAACATTAGTGTTATCTTTGGCCAAGTACACTAGTCGGAGGTGGACTTGGTGATGTATAAAAATCAGTCTTCACCAATTGTTGGAAAGGAATCACCTATACGAAATGTCCTGTTATGATGCCAGCTCATGATTCTAGCCGTGTGGAGGGAGACATGCATCTCATGACATTGGTATTGCACTGCATCATTTACATATGTGTGTAGTGTAATAACCTAACTTTTATGGGATGCTATAGAATGAATAAAAGATGAGAAACGAAGTGAGATGAAAAGGCTATATAATCGGGCTTTAGAAGGAATTAATTTCTCATTTAATTTTCAGAAGAAGTTATGTTTGGTCCTTAATTGGAATTAATTTTTCATAAGTTCCTTAGTAGAAATTAATTCCAGAACTCACCCCGGAAAATATGCAATATACCACTTGAATGAAAGTTCGCTCTAAGCTAAGCGCAATGGTATAAGTATTGCGTATTCGGGAGGTCTAGGTTAAGAGATAGACCAATTTGAAGTTAATGTGCATAATGAAAAAGAAATAAAAAAAATTGGTCTTTGGGCAATATTACAAGAAAGTGTCCAAAAGAATGAATAATTACATTTTTGACCCAATTGAGGGGTAAAATGGTATTTTCCAAATTAGAAGTAAAATGTGAATAATGAATTAAAGGCCCAAAAATGAAAATTTTAACATTGTAAAATACAAAAGGAGTTCGGAAAAATGGAGAGATACCGTTGAGCGTGAAGATGAGCAAAGATATCATTTTTTCTAATTAAATAAAAAAATGAGAAAGTTATATTTGGGTCCCAAGAATCAAGAATCTTTGTAATTTAGTCCCTTGATAAGGATTGCAACGTGAATATGAAAGAGAAAGAAGTTTGGGGAAAATTACACCTAAGGACCCGAAAATTTCAAGAATTATAAATTAGCCACGAGTTAAGGGCATTTTTATAAATATGAAAAATTTTAGTCAAAATGAAGCTTTCAATGAGTTAGACCCAATGAAATATAGTATGAAATTTATTAAGGTTAAAATAATATTTATTGGGTATTTAGAGTTTAATATTAATATTTTACCCGATAAAAGTCATTTAGACTGCAGGAAAAGGCAATACTGATTCAAGGACAATGATTGGACCTTAATAAAATATATTTTGGGTCTAAATAATGATTTTGGACCAAAAGTAATTATTGGATAGTTCTGTACCAATTTAATGATAATTTTGGCAAAAATACTTAATCGGTACGGGTAAATTTAATCGGTAAAAGGTATTTTGGTCCATAAAAATTTTTCAAGCAATTTTTGGCCAAGAATGGGACACATGGCGTGCTGCAGCTCATTGGGACACAAATGAAATTTTTATCAAAGCTTTATTTACCAAAAAGTAATCAAAGTCAAAGATTTAATTAATTAAAGTTGCTTTATGATTATTAGCACTTAATCACCTTGGTTAAAAGGGTTCAACACGTCTTCTTCAGCTCAAAACACGCACAACCAGAGAAGAAAAGGAGAAAGAAGGCGTGAAGGAGAGAAAGCAAAAGGGAGAAGGAAAAATTACAAGTTTGATCCCAAACTCTCAAGGTAAGTTCCTTTGGTGATTATCTTGCATCTACTTAAGTGTGATAGTGTTTCATGGAGTATTTCTCTCTATTTTTGCTCTGAAATTTTCTACCTAGAGAGAGAGTAGAGAGAGAAAATGAAGCCATGAAGAAAGTGATCCATGAAAAGTAATGTATAGGCTTCAAGGATTAAGATTATGCCATTAGATTCTAAATTAATCGGATAGATATTTTTCTACAAATTTATGAAATTTTCTGCCTATTTAGGGTTTGGAAATGAAAGAGAATTTCATGATTTTGACCCTAAAAATGGATTTCTTGGGTCCAAAATAGGTAGATATAAGTATGTTGTACAAGAAAAAGCTTAAGATTTAGAAAGTGAAATTTTTAGCTTTTTGAAGCTTAATTCAGAATGAACAGTAACCGAGCTAGAGATGGAATTTGGCAATTCTGAGGGCATATTTGGATTCCTCATGAAAAATTACATGGAATAGAGGTATAATTCATCATTTTTGAGTTAGGAATGAATTTTTGGTGAATTTTTGAAGAATTAGGGTTTCATGAACACTTTTTGAAGAAAGTCATGGAACCATTAGCTTGAATAGTTGTTTGATGGTGTATTAGGACTTGAAGAAGCCTAAGGAAGCTAGTGGGAGCATTGGTATTAAGTTGAAGAGTAAGAGAAAGCATGAAGGTAGCAATTTACCTATTCTTGCCTTATATTGTCATGTGATTTTCAATAAGCTTGATGACTTGCCTATTGTTTGCTATGATCAATTGTGATGCTTTGAGAATGTTGGCTGAGTTAATTGAGGGTTTTGAGACCCCGGGATGTCCAAAATACAAAACAAAACTCTGCCAAAATTTTTGTAAAATATTATGGCATAAATGTTTAAAAGCATTCACTTGATGTTTTATGATGATTATATACTTAATGTGATAATATGATTGCATGAATGGTGATTGCTACTGAGATTCTTTGAATCTCATCCCCCTTCAATGACTAACCATGCTAGGAAGAACCAATGCAAAAGAGATAAGGAAGGAGCAAAAGGCATGAAGAAGGAAATAATGTTGCAAGCCATTGTGTTATAATGTGAATGGTTATTTGTGTCTTGTTTTATATGAAATTGTAAAATAGTGATTATCATGTTACTGTTGTGTAAAATGCATGAGAATTTCCAGTTCTGGATATTGTGATGTTAAGTTATGTTCTACCAAGTTTCATGCCAAAATGAGTTCATTTACAAGGGTTTTGGTAAGCAAATGACAATATAGACTGAAACAGGGCATTTTCCAGATGAGTTTGTTTCATTCGCCCTTATTCTATACTTAATGTGAGATTAGATTTATGGTATTTTTATAACAGATATAGGGCATCTCAACCTTTAATATGACACATAATTCACCCCATTTGGAGTTGTGTACAATTAATGGTGAATTTTCTAAGTTAGGGTTCAGAACAGAGAAAGATTGGGAAAACTGGAAACTGAAAGTTAGATACTGGAAAATTAAAAAAATGATATAAATCGTGCAGAGCTCCAAAAATTCATTGGTTTGTATTTATGAAAATTTCTATGTTTTAAGTTTCATATGCCACTAATTTGGAGGTAATTGGAGCTATATCACAGGAGATATGGAGGTTTTCCCAAAACTGTTCCAGCAAAAGTGGAATTCTGACCCTTTATGATTTAAATTAACACCATGTCCTGTTCAGGTTGAATAAATATACAAGAAAAATATTTATAGAAAGTATACTCACAGGAATTTACAATGACATAAAGAATGTATGATTTGGCTCAGGATATAATGAGATATGAATTTTTCAATATAAGGCCAAAATCCCGGGGAAGAGAAAATGACCAAATATACAGTAAATATTTGAGGAATAAACTGTATAAATTGGTCAAGTAAATGTTCATATTCATATTTTTTCCATGTAAAGAAGGTTTTTATATATTGTTATAGACTTGAATTACTATGAAATGATTTGTTTAGAATTAGTTATGAATTTTCAAAGTTCAGTCGGTAAAGTAGAAATTACCATATGAACAGTAACTGAAAATTTTGGAAATTCTGATTTTCATTCTTATGTGATTCAAGCTTAGGATCAAGTATAATTAGACTTAAAATGAGTTTAATACATGGGAAATGAGTCTAAATGTAAGGTGTTACATGTAGCATTAATAATATATGTATGTGTGTGATTGTCCCTGGTTACTAAGATATCATCTCACACCCCCCCTTTATGATTAACCTTTCAGGTGAAGACTCTGGTGCTAGTTCAGAGAAGTCCACGGAGTTGCAGGCCTCTCCGTCTTCAAGAATCCTAAGTATAATTAGTAGTTGTAATTTAGTTGATATAATGTTGTGCCAAGTAGGTCATTATAGTTTGGTTTCCTAGATGAGAGTAGAGCCGTCAAAACGAGTTAAATGAGTTAAACGAGCTAACTCACCATGAGTTACAGGTTAAATGAGCTGACTCATTTAACCCATTTTAGTTTGACGGGCCAAAAATTAAAACCCGGCTCACTAGATGCATTAAACAAGTCAACCTGTTGAATCAAGAAGTTTTGATGATTCCAAATCAACTCTCAAGAGCTTGGAATAAAGATATCAAAGGAGCACAAAGAGTTCAAGTGAAGAAATCCTGGAGAGATCTATACAAAGTTTGTTGTAGGATGTTCAGTTTGTTTTATTTTGAGTAAAAGGCTTTGATTTAGTGGAAAGAAGTTTTAAAACCTTGATTTTGTGTTAAATCATGGAATATTTGAAAAACACCCACCAACAGATGAAGTTTAAAAGGTTAATACCAATTTGTCATAGTTAAAGTTTGAATTTTGACATTTGGAAATTCGAATTTCTTACTAAAACTGAACAAGTCTGAAGAGATACCTCTCTGATAGACGAATTTTGACTTGAGAAAATTTGAATTTTGATAAGTGCCTGAAAGAAGCTTTAAGCAACAGACAAACTTTGGGTTTTGAAAATTCAAATTTCAGACAAAATGAAACTTATGAAAACTAAAAAAATTCGTCTGAAGCTATGTCAAAGTTCATCTGAAACTAAGCTCAAATTGAATTTCAAAATTGCTCACTGACAGACAAATTTTGAACATGAACATTCGAATTTCAGAAGCAAAGTTTGTAAATCTGTTAAAGTGATATGTTGACATACGAATGACAGTATTTATAAATTCGAATTTTGAAGTTAGTCTGAAAAGAGGTCTCTCTGACAGATGAATTTTGATATTTGAAAATTTGAATTTTGAACTATGTGAACTACTGAGCCTTGTAAACCAGCTATGGACAGACGAATTTTGGAGTTCCAAAATTCAAATTTCGAAGGCACTGTAGCAAATTGAAAGTACTGTTCACACTTAACAAAAAAACTTTCCACTTGAAAATTCGTATGTCACTACATAGAAACATCTTCAAAATATCAAAATTCGAATTTCACTCTATGACAGACGAACTTTGGTCTTTCAACGTTGAAGCTATTAACCTTCGATATCTGTGAAATTCGTCTGTTGACTAACCAAAATTCGAATTTCAGTATGTCAGAAGCATTAAATGCGGTTGGTTAACGGATAGTTTTTCAAAGTAACCGTTGGATAACTTCTCCAACGGATAGATTTCGTCTCTAACGGATACTTGAGACCTAAATTTATAAATACAACATCATTTGAAGTTGTGAAAGACGATTTTAACTTTGTATATACTGAAACTCTGCCAAATCATTTAATCAAAGCCTTCATACTCTCACACTTCAATAGTTTGTACTTCAACTTTCATATTCACTCTATTTAAAATAGTCTAATCCTTGTAAACAATCTTATCTTCATCTGGAAGATAGATTTTCTTATGAGGGGATATCACAAGGGATTGGGAAGTTTTGTAAGAGTGCATAGAGAGATTGAGAGAAGCTATAGAAACAGAGCATTACTTTTATACTGTGGCATTTGCAAGAAGCCCACGAAATTCTTGCAGAATAATGGAAAATCTCAAGTGGTGACTTGAGGACTGGACGTAGGTCAAGTGAAGAGATCGAACTAGGATAAATTACTGAGTCTTCTTCCCTTCACTGCCTCCTTTACAGTTATTTGCTTATACTCTGTTTTACCATCATATATTACTTTCTTCACCTTCTTGATATTTTGCAGAAAGTTTTTAATCTTTCCAATTCACTCCCCTCTTGGGAAGCCAGTTAAACTAACACAACCCACTTAACCCACTAGAAAAAATAAATATATTAAGTGGATTAGGACCTGTGTGAATGGTTCCTAAGTACCCATTTACCTTTGGTGGCAATTGGAGGTTATTAATGGTGAGTTTTAATTAAAAAGTAGCCAAAATGGAGTCAGGTGTTCAAAATCTCCATACAGAGATGGATTGAAGTAAAATTGGTGTCCATGGTTAAATTGAGAAAAGATTGCCCTGTTGGAGTTGGAATCAGGTCGATCGAAGATCGAAGCAAGAAGTTATGCATGACCGAAGTTCTCCCAGAAAATCAGCAATTTGCTGATATGGGAACTGATGCTAGCGCCGTAGTGCCAAGCGCCACTACCTCATTGAGGCTACGGCACCACTATAGTAGGCCACGGCCCAGCCCAATTTTGGTGTTTTCTGTTGCTCTAATATTTTGGGGAAGTAAATTTGAGGTGTTTGGGCTATGTTTACTTAGTAGTTGAAAAAACTAGTCAAGAATGGAGGTTTGTTTTGGTAGGTGTTACAGGATGCATAATGGTGGAAGTGCAATCGAATGCTGAAGTCTTGATTGACGCCATGAATGGTGAATCCATGCCCATTGAAAAATTATGAGACCTTGTTAAGGAAATTAGGAATCTCCACAATAGAAACTAGGAAGTTTCATTCTCTCATATTGACCATGCGGCTACCAAGGTTGCAGATTATCTTGCTAGATTAGGCTCTCACATGCCTACAGATTTATGCATCCTTGAGATTGTTCTGAATGAGGTAGAGTTGATGATTAATGAGGATTGGTTGGGAACCTAGTTCCCCTTTATTGTTGTTTTATTTCTTGTTTTAACAAAAAAATAAACCACACAGATACCGAGAGTGATAGTTAATAACTGAAAGAATTTCATCATTTTCTAAGTTATCCTCATTTAATATTATTTAATATAGTTAACTCATGAATTAATCTCCTTAGCATTAATTATTTCTTTCTGATAAGCAATCCAAATATAACAAGCGGGAATGAAGTTTGGTTTAAACTGACTTAATCTCACTCTTAATTTGTTTCCCTCCTTTTGTTATCAAAGATTAATAGCGAGTAATCATTGAAATGTAAGTTAAGAAGATACACGAAGGGACTCTAATTTTAACACTGACAACTTGTTCCCCTCCTTGTTCATCAACTTCTCCAATTTCACCATCGTCACATTGGTCTACTCTCACCTTCAATACATAGAGCAATGCCATTGAATATTGACTTAAATATACACCAGAACTTAGAAATAAGAACTTAGAAATAAGTCATGAAAACCTATGAAGCATCAATACTTACAAAAAGTAGATGCACCTGTATCTGACACATAATATGCGTACTATACTTATGTATACGTATCTATTTATACCCATCGTATCAATTCAAACTTTTTATAGTAAAATAGAACCATTTTAAGTTGTTATAAATATTTATTATTTATTTTAATATTTACTTCTTCTATTCCAATTTATAAGATATTTTTAACTGTTGCACATAAAACAAGGGTGATAATTAATAACTAAAAAATTTGCTGTCATTTCCTAAATTATCCTCATTTATCATTATTTAATACTCCCATGCCTTAATTATTTTTCCTGATAGCCAATCTCCGAGTACTTTGTCAGGGACAATTTTGGAAACAAAAAATTAATTACACTATGCAATCCATAAAATGTCTTATATTGTGAAATATAAATTTCTAAGAAAATGTGCCCTATATAGCATAACAAAGGGAGTATATTATAATCTTTAGAATATTAATACTCATTTTTTCTTTTAATGAGTTTGATTTGTTAATTATGCATGTAAATAATTATATAAATAATATTATATATATATATATATCAATATCTCCGCACCCATATCCTCAAATTTTAAAAATTGTCGTATCTTCAGTATCATACTATACCATATTAGTGTTACATAAATGAAAACAATCCTCAGCCAAGCCCTCTACTTCCATTTGACTTAATTAGAGATCCTTCGACAGTTCGTCCATGAACTGTGGATGGACGCAGAGGTTGTTAAGCAAGGGCCACAATGGGCACTTATTAAAGAAGACATATCAAAAAGACAATTTTCATATGAAGATATTGACATTGAAGAATAGAATGTGACCCTAGAGGTGGAATTTGAAACAGAACTACACATGGAGGAATGAGGCATGTTAACTAGGTGGAATCCATAACATAGCACAAAGGGAAGCTACAAGAGGCATGCAATTTCTTAAGCAATTAATAATGCATTACTATCTCTCAATTGTTGCAGCATTCCATTATTAATGGGAGACAGAGCAAATAAGCAACAGAAATTGCAGTTTATATGTTTTCTACTTCAAAAAGAGTGGTGCAAGGAATTTGGCAACAAACAAAGCAAAATGGGGACGTCTATCATCAAAAGACTAACAATTGTGGCCGCAAGAGAGTAATAGTGGATCCTTCTAAAATTTGAGATGTTCCATTATCAAAGCGGACATGTTTTCAATCTTTGGCATCTGCTATAAACATGTGACAACACTCTATATATTGAAAAAGGAATGTGGCTTACGACATCATATTAATGTGTTAAAGCTTTTATTGAAAAAAGAAAAGCAAGATGCTCAGTTAAATTTTTGTTTGTTAATGCTAGAATCAGATAGCATACCACATGATCCTACATTCAAAAGTACGCATAACATTGTGCATATTGATGAAAGGTGGTTTAACATGACCAAAAACACAGAAAAGTATTATTTCCTACCAGAAGAGGATGAGCCAATATGTGCTTGTAGAATAAAAAGCTATATTGGAAAGGTCATGTTTCTAGTTGCTGTGGTTTGTCCAAGGTTTGATTCTTAGCAAAATGAAATATTCTCTGGAAAAATTGGTGTATTTCCCCTTGTGACTAAATAGCCAACAAGAAGGAACATCATAAATAGAGTAGCTAGCACCTTGTGACAAAGCCTACAACCTCAATCACCAAAGATGTAAGTCAATCTTTCCTTTAAGACATTTTCCATTAAAACGTCAAACAATATTTTCTTGACACTACAGTCATGTATGTTTGAGATTATGGAGGGTAAAGGATCACTCATCTTCAAAATTCCACATATTAAGAAATCAATAATGGCAAGAGAAGGTAAACTTCCTACGCAACTCAAATGTAATACTTCGTTAGTGCAAGAAGTTTTTTCATGTTCTTTAACTTTATTCCTCCTTTTAAGTAATTGCTATGCTGTCTCAGAATTTTTGTTTTTTTCTTTAATAAGGAGATCATTGATGGAACACTAAGGAGTGTTGGAGTACTACGAGACTATTACATAGTGTTGGACTGCTGCAAATTGTGTTGGAGTACTATGGACAACTCATCTAATGAACTTCTTTTCTGATCTTTATTTCTTTCCTACTATTTATTAATGCATGAAGAAAACTTTTGCGTCTTTTTGATACTTTTGCCATTGGCAATGAAAAATTGAATTTGCTTTAGTCCTCTTTATATTTTATTCAGTGTCATTTTTTTCTTTATATTTTGTGGTTTTTTTTAATTTTACCATGGATAATTTACAAAAAAATTTATTAATGCCATATAAAAATTTAACTTGTATTTTATTCAATTAATTAAGTCAACAAAAAATTAAAAAAAAGACTACTATTGATTTGTTGCATGAAATAAGAAGACCCCAATTTCATCACGGTGTGTATGAATTAAAAAGTTAAAACCATCAGAGACAAAATTAATAGGTAGCGTCATACTGTGAGGAGTGTGGGAATAATCCACACATTGCCGATTTGTCCAAAGTTGCCCTCTCATATAACAAGAAAGATGGAAGCCAAAGACTCCATTGCTTCAGCCAAACGACGTTGTATACCCGTAGTGGAGACAATTTTTTGAACAAGATATAATAAAAGAATAAAAAAATTTAAAATATAATTTGTTAAAAAATATTTACCATTATATAACATTCAAAATCAAATTCATAAAATGCTATTTGGATCAATAAAAAAAAGTCAATTCATACTAAATCAAATCCCAACTTCTTAATTTTTTTTAAACCTTTTAGAGAGAAATTGATTAGCATCTAGATTGACGTCCTTTTACCCCCTTCCCCCATTTCATTTCCCCCCCCCCCCCCCCCACCCCACCCCAAGTCCCCAACATATGGACACACAATACACGTTTTCCCTTCCCCATCTCGATTCAATTAATTAAAAATTTAAATTATTTATTTATTAATAATATATAATTATAAATTTATATGATTATAAATAATAATTATGCACAATATTTAAATAAAAATAAAAATTATATATTTTATAATTTTGTAATTATAATATTTATTCCTAAAATATATAATGGCAAAGAATATGTATGTCCATATAATTTTTATATATATAAAATGAAAAAAAAATTAGCTACTGAAATTTATCACTTAACACATTTTTTTCAATAAAATTAGAACTCCTGAATCTTTTTACACATTCAATAAAATTAGCTTTTGTTTACGCTAAAAGAGTGCTTAGTAGGCACAACCCAATTTACGAGTTCGAGACAATGCTATTGATCTGGATATACATTTGGTGTTGGCAGCAAGTGTGAGATAGAACCCACAATGCACAAATCCCACATTTCTTGCTGAACATGGCCATTTTCATGGAAGTGGGCGAGCGCACCAAACTAATGGAGGAAGTGATTTGCAGCCTCAAGGAAAAGCTTATATATCAAGCAGAAGTGATTTGGCAGCCTCGAGGAAAAGCTTATGTATCAAGCAGAGAGAGATATTCGACACACACAAACATTGACATCTAGACACACTCAAATTTCTAATCCGCCTTCAAACATCCTATCTGGCCAATCACTTCGGCAATTCACATCACCCAAAGAGCATCATTGTTCTCACTGAGAACCAGTTTCTCTGTTTATCATAGATTGAGGAATCTCATTTGAGATTCTTAGCTCAAGTATTCCCAAGCTTGCGCAATGCCGAGATTTAGCTTATTTAGGCTATCATTTTACTCATTTTTATGACATTTTATACTTTCTTTTAAACATTGAGGGAAATTATGGTAAATGACCCGGAGTGCCTACAATGTATAATTTAGAAGTCAAAAATGAAATTCATTTGAGGCAATATGCCTCTAACATGTCTGATTACTTGTTTGTTTGTCTTTAGATTCAAAAAAGAGCCAACAGCTTTATTTTATTTCTTTTTAATCCTTTACCCCTTGCTTAGGTGGAGAAAAAATAGGAAGGAAGAGAAAAGTGGAGGAGAAAATATGAGGGGAGATGCATTTTTCCCTTCCTTGAATATGGGGAGAAATGTGGGAGGAAGAGAAAGTTAAGGAGAAAATAATATATAGGTTTTAAATGTTTTCCCCCCAACAATACTCTCTAAAAATGGACAAATTTTGGAGAGAAAATTTTCACTTTAAAATTGTCTACATATTTTTCTTTTACTTTCCCATTTCTTCTTCTTCCTCTCATCTTTTCATTTGGTAATAGTCCTTTGAAAAATATAAATATTAATACATTATGTAGTTTAAATTTTAGAACTATTTTATAATTTCTAAAATAAAAAAATAAAATTGAAAAAATAATTATAAATTAAAATTATGATTTAACTTTAGTCAATATTATATTATGGAAATTATGTAAATAATATAGCAAAATAATGTAATGATAAGTTTTATTATATGCAAATATTTTACTAAAAATAATAAGGGTATTATTATTCTTGTTAAATTAGTCATTTTTTCCTCTTTATTTTCTCTTGTTTAGTCAAGTATGAAGGGAGAGGATCTCTTCCCCTCACTTTTCTCTTCTCTCCATTTTCTTTCTCTCGCATTTTCTTCTCTCAACCAAATGTGGGTTAATTTTTAAAATGCAATTAAAAGTTTTCATATTACTAACACCATTAATTATATTAAGAGAAAATGCTGAAAAAGCATTATTCAATGTTGACATGTCAATTTTCAAAGCTAAGTCATTAATATCATTATCCATTAATCAATCTTAGCTTTAAAATATTTTAAATTAAATTGAATAATTAAAAATAAATAATTACAAATAACCAAGTTCTAACAAAACTTTAATATTGAGATTTTTTTTCATAAAAAATAAGTTGGATAATTGTGTCAATATTAGAATATACTTTGTCAACATTTAAGAATATTTTATCAGCATTTTTTGTTAATATATCTAACAATATTAGTTATAGGAAATTTTTTTATTGTATTTTAAAAATTAAAAAAATTAAAAAGAAACAAAATAAAGTTAGATAATACTAACACACCAAAATTCTATACAAATAAATTTCCCCAAGACATGGTACAATAAGGTAAGGGACTAACCCTGCCAATGATGGTATGATCAATAATTCCAATATACACAAGAAGGCTGTAAAACTCTTAATATTATAAACTCTTAAAAGATAATCTAACTTGAGAGATACTGAGGAAATTTAAACTATGGGATTGACTAGGAAATTGCTCACTGAGCTTCTGAAGGGCTTGTGGGACAAAGACAGCAGATGTCTGCAATTTTATAATCATAAACTGAAAAAGCAACAGATGAAAAAAGAGTACAAGTCAAAATGTATATTTTGTTTATCACGCATCAAGTATTGGAAACATTGATTGAAAAGTCTCCAAAAGAAATATTATGCTTCATGTAGACAGAGCAATGCATATAAAGCAGCCTCCAGTCATAGTGTCAATGCTATACATAATCAACTAAGCAAACATAAATGAAATATGTTGGAATCAATTTTTTTTTAAAAAAAATCTAATTTCAATAAGATTCGGAGACTAACCACTTTAATCTGTGTTGCCAACTCCACGATCCTTTAAGGAATTGAGGGTTGCCACTATAGTACCACCTACAATTCATATGGAAAAAGCAAATCTATAAAGGCCTTGAATAGTTATAGTGCTAGCACAAGTGATATTATCAGTACGTACCACAAGAGGCTCAAAAAAGAAGTTGAAACTGCTACACAAAGGCAAGAGATTGTGTCATGTTTCCTACATGATTAATAGCACTCCCCTAAAGAGGCTTAAATTATTGTTTCATGTGTTACCAAAGATTGAATTATTGCTTTATAATCCTAATACATGATGCTCATATCATCTTCATACTTACAATAAGTTGTTGATTGTAAACAAGAAATTCATACCAACCTGCAAAGTGTTACTTAGGACATTGCATGAATTTCTAAGATTTAAATTGTCGATAAATATTTAATAAGAATGGGGATTAAGAAGCTGGTGTACAATTTGAACAGAATTGATCTTAAACATTAAAAATGAAAACTTGCTAGTTCTATAAGTGATATTTGCATCACTAAGTTTTCTGCATTATGCTGTTGGTCAGTCTCCCCTTCAATTTTTGTTATGATAGATTTTTTTCCCCATGACTATGATAGACAAATGGTGTATACGTTTGCTTTATATTTTAATAAACTGGGTAGAATAAGTTGCTATAAATATTTACCACAATCATTTTTTCCTATAAGTTGTGAGATTTAGGTACATGAAAAAGATTAGAGGAGTTCTATGTCCATTTTTTCTAATTTGGATTTTTCAATTCAATATGTACCTAGACTCATTCAACATATCACATATTTTCACTTCTTCTAGAATTCTTGTATTATTTTAATGAATTAAATTAAATATTAATTAATTAAATTTTTTATTGAAAAACCTGCACTAAATAGAGAAACGCAATAATCTCTCATGTAAAACCCCTCAGAATCCCACCTGAAAAAATATAAAACCCATTGAAGTCCTAACTCACAAAAGAAATTAGACCATGTGCCTTGTACACAGTAAAATTAACATGAAATAAGAAAATATAATGTATTTTTTGTCGATAGCCAATCATAATCATAAATAGAAAAGCAAACAGAGAAGGATGATATGAAAGACAAAGAAGATGGAAGAATTTAGGGAAACCAAATTATTCCAATTATCAATAGAAACTAAACAACAACATCCTACAAATAAAAATTATAATATTAAAGAGTCACAATCCCAAACCATATGGTTATTAGAATCCCCAAATACAAATTTAAATAAAATTTATCTCAGTACTCTCTTTACAGGTCTGAATCTTTGAAGAAAATGAAGGAGCTACAATGTGTCTCTGAAACCAAAAGCTCATGGACATTTCCCTACACACATGTACAAACATACTCTTACTCTTTGTTGAGATGTAATTTTGACTCCCAATAGATATATATATATATATTAGTAACTAATAGTTTTATATATGTACACATAGGTGAAAACAGGTAAATGTAAATAATTTAAAATAACTGCAAAGGAGAAAAAAACTTTATTACCATAAGCATAGATACCTCTTAGAAGATTCTTGTAATCACATTGCATCAAAACTATCATAGACCTCATATGTGGTGAAAAATTCTTGTCCATCAGCAAAAAGCCTGAACAATTATGTTGCCATAAATCAAAATCCCATAAAAAGGTAAGTCAATGATAAATTCAAGAATACAAAAAAAAACATATGAATATGAAGTGCAATGACTTACAATTCATTCATTTTAGTATCATATTACAAAGAAAGTGATGGGCAAGGCAAGGGATGAAGGCCATTGAAACAGAGCTTTCAAGATACACTAAATAAACACTTGCTCTCCAGCTCCTCCGTTGCCCATGAACATCCAGTTTTCATCCTGAAATTGGTAGTGGTCACAGCTTCCTTCCTGATTCTGCCCTCCAAACTCAGCGATAATGCTATGTGAGATAGAGGAGGCATGGTGGCGAGCGACGATAAGAAAGGACTAGAGGAAGGAGGATGAAAGGAGAAGATGAAAGGAAGCTAAAGAGTGGAGAGAGAGAGAGAGAAAAGAAATACTAAGGAACTGCATTCCACTTTTGACTCTGCCAAATTGGTTCAAGCTTGCATTGGGAATCCAAACTTTGGAAATATGCGAGGAAAAAACCATGCGGGTGCTATTTGCATCGAGAAGACATGGAAGGAAATTACGAGGACATGCACACATATAACGATGATGGCACAACACAAAACATTGAAGATGGAAAAGGCAATCAATAGTGTTAGAAATAGTATCAAACAGTGCCAAGAACATAGATTCGACCTAAAACTTTTATTTTTTTTAATTGATTGTTGTCTACTTAATCTTGTCATGATGTTCAATTGATGATTTTTTGTATGATTTGCTCAAATTTATATTTACATATGATTTTGGGTTTTCATACATATTTAAATTAATTTTCATCATGTGAAAAATTAAACCCAGAATATCCTATATCCTCTTCACCACATCAAAATTTCAAATTTCAATATGCTGCTTCATGAAAGTTTTAGAACGACTGATTGAAATATAGTAAAACATTATTCGTTGAATATGACATATGTTAGATTTGGATTTACAGTCTTCCTTTCTTCTTTCGACCAACTTTCTTCATGTTTGGATTTGGATTTACAGTCTGCCTTTCTTCTTTTGACCATCTTTCTTCATCTTTGTGCAAAGATGGCCATGACTTTATGTAATGGGAGAACTACCAAAACATGACAATAGTGAGAAATATTTAGCTTTTCATGATAAAGTGAACAGCGCATGGGAAGGTGGTAAAATGTGACATAAATTGACCAAAATGCCCTTTCTCAAATCCTTTTTCCTTTTTTTTTGGAATTTTACATTTTAATGCTTAAAGAGAAAAGAGAGAGATGGAGAACTTACTAGAAAGTTATGTCACCGATGGCTGGTGGTTCACTGGAAAGTACACCAACAGCAAGTGGTTCATTGGAGATGTGACTAGAAACTCGCCAGCGGCTATGGTGTTCACTAGAAAACTCCCCAAAAAGTAAAATTACAAGTGTGAGCTAAAATTTTATGAAACATATGATTTCATATCACTAGTTGAATTTTTACATTTTGCACATGAAATTTTACATGCATGAGCTGAATTTTTTGGTGAAATTTCAGTTGAAAAAAATTCCATATGAAATATGTAAAATTACAAGTGTGAACTAAAAATTTATAAAACCCATGATTTTCAATCACCAGCTAAATTTTTGCACCATACACCTTGCACCTAAATTTTTATATGTTGGAGCTAAATTTTTTTTTTTTGTGAACTTTCAGTTGAAAAAATCCTATGCAAGACATGTAAAGTTACAAGTATTATAAAACCCATGATTTCCAATCACTAGAACTTTTAGTTGAAAAAATTCCCTATGGGACATGTAAAATTACACATATAAGCTGAAACTTTATGAAACCCGTGATTTCCAATTTCCAACTAAATTTTTACACCTTACACATGAAATTTTGCATGTTGGAGCTAAATTTTTTTGGTGAATTTTCAAATGAAAAAATTCTAGGTGGGACATGTAAAATTAAAAGTATGAGCTAAAAATTTATGAAACACATGATTTTCAATCACCAAGTGAACTTTTACACCTTACACATGAAATTTTACATGATGCAGTTGAATTTTTTTGATGAATTTTCAGTTGAAAAAGTTTCATGCAGGACATGTAAAATTACAAGTATGAGTTAAAACTTTATAAAAGCCATAATTTCTAATCACTAGCTAAATTTTTACACCTTACACCTAAAATTTTACATGTTGCAGCTAAATTTTTTTGGCGAATTTTCAGTTGAAAAAATTCCATGAGGAATGTATAAAATTATAAGTGAATAAACTTTATGAAACTCATAATTTGCAATCCCCAACTGAATTTTTACACTTTATACATAAAATTTTACATGCTGGGGATAAATTTTATTGGGCAAATTTTCAATTGAACCTAATAACCTATCCTTTGTGTTTTGTTTCCTCGGATTTTTCTCATGTTGGGCTCACCACAAATTTCTGTCCTTGCAACTTTTGGATCTGATTGATAAATTCTCAACACATTCAGAAAAGCAAAATATCTAGAAGTGAGACAATCCCAGAACCTTTTCTTACCGTATTAAAATACTATTCCTTAATTCCATTTCCTCTCTTCTAAATTTATCTGTTCGTGATCTATAGAATGGACCAATGGATAACACCAATCTTCCTCTTGTGCCAAGTAATCCTCTTCACCATTTTATTTGTTCTCTACCTTCTCTACTTCGACCCTATTTGCATCTTCTTCGAGCAATTACTCTTAATTGTCGTCGTACCTACTGTATCCGCTTGATTCACAGCTGGATTCACCGGCTTTGTAACCACACTCTTCGTCCTCTACCTCTTCTTTGCAGTTAACAACTTCTTATACTCCTCCGTCCCACTCCACTATGGTATGGCTCAGCATATTGTCTCCACTGTAACTAATTGGTCATCGGTGAAGCTCGCCTCGACCTTATCTACTATGGTTGCAGCATCCTCCTCAACGTCGTGGCCATGCAGCTCCAAAATGAAGGGAGTTCGGGTCAGATAGTGTTATGGGAATCTAAAAACCCCATCACAGAGAATATTCCCAGCAAACCTCGACTACTGGCAACACCTCCGGCGAAGGATTTGAGAAAGGGCATTTTGGTCCATTTATGTTGCACTGTTCACTTTGTCATGAAAAGCTACAGGATCTTGGTTTCAAAATTTTTTTAAATAGAAAAATAAAAAAATATGTTTAGCAAATTTATTTCTTATAAAATATTATGAAAAGCAGAAAAATAAAAAAAATAGAAAATTAGGAATATTTTTAAAGTGGTATGTATTTTTTGTTCTAAAAAAAATAAGAAAAGATGAAAAATACTGACGTTATTAATAATGAAATTATAAATTTTGAATAACTCATTTTAACACTTACTAGTTATGTTTTTGGAAATAATTATTCAAATAAACTTTTTTATTTTCTCATTTTTAAAACTTATTTTAAAAAATAATTTTATAAAACTGTTTTTAAAATATAAAAATAGAAAGCACAGTGAAACAACCCCAAAATATTTCTCATTGCATGATTTTGTAATTCTCCCTGACTTAAGTGGCCAAAAAAAAAATTCTCCCTGACTTAATTTGAAGATCGTTCATTGTCTCTCCGTCTTTGTGGGCTGCAATTCCTGAACAGGGATGTGACCCGATCCGACCCGTTTTACATTAGCAATTAGACTCAGCCCAAAACGTCAACGTTTACTAAAGACGAGATTTGGTGTGCACCGAATACGAAAGCAAGCGCAACACAATGGCAGCGAGCAAGAGGCTTCCTGTACTTTACTCTCAAGTCAATGCGAAGAACCCAAAGGCGCGAAGGTAGAAAGAGAGGTCACCACTAGCGGTAATATAATGTGTTCTGAATCGAAGTCTCGATCTTGACTTCAACGGTTCAATCAATGCAATAATTATCGTTTTGAAAAAAGAAATAATTAACGCTAACAAAGTTCCAGAAGCAGTGAAAGAGAGAAGAGGAAAAACTCCATAACCATTCAGCAGCGTCTGGCAATATCAGTGAATCAAGGATGAACTTGTTCAGGTTAGCTGGGGATTTCACTCACCTTCTCAGCATAGTGGTTCTTTTCCTCAAGATTCGAACCACTAAGTCCTGTGCAGGTCACTCTCCTTTCAAATTTTCGAACCGCTTTTTTTCCCCCTATTTTATCTTTAAACCTGTCTTGTCTTTTATTGCATCTACATGGGTTAGTGCAGAAATAGAGATCAACGCAGTTGAGTGTTCTGTTTCAGAATCTAGATAAATGTTTCACATTTTGCAATGGTTAGCTTTTGATTTTAAGTCGCTTATAGAAATTGGCTGTTTTGTTGGATACTTTTAGTGTCATCTGATTCCAATTACTAAAATTTAGAGCTCTTAGGTCGAAATTGAGATATAAATTTATGGTTTGTTGTATAAATACTAACAAATCTAAAATCAAGTGGTCTGTAGCTTTAGTGATTGATGAATATGCTGCACATGCGAATTCAAATGGGCAGTATTTGCGTCCGTGTAAAGTTTCCAAAGAATGATAAGCTAGTTCTAAGAGCTATTCATTTTACTGTTATTTTGTTATTATGGCTGATTATTTAGTCCCATCCATAAACTTGATGGAATTTTCTGCTCATGTATTTTATTCAAATATTATTTGCTTGTGCTCCTAAAATGACGTTTTCTCCTATCTAATATTAGATGGAAAGTACCAATGGACTAGTGCATGATAGAAATGAGAATTATTGTATGGCATAATACTAAGTCAATATAATATTGCTCACTCAAACCAATTAGATTCATCCGTTTTATGTCTTTTTAGAAGATAAGATGTAACAGTTTACTGAGAGCCATGTTTCAATCAAGATGGAAAATTTTTGCTTTCATTTTATTTCCTCTTGCTAGACATGAATTTGAATGATCTGTACTCTTTTCAAATTTAATGATTCCTTGCCTAGATCTTACCTTCGTAATTACTTGGTCCAGGAATTTCACTCAAGACTCAGGAACTCTATGCTATTGTTTTCATTACTCGATATCTTGATTTGTTCACAAGGTATTATTCCTTCTACAACACTGTAATGAAGCTAGTTTTCATTGGAACTTCAATTGGCATAGTCTGGTACATGAGGTACCATAAAGTCGTGAAGCAGACATACAACAAGGATCAAGATACTTTCAGGCACTATTTTCTTATTCTGATATGCTTCTTATTGGCCATGTTGATCCCCCTCGAGTTTACTGTAATAGAGGTTAGAAGTTGATGTTACATTGTTTTCCCTTTATATATGCATCAAATAGGGTTACTTGAATTACTATAATTATAAAAGATAGCTAATTTTACAAAATCTATCTAGGAATTTGTAATGACTTAGCTGGAATTGATATGTAGATACTGGAATTTGACCATAAAGTATATATGATCTTGTGCTTTAGAGTCGTAACAAAACAACTAAATGAAGTTGGTGGAGGTTGTGGTGCTCAAGCTTTAACAAGTCGTATACATTCAGAAAAATGTTTATTCGGTTTTGGGCCAATAATCATGCTTTAGTGTCTATATTCATAAATGATCACATTTAAAGGTTGTTTGAGTTCCCTTGTCCTTGTTCTTCCATAAAAGGTTTTGGGTAAAAAAGGTCCTTTTTCTATGACTTTGTGTAATGATGAGACCCAAGGTTAAGACATGTATTCCATCAGCATGTCAGGTGAAACTATCTGCTGCATCATTTCTACCGAATCCCTCAGTTCCTCTGTAAAAGAATCAAAATGTTTGTCCCAGAGGCAACAAATATATGAATGAACTTTTATTATTTGCTCACACGCAGAAATATGGCACAAAATGCCCTATCTATCTGGTTGTCCTCAAATCCAGTGCATTGCTCTAAGAACTTTTTTCTTTCAGGTATTTTGTATTATTGTATAGCTTTGATATGTTTTGGGTTGAATTTTTGACGAAAACCTGTTTTTCTTTTGGGTAGGTATTGTGGACATTTTCATTATATCTTGAAGCAGTAGCCATTCTACCACAATTAGTATTACTGCAAAGGTCAAGAAATATTGACAATCTCACTGGAAACTATGTGTTCCTGCTTGGGTATGTGATGTCTTCTTAATCCTTATCAGTTGGCTTGGCAGAAAATGCTGGATTCTACATGAGAAAACATAATTATGAAAAGATTTTCAGTGGTGAATATCCTTTATATACGTAAGTAAAACGTCTATCATAGTAGCTAACCTAGCTAAGAATACAACTCTGCCTTTCCAGTGACAGTCCAAGCACAATGGATTCGGGTTCTGATTTTAACACCGTTATGAATGTTGAGCTTATAATGGTTATAAGGTTTTAATTTATTTGATGATTTGATGTGACCTGAACCATCATTTCCTTGGTTTTTTGGACAAATCTTTGTTTAAAATCAATGTATTTTCTTTGTGCTTGTATGTCTTAAATAAAATATTGTATAAATTAAATGCATTTGATCCTTCTATCAATATATATACATATATATATTGTTGTAATATGTGCTTTAATTTTGAGCTTAACAAACATACCTTTTCAATTTGATATATGTGAATCACATTACTATGTGCAAAACAAAGGCACCTAATGTACAGGCTTGAATGCTTGTCAATGAAATGAATTTAATTACGGTGATGAGTTACTGGATTTATACAAGTGTTGTTTGCCTTTGAGATGCAAGAAGACGTTAAGATCTTGAAATGATGATCTTATAGTTTCAATTTGGGTTTTTCGACTCTGTTTTCTCATTTAGGTGAATTGTCCCTTACAACATGGTCTCATTATGCCTATACCCTACATATATTTTTTAATGTATTAGCATATTCCTTACAACATGGTCTCGTTTGTTTTCTTATTTAGGTGAATTTGTCCCTTACAACATGGTCTCATAATGCCTATACCCTACATATATTTTTTAATGTATTATCATATTCAAGTATCCTAACATTGTACTTGTTTTTTTTTTTTTGGTCTTTTTGCCAACAACATTGCACTTGAGTTAAAACCGGTGAAATGGTAACCTCATTCCAATGTCATGCCATGCTACTTTGAATAAGCATTATTTATGAATTTCTTTCTTTTTCCCTTTTTTTTTAACCATATGTGCAAGAGTTTTGTAAGTAGCCAAGGACAATGACACTGTTGGAGTTTGTTTTGACTACTGAGCTATTACATACAGCTACACACATTTTGCAATCTGTATTTGAGCTAGAGGACTTGTTATTTTCCGAAGAATCTGAAGAGTCTGCATGGCCGCTTTGATTTCATTACATTATGAACATCTTTCATTTGCCCAGGCTTCATATATTATCTTACAGCATCAACATATTTTTTGTGCTTGACTTGAATTAAAGTCTTAAAAATGCATTGTTTAGAATGAGGCCTACTTTACCTTCTTCATCTCCTTCTTCTCTGAAGTTATTGGATGTAAGTGATGGCATATTTTGGGTTATCTCCTTGCAGTGCATACCGAGCCTTGTACATCATCAATTGGATTTATCGCTACTTCACTGAGATTCACAAAATTCGATGGATACGTAAGTATGACCAATTTTTTTCCCTTAAGTTTTTTTGTTTTGGCTGAATTTTCCCTTAAGTTATGAAGTGTATACCTTTATTTGCCATTACTGCTGATGATGAGTTTTTTGAACACCAACTACAGCTTGGGTATCAGGACTAGTTCAGACTGCTCTTTATGCAGACTTTTTCTACTACTACATGAAGAGGTAGCTAGATCCCTTGCCTCATTTATCTGGTGTCCCTCAAACCTTATTTTGACTTTTATCTGCCATCTGAGCTTTATGTTTGAAATCAATGCAAACTTCTTGAATTTTGTTTAAATTACGTTGACTATTCCTTTATTTTCAAAACTTACATAAACTTTTGAAACAGAGATTGATTTGTATGAACCTCCTTTGAGTTTTTTTTTTTTTTGTAGATTACACAAGCATCTGATTTACTTTTAAAATATACACAAAGTTTTCCTGAAAGTGGAAGAGCTTTGTGTAACTTCATCATAATTTAGAGGAGATGTGTAATTTACTTTGTCTTCAAGAGAGATTTGTGTAGATTTCAAAAATAGAAGGAACGTTTGTATAATTTTGGCAAAACTCTGTTACGTTTTATTTTTAAGAGATGTCTACATAAGTTGAAAAAAGGAGGTTCATATATTTTTATGTAATTTAGACTAAATTATATATCAACATATCTATGTATCTTTCCCTGTGTAAGCATTTGGAAGTTCCATTAACACTGGCTTGCTTTTATTCAGCTGGAAAAACAAGGAGATGCTGAAGCTTCCTGCTTGAGGAGTTGCTCAGTCCTGACAATACACAGCTCACTGTTGGGGGCTTTGGAAACAGCCATCGGATTATGCTGAAAGCTGTTTTGCCTTTATAAGATGGCGAAAATATTTAATTATATCAGTTTCTGTTAGAAACTTTTCTGTACTTATGAGCGAATATATTTACTTAAAGTTGCAGTAAGCTCAATGCAATGCAAATTGTCAGTAAAATCCCCACAGAAAAATGAGTAATAATCCTTCCAAATTTATCAATAATGTGAATACCTGTTATTTTTTGGTGAAATGCTCTTATCTTTATTGATTAATGCTCTCAGTATTAGTACTATGTAATTTTTTTATTATAAAATTGTACAGGTGAAGCTGATCTCATTTATTGGAATAATGCTTCTTGTTGTATAAAAATATATAGGTAGAGTAATTTACAAAAAAATAAAATATTTAGATACATTTTTAAAATTATTTATTTTGTTTCTGAATTTTCACATTACAATACACTTCTTTTTTTTTTTTTTTTTACTTTGTTCGTTTCTCATTTTTTCTCAATAAAATATGATCAAAATAAAGTTCACCTTTCTCCGAATTGAGGATACTCGAAAAGGGGAAAAATTTTCAGTTTAGATGTTTTTCACTTCAGCTTAAATCTAACACTTCCTTTTCCAAAAAAAAAATTAACAGTTTTAGAATTTGCATGGGTGGAGAATAAATAAGAAAAAAATCAAAGAAAATTAACAGTTTTAAATTTAATTTTTGATAAAATATTATTAAAATATTAAAAAAATAAAAATAAACAAATTTGGGTTATTAAAATCTAATCTAAATGGTTCTAAATGAGAAACTTAAAAGGAAAATTAAGAAAATTAGAAAGAAATCGAATTGTTCATCTAACTCTTATCAACTCAAATAGTTGTTGGCAAGAAAGACACGGTTAGTCCTATCCCTCTGTGCTAGGAGGCAGTCATTTCCATTTTAATTTTGTTCCACTGCCAACCTGAAATCTTCCCAGCTTTTCTTATATTTGCTTAACCTATATTTTTATTTTCTTCTTGATCATTTTCAGTCTTTAGAACCTTATGATGATTCGATTCAAACGAATTAGCTTAGAAGCATAGTTATCAAAATTCATATCATTGACAATTTGAATGTTACTTATTATAACATTGTTACTAAATAATATATCAATATATAATAATATAAGATTTATAAGAAGTTATTTAAACCCAAAAAATATAAAAGCTTTATAAAAAGTCATGTATTTCAAAAGTCATGAATAATATGAATCACATCAAATCTCGTGTAATATGAAAAATGTCTAATTAATAATTTTAAATGTATAGATACATCAAAAAGTTTAGGTGTACAAATTTTAGACCAAATTGAGCTAAAATAAGCTTTTTAAAACTTGATTTGTAACAAGATTGGGTTGGGTATTCTTTGTTTGCCTTTTTATTTATTTTTCAGTTCTGATTAGGGAAAAACAATCTCTCAAAACCCAAACGAATAAGATCCCAAGTGTTTGAGATGTATATGATACAATTATATGATTGTATAATTAAAAAAAACGTGAAAACAATTAATTGATCGAGAAAATATATTACATCAATATATAATAGAATAGAATAAAAAAATAATTTTATCAATGTTAATAATCTTTCATACCATTAGATGAATAAAATTAATTAAAGCCATTAAATAGCAGTACAATTCATTCCAGAGGATGTAAGTTCAAATGATGTGAGATTCTCATTGTCAAATAATCTATCAAATATTTCTAGAAAATATTAGAAATATAAAGAACTCAATAGGAACAAGAGAAAATTTTAAAGAAAAGAAATGGAGATAGTATATTTCTTATTTATATAGATTTTATATGTGTATAATACTTTGTGTTATACATCTATTTATAAGCCTCCAACTCTAAAAACTAACCCCAAGAATTATAGTTATATAAATGGAAGAATTAATTTACATAATTGTGCAATATATAACATTTGGGGGTTATATGTATTAATCATATAAAATCTCTAATAGGTCATTGATTTTGAGGCTTTAGAGCCTTAAGTGAGGAATTCTAATAAACATGGAGATTATGGAATTTTGAAGGTTATGGACATCCACATAATTTATACAATTTTACAACACTTCCTCTTCGATGTCTATAATAAATATTGTGTATCGTTAAAACCTTACTATAAAAAACCAAATGGGATAAAAAACTAGTTAAAGGAAAAGAGTATACAATATTTAAATAACTATTAAAGCTGTCTCATTAAAAATCTTACTAGGAAAACCGAGTGGGGCAAAACATGGTTAAAGATAAGAGAGTACACATAATCTTTACTCCCCTAATGAAAACATCATTTATTATTATTAAGTCATTGCATCTTGATATTGTACATCACCTTGTCAAGTAAGATTACAGTTATTAATGTCATTGGGATTATATTTTCCTTTTAGCTGAACTATACATGATACCTTGTTTTAAAAAAAAAAATTTCTCCATACATATCTTCTGGAAATATCAAATCATGATATAATTATATTTTCATATATAAATAATCTCTTTAATATCAAACAAATATCTTGTTTCTGTATATTCAATCAATTGCGATCCAAGTTCAGCTAAATAAAACACCCACATACATTTGTCCATTTGAGCTATCACAATATATGTTTAATTTTATTCTAATATTTATTTGTTCAACAAAAATTCAATCTTGTTAACAAATTTATAACAAATGCATATTAAGCAATATATATAAGTGCTTTCAAAAAATAAATATATGGCACCTATGGACCTATATGTTTATTATTCTCTTGAAGATAAAATCATTGGATCACTAATTAAATGTATTTAAAGAAAATCTATTTAAGATCTTATTAAAATTCTCAAGCCAAGTCAAAACTTTATTTTTCCAAAATCTTTTATATTAAATTCTTTATTCAAATAATTAATTAGTATGAATATATAAATAAAATATAAATGATAAAACATGTGTGTGAACAAAGTACGAATGATATCTTACCAATAACAAATTTTTTTAATTTAATTATTTCATAACCATTTTTCTCAATATCTTATGGTCATTTTGTCTCCATAACTACATTCTGTATTTCTCACTTTCAATAAACCATTTATCCATATTTATATGGCTTTTAGTTATATTATAACCATTACTTATAATTTTATTTCAATATATATATATTTTTTTCAAATAGCCATTACAAATTATTATTGCTTTTTAATGGCTAATTTATATAATGTCATACATGGTTATTAGTTTGCTCATCGCCGTATTAAATTTGGAGAATTTCCAATATTTTTAGTGGCATCAAATCCATACACTATTAGCCTTTTAGGGCTTTAGTAAAATTATCTTTAAAAGTTATCTACTTTCTTCTTACCATGATATATTTTAACCATTGACCTTCATGGCCATAGTATTCATTAATCATTAAACTATCAAATTGCCACAAATTCTTCTATGAATTTATATAATTCATGGAGACCACAAGATTTTTTTTTAATCAAAATTAAAGGTGATGTGGCTTCTCGCCAACTAATCACAAGATCAAAGTAATATAGCTGCTAGCCATCTAATTATATGAATTTAAAATATCAAATACATCATTGTCATACTATAGATCGCATGAACTTTTGAATAAAGTATTTAGTATGATAATGAATAGTAAAGATCAAAATAAAATTCTTACCTCTATGGATATTGCGTAAATCTAATTCCCCTTACAATTAACTGAACGAATTGGAGAAGACTTCATCTTAGAGAATTTCAATCAAACCGTCTCTCCTTCAAGAGATAAAAACCATAGTGATTTTACCTCTTATATAAAGTTGGTAGAGACTCGTGTTAATAACGTATTATAAAACTATCAGAAATATAAAGAACTTAATACGAACAAGAGAAAATTTTAGACAAAAGAAATAGGGAGTCTATTATGAAACTAATAGGAACTTATTTACATAGATTTCATATGTGTACAATGTTTTATGTTTTACCTCTATTTATAGATCTCCAACTCTAGAAATCAATCCCAAGAGTTATAATTATATAAATGGAAGAATTACTTTTGCATAATTGTACAATATATAACATTTGGGGGTTATATGTATTAATCATATAAAACCCCTAATAAATCATTGATTTGGAAGCTTTAGAACTTTAAGTGAGAAATTCTATTTAACATGGAGGTTATGGAGCTTTAAAGATTATGGACATCCATCCATATAATTTATACAATTTTATAACATCTATCAAGCACTCCAAATTATGAAGCCAAAATTGATTTTGGCGAGCCTTAAAAACCCCGGTTGCTTAAAATTTCATATTTTGATTGCTGTGTAATAAAATAAAAATTAATTTTCCACTGAAGAGACCAAAGAAGGCCATAGATTACTTCAAATAAGTTTCTTTTTTTTTTTTTTCCTGGTGGTGATACGCTCTGACTGTATGATCCCTTTGATGTTGCATTTCACTTGAACTAACCTGAATTATCATATATTGGATCATAATATTCAACTTCATCATCCAAACTCTCTAATTAGTCGCAGAGCAGGCTTCTCCTAACCAAATTTCTTATTTTTTGGTAATCAAATGGGGCTTACGCCCAATTCTCCTAACCAGAGTGACCATCTCAATCTGGATCTAATCCAGAATACTAGACAGATTCTCATCAACACAGCTGATATGCCGATCTTCTTTACAAGGACTGAAGCCTTAATGGGACCAGATAAGCTAGTAAAAAGCTCTCACTATATGAATTATGAGTTCTGTTTCTTTCAAGACCCTCCTCCTCCATGTGTTGTGTGGGCTATCCAAATGGATCTGTCTTACTGTAATAACTCCTGTTATGGTTGTTGTTGTCTTGATCTGAGAGGATTTGTTATTCAAAAAATAAAGAGACTTTATTAGACAGTATATGCCACAGCTTCTCGTTTCAAGTGCGGTAACACAGCTAGTTAAGGTATTTTCACCGAAATTATATATCATAATCACAAATTATATCTAACTGTGGCTCATATTTTTTAACTTAACGTCTAAATTTTGACAATCACTGAAAAGGCATCTGTATCTATATATCTATTTATTATCTATAAATTATATAACAAGTCACACTGTTTACTAAAAGTAAGTAGTGCATCTTCCTTGTTTGAATTCCATGCAAGGTATAAGACCCAAGATCTAGTTATCAATGGAATGGTATTAGGATGGTGCCATTATCATTGTGAAACAATGATTCTATTGACAGATTAAAAGTTGACTTATTTACCTTAGGGGGGAAAATTTAAACCGTGGCCCCAACCTCAACAATCATAAAATTGAAGGTACCTGCCAAACAGCCAGAATGGTGTTCCAATTAAGCTAACGTAAGTTTCATACATGTATCACTAATTGCTGTTGAACAAATAAAGGTTACTAATCACAATTAGAAATGAAAAAACGAATCCCACAGGATGATAACACATGATTGAACAGTAACTAATCATACAATGGCAGGGCTAATATGAAATTTACTTGCTAGTCAACGGCCATAGCTTCTGAACCCCCACTTGCATCTTCCATCCCATTCTTAAGCTCCTCAGGTGCTGTTCTCATCTCCTCAATGAGATTCTTCTGCTCTTCCTCTATTGTGTTCTGCAACTCATCCACCTGCAACAAAATAAGTAGCAGAAGAAATATATCAGCAGTGATTTTCTTACTAAGCATAAAATCTAATCCAAGGGCAGTGAACAGAATGCAGGAGAACAAGTACTGAAGATACAGAAGTTAAAAAAATGCAACAAAGTATTGTCAACTTCACTCAGCCACAGAGCCTCACTATTTTCCAGGATATGAGGTTTGATTAGGAGACATGAGATGCAGGGAGTTAACAGCAAGGTAGTGCTGCTCAAATAAATGTAATAATCCTAAAAATTTTGCAGTGATCTTAAAAAGGCACCAGGATAATCTCCTAATCTAAAAATAAACTGAGTGAACGAAAATTCAGGACATGATCAAACACCAAATGCTTATTTCACTGTAACAAAGAACACAACAAACATTACCGGGGAAAAAAAATAATAATAACCACAACACAACAATCACAAAAGTCAATAACATGTGCAGCCAGCCACATACCACATGCAACAGAAGAGCAAATTGTTTCTTCCGAAGCTCCAACAATCTTGAACCAGCTGTATTCTCTGCATCTAATGCCATAATTTCTTTCTCTAGCTCAGTTATAAGCTTCTGTGTTTCTGATCTTGGTGGCTGCAAAGCAATCAATTTCCTAATAGCTTCACATTCCTCCTTGTGCTGCCTCTCAATCTTACTCTCTTCAAGTTGCTTCTTAAGATCTTCAATGTCAGCCTGTGCTTGCAAAATTTGCCTATTTATTTCATCTTTCAGCTCATTGAAATTTTCCTTCTCTCTAATATTAGCCTCAACAATTGCTTTACTCTTTAGAAGTGGAATCTCGAATGTGGCTAATTCCTGCAGGACAGCTTTGGCAAGCTTTTCACAATCATTATAGTTATCTTCTTCCTTTTCAAGCTCAGAGACAAAGGTCGTGAACTTTTTCTGAAGCTTCTTCAGTGGAGGCTCACCCCTTGTGGTTGTTGTACGCGTGAGAAGCCTGTGCTTGATTATTATATCGTCTTCAGCTGGACCAAAAGCATAATTTGCAGCCACTGCTTCTCCACGCCCTGAAACTTTCCTTGCTTTTCCCAACATCTAAATTTCCTGCGAAATGCATCAAGGCCAATGTTTTTAGAATCAGACCAAGCATTGAATCAAAGCACTGGTCCAAGGTTCAATAAGTTAAATTAATATATTTTAAATAGTATATATTAAAAATATATATTTTAAATAATATATATTAAAAAAAAAAAAAGTAAGCAAGACAACATTTATCCATGATGATAGAAGTAAGTTACACAAAATTCATCTAAAACCAAAAACAAAAATATCCATTCATCATCACTGTCAACCTTTCATACATCATCATGAAAGTAAATACTAAATATGAAAAAAAAGAAAGAAAGAGATTCATGATATATTACTTCATCTAGCAAGTAGCAATCGGTGCATACTTCATCTAGCAAGCTATCATAACTCATATTATTATAATACATTCATTCAATTCCCAAATTCAGATCAAACAAAAAATATGTTAATACATAGCAAGCCACCCTGCACCAACTGATAAAAATAATTGCCTTCAAAGTTTCACCATAAAGCATAAAAATCTAACGCTGATCGTTCCTCCATCCATGTCCCTTGCACTAATGACAGATATTCATTGCCCTTACCAAAGCTGTCCCTGACCCATTTTGGACAATAAACGTACAGACATTCAAAAATATCAGTCGACAGGTTTTACTTCCCTGTTTATAAATGCCATGGAAAATATTCAATGATATGTTGGAAAGTAATTGTAAACTTCTTAGCATAGGCTCATGTCAAAAAAAAAATCATATTCACAGTAAAATTATACTTTCAGTGAAACATGGGGCCCATCCAATCCCAAATCCTAATGACCCAAAATTAAGTACGGTAAAACACCTTCATCTATCCAAAATCCCAAACTCAATTCATCCTTCTACTCTACTAGTAGCCTAATTCTAAAATAAATCTAACATACAAGGAGAAGGAAAAGAAACACAACCAAACAAAACATATTTTCAGAGTGAAGAGCAAACCAATCAAAAGTGTGATTCCAAAATTCGAAAGAGCAATAGAAGAGAAGAGAATAAAAAGAAAAAAAGGAAAAGACAAGAGCAGATAGAAGAAGAAGAAAAAGTAGAAGAGAAGACGGACGAGCCGAGGGAAGAAGACGGAGGAGAGAAGAGCAGACTCACCAGGGACAATGGAGAACGACGACGACGGCACCGAAGAACTCACTAGGGGCTGACGGCGAACGAAGGAGGAAGACGGACAACGATGAACCGAAGACGATTGAAGAAGACGGACAGCCACCACTGAAATGGAGAGATCGAGGGCGATGAATTTTGAAGGGAGTGACGAACGACAAATTTTGGGCAGAATTGAGTTAGGGTTTGTAAAATAAAATAAAGCTGTCAAAACGACGTGCTTTTGACTTTTGCCAATTTTAACAAACTAAAAAAGGTGCGCACATCGTTGTGTGAATTCGGTCTTATTGATCGAGTGGCTCTGGAACTGAATAAATCGAAAATTAAAATGATGATTAAAAAAATTGAAGTCACCTGAGATGCCTGGGATAGAATTGAACAAAAATATGTTAAACAGAAATATGTTGGTTAGATTCAATTTTGGCAATTCGGTTTGGCATAGATAAAAAAGAAAAATCTAAAACTTCTAAAACACTTACAAAATTATAAAGGCCTCCAACAAATTCAAAAAAATTTTAGAATTATATGTATTCAAATATTATATATAAATAACATTGAAAAATATTCCCATATAAAAAAATAAGGATAATATTAGTTCCAATAACAACCTATGAAGCATTGAAACATTAAAAAAATAGATGTCTCTGTATCTGGTATGTTCCGTCTAAAGAAATGTTCCGTCTAAAGACCGAGACTATTCCACCTTACGTATGCAGTGCCTTCTTTTACACTTATCTTTTTTCCTTTTATTCACCATCTCCTGACCGTTAAAATGTAACCGTCTTCTCCCTATAATCCCTAATTTATCGGGATATTTCATAAATTGCCATTATGGAGTATCACGCTCTTTTAGTGTGATCCCTGATTTTTCGCCCTGCAGTTATGATTTCGTAACTGTTACTCCTAGCCGGGTGTTTTAGAGGTAAAACAGTTTTCATGAAGAAACTCGTATATGACCGAGATATTGTTCAGTCGGACGATCATTTGGCCATACAATTACTCGGCCTTATCATTCGATAACCGATGTATTACTCGGTTCATTGCGCTTAAACTCGGCCTCCGAATTATAGCTTGGTGTATATGAGCCCGGAAAGCGAGGCTTAAAAAGGGCGTCCATCCACCTCGGACTTATAATCTCGGCACACTCGTTTTGGCCCGCACACTAGCCCCCCGAGCCTCGAGTCCAATCTGGATGAGAGGGTTCTGAATCGTATGGTCGACTAGAAACTGGCTTTTTGAATTTAAATCGCTCCAGTTCCTAGGGATTCCAGAACCTTCCCAGGGGCTCTTTGACGTTTTGGTTTCTGAAACGGTAATGTGCTTACGCGTACAGCTGCGTACAGCGTTATTTAATGCTGCGTCTTTTCGTCAGCCAAATCACGCTCCCCAATGGTGACGACTGGTTCCCCCAAAGTCATGATTATTTTGCTCGTTTTCGAGGAGGAGTATACATATTGGACTTGGGTGATCATCCTTTTATTTCAACCTATCTTTGCCTTTCATTTTCTCTGAATCTCATCGTCGTCTTTGACCTCCTTTTCCTTGCCCCTTCCGTCATTTTTCCAGGTACGCCCTCTTCTGTGTTTTCCCCTTTTCTCAAGTACTTCACACTATTCTATACCTTTCCCACCCACCATGAGTTCAAACCGAGGATCCGAGGCATCGGCTGGGTCGTCCTCTCATCGAATCCTGATTGAGAGGGAGGTTTTGGGTATCGGAGAAGAATCTTTACCGTCAAACTCTTCCTTCCCTAGCACAGAGTTGAATTTTCGTCTGGCTGACTTTCCGGCCGAAAGGGATGCTTCATCTTCGGCTACTGCTGTGCAGAAGGCCTACAAAACCCCCGAAAAGTCACTTCCAGAGTTCAGAGAGACCCAGTTCCTGACATTCGGCTTCCGGGATATTATTGGGTAAAAGGAGAAGTTGGATCCTACCATTCTAAATTTCGGACTGCCGAATCCATTGTGGAGCTGAGGAAGTCAATTTCTCTGTCTAGCACACAAACAGAAGAGGCCGTGATTGCCGAGCCGTGTGCTGAAGATGAGCACGTTTTCCTTTCTGCGTTGCCAATACAAACGCATTTTATATATATGTATAGGACACTATTTGAATCATTGGGAGTTGGTCTTCCTTTCTCGGAGTTTGAGTGTGCTGTTTTAAGGGTGCTGAACGTTGCTCCGACTCAACTTCATCCCAACAGTTGGGCGTTTCTAAAAGCTTTTGAAGTTCTGTGCAGAAAATTGAATATGACACCGACCGCCCCAAAATTTCTCTACTACTATCAAATCCGATTTGGAAATAAGATCGGCTGGATTTCACTTAGTGGTATGAATAAGAAGGGGATAATCGGTCCTTATACCTCGTCATATAAAGACTTCAAAGGAAGTTTCTTCAAAGTGCGCCCAGCCGAGGGATACTCAGACATGTTCTTCGATGAGGGGGGCGGCCCAGGTTTCCTCTTTATTGGACTCGGACTCCCATTAAGTTCCAGTCCTGATGTTACGAGGATATGTCGTCATCCGAAAAGGCGGATGTCGGCCAATTAAATAAATTACCTCGTCCTCTAAATTGCAAAATCCTACTTAGACTCCCTTACTCTTCAACCCCTAATAAAGATTTTAAACGTGAGTGCTGATTTTCTTTTATCTTGTGCTACCATACTTGTTTCAGCTTCTAATATATGTTTTCTATTTTGCAGTGGTGATGGGGAAATTCAACTGGCGTTCGATAAAACACATGGCCCCATCAGCAGGACCAAGTGCCGAGAAGTCGCAGGCTCACCTTGATAAAGAAGAGAGAGGTCGTGCCGAAGTAATAGCAACAGCTGAGGTTGTTGAGATTCCTTCCTCTTCACGAAGCCCCCCGAGCAAACGTGCTCGGCTTCTGACCACCGACGAGGAGCTTGTATCTTCAGCTCACCAATCTCCCCTACCTTCTCCTGTTAGACGCTCGCCTTCAGGCATTAATCCAAACATTGCCAAGCTTTTCAAGAGTAGCATCCAGGAAATCGGTGACAAAGAGACCTTGCAGCGATTGGGTCCCAAGGCTGTTTTGGAATCCATGTCGGCTATGTGCCTGCGCGCTGCGAACATGGCCTCGTTTTGTGGGGAGGAGTTTGAGGAAAGCGACCGCCGTTTGAAGGCTGCTAAGGCCGAGCTTCTGGAAGTGACCAACGCGAAGGACAAGGCTTCTTCGGAGCTTGCCAAAGCTTCAAAGTCTCAAGCAGCTCTTCTTCGGCAGGTAGAAGAACTAAAAGGGTCCCTCGCTGCTGCCGAGATGAAAATGCAAGTGGTCGAAAAGGAGCGGGATGCCCTGACGACGGAGGTTGCTTGGGCAAAAAGCGTTGAAGCCGAATCCTCGGCCCTTGCTGCTAATTTGCAGAAGGATTTGGAACAAGCTAAGAAAAAACAGGCCGAGCTTGAGGCTGACGTTCAGGAAGCCGTGCAACAAATAATGAAGGAGCACGTAGAGGGCTTCCATAAAGCACTTCGTCAGGTGCATCTTTTCCTGCTGAAAATTGAGCTCTCGGCATTTGATGTAAATAAAGACGTCAAAGATGGTATGCTTGTGGATGAGGAAGAATTGTAGGATACAAAAAAGGAAATGTTCCTACAGCTTCGGACCGCCCATCTTCTTGACTGTCTATTTCTTTTCTTTACTTTGATGTATTGTTCAGACTTATTTCTAATCAATGACAACAGTCTTTTGTCGGTTCCTGACGACCTGACCGCGTTCAAATTTTTGACAAAGTTTAACATAATCTCGCAGTTCGTTCCCGACTAAGATTTAATTTACCCTCTCGGTTCATTTTTGGCCAAATTTACGATAGAAACCTTGGTTCATACTTGACCAAGTTTCAATTCCCCGATTCACTCTTGACCGAGTCTTTAACAAAAATTTGGTTCAAACTTGACCAAATTTAATTCGAGTGCCCGGTTCATACTTAACCGAATTTTTAACAAATTTTTGGTTCAGACTTGACCAAATTTAATTCGAGTGCTCGGTTCATACTTGACTGATTTTTTAACAAAAATTTGGTTCAAACTTGACCAAATTTTATTCGAATGCTCGGTTCATACTTGACCGAATTTTTAACAAATTTTTGGTTCAGACTTGACCAAATTTAATTCGAGTACTCGGTTCATACTTGACCGATTTTTTAACAAAAATTTGGTTCAAACTTGACCAAATTTTATTCGAATGCTCGGTTCATACTTGACCGAATTTTTAACAAATTTTTGGTTCAGACTTGACCAAGTTTAATTCGAGTGCTCGGTTCATACTTGACCGAGATAAATGAATGTAATCATGACAAAGAATTTCCTTTATTGAAGTAGGTAGGCATGCCTCGTCAAAACCTTCTCGACCAAAACCCTTTTAACAAATCTTTTGGGACAAAAGACCGAGTTAGGAAAAAGAGTACCTTGCCCTCCTTGCATACATCAACTAACTAAAATAATTTTTGAGGTGAGATGCATTCCATGTCCTAGGGATTGCTTCTCCTGACAGCTTTTCTAATCTATATGATCCGTTGCCCAACGCTTCAGTAACCCGGTAAGGTCCTTCCCAATTTGCAGCTAGCTTTCCCTCACCGATGTTCCTCCTTGCTTCACTCTGCTTTCTCCAAACGAGGTCTCCACTAACAAAACTTCTTGGCTTAAGCCTAGAATTATAACGCCGAGCCGCTCTTAGCTTACAAGCTTCTTCCTGTATACGTGCGTTTTCCCTGACCTCTTCAGATAGATCTAGTTCAACTTCCATGTTTTCCTGGTTCATATGTTGGTCGGGAAGTATTCGCCTAAAAGACGGCTTTCCCACTTCCACCGGGATCATTGCGTCTGCTCCAAAAGTCAACCTAAAAGGAGTTTCTTTGGTGCTTGACTGAGGCGTGCAACGATAGGCCCAGAGGATGCTTGGCAATTCCTATGCCCAGGCCCCCTTTGCCCTTCCTAATCTCTTCTTGAGTTCTCCGAGGATAACCTTGTTCGCCGCTTCTACCTGTCCATTAGTTTGGGGATGCTCGACTGAAGACACTCGATGCTTGATACCGAGCTGTTCATAGAATTGTTTCAAGTTTCCATCAATAAACTGCCTTCCATTATCAGTAACCACCGAGTGAGGAATCCCATACCGACAGATAATATTCCTCCATACGAATTTTCGTACTTGCTGTGCCGTGATCTTAGCTAACGATTCCGCCTCAATCCATTTAGTGAAGTAGTCAATGCCCACTAGTAAGAACTTGACTTGCCCTTTGCCCATCGGAAAAGGTCCGAGAATATCCATTCCCCAGACCATGAATGGCCACGGAGACGTCATTGTGTGCAATTCTTCTGGCGGTGCATGATGCAGACTACCAAACCTTTGGCACTCATTACACTTCTTGCTATACTCGGTACAATCAGCTCGCATAGTGGGCCAATAATAACCGGCCCGGATTACTCTTGCTGCCATAGATCTTCCACCAGTATGCATCTCACACACTCCTTCATGGATTTCTCTCATAACATACTTCGCCTGTTCAGCAGTGAGGCATTTCAAAAGGGGAGTTGAGAATCCTCGCCTGTATAAATCTCCTCCCATTATTATGTAGTGGGAAGACTTCATCTTCAACCTTCTTGCTTCATTCTGGTTGCTGGGTAAGGTCCCTTCGGCCAGATAGTTCCAAATAGGGGTCATCCAATCCCGATCCGGGCTGTCTCCGACCATAACCTCATCAAGATCGACACTGGGCTGATGTATTGTTTCCCTGATGATCGTCTCATGTTGCCCGAGCTTCTTGACATTAGCCAGTCTGGATAACAGGTCAGCTCGAGAGTTCTCTTCTCTAGGAATGTGCTCAATCGCAAATTCTTGAAAGCATTCAGCCAATCGTTTTACCTTGTCCAAATACCTTGCCAGCTGTGGATCTTTAGCCTGGTAAGCTCCCGATACTTGTTCAGAAACCAACTGTGAGTCACTCCGACACCTAACTTGCCTCGCTCCCACTTCTTTAGCTAGTTTTAAACCGGCAATGAGAGCTTCATACTCGGCCTAGTTGTTCGTGACTAAGAAATCAATTTTGAGAGACTGCTCCAAAGTTAATCCACCAGGTCCTTCTAGAATGATTCCCGCTCCGCTCCCCTTAGTGTTGGAGGAGCCATCTACGTAAAGTATCCATCGGGCCCCGTCCTTGAAATCGACAGATGGAGTAAGTTCAGCGACGAAATCAGACATACATTACGCCTTAATTGGCCCTCTAGGCTCGTATCTCCGAATTCTGACAACTCGATTAACCACGAGATCATTCGTCCAACTAATTCGGGTTTCCTCAGGACCTGCTTTACGGGATGGTCGGTTTTCACAATAACCTCATGACTTTGAAAATAAGGTCGTAACCTTCTCGCCGATGTGACCAGAGCCAAAGCTAACTTTTCAATAGTCTGATACCTTGTTTCTGCGTCGTGCAGTATTCGGCTGATGAAATATACCGATATCTGCTGCTTGCCGATCTCTTGTACAATCACCGAGCTTATTGCATGATTAGTTACCGACATATACAGTAGCAATTCTTTATTGGGGGTCGGCCGATTAAGAATCGGTGGTGCCGAAAAGAAGCCTTTGAAATTCTGAAACGCCTGCTCGCATTCCTCATTCCACTCGTACCGCGCGGCCTTCTTAAGCAACTTAAAGAACGGCCTAGCTTTCTCCGCTAACCTTGGTATGAAACGTGATAGTGATGCTAGTCGCCCTGCCAGTTTCTGCACTTCTTTTATGTTGTGGGGGCTTCTCATGTCAATAATAGCTCGGCATTTATCGGGATTGGCTTCAATTCCCCGATGTGTTAACATGAATCCTAAGAATTTCCCTCCATTTACTCCGAATACGCATTTCTCAGGATTTAACCTCATGTTGTACTTCCGTATTCTTCCGAACACCTCCCCAAGGTCGGCAGCATGTTTAGAAGGATCCTCAGACTTCACTACCATGTCGTCAACATACACTTCTAGGTTTCTCCCAATCTGATCCTGAAATATTTTATCCATCAACCATTGGTAAGTAGCCCCAGCATTCTTTAGTCCAAACGGCATCACCTGATAACAATAATTAGCGTTCTCAGTCATGAACGCGGTTTTCTCCTCGTCAGGAGGGTACATCCTTATCTGATTATACCCGGAGTACGCATCCAAAAAGCTAAGCAGGCCACTTCCTGACGCTCCATCTACAAGCCGATCTATGCTCGGGAGGGGGTAGGTATCTTTCGGGCATGATTTGTTTAGGTCGGTGTAATCCGTGCACATTCTCCACCTTCCATTTGCTTTCTTCACGAGCACCACATTGGCCAACCACGTTGTATACTCAATCTCTCGGATGAACCCAGCATCAATTAACTTTACAGTTTCTTCCCTCATTGCCTTCCGCCTTTCCTCGCCTACCCGCCTTTTCCTTTGTGCTATCGGCTTAGCTTCAGGGTACACCGCAAGTTTGTGGCATAAAAAATTTGGATCAATTCCCGGGATGTCTGAAGAAGTCCATGCGAACAAATCAGCATTTTCCTTCAATATCTTTGTTATCTGCTCTTTAATCTCACCACCGAGTTTACTGCCGAGGCTAGTGCACCGGTCTTCACCGGCGAGCTGAAATTTCTGTAATTCTTCAATAGGCCTTGGCCTTTGGTCCTGCACATCAAGTCGAGGATCAAGCTCCACCAAGTTTACTGATGCTGTATCCTTTTTCATATGTTCACTGCCGCTAACCACCCTTCCTCTGGTGACTTTCAGACTATCCACATAACATTGTCTTGCAACCTTTTGATCAGCCTTTATTGCGACTATGTCCCCGGTCACCGATGGAAACTTCATTGTAAGATGCAGTGTGGAAACCACGGCGCCGAGCTCATTTAACGCAGGTCGACCTATCAAAATATTGTAAGAAGTTATTGCATCAATTATAAGGTACCTGACCATAATGGTTTTTGATCCGAGATCTCCACGGAAGGTGGTCAACAGCTCCACGTATCCTCGGGTATGAACCTGTTCTCCTGCAAAGCCGACTAACGGATCGTGATAAGGCTTGATCATTTCCTCAGGTATCCCGAGCTTCTGGAAGGTAGAATAATACAATATATCCGCGGAGCTCCCTTGGTCTATCAGTGTCTTTCTGACGACATAATTGGCCACCTCCACTGAAATCACCATCGGGTCGTCCTGATTAGGATCAACCCCTTCGAAATCCTCATCCGAAAAAGTGATGGGCGGAGAACTCCGGGGTGCTCGGTGCATCGTCGCATTTACCGCCCGAATGGCCCTCAAGTGCCTTCTCCTGGCTGAGCTGGTTGCTCCTCCTCCGGCAAACCCTCCTGCTATAGTATTGATAACCCCTCTGATTCTGTTTCCTTCCCTGTTTCGAGTGTCGTCTGGCTGCACTCTTTCCTTATTCGGTTGACGAGGTTCCTCTTGACCTCGGGTCTGACCTCTACCACGACCTCTCCCACTATAGGAGGATCGACTTCCGTGACCCCTCTGTATAAAGTTGCCGAGATTCCCGACCTGGATCAATTCCTCAATCTTGTCTCGTAACGTCCAGCACTCCTCAGTGGTGTGACCATAATTACGATGGTACCTGCAATGCTTTGACTGATCCGCCATCTCCGGGGTGTGTCCGGGAGCTGGGAGCCGTATCAATTCGGTATTGCAGGCTTCTTCCAAAATTCAAGCACGGTTGGTGTTTAGTGGAGTATAAAAGTCATACTTCGGTCCCCGACTAATACCTTCTCTTTTAAACTTCCCCTTTTCTAACGTCGGCCTCAGACTTCCACGGTTGCTTGATTCCGTTCACTTGTCCAGATCAGTCCTAACCCTATTTCTAAACTTCGACACCTCCTCCATTTGTATATATCCAGCTGCACGATTTCTAAGCTCATCCATTTCGGTAGGTGGTTTTCGACATAGGTGGTCGGCAAACGGCCCCGGCTTGAGAGCCATCAGCATCGTGTGCATAGCTACTTCAGGATTTAGATCCCGGATTTTTACCGAGACTGATGAGAAATGCTCCATGAAACTCCTTAAGGATTCATCCTTCTCCTGTCGCAAGTTTACTAACGCAGCCGAGGTAAGCTGGTGAGGTCGGCTGGTAGCGTACTGCGCACTGAATTTATTGACTAAGGTTTGAAAACAATCAATAGATCGTGATGGGAGCCGGGTATACCAACTCAGAGCCGCTCCTTTCAAGGACGTAGGGAAAACCCTACATAAAACTGCATCCTCATTTGTGAACAGATTCACCTGCGTGACATACGCATCCACATGTTCATCAGGATCGGTAGTACCGTCATATCTTTCTAAGTTTAAACCCTTCCATCCTTTTGGCAATGGTGTCTCCATAATGCCATCAACGAACGGATGTCTCCGGGCAGCCTGCTTGTCCCCTCACAAATTGTCAATGTTGGTCTCTGAATGGTGTGTTTCCTCCCGTCGGCTTCCTTCATGATGTGACCGCTGAGCTTCCCTGTTGACATTCCCCCGTTCCCCTCCTCGATGAAGAGAAGTACCTTCATGATAGCGTTCCTGCTCCAACTGTCTGTTCCTTTCACGCATCTCCTCGTTCTCTTTTCTTAATACCTCCATCTCCTCACGCATTGCCCGAATGACAGGGTGGTCCTCCAAAGAAGGCCTGTCTTTAGAGCCTCGTTCTCCTGCACCTGCACTGCTCCTGGTTCGCACCATGATCCTAGGTGGTGGAGGGATAGTTTTTCTCGGCCCCACGGTGGGCGCCAAAATGTTCCGTCTAAAGAAATGTTCCGTCTAAAGACCGAGACTATTCCACCTTACGTATGCAGTGCCTTCTTTTACACTTATCTTTTTTCCTTTTATTCACCATCTCCTGACCGTTAAAATGTAACCGTCTTCTCCCTATAATCCCTAATTTATCGGGATATTTCATAAATTGCCATTATGGAGTATCACGCTCTTTTAGTGTGATCTCTGATTTTTCGCCCTGCAGTTATGATTTCATAACTGTTACTCCTAGCCAGGTGTTTTAGAGGTAAAACAGTTTTCATGGAGAAACCCGTATATGACCGAGATATTGTTCAGTCGGACGATCATTTGGCCATACAATTACTCGGCCTTATCATTCGATAACCGATGTATTACTCGGTTCATTGCGCTTAAACTCGGCCTCCGAATTATAGCTCGGTGTATATGAGCCCGGAAAGTGAGGCTTAAAAAGGGCGTCCATCCACCTCGGACTTGTAATCTCAGCACACTCGTTTTGGCCCGCACATGGTACATGATACGTTATAATACGCATTCCGTACTGGTGCATACATATTCATCAATACCACTTTATACCCAAATGTATTTCTTCAAATTCCATAACTTTGCCACCAATCAAATGACTGCCTAGCTACACGCCATATCACTTAATTTTTGGGCATTTGATTAAATGGTATAAAAACATTCCTAAGTACTTTTTGTTGTCTGAAATTAAATAATCAACATAAACCAAACTTCAAACCTAAATTGCTTTTAAGGGAGAGAAAAAGCATCTTGTTATTTAAGTAATAGATTATCAAAATATGGTTGTACACTCCTACATTGCCAATTCTGTAACTCCTATATTAGGAGTGGGGAATGAATCTGCTCATTTTAGAAAGGAGGTGAGCATCTGAAATTTGTTGTTTGCTTAAGCTGCAACTTTGAGCAATACTCTACATTGCATTAACTACTTACTTGATGTATTCATAGAATGCCAACATTCCTACATATTGACATTTGACAATGGCAACAAGTTCTGAATTGAATTCTGATGTTGCTTTTAACTCATCAATTTTTTGGGGGAAAAACTTAGAGAGGCATATGCCAGTAAAACATAACTTTAATAGCTGTTAACAAAGATTTGACAAGGAAGAGCATTGGATGTTCCCTCCACACAAAGGCCACATTGCAAAAATCATCACGCAAAGACATGCCAAACAAAACCTAAATTCAAAGTACATGTAGAAGGTAATTGGAGAAAAATAGATATACCCCGACATACTGTTACAACCTTGGAGATGAAAAGTTTCCTGGTTGCTGCTAGAATGAAGATACAAACTACAATTAAATTTTAAACTATTTCAGAAAATAATCGTATATAATTTGTAGTTATTCAGATAGAGAAAACCATGCCAAACCGCATTGAATCTAAAAACAATATCCAGCATGTGAAACCCTTTGCCATTTCCAAAAATTAACAAATTTACAATCTCCTGAAAAATTAAGAGATATTTCAAATCGTTAGTCATCTTTAATTCTATCACCCTCAAGGCACATTAAAAGATCCTTCTTTCTCTTTTTCAATGAAAGGCACATTCAAGAATTAAAAGCACCCATCCATGCTAATTAAGCAAACATTTCCAAAGGATTACTAAACACTAAATCCCAAAGAACATATACAATGATGCGAAATAATCAGAAGCAAAACCAAAAGAAAAAAAAAATATATGCTAACTTAGAGACACTTCATAACACCTAACTCACTAGGAAAACAAAGGTGAAGATTATGTTGTAGATTAATCGGTAGTTACGAATTTCAGCTAAACAGTCCTATGGTGAATGGGTACTATCAATCCGCTAAGATTCCCGAAAATTTGAAAACTAAAATAGTAAAACAAGAAAAAGAAAGCAGCCTAGAGTATGATAAAACATCCATTTGAACTATCCTCGGTGTGCCTCATCAACGTTTATGAAAGGAAACCTCAGTAAATATAATATTAGGAAGCAAGAGGGAGTGTACGGGTTACTTGGAGGTGGATGGAATCGAAAGAGTTGAACAATCCCAACCACTAAGAAGAGGCCATGGAGGCTACGGAAGGACGACGAGAGGGAGCAATGGTGGACAACAGCAACTAGAGGTTGCGAAGGTTCGCAGTTAGGGGTGGGAATGGGCCAGGCCAGGCCTTGCCTAAACAAGCCAAGCCTACAATGCAGGCCTTAGGCTTGAGCTTGGCCTATTAGCCTACTTAAGACTTTTTTTTAGGTTCAGGCCTGAACCTATATAAGACCTGGCCTAGTCTTAAGCCTATTTGAAGGCCTACCAAAGTAATAGACCTTCAAATAGGCTTGAAGGCCTCAGTCTATATAGGATTTAAATAGGTCTCTGGCCTATTTAAAGCCTTTTTATAACAATATGAAATAAGTTAAAAAAAATTAATCTTACAGCAAAATCCATACTCTAGTTGTGGCTACATGTAATCTATTCAACATGTTTCTATTATTTACTTTCATAAGGAAAATGGCGCCTATAGAATATGCAAAACTCATGTAGCTATGTTCATTAGTCATTACTCTCCTATGCAACCTACTAGATAAATTCCAAAATATTTGACATCAGTTAACCAATTTTCTAATACCTGTAACTATGAATCTCCCTTAGCCTCTTGTCTATACATGTTGGATGAAATTCATCATGACAAAGTAGTACTTGCATGTTGTCTCCATCCTCATACTCCACAAGGCATATGTAGCATATGTGAAAAAAATAACATGTCTGCTGTAAACATGTCTTCCACTAGTAGTTTAGTTCTGGTTTTTGGCCAATGGATTTGTTCTTTAGTTAACCATCAAATCATGGCAAGTGGTTTATATCCACTCCCTTCTCTTTCATCATCATAATCTCTCTCTGTAAATTTGACCATCAAATCATAGCATTAAAGGAAAAAACAATATAGCTAGAGTCAACAAAAAGAGTGCCAAATGATCCTAATCTCTCTCTCTCTGTACTACCTTCGTTACTTTTCCACTCCCATGATCCAGCCCCTTCGTGTTGCAAAATGAATTATTTTTTATTTAAGCCCCTTCGTGTTATAGAATCAAAAGTACCCACTATCCTTTTTTATTTAAGCCATTTCATTTGTCTTAACGGCAAAACATATCTTATTGTGTGTGCCATGTAATATTAATTCAAATGTTCCCTCTCTCCCTCTGTTTGTCTGAACTCTGAAGCCAATAATATCATTTTATATAGTTAAAGAACTTATCTTCATAACAAACTACATATCAGATTCTGATTGTTTTAGGCTTGACTCGAAGCAATTTCACATACCAGCCCATAAGGGGAATATAAGCAACAACTCAATGAAACCTATATACAGAGTTTGAAATTGAGTCTCACAATTTATATCTTGTGAATAGTACATGTAGCTCTATATAGATTTGATAATTTATACTGATGTTAACTTGTAATAAAGGCCAACTACGACTCAGTTTCATATATTTGTTGTATGAGGCATTATTTGATAATTGAAACTACTCCAGTAAAATCTTAGCAAAGGAAGAGGAAACGGGAATAACAAGCCAACATTGTCTACTTCTTTCACTTCAATTTTGAATAGAAAAATCTAGGCCAATTAAGTTATTCTTATATATTAATTAATTTGTGTGCTTTTCTCTACTATCAAATTGATTCAAAAAAATATAATTTCTTGAAAAACTAATTTCACCACTCAATTTTGGATACAGAGTAACGAGATAGACCGGGTAAGGTGAGAAGAGAGAGTAACTTACTGGATGCTTCAAACACATGAGAGAGATAGTAAAGTCCAGAGGCAGAACTTCGGAAGCTCGTACTGAGCAAGGTTCTCCAATGTCTGCTGGTGGAGCTTCGGAAGTGGAGAGATGAGAGAGAGATTGAAGGTTGAAGATGCTACGCTGCTGTAAGTCGAAGATGAGAGAGAGATCGAAGGGCGATGGCTTGAGAGTTGAGAGGAATGGAGTCGCGTCGCTGATGGGAAGCCCACACTAGGTTATGGCACTGGATTGGGTATTGGTGGAGGAAGGAGGCGCCGATAGAAAGGTACTGGCTTGGGTACTGAATGCTGATGGAGGAAGGGAGCACTAATAAAGGAAAGGAGCGCCGATGGAGGAAGATTAGTTCAGGTTAGGGATTAGGGTTGAGAGAGATGAGGAACTGAGGATGAAATTGAAAGGAGAGAGGGAGTAGGAGGTAATGTTGTCAGAACCAGACCGAATATTAAACCAGACAAGGCACTGGTTCAAGGTTCAATGGTTCCACCAAGGTCAAACCGGGGTCGAACTGGTAGTGATTAAAATAATATATTTAAAATAAATAATATAAGTTTAAATAAATTTTATAACTTAATTAAAGTCTCAAACTAAATAATATTGAATTATTAATCTATCATTTACTATAAATAAATTATTAATAAGTTTTATAACTCAATATTTTAATTTAAATAAGTTAATATTCATCTATAATTATATTTTGAGTTCAAAATAATAAATTAATAATCTATTATTTATTAAGTAAATATATAATTTTTAATAGTTATATATCATAATAATGCTTATATAATATTATAATATATAAAAAAACACATTTTGTACTAAAAATGATGTTATTTTATCTTAAAAACTAAAAAAAACATTTTAAAAAAATTTGAAAAAAAATAATACAGAACCGGTTCAAGACCGGTTCAGAACCAGTTCTACTGGTTCAAGGCCAGTTCCACTAGTTCTTGACCAGTTCTGAACAGTACTGGTTCTGTAGTATGCCCGGACCAGACCAGGCACCGGTTCCCGGTCTGACCGGTCGAATCGGCCGGTCCGGTCCAATTATGATAACCATGGTAGGAGGTGCCAGCTAAAGAGACTTAAAAAAAATACTAATATATTATAATAAATAAATTTAATTTATATTATATATTTTATATTATCTTATATTATATATAATATATAATAGATAAAAAAAATAATGTAAACAGATCTGACCTAACAGGCTTCAAGCTAGGCTTATCTCAATTAGGGCAGGTCTGGCCATTAGCCTGAATCTGACCTATAGGTCAGACTAGGCCAGGCCTATTGTAGGCCAGGTCGTAGGCCCCTAACAGGGACTCGACCTATTCCCACCCCTACTCATAATTAGGACTTTTTCATATACAAATTACAAAGGATACAAATTGAATCCCCAACTACTTTACTTGAGGAATGAGAGTCCCTACTAGTTATACCAATTTGAGCTGGAAATTATTCATATTTTATATTACCGTAAATAGCCATAAATTCTTTTAACACGATTAATAATTGAATCCCGTAATAAAAGCAAATTTGTATCATTATCATTGCCATCTCCATTACCAATGACTGTCAGTTATAAACTATTCTAATAAATCGTTTTAATCTTGGGAAAATCACAAAAAAAATCATAACACATGAAAATAATTATTATGAAGTTCTAAAATTCTAAAAACAAATTACACCTAAGTTTTATTGATGTAAAATCCTCAAAAATAAGTATAAAAAATTTTATTACTGAATATAAAATCACATAACATGAATATAAAATATTGGAGTATAATTTTACATATAGCATATGGTCAATTGTACTATATAATTTAGGATTATACGCAAGATACTAAATGAAATGAAAGTACGCAATATGCTGTCATTTAGGGTCAATTATTTGTTCATGAATATAACATTTCATTTTGAAATTATCTGAAAATGAAAATCATAATCATGGCATAACAAATATATATATATATTCACTTGTGGTGAAGCCCAATTTAAACAATTGATATGAACCAACCAGTCTTTCAGGAAGATAACATTATTTGCTTTAAACAATGCTTCTCGATTTTATATTTAATAATAAATTTTTTTATACTTAAATTTTAGGATTTTACATCAATAGGATTTAGGTGTGATTTTTTAGAATTTTAGGACTTTATAATAATTATTTTAGTATTTTAAGATTTTTTTTGTAATTTTCCCATAAATGAATTGGTTTATTAAAAAGATAAGAATGAAGAGTATATTCAAAACGTACAAATCAAAAGCAACTAAGTATATACAACAATTATCTTATTTCAGGAAGTGAGGTTGGCCATATAATCACACCACACTATTGGACTATATAAAATATCATCTCTTTATATATATCATTAATCAAGAAATTTCACTTTATAATCTCCTTAAATGTTATTTTACAACTTTACATCTTTCTATAGGACAAAAAACAATCTAATGATCAACTCCTCAGTGGCTCCTCTAGCAATCTTTTTTATGTATTTCCAAACCACCTTAATCTATTTTCTTTTTAATAAGTATTACTCCTACTTTTTCTCATATATAATCATTTTATATTTTATCATTCCTTAAATGACCACGTATTCATCTTCCATCTCTGCTGCTCCATCTTTTGCCCTTCAAAAGCAACAAACCATATTATTTATTAAAAAAGAAAAAAGCCTTCTTTTTCTTTCACTAAATCTCCTGCAAGTAAACTGATCATTCAATGAGAATTAGGACCTTCAACTCCTCCACTGTAAGTAGCAGCTTGATAATGATGCAGCTCCAATGAATAATGCAGGTTCAGACAAATCAAAATCATGAAGCTGAACAAACTCTATGAATTGAAGGAAGAAGCAGAGGTCTCGAATCGTGATCAGCAACGTGTAATTATGAGGATATCATAATGTTTAGAATGTGAGTAAACCTGAGAAAATTAATCGAACATGCATTTGTAAAGATTTTCGTATTTCATAACAGTTAACCATGATAAGAAAAATAGAAATTAGGCTTTCTAGCCAAAAACCTTGAACAACATAGACAATTGATGTTACTAATTAGGTTGGTGATGAAGGAGGACATGGAAGTTAATTTAGTTCAATATATAGCAAAAGCAAACTAAGTAAAAAGTCTTACCCTTAAAACATCAATCTCTGTAGGATCCATAACTTGTGTTCATCAGAAGTTATATGAAGAAGAAGAAGAATATTTTTACTGATGATGTTGAAAGTTTCAGATGCTTTTGAGATCTGAAGAACTGCTGATATGAATTAGAATCAATTTCTTGAATGTTGCCTTTTATATATAGTTGGGTTGTAGATGAGAGAGTCACATGATTACACCTGCATTATATGAGAGTACCACATGATTATACGTTTTTTGTGGACGAGAGTATCACGAGATAACACATGCCTCAGATAAAAATCACACCAAATAACACCTACCTTAAATAGTCCAATGTTGTCACTTGTCAGCCATGCCGAGTTTGTAAGAATATGGCCATAACTTATTATGCGTTGGAAAGTGGTAACTCAATGAGGTATATAGGAAGATTAAAGCTATGTGTGTGATATTTCTCTTTTTTATTTTTTTATATTGAAAATTTTCTGAAAAAAATTGAATAAATTTTTACTTTTGGAATTTAAATATACCAAAACATTATATTGTATATTTATTTAGTTTAATTTTTCAGATAGCTAGTTTGTTTCTTGAGACTTGTTTAGAATACTATATAAGATAAAACTTGATAGGATGAAGTTTGATAAGATAGATTGATAAAATGTTAATAGTAATGCATGGTTTGGTTATTGGGGTAACATTGAACATTACAAGATAAAATTATCCTTTGATATTACATTATATGTAACATCAAATAAATCAAATATTAATATTTTGACAAGAATATGTTTTACTATAAAAGTATTATATTTATCAAAATTTATTATCTTAACTTTTAGAGAAATAGAAGTTCTTTTATCATTTGAACACAGAAAATGATAAGCTACAACATAAAAACATTAAGATGTAAAAAAGGCAAGTTTTTTGAGCGAGATAAAACATAAAATAAAAATTTACAAAAATGTAACCCAACCAAAAATATTTACCATAATATAACAAATGATGTCCATTACCCAGCTCATGGACGTCGATACTACACAAAAGTCGAATAGCTAAAATTCGACTTGTGTGTACCTTTTTTTAAAAATAAAACTATTAAAGTAGGGTGGCAGGACGAACACCCATTGACCTCTTAAAGAAAAAGAAGAAATAAAGAGAAGGAGAAATTCAGAAGCAATTGTTGGAAACTTGCTTACTTATCTTCACTATACAGAGTGCAATATATACACGGGAAAGAGAGGTCGAGGGAATAATTACAATATCAATCAGAATCCCTAAAGAAAAGGAAACTAAAGAGGGAAAAAGAAAATCTAAGATAATTACAATTAAAACAAATCAAATCTAAGATAATTACAAATCAAATCAAATCAATTATAATTAACATCCCCCCTCAAACTCAAGATGGGGAAATGACAGCCATTTTGAGTTTGTTCACTAAAAGCTGAAAACGCCCTGGATTATGGGACTTGGTGAACAGGTCAGCTGGTTGATCAGTAGTCCGGATGGGAAGAAGTTTTAGAATGCCTCGGGTAACATGCTGCCTAGTGAAGTGATAATCAATTTCAATATGCTTAGTCCTCTCATGAAAGACATCATTGTGAGCAATCTGCATAGCACTTTGATTATCACAATAAAGAGCAGTGGGAGAGGTTTGGCAAACGCCCATGTCTTCAAGTAACCATCTAAGCCAAAGTATTTCAGAGGTAGTGTCTGCTAGTGCTCGATATTCAGATTCAGTACTAGATCGAGAAGCCAAAGTCTGCTTCTTACTTCGCCATGAAATAAGAGAGGTACCAAGAAATATGCAAAATCCTGTAGTAGAGCGACGATCAGTATGATCACCGCCCCAATCAGCATCAGAATAAGCCTGTAAGGTAAGATGAGAGGTGGCGGAGAAATGTAGACCATGAGATAGAGTGCCATTAATATATCGAAGAATACGAAGAACCGCTGCATAATGGGTAGTACGTGGTGCTGACATAAATTGACTAACAATATGAACAGCATAAGCAATATCAGGTCGAGTCACGGTGAGATATATGAGACTTCCAACCAACTCACGGTATAGAGTAGGATTATCCAGTGGAGTACCATCAGTAGGTGTAAACCTAGCATTGGGCTCGATAGGAGTTTTCTCAGTTTGATCATCAGAAATTTGAGCTTTGGAAATCAACTCAGAGGCGTACTTAACTTGAGAAAGAGAAATACCATCAGTCAGTGTGAATACTTCTAACCCAAGAAAGTAACTTAAGTGCCCAAGGTTCTTCATTTCGAGGTGTTGCCCAAGAAAATTTTGGAGTTCCTGAATACCTGTGGAATCATCACCTGTAATGATCATATCATCAACATATAAAAGTAATAGAACAATCCCTCGATCAGTTCTACGAATAAAGAGTGCAGTGTCGTGGGGACTACATAAGAATCCAAGTTGATTGATTGTAGAACTAAATTTGGCAAACCAAGCACGTGGAGCCTGTTTAAGACCATAGAGAGCTCGACGAAGACGACAGACTTTGTTTCCTGAGTAAAGATAGCCAGGTGGAGGTTTCATGTATACCTCTTCCTCTAAGTCACCATTCAAAAAAGCATTTTTGACATCCATTTGATGAAGAGCCCATTGCTTTGCAGCAGCAATGGCAAGTAGACTTCTGACTGATGTAATACGAGCAACCGGAGCAAATGTCTCCTCATAATCTATGCCATACTCTTGAGTAAAGCCTTGTGCCACTAAGCGAGCCTTGTATCGCTCTACAGACCCATCAGAATGAGTTTTTATTTTGTAGATCCATCTGCTCCCCACAAGAGATTTATCTGTTGGGAGCTCAACCAAATCCCAAGTGTGCATTTTCTCTAAAGCCTGTAATTCATCTTGCATTGCTTGCTGCCAACGAGGGTCACTAGAGGCTTCTTTAAAGGACTGAGGTTCATGCAAAGAGAGTATGGAAGAAAAGCAATGATAATCACGAAGATAAGGAGGAAGATGTCTTACTCTTGTAGAACGAGTGGTGGAAGATGAAGGCATGTCAGGTGCAGGATCTTCAAGAGGGGCAGGATCATTGGTGAGGGGCGAATCATCAGACGTAATGGGAACCGGATATGAAATATCAGTACCTGTGTCACTTGGAAAAAGATCAGCAGAAGGGTTGACAAAAAGAGGAGATGAGGTCGATGGAATAGAAGAAAATTGGGATAGACTAGAAAACATGACATGTTCCCAAAACACAACATGACGAGAAATGCGAATGCGATGAGATAAGGGATCCCAACAACGATACCCTTTATGCTCAGAATCATAACCTAAGAAACAACAAACTCGTGCACGGGCTTGGAGTTTTGTGACCTCATGGGAAGGGAGAAGAACAAAACAAGTGCAACCAAAAACTTTAAACATAGTATAATCAGGGGGTGCACCATAGAGACGTTCAAAAGGAGAGACATTACCAAGTATAGTGGAAGGAATACGATTGATAACATAAACAGCTGTAAGGGCTGCTTCTCCCCAAAAACGCTCAGGACAAGATGATGAGATAAGAAGAGCACGAACAGTGTCAAGAATGTGACGGTGTTTTCGCTCAGCTCTACCATTCTGTTGGGAGGTATAAGGACAAGAGTATTGTGAGATAGTACCCTGTGCATCAAGGAAACTAAGGAGTTAGGAGTCACGATATTCCATAGCATTATCACGCCTAAAAACCTTGATATTTCTAGAAAACTGAGTGCGAATCATATTTGCAAACTTAATATAAATCGCAGATAATTCAGAACGAGCTTTCATCACATATATCCAGGTAAAACGTGAATAATCATCAATAAATATCACAAAATAACGCGATCCTCCCATAGAGGAAGTAGGAGCAGGGCCCCAAATATCAGAGTGGATTAAATCAAAAGGAGACTCAGAAACAGAAGTACTTTTATTAAAAGATAATGCTGGTTGTTTTGCAGTCTGACAAGAAACACATTCTAAAGATTTTTCAATAACATTGCCTAAAAGTCCATTTGAAATTAAAGATGACAATTTATTGATGGAGCAGTGACCAAGACGATAATGCCACAACTCAAAAGAAGAGGCAGGGGAAGCAGCACATAATCGAGTTGATTTTGATGGAGGAATATGCAAGGAATTCAGTTCGAACATACATCCAACTTTACGCCCCGTTCCAACAATCTGTCCCGTCTGAGGATCCTGCACACGACAACCATTAGAAGAGAAGATTACATCATAACCAAGGTCAACTAACTGGCCAACAGATATAAGGTTGAAAGAAATAGCAGGAACATAATAAAGGTCATCAAGAGATAGGTTTGACAAAGAAACAGAACCAGTATGACTAACAGACATCAATGAACCATCAGCAGTGTTGATTGAAGGGGTAGCGGTACTAGGAGACCAAGAAGAAAAGATCTGTGACTGACCAGTCATGTGATTATAACAAGCAGAATCAAAATACCAAGAGGGGTTACCTGAGGGAGTGGCTAAAGCAGTAGGTGGAGAGGAGGTACCAGCAAGTAATTGCTTGAGAAGAGCCTCAAGATCACTGGAGATTGGTGGAGTGGATACATCATTGGCAGTAGCTGTAGAGAAAGCAGGCTTGGGTGGTTGACTGGATCGTGAGAAATTTCTATTCTGATCAGATCTGGGAGGACGAGTAGGGCAATGCTCAATGACATGACCATTCTTCTTACAATATCGGCATAGGAGAGAGGGGCAGTTTGCAGCAATATGACCTTTCTTCTTACAAGTGCGACATTCAATCAGAGGACACTCAGAAAATGCATGAGTGGATTGAGGACAGCGACGACAAAGTTTGGAGTTCTTCTCAGTCACAGCAAATGCCATGTCAGTGTTACGTCTTAAAAGTCCCAATCTAGTTTCTTCAGATTTTAACCGAGGAAGTGCATCCTCAAGAGTAGGAAGTGGGCTCTGATGCAGTAAAGAGGCTCGAACAGGCTCAAAGTCATCAGTCAATGCCATCAGAAAGTGAATAAGCCTAAGACGATCACGATAAGATATAAAGGCATTAGTATCACTGTCGCACTTGAATGTTGGCTCAGAGTATGCCAATTGATCCCAAATAAACTCCATTTTTGCAAGAAACTCATAAACAGGCTGGCCAGGTTCTTGTTTCAAAGCACTTAAATCCTTCTGAAGCTGAAATTGATTAGAGAGATCAGAGGACGTATAACGACCGGCAAGATGATCCCATACCTCTTTGGCAGTCTCATAACGCCCAAATTGTTGATTGATGCTGGTGATGGAAGTATTCCGAAACCAAGTGATAATTTGATGATTTTTACTGTCCCATTCTTCCAAACGCTCAGCAAATTTAGTGGCCGTTTCTGATTCAGAACAAACAGGATATGGGATGTCACCTGTTACATATCGCCATAATTTGCGACCTTTGAGAAACCCTCGCATGCTCTCTAACCAGTGACAATAGTTAGATCCATTGAGCAGTACAGAAATTGGCTGTGAAACATCGTTTTTATCCATAACAGTAGTAGAAGTCAAAAAAGGAGCAGGATTTTGCAAAAACAGAGGCCAGAAATGAAAAGAAAACACCCAAAAACCTTAGGAACCGGTCTAACTCGTTCAGAACTCGGTCTGGAAAGCAGCGACTCGGACAGACGAAGAAAACTGAACGTTTTGGGAGCACCGGCGTGTGGCGGCGCGTGGAGGCGCGTGGAAGGCCAGATCACCGTGAAAATTTGACAGAAACCTTGTGAGACGTCGACGGACAGGATGGTCAGGCGCGTGTGGTGGTTCGACTTCAGTAGAGGCACGAAACGGAGATGAACAGTAGCTGAATCGGAGGGCAACGGAGGGAAAACGTCAGATCTGGATTGTCCTCGGAGAATGAACAATCAAACACGAAGTAACTGGAAGAAAATCTCTGATACCATGAAAGAAAAAGAAGAAATAAAGAGAAGGAGAAATTCAGAAGCAATTGTTGGAAACTTGCTTACTTATCTTCACTATACAGAGTGCAATATATACACGGGAAAGAGAGGTCGAGGGAATAATTACAATATCAATCAGAATCCCTAAAGAAAAGGAAACTAAAGAGGGAAAAAGGAAATCTAAGATAATTACAATTAAAACAAATCAAATCTAAGATAATTACAAATCAAATCAAATCAATTATAATTAACAACCTCCTCCCAAAAAAAAAAAACCTTTTTCCCAATATCCCCTCCTACGCCCACCCCAATAATAGAATATAATGTTATGTTATATATATAATTATAAATTATAAATACATATATAATCAATATTTGTTCAAATTTTGTATATTTTAACTAAATAAAAAATATGATTATTGGGAAGAAAGGATGCTTCTGGGAAGGGGGGGTTTTAGGGTGGCAGGCGTCCTGCTACCGTATTTTTTAACAGTTTTATTTAAAAGGAATAAAAAAGTACACGCAAGCTGAATTTTCGCTATTCCGCTTGTGTGTAATATCCAAGTCGATAACAATCGACTTCATTTATTATGTTAAAGTAAATATTTTTTGTTGGTTACATTTTGGTAAATTTTTATTTTTTGTTTTATATCTAGCTCAAAAAACCACTATATATTGTTTGTTATTATATTGTTTAAAATAATATATTTATGACATAATATTACCGTGTATCAGGCATTATTTTGCATAACAATGAAAGAAAATTAAAAAATAATATTTCGTCAGAAAATTTTCTACTAAAAAATACATTATATTTATAGAAATTTATTATGCAGCAATGACTGATCTTAGTAAGAAGAGATGGTAGATCTTTCACAATAATGTCAACCTGCATTGAGGGGAAAAAAGAAAAAGAAGAAGAAATTAGCCTTCATTTTTAGGGCATTAACTTAAAACATAACTTCTCTATGTCAAATTATACACGAATCAATACTTTTATTTTTTTTTAGTAGAAAATACAATTTTTTTTAATTTTGATGAAATTATATTGATAGTCTCTCTTATTTTTCAAATAAACATATTCATAACACAAAAATGTTAGATTTTTGTAACAACCCTCATTACATCGTCCCTAACTTAGTCATTAACTAATTAAGTGTATTTGGTGTCATGTACAGAACCGGAGAAAATAGGACAGAAGAATAATCAACGTGAAGGAAAAAAGAGCTTCATGCCGCGGTGAGCAAGGAAAATCTTGTATAAACCATAAACATTTCAAACGAAAGAGCGAAAGGAAAATGGAGGGAGAAAGAAGAAGCTCTGCTAGGGTTCGTGTAATTCGACCTTGGGAGGTGTTTTCCAACCTTTGGAGCTTGGATAATTGTTAGTAAGTGATTCTTACTCCTCCCTCTCCATTTTCTTCAGTTTTGAGTTAGGTTTTCTCAGGTATATGTTGGAATTTTCAGTTTTGGTCAAAATCCACTGATTAAAATGAATGAAATGGGATTAATGGAGTATAATTTGGTATGTATGATCCTTGTGTATGAGTTTTAGAGGGAGTATACATGATTTAAGTTTAACCCTAGGTTGAAATTGTTAATGAGAGTATGGGATCCGAAATGTATGTGGTTGATTACCGTTTGGATGGTCTTTAGGAGCTCAATGATGCATGAAAAAGGTGTTGGAACCTTGGGTTAAGCCTAAATGATAAAATTGTGAAATTTAGATATTTGGATTGTATATTAATTGAGGATTTTGTGGTATTGTAAAGACTGTTTGGTTAATCGGAGAAGTAAAGTCATAGGATTGGCATTTAAGAAAGCTTGGGGAACTCGTATGTGCGTGGTAGCAACAATTAAGGTAACTGAGTATTTGTATTATCTGTATGGTTTGTATTATATAGTAAAATATGATAGTATATATATGTATATATGCATATTCCTTTTCATATCACGATATTAGTTGTGTATGTATATGGTTTTCTACATATCATGGTATGCCCACGGCTAGTTGATATATGATGATTGCATATGTTGTGTATTGTATGATATATAGCATCCCCTTACCATTGGATATTAACATGTACATATGATGTTTGTGATGATAATATATTTGTATGTTTGAGGCATGTTGGCATGATATTGACATCATTACTATATGATTGCATGTAAGAGACTAATGATGAGGTGATGATTATATGATAGATGATGATAATATGATAAAGATTCCTGTCGCTAAATCTTCTCCTTATGAGAGCCAGGAAATAAAGGATAAGATGATATGATGAAATATCCCTGTCACTAAATCCTCTCCTTAGGAGAGTCAAGTGGCAATGGATTTGGGGATGCACCTTCCCTAAATCACCAGCAATTCAAGGTGGTCTAAGGGAAGGAGAGCCACGGTCTGAGCTCTAGTGAAACCATTGGCTAGGTTGCATTAGGGTAAGGTGAGCTTGGTGATGTCCCGAAATTAGTCTTCATCGACTGTTGGAAGGGAATCATCTATTGAAATATCTTGTGATGACGATAGCTTGTGGTTCTAGTCGTGTATGAGGGAGAACATGTATACCATTCAATATCATTTCATTATACTATGTACACGATTGTGTGGATCAATATATATATATTATGTGTGATTGTTCCCAGTTAGTGAGACATTGTCTACACCCCATTTTCTATGAACTAACATTTCAGGTGAAGGTTTTGGTACTACTCCGGAGAAGGCAAGGGAGTAGCACACTGGACGTGGGAATACCAAGTCTATGTAGTGTATGTGTTGAATGTCTATATATGTTGTGCTAAGTAGGATAAGGTGTTGTAATGGATGTATGTTATTAATGTTTGGCATGGGATGATGTTGTATATATGTTTATGTACGATGGATGAATGTGATGGTTATATATATATATGATGGTGTTGATATGGGATGTGTATGACTGATGTGTGTATTTGTGGGGTGAATTGGTCATGTGTATGAGCCCAGAGTAGATTTGGGCCTTGTTTGTGTGTTTGAGGCATTTAGCCCACTTTGTCAATTTGAAGTTCGATGAGGTCAAATCTCATAGGAGTTATTTTTTTGAGGTAAAACCTTTTTAAACAAGTTAGTTAAATCAAATAGGACCTATGTGAATAGTGCTAAATGGTCAAATTGTCTTTGGTGGCAAATAGGATATGTAAGTTGTGAGTTTTAGTTAAAAAATAGATAAAACGGTATTAAGTGTCCAAAATCTCCAAACGGAGATGGATTGAAATGAAATTAGTGTCATGAATAGATTGGAATAAGATTGACTTGTAGGAGTTGGAATAAGGTCAATTGGAGATCAGAGTATAAAATTATGCGCATTGGAAGTTCACCCCAAAAGTTGAACTTTGCTGATTTTGCATCAGTAAGAGGGCGTCGTGGCGCCAAGAAGCCATGCCACGGTGCTAGTGAGTCCGAGGGCTACAAAGCTACGGTAGTATTGTAATGGCCGTGGCCCTACACAATGTTCCGACTGTTCTGGTGTTTCTCAAGTTGTTTTGTGGTGTTTTCTACTGTTATGATGTTTTGGAAGCTAACTATGAAATGTTTAGGTTGTGTTTTTTTGTTAGTTTTTGAAGTATTTAGTCAAGATATAAGGTGTGTTAGAGTGAGATGTTACTTCCTCTGGTCCCATTTATAAGATGTTGTTATTTATTGCACAAGTATTAAGGAAACATAATTATACTTTTAAATTTTTAAAAAGTTAGTATAAACTTCCAATCTTACACATATCGATTAAATATTAGAACAATTTACGAAATAAAAAAAGTCATTAGAGAAAGGGTAAAGAAGAAAATTCAAATAAAAAAATAACACAACACCTTATAAATAGGATCAAGTAAATTTTTAAAATAACATCTTATAAATGGGATCAGGGGGAGTATAATTTTATTCCATTTAAAATTTTTTAACTGAGCTTCTCTCCATTAACTTAAATAATCAGTTAACTAACCTCTCTCTCAATATAGGTCAATGAAAATTATTAATATAAAATATAAAATTTATAAAAAATCACATTATTCATAAGTTATAAATAATGGAACTGCACTAGAGCTTCATGCCATCATTTTTTATTCTTTCAATATTTCTTTACACATCAATATTATGTGTAATTATTTTTTCCTTTAGTTTTTTTTATATATTTCAATATACGGTTTAAATGTTGGAAAAAAAGTAAAATCTTTCAAAAAAAACTTCTAAATTTTTATCTATCTCATGCAACACATGGAAAAACGTATCTATTTTTGTTTAAAAATATATGTGAAATTCAACCAAAATGAATGTATTAAAAAAATATTTATGTAGTTTTAACAAAGTTGAAAAAATCGTCTAATTTTTTTTTTTAAGTTTCAAACAACAGGATCTAAATACAATAAAACTTTTCTTATGTATAATAATCGTGAACAGCCATTTGGCCAGTAAATAAAATTGGTTTAAAAGGTTGGAAATGCCTAAAAGTACTCCAAAGTAGGATAAAAGTAGGGAAAAATAAAATTGATTTTATTAATTAAATTGATGATGAAAGAGTATTATTATTAGGGATGCATAGCAGCAATGCACAACACACTTCAAATGATCGAAGAAGAAAATGAAGAGTAAAAGCAAATTAGGCAGAAAGCCTTACCTTCAAAATCTGGGATGAATAACGAATAGGAATATCTTGCCTGCTAATGGTAAAAGTTTCAAATGCTTTTGAGATATGAAGAAACATTGATATGGATGAGAATAAATTTATTGAAGATGCTGCCATTTATACTACAGTGGTGTTGGAGCAAATGACAGTGTCCCAAGATAACCTAGTGGTGGGAATTTAAAAAGCCTATTTTAAAATAAACCTCCATTTTTAAAACCCAACTCTCCTCATGAGGATACCACCCATATATTTTTTTTATTTAAAATTTTATTACATGGAAATTAATAATGCCTTTATTTTTTTGCTAAACATATCTCAAATACCATTTTGATTTCACCATATAATTAAATTGAAATTTATATAATTCTAATTATCATCATTAATTCACAAGTCAAAACTAAAGTCTAAAGATAATGTTGCATGAAAAAAATCCAAAGATAATGTTTAAATATTTCTCATTTAAATTCAAATTCATTATCATTCATCAATGATAATATTTAAAAATTTATGAAAAAGCTCTATCGAGATTCTAAACTTTAGGAGGCCTTTTTCCTTTCTTAATTTTTAGTTTTCTGAAAAAGAAAAAGGAAAAACATACCAGGCTAAATAAGCTGATCCACTAGGCTGATATTAAATCTACCTTAAATAAGAGGACCATGTGGTGCCTTAGACAAGAATACCATGGGATAATATTTACCTTCGATGATTTATTATTGTTAATGATGCCGAGTTTGTAAGATTATGGCCAAAACTTTTATTCTAGAAAGCAAGCAGTGTCACGTGATTTTACATACCTTAGATGAAAGCACCACGTGACTACAACAGCCTCTAACCAATATGACAGACAACACTTGCCTTGGACAAGAATACAACAAAAATAGCATTTACTTTACATGATTCATTGTTGTTAATCATGCCAAGTTTGTCAGCATATGGCCAAAACCTGTGGAAGCCAATTTCTTTTTTATTATGAATTTTTTAAAAAAATTGAATAAAGTTTAATTTATTTTAGGAGACTTGTTTGGTATGTTGTATAAAATAAAAATTCAGAATACAAAATATGATAGGTTCAAATAAAATGTTGATAATAATGCATTGTTTGGTGTAATATTGTATATTATAATTGATATTATCGTATATTATAATTGATATTATCCTTTGTTTGATAGTGCATTATATGACACCGAATAAAGCAAATATATATTGATCTTTTGACAATAACATCCTTTCCTTAAAAATCTCTCTCTCTCTCAAAATATATATATATATTAAAATTTATTATGATATACTTCCTTTAATCCTTAATATAAAACATTTTTAACCGAATGACACGGATTAAAAATAAAAATTAAAATTAATTAACTATATCAATTTCTCTAAAAATTTCAGTATTTTTCCAAAACTACATTTATTTAATCTCTTTCTCTTTCTCTTTGAATACATTAAATAAGAGTATTTTTTGATAATATATAATAAATACTACTTCGTATATTATAAAGGATCTTATATTTATATTCAGGGTAAAAAACTCTATATATGGAATCGAATAGAGCATTATTTTTGGAGAAATAAGAAGTTCTTTTATCATTTAAAAATCATTTAAACTCAAACATCAGATTTAGTTAACCTTGTTGGCCATCGGCATCTGTTGCCGGTGCAACACTAACATAGAAATGAAATCCCCACATAGTCTAGGCCTTTGGTTTCTCTACAGCCTTGTCTATGTGACTTCTCTTATTTAGCCAAACGATGTCGTTTTTAGGTTCTAGTAGTACAGACAATTTCAAATTGTCCTTTTTTTTTTTTTCCTATTCTCCCATTGTCCTAGAAAATACAAAGAGAAAAAAGCAAGAATAGAAACAAAAAAAGGCATCTCCCACTTCATGGATGGACTTGATTTTTTGTTCCACTAACAGCATCAGCACAGCATCTTCATCATCTTGCACATGGCTGTGTAGTGCTCATAGTCAAAACAAAATTCTGGCCAATCTTCTTCCACCTCCATTTTCATGGTAATGTTCTTCAACATCAATTTTTGATTGCTTCTTTCCACTTTTCTAATAAATATTCTATCAGTCAGGATTGTTCAGTGGGATTGAAGAGCCTCGAACGACTTCTGATTCATAGTAAGAGAATATCATAATGTTTAGAAAGTGAGTAAATTAGAGAACAATGAAGTGGAAAATTGAATATACATTCCTAAGCTCCAATTCATATTTTTGGACCTTTCACAGCAATGTCAACTAGGAAGCTTGGGATTCTGAGTTTTTGGGAAAGAAAATTAAGTAGGGAAGAAAATTAAGCAAGGAAGAATGTTCCAACAAATGATGTTGAAAGCTTTATAAGCTATTGAGATCTCAAAAAGGAGAAACTTTGATATGAATGAGAATTGATTTCTTGATGGTATTGCCTTTTAAAGTGGTGCTATTACAAATGAGAGTGCAGCGTAATTACATCTGTCTTCGGCGCAAATATCATTTGATTACACCTGTCTTAGACGAGAATATCACAAGATAACAGATGTTGTAAAAGATATTGTTGTTAGTTATGCCGAGATTGAAGAATTTGACCAAATCTTGCTTGTTGGAAAGCATTAACCCAATGAGGTAAAAATATTGGAGTTGTGTATGTGGCTGTTTTTTTTTTTTTCTTATTGGGAATCAATATCAATACATCAACATATTATATAAAAGTGTTAAGAAAAGTATTGTTCCTCTATATTTCTCTTTGTAAATAATACATTTCATATTTGGTAACATATCGCACATCTTATATGTTATATTGATTTTTAGAAACGTAAAAATTCTTCTTTCATTTTAAATTTAAAAAACAGAGAAACTAAAACATAAAAGATCAAGGTGCACAAAGACAGGTCGAACCATATATTGGCTTGGCCTAATGCTCGGCCGAGTTTTCCATCAAGCTTCATTTTCTAAGTTGGTGCTTAAGTTGGGGTGGTTTCTCAAGCATGTTAAACCATTTTATTTATTAATATTTTATTAAAAATTATAAAATAACCTAACAATAAAAATTTCATATTAATCCCTGTAAAATTATATTTTGCCTTTAAAAAAATAGAAAATTAAATTACATAAGAAATTATAATTGTTTTTGGAAAATTAAATTAAATTAAATCAATTGCTATTCTGTTGGAGATGATCTCGTGTTGTGTACCAATCTATATTGGTTTAGGTTGAGTCAGGTCCAAAACAAAATTGAGCATACCAGACCAGACCTTATGACTAAGGCCTCAGAGAGAGATATATGACTATACTAACATGAATAGAAAATTCCTTTTGGGGTGATGCACATCAATGTTATAATGATGTTGTTTAAGTTAGTGAGTACAATTTTGTTAAAGAATCTTCAGAACTTTCTTGATAGGATAGTCAATAAAGAAAATGTTAAGTGACTTTATGGCCCATTTGGTTCATTCACTAAGGGGGTATGTGAAGGTAATATCCATTACATTATCTAACAGTCTGCGTTTGGTTGCCAAAAAAAAAATGAGGTGAAGTGGATCACATCAGTAAAGCAGATTATCTGAATTCAAATGAAGAAACTCACCCCTATTTTTCTACGTGAAGGGACTCACACTGATGTGAAGAGATACAAAATGACCTTTTTAGTCTTGACAAATCAAAAAAAATTCCCACATTTCCTTATCTCATACGATTTAAACAACCACCCATGCCCTCATTTTCCACCTCTCCCATGCCCCCACCCACGCCCAAGCCACTGGAGGGAGAGATTGTTGTCAACGCCACTGGATGGAGAGATCGTCCACCTCCAATGAGGTCACCACCGGCGTCTTCTTCCCCAATTTTCTTCTCCTTTGTCCATTTCTCTCCCTCCCTTCATCTTCCTAGATCTATTGTAGCTGCCAGATTTGGGTTATTCTTCAAAATCTAGGTGACTGGAGTTTGCGGAGATGGAAGAAGAAGGGAGATGGAGCTTCATGGTGACAGTTCGTGAAGTTGTAAGAAGAACGAAGACAGAGCTATGGTGGTCAGAAATTATTTTGCCTTTGATCTTTTTTTATTTAATGGCTTCTCTGTTGTTGAGTTATGGTGGCCGTCGATAAGGAAGACTGTGAAGGTTGTCGATGGAAAAAGAAGGAGGGAGGGAAGGCTTTTTTTTTCCCTGTCCGAAGACATTTTAGTCATTTTACATTTATGTGATTTTAATTAAATATAAAAAATAAATTTATTTTTCACATCACTTATGTCATACCAAATAAACCCACCAAATATTCATATGTAAATATTATCTCATAACATCCCTTCACATATTTCTCATCACATTATCTATCCTATTGAGTAATTAAACCAAACGGGCTATTAGTTTGCCCAAGCGGTTCCTTATAACCCAATTTTTTGACAATATGAACTCTTCGTATAAAGAAAGCAAAAGTTATACAATTTTTTGTTTTACTTATTCTAAATTTGTGTTCATAACCAATTTTTTATAGATTAAGTTTTGAATCAATATCTCTCTTAATCAAAATTATATTTTAGGTTTAATTTTGAATAATTGAAACACAATAAAGCCAGACACCATATATTATGCATTGAAGTTATGCAACTGACCAAATGAGAGAAGAAAAAAAAAGAAAAACACATAAGGGCATACTTGAATAATCTTATTCTACCAAAATTTCAATTCAATTTATCAATTTTTGGGACAACAAATCAATAATCATTGCTTTTTTGGTGTTCAAGGAGAGTATGAGGATGATAATTGGAAGCTTAACTCCAGAAGCAAAGGTTAATAGCTGATGGGGGAAAATTCTAGTTTGAGATTTCCATGCATCATGAATGAGAAATTTAGTTATCATTTATCAAAGTAACAGTCTAACAGATTATTGAGCAATGTAGGAAAAAAATGAAGAACACCTCATTAAAATTCTTATAAGTCTCCCATCTATACCTTGTCAACAATTTATATATAACAAAATTAAAACATGAATTGCACGCACACCTGCGCAAGAAATAATGGAACCAGAAAACAGGAGGAGGTTCACAACCAACATTGAAATATAATTTGTTGCAAGCCATGAAATGAAAGTCAAATGGGTACTATAATTAGGGTTTATAGTCAGGGCAGATTAGAAGGAAATGAGATCCTCTTTTGATGACTGCTGCTTCTTTGGATCCTGGCCTCCACTTGGTGATTGCTGCTTCTTTGGATCTTGGCCTCTACTTGGTGATGCATCCCCACTCTTCTTGCCAAATATCATCTCATCAAGATCATCCATCATGTCATCATTATTACCTCCATGACCCCCAGCTCTCGAACTAGCCAGCTTTCTAACCAAGGCATCTTCTTTAGTATTAAGAGGCGATTCGTCTGGCTCAAGGGGGACAGGTATCATCGCAGGTTCCTGCCTAATAGGAGCAGCAGCAGGCTTATTCAACTCCTCATACTTGGTGAGAACCTTCTGTATCTCATCATTAACATTCAAGGCCTCAGAAAGCAGTGCCTCATTATCTCCAGCAGCCTCGACAATTCGCTGGACAGTAAATTGACACTGATGACACTGTTGAACAAGTGTTGCAGTCAAATCATCCTGCAGATAAAAGATCAGATTTATAATTTCCTGTATTCATCAGTGCTAAGGTGTGCTAATTTTCTTTTAAGGAACCTTGCAAGTCTAACACTGATGCATATCAAAAGGCTATCTTCACAAATTAAGGGGAAAACAAAAGCAAAGAACAGCTCAAACATGAAACAAATTCCCACATTCTTCTGTTTCATTTCTTTCTTTTTCTTTCTAGGAAGAAGGGAGGGGGTTCTCCAGCAATTAGACAAACCTAAAATAGTAATAACAACTTTGGCTATGCACAGCCAACTGAATCAAGACTGCCTACAAGCATTTTATGATAAAGTCTGGCTTGGGTGCTGTCTAGGTGAAAAATGGAGAATAAATAGCAAAATTATAATACCAGTGACAATGGCCATCAATGTATAATAATAAATGCAAATAATCAACAAATTAATTAAACATAGTGGGTGGTTGGTTGTGATCGATTAAACATGTTGATAGACACTTCCAAGGTTCAATTTTCTTCTTTTTTTTTTTTTTTGGGGGTTCAAGTGGTTCAATTTACTATAAAGAGACAGTATCAGCACTATCACAATTCGTTAAATAAAACCTCAGTGAATTTGTTCTCTCAAAGTCAACTTTGTGTTCAAGCAATTATCATCCCTATTCAATTAAGCCAGAGGATCAAAAGGGCCCAATTCTGCATAGCTAACCAGCAACGAACTATAGCTAAGCACCATTAACTAAAACACAAGGTAGATCTTTAATAGTTACACATTAAGTGTGTAGCTAGTAGTAGATGGCCCCAATATTAAATCAGTCATCCCTATTCAATTAAGCCAGAGGTTCAAAAGGGTCCAATTCTGTATAGCTAACCAGCAACGAACTATAGCTAAGCACCATTAACTAAAACACATAATAGATCTTTAATAAAGTGTTTAGCTAGCAGTAGATGGCCCCAGTGTCAAACCAGTCATATCTCAAGGAATTCAGCCAATTGAGAAATGCCATGTGGACTTCTAACAGGACCTCACTGATATGCAAGCTTGTATATACAGCCAATAAATAGAAATGAGTGTGTGTGTGTGTGTATGTGTGTGTAAATATAATATTAATTTTCTTCCTCCTGAAAATGGTTTCTTCATTATTCCCAAAATAAAAAAAAAAAAAACAGGAGTTTGTGACAGGATGATGCTATTGAACCAAAAAGGTAGACCTAAAATCTGCCCCCGAGGAAACCTAGGCAGAAACATGGCAAACAAAAGGCCCCATCCCGCCAAAAAAAACAAAAAGACAAGAAACAGTGAAAAGTTGACTAAGGAACAGCTCCAATTAGACAAAGATGGAGAGCGGGGAAAAATGAAAAGATCCCCTGAACATATATAATATCAAGGCACAAGTCTCCAAATTAAATAAGAGAATCGAGCAGTATGGAAAAAAAACTACAAATGGCAAGGAAAAAGGAATAAAGAATGATTGCAACGAACAAATAAAAGCACACTGAAAAGCAGGACAATTTATATGGGAAATTCCAAACTTGAACTCGTGCAATTGATGTTGATCCAGATATTAGGGGTTAGGTTTTATCATATATCACTTTTGTTTTGGTGAACTACCCTAATAAATAAAATTAAAACAAAGATACCAATAGCTGAGAAAACCCATTGAATTAGGACTACCAAAGGATTAGGAGTTCATTATTATTTAAGAGTCATACAGTTTACTATTTTCTAGGAATCTTAGTAATCTTTATCATTATGGTTTGGAGTTTATCTTGTAGTTAATAAAAAGAGGAGAGAAAGAAGAGGTTGCCACAATGAGTGAGAGTTCCACATGAGTGCATGTCTTCCCACTCGCCACATTTCTGTTTTTTATCCTGAATTTCACACTATTGTTCTTTGTCATACAGCAAGCTCAACACGAACATATGGCATAATGAAACATATCTGCAGCTCATACCCGTAGTATTATGTGATAAATAAAATTTAATTATTATGCAATAAATATATACCATATGAACCACGAACAAGTAGTCTCAACTTGTCTTAAGAATCTTTCCAATATTTAGTAAATGTTTGCATTTCATCCAAGCTTGGTAATGGAAAAATGTCCAAAAAAAAAAAACTACACAAAATTATAAAGCACCATTGCACAAATCTGTACTTCCTCATATTCACATCAAGTTTCTCACATGCTAATATGTGAGAAGATGTTAACAACTTTGGAACAAAAGCAACGAACAATATTTCAACTTTGAGGACAATGCTGCTAATGGTTCATAGTTATTTATAGCACAGCCAAAAGCTCACAAATGACAAATTGCAGGTCTACAGGCTTCATGAAAATGTAGTGCACAAAGTTGTTGAGTCTAAGCTTTATGATATTTAAATCAATTCCCCTTCAGGTAATCCCCAATTTTCTATTCATCTTTTGGAGAAGGTGGTGGAGGTAGTTTTGCAGGAGGTCTGGTCATGGCAGTGGATTAGGAGCAGGTGCCAACTTGCAGAAACACATCCTTCATCCTCTCAAAAGGATTGAAATTACCCTTCATTTGGAATGAGGGGAAACAGGAGGAGGAGAAAACTGGGGGGAAATAGGATGAATATGGACTAATATAGACTGAAGGTTAGTCCATATTCATCCTGGTTTTCCCTCCTAGTGTTCTCTTCTCTATATTTTTTACTCATTCCAAACAAAGCCTTAAGGATGTTGTTCTATTTAGCAATAGGGCATATAGTGCACCAAAGTTAAAGGAAAATGGTGCCTATACGGTGGCTACAAGGTTATACATGTTGTGTAGCACCGTGGCCCGTAGCATGGAACCACAAGCCATTAATAATTATGGTCCGAATTCCTATGACCTTAAAATTATAATAGGTATACAACAAATAATTTTATCCGCAAAAGATATACAGCATGCATGTACACAAATGATGAATCCTAAAAGTACACTAGAATGTGGTTGCCACAAAAGGCCAAGACAATAACATTGCAAGCTATATGTTATTTACTTAGTTATAGAGGACAGATAATCTTCCCAACGAAATCCTATGATGATATATCTTTGGCACCATATTTTGAGTTCAAAACATAATCATTATTAATTATTAGACAAATAATAGCAGTACATGACAAAAACAAAAATACCCGTAGAACATCCTGCTGGGGTGATGAAGACAAAACAGTAGAAAGAAGCTCAACGCTATTTCTTGCAACATTGAAAGCCTCCGTTGTTTGTTCAGGTGTAAAACTTTGCACAGGAATATCATGCTGAATCTGTCCTGGATGACCCATATGAACTTCTGAATCAGCCACTGAACGAGGAGGAGTAAAAATAGGTGCCAAGCTTTCATTGTCACGGCCCGGGAATTGAATACCCCTTGATTTCAAACTCTGGACCAGAAAAGTTGCAGTCAAGGAAAGTTCAATAGAAGAATCACGACTTACTAAAATATTTACCAGACCAAAATTCCATTGGTAAAAATAAATTAACACATAATTTATCTAAGCAATTTAACATAAGACTCAAAAGAGTTGAGTTATGGTCCAAAGAAATTCCAAAATCATCATAAACATTTAGAAAAAAGTCTTCCAAAATTTTCTAATTCAGCGAAGTTGGATTTGGACAAATAATTAATAGCTTTTACTTTGAGCAATTTTTTCCTAAACAGAAGGATGAATTACCATTAAAAACACTAAGATTTCAAATTAAATCATCTCCGGCCTTCCAGCGTTTTTTCTCTTATTTTCTTTAAAATTCTTCCTATAATAATGAAAATAATTAGGTTTAAAAGCATCAAAACTGTAAATATACCTTGTACGTTTCTTCATATACAGGCAAATAGCGAAGCTCACTGGTTGATTCTCCCCATGCCTCAATGAGTGTTAAGGCCTTGTTCCGGTTATTCACAACAGTCTGAGGGTCATCAATCAGCCTAACCATCTCATCAAGGACCCTCTCCGCTGCCACTTCTGCGAAGGCCCTCTCACAATTTTTAACACATGTTTCAAGCAAAACCATAGCCAGGTACTGAACCTTGGGACTTTTATCGGCGATCCGTCTCTTGATTGCCCGAATCAATTCAACACTATTGACCTTATCATGATTGATCAAATCGCAAAGCTCAAGATTCAAAGCCCAATCAGGCTCATTAAGGGCCTCAGAGGTGGCATCCTCAACAATCTTATCAGTCTCGTTTGGACCCTGAAAAAATTCCCTCATCTTGAAGCTCATAGAACTCATGCCTGCACTCATCCTTCGACCCACCTCAGACCCACCAATTTTCAGTCGCTCTCCCAAGGCGCTAACTTTTTCCATCAAATCGTCACTCATCTTTCCCCTGTTTCTCACACCCTCTTAATTGTAACCCCCAAAAACCCCAGAAACAATCGTCCTGAAAACCTAGAAAATTCAGCAGAGAGAAAATTGTAGTTATATAATCATATTATGGACAATGGAGTAGTTACACCGAAACTGTTTGGATCAAAACAAACATGCAGAAATGAGAAAAGAAAATTCCAGAATCGAAAAGGTAGATTCCAATTTGTATTGAACATACAAGAGTTGAAATTGAAACGCACCTATCGAGATTGAGATGGGTTTGGTTGAGTAGGCTATGCGCAACAACTGCGCGAAAGCGATGTTGGGTTCCTTGCAGCCTCAGTCTGTTGTCATCGTTAACTTCGAAAAATTCTTCTTGTGCACTCTGCGACTGACGTGCGACAAGTTTTTAAAGTAAATCATCATTAATAATTAATTGAATAATTAGTATTAATTATATGAATATAAGTTTGGTGAAAGAATATTAAATTATTGATCTATTTAATTAATTTAACTAAGCAATCATGAACTGTTGGAAACTTATTTTTTAATGACTGGAATAAACGAGGGGATTTTCAGGCTAAAAAGAATGATTAATAACACTGACAATTTTATACTATAGATATATAATTTTCTAGTTAAAATGTAGACTATCTTTTAATTTAATTGAAATTGAAATATTGTTATAATTCAATAATCATATCAATAACAATCAATATTAATATATCATTAATAAAGAAAAGACAAATCACACTTCAATAATTTCTACATTTTAAAGAGATTAATTTTTTAATTTTTTATGATCAGTTAAAAATATATTAATGCTAACAAAAAAATTATCATCAATAAATTAATATAATATAAAATTTATAATAAGTCCTATTTATAAACTATTAATAAGACAATTCATTTTTTATAATCCTTGCAATGCAGATAAGTTTTCTTAACTTTTAATAATGTCATATTATATGTATAATTTATTAATTAAATTCTAGATTTCTCATATTAAACTTCTATAATAAGGATGTAAAAATGGGTATATTTTAGTCTAATTTTTTTATTTGAAATTTATTTACGAAAATGTCTTTTATATATATTATATAGCAAAATTTGGTTTTTTAATAGAAAAATACTTAAATAATTTTTCTTATGTCCTTTCGTGTTATTTTTTAATTAAAAATTAATATGTAAATTATTTTTTAATAAATTATAGATTTCTTTATTAGTTACATATTAAAAATGTTAACTTTTTAAATTTAAAAATTTTACATGTTAAATTTTTATTGAAGAATAATATGATAAGTTTACTCCTTTTTAATAAGTAGTCTATTATGGTGAAAAAGACAAGTAGTAAAGTCGTTACGTGTGTTCCGAACTACCACAGATGACTGATTATATATATATAATGTTTATATATACACACAGAATAATTTTATAAAGTTGTGTCTTATATGTGTATGATACGGAGGCCTCAAATACCCAATGCATTCTCCGTATCAAATACCCAATGCATTTTGGTTAGTTAAATACTAGATTAACTAGGTTTTGAGCCTGATTTCTGAAATATAATCACGCTAAATATTTAATAGTAGAGTTTTATTTGGTTCGTGACTTGATCTAAAGAAGAAGAAGGTGGATGTAAAAACGTTCTATCACAAAAAAGGAGGTAGATGTACAAACGTTCTATCATGCAAGAGATTATGAGATCGTTTGGTTCATTTACAACTTTTCATGTAAAAGTAATAGGATTCACATCACCTGAATTTTGAATGTTCGGTTGGATATTTTACATGTGATCCGATTACTTAGGTGATCCTGTAGAGATGATCCGGATTACATAACATTTTGCATGTGAAGATTTTTACATAGGTGTAATGAAATACAAAAAGACATTAATACCCTTATAAAAATAAATATTGACAAATTCACTTCTAGAGTTAAGAGCAATAAGGTCATTTCACTTCTATTCTTTTTTTTTAATATAAAAAATTAATATTATTACATTATTATTTATATCCTACCAAACGAACTCACATGTAATTACTATCCCATCACATTACATTACATTACCCTCATATAATTGAACCAAAACGGACTTTGAAATCAATGACTGCCTTAAATTTGGTCTTAATTGTCACTTACACACATATTTATGTGAACGATAGATATTACTACTCCCTCCCATTGGTTAAAATTGTTATGTTAATTTCTTTGAGATTTCTTACAATGCCTATCATTCTAAAATTTTAATGAAATATTAATTACTTATTTTACTATTTTATCCTTTATTAAGATTAAATATATCATTCAAAAGAGTATTTAAATTAAAGATATTTTGATAAAATATTATTAAAATTTATAATATTTTATATTATTTAATGGTTTTCTTAATTTATGTGAAAAACCTTACAAAGGTGGTTTTTGTAAACTAGAGAGAGTATATTACTATGTGTATGACCATAGAGATGTTATTTTATTCTTGTTGATGATGTAATTAGGATGATTCTCCTACTATTGTTTGTGTTTAAGATGCTTTAGCCTTATGTATTTGAAAAGATTTATAATACTTTCAAAATTTAAATTCAAATCTAAGTAATTTTGATTAAAAAAATAAAATTTTTAACCATGAATTTTGTTTTTTAATTGGACCAACAACCATGAGTTTGAGATGTGTTAAAATAATTGTTCATTCTTTGACTTGTATCTCATGGAGTGGTTGACTCTTCTCCACTATTACTACTCAAATAACCACTATTGCGAGAATCGAATTAGCCGGTTTGACCGATCAAACTGTGAACTGGTGTCTAGTTCAGTCTGGTTAAGGAACATAATCGATACTATTCAGAATCGGTCAAAAACCAGTAAAATTGACTTTGAACCGGTTTTATGTTATTTTTTTTCAAATTTTTTTTAAAATATTTTTTTTATTTTTAAGATAAAATAACATCATTTTTAGAACAAAATATTTTTTGTTTATATATTATAATGTTATATAAGTATTATTATGATGTATAACTATTAAAAATTATATATTTACTTAATAAATAATATAATAATAGATTATTAATTTATTATTTTGAACTCAAAATATGATTATAAATAAATATTAACTTATTTATATTTAAATATTGAGCTATAAAACTTATTAATAATTTGTTTGTGGTGAAAAATAAATTAATAATTCAATATTATTTAGTTTGAGACTTTAACTAAATTATAAAATTTATTTAAATTTATATTATTTGTTTTAAATATATTATTTTAATTACTACCGGTCCGACCCCGGTTCAATTTTGGTTGAACTATTAAATCTTAAATCAATGTCTTACCCGATTCAATGTTTAGTCCGATTCTAATAATGTTGGAAATAACTATATATTGCCATGATATTGAAAAAAAAAAAAAGCATCCACCTAAGAATATGTATTCAATACAAAATACATATCCTTCTGGTAAAAACATACTATACACATACAATACTTTACTATATATGTAATATATTGTAATGTATGAATTATTGGTTTCTTTTATTTGAAATGTTTTGAAACAATTTAATAGTTTACAAAAAAATTTTAATATATGAATAAAACTCAGTTTTACACTTAAAAATGTTCATTTAAAACTCAATATATATTTTATATTGTTCATTTTTCATGTGTTATTCAAACAGGTTTTGGTTTGCATTATATGGAGTCAATGATTGCACTTTTATGAACTGTACAACCTAGTATAACTAATATATAATGTATAATAATATATTAATGATATATTGATTTATCGAATATACATATAATTATATATAATTATTTACCTATCTACTGTTAAACATAACTGGTAAAAAGTTTTTTCGAAAGGCCGAATTATTTAATTATGTAAAACATAAATTGATCCTTTTTTTTTTTGCCAATATCAATCAATCAAATTTATGTTTTTTTTTTGCCAAAATAAACAATTTATTATTAAAAGTAAGAAAAACCTAAAAACAATCGAACCCTATTAAAGCCATTGACTATTGAAGTGGATTAGGTAAAAAAAAAAAAATAAAGGCCATTGAAGCACGTTTCGTTCCATTTCTTGTTTGCGTGAGTGACTCATGAAACTTCTGTTGGTTTTGACTGTCGCCGAAAGGAAGCGTTTTTCTCTCTTTTCTTGTTCGGTGTTACGGGGGCCCTAGCCTGAGAGCGTACAATGATAAACCCTAACATTAAGAACCTTCAACTCCTCTTACATCTTTGATCATCCGACCCTTGTCCAGTTCTGAGGGGTTTGAGAAGAAGACGGTGTTTTTGTCAAATGGATTTGACATGGCTGAAGGCAATTCTAGTTGGAGCAGGTTGTCTTGCTCTTGGGTACTTCATTGGTTCTCAGTATCCCCTTCGCTTCCTTATCTCTTCAAGGTTAACTAAAAGGAGTTCGGTTGTGGAAGGGAAGGATGAGAAGAAGAAGAAGAAGAAGAATCCCAAAGAGCCGCTTGAGATTGAAGATCTGGCGGATATTCTCGATGATTTTAAGATGGTAAAAGCTTTTTCCCCATCTTTCTCTCTTACAAATCCGGTAACTGATTTTCTGGGGAAAGCTTGAAAATTTGCCATTACTTTTCTGCAGGTATTGGTTGTGAGAAATGATCTTAAAATGGGTAAAGGGAAAATTGCTGCTCAATGCAGGTATATTTCTTAAATTATTTTACATGCATCTTAATATTTGACTTGTCATACAGTCAAGTCATTGTCTTTTGGGTATCCTAAATAAAGTGATTTAAAATTTACATAATGAATGTGATAGAGACACTACTGCTTGCTGTATACTACTGATGTATACAGTAAGCAGTAAAGTCATTGTCTTTTGGATATCCTAAATAGCATGCTTTATGAAAAGTGTTATTTCACGGAAACAGACACAAATGCTATTGAGTGAAGGTAGTTCTTCTGGTTAGTTTCTTGTGACATAGGGCTTACATATGTGGTGCTGATATATATATATATATATATAGATACATACATACATACATATATATATATATATATTACTGTCTTTTTGAGAAGTAAACTGACGTGAAGTTTTTTGTGAACTGCTGATCAAGATAATTTTTCTTGTTCATTTATTGATTGTTTATATTTTTAATTTCATATAAGTGGACTAATCTTGTTTTCCAACGGATTTGTGGTTGGATCTGGTGCTTTTCATTTTGTAGTCATGCAACTTTGGGTCTATACAAAAAGCTTCTCTATCGAGCTCCAAAAGCTTTGAATAGGTACGGCTGTAGGTCTTGATTTCACATTTAGGTCGTCCTGGATTGTGTCTCTTCATTCTTAAGTTTATCAATATGCAGGTGGGAGAGGTGTGCGCAGCCTAAGGTGGTTGTCAAAATTGAAAGTGAGGAAGATATGCTGGTTTTGCAAGTGAGCATTGTTTACTGTCATTTGGTGCTACTTTGGCAAATTTCTTGTTTAATCTACTTGATAGCAGGGCATTGGATTACATGGCTGCCCATTGTACTATATTGAGTTGTTGATGATAATTATGATAAACAGAAGTTGACTTAATTGGAAATTTAATTACTTTTCCTAAAAACAAATGAAAGCACTTTTCTTATTTTTTGATTAATCATGTAAAATAGGTTGGAATTTTAGTTTCTAATTCACATGATTAGTTTCCCTCTTATTATACCATTATACAACTGGCAGCGGCATGTTCAGATTTGTATTCTCATAGGCATTAATATACAAATGAGTAGATCAGCAAATAGGAACAAAATAAGAGCACATAAATCCTATCAGACTCAGTAATGAAAAAAGAAATAAAGTTGAATTGGATTATTTACTACTTTTTCGAGAGGCTTTATGCTCTAATCAAGGTTATAGAAGCAACACGAGACAGAAGTGAATATCTAGTTCTCTCAGATGACCTAGAATCCCCTGGGTAGAAGCTCTAGAATTTACCAGGCGAACAAGGAGACTTCTCAAAGTAATATTCAATAGTGTAAATATTGATTGTTCCTCCTTTTAAACATAGCAGACCCTTTTATAGGCATAATTAAAAAAATAATCACAAGTAAGCAATCTTCTGAAACTTCCTCGATTTATAAATTATCCTGCTAGGACTCTAATTCTTCCATCATTACCTTAAAATGACCTAAAGTGACTAATAATATTTAATTTTCTCCTTTAAATAAACAACAGTCATATAAATCAATATAATTGACCCTGCCCTTATCCTGTGTGAGTCGGGATCTCAGGGATTATAAGAGAAATGAGTTAGTGTTCGTAGAGCAATATATTCTATGAATGTCTGAGCTTGGCTGTAAAAACACTAGCTGAAAGCCTGAAACTAAGGAGATTCATTTCTGTTCTTACTGGTTGCTGCAATTCTGCGTTTGCATAACTTTATTTTGTATTGCCATTTATATAAACTTGTTCCTTGTTAGACATGCAGATGGAATTAAAAGATCTTTGGTATTATTGTTTCTTCTTTGTTTTTCCTTGTTATTCTATGTAAGAAGGATATCTTGTCCCCTTTTTGTATAAACTTGTTTCCTTCTGATAATACTCCTCGTCTATTAAAAAAAATAATTATATAAACTAGATTGACTGATATTATTTTGTCTCTATCTTCAAATTCAAATCAGTAATTCGCCATCTTTGTCCATCATCTTCAATTTCTGAAATAAGACCACACTTTTTCTTTTTTCCTTTTTCCTAGTAATCTGTAATTCTTCCCCCCTCCCTCCTCAATCTGAAATATTGTTTAAGTAGCATTGTTGCTTAATTTGACAGGAAAGGGCTAGATCATTGAAGTTGCCTACCCATATTACAATTGATGCAGGGAGGACACAGATTGCACCAAGTGAGTTACAAACACTTCCCTATCCTGATACTTCGTGTCAAGCATAATGGTCTTTTGTGTTTAAACTGTTTATGCTAAAGCCAGGTACAGCTAGCATTTAAAGTGGAGATGCAGCTCTGCTAATTGTTAGTGGCTGCGGTTTGCAAACCTAAAATGATAGTTGAATAATTTCACTGCCGCCCTAAAATTAAAGGGTCATTGTATATATAGCTCTTGGTTTGTGAAGATATTTTATTAGGGTCTTTTCTCTGTTGTACTTGCTGAAGCTCTGCTTGTAATGATAGATGTGGTCAATTGCCAATAATCTTATTTGTTACAGATTCTCAAGAAAAGTGGTCTGGGTGTTGATTTTCTTTCTTTTGGGGCTGGAGTGGATGTTGACTTTGATTGCCTGTACTTTGTCAGTAAATACAGTTGGCTCTACGTTGGATCTTCCATGAATAGTCTCGTCTTTTCCTGGGAAGTACTGAAAATGAGGAAGTTAATGAGCAAGTTGTGAAATGGGGAATGTGGTGCTGTAAAGCTTGAAGGAGTTGATGCTATAGAGAGTGTGTATGGACAATGAACTAGGGTCCTCTCAACCCTTCCACATTTTGATGAATGAGATTGGAGGCATAGTTCCTGAGTTGTAGACTAGCTAGTGTGTACACCTATGAATGAGAAAGGGAAGAGAGAATGTTTTGAGAGAAAGAAAGAGCAATATATTTAGGAGAACTGTTTAGAATTCATGTTAGATAAAGGAAACATTTTAGAAGGAAATTTCTATAACTCTGAATGATGAGACTTATGTAGTTTATACTAAAGTTACAAACAATCTCTTGATCATAATGACCAGGAGAAGTGATACATTTCCTACTCTTAGATCCTAGTTAGTAGTCGAGTTGTTTGGTGATCCTTGACCTATTCTGATGTGTTAGAATCTAGTCCCCATGATTGCTTTGTGAACTTACCTATTTATTGAAGCTTAGCTTTGGAAAGCTGAGCTGAAGGTGAATTTGATACACAAGAAAATTTTATCTACACTGGATGTATTTAGAAAGATTTGCAGACTATTTAACCATGATATTGCAACTTCACATTTTTCCCTTTCATTTCTTCCTACCTCTATGGAATTGTTGGTAAATATAACCTGTGAATTTGAAAAGTATTTCCAATTTCCATTTTAATTTTGACTTATTCCCGGTTTCTGTTTTTCCTGTTTCATTTTTGGGTAGGGCAGGGTAGAGATGTTCCCTTGTCTATATGAACTTCTCAGTTACAGTACTCTGATTAATCTGCCATTGTCCAAAAGTTTTAAAAAAATTTCAGATTCAACGCTTGCATTCCTTTCTAATAATGATTAAGATTTTATATTGAGCTTTTAATTTACTCATAGGTTATTTTCTAAATTACCTTGTCTCTATCTTCATTTGATTTGCACGAACAAAACTTTAGCATTTATTTAAGTATAGCATCTATATATCTTCATCACTATATAATTCAGCTTTATACATTGATGTTATTGTGAAGCCTGTTCATCTTCAAACTTGAGTGTTTTATTTTTTTAATTACTAAGTTGTATTCTCTTTTTAAAATGCTAAAAGCTCAAGGGCTGATAAGACATCTTTATTATTTTTTGGAGTTCAATTCACTGGATATTTATGGACACTTGAATACTTACACAATTTATTGAGGGTGGAAAGAAGATAATACTGTTAACTCAACTGGTAGAGTAGTTCTGAAGACTGCTATGCTAGTTTCCGCATCTTGTTTACTTCTTACACAATTATAATATGTTTTCTCTGCTATTGTTTATATCTATTTAATACTTATCCCATTTAATGTACTAATTTATTTTCTTTCCGTTTTCTTCTAGATTCCAGAACAGTGATGGCAATTATTGGTAACTATCTCTTCTAATGCATATACTTCTTTTGTCCCAGCAGTATTGCCTTGCTCAATTTCATTTGAGTTTTTCCTTTTCAGCTAAACCTTTTTTATTCAATCCATCAATTATTCATGTGCAGGACCAGTTGAAGTGGTTGATGATGTGACTGGTGGACTGAAACTTCTCTAGCCCTCATTTCATTCAAGATGATCTTTTGTTTAAGAAAACCAGTGTTCTTGGAGGATAACATAACATATTTGATGATACTTTTGGCTACACAGCTTCTGTCTCTCAAATCACTGCTGGTTTTTTCATGAAGATTTGCTCTGTTCTGATAAAGATAATCTTAAGTTGACGGCTGCAATGATGATGATGAAAATTAGGCCCTCACTGACAATACCTGAGGGTTATGACAATCTAGCTATGTTACCTGGAACGAGCTCCATGTTGTGGACTCTAGAAAAAGCTTTTATTTCTCCTGAGCTTGTCCTTAAATTGACAGAGGAGAATTCTCGGGAAGTTTGTTTTTATTCATTTGGATGCCTTTGCTTTCCAATGTGGGATTTTCTCATTTCTCCAAAGGCTGGTGATCTTCTTGTAATTTGACAATGAATTAATAGTTCACCTAACAATAGTTTCAGTGTTTGCCTGACAAATTTGGTTTGAGTCCCTGCTGCCTCTTGCCGCTTGTCCTTTCTGGATAAAGAGTGGTATGTGTAAATTAAATTAAAGAAAGGCATGTCTCTATGTCTTTCTTGATTCATAAGGACTTGATCGGTGATATATATATTATTAAAATGGAGGACTAAGCCCCATGCATTCAATCAAAAGTAAACAAGGGACATAGTCTTGGAAACATCAGAGTTTATAAGATTTCTCAAACATATCGATTCATGTTTTGTAAATTTCTAAACCCCAAACCTCCCAGGGTTCAAAAGTAAACAAGGTGCATACATAATTTGTTTGTTTCACATTTTCATTTTCCAGAAATTTAAATTAATTTTTTAAATAATATATTATATTTTAGTATTAAGGATATAAATATCTTTTCTAATTCAAAAAATATTAAAAAGTTGGGTGCAATTTTAGAAAATAACTATAAAAAAATTGATAATAGAACTTCCTTCTTAAGTTTTAGGACCTTTTTTTGAGTTACGCATATAAATTTTGGTATTCTTATTATAAGGACTTTTTTCTATTTTTAATTAATATAAATAAATTGAAGGAAGAAACGTGTGATTTACTTTAAATTTTCCTTTATGATGTAAGTAATAGATTTTAATAATAAGATAAATTGACTATAAGAAATATTGATTATAAGAAATTTTCGCAACAAACCTCATATCCACTCCACTCCTTCTGCCCTTTATTATATCTCTCAGTTCCTTCCTGTTCAAAATTTATCCTCACCTCAACCTCAGATTTGCCTGTTCCTTTTCGCAACAACGCATTAGCTTCCCTCACCAGAGCCGCAAATCTCCACCAATGCATAGCAGCCTCCGCGTTCTGTCCTCATTAGATCCGCACCAGCTTCCCTCAACAACATACACTGCTACCTTTGTTCCTTCCTCACCAGATCCGCACCAGTTCGATCCCGCAGAATTTCCTTCCTTACCTCAACAAGTTTGTTCTATCCACACCAATTCACAGATCGGTGTTCACAGATCCGCTGAAGTTCCTTACTCACCCCTATTCCTTCAGGTTTGTCACAACCAATTGTCAAGTGAAAAATCTACACATAAATCTGTTAGTTTATAAAACTAATTTTTATCATAAGTAAAATTAATTCTATTACAACTCCATTTTAACTAATTAAAAATGAAAAAGGTAATTAATTGTTTATATATTCATATTCAAATTAATATCATCCTAATGTGGGTTTATGTATTTTGTAAGGGATATGTGAAAAATGAGTCCTCCTTTAGAATTTATTACATATTAGCTGATTTAAATCCATTCCCGCAAACATCCCAATCCCAATTAAATTAAAATTAGAATTAGAATTTTACAAATTTTAGAAGGATTGATAAAAAATACAAATCCCAAGAGTTGACAACAGTGAAGCCACATCCACCACTAGATATTGACCGCTCATACTCATTTGGTTTGTTTATGGCCTCCCATGTAAAGGTAATATACTTCACATCACCTGAGTTTTAAGTATTTGGTTGGATATTTCACATGTGATCTGATTACTTAGATGATCCTGTAGAGGTGATCCGGATTATATAACATTTTGCATGTGAAGGTCTTTACATAGGTGTAATGAGATGTAAAAAGATATTAATACCTTTATAAAAATAAATATTGACAAATTCACTTCTAGGGTTAAGAGCAATAAGGTCATTTCACTTCTATTCTTATTTTTTTAATATAAAAAATTAATATCATTACATTATTATTTATATTCTGCCAAACAAACTCACATGTAATCACTATCTCATCACATCACATTACATCACTTAATACAATTGAAGCAAACAGTCCCTTAGGCTCATCACTAAGGGTGGAAACAGGCCAAACCTTGCGTAAACATGCTAGGCCTGTATGGCAGGCCTTAAGGCCTGAGCCTCGCATGTTGGCCTATATCAGGCCCTTTTTTAGGCTCAGGCCTAGGCCTTTAAAAAGCCTGGCCTGACCTGAAGCCTATTTAAAGGCCTACTAAACTAGTAGGCCTTTAAATAGGTTTGAAGGCTTAGGTCTTTTAAGTTTTAAGTAGGTTTCAAGCCTATTTAAAGCCTACATAAATATAAAATAATTTCAAATACAAGCCTACATCATAAACATATTTAAAGTCTACATCAATATCAAACAATCTCAAACACAATAATATGGTCTCACCAAGTACTGAAAAGAGAAAAAGCAAGTATAATAATTAACAAGTATGTTTCTTCAACTAATTCAACTTAGACATATTTTTGGCAATGTACCTGGATATTGTAGCCACACTTTCAATGTCATTCTCTCAAGGTTAATGATGTCAATGTGTTTATGAGACTTGTAGCCACACCAAATGGAATATGTTCAACCATCCTTCAAAGACATGTAAAAAGATAAGTACAAGAAGTAATATTCACATACAAGGGATTAAAAAATATAATGAACTCACCTGCAAGGTTGCAACTTTTATTTTTTGTTTTTGCCTTCAACAATCTCTTTGACAAATAATTAGGAATGAAACAAACAAACAAAGTTAGCAACATCCACAGTGCTCTTCATCACGTTTTCAACTTCAAGTTTATAGAAAAGACCACAACATAATTCTAAATCCATAAAAATGCAAACAACACCACAATACAATAAGTTCATATTAATACAAACAACACCACAATACAATAAGTTCATAATAACACAAACAATACCATAATCAAACTAGACCAATCAAGCTAAAAGGTAATACTAATATGAAAAGAGACAATCACAGCAGTAATAATCAAGTCTTCAATATGATCTCTTGTTGTTCCAATGTCTCCTACACAATGAAAAATAATTAACATGTTACACAATATAACTACACTAATAAATTTTTTTAACTGGCTATATGAAAAAATAATGGACATCTTACTTTTTGTTTTCTCTTCAGACCATACTTATGACGAAGCCAATCTCCACCACAAATGAGAATTTCTATAGATTTTTCATTTAACTTAGAGCGATATTCATCAATCACCCTGCCTCCAGCACTAAATGTAGACTCCGATGCCACAGTTGAAATAGGAACAGCTAGTATGTAACTGCCATCCTTGATAAAACTTTGAACTTTGCGCTCTTATTCTTCCACCACTCTAAGGCACAGAAAGATGAAGCTGAATCAGGAGAAGGGATATAAGGATCATCTTTCAATTAAATTTCTAACTCTGATTTGGTAGGAGGAACTGAATGCCTTTGACGCACCATTGTCAACATTCGTTGCATTCCTGTATTATCTCTTTGTTGTTCAATAAGTTCTAAAGAGACAATGCCATCAACATTCACGTCACCAGATACAGAAGATGGGTCTTCTTTACACAAGTCCATATACTCCCGATATAAATCTTGCAATGCTTGTTTGACCTTATCCACATTTTGTCTAGCCTCACTTTCTGGTTTATATATCAACGAGAAGCTTATTTCAACAGCATCTAATTTGGTCCTTGGATCTAAAACACTTGCAATAACCATCAACAAATTGCATTCCCCCCAATATTTGTCAAATTTTTCTTTCATAGACTTTGTCATTTCCCTCATGAAGAAATCATAATCATCTGTTGCATCATCAAGTACTTGTTTTACCCTATGAACTTCAACAAGATATAAGTTAGAAGTAGGGTATTCACCACCTGAGATCACGTGAGTGACATTATTGAAAACTTCTAAAAGTCAGCAAACCTTTTCAATCTTCTCTCAATCCTCAAATGATGGTGCATAACTATAATGAGGCTCTTTTTCATGGTAATCAGCCAATGCATGCTTAAATTTTATTGCAGTAGTCAACATCAAGTATGTAGAATTCTATCTTGTAGGACAATCAGTAATAAGTTTCCTTTCTTTCAAACCCTTTAACTCAACAACTTCACAAAAAGATTTCAACCGTGCATCAGAAGCATTTATATATTTGACACTTTCACGAACATTATGAATCACATCCTTAATCTTGCTAAGGCCATCTTGCACCAACAAATTAAGTATATGCGTACAGCATCTAACGTGAAATAGTTGTCCACCAAGCATCAACTTATTGCTCAATGACAAGTTCTCTTTCAAATTCCTTAAGCATGAGTCATTATAAGATGCATTGTCCACAGAAACTGAAAATACTTTGCTTTCAATGCCCCATCCTTTCAAACACTTGAAAATTGCATTAGCTATATCCACTTCTCGCCTTGGCGCCGGCACCTTGACAAAATTCAGGACTCTTTTTTGAAGACCCCAATTTGTATCAACGAAATGGCTAGTGATAACCATATATTCGGTCACTTGGTGACTTGACTTCCACATATCTGTTGTAATACTAACCTTGCTCATAGTCTTCAATATATTTCTCAAAATTTTCTCCTCCTCCTCATATAATGTCAAACAATCACTTCTTGCTGTTTTACGAGATACTTTCCTAAATTCTGGATTTGCATATTCGAAGGCTCAAATCCAAATTTGATCTTCTACAATGCTAAAAGGATGCTCATGCACCATAATGGCAGTAGCAATAATTTTCCTCATTTTTTCATTAGAATACTTCAAGCCAGGAATAATGAATGGGTTATTACTTGAATCACTAGACGGGCGAAATGGGATGGTGGCTTGCTTTTTTTGTTGAGACATATGTAACCTCCTTTGTATGTAAATCTGTGAATGCCTCTTAAGATGGCTAGTGATAGCACCCCTCCCACCAGTTGCGAGTTTCTCCTTACAATATATGCACATTGCTTTCTTGACTCCATCAGAAAGTTGAATTTCCTCAAAATCTTTCTATACCTCTAAAGTTTTTCACCTCTTTCTTATGATAAGAGAATCTCCACCATTCATAGTATCTTCATTTTCAGTATTAGTGTCATGAGGCTGACTTGAACCAATTGGAGCAAACTCATTGTTTTGCTCTTGAGTAGTAGATTCAATTGTATTGTCATTACTTTCCATTAGATAGGTTGGCCTGCAAATAATTTAGCACATTGCAACAATGTTAGGTGCATCTCTTTGAAATTGCTTTAAGAAACATTAAGTATATAACAAAAAAGGTTGCAACATTAAAATCATACAATGTCAAACAAGAATGATGTAAAGAACAAAAAACAGAAAAATTAAAGAGCATAGGGAAACATAAAAGATACAAGCTCATCTTAAAATGATTGGTAGATGAACAAGTATAGGTATGCAACATTAAAATCAATGAAAGATCCAAATACAATGCACGATAATGTCTTCTTAGCTAGTCATAAAAAGTAAAAATAAAGGTCAGCGGCTGCATCATTCTTCTGACTCCCCTTTTCACTTGCCCATTTTCAGCTCAAACAAGCACACCTTAAAATTACAATTTGTCACTTGACGTACATGGACCTGGCAAGATTAAGTTATTCGCAAGAAGAAAGACACCTTATTTTATAAACCAAATAAACAGAACATATTCAGCATTCAAGGACCCTACTAAATTTGATAATGAGAATGCCCACATATTTCCAATACATGAAAATTTACATAGAGCAACACAGAAAGCACCTTTTTGAAAACTAGAGCTTGATTACCTGCATCGGATTATCACAGGGATAGGTTTCAAAGCTTCTGGTCCATTTCAAAGCCATGAAAAATAAAGGTCTTTCTTTTTATGGTCCAAGGAAAATGACTCTTTCACGAAGCCGGATCAAACTGCAGAATCGAAAGAATAAATATTTTTCGTAGCTCACCTTTTTTTCTCCCAACAATTCCTCAAAAGAAGCAGAATCAAACTCTCCCACGGCAGCTACGGGAAGAGAAGGTGGCGGGAGGAACAGAACCGAGATGAAGACCGAGTTTGCATACTTGCCGGAGACAGAGACAAAGATCCGACGCACTAAACAGTGGGAACAAGAGAATGGAGATGAAATCGAAGGTTGTAGGAGGCGATGGAAGTCTTCTTGGTGCCGGTGATGGAAGTCTCACGGCGGTGATGGAAGATGAGCTACGAAACTCTCATAGCAGTGATGGAAGGTGAGTTGCAAAACTCTCACACCAGCGATAGTCTGACTCCGATGGAAGCTGAGCTTTGGAAGTCTCACAGCGGCCGGCAATGGAGGGTAAAAGGGAACAACTTCTGAGCTTAGCTAGGGTTCGTGGCTTCGTGCATTTCTCACTCTATTACTTGGTCAATCACTCAATCTTCAGAGCTCGAGCCTCAGACAAGCACAGCAAGTTCACGGTCACGGAATCACAGTCCTCACAGTCACTCCTTAGTCACTTATTCAATATTCATGTATAAATTATATTATTTATTTATTTGTTTATTAAAAAAATTACTGTGTATATATATATAATATATATTATATATCATATTATAAATATAAATTATATATTATTATATTATATATATATAGGTCTGGCATGTAGGTTTCAAGTCAGGTCTTATGTAAACAGGCCAGGCCTATTAAATGAAAAAGGCATTGGCCTTGTTTTTAAACAGGCCCTAAACAAGCTAGGCCTAAACAGGCTAGGCCTTAGATCGCTTGAAAGGGGTCTTTCACCCCTACTCATTACTAGCCAAATAAAGAGCAGCCTCGGCAATATCTTAAGCCTCAAGAACAGTGTCTTTCAGATTTGAATAAAGCCCCGCAATTCCGTCATCATCAACCTTCAGAAAACCCTTACTCATCGGCGTCGGAACCGCATATGGAGACACACAATTCACTCGAATCCCATATCTCCCAAGCTCCACCGCCGCGTTCCTCACCAGCCTTATCACTCCATGCTTCGAATGACAATACGCGTGCGTGGTGATTCCCCCCATGACTCCACTCACCCTCGCCGTCAAATTTATGGAGCCCCTGCGACTGGGGATCATCACCCTCACCGCTTGCTTCGTTCCCAGAAAAGCACCCACCAAGTTGACGCTAATCACTTGCTCGAACTCGCTCTTCTCATTGTCCACGATGCTGGGTGTCGTCGCGCCTACTGTTCTGGCATTGTTGAACATGATGTCTAGCTTGCTGTACTTGGATACCGCCGTGTTGACAGCATTTTTGACGTCATTTTCATTTGTGACGTCACAGTGGAGGTAGGTGGATGATGAGGGATTAGGTAGGTCTTTGCAGACAGAGTGACCCAAGTGGTCTTGGATATCGGCAATGACGAGTTTAGCTCCGTGCTTGGAGAAGAGTCTTGCAGTGGACTCGCCAATCCCACTGGCGCCACCTGTGATCAACGCTACCTTCCCTTCCAGCCTGCTAAAATAATTATGATTAGTGATTGGTATAAAGTATCGGGCATTCAATTCTAAGTCATATATATATATATATACATGGAGTTTGTGCACTTATATCTATATATATATGAAGTCTTGAAGATCAAAGTCAGTTAAGTGTGGATCAAGATCAAGCTATTTTGATCTGTGTGTGTTTTAGGAGGTGAGGTTGAAATATGCTATTACCTTCTTGCAGCGGCAGAGAGTAAGGCGGTGGCCATGGCTGATCGACCTGGTGAAGTTTTGCAGAACTTTGGCTATCTAACGGCCTATCTCATGTCGCTTCCCCTCCGGTATCTCATATATGTTGTAAGAAGTGAGTAGCTAGCAGTACATGTATTACTATTAATTTGGGTGAAAGTAGTGTGTATTATTTTGATTTCGTGTCGCGTCTGTAGGATATGGGCAGAGAAATTAGAAATTATCAGGTAGCCTGATTGTATTATGAAAATGACACTTATCACCGGTAACTTGATTTAACTAGTTGTATCAATTTAATTAAAAGATTTAAATTTAAATATTAAAAATGTAACAATATTAAATATGTGATGATAAAATTTATTATCCGATAGAATTTAAATTAATTTAATTTAAATTAGTCTGAATTTTAATAAACTTTTTAATTAAAGTGAAATAATATGTTAGGCTTATATATTGGGTGTATATAAAAAAAAGAAATACCACTGGCAAACAAAAGAAAGTAAGGAAAGGCATTGGCCCCATGAAGTCCCACCCTTTGCACATGATCAAGATGCCCTAAGATCAATAATGTACTAGTCAAATGCTTTTTTGAACTCATGTTATAAGATATTTTATATCAATTACATTATGTTAAAAAAATTATTTTTATTTAAAATTAATGTAAAAAATATTAATATTTAATATTTTATTTTTATTAAATATTTAATTTTATTATTATTATAAAATTATAAATGAGAAGAAAAAATTAAAAATATATGTTAAATAAAAAATAAATATCTAAAATCTCATATTCCATAAAATATTTTATGTTATAGATTGGAGAAAATATATTATTAAAAAAGAGGGTCAAGTCCCTACAATACAGAAGCAGCTCATCTCGGCTTTGTGTAGATGCATTGTGATGTTGCCATTTGTCTTCTATATTATTTTGATTTTTGCCACGTATGTACTTTTTTTTTTCGCACAACACACATTTCTTTCTTTTCAAATCTTTTCAAATGGACCCACTTTTGCCCCCACTTTTAACCCATTTTCTCTCCTCATTTCTGAGGGACCCACGTTTGCTGCCCAGTGTCCTCGTTTTTTCACTCATTTTTTTATTTTGATGTTTTTTGTCTTTTAATTTTTATTTTTACTGATAAAAAAAGTAATTTTTGTTGTGATATTTTCCTACTTTGTATTAGGGCTATGCAAAGAACGGGTGGAACTGTGTTGGCAATAAATCTAAGGTCTAGTCTTGGAAAGGGCAGGCTACAAAAACTAAGCTCGAGGACTGATCTTGCCCAATCTAGCTTGAGACCAAAACAGGATCAAGTTGCGGGATTAGGTAAAGCCAGGCAAGGAGACTATAACACCTCATGCAGTTTTGCTGTCCTTGCTTTTTCTTTCTTTTTTTTTTCAAGTTTAGGCTAAACATATTTGGACCAAAACAATAATCTAAGCTAAAAATTGAGTATATACAAAATTACCAACAAACTACAAAGAAACAAAATAAAGAATAAAAAAAAAAAGGAAACTACCAACCAAGCTAATATACAATGTGAACAATAATAAAAAATTTTAGGATGAACCTGGACAATAATCAATATGTAACTTCATATTTTGCCATATTAGACTTGTACAAATAATTACTGAACCAAAATTAAGAGCACCAAATTTTCAAATATATATAACTTGGACAAAGATTGAAAGTTGATATCACCAAACTACCAAGTAGTTGGTTCCACTAAACTGAAATCTATCATATATGTATATCAAGCTGGTGATCTACACATCATTGATCCACAAATGCCATAAGCAACATGATTCATACATAACCATTACACATACTACGTAAAATATTTTGTCATTTCATATCATAATTTATTTCCATAATTTCCATGAGAATATTAACAAAAGATCACTCTAGCCTAAATCTTGTCATTTATAAGAAAAGGATCGTTTCATTATTATAATAAAGTGTCATTCCCGTCTAAACATTGTCATTTCTAGCCTACATATCAATCTAACCGGCCACAATAAAAAAGCTCATTCTATATTCATTTAACCATCTAATCAGCCATAACATAAATGTCATTCAATATTCATTTAACCATCTAACTAGCCACAACAAAAAGGGTCATCCCACATCACAAAAATAGCCATGCAAACATCTAGAAAATGATATTGTTGAAAAATTCGAAATGAGAGGCCATTCAAAGTCAATTAATATCCTTCAAATTGCCCTCTCCACTTTCGTTACATCGAAAAGATCTGAAAAAATATATAAAGTACATCAAGTTAACAACCAAATAAAAATATAAAATACAATCAATTACAAACATGTCAATAACAAAAAAGTTTACTAGCTTGAACAACATTGTCAATTTCTTCAAATTTATCAAAGTCATGTAAATTAGAGATAAACTCTGAAAGAGATAGTCATAGAAGAAGCCAATTTTGAGCGCATATAAGTGCTTTAGTTATCCTTGCAGAAAGTGAACTCCTATAGGAGTCAATAACATACCCTCCAATGCTAAAAGCTGATTTAGAAGCTACAGTAGACATAAGCATAGCAAAGACATCACGTGCAATCAAGGAGAGCATTTTATATTTAGTAGCATTTGCCTTACATCACGCTAAGATATTAAATTTCAAAACCACTAGGAATATCATCATGTGAGTTAGTTGCATAATACTTATCTAATTCTGTCTGTGGATATGCTAAGCTTCTTTGTTTCAAAATTGCCAACCATTTGTCTCAAAAATCTTTGTCATCATCAATTAGCTTCGTGTCTATTAGCCCTGTGGTATAAGATGGAGTACAAGTACTTATTTGAGTACTAATTTCCTTATAATATTCTTCAAATAACCGATTTAGGGTATCTTTAGCCTTCTTAATTAGTGCCATACGCAAGTCAAGATCAGGAAAATGTTGTTCAAAAATATCTTCAACAATCTTCACCATATGCAAGCTTATATCAAGGCTCTAGGATGACCACAACAATCAACAATAGATTCATTTTTTCTGCTGCACCCCAATACTTGCCATATTTGCTTTTTATGCTCATTGATATATCTATGAGAACAAGATCCACAATATTTATATTCTTGGTCAACGGCCTTTGAATGCAAAAAATATGATGGAAGCAAGTACTTGACATAACCTCAAGGGAGCTTGAGAATTTCAAAGTTATTTCATAAAAAAGTCTTCAAAAATTTGATGAAAACTCATACACTACTCCAGTCATATGCACTAGGAGGGCCCTCATGACTTCCTTCTCCAACGAAATAACCACAATAATCATCATCTTCACCTTGCATCCTCTCAATTACCTTCTAAAATTTCAAAGCAACTTCTAACATTAAGTATGTTGAATTCCACTTTGTGGTCACATCTAGGCATACAAGACTTTTTGTATCCAATTTTTCAGACTTAACAAAGCTCTTGAACTTTTGGAAAGGAGCTAGGGAAGACCGAACATATACAATATTTCAGATTGCATCAAAGTTGTTCTTTAATTCCCTCAACCCTTCATTAACCACTAAATTGAGGAGATGTGGAGCACACTTAAGTTGCAAATAATCACCATCACATACTAAACCCTTCCAATTCCTCAATCACCTCTTGGCTGATGTATTATCCATGGTTATGGTGAATACTTTCTCTATTACCCAATCTAACAAATATTTTTCTATTGTCTTGCCAATTGTTTTGCTTTTATGATTTTCACTCAAGGGCAATGAAATGAGTAGTCAAGCAAAGGTAATAATACTTTTGACTAGAAGTTCAATAGTCTGTGGTCAAGTAGGCACAATTAACGGACTTCTTCAACACCTTCTTTAGTGATTTCTATTCTCCCAAGTACAAGTTCCAACAATCTCGAGCAAAAAGATGTTCTACAAGGGATCTTAAATTGTGGTTCCAATTAATGTACAAATTTCTTGAATCCTTTCCTCTCAACTATTCAAAAGGGAAGGTCATCACAAATTACAAACTTGGCCAAAGCTCTCCAACAGCGCTTCTAATCAAATACATGAGGATTCAGACTTCTACCTTCCCCAGTAACCTCACTAGATGACACGTAATTCAACATTGATTGTTTTGGAATTGTTATTGCATTGTGAGGATTTTTCTTACACTTCTTTATATGCCTTTTCAAGGATGTAATACTATACTTGTTAGAGTTACAACCATATGTTTGACCACAATACTTGCAAGTAGCTTGGATTTCTCCATTAGTATCCTCAATTGGGAGTTTGGTAAAATATTCCCTAACCTCTTATTGTTTTAGGACTTTATAGGTGGCTTCTTTTCCATTTCTTTTCTTCCCACACCACCCCCGGGGCGGGAGTTGTAGCCTACAATGAAGTCATAAAATTAATCTAAATAGATATTAAGAAATATTAATGATGGAATATCAAAATGCCAAAGAAGGCTTTTAAAGAACTCATTTAACTTTGTATGAATTAATAACTAAATGATTTTATGAAATCCATGCCTATATATATATTGATTTAAAGACAATTACAGTTTAACAACCATAATAATTACTACACCTACACCAGAGAAAAAAAAAATTAGTTAACACATACGAGCTCCAGTTGGGAATATCCCTTCTCCACCAAAATCCAAACCTATATAAAAGTTCTATAAACTAGGACTCTACAGATAAACATGTGCGTGTTTGAGACATAAATATATGTCATTGAATGGCGTCATGTGCAGTTATATTATGCATGTTAAAATGAAAGAAAAAATAATTTGCTCAAATTTTTAGACCTATATTTCGTGTGATAGAAGAGAGAAGTTAATAAGTTGGGTTATTTTTTCTTCGGAATATAATATGTTTCCTCTTCTTTCATGATTATTTTTTGAAAAAAATGTTACCGTTTGATGTGTCTAGCAAGATAATGTTTACCAGTTTTACCCTTTCCTTGGTGGGCAAATTCCTTGTAGTGGGTCCCTTCTTTTAAATTAAATCTAAATTAATTAATTTTTTTTAAAAAAATACGCACCCTTAAAAATTTTTTAAAAAAAGTTATTGATTAAAATTTTAAAAAAATTTGCATCAGATAGAGAAACACAATAACAAAAGGCACAGGCTAAAACTAGTAAAAAACATAAAATAATAGTGTATACACAATTTCTCTTCTTGTTATCTATCTCCGATGCCACTTAAAGATTACCAACTTAAATATTAGTCACAACATTCTATCAAAATGTCACCATGTAGTTTTTCTTAATATTTCACTACATTCAACAAAGTTAAACAAAAAATTCAAGAAAATCAATTCATCTCCTCTAACCACCATGATTGATTTTGCAATTATAATAGAACATTCCCGTGTATAGCACGAGGGAGTAATTTCTAGTTCAATCAAAAGAAAACAAGGGACATAATCTTAGAAACATCAGAGTTTATAAGATCTCTCAAACAAATCGATTCATGTTTTGTAAATTTCTAAACCCAAACCTCCTAGGGTTCTAGGTAAATAAATTGTGTCCCAATTAATTAGATGGGTTTTTTTACCATCATTGATCTATATCACCCCACATAAAGCCCCTCTGGAGTTTCTCAATTTTAGAGCATAATTTCACAGGTAATTTAGACTTTTACAATGCGTAAAATAGGAATATAGCTCAAAAGAGATTTTGATAAAGTTACTCTACCTGCTAAAGAGGGGGAGGGAGAGAGACTCAAAGCTTTCCAACTTGCTAATCTTGCTTTAACTTTCTCAATCATGTAGTGAAATGTGTACGTGCTCTTCTAATCTTTTTGGATTGGAAAGCCAAGATATGTTCCCAAGTCCATTTATGTCTTAGAAGCTTCTCTAAAAAGAAAATCATCTATAAACATCAAATTAGATATATGAGATCCTTGTCAAGAGACTCTAGAATGTTTCCAGCTTAACCTCATCACAAATAAGATGGGAGAGTTTATTCACACAAAACATGAATAAATATGAGGAAAACGGGTCCTTTTAGCACACACCCATACTTGATTTGAAAAGTTTGTCACATTTCCATTAACAAGAGTACTCAGATGTTGAGAAATAGTGCCAAATCAATCTTCTAATTGTGTGGCAAATCCCAATCTCATTATCACAGTTGATAAAAAAAATCTCCATTTTAATTTATCATAAACTTTTCAAAGTCTGTTTAATTGTGCATTAGCCCTTTAAACCTCTGTACTTGTTCATGAAGTGAGCAATTTCTTTCCCAATGATGATATTATCTTGATCCACCACCCTAAAACACAAAACTTGATTGGAAAGGAGAGATAAATCTATCCAAGATTTAAAAAGAAAAAGATATTTTTATTAAAAGATTTTGGAGATTTAAAATTATTTTAAAGAGCATTGAAATAAACAATTTAAATTGGACAAAAAAAATTATAATTCAGAACTTTAAATAAACATTTCTTATATTGAAATATTTCGGATACAATGACACAAAAAAAAAATGTTCACCGACAACGTCATGTCAACACATTCAAATTTTAGATAGAGCAACCAGAAAAAAAAAACCGCTAAATTTGTTTTTCAAAATTTGGAAATCAATCGAATTGCAGGGGTCACTGGTCAGTGTGCGCCACTAACACACTTGAATTTTCAAATCCTCTCATTCTCTCTCTATCTCCGTGAGAGAAAAATGGAACCTCCACACCTGAAGCTCGTGATTCTTCGAGGCCCTCGAGAAGGTGAAACCCTAGGGTTCGACCCCGGCAAGGTGGTGCGGATCGGACGCATAGTCCGCAACAACACTTTCTCCATCAAGGACGCAGGCATTTCCTCCAACCACCTCTCCATCCTCACTGAATCCGGCAAATGGGTTATCCGAGATCTCGATTCCTCCAATGGCACCGCCCTCAACGGCTCCAAAATCCCTCCCAACACTCCCGTCGGTCTCCGCCACGGGGACACCATCAAGATCGGAGAACTTACCTCTATTCGGGTGGATCTGCAGGCCCAGGAAGATAGTTGCATACGGCGAAACCCGAGGCGTCAAGCCACGGCTAGGGCGAGCGGGAGATTACGCAAGAAGTTGGACGACGAGGAGGAGGAGGAGAAATTGGAGGCGAAGAATTTGGAAGCAGTGGTGGTTGAGCCTGTGGAGAAGAAAAGGAGAGGTAGGCCAACGGCAGGAAGGGTCTTGAAGAGTGAAGTTGGGGAAGAGTTTAGTAAGGTTCAGCTTCAAAGCATTGATGAAAATGTCGAGGTTGGTAGTGAATTGAAGGATGTGGTTCCTCCGCAAGAGAAAGTGGAACCGCCAGTGATTAAGCGGGTAACCCGAAATATGAAGAAGCAGCAGCAACAAAGTGCGATTGGAACTTCTAACTCTAGTGTTATGACAAGTAGTCTAGACAATTCTGGTTTGAAGTGTACAGAAGAGAAGATTGTGGAAAAGAAAACAACAAGGGGTGGTACTAGGAGGAGGAAATTACAGGAAGGGACATCTCTTTGTGATCAAGTTGCTATCTCGGAAGATACAGTCCAAGAGGCTAGGGACACCGAGGCAAACTTGAATCCTGGTGTTAAAGAGGGTTTTGAAGAGGACCAGAAAATAATAAATTTATCCACCGACAAGGAGACTTGTAGTAGTATAAGGAAAGGCGAAGAAGCTTGTTCTTCTGGAAACAAGAATTTGAATGAAAATGGAGATTGGCCTGATTTCGAGAAGCTAACTCTTGGTGAGTGGTTCGATTTCTTGGAGGTTCACCTCCCAAAACAGATAATTGATACAACTGAAGGGATTATTGACTCTATGAAAGAAAAAGCTGAGCGAGTCCGTGATTACATGGTAAAACAGAGGAATGACAACGTTAAATTGCCAGTGGGATAGAAACACTTAGTGTTTTTGTGGTCGCGACCATTTTTCTTCCATCGTTTAAGTAAGTCACTTATTCTTCTTCGTTGAAGTTACATGTTTCTTTGTCTTGTTTGTTTGTAAATAATCCCTTAACTCGTCACATGCCTAATTCGATTATTATTGCAAACATTCACTTACCTCTTTTATCTGTAGTTGGCAAATAGCTAGTGATCTCTTATCTTGGAATGGTTAGGTTCTTATGCTGAGGTTCTTGATATGTAAAATTTAAGAAATAGCTTCTCTAGACCCTGTTCTCCATTGCATGTATAAGTTTGTAAGGTATTTTCTGGGAGAGGTGAGATCTGTAGATGTATTATGTATTCAGTGCTCATGCATTGATGCATATTATGTGGGCATTGGGCAAACTGTATCTGCACCTCAGAAAGCTTAAATACGAGCTCGCATTTAAATCCCAGGACCTCAAAATTACCTGAACAATAAAGAAAAAAAGGGGGAGAAGAACTTCTATAACTGGAAGGCTGGCTGCATATAGACAGTTCACATGAAAATTCTCAGTCTCGTAGATTTTATTTTACAAGCTCCATGCACTTTGTCTTTATCTTCATGGTTTTTGGGTCACAAAAATGCTGTTATCTTTGAATTTGAAAATTCAAGACCGATAAGCAGCTGAGGATTCAGGAGTGTAATGGCATCTCTAAATTTCTTTACGGTCATATCGATCCATGTCTATTCAAGCTGCACCAGTTTTGATCTGATACGAATCCCATCTGATTTTGATTGCAATTTTGATCCGACCTTGGCTGGGAGTGAATCTAGTTTCGATTTCATTTTTTTTTCTAGATTTTTTTTGGGGCCAAAATTTTAGTGTCTAGTTCAATAATGGTATTTGACATGTTTAGAAGAAATGCTTACTATCATCACAATCTTTTAACTCCGTTTAGTGAAGAAAATTGTACATGCCTTTTTTTTCTTTTGTGTCTCTTTCATCTAGTCTGTTTTCTATTTTTACCTCTTTATCTATCTTTTCTTTCTTTTTCTTTTCCTTTTACTTTTTTGGTAATCTACCTCTTTATCTATCTTTGATTCTCTCATTCTCACTCTTCAATTTTCCTGAACGGGAAATTGATTGGCTAATGATTGGAGGATCCTGGGAATATACAAAGGTGGCAATCTGAGAATGAGCATTGGAGTCACGACTCAAGATACTCTAGACTTCTGATTAAAAAAGTGCTATAGGTGTCCATTGGCGTGAGGTATAAAAATTAGGAGCTTATAGATTCTGTTGGTACATAATAACAAAGATTAAGCTACTATATCTTAGTTCCTATATTCAACTCAATTTCATTTTGTCACTGATTTTATATTGGCGTCGAGGTAGTTTCTTTACCCAAAAAAGTATGTTTGGTTGCCCTTTACTCCAATGTTGTGTGAAAAGTATATTGGGTAGTTGAAATGCTACATACGCAGCAACAACAAGAAAAACTTGGGTAAGTTTGGGTAAGTTCGATGCAAAGTCAGAATAAGGTATATTTTTTGACTATTTAAATAGGAGTAAAACATATAGAGTATACATCAAAATATCAAACATAGCAGAAGGCCTGGCAGTAAAGCCTAGCATTTGTGTATTGTTATTGTGTTTTATGCTGTCTTCAAGATCGAGAGTTGTGACTGTTTATATAAACCATTTCATTGATTTTGAGTAGAATGAGGTTGAGTCTATGAAAAAGGCGACTTGATTTTCATAATTTGAGACAGGTGAGCAAAGTGAGCATCCAATCCGGATTTGATGCATATTTTAGGATGTATACCAGATTTTACTATTTATTTTTATATTTTTAAACAAAATATTTCTTTTTTATAACTTGATATTTATAAAATTAATATTATTTTGCATTTTGCATAATTTAAAATAAAAATTATTAAAATCTAATTAAAAAAAAGGTCCTGGACCATCCAAATCTCATCTAAGCAATACATATTAGATTTGCATATGATGCACATCAAATCCATTTTCAATCTTTACAGATTATTTTCTCCTGCTTGCTTCTTACATTCTTTGAATAAATTTAACTCTAGCAGCCTTGATTCTTGAATATTGAGTCCTTTGGGGATAAATAGCCATTTTCTAAGTATTTTATGTCAGGAGACAACCAAACAAACGATGGCGTGTAATTGCTATCAAAGAAAAAAAAAAACGATGGCGTGTAAAAAATTTGGCTTTCAATCTTGGTCACCGTATTCTCCGTACTTTATTTTTTTTTTTTTAAATATCAGGATAGTTTGAACTCTCCATTTCTATCCACACCCTACCCAATTCCACCCAACGAAGCTAGCTTCAATTGGCATTGTGTTTCCTAATTAACATTATAGATTTTAACACCCCCTTGCTTTTATTTTCTTTTCTTTTTTGTTAAACTAAATCAATATAAGATTACGCGTGGAACTAGATAATGCATTATAAGTTAGCTTGAATATAAATTGCTGATGCGGAACTTTTAATAATTTTTATTCACAAAATCTCAGTAAGTATACACTAAAGAAGTCCGTTAAATAGATTTTAAATGTAAGAATATTAAAAAAAGAAAAAATAAAAGCAAAGTTTTGAGATCCATCTCATCCAAGAAACTGTCACAAATATAGGTCTTAATATAATTTGCAATAAAAGTTTCTTTATTGTCCATATTTTTGTCATTGAATGTCTGTAAGGGGATTTTTATTTCTTTCTCAATTTCGAAACAAAAAATATCAACAGACAAAACTATCTCATATTTTAGTAAGAGAATTCTATCCTGAATTTGAGTTAAAATCATTTATCTGTAAAAGATCTCATAAATTGAGACCGATGGAGTACAAATTCTAGAAAATGAGATATCCACAACTTAAAAATATTAAGATTGGCTACAAAATTTATTATATACATTGATACTTTAATTCTCTCATGATTTTATAATTCCAAGGTTGATGAGACCTATATAAACAGGGCTTATATAATGTATATTTGGTACATAAGAGTGATGGGAGATCAAACGCTCCACCCTTTTTTAATTGGGCCTATGGTATTGAAAATGTATGATAAAAAATGTTAAGAGAAAAAAGAAAATTCTCAAGCTACGATAATCTATGACGAGCAGGCCATAGGGGTAGAATGACACTTAAAACCATAACTTCAAATTAATGTCACTTAGGAATTTAAAGATTTTAAAATGATAAAAAAAAGACTCAAGGTCCTAAACTTAATAAAATTTGAATATTAAAATATCTAAATATCTTTTTTGGAATGGTAGTGTTAAATAATTGAAAATGAGTGTCAGATTATTGAAATTGAGTATCAAATAACATTGGAGGATAGTTATAAATGGTGATTCAAATTTCATTTTTCAATGTAAAATAAGAAAAAAATTAGTGTCAAATTCTGGAATGACAATATTAAATGGTTGATGAAAAGTGTCAAAAATTAAGAATGAGACTTTTAATTTTAGTGAGCGTAAACTATTTAGTATTAAATGATTAGAAATTAATATCAAATCTTGAAATTTATGTGTCAAATCACTAACATTTGACACTCCAGACTTCTAAAATTAGAAGTTTTAATCCCAATTTTTAACACTCTTCATCAATTATTTGACAATGTTATTTCAAGATTTAATACTAATTTTTCCTCCTTTTACATCGAAGAATGAAATTTTTATCACCAATTATAACTATCAACTCATATTATTTGATACTAAACTTAAAAATTTTAACACTCTTACGTCTAAGTTTTGATACTATTCTTTAACCATTTGACACTATTATTCTAGAAAGATTATTTTGATAATTTAATAATTAAATTTTGTTAAATTTAGGATAATTAATCTTTTTTTGTCATTTCAAAATCAATTTGAGTCTTTAAATGGCATTAATTAAAAGTTTTGGTCCTGAAATGTTATTTTTCCAAAAGAAAAATATAAGCGCTAACCTAGATAGCAGCAAAGTAGTTATGGATATAGACACAATACAACACAATTCCTAATATGTGACAATTTTTATAATTTTATGATATGAATATGAATATGAATATGAATATATATATAATTAATAATTCAACTCATTAAAAATTAAAAATGAATATTGAATATTTTAAAAATTATAACATAAATGATAAAATAAAACATCTATAAGGATTAACAAATTGTCCATAACTTACAAATAATATATTTGTTCTTTCTTGAATACAAAAACATAATTCGGCTAAATAAATGAAGAAGCATTAGATTTCACAAACACACAAGACCCCTTTTGTGTCTCATCTCAAAAACCTAGAAGTGGCCTATCTTTTTTTTTTTTGACAAAATTTGAAGTAATACAATTAGATGTAAAGTAATATGAATGGATACATACCTACCCATATGGTATGCATATCATATCATATTATATTTATATATTTGATATAGGTATGTCCTTTTTTTCTTTCAATAATTGATGAATTACAAGTGCTAACTAATTCACATCAACTGTGAGGTGTGAGAGAATAATGTTCATAGTAGAAAATACATGGGGCATAGAAAGGTGAGGTGAGACTAGGATGAAATGAGTATGATTTGGAAGCTCTCAAAAGCTAGAGAGCTAATTGTACTATTTCTTTTCTTGCAAATGAATTTTTACACCCCGTTTGGTTCATTTACATGGATGTGAAGGAATGTAAATGAATTTATATTACAGAAGTACGCTTGTTTGGTTCATCAATTACCATGTAATCTGGATTACATGCGTAAAGTCATTTACAACTTTTCATGTAAATACTTTTATATCCAAAAACCCATGTAATCTAAATTATAGAGGTATAAATGAGATAAAAAGACTACATTACTCTTATCAAAATTAAATACTACAATCCATCCTACTGCCACCATCATTCTTCTCTCCTATCCACCTTCATCCCCTCCTATTCTAGTAACACCTCCGGCAACCTCCACTCATGGCATCCTCCAACCATCATCCCCTCTTCTACTGTCAACAACCATCACCCTCCTTCTTCATTCAATCTCAACAACAACCATAAGCTTCGTCCTATCTCCACCTTTTTCTTCTGTTAACGACTTCGGCACCTTCGCAGATCTAGAACTCTAGCACCTTCTTCCCTTCCACCTTCTTTTGTTTGCGACTTCTGTACCTTCACAGATATGGAACTCTGACACCTTCTTCTTCCCTTTCACCTTCTTCCATTTGTGGCATCATTTTCTTCCCTTCCACCTCCTTCTTCCAACACAACTTTGGCAACCGGACTTCGCAAGTATGATGTTCGAAGAAGAAGAAAGATAGTTTTGGTGCATGGTGGTGGCTGTTGGTGTTGAAGAAAATGGTGGTGGTGCCGGCAGGAAAGGCAGGAGAACAAGGAAGGTTTTTTCTTTTTTTTAATTCAAGGGCATTTTAGCACTTTTTTATTTACTTATTTATTTAAATATGAAAAATAAATTGATTTCCTATATACTCAAATGCCATATCAAACAAACTTACATATATTTTGTCTACATCCCCTCCCATTATATTCTCTAACCCTATGTAAACCAACCAAATAGGGTGTTAATCTATCAATTCTCATCCCCATCTCTACATTAGGTAGAAATTCTAGCATATTTTACATAAAGAACTAGACATGTTAATTTCCCATATATTGCATAAGATTTTTTTTTTGTTATATATTAAGAGTATCTCTTACCAACAATAAAAACTAATCTCTCTTATTGAAAACCAAAGATTGATCCCTCCCAATTAAATTTGTATAAAGATTGAGAATTAAACTCCTAAACACTTGTCCAAGGGGCAAGAGCTTCTACTACTCATAGCAAGTCGAGTTGGTATATTACACAGAATTTTATAAATAAATTATAGTGTATCTGACTTGTAAATAATACACTTTACTATATCTATATATATTATTTATATATGATATACTGATAATACCAAAGTAATATGGGTTCCACCAGTCTCAAGTGTTTTTGTAATAGTGATGATAACTTACTTTGTCGGCAGGTTAAGAGGGCAATGATCAATAACCTGACTTCCTTAGCAGCTCACGTCCTGATTTCTTGCTTTGTTCCCACAATGGATTGGGATGTACTACTAACTTCATTGAAACCTAAATTATAAGAACCTTAGCATTGTGCATTAACTAAAGGGAGAATGACATTTGAAGACTAAAAGTTGTATTTAATGCCAATTATGAATCCAAACATTCCAAAATTGCAGAAACAGACCAAGGTCCGAAACTGGCCCAAAAGATTGAAACGAAATGACTACACTACCCTTCTTTTTATGTGTGAAGCTATTTCAGTAATCTCTGAGCTCGTGACTTCCCACTGAAAGCCCTCCTGCAAAGCATTTCTTCTTCCCGCCATTTTCTTCATGAGACTTCTTCTCTCCATCAGCAATATTTGATCATGTGTGTGTTGCGTGAATGTTGTCTGCCCTCCATAATGAGTCTTTCCCTCCATCATATTCCTTCTTCCCCTCTTGGTGGCTGATGCATTGAATCTCGTGAATACTGAACAGGTAAGCATTGGTCTTTCTGTTGCATCTCCTCTACTCAGGGTGAAGCTTGGTAAATGCAAACAATAATATGTCGGTTTTAGTAATGGATATGCTAATGATCCTTATATAATGAATCCAGCGTTGCACAAAACAAATGGTAACTTAAGCTATGTGTGTTGAAATTATGATGAAGTTACGAGCAACATTTAGCTTACGTGTTTTATGTCAGAGATTCTCCAAAACAAAGAAAAGTTCAAGAAATCCAATGGGTATTGAAGTTAGGAGCCCTATGACCATTTTGTAACTTAATATGAATCTTTTGAGTAACAAAGTAACGAATAACATAGATTACATATCATGGTCATCATGTTAAAGCCTTATATTTGCTGAACTATTTGTTTTGTATAATGGGTAATAGACATTGAGTTAATTTTCTCTTGTGCTTATGACTGAATATTAGCAGTAAACTTTAGGCAAGACGGAGTAGTAAATAACTGAATATCAGTAGTAAATTATAATAGATGTAGTAGTTAATATGGAACAAGAGTTGTGAAGTAATTGTTGTTATTAATAAGTAAAATGAAATGACAGAGTAACATACTATAACATTTCATATTATTTTATTTGTCCAGGTTGATTAATCAGTGGTGGAATGGTGAAGGAAATTTTTTGTTATTTTCATTTTGGTGGAGAAATGGTGAAGGATTTGAATGGCACTATGCAATATAATAGGGGCCAATCAAGTGGAAGTTTGATCAAAGAAGGAACTTCACTTGAACAACTGATAATATTAATATCATCATCGATCAACTATGATGTTCATGGTTCGAAGCTGAAGTATACATTAATGATAATACAACATTTTTAGACCTCACGGATGATGGAGGGGTAGAAAATCTAATCAAGTTCAATGACGATTTTGGTCGCGTATACATAATCGGGAATGGCCATCAAAATATAGAGGCAGCAATAGACTCACATGAATGGTTAGTTTTTACATGTGCATAAATATAATTATTGTGTTGTTGTTTGAAGGAAGTAGTGAATTTATGTTAATTGAACATGCAAGATGGGCCTTTTCAATGGTGATTCACACATTGGCTTTCCCTCTATACTTGAGATTGACCGTCTACCTTGTGCAATATCAACTATTCCATCATCATTGCCTCAGCTAAATAGTTCAAAATGGCAGGATGTGATTGTGGAAAATGGACAGATATTTCCTAATGTTGATGCGTTTAGAAAGGCATTATACAAGTATAGCCTTGCCCACAAGTTTGATTATGAATTCACAAGGAATAGCCATGATAAAATGATAGTGAACTGCAAAGTTGAAGGATGCAATTGGAAGCTGACAACATATGCATTTGATGAGGAGTCGTCCTACCTTCAAGTGAAGACTTTCCATAAGGAGCACGTTCATGCTGCACAAGACAGCCTCGTACTTACTCATAATGCTAGATGCACATTGACATCATCAATTGTTATTGATATAGTCAGGGACAGTCCTGACAAAACTGCCAATGACATTAGGAAGGAGTTATTAAGAGATTATGGACTAGAACTAACTTACCGTCAAGCATTGAGGGCCAAAGAGAAAGCTTTAGAGCAAATACATGGCATGCCTGAACAATCATATTTCCTAATACCTTGGTTATGTAATAGAGTGAAGGAAACTGATCCAGATACTATAGCCAAGTGGGTGGTTGATGATAACATATTTGAAAGATTATTCATTGCATATGGTTTTTCTATCAAAGGATTCTTACAAGGGGCCTGACCTATTATCTTTGTGGATGGATGCCATCTTAGCGGTCCATACCAAGGAACTATGTTGTCAGCGTCAGCGTATGATGCAGACAATAACCTTTTTCCATTGGCATATGCTATTGTTGGACGTGAAACCTTTGATGATTGGGCATGGTTTCTTCAAAACCTCAAAGAAATTACAGGTTCTTTACAAATAACTATTGTGTCTGACCGACATCATGCAATCATTGGTGCTGTGCAAGCAATATTTGGAGGTGACAGACACGCATTCTGTTATCATCATGTGAAAGATAATTTTAGCACTGAGTTTACAAAAGTTTGCAAAGGAAGGGGAAGGAAGAGCAAGGAAGAGGCGTTTAAGTTACTTGATGCAATTGCCTATGCACGACTTCAACGTGATTTTGACATGGCAATGGGAAATTTATGGAAATTCTGTCCAGAATTAGCAAGATGGGTAGAAACTAATGGTGATGTTGATAGGTGGTCAATGTTCAAGTTCCCATACAATCGGTGGGATCATATAACAACTAATTTGGCCCAATCATTTAATTCATGGTTGGTTAAGGAGAGAAGGCATTTTGTTTGTGTACTGATCAATGAACATAGAGACAAGTTGGCTAGGAAGTTTGTAAAAAATAGGGAAGGTATGCAAAAGTGGAAAAATGGAGTTGGTCCCAAAGTTGATGAAAAGATAAAGGAGAATGTTTTGAGAGGGGAAATTATGGTTGCTGAATACTATGGAGAAAATATGATATTAGTGCAAACTGGTTCTGTAGATCTTCGTGTGAATTTAGCTTTACGGGAGTGCACGTGTAAAGGTTGGGAGATGAGTGGAATTCCCTGTCCTCACACTTGTGCAGCCATCAAAAAAGTGCATGGCAATGTTTATAATTGTGTACATGAATCCTTCCTACTCAGCTCACAAGAGAAAATTTATAGCGGCACTTTAAATCCTGTCGAGACACATGACATACCGAAACTGAATGCCTTGAGAGCAACTGATTTGATGAACCAAACCTTTTTAAGACCACCTATGACAAATAGGCCTCCTGGTAGACCACGGAAAAAGCGAGTTGAGTCCCAATTTCAGCAGAAGAAGTCATATCATTGTTCTCGATGTTAACAAGCTGGTCATATCAAGAAGACATGCACAAATCCAAATCCAAGCTAATGTAGTTCCACATGAGTTCTACATCAACATGGATTATGTGGATATCTTTTGTTAGTATACTTGACTTTATGACTTGGGTGTGGGGGCCAATTTTTTGTATATGCACATCGTAATTGCACATAGTGTTCTTTTTGTGTATATGAACACTCTTGATATAGATGGGCCAAGGACATACCATTGTAGGGTAGAAGGGCATGAGCATCTTTTTGTACATGCAGCTAATATAGTGTTCTTTTGTGTATATGAATACTTCTAATGTAGATGGATTATTTAAGGGCATTGTACGGTACATGGCATAACTCTATATGAGAAGAAGGGTCCTTTTCTATATATATCACATCATATATGTAATGTTCCAAATACTGTATCTGATGAACACAAATTTAGCAATGTCAAATTACAGAAGTTCAATGTAAAATCTTAAGAAATGATTAGTAAATACAGGGTTCTCCGTGTCAAATACTGGAATTGACCACATGAAAAAAATTTAGGCCAATCTAATCACATCAAACTGGGGGAGTTCAGTGTTAAATCTGTGGATAGAAGGAGCAAATATGGGGTTCTAATTGTCAAATAACACATCTAATCATATGAAAAATTTAATGAACACAATTTCATCAGTGTGAAATTACAGCTATTCAGTGTCAAATATTGGATTAGAAGCAGTAAATTCATGGTTCGGAGTATCAAAAACTGGAACTGATCCATGAAAATTTAATGGCCATAATTGCATCAGCGTAAATTTACAGATTTTCAGTGTAAAATACTAGATAATAGGTAGTAAATTAATGGTTGGGAGTATGATACTGGACCTGATCCATGAAAATTTAATGAACACTGATATTTGGGTTGTTCAGTGTCATATCTTGGTATACGAGTAGTAAACACAGGGTTCCGAGTGTCAAAAACTGGATCTGATCACATCAAAATTGGGTGAACATAATTCTATCACAGTGAAATTTGGGATGTTCAGTGTCAAATCTTGGTATACGAGCAGTAAACACAAGGTTCTGAGTGTCAAAAACTGGATCTGATCACATCCAAATTGGGTGAATATAATTTCGTCAATGTGAAATTAGGGATGTTCAGTGTCAAATCTTCGTATAAGAGTAGTTAATATAGGGTTCTGAATGTCAAAAACTGGATCTGATCACATCAAAATTGGCTGAACATAATTCCATCACGGTGAAATTTGGGATGTTCAGTGTCAAATTTTCGTATACGAGTAGTAAATATAAGGTTCAGAGTGTCAAAAACTGGATCTGATCACTTCAAAATTGGGTGAACATAATTCCATCAGTGTAAAATTAGGGATGTTTAGTATCAAATCTTCGTACAAGAGTAGTTAATATAGGGTTATGCGTGTCAAAAACTGGATCTTATCACATCAAAATTGGCTAAACATAATTCCATCACAGTGAAATTAGGGATGTTCAGTGTCAAATATTCGTACACGAGTAGTAAATATAGGGTTTAGAGTGTCAAAAACTGGATCTGATCACTTCAAAATTGGGTGAACATAATTCCATCAGTGTGAAATTAGGGATGTTCAGTGTCAAATCTTCGTATAAGAGTAGTTAATATAGGGTTCTGAGTGTCAAAAACTGGATCTGATCACATCAAAATTGGCTGAACATAATTCCATCATGGTGAAATTATGGATGTTCAGTCTCAAATATTCGTACACGAGTAGTAAATATAGGGTTCAGAGTGTCAAAAACTTGATTTGATCACTTCAAAATTGGGTGAACATAATTCTATCAGTGTGAAATTAGAGATGTTCAGTGTCAAATCTTCGTATAAGAGTAGTTAATATAGGGTTCTAAGTGTCAAAAACTGGATCTGATCACATCAAAATTGGCTGAACATAATTCTATCACGGTGAAATTTGGGATGTTCAGTGTCAAATCTTCGTATACGAGTAGTAAATATAGGGTTCAGAGTGTCAAAAACTGGATCTGATCACTTAAAAATTGGAGGAACATAATTCCATCAGTGTCAATTTTGGTATGTTCAGTGTCAAATCTTGTACCTTCAGTAGTAAGTCCAGGGTTTTGAGTGTTAAATACTAGATCATATAAATTGGCTACTCTTATCTTTAGAAGGTTGTTTTACATTTAAAATTTAATAATGCATTACTATTAATCTAATCTTTGAAAATGTGCATAATCATGTGCTCTTCAATTATCATCAAGTAACGTATTCATTCATGCCCATGTTTGAGATAATTTCATCCTTACACTTGCACAAAACACGAGGTGCTATTATATGAAATATCAAGTTAAACAATGTTATTACTATAACAACATCATAGTACATTAAACCAAAGAGATGACAAAATCATCAGGGCTGTGAAAATTTTGTTTACATCTAGCAGGTCATTTAGCTCATTTTCCAGTACTGGATTCCGAAACTGACATATGACGACAAAATTAGAAACTAGTTAGTGCTGAACCCCAGATCTGGATATTGACATGAAAACATCTTGTCTTCCGCGTCAAGGCTGAAGTCGGGGCAAAGGCAAGTCACATAGATGTGAATTTCTGAATGCTCCACTTCAAAGACATTGTCCAACCTGCATAGTTGAAGAAACAAAAGAAAGAATTCTGTGGACCATGTGCTTTCAAAGAAACCCTGAGTTTTTTCTGTCTGGACAGAAAACACATTTGAATACGAGTAACCCACGATCAGCAGCAATTTTTTTTTTTACTGTGATCACACTTTTTCTCATTACATTAGGAAATAGATAAGTGGTGAGAATTCCTGAACACAAGGCATCCACAGAAGAAAAACAACATATATGTTAGCATCATTCAAAAGCATGAACATCGACATAGGCTCGGTTAGTTGTGAGCATAGAAGCATATAAGCTACCTTTTCGTTAGCAGAGATTAGCGAACAACGAGCAGAGATCAGTTAGTTGTGGCACTGCGTAGCGATGACGCGAATCAGGCAATTTTTCATAACGATGACGCGATCAGTTAGTTCCTGTGTAGATTGTATGAATAGAAAGCATGAACATTGACATAGGCCCGGTAAAATTATGACAGAACAAAATGGAAGAATATGCGTATAATTTAAAAAGAGTGTCGGATTTTAAAATATCTATCCAGGATGTGACAGACATAGACATAGAACGGTAGAAATTGAAAATTACAAGTTCCATTAATTGCTTTAAGAGGAAGGAGAGCCTTTCAAGAAAAAAAACTTAGATAAGAACAAAGCAATCATAATGTTGTGTAATGAAAAAAAAAAAGTTTTCACTTTTTGGTTCCAAATTGCAACTTATTGGTACTTTAATGCTTCTAGGCTAAAAAGAACGCCTTGAGAAAATTATTAAAAGTCAAAGCAAAAAAGAGGATGAACAATATGACATTTCTTCTCCAACTTTCTAATAAGAAAAGTAAAAGAAAGCCAACATTCCCTGGGAAATATCAATCAGGCATTTGTAAAGCACCATCAAAAAGTCCTTGAAGTTACTCCAAAAGATGCTTATAAATGTTCAAAGACTCTATTGTGAATACACAAAAGGCTAGTGTATAGGTATAAGACTTCACATAAGGAGCAAGGAAGGTAAAAATAGGAGTATAACTTCCACTGCACACCATTCTAAGGATGAATGGGACCATAAAAAATAGAGGCTTATTCACTGACACAAAAGTTAAGCTTCAAAACACCACAAATAGCATCTATTAAACCATACAGTCTTTTCAACAAAAGGCAAGAAGGCAGCCCATGATGCAAATTATTAGACAGAGGTTATAATCGCCTTAATCTCATAAAAATATACATTACGATAAACATCAACATTGATAATCGTCAAAAAAAAAAAGAAAATCGGAACAACATTTTTAAAATACAAAAACAGAGTCACAAAATATTAAAAATAATTTCAGGTTTGACTCAAAATTCCAGTCTACTATACACTCCATTGAAAAAGAGATCACTGCATCATAGATAATACAATTAATTCTTCTTTGTCGGGAAAGAACTATAAAAAATCACTGCAGTTTCATCTATTTGTACAGAATGCAGAACTGGCACAGCATATAATTTCCAAGACATGCACTCAAATATTCAAAGAGAAGAAAACCTTTGTAGCAACATTCGAGTCACTTATCTCTGAACTTAATAGAAATATGGAAGACAAAATAAAACGAATCGTAAGAATCTGCGCAAGATCAACCTGATAGATTAAAAATCAAACATCATCATTATTCAACCACACCCGCCCAAAAAAAAAAAAATCCGGCCACTTGCAGGCATGCAAATCCAAGATGAGGAACTAAGATTTCTCATAAGCTTACTATACTCCTTAATTATTGTGTTTTAAACTGGGCACAAAATCTACTGGATTATGCTAGGCGATAAATACTCAAGCTCGTTGGAATTGGATGATCGTACATACAAACAAAGGCTCAAACTCAAACAAACAAACAACTAAGTTTTTCTTTCAGCGATGCAACTTGATGCCTACACCATGATAGATTACCAGATACGTCCAAAGCTTAAGTAAATAGAAAACAAAGATTTGCTTGATTTCCATGTTTTAGAAAGTGAGAGAACCCAAACAAAAACTATAGAATATATATGAGAACTAATAGACCTTTATGAAATTAAGATAGCAAAACAGACAAACCATCATAATGGCAAAATTGCCTGGGTACAAAACAGGGAATAAAAGCAGAAAATAGAAAAACAGTTTATGCTCCTTTCGTTTTAAAGCAGAAAACAGCGACAATGCGAATCAAACTGACCACGGCAATGCGAATCAATGATGAGAGACCACCAACGTGACTAGATGACGTTTTCCGATGGCCGTGGTGCTCGTTTCGTTTGCAAAATACCTCCCTCCGTCTCAGAGCTTCGACAGCGTCCCACCGAGTCAGGCCATTAGGGAAGAAAATGTGGGAGTTAGGGCAGTCTCTCAGCATCAGCGTTAAGGGACACTTCATTAAGGGTAGTGTAGTCATTTCATTTCAATCTTTTGGGTCAGTTTCGGACCTTGGTCTGTTTCTGCAATTTTGGAATGTTTGGATCCATAATTGGCATTAAATGTAACTTTTGGTCTTCAAATGTCATTCTCCCTTAACTAAAAAGTAGTAGCCTTCAACTTGTACCCTATGTTATCGCTTACGTAAGTAGAAGTTTTGGATTGATAAAACTAAAAGTCTCCCTTAATCTGCCATAAAACTTTGCCAGCATAAACATTGGAGTACAAAAATGTGAATCAGCCAGATTAAAGTCGCAGAACTGACAGAACATAGAAAGAGAGAGGAACAGAGAACAGAACAGGTCAAAACACAACAAAGAAAAAATAGGAGTAAGGATTGACAACGCACAAGGAGAAAGGAAAGAAACACGTCAAGTGCCAAGAATCCTCTGAGTGGAGGTCCACAGCAAGGTCAGTTTCATAAGCTGTTGAGGAACAGTGTACAGAATGGGTAAAGAAAGCCTCAATGAAGGCCCCGTTTAACATGATACTGGCAGCACACGCCATCACGTGCTACTTGAAATTTGCGATGCCACACCTTAAGGAGTTGCACAAGCTACCATGGTGCAGCACCACATACCATGACAAATCTCGCAACACACTATAAGTAACTATGACCATGATAACACTTAAAATCATAATTCAAGGACATCACCAAATATAATGAGCTAGGGTACATTGCCAGATACATGCAGAAAATATCATGGTTGTAGCTCAAGTATTAAAAATTTGACTCGCACAAAACTTCATTATAAGAAATAAGACAAATTGCCAGATAAATACACAATGGGACTTGTTACATACTTGGATGTCCAACAATTCCCCACATGTACAGCTTGTGAGTTGCCATTATGTGCATTATACTGATAGCTGCAAGCTGCAAAAAGGGATAAAAAATAAAGGAAACACAAAAAGCACGGAAAGCAGCCACAGCAAATTGCAAATAAGAAAAAAACATTTTGGAAAATTGACCAGCAAAATGCGCACCCAAACAGGTATCAATTAGGTTGCAGCAGCAAACTGGATCCATGTTTACATGTCGAAAAGAAAAAGGCTTGGATACAATGTTAGATAAAGCTGATTAAAAAATAGAACTGAAACAAGGATGGAAAGACACTAATATTCCATCTTGATGAGATCACAGGAACTCTTTCCTTTTATTTTCCCTTTTTTTGTACACTTGTGCACGAACAGCTTAAATAGTATAGTTTAAATCCTTTCATTTTGTAGAATGTTTTAAAACAAAATAGTTCAAGCCCGTAAGTCAAATCCTACTTCTTTTAAGTCTGAAGTGTCAATATGTACATGTGTCACAACAAACAGCAGATGAAAACTATCTGCAATTGATAAATGTTACAAAAACAATGGTTTGTTTATAAAAAAATAATCATAACTTCCACTGTTGCAAATGATAACCTTTTTCTAGGCTCTTTGAATCTCTGATAGCACTGTTCACAGGGATTACTGAAACCTGTGGATCCACAATACCAGGCTGGCATCAAGTGTCAACCACCATTTCAGAAAGAAGAGCCTTCCAACTTTCGAGGACATCTCCCCGGTAAAGAGATTCTATATAACCCGGCTTGGCTTCAACCCTCTCATTATCATGTCATCACGCAACTCAAGTGCCTTGTTGAGATTTCCATTAACACAACAACCATATATTAGAAAGTTATAAGCCAGCATATCAGGCTTTAGACCTTTGTTTATCATGGTATCCCACAACGTAATTGCTTCTCCTATATTGCCTCTTCTGCAATGCTCATAAATAAATGTTGAATAGGTAATAAAGTCTGGGAAGACACCATTTTCAGACATTTCAAAAAGAAGCTTGGTGGCTTCTGGAAATTTACCCAATTTACAGAAACCACGGATAAGAATATTATATGTTACAGTGTTTGCTAAAAGGCCCTTAAGCATTGCATTGTGAAGTCCTACTGCTTCCTCCATATATCCCTCCTTTGTGAGATGATCAAGAAAACAACCATATGTAACTGAGTTTGGAAGGACATTTGCACCCAGCATTTTTTTAAAAATAAGTGCTGCTCTGTCCATTTCCCCTGCCTTGCATAGGCCATTAATCAAAGCAGTATAAGTCACAACATTTGGGAAGCACTCCCCAGTAATCATCAATTTCCAACATTCAAAAGCTTTCTCAAAAGATCCTGCTTTGCTGTAAGCGTGAATCATACTTGTATACATCATGTTATCAGGCTTCAATCCTTGAACATGCATTTCTTTGAAGAGATCAAACAATGTTTTTGTGTCTTGCTGCTTCAGGGAAGCATCAACAAGTACACCATAGCAAACCATATCCATGTCGATTCCTCTCTGAATCATTTCCTGCGAAGCACTCAATGCCTCCATCAATCTTCCTTCTTTGCAGTAACCATGTAGAAGAGCACTATAGCACATTTCATTTAACTTAATGTCCTTCTTGTGGAGACTATCTATGAAATCTTTAGCTTCAGAAACCCTATGAGTAGAACAAAGGCCATGAATGAGAGGCCTGCAAGTATATGTGTCTGGCACAAGGCCCCTTTGAAACATCTCTTCTAGCAATTCAAAAGCCCTATTAATGTTACCTCCACTACAGTGCCCTTCAATCATTACATTGTATGTCACCTCATTTGGCATAATATTCCGTTCCATCATTTCAACAAAAAGCTGGTTTGCTTCAATCATCTTATCTTCACTACAAAGCCCAGAAATAAGTGCAGTGAATGTATAAACATTAGGAGCAACTCCTTTCTTTATCATCTCATTATATATTTGAAATGCCTTTTGTAGTTGTCGATCTTTGCAGTATCCACTAATCAATGATGTAAAGGTTATGACAGTTGGCTCCAATCCTTTATTGATCATCTCAGCAAACAGAGACTCAGCAGCACTCAAATTCCCATAATTGCATTGGCCATTTATCAAAGCATTGTAGGGATATACTGTTACTTTTGTACCAGATTCTGTCATTTTATCAAAATAAGATATGGCAACATCCAACCTCCCCATTCTGCAAAAGGAATCAATAAGAATAGAATATGTAATATCATTGGGATGCAAATTCATCGAGCACATCCTATTATACAGTGATTCCGCCTTATCTACATCTCCAGCTTTACACAAAGAATTAATTAGTGAATTACAAACAAACAAATTTGGCAGCAAACCAAGCCTTCCCACCTTTAATACTAAATTATAAGCAGTATCATCCTTTCCTTGCTTTCTTAGTCCCTCCACTGTCCCTGATATAGCTGCCTCAGTTGGAGCAAAACCAAATTCAATCATTTCATCCATAAGCTCAAATCCAGCCTCAAATTCTTGCACCCTACAAAGACCAAGTATTAGTGTACAGTATGTAACCACATCTGCTTTCAGACCCTTTTCACTCAATGATCTTTTAACATCAACAGCTTCCCAAACACGTTCACTCTTGCATAGGCCATGAATTAATACATTATAAGGCACAATACTTAGATTGAACCAATTTGATTCCATCCACAGAATCTTTTCCTTAGCTCTAGCAAAATCTCTCAATTCACACAAACTCCGGACTACAGCTGTGCAAGTATAAATATCAGGTTGAACACCAGCATTCACAGACTCGTTAAATAATTCCGAAACCATTACAAATTGTCTAATTCTCAAAAGTCCGTTAAACAGGGTACTAAGTGTCCTAGCTTCAGGCAACAAGCTGTTCGCTATCATGAGCTTTACAATCTCCACCGCATCAAAAGCTTTTCTATTTTGCAGATAATTTTGAACCAACAAATCAAAACCCAAACTGGATGAAAAATTGCATTTCTTGTAAGCATCCAAAAAATTAGCAAAAACCTCGTTTGGGTCTAACCCACGCAAGAGGAGGGTCTGCAATAGCGAATTAGCAGGCCAGAAAAGCCTCGCCTGCACAAGAGCTTGAACCAAAATAGAGAACGAGGCAGTGGAGTGGTCGAAATTTTTGTGCAAACCCAAAAAATTAAAGAACCTCAACGCTAACTTGGAGTCATCAATGGTCTGTATCAAGAACTTTTCCACATGATGAGGCCTCAAATTGCTTGAAATGAAAGAGTCACTGAAAGCCACTTTCCAACTCTGCGTCCCACGAACGATCTCCGAAAGCATTGAGACAAAATGAGAGTCATTATCGTCATCACCATCGCAGGGCTTGAACGAGAATGATGTACAGAACCTCTGATTTCTCGAAAGAAAAGGATTAAATAGGGTTCTGCGGGTAAGTGTGAGCTTCATGAATTATAATGCTAGGATGCTATGGGCTATTGAGCCATTTGAGAATACACAAATTTCCTGATCGTGGAAATAACGGACTCCTCGTTAAACGAAAGGAGACACAGCAAAGCAACAAAACACACCAACAGAAAAATGAGAAGAACGGCTAGCCTCTCCGGTAGACCAATGAGGCAAGATCAGCCAAATACGAAGGAGGCGCAAACCGTTGAAATAGTAGCGTTTCGCATCAGAAGCAAAGCCCCCAAATGGTCATGTCCGCTTCGAGCACGACGTTCTCTAGCCCCAGGAGATGAACTAACTAACCCCTGTCTGATGGCACACAAATGGGGCTTCGAATTTTTTCCGCGACCAGTCCCGCGATCTTGTAACTAGTTGAAGCTTCATTAATTAGGTGCAGATTAGAAATAAATATATTAAATTAATCAAAATAAGTTTAGTGAAGTCTCATGTTTATCATATTAATGCTTTTATTTATGTTTCATTTAATTTATTTATTTTAAACATTTTCTCTCCATTCAATGAATTAATGATATAAAAAATAAATAATCATATTATTAAACCAAAGAAAACAGTCATATATCATAAATAAGTTACAAAAGATTTTTTTATCACCAATACCATAATTTAATTCTTCTTGTAAATTAAAATTATAAATAAATTTTTCTCTTACTTAATTTTTCTTATAAAAATTACTCTACTTTAATTTTAGATAAAATTGAAAAAAATACATCAATTAATAAACAATACTCATTTACCTCTTATATTTTAGGATAAAAAAATTAAAAAACATCTCCTATATTTTAAAATTGAGAGAATATTGTTTATGGCTCTTTATATTCATACATACATTTTGGGTAAATATATTAATAACTTTTAAATTAAATAAATTAAACACATTTTCTCATTCATTACATTAATTTTGAAGAATTAGTTATGACTTCTCAATAGTATAGTTTGACATAAATTTTTATTTTATATATTGACATTGATGCATTTTTATATTGATTTAATATGAAAGATTTGTAAATATAAAATTAATATTTTTGCTGAGGACCCTAAGACATAATTTCTTTTCATTTTTTAAATAGAAAAGTCATACAAGTTGGTTTTCTTCTTTTTTTTGCCAGATATAAGTTGGGTATTGAACTATTGATTACTCATCGTAGCAAGGATCATGGCTCAAATATTTTATAGATTTATATCCACATTTCCTTTTTATAGTAATCAAGAGCATCCCTCTCTACTAGTAGGGATTATAAAGACAAATGCTAAATTTCTTTCAACTAGATATACTTCTTACATAAAGGTTAAAAATTGAACTATTAAACACTGATATAAAGGATGAAGGTTTTAATTAACTGAGCTGTATACTCACTAATAATCAAGACCAGGTTATTTATTTCTCTATGTAAGTATAGTTTAAAAATTGAACTAAACTAACCAATTCCATAAACTACAAAATCAATTTATTAAAAATTGATAAAAACTAATAAAACCCAATCAAATTTAAACTCAAACAATTTGTCGCATGAGATTAAACTATGAACACCTCAAAGCCATGCCATGCTTATAAACTCTATTATCCCAATCTAGCTAGGGAAGTAATTGAACTATAGTTTTGGGGTTGTTTGATAGGTTAACACATTGCTTCTTTCAAATTTAATCATAGTGGGACAAGTTATTCAAGTTCTTCTTCCCTTTTCTCTTCTTAGAGTCCTTGTTTCTCTACAAACACATAATTGTGGCATATCAAAAGAGACAATGGTTTTACAAATCCCATCCAAGAGACAATCTAGGAAAAGATTTGGGAAGCTAAACTTCCTTTGAAAAAAAATTCTTTTCACATGGAAAATTTGTTAGATATTTTATTATTTAATTAATTATTATTTAGTATTTTTTAGAATATTTAAATAAGAATAGTTTATTAGATATTCTGGATTTATTATTAATTAAATTATTGAATATTGTGTAGACCTTAGTTGTCAATTGATTGGGTCTAGACTAAAATTTTACTAAGTCTTAATTAATTTTAATTTATTTAGTTTTATGCTTTTTAGGGTCTTTTAACTAGTGATTGATATTCCCAGTTACCATCAATGTAGCCATCACTAGCCAAAAGAGTTCTCACAGATTAATTCTTGTCTAACAGTGTTATGTGATTTCAAATCTTAAATCTCTAATTTTAGTTCTTAAACTGTGGGACACTACTTCAAATCCTTGGCGAAAGGTATTTTAGTCCTTTCCCTATTTAAATTTTGAGAAGGAGAATTTTATGTGTTAATTTCTTTTGGTGAAAGACTGAGAATTTATGTGTTAATTTATGTGAAATATATTGACTATTTCCTACAAAGATCATCAAAGAAGCGATAATGATAAAAGATATCTAAATAAATATATAATTTACACATAAGGCAAGATTTTTGTTGTTCATGTTAACAACACGGAAATAAAATGCGATTCGAGTCGTGTTGATAGACACTATCCTTAAAAATTATTTAGCCACACGTGGCAACTCCCCAGGATTAAATGGACCTGGACAAGGAAGCATAACAACAAAGAGAAAAGAAGACGAACTCACAAAGGGAGAGCTCAGTGTATTTGACTCAAGCAGTGAGGACTCCATTTTATAGATGGTGAAAAACAAAGAACGTTGGATGATATTAATGGTGATTTAAGCTATCTATTTCTGAATTTTGGAGGATTAATGAGCAAATAAAAACCGGCCATAAGCACCATGAAACCGCGAGTCATAAAAACATAATCATCAACGCTCAAAACCAAAATCATTAAAAAAGAGGATTTTCTAGGAGGCTAGTTTATATTGAAAACTGTTTAAATTTAAAACTATTTTCTACAAAAAGTGTTCAACACTACATATATTCTCGAGTGCAGGAGGAAATTGATGGATTTCACCTACATTAGCCCATTATCATATGCATGAGCCAACTCCTCTTCTTGGCCCTTTAACTTGCTTTTGTACTCATATTAATATATATATATATATACTAAGACTTCCACTACTTTGAGCAATGTGAGACTTTTCTCTTTTTGACACATACACACATGCACTAATATTTCCAACAATCCCCCATATGTGTCAAAAAAAGATTATCATTTGAATTCTAAATATGTATATAATTATTTTGAATTTGGTATCTTTTGGACTATGAATCTAGTCTAGACCAATAATTCTTAATATATAAAGCAGTCAATGAAGCTTATAGCTTCTTTTAACTAAAAATTGTTAATTGTATACTAGAGGTCTTATTAGTCAAATTATACCCCCACAATTCCATTGTTATCGTGGTTTTGCGCTTTAAACAATCATACACAAGCCAAATATTTAATAAATGCTCTAGAGATTTTACAACAATCTCATAGGAGCAGCCTCCCTCCACATTCATTTAGGTGATTCCATCAAGTGTATCTACAATGAATACACCATCTATAAAGAATATGAAATCATTAAGAGCTTTTGTTCAACCTCACAATCAATACATTCTGGCATTTTCTTATATCATAGGAAGGGACTAGAAATTAGTGCTAGTAGAATTAACCAATAACTTGTTATTACCCATATAAATCTTTTTCATGAGATCTCCAATCACAAAGGTTAAGTTATCATCACTGTTAATTTCAAATTGATTTAAGGCTTATTCATCTCGATGTTTTAAAAATTTGTTTGTTCCCTAGGGGCTTGGTTAAGAATCAGCCAGGTTTATTTCTGACCTTATAAAATCAATTGATATAACTCCTTCTTTCAACAGCTACCTTATAATGTTTTATCCCAAACGAATATGTCTACTTTTGTCATTATAAGTCTTATTCTTACCAGTAGTTATTGCTGACTGACTATCACAATATAGTGACACTGATGGTGTTTGCTTTTCATCTAAATGAATATTTGCTAAGAAGTTTTTTCAACCACTCAACCTAAGTACTAGCAAGCTCCAAAGCAATAAACTCTAAATCCCTTGAGGATCTTGCTATAATATTTTATTGTGCTAATTTCTAGGATACTGCATCACCACCAAGAGTGAATACAAAGCCACTAGTGGATTTGGTTTCATTTAAATCTGAAATCCAGTTAGTATCACTGTATCCTTCTAATATAGTGGAAAATCCACCATAACATATATCATAATTTATGATACCTCTCAAATATCTCATCAACCTTACTAAAACTAACCAATGCTCACAGCTTGGACAGTGGGTATATATACTTAACTTACATACTGCATATGCTATACTAGGTCGAATGAAGTTCATTAAACACAAAAGATTTCCAATAATTTGTGCATATTTAGATTGAGCAATTGGATTACCTTTGTATTTGGCTAATTGTGTGCTAGCATCATAAAGAGTGCTTATAGGCATATCATCAAAATGTCCAAATTTTTTAAGAATTTTTTCAACATAATATTCTTAAGATAGAAAAATACTATTTTCACTTCCTATGATCTTGATACCTAGTATTACATTTACTTCACCCATATCTTTCATATCAAAATTTGAAGCAAGAAAACAATTGGTTTCAACTACAGCATTCATACTAGTACCAAAAATACACAATCACTATTTACAAGTTTTGTATATACACACCTTTCCACCTCAAAGGCACAAAAATCATCACTTGTTTGATCCAATTTTTCATGCCATTATTTAGGTGCTTGTTTCAAGTCATATAATGACTTGACAAGCTTATAAACTTTATTTTCTTGTCAAGGGACAACACACCATTCAAATTGTACCATATAAATTTCTTCCTCTAAATCACTATTTAAAGAAGTTGTTTTTAACATATATTTGATGAATAAAAAGTTTGTACATTGAAGTTAAAGCAATCAATACTCTGATAGAAGAAATTCTTATTACTGGAGAAAATGTATCAAAATAATGAACATTTTTTTTTAAGTAAACCCTTTAACTACTAGCCTTACTTTATATTTGTCAATAGATCTATCTGGGTTATGTTTCTTTTTAAAGATCCATTTGCAACCAATAGGTTTTGCTCCTATGTGCAAGTTTACTAAAATCTAAGTTTTATTTTGATTCAGTGAATCAATATCAGTTTTAATCACTTCTTTCCAAAGATGAATATTAGTTGATGAAACAGTTTCAGAAAATTTTGACAATTCATTTTGTATTATATAAATATAAAAATCATTTTCAAATGAAGTTTCTTTTCTTTGTCTTTTGCTTCTCATTAACTTTTCAACTAAGTTTTCATTATTATCTTGTTCAGGTATAGTAGAACAATTTTTTGCTAATTTAGGAATAGATTGAACTTTCAAAGGAAACACTTGTTCAAAAAAACTCTACATTTTTAGTTTCTAGAATAGTGTTATGATCAATAACATCACTTTTTATAATTAGGAATCTATAGGCAGTACTATGTTCAGCATATCCAATAAATATGCAATCAGAAGTTTTAAAACCTATTTTTCTCTTTTTAAGATCAGGTAGCATAACTTTCGGTAGACACCCCCCACACTTTCAAATATTTTAAGTTTGGTGCACATCCTCTCTATAATTCATAAGGTGTATAATTTATTTTTTTATAAGGTATTCTATTATGTAGAAAAAATGTAGATAACAAACTTCACTCCATAAATTATCTAGTATAAAGGAACTTACAAGTATGGCATTCATCATTTCTTTTAACATTCTATTTTTCCTTTTTGCTACCCCATTAGATTTAGGTGAATATGAAGGAGTTATTTCATGAATTATTTCTTCTTTTTCACAAAAGTCACTAAATAAAACATATTCTCCTTCTCTATCTAATTTAACTTTTTTTATCTTTTGTTTAGTTGGTTTTCTACATCTGCCTTATACAAAAGAAACTTATCAAATGCTTCATCTTTATTTTTTAGTAAAAATACTTTAATATATCTTGAAAAATCATCTATAAAAATTACATAGTACCTTTTCCCACCACTTGTTTCAGTTTGTTTTAGGTCACCCAAGTTAGTGTGTATTAAAACAAGTAATTCAGATTCTCTTTATGTAGAAAAATGAGATTTTTTAATAAATTTGGCTTGTGTACACTATTTACATTTACTTAAACTATTAGTTTTAGTTCCAGAAATTAAACCAAGATGTTGCATTTTCTTAATATAAGACTCATTAACATGTCCTAACGTTACATGTTAAATATCAAAAGAATCAATCAAATAAACAGGAAGTGCAGAAGATGATGTATTGTCATTGATATTTGTAACATTTAGTACAAACAGTCATTGATTACAATAACTCTTCCTCACAAAGATATTATTTCTTCTTATCACAATTTTGTCAGATTCAAATGACACTTCAATCCCAACCTTTCCCAATAAAGGAACAAAAACTAAATTTGCTCTAACATTAGCCATATGAAGGATATCATTGAGAGCCAAAGTCTTTCCAAATGTGAGTTTGAGATCAACTTTTCCTTTCCCTAGAATCTTTGCAGTTTGAGAATCAACAAGATAAATGTGGTCTTCTCCTTCCTTTATAGGATAATAGGAGATAAACATTTATCTATTTTTACAAATATGCCTGGTAGTTCCAGAGTCTACCACCCACTTTTTCATATCAAAGACAAGAAGACCTTGAGAAATGATCACAGCAATGATCTCTTTAGTATTGTTCTCATTTCCTTGAACCAACTTTGCATTCGGCTTGGGAGGATTATCATTTCTAGCTCTATTTTTACATTAAGTAGCATGATAACCTTGTTTACCACAAACATAGTAATTGCCCTTCTTTTTGAACTTAAGGTTAGCATTCTTGGGTTTGAAAGAAGATTTTTTATTAGAATCATACCTCTTGTTATGCAGCTTTGTCTCCACTAGATTTGCTTTAGAGGCTATCTCCTTTCTCTTTGCTGCTTGAAACTCCTTTCGGTTAGTATCTTCAATAATGATATGAGTGATAAGATTTGACAATGAAAGCTATTTTTGCTTGTGTTTGAGTGACTCCCAAAGTTTGTTGGCTTCCTTGTACACACAGTAGACATCAAAAAGATCATTAGATAAAGAACTAATGATTGTATGCCTGCATACCTTGTTCACATATTCCCAAGCATTCCTCTGAGCTTGGTTAGCATTTGGTAGTGGCTCAAATTGTGTGAGTGCAACTGTTACTCTATGCATGTCGATGGTAGAGCAAACATACTCTTGTCACCTCTTGAAATTTTTCCTATTGAACACCTCAATTTTGGAGATATCTGGAAACGACTTGGGCAACGACATCGGTATCACCGTAGGAACATAAACAGAGGCAGCAGCACCTCTACCTCCACCTCCCCCGGCACTAGCAATAGTAACGTTGGTAGCATTGGAAACAACATTAGCATCATTGTGTGACTCCATAACTCCTAGGATCGTTAACAACATAGAAATAAAATACAATCCAAATCGTGCTGATGGACACTATCCTTAAGAATTATTTTACCACACAATGACAACTCCACAGGATTAAATGGACCCTTCCTACTCTGGACAAGGAAGTAAAATAGCAGAGAGAAAAGAAGGTGAACTCAGAATGAAAGGAGAGCTTGATGTGTTCGACTCATGCAGTGAGGACTCCATTTTATAACCATAAAAAAATAGAGAAGGTTGGACGATATTGATGGTGATTTAAGGTACCATTTTTGAACATTGGAGGATTGATGAGCAGATAAAAAACTTGCCATAATCATCATGAAAATGTGGGTCATAAAAACATAATCATCAATGTTCAAAAGCAAAATCATTTAAAAAGAGGATTTTCCAGTGAGGACTCCATTTTATAGCCAGCAAAAAACAGAAAATGTTGGACGATATTAATGGTAATTTAAGGTGTCCATTTCTGAACATTGGAGGATTAATGAGCGGATAAAAACGGGCCATAATCACCACAAAACCATGGGTCATAAAAACATAATCCTCAACGTTCAAAACTAAAATCATTAAAAAAGAGGTTTTCCATAAGGCTATGTGTATATTCTCATGCGCAGGGGGAAAATCGATAGATTTCACCTGTATTGGCCCGTTATCATGGGCATGAGTCTACTCCTTTTAGCCCTTTAACTTGCTCTTGTGATCATCTTAGTATATATACACTAAGACTTCCACTATTTTAATAATGTAGGAGCGCTCTCTCTTTGACATACGTACACGTACACTAATATTTCCAACAGTTCATAACACAACCAAAAGGTCTAGATCATATTTTCTTGACAAAATGTGACTTTGCTAAAATTATTAGATTTGGATCCATTTATGCCTATGAACAAATGAATTGGCAAGTCAAGGACTAGTGAATTGGATGAAGCAGTGGTTTGACAAGGTGCAAATATCGCCATGGGCAGAGAAAACAAAAGTTCATCATGGTTAATTATCAACACTGGACCTAGTTATTTGAAGAGAATTGAAATGAGTTCACATCAACTTTATATAGCATGGAAAATGAATCATAGGATATCAAAAGAGTCGCCGCTCAAAGCATCTAATAAAACAATTCTAGATGGTTGGACCATGATGCTAAGCTGATCTTAGCTAGTATTCCCTCACCCACACTCGATGAAATAAGAGGACGTGATTTCATGGAGATGTTCTAAAATGTTCTAATGATGGTAACATTTTGTTTTTGGTTAATAAAGCTCATTAGGCCTTGTTGGTTGGTTCTAATTAACAAAGGTGAGAATTCTAAGTTGTTGAGCGATATTTGGCAGAAAAAAAAATTTAAACCTTTCATGGGGACATTTGGTCTTCACTATATTCATATTAATCAACTTGGAGCTCTCCATAAGCTTTAAGGGCCCGTTTGGTTTTCAGTTAAGCAAAAATGAGTTTTGGTAGAATTGGTTTTGTAACGTAGTTATAAAAAAAATTGGTTTTGGACAAAGGTGTTTTTGTTTGGATGATTTATTTGAAAATTGGTTTTGATAAAAGTGATTATGTTTGGATAATTTTATACAAAAGCAGTTTTGGTTATATAATTTTTTTCTCAATTTTTAATGGATAAATTTTCTTTTTCAATACTTATTTAATAAATCAATATGGGTGTGTATTTTTGTATAAAAAAATAAAAGTTCCAAAATTAAAATATTATAACCATCTCCACTTTTCCTCTGCTTCCCTCCTATAACGACGTCATTTTGGTTAGTTCACTAACCCATCCATTCCATCGTGACTTCGTGAGCCATTCCACTTTGCACTTCAAACTTTCATATCCCCAGCACCAAACAATATTCTTCCAATTGCTTTCTAAACAAGAAGAATGACATGCTTCCAGGCAGAGAAATTAGGAAGAGAAATAGAGAATAGAAACTTAGAAAATGGGAAAGAAAGAAGTGTAAATACTCGGTGTGTTCTTCCGCGTCAATAGCAGCAGCCGCTGGCTTGGGTGGCTTCGATGGTGGGAAAGTGCAAGGTGCTCGAAGGTCAAATCTCATTCTCTCCCTTAGCCCCCAAACTCTGGCGGATTCGACGATGGCTTTGATGGTGGCTTGAGTTCGATGTGCGATGGCAAATTTCCCTACGGATGCCTCCGTCGCTACAACCTCTCCTCCCGATGACCATTTCTCCCCGAGCCCTCTTACGACGAAGAAGGCTAGAGAGAAACAGATCTGTGCGATTCCAGTGACGAGAACGAAGCCGAGGTTGGAAATGAGAATTTCTGGTGCTGCAGAGTTCAAACTTCAAAGGATAAACTAGTGAAGCAAAGGGAGGAGGAAGCGAGGGGAGTTCAACTTATTATTGGAAATAAAATATCCTCCAACGGTCGACAATAAATGTAGATCTTCCCTTGCCAACGGAGAAGCAGATGAAGAAGCAAGGGTGAAGCCGCTTCTGAGATACCTCGGTTCAGGACAAGAATGAGTTGGTAACGAGTTCTTCACAGAATAGCCAAACACTAATTTTGAGCCATCAAACTCAGTTTCAGGCCCAAACTCCGTTCCCAACTGGCTCCCAAACAGGCCCTAAGTGTGTTTGTTTTTGCGGTTAAGAGAGGACAAATGTGCTTTTTCTCAGCACGTGCAGAAAAGAAGAGAGCTTATGATATCTCGGTGTCCTCCATCTCGAGGCTGGATTGAAATCAACTTAGATAGCTCGCTCTAATGGTAATGCCACTTACTGAAAAGTTGCTCCTATATAGATTAGATGGGTCGTTGGCTCCGGGTTAATAAACTTTTTACTTTTTTAATGCACATATATTATTTTATTATGTCGAGTTGGAATCCAAATACTATTTGTATTCACCTACAACATATTTCATATTTCAATTACATTTTTTATAAGATATTTTATCTTAATTTTAAATATAAAATTTTTTACAATATATAAAATATATAAAACATTTTTATTTAATACATCTCAGGAAGAGATAAAGAAATTAAATAATAATAATTTTAAAAAAATATTATAATTTTTTTAAAAATTAAAGTATTTAACTAATTTTTACTCTTATAATTAATTTACCTGTTTCAATTAAAATGGTAATATATTAAAAAAAAGTGGAAGTATTTTTTATTAGAATATAAATCACATAATATTTTAGGAGTATAATTTTCTTATCAAGTGAACTCAGAGTCTCAAAGAACATGATACTTGTCTTGCAAAAAAGAAAAAAATCACATGATATTTGTTGTCAAACCGGTAAATGAAAGAGGAACTGACGGCTGCAATATTGCAAGCAAAATGGACGGCCAGGATCTCACCGCACAAATAAAAGGACGTCGTTTTGGTAAAGGTAAAGGCGCCTGCGCCATGAACTGAAAGTTAGTGGAGAGGTGCTGCACGCGTTCTCCTCCCATCTTCACCGAATCTTCGCGTGAAGCCCTAATCGCCACTGCCGTGTACCTGCCGGAAGAGAAGATCCTTCTAATCATTCCTTCGTATCAGGTAACCAATTCGTCTCCTACCTGCCTTCTGGTTTTCCATCGCTATTTGTCAAAACCCTTTTTTTCAATCGGAGCCTCTCTCAGTTACCACCATGAAGCTCTCCTTCTCGATGCCATCAAAATCCACCTCCAAGTCAAACCCCATCAGGTCCTCCAACAAATTCGATGGTGCTGCCCATTCCCAAGACGGAAACTCCATCGCCAGAGAGTATGTTACAGAGTTCGATGCATCGAGTTCCCCGACTGATCCTAACAAATCCACCAACTTTGTTATTCCTCCTAAGGAGAATGAATGGAAAATAGGGAGGTCCCACAAGAGAATGAAGAATCTAGACTTACCCATCACTGAATCTGGTGGGACCGAGTTGGGATTTGAGCTGGATACGTCGTCAGCAGTGGTACCCGGTTCGGACATGTCTTATGGTCTGAATCTTCGGCAGACAAAGAAGAATGATGGGGACGGGGAGAAATCTGCTGCTGGGAGCGGTGGTGGTGGGGGGGTTGGTGAGGGTGAGGGTGAGGGTGATAATAATGTAAGGTCACGACCTGTTTCTATAGACTCTGTGGTACTGCAGAAATTTAAAGACGATATGGAGAAGTTACCGGATGATAGGGGATTTGAGGAGTTCAAAGATGTCTCTGTTGAGGGTTTTGCTAAGGCTTTGCTTGCTGGCTATGGATGGCGTGAAGGAATGGGTATTGGGAAGAATACCAAGGAGGATGTGAAAGTTGTACAGTATGAGAGGAGGACTGCCAAAGAAGGGTTGGGTTTTGTTAGTGATCAAGCTCGGAAGCGGAGTCCAAAGGAGGTGGAAATACCAAAGGGGCGTGGCAGAGATAGTTCATTTGTGGGGAAGATTGTTAGAATAGTTGAGGGTCGACATGTGGGTTTGAAGGGTAAGATTTTTCAAAAAGTTGAAGATAAATGGGTTATTTTGAAGCTTTTGAAGAGTGAAGAGGAAGTAAAAGTGGACATCAGTGATATTGCTGAACTGGGTTCTATTGAAGAGGAGAGGTGTTTGAAGAAATTGAAGGAGTTAAAGATCCAACATGCTGATAAAGATAGAGATTCAAGGAATAAACGCAGTAGAGATGATGGAAGGAGGGGCCGTGATGAAGTTGTAGTGGATATTAAAAGAGATGGTAGGAGGGAAGAGCGGGGGAACAAACAAGTTTCGTGGCTTACAAGTCATATTCGGGTCAGGGTTATAAGCAAAGATTTCAAAGGAGGGCGATTATATTTGAAGAAGGGGAAAGTTTTGGACGTTGTTGGGCCTAGTACTTGCGATATATCTATGGATGATAGCAAGGAGATCATTCAAGGGGTTTCCCAGGACCTTCTTGAGACTGCTATCCCTCGCCGAGGGGGGCCAGTTCTTGTATTGAATGGAAAGCACAAAGGCATTTATGGAAGTCTAGTTGAGAAGGATTTGGACAAAGAAACTGGCGTGGTTAGGGATGCTGATACCCATGCACTGGTCAATGTGCGGCTTGAACAAATTGCAGAGTATATAGGGGATCCAAGTATCTTGGGATACTGATTCTGTTGTATCCATTGCAGTGTTGGACCTACTTTTATGATACTGTTGATTGCTGATATATCTTTTAAAGTGGCATTCTTAGTTCAGAATTTGATATGTGGTTTTTGACAAACCAGGTGGAGAAAAAATCATAAGGTATGTATTAGGTTTATTTCTAATGTTATTTTTTAGTCAATTCAAGGATGAAATATCAACTTGTATGGGAACTTTGGAATTTGTAGATTATCAAATTAATGATCTCTTCCTGATTAAACCATCAAATTTGTTGTTTTGATTACGTATAGTGATTAATGTAACGTAACAATAATACCTGGTTTTGTAGCAATGACATTTTAAATTCTTGGAAGATTGGTTGCGATTCAGGGCTATATGTACTGAAAAATTATTTATGCTTTTAATATTTTATTCTATTGATTATTAAGAACTAATAGTATAAATTTAACGGAGTTGCAAGTATTATATTGCCATTTGGAGCAAATTATGTTGGAGTTAAATATATACATAGAGTGTTACTTTTGTTAGCTCTGCACGTGAGTATAAGTGGTGCTATGAGTTTCAAACATGGATGATTTAGTGTGTGTTTGGATTAAATTATATATAAGTGAGTATGAGGATAAGTGATTATTTATAATAGATTATGAGAATAAGTGATTATGTCAAAAGTAAAATGTGTTTGGATATTTTTAACCCATAAGTGATTTTGAGAAAAGAAACGTGTTTGGATATTGGGGTTTAAGTGATATATTGGGTGGATAATGAGAAAAAAAAGTGAAATAAATAATTATGAGAGAATAAGTGATTATCATAAATTGGAAAAAATAGCTTATGGAAATAATCATTTAAATAACCATAAGTGATTATTTTGATTTGGATTGCGTTTGAAAACTGATAGTATAATCACTTTTCTCTCCTCCATAATCACTTAAAAGCCAATCCAAACAGGCTCTTAGTCTGCATATCATGTTTCAGCTCTTACGAACTTTGATCTTTTAGCATTGTTAGTGCATATTGTGGTGTGGGTTGGCATTGTTGCTATTCCTTTGGAATTCTTATAATTAAATCTGGATGGTTCCAACCCTTGGTTTTGTGATGGTAAGAACAATTATAACATTTGAATTCAAATGCACCTTAATGGTTAGAGTACGGTTTAGACTTTAGACCAATTACGGAGGACCAATCAAGTTGTGCTTATTTATGAACTGATATCATAATCCACATAAGTGTAGTTTTGGGTTTAAAGCTCATAAAGTTTGTATATTCTGTATGATCACAAAGGTTTCTACTGTTAAATATCTGAGTTGGTTGATTTGTAAAAGGCGCTTGTCCTTGTACTTATGTGCTTTGCTCACATAACTTTTGACAAAATGCTAAAAAGATGTTATAGCTGGTTGTTAAGATGGTGGAATGTGATGTTGCACCATACTGAAAGCTGGGGAATTTGTGTGTTTGGATTAGGTTTGAAGGAAATTTGAAGGCTTTTGAAGAAGATTGGATATTTTATTTGTATTTTTCCAATCTAGAGCTGCAATGACTTCAAACAGCCTAGGAGTGAAGAGCATCATGATTCATGGATCTAGTTCAAGCTACTCCAAGTTTGGAACTAAGGATTAGCCACTTCGTAAAATTTGGACGAAATTGGACCTCCAACTGTATTTTTAACTTCCGTATTGATGGTGGAAATTAACAGATAGTATGTTCGGATGAGAGATAATGGAATGGAAGGGAAGGGAAAAGGAAAGTTTCCTTAATTCTGTGAATTTTGGAGGGAAAAATTTCCCCTCAATTTTGGTAGTATTGGAGAAGTTTCACCAAACAAGTCGAATGAAAATCATCGCTTGGGTAATTTTCTTTAGATTCCCGACCTTCCTTCTCTTCCAACTCCCAGATGAAGAAAAATTTGGCCTTTGGACATATCCACCAATTTCTGAATATGAATCATGTCTGTACTGTTCTCCCTGATCTATTTCACTTTGAAGATGATTTCAACAAATTCAACCCTCTGCTGAGTTCTTTTGTGCGGAACTAACAAATCAGAGTTACAATTCCTGGAGAACTTCAGTGGTCACATTGTTTAAATGTATCTCCAGCATTATCATCTTGGTCTGGTTTTAACTTCAGAGAATTCTGCTGATGTTATCATGTAAATGGGGTGATGCAGCCGCCAACCATCCAAAAATATACAGGGGTACATGGAGAAACAACTTAACGTATTGTATGAACCTTTTTTTTTTGGCCATGACATATTGTATGAAGCTTAACTAGGCATATTTTGCTGCAAAATGGAGGCAGTCTATGAAGGAGCGAGCGACCCTGTCTTGGTTCTCTGATGGAAGAAGAAAGCCCAGTCTATGGGGTAGGTGTGAAAGTGATTTGCCTTGTTCAAATCACCTCGAAGTTTTTGTGATGTTTAATGGAAACCTAATATAGGGTACGCTTGTCGGGTACGATAATAAAATGTCCAATAAGTTGCAAAAGAAGACAAAATCTTTGGGCTTCCTTCTCAAAGCTAAAACATCATTTCAACCAAAAAGCAGTAGTGGCATTACAATTCTATAAATATGCACAGGATTTTTTTTTTCTGTCTAACCGAATTGAAATTTCAAATTTGTTATATTTTACCAACAAAATTTGAAATAATAGGGATGTGTATGCACAAATGCTAAATATTGTACCATATCGTGTATTTGATCCAGGTATATCTACTTTTTTTTAAAGTGCATCCAATCCAAGTACGTCTACTTTTGTTGTAGACATTTGTATTTAGCACTGCACAAAAGTAAACTACACTAGATGCAATTCAGAGTGAAATGGTGTTGCTAATAAAATTTGGTTCAATTGAAAAAAATGCAGCTCATACTTTACATCATAAGAGCATAGATTTGAATCATAGTATTGATGTGAAAATATCATTGGTAAATAATTTGTATGTAACTCCAAGTATCCTTTTAATCATAAGGTTTTTTTTATCTCGTGAACTTTGAAGTTTAAAGGCCTAACTTATATATAAGTATATATATATATATTCTTTTTTTTTGCTGTAAAAAAAAGGAGTAAAACTAGCATTTTATGAGGATGGATTTTATACAGTATGCACATGTTATACATTCGAAGAGAGTAATACTAATAATAGAGAAGGAATGAGACTACGCGCGATGACGTAAATATACATTCTAAAACTGCAAAGAAAAAAATTCATATTATCAAGCTCTTCCATTTTATTTAACGATATGCTTGAAATAAAAATAAAGCAAATAAAGAACAAATGCTTTCTACTATGCAGCCAAGAAATAATGAAAGGGTGAAGAAACCAGACTTTTTTCTCCTTTATACAGAAATATTAAAGTTTTCATAATGCTACAATAAAAATGAGGCTGGACCGCTACATAATACTAGTATTATTTATTCCCTAAAAATTTCCAGAAATAATAATACAATGAGGCTGGATCACTACATAATAATATTTATTATCTACAAAAATCATAGAGACATATATATACATCTGTTCTGTAAAAGTATGTTCAGACTAATATATACCACATTCCCTTGTACCTACCGATTCTTTAATATTTATTTAATTTAAAGCAATATTAAGCTCAGCTACTTGTAGCATCAACACATTCTCATTCATCGACTTCCATACTGTGCAAGAATTAGAGAAAAAGGTATGTGTTTCAAATCCAATGAGCACAGTGTGGGTAAGACTAAGGGAATATTGGAAATATTAATCTATTCATAATATTGGTGTTATATATATATATATATATATGGTTGAATATCTTGTTATATATATATATATATATGGTTGAATATCTTGATCTACCTCATAAATAATATGACTCATTTCTCATACTTGATTTGTAGACTATGCACAAAACTAGTTAACATACAAAAACTTTACTAATCGATATATGATAATTGCGATTTGTGAGTACCCATTGGGCAAGAGATGAGAATGCCACTTGATTTTCATGGATTTGGATCCGGCTATAGGTGGTAATAGTCTATCCTACGTATATAACACTCTAAGGATATGTTTGATTTGAGATCTTTTAAGGAAAGGAGAGGGAATTGGAAAGGATTAAATCTCATCCTTTTATTTGGCTAAAAATTTGAAGAGGAGTAGGGGGAATTTAATCCCCTTCAATTCCCTCTCCCATTCCTTTATAAATTTGCCCTAAATTAGAGTTTTTTTGGAGGAGAAAGAATATTTATTACTCAATTTCATCCAATCCATGTCTGAACCAAATGAGATTTCATTAAAATCCTTTCAATCTCCTCTCCTCCAATACCACTAAACAAGGAAATTTTAAAATCTCTCCAATCTCTGCCCCTCTAATCCTATTAATTAAAATTTCTTTAATCCCCTCCTTTCAATCCCCTCAGTTAAACCAAATAAAGCCTAAATTTCAAACAAATGCTACCTATGGCCTCTACATAATTCCAGGAGCAACATTACATCATTGAATATCTAAAATGTCAAACTTGTAGCTAGGTTAGTTTCTTGAATCACTCAGGAATTAGGGCTCCAAACTCTAGAAGTTGAAGAAAATGAATAGAGGAGTAAGTATGACCATGAACTCTGGAAAAAATATTAGAAAGAGAAGAAACGAGTTCTAGATTATGGCGGGTACAGCAGAAAAGTACCGTGAGGGTGAGGAGGCTAAACATGAGGATTTGAAAATAATACTAAAGTGGGTTCTAAAGAAAAACCTAAGCCCAAGAATAAATTTTAAATTCATTTGACAAAATTGATCAGCCGTGTCGAGAGAGTTGTACAATTTAATATTAGGTGCAGAGATAAATTTGTAATATAATATGCAACCTAGATCATGTTCTTAGAAATACAATAATTAATGTGCAAGTAAGAGAATGTAAATTTATAAATTAAAATGATGTATCTAAAATTTTTTTAATAAAAAATGCAATTATTAAAATTATAATTATGTGAAATTGACTAAATTAAAATGTAATAAATTAATGCAACTAATCAAACTATAATGCAACTAAAATGCAAATTGTAAACTAGTCCTAAATGAGATGAAATGTAAACTAAATTAAACTAACTAAATACAAATAACCTAAAACTACTACAACTAAAAATGTAATTTTTTTTTCAAGATGCAATACAAGCTATCTAATATGAAAATATCAATTACTAACTAAGATTTGGGGGGTTTTACAAACAATTAAAGAGAAAATAAATACAATAAAGTTTGAAATTAAATCTAAATTAAAACAAACAAATATTTAAAACAAAATAGAAACAAGAAAATTAAGAAAATGGAAAATTTGTGCTAACGAAAAGGTAGTCAACTATGGATTTGATAAAGGAAATTTTGGTTTTTTCCTTACTAAATCTAATAATTAATTATGTTGGGATGTGATTAATTAAATTAATCAATTAATTTAGGTACTTACCAACTAAACTTAATTTAAGTGATTAATTAATCATAGTTTACCCTAGTGTTAATTAAGCCACCTAAACTTGTCTAAATCAATAATTAAGTTAATTAGCATGTTAATGAGTTTAATAATTAGACCTGAAATATAAGAATTAATCATTCAATTAAATCCAATTAAGTAATTTAAGCATTAATAATGATCCACCTAACTTAACATGATTTAGATTAATTCAATCACCATTGAACTCATCAAAATAACATCAAATTAGGCCATAAAGTCAAACATAATAGGTCTGGACAGCAAGGTAAAAAAACTCAAATCAATATTCACTTATCCAAAATAATATAGATACAATACTAATTTAACAAGTCTCAACAATCCAACAATTATCCAAAATAAATTCCAACAAATTTAAGCTAAAACCTTGGTTAAATTTAATTAAAAATTGCAAGAATAAAATATGATATTTTAGAAAAACATTCCAAACAACAACTTAGATCCCATCAAGCACCAAGCTTGACTCCCCTCTATCCCCTCCATAGTTGACCATCCAAAAATTAAGCTTGCATCACGTTGGGCTCCTCACCAAGGACACTGAAGAGAGCATCTGTCATGGCGATATCAGCATCGAAATGATATTCAAAGCATTTGAAGAAGGTTGGATGGAAGTGTAGCAACCCATAGCCTTGAAGTTCTCTTGGTACTCTTGGAATTGCAACCCACAACCTTGAACAAGAAGTTGGAGAAGATGGAAGGTATTGATGAAATGAAGGTTATGGAAGGTGGGAATGGTGGAAAGGAGGTAAAAAATGGCGTAGATGTAGAGGAGTGCCGCTTCTATTTTCTTTTCTAGCTCTCTTTCTCTCTTGATCTTTTTAAATGATGATATTAGCCAGAGATTTATTTGATTTATGCTTATTTTTCATTCTCTGTTTTCTCACACAATATGTTTCTTCCATGATTTAAAAATGACGGAATAATGATATGTTCTCTTATTATATCAAACTAGTAATACAATACATTCATGCGACACACATGTGTTGGATATAAAAAGATATTTAGTTTTATTTTTTAACATATATAATAAATAAGATTTAATATTGAATATCTAATTTAATTAATAAGCTCTAATTTTATAGGCACAAATCATATTCCACTATACTTATAACAATAGTAATCTTGTTTAAATGCTACAATTGTTGTTCTAAATTTGTAACCTTGTTTAAATGCTACAATTGCTGTTCTAAATTTGTAACAAGTGTCATCCTAAAAGAATTCATGTTATTGTATTTCTATCTATTTTTAATTCTAAATTTCAATTTTTTTTAAAGAAAACTTTATTGCAAGGGCAAGATTACATCCAGTGGTATCAAATACTTCAATCTTGATGATCATCATCTCTCTGTATTTAATTTTATTCATGTTCATATAAATTTAACTTCTATTTAATTTGATAAAACTTAATTAATATAAATTATAAAATTCATACTAAATTTGGTGCTCCTCAATATTTATTGTAATGACCCAAGAAATTCATAGAAACAAATTCTTTATTAATATGGTATAAATAAATAAATTTAAATTCAACAATAGTTATTAGATAAAATATAAAGAAGTGACTAGGTTTCTCCTTTTTATCCTGAAATATAATTAGTAGAGAATCCATTAAATATGGAGTCAAGGATTAGTGGAAGCATTATTTAATTGTTTTCATTAAAGAGTTTGAAATTTGGAATTAAAAAAAAAACTAAAGTAGAAAAGAAGAAGAAGAAGAAACTTTTTCATCCCTATTATTTTTCAAATTACTTGAATACCCTTCCTTTCCCTACTTGTTCCTAATGGGCTTTTAGTTGTTCTCTACTACATTCCTTCCCTTCTTGATAATCGACGCTCATCTTCTCTGAAGGAGGCAAAAAAGAAATTTCTGGATGTGCCGTAGCGAACTAAACTCCAAGCTTGTTCAAATTGGTGCTTGGAGTGGTGTAGTCCAATTCATTGCCGACTTTCTTTCTTTATTGCTGTACCTTCTGCCTTGTTGCTGTATCTTCATCAAATCCTCCTCCTTCTCCACTACTGGTGTGTTTTGTCAAAGTAATTTGGGTTAGAGTAAGCTAGCATCTCTTCCCTTGTGTTTCTTCCCTTTTCTTAACTTCACCCAAATTAAAATTTGCAGCTTTCCTTGTTCTTGTGGGATGGGTATTTAGTGTTGAATCTTTTTCGTTATTTTCACGTGCAAACAGGGGAGTGAGTTACTGTTAAGGTTGGCCAAAACCTGAAGCATCTGTCACTCTTTCTCACTTGGTAATTTTAATCTTTGATCCTTGTCTAGTGAGTCCATGTTTAGTCAATGTATACAGCTTCTCTTTTTCTTTAAGCTTGGACGAATGAGAATTTGGCAATAATATTTGATTTAGGAAATAGATGCTTTAGAAACTTTGTTGAGTTGAATGATGCTGGAATTGCTCAGTAATGATATATATATGTATATTTTATGCGTGTGTGTGGTTTTAGAGAAGGGGATTAGAAAATAATAATAAATAATTATGTTTTCCATGGAAATTGCATTAGGGTCATTTTAATGTTTGATGAATTGCTTCGAAAAGGATGATATTATGATTGTGTATAGTAGCTAATCTTGATGGTTGAAATCTTGGTTAGTATCTAATATATGGTAGCATAAAGAATTAGAAAATACTCTTTAAGATAGTTGAAAATATTAGGCACTTATTAAATTCCTAACAAAATTTTTAAAGTTGTTGGATACAAGTACATAGTGTTTATAGATGATTTAACTATAATATTTTCTTTTTCAAACATTAGGATGTGCTAGAGAGAGGAATTTTATTTAGAAAAGGTCATTTGAGACTCAATCATGACACTACTAATTACTAGGTAAGTATATGCTGTTTTTTTTTTTTGTAATTTCATAAGTAATGTGACTAATATTTTGCCAACTTGTTTACATACTGATGCATTGCTTCTATTATTATTTTTTTCATTTGAAAAGTTTTGATACTTCAAAGAACCATTATCAAGTGTTCTAAACAAAATGAGATCTTATTTATCTTTCTATCTTACTTTTCACTCAATCGATATGAAGGAACATGTATGGAATCATTGAAAGAAATTTTAAGTGATGATTGTTGGCTTTTACAAAATTCCTTTGTTGGATTTCTTGATTCTATACATGCTTAAAAATGTTTTTAAAGACTTCATACGGAACACTGGATGCTAACAGCAGTTTTGTTAGCCCTTGGCGCGCCTTGGTTTACTTTGTGATCATTATAGATTTACGTGAGTCTTTATACTCACGATGGATTTTACGTGAGCTAGGTTCTCACGATGGTTTTTCGTGAGTCTTCATACTCACGATGGATTTATGTGGTTTATAGATCACGATAGATTGATGACTTACCTATGTGGGTTGTGTGCCCACGATAGAAATCATGTCCTGTTAAAAGTCCCAATAAAAGGATAATTGAATTGAAGGAAGAAAAATATTTCAATAAAAAAATTATTATTATTTAAATTTATAATTTTATTGCATATATGCATTTGACAATAATTAAGACATTGCGAATTATACATGCTTGATAATGTCTTCTTACCTATTTGTTAGTGTCATAGCAGCAATGAATGTTTATATATATATATATATATATGATAATGAAATTATACATTTATTCTTTCCATGTATGGGCCTCTAACTTAAAGTAGTGAAATTTTATATGACTACATTATGAAAGTAATAGTTATGATTAGTTTTTTTTTTAAAATGTTGTATTGATTGAAGAATATAATTAAATATTACTTTTTAATTAAATTAATTGATTTTTTTTTAGATAGTAGATTTGATCTCGTACCTCCTCTAGAATTGTAGAAGGGACTTAGCTATTACTTGGAGACCATGTAGGTTTGCATGGAAGAATTATTTTGTTATATGTAGATTAGTTGTCTGTTATAAATTTGTATGTAGCTCCACATGACTCATAGTAGGATCATCCATCCTTATTCGTTGAATTTTGTACCTAGCTTTAGAGCAGGCTCTCTTTGTGATGTATATCCTTTTGTATCACTATAGTAGAAATGTCGGGAGGTTCAACAATCTGGGAGAACTTTGCCGAAATTTCTATAATGCTCGTTATGTATATATATATATATGTACACAAAATATATGAAGTTATTTAAGTTAATTGTTATGTAATTTTATGTTATGATTGGTGATACTAAGCATGTTAGAATTTACTTTTAAGGATAAAGCTTATGAAGTAAGGTGTAACGTACCCTGTGCGTTACACCTTTTCTAGAGTGTGACATTTATTGTGTTCGCTTTTGTAGAAAAACATATGAAGAAGATTGTTTCAAAGAAATGTATTAAAAAATATGAACATATTGACTTAACTAAAATAAAATAAATAACTGTAAATGTCATTGCAATTGTACATATAAAAAAATGTCTATAGAGCTAAACTAATTACTTAAACAAAAATATTTAAAATAATATTTATATTTAATGTGAAGAATAATTCACTAAGATTTTCTTTTATTTCTCGACTTATTTGAACAATTTTCCAATAGGCTTAGGCTATAACTTAATTGATAATTAAGTTCACTTTAAATTTTTAATTTGAATAAAAAAATCATTGATTTTGAAAATATCCAGCGTGATACCATCAATACTTCATTGATTTTGAAAATCAACACTTCAAAAATCATTTAATTAATTTAAGACATCAAAATTTTATTAAGAATTGAATAAAAATTATTAAAATTTCATGAAACCTCAATTCTTCAAATTAAATATGATTTTGAGTAAATGTAATTCTAAAGTATTGATTAAATTTTAAGCAATTAATTCACAAATTTTTAAATGAAAATTTTGACTTTGATACAAGAAGTCAAGAACCCAATTTCAACTATTGATATTGAAGACCATGGCTGTTATTGAGTTGCTTTTACATGATCTTGAATAAAATGTCAAAATATTTGGTTATAAAAAATGTCAAAATATTTTGACAAAATTAACTAATTAGTAAAAAATTCAAGGCAAAAAAATGAACAAATATAGACAAAACAAATGGTTAGCTAATCTTGTGGGTTTTTTTTTCTTTCTTTCTTTCTTTCTTGTTTTTTTGGACCATTGTGTTTTGAAATTTGTAAAATCACAATCAAAACTAACTTGTATTCTATCTGAATTTCTTATTATCAAATGTTTTTAAATTAAAAAAAAAAACAAAAGCTACATACGATATTACCTGAATAGTAAATGAATAATGATTCATATTCTATTTTATTATAATACATTCATGACTAGATGCTCTCTCTCCATGGGAGAAACGGCTCTACTGGTATTTGCTTCCCGGCAATGATTGTCCTGTTTCATAGTTTAAAATTCAAACAGAAGACAAGAATTAGAAACAAGGTGAGCCAAGCATGATAAAAGCTGAACACAAAGTACTAGCGGACTCTGAAGCAATACCTTAATGTCTTGAATGCTTTCGTGGCTGGTATAGGAGGATGTCTTTGATGGAGAGAGCAAATTTACTCCACAATGTCTCTGTACTTCTAACAGAATATCTTTTTCCTGCTCAAAACTTGTGGCAGCATCTTTCAGTGCCAACATTTCATCTCTGTTGAAAAGTGTGCATTGTCTACCACATAAGCAAGTCTGTGTCTCAATGTCTGTATTGCATAATAAAAGAGAGGAAGGAAAATTTCATGACTTTCAGATAATGAAGTAATCTCCAAAAGTTAGAGCTCAAGATCAGTTAAGAGCGCAGATATCATCAGTATCATATCAATGATCAATTTATTCAAAAGCTCAAACTTTTACATTATAATCTTTAGAATACTTGTTAACAAGTTCTATAGCTAAAGCAACTAAAATAACGATTCAATAAATGATAACAATATTATATTACCATGGAAAAGACAAATGGGATGAGAATAGCAGTACTTGCACAGCAAGAAAGCCACATAACAGTCTCTATGGCAGTGGCTGCATATCACAGTACCAAGGGAATTCGAGGAACTTGAGCACTCCTTTGAACTTTTCAGTCTCGAAGGGGCATCATCGTAAAATCGCATAAGCTGCACGAAGGATACTTTAGTAGCTTGGTGGGATTCCAAATCTTCGTTGAGTTTGTTCTTCAAGCCTGTGAGTTTTGAGGCCTGGTAAATTAGCATTGCCTCTCTACAAAGAAGTTCCTCAAAGGGAATAATAGGCAGCATTCCCAGATGTGCATAACGCCTTGTAGCTTCAGCTCCTAGTGGAAACCAATCACTGACAGCAAAATTTACTGCTTCTCCACAGTTGAATCCTGAACCAACAACAATCCAATCCAATAAATATAACATTTATATCTGTGAAACTTATATACCTGTGTTTGCAGTGACAAACAGAAAGGCAAATGTGTTCATATACACACGATGTAGAATGAACTTTGATTTTTTTAGTCCTGGAAATGATCCTATCACCATTGAGCCAAAGCTCAAGTGAGGGATTTATCAATTTTGTGATAAAACAAGCATAGTGATTTGAATCTTCCGAACTTAGAAGTTTGTGAAGTGCTTTGAAGTAAGAGAGAAATAAAAAGAAAGAACGGAGAGGGTAGGAAGATACAAGGTGAACTCCATTTACATTCTTACTTTCTAGGTCATTATCTCGCCCGTTTCAGAGACACTTTAATTTAAGAGAATCCAAACTTGTTAATGCACGGAGGATAGATAGATTACCATGACTAAATCCAGCATGATATGCTCTAGGAAAGGTGATGACAAACTCTCCTGGCTTCTGCACAGCCTTGTAAATTGGCACACCATGTTGGAGCATGACATTTGGAGAGAACATAGTTGTTTTCTGAGCAAGAACTTGGAAGGCACCAACCTCCCCATGTTTTGATAAAATCTCATTGCAATACACGTGATCTAAGGCGACCTCTTCAAATCGAGAGGCTGCATTGCTGGGAACGCCATACCAAGTTTTATTTGCTCCTGAATGATGATAGTTAATGCTACAAAAGAGTAAATATGTTTGATAAAATCACAGAGTAAACATGTTTGATAAAATCAGTGCTAAGAGAAGTACAGAAAAATAGCAGATGAAATTAAATGCCAGAGTAATAATTTTGAGAATTACCTGTACAAATAGTGATCTTCTACATGCCATGCAAACATGCTGAATAGCATTCCAATATAAAGCATAGGATCAGTTATTCCCTACAGATGAAAAAGTTGACATGAGGATTAGAATAACCGCTCAGAAAACTGTTTTAACAATTATGTTTAGGTTAGGTTGTAAACATTGCTTTCTTACTGGAATTTCTCTGTCAATCAACCGCAACGTGGATTTCTGCAGCCGCGAGAAGTTCTGAGATCAATGAAAAATGTAAATTTTTTCATGACACAGTAAGCTGATGGAGCACAAACAGCAAAATATGGTACCACAGGTGGCAATTTACAGATTAAATTTAAGGAACAATGGGGGGCAATATGAAACTTTTAACAACTAACAGAAGTATATATATTATAGAGAACGGAATAAGAAGCATCAGATGTTAATAACCACCTTCAAATTCCATTTGCTTTTTCCAAGCTTGTCATCAGGGTCACATGAAAAAGCACTACCTTCAACATTGACTCCATACTCAACCGTTCCCTTCTCTCCATGCTCCATCTCATGCCAGAAGAACTTTTCCACATAAGAAGAAGGAAGACCTCCTGAACTGAAAAATCTACCGAGAAAGGCCTTGTTTGCCACAGTTTCGAAATCACGATATGTGTATTTTCTGATAGAAACGAAAGCAATCAGCAATTGAACTATTTTTTTTCTTTTGTGGGTATCGTAATTGTATAATCTTAGAAGTAAAATCATAGTACATTTTCCTACCTGCCTCTAAGGGAATAAATTGTTTCATCGTCCTCATTCCATTCAGAAAGCTGAAGAGATTGTACAATAGTCTCAAACCTGAAATCTTTTATCTCTTTCATTAAAACAACAGCGGCTGGAATTGATGCATTTATAGGAGAGACAATTTTGCAGATTCCTGAAATATTGAAAAAAAAAAAACTATATCATTAGAAGTATGCAGAAGGAAATGTAGAAACTATTTGTTATATGAGAGTGTTAGGAGAATCAAACCACATGCATGGTCAAATGAAAATGTTGCTGCATCTAATAAATCAAATGATGCAGCATGTGCAAGATACAGACAAAGGCTCATTGTTCAGTTATTATGGAAAAGTCTTCATGAATGTTAATATAAGGCTAAATTATGCATAACCCCCTAAACTTTTGGTTATATGCAAATAAACTTCTCTTTTTTTTAGAAACAGCATGTGCATATAAACTTTCTTACCTTAAAACCTGACAATGAATTTTCTTAAGCTTTTAAATTTATGCAGTTAACTCTATTATTGTTAATTTGTCTATTATTTCACTAATTCCAACATGATAGAGAGTTATTAGCACACGATTCATAGTTTAGGGGGTTACCTGCACATGACCCAAAATTTAATGGGGCTATTTTCACACAAGTTTAATAAGGTATATGGCCAATAACATATTGTGATCCATTGCTAAAATAAAATGTTAATACCACTGCAAAAATTTGAAAGTTTAGGGAGATTTTAAGTTTTGATGGTATGGCGTTATTCACAAATAGCTAAGTGTTCATGGGAGTTTAGTGTAATTTAGCCTTTTTATAATAAATAAAAAAAACAAAAAACAAAGGATTAAGTACTAAAAGCCAATTCATGAACATATTAAAGAGCTAAGAATAGTAATAAAAAAAACGGACATATAATTTTAATTAAGTATACCATATTTATGAGCCTCTGGAGCAATCTTCTGCAGATAAAGTAAAGGATCCTCAAACTCCTGTTCTGATGGGCTGTATACTGGACACTCAGGAATCTTATTGGTCCATTCTTGCTCAGCCAAATTAACTTTCTTCATTTTGCTCAAGATATCTCTGCCTGTTGTTTCTAATTTTCTTACACATCCAGAAACTTTTGCTGCTTTTATTTTGAATGAGTTATTTGCATCACTAGCATCTGATGCTTCTGATGTGACACCAGAGCCCATCCTTGGAGGCCTTCTATACATCTTTGTCATTACTAGTTGAGAAGAAAATTGGAGAGAAATCAATGTCAACATCATCATAAAGTATAAAATCTATAGTATGCCATATTATTTATAGACCATGAATAATATTGCTCATTTTTCAAATTCTGTATAATGCACAAGAAAACGCATCTAATTAGGTAGAAGCTGTATATCCAAGTTCAGCCAAAATGCAACAAAGCTAAGAACATAACTTTGCTACTTTGTTGAAGAATTTGAATGGAATTCGACAATGTATAATACCCTACAAAACCATGTTGTATAAACATGAGATCTTCGAGCTTTATTGTTATTTTTTGCTCGCACAAAGCATATGTAAGATGAAAATCTTACTACTATTTTGAATTTAAATCAATAAAAAAACCTGGACTTCCTGAGGGCAAAAGAAAATTTTAACATCATGCACATAACTTTATACATCCTCCTACCAAAAGAAAAAAATATATATATAACAAAAATAAAAAATAAAGAAAAAATATTTATTATGCATCAAACTTAACATAGAAAAATAAAGAAAAAGTCTAAGATAAACCAGCTGAGTGAAATAAATAAATAAAGTACATAGAAAGTTAAAACTCTGGAAACCATAGACTTGGACTTTTTTTCTAAAAAAAAAATTCCATATCTGTAAGAATTAGTCTCGGATAAGAAAATTAAGTCATTCTTATCTTATAAATATCGTAGTCCATGTATATAGTGTAAGAATATTTTAATGCATTGATTTCTTCTTACACAGTACATAAGTTAACTGTATTCTGTAAATAAGAAACACCAGTGCTACGCATTTACAACTATAATCGCAATACAAAATCCCAAATGCATTATTTCAACATGACCTTCATGGAAGAATACATACATACATACATACATCACAAATAAAGTTCTTGTAATACAGAGAGTAAGAGAAGTTGATACATTGAACACACATAAAAGTATCATAAAATGAAAACTCGTAAAGAACTTTTGTGATGCTTCCATTTATACCAATATTAGAGACAACATACATAAATTCTAAAATCACATATGCATTGACCGACATGCCATTAAAGTCAACGTCATCCCAGTTCCAGTATAGTAGAAGTTAAAGTTCAAAGTTTGTCGTTTTATGACGTTCAAGTTATGTACATGCTTTCTCCAATATCATACATGATGCAGAATTGGGCATGTTGGTATGTTTCTCCATAGAGACAAATAAACATACAGTTAGAAGTCTCTACACAAAACTAACAAAGAAAGGGAACTTGTGTGTATTAAAAAGCCAATTATGCAGGAGACAAATCTATATTGCGACAATAAAGCCCCAAGAAACATAGAAGAGGTAGAAAGTCATTCCCTTCAGTTATTGCTTGGAACACAAGTAATCTGAGTAAGAACTCCATTACGTAAGAATTTGACACTGGTTTTGTTTCTAACACAGAATAGGGTACAAAATCAAACAAGAAGAAAAAGGGGGGAATTTCCAGATTTCAAATTATGTTCTTTGTTAATATCCCAAAAACGCAAAACAGAGTACGGTTTAGTAAAATAACTAACATTGTGTTCTCCATTAAACACAGACCCAGGTTTTGATTTCCTCTTTAACATTTAGAAAAAAAAAGCAACAGATAGAAGGAGACAAGAATAGGAGGTAACTGGAAGTATAACATCAGGGGAGAAAGAGAGAAAAAGAGAGAGAGATACTATTGGATAGTCTGAGATTTTCTCTTGTTTTCTTGGCATCCAAACAGAAGTGCAGAAACTGCACGAAGAAAGCAAGCGAACCAGCAAATGATTTGCTTCCTACAAAGAGAAGGAGAAATGTCTATGAAAAAGGAAAGTTTGAGCAATGGGAGGGATTAAGAGAAATCTTTGGAGGGGTGTGATAATACCGTTTAACACTTCGCTTCAGGCGGTTGAAGCGTACGTGACTTTTTGGAGTGTAATAAGGGCATTTTGGGTTTGAAGAACACGTGGCAACATCCCAGTGGGTAAGTCTATGAAGGTGTATCAGGATGTGATACACTTAATCAATAGCCGTTATGCTAATTAATAACCTTCCAAATTCCATGTTGACCTATCTTGTTTTTTCGGTCCTTTCCGTTAAATCTATTCAGATAAAAATATGGTTGAAAACATCTGTTTGAAATTTAGTAAATTTAAAATATTTCGAAAAATTATAGAAAATATAAAATAAAAATTGGAGAATTTAATTTGATAATATTCATAATAAAGGACCTTATTACAATCATGTCTTCTCAAAATGAGGAGTAATCTTTTTTTTTTAAATTACTGTTAAACTTAAATATTTTTTAGAAATAATTTTTACAATTTGAAGTCTTTAAATTTAGTCCTCCTTAAATCAAATATCACAAATTAAGTTGTTAAAAAATTTTAATTGATTCCAAGAACATATTAATAATACTTCGTTTCAATATTTTTCTTTGATTTAAATATCAAGGATACTAAATTAAGGCCGATTTTTAATTTAAAATTTAATTATTATTCGAGTAAATTAATTTTAAAGATTAAATTTTGGTCAATTTTTATTTTTATATATTTTTAATTAAAATATGATAAGTATATATATTTTTTAATGTAAGCATACGAATGTATGATTTAATTAAGAAATTAATTATACAACTATATATAAAAATTATGCACTAATGATATAATTATGAAATAGCCTTTTATTATATTTTTATTAAAAAATTGATAAGAAAGATATAATAATTTGTTTTGAAGTTTTATTCTTAATTTTAAAATAAAACATTTTTAAAGCCTACTTGACATTTCATGATTTTTTTTTACCAAATGGATTTACGGGATTGAACAAATGGACATTGCATGAATTAAGTAATGGAAAGAATTAAAATAAATGTCATGTTGTTTAAGAAAATATAGTGTAATAAATTTACAACAGTTCATGTCGTGAATCATGATTGATTGGTAAGTATGTTGTGCGTTGTTCTTTTAATGACAAATTAACAAGAATTAGGATTAGGATTCTCCTTAATGGATTGTTTTTCTTTTTATCTACATTTTAATTCCTGGTCGTTAGATTAATTTTAATGGTCAACATCAATTTTCAGGCATATTGTTCAAGACACTGCATTTTAGTTTGATGAAATTTGACAGCCTGAAAAATTTGCAAGGCAATAAAAAAGGGGGTAAATTTTCCTAGTCGATGGCATTATCAATATATCCATGACAAACTCAAACAAGGGTCTTTGAAATTGATCTAAGAAATGAAAATAAGGCATAAAGGAAGAGGTATTCTCATAATTAATTTTTTTCGTGCATTCTATGAAATTTAAAATGGAGCGTAATATTCATAACTTATGATTAATTGGATTTGTGATAAGTTTTATATTTTATTAAATATTCTTTTGCTTTTATTATTTGTAATTTGATTATACAGTAACTCTTTTAAATCCCAGGAAAAATTTCACTCTTAATAATTTATTAAGGGCAAAACTTACATAATTAAGGTTATATATTTAATTACATAATCAATTAATTACATGTGTATTAATATTTTTTATTGATTTAGACATTAATGTGATTTAATTTTTTTATTGAACCACTCTTCTTCCAATATGTACATTGGATTCTAATTAATTTGGATTGAGTAGAATATAACTACAAATACGAGAAAACTCTTCCAATTAATATTTAATACAACTGGACTCAAACCCAATACTATAATTTTATATAAGTTTTTTATATTATAACCAAATTTCATTTCATTACTAGTCAGTGTTTTGAATAACGAATGCGGAATGGTCAAAGCTTCAAATATACTACCATCACCAGGCAAAACTGCACGTAGCCTCCAGATCCGCAAATTTAGCTTCAAAGAGAAAGCGATTTATTAGATAATAATAATAATAACAATAATGCCCTTACCATTAGTCTCCAGATACTGAATTTTCTCAAGAAAATTAACGAAACCTCACCACCAAGAAATTAATCACAATCACATTGGTCCTCCATCGATTGATCGATCAATCTCAGTCTTCAAATTGATCCAGAGATGAGCGCGAACAGGCAGCCGGTGAAACTAGACGACGAGCAGCTAGCGGAGCTGCGGGAAATTTTCCGATCGTTCGACCGGAACAAGGATGGGAGCTTGACGCAGCTGGAGCTCGGATCGCTGCTCCGGTCGCTGGGGCTGAAGCCGAGCGAGGACCAGCTGGAGGCACTGATTCAGAAGGCCGACAAGAACAGCAACGGCATGGTGGAGTTCTCCGAGTTCGTCGCCATGGTCGAGCCAGATCTCATCCACGCTCGCAGCCCCTACTCAGAGGACCAGCTCCGCCAGATCTTCCGGATGTTCGACCGCGACATCAACGGCTTCATCACCGCCGCCGAGCTCGCACATTCCATGGCCAAGTTGGGCCACGCTCTCACGGCGGAGGAGCTCACTGGAATGATCCAAGAGGCCGATACCGATGGCGACGGTTGCATTAACTTCCAAGAGTTCGCTCAGGCCATCACTTCCGCTGCCTTTGACAATTCTTGGGGCTGAAAATCTCACCACATGTACACACACGTTCATCAAACTCACGAACATTGGTAATGATATGAAGCTTCCTGTTCATATAGATATATGTATTTGTCATACACATTCATTTTATCAATTAGGGAATAGTTTAGCATAATAGAAGCATGTATTTTTTTAAGAAAAAATTTTGAATTTTTGAGTTGATATACATGTCATAATTTTGTTGGATATTTCTTAATATAATACTGATAGATTTTTGTTATTTTTCTAGTTAACATGAAATCGCTATTAGAATTACATTTTAAACTTTATTTAACTATTTTTTAAGAAAATTATGTCCACTTTGAGATATATTGGTGACATTCATATGCTATTCAATATTATCATTTAATCTAACTTTAAGCATTGCAGTGCCCTAAATGGAGAGTAACTCCTTTAATTAGTATAGTGTTTTTCTTCCATGATGTTTGATTTCATGCATTATTTAAGAGATATCAAATTTTTTTCATATCTTAAATCATTATAGTATGCCAATTCTTCCTCTTTCAACTTAAATGTTTGTTCTCTCAGGAGCACTTGCCATTCTAATTTTTAAATTATACTCATAGCACACGTATGTTGGACCTATTCCAAATTAATTATAGAGTAACCTGATTGCATATTTAGAGTTTAAACTCAAATTTTTTTTAAGGTTCAAACTCAGTGCCTCTTTAAATTACCGTTGGAGAAAAATTATTTTAGATGAAAGTGATTTTGAAAATTAATTTTAATTAAAAGTTTGTTTCATCATGATTTCTAAAAATTAAAAAAAATTCTAAAAAGTAATTTTAAGGGAATCAGTTTGGATATGATTTATAAAATAATTTTTATTAAATACTTAAAACTAATAAAAGTGATTATCTCAAATAGAAAAATAAAAAAATGTCGCTTCTACAAAATCATGGTATAATTGTAAAATTCTAGTACACCATGATTTTTAAATTTTTATCTAAATAGTTGATACAATTTCTTTCCAGTTGAACTAAATATCCAGTAATTGCCACAAAGAATTCTTCATATACTATGTCTTTATTTGCTTATTTGATAGAAAGGAGCCATTTTGAGAGAAATTGAAAGAGACAAGAATTTCATAAAAATAATATTTTATATATAAAAAGTTTGAATAATATATATCAAATATTTTTTATAAGAATCTCTCCTTCAATTTTCTTTTCATGAAACCCTTTTCATATATATCAAACCTTACCTATAAGTTATAATGCTGCAACAAATAGGTGAGTAATATGAAGCAAAAGAAATATTAATTAACTGATAATTGTACTAAAATGATTTTAAAATTATGCAGCACAAATACTCCATAAAAATTACAAAAACGAAGGTAGAAGGTGCATTTGAAAAAAAGAAAAAATAGAGAACAATGGATAAATCAAATTATGAAATATGAACTCCCAACCTAATTATATTTTCTTATATTATTCTCTTTTTAAATTCATGAATAGATAGTAATAATCCAATTTAAAATTAACATGTGTATATATATATATATATTCTTGTAGATATATAGCTTAGAAGTTAACATATTATCATAGCATCAACCTTCTGATGCTTCAAGTATAATGGAGAATACAAATACTCATGCCGCTGCAACAACACCAATCAACACCATATTCGTTAAATCCTTAGAAATTTGGTATTAATTATGGTTGTTTAAAACCAATCCAATTAAACTAAACCTAACAAAATCAAATCAACATGAACTCATTCAAACCAAAATTAAATGAGGTTTATTCAGGTCTTTTTACTTTTGAAACCGATTATATTTGGTTTGGTTCAATTTTAAACATTTAGACCTTAAACCAAACTGAACCAAATCTATTAATATTTTTTTATACAACTATAATATACTTATTTAATATATTTTACTTTTTTTATTTAATATTTTTATATTTATGTTATACTCATTTAACATATATCTCTTAAATTATGAGCTCATGAATAAAATTATAAGACATTTATTAGATAAGAAGAAATAATATAAATTAGTGTGTTCTTATTAATAATCATGTGAAAAATATGCACATAATTTTTACATAAAAATTGATATTTTAATAAATTATTTAGATATAATTTATATTCATAAAGTATTTATATAGTACTATTTAATTTAATTTTTGGAAAATGATGCTATTTTTTTAAAATTATTTTATTATGATTCAAACCAAAACGAGCCAAACTTAAAACCAATTAAAAAGAAAACCAAATAAGTTCCAAAATGTGTCAAATTGATTGGGTTGATTCACTTTAGTTTTTACCTAAAATCAAATCTAGTTTTTACCTAAAATCAAATCTCTAAACATCCTTATTTCTTTTGGGTGAACCTAGGGGAAACAATGCCAAGTTATATGAAAAACAACTTATTAATAAATTTTGCACCATAAATGTGTTTTGCATGCTCATTAAGGGTGTTCACGGGCCGACCATCACCTCGACTCGGTGTCTGGCCCGAAACACCCTTGGCCCTAGAAAATGGGCTTGCAGCCGACCCGGCCCAATATGGTCCGGTCCTTCACTAGGCCATGACAGAGTCAATATTGGGCTGAGTTTTTGCCCGGTATAAAAAATATTAAAAAATAAATAAATAAGTTAATTTAATTTTTTAATAAAACTATAACTAATTTCATTTAAAATATATTCTCATAGGAAATAATATTAGGTTAAAAAGTAACATTTATCAAAATTATAAATACTCAATAATTATACATTATTTATTTTATATAATATTAAGTTATGAAATAAATTTAAAATTTGAAATAAAATTAAAAATTGAAATAATAAAATGTATCTATTATAATTATAAAATTAATTTATTACATGAGGCATATGAAAAAGAAATAATTATATAAAATTATTTAATATTTTTAACAAATAAAGAAAAATGATAAAATAAAAAATATATATATATCGGGCCGGGCTGGGACGCGCATGTCACTTGCCCGAGGACATGCCGAATTTTGGGGAGGCCAAGCTGTGGGTTTTTTTTTTCTTTAAATTTAATTTGTCATTCTTAAAAGAGAAAGTGATATGAGTTTGAGAATAATTTATTCATGGAGTCAAAAACCTTGGATTAAAAAACATGTACATGAAAGACAAGTATAATTTTGTAATCACCAAAATTTATCTTCTCATCAAAATTGAAGTCTTCTTATATCCAAGAACATTTCTCTTGACATAAAGAAAGAAAGTGTTACATCATGATTTTATAGTAAAAGTATATTATTATCCAACGAATATCTAAAAAATAAAAACTTACAGTGACATTGTACAGAAAATGTGCAGTGAATGAAGAATTATATTTTACATTCATATTGATGTATTGATAATAAGTGCTAGATGAGAAAATAACACTAATGCTATAAATATAATAATAGAGCCTAGGCGATCAAACATAAAATGTGGACCTTGATTAATATTCTCTTTATCTCATTTTATCCGTCATTTTAGAAACTGTCAAATATCCCAAATTATCTCATTTTATATTATTAATAAAGTATTAATTATATTTTTTTTATGATTTTACGCTTCATTAAAAATAATAATAAATAAAATATAAGTCTTTATTAGTATTTAAATCTAGGACATTTTAGTAAAATATTATTAAGCTTTATTATAATCTAGATCATTTCATACTTTTATTAATTTATGTAAAAAAATTTTAAAATAACACATAAAATGTAACAGAAGAAGTAATATATAATTAGGACATTTTATCAGAAGTTGAGTATTTTTTCAATTTGGTATTAGTCTAAAGAAATCTAATATCTCAATTTAAAAATAAATTAGAGGTGGATTCCATGTGTTGGAAGGAGTCTAGACGAGATGCCCTATAAATAGAATGACTTTTTTATACATATTGATACCTATATAGATATATAGATTATTTATAAAATTATTATTATTAATTAATGGTAAAATTCAAGTATAAAATTACAAAGGGAGTTGTCTAACATTACAGTATTAAGTTGTATATGTATTTTATGATTCAATATTTATAATAAATGAAAAAAATATATTTATTTAAAATATTCATAAGTTTTTTCCATAAAAACATTCGTAAGTTTAGATATAAAACAAAAAAAAACTGCAAAATTATAAAATAAATATGATATATAAAATATAAAAAGGTAAACTATAATTAAAAAAAGATCATCCAGCATATTTCATTGCCATCCCTAATTAACATTCATCCATATGATCATTTTTCCTTGACCAAAAAAAAAAATCAATGTTCATTTTCCCCCGTGGCATAACCAAGCCCTTTTTTTCTTTTTCTTTTGGCCTAAGCAAGCTGACCGATATGTAGCGACCGAAATTTAATCAAACGAATATTCCTTCTGGAAATCCAAAATATAATATTTCTGGAAAAAAATTAATATCTTCAATTCTAATTTTTCCTTCGAGGCTTCGACCGTTCGGCGCCGTCTCCTTCTCCCTCCCCAAATTCTGTCAACCCTAGTCTTCTGCTGTCTGCCTGAGCCCCTGTACCGCTGCTGCCGTCGACCTGAAGAGTTGGTTCCAGATCAAAGTGTCGGAGCCATCACAGCTGAGGAGAACGCCAATCTCTGCTGCCAAAAGAAGTGTTGAACTGCATTGTTAGATTTATCTTCCTTGACATAGTGCCTTCGCCATCTCCAACTTGGGTTTTTGTACTTTGGGAGTAGGCATTTAGTCCATGCTTTTTTTGTCTCTCTCTCTCCCTCTCTAGAATCATTTTCCGTGAAAGATTAAAAACTGGTCACTTGGCATTTTCATCCTTCAATGTACTAGAGTACTGTTTCGGTAGTGGAAAATTTGAAGACTGTGCATAGCCTCCTTCATTATGAATTTCCATTGTTCATGACTCTCTGCTTTACCGGGGATTTCAGCTGACTCCTGTATATTTAGGGTCTGAGCCATGTCAATGGCTGATAATTCGGGAAACAAATCTGGAGACTCTTCTAACATGAAAGAAGCTGAGAAACCTCAGATTCAGCCCATAAGATTGCCCACAGTTGAGGAAATTCGTGGTCAAGACATTTGGAACAATTGTGCAATGCGTAGTGTTGTTAGCGGAGTCATGGGTATGACAATAGCCGCCTCACTCTTCAAATTTTAATTTCAAAGCATATTTTTATCTCTATATGAATTGAATTGTTCTTCTCCAGATGTTTGTGGTGTAATTTTCTGAAAATTTGTTGTTTGCATATCATTTCATTATAGCTTTACATCACTTATTATGTATTTAACAAAGAAGTTCCTAATGACAATAGATCTGACTTAGCAAGTCAAGATCTTTCGTGGAAAATAATTTATTTAAAGGGCATCAAATATGATTATGTTTGATTAAAATTTAGCATGTTGGCTTTTGCTGCAGTCAGCTGAATAGCTTCAGTTGCCAAGAGCACTGAAATATCAATAGCAGTAAGAACTTGTATACCTGAAAATTCAGATAACCTTTACTGAGAGCATTTTATAAGGAGAGAGGGATTTGATTTGGATTTTAATTCGAGGATAAGACTTTAAGGAATGAAAAATACAACTTGTCCAAACTATAGGGGAATGTGTGATTTGATAAAATTTCATCTTCACCCTAGACATTGAAAGCTGCTGCAATATGTATGGTCAAAAATTTATTTTATGATTTATGTGATGTTCTTTAGGAGGTGGGCTTGGCTTGTTCATGGGTTTGTTTCTTGGATCCCTGGACACCCATATAATGCAGGACGAAATGACTGGGAGGCAACAGCTAATATATCAAGCAAAACAGATGGGGCAAAGGAGCTGGAGTTCAGCCAAAGCATTTGCTGTAATGGGTTTGATATTCTCAGCTACAGAGTGTGTTATTGAGAAGGTGTAGCTCTAATGAAGTCCAGGAGTGAAAGTTTATATTAGATTTAGCTTGTCAGTTTTTTTTCTTTTTTTTTTTAAATAAAAATAATTTTGTATTTGATTAACATCTTTTTCAGGCACGAGCTAAACATGACACAACAAATACAGTCGTTGCTGGATGCGTTACTGGTGGTGCAATATCAGCAAAAGGTAATCCATTCCAAATTCTATTTTTAATTGCTCTTAAAATTTCCTGGATATCTTTAGTGCGTGTGGTGCTTTCTAAACCTATTTAGTTTCCATAGCTGCTGGCTAACTGAATGATGCTATTGGGACCTCTGTTTCCACTGTGTACTCTGATGTTGAGCATTAATTTAGGGCCTTGAGCCCACGTTTTTTGCCCACAGAAAAAAAGTCAAGTACAAGAAAATGGTTCCGTGGAAATTATAAAGGTAGGCTGCAAGAAAATAAACGATAATTGAGCAGAAAGCGAAATAGAGTACTAGCCTTGTAGCAGTTTGCAAAGCAAGATTTTCCCAGAACAGGTTTGCCAAAATGTTTCACACCAGCAAATACCATCATACCTCCCCCTTAAACAATCTCTAACCAATGTCTATCAGACTGCCTACTCTCTCATCCACCTCAGCCAGCATATGTTATATTTGCCAGAGTCATTTTCCCTGGTCATTTGCCATGTTCACTGGCCTCCAATTGTCTGGCCTTGTTCCTTCCAGTGGACTCCATGAAGTCATTAGGCGTAATCCGATCCTTGAAATCAGGCCCATCATGGGAACTGATTGAGGAGAAAGCAGATCAGTGACGTTCACTGTAGTACTCTGCTCTAGATATTGTTGCCTGGTAATGGTTGTGAAACTTGTGAATTTGTAATGTAAATTCACAAAAAACCTGTGAAGTCAACTCATACAGGCACAGCTCATCATAAAATGCAAAAATATAGGATGACCACAACAACTATAGCCAGTGAAAATTAGTTGGTCAAAACCAAGAATGTCAAATCTTTCATACGCAATGAGTCAAGACTCAATATCTGAACAGCAAATTTATTAATGAACTAGATTGTGGGCTTGTGCCTTGCATAGTCTTAGGTGTGCCATACTATTCATGGGTTATGAATAGCACAATTTTTTATAGATATTATATAATATAGCCATACTTTCAAGTTACCTGTGATTTCAAAGAATTCAGAGTTTGACCACCAAGTTTAACGGGGTCCAAGTTTACATACGAGTTAACATGAATTTTAAACTTGTAATAGCTCAAGAGTTAACTCCATAATTCATCGTAGTGAATCCCTTGCTTGTATTTTAGAAAATTAGATGTAGGTTTCATGCATTATACAGAGTTTAAAGCATGAGTCATGTTTTTCTCGGCTTATGAATGTCATAGCTTGCTAAAGTTTTTTATATTTATATCGAATATTGATGATGATTCTTTAGTGTTTTCAAGTTCTATTTCTTGTTCATCAAATGTCATTGTCATCAGACCTAGAGTAATAGTGTATTAGAGGTTGCAAAGGAGAAAATCAACAAAGACTAGAGAAAATAAAAAAGCAAAAGGAAACAAATAGAAGGTGAACCTTAATCAACAAACCAGGAGGTGAAATCTATAGATTTACAAGTGAGTATAATTTTGTTCTGGCTTTATCTTAATCTTACAAGTTATGACTCTTGTATGGTGTGGTTCTAGGTGGTCCAAAAGCAGCATGCGCTGGCTGTGCTGGCTTTGCAGCATTCTCAGTTGTGATAGAAAAGTTTCTAGAGGGTCATGATTAAGTGAATTGGCTTCAGCCAAGTTTGTTTCATTTATCACATGGACTGAATTCTTTACTGGGAATCTCTTGCCCATCAATGGAGGATCTGGGGGACATGCTAGGGAGCACACGGATTTTAGTTTTTGTTTCACATTTACAGTATAATTTATTTGTATACCATGATGTCACTTTGGAGAACTCAGGTCTAATGATACCACAGATTGGTAATACTCCCTTGAGGTTTCCCTGAAAATCTTATTTGGGAAACATATTTTACCATGTTTGGTACAAGTTTTCAAGTGAGGTTTATGAGAAAATTTAATTTTTCAGGGGACTGAAGACATTTTATTATTATGCTTTTGTAATTTTTCGTTAACAGTATTTATTTTAGTTTTAAAAAAAAATAAGGGCATAAAGTTATATCTAAAAAAATAAGGGCATGAAGTTATCTCTTGTTCTTGAAGATTTTATTTATTTTATTTTACTTCTCTCTCTCTCTCTCTCTCTCTCTTTTCTTGAGTTTTAAAAGTGCCCCAAATTGATGGTTGAACACTAATTCCATATAGAGATCTTATTTAATTTTACTTTTTCTCCATAGTAAACGAATTCTTCCAAAAAAAATGTAAGCAATGCAAGGTTTAAAAAATTAAACTGGATATTGAGCTAGTTAAAATACTGGTTTAGGGTTTAATAGTTTAACCATGGTTTAATCAGAATTAAATTGGTGATAATAAATTTATTAATTTTTAAATTTTATACATGATATAGAAAATTAAAAATATTACTAATAAATTTTACAACTTAATATTAAAATCTAAATAAGTTAATATTCATCTATAATCATGTTTTGAATTTAAACTATTTTCATATTATTTATTAAGTAAATTTATTATTATTAATAATTATATATCATAATAATGTTTAAACAATATTATAATATAGAAAGAAAAAAAAATTTAAATAAAAATAATGTTATTTAGTATTAAAAATAATGATATTTTATCTTAAAAACTAAAGAAAAAAAAATAAATCTATTTAATTGATTTTATACTGGTTCAACACTAATTTATAATCGGTTTGATCAGTTTTCTATCAATTCTGAAAATGAACTGTCCCCATTTATGAATGGACTGGAGCAATGAACTTATGTTCGTATTTGGTAGGTGAACTTTTTATAATTGTTACTTAAAGAAAGATTAATGAGATACGGCCTACTGAACAATTTTAGAAATGTCCCACTTTTATATTGCCCGAGTCTTATTATTCTGGTAATGGTAAACATTTATATTGTACTCATCATATAATGATGAATGCTCAGTGTATAATATATTAACCTCGAAAATTTTGGTCTAGGTAAATTTGATTTCAAGTGATATTTCAGGAGAATACTAACATACCATTTTCTTAAGCAGCCTATAATATCATGGGGAAAGTTATAAATTAATCAACAAATTTATAATATGCTTAAGTTATTTTAAAAGAAAATTATTAGCCTAGCTTAGCAATAGCAATGGACATGTGAATTTGAATCTAAAATACATATAAATTTAGGACCAATCTAGAAACTGAGATGTGTGGTATCCTTGAAGGTTTTAAGATGTGTTGAGATCATGGTATTTGCACTATGATTGTTGCCACTAATCCTGTGGAGGCAATGAACATGATAACCAGGAGCATGGTTGTGGGAAATTTGATGGGGAATTGTGTTGATGACATTAGAAGTTTCTTGCTAAAGATTGGAACATTAGTTTTATACATGTTTTTAGGAAAGTCAATAAATATATAAATTGGCTTACTAGATTTGTTTCTGGGTTTAATTTGAACTTTTAACTTTTAATAATTATTTGGTTGGTCACAAAAGATTTATCAAATTAGCCTTACAAAAAGCCTAATTCTCTCCCTCTTTTGTATTTTTTTTCCCAGACCTCTTATATATTGTTTGATACATAGACTTTTAGTTAAAAAAAATGTAAGTTTATTCATGTCCGAGTTGTATCAAAATTTTATAAAATTTTCCAATCCAATCTATTATTGAGAAAGTTCCATTGAATTGATTGATTTAACTGAACAATTATTAAATTAATTATAGCACCATTTTGTGAGACTTTTAAGTTTGACAAAAAATTAGTCATGAATTAACAAAAATCGGTATATTTTATTGTTTTTAAATAAAGCAACAACTTTCATTACTACGAAAAGAATAAACTTTATACTAAGCATATTTAAAGCAAGAGGAGGGATAATTGGAAGCCACCTTTTACAAAAGGTTTCTCTAATTATTTTTCACTTTCTAACCTACAAAAAAGAATAAGGCTAACGTAATTTTGGTCATGTTTGGCTTTGAGTTAGTGTTATATAGTCTTTTTGTTTAAATCAAAATTTTGGCTATCACAACTATTGGAATATCAATATTTAAAATTAATACTATATACATATATTTAACAAATCATCATCAATTTCAATATATATAATCAAACCTATAAAAAATCACATTATTCATTAATTATAACCACAATTCTCAACTTAAAATTATATCCAACACATGCAATCAGTTTTTTTTTTGATGAAACAAGCAATCATTTTTAATTAAGAGAAAAAAGTCCATTTCCCTCTCAATATTATAGATCCACTACTTAATATTAGATACTATTTTCGTCCGTTGATCTCGGATGAATATCGATTATTTGAAGCCTAAACTCAAAATTAATCATTAATAAGGTAATTGGGTATTAATTTTTAGTATCCACAAGCTCTATAATATTGGACACTTTTTTGTCGGATACCTTAAAATAAAGCACGTCATTATCATCACTAATCAATTAAAAAAAAGGAAAAATTAAAAGGAAAAAGATCAAAAATTTAAAATATTTAAAAAATGAGACTAAAGTTAAATATTGGATTCAGTTCTTACATCATTAGTAGGAACTCTTTTTCCTTTAAACAATTTGTTAGGAGTTCAATTCTTAACTATTATGAATAGAACAAACTTGCAACCATAACACCGTTAATTTTTTTACTGAACTACAAAGACGCTGCTTTATTTATCCACATGAGTAGAAAAACCCAGTTAAAAAAATATGTGAAAGGGAAGAAATGGGATTGGATCGTACCGGTTTCTAAATTTGGTGTTATATTTGGGTAAAAATGCTATTTTTTATTTAGCACCATGATAAAAAAGCCCCAACCGACACCACTAAAGACAAACACAACAATGGCAATGACGATGATAGTAGTTCGAAGGAGCCTAGAAACTGCAGCCTTAGCTTCTTGTCTGCCATTACACGAACCGATCGAATCCAGGATTACCCAGGAAACATGTTTTGGTCCAGGTAAATTTGATTTCAAGTGATATTTCACTAAATTTGAAGTTATATTTGGGTAAAAATGTTATTTTTTATTTAGTACCATGATAAAAAAAAACCCTAGAAACTGCACCCTTAGCTTCGTGTCTGCCATTACATGAACCGGTCCAATCCCCGCACAAACCAGGATTACCCAGGAAACATGGGTACATATCCCTAACCAACATGGGAGGAAGTTGTCCAGACAGATGATTGTAAGACATATTAGTTCGGCGCCTTTCACTAATTTGGGAAAAAAAGAAAGCAAAAAGGCAACTCTTAGACTCTTCACTGTCGTGCTTTATCTTCACTAGGGAGCAGCAGCGATTTATCTTATTTTCACCGTTGTGGAGTCGCTGGTCATTACTTCCTCACCAGGTTTGAAGGTTTTTTTTTTTTTTAATCCACATCTGGAGAATACAGATTTTTCATTTATGAAAATTGAAATTTTAATCTTCCAACTGCAAGATATATCCAAGGGTTGTACGTTATTTTTTAGTACTTTCATAATTATAATTATAATGCTTAGTCAGCTAAATATTTTTGGACCCTTATTTTATGGATGAACGGGATATGGCTGGAGATATGATCGGAAGTCTCCAGTATATCATCCATAACATGTGCTTCCTCCTCATCTACAATTTTCGTCTCCTCTAATACAAAAGTAGCCGTTTGCTAGGGATTAAATTTCAAAATTGGTATTTCCAAAGTTAAAAAAAATTCCAATTGTTACCGTTGGGGCAAGAGAACATACTATATATAGGACCGTCGGCTCTATGTTATTCCCTGATCAACATCAATTGTTTCTCTTGTTCTTCCCTCAGAATGTCTCCCGCACTCACAGAGCCTCTTCTCTACAATCCTTCTTTTGATTCCTTCAGGTTTGTGCACCGCTCCATCATCTCTTCTTCCTCGAATTCTTCTCATAATCTCTGTCTCCGTCTTTTTTTTTTGGCCGAACGTAGTCTCCGTCTTGTAAAGAGTGATATATCGTTCATGATTTTTTTTTTTTGGCTAGATGTAGTCTCCGTCTTGTTGTCTTTTCTGTGGCATTTAGCAAATAATGGCATGTCTCCATCTTTTGAATAGCATTCGATCTTCTAAGTTGATTGGAAGAATTGGTTACTCTGTTTTTGTTCAATAGATTTGCTATATATATATATATATGAATGTATGTACGTATTTGATACTCATACCTGATCGTATGGGGCTTTGAACTTGGATAAATTTCAACTTTCCTCTTTAACACCAATTCTTTGAATATTAGTCTAGCTTTGATCCATGTTAAAAGAATTGTATTTTGTTCTGATGTATGCAGCACGGTCTGGAAATATTGCGGTTATATAGGATTTTTAATGAAGTTTTGTCTGTGTGTGAAGAACCGATAATCATTGCTCTTCCTCCCTTCCCCACCCAACCTCCCCCTGAATCGACATTCTTTCTATTTGGTTTTGGCTGTGACATACACATGTTGAATTTGGGACTTGATTTGTTGCAGCCGGTCTGATAGCAGGGGTGTCCTCAAAAGTTGTGTAGAGATATATCACATTGTATTTCATCAGCAATTTGGTGAGAGTATGTATTTTGATGTTCAGACATTTGAGATGTTCCAGCTCTATGGACCCAACGAGAGGTAGAGGTAAGAGATTATTGTGAATCTTCCCTTTGAATTTGTCTAATGTATGATATATACCTTGTTCTTATTTGGTCTGCTCATAACTCAATTCTGTATATGTTCTTAATACAAACTTCTTTTCGATAAAGTAAACCAATTTCAAGGTTTTCATTTGACATCTTTTTTGGTTTGTCCATTTTGTAATGGGTGATGGAGCATATGTAAGATCTTTTTTACTGTGCTTTGATTTTTGAAGGAACTCATTGCAAACTGTTGAATGACTGGTCAATTTGCTTAAAAACTATGCACATGACATGAGGTGTATCTCATTATGCCAAAACATACAGATGATGAAATGATGTGGCCACAAAATAGGAGACAGATAATGAAAAAAATAAAAGGGAAACACCTTTAATAAAGCAGAAAGGAGTTCTTTCTTTCTCTTGTCCTTCTCATTTCACTTGTTTCTTTGGACAATATCCTATTCTGCTTCCTTATATTTTCTTTTCCTTCTTCATCCTAATAAAAATGACTTTTACAATTAAAATACATATTTATTGCTTGTATAAACTTAAGTTATGCTGCATGTCCCGTTAATTGTTGGGATCTACAAGATGCTGCTGCTGTAGTTATGGTATGAACAAGTAATGTCAGTCAAGTGTTTGATTCTTAATTTGTTTGATCTTACGAAATCCTTTCATGCAATTAGTCTGTAAATATAACAAAGTTCAAGACGTCTTCTCAACAACCGTAAACATTTTATCAATTGTTTTATTATTGATTATAGAACTAGCACTTCCGCGGTTGATATCTTGATGGTTAATATTCTAAACAAAGTTTTACTAGACCTCAATTGGATATTGTAACTAGTAAAAAGTTGTCCAAATAAAGGATATAAATCTATAATGCTCTAAATACTACCCCAGAGATTTATATGTAGACTTTGGCATTGTAATCTTGATTTTCAATTGAGATCTTCACATTATGTTATTGAAAAACAAATTAAAAACAAAATGTTGGTTTTCATTTTTGGTATCTCTTTTTGTGTGAAGTTACAAGCTGAGACAATCTTAGTTTGGAACCATTTTGGCGTGATTAGGAATTGACCTTGTGTTTAGAATTCAAGTTAAGTGGCAATGATTTTGACTTTAATGAATCAATTGTAATAGTCATTAGCTTGTGAGGATTTGGGCCTATATTGATCCTTTCTTGTGTGTATTCACCTATCTTTACCTTCACTCTAGAACTTGTCTTGATTCTTTGTTGAGACCGCAATTACATTTGCATGCACAAAAATGATTAAGGCATTCTTTTATTTGTTAGCTACTTAGCCATAGAACCAACCCTTGCATATTTTATCCATTGTTTAGCCCATTGAGCCTTGTGTCCTTTCTTTTCATATTGAACATTTTCTGAGCCAAGGCCAAGCGTTAAATTCCCACCTTTTCACCTTAGGAATTGGAGAGCATTTTACAAGCATAAGCATATGTTGTTGGTGCATTATCTTGGGCAAGAAAAAATGAAAAAATGGGAGAACAAAAAATGTGAGAAAAAAAATTGAATGACAAGGGTTGAGATGGAGCGTAAAACGCACTCAACCGCAAAAAAAGAAAAAATAGGAAAAGAAAAAAATGTGAAAAAGTTGAATAAAAGAGGTTGAGATGGAGCGTAAAACGCACTCAACCGCAAGAAAAAAAAATCAACTGCAAGAAAAAAAAAAGGGCAAGAAAAAGAAAGAAAAAAATGGAAAAGATGTTTTGGCAAAAAAAAAATAGAGAGAGAGAGGGAGTTGGAAAGGAAATAAAAGTCCAAGTGTATGCACTTTTCTTTTGTCATATATGCTTGTTTAATGTTTTTCCAATTTTTGAGGTGCTTCTTTTTGTTCTTCCATTGCTTGTTCCTTATTGTTTATTTGTTCCTTGTTCATTACAACCCAGAACAAAGTCCTTTTGATTTGTGCAGCATTTGACATAGGTGGTGGAGATTTAGAAGATAGACAAGCTTATGGTAGTGGGGTTTGATAGGTGGAATTTGAGTGATATACTGCCCCTTTAAACACTTGAGAGTTGGGAGTTAAACACTAATCCTATGTGAGGGACTATTACGTTACTTCATTCTTGTCAAATGATTTGCCATAAAACTTGTTTGCTTGACACAAGGGAGATTACCTTTGATTGTTGGGATGTTTGAGAACTATTATTGTCCTTATGCTTTGTAGCATTCACATTTCTCAAGTCTTGAGTTTTGAGTTTTATGTCTTGGGTTTTTGCCTAGAAGTAGATGGTGCACTTGGTTGATAGAAATCAACTTAAATATTTTCTTTTTCATTTTGGTGGGTAATCAAAACACATATTTAATTTTTTCGTTTGTTTTCACCTTTTCCCTATTTGTTATTGAAGTTTTGTTTTTCTATTTGTTTTCACCTATTATGCTTTTCACAATTTCTTTTCAGGTTCACATCAGCAATAAAAATTATGTTCTGTTTTGCTGTGTATAAATCCTATAATCATAAAACTCTAATATAGGATTTTGTCAAGACACCGAGCTCTATCTTCCTTTTATATATGCAGATAAATGTTTATTTAATTCCCAGCATGATTCAGAAAACTTAGTCATTGGACTTTGATTTATCCTGTCTCTCTTTCTCAAATTCCTTTATTTTCTCCCTCAAATCCGTTATTTTGTAATGTCTTTGATCCTAAATGAAAGCAATTCAACAACTTTGGTTATTCCAGTTGAAGTATCAACATAAAAGTAAGTCTATTTTATTATTTTTTGATTCATATCTAATTACTTGATAAGAGTCAATGCTACTTTCAATATTATCTCTTCCAATATGATTAAATTAAAAACTGTATCATTTTAATATTTTTTCATTGTGAGATTGGAACTGACAATGGATTAGAAGATTGTTTACTGTACAGGAGTGTTTGAGTCACTAATTCAGCAATTTAGAAATGTCCAAAATGCTTTTTCACTTTGACTAATTCAAGGTTTGAGTTCTTAGAAAGAAAAACCAATAAATCATCGTAAGTTTTATTTATTTAAATGAAGGATTCATCATTTGGTTATTCTTTTGTGAGGTAGGAAAAATCTGAGTTTATTATATCTTTAATTCTATAAAATTATTTGTTTAAAGCTCATGTGTCCCTTTGTCCTTGTTTAATTATTTTGATATGCATGTCTTTTCATTTGCCATACATGCCACACTATATGTGGAAATTTGGGCCTTTGGGTACAAATCTTCAAACCTCTATGAGTAAAAAGATTTGTTACTTTTTTTACTTGATTCTTAGTATTCTTTCCTACGCATGTCTTCTCACACTTGTCACACATGCCACAAATGCCACACGTGAGTGTGTGTGTGTGTCTATATATGTATGTATATGATGGAATTGGAAATTTAAATGATATATGGAGGTTTAGCTCACTATGTGGAAATTTGGACTTTACGCATGTCACATTCATGCTCAAGTCATTAAGACTGAATTTTCCTTAGAAATATTTATGCAAAATAAGGTTCATCGATGCAGGCCTATGGAATGCCATTTTGACTAGTACTCATGTAATGCATTTTGTACTGAATGAGTATTCCTTTGGTAGTAAATCTAGAAGTTCCTGCCTTTCCTAGAGTCCTTCCTTAGAGAGTTGACACTAGGTTTGAAACAGAGAGTTTGAGTTTCGTAAACTCTGTTTCAACTTCAATAATGCAAGGTGAGAGCTACAAAAGTTATATAATGCAGGCAAATCAAACAAAAGAATAATATACCTTCTGAGTGATTGTTGAGAACCATCTTGTTTATACTTTTTAGGTTGTGTTCATCCATTAATAAGCTCTTGACATATGATCCCACAGTAAGTAAAATCATGATCCAGTAAGTTAATCCATTGATTCAAGATTCATCATCTTCCAATATTTCTTTAATTCTTGTTTCTTGGCTTGACTAAATAACTTGAATCCTTTTTTTTTTTTTTTGCCAAACTTGAAATCTTTAGTAATTTGGATTAGAAAATGAAATTAAAAAGATTAGACCTCATATAAATAACACTGTAAGCTTCATATATTTTTTATCCTGATTAACTTGAATTGATGTCATGTAGTTCGGAGAAGAATTATGAAACTCAAACTAGGTCCAGGATCAATTTAAATTATATTTGTTAATAAAACAGAGAGCATTATAATTTTTTTCTTTATTTATTTTAATTTTAGTAATGTGAATTGATGATACAATTATATTATTTCATCTACTACTCCAATGGAGACTGTATGTTCTAAGGTGCAAAAAATGACTCTTCCAGTCTTGTTCTTTATCAAGCTACTATATTTGGTCTCACCACATTTTTTTTGTTTTTATGGTTTCTGCTTTTTCCCCCTTTGGAATGCTTGATGCTTGAGGAAAATTATATAGTTGTTTTCAGGGTTTCTTTTTGTTCTTTATGAGACTCCTTTGACGTATGTTTTAAACATGGTTATTTATTGACTAATTTCATTTGATTTCTGATTTAATTGTGAGAAGATATAAAAGAACAAAAATTATGGATAAATATTACGAGCTAAATTGGTTGCTGGATTTATGGAATTTAATCGATACATTACTATTATTTATCTTTTTTATATAATAGAAAATTCTGCTTCTAAATTTTGATAGTTTATTGGCCTTATTTTCATTTATAGCTTTGGGACCAATATATGCTACTCCTCTTGTCTCTAGTTTAGAATCTTATGGTGGTGCTAATGCATACGTCTGAACCTGGGGAGGGGGCTCTATGGGTGGTCATTGGATACATACATTTATTACTACTCTTATGGGCTTATTGGCATATTTTATTTTCTATTTGTTGGAAAAAATTGAATTTTATATTCAGACTATTCCAAATTTGATTGTAAATTTTTTCTTTATTTTTTAATTTTGCTTTCTAAAACTAACTTTTAGCTAGGCTGATTTTGGCGATTGTATGGTTTATCCGTCTTCCTTTAAGTGGGAAGGGCTAGGAGTTACAAATTATGGAACCAGCCTTAGTGGAGGTTTCTTCTATTCTATCCTTTCTAAATGCTTTGGATAATAAATTTTAATGTTTATGCAAAGAACAGAAAAGATCAACGTGTGCATGGACTATGGCATGTTTTATTAATCAATTTTCTTTCTATGATGATCCAGATGTATTTTTTCCAAAAGTTGGTTTGGATTTCTAAATATTTCCTATGAACACCTGGCTTTTCTTCCCATGATTTTGGTGTTAACTGACCCAAAAATAAGTTTTACTAAATTATAACTTGTGTGGTAGGAATCACTGACATACTTAAACCTTGATGTGTCCATATGTAATTTGAATGGTTGCATAGAGCCTTTGACATGTGTTATATATAGTCACAACTCTTGTTTTTTTTTGACCAACTGTTGCTATCAATTAGTTTAGTTACAAGGACGTAGCCTTTGAATGGTTGTATAGAGCCTTTGACATGTGTTATATATTTGTTGCTTTTTTAACTTGATTCTTGGTACTTTCTATGTGTGTGTGCCACATGTGTATATATAGATATACATTGATATATAAATATACATCCATGTATATATGTTGCATATCTCACACTTGCCATGCATGCCACATGTGTCTCTGTGTGTGTTCGATATGGAGGCTTAGCTTCTCATGCATATGTGGTGTACGAGGATGATTTTTAAGTAGAAATTTGGATGATTTATGGAGGCTTAGCTTCTCATGCATATGTGGTGTTTGCAGTAGACTTTTTATCATGCATATAGCCATTATGATGATCCAGATGTATTTTTCCTTTCCACTCATCAAGTCAAAAGTTAGTTTGGATCTCTAAATATTTCCTATGCTGCATCATACTAAAACTCATCTCTTATGAACACTTGGCTTTTCTTCCATGTCAACCATAGTTATATTCATCTGGTTATTCTTTTGTGAGGTAGGGAAAATCTTAGTTCATTCATTGTATTTCCTTAATTCTCTGAAAGCTCAATGCATGGATCATTTTTCCCTTTGTCCCTTGAGTCATTAAGACCTAGTTTTCCTCTTAAATATTTATCCAGAATAAGGTTGATCGATGCCCATGGAATGTCATTTTAAGTACATTGACAAAGTCTGACCACTGGCTCATGGAATGCCATTATGCTTTGCCCAACAAGATTGATTGTTTTGACAAAGCATTTTGATGAAGCTTTGAGACTTTTTGTTGACATGTACAGTGAGAATTTTGTACTGAATGAGTATTCCTTTTGCAAATGGACACCATGTAAACACTCTCATCCGATAACATGATTTCTTGGAACATTTTGATCACTTCAGGTTTTTTGTATTTAGTGGAAGGCAGCAAGTGTGATAGTTGCTAGATTGATGTTTTCAAAAATGGAGAGAATGAAGAGGCAATTATTCCTCACCCATTACACCTTCGAAACTCTACTTATGTTAATTTTCTCATTGAGATGTACATGGAACGGGGATTGGTGGAAGATGGGTACATATGGAAGATGCATCATCTTCCATGACCTAATCTAGTTTGGAATTATGAAACTTAAACTGGATCCAGTAGGATTGATTTAAATTATATTCCTTAATAAAACCTGCATTATAATTTTTTTCTTGGGTATTTCATAATTTAGACTGGCGTATGTTATAAACTGGGTCCATGATCCTCCCACAGATTTTGCTTTGAAAATTATTACTTGTGTGGTAAAAGTCTTATTTTTTTGTTGCTGTCAATCAGTTTGTCTGAGATCAACTGAACTCAAATTTGAACTCAAATTTGAACTCAAGGTGGGAACTGGAGATGGCGAAGAGGCATCTTCTGGGAGGATCGATATGAGAACTGTTTGAAGTCATTGTTTGGGGAGAGATCTCTCCTATTCCCTTTCCCATTCACATCTTAAGTTCATACCTTAAGTTATAAGTTATAGCTGCGCTCTTAACTTTTTTTTTCCTGCAGGGGGACATTGACTATCTATGTATATATGTATATATATATATATATATATATCTATGAATATGTTTATATATATGTGGCATGTTTGTGTATATGTTATACAAATGTGTATGAAGGAATTGGAAATTTGGATGATATCTATGTATATCTTCTTTGAACACTTGAGGGCATGGGTTCTATGGGTTTTTGAGTGTTTTGGTGTTTTGGAAATGTGGCAATTATGATGATCTAGATGTGTATTTTTCAAGTTGGTATTTTTCAATCATTTATTGTTTTATTTCATTCTGGGTCTTCCCCAATCGTTGTGTCACAATGGAGACGGGTTCTGCCGGGTGAGTCTCCCTCTTTCCATCCTAAGCATCTTAAATGGTTGAATTGTGATTGAACCAATTAATTATAATTAAATTAAATTAATATATTTATTTGTTTAAATTAATTATTTATTGCATTAAATTCATATATATGAATTAATTATTTATACAAATAATTATAGTATAAATGTTAAAAATAAATCATAAAATATTTATAATAACTTAGTATAAAATATTTATAATAACTTAGTATTTTTCTGTATCAAAATATTTATTTATATTCATGGTGTGTTTTACATGTTTATTTAATTAATTTTTAATATAATATTTTCAAATTATTTATTTAAATACTTAATTGTATTTATTTAACTTAATATTTATTTAAAATTATTTAATATACTTTTTTAATATCAAATCAATAAAAATATATTTTATAAATATTTTAAATTCATTTAAGTTATTAAATTAGGGAAATATATTTTTATATATTATTTTAATCGGTGGTAGAACCGGGTCTAAATGGGCGGGTATTTTTTTAATTTTCAACCAAAATATTTAATTTTTAACTTTTTAATTTTCAAATTAATTAGAATGAGATCTAATTAATTTTTCACCGTCTTACATCTATTTTATATCTTAATTTAACACATTTTTTATTTTATTAATTTTTAATTTAATATATTTTCAAATGTATTTATTTAGATAGTCCTATCATTTAAATAAATAGAAAGTATATTTTATAAATATTTTAAATTTATTTAGATTTTGTTGGATAGAAATTGATAATTTTAAGTTTTTTAGTATTAATTTTTTTTATAAATCTTTATATTTTTTGAAATTATAATTATACCGACGATTTTTAACGTTAATTTTTAATGTTTTAAGATAATATAAATAATACATTTATTTTATGTTTCATTTATATTGGTTGATTTAACATATTTTTATTTTATTAATTTTTAATTTAATAATTTGTATTAGTTAAGATTATTTAGATTTTCTTGGATAGAAATTATTTAGTTTCAAATGTATTTAATATTTTAGATTTTTAATATCAGAAAAAATAAAAATATATTTTATAAATGTTTTAAATTTATTTAAATTTTGTTGGATAGAACTTTTATATTATAAGGGTTTATATTATAAGGGTAAATTGATAATTTTAAATTATTTTAGTAATAAGGGTAATATTCTTAAACGGCATTAAAAAAATTTGACTAAAAAGTGTACATAGATAGGAGGTTTATATATATATAGAGCTTTATTTCAATTTATTGATAAACTTTCAATTGTGAAAAAATTAGAAAAGCTATTGGTAGCCTAAGTTTTTTTTTCATATATATTATTATAATCATGGTTGCTTCGTTCAATTCAATTTGGTTCAATTCAATTTCCACATCAATTATGAAAACATTGGTTAATGCATATTGGTAAAAATTATGATAAGTGACCTCGAAAACATTAGTTAATTAAGTTGTTATGTTTTTTATGTTTTGTTGATATGTTTATTTCTAATTTATTCCATTTTAATAAAGTAAAATTCTGTGAAATATATTTTGTCTAAATATCTTTCTTTCATTTTGAAATATACCTTCCTTGAGAAAGTTATGATACCTATCATTTTCGAGATTCCATTTTGATTATAGTTAATAAACCCTTAACTCACAAAATTAATATTTTCTTAATCAGAACAACCTCTTTAACATAAATATTTATATTGATATGATATTTAGGAATGTTTCCAACAAATTTTTTAATTTTCAACTAGATCAAAGCCTATGATATTATTCTTATTTTGATTGGTTTATATTCATATTTTATTAATTTTGTAAATAATACTCTCAAATGTTTTTTTTAAATATTGCTATAATTAATTATTTAAAATTATTTATTAAATATTTTTATTTTTAATCATATCAATAGAAAATACATTTTATAAATATTTTAAATTTGTTTTGATTTTGTAGGATATAAATTACATATTTTTAGATTATAAGGGTAAATTAATAATTTTAAGTTATTTTAATATAAATTTTAATTGATAAAAATGTATTATATAAAATATTATTAAACTGTGTTAAAAATTGGATTGGGGTGTATGTTTTGAAAATAGAGGGAGAACTCTCTACTTTAAAATAATAGAGGGCTGGTCAATATAGCTTAATTTCAATTCATTGATAGATTATGAATTTCAATTAAGAAAAATTTACATTTATATATATAATTATTTTAATTATGAATCTTTACATTTATATTTGATATAATTATGATAATTGATCCTCAAAATTGTATTTGAAATCAAGTCACCGTGATTCACAAAAAAAAAAAAAGAATAATTTTTTTAATTTTTTTTAAATTATATGAATTTTCTTTTAATTTAGAACCTTTATTTCACCTTTATTAAAATTATATGTTTATATTTGTATTTTATTAGTTCATTAAATTACATGATTCTTTCCCTCTATTTGGTATAATTTATCTGGTAATTCAGCAGTATCTTTTTTTTTTTCTTTGAAGTTAATGGTGAAATTTTATTCTTGGTCATTTGTAATGACGCATGCTAGAGGGGTAAACAAATTAACTAGGTTTAATTAGACTTAATGCTATAGTGTCAAATAGTACCAGAAAATGACCAAATTAAAAAATTAATTTTATCCAATGAAATGCATGATTATATTTCTTTTTGAAAATGCTAAATATGAGAGACTCATATCTTTTGAATGTCAGTCAGAGACATAGGTGAATAATTTATAAAAAAAAGTATAAAAATTTAGTATTATCACTTTTACCTTGTCATGCCTTTATCCCAAAATCTTGAAAGCTACACAAAATTAACATAAAAATAAATTATTTATATATGTATATGCATACATTTGGATGATATATGGTGGCTTGGCTTATTATGCATGTTTCGAGATAGACTTTTTTTTTTTTCTTTCTTTGATAATAGTGTGGCCATTATGATGATTAAACCGTCCATATGTAACATCTTTTTCTGATTGAATTGTGAACCAATTAATTATAATTAAATTAAAATATTTATTATTTTAAATTAATATAATTAAAAGGTAAATATATTATTAATTAAAAGAATGCTTTATTCATTCATAAAATATTCATGACTAATTGTTGTTTAGACTTGTTGTATTTTCTTTCCCATTTATTCCATCTCATACTTATTATTTTTCTCCCATATTTTTTATTAATTTTTAATTTAATATTTAAAATTATATATTTAAATATTTAATTGTATTTATTTAATTTAATATTTATTTAAATATTACTATATTAAATAATTTGTACTTTAGATTTTTAATATCAATAGAAAATATATTTATTTAAGTTATTTTAAATTTATTTGGCAAAATTGATTTTTTAATATTAGATCAATGAAAAATATAGATGATAAATATTTTAAAGAAATTAGTCTGTAACCCAACCCAGTAAGTTTTCAGGTAATTGTGTACTTTTCCTTGGATGCCTTCGAGTCGGGGTTTGTATAATATTTTGGATTAGGGTAAAATTTTTGTGACTTTCCCTATACCGAAACATATACAGAACACCTCTTAATAGATACTTATTTTCCTATGAAATAATCAATAAAATTGTTAACTCTATCAATTTTTTTTAATTTTTTAATTTTCAACCAAAATAAAATATATGCTAGAATGCAAGATAATTCACATTATTCAACGTATTGGTTTAACATGTTTTATTTTATTAATTTTTAATTTAATATTTTCATATGTATTTATTTAACTTTTTAACTTACATTTATTTTATTTTAGGTTAAAATTTTATTAATTTTTAATTTAATATTCTCAAATGTATTTATTTAAATGTTTCTATAATTAATTATTTAAAATTATTTAATAAATATCTGAGATTTTATTATCAAATCAATAGAAAATACATTTTATAAATATTTTAAATTTATTTAGATTTTGTTGGATAGAAATTGATAATTTTAAGTTTTTAGTATTAATTGATAAAAAGATGGACTATTTTTTGAAATAGAGAGGGTAATTTTAATTTTGTAATTTCAATTATACTAGGGCACATTAATATATTTTACTTCTTTTAATATAGTCTATTTCATGCTTATAATTTTTAATAAAGTAAAATCATGTGACTGACTTCCCTTAGATAGCTTCCCCCTATTTTGAAAATTCATTGGATCAAAAGTTATGTTATGATTCCATTTAGATCCATCAGTCATTTCTTAATCAAAATATTTAACATAATTTATTTATTTAGGAACATTTCCAACAATTTTTTTAACGTTGTAATTTTCAAGAATATTGCATAGAATTTAATATAAGCCGTATTGTTTGTACATTTATTTTATGTTTCATCTCCATTGGTGGTTAATTTTAACATATTTTTATTTTATTAATTTTTAATTTAATAGTTTCAAATGTATTTATTTAAATATTACTATAATGTATTATTTAAATTCATTTAGATTTTGTTGGATAGAAATTATTTTAGATTTTTATATTATAAGAATAAATTGGTAATTTTAAAATATTTTAGTATAAACTTTAATAGAATTGTTAAAAATTGCACTAAAAAGTGTTATATTTTCTAAATAGATTGGAGGTTTATATAATTTCAATACTACTAATACTGAGAGAGGTTAATATATTTACTTTTTTTAACATATAGCTTCAATTATGAAAAAAATCAGAGAACGCCTAACTTTTTTTTTCTATATATATTATTATAATCACTACACTTTAATTAGAACATTTGTTTCGCCCTATTCAATATTCGCTTCAATTATGAAAACTAGTTTGATACTTATATTTGGCAAAATTATGATAAGTGACCTTGAATCAAGTTTTTATGATAGATGATGAATTGATAAATTAGTGTTATTTAGTTTAAGATGTTAATTAAGTCAGGTTGTTATTAATATGTTAAGATTTCACTTACAAAATTAGACAGTACACAAATGTTATTAATTTTTTTGTTAAAATGTTTATTTCTGATTTATTCCATTTCATACTTATTATCTATTATATATATAAAAGTAGAATCAAAAGCCGGATCCTCAGGCTGCCACTTCAGCATTTCAAAGAAAATAAGAAATTTCAAATTCAAAGACTGATATGTATACTGAATTATTAACTTTTTTATCCACAATCCCAACTAATTTGATTAACCTGATCAAATGTTTTTTTTAAAAAAATAGTAGATATTAAATATCAATTTTTTAAAACCTATTTTTTCGCTAAAGGTTTTAAAATTAGTTTATACAATATCTACTAATTTGATAAATATTTGTTGTCAACAAAAATTAGTTAAAGATATGATTATAGATTTTGAATTTATTTTTTACAATTTATTTGAAATATTTACTATTCCATCCATCGTCCCTATTTATTTGCCAATATAATTTATTTTAAACTAATAGTAATTAGCTTATATTATCATCGGTTGAAAGTATCTAAATCTAATCTAAATATATATAAATATAATTATGCTAATCAAACTTCTGATTAAAGCATTTAACTGTGATGTATTTGGCATATCATTAATTTATCATTTATTGATATATTTTTATATTAGCTATCTATCTATCTATTGTAATATCTTTTATATCTATTGTAATATCTTTTAAATCAGAGTTATTATATTATTTACGTTGATATTAACTTATTTTGTTTTCGTCAATATATAAACTATTTCCCATGATATGTGGCAGATTTATTTGTCAATTCAAACTATTTATATTATCCTTTAATTAATTCAAATTAATTCATTTGCTCTATAAATTAATGAGGTGCTCTTATATTTTTGAAAGAGATATTGTCCTCCTCCGCCTTTATGGTGTTAAAGATAGTTTTTGCCCTCTACTATATTTTATTCATTCCATCATTTTTGGTTCTTATCCAGTATTGGTCTTCCATTATGTTCAATCCATTCCCCCTTTTATAGTTCAATTTATTTTTCACTCAACAATAATAGGTTAGTCTTATTAATCTTTTTCTAATTTATTTTCATTGCAATTATTTTATTTTATGTATCTTTTATTCCTCTCATTTTAGGTATTTTTTATGTAGTTCAATTTCTACATTTGAAGTTTTTGGAAGGTAAATCTTTGACATTCAAGCTTATATTTTTGCTTCATTTCATTTGTAATTTAAATTCTTTGTTCCTCCTTTTTTTTAATGTTGTTACAAAATCATATTCAACTTTTGACATTTTAGTTTATATTTTTCCATTTCATTTGTAATTTCAAATTTTAATTCTCTTGATCAACTTTTTCATTGTAGAATTATTTTAGATTTCCTTTATAGTAGTTACTTGAGGTTTTTAAAACAAAAATGAACAATGAAGAATATTTACCTTCCATAAACTTGTGTAATCTTCTCCATCTATCACACAAGTTTTCTTCACTTTTATTTTTTTCGATATTAATTTTAACATTGAAATCAAGATAATTATTCTCATTTGTTAACTTTTAAATTTCAAATAATTTTGTCCTGCATGTATTTTTCATTTTCTATATAAATCTATGTGCTGAATGTTGGTGCAACATTCAACTTCATCATCTCACCAATTTCACTATTCTATTGCAATAACCATTGTCAATTTTTCTCATTGGCACTCATTGGTAAGAAAATAATATGTGACTTTCTTGAAGATGATTATGATCAAGAGAAAGAAGATGATGAGAGTGACGTAGTAGATGGCAAGTGAGACAATTTATCATGGCGTGGTTGATTTATTTTGCTCGGTTTGGTTTAATTTTATATATTTTTAAAAATTTTCAATCATTTTTTGTAATATTCAGTTATAATTAGATATAGTGTTAGATTCATTTATTTTTTAGGAGTTCTCTCTTTTCCTTTATAAGCTTGGAGTTTAGAATAACACAAAAAAATAAAACCTCATGGGAACAAACAATATGGTGGGGCAAGCAGAAAAATGATGCAGATAAATATGAAAAGCATTTGTATTAAGTGGAGTACTTGACAATAGAGTTTGTGCCTACAGGCAATTTCTTGTGTTGTCTTTTTATATATAAAAAATGGGACTTAAAAAGATTAAAGTTAATTAATTGTCATTTAACTATATATTCTAAATATGTTATTTGAAATAAAATTATTAAAATTTGACTAATGATTCCAATTTCAATATGATCTAATTTTTCTTTCTCTCTATTTATATTTCATTTTCTTATTTTTATTTATAATTACTTTCTAGATTTTAGATTCTACAACACATATAATTTTTAAATGAATATAGTTTGACCAAAATTTAGATTATTATGATTTAATTATTTACAATTTAGGAATAAACTTGTAGTCATTGTTTTTAATTTTTCATAAAGTACGCTTTATCGAAAACTACTTTTTGAGAATTATATCAAGTAAAATATATACATAAATGATATAATTAATTGTGATAAATATTTAAAATATAATTTTTAATTATAAAAAAGTTATAATAGTTCTTAGAAACATTTAAATTTATATGATTTTTAAGGATTTTTTTTAATAAAACACATAAGATTTATAAAAATAAATAAATATTAGTTATAATTCAAAGAATCTAATTAGATTTAGTGCTCTAAAATTCAAAGTATAATATGAAATAATATGTCTCAATCCCAAACTTAATTTTTGAAGTGGAGATTCTAAAACATGAAATTGTGACAAATTTCAATTAAAGCACCACAATCATGCCGAAAATATCCATATAGGTTGCCTACTTATATATATATATATATATATAATATAATGCTTCTTTGAACATTTGAATTTAGAAGATTTTTAAAGGAAATTTTTCTAAAAAAATTTAGAACACACAAATAAATTATATAAGAATAGATATAATTAATTATTGAATGAATTAAAACACATACATAAATGATATAATTAATTGTGATAGATATTTAAAATATAATTTTTAATTATAAAAAATTATAATACTTCTTATAACATTTGAATTTATAAGATTTTTTAGAATATTTTTCTTGAAAAAATTAGAACACATAAGATTTATAAAAATGATAAATATTGGTTATAATTAAAAGAATTTAATTAGATTTGATGTTTTAAATTTCAAAATATAACATGAAATAAGAGGTCTCAACTCCAAACATAATTTTGAGGCAAAAATTTTGAAGTAAAAAATTGTGATAAATCTCAATTGAAGCACTAAAATCATACAAAAAAGTCCATAGTTGTTACCTACTTATATATATATATAATTCTAACACAAATAAACAACACATGCACGCACTATGCTTCTAACTTGTAACTCCAATTGTGGGATATTTCTTATAATCTTAATCTCCATATTGGTAGTAAGCAATAAACCCAGTACAACTACAAATCCAAACGCAGCAAGTCCTTCCCATGATGACATAAATTTATACTTGGAAAAAAGATTTATTTTGGTTTATAGGAACAAAACAAGAACAGAATGTTCCAAACTCAAATTTTAGAACATAAAATACAAAATCAATCATACAAATTTGAAATTTTTCATCAATCCAAAATATTTAAATTTTCCAAGAAACTAAGAAATCTCCAACATTTTCCAAGTTTCATCCAGTATCAATCCAAAATCACAGTAAATCATAAATAAAAACTTGATAAAACATCTCATAAAGTATGTCAAAAGAAAATGATAAATATGGTGTGATAGATGGAGGAGATTGCACAATCTCAAGAATTCGTCAAGAATACAATCTAGAGTAAGAAGAAGAACATGGAGAGAAATAAGAAGGGGAAGAATAAAAGGAAGAAAAAGAGGAGAAAGAAGACAAAAATAAAGATGAAGAGGAAGAAGGGAATAAAAAGAGGAGGAGTAGGAAAAAAATAAGGATGTAGAAGAAGAAGAAGGGAAAGGGGAAGAGGAAGAATTAGAGGATGAGGAGGAGGGAGGATGAAAAAGTGCAGAATAAAGAAGAAGAGGAGTTGGTAGAATACGAGGAAAAAAAAAGAAGATAAGGAATGTAATCTTCTTCAATAATTTACTTGAAATATCACAAGAATCAATATATTAGAAGAGAAATGTAATGTATATTATATTGCTTTTTTTTTTTGTTCTTCGGGTATTTGAAAATTTAAATGAGTTGGGTCTTGAAGGCTATTAGAATTAAGGCAAGTTTTAAAGTTTAAATAGTGCTTACAGGGGAACTTATAAATTACCTATCAATGAGGCCCTCATATTGGCAGTGACATTCGAATCCACACTTATATATGAGGTATGAGTCACATTTTTATTAACTAAATCAACCTTTATTAGCTATTAATATTGTTTTTTCACTTTTGCTCATATTTGTTGATTTATTTTGTTGTCTAAATATGTATAATTTTCCCCAATTATTTTGTTGCATTGTAAACTTTGACATATTCGATGCTTCTCACATTTATTATTATAATGAAAACTTTTACTAAAATTACTTCTTATTATAAAGTATTTAGTACATATGATAATAATATCTATACATGGCACAAGTACAATTACTTAATTTTCAATAAAAATGTTATTGCTATTTGTTAATATTTTGTTATATATAAATATTTTTCAAATATTTATTTTTTTTGACTTACCTAATAAATATGTGCATTACACGAGTTTACATTTAATCAAGGGCAAGAATCAAGTTGATTTTCATAGCAAAATATTTCTAATGATGATGATGTGGGATATAACATAACTTTAGTATTTCTTCTTTTTTATAATCTTTTGTATTGAAGATGATGTTTCAATAATTAAAGTTTTCTTTTATATATTAGGTGACTAATTAAGGTTTTTTTTTAAAACAGAAATTGAAGATTTGGAAAAAAATTGAAATATCATTTTTCATAGTTAAAAGTCTAAAAATTAATATTTTGTTTAAAATTATTTATTAAAAACATGGTAAGTGAGCTAACCTGTTTAGCCCATCAGCTCGCACTTAGTAGACTAGATTATAAAAAATTTCAACCTATTAGAAAGTTGGTTAGCTTATCCTATCTCTCATTATTCTTGACTTGCAGTGGGCATTCGAAACTCTAAAATTAGAATGCTTAAAATCTATTATAATTAAATTGATATGTTTGATATAATTGGTATATAAAGTTTTTTAATAATTATTAAATGTTGATTAATTTTTCGTAGTTTGGTGAAAGTTTAAGGTATGTTAAAATAAAATAAAAGTTATATGAAATTTTTGTATACCAAACAAAAGTTATATGAAATTTTTATAAAAAAAATTGTTTGAAAATTTATTCTCACTTATAGTCATATGTTATAAGGAAACAATTTTTCTATCAAAATTATTATTAGTGTATTTGTTGATAGTTTAATATTAATTGATTATGTTATTTTTTTTTTTTACTAACCTTTGATTGTGTTACATTGAAATGCATATATTTTGTTTTCTTAAACGAATAATTGGATTTTTTGTTTGGGTATACTAATTAATTCATTTTTTTTAATTTTAAATTGAAATTTCAACCTTTAACAATCAAATTAAATAATTTAAATATTTTATTCAAATATTAAGGATTAAAATATGTCTTTGTAACATGCAAAATGATTCATAGTGGGGTCTTTATAATGGTTGAATGGAACAATATGTTAATTAAACTGATGAACATATTATAAGTTACGGGTCGAATGAGTTAAATAATTTAATTTACCATAGGTCACGAGTTGAATGAGTCAACCAATTACGTGTCAACCAATTGTTCAAAATAATAGAAGAATCTATTATAAATTACATGTTGAATGAGTTAAATAATTTGATCCATAAGAGGTTACGAGTCAACCAATTATAAATTGCAGGTAGAATAAGTTAAATAATTTAATCCACCATAGATAAGATATGAATTCAAAATTTTCAAAATGCAATGGTAAACAAATTCTGCTTTGAAAATGTTGTACTTCACATATATGAGGATATTAGAATAGTTAATGATACATATCCTTACTTTCTTAAAGCATGCTATGTGCTTGAATTATTAGACAATGATAAAAAATATGTCCATGACATAATAGAAGTTAAACATTGGATCCTAGCAATTTTGATTATTAATGAGGATGATCACATAAAAGATATACCTCTAATGTTATATTTAAAGAAATATTCCACAAATTATGTAATTAGGTTTGTTACATGTATCCTGTATATTGTTGTTTATTTTATATTCAATTCTCAAAATTATTTAATATATACTAAATAGTTTGACTTTTTGATTATTTTTAGGTGGTAACAAATAAATTAAAAATTTAACACATACAGCTGTAAAACTTAATCTGAATTTAAGTAACTTATTTTAACAATTCAAACATTTTAAAATTCTTATGTAACTTGCCGAGGCTTGTATTTATGTATAGTCAATTGTATATTATAGTATTTTGTGTGTAGCAGAAAAATGTTTGAGGATATTATTTTTTTATGAGAAAGACAGGCATAAAAAAGATGGGCAAAAGATACAACCTCTAATATTATGTATAGAAAAATATCCAACATAGAGAAATATCCAAAAACTTATTTTATTAGGTTTTATTGTGTGCTTTGGGTATGTTATTATTTATTTAATTTAATACTTAATCTTATTTGTTTAATTTGGATTAAGTAATTTATTTTAACAATTAACTTTTAAAATTTTCATGTAACAAAATAATTTAACATGATAATTAGTTTTATTAACTGTAATTATGTATACCTATTGTTAATTTAAAAGATTAATGTAATGTGACAATTAAATATAAAGATTGATGTTATTATCTATTATATATGATTATTTTTTATTTTAAAGAATACCCTGAGCATTGCACGGCTTACATACTAGTTTTTCATAAAGTAAAATCCTGTGGCCCCCCATATATTTTGCCTAAATTATAGATATCTTCTATTCATTTTGAAAATATATACAAACATCCCTTGAATCAAATATCAATACAAATCTCTCTTTCTCTCTTGATCAAACTGTTAACTCACAAAATTTAATATTTTTCTTAATCAAAACACCTCTTTAACATAAATATTTATTTAAGAATATTTCCAACAATTTTTTTTACTTATACTATAAGGAATATTTATATTGATTGTTTAACATATTCTTATTTTATTAATTTGTAATTAATATCTTAATTTTTTTAAATATTACTATAATGAATTCTTTAAAAATATTTATTAAATATTTTTTATTTTTAATATCATATCAATAGAAAATAAATTTTATAAATATTTTAAATTTGTTTTGATTTTGGGGGTATAAATTAGAGATTTTTAATTATAACGCCAAATTAATAATTTTAAGTAATTTTAATATAAATTTTAATTGATAAAAAATGTATTGCATGATCTTTGATAGAATATTATTAAACGGTGTTAAACTGGAGTTTTAGAGAATATTATTAAACAGTGAATAAGCAAATTTGGAAATCTGAAATGGGAGAGAGCCGTGAGAACGCCGGAAGAGGCTGATGCTAGTCATAAAAAGGTATGTACATGTGACAATGTGTTCTCTAACGATCTCGGCATGGTCCCTCGTGAGGAGGAGTGGATGAGGGACAAGGATGGTGAGTCTGGGAAGGAAGAGAAGGGCTCGGATATTGGCGACATGCAGAAGAAGTCATACAAGAAAGCTTGCACCGTGAGAGTGAGTCGGACGATGAAGACAGCGATGAGAAGGAAGAAGACTAGTGGAGCAATGATCTTTGGAAAGAGAAGATCAATGTCAAACAAACAATAAGGGGTCCGAACGTGATCATTCCGACAGAGATGAAGGCAAAGTTGGCAAAGAGGTGGAAATGGGCTCTCTTTGTGAAACTGATGGGACACATGACTGATGTAGAATACTTGGGACTGAATCTTCAACAACTTTGGGGAAGACAGGGGCTTGTGGAAACTATTGATATTAGAGCAGAATTCTTTTTGGCTTAAGAGCAAGTCGGACTACAACTTGGCTTTTACCGGAGGGCCGTGGTTGATATAGGATCGGTGCAATGGAGGAAGGAGGACTTTGATCCTGAAGAAGAGAAGATCTGCAAGATCGCGGGTGGGTTTGTATTCCGAAACTTCCAATGGATTATTATAATAAGGGAATTCTGTTTGTGTTGGGTAAACAGATCAAAAAAGTCATCAAACTGGATATGACTACGCTCAATAGGAAAAAGGGTCACTTTGCTCGCATCTGTGTTGAACTTGATCTGACTGAAGCATTGTTGCCGACTATTTTGATAAATGGGAAGGAAAGACTGATTGAATATGAAGGAATTCATCTCATATGTTTCTCATGTGGAAAATAAGGGCATGATTCTGATCATTGCCCCACTAAGAATGATGCTGAAAAAACTGCTCAGGGAGCTACATTAGGATCAGGTTTGTCTTCTCCAGTGAACGGAGGGGAGCAAGGGTTGCTAGAGAATGTTGGGGGAGGATGGGAAGGTGCATAATTCTCGAAGAGACGTTGGGGGAGGATCATGAATGAATATACATGGATCTCATTTTTTAGCGTTAATACAGGAGGAGGAGGAGGATGAGTAGGGTGGGAGGGACATGGGGGAAGGAGTATCTTGGGTCCTAGTCAAGGAAATTACTAATATGGGCAACGGAATGGGCTATACTAGGCACACAAAACCTAAGGGCAAGACTATGGTGGAGAGAAAGCCCAATATGCCAAATAAAGGGAAGCAAGAAATTAGTGCCATGGATGATATTATACGGGCAGGGAACACTTGGGCTTGGATGCTCCTAAAATGAAAAATGATGGGGCTGGTAATTAATGAACCTAATAGGATGGAAATTGATATACTTGGGGGGGGGGGGGGAGGAGAGGAGAGAAAGAATGGGGTGGAGACACCTGGGCTTAAGAAGAAACTAGGTTGAAGTAACATTAAGGTATAGTGATATTATGCATGCTGATGATGATCCCATTGGCCTACGATGGCATAACGCAAGGAATTTTGTTATTCGGTTAAATCCACTATTGAGCCAAAGTGCAAATGATGATATGGTGGACCAAGATGCCCATGTAGTGGGTGTGGGTCATAGCTTTGATCTTGCTTAGATCTAGTGCCTTTTCGTGCTAATATCCCATCATTTTATTATTTTATGATGAACTACACACTTTGGAATTCGAGAGGATCCGGAAGTAAGCACTTTGTGTAGCTGCTTATTGAGTTAAAGAAAAAATTCAACATAGGATTCTTAGCTATTCTGGAACCGCGCCAAAAAAGTGAGAAGGCAGTACAGATAGCTAAGAGGGTTGTATTTGCTAACATGGAGGTGGTTGATGCCGTTGGGTACAACAAGGGGTAATTGGTTTTTTTTGGGTAACTGAGTTGGATTTTCAGGTTTCTATAAAGCATCGCCAAGTTTTGCACGGGGTCATGAATAAAGGCTTGCTAGAGTATTTCTATAGTTTATGGGAGCCTGGATTATGTTAAAAGAAGGGAATTATGGACACAACTCTCCAATATCATATTAGGGGTGCATGGTGGATGGTGTATAGGTGGGGACTTTAATGCCACTTTAAGCATGGATGAATGACGTTCTATCACCAAGAAGAAGATCCCAACAGATAGGTTGTTCAAGCAGTGGGTCTTAGACTCGGGTATGATTGATGTTGGGTTCCAAGGGCCGCTGTTCACTTGGAGTAAGGGAAGAAGTTATAGTTTCCTCAGGTGTCAGTACTATATCTCCCAAAGTCAGGCCAAGTACCTTTATTGATTCAGTGTGTCACACCCGGGGATGCGACGCGAATGGTGCAGGAAACGAGATAAAAAGGAAAAAGGGTGAAACCGGCCTGCGCGGCGGGGGGCCGATTTCGGGGGGAGTTGCCACCAAAATTTTGAGGAAAATTTTGGAAAACCGAAACAAAAAACAAAAAGGACAAGGATGGTCTGCGAATCAGAGTTGGGTTCGGGAGTACAATTGTGAGTAGGGAAGGTGTTAGGCACCCCCACAACACCCGTTTCTAAGAACGATTACCTTAGGTTGATTATGCAATTTTTATGGCTTTTTACAAATTTATTTTAGTTTTCCTTTTACCATTCACATGTAAAAATAAATATAAAAATAAGGAAAATGTAAAAATGAAAATAATAATATAAAATGAAAGTATGAAAAGTTGGGGAAAATAAAATAAGAGGAAAATGTTATTTATTTACAAGGGTGAACTTGACCCAGAATGAGAGTCTGGGGCCTACGTACCCTGCTATAGGGATCAAAGTCGACGTAGTTCGGACTAGAAATGCGTGCCACTGGGTTGATATTTTTTATTATATATATTCTTTGAAAAGAGAGGTTTATAGAAAATAATTATCTTTCCACAAAGAAAACAATTTTTAGAATTGGTTGGTGTGTTTTAATTTGCAAAAGACAGATTAATTTTCATTATTTACTCTTTTCATTTATTTATATATATATATATTGTTTAATCAATTCCTAACAGAGAATATATGTTTTCCTTAGTTTTAAAAAATAGGATTAAAATTATGAGTGATTTTGACGTTTTATTTTGATTCTGAAAAGGAAATATTTGAAAACAATTTTATTTTCACAAAATAAAAATAATTGGCTTATGTGGTGACTTTATCACTCACAATATACTAATTGATACCTAAGTGTCCACAGTAGTGTTACTCGAGACAAAAAGACACAAAAAATTTGAAAGAAAATAAATAAAAATATTTTTTTTGTACAAATAATAATTTTTTATTTTATTTTATTTTATATTTTTTTTATTATAAAAATCCTTTTAACACCTAATTAAGAAAAAGTCTAAAGAATGCGATCATTACGTATATTTTGAAAAAATAATAATCAGTATATGTGGTGACTTTATCACTCACAAGTTACTGATTTACACTTACATGCTCACGGTGTTACCACTCAGAGTAGAAAATAAAAATCAAACAGCATATATGATGACTTAATCACTATATTCTCACGGTGATGCCACTCGAGGCAAAAGGCCAAAAAGACTTAAAGGATCAAAATGGAAAAAATAAAATCATTTTATATTAAATTATAAAAATAAATACAATTATGGTTGTTTTATAAAAAAAAATATTAAAAAGAATTTAAAAATATGACTTTTATGTATATATTCATATATTATTTATTTTTATTTGTTTATTTATTTTTTTTTTAGAAAAATAATTAATTAGGATCTGTGGTGACTTTATCACTCACAGCTCGCTAATTAACACCTAAATGCCCACTGTGTTATCACTCGGAACATAAAGGCAAAAATAAAAATTTAAAATAAAGGGCTTTCATTGAATCATTTATTTTTACTTTTAATAAATAAAAAAACCATTGGTACTGATAAATATATATAAAAAAATAAAATAAAAATAAGATTTAGCCAACGTTTATACCATAGCAACTCCTCATTTATGGTATAGTTGACTTACACTCTATAGGCACACGGAGAATTGGTCCCTCGTGGAAAACTCTAAAATAGAGAAGAAAAACCAATGATCAAATAAACATAAAAACTACAAATAAAAATAAAATCAAATACAATTTGTCAATGCGTGTGTGTGCATGTGCAAACTCAAATGACTTACACACAAAATCATAAGATGAGGAGATGCAAACTCTTGTATCTTCATTTTCTTTTTCTTTACTTCAAAGTTGATAGTTTCAATTTCCCCTGCTTGGCTTGATGACTTGATGATAGTGGCCTTAATTTCGCCCGAACTTGATTCATACTCCCATGGTGCTCAGAAGAAGACAAAAGATGAGTAGAATATTAGTATCCATATTAGGAGCATCTTCACGAGAAATCAAGAATGTATTATTTATTATTGTTACTTTTTAATGAATTTTATAAGAGGGCCAAAATCCTTATCATTGAAGAAATCCATGCAAGCTAAAAATTTGCCACCAAGGTACAGTCACCTGCAGCACTCTTAAGTCCCAAACAGTCACAAAAAGTATGATCACACATTGCGATTTCAATCCCTAAACAATAAACGAACTATGCAGCACTTGAAATTAACTTTGCCAATGAAGAGTCATGTACATGATAAACTTTCCTCCTAACTCAAAACAACACCTAAACTAAGCCTAAAAATTAGATTTGCCAAGCTTAACTCAATGAAAATTCAAGCAAAAATATGGGCACGTATACTACAGCCCATTCATCCTTCGGTCAAATTTCAAAAGCAACTTGTAAAGCATGGACCCAAATCTCAAACAAAGTATTCAACTTAATGAAAGAGCATTCCAGCACCTCAATCATATTAAATCAGTTAAGATCTCTTCCACAGACCCTCACTCACTGATTCAATCTGGGTAAAATTGATAACCACCATATTAAAACAACAAGTAATGCAAACATCATTTTGGAAAATGCAGATTGTTAAAACATCAGCCATAATAACCATATATATTAGAATAAAGTTTGTAAGCCATTATCCACTGACCACTAGAAAGAAATAACATGGCAGAACATTCTCTACCAACCAGATTAAACCAATATATCGTTAAATCAAGGGACTAAAAGATGCAATGATTCAAATACTCTACAGCCCAACTGATAAGGAGGTTATAGTGTGCAATACCATAACATAGTAGCCCGCAATCTAACGAGCCCCAAACAACGGCTAACAGCTTTACCTCTTATAATAAACCAATGATTACACGGCTAAGCAGTGCCAAGAAAACCATGCCACAATCCTCACTGTTGCATACAACCAGTCACAGATCAAGCATGCCATATGATTCAAACTCCCTTTTTATGACCATAAGATTCTTAATAAACTCCTCTAATATGCTTAGAGACTGACACAATATGGTACCAGATAGGGAATGAAATTTGCAACCCTCGATGCATCAAGATGTATAGATTGAATCAATCAGCATTGCATTGCGTAACAAATCAAGACAAAGGGGTGGGGGACTTTTGTGTTTTATTAATGCATTTCATGACAGTATCGTTTGAACTGAAATTGGGACAAGCCTCTTGAAGTTATCTAATCACAATACCATCAATAAAAGCAAATGGAACTAGGCATAGGAAAATCAAAACAATTTGGGAATTATAAGGAAGATTCAACTCAACAAGACTAAAGACCTTTCCTTCCCCCTGCATACCTACACACACTAACAATATTGCACACAAAAGTATAAGGCGGACACCACCATTTCATCCTATTTCCAATTTTATAATTAAAAGGAGAAGCTTAAGGACCTGCGGAATATGACTTAGTATGACCAGACAAGGAAACTATTCCTCTAGTATCTCAACACAAAATAGATGATCAAAATCAAGAGAAAAGAACGATGTACACAATGAAACAACAAGCATGTATAAATGCAAGATTGATTCCAACCTCCCGCAGCATACTTCATTGTAAAAAGAAAAACAAACCATGTTCCCACTAAAGAGTTATTATGTACCAAACAAAACTTGTTTAATATCAGAATTAAAGCACCAAGCAAGGCCGGGCAACAAAAGGTTTGTCATAAACACCATATGGACAGCAGAATAAAGCCTCATGAATCACTTGAACTCCTCTACACAATAACAAGACACAACCCAATATTCATGTCAATGAGAAATAACAAACAGCGCTCCCTTTTGACATTTCTTCAAACACTTGACCGACATGCTTAAAAATGAGCGTTGAACATTGTATTTCTCCTATTCGGAATACTAGTACTAATCAGAAAGCAAACCCAACACAATCACAATGTTCCAAAGGTCAGCAAGCTTTCCCATTAATCAAAGTTCTCACTTAAAACATCCAACTTTCAACCACTTGCTATCATTTTAGAACATCCAATCCAAAGCAAGAATGAAACAAATAAGAGTAGAAGAATGCTACCTTAGTCTCAGTGTTTCAAGCTTTTCCTCTGATTCCTCTCTCTGCATTCAATCTCCACCCTCTCACCTACCATCACGGCTTCTCAGACTTGTTCTCTCTCTGTTTTTTCTAATCTCTACCCAAGCTTGCATCTTTCTTCCTCGCCTCCACACCTTGGCTCCCTCTCAGCTCTCTCGGCCTTCTCTGTGCATGTGCAGCTCCCTCAAGGTTCAGCTTCTACCGAGCCCTAAAGGGTTCCCTCTGGTCCATTTGGGCGAGTCCCTCTGGCCTCTGCCTCTCGGCTTTTCCCTCGGAGCTCCACCGCGCCTCCCTTGGTTTAGTCTCTCCTCAGCTCCACCGCGGCTCTCCCTCTGTTTCTCGTGCTCTCTCTCAGCTCTCCTTCTCTGCCTTTACCCGAGCTCCTTCTCTCTTTTCCTTCATCACAACTCCCTCTCTCCTCTGCCTCTCGGATAGCCCCTGCTCCCTCTGGTCCTCCCTCGGTCTGACACTCACGGCTGCCTTCCTCCTTCTCTGCTTTTCCCTCTGAGCTCCACCGCGGCTCCCTCGGTTTGGACTCCCTCGGTCTCCATTTCCTCTCGGCCATGCTCCCTTCCTCTTTTCAGACTCCCTCGGTCTCCATTTCCTCTCAGCCACGCTCCCTCCCTTGGTTCAGACTCCCTCGGTCTCCAGGACCTTTCCTCCTCTCCTCTTCCTTTTTCTCGCTGCACCCTCTGTTTTTCACCCTCTTCAGCTCTCTCAGCCTCATGCTTTCGGCCTCCCCCAGAGCTCGCGGCTGCCTTTTCTTTTTTTTACGCCCTAGCTCCCTCTGCCCTTTCTTTTCACGCGGCCCTCTCCCTCTGTTTTTTCCTTTCTTTTTTCTAGGGCTACGCCCTTCAGCCTTGCTCACGAGCCCTCACTTAGGCTCGTGGCATATTTGGGCTGAAATGCTTCAGCCCAAATACATGTCATCACTTTTTTCCATTTTTTTTTTAGTTTTTCCTCTTTTTTTTTTAAAGGATTTCAGTTTTAATTTAAATTTTTTTTAATTTCTTTTTCTCTTCTCTTTTTTTTTTGCATTTTCTATTATTTATTTATTCATTTATTATTATTTTTTTAATATTATTTTATTATTATTATATTTATATATAATTTTAAAATTACCTAGACAAAATACAGTGTTCACACATTGTGAAAAGGAAGAGATGGGTCGCGGGAGAGAGCATCCATTCTAGTTCTTTTCACTGTGGGTTGTCCATGAAGAGTTACATGATTTTGTGAAAACGACATGGAATGATAGTAGGGGATGGGAGAAGAACGTGCAGGAGTTTACACATGAAGTTAGAAAGTGGAATCGGGAGGTTTTCAGGGAGTTGAATAAGAGGAAAGTGGAGCTGCTGCAAGGGATGGATATTTTGAATAAACGAATAGCTAGAGAAGGGTCCTCCCAGGTTCTTGAGGATAGGAGAGATCACCTTTAGCTGCAGCTTGAAGAAATTTTGGTACAGGAAGAAATTATGTGGCTTCAACGGTCGAGGTGCAATTGGTATACAGCTGGCGACAAGAATACCCATTTTTTTCACTCAATGACCAATAGTAGGAGGAGGATAAATGAAATTTCTTCCATTAAAAGGGATGATGGGAAGTGGTTGTACAAAGATGAGGCAATTATGCAAGTTGGTACAATTTTCTTTTAAAAATTTGTTCACAGGTGACAAGATAGAAGCAACGAATATTACGTTTGGAAGCAGCTTTCCCGATGTCAACCCCACGATGGTGGTGTATTTTTGAAAGGGAATTGCAGGCAAGGAGGCTAAACAAGCATTTTTTGCCATGGGGCTATTGAAAGCACCAGGGCCCGATGGGCTAAATCCTTTATTCTTTCAGAGCCAATGGGAGGTAGTAGGGCAGTCTATGGTAGATATGGTTAAGGATATGTTTGCAAATCCTATGGAGATATTCTAGATAAATGGCATGCAGATTATGCTTATTCCTAAGGGGGACAAACTAGAGACTATTAGGGACTTCTGCCTTCTTAGCCTTTGTAATGTCATATATAAGATTCTTACTAAAATTATCTCTACTAGATTGAAGCAGCTTATAGCGCTGGTGGTGTCTCCAAACTAGTGTAGCTTTGTTCTCGAAAGGTAAGGGTGGATAACATTGTCCTTGCACAAGAGATCATTCATTCTATGCACACCATGAAAGGGAAGAAGAGATTTATGGCCATCAAGATAGACCTTGAAAAAGCATATGATAGGGTGAGATGGGGTTTTGTGTTGAGATGTTCCATGACATATAAGTGAGGTAGTACATCAATGCATTGCTTCTGCTAACTTTCATCAGTTGCTATGGAATGGCCACAAAGGTATTGTTTTTAATCCCACCAGAGGTATCTGTCAAGGAGACCCCATGTCTCCATATTTGTTTGTTCTTGTAATGGAGAAGTTGGCGTATCTTATCCATAATGAAGTCAAGGGGAACTAGTTACCGTTTAGGCTTAAGAAGGAAGGCACGATGGTATCACATCTTTTCTTTGCTGATGACCTCATTCTTTTTGCGAAAGCGAGTTTAGAGCAAGCAAGTCTTTAAAAGGCATGCCTTGATGATTTTGGTATGGCATCTGGTGAGAAGGTTAGTAATTAAAAATCTTGCATATTTTTCTCTAACAGTGTGAATCATAATAGAAGAATGGAGATTAGTAAATTTCTTGGCTTTAAACCAACGTCTCATCTGGGAAAATATTTAGGGGTTCCTCTCCATCATGAAAGGGTGTCAAAGGATACTTATAAGAACATATTGGAGAAAATGGATTGTCAGTTAACAAGTTGGAAAGCAAAGACTTGTTGCTAGCAGCTAGACCTACTTTAGTGTCATCTGTCATGTTTGCCATCCCTGTTTATGTGACTAAGAAGAAGATACACCCTGTCTCTTGGAATGATGTATGTAAGAGGAAGGATGTAGAGGAAGGATGTAAGAGGGTTGGGTCTCCATCATGCACATACACAAAATAATGCCTTCATGATGAGATTAGGATGGGGTCTTGTAAAGAAGAGAGATGCTTTATGGGTAAGATTTTTGAGAGAAAATATAAATGTGGGAATGATATTATTCCTAACATTGACAATAGATGAAATGGGTCAAAGGCTTGGCAAAGCATCAAGAGCCAATGGGATAATATTGCACGTAGCACTGCATGGAGGGTGGGTAGTGGACACAAGATGAGGTTCTAGAGGGATAGTTGGGTCTCACATCAAGAACCCTTGATTGAGTAAGTGATGTCTCAGGTTTTAGAGGAGGATTTGGAGCTAATTGTTTAAGATTTCATTATGGACTCAGGTGGTTGGAAATGGGAAAGATTTGCGCAAGTGCTCCTGGAATCTGTGCTTCGCGAGATTGCTAGGGTTGAGGGGCAGCTGCATAGGGGCAATGAGGACGTGCCTATATGGAATTGGACTAGCACAGGGGTTTTCTCCACCAAATTGACTTACACGAGTCTGTGCCTGAACGGTGACGGAAGGCGACAGGGGTTGTGGAAATATATTTGGATGCTCAAGGTTCCTCAACATTGCAGGGTCTTCTTATGGCTCTATGCTCGAGGTAGGATTCTCACAAATGAAGCTTGAGTCCAACGCAGTCTTGTAATGTTAGAGTACTGCTTAGTGTGTGATAGCATTACGGAGTCGTTGCTGCATGCTATAAGAGATTGCAAAGTAGCAAGGGGTTTGGCAATGACTACTCCTTGTGAAACTGAGGCACATGTTCTTCTCCAGGAATGAGCATGAATGTTGGTTTTTTTGGAACCTTTAGAAGAGGGAGATGATGAATGGAGTGAGATGGGATACATGGTTTACTATTGCTTACTGACAAATCTGGTTGACTAGGAACTGCCGTGTGTTTGAGGGTACTGAGGCTAGACCCAATGATGTTATCACAAAAGTAAGGGTAGTAGTTCGATGGTCAGGTGTCTCGTTACAGTTAACAGGACATGCGGGGGTGGATGAGGAAGGTTGGAGAACCCCTCTCGATGGGGTTATCAAGTTCAACATCGATGGTGCTTACAACGGCCGTAGTTCACATGCAACATGTGGAGGGATTGCAATAAATCATGTGGGAGAGGTGTTAGGAGGTTTTATGTTTAATATTAGGGAGGGTAGCAGCTTCCAAGCTAAGCTTTGGGGAGCAATTTGGAGCTTGAACATCGCATGGGACATGAAATGGAGTGAGGTTATTGTTGAGACAGATTGCATGGAGTTGGTAGAGGCCGACAAGAGGGTTGTTATGGAGGAGAGTCAAGATGCAGAGCTGTTGCAAGAACTTCCCCTTGTTTTTATTTTAAATGCTCTTAGTATGGACTCGGGTCATTGTATTGGGACTCCTAGCTAAGTAGTTTGTGCGTTCTTTCTTATAAAAAAAAAAGAATATTATTAAACGGTATTAAATTGGAGTGTATGTTTTGAAAATAGAGGTGGATCTCTATAACTTTAGTAATACTAAGGGAAGATCTTTATAACTTCCATAATACTGAGGGGAGGTTAATATATTTTATTCTTTTTAATATATAGTTTAATTTCAATTCATTGTTAGATTATGAACTTCAAATAAGAAAATATATATATATAATTATTTTAATTATATGACCTTAAACCTTTAGTGACTCTACTTCAATCCCTATGGATTATGAAAACATTGTTTAATACTTATATTTGCCAAAATTATGATAACTGATCCTCAAAACTTTTACATTGTTGTCGCACCCGAAAAAATGCGATAAAAGTAAAAAAAGACAGGAGTGAGACAAATTGGGTTTCCTGATGGAAATTGACTTGTGAAAAGTCGCCACCAAAATTTTGAGAGAAAATCTTGTTAAACCGAATTAAGGAGGAAAATGATGGTCTGCGTAATCAGAGTTGGATTTGAGAGTTGATTGTGCATAGGGAAGGTGTTAGGCGCCCCATGACACTCGTTCTTAGGAGCGGTTACTTTATGTTGGTTGTGCAAATTAATATAGCTTTAAAAATATTTTGGTTTTCCTTTTATCATTCACATGTAAGAATAAAAGTAGAAAAGAAAAAGAAATTAAGAAAATTTTGGAAATTTGGAAAACAAAATAAAGAGAATAAATTAAATTAAAAATTAAGGAGATTTAAGAAAAAATGAGAAAAAAGGAATTAAGAAAATTTAGAAAATATTTATTTATTTATAAGGGTGGACTTGACTCAGGATCAGAGCTTGGGGCATTTGTATCCTGCGATGTGGATCAAAATCAACGTAGTTCAGGCTAGGAATGCGTGTCAGTTGATGAACATTTTTTTAATTGTAATTTTGTAATAGGAAAAAATTGATTGAAAATAATCCAATATTTTACAAACAAAATAATTTTCTGAGATTGGGTTGGTGTGTTTTAATTTGTAAAAAAATAATTTAATTCCGCTTACTTATTCTTATTTTATTTTGTTTGAATTTTTTTTTATTTTTCTTTAGTTTTTTTTAAAAAAATACCTTTATTTATTTTTGACTTTTGAAAAACCATCATATTTTTTATACTTTTGAAAAATTTTCTTTAAAAAGGAAAATTAATCTATCTATTGCAGACTCGCAGTTCTGCCCAATAGATCAATTCCTTAATTATCTACAGAAGTTCTAAATCTCGCGGTAAAAAGATTTTATTATACATTTAAAGCAAAAATTTAGAAAATACTATTATTCTTCGATTTTCAAATGATGATTTTATTATACATTTTTAAATAAAATTGGAAAAAAACTTGTTATGTTAGCATAATTTATTTTTTTTATGAAATATAATCATTTTCTTAAAACAAAGTTATTTAACTGATATATTTACGTGGATTCGCAATCTTATGCGATAACTCAGTAAATTTAAATACCTGTGTGGGTTCCAAAAACTCACGTGGTGTAATTATTAAGCCAATTATTTATTTATTTATTTTATTATTTTATTTATTTTTTATGAGAAAATAAAATTTTGAAGGGAAAGATCATTAGGACCTATTATAAATATATCTTCATAATACACTTGTGCAATCCCATAGACTCACACGGTATGACTATTTTAGGGGTCTGTGAAAGCTCTAAAAACCTTTGTGATCAATTTTTTAAAAGCAAATAAAAGAACATATATTATGCCAAATGTTTAAAACATGTATGATTTTGTAATGGTGTGTGTTAATATGCACGATACATTACTTTTGATATTACTACAATAATATTTATAGGAGATGAGATAAAGAAATAAACTAAATTTTCTTCTCTTTTTCCTTTGCTTTGAAGATGATAGCTTCCATTTCCCATGCTTGGCTTGATGATGATGGTCTTGATTTTTCTCAAACTTGGTTCATGCTCCCATAGTGCTCGAAAAAGACAAAAAGGGAATGGATTATAGTATTCACCTTAAAATTAAGCCAACACGTCCAGAATGATATTCTTTATAGAAGACCGAAACTATTAGCACTTAAGAAGTTCAAATCATTAATCCTCCATGCAAATGTTGCCATGGATTATCCTTTTAGGTTAAAGAAAGAATCAGCAACCTCACAACCACAAAATGCAGGGGATCTAAGCTAAAAAAACATGGATGAATACACTCATTTCACGTGAGAGCAAATAGAGGAATATAATGCATGATTTGTGTATAAACATGGCCTAAAAGAAAACACTTCATATTCAAACCGAGAACTATACATACAACTAGATGACTGAGCCTTTTCATGGGAAATGTAGTCAAATGGACATTTTAAAATTTTAAAACCGCACTATACCCATGTAGTAATAAATCTATAAAGTTTATGACAGAAACTTATGATATGTGACCGTTTCTCATTGTCAATAAAAGTATCCAAACATGGAGAGCCAAATCAGAACTTTCTTGATGAGAAAAACATAGCCATATGGTCATTTTCCAACCCTATACCGATGACATGCAGAAACCAAATTACCGTTTAGGTATAGAAAATTATGATCACAAGACCACTCTAAAAGCTTAAGCCCGCAACTGAATGGAGATATACAGCAATAAAGTCAAGGTTTCCCCAGAAAGACTTGGTCACATGACCACTTTAGGTGTTTAAAAGCAAATGAATGTTTGTAGCAACCAATCACATCATATGCAAAGAGTGTGGACCTGTGATAGTCTTTCTAGGCATAATACAGATCCACCAAGTTTGTGACGACAAAGACAAGCTTATAATGTCACAGTAAGGTGTAATGGGCATCAAGGACGGAGCTAGAATTTAATTATGGGGGAGGCCAAGAATGAAAAGGAAAAACCCAATGTTTCATAACATAAAAATCTTCAATTATCATATCTGTAATAAACTTTTCAGCAGTCTCTTTTTCAATATAAACAACCATGTAATTAGTGAGAAACTCATCTTTGTTGTGAAGTCTTATCTTAACCATTTTCATAGCTGAAAAAGTCCACTCAATAGGAAAGTGAAAATATAGGGTAAAGTGAGAGAGAGAGAGAAATGTAAAGGATAATTTTTTTTGGGTCTTAAGAAAAGTAAAGGACAATTAGAATTTAGAAAATATTAAAAAAGTAGAAAAAATAAATGAGAGAGGGAAATTAGTATTTAGTAAAATAACAGAGAGTATAAATTTAGTAACTAAGATATATCTAAAATACCAGATATTTTAAAAAAAATATAGTGTTGACTTTTTTTATTTTTTACTTATTTTTAGAATAAAATATAAAACTTTGGGGGGACCGCACATACATAAACTTTTACATAATATAAAAGTTTGATACAAAAATATATATTATACTAAATAAAAATTGAAAAGTTGGGGGGACCATGGCTCCCCCATGTCCCCCCTTCCCTTCGTCCTTGTATGACTTGGGGCTAGAAACAAGAATATTAATGTAACACTTAAAACATGCCTCCTCATGCAAAACCAAAGTTGACTAAGCATTTCATTAAACTTTAGCAAGACAAGAGAATCAGTGATAGAACATCCCCAAGTTTTGCCCAAATGACCCAACGTGTGTGTATGATATCTGAGACCATTGAAATATACCAAGCGGCATAGCATCATCCCAAAAACATTCAGATTCACAAATGGAAACAAAAGGGAAGAAGGGCTCACTAGCCTCCAAAATTAAATGAGTTTCAGTAAAGGGAAAATGGCAACTTAACTACTATGCTCTCTAACTCTCAAATTCCAGCAGCATGACCAAGCTTTAAAGGATGTGATGAGCTTTGAAAAAACAAGAGACATGACCAAACATCACATTTCATAAAATACCATTCCTTAAACAAGTGAAATCCTCATGGGCATTTTGTCAAATATTTGTCATGCAAGTATAGAACTGGACGCTAAACAATCTTTGAAGACCTAAATGCTGAAACAATTTAGGAAAAAGCCAGCATGTGTGCAAGAAGCAAAGCATAGTTTTCATACACACATATAGTGCCAACCAAGAAGTGTCATGCTCAACCATTCATCTCAACATTGTAGCAAACAGTAAAGAAAGGAGAATGCAAAGTCATTACCTATGTGAGTACCGGAATTTGATATATTCCAATGCTCGTGACATCCTCTGTTCTTTTAGCTCATGAGCTTGCGTGGTCCTCTGCTTCTTTCTTTTCCGTGCTGAACCCTCAATCCTTTTTCTCCAAGCTCTGGCTCCCTCTGCTTACTCCTTTAGTTTCTCACATGGTTCTACCTCTCCTTCCCACTCCATCATGCTCTTCGTCTCCTTTCAATCGGCCATCCCTCGACCTTTGAAATTGGGACTCTCGCCTTTTCAGCCCCAAACTTCCTAGGTTTTACTTTCCTCTCATGCGTCCTCACTCTGTCTCTCATTCTTGTGCACGTCTCCCTCTGCCTTTTTCGGTGCTTATGTGTTGCTGCTCTCCCAAACTCCCTGCTCCCCTCTCAGGCTTTCTCTGCTCCCTTCTCATTCACGCCCGAGCCCTCAATAATTAGGCTACGGTAAAATTGGAGAATGAAACGCAGAGTGATGCCTGCGTTTCACTCTATTTTCTTTTTTTTTTCTTTTTTTTTATTATAAAAAAGAAAATCATTTTTTTCTGTTTTTAAATCTTAAATAAGAGAGATGGGATAAAATAAAAAATAAAGGGATGAGATTTTTCTCTTGTTTTTTTCTTTTTAAAAATATAAAGATAGGATTTCATTTTTGTTTTTCCAAAAAAAGAAAATGATTTGATTAATTTTTTTTTTAAAAACAAGAAAGAGATAGGATTTTTGAAACTCCTTAAAGAATGGAGATTGAATTTGTAAAGTGATCTTTTAGAATTTTTCTAGAGATTTTCCATTTAGATTAAAGGAAATTCTAGAGAGAATGTATCATTTATTTATTTTTTATTTATTATTTTTTGAATTTTTGAAATTTTTTAATTTTTTTTAAATTTTCTTCTAAGACTAAAAAGATTTTTATTTTAATTTTAAATTTCTTTTTTTCTTTTTTTTATTTGAAATTTTAGATCTCAAATTATAGAAAGAAAAAATTGGATTCAAAGAGTGACTTTTAGATTTTGAAAGATTTGCCATTATCTTAAAATTAAATTATAATTATTAATTTTCCTACGGGAATTTTTGTTTTATTTCTTTTGTTTTTTCAATTTTTTATTATCTTTATTTTTATCTGAAAAAAAAATAAAATATTCACAGTTATCTTTGAAATCAAGTTTTCATCCACAAAAAATATTAAAAAAAATTCTATTTTTTTAAATTATATGAATTTTATTTTATTTTAGAATCTTTATTTTACTTGACCTAAAAATAAAAAGTGAATTATATGTTTATATTTATATTTTATTAAATTACATGATCTTTCCCTCTATTTTTTATAATTTATGTGATAATTTAGTATTGTCTTTTTTTTCCCCTTGAAGTTATGAGTGAAATTTTATACTTGGTCCTTTGTGATGACGCGTGTCATAGGGGTAAATAACTAGAATTAATGCTATAGTGTCAAATAGTGCCAGAAATGACCAAATTTAAAAATTACTTTTATTTGATTAAATTCAATTTGACTATATTTTTTATTAAAAATACTAAATATAAGAAACTCATATCTCACAAGGATATCAAATAGGTTCAGTAAATAATTTATAACAAAAGTATAAAAATTTAGTGTTACCACTTTTAGACCTTGTCATAGTCCTTTATCCCAAAATCTAGAAAGCTACACAAAATTAACATAAAAATAAAATTATATTTTGTTTCAAATTTCTTAAAATTATACAAACCTTTTTCTATATTTTTAAAGGTTTGTATAAAATACAAAATTGTATAACTTTAATAAAGTTTAAGATATTATAATTTTATATATTTTTAAACCATATGTGGTATTTAGTTACTACTTTAGACTCTAATTAATTCATATTGAGCCATATAGGTTTAGAAAAATTCCCTCAAAGAGATTTTTTATATTTACATAGTCTTAGACATAACAATATGTTTTAGCAATTCTTGTCCCTTCCATAAAAATTAATGCTATTGCTTAAAATTTGATATCTTGTATTTCACAGGATCTTTGGATAAGTTGTGAAAGAGATATTTTAATAAATTTCATAAAATTTAAACAAATTAAAAGCTATTTAATAATCAATATATCAATATAACAAATAAAATTTGATATAATGCATTCAAAGAAATATAAAAATTTAGTGTTATCAATTTTAGACCTTTCAGTTGGCCTTTATCCCAAAATCTCCAAAGCTAAAAAAATAAAATTATATTTTGTTTTAAGTTTCTTAAAATTATACAAACATTTTTCTATATTTTTAAAGGTTTGTATAAACTACAAAATTGTATCACTTTAATAAAGTTTAAGATGCTACAATGATATGTTTTTAAAAAATGTATAATATTTAGCCATAGCAGAGGTAGTAGAGATGAGAATGTTGTGATAGATGTGTAATCATATAAGAATAGATAAGATACAAAATAATTGTATATGAGAAAAAATCGAAGTAACACCTATCGAGAAGAAAATCATTTAAGGTTGTTTGAGTATATACAAAGAAAAAGATAAGAGGAGCCAGTAACAAGAGTTGATCTTGTAACTCTATTAAAAGTTGTAAAGTAAGACTAAGAAGGCTACTAAAAGAAGTTATAAGGTGTGATTTTTTAATAAATAATTTATCTAAAAAGATAGTGTTTGATAAAGTTCATTGGGATCGTATGATCCATATAACCGACCTTACTTAATGAATTAAGGTTAATGTTATTGTTATTGTATAATAATTAGTCGATTTTGATTAATTCAAATCGAGGCACGTTGAACCAAAAAAACTCTCTCAAAGGGATTTTTTAACATTTATATATCTCAAACATGACATTATGTTTTAGTGATTCTTGTCCCTCTCATGGAGACTAATGCTATTGCTTATAATTTGTATCTTTTATTTCACAAGATGTTTGAATAAATTGTAAAAATTGGGAGATTTTTTTTTAATATTTTTCAAAAAATTTAAACAAATTAAAAGTTATTTAATAATTAATATATCAATATAACAAATAAAATTTGATATAATGTATTCAAAGACAAAAAGTACCTGTCAATTTCAATTTTTGTCGTTGCGAAATGAACCTTCTAGCTCCAAGGCTAGTGTGCAAAAGCATGGAAGATGAAGACCATTGCCTTTCCACTTCCACATTGGGCCTTCCACCGCCGCGTAAGGGACACCACTTCTCGCCTTCACTGTGCCATTACTCTCTTTATAACAAGCCCTTTCGCATTCACTTTTATGCCCTCAAATTGCAGCTTTTTTGCTCTGTATTCCCTCAATCAAGCTGCAGAGATCGTGGACTATCCTCAAAATGAAGATTCTCAGGTTCGAAACTGAAATTCAGTCTCATTTTCTTTCTCTTTTAAATGTTACTATCCATTTCTGCCGGAGTGATATTAATTATGCGAACTGTTTTATTTTTTATTTTTTAAAATTTCTCTTGGTTTATGTAGTAGAGTGTTATTTTGTTGGCCTAATTTTTTATTAATTTTGTCTTGATACATTTTGTTTCCTTTTCTTGACTTTTAATTTCGATTTAAATGATATTAGTCCTTTTTTTATATCATCTTGAAAAACAATTGAGAAAATTAAGGGATTATTTTAAGATGCTAAAAAAATTTAGAATTAGCTTTAAAACAGTAAATAAGGTTAAGAGATGAATAGATTATAGATGCAACTTCAAAGTTAAATTAAAATAATTAATTTGTAATGAAATAAAATTAAATGACCACACTGAAATCAATGAATAAGTTGAAAGACTGAAATTATACAACTTAAATACAACTTATTTTTTAATTAAATAGTTTTCTTTTAACTGAGGGAAGAGATAAACTATCTCTCATAGAAGCATAAGTAATAATATCCCCTTTTTATTTTTCTTTTCCAAATTTGATTGTTGAAACATTAATTTTCTTTCTGGTCAAAAAACAAAAAGAACATTAATTTTCTGCTTTCCCGTATGATTTGCAGGGCAAAGGGTTTGGGAGCAAATGGAAGGTGAGTTTTCTCCCTTTTGGTCAAGCTTAAAACACTGCATTTTACTGATTAGCAAGTCATTGTTAGCTGACAATAATGCAATTCATTTGATGCTGATTTAGAATTAAAAAAAAAAAAAAGAAACAATGAAGGTTAAAATTGGAAAACTAAAGATATTGGCTTTGTGATCTTCATGTTACTTGTTCAAAACATAAGAAACTTATAGACGGTGCTAATATGAAGTGCTAATGGTGAGATAATATTTTAATAGAAGTAAATCTTAACTTTGTATGCATGCCTGTCAAAATAAAATTTATATAACTTATACATGTTAATTTATCAGATTGATTCAACTAAAATGACTTCAGAGCTTGCAAAACTAGGTTTGGCTACTATCCTTGCTTTTGGATTGTTTGATGTTGTGACGTATATAACTTTCTTTATCATGGAATTTCTTGGTTGTGAAAAAAGTACAAGGAAGAATCCTTCAGCCAATCTTCAGGCTCTTTTAGAGGTAAAATTGCTTTATCATTATTTATACTTATTCTTTATAGTTAATTCATTATGACAGTATCTTGTGTGGATATGATGCTCTTCTCATGATAACAGAGTCTAGAAAACAAAGTATTTTGTGATTCCTCAATGCTGTCATGTGTCAGTTTAAATTCTTATTAAGTCTATCGTACAACTTGTAATTTCATCAATTGAATGTGAATATGATAAGTTCATGTTATTAAAGTAGGTAAACTCATATTTATGTTCATTTTCCATATCTGCTAGGTTTCACAGAGGCAAAAAACAGTATATGAATATTTGTCGATCTTTGGTTCACTAATGTTTCTCTAGAACTTTCCTCCTCCTGCTTGTGATTTTGTGTTCTAGAAGGCCTGGCATCATGTTCTTATAATTAGCTTATGCAAGTCTTTGAATCCATGGCTGAAAAATCTGTAGTGAATACAGAGAATGAATAAAAGTAGAATATAGTTCGACTTAAAGAGGTTGAATATAGAACATGTGATTGGACATTGACTATGTAATCCTCACTTCTATCATGTTAAATGAGGCAAAAGTACGTTCATGAAAAAAGTTAGGCAAAGTATATGGGTATTTATAGATAAGGAAGGCTACTCTAGGAAACAAAATTGCAATAAATGACATAAAAGACTAATGAAATAACTAAAATAATTACAATAAAAGACTAAAATAACAAACACTTAACACCCCCTCAAGTGGGTTAATGGATATGCTCCATGCCAAGCTTGAGGATTAAAGTCTAAAAGACAACAATAAGTAATCCCTTGATAAGCACATCTGCAAGTTGGTACTGACAGAGACATCACAGTGAAGTCATAAATGAGAAAAGATTGCGTCTCTATTTAGAAGAAGGCTACAAATGATAAAGATAAAAATAAAAATTGCCCAGTGATAATGAAGGTTAGACTTGGAAAGGAAAAATCTCAATAAAGGCCATAAATGGTAAAAATGTTGTGCATCAGTAACAATGAAGGCTACAGATGGGGATAATGTACAATGATAATGAAAGTTATGACTTGCAGAGGAAACATGGCAAAGAAGGCCATTAGTGGTGAAAATGGTTGTCTCAATACCAATGAAGACTACGAATAGATGAAAATTTCTAGTTCTATTAGTGAGGAAATTTGAACTAAAATCCTCACTCTTAGCTCAGGGAGAGATGATAGAAAAGGCCTTAAACTCTATCCTTGCATACATTTCATGTGAAAGGATAATAAGATAACAAATCCAAATGCCCCAAAGAAGGTGATGAAGGGGACAATAACAGATTTGCTTGGGCAGACCATAAGCCAATTTTTTGTGCACAACAGCATAAAACACAACAGCCATAGGCAGAGTTAATTTACCCAAGTTTTCAGCAACAGTATAATCTTTGTGTTACTTCCTCTGGATGTCTTTTGAAGTTTGTGTTGTTGAAGAGGACAGAAAAGAGCATCAACCAAAGTGGTGTAATCCTCTTGAGGATTAAAACCTTAGTACCCAAAAATTTTAGTTTTTGTTTTTATAAATTCTGATTCCAGTCCATTGTACACTAACTGCCTATCAGCAGTAGCAGCTTCAGCCTTTCTGTCATTTTGAGTAAAGCTTCTAGGTATTGAAGCAAACCCATGAAATTTTTGGAACCCATTTGTTGATAGAGAAGATCCACTAAGAATTTTTGGTTTTGGAGAGAATAATCTGTGCTCATGGGTTTGAAGAACAATTTCTATATCTCTCTCAAACCAATAATCTAGTACTTCAAGAGGAGAGCATTTAGAGTGATACAAGTAAGAAGGGCAAGTATAGAGAGAGAGAGATCATGGTTGATTGGAGATTAAGGAAGATGGTTTTCTCAAACAAAGTTTGTAAATATCTAATAGCCCAAACCACCAGCAGTTGCCCACTTCTGTGTTGAGAAACCTTGCAGCTTCGTGAACAAAATGATCTAGCGGCAACCCATCTAGTAGTATACATAGCTTTCCCAACAAAATCAAAGTCTCTTGCATCACCGTATTCATTTGCCTCCATAAAGAATTTATCCGCTTGCTGAATTAGGCTTGATAAATAGCAAGCAAATGAGACGCATAAGAACTTAAGACTATGAACAGCAATGGCAATGGAACCAAGAGCTGGGATCAACTGAAACATGACAGTGCTTCATCATATTGACCTTTTGAGTGACATGTGCAAAACATTGCAGGTTTGCCATGTTGGTGTGTGAGGGCAAATGTGGAGGTTGTTGGAAGTCCAGTCCCCTTGGTAAGGCTGGTCGGTGAGCTTTGTAGGGGTGAATAAAGCTTCTGTCAATGCTAAGAAATGTATTTTGCCAGCAGCAAATAATGGAGCTGAAAAACAAAGGAAGAGAATTATGAGAGCTAATGGACTATGTAATAGAATCATGGGCAGTAGTAAATAATGCTGCTGGTCAATGGAAATATAGGTTTTTTTTTTGCCAACTTAATCTTTATTTAGGTTAAAGATAAGTGGACTGTAGATTGTAAAAATTTTTTTTTAAATCTTGCTCTACCTTGGTATTCACCAAATTTTTTTATATTGAATTGAAAATGAAAAGTTGGTGAAAAAAAATAGAAAATGAAAAAGAGAAACACATTAAGAAAAAAATTATCAATAGAGAAATAACAACTTTCATCAAACTTTATGAATAAAATCTCTAATAATGATATGAATGGTTTTTCATCAAATATGAGGGTATATACTTTTTTTAGGGTGAACTATAGGATATATAATTTATTTGAGCGAATGTATATCTAGACACACATATATATACATAAATTAAACTTTTATATAATTATTTATTCATTTTTTTAAAAATTATATTGCCCCCCCTAAATCCTGCGTCTGCCAAAATATATATAGAGCCATATTGTTCATGTATAAATTATGAAACTCACTGGACAAATTGCATTATTTACAAATTTATTCAATATATCATATATTTTTACCAGAATATAATAAATTAATATGCGTCTCTTTCCCCGTGACATATTAATGATGATTACTGTTCAAGTGAAAAATATATCACATTGCTGTAATTCAAAAAAGATTTATGTTGAAATTTTATAATTTTAATAAAAATAAAATGAATAAAATTATTAAAATCATGACAAAAAATTAACATTATTTTAAAATTAATGTGAGAAAAAGGGCATGTTAGTATACTCAGAACGTGTATCCTCTCTCGCAAGTCTCTCGTGTCGGTATAATTAATCCAATAGCCCTCATATATGAATCCAAGGGTTGGGAGTTAAAATCAAAAAGCTAAGGGAGAATTTTAGTTCGGTGTCTTTCACTCTGAGGAACGGGAACATGGCTGGAGATATGATTGGAAGACTCCAATATCCTGTCATCCATAACACGTGCTTCCTCCACATCTTTAGTTTCCGTCTCCTCTTATACAAAAGTAGCCATTTGCTGGGGATTAAATTTTAAAATTGGTATTTCCAATGCTAAAAAATTCCAATTGTTACCGTTGGGGGAAGAGAACATACTATATATACGACCATCGACTCTTTGTTATTCCCTAATCAACATCAATTGTTTCTCTTGTTCTTCCCTCAGAGAATGTCTCCCGCACTCACATAGCCTCTTCTCTATCCATCCTTCGTCTGATTCCTTCAGGTTTGTGCACCGCTCCGTCATCTCTTCTCCCTCGAATTCTTCTCATAATCTCTGTCTTTGTGTTTTTTTTTGGCCTGACGTAATCTCACTCTTGTAAAGAGTAATATATCGTTCATGATTTTTCATTTGTTTTCTTAGATTTGATATGAGGTTGTTGTCTTTTCTATAGCATTTAGCAAATAATGGCATGTCTCCATCATTTGAATAGCATTCGATCTTCTAATTTGATTGGAAGAATTGATTATTCTGCTTTTGTAAAATTGATTTGTGATATATATATATATATGAATGTATGTATGTATCTGATACTCATATCAGATCGTATGGGGCTTTGAACTTGGATAATTTTCAATTTTCCTCTTCAACACCAATTACTTGAATATTAATCTGGCTTTGATCCATGATAAAAGACTTGTATTATGTTCTGATGTATGCAGCACGGTCTAGAAATATTGCGGTTATATAGGATTTTTAATAAAGTTTTGTCCACGTGTGAAGAATCGATAATAATTGCTCTTCCTCCCTCCCCCACCCCACCTCCCTCCGAAATCGACATTCTTTCTATTTGGTTTTGGCTATGTACACCCATATTAAATTCAGGACTTGTTTTGTTGCAGCCGGTCTGATAGCAGAGGTGTCCTCAAAAGTTGTGTAGAGATATATCCCACTGTATTTCATCAACAATTTGGTGAGAGTATGTATTCTTATGTTCAAACATTTGAGACATTCGAGCTCTATGGACCCAACGAGAGGTAAGAGAGTATTGTGAATCTTCCCTTTGAATTGTCAAATGTATGATATATACATTGTTCTTATTTGGTCTAGCAGTCCTCATCAACTCAATTCTGTATATGTTCTTAAATACAAACTTCTTTTGGATAAAGCAAACTAGTTTCAAGGTTTTCATTTGCTATGACATCTTTTTTGGTTTGTCTATTTGATGTAATGGGTGATGGAGCATATGTAAGATCTTTTTTATTGTGCTTTTATTTTTGAAGGAACTCATTGTAAACAGTTGAATGACTGGTCAATTTGCTTAAAAATTCTGCACATGACATGAGGTGCATCTCATTATGCCAAAACATGCATTACAATATTCATATGACTTTGTTGATTATAGAAGACAATTAATATATTTCAAGAAATGATGTGGCCACAAAATAGTAGATAGATGATGAAAAAAATAAAAAGGAAACACCTTTAACAAAGCAGAAATGAGTCCTTTCGTTCTCTTTTCCTTCTTATTTCACTTGTTTCTTTGGACAATATCCTATACTCCCTCGTTATATTTTCTTTTTCTTCTTCATCCTAATAAAAATGACTTTGACAATTAAAATAATATTTATTGCTTGCATAAACTTAAGTTATTCTGCATGTTCTATTGATTGTTGGGATGTGCAAGAAGATGTTGGTGTAGTTATGTTATGAACAAGTCATGTCAGTTAAGTGTTTGATTCTTAATTTGTTTAACCTCATGAAATCATTTAATGATTCATGCAATTAGTCTGTAAATATAACAAAGTTCAAGATGTTGTCTTCTCAACACCCGTAGACGTTTTATCAATTGTTTTATTGTTTATTATAGAACTAGCACTTCGACAGTTGATATCTTGATAGTTAATGCTCTAAACAAAGTTTTACTGGACCTCAATTGGATACTGTAATTAGTAAAAGGTTGTCCAAATAAAGGATATAAATCTATAATGCTCTAAATACTACTCCATAGATTTATATGTAGACTTTGGAATTGTAATCTTGGTTTTCAATTGTGATTTTGACATTATGTTATTGAAAAAAAAATAAATAAAAATGTTGGTTTCATTTTTGGTGTCTTGTTTTTGTGTGAAGTTACAAGTTGAGGCAATCTTAGTTTGGACGCATTTTGGCATGATGAGGAATTGACCTTGTGTTTAGAATTCAAGTTAAGTGGCAATGATTTTGACTTTAATGAATTAATTGTGATAGTCATTAGCTTGTGAGGATTTGGGCCTATATTGCTCCTTTCTTGTGTGTATTCACCTATCTTTACCTTCACTCTAGAACTTGTCTTGATTCTTTGTTGAGATCACAATTACATTTGCATGCACAAAAATGATTAAGGCATTCTTTTATTGTTAGCTACTTAGCCATATAACCAATCCTTGCATATTTTATCCATTGTTTAGCCCATTGAGCCTTGTGTCCTTTCTTTTCATATTGAACATTTTCTAAGCCAAGGCCAAGTAATAAATTCCCACCTTTACATCTTAGGAATTGAAGAGCATTTTTTACAAGCATAAGCATATGTTGTTGGTGCATTATTGTGGGCAAGAAAAATTGAAAAAATGGGAGAAGAAAAATGTGAAAAAAAAAATTGGATGAAAAGGGTTGAGATGGAGTGTAAAACACACTCAACTGCAAGAAAAGAAAAAATGGGAAAAGAAAAAATGTGAAAAAGTTGAATAAAAGAGGTTGAGATGAAGCGTAAAACGCACTCAACCGCAAGAAAAGAAAACGCAAGAAAAAGAAAGAAAAAATGGAAAAGATGTTTTGGAAAAAAATAATAGAGAGAGGGAGTTGGAAAGGAAATAAAAGTCCAAGTGTTTGCACTTTTCTTTTGTCATATATGTTTGTTTAATATTTTTCCAATTTTTGAGGTGCTTCTTTTTGTTTTTCCATTGCTTATTCCTTATTGTTTATTTGTTCCTTGTTCATTATAACCCAGAGCAAAGTCCTATTGATTTGTGCATTGCATTTGACATAGGTGGTGGAGATTTAGAAGATAGACAAGCTTATGGTAGTGGGGTTTGATAGGTGGAATTTGAGTGATACACTACCCCTTTAAACACTTGAGAATTGAGAGTTAAACACTAATCCTATGTGAGGGACTATTCTATTACTTCATTCTTGTCAAATGATTTGCCATAAAACTTGTTTGCTTGATGCAAGGGAGATTACCTTTGACTGTTGGGATGTTTAAGAACTATTATTGTCCTTATACTTTGTGGCATCCACATTTATCAAGTCTTGAGTTTTGAGTTTTACGTCTTGGGTTTTTGCCTAGAAGTGGATGGTACACTTATTTGATAGAAATTAACTTAAATATTTTTTTTTCATTTTGGTGGGTAAACAAACATATTTAATTTTTCCATTTGTTTCCACCTTTCCCCTATCATGTTATAATCACCTTTCCCCTATTTGTTATTGAAATTTACTTTTTCTATTTGTTTTCATCTATTATGCTTTTCACAATTTCTTTTTAGGTCCGCATCAGCAATAAAAATTATGTTTTTGTTTTGTTTTATATAAATCTTATAATCATAAGACTCTAACATAGTCTTTATTCAAGAAAATGATAACACCGAGATCTGTCTTCCTTTATCTTGTCTTTTATATATGCAGATAAATGTTTATTTAATCCCCAGCATGATTCAGGGAACTTAGTCATTGGACTTTGATTTATCCTATCTCTCTTCCTCAAATTCCTCTATTTTCTCCCTCAAATTCGTTGTTTTGTAGTATCTTTGATCCTAAATGAAAGCAATTCAACAACTTTGGTTGTTCTAGTTGAAGTATCAACATAATAGTAAGTCTATTTTATTATCTTTTGATTCATATCTAATTTCTTGATAAGAGCAATACCACTTTCAATATTATCTCTTCCAATATGATTAAATTAAAAATTGTATCTTTTTAATATCTTTTCATTGTGAGATTGGAACTGGCAATGGATTAGATCTTTTACTGTGCATGAGTGTTTGAGTCACTGATTCAGCAATTTGGAAAATGTCCAAAATGCTTTTCACATTGACTATTTCAAGGTTTGAGTTCTTAGAAAGAAAAAGTTTCACTTGAATACACCAATAAATCCTTTTAAGTGTTATTTATTTAAACGAAGGATTTATCATCTGGTTTTTCTTTTGTGAGGTAGGAAAAATCTGAGTTCATTCATTGTATGAAATTATTTGTTTGAAGCTCATTTGTCCCTTTCTCTTTGTTTAATTATTTTGACATGTGTGTCTTTTCATTTGCCATAACACACGTGAGTGTGTGTGTGTGTGTGTGTGTGTGTGTGTGTGTGTGTGTGTGCATGTATCTATATGATGGAATTGGAAATTTGGGCCTTTGGGTACAAATCTTGAAACCTCCGTGAGTAAAAACATTTTGTTACTTGATTCTTGGTATTCTTTCCTATGCATGTCTTCTCACACTTGCCACACATGCCACACGTGAATGTGTGTGTGTGTGTGTGTGTGTGTGTGTGTGTGTGTCTATGTATATGATGGAATTGGAAATTTAGATGATATATGGAGGATTAGCTTGCCATGCATATGTGGAAATTTGGACTTTACACATGTCACATTCATGCTCAAGTCATTTTAAGTACATTGACAAAGTCTGGCCAGTGCTAATGGAATGCCATGATGTCAATGCCAGAGTCTGACCAGTGCTCATGTAATGCCATGATGTCAGGCTCTGCCCAACAAGATCGTTTCAACAAAGCTTTGAAACTTTTTGTTGACATGCACAGTAAGAATTTTGTACTAAATGAGTATTCCTTTGGTAGTAAATCCGGAAGTTCCTACCTTCCCCAGAGTTCCTTAGAGGGTTGACACTAGGTTTGAAATAGAGTTTGAGTTTCTTAAACTCTCTGTTTCAATAATGCAAGGTGAGAGCTATAAAAGTTATATAATGCAGACAAATCAAATAAAAGAATAATCTTCCTTCTGAGTGATTGCTGACAACCATCTTGTTTATACTTTAGGTTGTGTACGTCCATTGTATATTAAGCTCTTGACATATTATCCTCCAGGAAGTAAAATCATGATCCAGTAAGTCAATCCATTGATTCAAGATTCATCATCTTCCAATATTTCCTTAATTCTTGTTTCTTGGCTTGACTAAATAACTTGAATCCTTTTTTCTTTTTTTTGCCAAACTTTTCAATCTTTGGTAATTTAGATTAGAAAATGAAATTAAAAGATTAGACCACATATAAATAACACTGTAAGGCTCCATATATCTTTTATCCTGATTAACTTGAATTGATGTAATGTAGTTCGTAGAAGAATTATGAAATTCAAACTAGGTCCAAGATCGATTTAAATTATATTTGTTAATAAAACAAAGCATTATAATTTTTTCTTTATTTATTTTAAATTTTGTAACATGAATTGTGGTACAATTATATTATTTTGCTACTGTATTTGGTCTCACCACATTTTTTTTGTTTTCAAGGTTTCCTTTCGTGCTTTTTCCCCCTTTGAAATGCTTGATGCTTGAGGAAAATTATTTAGTTGTTGAATTTATAGACTACTTTAATGTATGTTTTAAACATGGTTATTTATTGATTAATTTCATTTGATTCATATTTGCTTCTGATTTAATTGTGAAATGATATGAAAGAACAAAAGTTAGGGATAAATATTATGAGCTAAATTGGTTGCTGGATTTAGCTCAGTTTAAATCTAGCTCTTAGCCTCTCACCATTCTTGCTCATTTGGGCATCACCCCAGGGGCTATCTCTCCTCTATCTCGCCTCAGTGACTTTCATCATATGGAGGATTTCATCTTTCTTGGCTCAATTGGGCTTCTTCCTAAGAGCTTGCTAAATTGCGCTTCTACCCAAGAGCTACCTCCCTTTATTCTCACCTTGGCAGCTGACAGATGATTTCTTTCTTTGTGAGATCTTCTGGCCAGGTACTTTCATTATAGCTAGATTTAATACTAAGTTCAACATTAATTGATACATTACTAGATAAGGCCTTTCATTTTTGGTCAGTTTTCAGGTCTCATTAAGCATTTATCTTTTGTGTATATAATAGAATATTCTGCTTCTAAATTTTGATAGTTTATTGATCAAGCTTTAGAGAAAGGCCTTATTTTCATTTATGGCTCTGGGACCAACATATGCTACTCATCTTGTCTCTAGTTTAGAATCTTATGGTGGTGCTAATATGTCTGAACCTAGCATGTCCATCTGTTTGTGTTCTAGGGAGGGGTAAGTGGGCTTGTGGGTGGCCATTGGATACATACATTTATTACTCTTATGGGCATATTGGAATATTTTATTATCTGTTTGTTGGGAAAAAATGGATTTTATATTCATTTGGGCCAAATATTGATTAAAAGAAAATAACATAAAACCACCATTCACTTCAGACTATTCCAAATTTGATTATAACCTTTTTTTCTTATTTTTTAATTCTGCTTTCTAAAACTAACTTTAAGTGGGAAGGGGCAGGAGTTACAAATTATGGAACTAGCCTCAGTAGAAGTTTCTTAATAGAAAAGATCAACACGTGCATGGACTATGGCATGTGTTATTAATCAATTTTCTTTCTATGATGATCCAGATGTATTTTTTCCAAAAGTTGGCTTTTTTACCCATGTTTTTTATGTTAACTGACTAACTTGTGTGGTAGTTAGAATCACGGATACACATCATTAACATGGAGACATGATAAACCTTGATGTGTCCATATGTAATTTGAAGGGTTGCATAGAGTCTTTGACATGTGTTATATGTCCATACCACACAGGGTTGAAGGAATCATATACAACTGTAATATATGTATATATTGTATGTCGCATGGCATATTTTGACTTGTGTTAGATATAATGCTCTTCTTGTTGCTGTCAATCAATTTTTTTTTGTTACCAACAGTTGCTGTTAATCAGTTTAGTTATAACTTTTTGCCCCCTGCAGGAGACATAGTTTAGTTTTCCAAGGATGTAGCCTTTGTACAAATCTTCAAAACTCTGTGAGTAAAAACATTTGTTGCTTTTTTTACTTGATTCTTAGTACTTTCTATGTATATTTGTCCATGCGTGTACATATAAATATGTACTTGTATATACGTCCATGTATATGTACATATTTATGCATATGTGGAGGCTTAGCTTCTCATGCATATGTGGTGTAAGAGGATGAAGTAGACTTTTATCATGCATATACAGCCATTACGATGATCCATGTATTTTTCAAGCAAGTCAAAAGTTAGTTTGGGTCTCTAAATATTTCCTGTGATGCTTCAAAGATTCTAAAACCTCATCTTTTATGCTGCGTTTCTTCCATGTCAATCATAGTTATATTCATCAGGTTATTCTTTTGTGAGGTAGGAAAAATCGGACTTCATTATATCTTTAATTCTCTAAATTTATTTGCTTAAAGCTCAATGCATGGATCATTTGTCCCTTTGTCCCTTCGCATTCAAGCTTGAGTCATTAAGACCCAGTTTTCCTGAGAAATATTTATCCAGAATAAGGTTGATCATGCCTATGGAATGTCATTTTATGCCATGATTTCTTGTGACTTCAGGTTTTTGTATTTAGTGGAAGGCATTGATGTTTTCAAAAATGGAGAGAATGAAGAGGCAATTTTTCCTCACCTTCGAAACTCTACTTATGTTAATTCTCTCGAAGATGGGTACATATGGTGGAAAGGTATATAAGTCTCACGGAATGCCATGATTTTGGGGAACACACAAAAGAATATGGCAAAGGCTCTTGAAATTTTTTCGGGAAAATGTTGGATTTTGGAGAACAACCAGATAAGTAAAATCATTATCAGCTATGATCCAGTAAGTCAATCCATTGATTCCAAGCAAGGTAAGATTCCAGATAAGTGATCTTTTCTTTTTTTGCAATCCTTGGTACTTTCGATTAGAAAATGGAATTAAAAAGTAGAGTTTCATAAGACATGTTGTATATATCTGACCATGATTAACTCATGTAGTGAAACTTAAATTGGGTCCAGGATTGATTTAAATTATATTCATTAATAAAGCCTGCATTATAATTTTTTTCTTGGGTATTTCATAATTTAGACTGCTTTGATGTATGTTATAAACAGTAGAGATTCTCCCACGGGTTTTGTCTTAAAAATTATAACTTGTGTGGTAGAAGTTTGAATCACGAACATACAACTATATATATATATATATATTTCTGCATGTTACATGGCATGTTTTGACATGCGTTAGATACGCTCTTCTTTTTTGAAACAACTAAGCTCAACGGGCATGGATCATTTGTCCCTTTTTCCTTGTTTATTTTAGTATTCATGGAGAGAGCTCTCCTATTCCCTTTCCCATTCACACCTTAAGTTATAGCTGCGCTCTTTTAACTTTTTTTTTTCTGAGGGGGACTTTGACTATCTATGTATCCATATGTATAAACTTATGCATATATATGTGTGTGTGTGTGTGTGTGTGTGTGTGTGTGTGTGTCTATTTATGTATATATGTATATCTCACACGTCACATGTTTGTGCATGTGTGTGTATATGTATATATATATATATGGAGGCTTGGCTTATCATGCATATGCATATGTGGTGGATGATTTTGAAGTAGGCTTTTTTTTTCTTCTTGGTGGGTTTCTGAGTGATTTATAAATATTTCCTATGCCTCTTCATTGATTCCAAAACATCATCTCTTTCTTCCCATGTTAGTCCCAACTTCAATTGTTTTATTTCATTCTATTTGACTAAATTATAACTTGTGTGGTAGAAGTGATCGTTAATGATAAACCTTCAAGTGTCCATATGTAACTCTCTTTTCATGTCTTTTCTCTTGCTCTCTATGAGTTTGGAAGCTGGAGATGGCAATATGATTAAATTAAAAATCGTATCTTTTTAATATCTTTTCATCGTGAGATTGGAATTGACAATGGATTAGAAGATCTTTTACTGTGCATGAGTGTTTGAGTCACTAATTCAAACAGTTTAGAAAATGTCCAAAATGCTTTTTCACTTTGACTAATTCAAGGTTTGAGACCAATAAATCCTCATAAGTTTTATTTATTTAAATGAAGGATTCATCATCTGGTTATTCTCTTGTGAGGTAGGAAAAATCTGATCTATGAAATTATTTGTTTAAAGCTCATTTGTGCCTTTCTTCTTGTTTAATTATATTGATATGCATGTCTTTTCATTTGCCATACATACCACACGTGAGTGTGTGTGTGTGTGTATATGTATGTATCTATATATGATGGAATTGGAAATTTGGGCCTTTGGGTACAAATCTTCAAACCACTGTGAGTAAAAAACACTTGTTACTTTTTTTACTCGATTCTTGGTATTCTTTCCTATGCATGTCTTCTCACAGTTGCCACACATGAGTGTGTGTGTGCGTGTGTATATGATGGAATTGGAAATTTAGATGATATATGGAGGCTTAGCTCATGCATATGTGGAAATTTGGACTTTACACGTGTCACATTCATGCTTGAGTCATATTTATCCAGAATAAGGTTGATGTCAATGCCTGAACAATGCTCATGTAATGCCATGATGTCTCGTTTCAACAAAGCTTTGAAACTTTTTGTTGACATGCACAATTCTTCCTTAGAGGGTTGACACTAGGTTTCAATAATGCAAGTACAAAAGTTATATAATGTAGGCAAATCAAACAAAAGAATAATATTCCTTCTGAGTGATTGTTGATAACCAACTTGTCTATACTTTTTAGGTTGGGTACGTCCATTGTATATTAAGCTCTTGATAGGAAGCCAAGAAACAAGAATTAAAGAAATATTGGAAGATGATGAATCTTGAAATCTTTGGTAATTTGGATTAGAAAATGAATTAAAAAGATTAGACCACATATTGAATTGATGTAATGTAGTTTGGGGAAGCATTATGAAACTCAAACTAGGTCCAAAATCGATTTAAATTATATTTGTTAATAAAATAGAGCATTATAATTTTTTCTTTATTTACAATTATATTATTTCATCTGCAACTCTATAAGGTGCAAAAGTTCTTTATGTTTCTACTATATTTGGTCTCACCACATTTTTTTGGTTTTCAAGGTTTCTTTTCTTTTTTCCCCTTGAATGCTTGATGCTTCAGGAAAATTATTTAGTTGTTGAATTTTCAAGAAAATTATTTAGTTGTTGAATTTATAGATTGCTTTGACGTATGTTTTAAACATGGTTTTTTACTGATTAATTTCATTTGATGAAAGAACAAAAATTATGGATAAATATTAAGAGCTAAATTGGTTGTTGGATTTATGGAATTTAATTGATACATTAATAGCATCTTCGTTTTGGTTAGTTTTCATATCTCCTTAAGCATTTATCTATTTCTTTTAATTAGCATAATGTATAAAAGAAACTAATATAAGTAATTTTTTTATTTTTGGATTCTCTTATTTTTTTATTTATTATATTATTATTAGTTTTTTTGCCAATATTATATGTTTATTTGAAATTTATTTTTTATTTCAAATAATAATTAAAATATATTAATTTAATTATAACTGGTGTGATCTATTGAAACCTCCGATCAAACCATTGAAATGATCCAGTATCTTACTCGATTTAATGACCAATATGATTTTCTTAATATTGATAAAAGCCGGTGTTATAATAATCGGATGGGACCGGCTGGTTCAATCGGTTGAATCAAGAATTAGCCACATGTCCGGTCTGATTATATAGGAGGACTAGAAGTTTATAGAATCGATGACAAATCGGCTGAACCGGTGGTGAACCGGCCAAAACTGTAGAAACCAGTAGTTTATGCAAATTAATGATTCGAGTTTTTAGAACTGAAAAGAAGAGGAAGGAGAAGAAAAAAAGGAGAAGGAGAAGGAGGAAGAAGAAAAATATACAGTACCTACAATCACTTTCTTTCCTTCCAATGGTAACAAAAATTAAGAAAATGTTGAAGAAAAACTAAACTAAAACACTACCTAGAACAAAAAGAAGCTAATAGACAAAAAAGAAGAAGATGATGATGGAGTAACCCAAGCTTCTAGTGAAGGATGTCGATGATGAAAAAGCAAAAGAAGAAACATCGTCTTTTTTAGATCATTGAGAGGCAAAAAACTTGTGTGTGGCGGAGTAAGGCCAGAGAGAAACCAAAAGGGCCTGATGCCGTAAAAGGAGATATGCTTTTTGAGAATCAAAATGACAAATCATCCCATACTTCCACCATTTGAAAACAATTTCTCACATTTTTCTGGAGTTTGAACTTTGAAAAGATCAATAATGTAAGCAAAACCCGAGACAGAAATTAAATATAAGATTTTTTTCTTTGTATATTTTATTGCTTCACTACAAAAAGTTGGAGTTGGCAGCAACGTAGTAATTGCCCTTCTTTTAATTGTACTTTTAAGTAACCCTTGTTTATTTTACACTTTTTAATTTTGTATTATTAATATTTTGTGAACATACATATTTCTTTTATACCATTCATATTCATTACTTTTAATATATAGCTTTATTTTATTTTATTATCACATTAGTAAATTTAATTATGATAAAATTAAGGGAGCCTTAAAGGTGAATTTCTTTCATTTTTCATATATATATATATATATATATTATTTTAATAATTACCGGTTCAATCCTAGTTTGACTATGGTTAAACTATTGAACCTTAAATCAGTGTCTTGTCTAGTTTAATATTTGGTATGATTATGATAACATATGTAAAAACTAGCGACTGAGTACCAATTGAGTATCCTTATTGGTAATTGTTGCAAATCCACGCATATTATGCGTGTCGACATGAGTCGTTGCTTTCTGCAAATCTCAGCTGATCGCTTCAAAATTCTATGTTCTCTCTCTTTTTTCCTCAAACAATCCTATCTTCTCTTCAAAATCATCAATTGAAACTATCACCACTTTGCCATAAAATTTGTTTAAAATTGTGTTATTTATTTAAAATATATTATTTTAATTAATATTGATCCAACCCTGATTAGATCACAGTTGAATAATTAAATCTTAAACCAGTGTCTTCCGGTTCAACGTTCAGTTTGATTTTGATAATATTGATTATATCCTTAAACTGAAGGAAAATCAAAATTTTCAATTTTATCCATATTAATTAAAGGCATATATCACCTTTATTTTTTAATTATTCCAACACAAATTACAAACTTAGTTATTAAATAAATTAGGGGTAAAATAGTTAAATATTTTTATGACTTTTCTAAAATCTTATATTATGGATTGGAGGAAGTATTTTTTTTTTCTTAGGAAGAAAAAAAGTAGAGCTAAAAAGTTTAATTAATTGATGAGGTTGGAATAAAAGTGTTGGTGTCACAATTAAAAGTTCCAATCAGCATTGACTATGTTTGTCTCTATACACGTTTTTGTTTGGCTTATGTGTAAAATAAAATTGAAACGTTGCAGTTTGAGTGGCAAAGAATGACCTTTCTCTTTGTGCTTACATTTCTTGAATTTGCAACAAGTCTAGGATTTTGTGAGTAGGGTGTGTGCAATGTGGGGTAAACAAGTCAAAAGCATGGGAGGTCTAGTGATTATGAATTTATGATAGGTAAAAATATGACTTTATTAGAGTTCAGATTTTAGAAAGTAAAGAGAAAGATTTTGGGATTGAATTTTCTTTTTGTCTATAATATAAGGTATTGAGAATAATTTTTTTTATCCATAATATAAAGTATCACAAAAAAATTTGACTATTTATCCTTGATTTATTTAATAACTAATTTTATAATTTGTGTTGAAATAATTAAAAGAGTGTTATTTGCTTTTAATTAATATGGGTAAAACTAAAAAAAAAATTTTTTTAAGTTTCATATTATAACTAATGTTGTCAAAATTAGATCAGATATTAAATCGGACAAGGTACTAATTCAAAATTTAATTGTTCAATCATAATTTAATCGAGGTTGGACCAACATTAATTAAAATAATATATTTTAAATAAGTAATATAATTTTAAACAAATTTTATTATTTAATTAAAGTTTTGCAATATTTTTCTTTAACCAAAATTGATGGTTTCAATTGATGATTTTGAAGAGAACATAGGATTGTTGAAAAAAATAATAAAAAGAAGAAGAAGAAGAGAGAGAACATAGGATTTGGAAGTGAACGATTGAGATTTGAAGAAAGGAATGGCTTAGATCAACATGCAAAATATGCATGGATTTGCGCCACTTAATGAGATCTTCTGGTACTGTGTTTGATTTTAGGCTAAAAAGAAGAGGAGAGATAAGCTCGATCTCATGCTTGTGATTAGCAAACAGTGACAGAGATCATTTTGATTGTAACATTAGTCACTACAAGCAAACTGAGAATTTGAGACAGATTTTGTGACGGAAACAATTTCATCTCAAAATATGTTTCAAAATCCTTCACAAAAATTTTGTGACAAATTTGGTGGCGAAATTTCACAAATTCATTGCAAATCTTTCATAAAATTTGTTACAAAAAACTTGTGATGAGCTAAAATATTACGAACACAATCCATCACAAAATCTGTTATAAAACTAAAATCTATCACAAATCATGCTTAATCCGTCTCAAATTTTCATTTCAAATTTTCAGTTTTTTTATAGTGAGTGTGCATGAAATGAAAGAGCACAAATATAAAATTTGAGTTTTTTGAAATTCCAAATATATACGTACATATAAGGAGCTGTTTACTCACTATGTGAAGATTCACATACATGTATGTGTGTGTACATAGACTAACATGGTGTATGTAGCTAGAGTTTGCATAGCAGACAAATCAATCACATGATGTTAAGCAACCACCAACTTTTGTAATTATGCATATTAAGGAAATTAGTTAAAAGTAGATTTTGTTATTAAATTTGTCAAAAGTTGCATTTATTTTCCTAAATTATTCTTAATTAAATGCAATAATTATTTCTAACACATCTTAGTTAAATGCAAACAAATAAAAGATATTTGTGGAAAAAAACATTAAATGCTCTAACTTATATTTAAGAATATAAAAACCTTTTATAATATAACTTATAATAAGTAGCAGATATAGTATCTATCACTTATAAGATTTACTTTGCTCTCTCTATGTGGTCCTCTCATTAACATATGTCCTTCCAATATTTCTTTACATTATACTAGATTTAATGCATGGGAATATTTTAAAAGAAATACATTAAATTCAATCTTGTTCAATTGCCTACCCCTCAAAGCAAAAGAACAACAACATGTGTGATACATAGTTTATACTCTTGAATCTCTTCCCTTTTATTTGTGTTTTTTTAAAGATAATCGTGAGTACAAAGTCGAATAAATTTAGTTTTCAATTGTAGCAAAGAAAAGGACTGCTTAAAAACATAGTAAAAAAATGGAATGAATATTCGACTACAGTCAAGTGTATAAAAGTTATCATGAAGATGTTCTGATTATGCTTCCTAATGAAGTATTGTTGGAAAAATTTCTGTTTCATACAACATGTAGAGCGCCAAATTTGCTATATAACTTTGTCTTCTATATTTACCATGAAGCTACAATTTCACTATGTTTAGTCCATCAAAAAAGAATTTCACTGTGTTTAGTGGCGAACAGACATCCCACACCAAACTAAAAAATTAGAGATAAAATACTGCTTTAGTTGACAAGCATGGGAAAAATTGTTTCAAAAGTTTTTTAAGGCTCTTCTAAAAGGTTTTAAATTGCTGGACCACATACAAACATTTAGTATTCTTCCTTTCCCAGCAAAGGAAACTATGAATTCTACTCCCTCTCTTATCCTCGATAAAAAACTCTTTTAACCAAATCATACAAATTAAGGGTAAAAGTTAAAGTTAATTAACTACTTAAATTTTTTAAAAATTTACAACATGTTTCCAAAACTATCATTGTTCAATCTCTATCTTTCTCTTCTACCTTCAATTAAATAGGAGCATTTTTTAGTAATATACAATAAATATTGCCTCGTTTTGGTAATGGTCTTATACTTAGGATCAAAGGAAAATATCATATACTTAAGATCGGAAGGAATATATGACATGTAGTCACTAAAGAAGGGTAGTTTGACAAGTCTCAAACTTTGTAAAAAGCAAACCCTATGGAAATGACTAAAAGGAAAAAATAATCATTAGACTTACGTAAAACATATAATCTATCTAGTCCTATTTATAAGGTGTTATTATTTATTATACGGGTATTAAAGAGATATAATTATATTATCAAATTTATAAAAAGTTAGTATGAACTTTTAATCTTACCTCTACTGATTAAAGATTGAAAAATTTTGAGACAAAAAAGTCATTAAAGGAAGGGTAAAAAAGAAAATTTAAATAAAAAAATAACACAATACCTTATAAGTAGGACCAAACAAATTGTCAAGATAACATCTTGTTAATGGGATCCGAGGGGGTAATTAACAATCATTTCACCATTACAAGAGTTATTATTTAAAAAAAAATCATCTTCTTCGTATGGTTAGCATGAGTGTGTGAACCCATAACAACCACAATATCAAAAAGCTTTGCAAGTTTATTTTTAAATGAATATGGATTGCCAATTAATACAATAGATTTCTTAGTATTTTCTAAGAACAAAATGAAAGGAGCACTTCGGCTCTCACTAAGTACAACTTGAAATAGAAAAGGTCAAAAGTAAAATTAAGATACAAATTATAACAAAGAAATTGCTTAAAACAGAGTGGTCCTTATTTTTTTCTACCATGCACCCCTGACGATTCTAATAGAAGTATAGACTTCTTCCGAATTAAAGGGCCATTCTAAAATGAACCCAATCAGAAAAGCTTATGTCAAAAATTTAACTAGCCAAAACCATGTAGGGTTATAAATTAAAGACAATGTTATAAATTTCATATATAAAATAAAAATAAAGAATAAAAAATATAGCAAGTGAAGCTATGGTTGAATAAGATACAGAGCAAAAGTATAATTTTGTTATATTACTTATGTTCAACATGCAAGAGAAATCAAACCTATTTAAAATATCAAGTCCACAAATATACCCTTTTCAAATTCTTCCCTTAATTTAATGCCATAAAGCACACTCTTACTTCAACTTAGTGCTCCATTGATCAAAACAAATGAGACTAAGAGGTTACTGATAAGAACTGGGGAATTGAAATAAATATGAAAGGATCACTCTCTTCCATCATCTTCCCATTCAAATACAACAAAGAGATTAAATAATATAAGCAAAATTAAAATAGATTATAAGGCACTAAAATAGATAAATTGACCATGGAATGGGTATGAACAATTATATTTTTCTTTTGGACATCAGCAAGTGAATTTTAAACTACTTTAGTAGTGTCTTATAGGTTAGGCTCACCTTATTTCATGATTGCAAATTGTCAGCAAACCATGTATCCTATCTGCATGTTTGATGGTGAAAAAATGTTAATCCAAATGCCTTGCAACCATATTTATGATCCAACTCATCAAGGATGTAACATATCTCACGTACTGCAGATATAGCTTCTCTTCAAACAATGATTTTTTAAAATTCAACTCAATTACTAACAATATGAGCTATAAATTGAAAAACTATATTAATATGTACTTGCAATTCTACAATACCATTAAATCCGTCAAACACTATAGTTAGTTGTTGTTTGCCACCTAACTACACTGCAAACACATGGGTCATGATAAGCAATACAAAGTGATTAAAGTCTTATTTCCACGAGGATTTAGTTCCAAAACTCAATAAAGTGTCCATTATCACACTTTTGCTTAAGTTGAGCCACTCAAATAACCAAAGAGTAAAAGTACAAATAAAATAAATATATACTAAAGTTAAATGTTAGTGGTAATTTAAGACAAGGAGACAACCTAGGTTTATTTTTAACTTAATAATTTCATGGTGATTAATTACCTTTTCCCTCTTTGTTTCTTAATGCAATTATATGAGAGTCTAGGATTTAATTACTTTAAGAATTTCTCAATGTCAAAGAAGCTTTCTAATCAACTTAATCCATAATCTCTTGCCAAATTAGTTAATTAACTTTATTAAACATAAACCTAATGCAACTTTGTGAGACCTACAGATATATCTCTATTCTATAAGAAAATTGTTTCATCTATCATGGTAAATTTCATAATCCCACAAATTGATCAATTTAGAGGTGGAGACACCTAGGGTTCTAGAAAGCTTTAGGCATGAAAAAATAGAATGTGATATAAAAAATAGGACAGTTGAAGGCTAAAGACACAAGATAGAAAAAGGGAAAAAAAAGTTAAGAGACAACTTGTATTTTACAATATAGGTAAGCTTGTATTTTATATTTTCTCCTTACAATTGTGTTTTCTATCGGTCACATGTCCTTTATAATTGCAGTTCATCCGAAAAATCCTCTGCTCTTTTCTTTGTTCGCTTGCATACTTGAAGCACGTGTGTGAGCCTAGCAAATCATCTTTTCTTCTTTTCTAGTAAACTAGTTATGATAGTGCCTTGTGTGAGACAAAAAGAACCTAGAAATGCATATTTTCTCCTGCTAATCAATCTTCACGTGACCATGTTTTTTTAATTCCTGGTGGGATCTTTTGTGTGTTTTGACTATAATAATAATAATAATAATAATCAACAACTTTCCTTTTTCTATAATAATACTTATTAGAGTTTATTACGAGAGATAACCTACAAGTAATAGTTTTACTGTGAATCTAAGTAATTTTTTTAATTATTATTTAAAGAAGCTCGCAAGTAACAATTTTAGTGTGAACCCCTAATAATTTTCTCCTATTTTAAAAAAAGGCCCACGAGTGACAATTTCACTGCGACCCAGATTACTTTTACCATTATGAGTGACAATTTCACCGTGTAATCCAACATTTTTATATATTTTCTCATTTTGAAAAATAAATCTCTTCTTCAATAAAAAAATAGAAATAAAATAAAAAATAATTTTTATTTTTCAAAAAAAAAATAAATAAAGTATCACAAATTTATTATCTTGAACTACGTAAACTTTGATCCCTCCTAAGGGTGAGTAAGCCTTAGGATTTCATTCTAAGTTAAATTTGCTCTATAAAAATATTATATTTTCTTTTTCATCTACTTTTTCTTTGAGTTTAGAGATAAAATATAAATAACAAAGATAATTAATTTTTAAAGCATATTTAATAAAGCACAATAAATTTAGGGTAACTATTTTCTCAAACAGGTGGTGTAGGGTGCCTAATGCCTTTCTACACACAACCAACTCCAAAACTTAACTCTTTTATTTGTAGATCATCATTTCCTATATCTTTAGGTTTTCCAAATTTTTTTCTCAAAATTTTGTTTGTAACTCTATTTTCCATTTTTATTCATTATTTATTTTTGGATAAAAATCGAATGCGACACACTTCAATGACAATATATGATCCACATCGAGCTTTTCTTCCTTGTTTTACTTAAAGCATGCTCCTCATTAGCTCCAAGTTGTAGAAATGACTGACCTAGCATGACAACAAAAACACACAACATAAACTAAAGGAAACTAAAAAATTGCAACAAAAACATAAAAGCTAAGGATAGTAACTTGAGTTGTCTCTCAAAAAGCGCTAAGTTTGCAGTCTTCAACAAGACTCTTATCAATTGGATACTTAGTCATGGGTATCAAATACGATAATTGCCGCATTTCCTTTCTTCCTAATGTATGGCAGCTTCATAATTAATGGGTTCTCATTCAAATTAAGAATATATGGCTCCTCCACCAATAGTGTCATTAGACCCCAAGCTTTGACAACATTAATTAGAGACTCTAAATGTAACTTTTCACAAATAAAATTTGGAGCTTTCAAATATTTTAAACACCCAGTAAAGTCAACTTGGTTTTTATCAATAAGAGCCAATATCTCTTTTTGAAGATTCTCTCTAAATGATAACTTGGGACCTCTTCAACATTCTTCTCCTTAAAGCAACATGATTTAGGCTCCTTAGCTAAAGCCTCTATTGACTTACTACTCTCCCCTCCACCATTTTCAAACTCATAAATTCCTACAGACTTATCACAAGCCACATGTGACTCATTTTCACTCCTCATAGTCAATTGCTCACTAGGTTCTTCACTTTCTAATGGGATATGGTTTACTTTACTAGTGGAAAATACTTCTTGTTTCAAAAACTCAATAGTAGAAGTCATTTAACCTAATTGAGAGGCTAAATTTTCAAAAGCTAATGCTTGCTCATTAAATTTTTTTTATTATTAGCTCTCATTTCAATTTCATTATCAAGAATATGCTAGAGCGTATCCTTTATGGTTGACTTCTCTTCATGAGTAGGGATGATTTCCTCTTCACAATGATTGTAAGGGGGATAAATGTGTGATGCATATGAAGAAACACAATAATTTTGATCTCAAAACAAGTTTTGTTCATGATTCCATCTAGGGGTGTTAGTTTTATCATATAAATTAGTTTGAACCCTAGTGAAATCATCATCCAAAATAATCTGAAGTTGTGACAAAGGGTCATTGCTCGCAATAATGATCCTCTCCACAATAATTACAACATAAGAAACCATATTGAAATTTACTAACATGAATGTCATAACAAGTGTTCCCATCATAATTATCAAGTTCAAATCTGTTGAATCAAGAAGTTTTGATGATTCCAAATCAACTCTCAAGAGCTTGGAACAAAAAATATCAAAGGTGCACAAAAAGCTCAAGTGAAGAAATTCTGGAGTAATCTGTGCAAGATTTGTTGTAGGATCACTAGTTATGTTTAAGTATGGGTAAAAGACTTTAATTTGATGAAAAGATGTTTTAAAAACTTGATTTTATGAAATACTTGAAAAATACCGACCAACAGACGAAGTTTGAAAAGTTTACATTGAACTGTCATGTTGGAAATTCGAACTTTGGCTTTGAAAATTCAAATTTCGAGTTAAAACTAAATAAATCTGAAGAGATGCCTCTCTGATAGATGAATTTTTCTTTTCCAAAATTTGAATTTTCATGTGTCTGAAAGAAGCTGTTGAGCAACAGACGAACTTTGGGTTTTGAACATTCGAATTTCAAACAAAATGAAATTTATGAAAACTGAAGAAATTCATCTGAAACAATGTTGAAGTTTATCTGAAATCAAAATCATATTGAGTTTCAAAATTGCTCACTGACAGACGAACTTTGACATTGAAAATTCGGATTTCAAAAGCTAAAGTTGTGAGTCTGTTGAAATGACATAATGACATACGAAAGACAGTGTTTACAAATTTGAATGTTGAAGTAAGTCTAAAAAGAGGTCTCTCTGACAGACGAACTTCACTCTTTGAAAATTTGAATTTCGAAGTAAATGAAATATTGTCTTTTGAGCCTGCTGCGGACAGACGAATTTTGGAGTTCCAAAATTCGAATTTTGAGGGCACTGTAGCAAATTGAAAATACTGTTCACACTTAACAGAAAAACTTTCTTCTTGAAAATTCGTATGTCACAACATGAAAACATTTTCTAAGTTTCAAAATTCGAATTTCACTTCATGAACAGACGAACTTCAGTACTTCAACGTTGGAAGCTTTAACCTTCGGTTCCTTCGAAATTCGTCTGTTGACCAACCAAAATTTGAATTTCAGTATGTCAAAAGCATTAAATGCGGTTGGTTAACGGATAGTTTTTCAGAGTAAACATTGGATAACTTCCCCAACAGATAGATTTTGTCTCTAACGAATAGTTGGGACCTAAATCTATAAATACAACATCATTTGAAGTTGTGGGAAACGAATCAAACTTTATATATACTGAAATTCTGTCAAATCTTCTACTCAAAGACTTTTACCCTCTTACTTTAATACTTATACTTCAACTTTCATATTTACTCTATTCAAGAGAGTTTCATCTTTGTAAACAATCTAATCTTCATCTGAAAGATAGGTTTACTTGTGAGGAGATATCACAAGGAATTGTAAAGCACTTTGTGAAAGTGCAGAAAAAGATTGAGTGAGCTCTAGAATACAAAGCACTGAAGTTGTACTCTGGCACTTGCAAGAAGCCCGTTGAATTCTTGCTGAATAGTGAAAAATCTCAAGTGTTGTCTTGAGGACTGGACGTAGGTCAAAAGGAGAGACCGAACCAGGATAAATATCAGAGTTTTTCTTCTCTCTATCACTACTCTTTTATCTTACTGCTTTATACTCTATTTTTCGGTCAAACCTTGCTTTCTTCATTATTTTCACATTGTGCAGAAAATTTTAATCTTCTCAATTCATCCCCCCTCTTGGGAAGTCAGCCTAACTAACAAAATCCACTACTTGCCCCATTTGTCCACCAAGAATTATAAGTCATGAACAAAGATGAAAACAACAAAAATACTAACAATAAGAAAAAGACTAATAACAAGTAAACATAAAAGTACACAAAAATAATAAGAATACACAAAAACACAAGAAAACAACAAATAACAAAAAAACACAACCACATAAGAACAAATATATATATATATAATATTCAAACTTAAGCTAATGGTGCTCCATTTAAGATCAACCAAAGACAATTTTGGCTCTCAAATCCTTAGCAACGGTGCCAATAACTTGTTCGTCACTTGGCTGCACCGCAAGCACACGGGTCATGATAAATAATATAGAGTTAGTAGAGTATTATTTCCATGAAGATTGGTTCCAAAACCCGGTTAAGTGTCAATTATCACACTCTCGCTTAAGTTGAGCCAATCAAATAACCAAAGAACAAAAGCACAAATAAAATAAACATACACTAAAATTATATGTTAGTTGTGATTCTAGATAAGGAGACAATTTAGGATTATATTTAGTTTAATCATTTCATAGTGATCAATTACCTCTTCCCTCTTTGTTTCTTAATGCAATTATGTAAGAATCTAAGATTCAATTACACTTCTAAGCATCTTTCAATCTTAAAAAAAGCTTCCTAATCAACTTAATCCACAATCTCTTGCCAAATTAATTAATTAGCTTCATCAAACATAAACCTAATGTAACTTTGTGAGTCTCATAGGTATATCTCTATCCTAAAAGCAAATTGTTCCACCTATCATGGTAAATTTCATAATTCCAGAATGTTTGTTTATTGTATGGTCTACTCTAATCTTTCTATCTCTAGCTTGATTAGAGAACCTTAATCATCTCTAATTGATAGCCAATCAACCAAGAGCTCAATAAACCAACAAATAAACACACAAATATGCCATTAATCACAAATAGGAAGAGAAAACAACCACTAATCCATGTTTAAACTACAAATAATCTAGAGCAAAGAAGCTAGTTACCAATATTCATCATTTCAAAAAATAATCTTCAATACAAACCAACAAAACATCAAACAAATGGAAAAGGAGAAGAAAGGGATAGAGACAATTAGAGTTGAAGCCAAAATTTCTCTTGAATTTTTAATCCAAGCATGCCCTTACTCCTCTTCTAAACCCTAACAGCTCTTTGTGCCTCCTGTGAAGTCTAGAATGCCTTGTGAATAGAAGGGAATGAATAAATATGCCCTAATGTCACAAGGTTCTGCTTTATTGAAACTATGCATTTTGTCATGTATTGTTGTCGTTGCAACGAAGAATTTGTAGTTGGAGTGAAGATTGTTCATCTAGAGTTCTTCAAGGATCTTCATTGTGATGAAGAATTTGTAGTCGATGAAGGTAGTTTGAAAGTTATGAAGGCATAGCCAATAGTCCTATTTCCAAATCAAATTAAAAGAGCGTAAAAAATTTTCAAATAAAAATAAGGAAATATTTTTATTCTCACTTGTTGTCAAAAAAAAATATTTTGACTTGGAAAGTTTTTATTTTCATTTGAAAAAATTATATCCTAAGTTGAAAATAAAATAAACTTTGATCTCATTTCTTAAATATTTTAATTTTTTTATATCAAAACCCAATTCTCCCTAAAAAAAGGGAAAATTGAAATTACGTTTTTAAAGTGGATAATGGATATATTATTTTTCCAATAATTAAAAAGTAAAGTAAAAGTTAAATTAGTTTTTATAATTTTAATTAGCTTTAATATCGTCTATAGTTTATAATTTTATAAATAGATTCTTAGGATTTTTAAAAAATTAATTTAATTAGTTATTTTTTGGCCAATTTAATAATTGTTGTTAAACTTTTATCAATCTCTTAAATCTTATTAATATAAAAATAAGCTATTTTGATATATTAAATATGATTTATGACAATGTAAAATGAAATTTAATCAAAGTTCTATGGTTAAGATAAATTTGAAAAAAAAAATAATTGTGAGAGAACCCATACAACATGATTAGTGTTGGGTTTCTTTATTATATATTTATATGATTATATGATGATTATTAAGTGATTAATTGACTAACCAGTATCAAAATTCCTGACAGTATTTACTTCGGAAGAGATTGAACCTCTTAATGATGGTTTTGAACTTTTTGCTGTGAAAAAGGTATTCTTGAATCAATTTCATTCAGAACCAAGAGCATCTCAGAGAAACTCATAAGCCTATGAGAGCAATTTCAAGGTTGTTGCCACACTTAAAGCAACCTTCGTGTTCGTCCTGTCTCACATCTCTTGCATCCGCACCTAGTTCGCCTGTAAATTATTCGTCACTGCTCAATGATTTCACCAACTTCTGCTACAAGAGAGAGCTTCCCAGAGCCATGCAAGCCTTGGAAGCCATGGAGAGGCACAAAGTGTGGGCAGACGCCATCACCTATTCTGAGCTTGTTAAGTGTTGTTTGGCTCGTGGGGCTATCAGGGAAGGCAAGCGCGTTCATAAGCACATTATCTCTAATGGGTATGAGCCAAAGACGTTCTTGATCAATACCATGCTCAACATGTATGTGAAATTCAATCTCTTGGAAGAAGCACAGGTACTGTTTGAGGAAATGCCCGAAAGAAATGTTGTTTCGTGGACAACTATGATATCCGCTTATTCTAATTCTAAACTTAATGAAAAGGCCTTAAATTTTTTAATACTTATGCTTAGAGAAGGTGTCATGCCTAATATGTTCACGTTCTCTTCTGTTTTGAGAGCTTGCGAGAGGTTATCTCATATCAAACAACTGCATTCTAGTATAACAAAAGTTGGATTGGAGTCTGATGTATTTGTCCGGAGTGCTCTTATTGATATCTACTCGAAATTGGGCGAGTTGCAGGAAGCATTAAATGTTTTTAATGAGATGGTGACTGGAGACTCTGTTGTTTGGAACTCCATCATTGGGGCTTTTGCTCAGCACAGTGATGGAGATGAGGCTTTGTGTCTTTATAAAAGCATGAGAAGAGCTGGTTTTCTTTCTGATCAGTCCACACTGACAAGTGCCTTGAGAGCATGTACTAGTTTGTCAATGTTAGAATTAGGACGGCAAGTCCATGTTCATGTGCTGAAGTTTGACCAAGATCTGATCCTCAACAATTCACTTTTGGATATGTACTGTAGGTGTGGTAGTTTGGAAGATGCAAAGTCAGTTTTTAATCGGATGGTTGGGAAGGATGTAATCTCTTGGAGTACCATGATTGCCGGGATAGCCCAAAATGGTTGTAGCATAGAAGCACTTAATTTATTTGAGTTCATGAAAACCTCTGGTCCAAAACCAAACTACATCACACTTGTTGGGGTTCTGTTTGCTTGTAGTCATGCAGGGCTTGTAGATGAAGGTTTGTACTACTTTCAGTCTATGAAGGACCTTTATGGGATTGATCCTGGAAGAGAGCACTATGGTTGCATACTTGATCTTCTTGGAAGAGCTGGAAAACTTGATGATGCAGTTAGGTTAATCAATGAAATGAATTGCAAGCCTGACGTTGTGATGTGGAGGACTTTGCTTGATGCATGCAGGGCCCATAGGAATGTGGATTTAGCCACACTGGCTGCCAAAGAAATTCTAAAGCTGGATCCACAGGATACAGGAGCCTATGTACTTTTATCTAACATCTATGCAAATTCAAAAAGGTGGGATGATGTTGCAAAAGTGAGGAGGAGTATGAGAGCAAGAGGTGTGAGGAAAGAACCTGGTTGTAGCTGGATTGACGTCAATAAGCAGATACATGCTTTTACTTTGGGAGGTAAATCACACCCACAAATAGATGAGGTCAATAGATGGTTGAATGAACTTGTTTCTCGTCTGATTAGTGTTGGTTATGTTCCTGACACAAATTTTGTCTTGCAAGATCTTGAAGAGGAACAGGGAGAAAATTCCCTTCGATACCACAGTGAGAAATTGGCCATTGTCTTTGGTATCATGAACTATCCAAGGGAGAAAACTATTAGAATAGGGAAGAACCTAAGGATATGTGGAGATTGTCATTTATTTGCAAAACTTGTAGCAAAGTTAGAGCAGCGTCATGTTGTAATTAGGGATCCTATACGTTACCATCATTTTCAAGATGGGTTCTGCTCTTGCGGTGACTACTGGTAGTACTAAGGTGTGCTTGTCCATTCTATGATATGCATACCACAGAATATATAACCACGCTTGGGGCCTAGTACCAAATTAACAATCAGCTCTTGTTTATAAAGAATGAAGCCTGTAGAAGTGGCTTCTGACTCCTGTGCTCTCTTGAATGTCTTTGATAGGTTGAGTAAGCTTCTTGTTCCAAATTTCTTTACTATTTTTTTTGGTGTATTTTCTCATGTTATAATGCCTCATTTTTTATGTTAATTATCGGTCAAATCTTTTCATTTTCCGATCAGGGATTTTTATCTTTGCAGTTTCAATTCCAGAAGTAAATAACAATTGGATAAGATGTTTTAAAAGTTTGCCATGAAATATAGGTGAACGAAATTTTCTTGTAGCTGCTATTCTGGACCACTTGGGCTATACCTCCATGGAACACTTTATTTGTTGGTCATAAATGATTTCAATGTTGTTTACTAATATTGTTTTATTACTGATTATATAATGTGCCTTTTGGTTTCCTAATTTGGGTTTAACATAATATTCCTTTATTTTCTTTTCCTACGTTTTCTTCTGCTTCTTTTTCTGCAAGCTGGTAGAAGTTGCTGCTTGCTATAATGAAATATTATGATGCAAGAATTCAACATAAATATCCTGAAGTTTTTCTCATTTTGTAGGATTTACAAACCCTGTACACAGCAATAACAGTCATAAATATACTAAATCATTTGTTCCGTCTTCTTGTAGCTAAGAAGCAGAAGGTGATGGTGACATTCTTGGTGATCAGAATAAAGCTAAAAGATTTACTCAAAGGTACTGCTATCTTTTGCCTCCTCCTACTTTCTATTATGATAAGAATGATTCTGCACAAGCTACAAGGAAGCTACAGGGTTCTTTAACAGCGTGGTGAAGCCTGAAATTGACTACTGGCAATTTTAATTCCTTCACGCAGAATGGTCTCTTGATTGGTTGTAACCTAACCATATAGAAATGCCTTGTGTAAACTGTAATCTGATGAAATGTAAGTTTTTCAGTAAAATGATGTATTTCTGTTTTTTTTTTTCTCTTCTCAGAAGCTTCCAAGTTGAAATTGCTTATTTATTGCGTGCCACCAGTGACATATTTTGAGGGAATTCTAATTCATCAAGAAATGGCATTGGACTATCAAGTTGTGCCTGCAAAACCAAGTAGCAAATAAGTACTATCAATATATCAATTATTATTAATATGAAATATATTACAAGCTGTACTATTAAAAAATTGTAAGCACAGTGGCTCATTCTCTTATTGAATCCCTTGGGTTAGGGAGTGCACTTTGTTTGCAGTGTTGAAGTGACCTCACTGCCAGTGTTGGGGCCTTTCTAGTTTAGAAACTAAACTGAAGCGACATGAATAGATCAACACCGATTATGAATGAGGTCTAACTTGGTTGTTACTTTCTTTGGTGCTGTTGGCAAGCCAAGGGAAAGTATCAAGGGATTTAATTAACTGTCTTCTGAGGGTATTGTGGCACCTAATTCAGCTCAGAACATTGAAGGTATTGCTGCCTTTTTAGTATAAACAGATGTGCGATAACTCTATAGTGGGAACATTGTCTTGATAAGATGGAAAATGTATTGTTATGCTGGAGTATATCTATAATCATTTTATCCCATGAACTTAAGACAGGAGAAAGTGCAGGAATGGTTTTGGATACTTACTTCTAACACCCTTTTCTCATGTGAAAGGCTTTTGAGCATTAAGCATGGACAAAGCGTAAGCTTACACTAATTTGTTCTGAAATTTGATCTAACTACACAGAGGAGGGCAACATAGATCACAAATGAAAAGAATTTATTCAACCCATAATCCAAATAAGGATTTGGAACAGCTTTTTATTTTATGTCAATTTCTAACAGTATTCTTATTGCAAGGCTGCAATTTGGGAAATTTATTGATGGTTCTTGCTTAACAATTTGTTAATATTACTATTGCTTATTCAACCCAAAAATTTGTTAAGTTGAGACCAAGTTTATTTTTACTCTTAAGATATACACCAAACCTTATTTAGTATTACTATATTAATAATTCAATAATAAATAAATAGATGAATTAATAAATAAATGACTTAATCGATGATCAGGGGAAACATTACTCACAGCCTAAAAACCAGATTAATCGATCAATCCCTTCATGAGTTGATCGATCAATTTGTGTAACAGCTATGCTTATAAGTAAAAAAAAAATAGAGAAAATAGATGTTTTGATCCTCATAGTTTCATGCGACTCTCAAATTTTTCAATTATGTCTGCACCTTCTGCGTTGATTATGCTCAGTAATTTGTGACTTGATCTGTAATGTGCAATAAGAATGGCGTGCCTCTGTTTTTTATAAATTCATTCTCTTCTTGCGCTGTAGTTTGATTATGCTCTCTATAATGTGGAATTTTAGTTGTTCAACGAGCATAACTTCAAACAACCCCAATTGGCTTCTGTAAAATCATTATTAGGTTTAACCAGAAAAAAAGAAAAAAAAGAAATTCATTGCCTTTTTTTTTTTTTAGCATAATAAGAACATGCTAGCTCACCTTTTCTTCAAACCTAAATTCTAAGCTTAATTGTTGGAACAGATCCACCAATCCTGCGACATTCAAGGAACCAGTGGAGCAAACATGCTGATAATATCAGAAGCAAACACAAGCACTAGGTGCTTGAATGTCATCTTAACTCTTGAGTGACAGTTATTTAAAGATGAAAAAACAAAATCTGAAAGGAAATTCTTTGGTTTCAGTCCATGCTTACTTGAAAATCTTTAGTCAAGAAATATTTTGACAGTTTTATGTTTTATATTCACAGTATTAATGTTGTATTTTGACAGTTTTATGTAGTCTTGAAGATCTAGCCAAATATAACGCCAATTTGGCAGTTTTTATGTTGTATTTTGCCAGTTTTAGGTAGTATAGCAGATACGTTGATATGTAATGCCAATTTGGTATAGGAAAATTTAATGTAATGCAAATGTGCTCCTGCAATATTTTGGGTTGTGACCTGTAATATATTGGAGATCACTTTTTCCCCCTCCTTGGTAATACTGCAAATCTGTTTCTACACTATTGTAGCATTCTTGTTATATTACAGACTTGAGATAAGATAAAAGGGATGCTGTTAAATGTTAAATAGGTATACCATATTGAATTTAGTTAGAAAGAAGACCTGTCCTATTGCAGACTTGAAATAAGAGAAAAAGCTGCCTGTAAATGTTAAATAGGCACACAATATTAAATTTGGTGGGAAGGAAGACTTGTTATATTGCAGATTTGGGATAAGATGAAAAAGCTGCTGTTAAATATTCAATGGGCACACAAGTTATTGCAGACATGAGACAATGTAAAAACGCATTTTTTAATGGAATTTTGGATCTGTCACTGCATAATGATTATCTTTCAATTTAAAGTAATATCATTACCCCGCAGTCTTTTCTCTGGAATTTAATTTTGTTGTACTTATCCTTCAATTTGTATATCTTCTTATTGTATTCTTTCAATCCTCAGATGTTTTACACAGTGACATATTTTTTTTTTATTCGTGCAGCACTAAAAAGCAATAATAGATATAGGCTAATTTGTCAATCATCAGTATCACCTTGACCAAACAAGAATGCTTACCTGGATGGTATATATTTTTTAGCCTGATCTGCATGGTATATTAAGTTATGGTTCTTTTGTACAACAACTTTTTTATAATTGCAACCGGTGGAATCAAAACACATAACAATGATTTACATACAGATTTGAGGTTAGTAAGCATTTCATAATTTAATGTTGTTGTATTTGCCCTTCAATTTGAAAATGTTATGAATATACTGTTGGATTTTTAAATTAAATTAATTTTTATGTTTTTGCTTTATGGAAGAAAAAATATGGGTACTTATTTCATAATAATTCTATTGTAATAAATTTGGTTTGCATTTTGGTTGTTTGGTTGAAAAGGTTTCAAAGCAGAGTAGCTTGCCCTGGCGGTGATCCATACGTAAGGGGTGATTATAGCTGTGCTGGATTTTTTTTTTTAGCCAAAAACAGTGATGGATTGGAAAAAAAAGAGTTATGTGAGAAAGTGGGAAAGCATAAGTTTTGTGAAATTGATTTTTTTTTTTGTAAATTTTAGAGAAATTGGACGTACCTTTAATTAATTATGTGAGATGTCAAATATATTTTAATTAATATTTTAAAGTAGTTAACTTAATTTATAATTTTTATGTGCTTATATGTTAAAGAGAAAATGTTAGTATTCAAATGAAAGTACTTAGAATTAAAAATTTTCTAATAATCATAAAGGAAATTATTATAGTGACTTTTTTGGGGTAATTGCATATTTTTATATAATGAAAAGCATTATCAAATAAATTGATTATGATTTTAATATAGAATTGAATTCTTAATAATGATTTATTCCTTTACATTCTAGACTTAGTTTTGAGTTTGTGAAATTATTTAGTTTCCATATTATATTTGAATAATTAAGTGCATAAATATTGAAACAATATTTATATATTTAGTGACATTTGACATATAATACCTTATTAATTGGATATAATGAGAAATTTTCTTAATTAAAAGGAATTTATGTGGATTACTTGTAGTTTATTATAAATGAAAATTTTAATTTGAAAACATTGTTCCTCAAATTTATTGAAACTCAATCTAATTATTGAATTAAATTTATTATACTTTTAATTTTTTTAATTTTGTTAGTTAATTAGACATATGAATAAAATTTAAAATTATTTAGTGAAACTATAATCTTTATTGATTCAGATTAATAAAGACCATAGAGCCTTGATAAAACTTAGTGCATAACTTTAAAAATGGGCATTCTTTTGCATGAAAAGGTCATGATAATGATTTTATTAAAAGAATCCTATTGTGTCTTTCAACTGTATGATGTCATTCCACAAGGTGCAACTTGATAACATCAGATTTTTACGCATCTTTAATCTCTCATATTTTATATTTCTAAAGAAATATAGCTAAAATGAATTTAATTAGACAATATTTTAAATTAATGGCTAATTTTCAAACATGAGTGAAAAATGAAATTAATTTGAAATTTTGGGCCTTCTTTATAATTATTTTTTGGACCCTTAGCTGTCATTTTTTAAAATTGCATAATGTGGCTTGAATGTAAATTAATTGTCGCTATTTTTAATTTCACAAATGAATTTAATTAAGTGAGAATAATTTGGTTTAAAGTGGAAAAAGGGAAAATTAACCTTTTAGTCCCTAAATTTACATTAATTTTAAAATTAGTCCCTGAACTAATTTTTTTTAGATAATACTCCCTAAACTATTTAACCGTAGCATAGTTAGTCCCTCAACTTTACATCGATTTTGAAATCAGTCCCTGAACTAATTTTTTTTAGATAATGCTCCATAAACTATTTAACCGTGGCATAGTTAGTCTCTCAACTATCATATTATTTGTAAATTAGTAGCTATGAGTGTCACGTGGCAAGATTGATATGAAACGGTGCTGAAGAAAGAAATAGAGTTGCTGATGTGGCAGACGGAGTTGCTGATGTGGCAAGCACGTAGATAAGAGGTGCTGACTAGAATTAAAGAATAGCTTATTTTAGTCCTTATATTTTATCATAATTTATAATTTAGTTCTTAAACTTTATTATTTTTCTTATATTCATCCTCAAACTTTATGTCTATTTAAATAGTCATCATTCAACTATTTAAGGACCATTTAATCCTAATCAACATTCCTTATAATTAAAATATATTTCAATTTGTCAAACTTACTTTTACAAAAAAAATATCCAAACATATCATCTTCCAACAAACTTACTTTTATCCAAACTTTATTTTTATAAATTTCATTTATTCTAACTTACTTTTACAAATGAAATTTGTTAAAATAAACTTTGTTAGAAGATGATGTGTTTGGATATTCTTTTTGTAAAAATAAGTTTGACAAATTGAAATATGTTTTAATTATAAGGAATGTTGATTAGGATTAAATGGTCCCTAAATAGTTGAATGATGACTATTTAAATAGACATAAAGTTTGAGGATGAATATAAGAAAAATAATAAAGTTTAAGGATTAAATTATAAATTATGGTAAAATATAAGGACTAAAATCAGCTACTCTTTAATCCTAGTCAACACCTCTTACCTACGTGTCTGCCACATTAGCAATTCTATTTGTTACATCAGCACCGTTTCATATCAATCTTGCCACGTGACACTCATAGGGACTAATTTATAAATAATATGATAGTTGAGGAACTAACAATGTCACGGTTAAATAGTTTAGGGAGCATTATCTAAAAAAAATTAGTTTAGGGGTTGATTTCAAAATTGATGCAAAGTTTAGGGACTAACTATGCCACGGTTAAATAGTTTATGGAGCATTATCTAAAAAAAATTAGTTCAGGGACTGATTTCAAAATTGATGTAAAGTTCAGGGACCAAAAGGTTAATTTTCCTGTGGAAAAATCAAAGTTTGTACGAATTAGATGTTCTTATTTAATTAAAATAGCATAAATCAATTCCACTTATTCTCTCTTCCACTCACTATTTTCTTTTCTTTTTTTATTCCATTTGACATTTCTTGGCCATACCTTTAATTATTTGGATTTTAATTTTTATATTTTAGGTTACGAATAATTTTGGAATAGTGCACAAATTTACTTTTTCTTCTAAAGTCCCCAAATTTCATATTATGAATCACTAAATTGCCAAATCATGTACGCATTAGAGGAAAGGTAGGGAAGCCAGAAAATGTCGATGGAGAATTCATGTGTTGGGAAGTAGTAAAATTTAGTGTGGCCCGAAGTTGTAAGAAAAGAATTTTTTCATAGATAAATATTAGCATCAGGCGTTGGATTTTATAAGTATATTGAAATATTGTACAAAATATCCATACTTATTTACTCTAATTCTAATGAAATTATAAAAATATATTGAGTTTTAGAGTTATATAGATAAATATTAAAAAACTTTTACATGAAAAAATAATATAAAGTTGTAGAATGATAAAATCATTTTGAATTTTGAAATAAAATACGCTAAATGTGACAACACATACAGGCCAACCACAGGCCATAATATATACAGAGAAATATCGGATAATCTAATATGATATTTTTTAGTAGTTATTTTATTTTATATAGAACATTTCATATTAATACATATTTAAAAATTTCTCATTTATATGTTTAATTTGTTACCTCTTTTATTATATATTTATTTTTTTATTTTTATTTATAAATATATGATTGTTCTAACTAATTTTATTATAATTGTAAAAGTTCATATCAAAATTTTTTATTTCTAAAGTGCATCGCATGGTGCCTAACTAGTTATTTAATAAATTTCTTACATGCACTAATAAATTAAAAGCATCCTTCGTTATTTTTCTAACTCACCCATAGGTCAACCCCTCTAATTATAAAACTAATTAAAAAATAATTAATAACACTCATATAAAGAAAAAATTTATCTATTATATATATAAAAGTAAGTGGGATTAGAAAAATTTTATTGTGTAAAATACTAAAATTAGCAAACCTATTTGAAAAGGAAATCATTTTACAGCTGATGTGTAATTAAGATCAATACATTTTGGTTCATTTCAATAATTAACTTAATTTATTGCTATTGAATAATTTATTTGATTTAACTAGAAATTTATTATTGATTACTACTATATTTTTACCTGATCCACTATTAATTATATTTAATGAATTTATTATTTTGAAAAATTATTAAATGACATTTAAAAAATATAGATTTGATTGGTAAACTATAATTATTACGTATAATTATGAGGATACATAAATTAGAAGTACTATATTTTTAGTGAATTTCGTCAAAAATATTATATAAATATATATTTTTAATTTTCTAGCAAGTCGTGTCAAGATTTTTAAATTTCCATCAATTATATTTAATTTGATGTATTTATTCTTTTGCTTGAATTTATATTTGATTCTCTATCATTTAAGTTGCATTTATATTGTGCATAGCTATTTGTTTATTACATGTAGATGACCCTTTTTTTATTTCATCCACATTAAATATTAGGTTTAGATATCTCTATAAATTTCATCTTATAAAAGTTTCATCTTCCTCAATGAGCAATTCAAAGTCATCTTCCTTTTTTCAAAAGACTAACTACATCCATGTTTAAGCACATTGTGTCCAAACCACTAATAGCCATAGTCCAGCAGAAAAAAGAGAAAGTCCCCTGCCTTCTCAACTTTTTCCTTCTTTCTTTTGTTTATTCCTCAAATGAACACAAAATGTTGTGATTGATTAATGCAAGTTGGAAGGAAAAAATCAATAAGAGAATAAAATATTTGTGGGAATCAGTACCAAAATCACAGGAAAAGTGGGAATGATTGATGAGATTATCAACTATGTTAATTCAATCCTCAAAACGTTTATAGACATTGTTGTTTCATTGTACGCTTTACCTTTTCTTTTATGTATATCCTTATGTGAATAAACAATGATCTTCTCTTCTTACTACATGGTATATAGTAAAAGTGAGAGGAGAAGAGTGTGAATAAAGCACATTCATTCTATGTCTCTCAAATTATGCAATAATCACAAACTAAAAAGCCAATTCCTCTGTTTTAATTATAATGATCGGTAACTTTCTCTATATACTCATTATTGTGTATTATTGAGCAATAACCACTTAATTTTATTCATAATTTTTTATTTTTTTTTAAATCTTGTGATTATAATTTTTTTACTTACCAAATAGTATTCTCTATTCATTGTGGATGGGATTGAATTTATTAAATTAATTAATTTTTTAAATTAGTATTTAGGTCAATATATATGTTTTCAAATACAATATTTCAAAGGGGAATTTGAGTGATATATATGCTAAAAAAAATAAAAGAATTTACCCAAATAATCCATTCTACAAATTATTTACCACAATGTTATAAATTTTGGTTTTAAACTTTTTTCTAACACACAAATTATAATGCACAACTACAATTTGTGTACACTATTTTTCTTTTAAAAAAAATTACAAATAAAGTGGCACTGCTACCCTACATTCGGTCCCCTTTTCCACGCCATCCCCCTAGTCCCCTTTCCCATTAATATATATTAGTATGATAATAATATATTATACATATTATAAGTAATATATATTGTTTGTCTCTAAAAACTTGTATATATTGTATATAATGTTAGATATAATATTTATAAAAAACATATATATAATATATATAATTCCAAACTTTAATTAAGAAGATTTTTCAATAACTATGCTTAATTTAATATTTTTTAACCAATATTTATAATATATATAGGAATTTGAACTCTCAATTTAGCCATCATTTTAATCATTTAATCAGTTTTCAATTTAAAATTTAATTTAATTTAATCAATTAGTTTATATTAAAAAATAATATGACTTGCATAAAGATGAAAAAATTAATATTAAAATTAATAAATAAATTATATACTTAATATTATTAGTTATTACTCAACCAATGGGTGCCTAGTCAAGTGGTAAGGGGTTTGACCAGCAATCTTCACGTAAGTCGCTGTAAGATCCTACACAGTAGGGTCCGAATTAGTTTGGAACAAATAATAAACCCAAGATACCTCAAGATAACCGGATGATAAAGTATAAAAAAATATTAGTTATTACTCAATTCTTTTGAAAGTAATAGATACGACATATATATATATAATCGTTATTTTTCATTAAATATAAAATTATTTAGAACATTTGTTAGAATTTTATGGATGAGTGCCAGTATAATGCTATATATATATTATTATTATGATATGTTAATAAATATCATGTATATTACTTTTTGGATGAACAAATACTGACAAAACTTACTTTTTTTGTATGTCTAATACTTAGCTCAATTTCCTATTAAATAGTCTAATCATCATAGGCTACTTAATAGTCAATCTATCTTTTAATATAATCTTAAATTTAAATAAAGATAATTACTATATTGACTAAATTATTTCTTATTTCTTAAGATCACTTAAGTGATGATATCTTTATCATTAATAAAGATAAGGATCATATTTATTTAAAATATATTTAATTAAATAAATAAGATAAATATAATTTGAATAAATTTAAATATATATTATTATTAATTAAATGTATCCAATACTAACAACTTCCAAAACTTCCCGACTATACTACAATCCCAAACCACATGCATGATCGTTTCTTGATTCACCTAGCAAAAGCCACAAATATCCGTCGGAGATGGACCTTGTTTATGCCGAGCCACGTTTGGTAACAAATATATCATGTATATTATTTACAATATATATATATATATTTATATATATATATATATATCCTAAATTTCATATTTTTTGTCGAATAAACTTATGGTATCGGACAAAACTTCATTATATATATATATATATATATTTATTTACTCATGTGGCAAAACCCTCTTTCTATCATAAATATATTTTAATTTTTAATCTAATTTTACTTATTCTCAATTTACATTTTTAATTTATTTATATTATATTCATGTGTCAATTAATATTGGTTTAATTATTTTTTAATATAAAATAATTGATTAAAAAAATTTAATTTTAAATTAAAAATAGATTAAATGATTAAAATGATGCCTAAATTTAGAGTCCAAATTCCTATACATATTATGAATATTGGTTAAACAAAAATATTAAATTGAGTATAATTATTTAAAAAATATTCTTAATTAAAGTTTGAAATTATATATATATATATATATTATTTGTATGTTTTTCATAAATATTATATATAACATTATATAGAATATATATTTTTTATAGACCAACAATATATATTACATATAATATATATATATATATAGCATATTACTATCATATTAATATATATTAATCGGTTAGGGGACTTGGGGAATGGCGGTGGAAAAGGGGAGGGGATTGTGGTGAGGGGGAGGGAATAAAGGGTGGTAGGCATTGTAAAAAAATTTAAAGAAAAAAATTAGTCCACACAAATTTAAGTTGTGCACTACCATTTATGAGTCAAAAAATGTTGAAAACCAAAATTTGTGGCATTTTAGTAAATAATTTGTAAAATGTAGTATCCTCATAAATTCTTTTATTTCTTTTTAGCATATCACTCAAATTCCCTCTTTAAATATATGAAGACAATAAATATTGAGAAACACCAAATTTGATATGAATTTTATATTTTATATTAATAGTAATTAAATAATATTAAATTAATTACATACTAAATTGAAATTTATATTGGATTGATTAAAATAAAATAAAATTGAAATTCAAAGATAAAAATAAAAAAATAATATGAATTGTTACTATTTTATAGTTTCACTTGTTAAAAATGAAGATTAACATTTGTAACTTTTAAACAAAATTATTGTTGTTATAAATATAATAGAAAATATTTCATATCAATAAGATAAGTATAGAATTTTTTAATTAACTAATTCAAATATTTAATATTAAATCTTACTTATCATGTATATTAAAAAATAGAACTAAATATTTTTTTATATCAAATATATTCACGCATTGCAAATACGCAAAATTTATATGAGATCACAGCCCTGATGAGATCTTATATATTAATAACCGAGAAAGTGAAAATGTTGGATGAAATCAAATTAGAAGGCCCTAGGTATAAAACAAGAACTATGTATAGGGAAAATTCTACTTAAATACCAAGAAATAAAAATATTTCCAAAAAAGTATCCCAATTCACCTAATTTCAAGAAAAGACCTCTTTTTGCAAATAAAAATAGTATATTTGCATGTGAAATTGACTTATTTGCAAATGATTTACAAATTTTTCTATTCACTTACAAATATACTATTATCAATTGTAAATATACTATTTTCTAAGGGTGTTTAACCAATTCGGTAACCTGGTAGGTCGGATCCTACCCGACATACCGGGTTGGTCTAAGAGACCAAGTCGGATTGGGCACCGAGTTGAGAACAGGCTCAATCTCACTCGATCCTAATATATATATATATAATTTTATATGTTTTTTTAAAAATTTTATATGATATTTTTCTTGACACAACATAAAATTTTTCTAAGAATTTAATCTTCTAATTTTATTTAAAATTTTAAATTAATTTCTTAATATTATGTAAAAATAATGTATTTTTATTAAATATTTATAATTTTAATAAATGTTATTTTTTATTATAATATTATTTTTTAAGAAAATATATTTTGGATGAATGTAATTATATTTTTGTTAATAAATAAAATTAACTTATTTTTTTATTTATAAATACTTTTTAAGATCGGACCAACCTTAATCTTGTATGCTGAGTTGGACAAGTCTTACCCAACCTCACAAAGATCGGGTATCGGGTTAACTATCAACTCCATGTTACCTAGTTTTTGTGCACCCTATTATTTTCACTTGTAAATGAGGTCCTTTTTTTAAATTAAATGAATTATGACAGTTTTTTGAAAATATCTTTTTTTTCTTGATATTTAAATGAAAATTTTCCAAATTAATATGAATACCTTCTTTGCTAGGTGCATGTAGAGGCTTCCTTGATTTTGGCCCCTAAAGCATTTATGGGGATTTCTAGTATCTTGTAAATTTCATCAGGCTTTTGAGGCAGTTTATCATCTGGTGCTTTGTACAGTGCAAAAGATTCTTTTGAAAGTACAGGGAGTTCATTTGTTGTTTGGAATAAGCTCCATAGACATCAGAATGATTATGATATTGGGAATCAATCTTGAAGTGTAGGAAAGAAATCAAAATTATAAAACTATATAAAAAATAACTACTAATTCTTAGACCAAGAAGAAATTCACTAATTAAAACTAATTGAAAAATTCTCAAAAGAATATAAAAACATGAAATCATGCAATTTACTATAAAACTGACTAGATATGAAATAAAACTTTTAAACAATAATTACTCCAACCTCTAAATAAAGCATTCTAATTATAAAGATTTACTTAGCAGGAGCTGATTGGCGATATGATCTTGCCAAGCCACATATAACAATACCTGCCGTGCCACCAATTCATTACCTATGATTATTAGAATTATGTTTTTATTGGAAAGTGAGGTTTTTCCTGGATTTGGATTTAGTGAGAGATAAAAACAATTCATGTATTTTGAGTTTCAATTACATATTAAACTTGTTAAATAAAAATTCCATGATTACATAATAAAACAATGTTGAAAGACACGGTAAAACTAAAAAAAAATAGCTATATATTTTCCTAGTAAACCTTCTAAGCCTTTTAACAAAATAAAGGAATGAAATGTTGAAATTAACTATGTGCTGCAAATAGATAGTTGGGATGGATTCTTAGGGCCTCTCATTGAATCCGCCTCTTAGTAAACCCAAATTTGGATGCTCCTTACTTATTACATGCCCAATAAATTGAACCCAAATCCGGATGCTCCCTTGCCTATGTGCCTAATGAAATAAAAGAAGAGAGGAATTTTTTTTAATTATTCAATAATTAATAATGAGAGTTGGAGCACAGTAGCATTGTTGGGGACCAAAGAACAACTGCCATCATCTTCCCCCCCAATCCCCATTCAGCATTTTGCCAAGCTGCATACAACAACACTGCCCATTCCCAATAATCATCGTCAATTCAAGAGTCCAATAGGTTGAGTACACAACTGTACTCCCTCCAATCCATATTATAAGGCATTTTATATCAATTATATATATGTTAAAAAAATTATTTTTTAATTGAAATCAATACAAAAAGTATCAATATTTCATATTTTACCCTAATTAAATATTCTATTTTATTATTATTGTAGGGTTATAAATGAGGAGAGAGGAAGCATTAAAAATAGGGTAAAATAGGAAGAAAAATATCAAATGTCTTATATTTTAAACAAAAAACTTACTATATAAAATGCCTTATAATATAGACCGGAGAATGTATACCTATTGAAAATCTGAACCAAGCCCTTTTTCAAAATATTGTTCCACTTCTAGGCCCACCCCCTTGGCCCACTGCCCATTCCCAGAAGGTCTTTGACCCTAGTGTATTATCCGACGTCGTTTTTAGTTTTGTTGAATAGGGTCCAGTCTTCCTTCGATTCCGGTCAATGGCTCATTCATTCCCAGAAGATCATTAGTGGGCCTACGATCAAACAGATTACGACTTAGTGAGTATTGTCCGCCCACTTCATTGGAGACTGAAATTGGGTTCCTTGGAAACTAAGGGAAGGTTTGAAATTTTGAATGTTATTTTTTAGAATAATTTTTTGTTTTTAAAAATATAAAAATTATTTGATAAATCTATTTTTTATAAAATATTTTAGAAAAAGAAAAGAAAAAAACAAAAAATTTAGAATATTTTCAAAATGTTTGACATATTTTATTTTGGAAAATAAAAAAATGTGAAGATCACCTACCTTATTAATGATAAAATAGTAAATTTTGATAAACTCATTTAACACTTGTTAGTTATAATTTTTAAAACAAGTATTAAAATAGATTTTTTTTATTTTCTTATTCTTAAAATTTGTTTTGAAAAATAGTTTTACACAACTGTTTTAAAAATATTAAAATACAGAACATACTCTAGATATCACTCTCTTGGAGGGAAAGGACAAGACGAAGTGGAACAATTTAATTTGTGCAAAATCAATGGCCAAGAGTATATAATTATAGTTAAAAATAACTTAATTACACCTAGCATCATTTGACCACATGCTATATATAATTCTTAAAAAGATTTTAATAAAAATATATCAACGATTCAATTTTTTTTCTTTTTTGTGAAATAAATTCAACTTTTAAGTATATTGGATAATCCTCTTCAATCTTAGAAGTTATCCATCGCCATTTTATTTCATGGCTTGAAAAAAAAAAACTCAAACAATAGTTCAAGTGATCCTTAATAATTTCATTCCTTCTCATGTCATCCAACCAAAATTAACTAAATTTTTATTTTACATTTTAGATTTCCATAAGAGACTTCCCAGGTTATTACCATCAAGTTTTAAATTTCTTATCATCTTACATGTTAGTTATGAGCACTAACAAGACTACTTCTTTGAATTACAAATAACCTCTAAAATTATTATTATTATTATTATTATTACTTTCTCCAATCCTATTTATAAGGAAAAATTTTTTCCTTTTAGTGATCTTAAATATTTAAAAAAAAAAGAGTTAATAGTGCATTAAATTTTATTTTATATTCATATTTATAATATGAAAAGAGCTTAAGGAAGTCGAAGTGGAAGAGTAAGCAGAAGTGGAAATGGAAATGGAAGTAGGATCTAAAAGTATGCTTGGTATGACAATAGAAGTGTTATATAATTTTTATTTAATATTCATATTTATAATATGAAAATACCAAAATGCCCCTTTAACCAAAAAAAAGCATCAAGTACGCATGAACTACCATCAAACACCACCGCGAGGGACACCGTAAACCACTGTGAAACACCCAAAAAACCACCGTAAACCATAAACCACCGTTGTTCAACATCATAAAACCATTTTCAAACTCAAATTAACAGCAAAAACAACCCAAAAAAGAAAATCCCAAATAGAAGAAGGTAGAAGCAATGCAGATCTAACATTGTTGGAAGGTTGGAGGTGTAGATGCCATTGCTGGAGGGTGGAAATGTCACTATCGCTATCGTCGAAAGGTGAAACATTGGTCGATTTAAATCCCAAATCGGAGCCATAGATGGTTCACGACAGATGATGGAGAAGACAACCACTACTGCCATCAAGCCACTGATACATGGCTACCGTTATCACAGGGATGGTTGCTGGAAGAGAAGATAGAGTTCTCACTGTTGTCGTCTAAATCTAGTTTTCGAACTCCAGATCTGTCACAGCCTTTTAAACACCTATTCATAACAGTAAATAGAAGAAAGGAGAAGAGAAAGAAGAATGGCATGGGTTCCATCATCATTGTTTTCACCGTCGATGACAATGACGGAGGCCGGAGATGGCGTTGAAGATGGAAGTGGCAAGGTTAAAAAATGGAGAATGGGTGGGTGATAGTCGAATATAATCAAGGCAGGGGTGAAATTGGCAAGGGCATTTTTGTCTAAAAATTTGACTACCATGGAAGTCTCTATACTTCCATCCCCCTCACTAAGGAAGTGACTTCCTTCATTTTTTTTTTGGAAGTAGAGTTCCATAGAACTCTAATTCTATAATACCGAACATGCATTGAGAAGAGATCCCTTTCCACTTCCACTTCTATACCTCTCACCATCATACCAAACATGGCATAAAACAACGAACAAAACCATTTCCCCATCACACACACACACACACACTCTCTCTCTCTCTCTCTTATCCCACTATTATTGTTGTTTGTCATTGCAATAACTCTCTTTGATCTAAATTCCATTGGTGATTCTCCTGATTTTACTTCACCTTCTTTTTACCATGATGAATGGAATTCATGGCAGTGCGGCGAGTTCCATGGTAGCAAATATGAATTCTCCGCTGCCATTATGACATGGTCGACGACCCCTCCACCAATTTGGTGGTCTCATGAAGAGATAATAACAACAGTTTTGTCGTTTGGAATGTGCTCAAATTTGGTAAGGACATCTTGCCTAAGTATTTTAAGCACAACAATTTCTCCAACTTCGCCAGGCATTTGAGTACTTACGTTGGCTTCTCTTATCTTTTCTCCAATAACCCCATCATTAGCATATATTAAATTCTATGCACTTAATTCTAGATGAACTCTTTATGTTTGTTGATGATAGTACATTATTATAGTCTTGATTGTGATTTCTGGTGCTTGTACTTGGATTTTGGGGAGAAAGGGTACGACTTCTTTTTTTTTTTTAAGTTGTTTTTCAAAATAGTTTTCTGGTTTTTCAAATAAAAATAAATAAATAAGCTTGTTTGACAATTTTTTTTAAAGAAATGTTCTAGAAAATAGAAAAATACAATAACCTAAAATCATTTTTGAGGTGTTTTGTATTTTTTAATCTAAAAAATACAAGAAAAGACAGAGAACACCTACCTCATTAATAATAAAATTATAAATTTTGAACAACTTATTTGACACTTGCTTATTACATTTTTTAGAATAATTATTCAAACAGATTTTTTTTTATTTCTAAAACGTGTTCTTAAAAATACTTCTATAGAACTATTTTGAAAACATTAAAATAGTAACCACATCCAAACAAGCCCTAACTACTGACAGGAATCAATTGCTTGGCTCTGAATGATAAGGGATTGTTTTGTGATTATACTGAATTCTTGGAGTCTTTTTTTGGGCTACTATGATGGAGATATATTGTGGGAATCATTGTTATGGAATCTAATGGTGCCAGAGAAGTATAATAGTGGAAGAGGATAGTGTTTTCATGAGATTCTTGCATTTGGAGAGATATCTAGCACTTGGAAATTTTACATGAAATATCTTTGTAGGTCTAACTTGGTACTTAGGTCTCTACAACATCACATACTTTCTAGTTTAAAAACCAAATCGAAGCAATATGAATAGATCAAAAAATCGAATATGAATAAGGTATAATTTGGTTTTTTATTAAAAGCACTAAGGTATATAGGCAATTGAAGACTATTCCCCGCGAGATGTAGAAGTCACCAAAATGAATTTTGCTTTTCCCATCAATTTTCCATAAGATTGAACTAAGAATAACATACTTAAAGGACCTAACTATATATTAACTATGCCAAAATTTTGTACTTAAGTTGAAATAAAATTAAGTTTACATAAATAAAGTTTTAATGAAAATAAGTTTGTTGTAATATGATTTATGTTTAGATTTTTTTTATTTTAAAAATAAGTTTGATAAAATAATTGTGAGATAAAAGTACAGTTACAAATTGAAAAGTAACTTCTGTTTGTGGACTAAAAGTATGCTTAGAGGTAAAAGTAAATTCATAAGATATCATTCTAAAATGAGTCAAACACAAGGTTAACCCAAAATATACTTACAAACTTACTTTTACCATTCCCAAGGATTTTCCGGACATGCCCTAATTTGGTTGTTTCTTTGGCAAAACACCTTGATTTCATTAAGGATTAGTTCACACCTCGTGAAAAACATGAACCAACCCTACGTGGTTTATTTCATGTATTTTTGTTTGTTTTTTTTTTGGGTGAATAAAGGAGACCACAACCCCAAAATGACATATACAACATCATACAATGCAAATAGAAATACACAAGAAAATAAATAATAGCTACATTGCGGGGCAATCCATGGCCAGCAAGATCTTGCATCATGAGACAGTCAATCTCTGATGTTAGAGTAGCAATGAACTTAAATCTAATATTCGCAGTGGCCTGTATTCTTCAAATAGAGGCCCACTAATATTAAACCACCCCATTAGCCCATTGTCCATTCCCAAAAAGAATATTAATGGGCTATCATGAATGTCTTAGAGACTATAATTATAGTTGCAAATAATGTTATTCACAAAAAAAAAAACAGTTGAAAATAATGTTCACCAGTTTATCGAAAAAGAATAAAAAAAAGAAGAAGAATATTCACCCAAAAAAAAAGTTGAAAAGAAAACCCTAAGTACCCCTAGTATCACTTGACCTACCTATATTTGGCCAAAAACAAAATTGAACATAACTATATAATTTTTAGAAAAGATTACAATAAAAAACATATAAATGATTCTTTTTTTTTTTGGGAAAAAATTCAACTTTGATGCTATATATATTTAGTCAATATTTGTGTTATTACAAACCAAAAAAATTTGTGGAGCTATTATATGATAAAAAAATTTCATTTAATCATGACCCAAACCAAATGAAACCGATTAAGAACCAAATCAAATCGAATTCTATGAAAATTGATTAGATTTCAACTTTTTCTTTTGTTGCCATAGATTAGGTTTCAACTTTGCTTGAATTAATTGGTTTGATTTGCTTTGATTTTTGTCCAAAACTAAACTAAACCTAACTTACGAACTTCCTTGCTAACAATCATTTGTAAATCTTAGTTTGAAGCATATTGGATGATCTTTTCAATCTTAGAAGTTATCCATTGCCATTTTATTTCATGGTCTAAAAAAAAAAGAATACACATACAATAATTCAACCCACTTTTTTTTTTGTTATAGACTAGTAGTATCCCTCAGCAAAAAATAGTCTCATTCATAATATTAACAGCAAAGAGTAGACTTTTGCTAGTTAAATTTATTCCATGAAAATCGAATTTCCAACTATTGGTTTAAGAGGCAAGAGTCTTCTACCATTCACATCAAATAAGTTAGTTCAATTCACTTTAATAATTTCATTCCTTCCCATGTCATCCATCCAAAACTACCTAAATTTTGATTTGATTTTTACATTTTAGATTTCCACAAAGGACTTTTCGGATGACCACCATCAAGTTTTAATTTTATTATCATATTTTTGGTAGAACAATGAGGCTAGAAGCCCAGAAAGAAATGAAAAAATTTATTATTATTTTACTTGTCAGCACGGAATTAGCATTTTTTAAGAATATATAATAAAATAAGTAATACAAGTGCTTGTGTGTCTGTGCACACAGTGTTATCCTGTGGATAGAACAAACTTGATAAATCATGTGGTATTTGATGTTGTGATTGTGTTCTTACCTAAAGCATGAAGTTTTTTACCACTTAATCTGACTACCATTTAAACTTATTAGTATGAAAGTAATTTTGTCAATTAAAATATCATTATCAATATAAAATATAAAATTTATAGAAATGTAAATTATTTATTAGTCATAAACATTGTGACTTACTCTCTCGATTTTTTAACATAAGGGACAAAAGACAAAATCATACAAAATAAGGAAAATAATAAATTTGTGTGGAATATAAAATATTTTTAAAACATATCTTTATTTAATGTTAATAACTTTTATATCATGTAACTAATACATATGAATTATATTGAAATAATGCTATCTTAATTAGGGGTATATTTGAAAAAAATTATTAAATATACTAGACAATTGCATCCCTTATATTTTGAAACATAAAAGCTTTCCCAATTGTTTGTTCCTTATATTAAGGAACAGAATGAGTATTTTTTTAAACCCTATTTGATTCATGGAAAACATTTCTAATTTGTAAGAAAATCAAATCTATTGAATTTCCAAAATAAATTAAGTTTATATTATAAATTATAAATTTTGTAAAAGAGAGGTGCTTGGATGTAATTTTTTCATTGGTTAGAAAAATTCATAAAAAAGAAACTAACATTTCTTTCTTTCCAAGGCAAATAGACCATAAGGGGTCAGAGAAATGCCGTTTGCAGTTTCCCTTCTCCCTAAATAAAAAAATCCCTAAGATATCGAACAAAACCCTTTCCCCTCCACTCTCTCTCTCTCCCTTATCCCTCTGTTATTGACATTACAATAATTCTTATTGATCTCTATTTCATTGGTGATTCTCCTGATTTCATTTCCTTAGAGAGAAAGGAATTGGAGGTTTTAATAAAAACTTATTTGTTTCAGGAATTAGAAGAAATTAAGTAATTATAACTTAATCAAAACCTAAAAAAATGTTTTAAAATAGAAATAAATAAGATAATTAAAGTAGATTAAATCCCTCAATCCCCTTCAATTTTTTAACCAAAACCGTGATAGAATTAATTCCATCCAATCCCTTTTCCGCCCCCTTAGTCTAAAACACCGAACAAAACCTTTCTCCTCCGCTCTCTCTCTGTCTCCCCTTTATCCATCTGTTGTTGACATTACAGTAATTCTCTTTATTCTCTATTCCGTTGTGATTCTCCCGATTTCATTTCGCCTCTCTTTTTTATGATAATGGATGGAGTTCATGGCGGTGCGGCGAGTTCAAGGGCGGCTAATGTGAATTCTCCGCCGCCATTCCTCAGCAAGACCTATGACATGGTCAATGACCCCTCCACCAACTCGGTGGTCTCATGGAGTGATAATAACAACAGCTTTGTTGTTTGGAATGTGCCCGAATTTGCTGGGGACATCTTGCCCATGTATTTTAAGCACAACAATTTCTCCAGCTTCGTCAGGCAGTTGAATACTTACGTGGGCTTCTCTTATCTTTTCTCCGATACCCCATCATCAGCATATTAAATTCTGTGCACTTAATCTGGATTGATGCTTTATATGCTTGTTGAATATCATACATTGTTATAGTTTTGATTGTGATTTTTGCTGCTTGTAATTGGATTTTGGGGGCAAAGGGAGTTGTAATTACTTGTAGAGTGGAATCAATTCCATGACTCTGAATAGGGATAACAGATCATTGTGCAGTTATATTGAACTTTTGGAGTCTTTTTTTGGGTGCTATGATGGAGATATATTGTGGGAATCATTGTTATGGGTTCTAATGGTGCCAGTGAAGTATAATAGTGGGAGAGGATAGTGTTTTCATGTGATTCTTGCATTTGGAGAGATATCTAGAACTTGAAAATTTTACATGAAATATCTTTCTACGTCGTTTGTTTATAGACCTTTTAATCAAAAGTAAAGACTTAGTTCAGCTGTATTTCTGCTCGATTCTTATTCTTTGGGGTTATTACTTTTGGTAATTTATTTTCATTGGTGATTGATGAGACTGTGGATAAATGTGAAAGAGGCCATCAATCCATTATCTTGATAGATCTTTGTGGAATCTAGTTAATGCCTGATCTTCTTAGATTCTTTTTGTAGTATCATTATCACTAACAACAACAACAACAACAATAGTCTTATCCCATTAAGTGGGGTCGGCTACATGGATCAAACGACGCCAATGAGCTCTATCAAATACCATCTTCTCAGATAAATCATTTCTCGAAAGGTCATTCCTTATAACTTCCCTTAATGTCCTTTTTGGTCTTCCTCTACGCCTTTTGATCGGACTCCAGACCATTTGATCAACTATTTTCACTGGTTCCTCTTGCCCTCTTCTTTGTACATATCCAAACCACCTTAAACGATTTTCCACCATTTTCTCCTCGATAGGTGTTACCCCATCTTTCCTTCGTATACAGTCATTTCATATCTTATCCAATTTTGTATGACCACACATTCATCTCAACATTCTCATCTCTGCTACTCTCATCTTATGCTCTTGTTATCCTTGCAAAGCCCAACATTCACTACCATATAGCATTGCTGGCCTTATAGCTGTTCTGTAAAATTTTTCTTTAAGCTTAGTAGGCACCTTGCGGTCACAAATAACTCCTGTTGCTTTCCTCCACTTTAACCACCCAGCTTGTATTCTATGCATAACATCCCCATCAATTTCACCATTATTCTGTAAAATCAACCCCAAATATTTAAACTTTGACACCTCAGGGATGATTTGCTCTCCAATTTTTATCTCTGAATCATTTCTAATTGACCTCTTATTAAATTTGCAATACATATATTCCGTCTTGCTTCTACTCAGACGGAAACCTTTTATTTCCAAAGTATGTCTCCATAATTCAAGTTTAGAGTTGACCTCTTCTCTTGAGTCCTCAATTAAAATTATATCATCCACGAAGAGTATACACTTTGGAATTTCTTATTGTATATGTTCTGTAAGAACATCCAAAACCAGGTCAAACAGGTATGGACTCAAAGAAGATCCTTGATGTAAGCCTATTGTTATAGGGAAATCCTTTCTCAGTAACTTTGGTATTGTAGCTCAGGAAACCATGCTTTTGAAGAATGAATGATGGAATAGCTAATGAGCCTTTTAGCTTGTCTGCATGCAACTTAATTGGAACCGTATTTTTTAGGTAGGCTGCAAGAAAATAAACGATAATTGAGCAGAAAGCGAAATAGAGTACTAGGCTTGTAGCAGTTTGCAAAGCTAGATTTTTCCAGAACAGGTATGCCAAAATGTTTCACTCCAGAAAATACCATCATACCTCCCCCTTAAACAATCTCTAACGAATGTCTAACAGACTGCCTACTCTCTCATCCACCTCAGCCAGCATATGTTATATTTGCCAGAGTCATTTTCCCCGGTCATTTGCCATGTTCACCTGCCACCAACTGTCTGGCCTTGTTCCTTCATGGGAACTGATTGAGGAGAAAGCAGATGGGTGACGTCCACTGTAGTACTCTGCTCTAGATATTGTTGCCTGGTAATGGTTGTGAAACTTGTGGATTTGTAATGTAAATTCACAAAAAACCTGTTAAGTCAACTCATACAGGCACAGCTCATCATAAAATGCAAAAATATAGGATGACCACAACAAATATAGCCAGTGAAACTTAGTTGTTCAAAACCAAGAATGTCAAATCTTTCATACGCTATGAGTCAAGACTCAATATCTGAACAGCAAATTTATTAATGAACTAGATTGTGGGCTTGTGCCTTGCATAGAGTCTTAGTTGTGCCATACTATCCATGGCCTGTGAATAGCACAATTTTTTATAGATATTATATAATAGAATAGATAGAAAATGAACAATGAAATAGCAATTAATTGAAATTTCATTTTATTACTAGTATACTCCTTTTCCCTGCCTCTGTTTTAGCTTTACGTTATAGGAAAGAGATATATGCAAAATTTGGAATTTTTTTTCTCCAATTTAACACCATGACACATTTTATGGAAGTCATTTGTACCATGTATTTTGGAATCTAGGCTGCACTAAGCGTTTAAATGGCCCAAATTGGTGGGGAAAAAAATCAAATTTGTTAAACTTGCACAATCTTGAAAGTTATTTGTGATTTCAAAGAATTCAGAGTTTGACCACCAAGTTTAAAGGGGTCCAAGTTTACATACGAGTTAACATGAATTTTAAACTTGTCATAGCTCAAGAGTTAACTCCATAATTCGCTGTAGTGAATCCCTTGCTTGTATTTTAGAAAATTAGATGTAGGTTTCATGCATTATACAGAGTTTAAAGAATGAGTCATGTTTTTCTCCGCTTATGAATATCGTAGCTTGCTAAAGTTTTTTATATTTTATATTGAATATTGATGATGATTCTTTAGTGTTTTCAAGTTCTATTTTTTGTTCATCAAATGTCATTGTCATCGGACGTAGAGTAATAGTGTATTAGAGGTTGCAAAGGGGGAAATCAACAAAGATTAGAGAAAATAAAAATGCAAAAGGAACAAATAGAAGGTGAACCTCAATCAACAAACCAGGAGGTGAAATCTATAGATTTACAAGTGAATATAATTTTGTTCTAGCTTATCTCAATCTTACAAGTTATGACTCTTATGGTGTGGTTCTAGGTGGTCAAAAAGCAGCATGCGCTGGCTGTGCTGGCTTTGCAGCATTCTCAGTTGTGATAGAAAAGTTTCTAGAGGGCCATGGTTAAGTGAATTGACTTCAGCCAAGTTTGCTTCATTTATCACATAGACTGAATTTTAGTTTTTGTTTCACATTTACCGTATAATTTATTTGTATACCATGATGTCACTCTGGAGAATTCAGGTCTAATGATACCACAGATTGGTAATACTTCCTTGAGGTTTCCCTGAAAATCTTATTTGGGAAACATATTTTACCATGTTTGGTACAAGTTTTCAAGTGAGGTTTATGAGAATATTTAATTTTTCAGGGGACTGAAGACATTTTATTATTATGCTTTTTTAATCATTCTTTAACAGTATTTATTTTAGTTTTTAAAAAAATAAGGGCATAAAGTTATATCTAAAAAGATAAGGGCATGAAGTTATCTCTTGTTTTTGAAGATTTTATTTATTTAATTTTACTCCTCTCTCTCTCTCTCTTTTTGAGTTTTAGAAGTACCCCCAATAGATAGTTGAAGGCTAATATCATGTAGAGATATTATTTAATTTTACTTTTTCTCCATATTAAATGAATTCTTCCAAAAAATGTGGGCAATACAAGGTACAAAAAATTAGATTAGACATTGACTCAGTCAAAATATTGATTTAAAGTTTAATAGTTTAATCATAATTGATTTAAAGTTTAATAGTTTAATCATGGTTTAATTGGAATTAAACCGGTAGTAATAAATTTTATAATTTTTAAATTTTATGTTATATAGAAAATTAAAAACATTATTAATAAATTTTACAACTTAATATTAAAATCTAAATAAGTTAACATTCATCTATAAATATATTTTGAATTTAAAATAGTCAATTAATACTTTATTTTCATATTATTTCTTAAGTAAAATTATCGATATTAATAATTATGTATCATAATAATTAAGGATACATAAAGATCGGGTAAGATCAAATTGATAGTCAATCCGATACCTGATCTTTATGAAGTCAAGTGAGACTAGGCCAACTCGATCTATGAGACTGCGTTGGCCCGGTCTTAAAAAATATTTAAAAATAAAAAATAAATTAATTTTATTTATTAATAAAACTATAATTATATTCATTCAAGATATATTTCCTTAAAAAATAATATTATAATAAAAAATAAAATTTATTAAAATTATAAATATGTAATAATCATATATTATTTTTAAATAATATTAAGAAATTAATTTAAAGTTTTAAATAAAATTAAAAGGTTAGATTTTTAAAAATATTCATAATAATAATATAGACAATTTATTATATATTATGTACCAAGAAAAATATTATATAAAATTAATATTTATAAATATTTAAACATATATAATTATATATATACTGAGATTGGGTGAGATCAGATTTGATCTTAATCTGGTATTCAACGTGGCCCAGTCTTCAAGACCAACCCGGTATGCTGGGTAGGACCGAGCATACCGGGCTACCGAGTTGGTTGAATACCTCTAATAATAATACTTATACAATATTATAATATAGAAAAAAAATTTAAACAAAAATTAATGTTATGTAATATTTAGTATTAAAAATAATCATATTTTATCTTAAAAACTAAAAAATGTATAAAAATAGACCCATTTAATAGGTTTTATATTGATTCAACACTATTTATGATCAGTATGAATGGTTTTTCATGAGTTCTGAAAATAACCTTTCACCATTTATGGCTGGACTGGAGCATTGAACTAATATTCGTATTTGGTAGGTGAACTTTTTATGTAGTGTTATGAGTTAAAAAAGGATTAATAAGATAAAGGAGGGCCTACCGAACAATTTTTAGAAATGTCCCAATTCTATTTTGCCTGAGTTTTATTATTCTGGTAATTGTAAACATTTATATTGTACTCATCATGTAATGATGAATGCTCACTGTATAATATATTAACCACGAAAATTTTGGCCTAGATAAATTTGATTTCAAGTGATATTTCACTAAAATATTAAGATACCATTTTCTTAATCAGCTTATAATATCCTGGGGAAAGTTATAAATTAATCAACAAATTTATAACATGCTTAAGTTATTTTAAAAGAAAATTATTAGCCTAGCTTGGCAATGGCAATGGACATGTGAATTTGAATCTAAAATACATATAAATTCAGGACCAATCTAGAGGCTGAGATGTGTGGTATCCTTGAAGGTTTTAAGATGTGTTGAGATCATGGTATTTGCACTATGATTGTTGCCACTGGTCCTGTGGAGGCAATGAACATGATAACCAGGAGCAAGGTTGTGGGAAATTTGATGGGGAATTGTGTTGATGACATAACAAGTTTCTTGCTAAAGATTGGAACATTAGTTTTATACATGTTTTTAGGGAAGTCAATGAATATGTAAATTGGCTTACTAGATTTGTTTTTGGGCTTAATTTAAATTTTTAACTTTCAATAATCATTTAGTTGGTCGCAAAAGATTTGTCGAATTAGCCTTACAAAATTCCTAACTCGCTCCCTCTTTTGTATTTTTTTCCCCAGCCCTCTTATATATTGTTTGATACATAGACTTAGTTAAAAAAAAATGTAAGTTTATTAATGTCCAAGTTGTATCAAAATTTTATAAAATTTTCCAACCCTATCTATTATTGAGAAATTTCGATTGAATTGATTGATTTAACTGAAAAATTATTAAGTTAATTATAGCACCATTTTGTGAGACTTTTAAGTTTGACAAAAAATTAGTCATGAATTAACAAAAATCTGTATATTTTGGTCATCACAACTATTGGAACATCAATATTTAAAATTAATACTATATACATATATTTAACAAATCATTATCAATATCAATATATATAATCAAACCTATAAAAAATCACATTATTCATTAATTATAACCACAGTTCTCAACTTAAAATTATATCCAACACATGCAATCAGTTTTTTTTTTTTACGAAACAAATGCAATCACTTTTAATTAAGAGAAAAAAGCCCATTTCCCTCTCAACATTATAGATCCACTACTTAATATCAGATACTATTTTCATCCGTTGATCTTGGATAAATATCGATTATTTGAAGTCTAAACCCAAAAGTAATCATTAATTAGGTAATTGGGCATTAATTTTTATTATTCACATGCTCTATAATATTGGACACTTTTTTGTTGAATACCTTAAAATAAAACACGTGATTATTATCACTAACCAATTAAGAAAAAGAAAAAATTAAAAAAATAAAAATAAAAAAATCAATATATTTGAAAAATGAAACTAAAGTTAAATATTGGATTCAGTTCTTACATCATTAGTAGAAACTCTTTTTCCTTTAAATAATTTGGTAGGAGTTCAATTCTCAACTACTATGAATAGAACAAACTTCCAACCATAACACCGTTATTTTTCTACTTAACTACAAAGACGCTGCTTTATTTATCCACATGAGTAGAAAAACCCAATTAAAAAAAAAATATGTGAAATGGTAGAAATGGGATTGGATCGTACTGGTTTCTAAATTTGGTGTTATATTTGGGTAAAAATGTTATTTTTTATTTAGTACCATGATAAAAAAGCCCCAACCGACACCACTAAAGACAAACACAACAATGGCAACGACGATGATAATAGTGCGAAGTAGCCTAGAAACTGCAGCCTTAGCTTCTTGTCTGCCATTACAAGAACCGGTCCAATCCCCCCGCACAAACCAGGATTACCCAGGAAACATGTCCTGTACATATCCCTAGCCAACATGGGAGAAAGTTGTCCAGACAGATGATTGTAAGACATATTAAACCTTGTGAGCTTTAAATTCTGCAACTCAACAGGAACTTTACCGGAAAACTGATTATTGGAAAGATCGAGAAAATTTAGCACGAACAAACTCCCAATTTCGTCAGGAATATTTCCACCAATCTCATTATTTGACAGATCCAACAGATAGAGTTTCTTCCAGGATCGAATCCCCTTTGGGAGCACGCCAGAAAGTTTATTGTTATGAAGATCAAGAGTCCCAGGCTGCCCAAGATTCACCATGCGAGCAGGCAGTGATCCGTTGAACAGGTTATCATTACCAGAGAATTCCACAAGGTTTTCTAGCCGTCCAATCTCCTCTGGGATGGATCCTGTGAAATTGTTGTTAGAGAGAATCAACAAGGAGAGTTTCCCGGCGGCAGCAATAGTTTTCGCGATTGAACCAGAAAATGAGTTATCACTGAGTTCAAGAAGATACACCTGTGGAAGTCCCCATATAGCCGCAGGGACTTCACCTGTCAACCGGTTGAAACCGAGACGTAACCGCGTCAAACTCCGACAACTGCCCAAACTCGCCGGGATCTTACCGGAGAACGAGTTGTATATCATCAGAAGGTCTTCCAATTTCCCATTGTCACACAGAGTTGCCGGAATTTCGCCCCATAATTGATTGCTCGAAACGTCAAGCCACCTCAAAGGAGCATTCTTTCCGAGATTACTCGGCAGTTTTCCGGTTAATTTGTTACCAAATAATCTCAGTTCATAAAGATTCGGTGAGTCAGCTATGCTCTCCGGCAATCCACCCTCAAACTGATTGTAGTAAAGGTTAAGGCTCTCCAGTGGTAGCCGACACAACTCGTCCGGAATCTTCCCGTTCAACTGGTTCATGGCCATGTCGACTAGCCTCAATGCCGTGAGGTTCCCCATTTCCCGAGGCAACTCACCGGACAACGAGTTGTTATACAACTCAATCTGCTTCAAACTCGTCATCTCAGTGAGGGAACTGGGAATCGAACCATAAAGATTGTTCAATGCCAGGTCTAAATCCTGGAGTTTCTTCAGCTTGCCGAACGATTCAGGAATCACGCCAACCAAGTTACACTGCGTGAGCCACATGACCTCGAGATTCGTCAGGTTGCTGAGCCCTGTAGGGATCCGACCCGGTGAAAAGGGGTTCTGAGAGAGGTTGAGCATCTTGAGGGTGGTAATGTTTCCCAGAGAAGCGGGTATTGTTCCGTCTAGAAGATTGTAGACAAGGGAGATCACCTCGAGCTTCTGAAAGTTACCAAAGGAATTGGGTATGGGGCCGGAGAAGTTGTTGCCGCTCAAGTCCAGGTACCGGAGGTTGGGAAGCTCCGATAAGGTAGGGGGGAGAGCACCGACGAGGAGGTTCTGGGAGAGGTCAACATGAACGAGACTGCGACAGAGCGAGATTTCCGAAGGGAGGGTGTCGTTGATAAAGTTATTGAAGAGGATGAGGGAGGTGAGGCTGGTCAGGTTGCAGAGAACGGAGGCGGGGAATGGGCCGGCGATGTTGGAGCTGGAGAGGTCGAGTTCGGTGACGGAGGTGTTGGTGGGGTAGCAGGTGACGCCGGACCAGGAGCAGGGGTGGGCGTCACGGTCGTTCCAGGAGGAGAGGGAGGAGTCAGGGTCATCCAGAGAGAGCTTGAATTTGTAGAGGGTGAGACCATCCTGGTTGAGAGAGAGAAGGAGTCAGGGTCATCCAGAGAGAGCTTGAATTTGTAGAGGGTGAGACCATCCTGGTTGAGAGAGAGAATAATGGGAGGTGGGAAAAGAAAGCATAGCAGCAAGAACAGGGGAAGCATTGTAACAAAAACAATAGGAATGAACAGACAAGGACGGTGTCGTTCTAGAATGAATTTATGTGCTGGGACAGAGTCCTTCTACAGAGCAAGAGAGATTAGTAAAAACCAGTGTTATGAAAGCGGATCGGATCGGTGTTCAATCAAAACCAATCATTAGTCTAATACAGGGGGTAACCGGAGGATGGGTAAATCGGTTTTTTACCATAAAATAATAAAAAAAAAATACTAAAATATTAGACAAGATAATATTTATTAAAATATAACTCATAAAATCAATATGTATCAATACGATTCGAGTTCATACTAAAAAGTTGAGTAAGCAATTATGCTATTTATAAATTTTTTTAATAAAAAGATAAGTTGCATAGATTATAAGAAGATAAAGTCGCATGGATGCTTGCCTTTATTTTTTTAAATAATTTTTTAATTGTTAAATTATTTAAATGAACTTTTTGATCCGACTTAAATGATTAATATTTTCTATTATATTTAGATTGATTTCCTACCCTGTTCAAATAAGTTTCTATCATTTCCAAATATGATTTTTTGTAGAAAATATTTTATATAGGGATGTGAAATTATCTTTTTTTATTAAATAATTATTAAGAAGATATAAATTTAATTAAAAGTGTAATAAATATTAATTAATAATTAACTATATTTGTATAAGTATTGTACCAAATTTTTTCTTTCTTAAACTTATATTATATACAATATGTTTTATTTTTCAAACATTTAAATATCATATTAAAATTGCATAAAAAGGTAACAAATCTTTTTATAATACGTTAATTTTTATTGTTGAAATTAAGAAAAAAAAAAAGAAAAAGTCCAATAGGTATTTTTTAGCATAATATAATAAAAAAAATAAAATAATTATCGAAACATGACATGTTAGACAATATTTATCAAAATATAACACATAAAGTCGACTAGTGGTAATACATTTTTACTCCATACATACAAAAATTAAATAAATAATTGATATGTTATTAAAAAATAATGATTTGTCAATAAATTTGATTGGCAAGGAGTCTCAAATGCGCGACTAATCATTATTTTTTAATAATATATCAATTATTTGTTCAGTTTATGTTAATTTTCTTAAATTTTTTTAATATAAGTAATTTTCTTTAATATTTATTCACTCGTCAACAACACTTTGTAAATAGAGTCAAAGACTTGTGTGTATGAAATCAAAATATACTATCACTAGTCAATTTTGTGTATTATATTTTGGTAAATATTGTTTAACATGTCATATTTTGATAATTTTTTATTTTTTATTATATTATACTCAAAAATACCTATTGGATTTCTTCGTTCTTTTTTTTTTCTTTTCTTAATTTCAGTCATAAAAATTAATGTATTATACAAGAATTTTTAACCTCTTCATGCAACTTTAATATGATAATTGAATGTTTAAAAACAAATCATATGTATATAATAAAAGTTTAGAGATGAGAAAATTTGGGACAACACTTATATAAATATAGTTAATTATTAATTAATATTTGTTGCACTTTTAATTAAATTTATATCTTTTTAATAATTATTTAATGTAAAAAAAATAATTTCAAATTCCTATACAAAATATTTCCTACAAAAAATTATATTTGAAAATGGTGGAAGTTCACTTAGATAGGGTACAAAATCGATTTAAGTATAATAGAAAGTATTAGTCATTTAAATAGAATCAGAGAGCTCATTTAAATAATTCAACAATTAAAAAATATATAACATCTTTTCATTAAAAAAATATTTGTCAAAATTAAAATTATATAGTTGTCTGTTCGATTTCTTAATGCATATTCAAGTTATATTATCATCAGTTGACTTTATGTGTTATATTTTAATAAATATTATCTTATATTTTATATTTTAGTAATTTTTTTATTATTTTATGCTTAACAAAATTATGTAAATTAGTCAAAAATTGGTCAATTCAATAAATTGGCCAAAAATTGGTCAATTCAATTTTAAATCGGTGGAAACTGGTAAAATTAATGAGTTTACAGGGTTAGCCGGTTGAAGCAAAAAAAAAAAAAGAAAACACCAGACTTGCATATTGAGAAGAAGAATCGTAGATAATGAAGCAAAGCAAATGAGTAGAAGGAAAAAAAATAAAAAATAAAAAGATAAAAATGAAGAAGAAGAAAATATGCAATGATAATGAAAAAGAAGTGAGACGAAAGAAGAAGATGAAGATGAAGATGAAGATGAAGATGAAGATGGAAAAAAAAGAAAGAAGGACAAGGCAAAAGAAAAGACGCTGAGGATCGGAGAAAAAGAAGAGGGAAGAGAGAGAGAGAGAGGGAGGGAGAGAGAGGAAGAATGGATGAAATGTAAGAAAAAATATGTACTTGCATTATAAAATGGGAGAAAGACATTTAGAGGCTAAAAGCAACGGAAAGGGGATCCCTACTGCCAGATCCCTCTTGCCACGATATAGTCGTGGTAGGTTTTTTATTTTTATAATTTTTATAATTTTTTGAATTAAAAATTATAAATAAAAAATAATTTTTTTAGAGATTATGTAAATATATATTTTATATAATTTTAAAATTTTTATCTATTAATAAAATACTATATAATAAAAATTGAATCAAACTGAATCTTTACCATCTACAATTTTGTGCAATTTTTTAATAATTAAAAAGAATATTAAATAAATTTAAAATTATTCACATAATTCTGAAAAAATTTACTTTTTACTTATAATTTTTTTTTTTTAAAAAAAAAAGAAACTGCCGTGACAGGACCGCGGCAATTGAAGGAACCCCGGCCCCAAAAGCAGCATTTATAATCCGTCCACATCTATGGCTATCTCTATATTTAAAAGAAAATAAAAACTCTCACCATTCTGTCCATTTAATGTCAGCGGTGGAGACTGGGCCAAAAGCAAAAAAGTTACCATTAGAGTCATTTGCTGTCTGTCTTACACATGATCCTACTGTAAAACGAAAATACTTCTTTCTTTTCTCAAACCACGTGCCATTCTCTTTTATTATTATTTTTTCTCTTAACTATTATCTATTTTTTTTAATTAGCATAAAATATAAAAGAAACTAACATATGTAATTTTTTTTTTATTTTTGGATTCTCTTATTTTATTTATTTGTTATTATTATTAGTTTTTCTTTGCCAATATTATATGTTTATTTGACATTTATTTTTTATTTCAAATAATAATTAAAATATATTAATTTAATTATAACTAATGTGATATATTTAAACCTCCGATCAAATCATTGAAATGATCCAATATCTTATCCGATTTAATGACCAATATGTTTTTCTTAATATTGATAAAAACCAATGTTATAATAATCGGAAGGGACCGGCTAGTTCAATTGGTTGGATCGAGAATCATCCACATGTCCGCTCTGATTATATAGGAAGACCGGAAGTTTATAGAATCGGTGAAAAACTGGCTGAACCGATGGTGAACCGACCAAAACTAAAGAAATCGACAGTTTATGCAAATCAACGATTTGAGTTTTTAGAACTGAAAAGAATAGGAAGGAGAAGAAGAAGGAGGAAGAAGAAAAATATACAATACCTACAATTATTTTCTTTCCTTCCAATGGTAACAAAAATCAAGAAAATGTTGAAGAAAACCGAACTAAAACACTACCTAGAACAAAAAGAAACTAACGGACGAAAAAGAAGATGATGATGATGGAGAAACCCAAGCTTCCAATGAAGGATGTCGATGATGAAGAAAAAGTAGAAGAAGAAACATCGTCCTTTTTAGATCATTGAAAGGCAAAAAACTCGTGTGTGGCGGAGTAAGGCCAGAGAGGGAGAGAGAAACCAAAAGGGCCTGATGCTGTAAAAGGAGAGATGCTTTTTGAGAATTAAAATGACAAATCATCCCATACTTCCACCATTTCAAAACAATTTCTCACATTTTTTCAGAGTTTGAATTTTGAAAAGATCAATAGTGTAAGCAAAACCCAAGACAGAAATTAAATATAAGATTTTATTTATTTATTTGTATATTTTATTGCTTCACTGCAAAAAGCTGGAGTTAGCAGCAACGTAGTAATTGCCCTCCTTTTAATTGTACATTTAAGTAACCCTCATTTATTTTACACTTTTTTAATTGTTTAATTTTTAAATTTGTATTATTAATATTTTGTGAAAATACATTTTTCTTTTATACCGTTCATATTCATTACTTTTAATATATAGTTTTATTAATTATGATAAAATTAAGGGAGCCTTAAAGGTGAATTTCTTCCATTTTTCATATATATATATATATTATTTTAATAACTACCAGTTCAATCCTAGTTTGACTCCGGTTAAATTATTGAACCTTAAATCAGTATCTTATCTAGTTTAATATTTGGTATGATTATGACAACATATGTAAAAACTAGTGATTGAGTACCAATTGAGTATCCTATTTGGTAACTATTGCAAATCCACGCATATTATGCGTGTTGACATGAGCTGTTGCTTTCTTCAAATCTCAGCCGTTCGCTTCAAAATTCTATATTCTCTCTCTTTTTTTCCCTAACAATCCTATCTTCTCTTCAAAATCATCAATTGAAACTATCACCACTTTGCCATAAAATTTGTTTTAAATTGTGTTATTTATTCAAAATATATTGTTTTAATTAATATTAATCCAACTTTGATTAGATCACAGTTGAATAATTAAATCTTAAACTAGTGTCTTCTGGTTTAATGTCTAGTCTAATTTTGATAATATTGATTATATCCTTAAACTTATTAAAAATCAAAATTTTCAATTTTATCCATATTAATTAAAGGCATATATCACTTTTTTAATTATTCCAACACAAATTACAAAATTAGTTATTAAATAAATTAGGGGTAAAATAGTTAATTTTTTTTTATAACACCTCATATTATGAAAAAAAAATTCTATCATCTTATATTATGGATTAGAGAGAGTATTTTTTTTTCTTAAGAAGAAAAAAAGTAGAGCTAAAAAGTTTAATTAATGGATGAGGTTGGAATAAGAGTGTTGGTGTCACAATTGAAAGTTCCAATCAGCATTGACATTGGATGTTTGTCTCTATACACGTTTTTGTTCGGCTTATGTCTAAAATAAAATTGAAATGTTGCATTTTGAGTGGCAACCTTTCTCTTTGTGCTTACATTTCTTGAATTTGCAACAAGTCTAGGATTTTGTGAGTAGGGTGTGTGCAATGTGGGGTAAACGAATCAAAAGCATGGGAGGTCTAGTGATTATGAATTTATGACAGGTAAAAATATGATTTTATTAGAGTTCAGATTTTAGAAAGCAAAGAGAAAGATTTTGGGATTGAATTTTCTTTTGCCTATAATATAAGTTGTCGGGAATAATTTTTTTTATCCATAATATAAAGTATCATGAAAAAATTTGACTATTTATCTGTGATTTATTTAATAACTAATTTTATAATTTGTGTTGAAATAATTAAAAGAGTGGTATTTGCTTTTAATTAATATGGGTAAAACTAAAAATTTTAGTTTTTTATAAGTTTCAGATTATAATTAATGTTGTCAAAATTAGATCAGATATTGAATCAGACAAGACACTAATTCAAAATAAAATTGTTCAACCATAATTTAATCAAGGTTAGACCAACATCAATTAAAATAATATATTTTAAATAAGTAATATAATTTTAAACAAATTTTATGATTTAATTAAAGTCTTCCGATATTTTTCTTTAACCAAAGTTGATGGTTTCAATTGATGATTTTGAAGAGAACATAGGATTGTTGAAAAAAAATAAGAAGAAGAAGAAGAAGAGAGAGAACACAGGATTTGAAAGTGAACGATTGAGATTTGAAGAAAGGAATGGCTCAAATCAAAATGCAAAATATGCATGGATTTGTGCCACTTACTGAGACCCTCTGAGTACTACATTCGATTTCAGGCTAAAAAGAAGAGGAGAGATCAGTTCAGTTGAGAGATCTTATGCTTGTGATTAGCAAATAGTGCCAGAGATCATTTTAATTGTAACATTAGTCACTACAAGAAAACTGAGAATTTGGGACAGATTTTGTGACGGAAACAATTTCATCTCAAAATCTGAAAATTTGTCTCAAAATCTGTCACAAATCTGTTTCAAAATCCGTCACAAAATTTTTGTGACGAATTTGGTGGCGAAATTTCACAAATTCATCGCAAATCCTTTACAAAATTTGTCACAAAAAACTTGCGACGAGTTAAAATATGACGGACACAATCAATCACAAAATCCGTCATAAAGCTAAAATCTGTCGCAAATCTTGCTTAATCCGTCTCAAATTTTCATTTCAAATTTCCAATTTTTTTATAGTGAGTGTGTATGAAATGAAAGAGCACAAATATAAAATTAGAGTTTTTTGAAATTCCAAATATATACGTACATATAGGGAGCTGTTTACTCACTATGTGAAGATTCACAGACATGTATGTGTGTGTACATAGACTAACATGGTATATGTAGCTAGGGTTTGTAAATCAGACAAATCAATCACATGATGTTAAGCAACCACCAACTTCTGTAATTATGCATATTAAGGAAATTAGTTAAAAGTAGATTTTGTTACTAAAGTTGTCAAAAGTTGCATTTATTTTCCTAAATCATTCTTAATTAAATGCAATAATTATTTCTAACACATCTTAATTAAATGCAAACAAATAAAAGATATTTGTGGAAAAAAATATTAAATGCTCTAACTTATATTTAGAAACATAGAAACCTTCAAGAATATAACTTATAATAAGTAACAGATGTAGTATCTATCATTTATAAGATTTACTTTGCTCTCTCTTTGTGTGGTCCTTTCCTCAACATCCCTCCTTCCAATATTTCTTTATATTTATTTTTTATATTATACTAGATTTAATGCATGGGGATTTTTTATTTAATTCTAAAAGGAATATATTAAATTCAATCTTGTTCAATTGCCTGCCCCTCAAAGCAAAAGAACAAAAACATGTGTGATACATAGTTTATACTCTTGAATCTTTTCCCTTTTGTTTGTGTTTTTTAAAGATAATCATGAGTACAAAGTTGAATAAATTTAGTTTTCAATTGTAGCAAAGAAAAGGACTGCTTAAAAACACAGTGAAAAAATGGAATGAATATTCTACTACAGTCAAGTGTATAAAAGTTATCGTGAAGATGTTTTGATCATGCTTCCTAATGAAGTATTGTTGGAAAAATTTCTGTTTCATACAACATGTAGAGCGCCAAATTTGCTATGTAACTTTGTCTTCTATATTTACCATGAAGCTAGAATTTCACTATGTTTAGTTCATCAAAAAAGAATTTCACTGTGTTTAGTGGTGAACATACATCTTGTACCAAACTTAAAAAATAGAGATAAAATGCTGCTTTAGTTGACAGGCATGGGAAAAGTTGTTTCAAAAGTTTTTTAAGGCTCTTTTAAAAGGTTTTAAATTGCTCGACCACATAGAAACATTTAGTATTCTTCCTTTCCCAGCAAAGAAAACTATGAATTCTACTCCCTCTCTCTTGTCCTTGATAAAAAAACTCTTTTAACTAAATCATACAAATGAAGGATAAAAGTTAAAGTTAATTAACTACTTTAATTTTTAAAAAATTTATAACATGTTTCCAAAACTACCATTGTTCAATCTCTATCTTTCTTTTGTATCTTCAATTAAATAGAAGCAGTTTTTAGTCATATATAATAAATATTACCTCATATTCTGATAATGATCCTATACTTAGGGTTAAAGGAAAATATATTATACTTGAGATCAGAAGGAATATATGACATTTAGTTACTAAAGAAGGGTAGTTTGACAAGTCTCAAACTTTGTAAAAAGCAAACCCTATGGAAATGACTAAAAGGAAAGAATAATCATTAGACTTACTTAAAACATATACTCCATCTGGTTCTATTTATAAAGTGTTACTATTTATTGCACGAGTATTAAAGAGATATAATTATACTCTCAAATTTATAAAAAGTTAGTATAAACTTCTAATCTTACCTCTACTAATTAAAAATTAGAAAAATTTATGAGATAAAAAAGTCATTAAAGAAAGGGTAAAGAAGAAAATTTAAATAAAATAATAATACAATACCTTATAGGTATGACCAAATAAATTTTCAAGATAACATCATGTAAATGGGATCGGGGGGAGTAATTAACAATCATTTCACCATTACAGGAGTTATTATTTTTTTAAAAAAAAATCATCTCCTTCTTTGTATGGTTAGCATGAGTGCGTGAACCCATAACAACCACAATATCATAAAGCTTTGCAAGTTTATTTTTAAATGAATGTGGATTGCCAATTAATACAATAGATTTCTTAGTATCTTCTAAGAACAAAATGAAAGGAGCACTTCCACTCTCACTAAGTACAACTTGAAACGGAAAAGGTCAAAAATAAAATTAAGATACAAATTATAAAAAAGAAATTGCTTAAAACAGAGTGGTCCTTATTTTTTTCTACCATGCACCCTTGATGATTCTAATAGAAGTATAGACTTCTTCTGAATTAAAGGGCCATTCTAAAATGAACCCAATCAGAAAAGCTTATGTCAAAAATTTAACTAGCCAAAACCACGTAGGGTTATAAATTAAAGACAATGTTATAAATTTCATATACAAAATAAAAATAAGGAATAAAAAACATAGCAAGTGAAGCTATGGTTGAATGAGTTATAGAGCAAAAGTATAATTTTGTTATATTAGTTATCTTCAACATGCAAGAGAAATCAAACCTCTTCAAAATATCAAGTCCACAAATATACCAAACGGATGACGTAGGGTGCCTAATGCCTTCCTTCACACAACCAACTCCCAAACTTAACTCTTTTATTTGTAGATCATCCTTTCCTACATCTTTAGATTTTCCAAATTTTTTTTTCTCAAAATTTTGGTTATAACTCTATTTTCCATTTTTATTCATTATTTATTTTTGGATAAAAATCGAACGCAACACACTTCCATGACCATATATCATCCACATCAAGCTTTTCTTCCTTGTTTTACTTAAAGCATGCTCCTCATTAGCTCCAAGTTGCACAAATGACTGACCTAGTATGACAACAAAAACACACAACATAAACTGAAGGAAATTAAAAAATTGCAACACAAACATAAAAGCTAAGGATAGTAACTTGAGTTGTCTCCTAAAAAGCGTTAAGTTTGCAGTCTTCAACCAGACTCTTATCAATTGGATACTTGGTCATGGGCATCAAATACTATAATTGCTGCATTTCCTTTCTTCCTAATGTATGACAGCTTCATAATTAATGGGTTCTCATTCAAATTAAGAATATATGGTTCCTCCACTAATAGTGTCATTAGACCACAAGCTTTGACAACATGAATTAGAGACTCTAAATGTAACTTTTCACAAATAAAATTTGGAGCTTCCAAATATTTTAAACACCCAGTAAAGTCAACTTGGTTTTCAGCAATAAGAGCCAATATCTTTTTTGGAAGATTCTCTCTAAATGATAACTTGCATTCTTCTCCTTAATGCAACATGATTTAGGCTCTTTAACTAAAGCCTCTATTGACTTACTACTAACCCCCCACCATTTTCAAACTCATAAATTCCCACAGACTTGTCACAAGCCACATGTGACTCATTTTCACTCCTCATGGTCAATTGCTCACAAGGTTCATCATCTTCTAATGGGTATGGGTTGCTTTACTAGTGGAAAATACTTCTTGTTTAAAAAATTCAATAGTAGAAGTCATTTAACCTAACTGAGAGGCTAAATTTTCAAAAGCTAATGCTTGCTCATTAAGTTTTTTTTTTTATTATTAGCTCTCATTTCAATTTCATTATCAAGAATATGCTAAAGTGTATCCTTTATGGTTGACTTCTCTTCATAAGTAGGGATGATTTCCTCTTCACAATGATTGTAAGGCGGATAAATGTGTGATGCATATGAAGAAACACAATAATTTTGATGTCAAAACAAGTTTTGTTCATGATTCCATCTAGGGGTGTTAGTTTTATCATACAAATTAGTTTGAACCCTAGTGAAATCATCCTCCAAATAATCTCAAGTTGGGACAAAGGGTCATTGCACACAATAATGATCCTCTGCACAATAAGTACAACATAAGAAACTATATTGAGATTTACTAACATGAATGGCATAACAAGTGTTTCCATCATAATTATTAAGTTCAAATTCACTACTTCCCCCATTTGTCCACCAAGAATTATAAATCATGAACAAAGATGAAAACAAAAAATACTAACAATAAGAAAAAGGCTAATAACAAGCAAACACAAAAACGACAAAAATACACAAAAACACAAGAAAACAACAAATAACAAAGAAACACAACCACACAAGAACAAATATATATAATATTCAAACTTAAGCTAATGGTACTCCATTCAAGATCAACCAAAGACAATTTTAGAACTCAAATCCTTAGCAACGGTGTCAAGAACTTGTTCATCACTCAGCTACACCGCAAGCACATGGATCATGATAAATAATACAGAGTTAGTAGAGTATCATTTCCATGAAGATTGGTTTCAAAACCCAGTTAAGTATCAATTATCATATTTTCACTTAAGTTGACCAATCAAATAACCAAAGAACAAAAGCACAAATAAAATAAACATACACTAGAATTATATGTTAGTTGTGATTCTAGATAAGGAGACAATTTAGGATTATGTTTAGTTTAATCATTTCATAGTGATTAATTACCTTTTCCCCCTTGGTTTCTTAATGCCATTATGTAAGAATCTAAGATTCAATTACACTTCGAAGCATCTTTCAATGTCAAAAAAAGCTTCATAATAAACTTAATCCACAATCTCTTGCCAAATTAGTTAATTAGTTTCATTAAACATAAACCTAATGCAACTTTGTGAGGCTCTTAGGCATATTTCTATCCTAAAAGCAAATTGTTCCACCCATCATGGTGAATTTCATAATCCCACAATGTTTGTTTATTGTATGGTCTACTCTAATCTCTCTATCTCTAGCTTGATTAGAGAACCTTAATCACCTCTAATTGATAGCCAATCAACCAAAAGCTCAATAAACCAACAAATAAACACACATATATGGCATTAATCACAAATAGGAAGAGGAAACAACCACTAATCCATGTTTAAACTACAAATAATCCTAGAGCAAAGAAGCTATTTACCAATATTCATCATTTCAATAAATAATCTCTAATACAAACTAACAAAACATCAAATAAATGGAAAATGAGAAGAAAGGGATAGAGAAAATTAGAGTTGAAGTCAAAATTTCTCTTGAATCTTCAATCCAAGCATGCCCTTACTCCACTTCTAAGCCCTAACAGCTCTTTGTGCCTCCTGTGAAGTCTAGAATGCCTTATGAATAGAAGGACATAAATAAATATGCCCTAATGTCACAAGCTTTTACTTTATTGAAACTATGCATTTTGTTATGCATTGTTGTTGTCGTGATGAAGAATTTGTAGTTGCAATGAAGATAGTTCATCTAGAGTTCTTCAAGGATGTTCATTGTGATGAAGAATTTGTAATCACGATGAAGGTAGTCTGAAAGTTATGAAGGCATAACCAATAGTTCTGTTTCCAAATCAAATTGAGTGAGAGTAAAAAATTTCCAAATAAAAATAAGGAAGTATTTTTATTCTCATTTGTTGTAAAAAAAAAATATTTTGACTTGGAAAGTTTTTATTTTCATTTGAAAAAATTATATCCTAAGTTAAAAATAAAATGAACTTTGGTCTCATTTCTTAAATATTTGAATTTTTTTATATCAAAACCCAATTCTCCCTACAAAAAAGGGAAAATTGAAATTAAAGTGGATAATGGATATATTATTTTTCCAATAATTAAAAAGTAAAGTAAAAGTTAAATTAGTTTTTATAATTTTAATTAGCTTTAATATCATCTATCATTTATAATTTTATAAATAGATTCTTATGATTTTTAAAAAATTAATTAAATTAGTTATTTTTTGGCCAATTTAATAATTCTTGTTAAACTTTTATCAATCTCTTAAATCTTATTAATATAAAAAATAAGCTATTTTGATGTATTGAATATGATTTATGACAATGTAAAATGAAATTTAATCAAAGTTCTATGGTTAAGATAAATTTAAAAAAAATAATAATTGTGAGAGAACCCATACAACATGATTAGTGTTGAGTTTCTTTATTTATATATTTATATGATCATATGATTATTATTAAGTGATTAATTGACTAACTAATATCAAAATTCCTGACAGTATTTACTTCGGAAGAGATTGAACCTCTTAATGATGGTTTTGAACTTTTCGCTGTGAATAAGGTATTCTTGAATCAATTTCATTCAGACCTAAGAGCATCTCAGAGAAACTCATAAACCTATGAGAGCAATTTCAAGGTTGTTGCCACACTTGAAGCGACCTTCGTGTTCGTCCTGTCTCACATCTCTTGCATCCGCACCTAGTTCGCCTGTAAATTATTCGTCACTGCCCAATGATTTCACCAACTTCTGCTACAAGAGAGAGCTTCCCAGAGCCATGCAAGCCTTGGAAGCCATGGAGAGGCACAAAGTGTGGGCAGACGCCATCACCTATTCTGAGCTTGTTAAGTGTTGTTTGGCTCGTGGGGCTATCAGGGAAGGCAAGCGCGTTCATAAGCACATTTTCTCTAATGGGTATGAGCCAAAGACGTTCTTGATCAATACCATGCTTAACATGTATGTGAAATTCAATCTCTTGGAAGAATCACAGGTACTGTTTGAGGAAATGCCCGAAAGAAATGTTGTTTCGTGGACAACTATGATATCCGCTTATTCTAATTCTAAACTTAATGAAAAGGCCTTGAATTTTTTAATACTTATGCTTAGAGAAGGTGTCATGCCTAATATGTTCACGTTCTCTTCTGTTTTGAGAGCTTGTGAGAGGTTATCTCATATCAAACAACTGCATTGTGGTATAACAAAAGTTGGATTGGAGTATGATGTATTTGTCCGGAGTGCTCTTATTGATATCTACTCGAAATTGGGCGAGTTGCAGGAAGCATTAAATGTTTTTAATGAGATGGTGACTGGAGACTCTGTTTTTGGAACTCCATCATTGGGGCTTTTGCTCAGCACAGTGATGGAGATGAGGCTTTGTGTCTTTATAAAAGCATGAGAAGAGCTGGTTTTCTTTCTGATCAGTCCACACTGACAAGTGCCTTGAGAGCATGTACTAGTTTGTCAATGTTAGAATTAGGACGGCAAGTCCATGTTCATGTGCTGAAGTTTGACCAAGATCTGATCCTCAACAATTCACTTTTGGATATGTACTGTAGGTGTGGTAGTTTGGAAGATGCAAAGTCAATTTGTAATCGGATGTTTGGGAAGGATGTAATCTCTTGGAGTACCATGATTGCCGGGATAGCCCAAAATGGTTGTAGCATAGAAGCACTTAATTTATTTGAGTTCATGAAAACCTCTGGTCCAAAACCAAACTACATCACACTTGTTGGGGTTCTGTTTGCTTGTAGTCATGCAGGGCTTGTAGATGAAGGTTTGTACTACTTTCAGTCTATGAAGGACCTTTATGGGATTGATCCTGGAAGAGAGCACTATGGTTGCATACTTGATCTTCTTGGAAGAGCTGGAAAACTTGATAATGCAGTTAGGTTAATCAATGAAATGAATTGCAAGCCTGACGTTGTGATGTGGAGGACTTTGCTTGATGCATGCAGGGCCCATAGGAATGTGGATTTAGCCACACTGGCTGCCAAAGAAATTCTAAAGCTGGATCCACAGGATACAGGAGCCTATGTACTTTTATCTAACATCTTTGCAAATTCAAATAGGTGGGATGATGTTGCAAAAGTGAGGAGGAGTATGAAAGCAAGAGGTGTGAGGAAAGAACCTGGTTGTAGCTGGATTGACGTCAATAAGCAGATACATGCTTTTACTTTGGGAGGTAAATCACACCCACAAATAGATGAGGTCAATAGACGTTTGAATGAACTCATTTCTCGTCTGATTAGCGTTGGTTATGTTCCTGACACAAATTTTGTCTTGCAAGATCTTGAAGAGGAACAGGGAGAAAATTCCCTTCGATACCACAGTGAGAAATTGGCCATTGTCTTTGGTATCATGAACTATCCAAGGGAGAAAACTATTAGGATAGGGGAGAACCTAAGGATATGTGGAGATTGTCATTTATTTGCAAAACTTGTAGCAAAGTTAGAGCAGCGTCATGTTGTAATTAGGGATCCTAGACGTTACCACCATTTTCAAGATGGGTTCTGCTCTTGCGGTGACTACTGGTAGTACTGAGGTGTGCTAGTCCATTCTATGATATGCATACCACAGAATATATATAACCACCCTTGGGGCCTAGTACCAAATTAACAATCAGCTCTTGTTTAGAAAGAATGAAGCCTGTAGAAGTGGCTCCTGAAGTAAGCTTCTTGTTCCAAATTTCTTTACTATTTTTTTGGGTGTATTTTCTCATGTTATGATGCCTTATTTTTTATGTTAATTATCAGTCAAATCTTTTCATTTTCCGATCATGGATTTTTATCTTTGCAGTTTCAATTCCAGAAGTAAATAACAATTGGATAAGATGTTTTAAAAATTTGCCGTGAAATATAGGTTAATGAAATTGTCTTGTAGCTTCTATTCTGGACCACGTGGGCTATACCTCCATGGAACACTTTATTTGTTGGTCATAAATGATTTCAATGTTGTATACTAATATTGTTTTATTACTGATTATATAATGTGCCTTTTGGTTTCCTAATTTGGGTTTAACATAATATTCCTTTATTTTCTTTTCCTACGCTTTCTTCTGCTTCTGTTTCTGCGAGCTGGTAGAAGTTGCTGCTTGCTATAAAGAAATGTTATGATGCAAGAATTCAACATAAATATCCAGAAGTTTTTCTCATTTTGTAGGATTTAGAAACCCTGTACACAGCAATAACAGTCATAAATATACTAAATCATTTGTTCCGTCTTCTTGTAGCTAAGAAGCAGAAGGTGATGGTGACATTCTTGGCGATCAGAATAAAGCTAAAAGATTTACTCGAAGGTACTGCTATCTTTTGCCTCCTCCTACTTTCTATTATGATAAGAATATTTTTTTTATAACAGATAAGAATATTTAACAATAACTGTCTTTTTCTATTATTATTTTTTTTAATACAAAGGAAAAAGGATATTTTCAAACTACAAAATTGCATTTTCTCTTTACATTTTCTTTTCTATCCCATTCCAATTTGTGTACCAAATTGCTCCTAGAATCACCAATGCAACTCGTCAATTTTTAAAATGTGCTCAGGTGAACACGGGATGGGGATCCTCTGAAGTAGAGGATCCATTGAAGTGGTAAGATATAACTTTACCACTTCATCAGAGAAGGAAGAGTTTCATTTTAAAAAGGAAAAAAATGAATGAAAAGAAAATCATTGAACTTCACAACTTTATATAGGCTTGAACTGGTTAAGGAGTGGTTGTATACTTGTGTGTTTTGCTTCATGATATAGGCTTTCTAAGTTAGCAATATTAACCATATAAAGTAAACAGTGTGTGTGTGTGTGTGTTTTGGCGCCATGTCTCTCTACTGTGTAAGCACCATGCAGCACAGTGCTTGCATAGCATAGAAGTGGAGTGTGTGTTTTGATTCATGATATAGGCTTTCTTGAGCTGATGTTTCTGTAGGACTAGGACCTCAAATTATTATTTATAGGATCCAAAAATGATCCTGCGAGAAATTCTTGAAATGTGCCCTTGGTCCTACACTTGGAAAAAAAAATAATTATGCAAAAAAACAACAAAGAACCAATGCTAAGCTTAAATCCTAATCCAATGGCATTCAACACTTCTCCACTGAATATTTGAATGCCAATATCCTTGGGTTTCAAAGCATCAAGTGGCCATGAAATCTACATCTAGCAGAATGATTCTGTACAAGCTACAAGGAAGCTACATGGTTCTTTAAGAGCGTGGTGAAGCCTGAAATTGACTACTGGCAATTTTAATTCCTCCACGCAGAATGGTCTCTTGATTGGTTGTAACCTAACCATATAGAAATGCCTTACGTAAACTGTAATCTGATGTAATGTAAGTTTTTCAGTAACATGATGTATTTCTGTTTTTTTTTTTTTACTCAGAAGCTTCCAAGTTGAAATTGTTTATTTATTGCGTGCCACCAGTGACCTATTGAGGGAATTCTAATGCATCAAGAAATAGCATTGGACTATCAAGTTGTGCCTGCAAAACCAAGCAGCAAATAAGTACAATCAATATATCAATATCACTATTAATATGAAATATATATATATATATTACAAGTTGTACTATTCAAAAATTGTAAGCACAGTGGCTCATTCTCTTCTTGAATCCCTTGGGTTAGGGAGTGGACTTTCTTTGGGTGTTGTAGTGAGCTCACTACCAGTGGTAGGGCCTTTCTAGTTTAGAAACTAAACTAAAGCGACATGAATCGATGAACACCGATTATGAATAAGGTCTAATTTGGTTGTTACTTTCTTTGGTGCTGTAGGCAAGCCAAGGGAAAGTATCAAGGGATTTAATTAACCGTCTTATGAGGGTATTGTGGCACCTAATTCAGCTCAGAACATTGAAGGTATTGCTGCCTTTTTAGTGTAAACAGATGTGAGATAACTCTATAGTGGGAACATTGTTTTGATAAGATGGAAAAATGTATTGTTATGCTGGTGTATATCTATAACCATTTTATCCCATGGACTTAAGACAGGAGAAAGTGCAGGAATGGTTTTGGATACTTACTTCTAACACCCTTTTCTCATGTGAAAGGCTTTTGAGCATTAAGCATGGACAAAGCGTAAGCTTACACTGACTTGTTCTGAAATTTGATCTAACTGCACAAAGGAGGGCAACATAGATCACAAATGAAAAGAAGTTATTCAACCCATAATCCAAATAAGTTATCCAAATTAGGATTTGGAACAGCTTTTTATTTTATGTCAATTTCTAACAGTATTCTTATTGCAAGGCTGCAATTTGGGAAATTTATTGATGGTTCATGCTTAACAATTTGTTAATATTATTATTGGTTATTCAACCCAAAAATTTGGTAAGTTGATACCAAGTTTATTTTTACTCTTAAGATATACACCAAACTTTATTTAGTATTAGTATATTAATAATTCAATAACAAATAAATAGATAAATTAGTAAATAAATGACTTAATCGATGATCAGGGGAAACATTGCTCACAGCCTAAAAACCAGATTAATCGATCAATCCCTTCATGAGTTGATCGATCAATTTGTGTAACAGCTATGTGCTCAAGTGAAAAAAAAAAAAAGAGAAAATAGATGTTTTGATCCTCATAGTTTCATGCGACTTTCAAAATTTTCAATTATGTCTGCACCTTCTGCATTGATTATGCTCTGTAATTTGTGACTTGATCTGTAATGTGCAATAAGAATGGCGTGCCTCTGTTTTTTATAAATCCATTCTCTTATTGCGCTGTAGTTTGATTATGCTGTGTAATTTGTGATTTGATCTATAATGTGGAATTTTAGTTGTTCAACAAGCACAACTTCAAACAAACCCAATTGGCTTCTGTAAAATCATTATCAGGTTTAACCAAAAAAAATAAAAAAAGTAGCATAACAAGAACATGCTAGTTCACCTTTTCTTCAAACCTAAATTCTAAGCCTAATTGTTGCAACAGATCTACCAATCCTGCCACATTCAAGGAACCAGTGGAGCAAACATGCTGATAATATCAGAAGCAAACACAAGCACTAGGTGCTTCAATGTCATCTTAACTCTTGAGTGACAATTATTTAAAGATGAAAAATGAAAATCTGAAAGGAAATTCCTTGGCCTCAATCCATGCTGACATGAAAATCTTTAGTCAAAAAATATTTTGACAGTTTTATGTTGTATATTTGCAGTATTAATGTTGTATTTTGACAGTTTTATGTAGTCTTGAAGATCTAGCCAAATGTAACGCCAATTTACATCATCTTCGCTATCTTGTAATCGGACATCCAATCATTGACATTAACGCATTCACTTTGCATGTCTTCAATGGTTCCATTAACCATATGGGATGGCTAAGACAAATTACAAAAGTTTAAATTTATATTTCCATTGATTAAGATTAACGTCATTTTCTGATGTGGAGGGTCTAAGGGATAAAATAGATGGAAGTATAAGGAGTGAATTAAAAGTTTTGAGACTGTGGAGATCAAATGGAAAATGAAGGTAAAATATGTGGATCAAATGTTGTAATTTCCCAAAAAAAAAATAGTAACGATAACTTCACATATCATGTGCTCTAACATTTAAAAAAAATATTAATGATAAGTGATTCTTATGGTTTTTTTTTAATGTTAATGTTGTAAAAAGAAAAAAAAAAGATGAGTGTTCATAGTAGCATACTTTAATTACATTAATCTTTTACCTGATTTAGTTCACAGTGTCCAACAAATTATGATCCATTAAATTCTAGACTTTTAATTCTAAAATGCATTAAAACACATTAGACCAACCTAATAAGATCAAAAACCATGCATCATCTATTATATATATAAAGGTAGGTGGGATTGGAGGAATTCTGGAGTGTCAAGTTAGCATGACAGAAAATGAAATGTGTGCATGCCACGTGGTAGGTTATGTGTCTTTGTTGTTAACGTTGATAAATTATTTCTTTCATTTCTATAAAAAAAATGTTGGTAAATTATTATGCAATTTATATTTTGATCATTGATCACTATAATTTGAAATATTATATTATATTTAATATTATTTGATTGAATTGATTGCTATAATTGGAAAGTTATATTAAATTTGATACTATTTGCGGAATTTGTGTCAATTTTGCATTAATATGAGAAATCTGCAATTAATTTCCGTTTAATTCATTTTTAGTTTTCCTTTTTTTTAACAATATGAATTTATTTGTGGAAACTGCAGTCAATCTCATATTAATTATAATTAATTTAATTAAATCAATTGTTAAATGTAATATGGTACAATCCACTCTATATAATGTGCTCATCGGGATAGAAATAATCTCATGGATTGTCTGCTTATGAAACAATGAGAGTGCAGTCTCTAATCATTGACAATGCTCTAAGTTGATTTTTTTTATGGTACTTTTTAATAATTCTTCTTTGCTACATGATCGTATGTAATATTTTGTGAGTCGCTCTTTATATAACTAATGATGAGAAAACAAGGTTGGTGTCATTTTCTGAATAACAGAAGCAATTGGTTTCGAGGTCCGGATCCTCTCTCTGGCTTTCTGATGATGGCGAGCCCTTTTCAGCATCATATTTTTATATAATGAAAAGCATTATCAAATAAATTGAATATGATTTTAATATAGAATTGAATTCTTAATAATGATTTATTCCTTTACATTCTAGACTTAGTTTTGAGTTTGTGAAATTATTTAGTTGCCATATTATATTTGAATAATTAAGTGCATAAATATTGACAAACAATATTTATATATTTAGTGACATTTGACATATAATACCTTATTAATTGGATATAATGTGAAATTTTCTTAATTAAAAGGAATTTATGTGGATTACTTGTAGTTTATTATAAATGAAAATTTTAATTTGAAAATATTTTTCCTCAAATTTATTGAAACTCAATCTAATTATTGAATTAAATTTATTATACTTTTAATTTTTGAATTTTGTTAGTTAATTAGACATATGAATAAAATTTAAAAGTATTTAGTGAAACTATAATCTTTATTGATTCAGATTAATAAAGATGATAGAGCCTTGATAAAACTTAGTGCATAACTTTGAAAATGGGCATTCTTTTGCATGAAAAGGTCATGATAATGATTTTATTAAAAGAATCCTATTGTCTTTCAATTGTATGATGTCATTCCACAAGGTGCAACTTGATAACATCAGATTTTTACGCATCTTTAATCTCTCATATTTTATATTTCTAAAGAAATATAGCTAAAATGAATTTAATTAGACAATATTTTAAATTAATGACTAATTTTCAAACGTGAGTGAAAAATGAAATTAATTTGAAATTTTGGGCCTTCTTTATAATTATTTTTTGGACCCTTATCTGTCATTTTTTAAAATTGCATAATTATACCTGGCTTGAATGTAAATTAATTATCCCTATTTTTAATTTCATAAATGAATTTAAGTAAGTGAGAATAATTTGGTTTAAAGTGGAAAAATTAAAGTTTGTACTAATCAAATGTTCTTATTTAAATAAAATAGCATAAATCAATTCCACTCATTCTCTCTTCCACTCACTATTTTTTTTTCTTTTTATTCCATTTGATATTTCTTGGTCATACCTTTAATTATTTGGACTTTAATTTTTATATTTTAGGTCATGAATAATTTTGGAATAGTGCATAAATTTGCTTTTTCTTCTAAAGTCCCCAAATTTTATATTGTGAATCACCAAATTGCCAAATCATGTAAGCATTAGAGAATGTAGGGAAGCCAAAAAAGGGCAGATGGAGAATTCATGTGTTGGGAAATAGGAAAACTTAGTGTGGCCCAATGAGAAGTTGTAAGAAAAGAATTTTTTCCTAGATAAATATTAGCATTAGGCATTAGATTTTATAAGTATATTGAAATATTGTACAAAATGTCCATACTCATTTACTCTAATTCTAATAAAATTATAAAAACATATTGAGTTTTAGAGTTATATAGATAAATATTAAAAAAATTTTACATGAAAAAATAATATAAAGTTGTAAAATGGTAAAATCATTTTGAATTTTGAAATAAAATACGCTAAATGTGACAACACGTGCAGGCCAATCACGGGCCATAATATATACAAAGAAATATTGGATAATCTGATATGATATATTTTAGTAGTTATTTTACTTTATATATAACATTTTATATTAATACATATTTAAAAATTTCTCATTTACATGTTTAGTTTGTTACCTCTTTTATTATATATTTATGTTTTTATTTTTATTTATAAATATATGGCTGCTCTAACTAATTTTATTATAATTGTAAAAATTCATATCAAATTTTTTTATTTCTAAAGAATCTCGTGCACCATCGCATAAAAACATAACTCGTTATTTAATAAATTTTTTACATGTACTAATAAATTAAAAGCATCCTTCATTATTTTTCTAACTCGGGCCCACAGGTCAACCCCTCTAATTATAAAACTAATTAAAAAATAATTAATAACACTCATATAAAGAAAAAATCTATATATTATATACATAAAAGCAGGTGAAATTAGAAAAAATTTATTGTGTAAAATATTAGTTAGCAAACCTATTTGAAAAGGCAATCATTTGACAGCTGATGTGTAATTAAGATCAATACATTTTAGTTCATTTCAATAATTAACTTAATTTATTGCTATTGAATAATTTATTTGATTTAACTAGAAATTTATTATTGATTACTACTATATTTTTACTTGATCCACTATTAATTATATTTAATGAATTTCTTATCTTGCAAAATTATTAAATGACATTTAAAAAATATAAATGTGATTGGTAAACTATAATTATTACGTATAATTATGAGGATACATAAATTAGAAGTACTATATTTTTAGTGAATTCCGTCAAAAATATTATATAAATATATATTTTTAGTTTTTTAGCAAGTCTTGTCAAGATTTTTTAATCTCCATCAATTATATTTAATTTGATGTATTTATTCTTTTGCTTGAATTTATATTTGATTCTCTATCAATTATTAATGACTATAAGTTGCATTCATATTGTGCATAGCTATTTGTTTATTACATGTAGATGAGCTTTTTTTTAATTTCATCCACATTAAATATTAGGTTTAGACATCTCTATAAATTTCATCTGATAAAAGGTTCATTATCCCCAATGAATAATTCAAAGTCATCTTCCTTTTTTCAAAAGACTAATTACATCCATGTTTGAGTACATCATGTCCAAGCCACTGATAGTTATAGTTTAGCAGAAAAAGTAAGTTACCTGCCTTCTCAACTTTTTTGATCTTTCTTTTGTTTATTCCTCAAATGAACACAAAATGTTGTGATTGATTAATGCAAGTTGAAAGGAAAAAATCAATAAGAGAATAAAATATTTGTGGGAATCGATACCAAAATCACAGGAAAAGTGAGAATAATTGATGAGATTATCAATTATGTTAATTCAATCCTTAAAATGTTTGTAGACATTTTTTGTTTCATTGTACGCTTTACCTTTTCTTTTATGTATATACTTATATGAATAAGCAATGATCTTCTCTTCTTACTACATGGTATATAGTAAAAGTGAGAGGAGAAGAGTCTGAATAAAGCACACTCATCCTATGTCTCTCAAATTATGCAATAATCACAAACTAAAAAGCCAATTCCTCTGTTCTAATTATAATGATCGGTAATTTTCTCTATATACTCATTATTGTGTATTATTAAGCAATAACCACTTAATTTCATTCATAATTTTTTAATTTTTTTAATATCTTGTGATTATAATTTTTTGTACTTACCAAATAGTATTCACTATTCATTGTGGATGGGATTGAATTTATTAAATTAATTAATTTTTTAAATTAGTAGTTAGGTCAATATATATGTTTTCAAATACAATATTTCAAAGGGGAATTTGAATGATATATATGCTAAAAAAATAAAAGAATTTACCCAGATACTCCAGTCTACAAATTATTTACCACAATGCTATATATTTTGGTTTTAAACTTTTTTCTAACATACCAATTATAATGCACAACTACAATTTGTGTACACTATTTTTCTTTTAAAAAAAATTACAAATAAAGTGGCACTGCTACCCTACATCCCGTTCCCTTTTCCACGCCATCCCCCTAGTCCCCTTTCCCATTAATATATATTAGTATGATAATAATATATTATACATATTATAAGTAATATATATTGTTTGTCTCTAAAAACTTGTATATGTTGTATATAATGTTATATATAATATTTATGAAAAACATATATACAATATATATAATTCCAAACTTTAATTAAGAAGATTTTTCAATAACTATACTTAATTTAATATTTTTGTTTAACCAATATTTATAATATATATACGAATTTGGACTCTCAATTTAGCCATCATTTTAATCATTTAATCAGCTTTCAATTTAAAATTTAATTTAATTTAATCAATTAGTTTATATTAAAAAATAATATGACTAGCATAAAGATGAAAAAATTAATATTAAAATTAATAAATAAATTATATACTTAATAATATTAGTTATTACTCAATCAATGAGCGTCTGGTTAAGTGATAAGAGGATTAACCAGAAATCCTTAGGGCCTGAGGTTTCGATTCCTGAGGAGTGCCCATCGATACGCGTGAGCCGCTGTAAGGTTCGGTAAAGTATAAAAAAAATATTAGTTATTACTCAATTCTTTTGAAAGTAATAGATGTGACATATATATAATTATTATTTTCATTAAATATAAAATTATTTAGAACATTTGTTAGAATTATATGGATGAGTGCAAGTATAATGATATATATATTATTATTATAATATGTTAATAAGTATCATGTATATTACTTCTTTGATGAACAAATACGGACAAAACTTACTTTTTTGTATGTCTAATATTTAGCTTAATCTCCTACTAAAGAGTTTAATCATCATAGGTTATTTCATAGTTAATCTATCTTTTAATATAATCTTAATTTAAATAAAAATAATTACTATATCGATTAAATTATCTCTTTATTTCTTAAAATCACTTGACTGATAATATTTTTATTATTAATAAAAATAAGAATCATATTCAGTTAAAATATATTTAATTAAGTAAACAAAATAAATATAATTTGAATAAATTTAAATATATATTATTGTTAATTAAATGTATCCAATACTGACAACTTCCAAAACTCCCTGACTATACTACAATCCCAAACCACATGCACGATCGTTTCTTGATTCACCTTGCAAAAGCCACAAATATCCGTGGGAGATGGACCTTGTTTATGCCGAGCAACGTTTGTCGACAAATATATCATGTATATTATTTATAATATATATATATATATATCCTAAATTTCATATTTTTTTTTGTCAAATAAACTTTTGGTATCGGACAAAACTTCATTATATATATATATATTTACTCACGTGGCAAAACTCTCTTTCTATCATAAATATTTTTTAATTTTTAATTTTTTTATTTATTTTTATTTTCTAATTTTACTTACTCTCAGTTTACATTTTTTATTTATTTATATTATATTCACGTGTCAATAAATATTGGTTTAATTATTTTTTAATATAAAATAATTGATTAAATAAAATTTAATTTTAAATAAAAAACAGATTAAATGATTAAAATGATGCCTAAATTTAGAGTCCAAATTCCTATACATATTATGAATATTGGTTAAACAAAAATATTAAATTGAGTATAATTATTTAAAAAACCTTCTTAATTAAAGTTTGAAATTATATATATTATTTTTATGTTTTTCATGGATATTATATATAACATTATATACAATATATATTTTTTTAGAGACCAACAATATAAATTACATATAATATATATATAGCATATTACTATCATATTAATATATATTAATGGGTTAGGGGACTTGGTGGATGGCGGTGGAAAAGGGGAAGGGATTGTGGTGAGAGGGAGGGAATAAAGGGTGGCAGGCATTGTAAAAAAATTTAAAGAAAAAAAATAGTCCACACGAATTTAAGTTGTGCACTATCATTTATGAGTCAAAAAATGTTGAAAATCAAAATTTTTGGCATTTTAGTAAATAATTTGTAAAATGTAGTATCCTCATAAATTCTTTTATTTCTTTTTAGCATATAGCTCAAATTCCCTCTTTAAATATATGAAGACAATAAATATTAAGAGACACCAAATTTGATATAAATTTTATATTTTATGTTAATAGTAATTAAATAATATTAAATTAATTACATACTAAATTCAAATTTATATTGGATTGATTAAAATAAAATAAAATTGAAATTTAAAGATAAAAATAAAAAATAATATAAATTGTTACTATTTTAGAGTGTCACTTGTTAAAAATAAAGATTAACACTTGTAACTTTGAAATAAAATTATTGGTGTTATAAATAAAATAGAAGATATTTCATTTCGATAAGATAAGTATAGAAATTTTTAATTAAATAATTTAAATATTAAATCTTACTTATCATGTACATTAAAAAATAGAACTAAATATTTTTTATATCAAATATATTTGTGCATTGCAAATACGCAAAATTAACATGAGATGACAGAAAAAGCCGTCTTGATGAGATCATATTAATAACCAAGAAAGTGAAAATGTTGGATGAAATCATATTAAAGTTAGTAGGCCCAGGTATAAAACAAGAACTATGTATTAAATTAACAGGGAAAATTCTACTTAAACACCAAGGAAGGAGAATATTTTAAAAAAAATGCCCCAATTCACCTAATTCCAAGAAAAAATCCTCCTTTTGCAAATAAAAATAGTATATTTATAAGTGAAATTGACTTATTTATAAATAATTTATAAATTTTTCTATTCATTTAAAAATATACTATTATCACTTGCAAATATACTATTTTCTAGGGGTGATCAACCAATCCGATGATCTGGTAGACCTAGTCTTAGCTGACAAATCAGGTCGGATTGGGCACCGAGTTGAGGATGAGCCCAATCTCACCCGATTTTAATATATATATATATATATAATTTTATATATTTTTTAAAAAATTTTATATGATATTTTTCTTGACACAACATAAAATTTTTAAGAATTTAATCTTTTGATTTTATTTAAAATTTTAAATTGATTTCTTAATATTGTGTAAAAATAATGTATTTTTATTAAATATTTATAATTTTAACAAATGTTACTTTTGATTATAATATTATTTTTAAAGAAAATATATTTTGAATGAATGTAATTGTATTTTTGTTAATAAATAAAATTAAATTATTTTTTTATTTTTAAATACTTTTTAAGACCGGGCCAACCCTGATCTTGTATGCCGAGTTGAACAAGTCTTACCCAACTTCACAAAGATCAGGCATCGGGTTAATTATCAACCCGATCTATTATTTTCACTTGTAAATGAGGTCTTTTTTTGAAATTTAATGAATTGGGACAGTTTTTTGAAAATGTCTTTTTTTCTTGGTATTTAAATGAAAATATTCCAAATTAATATGAATACCTTCTTTGCGTGCATGTAGGCTTCCTTGATTTTGGCCCGTAAAGCATCTATGGGGATTTCTAGTATCTTGTAAATTTCATCAGGCTTTTGAGGCAGTTTATCATCTGGTGCTTTGTACAGTGCAAAAGATTCTTGGGAGAAAGACACTTAAGGACCCCCATATAAAGATATTCCCTTCCAAGGACCCAGATTAAAATTTCAGTACTCCTGTAAACTGAATTCCCAACTCAAATCAACTGAATTCAGCACTTGTACTGTTCATTTGGCAATATTTTTATATGGAGGTCCTTAAGTGTCTTTCTCTCAAGATTCTTTTGAAAGTACAGGGAGTTCATTTGTTGTTTGGAATAAGCTTCATAGACATTAGAATGATTATGATATTGGGAATCAATACTGTCAGTGTAGGAAAGAAATCAGAATTATAAAACTATATAAAAAATAACTACTAATTCTTAGACCAAGAAGAAATTCACTAATTAAAACTAATTGAAAAATTCTCAAAAGCATATAAAAACATGAAATCATGCAATTTACTATAAAACTGACTAGATATGAAATAAAACTTTTAAACAATAATTACTCCAACCTCTAAATAAAGCATTCTAATTATAAAGATTTACTTAGCAGGAGCTGATTGGCGATATGATCTTGCCAAGCCACATATAACAATACCTGCCGTGCCACCAATTCATTACCTATGATTATTAGAATTATGTTTTTATTGGAAAGTGAGGTTTTTCCTGGATTTGGATTTAGTGAGAGATAAAAACAATTCATGTATTTTGAGTTTCAATTACATATTAAACTTGTTAAATAAAAATTCCATGATTACATAATAAAACAATGTTGAAAGACACGGTAAAACTAAAAAAAAATAGCTATATATTTTCCTAGTAAACCTTCTAAGCCTTTTAACAAAATAAAGGAATGAAATGTTGAAATTAACTATGTGCTGCAAATAGATAGTTGGGATGGATTCTTAGGGCCTCTCATTGAATCCGCCTCTTAGTAAACCCAAATTTGGATGCTCCTTACTTTTACATGCCCAATAAATTGAACCCAAATCCGGATGCTCCCTTGCCTATGTGCCTAATGAAATAAAAGAAGAGAGGAATTTTTTTCAATTATTCAATAATTAATAATGAGAGTTGGAGCACAGTAGCATTGTTGGGGACCAAAGAACAACTGCCATCATCTTCCCCCCCAATCCCCATTCAGCATTTTGCCAAGCTGCATACAACAACACTGCCCATTCCCAATAATCATCGTCAATTCAAGAGTCCAATAGGTTGAGTACACAACTGTACTCCCTCCAATCCATATTATAAGACATTTTATATCAATTATATATATGTTAAAAAAATTATTTTTTAATTGAAATCAATACAAAAAGTATCAATATTTCATATTTTACCCTAATTAAATATTCTATTTTATTATTATTGTAGGGTTATAAATGAGGAGAGAGGAAGCATTAAAAATAGGGTAAAATAGGAAGAAAAATATCAAATGTCTTATATTTTAAATAAAAAACTTACTATATAAAATGCCTTATAATATAGACCGGAGAATGTATACCTATTGAAAATCTGAACCAAGCCCTTTTTCAAAATATTGTTCCACTTCTAGGCCCACCCCCTTGGCCCACTGCCCATTCCCAGAAGGTCTTTGACCCTAGTGTATTATCCGACGTCGTTTTTAGTTTTGTTGAATAGGGTCCAGTCTTCCTTCGATTCCGGTCAATGGCTCATTCATTCCCAGAAGATCATTAGTGGGCCTACGATCAAACAGATTACGACTTAGTGAGTATTGTCCGCCCACTTCATTGGAGACTGAAATTGGGTTCCTTGGAAACTAAGGGAAGGTTTGAAATTTTGAATGTTATTTTTTAGAATAATTTTTTGTTTTTAAAAATATAAAAATTATTTGATAAATCTATTTTTTATAAAATATTTTAGAAAAAGAAAAGACAAAAACAAAAAATTTAGATCATTTTCAAAATGTTTGACATATTTTATTTTGGAAAATAAAAAAAATGTGAAGACCACCCACCTTATTAATGATAAAATAGTAAATTTTGATAAACTCATTTAACACTTGTTAGTTATAATTTTTAAAACAAGTATTGAAATAGATTTTTTTTTATTTTCTTATTCTTAAAATTTGTTTTGAAAAATAGTTTTACACAACTGTTTTAAAAATATTAAAATACAGAACATACTCTAGATATCACTCTCTTGGAGGGAAAGAACAAGACGAAGTGGAACAATTTAATTTGTGCAAAATCAATGGCCAAGAGTATATAATTATAGTTAAAAATAACTTAATTACACCTAGCATCATTTGACCACATGCTATATATAATTCTTAAAAGGATTTTAATAAAAATATATCAACGATTCAACTTTTTTTCTTTTTTGTGAAATAAATTCAACTTTTAAGTATATTGGATAATCCTCTTCAATCTTAGAAGTTATCCATCGCCATTTTATTTCATGGCTTGAAAAAAAAAAACTCAAACAATAGTTCAAGTGATCCTTAATAATTTCATTCCTTCTCATGTCATCCAACCAAAATTAACTAAATTTTTATTTTACATTTTAGATTTCCATAAGAGACTTCCCAGGTTATTACCATCAAGTTTTAAATTTCTTATCATCTTACATGTTAGTTATGAGCACTAACAAGACTACTTCTTTGAATTACAAATAACCTCTAAAATTATTATTATTATTATTATTATTATTATTACTCTCTCCAATCCTATTTATAAGGAAAAATTTCTTCCTTTTAGTGATCTTAAATATTTAAAAAAAAAAGAGTTAATAGTGCATTAAATTTTATTTTATATTCATATTTATAATATGAAAAGAGCTTAAGGAAGTTGAAGTGGAAGAGTAAATGGAAGTGGAAGTAAGATCTAAAAGTATGCTTGGTATGACAATAGAAGTGTTATATAATTTTTATTTAATATTCATATTTATAATATGAAAATACCAAAATGCCCCTTTAACAAAAAAAAAGCATCAAGTACGCATGACCTACCATCAAACACCACCGCAAGGGACATCATAAACCACTGTGAAACACCCAAAAAACCACCATAAACCATAAACCATAAACCACCATTGTTCAACATCATAATACCATTTTCAAACTCAAATTAACAGCAAAAACAACTCAAAACACAAAATCCCAAATTGAAGAACGCAGAAGCGATGCAGATCTAACATTGTTGGAAGCTTGGACGTGTAAATGCCGTTGCTGGAGGGGGAAAACGTCACCATCGCTGTCATCAAAAGGTGAAACATTTGCTAATTTAAATCCCAAATTGGAGCCATAGATGGCACACGAAGGATGGCAGAGAAGACAACAACTACTGCCATCAAGCCACTGATAGATGGCTGGCGTTATCGCAAGGGTGGTTGCTGGAGGAGAAGATACAGCTCTCACTGTTGTCATCTAAATCTACTGTTTGAACTCCAGATCTATTGCAACCTTTTAAGCACCTATTCATAACAATAAATAGAAGAAAGGAGAAGAGAAAGAAGAATGGAATGGGTTCCATCATCATTGTTCTTCACCATCGGTGACAATGATGGAGGCCGGAGATGGCGTTGAAGATAGCAGGGGCAAGGTTAAAAAATGGAGAATGGATGGGTGACAGTTGAATATAATCAAGGCAGGGGTGAAACTGGTAAGGACATTTTTGTCTCAAAATTTGACTTCCATGGAAGTCTCTACACTTCCATCCCCCTCACTAAGGAAGTGACTTCCTTTATTTTTTGTGGAAGTAGAGCACTATAGAACTCTAATTTTATAATACCGAACATGCATTGAAAAGGGATCCCTTTCCACTTCCACTTCTATACCTCTCAATTCCATCATACCAAACATGGCATAAAACAATGAACAAAACCCTTTCCCTGTCACACACAAACACACACACACACACACACACTCTCTCTCTCTCTCTCTCTCTCCCATCCCACTATTATTGTTGTTTGTTGTTGTAGTAAGTCTCATTGATCTAAATTCCATTGGTGAGTCTCTCGATTTTATTTCACCTTCTTTTTCCCGTGATGAATGAAATTCATGGCAATGCGGCGAGTTCCACGGCAGCAAATATGAATTCTTCATAGCCATTATGACATGGTCGACGACCCCTCCACCAACTCGGTGGTCTCATGAAGCAATAATAACAACATCTTTGTCGTTTAGAATGTGCTCGAATTTGGTAAAGACATCTTGCCCAAGTTTGTTAAGCACAATAATTTCTCCAACTTCGTAAGGCATTTGAATACTTACGTTGGCTTCTCTTATCTTTTCTCCAAAAACCCCATCATTAGCATATATTAAATTCTGTGCACTTAATTTTGGATGAACTCTTTATGCTTGTTGATGATCATACATGGTTATAGTCTTATTGTGATTTCTGCTGCTTGTAATTGGATTTTTGGGAGAAAGGGTATGACCTCTTTTTTTTTTTTTAGGTTGTTTTTCAAAATAGTTTTTCTGGTTTTTAAAATAAAAAAAAGTTTGTTTGACAATAATTTTTTAAAGAAATGTTCTAGAAAATAGAAAAATATAATAACCTAAAATCATTTTTAAGGTGTTTTGTATTTTTTATTCTAAAAAATATAAGAAAAGGCAGAGAATCAATTGACACTTGCTAGTTACGTTTTTCACAATAATTATTCAAACAAAATTTTTTATTTTTTTATTTCCAAAACTTATTCTTAAAAATACTTCTATATAACTATTTTGAAAACATTAAAAACAGTAACCACATCCAAACAAGCCCTAATTACTGACAGGAATCAATTGCTTGGCTATGAATGATAAGGGATTGTTTTGCGGTTATATTGAATTATTGGAGTCCTTTTTTGGGGTGCTATGATGGAGATATATTGTGGGAATTATTGTTATAAAATTTAATGGTGCCAATGAAGTATAATAGTGGAAGAGGATAGTGTTTTCATGAGATTCTTGCATTTGGAGAGATATCTACCACTTGGAAATTTTACATGAAATATCTTTGTAGGTCTGACTTGGTACTTAGGTCTCTATAACAGAACATACTTTCTAGTTAAGAAACCAAATCGAAGCAATATGAATAGATCAAAAAACCAAATATGAATAAGGTCTAATTTGGTTTTTTATTAAAAGCACTAAGGGTATATAGGCAATTGAAGACTATTTCCCTTGAGATGTAGAAGTAACCAAAATGAATTTTGCTTTTCCCAACAATTTTCCATAAGATTGAACTAAGGATAACATACTTAAGGGACCTAACTATACATTAATTGTGCCAAAATTTTGATCTTAATTTGGAATAAAATGAAGTTTACATAAATAAAGTTTTAATGAAAGTAAGTTTATTATAATATGATTTATGTTTAGATTTTTTTTATTGTAAAAGTAAGTTTGACAAAATAATCGTGAGATAAAAGTACGTTTGCAAATTGAAAAGTAACTTTTTCAGTTCATGGACTAAAAGTATATTTAGAGGTAAAAGCAAATTCATAAGATGTTATTCTAAAATGAGTCAAACACAAGGTTAGCCCAAAATATACTTGAAAACTTTCTTTTACCATTCCCAAAGATTTTCCAGACATGCTCTAATTTGGTTGTTACTTTGGCAAAAAACGTTGATTTGATTGAGGATGAGTTTACACCTTGTGAAAACATGAACCAACCCTATGTGGTTTATTTCATGTATTTTTTTTTTTGAGAATAAAGGAGGGCACAGCCCCAAAATGACATATACAACATCATACAATACAAATAGAGATACGCAAAAAAAAAAAAATAATAGATACATTGCGTGGCACTCCATGGCCAGCAAGATCTAGCATCATGAGACACTCAATCTCCGATGTTGGCCTAGCAATGAACTGCAATCTAATATGCTCAGTGGCCTATATACTTCAAATATAGGCCCACTACTATCAAACCACCCCATCAGCCAATTGTCCGTTCCCAAAAAGAACATTAATGGGCTATGATGAATGTCTTGGAGAATATAATTATAGTTACAAATAATGTTACTCACCAAAAAGAAGAGTTGAAAATAATGTTCACCAGTTCATCGAAAAAAAATAAAAAAAAAGAAGAAGAATGTTCACCAAAAGAAAAAGTTGAAAAGAAAGCTCTAACTACCCCTAGTATCAATTGACCTAGCTATATTTGGCTAAAAACAAAATTAACCATAGCTATATAATCCTTAAAAAAGATTACAAAAAAAAACATATAAATGATTTTTTTTTTGGAAAAAAATTCAGCTCTGATGCTATATATATTTAGTCAGTATTTGTGTTCTTACAAATCAAAAAAATTTGTGGAGCTATTATATGATAAAAAAATTTCATTTAATCATGATCCAAACCAAATGAAGCCGATTAAGAACCAAATCAAATCGAATTCTATGAAAATTGATTAGATTTCAACTTTTTCTTTTGTTGCCATAGATTAGGTTTCAACTTTGCTTGAACTAATTGTTTGATTTGCTTTGTTCTTTGTCCAAAACTAAACCAAACCTAACTTATGAACTTCCTTGCTAACAATCATTTGTAAATCTTAGTTTGAAGCATATCGGATGATCTTTTCAATCTTGGAAGTTATCCATTGCCATTTTATTTCATAGTCTAAAAAAAAAGAATACACAGACAATAATTCAACCCACTTTTTTTTTTTAGTTATTGACTAGAAGTATCCCTCATCAATGACAAGAAATAGTCTCATTCAGAATATTAACAGCAAAGAGTAGAAATTTCCTAGTTAAATTGATTCCATAAAAATTGAATTTCCAACTATTGGTTTAAAGGGCAAGAGTCTCTACCATTCACATCAAATAAGTTAGTTCAATTGACTTTAATAATTTCATTCCTTCCCATATCATCCATCCAAAACTACCTAAATTTTGATTTGATTTTTACATTTTGGATTTCCGCAAGGGAATTTTTGAATAACCACCATCAAGTTTTAAATTTATTATCATATTTTTGGTAGAACAATGAGGCTAGAAGCCTAGAAAGAAATGGAAAAATTTATTATCATTTTACTTGTTAGTTATCAGAATTAGTGTTTTTAAAGAATATATAATAAAATAAGTAATACAAATGCTTATGTGTCTGTGCGCACTGTGTAATCCTGTGGATAGATCAAACTTGATAAATCATGTGGTATTTGATGTTGTGATTGTGTTCTTACCTAAAGCATGAAGTTTTTTATCACTTAATCTGACTAGCATTTAAACTTCTTAGTATGAAAGTAATTTTGTCAATTAATATATCATTATCAATATAAAATATAAAATTTATGGAAATATAAATTATTTATTAGTCATAAACATTGTGACTTATTCTCTTGGTTTTTTAACATAAGAGATAAAAGATAAAATCACATAAAATAAGGAAAGTAATAAATTTGTGTGGAATATAAAATATTTTTAAAAAATACCTTTATTTAATGTTAATAACTTTTATATCATGCAATTAATACATATAAATTATATTGAAAAAATACATTAGGGGTATATTTGGAAAAAATTATTAAATATACTGACAAACCCTTGCATCCCTAATATTTTGAAATATAAAAACTTTCCCAATTATTTGTCCCTTATATTAAGAAATAAATTGGGTATTTTTTTAAACCCTATTTGATACATGGAAAACATTTCTAATTTATAAGAAAATCAAATCTATGGAATTTCCAAAATAAATTAAGTTTATATTATAAATTATAAATTTTGTAAAAGAGAGGTGCTTGGATGTAATTTTTTCATTGGCTAGAAAAATTCATAAAAAAAAACTAACATTTGTTTCTTTCCAAGGCAAATAGACCATAACGGGTCGAAGAAATGTCGTTTGCAGTTTCCCTTATCCCTGAATAGAAAAATCCCTAAAGCATTAAATAAAACCCTTTCCCCTCCACTCTCTCTCTCTCCCTTATCCCTAGGTTATTGACGTTACAGTAATTCTTATTAATCTCTATTCCGTTGGCGATTCTCCCAATTTCATTTCGCCTCTCCCTTTTATGATAATGGATGGAGTTCATGGCGGTGCAGTGAGTTCTGCGGTGGCTAATGCGAATTCTCCGTCACCATTCCTCAACAAGACCTATGACATGGTTGACGACCCCTCCACCAACTCGGTAGTCTTAAGGGGTGATAATAACAACAGCTTTATTATAGATTAGTAGTATCTTTCATCAATAGTAAGAACTAATTTCATTCAAAATATTAATAGTAAAGAGTAAACCTCTCCTACCTAAATTTATTCCATAAAAATTGAATTCCCAACTATTGGCTTAAGGAGCAAGAGTTTCCTACCATTCACATCAAATAAGTTAATTCAACCCACTTTAATAATTTCATTCCTTCCCTTGTCTTCCCTCTAAGACTACCTAAATTTTGATTTTATTTTTACATTTTAGATTTCCACAAGGGACTTTTCGGATAACCACCATCAAGTTTTAAATTTATTATAATTTTTTAGGTAGAACAATGGGGCTAGAAGCTCAGAAAAAAATAGAAAAATTTATTATCATTTTACTTGTTAGTTATCAGCATGAAATTAGCAATTTTTTGGAATATATAATAAAATAAGTAATACAAGTGCTTGTGTGCCTTTGCGCATTGTGTGATCTTGTGGATAGTGATAAAACAAACTTGATAAATCATGCGGAATTTGATGCTGAGATTGAGTTCTTACTTAAAGCATGAAGTTTTTTGACACTTAATTTGACTAGTATTTAAACTTATTAGTATGAAAGTAATTTTGTCAATTAATATATCAATATCAATATCAATTTAAAATATAAAATTTATAGAAATACAAATTATTTATAAATCATAAACATTATGACTTACTCCCTTCATTTCTTAATATAAGGGATTAATGGTAAAATCATACGAAACAAAGAAAATATTAAATTTGTGTGGAATATAAAATAGTTAAAAAAATATCTTTATTTAATGTTGTTGAATCAAGTGTTTTGATGATTTCAAATCAACCTTCAAGAGTTTGGAATAAAGATATCAAATGTGAACAAAAGGTTCAAGTGAGGAAATTTTAGAGAAATCAGAGTACAGATTCATGTAGGATGTCTAGTAATGTTTTGATTTGAGTAAAAAACTTTGATTTTGTGAAAAGATGTTTTAAAACCTTGATTCTATGTTAAAACATGGAATGTTTGAAAAACACCCATCAACAGAAGAAGTTTGAAAAGTTGATACTGATCTGTCATCTTGAAAATTCGAATTTTGGCTTTAGAAATTTGAATTTTGTACTGAAAATAAATAAGTCTGAAAAGAGATCTCTCTGACAGACAAATTTTGACTTAAGAAAATTTGAATTTTGATAAGTGTCTGAAAGGAGCTTTTAGTAACAGACGAACTTTGGGTTTTAAAAATTTGAATTTCAGACAAAATGTAACTTATGAAAACTAAAGAAATTCGTTTAAAATTATGTCAAAGTTTATCTGAAATCAAGTTTAGATTGGATTTCAAAATTGCTCACTGACAGACGAACTTTGGACATGAAAATTTGAATTTTAGAAGCTAAACTTGTGAGTCTGTTACAATGATATGTTGACATATGAATGACATCATTTGTAAATTCAAATTTTGAAGGAAATTTGAAAAGAGGCCTCTTTGACAGACAAACTTTGCCCTTTGAAAATTTGAACTTCGAATTAGATGAACTACTATACCTTATGAACCAGCTACGGACAGACGAATTTTGGGGTTCCAAAATTCGAATTTCAAAGGCACTGTAGCAAATTAAAAATACTATTCACACTTAACAGAACGTTTTCAAATATGAAAATTCGTATGTCACAACATAGAAATATTTTTCAAAGATTAAAATTCGAACTTTGCTTCATAACAGACGAACTTTGGATATTCAACGTTGAAGTCTTTAGCCTTCGGTTTCTACGAAATTCATCTGTTAACCAACTGAAATTTAAATTTCAGAGTGTCAGAAGGATTAAATGCAGTTGGTTAACAGATAGTTTTTCAGAGTAACCGTTGTATAACTTCTCCAACGGATAGATTTTGTCTCTAACGTATAGTTGAGACCTAAATCTATAAATATAATATAATTTGAAGTTGTGGGTAACGATTTTAACTTTGTATATACTGAAACTCTGCCAAATCATCTACTTAAAGTCTTTTACTCTCTCACTTCAATATTTATACTTCAACTGTCATATTCACTCTGTCTAAGAGAGTTTAATCAATGTAAATAATCTTATCTTCATTTGGAAAAAAGATTTTCTTGTGAGGGGATATCACAAGGGATTTGGGAAGTACTTAGTCATAGAGTGAAAGAGTGAATTTTAGAAACAGAGCATCTTCTTTATACTAAGACATTTGCAAGAAGCCCACTGAATTCTTACAGAATAGTGAAAAATCTCAAGTGGTGACTTGGGGACTGGACGTAGGTCAAGTGGAGAGACCGAACCAGGATAAATATATGAGTTTTCTTCTCTTTACTGTAATTTTTACAGTTTATTCATTTATACTCTATTTTACCATCTATACTTTGCTTTATTCACTTTCTTGATATTTTATAGAAAATTTTTAATCTTCCCAATTTACCCCATCCCTTGAGAAGTCAGCTTATCTAACAAATGTTAATAACTCTTATTTTATGCAATTAATATATATAAATTATATTAAAAAAAGTTATCTTAATTAAGGGTATATTTAAAAAAATAATTAAATACAATAGAGAAACTCTCGTGTCTTTTATATTTTAAAACATATAAATTATCTCAATTATTTATCCATTATATTAAGGAATGGAGTAAGTATTTTTTAAATCCTATTTGATACATGGAAAACATTTCTAATTTATAAGATAATCAAAGCTATTGAGTTTCTAAAATAAATTATTTATATTATAAATTATAAATTTTGTAAAAGAGAGGTGCTTGAATGTAATTTTTTCATTGGCTAGAAAAAGAAAATGCAATTTTCTCTTTGTTAACATTTCTTCATAAAAAAAAAAACTAACATTTCTTATTTCCCAAGGCAAGCAGGCCATAACGATTAAGAGAAATACCGTTTGCAGTGTCCCTTCTCCCTTGATAGAAAAATCCCTAAGATTTTATTTGGTTTAATTGAGGGATTGAAATGAACAGAATTAGAGAGATTTTAGAGAAGGAGATTAGATTGAAGGAGATTAAATCCCCCAATTCCCTTTAATTTTTATCCAAAGAGAGAGAATTATGACCTGTTTGATAATATTTTTTATTTTATTATTTTCAAAATAGTTTTGTAAAACTGTTTTCGAGAATAAATTTTGAAAATAAGAAAATAAAAAAATTTCTTTGAATAATTATTCTCAAAATCATAATTAGTAAATGATAAATGAGTTATTCAAAATTTATAACTTTACCATTAATGAGGTAGATGTTTTTCATCTTTTCTTGTGTTTTTCAGAATAAAAATTATAACATATCTTAAAATTATTCTGAGTTTTCTATTCTTTTATTTTTCAATTTATCAATTTATAAAAAACAGATTTATCAAATAAATTTATTTATTTTTCTATTTTTAAAACAAAAAAATCTACTTTTAAAAACAAAGCAAAACATGCCTTTAATTCCATCCAGCCCCTTTTCCTCCCCACCAAACAAAACCTTCCTCCTCCACTCTCTCTCTCCCCTTTATCCATCTGTTGTTGACGTTATAGTAATTCTCTTTGTTCTCTATTCCGTTGTGATTCACCCGATTTCATTTCGCCTCTCTTTTTTATGATAATGGATGGAGTTCATGGAGGTGCGGCGAGTTCAGGGGCGGCTAATGTGAATTCTCCGCCGCCATTCCTCAGCAAGACCTATGACATGGTCAACGACCCCTCCACCAACTCGGTGGTCTCATGGAGTGATAATAACAACAGCTTTGTTGTTTGGAATGTGCCCGAATTCGCTGGGGACATCTTGCCCATGTATTTTAAGCACAACAATTTCTCCAGCTTCGTCAGGCAGTTGAATACTTACGTGGGCTTCTCTTATCTCATCTCCAATACCCCATCATCAGCATATTAAATTCTGTGCACTTAATCTGGATTGATGCTTTATATGCTTGTTGAATATCATACATTGTTATAGTTTTGATTGTGATTTTTGCTGCTTGTAATTGGATTTTTGGGGCAAAGGGAGTCGTAATTACTTGCAGAGTGGAATCAATTCCATGACTCTGAATAGGGATAACGGATCATTGTGCGGTTATACTGAACTTTTGGAGTCTTTTTTTGGGTGCTATGACGGAGATATATTGTGGGAATCATTGTTATGGGTTCTAATGGTGCCAGTGAAGTATAATAGTGGGAGAGGATAGTGTTTTCATGCGATTCTTGCATTTGGAGAGATATCTAGAACTTGAAAATTTTACATGAAATATCTTTCTACGTCAGTTTGTTTATAGACCTTTTAATCAAAAGTAAAGACTTAGTTCAGCTGTATTTCTGCTCAGTTCAGCTGTATTTCTGCTCGATCCTTATTCTTTGGTATTATTACTTTTGGTAATTTATTTTCGTTGGTGATTGATGAGACTGTGGATAAATGTGAAAGAGGCCATCAATCCATTATCCTGATAGATCTTTGTGGAATCTAGTTAATGCCCGATCTTCTTAGATTCTTTTTGTAGTATCATTATCACCAAAAAAATTTGAATGTTGTCTGTAGGTATGCAATTATTAATATTTTATGGATTGCTTTTTCATTCTCTATCTGGTATCCTGACCTATATAAAGAAAGAAAAAAATTGCATGCTTTTCATGTCTTATTGGAGATTTTCCTTGTCCTTGGTACACTGCCTCTATGACTCCATGCAAATGACAGGATCTATTCTCTATCGGTCTCCAATTTGAAAGCAACTTAGGTTGTAGTGATTGTTGAATTATTGAAGATTTTAATGCTTGGATCTGTTATGGGAGACCCTTTGTGGATTCAAGAATGCCTGAATTCAACGGTAAAAATAGCTAGTGTATCAACCATATGAAATACTGTTCTGTATTTGTGCAATGTGTCAAATGGAAAGTGTGAGGTTTAAACTCTCAATTCATATTGCTGTTTTGATTTTCTTGAGAACTCACAAATAGAGAACAGTGAAATTCTTGGACGTATTTTATGGGAAGAATTATTGTACAATGGAAGTTAGAAGTTACCCGTATTTGCTTGAGTTGAATGATTGTATAATTACAATGGTTTTTGTTCCTGGGTTTGTAATTGGTGATTGAAAATATGTTGTTTAGACTCTAGTTAGGCATTTGCTCTGTTCATACTATAAAATGTTTCTACTTTTATGGCCATTTATGGCTTACATCACTGCTTGACTTCTATTGCCATTGTTGTTCAGTTTTTCTTTGTAATTAATCTTTTTTCTTCCATTCATCACACACATATGGATTTTTTGTGTGTGTGTGTGTATTTGCATTCTCCTTGTCTGCTTGATGGCTCCGAATATGTATAATTTCTACTTGATGTCAATTGGAATTAAGTCTTTGGTAATTAATGCTTTAAGGAAAAAAACTATTCTGATTTGAGGACACTCGTTCAAATGGAACTTTTTCCTCTATAAAGTTATGTGTGCGTGTATGCTTGCATGGTAGGTTGCTTGTTGCTCATTCGGATTTGATATCTTTTTTTTTTTTTGGTGTGAAATGGATTGGATATCCTTATATAAAAGGTTTGATCAAGCTTCAATTCTCTCTGTCTCTCTCTCCCTCTCTCACACAATGTTCTTTGGATTTGCCAACAATTTGATAAATCTATGTGTTGTGGCTTGTCATTAATTTATATTCTCAGACTTGCAGATCAGCTTTCACCTTCATTGGGTATGCTCGACCTTACTAAATTTGGATTAATAAGGAAAAAATTTTGGTTATATCTGGATTTGCATAAAGTTAGCAAAGTAAACTCTATTTTTTTTTCTTTCTGAATGGATCTATCTCTGCTCTGTCAATTGTTAATAACTTTGTTGGATATCAAATTTGGTATGTGGGTTTTACTTTGTATACTTGCCCTTGAATAAATGTTATTAGTATCTTTATTTTTTCTCTATCTTCTCTTCCTGCCTTGGCATTTAGTTGTTTAGTACTTCATTCTCAGTAACTTTGATATTGTAGCTGAGGAAATCATGCTTTTGAAGAATGAATGATGGAATAACTAATGAGCCTTTTAGCTTGTCTGCATGCAACTTAATTGGAAATTATAAAGGTAGGCTGCAAGAAAATAAACGATAATTGAGCAGAAAGCGAAATAGAGTACTAGGCTTGTAGCAGTTTGCAAAGCTAGATTTTTCCAGAACAGGTATGCCAAAATGTTTCACTCCAGCAAATACCATCATACCTCGCCCTTGAATAATCTCTAACCAATGTCTAACAGACTGCCTACTCTCTCATCCACCTCAGCTAGCATATGTTATATTTGCCAGAGTCATTTTCCCTGGTCATTTGCTATGTTCACCTGCCTCCACCTGTCTGGCCTTGTTCCTTCCAGTGGACACCATGAAGTCATTAGTCGTAATCCAATCCTTGAAGTCAGGCCCATCATGGGAACTGATTGAGGAGAAAGCAGATCAGTGACGTCCACTGTAGTACTCTACTCTAGATATTGTTGCCTGGTAATTGTTCTGAAACTTGTGGATTTGTAATGTAGATTCACAAAAAACCTGTTAAGTCAACTCATACAGGCACAGCTCATCATAAAATGCAAAAATATAGGATGACCACAACAAATATAGCCCGTGAAAATTGGTTGTTCAAAACCAAGAATGTCAAATCTTTCATACGCTATGAGTCAAGACTCAATATCTGAACAGCAAATTTATTAATGAACTAGATTGTGGGCTTGTGCCTTGCATCGAGTCTTAGGTGTGCCATACTATTCATGGTTTATGAATAGCACAATTTTTTATAGATATTATATAATAGAGTAGATAGAAAATGAACAATGAAATAGCAATTAATTGAAATTTCCTTTTATTACTAGTATACTCCTTTTCCCTGCCTCTGTTTTAGCTTTACGTTATAGGAAAGAGATATATGCAAATTTTGGAGTTTTTTTTCTCCAATTTAACACCGTGACACATTTTATGGAAGTCATTTGTACCATGTATTTTGGAATCTAGGATGCACTAAGCGTTTAAATGGCCCAAATTGGTGGGGAAAAAATCAAATTTGTTAAACTTGCACAATCTTTCAAGTTACCTATGATTTCAAAGAATTCAGAGTTTGACCACCAAGTTTAAAGGGGTTCAAGTTTGCATACGAGTTAACATGAATTTTAAACTTGTCAAGCTCGAGAGTTAACTCCATAATTCGCTGTTGTGAATCCCTTCCTTGTATTTTAGAAAATTAGATGTAGGTTTCATGCATTATACGAAGTTTAAAGAATGAATAATGTTTTTCTCCGCATATGAATATCGTAGCTTGCTAAAGTTTTTTATATTTTATGTTGAATATTTGATGATGATTCTTTAGTGTTTTCAAGTTCTATTTTTTGTTCATCAAATGTCATTGTCATCGGACGTAGAGTAATAGTGTATTAGAGGTTGCAAAGGGGAAAATCAACAAAGATTAGAGAAAATAAAAAACCAAAAGGAAACAAATAGTAGGTGAACCTCAATCAACAAACCAGGAGGTGAAATCTATAGATTTACAAGTGAATATAATTTTGTTCTGGCTTTATCTCAATCTTACAAGTTATGACTCTTGTATGGTGTGGTTCTAGGTGGTCCAAAAGCAGCATGCGCTGGCTGTGCTGGCTTTGCAGCATTCTCAGTTGTGATAGAAAAGTTTCTAGAGGGTCATGATTAAGTGAATTGGCTTCAGCCAACTTTGTTTCATTTATCACATGGACTGAATTCTTTACTGGGAATCTTTTGCCCATCAATGGAGGATCTGGGGGACATGCTAGGGAGCACACGAATTTTAGTTTTTGTTTCACATTTACAGTATAATTTATTTGTATACCATGATGTCACTTTGGAGAACTTAGGTCTAATGATACCACAGATTGGTAATACTCCTTGAGGTTTCCCTGAAAATCTTATATGGGAAACATATTTTACCATGTTTGGTACAAGTTTTCAAGTGAGGTTTATGAGAAAATTTAATTTTTCAGGGGACTGAAGACATTTTATTATTATGCTTTTGTAATTTTTCGTTAACAGTATTTATTTTAGTTTTTGAAAAAATAAGGGCATAAAGTTATATCTAAAAAGATAAGGGCATGAAGTTATCTCTTGTTCTTGAATATTTTATTTATTTTATTTTACTTCTCTCTCTCTCTCTCTCTCTCTCTCTCTCTCTCTCTCTCTCTTCTTAAGTTTTAAAAGTATCTCGATAGTTGAAGGCTAATTTTATGTAGAGATCTTATTTAATTTTACTTTTTCTCCATATTAAACGAATTCTTCCAACAAAAATGTAAGCAATGCAAGGTTTAAAAAATTAAACTGGATATTGAGCTAATTAAAATATTGGTTTAGGGTTTAATAGCGTAACTATGGTTTAATCAGAATTAAATTGGTGATAATAAATTTAATAATTTTTAAATTTTATACATGATATAGAAAATTAAAAATATTATTAATAAATTTTATATCTTAATATTAAAATTTAAATAAGTTAATATTCATCTATAATCATGTTTTGAATTTAAAATAATCAATTATATTCTATTTTCATATTATTTGTTAAGTAAATTTATTATAATTAATAATTATATATCATAATCATACTTATATAATATTATAATATAGAAAGAAAAAAAAATTAAATAAAAAATAATGTTATTTAGCATTAAAAATAATGATATTTTATTTTAAAAAATAAAAAAAAATAAGAAAAATAAACTTGTTTAATCGATTTTATACTAGTTCAACACTGATCTATGATCGATTTGATTAGTATTCTATCAATTCTGAAAATGAACTGTACCTATTTATGAATGGACTGGAGCAATGAACTGATGTTCGTATTTGGTAGTTGAACTTTTTATGTAGTTATTACTTAAAAAAAGGATTAATGAGATACGGCCTACTGAACAATTTCAGAAATGTCCCACTTTTATATTGTCTGAGTTTTATTATTCTGGTAATGGTAAACATTTATATTGTACTCATCATGTAATGATGAATGCTCAGTGTATAATATATTAACCCTGAAAATTTTGGTCTAGGTCGATTTGATTTCAAGTGATATTTCAGTAAAATACTAAGATATCATTTTCTTAAGCAGCCTATAATATCCTGGGGAAAGTTATAAATTAATCAACCAATTTATAATATGCTTAAGTTATTTTAAAAGAAAATTATTAGCTTAGCTTATAATTTGATGGGGAATTGTGTTGATGACATTAGAAGTTTCTTGCTAAAGATTGGAACATTAGTTTTATACATGTTTTTAGGAAAGTTAATGAATATGTAAATTGGTTTACTAGATTTGTTTATGGGCTTAATTTGAATTTTTTACTTTCAATAATCATTTGGTTGGTAGCAAAAGATTTATCGAATTAGCCTTACAAAAAGCCTAATTCTCTCCCTCTTTTGTATTTTTTTCCCAGACCTCTTATATATTGTTTGATACATATAGTTAGTTAAAAAAATGTAAGTTTATTAATGTCCAAGTAGTATCAAAATTTTATAAAATTTTTCAATCCTATCTATTATTTAGAAAGTTCGATTGAATTGATTGATTTAACCGAAAAATTATTAAATTAATTATAGCAGCATTTTGTGAGACTTTTAAGTTTAACAAAAAATTAGTCATGAATTAACAAAAATCTGTATACTTTATTATTTTTAAATAAAGCAACAGCTTTCATTACTACCAAAAGAATAAACTTTATATTAAGAATATTTATAGCTAGATAATTGGAAGCCACCTTCTGCAAAGGTTTCTCTAATTATTTTTCACTTTCTAACCTATAAAAAAGAATAAGACTAACGTAATTTTGGTCATGTTTGGCTTTGAGTTAGTGTTATATAGTCTTTTTGTTTAAATCAAAATTTTGGCTATCACAACTATTGGAATATCAATATTTAAAATTAATACTATATACATATATTTAACAAATCATCATCAATTTCAATATATATAATCAAACCTATAAAAAATCACATTATTCATTAATTATAATCACAGTTCTCAACTTAAAATTATATCCAACACATGCAATCAGTTTCTTTTTTTTTATGAAACACATGCAATCATTTTTAATTAAGAGAAAAAAGTCCATTTCCCTCTCAATATTATAGATCCACTAATCAATATTAGATACTATTTTCGTCCGTTGATCTTGGATGAATATCGATTATTTGAAGCCTAAACCCAAAATTAATCATTAATAAGGCAATTGGGTATTAATTTTTACTATCAACATGCTCTATAATATTGGACACTTTTTTGTTGGATACCTTAAAATAAAGCACGTCATTATCATCACTAACCAATTAAAAAAAAAGAAAAAATTAAAAAAAAAATTAAAAATAAAAATATTTAAAAAATGAGACTAAAGTTAAATATTGGATTCAGTTCTTACATCATTAGTAGGAATTCTTTTTTAACTATGATGAATAGAACAAACTTGCAACCATAACACCGTTATTTTTTTATTACTGAACTACAAACACGTTGCTTTATTTATCCACATGAGTAGAAAAACCCAGTTAAAAAAAAATATTTGAAAAGGAAGAAATGGGATTGGATCGTACTGGTTTCTAAATTTGGTGTTATATTTGGGTAAACATGTTATTTTTTATTTAGCACCGTGATAAAAAAGCCCCAGCCGACACCACAGGCAATGACGATGATAATAGTTCGAAGTAGCCTAGAAACTGCAGCCTTAGCTTTTTGTCTGCCATTACACGAACCGGTCGAATCCCCGCACAAACCAGGATTGCCCAGGAAATATGTCCTGTACATATCCCTAACCAACAAGGGAGGAAGTTGTCCAGACAGATGATTGTAAGACATATTAGTTCGGCGCCTTTCACTAATTTGGAAAAAAAGAAAAAAAAGAAAGCAAAAAGGCAACTCTTAGACTTCACTGTCGTGCTTTATCTTCACTAGGGAGCAGCAGCGATTGATCTTATTTTTACCGTTGCGGAGTCGCTGGTCATGGCTTCCTCGCCAGGTTTGAAGGTATTTTTTTTTTTTAATCCACATCTGGAGAGTACAAATTTTTCATTTATGAAAATTGAAATTTTGATCTTCCAACCGCAAGATATATCCAAGGGCTATATGTTATTTTTTAGTACTTTCATAATTATAATTATAATGTTTAGTCAGCTAAATATTTTTGGACCCTTATTTTATGGATGAACGGGATATGGCTGGAGATATCATTGGAAGTCTCCAGTATATCATCCATAACACATGCTTCCTCCTCATCTACAATTTTCGTCTCCTCATGTACAAAAATAGCCGTTTGCTAGGGATTAAATTTCAAAATTGGTATTTTCAAAGTTAAAAAAAATTCCAATTGTTACCGTTGGGGCAAGAGAACATACTATATATAGGACCGTCGGCTCTATGTTATTCCCTGATCAACATCAATTGTTTCTCTTGTTCTTCCCTCAGAATGTCTCCCGCACTCACAGAGCCTTTTCTCTACAATCCTTCTTTTGATTCCTTCAGGTTTGTGCACCGCTCCATCATCTCTTCTTCCTCGAATTCTTGCCATAATCTCTGTCTCCATCTTTTCTTTTTGGCCGAACGTAGTCTCCGTCTTGTAAAGAGTGATATATCGTTCATGATTTTTTTTTTTGGCTAGATGTAGTCTCCGTCTTGTTGTCTTTTCTGTGGCATTTAGCAAATAATGGCATGTCTCCATCTTTTGAATAGCATTCGATCTTCTAAGTTGATTGGAAGAATTGGTTACTCTGTTTTTGTTCAATAGATTTGCTATATATATATATGAATGTATGTACGTATTTGATACTCATACCTGATCGTATGGGGCTTTGAACTTGGATAAATTTCAACTTTCCTCTTTAACACCAATTCTTTGAATATTAGTCTAGCTTTGATCCATGTTAAAAGAATTGTATTATGTTCTGATGTATGCAGCACGGTCTGGAAATATTACGGTTATATAGGATTTTTAATGAAGTTTTGTCTGTGTGTGAAGAACCGATAATCATTGCTCTTCCTCCCTTCCCCACCCAACCTCCCCCTGAATCGACATTCTTTCTATTTGGTTTTGGCTGTGACATACACATGTTGAATTTGGGACTTGATTTGTTGCAGCCGGTCTGATAGCAGAGGTGTCCTCAAAAGTTGTGTAGAGATATATCACATTGTATTTCATCAGCAATTTGGTGAGAGTATGTATTTTGATGTTCAGACATTTGAGATGTTCCAGCTCTATGGACCCAACGAGAGGTAGAGGTAAGAGAGTATTGTGAATCTTCCCTTTGAATTTGTCTAATGTATGATATATACCTTGTTCTTATTTGGTCTGCTCATAACTCAATTCTGTATATGTTCTTAAATACAAACTTCTTTTGGATAAAGTAAACCAGTTTCAAGGTTTTCATTTGACATCCTTTTTGGTTTGCCCATTTTGTAATGGGTGATGGAGCATATGTAAGATCTTTATTGTGCTTTGATTTTTGAAGGAACTCATTGCAAACAGTTGAATGACTAGTCAATTTGCTTAAAAACTCTGCACGTGACATGAGGTGCATCTCATTATGCCAAAACATACAGATGATGAAATGATGTGGCCACAAAATAGGAGACAGATAATGAAAAAAATAAAAGGGAAACACCTTTAATAAAGCATAAAGGAGTTCTTTCTTTCTCTTGTCCTTCTCAGTTCACTTGTTTCTTTGGACAATATCCTATTCTCCTTCCTTATATTTTCTTTTTCTTCTTCATCCTAATAAAAATGACTTTTACAATTAAAATACATATTTATTGCTTGCATAAACTTAAGTTATGCTGCATGTTCCATTGATTGTTGGGATCTACAAGATGATGCTGGTGTAGTTATGGTACGAACAAGTAATGTCAGTCAAGTGTTTGATTCTTAATTTGTTTGATCTTACGAAATCCTTTCATGCAATTAGTCTGTAAATATAACAAAGTTCAAGACGTCTTCTCAACAACCGTAAACATTTTATCAATTGTTTTATTATTGATTATAGAACTAGCACTTCCGCGGTTGATATCTTGATGGTTAATGTTCTAAACAAAGTTTTACTAGACCTCAATTGGATATTGTAACTAGTAAAATGTTGTCCAAATAAAGGATATAAATCTATAATGCTCTAAATACTACCCCAAAGATTTATATGTAGACTTTGGTATTGTAATCTTGATTTTCAATTGTGATCTTCACATTATGTTATTGAAAAAAAAAATAAAAATAAAAATGTTTGTTTTCATTTTTGGTGTCTCTTTTTGTGTGAAGTTACAAGCTGAGACAATCTTAGTTTGGATCCATTTTGGCATGATTAGGAATTGACCTTGTGTTTAGAATTCAAGTTAAGTGGCAATGATTTTGACTTTAATGAATCAATTGTGATGGTCATTAGCTTGTGAGGATTTGGGCCTATATTGATCCTTTCTTGTGTGTATTCACCTATCTTTACCTTCACTCTAGAACTTGTCTTGATTCTTTGTTGAGACCACAGATACATTTGCATGCACAAAAATGATTAAGGCATTCTTTTATTTGTTAGCTACTTAGCCATATAACCAACCCTTGCATATTTTATCCATTGTTTAGCCCATTGAGCCTTGTGTCCTTTTTTTTCACATTGAACCTTTTTTGAGCCAAGGCCAAGCGTTAAATTCCCACCTTTTCACCTTAGGAATTGGAGAGCATTTTACAAGCGTAAGCATATGTTGTTGGTGCATTATCTTGGGCAAGAAAAAATGAAAAATTGGGAGAAGAAAAAATGTGCGAAAAAAAATTGAATGAAAAGGGTTGAGATGGAGCGTAAAACGCACTCAACCGCAAGAAAAGCAAAAATGGGAAAAGAAAAAATGTGAAAAAGTTGAATAAAAGAGGTTGAGATGGAGCGTAAAACGCACTCAACCGCAAGAAAAAAAAATTAATTGCAAGAAAAAAAAAGGGCAAGAAAAAGAAAGAAAAAAATGGAAAAGATGTTTTTGGAAAAAAAAAACAGAGAGAGAGAGGGAGTTGGAAAGGAAATAAAAGTCCAAGTGTATGCACTTTTCTTTTGTCATATATGCTTGTTTAATGTTTTTCCAATTTTTGAGGTGCTTCTTTTTGTTCTTCCATTGCTTGTTCCTTATTGTTTATTTGTTCCTTGTTCATTACAACCTAGAACAAAGTCCTTTTGATTTGTGCATTGCATTTGACATAGGTGGTGGAGATTTAGAAGATAGACAAGCTTATGGTAGTGGGGTTTGATAGGTGGAATTTGAGTGATACACTACCCCTTTAAACACTTGAGAGTTGGGAGTTAAACACTAATCCTATGTGAGAGGCTATTATGTTACTTCATTCTTGTCGAATGATTTGCCATAAAACTTGTTTACTTGACACAAGGGAGATTACCTTTGATTGTTGGGATGTTTGAGAACTATTATTGTCTTTATACTTTGTAGCATCCACATTTCTCAAGTCTTGAGTTTTGAGTTTTATGTCTTGGGTTTTTGCCTAGAAGTGGATGGTGTACTTGGTTGATAGAAATCGACTTAAATATTTTCTTTTTCATTTTGGTGGGTAAACAAAACATATTTAAATTTTTCATTTGTTTTCACCTTTCTCCTATTTGTTAATGAAGTTTGGTTTTTCTATTTGTTTTCACCTATTATGCTTCTCACAATTTCTTTTTAGGTTCGCATCAGCAATAAAAATTATGTTCTGTTTTGCTGTATATAAATCTTATAATCATAAAACTCTAATATAGGATTTTGTCAAGACACCGAGCTCTATCTTCCTTTTATATATGCAGATTTATGCAGATAAATGTTTATTTAATCCCCAGCTTTAGTCATTGGACTTTGATTTATCCTGTCTCTCTTTCTCAAATTCCTCTATTTTCTCCCTCAAATCCGTTGTTTTGTAATGTCTTTGATCCTAAATGAAAGCAATTCAACTACTTTGGTTGTTCCAGTTGAAGTATCAACATAAAAGTAAGTCTATTTTATTATTTTTTGATTCATATCTAATTACTTGACAAGAGTCAATGCTACTTTCAATATTATGTCTTCCAATATGATTAAATTAAAAACTGTGTATCATTTTAATATTTTTTCATTGTGAGATTGGAGATGACAATGGATTAGAAGATTTTTTTACTGTACAGGAGTGTTTGAGTCACTAATTTAGCAATTTAGAAAATGTCCAAAATGCTTTTTCACTTTGACTAATTCAAGGTTTGAGTTCTTAGAAAGAAAAACCAATAAATCTTCATAAGTTTTATTTAGGGTTTACTGATCTTTTGGAGTCCTTTTTTGGGTGCTATGACGGAGATATATTGTGGGAATCGTTGTTATGGGTTCTAATGGTGCCAGTGAAGTATAATAGTGGAAGAGGATAGCATTTTCATGCGATTCTTGCATTTGGAGAGATATCTAGAACTTGAAAATTTTACATGAAATATCTTTCTACGTCAGTTTGTTTATAGACCTTTTAATCAGAAGTAAAGACTTGGTTCAGCTGTATTTTTGCTCGATTCTTATTCTTTGGTGTTATTACTTTTGGTAATTTATTTTCGTTGGTGATTGATGAGACTGTGGATAAACGTGAAAGAGGCCATCAATCCATTATCCTGATAGATCTTTGTGGAATCTAGTTAATGCCCGATCTTCTTAGATTCTTTTTGTAGTATCATTATCACCAAAAAAATTTAAATGTTGTCTGTAGGTATGCAATTATTAATATTTTATGGATTGCTTTTTCATTTTCTCTATCTGGTATCCTTACCTATATAAAGAAAGAAAAAAAATTGCATGCTTTTCATGTCTTATTGGAGATCTTCCTTTTCCTTGGTACACTGCCTCTATGACTCCATGCAAATGACAGGATCTATTCTCTATCGGTCTCCAATTCGAAAGCAACTTAGGTTGTAGTGATTGTTGAATTATTGAAGATTTTAATGATTGGATCTGTTATGGGAGATCCTTTGTGGATTCAAGAATGCCTGAATTCAACGGTAAAAATAGCTAGTGTATTGATCATATGAAATACTGTTCTGTATTTGTGCAATGTGTCAAATGGAAAGTGTGAGGTTTAAACTCTCAATTCATTTTGCTGTTTTGATTTTCTTGAGAACTCACAAATAGAGAACAATGAAATTCTTGGACGTATTTTATGGGAAGAATTATTGTACAATGGAAGTAAGAAGTTACACGTGTTTTCTTGAGTTCAATGATTGTATAATTACAATGGTTTTTGTTCCTGGGTTTGTAATTGGTGATTGAAAATATGTTGTTTAGACTCTAGTTAGGCATTTGCTCTGTTCATACTATAAAATGTTTCTACTTTTATGGCCTTTTGTGGCTTATATCATTGCTTGACTTCTATTGCCATTGTTGTTCAGTTTTTCTTTGTAATTAATCTTTCTTCTTCCATTCATCACACACATATGTATTTGTGTGTGTGTGTGTATTTGCATTCTCCTTGTCTGCTTGATGGCTCCAAATATGTATAATTTCTACTTGATGTCAATTGGAATTAAGTCTTTGGTAATGCTTTAAGGAAAAAAACTATTCTGATTTGAGGACACTCGTTCAAATGGAACTTTTTCCTCTATAAAGTTATGTGTGCGTGTATGCTTGCATGGTAGGTTGCTTGTTGCTCATTCAGATTTGATATCTTTTTTTTTTTTTTGGTGTGAAATGGATTGGATATCCTTATATAAAACGTTTGATCAAGCTTCAATTCTCTCTGTCTCTCTCTCCCTCTCTCACACAATGTTCTTTGGATTTGCCAACAATTTGATAAATCTGTGTGTTGTGGCTTGTCATTAATTTATATTCTCAGACTTGCAGATCAGCTTTCACCTTCATTGGGTATGCTCGACCTTACTAAATTTGGATTAATAAGGAAAAATTTTTGGTTATATCTGGATTTGCGTAGTAAGTTAGCAAAGTAAACTCTATTTTTTTTTCTTTCTGAATGGATCTATCTCTGCTCTGTCAATTGTTAATAACTTTGTTAGATATCAAATTTTGTATGTGGGTTTTACTTTGTATACTTGCCCTTGAATAAATGCTATTAGTATCTTTATTTTTTCTCTATCTTCTCTTCCTGCCTTGGCATTTAGTTGTTTAGTAGTTCATTCTCAGTAACTTTGGTATTGTAGCTGAGGAAATCATGCTTTTGAAGAATGAATGATGGAATAGCTAATGAGCCTTTTAGCTTGTCTGCTTGCCACTTAATTGGAAATTATAAAGGTAGGCTGCAAGAAAATAAATGATAATTGAGCAGAAAGCGAAATAGAGTGCTAGGCTTGTAGCAGTTTGCAAAGCAAGATTTTCCCAGAACAGGTTTGCCAAAATATTTCACTCCAGCAAATACCGTCATAACCCCCCCCCCCCCCCCAAACAATCTCTAACCATTGTCTAACAGATTGCCTACTCTCTCATCCACCTCAGCCAGCATATGTTATATTTGCCAGAGTCATTTTTCCTGGTCATTTGCCATGTTCACCTGCCTCCAACTGTCTGGCCTTGTTCCTTCATGGGAACTGATTGAGGAGAAAGCAGATCAGTGACGTCCACTGTAGTACTCTACTCTAGATATTGTTGCCTGGTAATGGTTGTGAAACTTGTGGATTTGTAATGTAAATTCACAAAAAACCTGTTAAGTCAACTCATACAGGCACAGCTCATCATAAAATGCAAAAATATAGGATGACCACAACAAATATAGCCAGTGAAAATTGGTTGTTCAAAACCAAGAATGTCAAATCTTTCATACGCTATGAGTCAAGACTCAATATCTGAACGGCAAATTTATTAATGAACTAGATTGTGGGCTTGTGCCTTGCATAGAGTTTTAGGTGTGCCATACTATTCATGGCCTATGAATAGCCCAATTTTTTATAGATATTATATAATAGAATAGATAGAAAATGAACAATGAAATAGCAATTAATTGAAATTTCATTTTATTACTATTATACTCCTTTTCCCTGCCTCTGTTTTAGCTTTACGTTATAGGAAAGAGATATATATGCAAATTTTGGAGTTTTTTTTTCTCCAATTTAACACCGTGACACATTTTATGGAAGTCATTTGTACCATGTATTTTGGAATCTAGGCTGCACTAAGCGTTTAAATGGCCCAAATTGGTGGGGAAAAAATCAAATTTGTTAAACTTGCACAATCTTGAAAGTTAGTTGTGATTTCAAAGAATTCAGAGTTTGACCACCAAGTTTAAAGGGGTCAAAGTTTACATACGAATTCGCTGTAGTGAATCCCTTGCTTGTATTTTAGAAAATTAGATGTAGGTTTCATGCATTATACAGAGTTGAAAGAATGAGTCATGTTTTTCTCCGCTTATGATTATCGTAGCTTGCTAAAGTTTTTTATATTTTATATTGAATATTGATGATGATTCTTTAGTGTTTTCAAGTTCTATTTTTTGTAAATCAAATGTCATTGTCATCGGACGTAGAGTAATAGTGTATTAGAGGTTGCAAAGGGGGAAATCAACAAAGATTGGAGAAAATAAAAAAGCAAAAGGAACAAATAGAAGGTGAACCTCAATCAACAAACCAGGAGGTGAAATGTATAGATTTACAAGTGAATATAATTTTGTTCTGGCTTATCTCAATCTTACAAGTTATGACTCTTGTATGGTGTGGTTCTAGGTGGTCAAAAAGTTGCATGCGCTGGCTGTGCTGGCTTTGCAGCATTCTCAGTTGTGATAGAAAAGTTTCTAGAGGGCCATGATTAAGTGAATTGACTTCAGACGAGTTTGCTTCATTTATCACATAGACTGAATTCCTTACTGAGAATCTTTTGCCCATCAATGAAGGATCTAGGGGACATGCTAGGGAGCACACGAATTTTAGTTTTTGTTTCACGTTTACCGTATAATTTATTTGTATACCATGATGTCACTCTGGAGAATTCAGGTCTAATCATACCACAGATTGGTTTTGGGAAACATATTTTACCATGTTTTCAAGTGAGGTTTATGAGAAAATTTAATTTTTCAGGGGACTGAAGACATTTTATTATTATGCTTTTGTAATCATTCTTTAACAGTATTTATTTTAGTTTTTTAAAAAATAAGGGCATAAAGTTATATCTAAAAAGACAAGGGCATGAAGTTATCTCTTGTTCTTGAAGATTTTATGTATTTAGTTTTACTCCGCTCTCTCTTTTTTTGACTTTTAGAAGTACCCCCAATAGATAGTTGAATGCTAATTTCATGTAGAGCCTTCTGTCCTTTTTTTTCATATTGAACCTTTTCTAAGCCAAGGCCAAGCGTTAAATTCCCACCTTTTCACCTTAGGAATTGGAGAGCATTTTACAAGTAAGCATATGTTGGTGCATTATCTTGGGCAAGAAAAAATGAAAAAATGGAAGAAAAAATGTGAGAAAAAAATTGAATGAAAAGGGTTGAGATGGAGTGTAAAACGCAAGAAAAGCAAAAATGGGAAAAGAAAAAATGTGAAAAAGTTGAATAAAAGAGGTTGAGATGGAGCCTAAAACGCACGCAAGAAAAAAAAAAAAAAGCAAGAAAAAGAAAGAAAAAAATAGAAAAAAAAAAGGCAAGAAAAAGAAAGAAAAAAATGGAAAGGAAATAAAAGTCCAAGTATGTGGGGGACTATTACGTTACTTCATTCTTGTCAAATGATTTGCCATAAAACTTGTTTGCTTGACACAAGGGAGATTACTTTGATTGTTGGAATGTTTGAGAACTATTATTGTGTCCTTATACTTTGTAGCTTCCACATTTCTCAAGTCTTGAGTTTTGAGTTTTATGTCTTGGGTTTTTGCCTAGAAGTGGATGGTGCACTTGTTTGATAGAAATTGGTGGGTAAACAATATTTAATTTTTTCATTTGTTTTCACCTTTCGCCTATTTGTGATTGAAGTTTGGTTTTTCTATTTGTTTTCACCTATTATGCTTCTCACAATTTCTTTTCAGGTTCGCATCAGCAATAAAAATTATGTTCTGTTTTGCTGTATATAAATCTTATAATCATAAAACTCTAATATAGGATTTTGTCAAGACACCGAGCTCTATCTTCCTTTTATATATGCAGATTTATGCAGATAAATGTTTATTTAATCCCCAGCTTTAGTCATTGGACTTTGATTTATCCTGTCTCTCTTTCTCAAATTCCCCTATTTTCTCCCTCAAATCCGTTGTTTTGTAATGTCTTTGATCCTAAATGAAAGCAATTCAACTACTTTGGTTGTTCCAGTTGAAGTATCAATATAAAAGTAAGTCTATTTTATTATTTTTTGATTCATATCTAATTACTTGACAAGAGTCAATGCTACTTTCAATATTATGTCTTCCAATGTGATTAAATTAAAAACTGTATCATTTTAATATTTTTTCATTGTGAGATTGGAGATGACAATGGATTAGAAGATTTTTTTACTGTACAGGAGTGTTTGAGTCACTAATTTAGCAATTTAGAAAATGTCCAAAATGTTTTTTCACTTTGACTAATTCAAGGTTTGAGTTCTTAGAAAGAAAAACCAATAAATCGTCATAAGTTTTTTTATTTATTTAAATTTATTTATTTAAATGAAGGACGGTAGGAAAAATCTGAGTTCATTCATTGTATATCTTTAATTCTATAAAATTAATTGTTTATAAAGCACATGTCCCTTTGTCTTTGTTTAATTATTTTGATATGCATGTCTTTTCGTTTGCCATACATGCCACACTATATGATGGAATTGGAAATTTGGGCCTTTGGGTACAAATCTTCAAACCTCCGTGAGTAAAAAGATTTGTTACTTTTTTTATTTGATTCTTAGTATTCTTTCCTACGCATGTCTTCTCACACTTGTCACACATGTCACAAATGCCACACGTGAGTGTTCACGTGTGTGTGTGTCTATATATGCATGTATATGATGGAATTGGAAATTTAAATGATATATGGAGGTGTAGGAAATTTGGACTTTACGCATGTCACATTCATGCTCTAGTCATTAAGACCGAATTTTCCTTAGAAATATTTAAGCAGAATAAGCTTGATCGATGCAGGCCTATGGAATGCCATTTTAAGTACATTATAAGATCTTTTCAGCAAAGCTTTGAAACTTTTTATTGACATGCACAGTGAGAATTTTGTACTGAATTCCTTTTGGTAGTAAATCTGGCAGTTCCTCCCTTTCCTAGAGTCCTTCCTTAGAGAGTTGACAATAGGTTTGAAACAGAGAGTTTGAGTTTCGTGTTTCAACTTCAATAATGTAAGGTGAGAGCTACAAAAGTTATATAATGCAGGCAAATTAAATAAAAGAATAATATTCTTGTTTATACTTTTTAGGTTGTGTACATCCATTGTATAATAAGCTCTTGACATATGATCTACTGTAAGTAAAATCATGATCCAGTGAGTCAATCCATTGATTCAAGATTCATCATCTTCCAATATTTCTTTAATTCTTGTTTCTTGGCTTGACTAAATAACTTGAATCCTTTTTTTTTTTTTTTGCCAAACTTGAAATCTTTAGTAATTTGGATTAGAAAATGAAATTAAAAAGATTATAAATAACACTGTAAGCTCCATATATTTTTTATCCTAATTAACTTGAATTGATGTAATGTAGTTCGAAGAATTATATTTGTTAATAAAACAGAGAGTGTTATAGTTTTTTTCTTTATTTATTTTAATTTTAGTAACGTGAATTGATGAGACAATTATATTATTTCATCTACTACTCCAATGGAGACTGTATGTTCTAAGGTGAAAAAAAAATGACTCTTCCAGTCTTGTTCTTTATCAAGCTACCATATGTGGTCTCACCACATTTTTTTTGCTTTTAGGGTTTCTTTTCGTGCTTTTTCCCCCTTTGGAATTCTTGATGCTTGAGGAAAATTAAAAATTATATAGATGTTTTCAGGGTTCCTTTTTGTTCTTTATGGAGATTCCTTTGATGTATGTTTTAAACATGGTTATTTATTGACTAATTTCATTTGATTCATATTTGCTTCTGATTTAATTGTGAGAAGATATAAAAGAACAAAAATTATGGATAAATATTACGAGCTAAATTGGTTGCTTATGGAATTTAATCGATACATTACTATTATTTATCTTTTGTATATAATAGAAAATTCTGCTAAATTTTGATAGTTTATTGGCCTTATTTTCATTTATAGCTTTGGGACCAATATGTGCTACTCCTCTTGTCTCTAGTTTAGAATCTTATGGTGGTGCTAATACATATAGGGAGGGGGCTCTATGGGTGGTCATTGGATACATACATTTATTACTCTTATGGGCATATTGGAATATTTTATTTTCTGTTTGTTGGAAAAAATTGAATTTTATATTCAGACTATTCCAAATTTGATTGTAAATTTTTTCTTTATTTTTTAATTTTGCTTTCTAAAACTAACTTTAGCTAGGCTGATTTTGGCGATTGTATGGTTTATCTGTCTTTGGAAGAGAGTTACAAATTATGGAACCAGCCTAAGTGGAGGTTTCTTCTATTCTATCCTTTCTAAATGCTTTGGATAATAAATTTTAATGTTTATGTAAAGAACAAAAAAGATCAACGTGTGCATGGACTATGGCATGTTTTATTAATCAATTTTCTTTCTATGATGATCCAGATGTATTTTTTCCAAAAGTTGGTTTGGATTTCTAAATATCTCCTATGAACACGTGGCTTTTCTTCCCATGATTTTGGTGTTAAACTGACCCAAAAATAAGTTTTACTAAATTATAACTTGTGTGGTTGGAATCACTGACATACTTCATTGACATGATAAACCTTGATGTGTCCATATGTAATTTGAATGGTTGCATAGAGCCTTTGACATGTGTTATATATAGTCACAACTCTTGTTTTTTTTTTTTTGACCAACTGTTGCTATCAATTAGTTTAGTTACAAGGACGTAGCTGCATAGAGCCTTTGACATGTGTTATATATTTGTTGCTTTTTTTACTTGATTCTTGGTACTTTCTTTTCCTTCACTATCTATGCGTGTGTGCCACATGTGTATATATAGATATACATTGATATATAAATATACATCCATGTATATGTTGCATATCTCACACTTGCCATGCATGCCACGTGTCTCTGTGTGTGTGTTCGATATGGAGGCTTAGCTTCTCATGCATATGTGGTGTTTGCAGTAGACTTTTTATCATGCATATAGCCATTATGATGATCCAGATGTATTTTTCCTTTCTACTTATCAAGTCAAGAGTTAGTTTGGATCTCTAAATATTTCCTATGCTGCTTCATACTAAAATTCATCTCTTATGAACACTTGGCTTTTCTTCCATGTCAATCATAGTTATATTCATCTGGTTGTTCTTTTGTGAGGTAGGGAAAATCTTAGTTCATTCACTGTATTTCCTTAATTCTCTGAAAGCTCAATGCATGGATCATTTGTCCCTTTGTCCCTTGAGTCATTAAGACCCCGTTTTCCTCATAAATTTTTATCCAGAATAAGGTTGATTGATGCCTATGGAATGTCATTTTAAGAACATTGACAAAGTCTGACCACTGGCTCATGGAATGCCATGATGCTTTGCCCAACAAGATTGATTGTTTTGACGAAGTGTTTTGATGAAGCTTTGAAACTTTTGCAAATGGACACCCATTTACATGGGTTACACTCTCATCCAATAACATGATTTCTTGGAACATTTTGATCACTTCAGGTTTTTTGTATTTAGTGGAAGGCAGCAAGTCAAGCTGCTAGATTGATGTTTTCAAAAATGGAGATAATGAAGAGGCAATTATTCCTCACCCATTAAACCTTTGAAACTCTACTTATGTTAATTCTCTCATTGAGATGTACATGGAATGGGGATTGGTGGAAGATGGTGGGTACTTATGGAAAGATTCATCATCTTCCATGACGTAATCTAGTTTGGAATTATGAAACTTAAACTGGATCCAGCAGGATTGATTTAAATTATATTCCTTAATAAAAGTTGCATTATATTTTTTTTCGTGGGCATTTCATAATTTAGACTGCTTTGGCTGGGTCCATGATCCTCCCACGGGTTTTGCTTTGAAAATTATAACTTGTGTGGTAGAAGTCTTTTTTTAAGGCGTCCATACTGCAAAGCAGAAGGAAACATATACAACTGAGATATATATATATATATATATTTCTGCATGTTACATGGCATGTTTTGACATGTTATTGAGAAGAACTGAACTCAAATTTGATGAGATGGGAACTGGAGATGGCGAAGAGGCATCTTCGATATGAGAACTGTTTGAAGTCATTGTTTGGGGAGAGATCTCTCCTATTCCCTTTCCCATTCACATCTTAAAGTTCACGCCTTAAGTTAAAGCTACGCTCTTAACTTTTTTTTTCCCGCAGGGGGACTATCTATATATATATGTCTATGAATATATATATATATATCTGTGGCATGTTTGTGTATATGTTATACAACTGAGATATATGTATATATTTCTGCATGTTACATGGCATGACATGTTAGATATATACTCTTCTTTTTTGTTGCTGTCAATCAGTTTGTCTGAGATCAACTGAACTCAAATTTGATGAGGTCCCTTTCTCATTCACATCTTAAGTTCATGTCTTAAGTTAAAGCTGCGCATCTATGTATATATGTATATCTATGAATATGTGTATATATATATATATATCTGTGGCATGTTTGTGTATATGTTATACAAATGTGTATGATGGAATTGGAAATTTGGATGATATCTATGTATATCTTCTTTGAACACTTAAGTCATGGGTTCTATTGAGTGTTTTGGAAATGTGGCAATTATGATGATCTAGATGTGTATTTTTCAAGTTGGTATACTTTGGCTTTTTATTGTTTTATTTCATTCTGGGTCTTCCCCAATCGTTGTGTCACAACACTCTTTTCTCTTTTGTGGGACACAACACTCTTTTCTCTTTTGTGGGAGCTGGAGAGCCGGAGACGGCAAAGGTTTATTTCTGCCGGGTGAGTCTCCCTCTTTCCATCCTAAGCATCTTGAATGATTTGTGATTGAACCAATTAATTATAGTTAAATTAAATTAATATATTTATTTGTTTAAATTAATTATTTATATTATACAAGATAATTAAAAATAAAACAATATAATTAAAAGGTAATATATTGCATTGAATTCATATATATGAATTAATTATTGATACATATAATTATATTATAAATGTTAAAATAAATTATAAAATATTTATAATAACTTTAATCAACTCATAGAATTATTTATTTAAGAATAAAGCAAATAAATATTCATTTACATTTTTATTTATATTCATGGTGTGTTTTACATGTTTATTTAATTAATTTTTAATTTAATATTTTCAAATTATTTTTTAAATACTTAATTGTATTTATTTAACTTAATATTTATTTAAAATTATTTAATATAATTTTTTAATATCAAATCAATAAAAATATATTTTATAAATATTTTTTATTTATTTAAGTTATTAAATTAGGGAAATATTTTTATATATTATTTAATGGCAAAATTTTGATTTAATCGGTGGTAAAACCGGGCGTGTATTTTTTTAATTTTCAACCAAAATATTTAATTTTTAACTTTAAACTTTTTAATTTTCAAATTAATTAGAATGAGATCTAATTATTTTAATTTTTCACCATCTTACGTCTATTTTATATCTTAATTTAACACATTTTTATTTTATTAATTTTTAATTTAATATTTTCAAATGTATTTATTTATTAATTTTTAATTTAATATTTTTAAATGTATTTATTTAAATAGTCCTAGAAAATATAACAATAGTATTAATTTTTTTTGATAAATCTTTATATTTTTTCAAATTATAATTATACCGACGATTTGCAGATTATGAACTTCTGTTTTGTAAATATGTTTATTTTTAACTTATTCATGCTTTAATAAAGTAAAATCACATGACCTCTTATGTAGATATTTTATAAATTTTTGAAAATGTACCTCTTGAATTATATTTTATGATTCCATTTCGATGCACCAAACAGTCAATAAAATGTATTTAATATTTTTCTTTATCAAAATATCTTTCTTTATCTTTAACATAATTATTTATTTAAAAAAACTTAGCGATTGTAAAAAGTTTGTAACGTTTTAATTTTTAATGTTTTAAGATAATATGAATAATACATTTATTTTATGTTTTATTTATATTGGTTGATTTAACATATTTTTATTTTATTAATTTTTAATTTAATAATTTGTATTATTTAAGATTATTTAGATTTTCTTTAGAAATTATTTTCAATTTTAAAATTATTTAGTTTCAAATGTATTTAATATTTTAGATTTTTAATATCAGAACAATAGAAATATATTTTATAAATGTTTTAAATTTATTTAAATTTTGTTGGATAGAGATTGTAAATTGATAATTTTAAATTATTTTAGTAATAAGGGTAATATTCTTAAACGGCATTAAAAAAAAATTGACTAAAAAGTGTAGATAGGAGGTTTATATAATTTCAAGCAAGATTAATATATTTTACTTTTTTTAATATATAGAACTTCAATTATGAAAAAATTAGAAAAGCTATTGGTAGCCTAAGTTTTTTTTTTCATATATATTATTATAATCATGATTGCTTCATCCAATTCAATTTTCACTTCAATTATGAAAACATTGGTTAATACATATATTGGCAAAATTATAAGTGACCTCGAAGACATTAGTTAATTAAGTTGTTATGTTGTTTATGTTTTGTTGATATGTTTGTTTCTAATTTATTCCATTTTATACTTAGTAATTTTAATAAAGTAAAATTCTGTGAAATATATTTTGTCTAAATTATAGATATCTTTCCTTCTTTGAAATATACAAACCTTCCTTGAAACAAAAGATATGATACCTATCATTCTTGAGATTCCATTTTGATTCACTAAATAGTTAATAAACCCTTAACTCACAAAATTAATATTTTCTTAATCAGAACAACCTCTTTAACATTCTCAAATGTTTCCAACAAAGTTTTTTTACTTTTTAATTTTCAACTAGATCAAAGCCTATGATATTCTTATTTTGATTGGTTTATATTCATATTTTATTAATTTTGTAATTAATATTCTCAAATGTTTTTTAAATATTACTATAATCAATTATTTAAAATTATTTATTAAATATTTTTATTTTTAATATCATATCAATTGAAAATACATTTTATAAATATTTTAAATTTGTTTTGGTTTTGTAGGATATAAATTAGAGATTTTTAGATTATAAGGGTAAACTGTGTTAAAAAATATATTAAATAAAAATTGGCCTGGGGCGTATGTTTTGAAATAATCTACTTTGTCAATATATAGCTTAACAATTCATTGGTAGATTATGAATTTCAATTAAGAAAAATTTACATATATATATAATTATTTTAATCACTACCTATATGTCTTTACTTCAATCCATTTATATTTGATAAAATTATGATAATTGATCCACAAAATTGTATTTGAAATCAAGTCACGATTCACAAAAAAAATAGAATATTTAAATTATATGTTTATATTTGTATTTTATTAGTTTATTAAATTACATGATCTTTCCCTCTATTTGTTATAATTTATCTGATAATTCAGCAGTATTTTTTTTTGAAGTTAATGGTGAAATTTTATTCTTGGATTGATGCTAATGAAATGCATGATTATATTTCTTTATTAAAAATGCTAAATATGAGAGATTGTGCGATATTAATGAATAATTTATAAAAAAAGGGTATAAAAATTTAGTGTTATCACTTTTAGATTAGTGAATAATTTATAAAAAAAATATAAAAATTTAGTGTTATCACTTTTAGACCTTGTCGGTTGGCCACACAAAATTAACATAAAAATAAATTATTTACATGTAGTGTGAATAATTTGAATATACAAACGTATAATGATATATGGTGGCTTGGCTTATGCATGTTTGAGGTAGACTTTTTTTTTTTTTTTCCTTTCTTTGATAACATTTCTGATTGAATTGTGAACCAATTAATTATAATTAAATTAAAATATTTATTATTTTAAATTAATATAATTAAAAGGTAAATATACTATTAATTTAAAAGAATGCTTTTTCTCCCATATTTTTTATTAATTTTTAATTTAATATTTTCAAATTATATATTTAAATATTTAATTGTATTTATTTAATTTAATATTTATTTAAATATTAATATATTAAATAATTTGTACTTTCGATTTTTAATATCAATAGAAAATATATTTATTTAAGTTATTTTAGGTTATTTTAAATTTATTTGGCAAAATTGATTTTTTAATATTAGATCAATGAAATATAGATGGTAAATATTTTAAAGAAATTCGTCAGTAAGTTTTCGGATAATTGAGTACTTTTTCCCTTGGAACTAGGGCCTTTGAGTCGGGGATTGTATAATATTTTGGATTAGAGTAAAATTTTTGTGACTTTCCCTATATTAATAGATACTTATTTTCCTATGAAATAATCAATAAAATTGTTAACTCTATCAATTTTTTTTAATTTTTTAATTTTCAACCAAAATAAAATATATGATAGAATGCAAGATAATTCACATTATTCAATTTTTTTTAATATTTTCATATGTATTTATTTAACTTTTTAACTTACATTTATTTTATATTTTAGGTTAAAATTTTATTAATTTTTAATTTAATATTCTCTAATTTATTTATTTAAATGTTTCTATAATTAGTTATGTAAAATTATTTAATAAATATCTGAGATGTTTAATATCAAATCAATAGAAAATACATTTTATAAATATTTTAAATTTATTTAGATTTTGTTGTATAAATTGATAATTTTAAGTTTTTAGTATTAATTGATAAAAAGATGGACTATTTTTTGAAAATAGAGAGGGTAATTTCAATTTTACTAGGGCACGTCAATATATTTTACTTCTTTTAATATATATAGTCTATCTCATGCTTATAATTTTTAATAAAGTAAAATCATGTGAGCGACTTCCCCCTAGATAGCTTCCCTCTATTTTGAAAACTCAAAAGTTATGTTATGATTCCATTTCGATCCATTAGTCATTTCTTTATCAAAATATTTAACATAATTTATTTATTTAGGAACATTTCCAACAATTTTTTTTTAAACTTTCAAGAATAAGAATATTGCATAGAATTTAAAATAAGCCGCATTATTGGTTTGTACATTTGTTTTATGTTTTCATCTCCATTGGTAGTTAATTTTAACATATTTTTATTTTATTAATTTTAATTTAATAGTTTCAAATGTATTTATTTAAATATTACTATAATGTATTAATTAAATTTATTTAGATTTTGTTGGATAGAAATTATTTTAGATTTTTATATTATAAGACTAAATTGGTAATTTTAAAATATTTTATATAAAATTTAATAGAATATTGTTAAAAATTGTACTAAAAAGTGTTATATTTTGTAAATAGATTGGAGCTTTGTATAATTTCAATACTACTAATACTGAGAGTGGTTAATATATTTATTTTTTTTAACATATAGCTTCAATTATGAAAAAATCAGAGAACGCCTAACTTTTTTTTTCCATATATATTATTATAATCACTACACCTTAATTAGAACATTTGTTTCGTCCTATTCAATATTTGCTTCAATTATGAAAACTAGTTTGATACTTATATTTGGCAAAATTATGATAAGTAACCTTGAATTAAGTTTTTATATTAGATGATGGATTGATAAATTAGTGTTATTTAGTTTAAGATGTTTATTTCTAATTTATTCCTTTCATACGTAAAATCCTGAGACCTTCCATATATTTTGTCTAAATTATAGATATTTTCTATTCATTTTGAAAATATATACAAACATCCCTTGAAATTCCATTTTGATCAAACTGTTAACTCACAAAATTTAATAGTTGTCTTAATCAAAACATCCTCTTTAACACAAATATTTATTTAGGAATATTTCCAACAAATTTTTTTTACTTATAGAATATTTATATTGATTGTTTAACATATTCTTATTTTATTACTTTGTAATTAATATCTTAATTTTTTTAAATATAATTAGAATTCGTCCTGTTCAATATTCGCTTCAATTATTAGTTTGATACTTATATTTGGCAAAATTATGTTAAGTGACTTTGAGTTTTTATGTTAGATGGTGGGTTGATAAATTAGTGTTATTTAGTTTAAGATGTTAATTAAGGCAGGTTGTTATTAATATGTTAAGATTTCATTTACAAAATTTCTACAGTACACAAATGTTATTAATTTTTTGTTAAAATGTATATTTCTAATTTATTCTATTTTATACTTATTATTTTTAATAAAGAATTTTTTTAATAAAGTAAAATCCTGTGATCTCCCAAATATTTTGTCTAAATTGTGTCATACAAATCTCTAAATTCCATTTTGATCAAACTGTTAACTCACAAAATTTAATATTTTTCTTAATCAAAACATCCTCTTTAACACAAATATTTATTTAGGAATATTTCCAACAAATTTTTTTTACTTATACTATAAGGAACATTTATACTGATTGTTTAACATATTCTTATTTTATTAATTTGTAATTAATATCTTAATTTTTTTTAAATATAATTAGAACATTTGTTTCGTCCTATTCAATAAAACTAGTTTGATACTTATATTTGGCAAAATTATGATAAGTGACCTTGAATCAAGTTTTTACGTTAGATGATGGATTGATAAATTAGTGTTATTTAATTTAAGATGTTAATTAAAGGAGGTTGTTATTAATATGTTAAGATTTCACTTACAAAATTTCTACAGTACACAAATGTTATTAATTTTTTATTAAAATGTTTATTTCTAATTTATTCCATTTCATATTTATTATTTTTAATAAAGTAAAATCCTGTGACCTCCCATATATTTTGTCTAAATTATAGATATCTTCTATTCATTTTGAAAATATATACAAACATTCCTTGAAATTATATTGTGTTATTTTGATCAAACTGTTAACTCACAAAATTTAATATTTTTCTTAATCAAAACATCCAACACAAATATTTATTTAGGAATATTTCCAACAAATTTTTTTTACTTATACTATAAGGAACATTTATATTGATTGTTTAACATATTCTTATTTTATTAATTTGTAATTAATATCTTAATTTTTTTTAAATATTACTATAATGAATTCTTTAAAAATATTTATTAAATATGTTTTATTTTTAATATCATATCAATAGAAAATAAATTTTATAAATATTTTAAATTTGTTTTGATTTTGGGGATATAAATTAGAGATTTTTAATTATAATGCTAAATTAATAATTTGAAGTAATTTTAATATAAATTTTAATTGATAAAAAATGTATTGCATGATCTTTGATAGAATATTATTAAACGGTGTTAAACTGGAGTTTTATAGAATATTATTAAACAGTGAAAAAGCAAATTTGGAAATCTGAAATGGGAGAGAGCCGTGAGAACGCCGGAAGAGGTTGATGCTCTGGACTGGAGTCATAAAAAGGTATGTACAAGTGACAATGTGTTCTCTAACGATCTCGGCATGGTCCCTCGTGAGGAGGAGTGGATGAGGGACAAGGATGGTGAGTCTGGGAAGGAAGAGAAGGGCTCGGATATTGGCGACGTGTAGAAGAAGTCATACAAGAAAGCTTGCACCGTGAGAGTGGGACGATGAAGACGAGGAGGAGAAGTAAGAAGACTAGTGGAGAAATGATCTTTGGAAAGAGAAGATCAATGTCGAACAAACAATGAAACAATGAGGGGTCCGAACGTGATCATTCCGACAGAGATGAAGACAAAGTTGGCAAAGAGGTGGAAACGGGCTCTCTTTGTGAAACTGATGGGACACATGACTGACGTAGAATACTTGGGACTGAAACTTCAACAACTTTGGGGAAGACAGGGGCTTGTGGAAACTATTGATATTAGAGCAGAATTCTTTTTGGTTTAAGAGCAAGTCAGACTACAACTTGGCTTTTACCGGAGGGCCGTGGTTGATATAGGATCGGTGCAATGGAGGAAGGAGGACTTTGATCCTGAAGAAGAGAAGATCTGCAAGATCGCGGGTGGGTTTGTATTCCGAAACTTCCAATGGATTATTATAATAAGGGAATTCTGTTTGTGTTGGGTAAACAGATCAAAAAAGTCATCAAACTGGATATGACTACGCTCAATAGGAAAAAGGGTCACTTTGCTCGCATCTGTGTTGAACTTGATCTGACTGAAGCATTGTTGCCGACTATTTTGATAAATGGGAAGGAAAGACTGATTGAATATGAAGGAATTCATCTCATATGTTTCTCATGTGGAAAATAAGGGCATGATTCTGATCATTGCCCCACTAAGAATGATGCTGATAAAACTGCTCAGAGAGCTACATTAGGATCAGGAGGGGAGCAAGGGTTGCTGGAGGATATTAGGGGAGGATGGGAAGATGCATAATTCTCGAAGAGACATTGGGGGAGGATCATGAATGAATATACGTGGATCTCGTTTTTTAGCGTTAATACAGGAGGAGGATGAGGAGGGTGGGAGGGACATGAGGGAAGGAGTATCTTGGGTCCCAGTCAAGGAAATTACTAATATGGGCAATGGAATGGGCTATACTAGGCACACAAAATCTAAGGGCAAGACTATGGTGGAGAGAAAGCCCAATATGCCAAATAAAGGGAAGCAAGAAATTAGTGCCATGGATGATATTATACGGGCAGGGAACGCTTGGGCTTGGATGCTCCTAAAGTGAAAAATGATGGGGGTGGTAATTAATGAACCTAATAGGATGGAAATTGATATACTAAGGGGGGAGAATGGGGCAGAGACACCTGGGCTTAAGAAGAAGCTAGGTTAAAGTAACATTAAGGCATAGTGATATCATGCATGCTGATGATGATCCCATTGGCCCAGGATGGCATAACGCAAGGAATTTTGTCATTCAGTTAAATCTACTGTTGAGCCAAAGTGCAAATGATGATATGGTGGACCAAGATGCCCATGTAGTGGGTGTGGTCATAGCTTTGATCTTGCTTAGATCTAGTGCCTTTTCGTGCTAATATCCCATCATTTTATTATTTTATGATGAACTACATACTTTGGAATTCAAGAGGATCGGGAAGTAAGCACTTTGTGTAGCTGCTTATTGAGTTAAAGAAAAAATTCAACACAGGATTCTTAGCTATTCTGGAACTGCACCAAAAGAGTGAGAAGGCAGTACAGATAGCTAAGAGGGTTGTATTTGCTAACATGGAGTTGGTTGATGCCATTGGGTACAACAGGGGGTAATTGGTTTTTTTTGGGTAGCTGAGTTGGATTTTCAGGTTTCTATAAAGCATCACCAAGTTTTGCATGGGTTAATGAATAAAGGCTTGCCAGATGAGTGGAGTTTTTCTATAGTTTATGGGAGCCCGGATTATGTTAAAAGAAGGGAATTATGGACACAACTCTCCAATATCATATTAGGGGTGCATGGTGGATGGTGTATAGGTGGGGACTTTAATGCCACTTTAAGCATGGATGAATGACGTTCTATCACCAAGAAGAAGATCCCAGTAGATAGGTTGTTCAAGCAGTGGGTCTTAGACTCAGGTATGATTGATGTTGGGTTCCAAGGGCCGCTGTTCACTTGGAGTAGGGGAAGAAGTTATAGTTTCCTCAGGTGTCAGTACTACATCTCCCAAAGTACATGTCGGGCCAGGTACCTTTGTTGATTCAATGTGAAAAGAAAGAGAAGGGTCACGGGAGAGAGCATCCATTCTAGTTCTTTTGCCGTGGGTTGTCCATGAAGGGTTCCATGATTTCGTGAAAGCAACATGGAATGATAGTAGGGGATGGGAGGAGAACGTGTAGGAGTTTACACATGAAGTTAGAAAGTAGAATCAAGAGGTTTTCAGGGATGTGAATAAGAGGAAAGTAGAGCTGCTGCAAGAGATGGTTTATTTTGAATAAACAAATAGCTAGAGAAGGGACCTCCCAAGTTCTTGAGGAGAGGAGAGATCACCTTTGGCTACAGCTTGAAGAAATTTTGGTACAAGAAGAAATTATGTGGCTGCAACAGTCAAGGTGCAATTGGTATACGGTTGGGGACAAGAATACCCGCTTTTTTCACTCAATGACCAATAGTAAGAGGAGGAGAAATAGAATTTCTTCCATTAAAAGGGATGGTGGGGAGTGGTTGTACGAAGATGAGGCAATTATGCAGGTTGGTACAAATTTTTTTTTAAAATTTGTTCACAGGTGACGAGATAGAAGCAACGAATATTACATTTGGAAGCAACTTTCCTGATGTCAACCCCGAGATGGTGGCGTATTTTTGAAAGGGAATTGTAGGCGAGGAGGTTAAACAAGCATTTTTTGCCATGGGGCCATTGAAAGCACCAGGGCCCAATGGACTAAATCCTTTATTCTTTCAGAGCCAATGGTAGATATGGTTAAGGCTTTGTTTGCATATCCTATGGAGATATTCTGGATAAATGGCATGCAAATTATGCTTATTCCTAAGGGGGACAAACTAGAGACTATTAGGGACTTCCGCCCTATTAGCCTTTGTATTGTCATAAATAAGATTCTGACTAAAAATTATCTCTACTAGATTGAAGCAGCTTATGGCACTGGTGGTGTCTCCAAACCAGTGTAGCTTTGTTCCTGGAAGGTATGGGGTGGATAACATTGTCCTTGCACAAGAGATCATTCATTCTATGCCACCATGAAAGGGAAGAAGAGATTTATGGCCATCAAGATAGACCTTGAAAAAGCGTATGATAGGGTGAGATGGGGTTATGTGTTGAGATGTTACACGACATATATGTGAGGTAGTGCATCAATGCAATGCATTGCTTTTGCTAACTTTCATTAGTTGCTATGGAATGGCCACAAAGGTATTATTTTTAATCCCACCAGAGGTATCCATCCAGGAGACCCCATGTCTCCATATTTGTTTGTTCTTGTAATGGAGAAGTTGGCGTATCTTATCCATAATGAAGTCAAGGGGAACTCGTTACCATTTACGCTTAAGAAGGAAGGCACGACGGTATCACATCTTTTTTTTGTTGAAGACCTTATTCTTTTTGTGAAAGTGAGTTTAGAGCAAGCAAGTCTTTTAAAGGCATGCCTTGATGATTTTTGTATGGCATCTGGTGAGAAGGTTAGTAATGAAAAATCTCAGTAATGAAAAATCTTGCATATTTTTCTCTAACAGTGTGAATCATAATAGAAGAATGGAGATTAGTAAATTTCTTGGCTTTAAACCAACGTCTAATCTGGGAAAATATTTGGGGGTTCCTCTCTATCATGAAAGGGTGTCAAAGGATACTTATAAGTACATATTGGAGAAAATGGATTGTCAGTTAACAAGTTGGAAAGCGAAGACCTTGTTGCTAGTAGCTAGACATACTTTAGTGTCATCTGTCATGTCTGCCATCCCTGTTTATGTGACTAAGAAGAAGATACACCCCGTCTCTTGGAATGATGTATGTAAGAGGAAGGATGTAAGAGGGTTGGGTCTCCATCACGAGCATACACAAAATAATGCCTTCATGATGAAATTAGGATGGGGTCTTGTAAAGAAGAGAGATGCTTTATGGGTAAGATTTTTGGAGAAAAATATATATGTGGGAATGATATTATTCCTAACATTGACAATAGACGAAATGGGTCCAAGGCTTGGCAAAGCATCAAGAGTCAATGGGATAATATTGCACGTAGCACTGCATGGAGGGTGGGTAGTGGACAAAAGATGAGGTTCTAGAGGGATAGTTGGGTCTCGCATCAAGAACCCTTGATTGAGTAAGTGATGTCTCAGGTTTCAGAGGAGGATTTGGAGCTGTTTGTTGAAGATTTCATTATGGACTCAGGTGGTTGGAAATGGGAAAGATTTGCGCAAGTGCTCTTGGAATCTGTGCTTCACGAGATTCCTAGGGTTGAGGGGTAGCTGCATAGTGGCAATGAGGACGTGCCTATATGGAAGTGGAGTAGCACAGGGGTTTTCTCCACCAAATTGACCTACACAAATCTGTGCCCGAACAGTGATGGAAGGCGACAGGGGTTGTGGAAATATATTTGGAGGCTCAAGGTTCCTCAACATGGCAAGGTCTTCTTATGGCTCTATGCTCGAGGTAGGATTCTCACAAATGAAGCTTGAGTCCAACGCAGTCTTGTAATGTTAGATTACTGCTCAGTGTGTGATAGCATTGTGGAGTCGTTGCTGCATGCTATAAGAGATTGCAAAGTGGCAAGGGGGTTTGGCAATGACTACTCCCTGTGAGATTGAGGCACATGTTCTTCTCCAGGAATGAGCATGAATATTGGTTTTTTTGGAACCTTCAGAAGAGGGAGATGATGAATGGAGTGAGATGGGATACATGGTTTACTATTGCTTGCTGACAAATTTGGTTGACTAGGAACTGTCGTTTGCTGACAAATTTGGTTGACTAGGAATATTTCCAACAAATTTTTTTTACTTATACTATAAGGAATATTTATATTGATTGTTTAACATATTCTTATTTTATTAATTTGTAATTAACATCTTAATTTTTTTAAATATAATTAGAACATTTGTTTCGTACTGTTCAATATTTGCTTCAATTATGAAAACTAGTTTGATACTTATATTTGGCAAAATTAGTGTTATTTAGTTTAAGATGTTAATTAAGGCAGGTTGTTATTAATATGTTAAGATTTCACTTACAAAATTTCTACAGTACACAAATGTTATTAATTTTTTGTTAAAATGTTTATTTCTAATTTATTCCATTTCATACTTATTATTTTTAATAAAGTAAAATCATATGACCTCCCATATATTTTGTCTAAATTATAGATATCTTCTATTCATTTTGAAAATATATACAAACATCCCTTGAAATTATATTGTGTTATACAAATCTCTCTTTCTCTCTTGAAATTCCATTTTGATCAAACTGTTAACCCACAAAATTTAATATTTTTCTTAATCAAAACATCCTCTTTAACACAAATATTTATTTAGGAATATTTCCAAAAAAAATTTTTTTACTTATACTATAAGGAACATTTATATTGATAATTTAACATATTCTTATTTTATTAATTGGGATACATGGTTTACTATTGCTTGCTGACAAATTTGGTTGACTAGGAACTGTTGTGTGTTTGAGGGTACTGAGGCTAGACCCAATGATGTTATCACAAAAGTAAGGGCAGTAATTCGATGGTCAGGTGTCTCGTTACAGTCAACAGGACATGCGAGGGTGGATGAGGAAGGTTGGAGAACCCCTCCCGATGGGGTTACCAAGTTCAACGTCGACGGTGCTTACAACAGCCATAGTTCACTTGCAACATGTGGAGGGATTGCAATAAATCATGTGGGAGAGGTGTTAGGATGTTTTATGTTTAATATTGGGGAGGGTAGCAGCTTCCAAGCTAAGCTTTGGGGAGCAATTTGGAGTTTGAAGATCGCATGGGACATGAAATGGAGTGAGGTTATTGTTGAGATAGATTGCATGGAGTTGGTGGAGGCCGACAAGAGGGGTGTTATGGAGGAGAGTCAAGATGCAGAGCTGTCGCAAGAACTTCGAGAATTGTTGGATCTTGAATGGAACGCAAGCTTTACCCAGAGTCCTCGTGAGACAAATGGGGTAGCTAACTTGCTTGCAAAAGAGGCTCTTAGTTGTTTTTTTAAAAATAGGATTTCATTTTTATTTTTCTAAAAAATGAAAATGATTTGATTGATTTTTTTTGAAAAAATAAGAAAGAGATAGGATTTTTGAAACTTCTCAAAGAATGGAGATTGAATTTGTAAAGTGATCTCTTTAGAGTTTTTCTAGGAATTTTCCATTTAGATTAAAGGAAATTCTAGAGAGAATGTATCATTTATTTATTTTTTTATTTATTATTTTTTGAATTTTTGAATTTTTTTAAATTTTCTTTTAAGACTAAAAAGATTTTGATTTTAATTTTAATTTCTTTTTTCTTTTTTTTTCTTTATTTGAAATTTTAGATCTCAAATTCTAGAGAGAAGAAATTGAATTCAAAGAGTGATTTTTAGATTTTGAAAGATTTGTCATTATCTTAAAATTAAATTATAATTATTAATTTTTCTACGGGAATTTTTGTTTTATTTCTTTTATTTTTTTCAATTTTTTATTATCTTTGTTTTTATCTTAACAAAATAAAATATTCACAGTTACATTTGAAATCAAGTTTTCATCCACAAAAAATATTAAAAATTATTCTATTTTTTTAAATTATATGAATTTTCTTTTATTTTAGAATCTTTATTTTACCCAACCTAAAAATAAAAAGTGAATTATATGTTTATATTTATATTTTATTAAATTACATGATCTTTCCCTCTATCTTTTATAATTTATGTGATAATTTAGCATTGTCTTTTTTTTTTCCCCTTGAAGTTACCAGTGAAATTTTTTACTGGTCATTTGTGATGATGCGTGTCATAAGGGGTAAACAAATTATCTAGGTTTAACTAGAATTAATGCTATATAGTGTCAAATAGTGCCAAAAATGACCAAATTTAAAAATTATTTTTATCTAATTAAATTCAATTTGACTATATTTTTTATTAAAAATACTAAATATAAGAAACTCATATCTCATAAGGATGTCAAATAGATTCGGTAAATAATTTATAACAAAAGTATAAAAATTTAGTGTTATCACTTTTAGACCTTGTCATAGTCCTTTATCCCAAAATCTAGAAAGCTACACAAAATTAACATAAAAATAAAATTACATTTTGTTTCAAATTTCTTAAAATTATACAAACCTTTTTCGATATTTTTAAAGGTTTGTATAAAATACAAAATTGTATAACTTTAATAAAGTTTAAGATGTTATAATTTTATATATTTTTAAACCATACGTGGTATTTAGTTACCACTTTAGACTCTAATTAATTCATATTAAGCCATATAGGTTTAGAAAAATTCCCTCAAAGAGATTTTTTATATTTACATAGTCTCAAACATAACATTATGTTTTAACAATTCTTGTCCCTTCCATAAAAATTAATGCTATTACTTATAATTTGATATCTTGTACTCTCTCCGATCTCATTTATAAGATATTTTGAAAATTTGTTTGGTCTTGTTTATAAGGTGTTGTGTTATTTTTTCATTTGAATTTCCTCCTTTACCCTTCATTTAATAACTTTTTTTGTCTTGTAAATTGTTCCGGTATTTAATCAGTAAGGGTAAGATTGGAAGTTTATACTATTTTTTTATAAATTTAAGAGTATAATTATGTCTTCTTAATACCCGTGTAATGAAAAATAACACCTTATAAATGAGACTGGAGGGAATATTTCACAGGATGTTTGGATAAGTTGTGAAAGAGATATTTTAATAAATTTTATAAAATTTAAACAAATTAAAAGCTATTTAATAATCAATATATCAATATAACAAATAAAATTTGATATAATGCATTCAAAGAAATATAAAAATTTATTGTTATCAATTTTAGACCTTCTAGTTGGCCTTTATCCCAAAATCTCGAAAGCTAAAAAAATAAAAATCATATTTTGTTTTAAGTTTCTTAAAATTATACAAACCTTTTTCTATATTTTTAAAGGTTTGTATAAACTACAAAATTGTATAACTTTAATAAAGTTTAAGATGCTATAATGACATGTTTTTACAAAATGTATAATATTTAGCCATAGCAGAGTAATAAAGATGAGAATATTGTGATGGATGTGTAATCATATAAGAATAAATAAGATACGAAATGATTGTATATGAGGAAAAATCGAAGTAACACCTATCAAGGAGAAAATCATTTAAGGTAGTTTAGGTATGTATAAAGAACAAGATAAGAGAAGCAAATAAGAAGAATTGATCTTGAAACTCTATTAAAAGTTGTAAAGTAAGATTAAGAAGGTTACTAAAAGAAGTTATAAGGTGTAATTTCTTGATAAATAATTTATCTGAAAAGACAATGTTTGATAAAGTTCATTGGTATTGTATGATCCATATAATTGATCTTACTTAATGAATTAAGGTTAATGTTATTGTTGTATAATAATTAGTCGATTTTGATTAATTCAAATCAACCAACATTGAACCAAAAAAAGCTCTATCAAAGGGATTTTTTAACATTTATGTGTCTCAAACATGACATTATGTTTTAGTGATTGTTGTCCCTCTCATGGAGACTAATGCTATTGCTTATAATTTGGTATCTTTTATTTCACAAGATGTTTGAATAAATTGTAAAAATTGGGAGATTTTTTTTTAATATTTTTTAAAAAAATTAAACAAATTAAAAGTTATTTAATAATTAATAATTAATATATTAATATAACAAATAAAATTTGATATAATGTATTCAAAGAAAAAAGGGACCCGCTTATCAATTTCAATATTTGTTGTTGCAAAATGAACCTTCTAGCTCCAAGGGTAGTGTGCAAAAGCATGGAAGATGAAGAGCATTGCCTTTCCACTTCCGCATTGGGCCTTCCACCGCCGCGTAAGAGACACCACTTCTCGACTTCACTCTGCCATTACTCTCTTCATAACAAGCCCTTTCGCATTCACTTTTATGCCCTCAAATTGCAACTTTTTTGCTCTTTGTTCCGTCAATCAAGCTGCAAAGATTGTGGACTATCCTCAAAATGAAGATTCTCAGGTTCAAAACTAATATTCTATTCTGTCTCCTTTTCTTTCTCTTTTAAATGTTACTATCCATTTCTGCCAAAGTGATATTAATTATGCGAACTATTTTATTTTTTGTTTTTTAAAATTTCGCTTGGTTTATGCAGTATAGTGTTATTTTGTTGGCATAATTTTTTATTAATTTTGTCTTGATACATTTTGTTGCCTTTTCTTGACTTTTAATTTTGATTTGAATGATATTTGTCCTTTTTTAATATCATCTTGAAAAACATTTGAGAAAATTAAGGGATTATTTTAAGATGCTAAAAAAATTTAGAACTAGCTTTAAAACAGTAAATAAGGTTAAGAGATGAATAGATTATAGATGCAACTTCAAAGTTAAATTAAAATAATTAATTTGTAATGAAATAAAATTAAATGACCACATTGAAATCAATGAATAAGTTGAAAGACCGAAATTATACAACTTAAGTACACCTTATTTTTTAATTAAGTAGTTTTCTTTTAACTGAGGGAAGAGATAAACTATCTCTCATAGAAGCATGAGTAATAATATCCCCTTTTTATTTTTCTTTTCCAAATTTGATTGTTGAAACATTAATTTTCTGCTTTCCCGTATGATTTGCAGGGCAAAGGGTTTGTGAGCAAATGGAAGGTCAGTTTTCTCCCTTGTGGTCAAGCTTAAAACACTGCATTTTACTGATTAGCAAGTCATTGTTAGCTGACAATAATGCAATTCATTTGATGCTGATTTAGAATTAAAAAAAAAAAAAGAAACAATGAAGGCTAAAATTGAAAACTAAAGATATTGGCTTTGTGATCTTCATGTTACTTGTTCGAAACATAAGAAACTTATAGAAGGTGCTAATATGAAGTGCTAATGGTGAGATAATATTTTAATAGAAGTAAATCTTAACTTTGTATGCATGCTTGTCAAAATAAAATTTATATAACTTATACATGTTAATTTATCAAATTGATTCAACTAAAATGACTTCAAAGCTTGCAAAACTGGGTTTGGCTACTATCCTTGCTTTTGGATCGTTTGATGTTGTGACATATACAACATTCTTTATCATGGAATTTCTTGGTTGTGAAAAAAGTACAGGGAAGAATCCTTCAGCCAATCTTTAGGCTCTTTTAGGGGTAAAATTGCTTTATCATTATTTATACTTATTCTTTATAGTTAATTCATTATGATAGCATCTTGTGTGGATATGATGCTCTTCTCATGATAATAGAGTCTAGAAAACAAAGTATTTTGTGGTTCCTCAATGCTGTCATGTGTCAGTTTAAATTCTTATTAAGTCTGTCATACAGCTTTTAATTTCATCAATTGAATGTGAATATGATAAGTTCATGTTATTAAAGTAGGTAAACTCATATTTATGTTCATTTTCCATATTTGCTAGTTTCACAGAGGTAAAAAACAGTATATGAATATTTATTGGTCTTTGGTTCACCAATGTTTCTCTAGAACTTTCCTCCTCCTGCTTGTGATTTTGTGTTCTAGAAGGCCTGGCATCATGTTCTTATAATTAGCTTATGCAAGTCTTTGAATCCATAGCTGAAAAACCTGTAGTGAATACAGAGGATGCATAAAAGCATAATATAGTTCAACTTAAAGAGGTTGAATGTAGAACAGGTGATTGGACATTGACTATGTAATCCTCACTTCTATCATGTTAAATGAAGCAAAAGTACGTTCATGAAAAAAGTTAGGCAAAGTATATGGGTATTTATATATAAGGACTGCTACTCTAGGAAACAAAATTGCAATAAAGGACATAAAAGACTAATGAAATAACTAAAATAATTACAATAAAAGAATAAAATAACAAACACTTAACACCCCCTCAAGTAGGTTAATGGATATGCTCCATGCCAAGCTTGAGGATTAAGGTCTAAAAGAGAACAGTAGGTAATCCCTTGGTAAGCACATATGCAAGTTGGTACTGAAAGAGACATCACAGTGAAGCCATAAATGAGAAAGGATTGCGTCTCTGTTTAGAAGAAAGCTACAGACGATAAAGATAAAAATAAAAATTGCCCAGTGATAATGAAGGTCAGAACTGGAAAGGAAAAATCTCAATGAAGGCCATAAATGGTAAAAACAATGAAGGCTACAGATAGAGATAATGTACAATGAGAATGAAAGTTATGACTTGAAGAGGAAACATGCAAAGAAGGCCATTAGTGGTGAAAATGGTTGTCTCAATACCAATGAAGGCTACGAATAGATGAAAATTTCTAGTTCTATAAATGAGGAAATTTGAACTAAAATCCTCATTCTTAGCTTAGGGAGAGATGATAGAAAAGGTCTTAAACTCCATCCTTGCATACATTTCATGAGAAAGGATAATAAGATAACAAATCCAAATGCCCCAATAAAGGTGATGATTGATGAAGGGGACAATAACAGATTTGCTTGGGCAGAACATAAGCCAGTTTTTTGTGCACAACAGTATAAAACACAATAGCCGTAGGCAGAGTTAATTTACCCAAGTTTTTAGCAATAGTATAATCTTTGTGTTACTTCCTCTGGATGTCTTTTGAAGTTTGTGTTGTTGAAGAGGACAGAAAAGAGCATCAACCAAAGTGGTGTAATCCTCTTGAGGATTGAAACCTCAATACCCAAGAAATTTTTTTTTTTAAAAAAAAATTTGATTCCAGTCCATTGTACACTAGCTGCCCAGTAGCAGCAGCAGCTTCAGCCTTTTTGTCATTTTGAGTAAAGCTTCTAGGTATTGGACCAAACCCATGAAATTTTTGGAACCCATTTGTTGATAGAGAAGATCCAATAAGAATTTTTGGTTTTGGAGAGAATAATCTGTGCTCATGGGTTTGAAGAATAGCTTCCATATCTCTCTCAAACCAACAATCTGTTACTTCAAGAGGAGAGCATTTAGAGTGATACAAGTAAGAAGGGCAAGTATAGAGAGAGAGAGAGATCATGGTTGATTGGAGACTAAGGAAGATGGTTTTCTCAAACAAAGTTTGTAAATATCTGATAGCCCAAACCACCAGCAGTTGCCCACTTTTGTGTTGAGAAACCTTGCAGCTTCATGAACAAAATGATCTAGCGGCAACCCATCTAGTAGTATACACAGCTTTCCCAACAAAATCAAAGTCTCTTGCATTACCATATTCATTTGCCTCCATAAAGAATTTATGTGCTTGCTGAATTAAGCTTGATAAATAGCAAGCAAATGCGACGCATAAGAACTTAAGACTATGAATAGCAATGGCAATGGAACCAAGAGCTGGGATCAACTGAAACATGACAATGCTTCATCATATTGACCTTTTCAGTGACATGTGCAAAACATTGCAGGTTTGCCATGTTGGTGTGTGAGGGCGAATGTGGAGGTTGTTAGAGGTCCAGTCACCTTGGTAAGGCTGGTCGGTGAGCTCTATAAGGGTGAATAAAGCTTTTATCAATGCTAAAAAATGTATTTTGCCAATAGCAAATAATGGAGCTGAAAAACAAAGGAAGAGAATTATGAGAGCTGATCGACGATGTAATAGAATCATGAGCAGTAGTAAATAATGCTACTGGTCAATGGAAATATAGGTTTTTTTTTTTGCCAACTTAATCTTTATTTAGGTTAAAGATAAGTGGACTGTAGATTGTAAAAATTTTTTTTTAAATCTTGCTCTACCTTGGTATTCACCAAATTTTTTTATATTGAATAGAAAATGAAAAGTTGGTGAAAAAAATAGAAAATGAAAAAGAGAAACACATTAAGAAAAAAATTATCAATAGAGAAATAACAACTTTCATCAAACTTTATGAATAAAATCTCTAATAATAATATGAATGGTTTTTCATCAAATCTTAGGATATATACTTTTTTTGGGGTGAACTATAGGATATATAATTTGTTTGAGCTAATGTATATCCAGACACACACACACACATATATATATACATAAATTAAACTTTTATATAATTATTTATTCATTTTTTAAAAAATTATATTGCCCCCCTAATCCTGCGTCTGCCAAAATATATATAGAGCCATATTGTTCATGTGTAAATTATAAAACTCACAGGACAAATTGCATTATTTACAAATTTATTCAATATATCATATATTTTTACCAGAACATAATAAATTAATATGCGTCTCTTTTCCCGTGACATATTAATGATGATTATTGTTCAAGTGAAAAATATATCACATTGCTGTAATTCAAAAAAGATTTATGTTGACATTTTATAATTTTAATAAAAATAAAATGAATAATAATTTTATTTATTTTAATTAAAATTATTAAAATCATGACAAAAAATTAACATTATTTTAAAATTAATGTGAGAAAAAGGGCATGTTAGTAGACTCAGAACGTGTATCCTCTCTCACAAGTCTCTCGTGTCGGTATAATTAATCCAATAGCCCTCATATATGAATCCAAGGGTTGGGAATTAAAATCAAAAAGCTAAGGGAGAATTGTAGTTCGGTGTCTTTCACTCTGACGAACGGGAATATGGCCGGATATATGATCGGAAGTCTCCAGTATCTTGTCATCCATAACATGTGCTTCCTCTACATCTTTAGTTTCTGTCTCCTCTTATACAAAAGTAGCCATTTGCTAGGGATTAAATTTTAAAATTGGTATTTCCAATGCTAAAAAAATTCCAATTGTTACCGTTGAGGGAAGAGAACATACTATATATACAACCGTCAGCTCTTTGTTATTCCCTAATCAACATCAATTGTTTCTCTTGTTCTTCCCTCAGAGAATGTCTCCCGCACTCACAGAGCCTCTTCTCTACCCATCCTTCGTCTGATTCCTTTCTAATTCCTTCAGGTTTGTGCACCGATCCGTCATCTCTTCTCCATCGAATTCTTCTCACAATCTCTGTCTCCATGTTTTTTTTTTTGGCTTGACGTAGTCTTACTCTTGTAAAGAGTGATATATCATTCATGATTTTTCATTTGTTTTCTTAGATTTGATGTAAGGTTGTTGTCTTTTCTGTAGCATTTAGCAAATAATGGCATGTCTCCATCTTTTGAATAGCATTTGATCTTCTAATTTGATTGGAAGAATTGGTTATTCTATTTTTGTAAAATTGATTTGTGATATATATATATATATATATATGATTGTATGTATGTATCTGATACTCATATCAGATCGTATGGGGCTTTGAACTTGGATAATTTTCAATTTTCCTCTTCAACACCAATTACTTGAATATTAATCTAGCTTTGATCCATGATAAAAGACTTGTATTATGTTCTGATGTATGCAGCACGGTCTGGAAATATTGTGGTTATATAGGATTTTTAATAAAGTTTGTCCATGTGTGAAGAACTGATAATAATTGCTCTTCCTCCCTCCCCACCCCACCTTCCTCCTAAATCGACATTCTTTCTATTTGGTTTTGGCTATGTACACACATGTTGAATTTGGGACTTGTTTTGTTGCAGCCGGTCTGACAGCAAAGGTGCTCTCAAAAGTTGTGTAGAGATATATCGCACTGTATTTCATCAGCAATTTGGTGAGAATATGTATTCTTATGTTCAAACATTTGAGACGTTTGAGCTCTATGGATCCACGAGAGGTAAGAGAGTACTGTGAATCTTCCCTTTGAATTGTCAAATGTATGATATATACATTGTTCTTATTTGGTCTGGCAGTCCTCATCAACTCAATTTTGTATATGTTCTTAAATACAAACTTCTTTTGGATAAAGTAAACCAGTTTCTAGGTTTTCATTTGCTATGACATCTTTTTTGGTTTGTCTATTTGATGTAATAGGTGATGGAGCATATGTAAGATCTTTTTTATTGTGCTTTGATTTTTGAAGGAACTCATTGTAAACAATTGAATGACTGGTCAATTTGCTTAAAATTCTGCACATGAATGAGGTGCATCTCATTATGCCAAAACATGCATTACAATATTCATATGGCTTTGTTGATTATAGAAGTCAATTAATATATTTCAAGAAATGATGTGGCCACAAAATAGGAGACAGATGATGAAAAAAATAAAGGGGAAACACCTTTAACAAAGCAGAAATGAGTCCTTTCGTTCGCTTTTCCTTCTTATTTCACTTGTTTCTTTGGACAATATCCTATCTTCTCTCCTTATATTTTCTTTTTCTTCTTAATCCTAATAAAAATGACTTTTACAATTAAAATAATATTTATTGCTTGCATAAACTTAAGTTATTCTGCATGTTCTATTGATTGTTGGGATGTGCAAGAAGATGCTGGTGTAGTTATGTTATGAACAAGTCATGTCAGTTAAGTGTTTGATTCTTAATTTGTTTAACCTCATGAAATCCTTTAATGATTCATGCAATTAGTCTGTAAATATAACAAAGTTGAAGATGTTGTCTTCTCAACACCCGTAGACATTTTATCAATTGTTTTATTGTTGATTATAGAACTAGCACTTCGACAGTTGATATCTTGATAGTTAATGCTCTAAACAAAGTTTTACTGGACCTCAATTGGGTACTGTAACAAGTAAAAGGTTGCCCAAATAAAGGATATAAATCTATAATGCTCTAAATACTACTCCAGAGATTTATATTTAGACTTTGGAATTGTAATCTTGATTTTCAATTGTGATCTTCACATTATGTTATTGAAAAAATAAATAAATAAAAATGTTGGTTTTCATTTTTGGTGTCTTGTTTTTGTGTGAAGTTACAAGTTGAGGCAATCTTAGTTTGGATGCATTTTGGCATGATGAGGAATTCACCTTGTGTTTAGAATTCAAGTTAAGTGGCAATGATTTTGACTTTAATGAATTAATTGTGATAGTTATTAGCTTGTAAGGATTTGGGCCTATATTGCTCCTTTCTTGTGTGTATTCACCTATATTTATCTTCACTCTAGAACTTGTCTTGATTCTTTGTTGAGATCACAATTACATTTGCATGCACAAAAATGATTAAGGCATTCTTTTATTTGTTAGCTACTTAGCCATATAACCAACCCTTGCATATTTTATCCATTGTTTAGCCCATTGAGCCTTGTGTCCTTTCTTTTCATATTGAACATTTTCTAAGCCAAGGCCAAGTAATAAATTTCTACCTTTTCACCTTAGGAATTGGAGAGCATTTTTTACAAGAATAAGCATATGTTGTTGGTGCATTATTGTGGGCACGAAAAAATGAAAAAATGGGAGAAGAAAAAATGTGAAAAAAAAATGAATGAAAGGGGTTGAGATGGAGCATAAAACGCACTCAACTGCAAGAAAAGAAAAAATGTAAAAAAGTTGAATACAAGAGGTTGAGATGGAGTGTAAAACGCACTCAACCACAAGAAAAAAAATGCAAGAAAAAGAAAGAAAAAAATGGAAAAGATGTTTTGGAAAAAAAGGGAGTTGGAAAGGAAATAAAAGTCTAAATGTATACACTTTTCTTTTATCATATATGCTTGTTTAATGTTTTTCCAATTTTTGAGGTGCTTCTTTTTGTTCTTCCATTGCTTATTCCTTATTGTTTATTTGTTCCTTGTTCATTACAACCTAGAACAAAGTCCTATTGATTTGTGCATTGCATTTGACATAGGTGGTGGAGATTTAAAAGACAGATAACCTAATGGTAGTGGGGTTTGATAGGTGGAATTTGAGTGACATACTACCCCTTTAAACACTTGAGAGTTGAGAGTTAAACACTAATCCTATGTGAGGGACTATTTCGTTACTTCATTCTTATCAAATGATTTGCCATAAAACTTGTTTGTTTGATGCAAGGGAGATTACCTTTGACTGTTGGGATGTTTGAGAACTATTATTGTCCTTATACTTTGTGGCATCCACATTTCTCAAATCTTGAGTTTTGAGTTTTACGTCTTGGGTTTTTGCCTAGAAGTGAATGGTGCACTTATTTGATAGAAATCAACTTCAATATTTTCTTTTTCATTTTGATGGGCAAACAAACATATTTAATTTTTCCATTTTTTTCACCTTTCCCCTATCATGTTATAATCACCTTTCCCCTATTTGTTATTGAAATTTACTTTTTCTATTTGTTTTCACCTATTATGCTTTTCACAATTTCTTTTTAGGTTCGCATCAGCAATAAAAATTACATTTTTGTTTTGCTTTATATAAATCTTATAATCATAAAACTCTAACATAGTCTTTATTCAAGAAAATGATAACACCGAGATCTATCTCCTTTATCTTGTCTTTTATATATGCAGATAAATGTTTATTTAATCCCCACCATGATTCAAGGAACTTAGTCACTGGACTTTGATTTATCCTGTCTCTCTTCCTCAAATTCCTCTATTTTCTCCCTCAAATTTATTGTTTTGTAATGTCTTTGATCCTAAATGAAAGCAATTCAACAACTTTGGTTGTTCTAGTTGAAGTATCAACATAATAGTAAGTCTATTTTATTATCTTTTGATTCATATATAATTTCTTGATAAGAGACAATGCCACTTTCAATATTATCTCTTCCAATATGATTAAATTAAAAATCGTATCTTTTTAATATCTTTTCATTGTGAGATTCGAACTGACAATGGATTAGATCTTTTACTGTGCATGAGTGTTTGAGTCACTGATTCAGTAGTTTGGAAAATGTCCAAAATGCTTTTCACTTTGACTAATTCAAGGTTTGAGTTCTTAGAAAGGAAAAGTTTCACTTGAATACACCAATAAATCCTTATAAGTGTTACTTATTTAAATGAAGGATTTATCATCTGGTTTTTCTTTTGTGAGGTAGGAAAAATCTGAGTTCATTCATTATATGAAATTATTTGTTTAAAGATCATTTGTCTCTTTCTTTTTGTTTAATTATTTTGACATGCATGTCTTTTCATTTGCCATAACCACGTGACTCTGTGTGTGTGTGTGTGTGTGTGTGTGTGTGTGTGTGTGTGTGTGTGTGTGTGTGTGTCTGTGCATGTATCTATATGATGGAATTGGAAATTTGGGCCTTTGGGTACAAATCTTGAAACCTCCATGAGTAAAAATATTTTGTTACTTGATTCTTGGTATTCTTTACTATGCATGTCTTCTCACACTTGCCACACATGCCACACACACATATGTGTATGTGTGTGTCTATGTATATGATAGAATTGGAAATTTAATTATAACTGGTGTGATATGTTTAAACCTTGGAACAAACCATTGAAATGATTCAGTATTTTATTTGATTTAATGACCAGTCTGATTTTCTTAATATTGATAGAAAACAGTGTTATAATAATCAGATGGGACCCACTGATTCAATCGGTTGAATTAAGAATTAGCCACATGTCTGGTCTAATTATATAGGAGGACTAGAAGTTTACAGAATTGGTGACAAACCAGCTGAACCGGTGGTGAACCGCCAAAACTGGAGAAATTGGTAGTTTATGCAAATCAATGATTCAAGTTTTTAGAGCTAAAAAGAAGAGGAAGGAGAAGAAAAAAAGGAGAAGGAGAAGGAGGAAGAAGAAAAATATATAGTACCTACAATCACTTTCTTTCCTTCCAATGGTAACAAAAATCAAGAAAATATTGAAGAAAAACTGAACTAAAACACTACCTAGAACAAAAAGAAGCTAATAGACAAAAAAGAAGATGATGATGATGGAGTAACCCAAGCTTCAATGTCGATGATAAAGAAAAAGCAGAAGAAGAAACATCATCCTTTTTAGATGATTGAGAGGCAAAAAACTCGTGTGTGGCGGAGTAAGGCCTGAGAGGGAGAGAGAAACCAAAAGGGCCTGATGCCGTAAAAGGAGATATGCTTTTTGAGAATTAAAATGACAAATCATCCCATACTTCCACCATTTGAAAATAATTTCTCACATTTTTTTGGAGTTTGAACTTTGAAAAGATCAATAGTGCAAGCAAAACCCGAAATATAAATTAAATATAAGATTTTTTTATTTGTATATTTTATTGCTTCACTACAAACAGTTGGAGTTGGCAGCAGCTTAGTAATTGCCTTCCTTGTAATTGTACTTTTAAGTAACCCTTGTTTATTTTACACTTTTTTAATTATTTAATTTTTAAATTTGTATTATTAATATTTTATGAAAATACATATTTCTTTTATACTGTTCATATTCATTACTTTTAATATATAGCTTTATTTTATTTTATTGTCACATTAGTAAATTTAATTATGATAAAATTAAGGGAGCCTTAAAGGTGAATTTCTTTCATTTTTCATATATATATATATATATATTATTTTAATAACTACCGGTTCAATCCTAGTTTGACTCCGGTTAAACTATTAAACCTTAAATCAATGTCTTGTCTAATTTAATATTTGGTATGATTATGATAACATATGTAAAAACTAGAGACTGAGTACCAATTGAGTATCCTGTTTGGTAACTATTGCAAATCCACACATATTCTGCATGTCTGACATGAGTCGTTGCTTTCTTCAAGCTTCAAAATTCTATGTTCTCTCTCTTTTTTCCTCAAACAATCCTATCTTTTCTTCAAAATCATCAATTGAAACTATCACCACTTTGCCATAAAATTTGTTTAAAATTGTGTTATTTATTTAAAATATATTGTTTTAATTAATATTGATCCAATTCTGATTACATTACAGTTGAATAATTAAATCTTAAACCAGTGTCTTCCGGTTCAATGTCCAGTTTGATTTTGATAATATTGATTATATTCTTAAACTTATAAAAAATCAAAATTTTCAATTTTATCCATATTAATTAAAGGCATATATCACCTTTTTTTAATTATTCCAATACAAATTACAAAATTAGTTATTAAATAACTTAGGGGTAAAATAGTTAAATTTTTTTATGACACCTTATATTATGGAAAAAAAAATTTCTAAAATCTTATATTATGGATTGGAGAGAGTATATTTTTTCTTAGGAAGAAAAAAAGTAGAGCTAAAAAGTTTAACTAATTGATGAGGTTGGAATGAGAGTGTTGGTGTCACAATTGAAAGTTCCAATCAGCATTGACGATGTTTGTCTCTATGCACGTTTTTGTTCGGCTTATGTGTAAAATAAAATTGAAACGTTACAGTTTGAGTGGCAAAGAATGATCTTTCTCTTTGTGCTTACATTTCTTGAATTAGCAACAAGTCTAGGATTTTTTGAGTAGGGTGTGTGCAATGTGGAGTAAACAGAGTCAAAAGCATGGGAGGTCTAGTGATTATGAATTTATGATAGGTAAAAATATGACTTTATTAGAGTTCAGATTTTAGAAAGTAAAGAGAAAGATTTTGGGATTGAATTTTCTTTTTGTTACTATAAGGTATCGGGAATAATTTTTTTTATTCATAATATAAAATATCATAAAAAAATTTGACTATTTATCCTTGATTTATTTAATAACTAATTTTGTAATTTGTGTTGAAATAATTAAAAGAGTGGTATTTGCTTTTAATTAATATGGGTAAAACTAAAAATTTTGGTTTTTTTTATAAGTTTCATATTATAATTAATGTTGTCAAAATTAGATCAAATATTAAATTAGACAAGGTACTAATTCAAGATTTAATTTTTCAATCATAATTTAATCGAGGTTGGACCAACATTAATTAAAATAATATATTTTAAACAAGTAATATAATTTTAAACAAATTTTATGATTTAATTAAAATCTTGCGATATTTCTCTTTAACCAAAATTGATAGTTTCAATTGATGATTTTGAAGTTGAAAAAAATAAAAAGAAGAAGAAGAAGAGAGAGAACATAGGATTTCGAAATGAACGATTGAGATTTGAAGAAAGGAATGGCTTAGATCAACATGCAAAATATGCATGGATTAGTGCCACTTACTGAGACCCTCTGCACTGCATTTGATTTTAGGCTAAAAAGAAGAGGAGATAAGCTCAATTGAGAGATCTCATACTTGTGATTTGATTTTAGGCTAAAAAGAAGAGGAGAGATAAGTTCAATTGAGAGATCTCATACTTGTGATTAGCGAACAGTGGCAGAGATCATTTTGATTGTAACATTAGTTACTACAAGAAAACTGAGAATTTGAGACAGATTATGAGAATTTGAGACAAATTTGGTAATGAAAACAATTTCATCTCAAAATCTGTTTCAAAATCCTTCACAAAATTTTTGTGACGAATTTGGTGGCAAAATTTCACAAATTCATTGCAAATCTTTCATAAAATTTGTTACAAAAAACTTGTGACGAGCTAAAATATGATGAACACAATCCATCACAAAATCCGTCATAAAGCTAAAATCTATCGCAAATCTTGCTTAATCCGTCTCAAATTTTCATTTCAAGTTTTCTATTTTTTTATAGTGAGTGTGCATGAAATGAAAGAGCACAAATATAAAATTAGAGTTTTTTGAAATTCCAAATATATATGTACATATAGGGAGCTGTTTACTCATTATGTGAAGATTCACAGACATGTATGTGTGTGTATAAAGACTAACATGGTGTATGTAGCTAGGGTTTGCATAGCAGACAAATCAATCACATGATGTTAAGCAACCACCAACTTTTGTATTATGCATATTAAGGAAATTAGTTAAAAGTAGATTTTGTTATTAAATTTGTCAAAAGTTGCATTTATTTTCCTAAATTATTCTTAATTAAATGCAATAATTATTTCTAACACATCTTAATTAAATGCAAACAAATAAAGATATTTGTGGAAGAAAACATTAAATGCTCTAACTTATATTTAAAAACATAGAAACCTTTTAGAATATAATTTATAATAAGTAACAGATGTAGTATCTATCACTTATAAGATTTACTTTGCTCTCTTTGTGTGGTCCTCTCCTCAACATCCCTCCTTCCAATATTTCTTTATATTATACTAGATTTGATGCATGGGAATATTTTTATTTAATTCTAAAAGAAATATATTAAATTCAATCTTGTTCAATTGCCTACCCCTCAAAGCAAAAGAACAAAAACATGTGTGATAATAGTTTATACTCTTGAATCTCTTCCCTTTTATTTGTGTTTTTTTAAAGATAATCATGAGTACAAAGTTGAATAAATTTAGTTTTCAATTGTAGCAAAGAAAAGGACTGCTTAAAAACATAGCAAAAAAATGGAATGAATATTCGACTACAGTCAAGTGTATAAAAGTTATCATGAAGATGTTCTGATTGTGCTTCCTAATGAAGTATTGTTGGAAACTGTATCATACAACATGTAGAAAATTTGCTATGTAACTTTGTTTTCTATATTTACTATGAAGCTAGAATTTCACTATGTTTAGTCCATCAAAAAAGAATTTCACCTTGTTTAGTAGTGAACAGACATCCCACACCAAACTGAAAAATTAAAGATAAATGCTACTTTAGTTGATGGGCATGGGAAAAATTGTTTCAAAAGTTTTTTAAGGCTCTTTTAAAAGGTTTTAAATTGTTGGACCACATACAAACATTTAGTATTCTTCCTTTCCGAGCAAAGGAAACTATGAATTCTACTCCCTCTCTTATCCTTGATAAAAAACTCTTTTAACCAAATCATACAAATTAAGGGTAAAAGTTAAAGTTAATTAACTATAATTTTTTAAAAATTTACAACATGTTTCCAAAACTATCATTGTTCAATTTCTATCTTTCTCTTCTACCTTCAATTAAATAGGAGCATTTTTTAGTAGTATACAATAAATATTACCTCGTATCCTGGTAATGATCTTATACTTAGGATCAAAGAAAAATATCATATACTTAAGATCGGAAGGAATATATGACATGTAGTCACTAAAGAAGGGTAGTTTGACAAGTCTCAAACTTTGTAAAAAGCAAACCCTATGGAAATGACTAAAAAGAAAAAATAATCATTAGACTTACTTAAAACATATACTCCATCTGGCCCTATTTATAAGGTGTTATTATTCATTGTATGGGTATTAAAGAGATATAATTATATTCTCAAATTTATAAAAAGTTAGTATGAACTTTTAATTTTACCTATACTGATTAAAGATTGAAAAAATTTGAGACACAAAAGTCATTAAAGGAAGGGTAAAAAAAGAAACTCAAATAAAAAATAATACAATAACTTATAAGTAGAACCAAATAAATTTTTAAGATAACATCTTATAAATAGAATCGGAGGGAGTAATTAACAATCATTTCACCATTACAAGAGTTATTCTTTAAAAAAAAAATCATCTCCTTCTTTGTATGGTTTGCATGAGTGTGTGAACCCGTAACAACCACAATATCATAAAGCTTTGCAAGTTTATTTTTAAATTAATATGGATTGCCAGTTAATACAATAGATTTCTTAGTATCTTCTAAGAACAAAATGAAAGGAGCACTTCCACTCTCACTAAGTACAACTTGAAACAGAAAAGGTCAAAAGCAAAATTAAGATACAAATTATAACAAAGAAATTGCTAAAAACAGAGTGGTCCTTATTTTTTTCTACCATGTACCCTTGATGATTCTAACAAAAGTATAGACTTCTTCCAAATTAAAAGGCCATTCTAAAATGAACCCAATCAGAAAAGCTTATGTCAAAAATTTAACTAGCCAAAACCATGTAGGGTTATAAATTAAAGACAATGTTATAAATTTCATATACAAAATAAAAATAAAGAACAAAAAACATAGCAAGTGAAGCTACGGTTGAATGAGGTGAAGAGCAAAAGTATAATTTTGTTATATTACTTATCTTCAACATGCAAGAAAAATCAAACCTATTCAAAATATCAAGTCTATAAATATACCCTTTTCAAATTCTTCCCTTAATTTAATGCCATAAAGCACACTCTTACTTCAACTTAGTGCTCCATTGATCAAAACAAATGAGACTAAGAGGTTACTTATAAGAACTGAGAAATTGAAATAAATATGAAAGGATTACTCTTTTCCATCATCTTCCCGTTCAAATACAACAAAGAGATTAAATAACATAATCAAAATTAAAATAGATTATGAGGCGCTAAAATAGATAAATTGACCATGGAATGGGTATGAACAATTATATTTTGCTTTTGGACATCAGTAAGTGAATTTTAAACTGCTTTAGTAGTGTCTTGCAGGTCAGGCTCACCTTGTTTCATGATTGCATAATTGTCTGCAAACCATATATCCTATCTCCATGTTTGGTAGTGAGAAAATGTTAATCCAAATGCCTTGCAACAATATCTATGATCTAACTCATCAATGATGTAACATATCTCACATACTGCAGATATAGCTTCTCTTCAAACAATGATTTTTTAAAATTCAACTCAATTACTAACAATATGAGCTAAAAATTGAAAAACTATGTTAATATGTACTTCCAATTCTACAATACCATTAAATCTATCGAACACTATAGTTAGTTGTTGTTCACCACCTAACTACACCGCAAACACATGGATCATGATAAGTAATACACAGTGAGTAAATTATTATTCCCACGAGGATTTAGTTCCAAAACTCAATAAAGTGTCCATTATCACACTTTTGCTTAAGTTGAGCCACTCAAATAACCAAAGAGTAAAAGTATAAATAAAATAAACCAATACTAAAGTTAAATGTTAGTGGTAATTTTAAACAAGGAGACAACCTAGGATTATTTTTAACTTAATAATTTCATAGTGATTAATTATCTTTTCCCTCTTTGTTTCTTAATGCAATTATATGAGAGTCTAGGATTTAATTACTTTAAGAATTTCTCAATATCAAAGAAGCTTTCTAATCAACTTAATCCATAATCTCTTGCCAAATTAGTTAATTAACTTCATTAAATATAAACCTAATGCAACTTTGTGAGACCTATAGATATATCTCTATTCTATAAGAAAATTTTTTCATCCATCATGGTGAATTTCATAATCCCACAAATTGATCAATTTAGAGGTGGAGACACCTAGGGCTCTAGAAAACTTTAGGCATGAAAAAATAGAATGTGGTACAAAAAATAGGACAGTTGAAGGCTAAAGACACAAAATAGAAAAAAGGGAAAGAAGATTAACAGACTTGTATTCTACAATACAGGTTACAATATAGGTAAGCTTGTATTTTATATTTTCTCCTTACAATTGTGTTTTCTATCAGTCACACATCCTTTATAATTGATATTCATCCGAAAAATCCTCTGCTCTTTTCTTTGTTTGCTTGCATACTTAAAGCACGTGTGTGAGCCTAGCAAATCATCTTTTCTTCTTTTCTAGTAAACTAGTTATGATAGTGCCTTGTATGAGACAAAAAAAAGCATATTTTCTCCTGCTTATCAATCTTCACATGACCATATTTTTTTAATTCCTGGTGGGATCTTTTGTGTGTTTTGACTATAGTAGTAGTAATAATAATAATAATAATAATAATAATAATCAACAACTTTCCTTTTTCTATAATAATACTTATTGGAGTTTACTACGAAAGATAATCTACAAGTAACAGTTTTACTGTAGATCTAAGTAATTTTTTAATTATTATTTAAAGAAGCTCACAAGTAACAATTTTACTGCGAACCCCCAATGATTTTCTCCTATTTTAAAAAAAGGCCCGCAAGTGACAATTTCATTGCGACCTAGATTACTTTTCTCATTATGAGTAACAATTTCACCATGTGATCCAGCATTTTTATATATTTTCTCATTTTAAAAAATAAATCTCTTCTTCAATAAAAAAATAGAAATAAAATAAAAAAATAATTTCTATTTTTCAAAAGGAAAATAAATAAAGTATCACAAATTTATAATCTTGAACTACATAAACTTTGATCCCTCCTAAGGGTGCGCAAGCCTTAGGATTTCATTCTAAGTTAACTCTGCTTTATAAAAATATTATATTTTCTTTTTCATCTACTTTTTCTTTGAGTTTAGAGATAAAATATAAATAACAAAGATAATTAATTTTTAAAGAATAATCAATAAAGTACAATAAATTTAGGATAACCATTTTCTCAAACGGATGGTGTAAGGTGCCTAACGCCTTCCTACACACAACCAACTCCCAAACTTAACACTTTTATTTGTAGATCATCCTTTCCTACATCTTCAAGTTTTCCAAATTTTTTTCTCTAAATTTTGGTTGTAACTCTATTTTCCATTTTTATTCATTATTTATTTTTGGATAAAAATCAGATGCGACACACTTCCATGACAATATATCATCCACATCAAGCTTTTCTTCCTTGTTTTACTTAAAGCATGCTCCTCATTAGCTCCAAGTTGCACAAATGACAAACCTAGTATGACAACAAAAACACACAACATAAACTAAAGGAAATTAAAAAATTGCAATGGAAACATAAAAGCTAAGGATAATAACTTAGATTGTCTCTCAAAAAGCGCCAAGTTTGCAGTATTCAATCAGACTCTTATCAATTGGATACTTAGTCATGGGTATCAAATACTATAATTGCTGCATTTTCTTTCTTCCTAATGTATGGCAGCTTTATAATTAATGAGTTCTCAATCAAATTTAGAATATATGGTTCCTCCACCAATAATATCATTAGACCACAAGCTTTGACAACATGAATTAGAGACTCTAAGTGTAACTTTTCACAAATAAAATTTGGAGCTTCCAAATATTTTAAACACCCAGTAAAGTCAATTTGGTTTTCATCGATAAGAGTCAATATCTCTTTTGGAAGATTCTCTCTAAATGATAACTTGGGACCTCTTCATCATTCTTCTCCTTAATGCAATATGATTTAGGCTCTTTAACTAAAGCCTCTATTGACTTACTACTAACCCCTCCACCATTTTCAAACTCATAAATTCCCACTGACTTGTCACAAGCCACTTGTGACTCATTTTCACTCCTCATGGTCAATTGCTCACAAGGTTCTTCATCTTCTAATGGGTATGGGTTGCTTTACTAGTGGAAAATACTTCTTGTTTAAAAAATTTAATAGTAGAAGTCATTTAACCTAATTGAAAGGCTAAATTTTGAAAAGCTAATGCTTGCTCATTAATTTTTTTTTAATTATTAGCTCTCATTTCAATTTCATTATCAAGAATATGTTAGAGCGTATCCTTTATGGTTGACTTCTCTTCATGAGTAGGGGTGATTTCCTCTTCACAATGATTGTAAGGGGGATAAATGTGTGATGCATATGAAGAAACACAATAATTTTGATCTCAAAACAAGTTTTGTTCATGATTCCATCTAGGGGTGTTAGTTTTATCATACAAATTAGTTTGAACCCTAGTGAAATCATCCTCCAAATAAACTGAAGTTGGGACAACGGGTTATTGCTCACAATAATGATCCTCTCCACAATAATTACAACATAAGAAACCATATTGAGATTTACTAACATGAATGACATAACAAGTGTTTCCATCATAATTATCAAGTTCAAATCCACTACTTGTCCCATTTGTCCACCAAGAATTATAAGTCATGAACAAAGATGAAAACAAAAAATACTAACAATAAGAAAAAGACTAATAACAAGCAAACACAAAAGCACACAAAAATGACAAGGATACACAAAAACACAAGAAAACAACAAATAACAAAGAAACACAACCACACAAGAACAAATATATATAATATGCAAACTTAAGCTAATGGTGCTCCATTCAAGATCAACCAAAGACAATTTTGGCACTCAAATCCTTAGCAATGGTGCCAATAACTTGTTCGTCACTTGGCTGCACCACAAGCACACGAGTCATGATAAATAATATAGAGTTAGTAGAGTATCATTTCCATGAAGATTGGTTCCAAAACCCAGTTAAGTGTCAATTATCACACTCTTTTAAGTTGAGCCAATCAAACAACCAAAGAACATAAGCACAATTAAAATAAACATACACTAAAATTATGTGTTAGTTGTGATTCTAGATAAGGAGACAATTTAGGATTATGTTTAGTTTAATCATTTCATAGTGATTAATTACCTCTTTCCTCTTTGTTTCTTAATGCAATTATGTAAGAATCTAAGATTCAATTACACTTCTAAGCATCTTTCAATGTCAAAAAAAGCTTCCTAATCAACTTAATCCACACTCCCTTACCAAATTAGTTAATTAGCTTCATTAAACATAAATCTAATGCAATTTTGTGAGGCTCATAGGTATATCTCTATCCTAAAAGCAAATTGTTCCACCCATCATGGTGAATTTCATAATCCCACAATGTTTATTTATTGTATGATCTGCTCTAATTTTCCTATCTCTAGCTTGATTAGAGAACCTTAATCACCTCTAATTGATAGCTAATTAACCAAGAGCTCAATAAACCAACAAATAAACACACATATATGGCATTAATCAGAAATAGGAAGAGAAAATAACCACTAATCCATGTTTAAACTACAAATAATCCTAGAGCAAAGAAGTTAGTTACCAATATTCATCATTTCAACAAATAATATCTAATACAAACCAACAAAACATAAAAAAATGGAAAAGGAGAAGAAAGGGATAGAGAAAATTAGAGTTGAAGCCAAAATTTCTCTTGAATCTTCAATTCAAGCATGCCCTTACTCCACTTCTAAACCCTAATAGCTCTTTGCGCCTCCTGTGAAGTCTAGAATGCCTTGTGAATAGAAGGGAATGAATAAATATGCCCTAATGTCACGAGGTTCTGCTTCATTAAAACTATGCATTTTGTTATGTATTGTTGTTGTCACGATGAATAATTTGTTGTTGCAATGAAGATAGTTCATTTAGAGTTCTTCAAGGATGTTCATTGTGACGAAGAATTTGTAGTCACGACGAATGTAGTCTGAAAGTTATGAAGGCATAGCCAATAGTCCTGTTTCCAAATCAAATTGAGTGAGAGTAAAAAATTTCCAAATAAAAATAAGGAAATATTTTTATTCTCACTTGTTGTCAAAAAAAAAAATTTTAACTTGGAAAGTTTTTATTTTCATTTGAAAAAATTATATCTTAAGTTGAAAATAAAATGAATTTTGGTCTCATTTCTTAAATATTTTAATTTTTTATATCAAAACCCAATTCTCCCTACAAAAAAAAAGGGAAAATTGAAATTATGTTTGTAAAGTGGATAATGGATATATTATTTTTCCAATAGTTAAAAAATAAAGTAAAGTTAAATTAGTTTTTATAATTTTAATTAGCTTTAATATCGTCTATAGTTTATAATTTTATAAATAGATTCTTATGATTTTTAAAAAATTAATTTAATTAGTTATTTTTTGGCCGATTTAATAATTGTTGTTAAACTTTTATCAATCTCTTAAATCTTATTAATATAAAAATAAGCTATTTTGATATATTAAATATGATTTATGACAATGTAAAATGAAATTTAATCAAAGTTCTATGCTTAAGATAAATTTTAAAAAAATAATAATTGTGAGAGAACCCATACAACATGATTAGTGTTGAGTTTTTTTATTTCTATATTTATATGATTATATGATGATTATTAAGTGATTAATTGACTAACCAATATCAAAATTCCTGACGGTATTTACTTCGGAAGAGATTGAACCCCTTAATGATGGTTTTGAACTTTTTCGCTGTGAATAAGGTATTCTTGAATCAATTTCATTCAGAACTAAGAGCATCTCAGAGAAACTCATAAACCTATGAGAGCAATTTCAAGGTTGTTGCCACACTTGAAGCGACCTTCGTGTTCGTCCTGTCTCACATCTCTTGCATCGGCACCTAGTTCGCCTGTAAATTATTCGTCACTGCTCAATGATTTCACCAACTTCTGCTACAAGAGAGACCTTCCCAGAGCCATGCAAGCCTTGGAAGCCATGGAGAGGCACAAAGTGTGGGCAGACGCCATCACCTATTCTGAGTTTGTTAAGTGTTGTTTGGCTCGTGGGGCTATCAGGGAAGGCAAGCGCGTTCATAAGCACATTTTCTCTAATGGGTATGAACCAAAGACGTTCTTGATCAATACCATGCTCAACATGTATGTGAAATTCAATCTCTTGGAAGAAGCACAGGTACTGTTTGAGGAAATGCCCGAAAGAAATGTTGTTTCGTGGACAACTATGATATCCGCTTATTCTAATTCTAAACTTCATGAAAAGGCCTTGAATTGTTTAATACTTATGCTTAGAGAAGGTGTCATGCCTAATATGTTCACGTTCTCTTCTGTTTTGAGAGCTTGTGAGAGGTTATCTCATATCAAACAACTGCATTCTAGTATAACAAAAGTTGGATTGGAGTCTGATGTATTTGTCCGGAGTGCTCTTATTGATATCTACTCGAAATTGGGCGAGTTGCAGGAAGCATTAAATGTTTTTAATGAGATGGTGACTGGAGACTCTGTTGTTTGGAACTCCATCATTGGGGCTTTTGCTCAGCACAATGATGGAGATGAGGCTTTGTGTCTTTATAAAAGCATGAGAAGAGCTGGTTTTCTTTCTGATCAGTCCACACTGACAAGTGCCTTGAGAGCATGTACTAGTTTGTCAATATTAGAATTAGGACGGCAAGTCCATGTTCATGTGCTGAAGTTTGACCAAGATCTGATCCTCAACAATGCACTTTTGGATATGCACTGTAGGTGTGGTAGTTTGGAAGATGCAAAGTCAATTTTTAATCGGATGGTTGGGAAGGATGTAATCTCTTGGAGTACCATGATTGCCGGGATAGCCCAAAATGGTTGTAGCATAGAAGCACTTAATTTATTTGAGTTCATGAAAACCTCTGGTCCAAAACCAAACTACATCACACTTGTTGGGGTTCTGTTTGCTTGTAGTCATGCAGGGCTTGTAGATGAAGGTTTGTACTACTTTCAGTCTATGGAGGACCTTTATGGGATTGATCCTGGAAGAGAGCACTATGGTTGCATACTTGATCTTCTTGGAAGAGCTGGAAAACTTGATGATGCAGTTAGGTTAATCAATGAAATGAATTGCAAGCCTGACGTTGTGATGTGGAGGACTTTGCTTGATGCATGCAGGGCCCATAGGAATGTGAATTTAGCTACATTGGCTGCCAAAGAAATTCTAAAGCTGGATCCACAGGATACAGGAGCCTATGTACTTTTATCTAACATCTATGCAAATTCAAAAAGGTGGGATGATGTTGCAAAAGTGAGGAGGAGTATGAGAGCAAGAGGTGTGAGGAAAGAACCTGGTTGTAGCTGGATTGACGTCAATAAGCAGATACATGCTTTTACTTTGGGAGGTAAATCACACCCACAAATAGATGAGGTCAATAGACGGTTGAATGAACTTGTTTATCGTCTGATTAGTGTTGGTTATGTTCCTGACACAAATTTTGTCTTGCAAGATCTTGAAGAGGAACAGGGAGAAAATTCCCTTCGATACCACAGTGAGAAATTGGCCATTGTCTTTGGTATCATGAACTATCCAAGGGAGAAAACTATTAGAATAGGGAAGAACCTAAGGATATGTGGAGATTGTCGTTTATTTGCAAAACTTGTAGCAAAGTTAGAGCAGCGTCATGTTGTAATTAGGGATCCTATACGTTACCATCATTTTCAAGATGGGTTCTGCTCTTGCGGTGACTACTGGTAGTACTGAGGTGTGCTAGTCCATTCTATGATATGCATAGCACAGAATATATAAACACCCTTGGGGCCTAGTACCAAATTAACAATCAGCTCTTGTTTATAATGAATGAAGCCTGTAGAAGTGGCTTCTGACTCCTGTGCTCTCTTGAATGTCTTTGATAGGTTGAGTAAGCTTCTTGTTCCAAATTTCTTTACTATTTTTTTTGGTGTATTTTCTCATGTTATAATGCCTCATTTTTTATGTTAATTATCAGTCAAATCTTTTCATTTTCCGATCAGGGATTTTTATCTTTGCAGTTTCAATTCCAGAAGTAAATAACAATTGGATAAGATGTTTTAAAAGTTTGCCATGAAATATAGGTGAACAAAATTGTCTTGTAGCTGCTATTCTGGACCACTTGGGCTATACCTCCATGGAACACTTTATTTGTTGGTCATAAATTATTTCAATGTTGTTTACTAATATTGTTTTATTACTGATTATAATATGTGCCTTTTGGTTTCCTAATTTGGGTTTAACATAATATTCCTTTATTTTCTTTTCCTACGTTTTCTTCTGCTTCTTTTTCTGCAAGCTAGTAGAAGTTGCTGCATGCTATAATGAAATATTATGATGCAAGAATTCAACATAAATATCCAGAAGTTTTTCTCATTTTATAGGATTTAGAAACCCTGTACACAGCAATAACAGTCATAAATATACTAAATCATTTGTTCCGTCTTCTTGTAGCTAAGAAGCAGAAGGTGATGGTGACATTCTTGGCGATCAGAATAAAACTCAAAGATTTACTTAAAGGTACTGCTATCTGTTGCCTCCTCCTACTTTCTATTATGAAAAGAATGATTCTGTACAAGCTACAAGGAAGCTACAGGGTTCTTTAACAGCGTGGTGAAGCCTGAAATTGACTACTGGCAATTTTAATTCCTTCACGCAGAATGGTCTCTTGAATTCTGCGTGAAGGAATTAGTAAACTGTAATGTGATGTAATGCAAGTTTTTCAGTAAAATGATGTCTTTCTGTTTTTTTTTTTTTTCGTCAGAAGCTTCCAAGTTGAAATTGCTTATTTATTGCGTGCCACCAGTGACATATTTTGAGGGAATTCTAATGCATCAAGAAATGGCATTGGATTATCAAGTTGTGCCTGCAAAACCAAGTAGCAAATAAGTACTATCAATATATCAATCATTATTAATATGAAATATATTACAAGCTGTACTATTAAAAAATTGTAAGCACAGTGGCTCATTCTCTTCTTGAATCCCTTGGGTTAGGGAGTGCACTTTGTTTGCTGTGTTGAAGTGACCTCACTGCCAGTGTTGGGGCCTTTCTAGTTTAGAAACTAAACCTAAGCAACATGAATCGATCAACACCTATTATGAAGAAGGTCTAACTTGGTTGTTACTTTCTTTGGTGCTGTAGGCAAGCCAAGGGAAAGTATCAAGGGATTTAATTAACCATCTTATGAGGGTATTGTGGCACCTAATTCAGCTCAGAACATTGAAGGTATTGCTGCCTTTTTAGTATAAACAGATGTGAGATAACTCTATAGTGGGAACATTGTCTTGATAAGATGGAAAAATGTATTGTTATGTTGGTGTATATCTATAACCATTTTATCCCATGAACTTAAGACAGGAGAAAGTGCAGGAATGGTTTTGGATACTTACTTCTAACACCCTTTTCTCATGTGAAAGGCTTTTGAGCATTAAGCATGGACAAAGCGTAAGCTTACACTAATTTGTTCTGAAATTTGATCTAACTCCACAAAGGAGGGCAACATAGATCACATATGAAAAGAAGTTATTCACCCCATAATCCAAATAAAGATTTGGAACAGCTTTTTATTTTATGTCAATTTCTAACAGTATTCTTATTGCAAGGCTGCAATTTGGGAAATTTATTGATGGTTCATGCTTAACAATTTGTTAATATTACTATTGCTTATTCAACCCAAAAATTTGTTAGGTTGAGACCAAGTTTATTTTTACTCTTAAGATATACACCAAACCTTATTTAGTATTACTATATTAATAATTCAATAATAAATAAATAGATAAATTAATAAATAAATGACTTAATCGATGATCAGGGGAAACATTACTCGCAGCCTAAAAACCAGATTAATCAATCAATCCCTTCATGAGTTGATCGATCAATTTGTGTAACAGCTATGTGTTCAAGTGAAAAAAAAAAATAGAGAAAATAGATGTTTTGATCCTCATTGTGTCTTGCGACTTTCAAAATTTTCAATTATGTCTGCGCCTTCTGCATTGATTATGCTCTGTAATTTGTGACTTGATCTATAATGTGGAATTTTAGTTGTTCAACAAGCACAACTTCAAACAACCCCAATTGGCTTCTGTAAAATCATTATCAGGTTTAACCAAAAAAAAGGAAAAAAGTAGCATAACAAGAACATGCTAGTTCACATTTTCTTCAAACCTAAATTCTAAGCTTAATTGTTGCAACAGATCCACCAATCCTGCGACATTGAAGGAACCAGTGGAGCAAACATGCTGATAATATCAGAAGCAAACACAAGCACTAGGTGTTTGAATGTCATCTTAACTCGTGTGACAATTATTTAAAGATGAAAAAAGAAAATCTGAAAGGAAATTCTTTGGTTTCAATGCATGCTTACTTGAAAATCTTTAGTCAAAAAATATTTTGACAGTTTTATGTTTTATATTCACAGTATTAATGTTGTATTTTGACAGTTTTATGTAGTCTTGAAGATCTAGCCAAATGTAACGCCAATTTGGCAGTTTTTATGTTGTATTTTGCCAATTTTAGGTAGTATAGCAGAGACGTTGATATGTAATGCCAATTTGATATAGGAAAATTTAATGTAATGCAAATGTGCTCCTGCAATATTTTGGGTTGTGACCTGTAATATATTGGAGATCACTTTTTTCCCCCTCCTTGGTAATACTGCAAATCTGTTAAATGTTAAATAGGTATACCATATTGAATTTAGTTAGAAAGAAGACCTGTCATATTGCAGACTTGAAATAAGAGAAAAAGCTGCCTGTAAATGTTAAATAGGCACACAATATTAAATTTGGTGGGAAAGAAGACTTGTTATATTGCAGATTTGGGATAAGATGAAAAAGCTGCTGTTAAATATTCAATGGGCACACAAGTTATTGCAGACATGAGACAATGTAGAAACGCATTTTTTAATGGAATTTTGGATCTGTCACTGCATAATGTTAAATATAAAATAGAAAATGTAACATGGGATAATATAAACAAAAGAGACACAAAAGTGATGTTACATAACAGAGGCATGTTTGATTGTTATTTTCTAGAACAGTTTTCTGTTTTTAAAAATAGGAAAATAAAAATTCTTATTTGTTAAATCTATTTTTAATAAAATATTCTGAAAAATAGATAAACAAAATAATAGAAAACTGGGAATATTTTAAGGTGTTCTATGCTTTTTATTTCGGAAAATATAAAAAAATATAATGAATATCCACTTCATTAATGTTAAAATTATAAATTTTGAACAACTCATTTAACATTTACTAGTTATGATTTTGATAATAATTATTCAAACAAATTTTTTTATCTTCTTATTCCTAAAACTTATTCTAAGAAATATATTATTAGAAAACTGTTTTGAGAACATTAAAACAAATAATATATTCAAACAAGCCCATGTTCTCAGGGTTCAAATGTCAATACTTTTACAAAATTTATTCACTTGGTTCAATATCAACTGACATGTCTTGGACATAAAAATTACTAGTTGATGGTACTATGGCAGATGTCATATGTTCATCCACTTCATTGTAAGATAAGTGTTCATTTACATCATCTTCGCTATCTCGAAATCGAACATCCAATCATTGACATTAACGCATTCACTTTGCATGTCTACAATGGTTCCATTAACCATATATGGGATGGCTAAGACAAATTACAAAAGTTTAAATTTATATTTCCACAGATTAAGATTAACGCCATTTTCTTATGTGGAGGGTCTAAGGGATGAAATAGATGGAAGTATAAGGAGTGAATTAAAAGTTTTGAAACTGTGGGGATCAAATGGAAAATGAAGGTAAAGTATGTGGACCAAATGTTGTAATTTCCAAAAAAAAAAATAGTAACGATAACTTTACATATCATGTGCTCTAACCTTAAAAAAATATATATATTAATCATGAGTGATTCTTATGGTTTTTTTTTTAAATGTTAATGTTGTAAAAAGAAAAATAAAAGATCAGTATTCATAGTAGCATACGTTAATTACGTTAATCTTTTACCAATTTAGTTCACAGTGCCCAGAAAATTATGATTCATTAAATTCCAAACTTTTAATTTTAAAGTGCGTTAGAACACATTAGACCAACCTAATAAGATCAAAAAGCATGCACCATTACCTAATAAATTTCTTACATGCACTAATAAATTAAAAGCATCCTTCGTTATTTTTCTAACTCGGGCCCCAGGTCAACCCCTCTAATTAGAAAGATGGGATTAGAAAAATTTTGTTGTGTAAAGTACTAAATTAGCAAACCTATTTCAAAAGGAAATCATTTGACATAATTAAGATCAATACATTTTGATTCATTTCAATAATTAACTTAATTTATTGCTATTGAATAATTTATTTAACTAGAAATTTATTATTGATTACTACTATATTTTTCCCTGATCCACTATTAATTATATTTAATGAATTTATTATTTTGCAAAATTATTAAATGACATTTAAAAAATATAAATGTGATTGTTAAACTATAATTATTACGTATAATTATGAGGATACATAAATTAGAAGTACTATATTTTTAGTGAATTCCGTAAAAAATTATATAAATATATATGTTTTATTTTCTAGCAAGTAATGTCGAGATTTTTTAATTTCCATCAATTATATTTAATTTGATGTATTTATTCTTTCGCTTGAATTTATATTTAATTGCATTTATATTGTGCATAACTATTTGTTTATTACATGTAGATGACCTTTTTTTTTTAATTTCATCCACATTAAATATTAGGTATAGATATCTCTATAAATTTTATCTTGTAAAAGATTCATCATCCTCAATGAACAATTCAAAGTCATCTTCCTTTTTTCAAAAGACTAATTACATCCATGTTCAAGCACATCGTGTCCAAGCTACTGATAGCCATAGTCTAGCAGAAAGAGTAAGCCGTCTACCTTCTCAGCTTTTTCCTTACTTGCTCTTAAACCAAAAAGAATTCTGCTCTAATATCAATAGTTTCCACAAGCCCCTGTCTTCCCAAGTATTCTACGTTAGTCATGTGTCCCATCAGTTTCACAAAGAGAGCCCATTTCCACCTCTTTGCCAACTTTGCCTTCATCTCTGTCGGAATGATCATGGTCGGACCCCTCATTGTTTGTTCGACATTGATCTTCTCTTTCCAAAGATCATTGCTCCACTAGTCTTCTTTCTTCTCCTCCTCGTCTTCATCGTCCGACTCACTCTCACAGTGCAAGCTTTCTTGTATGACTTCTTCTACACGTCGCCAATATCCAAGCCCTTCTCTTCCTTCCCAGACTCACCATCCTTGTCCCTCATCCACTCCTCCTCACGAGGGAACATGCCGAGATCGTTAGAGAACACATTATCACATGTACATACCTTTTTATGACTCCAGTCCAGAGCATCAACCTCTTCCCGCATTCTCACCGCTCTCTCCCATTTCAGATTTCCAAATTTGCTTATTCACTATTTAATAATATTCTATAAAACTCCAGTTTAACACCGTTTAATAATATTCTATCAAAGATCATGCAATACATTTTTTATCAATTAAAATTTATATTAAAATTACTTAAAATTATTAATTTAACATTATAATTAAAAATCTCTAATTTATATCCCCAAAATCAAAACAAATTTAAAATATTTATAAAATTTATTTTCTGTTGATATGATATTAAAAATAAAACATATTAATAAATATTTTTAAAGAATTCATTATTGTAATATTTAAAAAAATTAAGATATTAATTACAAATTAATAAAATAAGAATATGTTAAACAATCAATATAAATGTTCCTTATAGTATAAGTAAAAAAAAATTTGTTGGAAATATTCCTAAATAAATATTTGTGTTAAAGAGGATGTTTTGATTAAGAAAAATATTAAATTTTGTGGGTTAACAGTTTGATCAAAATGATATTTCAAGAGAGAAAGAGAGATTTGTATAACACAATATAATTTCAAGGGGTTTGCATATATTTTCAAAATGAATAGAAGATATCTATAATTTAGACAAAATATATGGGAGGTCATAGGATTTTACTTTATTAAAAATAATAAGTATGAAATGGAATAAATTAGAAATAAATATTTTAACAAAAAATTAATAACATTTGTGTACTGTAAAAATTTTGTAAGTGAAATCTTAACATATTAATAACAACCTGCCTTAATTAACATCTTAAACTAAATAACACTAATTTATCAATCCATCATCTAACATAAAAACTTGATTCAAGGTCACTTATCATAATTTTGCCAAATATAAGTATCAAACTAGTTTTCATAATTGAAGCAAATATTGAATAGGACGAAACAAATGTTCTAATTATATTTTTAAAAAAATTAAGATATTAATTACAAATTAATAAAATAAGAATATGTTAAACAATCAATATAAATGTTCCTTATAGTATAAGTGAAAAAAATTTGTTGGAAATATTCCTAAATAAATATTTGTGTTAAAGAGGATGTTTTGATTAAGAAAAATATTAAATTTTGTGGGTTAACAGTTTGATCAAAATGGAATTTCAAGAGAGAAAGAGAGATTTGTATAACACAATATAATTTCAAGGGATGTTTGAATATATTTTCAAAATGAATAGAAGATATCTATAATTTAGACAAAATATATGGGAGATCACATGATTTTACTTTATTAAAAATAATAAGTATGAAATGGAATAAATTAGAAATAAATATTTTAACAAAAAATTAATAACATTTGTGTACTGTAAAAATTTTGTAAGTGAAATCTTAACATATTAATAACAACCTGCCTTAATTAACATCTTAAACTAAATAACACTAATTTATCAATCCATCATCTAACATAAAAACTTGATTCAAGGTCACTTATCATAATTTTGCCATAAATATCAAACTAGTTTTCATAATTGAAGCAAATATTGAACAGTACGAAACAAATGTTCTAATTATATTTAAAAAAATTAAGATGTTAATTACAAATTAATAAAATAAGAATATGTTAAACAATCAATATAAATATTCCTTATAGTATAAGTAAAAAAAATTTGTTGGAAATATTCCTAAATAAATATTTGTGTTAAAGATGATGTTTTGATTAAGAAAAATATTAAATTTTGTGAGTTAACATTTGATCAAAATGGAATTTTAAGGGATGTTTGTATATATTTTCAAAATGAATAGAAAATATCTATAATTTAGCCAAATATAAAGGTCACAGGATTTTACTTTACTAAAAATAATAAGTATGAAATGGAATAAATTAGAAATAAATATTTTAACAAAAAATTAATAACATGTGTACTGTAGAAATTTTGTAAGTGAAATCTTAACATATTAATAACAACCTGCCTTAATTAACATCTTAAAAAACTTGATTCAAGGTCACTTATCATAATTTTGCCAAATGTAAGTATCAAACTAGTTTTCATAATTGAAGCGAATATTGAACAGTACGAAACAAATGTTCTAATTATATTTAAAAAAATTAAGATGTTAATTACAAATTAATAAAATAAGAATATGTTAAACAATCAATATAAATATTCCTTATAGTATAAGTAAAAAAAATTTGTTGGAAATATTCCTAAATAAATATTTGTGTTAAAGATGATGTTTTGATTAAGAAAAATATTAAATTTTGTGAGTTAACATTTGATCAAAATGGAATTTTAAGGGATGTTTGTATATATTTTCTGAATAGAAAATATCTATAATTTAGAGAAAATATAAAGGTCACAGGATTTTACTTTATTAAAAATAATAAGTATGAAATGGAATAAATTAGAAATAAATATTTTAACAAAAAATTAATAACATTTGTGTACTGTAGAAATTTTGTAAGTGAAATCTTAACATATTAATAATAACCTGCCTTAATTAACATCTTAAACTAAATAACACTAATTTATCAATCCATCATCTAACATAAAAACTTGATTCAAGGTCACTTATCATAATTTTGCCAAATATAAGTATCAAACTAGTTTTCATAATTGAAGCGAAACTAGTTTTCATAATTGAAGCAAATATTGAATAGGAGGAAACAAATGTTCTAATTAAGGTGTAATTAAGGTGTAGTGATTATAATAATATATATGGAAAAAAAAGTTAGGCGTGATTTTTTCATAATTGAAGCTATATGTTAAAAATAAATAAATATATTAACCTCTCTCAGTACTAGTAGTATTGAAATTATCTAAACCTCCAATCTATTTACAAAATATAACACTTTTTAGTGCAATTTTTAACAATATTCTATTAAATTTTACATAAAATATTTTAAAATTACCAATTTATTCTTATAATATAAAAATCTAAAATAATTTCTATCCAACAAAATCTAAATAAATTTAAATAATAAATTATAGTAATATTTAAATAAATACATTTGAAACTATTAAATTAAAATTAATAAAATAAAAATATGTTAAAATTAACTACCAATGGAGATGAAACATAAAATAAATATACAGACCAATGCGGCTTATTTTAAATTCTATGCAATATTCTTGAAAATTACAACATTAAAAAAATTGTTGAAAATGTTCCTAAATAAATAAATAAATTATGTTAAATATTTTGATAAAGAAATGAATGATGGATCGTGGAATCATACCATAACTTTTGATCTGAGTTTTCAAAATAGAGGGAAGCCATATAGGGGGAAGTCGGTCACATGATTTTACTTTATTAAAAATTATAAGCAGAGAATATATACTAAAAGATGTAAAATATATTGACGTGCCCTAGTAAAATTGAAATTACGCTCTCTATTTTCAAAAAATAGTCCATCTTTTTATCAATTAATACTAAAAACTTAAAATTATCAATTTATCCAACAAAATCTAAATAAATTTAAAATATTTATAAAATATATTTTCTATTGATTTGATATTAAACATCTCAGATATTTATTAAATAATTTTACATAATTAATTATATTAAATAAATAAATTAGAGAATATTAAATTAAAAATTAATAAAATTTTAACCTAAAATATAAAAATAAATGTAAGTTAAAAAGTTAAATAAATACATATTAAATTAAAAATTAATAAAATAAAACATGTTAAAGAATAATGTGAATTATCTTGCATTCTATCATATATTTTATTTTGGTTGAAAATTAAAAAATTAAAAAAAAATTGATAGAGTTAACAATTTTATTGATTATTTCAAATAAGTATCTATTAAAATGTGTTTGTATCCAAAATATAGGGAAAGTCACAAAAATTTTACTCTAATCCAAAATATTATACAATCCCCGAGGCCCCAGTTCCAAGGAAAAGTACTCAATTACCCAAAAACTTACTGACTAATTTCTTTAAAATATTTATATATTTCATTGATCTAATATTAAAAAATCAATTTTGCCAAATAAATTTAAAATAACCTAAAATAACTTAAATAAATATATTTTCTATTGATAATAAAAATCTAAAGTACAAATTATTTAATATAGTAATATTTAAATAAATATTAAATTAAATAAATACAATTAAATATTTAAATATATAATTTGAAAATATTAAATTAAAAATTAATTAAAAAATGGGAGAAAAATAATAAGTATGAGATGGAATAAATGGGAAAGAAAATACAACAAGCAGTCATGAATATTTTATGAATGAATAACGCATTCTTTTAAATTAATAGTATATTTACCTTTTAATTTTATTAATTTACAATAATGAATATTTTAATTTAATTATAATTAATTGGCTCACAATTCAATCAGAAAAAGAGACTTGTTACATATGGACGGTTTAATCATCATAATGGCCACACTACATGTTATCAAAGAAAGAAAAAAAAGTCTACCTCAAACATGCATAAACCAACCCACCATATATCATTCAAATTTCCAATTCATATACATTTGTATATACATATATAAATAATTTATTTTTATGTTAATTTTGTGTAGCTTTCAAGATTTTGGGATAAGGCCAACGGGTCTAAAAGTGATATCACTAAATTTTTATACTTTTTTTTTTTATAAATCATTCACTAATGTCGCCTCAGCTAAAAGTGATAACACTAAATTTACACTAACACTAAATATAATCGCCTCGATTTCAATAGAGAAATATAATCATGCATTTCATTGGATAAAAGTAATTTTTTATTCTGGTACTATTTGACACTATAGCATTAATTCTAATTAAACCTAGTTAATTATTCTAATTAAACCTAGTTAATTATGCGTCATTACAAATGACCAAGAATAAAATTTCACCATTAACTTCAAAAAAAAAAAAAGAATACTGCTGAATTATTAGATAAATTATAACAAATAGAGGGAAAGATCATGTAATTTAATAAACTAATAAAATACAAATATAAACATATAATTTAAATAAAAAATAAAAAATTATTCTTTTTTTTTTTTTGTGAATCACGGTGACTTGATTTCAAATACAATCTTTTATAAATGGATTGAAGTAAAGATATAGGTAGTGATTAAAATAATTATATATATATATATGTTTTATCAATTAAAATTTATATTAAAATAACTTAAAATTATTAATTTACCCTTATAATCTAAAAATCTCTAATTTATATCCTACAAAATCACAACAAATTTAAAATATTTATAAAATGTATTTTCTATTGATATGATATTAAAAATAAAAATATTTAATAAATAATTTTAAATAATTGATTATAGTAATATTTTAAAAACATTTGAGAATATTAATTACAAAATTAATAAAATATGAATATAAACATTTGAGATTTTACTTTATTAAAGCATGAATAAGTTAAAAATAAAATATTTAAAAAACAGAAGTTCAATAATCTGCAAATCGTCGGTATAATTATATATAATTATAATTTCAAAAAATATATCAAAAAAATTAATCTAAGATATCAAATTAAAACATTTATAAAATAGGACTATTTAAATAAATACATTTGAAAATATTAAATTAATAATTAATAAAATAAAAATGTGTTAAATTAAGATATAAAATAGATGTAAGACGGTGAAAAATTAAAATAATTAGATCTCATTCTGATTAATTTGAAAATTAAAGTTTAAAGTTAAAATTAAATATTTTGGTTGAAAATTAAAAAAATACACGCCCACACGCCCAGTTTCACCACCGATATAAAAATATTTCCCTAATTTAATAACTTAAATAAATTTAAAATATTTATAAAATATATTTTTATTGATTTGATATTATAAAAATATATTAAATAATTTTAAATAAATATTAAGTTAAATAAATATAATTAAGTATTTACATAAATAATTTGAAAACATTAAATTAAAAATTAACTAAATAAAAATGTAAAACGCAAATATTTTATTTGCTTTATTTCTTAAATAAATAAACAATTCTGAGAGTTGTTTAAAGTTACTATAAATATTTTATAATTTATTTTAACATTTATAATATAATTATATGTATCAATAATTAATTCATATATATGAATTCAATGCAATATATTACCTTTTAATTATATTGTTTTATTTTTAATTATCTTGTATAATATAAATAATTAATTTAAACAAATAAATATATTAATTTAATTTAATTATAATTAATTGGCTCAATCACAATTCAATCATTTAAGATGCTTAGGATGGAAAGAGGGAGACTCACCCGGCAGAAACAAGAATGTCTGGCTTAAACCTTTGCCTCCCTTTGCCTCCAGCTCCCACAAATAACGATTGGGGAAGACCCAGAATGAAATAAAACAATAAAAAGCCATGTATCCAACTTGAAAAATACACATCTAGATCATCATAATTTCTCCCCAAACAATGACTTCAAACAGTTCTCATATTGAAGATGCCTCTTCGCCATCCATCTCTCCCACCTCATCAAATCTGAGTTCAACTGATTGACAGCAACAAAAAAGAAGAATATATATCTAACATGTCAAAACATGCCATGTAACATGCAGAAATATATATACATATATCTCACTTGTATAACATATACACAAACATGCCACAGATATATATACAAACATGCCACAGATATATATACAAATATATATACATATATACATAGATAGTCAATGTCCCCCTGCAGGAAAAAAAAAGTTAAGAGCGCAGCTTTAACTTAAGGCGTGATGTGAATGGGAAAGGGAATAGGAGAGATCTCTCCCCAAACAATGACTTCAAACAGGTCTCATATCGAAGATGCCTCAAATTTGAGTTCACAGTTCCCATCTCATCAAATTTGAGTTCAGTTGATCTCAGACAAACTGATTGACAACAACAAAAAAGAAGAGTACATATCTAACACATGTCAAAGCATGCCATGTAACATGCAGAAATATATATATATATATATATATATATCTCTGTTGTATATGTTTCCTTCTGCTCTGCAGTATGGACGCCTTAAAAAAAGACTTCTACCACACAAGTTATAATTTTCAAAGCAAAACCCGTGGGAGGATCATGGACCCAGCCAAAGCAGTCTAAATTATGAAATGCCCACGAAAAAAATTATAATGCAGGTTTTATTAAGGAATATAATTTAAATCAATCCTGCTGCTGGATCCAGTTTAAGTTTCATAATTCCAAACTAGATTACGTCATGGAAGATGATGAATCTTCCATATGTACCCATCTTCCACCAATCCCCATTCCATGTACACCTCAATGAGAGAATTAACATAAGTAGAGTTTCGAAGGTGTAATGAGTGGGGAATAATTGCCTCTTCATTCTCTCCATTCAGCTTGACTTGCTGCCTTCCACTAAATACAAAAAACCTGAAGTGATCAAAATGTTCCAAGAAATCATGTTATTGGATGAGAGTGTAACCCATGTAAATGGGTGTCCGTTTGCAAAAGTTTCAAAGCTTCATCAAAACGCTTCGTCAAAACAATCAATCTTGTTGGGCAAAGCATCATGGCATTCCATGAGCCAGACTTTGTCAATGTACTTAAAATGACATTCCATAGACATCGATCAACCTTAGTCTGGATAAATATTTATGAGGAAAACTGGGTCTTAATGACTCAAGGGACAAAGGGACAAATGATCCATGCATTGAGCTTTCAGAGAATTAAGGAAATACAATGAATGAACTAAGATTTTCCCTACCTCACAAAAGAACAACCAGATGAATATAACTATGATTGACATGGAAGAAAAGCCAAGTGTTCGTAAGAGATGAATTTTAGTATGAAGCAGCATAGGAAATATTTAGAGATCCAAACTAACTTTTGACTTGATAAGTGGAAAGGAAAAATACATCTGGATCATCATAATGGCTATATGCATAATAAAAAGTCTATTGCAAAATCATCCTCGTACACCACATATGCATGAGAAGCTAAGCCTCCATAAATCATCCAAATTTCTACTTCAAAATCATCCTCATACACCACATATGCATGAGAAGCTAAGCCTCCATATCGAACACACACACAGAGACACGTGGCATGCATGGCAAGTGTGAGATATCCAACATATACATGGATGTATATTTATATATCAATGTATATCTATATATACACATGTGGCACGCACGCATAGATAGTGAAGGAAAAGAAAGTACCAAGAATCAAGTAAAACAAGCAACAAATATATAACACATGTCAAAGGCTCTATGCAGCTACGTCCTTGTAACTAAACTAATTGATAGCAACAGTTGGTCAAAAAAAAAAAAACAAGAGTTGTGACTATATATAACACATGTCAAAGGCTCTATGCAACCATTCAAATTACATATGGACACGTTTATCATGTCAATGAAGTATGTCAGTGATCCCAACCACACAAGTTATAATTTAGTAAAACTTATTTTTGGGTCAGTTTAACACCAAAATCATGGGAAGAAAAGCCAGGTGTTCATAGGAAATATTTAGAAATCCAAACCAACTTTTGGAAAAAATACATCTGGATCATCATAGAAAGAAAATTGATTAATAAAACATGCCATAGTCCATGCACACATTGATCTTTTCTGTTCTTTACATAAACATTAAAATTTAGAAGAAACCTCCACTAAGGCTGGTTCCATAATTTGTAACTCTCTTCCCACTTAAAGGAAGACAGATAAACCATACAATCGCCAAAATCAGCCTAGCTAAAAGTTAGTTTTAGAAAGCAAAATTAAAAACTAAAGAAAAAATTTACAATCAAATTTGGAATAGTCTGAATATAAAATTCAATTTTTTCCAACAAACAGAAAATAAAATATTCCAATATGCCCATAAGAGTAATAAATGTATGTATCCAATGACCACCCACAGAGCCCCCTCCCTAGGTTCCAACGTATGTATTAGCACCATAAGATTCTAAACTAGAGACAAGAGGAGTAGTACATATTGGTCCCAAAGCTATAAATGAAAATAAGGCCAATAAACTATCAAAATTTAGAAGCAGAATTTTCCATTATATACAAAAGATAAATAATAGTAATGTATCGATTAAATTCCATAAATCTAGCAACCAATTTAGCTCATAATATTTATCCATAATTTTTGTTCTTTTATATCTTCTCACAATTAAATCAGAAGCAAATATGAATCAAATGAAATTAGTCAATAAATAACCATGTTTAAAACATACATCAAAGGAATCTCCATAAAGAACAAAAAGAAACCCTGAAAACAACTATATAATTTTCCTCAAGCATCAAGAATTCCAAAGGGGGGAAAAGCACGAAAAGAAACCCTAAAGGCAAAAAAAATGTGGTGAGACCACATATGGTAGCTTGATAAAGAACAAGACTGGAAGAGTCATTTTTTTTGCACCTTAGAACATAGAGTCTCCATTGGAGTAGTAGATGAAATAATATAATTGTATCATCAATTCACGTTACTAAAATTAAAATAAATAAAGAAAAAAATTATAATGCTCTCTGTTTTATTAACAAATATAATTTAAATTGATCCTGGACCTAGTTTGAGTTTCATAATTCTTCTCCGAACTACATTACATCAATTCAAGTTAATTAGGATAAAAAATATATGGAGCTTACAGTGTTATTTATATGAGGTCTAATCTTTTTAATTTCATTTTCTAATCCAAATTAATAAAGATTTCAAGTTTGGCAAAAAAAAAAAAAAGGATTCAAGTTATTTAGTCAAGCCAAGAAACAAGAATTAAAGAAATATTGGAAGATGATGAATCTTGAATCAATGGATTGACTTACTGGATCATGATTTTACTTACTGTAGGATCATATGTCAAGAGCTTATTATACAATGGATGTACACAACCTAAAAAGTATAAGCAAGATGGCTATCAACAATCACTCAGAAGGAATATTATTCTTTTATTTAATTTGCCTGCATTATATAACTTTTGTAGCTCTCACCTTGCATTATTGAAGTGTTTTATTGAAGTTGAAAAACAAAACTCAAACTCTCTGTTTCAAACCTATTGTCAACTCTCTAAGGAAGGACTCTAGGAAAGGCAGGAACTTCCAGATTTACTACCAAAGGAATACTCATTCAGTAAAAAATTCTCACTGTGCATGTCAACAAAAAGTTTCAAAGCTTTGTTGAAAAGATCTTATTGGGCAAAGCCTGACAATATTGCATTACATGAGCACTGGTCAGACTTTGTCAATGGACTTAAAATGGCATTCCATAGGCCTGCATCGATCAACCTTATTCTGCATAAATATTTCTAAGGAAAATTCGGTCTTAATGACTTGAGCATGAATGTGACATGCGTAAAGTCCAAATTTCCACATATGCATGGTGAGCTAAACCTCCATATATCATTTAAATTTCCAATTCCATCATATACATGCATATATAGACACACACACACACACACACACACTCACGTGTGGCATTTGTGGCATGTGTGACAAGTGTGAGAAGACATGCGTAGGAAAGAATACTAAGAATCAAGTAAAAAAAGTAACAAATTACTCACTGAGGTTTGAAGATTTGTACCCAAAGGCCCAAATTTCCAATTCTATCATATAGTGTGGCATGTATGGCAAATGAAAAGACATGCATATCAAAATAATTAACCAAGGACAAAGGGACACATGAGCTTTAAACAAATAATTTTACAGAATTAAAAATATACAATGAATGAACTCAAATTTTTCCTACCTCACAAAAGGATAACCAGATGATGAATCCTTCATTTAAATAAATAAAACTTATCACAATTTATTGGTTTTTCTTTCTAAGAACTCAAACCTTGAATTAGTCAAAGTGAAAAAGCATTTTGGACATTTTCTAAATTGCTGAATTAGTGACTCAAACACTCTTGTACAGTAAAAAATCTTCTAATCCATTGTCAGTTCCAATCTCACAATGAAAAAATATTAAAATGATATAGTTTTAAATTTAATCATATTGGAAGACATAATATCGAAAGTAGCATTGACTCTTGTCAAGTAATTAGATATGAATCAAAAAATAATAAAATAGACTTACTTCTATGTTGATACTTCAACTGGAACAACCAAAGCAGTTGAATTGCTTTCATTTAGGATCAAAGACATTACAAAAAAATGGATTTGAGGGAGAAAATAGAGAAATTTGAGAAAGAGAGACAGGATAAATCAAAGTCCAATGACTAAGTTCTCTGAATCATGCTGGGGATTAAATAAACATTTATCTGCATAAATCTGCATATATAAAAGGAAGATAGAGCTCGGTGTCTTGACAAAATCCTATATTAGAGTTTTATGATTATAAGATTTATATACAGCAAAACAGAACATAATTTTTATTGCTGATGCGAACCTGAAAAGAAATTGTGAGAAGCATAATAGGTGAAAACAAATAGAAAAACCAAACTTCAATAACAAATAGGGGAAAGGTGAAAACAAATGAAAAAATTAAATATGTTTTGTTTTGTTTACCCACCAAAATGAAAAAGAAAATATTTAAGTCGATTTCTATCAACCAAGTGCACCATCCACTTCTAGGAAAAAACCCAAAACATAAAACTCAGAACTCAAGACTTGAGAAATGTTGATGCTACAAAGTATAAGGACAATAATAGTTCTCAAACATCCCAACAATCAAAGGTAATCTCCCTTGTGTCAAGCAAACAAGTTTTATGGCAAATCATTTGACAAGAATGAAGTAACGTAATAGTCCCTCACATAGGATTAGTGTTTAACTCCCAACTCTCAAGTGTTTAAAGGGGTAGTGTTTCACTCAAATTCTACCTATCAAACCCCACTACCATAAGCTTGTCTATCTTCTAAATCTCCACCACCTATGTCAAATACAATGCACAAATCAAAAGGACTTTGTTCTGGGTTGTAATGAACAAGGAACAAATAAACAATAAGGAAAAAGCAATGGAAGAACAAAAAGAAGCACCTCAAAAATTGGAAAAACATTAAACAAGCATATATGACAAAAGAAAAGTTACACTAGGACTTTTATTTCCTTTCCAACTCCCCCTCTCTCTGTTTTTTTTTTCCAAAACATCTTTTCCATTTTTTTCTTTCTTTTTCTTGCCCTTTTTTTTTTCTTGCAGATAATTTTTTTTCTTGCGATTGAGTGCGTTTTACGCTCCATCTCAACCTCTTTTATTCAACTTTTTCACATTTTTTCTTTTCCCATTTTTGCTTTTCTTGTGGTTGAGTGCGTTTTACGCTCCATCTCAACCCTTTTCATTCAATTTTTTTCTCACATTTTTTCTTCTCCCAATTTTTCATTTTTTCTCGCCCAAGATAATGCACCAACAACATATGCTTACGCTTGTAAAATGCTCTCCAATTCCTAAGGTGAAAAGGTGGGAATTTAACGCTTGGCCTTGGCTTAGAAAAGGTTCAATATGAAAAAAAGGACACAAGGCTCAATGGGCTAAACAATGGATAAAATATGCAAGGGTTGGTTATATGGCTAAGTAGCTAACAAATAAAAGAATGCCTTAATCATTTTTGTGCATGCAAATGTATCTGTGGTCTCAACAAAGAATCAAGACAAGTTCTAGAGTGAAGGTAAAGATAGGTGAATACACACAAGAAAGGATCAATATAGGCCCAAATCCTCACAAGCTAATGACCATCACAATTGATTCATTAAAGTCAAAATCATTGCCACTTAACTTGAATTCTAAACACAAGGTCAATTCCTAATCATGCCAAAATGGATCCCAACTAAGATTGCCTCAGCTTGTAACTTCACACAAAAAGAGACACCAAAAATGAAAACCAACATTTTTATTTTTATTTTTTTTTTCAATAACATAATGTGAAGATCACAATTGAAAATCAAGACTACAATACCAAAGTCTACATATAAATCTTTGGAGTAGTATTTAGAGCATTATAGATTTATATCCTTTATTTGGACAATATTTTACTAGTTACAATATCCAATTGAGGTCAAGTAAAACTTTGTTTAGAACATTAACCATCAAGATATCAACCGTGGAAGTGCTAGTTCTATAATCAATAATAAAACAATTGATAAAATGTTTACAGTTGTTGAGAAGACATCTTGAACTTTGTTATATTTACAGACTAATTGCATGAAAGGATTTCATGAGATCAAACAAATTAAGAATCAAACACTTGACTGACATTACTTGTTCATACCATAACTACACCAGCATCATCTTGTAGATCCCAACAATCAACGGAACATGCAGCATAACTTAAGTTTATGCAAGCAATAAATATGTATTTTAATTGTAAAAGTCATTTTTATTAGGATGAAGAAGAAAAAGAAAATATAAGGAAGGAGAATAGGATATTGTCCAAAGAAACAAGTGAAATGAGAAGGACAAGAGAAAGAAAGAACTCCTTTATGCTTTATTAAAGGTGTTTCCCATTTATTTTTTTCATTATTTGTCTCCTATTTTGTGGCCACATCATTTCATTATCTGTATGTTTTGGCATAATGAGATGCACCTCATGTCATGTGCAGAGTTTTTAAGCAAATTGACCAGTCATTCAACTGTTTGCAATGAGTTCCTTCAAAAATCAAAGCACAATAAAGATCTTACATATGCTCCATCACCCATTACAAAATGGGCAAACCAAAAAAGATGTCAAATGAAAACCTTGAAACTGGTTTACTTTATCCAAAAGAAGTTTGGATTTAAGAACATATACAGAATTGAGTTATGAGCAGACCAAATAAGAACAAGGTATATATCATACATTAGACAAATTCAAAGGGAAGATTCACAATACTCTCTTACCTCTCGTTGGGTCCATAGAGCTGGAACATCTCAAATGTTTGAACATCAGAATACATACTCTCACCAAATTGATGATGAAATACAATGCGATATATCTCTACACAACTTTTGAGGACACCTCTGCTGTCAGACCCGCTGCAACAAATCAAGTCCCAAATTCAACATGTGTATGTCATAGCCAAGACCAAATAGAATGAATGTTGATTCAGGGGGAGGTGGGGTGGGGAATGGAGGAAGAGCAATTATTATCTGTTCTTCACACACGGACAAAACTTCATTAAAAATCCTATATAACCACAATATTTCCAGACCGTGCTGCATACATCAGAACATAATACAATTCTTTTAACATGGATCAAAGCTAGACTAATATTCAAAGAATTGGTGTTAAAGAGGAAAGTTGCAATTTATCCAAGTTCAAAGCCCCATACGATCAGATATGAGTATCAGATACATACATACATTCATATATACATATATATATAGCAAATCTATTGAACAAAAACATAGTAACCAATTCTTCCAATCAACTTAGAAGATCGAATGCTATTCAAAAGATGGAGACATGCCATTATTTGCTAAATGCCACAGAAAAGACAACAAGACGGAGACTACATCTAGCCAAAAAAAAAAAAACCATGAACGATATATCACTCTTTACAAGACGGAGACTACGTTCGGCCAAAAAAAAAAAAGACGGAGACAGAGATTATGAGAAGAATTCGAGGAAGAAGAGATGATGGAGCGGTGCACAAACCTGAAGGAATCAAAAGAAGGATTGTAGAGAAGAGGCTCTGTGAGTGCGGGAGACATTCTGAGGGAAGAACAAGAGAAACAATTGATGTTGATCAGGGAATAACATAGAGCCGACGGTCCTATATATAGTATGTTCTCTTGCCCCAACGGTAACAATTGGAATTTTTTTTAACTTCGGAAATACCAATTTTGAAATTTAATCCCTAGCAAACGGCTACTTTTGTGTACAAGAGGAGACGAAAATTGTAGATGAGGAGGAAGCATGTGTTATGGATGATATACTGGAGACTTACGATCCTATCTCTAGCCATATCCCGTTCATCCATAAAATAGGGGTCCAAAAATATTTAGCTGACTAAGCATTATAATTATAATTATGAAAGTACTAAAAAATAACGTACAGCCCTTGGATATATTGCGGTTGGAAGATTAAATTTTCAATTTTCACAAATGAAAAATCTGTATTCTCCAGATGCAGATTAAAAAAAAAAAACCTTCAAACCTGGTGAGGAAGCAATGACCAGCGACTCCACAACGGTGAAAATAAGATCAATCGCTGCAGCTCCCTAGTGAAGATAAAGCACGACAGTGAAGAGTCTAAGAGTTGCCCTTTTGCTTTCTTTTTTTTCTTTTTTTTCCAAATTAGTGAAAGGCGCCGAACTAATATGTCTTACAATCATCTGTCTGGACAACTTCCTCCCATGTTGGTTAGGGATATGTACAGGACATGTTTCCTGGGTAATCCTGGTTTGTGCGGGGATTCGACCGGTTCATGTAATGGCAGACAAGAAGCTAAGGCTGCAGTTTCTAGGCTACTTCGAACTAACAGAGGAAGAAAAAAGAAGAAGAGGAAGAGGACGGAGGACAAGCAGACAGAAAAGAACAAGAAAAAGAATACATAAAGAAGATGGAAGAAGATTAGGAAAAAAAAAGAAGAAGAAGAGAAATATCATAATGAAAATGAAAATGAGCAAAATAAAACCATATTAGGACTTGAAGCAGAGGCTTCTTCTTGATCTGGCTGGAGCAAGCTTCTGTAAATCCAAGTAGCGACCAACACGTCGGCATCAAGGAAAGCGAAGGGTCGACGTTTAGGAATGAAAAGTTATCTCATCTGCCTCGGTAAAGACTAAAAAAAAATCAAGGCTACAATGTGTTTAGCAGTGACTAAACGGTGCATTTTCAGCTTTCAACTTTTCACCATACGGGTCTTGAAATTTGGAAACAAAAAAGCTCACGTTTTGTCCAAGTTAGCCAATTAATGCACATGAGCTGTAATTTCAATTTTCCAGTTTCACTTTACGCAGGCCTATTACTAGAATTTATTGGGAGATGCTCAACAATAATATAAATAATTATTATATTATAATATATATAATATTATAAATATAAAATAATGGTTACGCTTTTCTTTTTTCTTAAATTATAATATTACCTCTTCTACTATTATTTACTTGAAATTTTTATTTGATTTTGTTATTATTAATTTATTTGATAAAATTGTATTTGAATAATTTACTAACAACTGATACTATAATTTTATGAATTTATTTATTTTTAATTTATTTTATTTTATACTTATTATTTTTAATTATATAATTTTATTTCATTTTATTAATGCACTATAAACTTTAATTAGGAAAAAAATTAGAAAATCTTTTAAGGTAAGTAACCTAAGTTATTTATTTTTTTTATAAATGTTACTCAAAATATCAGTTGGATCATTAAACATTAAATCAGTATCTCTTTCAGTTTAATATTCAATCCAATTATAAAAGCATTGCTATTATCATCGTCATTGCCATTGTTGTGTTTGTTGTGGTGCCGGTTGGGACATTTTTATCATGGTGCTAAATAAAAAATAATATTTTTACCCAAATATAACACCAAATTTAGAAACCAGTACGATCCAATCCCATTTCTTCCTTTTCACATATTTTTTTTTAACTGGGTTTTTCTACTGATGTGGATAAATAAAGCAGCGTCTTTGTAGTTTAATAAAAAAAATAACGGTGTTATCGTTGCAAGTTTGTTCTATTAATGATAGTTAAGAATTAAACTCCTAACAAATTGTTTAAAGGAAAAAGAGTTCCAACTAATGATGTAAGAACTGAATCCAATATTTAACTTTAGTCTCATTTTTTAAATATTTTAAATTTTAGATCTTTTTTTTAATTTTTTCTTTTTTTTAATTGGTTAGTCATGATAATGACATGCTTTATTTTAAGGTATCCAACAAAAAAGTGTCCAATATTATAGAGCATATGGATAATAAAAATTAATACCCAATTACCTTATTAATGATTAATTTTGGGTTTAGGTTTCAAATAATCGATATTCATCTAAGATCAACGGATGAAAATAGTATCTAATATTAAGTAGTGGATCTATAATATTGAGAGGGAAATGGACTTTTTTCTTTTAATTAAAAATGATTGCATGTGTTTCATAAAAAAAAAAACTGATTGCATGTGTTAGATATAATTTTAAGTTGAGAACTGTGGTTATAATTAATGAATAATGTGATTTTTTATAGGTTTGATTGTATATATTGAAATTGATGATGATTTGTTAAATATATGTATATAGTATTAATTTTAAATATTGATATTCCAATAGTTGTGATAGCCAAAATTTTGATTTAAATAAAAAGACTTTATAACACTAACACAAAGCCAAACATGACCAAAATTACGTTAGCCTTATTCTTTTTTATAGGTTAGAAAGTGAAAAATAATTAAAGAAACCTTTGTAGAAGGTGGCTTCCAATTATCCCTCCTTTTGCTATAAATATTCTTAGTATAAAGTTTATTCTTTTGGTAGTAATGAAAGCTGTTGCTTTATTTAAAAACAATAAAATATACAGATTTTTGTTAATTCATGACTAATTTTTTCTCAAACTTAAAAGTCTCACAAAATGGTGCTATAATTAATTTAATAATTTTTCAGTTAAATCAATCAATTCAATCAAACTGTCTCAATAATAGATAGGATTGGAAAATTTATAAAATTTTGATACAACTCATACATTAATAAACTTACATTTTTTTTTTAAATAAAAGTCTATGTATCAAACAATATATAAGAGGTCCAGAAAAAAAAAATACAAGAGAGGGAGAGAATTAGACTTTTTGTAAGGCTAATTTGATAAATCATTTGCGACCAACCAAAAACAATTATTGAAAGTTAAAAATTTAAATTAAGCCCTCTAGTAAACCAATTTACATATTCATTGACTTTCCTAAAAACATGTATAAAACTAATGTTCCAATCTTTAGCAAGAAACTTCTAATGTCATCAACACAAATCCCCCTCAAATTTCCCACAACCTTGCTCCTGGTAATCATGTTCATTGCCTCCACAGGATTAGTGGCAACAATCATAGTGCAAATACTATGATCTCAACACATCTTAAAACCTTTAAGGATACCACACATCTCAGCCTCTAAATTGGTCCTGAATTTATATGTATTTTAGATTCAAATTCACATGTCCATTGCCATTGCCAAGCTAGGCTAATAATTTTCTTTTAAAATAACTTAAGCATGTTATAAATTTGTTGATTAATTTATAACTTTCCCCAGGATATTATAGGTTGCTTAAAAACATGGTATCTTAAGCATTTTAGTGAAATATCACTTGAAATCAAATTTACCTAGGTCAAAATTTACATGAGTTAATATATTATACAGTGAGCATTAATCATTACATGATGAGTACAATAAAACTCGGGCAATATAGAATTGGGACATTTCTAAAAATTGTTCGGTAGGCCCTCCTTTATCTTATTATTCCTTCTTTAACTAAACACTATATAAAAAGTCCACCTACTAAATACGAACATTAGTTCAATGCTCCATTCCAGCGATAAATGGTGAAAGGTCATTTTCAGAACTCGTGAAAAACTGTTCATGCTGGTCATGAATAGTATTAAATCAATATAAAATCGATTAAATGGGTCAATTTTTATATATTTTTTAATTTTTAAGATAAAATATGATTATTTTTAATACTAAATATTAAATAACATTATTTTTTGTTTAAATATTTTTTCTATATTATAATATTGTATCAGTATTATTATTAAAGGTATTCAACCAACCCGGTAGTTTGGTATGTCCGGTCCCACCCGACATATTAGGTTGGTCTTGAAGACCAGGCCACGTTGAATACCAGATTAAGATTAAATCCGGTCTCACCCAGTCCCGGTATATATATAATTATATATACTTAAATATTTATAAATATTAATTTTATATAATATTTTTTAGTACATCATATATAATAAATTATCTATATCATTATTGTGAATATTTTTAAAAATCTAACCTTTTAATTTTATTTAAAACTTTAAATCAATTTCTTAATATTATTTAAAAATAATATATGATTATTAAGTATTTATAATTTTAATAAATGTTATTTTTTATTATAATATTATTTTTTAAGAAAATATATTTTGAATGAATATAATTATAGTTTTGTTAACAAATAAAATTAATTTATTTTTTATTTTCATATACTTTTTAAGACCGGGCCAACCCAGTCTCGTGTATCGGGTTGGCCTGGTCTCGTTTGACCTCATAAAAATTGGGTATCGGATTGATTATCAATCTGATCTTACCTAATCTTTGTACATCCCTAATTATTATGATACATAATTATTAATAATGATAAATTTACTTAACAAATAATATGAGAACAAAATATTAATTGACAATTTTTAATTCAAAATATAATTATAAATTAATGTTAATTTATTTAGATTTTAATATTAAGTTATAAAATTTATTAATAATATTTTTATTTTTTTATATAATATATAAAATTTAAAAATTATAAAATTTATTACTACTGGTTTAATTTCAATTAATCCATGATCAAACTATTAAACTTTAAATCAATATTATGACCGATTCAATATCCAATCTTATTTTTTTTTTGTACCTTACATTGCCCACATTTTTTTGGAAGAATTCATTTAATATGGATAAAAAGTAAAATTAAATAAGATCTCTACATGAAATTAGCCTTCAACTATCCATTGGGGGTACTTCTAAAACTCAAAAAAACAAGAGAGAGCGGAGTAAAATTAAATACATAAAATCTTCAAGAACAAAGAGATAACTTCATGCCCTTATCTTTTTAGATATAACGTTATGCCCTTGTTTTTTAAAAAACTAAAATAAATACTGTTAAAGAATGATTACAAAAGCATAATAATAAAATGTCTTCAGTCCCCTGAAAAATTAAATATTCTCATAAACCTCACTTGAAAACTTGTACCAAACATGGTAAAATATGTTTCCCAAATAAGATTTTCAGGGAAACCTCAAGGAAGTATTACCAATCTGTGGTATCATTAGACCTGAATTCTCCAGGGTGACATCATGGTATACAAATAAATTATACGATAAATGTGAAACAAAAACTAAAATTCGTGTGCTCCCTAGCATGTCCCCTAGATCCTTCATTGATGGGCAGAAGATTCTCAGTATGGAATTCAGTCTATGTGATAAATGAAGCAAACTTGGCTGAAGTCAATTCACTTAATCATGGCCCTCTAGAAACTTTTCTATCACAACTGAGAATGCAGCAAAGCCAGCACAGCCAGCGCATGCTGCTTTTTGACCACCTAGAACCACACCATACAAGAGTCATAACTTGTAAGATTGAGATAAGCCAGAACAAAATTATATTCACTTGTAAATCTATAGATTTCACCTCCTGGTTTGTTGATTGAGGTTCACCTTCTATTTGTTCCTTTTGCTTTTTATTTTCTCTAATCTTTGTTGATTTCCCCCTTTGCAACCTCTAATACAGTATTACTCTAGGTCCAATGACAATGACATTTGATGAACAAAAAATAGAACTTGAAAACACTAAAGAATCATCATCAATATTCAATATAAAATATAAAAAACTTTAGCAAGCAACGATATTCATAAGTGGAGAAAAACATGACTCATTCTGTAAACTCCGTATAATGCATGAAACCTACATCTAATTTTCTAAAATACAAGCAAGGGATTCACTACGGCAAATTATGGAGTTAATTCTCGAGCTATGACAAGTTTAAAATTCATGTTAACTCGTATGTAAACTTGGACCCCTTTAAACTTGGTGGTCAAACTCTGAATTCTTTGAAATCACAGGTAACTTTCAAGATTGTGCAAGTTTAACAAATTTGATTTTTTCCCCACCAATTTGGGCCATTTAAACGCTTAGTGCAGCCTAGATTCCAAAATATATGGTACAAATGACTTCCATAAAATGTGTCACGGTGTTAAATTGGAGAAAAAAAACTCCAAAATTTGCATATATCTCTTTCCCATAACGTAAAGCTAAAACAGACGCAGGGAAAAGGAGTATACAAGTAATAAAAGGAAATTTCAATTAATTGCTATTTCATTGTTCATTTTCTATCTACTCTATTATATAATATCTATAAAAAATTGTGCTATTCATAAGCCATGAATAGTATGGCACACCTAAGACTCTATGCAAGGCACAAGCCCACAATCTAGTTCATTAATAAATTTGCTGTTCAGATATTGAGTCTTGACTCATAGCGTATTTGACATTCTTGGTTTTGAACAACCAATTTCCACTGGCTATATTTGTTGTGGTCATCCTATATTTTTGCATTTTATGATGAGCTGTGCCTGTATGAGTTGACTTAACAGGTTTTTTGTGAATCTACATTACAAATCCACAAGCTTCACAACCATTACCGGGCAACAATATCTAGAGTAGAGTACTACAGTGGACGTCACTGATCTGCTTTCTCCTCAATCAGTTCCCATGATGGGCCTGACTTCAAGGATTGGATTACTCCTAATGACTTCATGGTGTCCACTGGAAGGAACAAGGCCAGACAGGTGGAGGCAGGTGAACATAGCAAATGACCAGGGAAAATGACTCTGGCAAATATAACATATGCTGGCTGAGGCGGATGAGAGACTAGGCAGTCTGTTAGACATTGGTTAGAGATTATTTAAGGGGGGAGGTATGATGGTATTTGCTGGAGTGAAACATTTTGGCATACCTGTTCTGGAAAAATCTAGCTTTGCAAACTGCTACAAGCCTAGTACTCTATTTCGCTTTCTGCTCAATAATCGTTTATTTTCTTGCAGCCTACCTTTATAATTTCCAATTAAGTTGGATGCAGACAAGCTAAAAGGCTCATTAGCTATTCCATCATTCATTCTTCAAAAGCATGATTTCCTCAGCTACAATATCAAAGTTACTGAGAATGAAGTACTAAACAACTAAATGCCAAGGCAGGAAGAGAAGATAGAGAAAAAATAAAGATACGAATAACATTTATTCAAGGGCAAGTATACAAAGTAAAACCCACATACAAAATTTGATATCCAACAAAGTTATTAACAATTGACAGAGCAGAGATAGATCCATTCAGAAAGAAAAAAAAAATTGAGTTTACTTTGCTAACTTTACGCAAATCCAGATATAACCAAAATTTTTTCCTTATTAATCCAAATTTTGTAAGGTCGAGCATACCCAATGAAGGTGAAAGCTGATCTGCAAGTTTGAGAATATAAATTAATGACAAGCCACAACACATAGATTTATCAAATTGTTGGCAAATCCAAAGAACATTGTGTGAGAGAGGGAGAGAGAGACAGAGAGAATTGAAGCTTGATCAAACCTTTTATATAAGGATATCCAATCCATTTCACACCAAAAAAAAAAAAAAAAGATATCAAATCCGAATGAGCAACAAGCAACCTACCATGCAAGCATACATGCACACATAACTTTATAGAGGAAAAAGTTCCATTTGAACGAGTGTCCTCAAATCAGGATAGTTTTTTTCCTTAAAGCATTACCAAAGACTTAATTCCAATTGACATCAAGTAGAAATTATACATATTCGGAGCCATCAAGCAGACAAGGAGAATGCAAATACACACACACACACACACACAAATACATATGTGCGTGATGAATGGAAGAAAAAAGATTAATTACAAAGAAAAACTGAACAACAATGGCAATAGAAGTCAAGCAGTGATGTAAGCCATAAAAGGCCATAAAAGTAGAAACATTTTATAGTATGAACAGAGCAAATGCCTAACTAGAGTCTAAACAACATATTTTCAATCACCAATTACAAACCCAGGAACAAAAACCATTGTAATTATACAATCATTCAACTCAAGCAAATACGGGTAACTTCTAACTTCCATTGTACAATAATTCTTCCCATAAAATACCTCCAAGAATTTCATTGTTCTCTATTTGTGAGTTCTCAAGAAAATCAAAACAGCAATATGAATTGAGAGTTTAAACCTCACACTTTCCATTTAACACATTGCACAAATACAGAACAGTATTTCAAATGGTCGATACACTAGCTATTTTTACCGTTGAATTCAGGCATTCTTGAATCCACAAAGGGTCTCCCATAACAGATCCAAGCATTAAAATCTTCAACAATTCAACAATCACTACAACCTAAGTTGCTTTCAAATTGGAGACCGATAGAGAATAGATCCTGTCATTTGCATGGAGTCATAGAGGCAGTGTACCATGGAAAAGGAAGATCTCCAATAAGACATGAAAAGCATGCAATTTTTTTCTTTCTTTATATAGGTCAGTATACCAGATAGAGAAAATGAAAAAGCAATCCATAAAATATTAATAATTGCATACCTACAGACAACATTTAAATTTTTTTGGTGATAATGATACTACAAAAAGAATCTAAGAAGATCGGGCATTAACTAGATTCCACAAAGATCTATCAGGATAATGGATTGATGGCCTCTTTCACTTTTATCCACAGTCTCATCAATCACCAACGAAAATAAATTACCAAAAGTAATAATACCAAAGAATAAGGATCGAGCAGAAATACAGCTGAACTAAGTCTTGACTTTTGATTAAAAGGTCTATAAACAAACTGACGTAGAAAGATATTTCATGTAAAATTTTCAAGTTCTAGATATCTCTCCAAATGCAAGAATCGCATGAAAACACTATCCTCTTCCACTATTATACTTCACTGGCACCATTAGAACCCATAACAATGATTCCCACAATATATCTCCGTCATAGCACCAAAAAAAGACTCCAAAAGTTCAGTATAACCGCACAATGATCCGTTATCCCTATTCAGAGTCATGAAATTGATTCCACTCTGCAAGTAATTACGACTCCCTTTGCCCCCAAAATCCAATTACAAGCAGCAAAAATCACAATCAAAACTATAACAATGTATGATATTCAACAAGCATATAAAGCATCAATCCAGATTACGTGCACAAAATTTAATATGCTGATGATGGGGTATCGGAGAAAAGATAAGAGAAGCCCACGTAAGTATTCAACTGCCTGACGAAGCTGGAGAAATTGTTGTGCTTAAAATACTTGGGCAAGATGTCCCTAGCGAATTCGGGCACATTCCAAACAAAAAAAGCTGTTGTTATTATCACTCCATGAGACCACCGAGTTGGTGGAGGGGTCGTCGACCATGTCATAGGTCTTGCTGAGGAATGGCGGCGGAGAATTCACATTAGCCGCCCCTGAACTCGCCGCACCGCCATGAACTCCATCCATTATCATAAAAAAGAGAGGCGAAATGAAATCGGGAGAATCACAACGGAATAGAGAACAAATAGAATTACTGTAACGTCAACAACAGATGGATAAAGGGGAGAGAGAGAGTGGAGGAGAAAGGTTTTGCTCGGTGTTTCAGACCAAGGGGAGGAGAAGGGGTCGGATGGAATTAAAGGCATGTTTGGCTTTGTTTTTAAAAGTAGATGTTTTTATTTTAAAAATAGAAAAATAAAAAAACTTATTTGATAAACCCATTTTTTATAAATTGAGAAATAGAAAAATAAAAAAATAGAAAACTCAGAATAACTTTAAAGTATTTTATAATTTTTGTTCTGAAAAATACAAGAAAAGATGAAAAATACTCATCTCATTAATGATAAAGTTATAAATTTTGAATAACTCATTTATTATTTATTAATTATGATTTTCAGAATAATTATTTAAATATATTTTTTTTATTTTCTTATTTTTAAAACTTATTCTCAAAATAATTTTATAAAATTGTTTTGAGAATAATAAAATAGAAAATATTATTAAATAGGTCATAATTCTCTCTCTCTTTGGTTAAACAATTGAAGGGAATTGGGGGATTTTATTTCTTTCAATACCCTCCTCCATCTGCATTTTAAAATACTCCTATTTTAAGTTTCGATTAAGTTATAATTACTTAATTCTCTTCAATTTTCTCCTAAACCAGATAAACTTTTATTAAAACTCTCAATCCCCTTCTTTCCAATTTCGTCACATAAGAAAATTTTAAAATTCATCTAATCTCCTTCTCGAAAATCTCTCTAATTCTCTTCTTTTCAATCCCTCAATTAAACCAAATAAAACCTTAGGGATTTTTCTATCAAGGGAGAAGGGACACTGCAAACGGTATTTCTCTCAATCGTTATGGTTGGTTTGCCTTGGAAAATAAGAAATGTTAGTTTTTTTTTTGTTTTAGGAAGAAATGTTAACTAAGAGAAAATTGCATTTCTTTTTCTAGCCAATGAAAAAATTACATTCAAGCACCTCTCTTTTACAAAATTTATAATTTATAATATAAACAATTTATTTTAGAAACTCAATAGATTTGATTTTCTTATAAATTAGAAATGTTTTCCATGTATCAAATAGGATTTAAAAAATACTTACTCCGTTCCTTAATATAATAGACAAATAATTGAGATAATCTATATGTTTTAAAATATAAAAGACACGAGAGTTTCTATAGTGTATTTAATTATTTTTTTTCCAATATACCCTTAATTAAGATGACATTTTTCAATATGATTCATATATATTAATTGCATAAAATAAAAGTTATTAACATTAAATAAATGTATTTTTTACTATTTTATATTCCACACAAATTTAATGTTTTCTTTGTTCCGTATGATTTTACCTTTAGTCCCTATATTAAGAAATCAAGGGAGTAAGTCATAATGTTTATGATTTATAAATAATTTGTATTTCAATAAATTTTATATTATAAATTGATATTGATATATTAATTGATAAAATTACTTTCATACTAATAAGTTTAAATACTAGTAAGATTAAGTGATAAAAAACTTCATGCTTTAAGTAAGAACTCAATCTCAACATCAAATTTGGCATGATTTATCAAATTTGTTTTATCACTATCCACAGGATCACACAATGCGGAAAGGCACACAAGCACTTGTATTACTTATTTTATTATATATTCCAAAAAATAGCTAATTCTTGATATTTAACAAGTAAAATGATAATAAATTTTTCTATTTTTTTTCTGAGCTTCTAGCCCCATTATTCTACCTAAAACATGATAATAAATTTAAAACTTGATGATGGTTATCCAAAAAGTCCCTTGTGGAAATCTAAAATGTAAAAATAAAATCAAAATTTAGGTAGTTTTGGATGGAAGACAAAGGAAGGAATGAAATTATTAAAGTGGGTTGAATTAACTTATTTGATGTGAATGGTAGGAAACTCTTGCTCCTTAAGCCAATAGTTGGGAATTCAATTTTTATGGAATAAATTTAGGTAGGAGAGGTTTACTCTTTACTATTAATATTTTGACTGAAATTAGTTCTTACTATTGATGAAAGATAATACTAATCTATAACAGGGATGGAGCTAGAATTTAATTATGGGGGAGACCGAAAATGAAAAGGAAAAACTTGATATTTCATAACATAAAAATTTTTAATTATCATATCTGTAATAAACTTTCAGTAATCTCTTTCTTAATATAAACAACAATGTAATTAATGAGAAACTCATCTTTGTTGTGAAGTCTTATCTTAACAATTTTCATAGCTAAAAAAGCCCACTCAATAGAAAATTAAAAATATAGGGTAAAGTGAGAGAGAGAGAAATGTAAAGAATTTTTTTTTTTGGCCTGAAAAAAAGTAAAGGACAATTAGAATTTAGAAAATATTAAAAAAGTAGAAAAAATTAAATGAAAGGGGGAAATTAATATTTAGTAAGATAATATAGAGTACAAATTTAGTAACTAAGATATATCTAAAATATCAAATATTTTAAAAAAATAGAGTGTTGACTTTTTTTATTTTTTACTTATTTTTAGAATAAAATATAAAACTTTGGGGGGACCATACATACATAAACTTTTACATAATATAAAAATTTAATACAAAAATATACATTATACTAAATAAAAATTGAAAAGTTGGGGGGACCACGGCTCTCCCATGTCCCTCCTTCCCTCCGTCCTTGCTCTATAACAAAGCTGTTGTTATTATCACCCCTTGAGACCACCGAGTTAGTGGAGGGGTTGTCGACCATGTCATAGGTCTTGTTGAGGAATGGTGACGGAGAATTCACATTAGCTGCCGCGGAACTCACCGCACGGCCATGAACTCCATCCATTATCATAAAAAGGAGAGGCGAAATGAAATCGGGAGAATCGCCAATGGAATAGAGATCAATAAGAATTACTGTAATGTCAATAACAAAGGGATAAGGGAGAGAGAGAGTGTGGAGGGGAAAGGGTTTTGTTCGATGTTTTAGGGATTTTTCTATTTAGGGAGAAGGGAAACTGCAAATGGCATTTCTTCGACCTGTTATGGTCTATTTGCCTTGGAAAGAAAGAAATGTTAGCTTTTTTTTATGAATTTTTCTAGCCAATGAAAAAATTACATCCAAGCACCTCTCTTTTACAAAATTTATAATTTATAATATAAACTTAATTTATTTTTGAAATTCCATAGATTTGATTTTCTTATAAATTAGAAATGTTTTCCATGTATCAAATATGGTTTAAAAAATACCCAATTTATTCCTTAATATAAGGGACAAACAATTGAGAAAGTTTTTATATTTCAAAATATAAGGGATGCAAGGGTTTATCTAGTATATTTAATATTTTTTTTCCAAATATACCCCTAATGCATTTTTCAATATAATTCATATGTATTAATTACATGATATAAAAGTTATTAACATTAAATAAAGGTATTTTTTAAAAATATTTTATATTTCATACAAATTTATTACTTTCCTTATTTTGTGAGATTTTGTCTTTTATCTTTTTTGTTAAAGAACCAAGAGAGTAAATCACAATGTTTATGACTAATAAATAATTTGTATTTCCATAAATTTTATATTTTATATTGATAATGATATATTAATTGACAAAATTAATTTCATACTAAGAAGTTTAAATGATAGTCAGATTAAGTGATAAAAAACTTCATGCGTTAGGTAAGAACACAATCACAGCATCAAATACCGCATGATTTATCAAGTTTGTTCTATCCACAGGATTACACAATTACACAGTGCACACAAACAGATAAGCACTTGTATTACTTATTTTATTATTTATTCTTTAAAAATGCTAATTCTGACAACTAACAAGTAAAATGATAATAAATTTTTCCATTTCTTTATGGGCTTCTAGCCTCATTGTTCTACCAAAAATATGATAATAAATTTAAAACTTGATGGTGGTTATTCAAAAATTCCCTTGCGGAAATCCAAAATGTAAAAATCAAATCAAAATTTAGGTAGTTTTGGATGGATGATATGGGAAGGAATCAAATTATTAAAGTGAATTGAACTAACTTATTTGATGTGAATGGTAGAAGACTCTTGCTCTTTAAACCAATAGTTGGAAATTCAATTTTCATGGAATAAATTTAACTAGGAAAAGTCTACTCTTTGCTGTTAATATTCTGAATGAGACTATTTCTTGCCATTGATGAGGGATACTACTAATCAATAACAAAAAAAAAGTGAGTTGAATTATTGTCTGTGTATTCTTTTTTTTAGACTATGAAATAAAATGGCAATGGATAACTTCAAAGATTGAAAAGATCATCCGATATGCTTCAAACTAAGATTTACAAATGATTGTTAGCAAGGAAGTTCATAAGTTAGGTTTGGTTTAGTTTTGGACAAAGAATAAAGCAAATTAAATAATTAGTTCAAGCAAAGTTGAAACCTAATCTATGGCAACAAAAAAAAAAGTTGAAATCTAATCAGTTTTCATAGAATTCAATTTGATTTGGTTCTTAATCGGCTTCATTTGGTTTGGATCATGATTAAATGAAATTTTTTTGTCATATAATAGCTCCACAAATTTTTTTGGTTTGTAAGAACACAAATAGTGACTAAATATATATAGCATTAGAGCTGAATTTTTTTCGAAAAAAAAGAATCATTTATATGTTTTTTATTGTAATCTTTTTTAAGGATTATATAGCTATGGTCAATTTTGTGTTTGGCCAAATATAGCTAGGTCAATTGATACTGGGGGTAGTTAGAGTTTTCTCTTCAACTGTTTCTTTTGGTGAACATTCTTCTTTTTTTTATTCTTTTTTGATGAACTGGTGAACATTATTTTCAACTCTTCTTTTTGGTGAGTAACATTATTTGTAATTATAATTATATTCTCCAAGACATTCATCATAGCCCATTAATGTTCTTTTTGGGAATGGACAATGGGCTGATGGGGTGGTTTGATTGTAGTGGGCCTATATTTGAAGTATATAGGCCATTGAGAATATTAGATTTCAGTTCATTGCTAGGCCAACATCGGAGGTTGAGTGTCTCATGATGCTAGATCTTGCTGGCCATGGAGTACCACGCAATGTATCTATTTTTTTTTTCTGCATATCTCTATTTGTATTGTATGATGTTGTATAGGTCATTTTGGGGTTGTGCCCTCCTTTATTCTCAAAAAGAAAAAAAAAACAATACATGAAATAAACCACATAGGGTTGGTTCATGTTTTCACAAGGTGTAAACTAATCCTCAATCAAATCAACGTTTTTTTGCCAAAGTAACAACCAAATTAGAGCATGTCTGGAAAATCTTTGGGAATGGTAAAAGAAAGTTTTCAAGTATATTTTGGGCTAACCTTGTGTTTGACTCGTTTTAGAATGACATCTTATGAATTTGCTTTTACCTCTAAATATACTTTTAGTCTATGAACTGAAAAAGTTACTTTTCAATTTACAAACGTACTTTTATCTCACGATTATTTTGTCAAACTTACTTTTACAATAAAAAAAATCTAGACATAAATCATATTACATTAAACTTACTTTCATTAAAACTTTATTTACGTAAACTTCATTTTATTCCAACTTAAGATCAAAATTTTGGCACAGTTAATATATAGTTAGATCCATTAAGCATGTTATCCTTAGTTCAATCTTACAGAAAATTGTTGGGAAAAGCAAAATTCATTTTGGTGACTTCTACATCTCGAGGGAAATAGTCTTCAATTGCCTATATACCCTTAGTGCTTTTAATAAAAAACCAAATTAGACCTTATTCATATTCGGTTTTTTGATCTATTCATATTGCTTTGATTTGGTTTCTAAACTAGAAAGTATGTGCTATTATAGAGACCTAAGTACCAAGTCAGACCTACAAAGATATTTCATATAAAATTTCCAAGTGCTAGATATCTCTCCAAATGCAAGAATCTCATGAAAGCACTATCCTCTTCCACTATTATACTTCATTGGCACCATTAAATTCCATAACAATGATTCCCACAATATATCTCCATCATAGCACCCCAAAAAAGGACTCCAAGAATTCAGTATAACCGCAAAACAATCCCTTATCATTCATAGCCAAGCAATTGATTCCTGTCAGTAATTAGGGCTTGTTTGGATGTGGTTACTATTTTTAATATGTTCAAAATAGTTATATAGAAGTATTTTTAAGAATAAGTTTTGGAAATAAAAAAATAAAAAATTTTGTTTGAATAATTATTCTAAAAAATGTAACTAGCAAGTGTCAATTGATTCTCTGCCTTTTCTTATATTTTTTAGAATAAAAAATATAAAACACCTTAAAAATGATTTTAGGTTGTTGTATTTTTCTATTTTCTAGAACATTTTCTTAAAAAATTATTGTCAAACAAACTTTTTTTTTATTTTAAAAACCAGAAAACTATTTTGAAAAACAACCTAAAAAAAAAAAAAGAGGTCATACCCTTTCTCCCCAAAATCCAATTACAAGCAGCAGAAATCACAATAAGACTATAACCATGTACGATCATCAACTAGCATAAAGAGTTCATCCAAAATTAAGTGCACAGAATTTAATATATGCTGATAATGGGGTTTTTGGAATAAAGATAAGAGAAGCCAATGTAAATATTCAAATGCCTGACGAAGTTGGGGAAATTATTGTGCTTAACAAACTTGGGCAAGATGTCCTTACCAAATTCGAGCACATTCTAAACGACAAAGATGTTGTTATTATTGCTTCATGAGACTACCGAGTTGGTGGAGGGGTCATCGACCATGTCATAATGGCTACGAAGAATTCATATTTGCTACCGTGGAACTCGCCGCATTGCCATGAATTCCATTCATCATGGTAAAAAGAAGGTGAAATAAAATCGAGAGACTCACCAATGGAATTTATATCAATGAGACTTACTACAACGACAAACAACAATAATAATAGGATAAGAGAGAGAGAATGTGTGTGTGTGTGTGTGTGTGTGACGAGAAAAGGGTTTTGTTCATTATTTTATGCTATGTTTGGTATGATAGAATTGAGAGGTATAGAAGTGGAAGTGGAAAGGGATCCCTTCTCAATGCATGTTCGGTATTATAGAATTAGAGTTCTATAGTGCTCTACTTCCACAAAAAATAAAGGAAGTCACTTCCTTAGTGAGGGGGATGGAAGTGTAGAGACTTCCATGGAAGTCAAATTTTGAGACAAAAATGCCCTTGCCAGTTTCACCCCTGCCTTGATTATATTCGACTGTCACCCACCCATTCTCCATTTTTTAAACTTGCCCCTGCCATCTTCAACGCCATCTCTGGCCTCCGTCATTGTCACGACGGTGAAGAGCAATGATGATAGAACCCATTCCATTCTTCTTTCTCTTCTCCTTTCTTCTATTTATTGTTATGAATAGGTGTTTAAAAGGTTGTGACAGATTTGGAGTTCGAAAACTAGATTTGGACGACAACAGTGAGAGCTGTATCTTCTCCTCCAGCAACCACCCCTGCGATAACGCCAGCCATCTATCAGTGGCTTAATGGCAGTAGTTGTTGTCTTCTCCATCATCCTTCGTGTGCCATCTGTGGCTTCGATTTGGGATTTAAATCAACAAATGTTTCACCTTTTGATGACAGTGATGGTGACATTTTCCCCCTCCAGCAATGGCATCTAAACGTCCAAGCTTCCAACGTCATTAGATCTACATCGCTTATGTGTTCTTCGATTTGGGATTTTGTGTTTTGAGTTGTTTTTGCTGTTAATTTGAGTTTGAAAATGGTATTATGATGTTGAACAATGGTGGTTTATGGTTTATGGTGGTTTTTTGGGTGTTTCACGGTGGTTTACGATGTCCCTCGTGGTGGTGTTTGATTATAGTTCATGCGTACTTGATGCTTTCTTTTAGTTAAAGGGGCATTTTGGTATTTTCATATTATAAATATGAATATTAAATAAAAATTATATAACACTTCTATTGTCATACCAAGCGTACTTTTAGATCCTACTTCTACTTCTATTTCCACTTCTGCTTACTTTTCCACTTCCACTTCCTTAAGCTCTTTTCATATTATAAATATGAATATAAAATAAAATTTAATACACTATTAACTCCTTTTTTCTTATATTTAAAACCACTAAAAAGAAAAAAAATTTCTTTATAAGTAAGACTGGAGGGAGTAATAATAATAATAATTTTAGAGGCTATTTGTAATTCAAAGAAGTAGTCTTGTTAGTGCTGATAACTAACATGTAAGATGATAAGAAATTTAAAACTTGATGGTAATAATCTGGGAAGTCTCTTATGGAAATCTAAAATGTAAAATAAAAGTTTAGTTAATTTTGATTGGATGACATGACAAGGAATGAAATTATTAAGGATCACTTGAACTATTGTTTGAGTTTTTTTTTTTTCAAACCATGAAATAAAATGGCAATGGATAACTTCTAAGATTGGAGAGGATCATCCAATATACTTAAAAGTTGAATTTATTTCACAAAAAAGAAAAAAAGTTGAATCGTTGATATATTTTTATTAAAATCTTTTTTAAGAATTGTATATAGCGTATGGTCAATTGATGCTAGGTGTAGTTAAGTTCTTTTTTTAACTATAATTATATACGTTTGGCCATTGATTTTGCACAAATTAAATTTTTCCACTTCGTCTTGTCCTCTCCCTCCAAGAGAGTGATATCTAGAGTATGTTCTCCATTTTAATATTTTTAAAATAGTTTTGTAGAACTATTTTCCAAAACAAATTTTTGAGAATAAGAAAATAAAAAAAATCTATTTCAATAGTTGTTTTAAAAATTATAACTAACAAGTGTCAAATGAGTTTATCAAAATTTACTGCTTTACCATTAATAAAGTGGGTAGTCTTTAAATTTTTTTATTTTTCAAAATAAAATATGTCAAACATTTTGAAGATGTTCTAAATTTTCTATATTTGTGTTTTTTTCTAAAATATTTTATAAAAAATAGATTTATCAAATAAATTTTATATTTTTAAAAACAAAAAATTATTCTAAAAAACAACATTCAAAATTTCAAACATTCCCTTAGTTTCCAAGGAACCCAATTTCAGTCTTCAATCAAGTGAAACAATGCGAACAATGCTCACTCAGTCGTAATCTGTTAGATCGTAGGCCCACTAATGATCTTTTGGGAATGAATGAGCCATTGACCGGAACCTAAGGAAGAGTGGAAACTGTTCAACAAAACTCAAAATGATGTCGGACAATACACCAGGGTCAAAGACCTTCTGGGAATGGGCAGTGGGCTAATGCGGTGGGCCTAGAAGGGGATCAATATTTTGAAAAAGGGCTTGGTTCCGATTTTCAAGAGGTGAATTCCCTCCTATCCATATTATAAGATATTTTGTATAATACGTTTTTAGTTTAAAATATAGAGTATTAGATATTTTTCTTCTTATTTTATCCCGTATTTAATACTTCCTCTCTACTTATTTAAATCTCTATAAAAATAATAAAATGAGATATTTAATGAGGATAAAATAGGAAATATGGATATTTTTTACATTAATTTCAGTTAAAAAAATAGTTTCCTTAATATACATATAATTGATATAAAATACTTTATAATATAGATTGAAGGGAGAATAGTTGTATACTCAACCTGCTGGACTCTTCAATTGAGGACGATTATTGGGAATGAGCAGTGTTGTAGTATCCGGCTTGGCAAAATGCTGAAATGGGGACTGGGGGGAAGATGATGGCAGTTGTTCTTTGGTCCCCAACAACGTTCCTAAGCTCCAACTCTCAATATTAATTATTGAATAATTAAAAAAAATTCCTCTCTTCTTTCATTTCATTAGGCACATAGGCAAGGGAGCATCCGCATTTGGATTCAATTTATTGGGCATGTAATAAGTAAGGAGCATCCAAATTTGGGTTTAGTAAGAGGCGGATTCAATGAGAGACCATAAGAATCCATCCCAACTATCTATTTGCAGCACATAGTTAATTTCAACATTTCATTCCTTTATTTTGTTAAAAGGCTTAGAAGGTTTACTAGGAAAATATATAGCTATTTTTGTTTAGTTTTACCGTGTCTTTCAACATTGTTTTATTATGTAATCATGGAATTTTTATTTAACAAGTTTAATATGTAATTGAAACTCAAAATACATGAATTTTTTTATCTCTTACTAAATTCAAATCCAGGAAGAACCTCACTTTCCAATAAAAACATAATTCTAATAATCGTAGGAAATGAATTGGTGGCACGGCAAGTATTGTTGTATGTGGCTTGGCAAGATCATATCTCTCATTAGGGATGCAATTTGTAACACTGCAAAATTAGGGGATTAACGGTTCAAACATGGGAAAGTGTAGGGAGTGACTTGAAAGTTTTAAAATTGGAGGGATCAAACTAAAAACTGACACAAACTATGGGGATCAAATATTTAATTTTTCCTTGTTTTTAAAACAAAAATACAAGAACAACTCAAACTTCTTTTTGTTTTTAATTTGCCTTTGTTTACATTCATTATTGTTAACCAATACCAACAACCACTGACTGCCACCATTTCTTATTTGCCACCACCAACCACCTTCAACTACTGTTGGCCGTCCTCAATCACTGTTGACCATCGCCAATCACCACCATTCACCGTCAACTGCCATCAACCATCATCGATTATTATTGACCACCATTAACTGATACTGACTATTATCAACCACTATTGACTACTAATGTGCATGGTCAACCATCACTGACGACCATCAACCATTACTAATCATTGTCGACCACCTCTGACCATTGACAACCACAATCAACCACCACTAATTGTCATTGACCATTGTCGAGCCGCTGACCACTACCAACCACCATGAATCACTACCAACTATCATTAATTGTTTTCAACCATCACCAACCTCCATTTTCCTCTACTATATGTCATCTTGTCCTCTGCTAGCCACCACTATTTAATATTGTCCATGAGTCTTCAAAATGTATTTTCAATATAATATTTCCAAACAATTTTGTTCAATTTTTTTATTTTAAGATGAAATTTTTAAAATAAATTATTTAAATATATTTTTTTATTTTTTTCTTTTCAAAATTTGTTGCAGGAAATAGTTTCACAAAACTTGTTTGAAAATATAAAAATAGTGAAGGAAATCAAACAACCCTAAGTTTTTTGTTATTGTGTTTGTTTCTTTTATAGAACATTTTATGAAAGACAGTCTCCTCAAACAATTTTTTTTTATTTTCAAAATCATAAAATTGTTATGAAAAACAATATTCAAACATGGAATGGAACCCAATTTTAGTCTTCAGTCAAGTGAACCTTTGCAAACAATGCGCAGTCACCCGTAATTTGCTACATCATAGGCCCACTGCTCATCTTTTGGGAATGAAGGAGCCATTGAACGGAACAGAAAGAAGAGTAAGAACTGTTCAAAAAAAGAAAAAAGAGAAGAGTGAAAACGACGTCGGACAATACACTACGGTCAACAACCTTCTGGGAATTGGCCGTAGGCTAAGGGGGTGGGCTTAATATTAATGGGCCTAGAAGTGGAGCAATATTTGGGGGGAAAAAAATACAAGAAATAAATCAAATAGGTTTGTCAGCAAAAAAGAAAAAACAATCGATCGGTTTTGCCAAAGTAAAAATAGAGGCAGACTTAATTCATAATCACCAGGGCAATATGGATGGAAGAGAGTTACTGTAATTGATAAAAATTTTATGTCATTATTAATTATTGAGTAATAAAAAAAAGATTCCTCTCTCTAATGTAGGTAAGGAGCATCCATATTTGTGTTCTGTAAGAGGCGGATTCCATAAGAAACGGTAAGAATCCATCCCAACTTTGTATTTGCAACTCATAGTTAAATTCAACATTTCATTCCTTTATTTTGTTAAAGGTTTAGAAGCTTCACAAGAAAGTATATAGCTATTTTTTTTTAGTTTTACGGTGGTTTTCAACATTGTATTATTATGTAATCATGAAATTTTTATTTACCAAGTTTAATAAGCAATTGAAACTCCAAATACATAAATTATTTTTATCTCTCACTAAATCCAAATCCAGGAAGAACCTCACTTTCCAATAAAACATAATTATAATAATCTCATTCTAATAATTGTAGGTAATGAATTGGTAGCACAGCAGGTGTTGTTGTATGTCAACTTCAATGAAGCTCCTGCTAAGCAAATCTTTATAATTAGAATATTTTATTTAGAGTAATTATTGTTAAAGAGTTTTATTTCATATCTGTTCAGTTTTATAGTAAATTGCACGATTTCATGTTTTTATAATCTCTTGAGAAATTTTCAATTAGTTTTATTTAGTGAATTTCTTCTTGGTCTAAGAATTAGTAGTTATTTTTTATATAGTTTTATAATTCTGATTCCTTTCTTACACCGATAGGATTTATCCCAATATTAGAATCTTTCTGGTGTCTATGAAGCTTATTCCAAACAACAAATGAACTTCCTATACTTTTTTCAAAAGAATCTTGTGCACTGTACAAAACACCTGATGATGAACTACCTCAAAAACTTGATGAAATTTACAAGATACTAGAAATCCCCATAAATGCTTTAGAGGCCAAAATCAAGGAAGCTTACCTACGCTTAGCAAAGAATGTATTCATATTAATTTGGAAAAATTTTATTTAAATACTAAGAAAAGAAAATAATTTTAAAAAAGTGCCCCAATTCACATAATTAAAAATACCATATTTACGAGTCAAAATAGTATAACTACACAAAGACCGAATTGATAGTCAACTCAATATTCGATCTTTGTGAGGTTTGGCAAAACCAGGTCAACCCGACATACGAGATAGGGTTGTCCCATTTTAAAAAGTATTTAAAAATAAAAAAGTAAGTTAATTTTATTTATTAACAAAAATATAATTACATTCATCCAAAATATATTTTCTTAAAAAATAATATTATATTCAAAAGTAACATTTGTTAAAATTATAAATACTTAATAATAATGCATTATTTTTACACAATATTAAGAAATCAATTTAAAATTTTAAATAAAAGTAAAAGATTAAATTCTTAAAATATTCACAATAATAATATAACCAATTTATTTCCATATTGTATCAAGAAAAATATCATATAAATTTTTTTAAAAAACATATAAAAGTACATATATACCGAGATTAGGCAAGATTGGGTTTGTCCTCAACTTGGCGCTCAACCTGATCCAGTCTTTGAGACCAACTCAATATACTAGGTAGTACCGGACCTACCAGGCCACCGGATTAGTTGAACACCCCTGGAAAATAATATATTTACAAGTGATAATAGTATATTTGTGAGTAAATAGAAAAATTTTCAAAAATTTGAAAATTATTTGTAAATAAGTCAATTTCACTAGTGCCGTCAAAATGGGCCAAGCCCGACGGGGCGGTCTGAAAAGCCCGAAAAATGAGCGGGCTCGGGCCTCAATTTTGGGAGTAAATATATAATCTGAGCTTTTTGAGCCCGGCCCGTGGTGGGCCGGCCCGAAAGCCTGAGACTTTTTTTTTTTTTTTTAGTTTAAAATATTAAAAAATACATATTATTTTATCAATTAGTGATATATAAATTATAAAATTTAAATATTATGTTAATTTTTAATGAATTATGATAATAATTAGTTATATTAATTTTAATTATGATGATAATTAGTTGTATCAATTTAAATAATTGTATAAAAAAATTATTAAAAAAACATAAAAAAAAATATTAAAAAATTAAAAAAAAAAGCCCGCGGGTCGGCCCGTAGGCCCGTCCCCACGGGCTCGGGCTTGGAAAACCAAGCCCATTTTTCAATTCAGGTTTTTTGGCCCGGCCCAAATTGGGCTCGGCCCGTGGCGGGCCGGCCCAAATGGGCCGGGCCGGCCTAAATTGACAGTTCTAAATTTCACTTACAAATATGCTATTTTCATTTGCAAAGGTAGATATTTTTTTGGAATTAGGTGAATTATGACACCTTTTTAAAAATATCTTCTTTCTTTGATATTTAAGTAGAATTTTCCCTAATAATTTTGTACACAGTTCGTGTTTTATACTTGAGGCCCTTCTAACTTTAATATGATTTCAACCAGTATTTTCACCTTTTCTGTTATTAATATGATCTCATCAAGACCACTTTTCCTGTGATCTCATATTAATTTTACGTCTTTGCAATGCATGAATATATTTGATATAAAAAAATATTTAGTTCTATTTTTTTAATAAATTAGTTAATTAAAAAGTTCTACACTTATCAATGTGAAATATTTTCTATTACATTTATAACAATAATAATCTCTGTTAAAAGCTACAAGTGTTGATCTTCATTTTTCACAAATTGACACTCTAAAACAGTAACAATTCATATTATTCTTTATTTTTATCTTTGAATTTCAATTTTTTTATCAATCCAATATAAATTCGATTTTAGTATGTAATTAATTTAATATTATTTAATTACCATTAATATAAAATATAAAATTCATATCAAATTTGATTTTTTTCAATATTTTTTTGTCTTCATATATTTAAAGAGGGAATTTGAGCCATATGCTAAAAAAAAAAAAGAATTTATTAGGATACTACATTTTAGAAATTATTTACTAAAATGCTACAAATTTTGGTTTTCAACATTTTCTTGACTCATAAATGGTAGTGCACAACTACAATTTGTGTACACTATTTTTTTAAAATTTTCTTACAATGCCTGCCACCCTTTATTCCCTCCCCCTCACCCCAATCTCCTCCCCTTTTCCACTGCCATCCCTCAAGTTCTCTTCCCCATTAACATATGTTAATATGATAGTAATATACTATATATATATATATATATATTATATGTAATATATATCGTTGGTCTCAAAATATATATTGTATATAATGTTATATATAATATTTATGAAAAACATACAAATAATATATATAATCTCAATCTTTAATTAAGAAGATTTTTTAAATAATTATACTCAATTTAATATTTTTTTAACCAATATTTATAATATATATATAGGAGTTTGGACTCTAAATTTAGGCATCATTTTAATCATTTAAACTGTTTTTAATTTAAAATTAAATTTTATTTAATCAATTATTTAATATTTAAAAATAATTAAACCAATATTTATTGACATATGAATATAATATAAATAAATAAATAATGTAAATTGAGAGTAAGTAAAATTAGAAAATAAAAATAAATAAAAAAATTAAAATTAAAATATATTTATGATAAAAAGAGGGTTTTGCCACATGAATAATATATATATATATATATAAATAAAATGAAGTTTTATCCGGTACCATAAGTTTGTTTGACAAAAAAAAATATGAAATTTAGGATATATATATATACACACATACATTATAAATAATATACATGATATATTTGTTAACAAACGTGCTCGGCATAAACAAAGTCTATCTCCGATGGATATTTGTGGCTTTTGCCAGGTGAATCAAGAAACGATCATGCATGTGGTTTGGGATTGTAGTATAGTCTAGGAGTTTTGGAAGTTGCCAGTGTTGAATATATTTAATTGATAATAATATATATTAGAATTTATTTAAATTATATTTATCTTGTTTACTTAATTAAATATATTTTCACTGAATATGGTTCTTATCTTTATTAATAATAAAGATATCATCAGTTGAATAATTTTAAGGATTAACTCAATCAATATAGCAATTATCTTTATTTGAACATATATTGCGATTATGTTCTAAAGTCAGTTCCTAGAGATCTTAGAGCACTCGCTTTTTAAACTTAATAACCCTACTTCATGGATTGGATGGAATCTGCATGTATCAACGAAAGGAGGTTAATGGGGTTTGATGGGATGTTTGGTTTGCCATTGCTTGTCGTTTACTGTGGCTGGCACTTAATGACAGAGTTTTCAATGGGAAGGACATGAATCCTAGTGAGTTACGTGCCAGAACCTGTGCTTGTGTTCGATGGCAAGGGAATGATAATGTGCAGGCAAGGGCAGGGGTGAGTTATGGTAGTGGCTGGGAGAGACCAACTGATGATTGCATCAAGATCAATATGGATGGTTGCTTACTTGGTAGGACTGCTGTTAGTGTTTTGAAGTAAGTTTTGTCGTTCTTTGTTCATCAAAAAAATAATATACATGATATCGATTAGCATATTATAATTAATAATATATCATTATTCTTACACTCATCCATAAAATTCTAACAAATGTTTTAAATAATTTTAAATATTTAATGAAAAATAATGATAATATATATATGTCACATCTATTACTTTCAAAAGAATTGAGTAATAACTAATATTATTAAGTATATAATTTATTTATTAATTTTAATATTAATTTTTTCATCCTTATGCAAGTCATATTATTTTTTTAATATAAACTAATTGATTAAATTAAATTAAATTTAAATTTAAATTGAAAACTGATTAAATAATTAAAATGATGGTTAAATTGAAAGTCCAAATTCCTATATATATATTATAAATATTGATTAAACAAAAATATTAAATTAAGTATAGTTATTGATAAATATTCTTAATTAACGTTTGGAATTATATATATTATATGTATGTTTTTAATAAATATTATATATAACATTATATACAATATATATAATTTTTTAGAGACACACAATATATATTACTTATATTATATATATAATGGGGAAGGGGACTAGGGGACGGCGTGGAACACTTTATCTGTAAGTTTTTTTAAAAGAAAAATAGTGTACACAAATTGTAGTTGTGCATTATAATTTGAGTTAGAAAAAGTTTAAAACCAAAATTTGTAACATGGTGGTAAATAATTTGTAGAATGGAGTATCTGGGTAAATTCTTTTATTTTTTTCAGCATATCACTCAAATTCCCCTTTGAAATAATGTATTTGAAAACATATATATTGACCTAAATACTAATTTAAAAAATTAATTAATTTAATAAATTTAATCCCATCCACAATGAATATTGAAGACTATTTGTTAAGTAAAAAATTTATAATCACAAGATTTAAAAAAAAATAAATTATGAATGAAATTAAGTGGTTATTATTCAATAATAAATAATAATGAGTATATGGAGAAAATTACTGATCATTATAATTAGAACAGAGGAATTGGCTTTTTAGTTTATGATTATTGCATAATTTGAGAGACATAGAACAAGAAGAAAAGGTGAAGCGTACAATGAAATAACAAGTGTCTATTAATGTTTTGGGGATTGAATTAACATAGTTGATAACCTCATCAAGCATTCCCACTTTTCCTGTGATTTTGGTATTGATTCCTGCAAACACTTTATTCTCTTACTAATTTTTGCTTTCCAACTTGCATTAATCAATCACAATATTTTGTGTTCATTTGAGAAATAAACAAAAGAAAGAAGGAAAAAGTTGAGAAGGTAGGGGACTTACTCTTTCTGTTAGACTATCGTTATAAGTGGTTCGGACAAGATGTGCTAGAATATGGATGTAATTAGTCTTTTGAAAAAAGGACGATGACTTTGAATTGCCCATTGAGGATGATGAACCTTTTGCAAGATGAAATTTATAGGAACATCTATACCTAATATTTAATGTGGATGAAATTAAAAAAAAAAGGTCATCTACATGTAATAAACAAATAGCTATACACAATATAAATGCAATTTATAGTCATTAATAATTGATAGAGCATCAAATATAAATTCAAGCAAAAGAATAAATACATCAAATTAAATTAAATATAATTGATGAAAATTAAAAAATCTTGACATTACTTGCTAGAAAATTAAAAATATATATTTATATAATTTTTTACGGAATTCACTAAAAATATAGTACTTCTAATTTATGTATCCTCATAATTATACGTAATAATTATAGTTTACCAATCACATTTATATTTTTTAAATGTCATTTAATAATTTTGCAAAATAATAAATTCATTAAATATAATTAATAGTGGATCAGGGAAAAATATAGTAGTAATCAATAATAAATTTCTAGTTAAATAAATTATTCAATAGCAATAAATTAAGTTAATTATTGAAATGAATCAAAATATATTGATCTTAATTACACATAAACTGTCCAATGATTTTCTTTTGAAATAGGTTTGCTAATTTAGTACTTTACATAATAAAATTTTTCTAATCCCATCTTTATAATTAGAGGGGTTGACCTGCGGGCCCGAGTTAGAAAAATAACGAAGGATGCTTTCAATTTATTAGTGCATGTAAGAAATTTATTAGATAATGGCGCATACTTTTTGATCTTATTAGGTTGATCTAATATATTCTAATGCACTTTAAAATTAAAAGTTTGGAATTTAATGAATCATAATTTTCTGGGCACTGTGAACTAAATTGGGTAAAAGATTAACGTACGCTACTATGAACACTGATCTTTTATTTTTTTTACAACATTAACTTTTTTAAAAAAACCATAAGAATCACTTATGATTAATATATATATTTTTTTAAGGTTAGAGCACATGATATGTAAAGTTATCGTTACTATTTGTTTTTTTGGAAATTACAACATTTGGTCCACATACTTTACCTTCATTTTCCATTTGATCCCCACAGTTTCAAAACTTTTAATTCACTCCTTATACTTCCATCTATTTCATCCCTTAGACCCTCCACATAAGAAAATGGCGTTAATCTTAATCTATGGAAATATAAATTTAAACTTTTGTAATTTGTCTTAGCCATCCCATATATGGTTAATGGAACCATTGTAGACATGCAAAGTGAATGCGTTAATGTCAATGATTGGATGTTCGATTTCGAGATAGTGAAGATGATGTAAATGAACACTTATCTTACAATGAAGTGGATGAACATATGACCTCTGCCATAGTACCATCAACTAGTAATTTTTATGTCCAAGACATGTCAGTTGATATTGAACCAAGTGAATAAATTTTGTAAAAGTATTGACATTTGAACCCTGAGAACATGGGCTTGTTTGAATATATTATTTGTTTTAATGTTCTCAAAACAGTTTTCTAACAATATTTCTTAGAATAAGTTTTAGGAATAAGAAGATAAAAAAATTTGTTTGAATAATTATTATCAAAATCATAACTAATAAATGTTAAATGAGTTGTTCAAAATTCATAATTTTAACATTAATGAAGTGGATATTCATTACATTTTTTTATATTTTCCGAAATAAAAAGCATAGAACACCTTAAAATATTCCCAGTTTTCTATTATTTTGTTTATCTATTTTTCAGAATATTTTATAAAAAATAGATTTAACAAATAAGAATTTTTATTTTCCTATTTTTAAAAACAGAAAACTGTTCTAGAAAATAACAATCAAACATGCCTCTGTTATGTAACATCACTTTTGTGTCTCTTCTGTTTATATTATCCCATGTTACATTTTCTATTTTATATTTAACATTATGCAGTGACAGATCCAAAATTCAATTAAAAAATGCGTTTTTACATTGTCTCATGTCTGCAATAACTTGTGTGCCCATTGAATATTTAACAGCAGCTTTTTCATCTTATCCCAAATCTGCAACATAACAAGTCTTCTTTCTCACCAAATTTAATATTGTGTACCTTTTTAACATTTACAGGCAGCTTTTTCTCTTATTTCAATTCTGCAATATGACAGGTCTTCTTTCTAACTAAATTCAATATGGTATACCTATTTAACATTTAACAGCATCCCTTTTATCTTATCTCAAGTCTGTAATATAACAAGAATGCTACAATAGTGTAGAAACAGATTTGCAGTATTACCAAGGAGGGGGAAAAAAGTGATCTCCAATATATTACAGGTCACAACCCAAAATATTGCAGGAGCACATTTGCATTACATTAAATTTTCCTATACCAAATTGGCATTACATATCAACGACCTAAAACTGGCAAAATACAACATAAAAACTTAATATTGTGTACCTTTTTAACATTTACAGGCAGCTTTTTCTCTTATTTCAAGTCTGCAATATGAAAGGTTTTCAAGTGAATATAAAACATAAAACTGTCAAAATATTTCTTGACTAAAGATTTTCAAGTAAGCATGGATTGAAACCAAAGAATTTCCTTTCAGATTTTCTTTTTTCATCTTTAAAGAATTGTCACTCAAGAGTTAAGATGACATTCAAGCACCTAGTGCTTGTGTTTGCTTCTGATATTATCAGCATGTTTGCTCCACTGGTTCCATCAATGTCGCAGGATTGGTGGATCTGTTGCAACAATTAAGCTTAGAATTTAGGTTTGAAGAAAATGTGAACTAGCATGTTCTTGTTATGCTACTTTTTTTTCTTTTTTTTGGTTAAACCTGATAATGATTTTACAGAAGCCAATTGGGGTTGTTTGAAGTTGTGCTTGTTGAACAACTAAAATTCCACATTATAGATCAAGTCACAAATTACAGAGCATAATCAAACTACAGCGCAAGAAGAGAATGAATTTATAAAAAACAGAGGCACGCCATTCTTACTGCACATTACAGATCAAGTCACAAATTACAGAGCATAATCAATGCAGAAGTTGCAGACATAACTGAAAATTTTGAAAGTCGCATGAACTGAGGATCATAACATCTATTTTCTCCATTTTTTTTTTCACTTGAACACATAGCTGTTACACAAATTGATCGATCAACTCATGAAGGGATTGATCGATTAATCTGGTTTTTAGGCTGTGAGTAATGTTTCCCCTGATCATCGATTAAGTCATTTATTTATTAATTCATCTATTTATTTATTATTGAATTATTAATATAGTAATACTAAATAAGGTTTGGTGTATATCTTAAGAGTAAAAATAAACTTGGTCTCAACCTAACAAATTTTTGGGTTGAATAAGCAATAGTAATATTAACAAATTGTTAAGCATGAACCATCAATAAATTTCCCAAATTGCAGCCTTGCAATAAGAATACTGTTAGAAATTGACATAAAATAAAAAGCTGTTCCAAATCTTTATTTGGATTATGGGGTGAATAACTTCTTTTCATATGTGATCTATGTTGCCCTCCTTTGTGGAGTTAGATCAAATTTCAGAACAAATTAGTGTAAGCTTACGCTTTGTCCATGCTTAATGCTCAAAAGCCTTTCACATGAGAAAAGGGTGTTAGAAGTAAGTATCCAAAACCATTCCTGCACTTTCTCCTGTCTTAAGTTCATGGGATAAAATGGTTATAGATATACACCAACATAACAATACATTTTTCCATCTTATCAAGACAATGTTCCCACTATAGAGTTATGTCACATCTGTTTATACTAAAAAGGCAGCAATACCTTCAATGTTCTGAGCTGAATTAGGTGCCACAATACCCTCATAAGATGGTTAATTAAATCCCTTGATACTTTCCCTTGGCTTGCCTACAGCACCAAAGAAAGTAACAACCAAGTTAGACCTTCTTCATAATAGGTGTTGATCGATTCATGTTGCTTAGGTTTAGTTTCTAAACTAGAAAGGCCCCAACACTGGCAGTGAGGTCACTTCAACACAGCAAACAAAGTGCACTCCCTAACCCAAGGGATTCAAGAAGAGAATGAGCCACTGTGCTTACAATTTTTTAATAGTACAGCTTGTAATATATTTCATATTAATAATGATTGATATATTGATAGTACTTATTTGCTACTTGGTTTTGCAGGCACAACTTGATAATCCAATGCCATTTCTTGATGCATTAGAATTCCCTCAAAATATGTCACTGGTGGCACGCAATAAATAAGCAATTTCAACTTGGAAGCTTCTGAGGAAAAAAAAAAAAAAACAGAAAGGCATCATTTTACTGAAAAACTTGCATTACATCACATTACAGTTTACTAATTCCTTCACGCAGAATTCAAGAGACCATTCTGCGTGAAGGAATTAAAATTGCCAGTAGTCAATTTCAGGCTTCACCACGCTGTTAAAGAACCCTGTAGCTTCCTTGTAGCTTGTACAGAATCATTCTTTTCATAATAGAAAGTAGGAGGAGGCAAAAGATAGCAGTACCTTTAAGTAAATCTTTTAGTTTTATTCTGATCGCCAAGAATGTCACCATCACCTTCTGCTTCTTAGCTACAAGAAGACGGAACAAATGATTTAGTATATTTATGACTGTTATTGCTGTGTACAGGGTTTCTAAATCCTATAAAATGAGAAAAACTTCTGGATATTTATGTTGAATTCTTGCATCATAATATTTCATTATAGCAAGCAGCAACTTCTACTAGCTTGCAGAAAAAGAAGCAGAAGAAAACGTAGGAAAAGAAAATAAAGGAATATTATGTTAAACCCAAATTAGGAAACCAAAAGGCACATAGTATAATCAAAATTTTGTTTAAATCAAAATTTTGGCTATCACAACTATTGGAATATCAATATTTAAAATTAATACTATATACATATATTTAAAAAATCATCATCAATTTCAATATATATAATCAAACCTATAAAAAATCACATTATTCATTAATTATAACCACAGTTCTCAACTTAAAATTGTATTCAACACATGCAATCATTTTTAATTAAGAGAAAAAAGTCTATTTCCCTCTCAATATTATAGATCCACTACTTAATATTAGATACTATTTTCATCCGTTGATTTTAGATGAATATCGATTATTTGAAATCTAAACCCAAAATTAATCATTAATAAGGTAATTGGGTATTAATTTTTATTATCCACATGCTCTATAATATTGAACACTTTTTTGTTGGATACCTTAAAATAAAGCACGTCATTATCATGACTAACCAATTAAAAAAAAGAAAAAATTAAAAAAAAAAGATAAAAAAATAAAAATATTTAAAAAATAAGACTAAAATTAAATATTGGATTCAGTTCTTACATCATTAATTGGAACTCTTTTTCCTTTAAATAATTTGTTAGGAGTTCAATTCTATTATGAATAGAACAAACTTGCAACCATAACACCATTATTTTTTTTACTGAACTACAAAGACGCTGCTTTATTTATCCACATCAGTAGGAAAACCCAGTTAAAAAAAAAAAGTGAAAAGGAAGAAATGGGATTGGATCGTACTGGTATCTAAATTGGCTAAAAATGTTATTTTTTTTTTAGCATCATGATAAAAAAGTCCCAACCGGCACCACTAAAGACAAACACAACAATGGCAATGACGATGATAATAGCAATGTTGTTATAATCGGATCGGACATTAAATTGAAAAAGTTACTAATTTAAGATTTAATTATTTAATTGAGATTAGATTGAAATGTAATAATTAAAATAATATATTTTAAATAATATTTATAAAAAAATAAATAAACTTAGGTTACTTACCTTAAAAGGTTTCTAATTTTTTAATTTATAATGCGTGAATGAAAAGAAATAAAATTATATAATTAAAAATAATAAATATAAAATAGAATAAATTAGAAATAAATAAATTCATAAAATTATAATATCAGTTGTGTTAGTAAATTATTCAAATACAATTTTATCAAATAAATTAATAATAACAAAATCAAATAAAAATTTCAAGTGAATAATAATAGAAGAGGTAATATTATAATTTAAGAAAAAAGAAAAGCGTAACCATTATTTTATAGTTATAATATTATATATATAATATAATAATATTTTATATTATTATTGAGCATCTCCCAATAAATTCTAGCAATAGGCCTGCGTAAAATGAAACTGGAAAATTGAAACTACAGCTCATGTGCATTAATTGGATAACTTGGAGAAACGTGAGCTTTTTTATTTCCAAATTTCAAGACGCGTATGGTGAAAAGTTGAAAACTGAAAAGGCACCGTTTAGTCACTGCTAAACACATTGTAGCCTTGATTTTTTTTAGTCTTTACCGAGACAGATGAGATAACTTTTCATTCCTAAACGTCGACCCTTCGCTTTCCGTGATGCCGACGTGTTGGTCGCTACTTGGATTTGCAGAAGCTTGCTCCAGCCAGATCAAGAAGAAGCCTCTGCTTTAAGTCCTAATATGGTTTTATTTTGCTCATTTTCATTTTCATTATGATATTTCTCTTCTTTTTTTTTTTCTTAATCTTCTTCCATCTTCTTTATGTATTCTTTTTCTTCTTCTTCTTGTTCTTTTCTGTCTGCTTGTCCTCCGTCCTCTTCCTCTTCTTCTTTTTTCTTCCTCTATTAGTTCGAAGTAGCCTAGAAACTGCAGCCTTAGCTTCTTGTCTGCCATTACATGAACCGGTCGAATCCCTGCACAAACCAGGATTACCCAGGAAACATGTCCTGTACATATCCCTAACCAACATGGGAGGAAGTTGTCCAGACAGATGATTGTAAGACATATTAGTTCGGCGCCTTTCACTAATTTGGAAAAAAAAGAAAGCAAAAAGGCAACTCTTAGACTCTTCACTGTCGTGCTTTATCTTCACTAGGGAGCAGCAGCGATTGATCTTATTTTCACCGTTGTGGAGTTGCTGGTCATTGCTTCCTCACCAGGTTTGAAGGTTTTTTTTTTTTTTTAATCTGCATCTGGAGAATACAGATTTTTCATTTATGAAAATTGAAATTTTAATCTTCCAACCGCAAGATATATCCAATGGCTGTACGTTATTTTTTAGTACTTTCATAATTATAATTATAATGTTTAGTCAGCTAAATATTTTTGGACCCTTATTTTATGGATGAACGGGATATGGCTAGAGATAGGATCGGAAGTCTCCAGTATATCATCCATAACACATGCTTCCTCCTCATCTACAATTTTCGTCTCCTCTTGTACAAAAGTAGCCGTTTGCTAGGGATTAAATTTCAAAATTGGTATTTCCGAAGTTAAAAAAAATTCCAATTGTTACCGTTGGGGCAAGAGAACATACTATATATAGGACCGTCGGCTCTATGTTATTCCCTGATCAACATCAATTGTTTCTCTTGTTCTTCCCTCAGAATGTCTCCCGCACTCACAGAGCCTCTTCTCTACAATCCTTCTTTTGATTCCTTCAGGTTTGTGCACCGCTCCATCATCTCTTCTTCCTCGAATTCTTCTCATAATCTCTGTCTCCGTCTTTTTTTTTTGGCCGCACGTAGTCTCCGTCTTGTAAAGAGTGATATATCATTCATGGTTTTTTTTTTTTGGCTAGATGTAGTCTCCGTCTTGTTGTCTTTTCTGTGGCATTTAGCAAATAATGGCATGTCTCCATCTTTTGAATAGCATTCGATCTTCTAAGTTGATTGGAAGAATTGGTTACTCTATTTTTGTTCAATAGATTTGCTATATATATATATATATGAATGTATGTATGTATCTGATACTCATACCTGATCGTATGGGGCTTTGAACTCGGATAAATTTCAACTTTCCTCTTTAACACCAATTCTTTGAATATTAGTCTATCTTTGAATATTAGTCTAGCTTTGATCCATGTTAAAAGAATTGTATTATGTTCTGATGTATGCAGCACGGTCTGGAAATATTGTGGTTATATAGAATTTTTAATGAAGTTTTGTCCGTGTGTGAAGAACAGATAATAATTGCTCTTCCTCCATTCCCCACCCCACCTCCCCCTGAATCGACATTCTTTCTATTTGGTTTTGCCTGTGACATACACATGTTGAATTTGGGACTTGATTTGTTGCAGCCGGTCTGACAGCAGAGGTGTCCTCAAAAGTTGTGTAGAGATATATTGCATTGTATTTCATCAGCAATTTGGTGAGAGTATGTATTCTGATGTTCAAACATTTGAGATGTTCCAGCTCTATGGACCCAACGAGAGGTAAGAGAGTATTGTGAATCTTCCCTTTGAATTTGTCTAATGTATGATATATACCTTGTTCTTATTTGGTCTGCTCATAACTCAATTCTGTATATGTTCTTAAATCCAAACTTCTTTTGGATAAAGTAAACCAGTTTCAGGGTTTTCATTTGACATTTTTTTTGGTTTGCCCATTTTGTAATGGGTGATGGAGCATATGTAAGATCTTTATTGTGCTTTGATTTTTGAAGGAACTCATTGCAAACAGTTGAATGACTGGTCAATTTGCTTAAAAACTCTGCACATGACATGAGGTGCATCTCATTATGCCAAAACATACAGATAATGAAATGATGTGGCCACAAAATAGGAGACAGATAATGAAAAAAATAAAAGGGAAACACCTTTAATAAAGCATAAAGGAGTTCTTTCTTTCTCTTGTCCTTCTCATTTCACTTGTTTCTTTGGACAATATCCTATTCTTCTTCCTTATATTTTCTTTTTCTTCTTCATCCTAATAAAAATGACTTTTACAATTAAAATACATATTTATTGCTTGCATAAACTTAAGTTATGCTGCATGTTCCGTTGATTGTTGGGATCTACAAGATGATGCTGGTGTAGTTATGGTATGAACAAGTAATGTCAGTCAAGTGTTTGATTCTTAATTTGTTTGATCTCATGAAATCCTTTCATGCAATTAGTCTGTAAATATAACAAAGTTCAAGATGTCTTCTCAACAACCGTAAACATTTTATCAATTGTTTTATTATTGATTATAGAACTAGCACTTCCACGGTTGATATCTTGATGGTTAATGTTCTAAACAAAGTTTTACTAGACCTCAATTGGATATTGTAACTAGTAAAATATTGTCCAAATAAAGGATATAAATCTATAATGCTCTAAATACTACCCCAAAGATTTATATGTAGACTTTGGTATTGTAATCTTGATTTTCAATTGTGATCTTCACATTATGTTATTGAAAAAAAAAATAATAAAAATGTTGGTTTTCATTTTTGGTCTCTTTTTGTCTGAAGTTACAAGCTGAGGCAATCTTAGTTTGGATCCATTTTGGCATGATTAGGAATTGACCTTGTGTTTAGAATTCAAGTTAAGTGGCAATGATTTTGACTTTAATGACTCAATTGTGATGGTCATTAGCTTGTGAGGATTTGGGCCTATATTGATCCTTTCTTGTGTGTATTCACCTATCTTTACCTTCACTCTAGAACTTGTCTTGATTCTTTGTTGAGACCACAGATACATTTGCATGCACAAAAATGATTAAGGCATTCTTTTATTTGTTAGCTACTTAGCCATATAACCAACCCTTGCATATTTTATCCATTGTTTAGCCCATTGAGCCTTGTGTCCTTTTTTTTCATATTGAACCTTTTCTAAGCCAAGGCCAAGCGTTAAATTCCCACCTTTTCACCTTAGGAATTGGAGAGCATTTTACAAGCGTAAGCATATGTTGTTTGTGCATTATCTTGGGCAAGAAAAAATGAAAAATTGGGAGAAGAAAAAATGTGAGAAAAAAATTGATTGAAAAGGGTTGAGATGGAGCGTAAAACGCACTCAACCGCAAGAAAAGCAAAAATGGGAAAAGAAAAAATGTGAAAAAGTTGAATAAAAGAGGTTGAGATGGAGCATAAAATGCACTCAACCGCAAGAAAAAAAACGGGCAAGAAAAAGAAAGAAAAAAATGGAAGAGATGTTTTGGAAAAAAAAACAGAGAGAGAGGGGGAGTTGGAAAGGAAATAAAAGTCCAAGTGTATGCACTTTTCTTTTGTCATATATGCTTGTTTAATGTTTTTCCAATTTTTGAGGTGCTTCTTTTTGTTCTTCCATTACTTGTTCCTTATTGTTTATTTGTTCCTTGTTCATTACAACCTAGAACAAAGTCCTTTTGATTTGTGCATTGCATTTGACATAGGTGGTGGAGATTTAGAAGATAGACAAGCTTATGGTAGTGGGGTTTGATAGGTGGAATTTGAGTGAGACACTACCCCTTTAAACACTTGAGAGTTGAGAGTTAAGCACTAATCCTATGTGAGGGACTATTACATTACTTCATTCTTGTCAAATGATTTGCCATAAAACTTGTTTGCTGGACACAAGGGAGATTACCTTTGATTGTTAGGATGTTTGAGAACTATTATTGTCCTTATACTTTGTAGCATCCACATTTCTCAAGTCTTGAGTTTTGAGTTTTATGTTTTGTGTTTTTTCCTAGAAGTGGATGGTGCACTTGGTTGATAGAAATCGACTTAAATATTTTCTTTTTCATTTTGGTGGGTAAACAAAACAAATTTAATTTTTTCATTTGTTTTCACCTTTCGCCTATTTGTTATTGAAGTTTGGTTTTTCTATTTGTTTTCACCTATTATGCTTCTCATAATTTCTTTTCAGGTTTGCATCAGCAATAAAAATTATGTTCTGTTTTGCTCTATAAATCTTATAATCATAAAACTCTAATATCGGATTTTGTCAAGACACCGAGCTCTATCTTCCTTTTATATATGCAGATTTATGCAGATAAATGTTTATTTAATCCCCAGCATGATTCAGATAACTTAGTCATTGGACTTTGATTTATCCTGTCTCTCTTTCTCAAATTCCTCTATTTTCTCCCTCAAATCCGTTTTTTTGTAATGTCTTTGATCCTAAATGAAAGCAATTCAACTACTTTGGTTGTTCCAGTTGAAGTATCAACATAAAAGTAAGTCTATTTTATTATTTTTTGATTCATATCTAATTACTTGATAAGAGTCAATGCTACTTTCAATATTATGTCTTCCAATATGATTAAATTAAAAACTGTATCTTTTTAATATTTTTTCATTGTGAGATTGGAACTGACAATGGATTAGAAGATTTTTTACTGTACTAGAGTGTTTGAGTCACTAATTCAGCAATTTAGAAAATGTCCAAAATGCTTTTTCACTTTGACTAATTCAAGGTTTGAGTTCTTAGAAAGAAAAACCAATAAATCGTCATAAGTTTTATTTATTTAAATGAAGGATTCATCATCTGGTTATTCTTTTGTGAGGTGGGAAAAATCTGAGTTCATTCATTGTATATCTTTAATTCTATAAAATTATTTGTTTAAAGCTCATGTGTCCCTTTGTCCTTGTTTAATAATTTTGATATGCATGTCTTTTCATTTGGCATACATGCCACACGATATGATGGAATTGGAAATTTGGGCCTTTGGGTACAAATCTTCAAACCTCCGTGAGTAAAAAGATTTGTTACGTTTTTTTACTTGATTCTTAGTATTCTTTCCTATGCATGTCTTCTCACACTTGTCACACATGCTACAAATGCCACACGTGAGTGTGTGTGTGTGTGTGTCTATATATGCATGTATATGATGGAATTGGAAATTTAAATGATATATGGAGGTTTAGCTCACCATGCATATGTGGAAATTTGGACTTTACACATGTCACATTCATGCTCAAGTCATTAAGACCGAATTTTCCTTAGAAATATTTATGCAGAATAAGGTTGATCGATGCAGGCCTATGGAATGCCATTTTAAGTACATTGACAAAGCCTGACCAGTGCTCATGTAATGCAATATTGTCAGGCTTTGCCCAAGAAGATCTTTTCAACAAAGCTTTGAAACTTTTTGTTGATATGCACAGTGAGAATTTTTTACTGAATGAGTATTCCTTTGGTAGTAAATCTGGAAGTTCCTGCCTTTCCTAGAGTCCTTCCTTAGAGAGTGGACAATAGGTTTGAAACAGAGAGTTTGAGTTTCGTGTTTCAACTTCAATAAAACACTTCAATAATGCAAGGTGAGAGCTACAAAAGTTATGTAATGCAGGCAAATTAAATAAAAGAATAATATTCCTTCTGAGTGATTGTTGATAGCCATCTTGCTTATACGTTTTAGGTTGTGTACATCCATTGTATAATAAGCTCTTGACATATGATCCTACAGTAAGTAAAATCATGATCCAGTAAGTCAATCCATTGATTCAAGATTCATCATCTTCCAATATTTCTTTAATTCTTGTTTCTTGGCTTGACTAAATAACTTGAATCCTTTTTTTTTTTTTTTGCCAAACTTGAAATCTTTAGTAATTTGGATTAGAAAATGAAATTAAAAAGATTAGACCTCATATAAATAACACTGTAAGCTCCATATATTTTTTATCCTAATTAACTTGAATTGATGTAATGTAGTTCGGAGAAGAATTATGAAACTCAAACTAGGTCCAAGATCAATTTAAATTATATTTGTTAATAAAACAGAGAGCATTATAATTTTTTTCTTTATTTATTTTAATTTTAGTAACGTGATACAGTTATATTATTTCATCTACTACTCCAATGGAGAGTGTATGTTCTAAGGTGCAAAAAAAATGACTCTTCCAGTCTTGTTCTTTATCAAGCTACCATATGTGGTCTCACCACATTTTTTTTGCCTTTAGGGTTTCTTTTCGTGCTTTTTCCCCCTTTGGAATTCTTGATGCATGAGGAAAATTATATAATTGTTTTCAGGGTTTCTTTTTGTTCTTTATGGAGATTCCTTTGATGTATGTTTTAAACATGGTTATTTATTGACTAATTTCATTTGATTCATATTTGCTTCTGATTTAATTGTGAGAAGATATAAAAGAACAAAAATTTTGGATAAATATTACGAGATTGGTTGCTGGATTTATGGAATTTAATCGATACATTACTATTATTATCTTTTGTATTTAATAGAAAATTCTGCTTCTAAATTTTGATAGTTTATTGGCCTTATTTTCATTTATAGCTTTGGGACCAATATGTGCTACTCCTCTTGTCTCTAGTTTAGAATCTTATGGTGGTGCTAATACATTCGTCGGAACCTAGGGAGGGGGCTCTATGGGTGGTCATTGGATACATACATTTATTACTCTTATGGGCATATTGGAATATTTTATTCTGTTTGTTGTTTTATATTCAGACTATTCCAAATTTGATTGTAAATTTTTTCTTTAGGGAATAGAGTTACAAATTATGGAACCAGCCTTAGTGGAGGTTTCTTCTATTCTATCCTTTCTAAATGCTTTGGATAATAAATTTTAATGTTTATGTAAAGAACAGAAAAGATCAACGTGTGCATGGACTATGGCATGTTTTATTAATCAATTTTATTAATCAATTTTCTTTCTATGATGATACAGATGTATTTTTTCCAAAAGTTGGTTTGGATTTCTAAATATTTCCTATGAACACCTGGCTTTTCTTCCCATGATTTTGGTGTTAAACTGACCCAAAAATAAGTTTTACTAAATTATAACTTGTGTGGTTGGAATCACTGACATACTTCATTGACATGATAAACCTTGATGTGTCCATATGTAATTTGAATGGTTGCATAGAGCCTTTGACATGTGTTATATATAGTCACAACTCTTGTTTTTTTATTTTTGAGACCAACTGTTGCTATCAATTAGTTTAGTTACAAGGACGTAGCCTTTGAATGGTTGCATAGGGCCTTTGACATGTGTTATATATTTGTTGCTTTTTTTACTTGATTCTGGGTACTTTCTTTTCCTTCACTATCTATGCGTGTGTGCCACGTGTATATATAGATATACATTGATATATAAATATACATCCATGTATATGTTGCATATCTCACACTTGCCATGCCTGCCGCATGTGTCTGTGTGTGTGTGTTCCATATGGAGGCTTAGCTTCTCATGCATATGTTATGTGGTGTATGCATATGTTATGTGGTGTACGAGGATGATTTTGATGTAGAAATTTGGATGATTTATGGAGGCTTAGCTTCTCATGCATATGTGGTGTACGAGGATGATTTTGCAGTAGACTTTTTATCATGCATATAGCCATTATGATGATCCAGATGTATTTTTCCTTTCCACTTATCAAGTCAAAAGTTAGTTTGGATCTCTAAATATTTCCTATGCTGCTTCATACTAAAATTCATCTCTTATGAACACTTGGCTTTTCTTCCATGTCAATCATAGTTATATTCGGTTGTTCTTTTGTGAGGTAGGGAAAATCTTAGTTCATAAGCTCAATGCATGGATCATTTGTCCCTTTGTCCCTTGAGTCATTAAGACCCAGTTTTCCTCATAAATTTTTATCCAGAATAAGGTTGATTGATGCCTATGGAATGTCATTTTAAGTACATTGACAAAGTCTGACCACTGGCTCATGGAATGCCATGATGCTTTGCCCAACAAGATTGATTGTTTTGACGAAGTGTTTTGATGAAGCTTTGAAACTTTTGCAAATGGACACCCATTTACATGGGTTACACTCTCATCCAATAGCATGATTTCTTGGAACATTTTGATCACTTCAGGTTTTTTGTATTTAGTGGAAGGCAGCAAGTCAAGCTGCTAGATTGATGTTTTCAAAAATGGAGATAATGAAGAGGCAATTATTCCTCACCCATTAAACCTTTGAAACTCTACTTATGTTAATTCTCTCATTGAGATGTACATGGAATGGGGATTGGTGGAAGATGGTGGGTACTTATGACGTAATCTAGTTTGGAATTATGAAACTTAAACTGGATCCAGCAGGATTGATTTAAATTATATCCCTTAATAAAACTTGCATTATATTTTTTTTCGTGGGCATTTCATAATTTAGACTGCTTTGGCTGGGTCCATGATCCTGCCACGGGTTTTGCTTTGAAAATTATAACTTGTGTGGTAGAAGCCTTTTTTTAAGGCGTCCATACTGCAAAGCAGAAGGAAACATATACAACTGAGATATATATATATATTTCTGCATGTTACATGGCATGTTTTGACATGTTAGATGTATACTCTTCTCAAATTTGATGAGATGGGAACTGGAGATGGCGAAGATTCTCTCTCTCCTATTCCCTTTCCCATTCACATCTTAAAGTTCAGTTAAAGCTACGCTCTTAACTCTTTTTTTTCCCGCAGGGGGACTATCTATGTATATATGTATATATATATGTGTGGCATGTTTGTGTATATGTTATACAACTGAGATATATGTATATATATTTCTGCATGTTACATGGCATGACATGTTAGATATATACTCTTCTTTTTTGTTGCTGTCAATCAGTTTGTCTGAGGTCAACTGAACTCAAATTTGATGAGGTCCCTCTCTCATTCACATCTTAAGTTCATGTCTTAAGTTAAAGCTGCGCATCTATGTATATATGTATATCTATGAATATGTGTATATATATATATATCTGTGGCATGTTTGTGTATATGTTATACAAATGTGTATGATGGAATTGGAAATTTGGATGATATCTATGTATATCTTCTTTGAACACTTAAGTCATGGGTTCTATTGAGTGTTTTGGAAATGTGGCAATTATGATGATCTAGATGTGTATTTTTCAAGTTGGTATACTTTGGCTTTTTATTGTTTTATTTCATTCTGGGTCTTCCCCAATCGTTATGGGAGCTGGAGGCAAAGGTTTAAGCCAGACATTCTTGTTTCTGCCGGGTGAGTCTCCTCTTTCCATCCTAAGCATCTTAAATGATTGAATTGTGATTGAACCAATTAATTATAGTTAAATTAAATTAATATATTTATTTGTTTAAATTAATTATTTATATTATACAAGATAATTAAAAATAAAACAATATAATTAAAAGGTAATATATTGCATTGAATTCATATATATGAATTAATTATTGATACATATAATTATATTATAAATGTTAAAATAAATTATAAAATATTTATTAATTATTGATACATATAATTATATTATAAATGTTAAACTCAATTATAAAATATTTATAGTAACTTTAAACAACTCTCAGAATTATTTACTTATTTAAGAAATAAAGCAAATAAAATATTCATGGTGCGCGTTTTACATTTTTATTTATATTCATGGTGTGTTTTACATGTTTATTTAATTAATTTTTAATTTAATATTTTCAAATTATTTATTTAAATACTTAATTGTATTTATTTAACTTAATATTTATTTAAAATTATTTAATATATTTTTTTAATATCAAATCAATAAATATATATTTTATAAATATTTTAAATTTATTATTTAATGCATGATTTAATGGGTGGTGAAACTGGGCGTGTATTTTTTTAATTTTCAACCAAAATATTTAATTTTAACTTTAAACTTTAATTCTCAAATTAATTGAACTTTAATTTTCAAATTAATTAGAATGAGATCTAATTATTTTAATTTTTCACCGTCTTACATCTATTTGATATCTTAATTTAACACATTTTTATTTTATTAATTTTTAATTTAATATTTTCAAATGTATTTATTTAAATAGTCCTAGAAAGTATATTTTATATTTTAATTTGATATCTTAGATGTTTAATAATAATAGTATTAATTTTTTTGATATATTTTTTGAAATTATAATTATAGCATATTATTGAACTTCTGTTTTTAAATATGTTTTTATTTTTAACTTATTCATGCTTTAATAAAGTAAAATCATGTGACCTCTTATGTAGATATTTTATAAATTTTTGAAAATGTACCTCTTGAATCAAAAGTTATATTTTATGATTCCATTTCGAAACAGTCAATAAAATGTATTTAATATATTTAATATTTTGTATTTAATATATTTAATATTTTTCTTTGTCAAAATATCTTTCTTTATCTTTAACATAATTATTTATTTAAAAACATTTTCAATTTTTTTAACGTCTAAAGATATATTTAGCGTTTGTAAAAAGTTTTTTTAACGTTTTAAGATAATATAAATAATATATTTATTTTATGTTTTATTTATATTGGTTGATTTAACATATTTTTATTTTATTAATTTTTAATTTAATAATTTGTATTATTTAAGATTATTTAGATTTTCTTGGATAGAAATTATTTTAAATTTTAAAATTATTTAGTTTCAAATGTATTTAATATTTTAAATTTTAGATTTTTAATATCAGAACAATAGAAATATATTTTATAAATGTTTCAAATTTATTTAAATTTTGTTGGATAGAGATTTTATATTATAAGGGTAAATTGATAATTTTAAATTATTTTAGTAATAAGGGTAATATTCTTAAACGGCATTAAAAAAATTTGACTGAGGTTTATATAATTTCAAAGCAAGATTAATATATTTTACTTTTTTTAATATATAGAACTTTAATTATAAAAAAAATTAGAAAAGCTATTGTAGCCTAAGTTTTTTAATACATATATTGGCAAAATTATAAGTGACCTCGAAAACATTAGTTAATTAAGTTGTTGTTTATGTTTTGTTGATATGTTTATTTCTAATTTATTCCATTTTATACTTAGGAATTTTAATAAAGTAAAATTCTGTTAAATATATTTTGTCTAAATATCTTTTCTTCATTTTGAAATATACAAAAAACAAAAGATATGATTCCATATTCACTAAATAGTTAAACCTTAACTCACAAAATTAATATTTTCTTAATCAGAACAACCTCTTTAACATTCTCAAATGTTTCCAACAAAGTTTTTTTATTTTTTAATTTTCAACTAGATCAAAGCCTATGATATTCTTATTTTGATTGGTTTATATTCATATTTTATTAATTTTGTAATTAATATTCTCAAATGTTTTAAAAATATTACTATAATCAATTATTTAAAATTATTTATTAAATATTTTTATTTTTAATATCATATCAATAGAAAATACATTTTATAAATATTTTAAATTTGTTTTGATTTTGTAGGATATAAATTAGAGATTTTTAGATTATAAGGGTAAATTAATAATTTTAAGTTATTTTAATATAAATTTTAATTGATAAAAAATATATTATATAAAATATTATTAAACTGTGTTAAAAATTGGCCTGGAGTGAATGTTTTGAAAATAATGTTTTGAAAATAGAGGGAAGAACTCTACTTTATAACTTCAATAATAGAGGGGATGTCAATATATAGCTTAACAATTCATTGGTAGATTATGAATTTCAATTAAGAGAAATTTACATATATATAATTATTTTAATCACTACCTATATCTTTACTTCAATCCATTTATATTTGATAAAATTATGATAATTGATCCTCAAAATTGTATTTGAAATCAAGTCACCGTGATTCACAAAAAAAAAAAAGAATAATTTTTTATTTTTATTTAAATTATATGTTTATATTTGTATTTTATTAGTTTATTAAATTACATGATCTTTCCCTCTATTTGTTATAATTTATCTAATAATTCAGCAGTATTCTTTTTTTTTTTTTGAAGTTAATGGTGAAATTTTATTCTTGGTCATTTGTAATGACGCATGCTACAGGAAATTAACTAGGTTTAATTAGAATAATTAACTAGGTTTAATTAGAATCAATGCTATAGTGTCAAATAGTACCAGAATAAAAAATTACTTTTATCCAATGAAATGCATGATTATATTTCTTTATTGAAAATGTAAATATGAGAGACTCATATATATCAGTCAGATTCTCATTGTCGAGGCGATATTAGTGAATAATTTATAAAAAAAGGGTATAAAAATATAGTGTTATCTCTTTTAGCTGAGGCGACATTAGTGAATGATTTATAAAAAAAAAGTATAAAAATTTAGTGTTATCACTTTTAGACCCGTTGGCCTTATCCCAAAATCTTGAAAGCTACACAAAATTAACATAAAAATAAATTATTTATATACATAATTGGAAATTTGAATGTATATGGTGGCTTGGCTTATGCATGTTTGAGGTAGACTTTTTTTTTTCTTTCTTTGATAACATGTAGTGTGGCCATTATGATGATTAAACCGTCCATATGTAACAAGTCTCTTTTTCTGATTGAATTGTGAACCAATTAATTATAATTAAATTAAAATATTTATTATTTTAAATTAATATAGTTAAAAGGTAAATATACTATTAATTTAAAAGAATGCGTTGTTCATTCACATGACTGCTTGTTGTATTTTCTTTCCCATTTATTCCATCTCATACTTATTATTTTTCTCCCATTTTATTAATGTTAAAATTTTATTAATTTTTAATTTAATATTCTCTAATTTATTTATTTAAATGTTTCTATAATTAATTATGTAAAATTATTTAATAAATATCTGAGATGTTTAATATCAAATCAATAGAAAATACATTTTATAAATATTTTAAATTTATTTAGATTTTGTTGGATAAATTGATAATTTTAAGTTTTTAATATTAATTGATAAAAAGATGGACTATTTTTTGAAAATAGAGAGGGTAATTTCAATTTTACTAGGGCACGTCAATATATTTTACTTCTTTTAATATATATAGTCTATCTCATGCTTATAATTTTTAATAAAATAAAATCATGTGACCGACTTCCCCTAGCTTCCCTCTATTTTGAAAATGGTTGGATAAGTTATGTTATCATTCCATTTCGCTCCATCAGTCATTTCTTTATCAAAGTATTTAACATAATTTATTTATTTAGGAACATTTCCAACAATTTTTTTAACATAATTTTTAAGAATATTACATAGAATTTAAAATAAGCCGCATTATTGGTTTGTACATTTATTTTATGTTTCATCTCCATTGGTAGTTAATTTTAACATATTTTTATTTTATTAATTTTAATTTAATAGTTTCAAATGTATTTATTTAAATATTACTATAATGTATTATTTAAATTTATTTAGATTTTCTTGGATAGAAGTTATTTTAGATTTTTATATTATAAGAATAAATTGGTAATATTAAAATATTTTATATAAAATTTAATAGAATATTGTTAAAAATTGCACTAAAAAGTGTTATATTTTGTAAATAGATTGGAGGTTTAGATAATTTCAATACTACTACTACTGAGAGAGGTTAATATTTATTTTTTTTAACATATAGCTTCAATTATGAAAAAATCAGAGAACGCCTAACTTTTTTTTTTCCATATATATTATTATAATCACTACACCTTAATTAGAACATTTGTTTCATCCTATTCAATATTCACTTCAATTATGAAAACTAGTTTGATACTTATATTTGGCAAAATTATGATAAGTGACCTTGAATCAAGTTTTTATGTTAGATGATGGATTGATAAATTAGTGTTATTTAGTTTAAGATGTTAATTAAGGCAGGTTGTTATTAATATGTTAAGATTTCACTTACAAAATTTCTTCAGTACACAAATGTTATTAATTTTTTGTTAAAATGTTTATTTCTAATTTATTCCATTTCATACTTATTATTTTTAATAAAGTAAAATCCTGTGACCTCCCATATATTTTGTCTAAATTATAGATATCTTCTATTCATTTTGAAAATATATACAAACACTTGAAATTATATTGTGTTATACAAATCTCTCTTTCTCTCTTGAAATTCCATTTTGATCAAACTGTTAACTCACAAAATTTAATATTTTTCTTAATCAAAACATCCTCTTTAACACAAATATTTATTTAGGAATATTTTCAACAAAATTTTTTTACTTATACTATAAGGAATATTTATATTGATTGTTTAACATATTCTTATTTTATTAATTTGTAATTAATATCTTAATTTTTTTAAATATAATTAGAACATTTGTTTCATCTCAATTATGAAAACTAGTTTGATACTTATATTTGGCAAAATTATGATAAGTGACCTTGAATATTTATATTGATTGTTTAACATATTCTTATTTTATTAATTTGTAATTAATATCTTAAATTTTTTAAATATAATTAGAACATTTGTTTCGTCTCAATTATGAAAACTAGTTTGATACTTATATTTGGCAAAATTATGATAAGTGACCTTGAATCAAGTTTTTATGTTAGATGATGGATTGATAAATTAGTGTTATTTAGTTTAAGATGTTAATTAAGGCATGTTGTTATTAATATGTTAAGATTTCACTTACAAAATTTCTACAGTACACAAATGTTATTAATTTTTTGTTAAAATGTTTATTTCTAATTTATTCCATTTCATACTTATTATTTTTAATAAAGTAAAATCCTGTGACCTCCCATATATTTTGTCTAAATTATAGATATCTTCTATTCATTTTGAAAATATATACAAACATCCCTTGAAATTATATGGTGTTATACAAATCTCTCTTTCTCTCTTGAAATTCCATTTTGATCAAACTGTTAACTCACAAAATTTAATATTTTTCTTAATCAAAACATCCTCTATAACACAAATATTTATTTAGGAATATTTCCAACAAAATTTTTTTACTTATATATTTATATTGATTGTTTAACATATTCTTATTTTATTAATTTGTAATTAATATCTTAAATTTTTTAAATATAATTAGAACATTTGTTTCGTCTCAATTATGAAAACTAGTTTGATACTTATATTTGGCAAAATTATGATAAGTGACCTTGAATCAAGTTTTTATGTTAGATGATGGATTGATAAATTAGTGTTATTTAGTTTAAGATGTTAATTAAGGCATGTTGTTATTAATATGTTAAGATTTCACTTACAAAATTTCTACAGTACACAAATGTTATTAATTTTTTGTTAAAATGTTTATTTCTAATTTATTCCATTTCATACTTATTATTTTTAATAAAGTAAAATCCTGTGACCTCCCATATATTTTGTCTAAATTATAGATATCTTCTATTCATTTTGAAAATATATACAAACATCCCTTGAAATTATATGGTGTTATACAAATCTCTCTTTCTCTCTTGAAATTCCATTTTGATCAAACTGTTAACTCACAAAATTTAATATTTTTCTTAATCAAAACATCCTCTATAACACAAATATTTATTTAGGAATATTTCCAACAAAATTTTTTTACTTATACTATAAGGAATATTTATATTGATTGTTTAACATATTCTTATTTTATTAATTTGTAATTAATATCTTAATTTTTTTAAATATAATTAGAACATTTGTTTCGTCTCAATTATGAAAACTAGTTTGATACTTATATTTGGCAAAATTATGATAAGTGACCTTGAATCAAGTTTTTATGTTAGATGATGGATTGATAAATTAGTGTTATTTAGTTTAAGATGTTAATTAAGGCATGTTGTTTAAGATTTCACTTACAAAATTTCTACAGTACACAAATGTTATTAATTTTTTGTTAAAATGTTTATTTCTAATTTATTCCATTTCATACTTATTATTTTTAACAAAGTAAAATCCTATGACCTCCCATATATTTTTGTCTAAATTATAGATATCTTCTATTTATTTTGAAAATATATACAAACATCCCTTGAAATTATATGGTGTTATACAAATCTCTCTTTCTCTCTTGAAATTCCATTTTGATCAAACTGTTAACCCACAAAATTTAATATTTTTCTTAATCAAAACATCCTCTATAACACAAATATTTATTTAGGAATATTTCCAACAAATTTTTTTACTTATACTATAAGGAACATTTATATTGATTGTTTAACATATTCTTATTTTATTAATTGGGATACATGATTTACTATTTCTTGCTGACAAATTTGGTTGACTAGGAACTGTCGTGTGTTTGAGGGTATTGAGGCTAGACCCAATGATGTTATCACGAAAGTAAGGGCAGTAATTCGATGGTCAGGTGTCTCGTTACAGTCAACAGGACATGCGGGGGTGGATGAGGAAGGTTGGAGAACCCCTCCCGATGGGGTTATCAAGTTCAACGTCGACGGTGCTTACAACAGTCGTAGTTCACTTGCAACATGTGGAGGGATTGCAATAAATCATGTGGGAGAGGTATTAGGAGGTTTTATGTTTAATATTGGGGAGGGTAGCAGCTTCCAAGCTAAGCTTTGGGGAGCAATTTGAAGTTTGAAGATCGCATGGGACATGAAATGGAGTGAGGTTATTGTTGAGATAGATTGTATGGAGTTGGTGGAGGCCGATAAGAGGGGTGTCATGGAGGAGAGTCAAGATGCAGAGCTATTGCAAGAACTTCAAGAATTGTTGGATCATGAATGGAATGCAAGCTTTACCTAGAGTCCTCATGAGACAAATGGGTAGCTAACTTGCATGCAAAAGAGGCTCTTAGTTGTTTATTGGGGATTACTTGATTTCTTAGGCCCCTTGTTTTTATTTTAAATGCTCTTAGTATGGGCTCGGGTCATTGTATTGGGACTCCTAGCTAAGTAGTTTGTGCATTCTTTCTTATATAAAAAAAAAGAATATTATTAAATGGTATTAAATTAGAGTGTATGTTTTGAAAATAGAGGTGGATTTCTATAACTTCAGTAAAACTAAGGGCTGAGGGAAGGTCTTTATAACTTCAATAATACTGAGGGGAGGTTAATATATTTTATTCTTTTTAATATACAGCTTAATTTCAATTCATTGTTAGATTATGAACTTAAAATAAGAAATATATATATAATTATTTTAATTATATGACCTTAAACCTTTAGTGACTCTACTTCAATCCCTATGGATTATGAAAACATTGTTTAATACTTATATTTGCCAAAATTATGATAACTTATCCTCAACTTTTGCATTGTTGTCATACCCGGAAAAATGCGATAAAAGTAAAAAAAGATAGGAGTGAGACAAATCAGGTTTTCTGATGGAAATTGACTCGTGTCGTGAGAAGTCACCACTAAAATTTTGAGAGAAAATCTTGGTAAACCGAATTAAAGAGGAAAATGATGGTCTGCGTAATCAGAGTTGGATTCGGGAGTCGATTATATGCGTAGGAAATGTGTTAGGCACCCCATGACACTCGTTCATAGGAATGGTTACTTTATATTGATTGTGCAAATTAATATGGCTTTAAAAGTAATTTGGTTTTCCTTTTATCATTTATATGTGAGAATAAAAGTAGAAAAGAAAAAGAAATTAAGAAAATTTGGGAAATTTGGAAAACAAAATAAAGAGAATAAATTAAATTAAAAATTAAGGAGATTTAAGAAAAAATGGGAAAAAAGGAATTGAGAAAATTTGGAAAATATTTATTTATTTATAAGGGCGGACTTGACTCAGGATCAGAGCTTGGGGCATATGTACCCTGCGATGTGAATCAAAATCAATGTAGTTCAGGTTAGAAATACGTGTTAGTTGATTGACATTTTTTTAATTGTAATTTTATATAATTTTGTGATAGGAAAAAATTGATTGAAAATAATTCAACATTTTGCAAACAAAACAATTTTCTGAGATTGATTTGATGTGTTTTAATTTGTAAAAGGATAATTTAATTCCGCTTATTTATTCTTATTTTATTTTGTTTGAACTTTTATTTATTTTTCTTTAGTTTTTTTAAAAATACCTTTATTTATTTGTGACTTTTGAAAAACTATCATATTTTTTATACTTTTGAAAAGTTTTCTTTAAAAAGGAAAATCAATCTATTTATTGCAGACTCACAGTCATACTCGATAGATCGATTTCTTAATTACCTACGGAAGTTCTAAACCTCGAGGTAAAAAGATTTTATTATACATTTAAAGTAAAAATTTAGAAAATACTACTATTCTTAGATTTTCAAATGATAATTTTATTATACATTTTTAAATAAAATTGGAAAAAAAAACTTGTTATGTTATCATAATTTATTTTTTTATGAAATATAATCATTTTCTTAAAAGAAAATTATTTAACTGCTATATTTACATTCACAATCTCACGTGATAACTTAGTAGACTTAGATACCTGTGTGGGTTCCTAAAACTCACGTGGTATAATTATTAAGCCAAGTATTTATTTATTGATTTATTTATTTTATTATTTTATTTATTTTTTATGAGAAAATAAAATTTTGAAGGGAAAGATCATTAGCACCTATTGTAAATATACTTTCATAATATACTAGTGCAGCCCCATAGACTCATACGGTATGACTGTTTTAAGGGTTTGCAAAAGTTTTAAAAACCTTTGTGATCAATTTTTTAAAAGCAAATAAAAGAACATATATTATGCCAAATGTTTAAAACATGTATGATTTTGTAATGGTGTGTGTTAATATGTACGATACATTACTTCTGATATTACTATAACAATATTTCTAGGAGATGAGATAAAGAAACAAACTAAATTTTCTTCTCTTTCTCCTTTGCTTTGAAGATGATAGCTTCCATTTCCCATGTTTGGCTTGATAATGATGGTCTTGATTTTTCTCCAACTTGGTTTATGCTCTCATAGTGCTTGAAAAAGATAAAAAGGGAATGAATTATAGTATTTACCTTAAAATTAAGCCAACACGTTCAGAATGATATTCTTTATAGAAGACCGAAACTATTAGTGCTTAAGAAGTTCAAATCATTAATCCTTCAAACAGATGTCGCCATGGATTATCCTTTTAGGTTAAAGAAAGAATCAACAACCTCACAACCACAAAAATGCAGGGGATCTAAGCCAAAAAAAGGTGGATGAATACACTTCTTTCACATGAGAGCAAATAGAGCAATAGAATGCATGATTTGTGTATAAACATGGTCTAAAAGGAAACACTTTATATTCAAACCAAGAACTATACATATAACTAGATGACTGAGCCTTTTCATGGGAAACATAGTCAAATGGACATTTTAAAAGTTTAAAACCACACTATACCCATGTAGTAATAAATCTAAAGTTTATGACAGAAACTTATGATATGTGACCGTTTCTCATTATCAATAAAAGTATCCAAACATGCAGCAGCCGAATCAGAACTTTCTTGATGAGAAAAACATAGCCATATGGTCATTTTCCAACCCTATACCGATGACATGCAGCAACCAAATTACCGTTTAGGTACAGAAAATTATGATCACAAGTCCACTCTAAAAGCTTAAGCCCACAACTAAATGGAGATATACAACACTAAAGCCAAGGTTTCCCTAGAAAGACTTGGTCACATGACCACTTTAGGTGTTTAAAAGCAAATGAACATTTGCAGCAACCAATCATATCATATGCAAACGTGGACCTGTGATAGTCTTTCTAGGCATAATACAGATCCACCAAGTTTGTGACGGCAAAGACAAGCTTATAATGTCAAAGTAAGGTGTAATGGGCATGACTTGGGGCTAGAAACAAGAACATTAATGTAACACTTAAAATATGCCTCCTCATGCAAAACCAAAGTTGACTGAGCATTTCATTAAACTTAAGCAAGACAAGAGAATCAGCGATAGAACACCCCCAAGTTTTGTTCAAATGACCCAACGTGCGTGTATGATATCTGAGACCATTAGAATATACCAAGTAGCACAACATCATCCTAAAAGCATTCGGATTCACAAATGGAAACAAAAAGGAAGAAGGGCTCACTAGCCTCCAAAATTAAATGAGTTTCAGTAAGGGAAAATGGCAACTTAACTACTATGCTCTAACTCTCAAATTCCAGCAGCATGACCATGCTTTAAAGGTGTGACGAGCTTTAAAAAAATAAGAGACATGACCTAACATCACATTTCATAAAATACCATTTCTTAAACAAGTGAAATCCTCATGGGCATTTTGTCAAACATTTGTCATGCAAGCATAGAATAGGACACTATATAATCTTTGAAGACCTAAATGCTGAAACGATTTAGGAAAAAGCTAGCATGTGTGCAAGAAGCAAAGCATAGTTTTCATACACACATATAGTGCCAACTAAGAAGTGTCATGCTCAATCATTCATCTCAACATTGTAGCAAACAATAAAGAAAGGAGAGTGCGAAGTCATTACCTATGTGAGTATCGGAATTTGATCCATTCTAATGCTTGTGACATCCTCTGTTCCCTTAGTTTGCAAGCTTGCGTGGCCCTCTGCTTCTCGCTTTTCCGTGCCAAACCCTCGGTCCTTTTTCTCTGAGCTACAGCTCCCTCTGCTCGCTCCTTCAGTTTCTCGCATGGCTCTGCCTCTCCTTCCCACTCCATCGTGCTCTTCGTCTCCTTTCAATTGGCCATCCCTTGGCCTCTAAAATTAGGACTCTCCCCTTTTTAGCCCCAAACTTCCTAGGTTTTACTTTCCTCTCACTCGTCCTCCCTCTGTCTCTCATTCTTGTGCACGTCTCCCTCTGCCTTTTTCCGTGCTTGCGTACTGCTGCTCTCCCAGATTCCTTGCTCCCCTCTCAGGCTTTCTCTGCTCCCTTCTTGTTCACGCCCAAGCCCTCAGTAATTATCCTAGGGTAAAATTGGAGAATGAAATGCAGAGTGATGCCTGCGTTTCACTCTATTTTCTTTTTTTTCTTTATTTTTTATTATAAAAAAGAAAAACTTTTTTTTTTGTTTTTAAATCTTAAATGAGAGAAATTGGATAAAATAAAAAATAAAGGGATGGGATTTTTCTCTTGTTTTTTTCTTTTTAAAAATATAAAGATAGGATTTAATTTTTGTTTTTCCAAAAAACAAAAATGATTTGATTGATTTTTTTTTTTTAAAAAGAAAGAGATAGAATTTTTGAAACTCCTCAAAGAATGGAGATTGAATTTGTAAGGTGATCTTTTTACAATTTTTCTAAGAATTTTCCATTTAGATTAAAAGAAATTCTAGAGAGAATGTATCATTTATTTATTTTTTTATTTATTATTTTTTGAATTTTTGAATTTTTTTAAATTTTCTTCTAAGACTAAAAAGATTTTGATTTTAATTTTAAATTTCTTTCTTCTTTTTTTCTTTATTTGAAATTTTAAATCTCAAATTCTAGAAAAAAGAAATTGGATTCAAACAGTGATTTTTAGATTTTGAAAGATTTGTCATTATCTTAAAATTAAATTATAATTATTAATTTTTATACGGGAATTTTTGTTTTATTTCTTTTATTTTTTCAATTTTTTATTATCTTTGTTTTTATCTGAACAAAATAAAATATTCACAGTTATATTTGAAATCAAGTTTTCATCCATAAAAAATATTAAAAAAAATTCTATTTTTTTTTTAAATTATATGAATTTTCTTTTATTTTAGAATCTTTATTTTACCCGACCTAAAAATAAAAAGTGAATTATATGTTTATATTTATATTTTATTAAATTACATGATCTTTCCTTCTATTTTTTATAATTTATGTGATAATTTAGCGTTGTCTTTTTTTTTTTTTCCCTTGAAGTTACAAGTGAAATTTTATACTTGGTCATTTGTGATGACGAGTGTCATAGGGGTAAACAAATTATCTAGGTTTAACTAGAATTAATGCTATATAGTGTCAAATAGTGCCAGAAATGACCAAATTTAAAAATTATTTTTATCTAATTAAATTCAATTTGACTATATTTTTTATTAAAAATGCTAAATATAAGAAACTCATATCTCACAAGGATGTCAAATAGGTTCGGTAAATAATTTATAACAAAAGTATAAAAATTTAGTGTTATCACTTTCACACCTTGTCATAGTCCTTTATCCCAAAATCTAGAAAGCTACACAAAATTAACATAAAAATAAAATTACATTTTGTTTCAAATTTCTTAAAATTATACAAACCTTTTTTGATATTTTTAAAGGTTTGTATAAAATATAAAATTGTATAACTTTAATAAAGTTTAAGATGTTATAATTTTATATATTTTTAAACCATACGTGGTATTTAGTTATCACTTTATACTCTAACTAATTCATATTGAGCCATATAAGTTTAGAAAAAGTCCCTCAAAGAGATTTTTTATATTTACATAGTCTCAGACATAACATTATGTTTTAACAATTCTTGTCCCTTCCATAAAAATTAATGCTAATGCTTATAATTTGATATCTTGTAGTATTTCACAGGATGTTTAGATAAGTTGTGAAAGAGATATTTTAATAAATTTTATAACATTTAAACAAATTAAAAACTATTTAATAATCAATATATCAATATAACAAATAAAATTTGATATAATGCATTCAAAGAAATATAAAAATTTATTGTTATCAATTTTAGACCTTCTAGTTGGCCTTTATCCCAAAATCTCGAAAGCTAAAAAAATAAAAATGATATTTTGTTTTAAGTTTCTTAAAATTATACAAACCTTTTTCTATATTTTTAAAGGTTTGTATAAACTACAAAATTGTATAACTTTAATAAAGTTTAAGATGCTACAATGACATGTTTTTAAAAAATGTATAATATTTAGCCATAGCAGAGGTAGTAGAGATGAAAATGTTGTGATGGATGTGTAATCATATAAGAATAAATAAGATACGAAATGATTGTATATGAGGAAAAATCGAAGCCATACTTATCAAGGAGAAAATCATTTAAGGTAGTTTAGGTGTGTATAAAGAAGAAGATAATAGAAGCCAGTAAGAAGAGTTAATCTTGGTACTCTATTGAAAGTTGTAAAGTAAGACTAAGAAGGTTATTAAAAGAAGTTATAATGTGTAACTTCTTGATAAACAATTTATCTGAAAAGATAGTATTTGATAAAGTTTATTAGTATCGTATGATCCATATAACTGATTTTACTTAATGAATTAAGGTTAATGTTATTGTTATTGTATAATAATTAGTCGATTCTGATTAATTCAAATCAAACAACATTGAACCAAAAAAAGCTCTCTCAAAGGGATTTTTGAACATTTATGTGTCTCAAACATGACATTATGTTTTAGTGATTGTTGTCCCTCTCATGGAGACTAATGTATCTTTTATTTCACAAGATGTTTGAATAAATTGTAAAAATTGGGAGATTTTTTTTAATATTTTTCAAAAAATTTAAACAAATTAAAAGTTATTTAATAATTAATAATTAATATATCAATATAACAAATAAAATTTGATATAATGTATTCAAAGAAACAAAAGGATCCGCTTGTCAATTTCAATTTTTTGTTGTTGCGAAATGAACCTTCTAGCTCCAAGGCTAGTGTGCAAAAGTATGGAAGATGAAGAACATTGCCTTTCCACTTCCGCATTGGGCCTTCCACCGCCGCGTAAGAGACACCACTTCTCACCTTCACTCTGTCATTACTCTCTTCATAACAAGCCCTTTAGCATTCACTTTTATGCCCTCAAATTGCAGCTGTTTTGCTCTGTATTCCCTCAATCAAGCTGCAAAGATTGTGGACTATCCTCAAAATGAAGATTCTCAGGTTCAAAACTAAAATTCTGTCTCCTTTTCTTTCTCTTTTAAATGTTACTATCCATTTCTGCCGGAGTGATATTAATTATGCTAACTGTTTTATTTTTCATTTTTTAAAATTTCACTTGGTTTATGCAGTATAGTGTTATTTTGTTGGCATAATTTTTTATTAATTTTGTCTTGATACATTTTGTTGCCTTTTCTTGACTTTTAATTTTGACTTGAATGATATTTGTCCTTTTTTTTATATCATCTTGAAAAACATTTGAGAAAATTTAGGGATTATTTTAAGACGCTAAAAAAATTTAGAAATAGCTTTAAAACAGTAAATAAGGTTAAGAGATGAATAGATTATAGATGCAACTTCAAAGTTAAATTAAAATAATTAATTTGTAATGAAATAAAATTAAATGACCACATTGAAATCAATGAATAAGTTGAAAGACCGAAATTATACAACTTAAGTACACCTTATTTTTTAATTAAATATTTTTCTTTTAACTGAGGGAAGAGATAAACTATCTCTCATAGAAGCATGAGTAATAATATCCCCTTTTTATTTTTCTTTTCCAAATTTGATTGTTGAAACATTAATTTTCTTTCTGGTCAAAAAACAAAAAGAACATTAATTTTCTGCTTTCCCGTATGATTTGCAGGGCAAAAGGTTTAGGAGCAAATGGAAGGTGAGTTTTCTCCCTTGTGGTCAAGCTTAAAACACTGCATTTTACTGATTAGCAAGTCCTTGTTAGCTGACAATAATGCAATTCATTTGATGCTGATTTAGAATAGAAAAAAAAAAGAAACAATGAAGGTTAAAATTGGAAAACTAAAGATATTGGCTTTGTGATCTTCATGTTACTTGTTCGGAACAAAAGAAACTTATAGAAGGTGCTAATATGAAGTGCTAATGGTGAGATAATATTTTAATAGAAGTAAATCTTAACTTTGTATGCATGCTTGTCAAAATAAAATTTATATAACTTATACATGTTAATTTATCAAATTGATTCAACTAAAATGACTTCAGAGCTTGCAAAACTGGGTTTGGCTACTGTCCTTGCTTTTGGATTGTTTGATGTTGTGACATATACAACTTTCTTTATCATGGAATTTCTTGGCTGTGAAAAAAGTACAGGGAAGAATCCTTCAGCCAATCTTTAGGCTCTTTTAGGGGTAAAATTGCTTTATCATTATTTATACTTATTCTTTATAGTTAATTCATTATGACAGTATCTTGTGTGGATATGATGCTCTTCTCATGATAATAGAGTCCAGAAAACAAAGTATTTTGTGGTTCCTCAACACTGTCATGTGTCAGTTTAAATTCTTATTAAGTCTGTCATACAGCTTGTAATTTCATCAATTGAATGTGAATATGATAAGTTCATGTTATTAAAGTAGGTAAACTCATATTTATGTTCATTTTCCATATTTGCTAGTTTCACAGAGGTAAAAAATAGTATATGAATATTTGTTGGTCTTTGGTTCACCAATGTTTCTCTAGAACTTTCCTCCTCTTGCTTGTGATTTTGTGTTCTAGAAGGCCTGTCATCATGTTCTTATAATTAGCTTATGCAAGTCTTTGAATCCATAGCTGAAAAACCTGTAGTGAATACAGAGGATGCATAAAAGCATAATATAGTTCGACTTAAAGAGGTTGAATGTAGAACAAGTGATTGGACATTGACTATGTAATCCTTAGTTCTATCATATTAAATGAGGCAAAAGTACATTCATGAAAAAAGTTAGGCAATGTATATGGGTATTTATAGATAAGGACTGCTACCTAGGAAACAAAATTGCAATAAAGGACATAAAAGACTAATGAAATAACTATAATAATTACAATAAAAGACTAAAATAACAAACACTTAACACCCCCTCAAGTGGGTTAATGGATATGCTCCATGCCAAGCTTGAGGATTAAGGTCTAAAAAACAACAGTAGGTAATCCCTTGGTAAGCACATATGCAAGTTGGTACTGAAAGAGACATCACAGTGAAGCCATAAATGAGAAAAGATTGCGTCTCTGTTTAGAAGAAAGCTACAGATGATAAAGATAAAAATAAAAATTGCCCAGTGATAATGAAGCTCAGAACTGGAAAGGAAAAATCTCAATGAAGGCCATAAATGGTAAAAACAATGAAGGCTACAGATAGAGATAATGTACAATGATAATGAAAGTTATGACGTGAAGAGGAAACATGGCAAAGAAGGCCATTAGTGGTGAAAATGGTTGTCTCAATACCAATGAAGGCTACGAATAGATGAAAATTTCTAATTCTATCAGTGAGGAAATTTGAACTAAAATCCTCATTCTTAGCTCAGGGAGAGATGATAGAAAAGGTCTTAAACTCCATCCTTGCATACATTTCATGAGAAAGGATAATAAGATAACAAATCCAAATGCCCCAAAGAAGGTGATGATTGATGAAGGGGACAATAACAGATTTGCTTGGGCAGAACATAAGCCAGTTTTTTGTACACAACAGCATAAAACACAACAGCCGTAGGCAGAGTTAATTTACCCAAGTTTTCAGCAACAGTATAATCTTTGTGTTACTTCCTCTGGATGTCTTTTGAAGTTTGTGTTGTTGAAGAGGACAGAAAAGAGCATCAACCAAAGTGGTGTAATCCTCTTGAGGATTGAAACCTCAATACCCAAGAATTTTAGTTTTTTTTTTTTTTTAAATTCTGATTCCAGTCCATTGTACACTAGCTGCCCATCAGCAGCAGCAGCTTTAGCCTTTCTGTCATTTTGAGTAAAGCTTCTAGGTATTGGAGCAAACCCATGAAATTTTTGGAACCCATTTGTTGATAGAGAAGATCCAGTAAGAATTTTTGGTTTTGGAGAGAATAATCTGTGCTCATGGGTTTGAAGAATAGCTTCCATATCTCTCTCAAACCAATAATCTGGTACTTCAAGAGGAGAGCATTTAGAGTGATACAAGTAAGAAGGGCAAATATAGAGAGAGAGAGAGATCGTGGTTGATTGGAGATTAAGGAAGATGGTTTTCTCAAACAAAGTTTGTAAATATCTGATAGCCCAAACCACCAGCAGTTGCCCACTTCTGTGTTGAGAAACCTTGCAGCTTTATGAACATAATGATCTAGCGGCAACCCATCTAGTAGTATACACAGCTTTCCCAACAAAATCAAAGTCTCTTGCATTACCATATTCATTTGCCTCCATAAAGAATTTATGTGCTTGCTGAATTAAGCTTGATAAATAGCAAGCAAATGAGACGCATAAGAACTTAAGACTATGAACAGCAATGGCAATGGAACCAAGAGCTTGGATCAACTGAAACATGATAGTGCTTCATCATATTGACCTTTTCAGTGACATGTGCAAAACATTGCAGGTTTGCCATGTTGGTGTGTGAGGGCGAATGTGGAGGTTGTTGGAGGTCCAGTCACCTTGGTAAGGTTGATCGGTGAGCTCTGTAAGGGTGAACAAAGCTTTTGTCAATGCTAAGAAATGTATTTTGCCAGCAGCAAATAATGGAGCTGAAAAACAAAGGAAGAGAATTATGAGAGCTGATCGACAATGTAATAGAATCATGAGCAGTAGTAAATAATGCTACTGGTCGATGGAAATATAGGTTTTTTTTTTGCCAACTTAATCTTTATTTAGGTTAAAGATAAGTGGACTGTAGATTGTAAAAATTGTTTTTTTTTAAATCTTGCTCTACCTTGGTATTCACCAAATTTTTTTTAATTGAATAGAAAATGAAAAGTTGGTGAAAAAAATAGGAAATGAAAAAGAGAAACACATTAAGAAAAAAATTATCAATAGAGAAATAACAACTTTCATCAAACTATATGAATAAAATCTCTAATAATAATATGAATGGTTTTTCATCAAATCTTAGGGTATATACTTTTTTTGGGGTGAACTATAGGATATATAATTTGTTTGAGTGAATGTATATCTAGACACACACATATATACATAAATTAAACTTTTATATAATTATTTATTCATTTTTTTAAAAATTATATTGCCCCCCTAATCCTGTGTATGCCAAAATATATATAGAGTCATATTGTTCATGTATAAATTATAAAACTCACAGGACAAATTGCATTATTTACAAATTTATTCAATATATCATATATTTTTACCAGAACATGATAAATTAATATGCATCTCTTTCCCCGTGACATATTAATGATAATTATTGTTCAAGTGAAAAATATATCACATTGCTGTAATTCAAAAAAGATTTATGTTGACATTTTATAATTTTAATAAAAATAAAATGAATAATAATTTTATTTATTTTAATTAAAATTATTAAAATCATGACAAAAAATTAACATTATTTTACATGTGTTTTCGTCTGATTCCTTTCTGATTCCTTCAGGTTTGTGCACCGCTCCATCATCTCTTCTCCCTCGAATTCTTCTCACAATCTCTGTCTCTGTGTTTTTTTTTTTTGGCCTGACGTAGTCTTACTCTTGTAAAGAGTGATATATCGTTCATGATTTTTCATTAGTTTTCTTAGATTTGATATGAGGTTGTTGTCTTTTCTATAGCATTTAGCAAATAATGGCATGTCTCCATCTTTTGAATAGCATTTGATCTTCTAATTTGATTGGAAGAATTGGTTATTCTGCTTTTGTAAAATTGATTTGCGATATATATATATGATTGTATGTATGTATCTGATACTCATATCAGATCGTATGGGGCTTTGAACTTGGATAATTTTCAATTTTCCTCTTCAACACCAATTACTTGAATATTAATCTAGCTTTGATCCATGATAAAATATTTGTATTATGTTCTGATGTATGCAGCACGGTCTGGAAATATTGCGGTTATATAGGATTTTTAATAAAGTTTTTCCAACTGATAATAATTGCTCTTCCTCCCTCCCCCACCCCACCTTCCTCCCTCCCCCACCCCACCTTCCTCCCGAATCGACATTCTTTCTATTTGCTTTTGGCTATGTACACACATGTTGAATTTGGGACTTGTTTTGTTGCAGCCGGTCTGACAGCAAAGGTGTCCTCAAAAGTTGTGTAGAGATATATCGCACTGTATTTCATCAGCAATTTGGTGAGAATATGTATTCTTATGTTCAAACATTCGAGATGTTTGAGCTCTATGGATCCACGAGAGGTAAGAGAGTACTGTGAATCTTCCCTTTGAATTGTCAAATGTATGATATATACATTGTTCTTATTTGGTTTGGCAATCCTCATCAAAATGATTTTGTATATGTTCTTAAATACAAACTTCTTTTGGATAAAGTAAACCAGTTTCTAGGTTTTCATTTGCTATGACATCTTTTTTGGTTTGTCTATTTGATGTAATAGGTGATGGAGCATATGTAAGGTCTTTTTTATTGTGCTTTGATTTTTGAAGGAACTCATTGTAAACAATTGAATGACTGGTCAATTTGCTTAAAATTCTGCACATGACATGAGGTGCATCTCGTTATGCCAAAACATGCATTGCAATATTCATATGGCTTTGTTGATTATAGAAGTCAATTAATATATTTCAAGAAATAATGTGGCCACAAAATAGGAGAAAGATGATGAAAAAAAATAAAAGGGAAACACCTTTAACAAAGCAGAAATGAGTCCTTTCGTTCTCTTTTCCTTCTTATTTCACTTGTTTCTTTGGACAATATCCTATCCTCCCTCCTTATATTTTCTTTTTCTTCTTCATCCTAATAAAAATGACTTTTACAATTAAAATAATATTTATTGCTTGCATAAACTTAAGTTATTCTGCATGTTCTGTTGATTGTTGGGATGTGCAAGAAGATACTGGTGTAGTTATGTTATGAACAAGTCATGTCAGTTAAGTTTTTGATTCTTAATTTGTTTAACCGCATGAAATCCTTTAATGATTCGTACAATTAGTTTGTAAATATAACAAAGTTCTAGATGTTGTCTTCTCAACACCCGTAGACATTTTATCAATTGTTGTATTGTTGATTATAGAACTAGCACTTCGACAGTTGATATCTTCATAGTTAATGCTCTAAACAAAGTTTTACTGGACCTCAATTGGGTACTGTAACAAGTAAAAGGTTGTCCAAATAAAGGATATAAATCTATAATGCTCTAAATACTACTCCAGAGATTTATATTTAGACTTTGGAATTGTAATCTTGATTTTCAATTGTGATCTTCACATTATGTTATTGAAAAAATAAATAAATAAATATGTTGGTTTTCATTTTTTGTGTGAAGTTACAAGTCGAGGCAATCTTAGTTTGGATGCATTTTGGCATGATGAGGAATTGACCTTGTGTTCAGAATTCAAGTTAAGTGGCAATGATTTTGACTTTAATGAATTAATTGTGATAGTCATTAGTTTGTGAGGATTTGGGCCTATATTGCTCATTTCTTGTGTGTATTCACCTATCTTTATTTTCACTCTAGAACTTGTCTTGATTCTTTGTTGAGATCACAATTACATTTGCATGCACAAAAATGACTAAGGCATTCTTTTATTTGTTAGCTACTTAGCCATATAACCAACCCTTGCATATTTTATCCATTGTTTAGCCCATTGAGCCTTGTGTCCTTTCTTTTCATATTGAACCTTTTCTAAGCCAAGGCCAAGTAATAAATTCCCACATTTTCACCTTAGGAATTGGAGAGCATTTTTTACAAGCATAAGCATATGTTGTTGGTGCATTATTGTGGGCAAGAAAAAATGAAAAAATGGGAGAAGAAAAAATGTGAAAAAAATTGAATGAAAAGGGTTGAGATGGAGCATAAAACGCACTCAACTGCAAGAAAAGAAAAAAAATGGAAAAAGAAAAAATGTAAAAAAGTTGAATACAAGAGGTTGAGATGGAGTGTAAAACGCACTCAACCACAAGAAAAAAAAATGCAAGAAAAAGAAAGAAAAAAATGGAAAAGATGTTTTGGAAAAAAAAGAGAGTTGGAAAGGAAAATAAAAGTCTAAATGTATATACTTTTCTTTTGTCATATATGCTTGTTTAATGTTTTTCCAATTTTTGAGGTGCTTCTTTTTGTTCTTTCATTGCTTATTCCTTATTGTTTATTTGTTCCTTGTTCATTACAACCTAGAACAAAGTCCTATTGATTTGTGCATTACATTTGACATAGGTGGTGGAGATTTAAAAGATAGATAGGCTAATGGTAGTGGGGTTTGATTGGTGGAATTTGAGTAACACACTACCCCTTTAAACACTTGAGAGTTGAGAGTTAAATACTAATCCTATGTGAGGGACTATTCCGTTACTTCATTCTTGTCAAATGATTTGCTATAAAACTTGTTTGCTTGATGCAAGGGAGATTACCTTTGACTGTTGGGATGTTTGAGAACTATTATTGTCCTTATACTTTGTGGCATCCACATTTCTCAAGTCTTGAGTTTTGAGTTTTACGTCTTGGGTTTTTGCCTAGAAGTGTATGGTGCACTTATTTGATAGAAATCAACTTAAATATTTTCTTTTTCATTTTGATGGGTAAACAAACATATTTAATTTTTCCATTTGTTTTCACCTTTCCCCTATCATGTTATAATCACCTTTCCCCTATTTGTTATTGAAATTTACTTTTTCTATTTGTTTTCACCTATTATGCTTTTCACAATTTCTTTTTAGGTTCACATCAGCAATAAAAATTACGTTTTTTTTTGCTTTATATAAATCTTATTATCATAAAACTCTAACATAGTCTTTATTCAAGAAAATGATAACACCGAGATCTGTCTTCCTTTATCTTGTCTTTTATATATGTAGATAAATGTTTATTTAATCCCCGATTCAAGGAACTTAGTCACTGGACTTTGATTTATCATGTCTCTCTTCCTCAAATTCCTCTATTTTCTCCCTCAAATTTATTGTTTTGTAATGTCTTTGATCCTAAATGAAAGCAATTCAACAACTTTGGTTGTTCTAGTTGAAGTATCAACATAATAGTAAGTCTATTTTATTATCTTTTGATTCATATCTAATTTCTTAATAAGAGACAATGCCACTTTCAATATTATCTCTTCTAATATGATTAAATTAAAAATCGTATCTTTTTAATATCTTTTCATTGTGAGATTGGAACTGACAATGGCTTAGATCTTTTACTGTGCATGAGTGTTTGAGTCACTGATTCAGCAGTTTGGAAAATGTCCAAAATGCTTTTCACTTTGACTAATTCAAGGTTTGAGTTCTTAGAAAGAAAAAGTTTCACTTGAATACACCAATAAATCCTTATAAGTGTTATTTATTTAAATGAAGGATTCATCATCTGGTTTTTCTTTTGTGAGGTAGGAAAAATCCGAGTTCATTCATTGTATGAAATTATTTGTTTAAAGCTCATTTGTCCCTTTCTCTTTGTTTAATTATTTTGACATGCATGTCTTTTCATTTGCCATAACACACGTGACTGTGTGTGTGTCTCTGTGCATGTATCTATATGATGGAATTGGAAATTTGGGTACAAATCTTGAAACCTCTGTGAGTAAAAATATTTTGTTACTTGATTCTTGGTATTCTTTACTATGCATGTCTTCTCACACATGCTACACGAGTGTGTGTGTGTGTGTGTGTGTGTGTGTGTGTGTACAAATCTTGAAACCTCCGTGAGTAAAAATATTTTGTTACTTGATTCTTGGTATTCTTTACTATGCATGTCTTCTCACACATGCCACACGAGTGTGTGTATGTGTTGGAATTGGAAATTTAATTATAACTGGTGTGATATGTTTAAACCTCAGATCAAACCATTGAAATGATCCAGTATCTTATTTGATTTAATGACCAATCTGATTTTCTTAATATTGACAGAAAACAGTGTTATAATAATCAGATGGGACCCGCTGATTCAATCGGTTGAATTGAGAATTAGCCACATGTTTGGTCTGATTATATAGGAGGACTAGAAGTTTATAGAATTGGTGACAAACTGGCTAAATCGGTGGTGGACCGGCCAAAACTGGAGAAATTGTAGTTTATGCAAATCAACAATTCGAGTTTTTAGAGCTAAAAAGAAGATGAAGGGGAAGAAAAAAAGAAGGAAAAGGAGGAAGAAGAAAAATATACAGTACCTATAATCACTTTCTTTCCTTCCAATGGTAACAAAAATCAAGAAAATGTTGAAGAAAAACTGAACTAAAACACTACCTAGAACAAAAAGAAGCTAATAGACAAAAAAGAAGATGATGATGATGGAGTAACCCAAGCTTCAATGCCGATGATGAAGAAAAAGCAGAAGAAGAAACATTGTCCTTTTTAGATCATTGAGAGGCAAAAAACTAGTGTGTGGCGGAGTAAGGCCTGAGAGGGAGAGAGAAACCAAAAGGGCCTGATGCCATAAAAGGAGATATGCTTTTTGAGAATTAAAATGACAAATCATCCCATACGTCCACCATTTGAAAATAATTTCTCACATTTTTCTGGAGTTTGAACTTTGAAAAGTTCAATAGTGTAAGCAAAACCCGAAACATAAATTAAATATAAGATTTTTTTATTTGTATATTTTATTGCTTCACTACAAACAGTTGGAGTTGGCAGCCGCTTAGTAATTGCCTTCCTTATAATTGTACTTTTAAGTAACCCTTGTTTATTTTACACTTTTTTAATTATTTAATTTTTAAATTTGTATTATTAATATTTTGTGAAAATACATATTTCTTTTATACCGTTCATATTTATTACTTTTAATATATAGCTTTATTTTATTTTATTGTCAAATTAGTAAATTTAATTATGATAAAATTAAGGGAGCCTTCAAGGTGAATTTCTTTCATTTTTCATATATATATATATATATATATATTATTTTAATAACTACCGGTTCAATCCCAGTTTGACTCTGGTTAAACTATTAAACCTTAAATCAGTGTCTTGTCTAGTTTAATATTTGATATGATTATGATAACATATGTAAAAACTAGCGACTGAGTACCAATTGAGTATCCTGTTTGGTAACTGTTGCAAATCCACACATATTCTGTGTGTTGACATGAGTCATTGCTTTCTTCAAGCTTCAAAATTCTATGTTCTCTCTCTTTTTTCCTCAAACAATCCTATCTTCTCTTCAAAATCATCAATTGAAACTACCACCACTTTGCCATAAAATTTGTTTAAAATTGTGTTATTTATTTAAAATATATTGTTCTAATTAATATTGATCCAACCCTTATTAGATTATAGTTGAATAATTAAATCTTAAACCAGTGTCTTTCGGTTCAATGTCCAGTTTAATTTTGATAATATTGATTATATCTTTAAACTTATAAAAAATCAAAATTTTCAATTTTATCCATATTAATTAAAGGCATATATCACCTTTTTTTTAATTATTCCAACACAAATTACAAAATTAGTTATTAAATAACTTAGGGCTAAAATAGTTAAATTTTGTTATGACATCTTATATTATGGGAAAAAAAAATTCTAAGATCTTATATTATGGATTAGAGGGAGTATTTTTTTTCTTAGGAAGAAAAAAAGTAGAGCTAAAAAGTTTAATTAATTGATGAGATTGGAATGAGAGTGTTGGTGTCACAATTGAAAGTTCCAATTAGCATTGACGATGTTTGTCTCTGTACACATTTTTGTTCAGCTTATGTGTAAAATAAAATTGAAACGTTGCAGTTTGAGTGGCAAAGAATGACCTTTCTCTTTGTGCTTACATTTCTTGAATTAGCAACAAGTCTAGGATTTTTTGAATAGGGTGTGTACAATGTGGGGTAAACGAGTCAAAAGCATCAGAGGTCTAGTGATTATGAATTTATGATAGGTAAAAATATGACTTTACTAGAGTTCAGATTTTAGAAAGTAAAGAGAAAGATTTTGGAATTGAATTTTCTTTTTGTCTATAATATAAGGTATTGGGAATAATTTTTTTTATCCATAATATAAAATATCATAAAAAAATTTGACTATTTATCCCTGATTTATTTAATAACTAATTTTGTAATTTGTGTTGAAATAATTAAAAGAGTGGTATTTGCTTTTAATTAATATGGGTAAAACTAAAAATTTTGATTTTTTTTATAAGTTTCATATTATAATTAATGTTATCAAAATTAAATCAGATATTAAATCGGACAAGGTACTAATTCAAAATTTAATTTTTCAATCATAATTTAATCGAGGTTGGGTCAACATTAATTAAAATAATATATTTTAAACAAGTAATATAATTTTAAATAAATTTTATAATTTAATTAAAATCTTGTGATATTTTTCTTTAACCAAAATTCATGGTTTCAATTGATGATTTTGAAGTTGAAAAAAATAAAAAGAGGAAGAAGAAGAGAGAGAACATAGGACTTGGAAATGAACGATTGGGATTTAAAGAAAGGAATGGCTTAGATCAACATGCAAAATATGCATGGATTTGCGCCACTTACTGAGACCCTCTGCGTACTGCGTTTGATTTTAGGCTAAAAAGAAGAGGAGAGATAAGCTCAATTGAGATTTCTCATGCTTGTGATTAGCGAACAGTGACAGAGATCATTTTGATTGTAACATTAGTTACTACAAGAAAACTAAGAATTTGAGACAGATTATGAGAATTTGAGACTAATTTTGTGACGGAAACAATTTCATCTCAAAATCTGTTTCAAAATCCTTCACAAAATTTTTGTGACGAATTTGGTGGCAAAATTTCACAAATTCATTGCAAATCTTTCATAAAATTTGTTACAAAAACTTGCGACGAGCTAAAATATGATGAACACAATCCATCACAAAATCCGTCATAAAGCTAAAATCTATCGCAAATCTTGCTTAATCCGTCTCAAATTTTCATTTCAAATTTTCTGTTTTTTTATAGTGAGTGTTCATGAAATGAAAGAGCACAAACATAAAATTAGAGTTTTTTGAAATTCCAAATATATATGTACATATAGGGAGCTGTTTACTCATTATGTGAAGATTCACAGACATGTATGTGTGTGTACAAAGACTAACATGGTGTATGTTGCTAGGGTTTGCATAGCAGACAAATCAATCACATGATGTTAAGCAACCACCAACTTTTGTATTATGCATATTAAGGAAATTAATTAAAAGTAGATTTTGTTATTAAATTTGTCAAATGTTGCATTTATTTTCCTAAATTATTCTTAATTAAATGCAATAATTATTTCTAACACATCTTAATTAAATGCAAACAAATAAAAGATATTTGTGGAAGAAAACATTAAATGCTCTAACTTATATTTAAAAACATAGAAACCTTTTAGAATATAATTTATAATAAGTAACAGATGTAGTATCTATCACTTATAAGATTTACTTTGCTCTCTCTGTGTGGTCCTCTCCTCAACATCCCTCCTTCCAATATTTCTTTATATTATACTAGATTTGATGCATGGGAATATTTTTATTTAATTCTAAAAGAAATACATTAAATTCAATCTTGTTCAACCCCTCAAAGCAAAAGAACAAAAACATGTGTGATACATAGTTTATACTCTTGAATCTCTTCCCTTTTATTTGTGTTTTTTTAAAGATAATCATGAGTACAAAAATGAATAAATTTAGTTTTCAATTGTAGCAAAGAAAAGGACCACTTAAAAACACAGCAAAAAAATGGAATGAATATTTGACTACAGTCAAGTGTATAAAAGTTATCATGAAGATGTTCTGATTGTGCTTCCTAATGAAGTATTGTTGGAAGCTGTTTCATACAACATGTAGAGCGCCAAATTTGCTATGTAATTTGTCTTCTATGTTTACTGTGAAGCTAGAATTTCACTATGTTTAGTCCATCAAAAAAGAATTTCACCGTGTTTAGTGGTGAACAGACATCCCGCACCAAATTGAAAAATTAGAGATAAATGCTACTTTAGTTGACGGGCATGGGAAAAATTGTTTCAAAAGTTTTTTAAGGCTCTTTTAAAAGGTTTTAAATTGTTGGACCACATACAAACATTTAGTATTCTTCCTTTCCCAGCAAAGGAAACTATGAATTCTACTCCCTCTCTTATCCTTGATAAAAAACTCTTTTAACCAAATCATACAAATTAAGGGTAAAAGTTAAAGTTAATTAACTACTTTAATTTTTTTTAAATTTAAAACATGTTTCCAAAACTATCATTGTTCAATCTCTATCTTTCTCTTCTACCTTCAATTAAATAGGAACATTTTTTAGTAGTATACAATAAATATTATCTCGTATTCTGGTAATGGTCTTATACTTAGGATCAAAGAAAAATATCATATACTTAAGATCGGAAGAAATATATGACATATAGTCACTAACCAAATGTCAGAAGTTCGAATCCTAGCTTTGGGTATGGAGCAGTCTTAAATCTTCGGGTCAGTTGTCCCACCCTTTGAGGTGCCTACAAGTCAGCGAGGGGATTAGTCACCATGTTCAACGGTGGATACCCTAGTTTCGACCAAAAAAAAAAAGAAGGGTAGTTTGACAAGTCTCAAACTTTGTAAAAAGCAAACCTATGGAAATGACTAAAAGGAAAAAATAATCATTAGACTTACTTAAAACATATACTCCATCTGGTCCTATTTATAAGATGTTATTATTTATTATACGAATATTAAAGAAATATAATTATATTCTCAAATTTATAAAAAGTTAGTATGAACTTTTAATTTTACCTCTACTGATTAAAGATTAAAAAAATTTAAAATAAAAAAGTCATTAAAAGAAGGGTAAAAAAAGAAACTCAAATTAAAAATAATACAATATCTTACAAGTAGGACCAAACAAATTTTCAAGATAACATCTTATAAATGAAATCGGAGGGAGTAATTAACAATCATTTCACCATTACAAGAGTTATTATTTAAAAAAACAAATCATCTCCTTCTTTGTACGGTTAGCATGAGTGTGTGAACCCATAACAACCACAATATCAGAAAGCTTTGCAAGTTTATTTTTAAATTAATATGGATTGTCAATTAATACAATAGATTTCTTAGTATCTTCGAAGAACAAAATGAAAGGAGCACTTCCACTCTCACTAAGTACAACTTGAAACAGAAAAGGTCAAAAGTAAAATTAAGATACAAATTATAACAAAGAAATTGCTTAAAACAGAGTGGTCCTTATTTTTTTCTACCATGCACCCCTGATGATTTTAACAGAAGTATAGACTTCTTCCAAATTAAAAGGCCATTCTAAAATGAACCCAATCAGAAAGCTTATGTCAAAAATTTAACTAGCCAAAACCATGTAGGGTTATAAATTAAAGACAATGTTATAAATTTCATATACAAAATAAAAATAAAGAATAAAAAACATAGCAAGTGAAGCTACGGTTGAATGAGGTGAAGAGCAAAACTATAGTTTTGTTATATTACTTATCTTCAACATGCAAGAGAAATCAAACCTATTCAAAATATCAATTCCATAAATATACCCTTTTCAAATTCTTCCCTTAATTTAATGCAATAAAGCACACTCTTACTTCAACTTAGTGCTCCATTGATCAAAACAAATGAGACTAAGAGGTTACTTATAAGAACTGAGAAATTGAAATAAATATGAAAGGATCACTCTCTTCCATCATCTTCCCGTTCAAATACAACAAAGAGATTAAATAACATAATCAAAATTAAAATAGATTATGAGGCGCTAAAATAGATAAATTGACCATGGAATGGGTATGAACAATTATATTTTGCTTTTGGACATCAGCAAGTGAATTTTAAACTGCTTTAGTAGTGTCTTGCAGATCAGGCTCACCTTGTTTCATGATTGCATAATTGTCAGCAAACCATATATCCTATCTCCATGTTTGGTAGTGAGAAAATGTTAATCCAAATGCCTTGCAACAATATCTATGGTCTAACTCATCAACGATGCAACATATCTCACATACTGCAGATATAGCTTCTCTTCAAACAATGATTTTTTAAAATTCAACTCAATTACTAACAATATGAGCTAAAATTGAAAAATTATGTTAATATGTACTTCCAATTCTACAATACCATTAAATCCATCAAACATTATAGTTAGTTGGTGTTCACCACCTAACTACACCGCAAGCACATGGATCATGATAAGTAATACACAATGAGTAAATTATTATTCCCATGAGGATTTAGTTCCAAAACTCAATAAAGTGTCTATTATCACACTTTTGCTTAAGTTGAGCCACTCAAATAACCAAAGAGTAAAAGTATAAATAAAATAAACCAATACTAAAGTTAAATGTTAGTGGTAATTTTAAACAAGGAGACAACCTAGGATTATTTTTAACTTAATAATTTCATAGTGATTAATTACCTTTTCCCTCTTTGTTTCTTAATGCAATTATATGAGAGTCTAGGATTTAATTACTTTAAGAATTTCTCAATATCAAAGAAGCTTTCTAATCAACTTAATCCATAATCTCTTGCCAAATTAGTTAATTAACTTCATTAAACATAAACCTAATGCAACTTTGTGAGACCTATAGATATATCTCTATTCTATAAGAAAATTTTTTCATCCATCATGGTGAATTTTATAATCCCACAAATTGATCAATTTAGAGGTGGAGACACCTAGGGCTCTAGAAAGCCTTAGGCATGAAAAAATAGAATGTGGTACAAAAAATAGGACAGTTGAAGGCTAAAGACACAAGATAGAAAAAGGGGAAAAAAGATTAAGAGACTTGTATTCTACAATACAGGTTACAATATAGGTAAGCTTGTATTTTATATTTTCTCCTTACAATTGTGTTTTCTATCGGTCACACGTCCTTTATAATTGATATTCATCCGAAAAATCCTCTGCTCTTTTCTTTGTTCGCTTGCATACTCGAAGCACGTGTGTGAGCCTAGCAAATCATCTTTTCTTCTTTTCTAGTAAACTAGTTATGATGGTGCCTTGTATGAGACAAAAAAAACCTAGACATGCATATTTTCTCCTGCTAATCAATCTTCACGTGACCTTGATTTTTTAATTCCTGGTGGGATCTTTTGTGTGTTTTGACTATAGTAGTAGTAATAATAATAATAATCAACAACTTTCCTTTTTCTATAATAATACTTATTAGAGTTTACTACAAGAGATAATCTACAAGTAACAGTTTTACTGTGGATCTAAGTAATTTTTTTCATTATTATTTAAAGAAGCTCACAAGTAACAATTTTATTGTGAACGCCCAATGATTTTCTCCTATTTTAAAAAAAGGCCCGCAAGTGACAATTTCATTGCGACCTAGATTGCTTTTCCCATTATGAGTAACAATTTCACCATGTGATCCAGCATTTTTATATATTTTCTCATTTTAAAAAATAAATCTCTTCTTCAATAAAAAAAAAAAAGAAATAAAATAAAAAAATAATTTTTATTTTTCAAAAGGAAAATAAATAAAGTATCACAAATTTATAATCTTGAACTACATGAACTTTGATCCCTCCTAAGGGTGCGTAAACTTTAGGATTTCATTCTAAGTTAAATATGCTTTATAAAAATATTATATTTTCTTTTTCATCTACTTTTTCTTTGAGTTTAGAGATAAAATATAAATAACAAAGATAATTAATTTTTAAAGAATAATCAATACAGCACAATAAATTTAGGATAACCATTTTCTCAAACGGATAGTGTAGGGTGCCTAATGCCTTCCTGCACATAACCAACTTCCAAACTTAACTCTTTAATTTGTAGATCATCCTTTCCTACATCTTCAGGTTTTCCAAATTTTTTTCTCTAAATTTTGGTTGTAACTCTATTTTCCATTTTTATTCATTATTTATTTTTGGATAAAAATCAGATGCGACACACTTCCATGACAATATATCATCCACATCAAGCTTTTCTTCCTTGTTTTACTTAAAGCATGCTCCTCATTAGCTCCAAGTTGCACAAATGACAAACCTAGCATGACAACAAAAACATATAACATAAACTAAAGGAAATTAAAAAATTGCAATGGAAACATAAAAGCTAAGGATAATAACTTGGGTTGTCTCTCAAAAAGCGCTAAGTTTGCAGTATTCAACCAGACTCTTATCAATTGGATACTTAGTCATGGGTATCAAATACTATAATTGCTGCATTTCCTTTCTTCCTAATGTATGGTAGCTTCATAATTAATGAGTTCTCATTCAAATTTAGAATATATGTTTCCTCCACCAATAATGCCGTTAGACCACAAGCTTTGACAACATGAATTAGAGACTCTAAGTGTAACTTTTCACAAATAAAATTTGGAGCTTCCAAATATTTTAAACACCCAATAAAGTCAACTTGGTTTTCATCAATAAGAGCCAATATCTCTTTTGGAAGATTCTCTCTAAATGATAACTTGGGACCTCTTCATCATTCTTCTCCTTAATGCAACATAATTTAGGCTCTTTAACTAAAGCCTCTATTGACTTACGACTAACCCCTCCACCATTTTCAAACTCATAAATTCCCACAAACTTGTCACAAGCCACATGTGACTCATTTTCACTCCTCATGGTCAATTGCTCACAAGGTTCTTCATCTTCTAATGGGTATGGGTTGCTTTACTAGTGGAAAATACCTCTTGTTTAAAAAATTCAATAGTAGAAGTCATTTAACCTAATTGAGAGGCTAAATTTTTAAAAGCTAATGCTTGCTCATTAATTTTTTTTTATTATTAGCTCTCATTTCAATTTCATTATCAAGAATATGTTAGAGCGTATCCTTTATGGTTGACTTCTCTTCATGAGTAGGGGTGATTTCCTCTTCACAATGATTGTAAGGGGGATAAATGTGTGATGCATATGAAGAAACACAATAATTTTGATCTCAAAACAAGTTTTGTTCATGATTCCATCTAGGGGTGTTAGTTTTATCATACAAATTAGTTTGAACCCTAGTGAAATCATCCTCCAAATAAACTGAAGTTGGGACAAAGGGTTATTGCTCACAATAATGATCCTCTCCACAATAATTACAACATAAGAAACCATATTGAGATTTACTAACATGAATGGCATAAAAAGTGTTTCCATCATAATTATCAAGTTCAAATCCACTACTTGTCCCATTTGTCCACCAAGAATTATAAGTCATGAACAAAGATGAAAACAAAAAATACTAACAATAAGAAAAAGACTAATAACAAGCAAACACAAAAGCACACAAAAATGACAAGGATACACAAAAACACAAGAAAACAACAAATAACAAAGAAACACAACCACACAAGAACAAATATATATAATATGCAAACTTAAGCTAATGGTGTTATATTCAAGATCAACCAAAGACAATTTTGGCACTCAAATCCTTAGCAATGGTGCCAATAACTTGTTCGTCACTCGGCTGCACCACAAGCACACAAGTTATGATAAATAATACAGAGTTAGTAGAGTATCATTTCCATGAAGATTGGTTCCAAAACCCGGTTAAGTGTCAATTATCACACTCTTTTAAGTTGAGCCAATCAAACAACCAAAGAACATAAGCACAATTAAAATAAACATACACTAAAATTATGTGTTAGTTGTGATTCTAGATAAGGAAACAATTTAGGATTATGTTTAGTTTAATCATTTCATAGTGATTAATTATCTCTTTCCTCTTTGTTTCTTAATGCAATTATGTAAGAATCTAAGATTCAATTACACTTCTAAGCATCTTTCAATGTCAAAAAAAGCTTCCTAATCAACTTAATCCACAATCTCTTGCCAAATTAGTTAATTAGCTTCATTAAATATAAACCTAATGCAATTTTGTGAGGCTCATAGGTATATCTCTATCATAAAAGTAAATTGTTCCACCCATCATGGTGAATTTCATAATCCCACAATGTTTATTTATTGTATGGTCTACTCTAATTTTCCTATCTCTAGCTTGATTAGAGAACCTTAATCACCTCTAATTGATAGCTAATTAACCAAGAGCTCAATAAACCACCAAATAAACACACATATATGGCATTAATCACAAATAAGAAGAGAAAATAACCACTAATCCATGTTTAAACTACAAATAATCCTAGAGCAGAGAAGTTAGTTACCAATATTCATCATTTCAACAAATAATATCTAATACAAACCAACAAAACATAAAAAAATGGAAAAGAAGAAGAAAGGGATAGAGAAAATTAGAGTTGAAGCCAAAATTTCTCTTGAATCTTCAATCCAAGCATGCCCTTACTCCACTTCTAAACCCTAATAGCTCTTTGCGCCTCCTGTGAAGTCTAGAATGCCTTGTGAATAGAAGGGAATGAATAAATATGCCCTAATGTGAATAAATATGCCCTAATGTCACGAGGTTTTGCTTTATTAAAACTATGCATTTTGTTATGTATTGTTGTTGTCACGATGAATAATTTGTAGTTGCAATGAAGATAGTTCATCCAGAGTTCTTCAAGGATGTTCATTGTGACGAAGAATTTATAGTCACGACAAATGTAGCCTGAAAGTTATGAAGGCATAGCCAATAGTCCTTGTTGTCAAAAAAAAATTTCCAAATAAAAATAAGAAAATATTTTTATTATCACTTGTTGTCAAAAAAAAAATTTTAACTTGGAAAGTTTTTATTTTCATTTGAAAAAATTATATCTTAAGTTGAAAATAAAATAAATTTTGGTCTCATTTCTCAAATATTTTAATTTTTTTATATCAAAACTCAATTCTCCCTACAAAAAAGGAAAAATTGAAATTTCGTTTGTAAAGTGGATAATGGATATATTATTTTTCCAATAGTTAAAAAATAAAGTAAAAGTTAAATTAGTTTTTATAATTTTAATTAGCTTTAATATCGTCTATAGTTTATAATTTTATAAATAGATTCTTATAATTTTTAAAAAATTAATTTAATTAGTTATTTTTTGGCCGATTTAATAATTGTTGTTAAACTTTTATCAATCTCTTAAATCTTATTAATATAAAAATAAGCTATTTTGATATATTAAATATGATTTATGACAATGTATAATGAAATTTAATCAAAGTTCTATGCTTAAGATAAATTTAAAAAAATAATAATTGTGAGAGAACCCATACAACATGATTAGTGTTGAGTTTTTTTATTTATATATTTATATGATTATATGATCATTATTAAGTGATTAATTGACTAACCAATATCAAAATTCCTGATGGTATTTACTTCGGATGAGATTGAACCTCTTAATGATGGTTTTGAACTTTTCGCTGTGAAAAAGGTATTCTTGAATCAATTTCATTCAGAACCAAGAGCACCTCAGAGAAACTCATAAACCTATGAGAGCAATTTCAAGGCTGTTGCCACACTTGAAGCGACCTTCGTGTTCGTCCTGTCTCACATCTCTTGCATCCGCACCTAGTTCGCCTGTAAATTATTCGTCACTGCTCAATGATTTCACCAACTTCTGCTGCAAGAGAGACCTTCCCAGAGCCATGCAAGCCTTGGAAGCCATGGAGAGGCACAAAGTGTGGGCAGACGCCATCACCTATTCTGAGCTTGTTAAGTGTTGTTTGGCTCGTGGGGCTATCAGGGAAGGCAAACGCGTTCATAAGCACATTATCTCTAATGGGTATGAGCCAAAGACGTTCTTGATCAATACCATGCTCAACATGTATGTGAAATTCAATCTCTTGGAAGAAGCACAGGTACTGTTTGAGGAAATGCCCGAAAGAAATGTTGTTTCGTGGACAACTATGATATCCGCTTATTCTAATTCTAAATTTAATGAAAAGGCCTTGAATTTTTTAATACTTATGCTTAGAGAAGGTGTCATGCCTAATATGTTCACGTTCTCTTCTGTTTTGAGAGCTTGCGAGAGGTTATGTGATATCAAACAACTGCATTCTAGTATAACAAAAGTTGGGTTGGAATCTGATGTATTTGTCCGGAGTGCTCTTATTGATATCTACTCGAAATTGGGCGAGTTGCAGGAAGCATTAAATGTTTTCAATGAGATGGTGACTGGAGACTCTGTTGTTTGGAACTCCATCATTGGGGCTTTTGCTCAGCACAGTGATGGAGATGAGGCTTTGTGTCTTTATAAAAGCATGAGAAGAGCTGGTTTTCTTTCTGATCAGTCCACACTGACAAGTGCCTTGAGAGCATGTACTAGTTTGTCAATGTTAGAATTAGGACGGCAAGTCCATGTTCATGTGCTGAAGTTTGACCAAGATCTGATCCTCAACAATTCACTTTTGGATATGTACTGTAGGTGTGGTAGTTTGGAAGATGCAAAGTCAATTTTTAATCGGATGGTTGGGAAGGATGTAATCTCTTGGAGTACCATGATTGCCGGGATAGCCCAAAATGGTTGTAGCATAGAAGCACTTAATTTATTTGAGTTCATGAAAACCTCTGGTCCAAAACCAAACTACATCACACTTGTTGGGGTTCTGTTTGCTTGTAGTCATGCAGGGCTTGTAGATGAAGGTTTGTACAACTTTCAGTCTATGAAGGACCTTTATGGGATTGATCCTGGAAGAGAGCACTATGGTTGCATACTTGATCTTCTTGGAAGAGCTGGAAAACTTGATGATGCAGTTAGGTTAATCAATGGAATGAATTGCAAGCCTGACGTTGTGATGTGGAGGACTTTGCTTGATGCATGCAGGGCCCATAGGAATGTGGATTTAGCCACACTGGCTGCCAAAGAAATTCTAAAGCTGGATCCACAGGATACAGGAGCCTATGTACTTTTATCTAACATCTATGCAAATTCAAAAAGGTGGGATGATGTTGCAAAAGTGAGGAGGAGTATGAGAGCAAGAGGTGTGAGGAAAGAACCTGGTTGTAGCTGGATTGACGTCAATAAGCAGATACATGCTTTTACTTTGGGAGGTAAATCACACCCACAAATAGATGAGGTCAATAGACGGTTGAATGAACTTGTTTCTTGTCTGATTAGTGTTGGTTATGTTCCTGACACAAATTTTGTCTTGCAAGATCTTGAAGAGGAACAGGGAGAAAATTCCCTTCGATACCACAGTGAGAAATTGGCCATTGTCTTTGGTATCATGAACTATCCAAGGGAGAAAACTATTAGAATAGGGAAGAACCTAAGGATATGTGGAGATTGTCATTTATTTGCAAAACTTGTAGCAAAGTTAGAGCAGCGTCATGTTGTAATTAGGGATCCTATACGTTACCATCATTTTCAAGATGGGTTCTGCTCTTGCGGTGACTACTGGTAGTACTGAGGTGTGCTTGTCCATTCTATGATATGCATAGCACAGAATATATAACCACCCTTGGGGCCTAGTACCAAATTAACAATCAGCTCTTGTTTATAAGGAATGAAGCCTGTAGAAGTGGCTTCTGACTCCTGTGCTCTCTTGAATGTCTTTGATAGGTTGAGTAAGCTTCTTGTTCCAAATTTCTTTACTATTTTTTTGGGTGTATTTTCTCATGTTATAATGCCTCATTTTTTATGTTAATTATCAGTCAAATCTTTTCATTTTCCGATCAGGGATTTTTATCTTTGCAGTTTCAATTCCAGAAGTAAATAACAATTGGATAAGATGTTTTAAAAGTTTGCCATGAAATATAGGTGAACGAAATTTTCTTGTAGCTGCTATTCTAGACCACTTGGGCTATACCTCCATGGAACACTTTATTTGTTGGTCATAAATGATTTCAATGTTGTTTACTAATATTGTTTTATTACTGATTATATAATGTGCCTTTTGGTTTCCTAATTTGGGTTTAACATAATATTCCTTTATTTTCTTTTCCTACGTTTTCTTCTGCTTCTTTTTCTTCAAGCTGGTAGAAGTTGCTGCTTGCTATAAAGAAGTATTTTGATGCAAGAATTCAACATAAATATCCAGAATTTTTTCTCATTTTGTAGGATTTAGAAACCCTGTACACAGCAATAACAGTCATAAATATACTAAATCATTTGTTCCGTCTTCTTGTAGCTAAGAAGCAGAAGGTGATGGTGACATTCTTGGCGATCAGAATAAAGCTAAAAGATTTACTCAAAGGTACTGCTATCTTTTGCCTCCTCCTACTTTCTATTATGATAAGAATGATTCTGTACAAGCTACAAGGAAGCTACAGGGTTCTTTAAGAGCGTGGTGAAGCCTGAAATTGACTGCTGGCAATTTTAATTCCTTCACGCAGAATGGTCTCTTGATTGGTTGTAACCTAACCATATAGAAATGCCTTATGTAAACTGTAATCTGATGAAATGTAAGTTTTTCAGTAAAATGATGTATTTCTGTTTTTTTTTTTTTCTCTTCCCAGAAGCTTCCAAGTTGAAATTGCTTATTTATTGCGTGCCACCAGTGACATATTTTGAGGGAATTCTAATGCATCAAGAAATGGCATTGGACTATCAAGTTGTGCCTGCAAAACCAAGTAGCAAATAAGTACTATCAATATATCAATCATTATTAATATGAAATATATTACAAGCAGTACTGTTAAAAAATTGTAAGCACAGTGGCTCATTCTCTTCTTGAATCCCTTGGGTTAGGGAGTGCACTTTGTTTGCAGTGTTGAAGTGACCTCACTGCCAGTGTTGGGGCCTTTCTAGTTTAGAAACTAAACTGAAGCGACATGAATCAATCAACACCGATTATGAATAAGGTCTAACTTGGTTGTTACTTTCTTTGGTGCTGTAGGCAAGCCAAGGGAAAGTATCAAGGGATTTAATTAACTGTCTTCTGAGGGTATTGTGGCACCTAATTCAGCTCAGAACATTGAAGGTATTGCTGCCTTTTTAGTATAAACAGATGTGAGATAACTGTATAGTGGGAACATTGTCTTGATAAGATGGAAAATGTATTGTTATGCTGGAGTATATCTAGAACCATTTTATCCCAAGAACTTAAGACAGGAGAAAGTGCAGGAATGGTTTTGGATACTTACTTCTAACACCCTTTTCTCATGTGAGAGGCTTTTGAGCATTAAGCATGGACAAAGCGTAAGCTTACACTAATTTGTTCTGAAATTTGATCTAACTACACAGAGGAGGGCAACATAGATCACAAATGAAAAGAAGTTATTCACCCCATAATCCAAATAAGGATTTGGAACAGCTTTTTATTTTATGTCAATTTCTAACAGTATTCTTATTGCAAGGCTGCAATTTGGGAAATTTATTGATGGTTCTTGCTTAACAATTTGTTAATATTACTATTGATTATTCAACCCAAAAATTTGTTAAGTTGAGACCAAGTTTATTTTTACTCTTAAGATATACACCAACCCTTTTTAGTATTACTATATTAATAATTCAATAATAAATAAATAGATAAATTAATAAATAAATGACTTAATCAATGATCAGGGGAAACATTACTCACAGCCTAAAAACCAGATTAATCGATCAATCCCTTCATGAGTTGATCGATCAATTTGTGTAACAGCTATGCTTATAAGTAAAAAAAAAATAGAGAAAATAGATGTTTTGATCCTCATAGTTTCATGCGACTCTCAAATTTTTCAATTATGTCTGCACCTTCTGCATTGATTATGCTCAGTAATTTGTGACTTGATCTGTAATGTGCAATAAGAATGGCGTGCCTCTGTTTTTTATAAATTCATTCTCTTCTTGCGCTATAGTTTGATTATGCTCTCTATAATGTGGAATTTTAGTTGTTCAACGAGCATAACTTCAAACAACCCCAATTGGCTTCTGTAAAATCATTATTAGGTTTCACCAAAAAAAAAAGAAATTCATTGCCTTTTTTTTTAGCATAATAAGAACATGCTAGCTCACCTTTTCTTCAAACCTAAATTCCAAGCTTAATTGTTGGAACAGATCCACCAATCCTGCGACATTCAAGGAACCAGTGGAGCAAACATGCTGATAATATCAGAAGCAAACACAAGCACTAGGTGCTTGAATGTCATCTTAACTCTTGAGTGACAATTATTTAAAGATGAAAAAAGAAAATCTGAAAGCAAAGTCTTTGGTTTTAATCCATGCTTACTTGAAAATCTTTAGTCAAGAAATATTTTGACAGTTTTCTGTTTTATATTCACAGTATTAATGTTGTATTTTGACAGTTTTATGTGGTCTTGAAGATCTAGCCAAATATAACGCCAATTTGGCAGTTTTTATGTTGTATTTTGCCAGTTTTAGGTAGTATAGCAGATACGTTGATATGTAATGCCAATTTGGTATAGGAAAATTTAATGTAATGCAAATGTGCTCCTGCAATATTTTGGGTTGTGACCTGTAATATATTGGAGATCACTTTTTTTTCCCCTCCTTGGTAATACTGCAAATCTGTTTCTACACTATTGTAGCATTCTTGTTATATTACAGACTTGAGATAAGATAAAAGGGATGCTGTTAAATGTTAAATAGGTATACCATATTGAATTTAGTTACAAAGAATACCTGTCCTATTGCAGACTTGAAATAAGAGAAAAAGCTGCCTGTAAATGTTAAATAGGCACACAATATTAAATTTGGTGGGAAAGAAGACTTGTTATATTGCAGATTTGGGATAAGATGAAAATGTTGCTGTTAAATATTCAATGGGCACACAGGTTATTGCAGACATGAGACAATGTAAAAACGCATTTTTTAATGGAATTTTGCATCTGTCACTGCATAATGATTATCTTTCAATTTAAAGTAATATCATTACCCCGCAGTCTTTTCTCTGGAATTTAATTTTGTTGTACTTATCCTTCAATTTGTATATCTTCTTATTGTATTCTTTCAATCCTCAGATGTTTTACACACTGACATATTTTTTTTTTATTCGTGCAGCACTAAAAAGCAATAATAGATATAGGCTAATTTGTCAATCATCAGTATCACCTTGACCAAACAAGAATGCTTACCTGGATGGTATATATTTTTTAGCCTGATCTGCATGGTATATTAAGTTATGGTTCTTTTGTACAACAACTTTTTTATAATTGCAACCGGCGGAATCAAAACACATAACAATGATTTACATACAGATTTGAGGTTAGTAAGCATTTCATAATTTAATGTTGTTGTATTTGCCCTTCAATTTGAAAATGTTATGAATATACTGTTGGATTTTTAAATTAAATTAATTTTTATGTTTTTGCTTTATGGAAGAAAAAATATGGGTACTTATTACATAATAATTCTATTGTAATAAATTTGGTTTGCATTTTGGTTGTTTGGTTGAAAAGGTTTCAAAGAAGCAGAGTAGCTTGCCCTGGCGGTGATCCATACATAAGGGGTGATTATAGCTGTGCTGGCTTTTTCTTTTTAGCCAAAAACTGTGATGGATTGGAAAAAAAAGAGTTATGTGAGAATGTGGGAAAGCATAAGTTTTGTGAAATTGATTTTTTTTTGTAAATTTTAGAGAAATTGGACGTACCTTTAAGTAATTATGTGAGATGTCAAATATATTTTAATTAATATTTTAAAGTAGTTAACTTAATTTATAATTTTTATGTGCTTATATGTTAAAGAGAAAATGTTAGTATTCAAATGAAAGTACTTAGAATTAAAACTTTTCTAATAATCATAAAGGAAATTATTATAGTGACTTTTTTGGGGTAATTGCATATTTTTATATAATGAAAAGCATTATCAAATAAATTGATTATGATTTTAATATAGAATTGAATTCTTAATAATGATTTATTCCTTTACATTCTACACTTAGTTTTGAGTTTGTGAAATTATTTAGTTGCCATATTATATTTGAGTAATTAAGTGCATAAATATTGACAAACAATATTTATATATTTAGTGACATTTGACATATAATACCTTATTAATTGGATATAATGAGAAATTTTCTTAATTAAATGGAATTTATGTGGGTTACTTGCAGTTTATTATAAATGAAAATTTTAATTTGAAAACATTGTTCCTCAAATTTATTGAAACTCAATCTAATTATTGAATTAAATTTATTATACTTTTAATTTTTGAATTTTGTTAGTTAATTAGACATATGAATAAAATTTAAACTCATTTAGTGAAACTATAATCTTTATTGATTCAGATTAATAAAGATGATAGAGCCTTGATAAAACTTAGTGCATAACTTTGAAAATGGGCATTCTTTTGCATGAAAAGGTCATGATAATGATTTTATTAAAAGAATCCTATTGTGTCTTTCAATTGTATGATGTCATTCCACAAGGTGCAACTTGATAACATCAGATTTTCACGCATCTTTAATCTCTCATATTTTATATTTCTAAAGAAATATAGCTAAAATGAATTTAATTATACAATATTTTAAATTAATGGCTAATTTTCAAATGTGAGTGAAAAATGAAATTAATTTGAAATTTTGGGCCTTCTTTATAATTATTTTTTGACCCTTAGCTGTCATTTTTTAAAATTGCATAATTATACCTGGCTTGAATGTAAATTAATTATCCCTATTTTTTAATTTCACAAATGAATTTAATTAAGTGAGAATAATTTGGTTTAAAGTGGAAAAATCAAAGTTTGTACTAATTAAATGCTCTTATTTAAATAAAATAGCATAAATCAATTCCACTCATTCTCTCTTCCACTCACTATTTTCTTTTCTTTTTATTCCATTTGACATTTCTTGGTCATACCTTTAATTATTTGGACTTTAATTTTTATATTTTAGGTCATGAATAATTTTGGAATAGTGCACAAATTTTCTTTTTTTTCTTTCTAAAGTCCCCAAATTTCATATTCCGAGTCATCAAATTGCCAAATCATGTACGTAGAGAAGGTAGGAAAGCCAAAAAAGGGTGGATGGAGAATTCATGTGTTGGGAAGTAGGAAAACTTACTGTGGCCCAATGAGAAGTTGTAAGAAAGGAATTTTTTCGTAAATAAATATTAGCATTAGGCATTGGATTTTATAAGTATATTGAAATATTGTACAAAATGTCCATACTTATTTACTCTAATTCTAATAAAATTATAAAAACATATTGAGTTTTAGAGTTATATAGATAAATATTAAAAAACTTTTACACGAAAAAATAATATAAAGTTGTAAAATGATAAAATCATTTTGAATTTTGAAATAAAATACGCTAAATGTGACAACATGTACAGGCCAATCACGGGCCATAATATATACAGAGAAATATTGGATAACCTGATATGACATTTTTTAGTAGTTATTTTACTTTATATATAACATTTTATATTAATACATATTTAAAAATTTCTCATTTATATGTTTAGTTTGTTACCTCTTTTATTATATATTTATGTTTTTTATTTTTATTTATAAATATATGGTTGTTCTAACTAATTTTATTATAATTGTAAAAATTCATATCAAAATTTTTTATTTTTAAAGGATCTTGTGCATCGCACAGGTACATAACTGGTTATCTAATAAATTTCTTACATGCACTAATAAATTCAAAGCATCCTTCATTATTTTTCTAACTCGGACTCATAGGTCAACCCCTCTAATTATAAAACTAATTAAAAAATAATTAATAGCACTCATATAAAGAAAAAATCTATCTATTATATACATAAAAGCAAGTGGGATTAGAAAAATCTTATTGTGTAAAGTACTAAAGTTAGCAAACCTATTTGAAAAGGAAATCATTTGACAGCTGATGTGTAATTAAGATCAATACATTTTGGTTCATTTCAATAATTAACTTAATTTATTGCTATTGAATAATTTATTTGATCTAACTAGAAATTTATTATTGATTACTACTATATTTTTACCTGATACACTATTAATTATATTTAATGAATTTCTTATTTTGAAAAATTATTAAATGACATTTAAAAAATATAAATGTGATTGGTAAACTATAATTATTATGTATAATTATGAGGATACATAAATTAGAAGTACTATATTTTTAGTGAATTCAGTCAAAAATATTATATAAATATATATTTTTAATTTTCTAGCAAGTCTTGTCAAGATTTTTTAATTTCCATCAATTATATTTAATTTGATGTATTTATTCTTTTGCTTGAATTTATATTTGATACTCTATCAATTATTAATGACTATAAGTTGCATTTATATTGTGCATAGCTATTTGTTTATTACATGTAGATGACCTTTTTTTTTTTTTTAATTCCATCCACATTAAATATTAGGTTTAGACATCTCTATAAATTTCATCTTATAAAAGGTTCATCATTTTTAATAAGCAATTCAAAGTCATCTTCCTTTTTTCAAAAGACTAACTACATCCATGTTCGAGTACATCATGTCCAAGCCACTGATAGCCATAGTCTAGCAGAGAGAGTAAGTCCCCTGCCTTCTCAACTTTTTCCTTCTTTCTTTTGTTTATTCCTCAAATGAACACAAAATGTTGTGATTGATTAATGCAAGTTGGAAGGAAAAAATCAATAAGAGAATAAAATATTTGTGGGAATCAGTACCAAAATCACAGGAAAAGGTGGGAATGATTGATGAGGTTATCAACTATATTAATTCAATCCTCAAAACGTTTATAGACATTTGTTGTTTCATTGTACGCTTTACCTTTTCTTCTTATTACATGGTATATAGTAAAAGTGAGAGGAGAAGAGTGTGAATAAAGCACATTCATTCTATGTCTCTCAAATTATGCAATAATCACAAACTAAAAAGCCAATTCCTCTGTTCTAATTATAATGATTCGTAATTTTCTCTATACACTCATTATTGTGTATTATTGAGCAATAACCACTTAATTTCATTAATAATTTATTAATTTTTTTAAAATCTTGTGATTATAATTTTTTTTGCTTACCAAATAGTATTCACTATTCATTGTGGATGGGGTTGAATTTATTAAATTAATTAATTTTTTAAATTAGTATTTAGGTCAATATATATGTTTTCAAATACAATATTTCAAAGGAGAATTTGAGTGATATATATGCTAAAAAAATAAAAGAATTTACCCAAATACTCTATTCTAAAAATTATTTACCACAATGTTATAAATTTTGGTTTTAAACTTTTTTCTAACACACAAATTATAGTGCACAACTACAATTTGTGTACACTAATTTTCTTTAAAAGAAAATTACAAATAAAGTGGCACTGCTACCCTACATTCCATCCCCTTTTCCACGCCATCCCCCTAGTCCCCTTTTCCATTAATATCAATATTTTAAAAATCAGACCGGACATCGAATCAAAAATTTTATCGGGTCACGATTTTTATGATTCAACCGGTTGGACCGGTGGTCAAATCGTTGACATAATAATTAAGTAAAAATAATATTATATATAATAATATATGTATAAAAATAAAATATCAAATTGTTAAGAGAATAAATTTAAGTAGTTTAAGTTCATAATAAGTTCATAAGCTCACATAGTAATAATATATATTAAATCATTGAAAGTAATGTTAAAACACCTTAACATGATAACAATATATGACTATAACATTATAAAATGACTATATTCTCTCTGTCTCCAAATATAAAAAATAAATAATTACTTTATTTGTATCAAGAAAAAAATAATTTTGTTAGTTAAATTCATTAATTGTACTACAATTTCAATTTTTTTCCAAAATTGCACGCATTAAAAGTCTGAAGTAAGACTAATTTATTATTAGTAATTATCAATACAACCTTAATTACTCAAGGGTATAAAAGAAAAATGATATTAATTACTCCACAAATTTTATCCATGTCTCTTATATTTTAGGATCAATAAAAAGTCAAAATTTTCTTATAATTGGGGACGGAGAGAATATAATACAATGAAAATTTTCATTTTTATAATTAGTCATTTTAAAATAAAATGAAAAATAGTGTTTTACTCTCTAATAATTTTTTTAATTAATAATTTTGGTAAAAAAAATTAAATTTATGTTAAATTTTACCCAATTTAAAAAACCGTCCGGTTCTCTAAAAAACGCTCCGGTTTCCGACTCAACTCCAGTTTCCGACTCAAAAGTCGGTTCAAAGTGGTCCAATCTGGTTCAACCCCTAAAACAGTCCAAAGCTGAAAACCGAGCCGTTCTTTACACCAGGTGACGATCCAACCGGTCCGATTGTCCGATCCGGTCCGGTTTTCAAATCATTGATTAATACATATTAGTATGATAATAATATATTATACATATTATAAGTAATGTATATTGTTTGTCTCTAAAAACTTGTATATATTGTATATAATGTTATATATAATATTTATTAAAAACATATATATAATATATATAATTCCAAACTTTAATTAAGAAGATTTTTCAATAACTATACTTAATTTAATATTTTTGTTTAATCAATATTTATAATATATATAGGAAATTGGACTCTCAATTTAGCCATCATTTTAATCATTTAATCAATTTTCAATTTAAAATTTAATTTAATTTAATCAATTAGTTTATATTAAAAAATAATATGACTTGAATAAAGATGAAAAAATTAATATTAAAATTAATAAATAAATTATATACTTAATAATATTAGTTATTACTCAACCAATGAACGCCTGGTCAAGTGGTAAGAGACTTAACCAGGAATTTTCAGGGTCGAGGTTTCAATTCCTGAGGGGTGCCTATCGGTACTCATAAGCCGCTGTAATGTCCTAGACAGTGGGGTTTGGATTAGCCTGAGACAGGCAATGAATCCAGGATACCTCAGGATAACCAAATGATAAAGTATAAAAAAAATATTATTTATTACTCAATTGAAAGTAATAGATGTGACATATATATAATCATTATTTTTCATTAATTTTTAAAACAACTATTGAAATAGATTTTTTTTATTTTCTTATTCTCAAAATTTATTTTAAAAAATAGTTCTACAAAACTGTTTTAAAAATATTAAAATAGAAAACATACTCTAGATATCACTCTCTTGGAGGGAAAGGACAAGACAAAGTGGAGCAATTTAATTTGTGCAAAATCAATGGCCAAAAGTATATAATTATAGTTAAAAAGAATTTAATTACACCTAGCATCATTTGACCATATGCTATATACAATTCTTAAAAGATTTAAATAAAAATATATTAATGATTCAACTTTTTTTTTGTGAAATAAATTCAACTTTTAAGTATATTGGATGATCCTCTTCAATCCTAGAAGTTATCCATCGCCATTTTATTTCATGGCTTGAAAAAAAAAACTCAAACAATAGTTCAAGTGATCCTTAATAATTTCATTCCTTCTCATGTCATCCAACCAAAATTGACTAAATTTTTATTTTACATTTTAGATTTCTATAAGAGACTTCCCAGATTATTAACATCAAGTTTTAAATTTCTTGTCATCTTACATGTTAATTATCAACACTAACAAGACTACTTCTTTGAATTACAAATAGCCTCTAAAATTATTATTATTATTATTATTATTATTACTCCCTCCGGTCCTATTTATACGAGAAAATTTCTTTCTTTTGGTGGTCTTAAATATAAGAAAAAAAAAAGAGTTAATAGTGCATTAAATTTTATTTAATATTCATATTTATAATATGAAAAAAGCTGAAGGAAGTAGAAGTAGAAAAGTAAGTAGAAGTGGAAATGGAAGTAGAAGTAGGATCTAAAAGTATGTTTGGTATGACAACAGAAGTGTTATATAATTTTTATTTAATATTCATATTTATAATATGAAAATACCAAAATGCCCCTCTAACAAAAAAAAAAGCATCCAATACGCATGAACTACCATCAAACACCACCGCGAGGGACACTGTGAAACACCCAAAAAACCACCATAAACCATAAACCACCATTGTTCAACATCATAATACCATTTTCAAACTCAAATTAACAGCAAAAACAACTCAAAAAAGAAAATCCCAAATAGAAGAACGCAGAAGTGATGTAGATCTAATGGCGTTGGAAGCTTGGAGGTGTAAATGCTGTTGCAGAGGGGAAAACATCACCATCGCTGTCATCAAAAGGTGAAACATTTGTCGATTTAAATCCCAAATCAGAGCCATAGATGGCACACGAAGGATGACGGAGAAGACAACCACCACTGCCATCAAGCCACTAACAGATGGTTGTCATTATTGCAGGGGTGGTTGCTAGAGGATAAGATACAGTTCTCACTATTGTCATCCAAATCTAGTTTTCAAACTCCAGATCTATCGTAGCCTTTTAAACACCTATTCATAACAATAAATAGAAGAAAGGAAAAGAGAAAGAAGAATGGCATGTGTTCCATCATCATTGCTCTTCACCGTTGATGACAATGACGGAGGCGGGAGATGGCGTTGAAGATGGCAAGGGCAAGGTTAAAAATTGGAGAATGGGTGGGTGACAGTCGAATATAATCAAGGCAGGGGTGAAACTGGCAAGGGCATTTTTGTCTCAAAATTTGACTTCCATGGAAGTCTCTACACTTCCATCCCCCTCACTAAGGAAGTGACTTCCTTCTTTTTTTTTGGAAGTAGAGCTCCATAGAACTCTAATTCTATAATACTGAACATGCATTGAGAAGGGATCCCTTTTCACTTCCACTTCTATACCTCTCAATTCCATCATACCAAACATGGCATAGAACAACGAACAAAACCCTTTCCCTGTCACACACACACACACACACTCTCTCTCTCTCATCCCACTATTATTGTTTATCGTTGCAGTAAGCCTCTTTGATCTAAATTCCATTGGTGATTCTCCCGATTTTATTTCACCTTCTTTTTACCATGATGAATGGAATTCATGGTGGTGCGGCGAGTTCCATGGCAGCAAATATGAATTCTCTGCTGCCATTATGACATGGTCGACGACCCCTCCACCAACTCGGTGGTCTCAAGAAGCCATAATAACAAAAGCTTTATCGTTTGGAATGTGCTCGAATTTGGTAAGGACATCTTGCCCAAGTATTTTAAGCACAACAATTTCTCCAACTTCGTCAGGCATTTGAATACTTGCGTTGGCTTCTCTTTCTTTTCTCCAATAACCCCATCATCAGCACATATTAAATTCTGTGCACTTAATTCTGGATGAACTCTTTATGTTTGTTGATGATAGTACATTATTATAGTCTTGATTGTGATTTCTGGTGCTTGTAATTGGATTTTGGGGAGAAAGGGTACGGCCTCTTTTTTTTTAGGTTGTTTTTCAAAATAGTTTTCTGGTTTTTAAAATAAAAAAATAAAAATAAAAAAGCGTGTTTGACAATTTTTTTTAAAGAAATATTCTAGAAAATAGAAAAATAAAATGACCTAAAATCATTTTTAAGGTGTTTTATATTTTTTATTCTAGAAAATACAAGAAAAGGCAGATAACACCTATCTTATTAATAGTAAAGTTATAAATTTTGAACAACTCATTTAACACTTGCTAGTTACGTTTTTTAGAATAATTATTCAAATAGATTTTTTTATTTTTTTTTTCAAAACTTGTTATTAAAAATACTTCTATAGAACTATTTTGAAAACATTAAAATAGTAACCACATCCAAACAAGCCCTAATTACTGACAGGAATCAATTGCTTGTCTTTGAATGATAAGGGATTGTTTTACGGTTATACTGAATTCTTGGAGTCTTTTTTTGGGGTGCTATGATGGAGATATATTGTGGGAATCATTGTTATGGAATCTAATGGTGCTAGAGAAGTATAATAGTGGAAGAGGATAGTGTTTTCATGAGATTCTTGCATTTGGAGAGATATCTAGCACTTGGAAATTTTACATGAAATATCTTTGTAGGTCTGACTTCGTACTTAGGTTTCTATAACAACACATACTTTCTAGTTTAAAAATCAAGTCGAAGCAATATGAATACATCAAAAAACTGAATATGAATAAGGTCTAATTTGGTGTTTTATTAAAAGCACTAAGGGTATATAGGCAATTGAAGATTATTCCCCTCGAAATGTAGAAGTCTTCAAAATGAATTTTGCTTTTCCCAACAATTTTCCATAAGATTGAACTAAGAATAACATGCTTAAGGGATCTAACTATATATTAACTGTGCCAAAATTTTGTACATAAGTTGGAATAAAATGAAATTTACATAAATAAAGTTTTAATGAAAGTAAGTGTGTTGTAATATGATTTATGTTTAGATTTTTTTATTGTAAAAGTAAGTTTGACAAAATAATTGTGAGATTAAAGTACGTTTGCAAATTGAAAAGTAACTTCTTCAGTTTGTGGACTAAAAGTATGTTTAGATGTAAAAGTAAATTCATAAGATATCATTCTAAAATGAGTCAAACACAAGGTTAGCCCGAAATATACTTGCAAACTTACTTTTACCATTCCCAACGATTTTCCGGACATGCTCTAATTTGGTTGTTACTTTGGCAAATCACGTTGATTTGATTGAGGATTAGTTTACACCTGGTGAAAAACATGAACCAACCCTACGTGGTTTATTTCATGTATTTTTGTTTGTTTGTTGTTTTTTTTTTGTGAATAAAGGAGGGCACAGCCCTAAAATGACATATACAACATCATACAATATAAATAGAAATACGCAAAAAAAATAAATAATAGCTACATTGCGTGGCACTCCATGGCCAGCAAGATCTTGCATCATGAGACAGTCAATCTCCGATGTTGGCATAGCAATGAATTTAAATCTAATATTCTCAGTCGCTTGTATTCTTCAAATATAGGCCCACTAATATTAAACCACCCCATCAGCCCATTGTCCATTCCCAAAAAGAATATTAATGGGCTATGATGAATGTCTTAGAGAATATAATTATAGTTGCAAATAATGTTACTCACCAAAAAAAAAGTTGAAAATAATGTTCACCAGTTCATTGAAAAAGAATAAAAAAAAAAAGAAGAATGTTCACCAAAAAAAAAGTTGAAAAGAAAACTCTAACTACCCCTAGTATCAATTGACCTAGCTATATTTGGCCAAAAACAAAATTGACCATAGCTATATATAATTCTTAAAAAAGATTACAATAAAAAACATATAAATGATTCTTTGTTTCTTTTGGAAAAAAATTCAACTTTGATGCTATATATATTGAGTCAATATTTGGGTTATTACAAACCAAAAAAATTTGTGGAGCTATTATATGATAAAAAAATTTCATTTAATCATGATCCAAACTAAATGAAGCCAATTAAGGACCAAATCAAATCCAATTCTATGAAAATTGATTAGGTTTCAACTTTTTTTTTTGTTGCCATAGATTAGGTTTCAACTTTGCTTGAACTAATTGGTTTGATTTGCTTTGTTTTTTATCCAAAACTAAACCAAACCTAACTTACTAACTTCATTGCTAACAATCATTTGTAAATCTTAGTTTGAAGCATATTGGATGATCTTTTCAATCTTAGAAGTTATCCATTGCCATTTTATTTCATGGTCTAAAAAACAAGAATACACAGACAATAATTCAACCCACCTTTTTTTTTGTTATAGACTAGTAGTATCCCTCATCAACAGCAAGAAATAGTCTCATTCAAAATATTAACAGCAAAGAGTAGACTTTTCCTAGTTAAATTTATTCCATGAAAATCAAATTTCCAACTATTGGTTTAAGGGCCAAGAGGCTTCTACCATTCACATCAAATAAGTTAGTTTAATTCACTTTAATAATTTCATTCCTTCCCATGTCATCCATTCAAAACTACCTAAATTTTGATTTGATTTTTACATTTTAGATTTCCACAAAGGACTTTCCAGATAACCACCATCAAGTTTTAAATTTATTATCATATTTTTGGTAGAACAATGAGGCTAGAAGCCCAGAAAGAAATGGGAAAATTTATTATCATTTTACTTGTTAGTTGTCAGCACGGAATTAGCATTTTTAAGAATATATAATAAACTAAGTAATACAAGTGCTTGTTTGTCTGTGTGCACTGTGTAATCCTGTGGATAGAACAAACTTGATAAATGGTATGGACACAATGAGAACTTGTCTCAAACACTCAAAAAATACAGAGCAGCGAAAGAACTTGACTCAAAAAATTTAGAAAATGATCAGTTAGAACCTAGAGGAACTCGTCTCTAGATCCCTAACTATAGCGGCGCCCACAAGGTTGATCACTCCTCACGGTAGGTCAGATAAGAAAAAGGGGAGAGAGATAGAAAATAAGGGAGAGAAAAGAAATAACTCAGTAAATCCTTACTGAAAAAGTCACAATAATATTATTTCACTATTCTATGAAGAAAATGCATTATATAGATGTCTTTATATAGGCAAAACAAGAAAAACCCTGAACCCAAATAATCCTAATAGATCTAGAAAATCTAAAATATATATCTAATTATAAAAAAATCCTAATAATAAAAACAAAAATTCAAAGAAAAATAATAAAATTGATATATAATCATATAATCTCTTAAATTCAAATCTAAAAAATCTCTTAGAAGATATCTAATAGATTTTATTTCTTCTAATGTAAATCTAACTAATAACTTTGATCCAAAGAAATACAAATTGACACCAACGAAATAAAAATAAATAAATAAATAAATAAAATTATTTAAGAAAAAAAAAGATATAGAATTTCCTTGCGAGGGATCATATGGGTAGCACTTGAGAATCTTTGACGTGCCTCTTTGATCTCTATCATTCCCCCTTTCCTCTAAAAGATTCGTCCTCGAATCTTTACCACCTTAGCATTAATTTGGATGCATTTTTTTTGCTTCAATCTCCATATATGCTTTTGTTTCACCATATATTTAAAGAAAAAAGCAATAAAATTTTTTGAAAATAATTTTTTGTCACACTTTTTTTTTCTCTTTTTAATGTGCTTTGTGTTTTTTGCACGAATTTTTTTTTTTAAACTTCACAAACACGAAGAAGACAAGAAAAACAAGATGTTGAGATGGAGAAAGTAATGAGATGATAAGAAGCAACACAAAACAAGACACAAAAAGGGGTGGAAAACAAAGAAGATGAAAATGGATGGAAAACACGAAACACCAAAAGATAAACCTGAATTTCAGAACCGAGCTCTGATGCCAACGGATATGGACACAATGAGAACCTGTCTCAAGCACCCAGAAAATACAGAGTAGTGGAAGAACTTGACTCAAAAAATTCAGAAAATGATCAGTTAGAACCCTAGAGGAACTCGTCTCTAGATCTCTAACTATAACGACGCCCACAAGGTTGATCACTCTTCACGGTAGATCAGATAAGAAAAAGAGGAGAGAGATAGAAAATAAGGGAGAGAAAAGAAATAACTCAGTAAATCCTTACTGAAAAAGTCACAATAATATTATTTCACTATTCTATGAAGAAAATGCATTACATAGATGTCTTTATATAGGCAAAACAAGAAAAACCCTGGACCTAAATAATCCTAATAGATCTAGAAAATCTAAAATATATATCTAATTATAAAAAATCCTAATAATAAAAACGAAAATTCAAAGAAAAATAATAAAATTGATATATAATCCTATAATCTCTTAAATTCAAATCTAAAAAAATCTCTTAGAAGATATCTAATAGATTTTATTTCTTCTAATGTAAATATAACTAATAACTTTGATCCCAAGAAAATACAAATTGGAAACTAACGAAATAAAAATAAATAAATAAATAAATAAAATTATTTAAGAAAAAAAATATAGAATTTCCTTGAGAGAGATCATGTGGGTAGCACTTGAGAATTTTTGACGTGTCTCTTTGATCTCTATCAATAAATCATGCGGTATTTGATGTTGTGATTGTGTTCTTACCTAAAGCATGAAGTTTATCACTTAATTTGACTACCATTTAAACTTATTAGTATGAAAGTAATTTTGTCAATTAATATATCATTATCAATATAAAATATAAAATTTATAGAAATGCAAATTATTTATTAGTCATAAACATTGTAACTTACTCTCTCCGTTCTTTAAGATAAGGAATAAAAGATAAAATCACATAAAATAAGGAAAATAATAAATTTGTGTCAAATATAAAATATTTTTAAAAAATATCTTTATTTAATGTTAATAACTTTTATATCATGTAATTAATACATATGAATTATATTGGAATAATGCTATCTTAATTAGGGGTATATTTGGAAAAAAATTATTAAATATACTAGACAATTGCATTTTTTGTATTTTAAAATATAAAAACTTTCCCAATTGTTTGTCCCTTATATTAAGGAATAGACTGAGTATTTTTTTAAACCATATTTGATACATGGAAAACATTTCTAATTTATAAGAAAATCAAATCTATTGAATTTCCAAAATAAATTAAGTTTATATTATAAATTATAAATTTTGTAAAAGAGAGGTGCTTGGATATAATTTTTCATTGGCTAGAAAAATTCGTAAAAAAAAACTAACATTTCTTTCTTTCCAAAGCAAACAGACCATAACGGGCCAGAGAAATGTCGTTTGGTTTCCCTTCTCCCTAATAGAAAAATCCCTAAAACATCAAACAAAACCCTATCCCCTCCATTCTCTCTCTCTCTCTCCCTTATCCCTTTGTTATTGACTTTACAGTCATTCTTATTGATCTCTATTCCTTTGGTGATTCCCCCGATTTCATTTCGCCTCTCCTTTTTATGATAATGGATGGAGTTCATGGCAGTGCAGCAAGTTCCGCTACAGCTAATGTGAATTCTCCTCCGCATTCCTCAGCAAGACCTATGACATGGTCGACGACCCCTCCACCAACTCGGTGGTCTCATGGAGTGATAATAACAACAGCTTTGTTATAGATTAGTAGTATCTTTCATCAATAGTAAGAACTAATTTCATTCAAAATATTAATAGTAAAGAGTAAACCTCTCCTACCTAAATTTATTCCATAAAAATTGAATTTCCAACTATTGGGTAGGACTGGGTATACCGAGCTACTAGGTTAGTTGAATACCTCTAATAATAATACTTATACAATATTATAATATAGAAAAAAATTTAAACAAAAAATAATGTTATTTAATATTTAGTATTAAAAATAATCATATTTTATCTTAAAAATTAAAAAATATATAAAAATAGGCCCATTTAATCAGTTTTATATTGATTCAACACTGTTCATGATCAGTATGAACAGTTTTTCATGAGTTCTGAAAATGACCTTTCACCATTTATGGCTGGACTGGAGCATTGAACTAATGTTCGTATTTGGTAGGTGAACCTTTTATATAGTGTTATTAGTTAAAGAAGGATTAGTAAGAAAAAGGAGGGCCTACCGAACAATTTTTCGAAATGTACCAATTCTATATTGCCCGAGTTTTATTATCCTAGTAATTGTAAACATTTATATTGTATTCATCATGTAATGATGAATGCTCACTGTATAATATATTAACCACGTAAATTTTGGCCTAGATAAATTTGATTTCAAATGATATTTCACTACAATGCTAAGATACCATTTTCTTAAACAACCTATAATATCCCGGTGAAAGTTATAAATTAATCAACAAATTTATAACATGCTTAAGTTATTTTAAAAGAAAATTAATAGCCTAGCTTAGCAATGGCAACGGACATGTGAATTTGAATCTAAAATACATATAAATTCAGGATCAATCTAGAGGCTGAGATGTGTGGTATCCTTGAAGATTTTAAGATGTGTTGAGATCATGGTATTTGCACTATGAATGTTGCCACTAATCCTGTGGAGGCAATGAATATGATTACCAGGAACAAGGTTGTGGGAAATTTGATGGGGAATTGTGTTGATGACATTACAAGTTTCTTGCTAAAGATTGGAACATTAGTTTTATACATGTTTTTAGGAAAGTCAATTAATATGTAAATTGGCTTACTAGATCTGTTCCTAGGCTTAGTTTGAATTTTTAGGAAAGTCGATGAATATGCAAATTGGCTTGCTATATCTGTTTGTGAGCTTAATTTGAATTTTTGACTTTCAATAATCATTTGGTTGGTTGTAAAGGCTTTATCGAATTAGACTTACAAAAAAACCTAATTCTCTCCCTCTTTTGTACTTTTTTTACCAGATCTCTTATATATTGTTTGATACATAGACTTTTAGTTTAGAAAAAAAATGTAAGTTTATTAATGTCCAAGTTGCATCAAAATTTTATAAAATTTTCCAATCCTATCTATTATTGAGAAAGTTCGATTGAATTGATTGATTTAACTGAAAAATTATTAAATTAATTATAGCACCATTTTGTGAGACTTTTAAGTTTGACAAAAAATTAGTCATGAATTAACAAAAATCTGTATATTTTATTGTTTTTAAATAAAGCAACAACTTTCATTACTACCAAAAGAATAAACTTTATACTAAGCATATTTATAGCAAAAGGAGGGATAATTGGAAGCCACCTTCTACAAAGGTTTCTCAAATTATTTTTCACTTTCTAACCTATAAAAGAGAATAAGGCTAACGTAATTTTGGTCATGTTTGGCTTTGAGTTAGTGTTATATAGTCTTTTTGTTTAAATCAAAATTTTGGCTATCACAACTATTGGAATATCAATATTTAAAATTAATACCATATACATATATTTAACAAATCATCATCAATTTCAATATATAAAATCAAACCTATAAAAAATCACATTATTCATTAATTATAACCACATTTCTCAACTTAAAATTATATCCAACACATGCAATCATTTTTAATTAAGAGAAAAAAGTCAATTTCCCTCTCAATATTATAGATCCACTACTTAATATTAGATACTATTTTCGTCCGTTGATCTTGGATGAATATCGATTATTTGAAGCCTAAACCCAAAATTAATCATTAATAAGGTAATTGGGTATTAATTTTTATTATCCACATGCTCTATAACATTGGACACTTTTTTGTCGGATACCTTAAAATAAAGCACGTGATTATCATCACTAACCAATTAAAAAAAGGAAAAATTAAAAAGAAAAAAATCAAAAAAATAAAAATATTTGAAAAATGAGACTAAAGTTAAATATTGGATTCAGTTCTTACATCATTAGTAGAAACTCTTTTTCCTTTAAACAATTTGTTAGGAGTTCAATTCTTAACTATAATGAATAGAACAAACTTGCAACCATAACACCGTTATTTTTTTTACTGAACTACAAAGACGCTGCTTTATTTATCCACATGAGTAGAAAAACCCAGTTAAAAAAAATGTGAAAAGGTAGAAATGGGATTGGATCGTACTGGTTTCTAAATTTGGGTAAAAATGTTATTTTTTATTTAGTACCATGATAAAAAAGCCCCAACCGACACCACTAAAGACAAACACAACAATGGCAACGACGATGATAATAGTTCGAAGTAGCCTAGAAACTGCAGCCTTAGCTTCTTGTCTGCCATTACACGAACCGGTCCAATCCCCCCGCACAAACCAGGATTACCCAGGAAACATGTCCTGTACATATCCCTAGCCAACATGGGAGAAAGTTGTCCAGACAGATGATTGTAAGACATATTAAACCTTGTGAGCTTTAAATTCTGCAACTCAACAGGAACTTTACCGGAAAACTGATTATTGGAAAGATCGAGAAAATTTAGCACGAACAAACTCCCAATTTCGTCAGGAATATTTCCACCAATCTCATTATTTGACAGATCCAACAGATAGAGTTTCTTCCAGGATCGAATCCCCTTTGGGAGCACGCCAGAAAGTTTATTGTTATGAAGATCAAGAGTCCCAGGCTGCCCAAGATTCACCATGCGAGCAGGCAGTGATCCGTTGAACAGGTTATCATTACCAGAGAATTCCACAAGGTTTTCTAGCCGTCCAATCTCCTCTGGGATGGATCCTGTGAAATTGTTGTTAGAGAGAATCAACAAGGAGAGTTTCCCGGCGGCAGCAATAGTTTTCGCGATTGAACCAGAAAATGAGTTATCACTGAGTTCAAGAAGATACACCTGTGGAAGTCCCCATATAGCCGCAGGGACTTCACCTGTCAACCGGTTGAAACCGAGACGTAACCGCGTCAAACTCCGACAACTGCCCAAACTCGCCGGGATCTTACCGGAGAACGAGTTGTATATCATCAGAAGGTCTTCCAATTTCCCATTGTCACACAGAGTTGCCGGAATTTCGCCCCATAATTGATTGCTCGAAACGTCAAGCCACCTCAAAGGAGCATTCTTTCCGAGATTACTCGGCAGTTTTCCGGTTAATTTGTTACCAAATAATCTCAGTTCATAAAGATTCGGTGAGTCAGCTATGCTCTCCGGCAATCCACCCTCAAACTGATTGTAGTAAAGGTTAAGGCTCTCCAGTGGTAGCCGACACAACTCGTCCGGAATCTTCCCGTTCAACTGGTTCATGGCCATGTCGACTAGCCTCAATGCCGTGAGGTTCCCCATTTCCCGAGGCAACTCACCGGACAACGAGTTGTTATACAACTCAATCTGCTTCAAACTCGTCATCTCAGTGAGGGAACTGGGAATCGAACCATAAAGATTGTTCAATGCCAGGTCTAAATCCTGGAGTTTCTTCAGCTTGCCGAACGATTCAGGAATCACGCCAACCAAGTTACACTGCGTGAGCCACATGACCTCGAGATTCGTCAGGTTGCTGAGCCCTGTAGGGATCCGACCCGGTGAAAAGGGGTTCTGAGAGAGGTTGAGCATCTTGAGGGTGGTAATGTTTCCCAGAGAAGCGGGTATTGTTCCGTCTAGAAGATTGTAGACAAGGGAGATCACCTCGAGCTTCTGAAAGTTACCAAAGGAATTGGGTATGGGGCCGGAGAAGTTGTTGCCGCTCAAGTCCAGGTACCGGAGGTTGGGAAGCTCCGATAAGGTAGGGGGGAGAGCACCGACGAGGAGGTTCTGGGAGAGGTCAACATGAACGAGACTGCGACAGAGCGAGATTTCCGAAGGGAGGGTGTCGTTGATAAAGTTATTGAAGAGGATGAGGGAGGTGAGGCTGGTCAGGTTGCAGAGAACGGAGGCGGGGAATGGGCCGGCGATGTTGGAGCTGGAGAGGTCGAGTTCGGTGACGGAGGTGTTGGTGGGGTAGCAGGTGACGCCGGACCAGGAGCAGGGGTGGGCGTCACGGTCGTTCCAGGAGGAGAGGGAGGAGTCAGGGTCATCCAGAGAGAGCTTGAATTTGTAGAGGGTGAGACCATCCTGGTTGAGAGAGAGAAGGAGTCAGGGTCATCCAGAGAGAGCTTGAATTTGTAGAGGGTGAGACCATCCTGGTTGAGAGAGAGACTAATGGGAGGTGGGAAGAGAAAGCAGAGCAGCAAGAAAAGTGGAAGCATTGTGACAAAAACAATAGGAATGGACGGACAAGGACGGTGTCGTTCTAGAATGAATTTATGTGCTGGGACAGGGTCCTTCTACAGAGCAAGAGAGATTAGTAAAGACCAGTGGTATGAAACCGGATCGGATCGCTGTTCAATCGGAAACCGATCATTAGTCTGGTCCAAAATACAGGGGTAACCGGAGGATGTGTAAATCGGTTTTTTAGCATAAAATAATAAAAATAAAATTACTGAGAACATGACATGTCAGATAATTTATTAAAATACATCCCATAAAATCAATGAGTGGCAACGTGATTCAAATTTATGCTAAAAAGTCGAGGAGATAACTATATAATTTCAGATTTGATAATTTTGTTTAATAGAAAGGTAAGTCGCATGCATTCCAAAAGATAAAGTCACACGGATCTTTGCCCTTAATTTTTTTAAATAATTTTTTAATTATTAGATTATTTAAATAGATTCTTTAATCCTATTTAAATGATCAATACTTCCTTCTATACTCAAATCGACTTTTTACCCAGTGAGTTTCTACTATTCTCAAATATGATTTTTTATAGAAAATATTTTATATAAAGATATGAAATTATCTTTTTTTATTAAATAATTATTAAGAAGATATAAATTTAATTAAAAATATAATAAATATTAATTAATAATTAACTATATTTGTATAAGTGTTGTTCCAAATTTTTTCTTTCTTAAACTTATATTATATACACATGTTTTGTTTTTCAAATATTTAAATATTATATTAAAGTTGCGTGAAAAGGTAAAAAATCTTTGTATGATATGTTAATTTTTATGATTGAAATTAAGAAGGAAAAAAAAGAAGAAGTTCAATAGGTATTTTTTAGCATAATATAATAAAAAAATAAAAAGAATTACCGAAATATAATATGTTAGACAATATTTATTAAAATATAACACATAAAATCGACTAGTGGTAGTACATTTTGACTCCATACACACAAGTATTTGATTCTATTTATAAAGTATTATTGACGAGTGAATGAATATTAAAAAAAGTTAGTTATACTAAAAAAGTTTAAAAAAATTAAATAAATAATTTATATATTATTAAAAAATAATGATTAGTCAATAAATTTGATTGGTGAGGAGTCTCAAATGCTTGACTAATCATTATTTTTTAATAATATATTAATTATTTGTATAAGTAACTTTAATATCCATTCACTCGTTAATAATACTTTGTAAATAAAATCAGAGACTTGTGTGTGGAGTCAACATGTACTATCACTAATCAACTTTGTGTGTTATATTTTGGTAAATATTGTTTAACATGTCATATTTTAGTATTTTTTTATTTTTTTTATTATATTATGCTCAAAAATACCTATTGGACTTTTTCATTTTTTTTTTATTTTTTTAATTTCAATCATAAAAATTAATGTATCATACAAGGATTTTTTACCTCTCCATACAACTTTAATATAATATTTGAATATTTAAAAATAAATTATATGTATATAATATAAGTTTAGGGATGAGAAAATTTGGGACAACACTTATATAAATATAATTAATTATTAATTAATATTTATTGCACTTTTAATTAAATTTATATCTTCCTAATAATTATTTAATATAAAAAAGATAATTTCAAATTCCTATACAAAATATTTCCTACAAAGAATTTTATTTGGAAATTGTGGAAGCTCACTTGGATAAGATAGGAAATCGATTTAAGTATAGTAGAAAATATTGATTATTTAAATATAATCAAAGAGCCCATTTAAATAATTCAACAATTAAAAAATATATAACACCTTTTTATTTAAAAAAAATTTGTTAGATCTAAAATCACATAATTGCATATTTGACTTTTGAGTACATATTTAAGTCACATTGCTATCAATCGACTTTATGTGTTATATTTTGATAAATATTATCTGATATGTCATATTTATGTAATTTTTCTATTTTTTTCGTTATTTTATACTTAAAAAATCATGTAAATCAGCCAAAAACTGGACAATTCAATTTTAAACCTATCAAAACTGGTAAAATCAGTGAGTTGACAGGTTTAGCCGATCGAAGTAAAAAAGAAAATATTAGACTTGCAATCATAGATAATGAAGAAAAGCGTAGAAGGAAAAAAAATAAAGGTAAAAGTGAAGAAGAAAGAAAATATGCAGTGAAACGAAAGAAGAGGATAAAGATGAAGAAGGGAAAAAAAGAAAGAAGAACGAGGGAAAAGAAAAGACGCAGAGGATCGGAGAAAAAGAAGAGGGGAGAGAGAGAGAGAGAGAAGAAGGAAAAAAGAGGAAGAATGGATGAAATGGAAGAAAAAATATGTACTTGCATTATAAAATTTGAAGCATCTCTGCGAGAGTACTTAGTGGCTAAAAGCAACGGACAGGGGATTTCTACTGTCAGATCCCCTCTTGCCACGATATAGTTGTGGTAGGCTTTTTATTTTTTTATTTTTTTAAATTAAAAAATTTAAATAAAAAATAAATTTTTTAGAAATTATGTAGATATATATTTTTACATAATTTTAAAATTTTTATTTATTAATAAAATACTATATAATAAAAATTAGATCAATCTTTATAGTTTTTAGTAATTAAAAAAAATCAAACAAATTTAAAATTATATAAAATATATATTTACATAATTCTTATAAAATTTATTTTTTATCTATAATTTACAAAAAAAAAAACTGCCGTAACAAGACCGCCATAGTTGGAGTCTCCATAGAGGGACCCCGGCCCCAAGGACAACATTTATAGTCCGTCCTCATCTAAAGTTATCTCTATATTTAAAAGAAAAAAAAAACTTTCAGCCTTCTCTCCATTTAATTTAGCGTTGGAGTCTGGGCCAAAAGCAAAAATGTTAACGTTAGAGTGCCTCTTTGATTTCGCTCTCGAGAAAAGAAATCATAGTTTTTAATTATAATTTTTTAAAAAATATATTTGATTAAACACAAGTTAAACATAAATGTATATTACATAAACTTTACCCTTTATGCTTATTTATGGTTATAGTAAAAGCTAACATTATAAAAAATTATCATCTTTTCATGTTAAATAGTAGTCTTGAATCTAATATAATTATAAATATTTTAAGTATATAAACTTTTAATTGTTCATGTATTTGATCCAAATATGACTTTAACTTGAAATATATACTTGCTAGTTTATATAACAATGAGATGAGTAAAATTAAAAAACCCAATGACTTGTCAATATTCCTCATGAAAATAATAAGTGTTCCAATATTTAACTTAATTTCATGATTTGGAAGACTTGATATGGAAATTGAATTCAACAATTTAGTAGAATAAAGATTATTAACAAAATTCACATTGTCATTTTCTTTTAATATACTATCAAAACCATAGTATACCATATCTTTATCTAGTAATAAAGATAACATACATTAATAATATTATCAAACTAATAAAGTGTGGGCTAATATAGCTCTATCTCATAAATAAGTTGAAATATTTAATTTCTCATAGAGATTTGAATATGGTCCCTACAATTAATATAATATGATCATTTGAGATGTCCAATAAAAAATCATTAAGAATCTTAATATCAGTGATCCTATCATTAAGATCATGATAGAGATCAAGGAGGCACGTCAAAGATTTTCAAACGCTACCCACATGATCCCTCTAAAGGAAATTCTATATTTTTTCCTTAAATAATTGTATTTATTTATTTATTTATTTTTATTTGTTGGTTTCCAATTTGTATTTCCTTGGGACCAAAGTTATTTGCTAGATTTACATTAGAATAAATAAAATCTATTAGATATCTTCTAAGAAATTTTTTAGATTTGAATTTAAGAGATTATAGGATTAGATATCAATTTTATTATTTTTCTTTGAATTTTCGTTTTTATTATTAGAATTTTTTATAATTAGATATATCTTTTAGATTTTCTAGATCTATTAAGATTATTTGGGTCTAGTTATTTTAGGATTAAATTTTTTCTTATTTTGCTTATATAAAAGCCTCTATGTAATGCATTTTCTTCATAGAAGAATGAAATAATATTATTGTAAGTTTTTTAAGTAAGGATTTACTGAGTTATTTCTTTTCTCTCCCTTATTTTCTATCTCTCTCCCCTTTTTCTCATCTGGCCTACTGTGAGGAGTGATCAACCTTATGGATATCATTATAGTTAGGGATCTAGAGACGAGTTCCTCTAGGGTTCTAAACGATCATTTTTTTGAATCTTTTAAGTCAAGTTCTTCCGCTACTCTTTATTTTCTGCGTGCTTGAGACAGGTTCTCATGGTGTCCATATCAATTGGCATCAGAGCTTTGGTTTTGAAATTCAGGTTTATCCTTTCTTTATGTTTTGTGTTCTTGCATCTTCTTCTGTTCTTTTCTTATATCCATCTTCATCTTCTTTGTTTTCCACCATCTTGTGTCTTCTTCGTGTTTGTGAAGTTATTAAACAAAATTCATGCAAAAACAAACAAAGAGCACATTGAAAAAAAAAATTGTTAAAAAAAAAAGTTATTTAAAAAAAAATTAGTTTTTTTATTTTTAGATATATGGCGAAACAAAAGCATATATGGAGGTTGAAGTAAAAGAAGCGCATCCAAACTAATCCTAAGATGCTAAAGATTCGAGGACGAATCTTTTCGAGGAAAGGGGGAATGATAGAGATCAAGGAGGCACATCAAAGATTTTCAAGCGTTACTCACATGATCTCTCTCAAGGAAATTCTATATTTTTTTTCTTAAATAATTTTATTTATTTATATTTATTTTTATTTTGTTGGTTTCCAATTTGTATTTTCTTGGGACCAAAGTTATTAGCTAGATTTACATTAGAATAAATAAAATCTATTAGATATCTTCTAAGTGATTTTTTAGATTTGAATTTAAGAGATTATAGGATTAGATATCAATTTTATTATTTTTCTTTGAATTTTTGTTTTTATCATTAGAATTTTTTATAATTAGATATATCTTTTAGATTTTCTAAATCTATTAAGATTATTTGGGTCCAGTTATTTTAGGATTAAAGTTTTTCTTATTTTGTTTATATAAAGTCCTTTATGTAATGCATTTTCTTCAGAGAAGAATGGAATAATATTATTGTGAGTTTTTTCAGTAAGGATTTACTGAGTTATTTTTTTTCTCTCCCTTATTTTCTATCTCTCTCCCCTTTTTCTCATTTGACCTACCGTGATGAGTGATCAACCTTGTGGGTATCATTATAGTTAGGGATTTAGAGACGAGTTCCTCTATGGTTATAAATGATCATTTTTTTGAATCTTTTAAGTCAAGTTCTTCCGCTTCTCTGTATTTTCTGGGTGTTTGAGATAGGTTCTTATTGTGTCAATATCAGATCAGTAATTATTTTATCACCTATAAAAAGAATCCTGTGAGCAAACTCTTATATTTTTCTATTAACATAAGATGAATTTATTGGAATGAATCTTATATTTCTTGTAAAGGTGAGGAATTTACATTGATTCCAGTTATAAGATAAATTAATAGTAGTAAAAATTATATCTTCCTAAGTCTTTCTTGGTATTAGAAGTAGAATTTGTTTAAAATTCCCATCAAAGACAACAACTTTACCTTCAAAAGGAAGGTTCATAGCTGAAAAATTGGATAGTTTTAAGATATATCTAAGCTCTGATTGTAAGCCTTAAAACAAAATTTGTTGACAATAAATGCGTCATGTCATATAATTAATAAAGTATGAATCAACAATTCAGCAAGATGACTAAACTGTTTTATATTGCATATAGTATCTTCATAAACATTAAGAGATATGTAGAATTGTGAATGCACAATTCTTTCACTTGATAATAATAAAGAAGCAATGACATTTAATGCCACATTAAGAACAATTTTACCCTTGGATCTAAAAAATGTTGAAAGAGTATTTCATACATCTGTTTTATTAGTACCTCCATATCTATAAATAAAAAGTACTCCTCCTTTCCCAAATATATATAATTGGAAAGTATAAAATTTTTTATACATCCCCTTGAGTGTATGTCAAATAACTATACACAATATAACACTATATATATAATGGTATAAACCAAATACATGAACCATATGAAAAAATATAAAAAAAAATCTCTCACGAATATTTGAGAGTAATATTTTATTAAACAAATTTCCTTAACACATTCAATATATGTGAACTTGTATGAAATATTTCAATCTGAGTGACAATAGCCATTGATCATGCATACAATAGGTTGTAAAATTAATTTGAAATATCCTCCGCATTAGAATGCAAGCTACATTTTCTTCAAATCATCCTTTCTGCAATTTTATTAAAGATCATATTGATTTTCTAGTAATGTTTTGCAAAGTATTTGCGCAATGTTTATTTTCAAGGAACTTATTCACAATTTAAATATATATGTGTAAGAAAGAAACTTTGATAGCAGAAGAGTAGACTTGTCAGAAGATCAAATAATATAATCTCAAATATATAAACATTATGTGATGATCAATCAAATATTAAATTAAACACACATATACATATATATATGTGTGTGTGTGTATTTGTAGATAAAAATTATAAAAAATAAATAGAAAATGGATATTAAAAATCATCAAAATTGGGTTACATAAAAAGTTAGACAACTATTATTAAACAAATTAAGATAATATGATTATAATCTATAAAAAATTAAATGACCAACCTTAAAATTGCATATACTCATATCCATAAATAATCTGATTGTAGTAATTAATTAAATGCATATAAAAGAAACATTCATAACAAAGTAAATTAAACACAGTAAAAAATAACTTTCCCAACATGACATAAAAAGAATTACAATAGACGAAAAAATGTCTCTCAAACACAATAAAAGACAATCACGCTAATTTAGTATGAATTGATACAATTATTTATAGAGTAAAAAAATAACATATCAATTTTAATATTAATTTAATGATAAATATGTAAATATCAAATAGAATATTGTAAATAGATAAAATATTATTTTACATATATAAATCCTTTAAAATTTTTTAATAGGTCCGCAACATTAAGTAAGCAATCACAAAAATTCTTAAATTAAATTATTTACAAATAATAATGAAAACTGTACGGGCCGAGATTACAAGTCCGATGCGGATGGACGCCCACTTAATGTCCCATTCTCCGGGATCATACACACCGAGTTAAAACTCGGAGGCCGAGTTCAAGCGCAACGAGCCGAGTATTACATCGGTTATTGAACGATAGAGCTGAATAATCGTACGACCAAGCAACACCTCGGCCATATGGCTGAGTACGGGTTTCTCCATGAGAACTGCGCTGCCCCAAGGACACCCGGCTAGGTGTGACAGTTATGGAGTCATAATGGCAAGACGGAATATCAGGGATCATTCCAAAAAGAGCGCGATACTTCATAGTGATCGTGAATGAAATATCCCGATAATCAGGGGATTACGAGGAGAGGATGGTTTAACCCTAACGGTCAGGAGAGGATCGAAGGGAGGAGAAAAAAAGGCCCGATAGACAGGCGGCTGGAGGAATAGTCTCTCGGTCTTTTGACGGAACATTTTTGGCGTCCACCATGGGGTTGAGAAAAACTATCCCACCACCATCGAGAATCATGGTGCGAACCAGGAGCAGTGCAGGTGCAGAAGAACGACACCATGAAGACAAGCCTTCCTTGGAGGACCACCCTGTCATTCGGGCAATGCGGGGGGAGATGGAAATATTAAGGAAGGAGAACGAGGAGATGCGCGAAAGGAATAGGCAATTGGAGCAGGAATGTCATCACGAAGGCACTTCTCTTCCTCGAGGAGGGGAACGGGAGAACACCAAGATGGATACTCAGCGGTCGCATCAGGAAGAAAGTCGGCGGGAGGAAACTCACCATTCGGAGACGAACATTGACAATTTGCGAGGAGATAAGCAGGCTGCCCGGAGACATCCGTTCGTCGATGGCATCATGGAGACGCCATTGCCGAAAGGGTGGAAGGGCTTAAACCTAGAAAGATATGACGATACTACCGATCCTGATGAGCATGTGGATGTCTATGTCACGCAGGTGAATCTGTTCACAAACGAGGATGCAGTTTTGTGTAGGGTCTTCCCTACGTCCTTGAAAGGAGCAGCTCTAAGTTGGTATACCCGGCTCTCATCACGATCTATCGATTGCTTTGAAACCTTAATCAATAAATTCAGCGCACAATACGCTACCAGCCGACCTCACCAGCTTACCTAGGCTGCGTTGGTAAACTTGCGACAGGAGAAGGATGAATCTCTAAGGAGTTTCATGGAGCGCTTCTCATCAGTCTCGGTAAAGATCCGAGATCTAAACCCTGAAGTAGCAATGCATACGATGCTGAAGGCCCTCAAGCCGGGGCCGTTCGCCGATCACCTATGTTGAAAACCACCTACTGACATGGATAAGCTTAGAAATCGTACGGCCAAATATATACAAATGGAGGAGGTATCAAAGTTCAGAAATAGCGTCAGGATTGATCTGAACAAATGAACGACATCAAATAACCGAGAAAGTCTAAGGCCAATGTTAGAGAAGGGGAAGTTTAAAAGAGAAGGTACTAGTCGGGGACCGAAGTATGACTTCTACACTCCACTAAACACCAACCGAGCTCGAATTCTGGAAGAAGCTTGCAATACCGAATTGATTCAGCTCCCAGCTCCCAGACACACCCCGGAGACGGCTGATCAATCAAAGCATTGCAGGTACCATCGCAATTATGGTCACACCACGGAGGAGTGCTAGACATTACGGGACAAGATTGAGGAACTGATCCAGGCCAGGCACCTCGGCGACTTTGTACAGAGGAATCACGGTAATTTTCCCCCCTATAATGGGCGAGGCCACAGTAGAGGTCAGACCCGAGCTCAGGAAGAACCTCGACAACCGAACAAGGAAAGAAGACAGTCAAACGACACTTGAAACAGGGAAGAAAACAGAATAAGAGGGGTAATCAACACTATAGCAGGAGGGTTTGCCGGAGGAGGAGCAACCAGTTCGGCCAGGAGAAGACACCTGAGGGCCATTCGGACAGTAAATGCGACGATGCACCAAGCGCCCCGGAGTTCTCTTCTCATTATCTTCTCAGATGAGGATTTCGAAGGAGTCGATCCTAATCAGGATGACCCCATGGTGGTTTCGGTGAAAGTGGCCAATTACATCGTCAAAAAGACACTGATAGATCAAGGAAGCTCGGCAGATATCTTGTACTATACCACCTTCCAAAAGCTCGGGATACCCGAGAAGACGATCAAGCCTTATCTCGATCAGCTGGTCCGAGCTGATTGCACCGAGTATAGTAAGAGGTGTAACGAGTGCTAAAGGTTTGGCAGTCTACACCATGCACCGCCGGAAGAATTGCACACACTGACGTCGCCATGGCCATTCATTGTTTGGGGAATGGATATTCTCAGACCTTTCCCGATGGGAAAAGGGCAGGTCAAGTTCCTACTAGTCAGCATAGATTACTTCACTAAATGGATTGAGGCGGAAGTATTGGCCAAGATCACGGCACAGCAAGTACAGAAATTCGTATGGAGGAACATTGTCTGTCGATATGGGATTCCTTACTCGGTGGTTACCGATAATGGGAGGCAGTTTGTTGATGGAAACCTGAAGCAATTCTATGCACAGCTCGGTATCAAGCATCGAGTGTCTTCGGTCGAGCATCCCCAAACAAATGGATAGGCAAAAGCGGCGAACAAGGTTATCCTTGGAGAACTCAAGAAGAGATTGGGAAGAGTGAAAGCATCCTCTGGGCCTATCGTTGCACGCCTCAGTCAAGCACCAAGGAGACCTCTTTTAGGTTGACTTTTGGAGCTGACGCAATGATCCCGGTGGAAGTGGGAGAGCCGTCCTTTAGACGAGTACTCCCCGACCAGCACATGAACTAGGAAAACATGGAATGCCTCTCACCTCAAAAATTATTTTAGTTAATTGATGTACACAAGGGGGGCGATATACTCTTTTTCCTAACTCAGTCTTTTGTCCCAAAAAAAAACGGGGGGGTTTTGACTGAGAAGGTTTTAACGAGGCACGCTTACCTACTTCAATAAAGTTGAAGGAAATTCTTTATCATGATTACCTTAATAAAGTTAATCTCGGTCAAGTATGAACCGAGAGGAATAGAATTAAAACTCGGTCAAGTATGAACCGGGGAGTCGAATTAAACTTGGTCAAGTATGAATCGAGGAATTGAGTTAAAGTTCGGTCAAGTATGAACCGAGGACTCGAATTAAACTTGGTCAAGTTTGAACCGAAAATTTGTTAAAAACTCGGTCAAGTGTGAATCGAGGAATTGAATTAAAACTCGGTCAAGTATGAACCGAGGTCTCGAATTAAAATTCAGTCAAGTATGAACCAAGGAAATGAATTAAAACTCGGTCAAGTATGAACCGAGGAACTGAATTAAATCTTGCTCGAGATCAAACCGAGAGATTGTGTTAAGCTTAGTCAAGTAATTGAACGATAGTAGGAATCAAGAAATAAAATAAAAATGCTATCATTGATTAGAGGCAAAGCAACAATAGTCCGAGCAGGACATGTACAAAAAAGGAGTCAAAATAAGGAAAAGAAATGAGCAATCAAGGAGGTGGGCAGTCCGCAGCGGTAGGAGCATCCCCCCCTTCGGCGTCCGACAACTCCTCCTCATTTACAAGCGCACCATCCTTGACGTCTTTATTTACATCAAATACCGAGAGGTCGATGTCCGGCAGGAGGAGATGCACCTGACGAAGTACTTTATGGAAGCCCTCTACGTGCTCTTTCATAATCTGTTGCACGGCTTCCTAAACGTTGGCCTCAAGCTCGGCTTGCTTCTTACTCGCTTGTTCCAAGTCCCTCCGCAAGTTAGCAGCAAGGGCCGAACATTCAGCCTCCACATTCTTTGCCCAAGCAACCTCGGTCGTCAGGGCATCCCGTTCCTCTTCAACTGCCCGGACCTTCATCTTGGCGTCAGCAAGGGATCCTTTTAGCTCCTCCACCTGTAATAGGAGAGCTGCTTGAGACTTCAAAGCATCGGCGAGCTCCGAAGAAGCCCTCTCCTTTGCATTGGTTGCTTCCTGGAGCTCGGTCTTAACAACTTCCAGACGACGGTCGTTCTCCTCGAACTCTTCACCATAGTGCGAGGCCATGGTAGCGGCGCGCAGGCAGATGGCCGACATGGACTCCAAAATGGCCTTGGGACCAAGCCGCTGCAACGCTTCCTTGTCCTCGGCTTCCTGGAGGACGCTCCCAAAAACCATGGCAATGTTTGGATCAATGCCCGAAGGCAAGCGCCTAACTGGAGACGGTAAGGGAGGTGGGCGAACCGAAGATGCAGGCTCCTCGTCGGCTGCCTGAGGTCGAGCACGTTTGATCAGGGGGCTTCGCGGAGAGGACAAAATCTCGACGACCTCAGCAGTCGTCATCACCTCGGCACGCCCTCTTTTCTCTTTATTAGGACGGGCAAGCAGATTCTCGGCAACAGGTGCTACTGATGGGGCCGTGTTCTTTATTACATGCCAGTTGAACTTCCCCATCACCACTGCAAGATGGAAAACATATATTAGAAGCCGAGATAAACACGGCAGTAAAAGACAAAAGAAAGTCGGCACTCACATGTAAAATCCTTATTGGGGGTTGAAGAGTAGGGGAGCTTAAGTAAGATTTTGCAATTTAGGGGACGAGGTAATTTATCTAACTTGTCGACATCTGCCTTTTCAGATGCCGACATTGCCTTATAACACCAAGACTGGAACTTGATGGGAGTCCGAGTCCAATACAGTGGAAACCTGGGTCGCCCCCTCTCATCGAAGAACATTTCCGAGTAACCCTCGGTCAGGCGAACCTTGAAGAAATCCCCTTTGAAGTCTTTGTACGACGAGGTATAAGGACCGATTATCCCTCGCCTATTCATATCACTAAGGGAAATCCAGCCGATCTTATTTCCAAATCGGGTCTGGTAGTAGTATAGGAACTTCGGAGCGGTCGGCGTCATATTCAATCTTTTACATAGGATCTCGAAGGCCTTTAGAAACGCCCAGCTGTTGGGATTAAGTTGAGTCGGAGCGACGTTCAGCGCCTTTAAAACAGTGCACTCGAAGTCCGAGAAGAGAATGCCAACTCCCAGTGACTCGAATAACGTCTTGTACATGTATGTGAAATGTGCTTGCACCGGCAACGCCGACAGAAAAACATGTTCACCTTCAGCACAGGGCTCGGCAATCACGACCTCCTTTGTTCGTATGCTAGCCAGGGAGATTGACTTCCTCAGCTCCGCGATAGATTGGGTAGTCTGAAATCTAGAGTGGTAGGCTCCGACTTCTCCCTTCACCCAATAACATTCCGGAAGTCGGATGTCAGGAACTGGGTCTTTCCGAACTCTTGGAACGACTTTTCGTGGCTTCGGTACGGCCACCTGCACGGCAATGGCCGAAGATGAAGCTTCCCCTTCAGCCGGAAGGTCGGCCAGACGAAAATTTAGCTCCGTGCTGGGAAAGGAAGAGTTTGACGGCGAAGGATCTTCCTCAATGCCCAGAACCTCCCTCTCAACCAGGATTCGACGGGGGGACGACCCAGCTGATGCCTCAGATTCTCGGTTCGAACTTATGACGTTTGGGGAAGATATAGAAGAGTGCGTAGTAACTGAGAAAATGGGGAAAGCAGGAGGGGCGTACCTGGAGAAATGATGAAGGGGGCAAGGAAAAGAAGGCCAAAGACGACAGAGAAATTCAAATGGGACGAAAAGCAAAGAGACAGATTAAAGTAAAGGGATGAGCACCCGGGTCCTACTTTATATAGTAGGGCTCCTCCTTGAAATAAACAACTTAATCATGACTTTGGTGACGAAATCACCACCGTTGGGGAATGTGCTTCGACTGGTGAAAAGACGTAGCATTAAGTAACGCCGCACGCAGCCGTACGTGTAGGTGCATTTCCGTTTCAGAAACCGAGACGCCAAAGGGCCTCTGGGAAGGTTCTGGAATCCCTAGGGGACTGAAAAGATTCAAATTCAAAAACCAGTCCTTAGTCGGTCGTGTGATCTAGAGCCCTCTCAATTTGGACTCGAAGCTCGGGGGGCTAGTGTACGGGCCGAGATAAACACGCCGAGATTACAAGTCCGATGCGGATGGACGCCCACTTAATGTCCCATTCTCCGGACTCATACACACCGAGTTAGAACTCGGAGGCCGAGTTCAAGCGCAACGGGCCGAGTATTACATCGATTATCGAACGATAGAGCCGAATAATCGTACGACCAAGCAACACCTCGGCCATATGGCCGAGTACGGGTTTCTCCATGAGAACTGCGCTGCCCCAAGGACACCCGGCTAGGTGTGACAGTTATGGAGTCATAATGGCAAGACGGAATATCAGGGATCATGCCAAAAAGAGCGCGATACTTCATAATGATCGTGAATGAAATATCCCGATAATTAAGGAATTACGAGGAGAGGATGGTTTAACCCTAACGGTCAGGAAAGGGTCAAAGGGAGGAGAAAAAAAGGCACGATAGACAGGCGGCTGGAGGAATAGTCTCTCGGTCTTTTGACGGAACAAAAACTATTTTAATTGAAATATAACTATTAATTAAATTTAACAATTAGTTTAATATATATATACATGTATATAAATTATTTGAATAATAGTATAATTTAAATTTAAATAATAGCATAAATATCATCGGTCAAAGATAATAATATATTATATTTTGAGATTTTATACATTTTTTATTTATGATTTTAAATCTATTATCTTTTTATATTTTCTATATTTTATGTTATAGTTAGTTTAAAATTAATTGACTTTCCTATTTTGATTGAATATATTTTTTATGATATATTTTTAAATGTATTTATAGACAAAAATTCATGATTCAATTAATAAAAATAATTTAATTTTAATTGTAATCATGCATTATCATAATAGCCTCTTATAAAGGGCATTTTTGGATAAAAATAAATTACTTACAACTAATTTAAAAATTATAAATTTAATATATAATCATGTAAAATATATGAAAATTAAGAAAAATATAGCCATAATTTATTTTCTCACCATTCAATTAAAGATATGTTAATTTTATTATTATATTTTTTATTTTTTACCATCTTGATTTTATTATCTATTACAAAGATGATATTTATTAAAATTACTTTTTCAAAATGTAAACTCACATATCTTAATTCCTATTTGGAGATAATAGTAAATAACAAATAAATAATATAACAATATCAAATTTAAGATAGATGATCACCAATTTATATAAACCTAATAAATTAATTGGAAACCTTAATTAATATTGAAAGTGGTTGAAAAAAATTAAATGTCATTTAATACATAAGCCTTAAAATTCAGAATTTTTTTTTTTGAAAGACTGACTTTGTAGCATGGGTTTCTAGCTTTTAATTATATTTTTTTATATGTAATATATTGTATAAGTAATATTTAATGAAAAAAATCTCATAAAATATCTGTAGGAGCAAAATTATGTTATCCATAAAAAAGTATTTAAAAAATTATAAAGAGTTGGCTTTTTCTTTGATAATTATAATTTTTTTAAGATATATGAATAAAATCAAATATAAATAAATAAAAAATATATTATAAAATTATGAAAAACTATCAATCTATATCAAATCACTTTTTTTTAAATTATAGATTTTATTGAAGTTATAGATTTTGTTTTTCTATATTTTTATTTAGTTTGAAATGATAATTTAATTCAATGAATTCTTAAATTTTAAATTTTGAACTTCAATTGTCATAAATTAAGTAATTAAACTTTACTCTTGATACCTAGGATACTACACAAAAAAAATCTATTTATAAAATTGATTTTATGGTCTAAGATTGATTTGTAGTAATTTACCAATGTATCTAATATTTGATATGAAAAAATAATTATTAGAAACATCATAATCTATAAAATTGAATTAAGTTAAAATCTAAAATTACATTAAATGCAAATTGATTTGCTAAAGATAGTTTCATTTTAATATATTCATTCGAATATAACTGAAAAAAATTAAATCACCTAATTACCAAACAAAATTAATGGTTATTAGCTGTGTTTTTTATTCAAATTTATTAAATAATTATTGATTTAAAATTCCACTTAAATTATTAAATCAATCTTAACTAAAATTCTTATTAATTTGATTAGTTTGACAATGGAACGATTTAATATCGATTTGAAAATTTATATTAATTAGGAAATTTATTTATTTATATGATTTAATGTTAATTTGGATAGAGTAATTTATTATAGTTTTCATATATAACTTTTTGACTAAATAAAGTATCCAATCTATTATATATACAAAATCAATGGATTGAACACGTTATTGACAAAAATCTATTATATTGTATTAATTATATAATTTATTAATTGAAAATTTTGAGTTGCTTAACTTGAAAGTTGGTAGTTAATCATCTTAACTCCTATTTATCTTAATGGCATGTTGATATGAAGTTGAAAAATAATAATAATCACAATCCATTAATCTATTTCTGGTAATTTTTTACCACCAAATCTACTAATATCGTCTGTTAAAAGAATAATATTATTATTGACTGATTAAACGATATTTATGGCCACTAAATTTCTACTATATCTCAATAATTCTTTTTATTTAAAATTCTATAGTAACAAAAAATTAATGATTACATGAAAAATACAACCAAAAGTCATCTTAATTGAGTCATATCTAATAAATTTTATTATTTTAATGATTGAATTATCCAATTAAAAAAATTAATAAGAAAACTCAAAAGACCTGTGTATTTCATATCTTACAAATTTTATTATTTAAATATTCATCACATAAAAAAATTAACGATTTTTATATAATAGATATATACTACTAAGAAATTTACAATATCATATATAATATTAAATAATTAAAAAACTACTTTTACATATTAAATTTAGAAACATTTTTATAACAATCTTTTTAAATTCTTAAAGGATCTCAACTATTTGAAATTAACATTTTTTATTTTATCATTTAAATGATTATAATATAATTAAATATTCAAATAATACGTTACAATAAAAAATAAATGAATATATAAAAAGAAGATATATATATATATAGTTAATTTTTAATAATAAAATAAAAAGATACATTTCAATACAATAATTTTAAACACACATATCCTTAAACTTGAAGAAGAATACATCTTCAATCATTATCTTCACCCTCTTTTGTTACTTACCATCCTTGTTGCTCAATCCATCTAATCCCACTTAACTTACCAATGACATCTTTAACAAATTAACAAATTGGTTAGTAATAAATGAATTTATACATATCACAAACTAAAAGATAAAATTGAATATAATTAAAATTATTCATATCAACTAAAAAACGATCATTTGAATTTCTTAATAGGATTTCATTAAAAGAAGTAAACAAAAAAAAACCATATGGATGTATATCTCCATTATCAACCTGTAATTCCACATAGGTTGAATATTGGAAATGTAATTTGAATTTATGGTTAGTGATGCAGTATGAATCGGTATTATTTTCAACACCAAATATCTTTATAATGTATATTTTGTCCTCCTTCAATATATCCTTAAACTTGAAGAAGAATACTTTTCTTATCATTCCATGAATACGATCACTCTAATTTAACATAAAAAATAAAAAAGTTAGAGATAATAACATAACCACTATAGGACAATATATACATTATACATTAAAAACTTACATCAGCATATTGTAAAACTAATTCAATTGAGTTATAATCATCTAGTGAATGACGTGAGGGCATCTTCTATAACCGTATAACCCTAACTTTAATTCGTCATTCATGTCTCAGAGGATTGATAACCCTCACAGCATCATAAGACACCTCACAAACGTTCCTCAACATGAAAAAACAATTAAAAAAATAAAATAAATTATGGCAATAACTACTTGAGGCGCGATGAAAATTGTGATGTGGAGCTAAATATGAATGCTGATTTTATAGGAAAAAAAACACTACATCACAATAAAAAAAAGAATAAATTTCTATTATAATCATATCATAACAACATTTCCCAAATATCACTCAACAAACAAAAACAACTTAAAAACAAGGGGGAATTACATTTTGGGACCAAGATCTCAAATTAATTACAAAACAGATTTTTTTACTACTTGTTCTTCCAATTTTGCAACTCAGTCTCCCATTTTTACCACTGAATTTTAGTTAAAAATCCTCCTTTGTGATTAATTGGAGATCTTGGTCCCAAAATGTGATTCCCCCTAAAAACAAATAGTTTAACTATTATACATTATAAATAAAATAAATAATAGGATAAAACACAAAAAATAAATATAATATGTTTATAAATAAATGTATGTCAACCAAAAGAAGAAAAGATTGCCATAACAATTTGTAAATCTCATATCTTAACTACTCTTAAGATATAATAATAAATAACTAACAATATAATCTCACAAATTGATTTATGTATGAATATAAACTATTGATTTATAATAATATCTAAAAGTATAAATTCTGATATTTAACTGCTCTTAAGATATAATAGCAAATAACTAATATAAAATCTCAAAAATATTAACTCTTTACTAATTTTTTCCAAAATGCTGACGTAGAGGCCTGAGATTCCAGCTTTTGATTCTACTTTTATAAATATAATATATGTGGATTTTAGAAAAGGAGAAACAAATTTACTCTATATTATACATCTAAAAGTACTTTTAACCTTTATCATTCAAACAAATTTTTTTGTTAAACTTACTTTTGTAAAAAGAATATCCAAATATAACAACTTATAACAAACTTACTTTATTTAAAGTTCATTTTTATCAACTTCATTTATCTTAATTTAATTTTATAAAATGAAAATCCAAATTGGACCAGAGTCATTTGCATTCCATCTTACACATGATCCTACCGTAAAAAGAAAAAAACTTCTACCTTTCCTCAAACCATGTGCCAATCTCTTTTATTATTATTATTTTTTCTCTTAACTATTATCTATTTTTTTAATTAGCATAAAGTATAAAAGAATTTATATTTGATGCTCTATCAATTATTAATGACTATAAATTGCATTTATATTGTGCATAGCTATTTGTTTATTACATGTAGATGACCTTTTTTTTTTTAATTTCATCCACATTAAATATTAGGTATAGATATTTCTATAAATTTTATTTTGCAAAAGGTTCATCATCCTCAATGGGCAATTCAAAGTAATCTTTCTTTTTTCAAAAGACTAATTACATCCATACTCGAGCACATCTTGTCCAAACCACTTATAACCATGATCTAGTAGAAAGAGTAAGTCCCCTACCTTCTAAGTTTTTTCCTTCTTTCTTTTGCTTATTCCTCAAATGAACACAGAATGTGATTGATTAATGCAAGTTGGAAAGAAAAAATTAGTAGAAAATAAAGTGTTTACAGGAATCAGTACCAAAATCACAGGAAAAGTGGGAATGCTTGATGAGGTTATCAACTATGTTAATTCAATCCCCAAAACAGTTTATAGCACTTGTTGTTTCATTGTACGCTTCACCTTTTCTTCTTATTCTATGTTTCTCAAATTATGCAATAATCATAAACTAAAAAGCCAATTCCTCTGTTCTAATTATAATGATCAGTAATTTTCTCCATATACTCATTATTGTTTATTATTGAGCAATAACCACTTAATTTCATTCATAATTTATTAATTTTTTTTAAATCTTGTGATTATAAATTTTTTACTTAACAAATAGTCTTCATTATTCATTGTGGATGGGATTAAATTTATTAAATTAATTAATTTTTTAAATTAGTGTTTAGGTCAATATATATGTTTTCAAATACATTATTTCAAAGGGGAATTTGGGTGATATGCTAAAAAAGATAAAAAAATTTACCCAGATACTCCATTCTACAAATTATTTACCACCATGTTACAAATTTTGGTTTTAAACTTTTTCTAACTCAAATTATAATGCACAACTACAATTTGTGTACACTATTTTTCTTTTAAAAAAACTTACAGATAAAGTGGCACTGCCACCCTATATTCCCACCCTTTTCCACGCCGTCCCCCTAGTCCCCTTCCCCATTATATATATAATATAAGTAATATATATTGTTTGTCTCTAAAAAATTATATATATATTGTATATAATGTTATATATAATATTTATGAAAAACATACATATAATATATATAATTCCAAACGTTAATTAAGAATATTTAATAACTATACTTAATTTAATATTTTTGTTTAACCAATATTTATAATATATATAGGAATTTGGACTCTCAATTTAGCCACCATTTTAATTATTTAATCATTTTTCAATTTAAATTTAAATTTAATTTAATTTAATCAATTAGTTTATATTAAAAAAATAATATGACTTGCATAAGGATGAAAAAATTAATAAATAAATTAAATACTTAATAATATTAGTTATTACTCAATTCTTTTGAAAGTAATAGATGTGACAAATATATATTATCATTATTTTTCATTAAATATTTAAAATTATTTAGAAAATTTGTTAGAATTTTATGGATGAGTGTAAGTATAATCATATATTATTAATTATAACATGTTAATAGATATCATGTATATTACTTTTTTGATGAACAAAGACCGACAAAACTTCTTTCAAAACACTAACAGCAGTCCTACCAAGCAAGCAACCATCCATATTGATCTTGATGCAATCATCAGTTGGTCTCTCCCAGCCAGTACCATGACTCACCCCTGTCCTTGCATGCACATTATCATTCCCTTGCCATCGAACACAAGCACAGGTTCTGGCACGTAACTCACTAGGATTCATGTCCTTCCCATTGAAAACTCTGTCATTATATGCCAGCCAAAGTAAACGACAAGCAATGGCAAACCAAACATCCCATCAAACCCCCTCAACCTCCTTTCGTTGATACATGCAGATTCCATCCAATCCATGAAGTAGGGTTATTAAGTTTGAAAAGCCAGTGCTCTAAGATCTCTGGGAACTGACTTTAGAACATATTCGCAATATATAGTCAAGAATCAATCGTGAAGTCTTTCTATAAATTCCTAAGCAGTGGAAAAGATCATAAACAGTACTCCTATCTCAAATGGTAATAGATCAATAATTTGTAAATACAAAAAATTGGTAAGGAGAAAATAGATGTGAAAAGGCTCTTCTGACTAATGAATTGGCTAATTTATAGAACCTCTAAATAAGCGTAAAATGATTTATGTTTTGATACTCAACTCAATCTCCTATTAAATAGTTTAGTATTACTTAAGAGTTAATCTATCTTTTAATTTCAATCTTAAATTCAAATAAAGATAATTGTTATATTGATTGAGTTATCCTTTAAAATTACTTAACTGACGATATCTTTATCATTAATAAAGATGAAACCATATTCAATCAAAATATATTTAATTAAGTAAATAATATATATATATATATATATGTAGAATTTGAATAAATTCTAATATATATTATTGTTAATTAAATATATCCAACACTGACAACTTCCAAAACTCAGAGACTATACTACAATCCCAAACCACATGCATGATTGTTTCTTGATTCACCTGGCAAAAGCCACAAATATCCATCGGAGATAGACTTTGTTTATGCCGAGCACGTTTGTTAACAAATATATCATGTATATTGTTTATAATATATATATATATATATTTATATCCTAAATTTCATATTTTTTTGTCAAACAAACTTTTGGTACCGGATAAAACTTCATTATATATATATATATATTATTCATGTGGCAAATCTCTTTTTATCATAAATATATTTTAATTTTTAATTTTTTTTTATTTTTATTTTATAATTTTACTTACTCTCAATTTACATTATTTATTTATATTGTATTCATGTGTCAATAAATATTGGTTTAATTATTTTTAAATATTAAATAATTGATTAAATAAAATTTAATTTTAAATTAAAAACAGATTAAATGATTAAAATGATGCCTAAATTTAGAGTCCAAATTCATATATATATATATATTATAAATATTAGTTAAACAAAAATATTAAATTGAGTATAATTATTTAAAAAATCTTCTTAATTAAAGTTTGAGATTATATATATTATTTGTATGTTTTTCATAAATATTATATATAACATTATATACAATATATATTTTGAGACCAACAATATATATTACATATAATATATATATATATATAGTGCTCCCTCCAGTCCACATTATAAATTATTTTGTATTAATTACACGTATATTAAGAAAATCACTTTTTTAACTCAAATTAATGTAAAAAATACTCATATTTCATATTTTACCCTTATTAAATACCTCATTCTATTATTATTGAAGAGTTATAAATGAAGAAAGATAAAATATTAAAAACATGGGTAAAATGAGAAAAAAAAATATCTAATGTCTTATATTTTGGATCAAAAACTTGTCATACAATATGCCTTATAATATAGACCGGAGGAAATATATTACTATCATATTAATATATGTTCATGGGGAAGAGGACTTGGGGGATGGCAGTGGAAAAGGGGAGGGGATTGGGGTGAGGGGAGGGAATAAAGGGTGGCAGGCATTGTAAAAAACTTTAAAGAAAAAAAGAGTGTACGCAAATTGTAGTTGTGCACTACCATTTATGAGTCAAAAAATGTTGAAAACCAAAATTTGTAGCATTTTAGTAATTAATTTTTAAAATGTAGTATCCTGATAAATTCTTTTATTTTTTTAGCATATGGCTCAAATTCCCTCTTTAAATATATGAAGACAATAAATATTGAAAAACATCAAATTGGATATGAATTTTATATTTCATATTAATAGTAATTAAATAATATTAAATTAATTACATACTAAAATCGAATATATATTGGATTGATAAAAAAAATTGAAATTCAAAGGCAAAAATAAAGAATAATATGAATTGTTACTGTTTTAGAGTGTCAATTGTTAAAAATGAAGATCAACACTTGTAGCTTTTAATATAGATTATTGTTATTATAAATGAAATAGAAGATATTTCATATTGATAAGTGTAGAACTTTTCAATTAACTAATTTATTAAAAAACTAGAACTAAATATTTTTTTATATCAAATATATTCATGCATTGCAAAGACGCAAAATTAATATGAGATCATAAGAAAAGTGGTCTTGACGAGATCATATTAATAACAGCAAAAGTGAAAATGCAAGAACTGTGTACAAAATTATTAGGGAAAATTTCACTTAGATATCAAGAAAAGAAGATATTTTAAAAAGGTGTTCTACGTCACCTAATTCCAAAAAAAGATCTCCCTTTGCAAATGAAAATAGTATATTTGTAGATGAAATTGACTTATTTACAAATGATTTACAAATTTTTAAAAATTTTTACTTACAAATATACTATTATCACTTGTAAATATACTATTTTCTAAGGGTGTTCAACTAACCCAGTGGCCCAGTAAGTCCAGTACTACCTAGTATACCGAGTTGGTCTCAGAGACTAGGTTGGGTTGGGTGCTGAGTTGAAGACTAATCCAATCTCGCCTGGCCTCGGTATATATGTAATTTTATATGTTTTTTAAAAAAGTTTCTATTATATTTTTCTTGATACAATATAGAAATAAATTGGTTATATCATTATTGTGAATATTTTGAGAATTTAATCTTTAATTTTATTTAAAATTTTGAATTGATTTCTTAATATTGTGTAAAAATAATGCATTATTATTAAGTATTTATAATTTTAACAAATGTTACTTTTGAATATAATATTATTTTTTAAGAAAATATATTTTGAATGAATGTAATCATATTTTTATTAATAAATAAAATTAACTTACTTTTTTATTTTTAAATACTTTTTAAAACGGGCCAACCCCATTTTTGTATGTTGGGTTCATCCGGTTTTGCCCAACCTCACAAAAATTGAATATCAAGTTGACTATCAATCCGATCTTTGTGCACTCATATTACTTTCACTTATAAATAAGGTTTTTTTTAATTACGTGAATTGGGACACTTTTTTTAAAATATTTTTTTCTTAGCATTTAAATAAATTTTTTCCAAATTAATATGAATACATACTTTGCTAAGCGTATGTAAGCTTCCTTGATTTTGGCCTCTAAAGCATTTATGGGGATTTCTAGTATCTTGTAAATTTCATCAGGTTTATGAGATAGTTCATCATCAGGTATTTTGTACAGTGCACAAGATTCTTTTGAAAGTACAAGAAGTTCATTTGTTGTTTGGAATAAGCTCCATAGACACCAGAATGATTCTGATATTGGGAATAAATCCTCTCAGTGTAAGAAAGGAATCAGAATTATAAAACTATATAAAAAATAACTACTAATTCTTAGAGCAAGAAGAAATTCACTAATTAAAACTAATTGAAAAATTCTCAAAAGATTATAAAAACATGAAATCGTGCAATTTACTATAAAACTGAACAGATATGAAATAAAACTCTTCAACAAGAATTACTCTAAATAAAGTATTCTAATTATAAAGATTTACTTAGCAGGAGCCTCATTGAAGCTGACATACAACAACACCTGCTGTGCTACCAATTCATTACCTACAATTATTAGAATGAGATTATTATAATTATGTTTTTATTGGAAAATGAGGTTCTTCCTGGATTTGGATTTAGTGAGAGATAAAAATAATTCATGTATTTTGAGTTTCAATTGCTTATTAAACTTGGTAAATAAAAATTTCATGATTACATAATAATACAATGTTGAAAGCCACCGTAAAACTAAAAAAAATAGCCATATACTTTCTTGTAAAGCTTCTAAACCTTTAACAAAATAAAGGAATGAAATGTTGACTTTAACCATGAGTTGCAAATACACAGTTGGGATGGATTCTTACCGTTTCTTATGGAATCCGCCTCTCACAGAACCCAAATCTGGATGCTCCTTACCTACAGTGGAGAGAGGAATCTTTTTTTTATTACTCAATAATTAATAATGACATAAAACTTTTATCAATTACAGTAACTCTCTTTCATCTATATTCCCCTGGTGTTTATGAATAAAGTCTGCCTCTATTTTTACATTGGCAAAACCGATCCATTTTTTTTTTGGCCTTTTTTACTAACAAGCCTATTTGATTTATTTCATGTATTTTTTTTCCCCCAAATGTTGTTCCACTTCTAGGCCCATTAATATTAAGCCCACCCCATTAGCCTACAGCCAATTCCCAGAAGGTTGTTGACCCTAGTGTATTGTCCGACGTCGTTTTCACTCTTCTCTTTTTTCTTTTTTTTAACAGTTTCACTCTTCTCTTTTTTCTTTTTTTTAACAGTTTCACTCTTCCTTCGGTTCCGTTCAATGGCTCCTTCATTCCCAAAAGATTAGCAGTCGGCCTATGATGTAGCAAATTACGAGTGAGAGCGCATTGTTTGCAAAGGTTCACTTGACTGAAGACTAAAATTGGGTTCCATTCCGTGTTTGAATATTGTTTTCTATAACAATTTTATGGTTTTGAAAATAAAAAAAATTGTTTGAGGAGACTGTCTTTTATAAAATGTTCTATAAAAGAAAAAAACACTAACCAAAAACTTAGGGTTGTTTGATTTCCTTCACTGTTTTTATGTTTTCAAACAAGTTTTGTGAAACTATTTCCTAGAACAAATTTTGAAAATAAAAAAATTTAAAAATATATTTGAATAATTCATTTTGAAAGTCTCATCTCAAAACAAAAAAAATTAAAAAAAATTATTTGAGAATATTATATTGAAAATACATTTTGAAAACTCCGATAGACAACATTAAATAGTGGTGGTTAGCATAGGACAAGATGACATATAGTGAAGGAAAATGGAGGTTGGTGATGGTTGAAAACAATTAATGATAGTTGGTAGTGGTCCATGGTGGTTGGTAGTGATCAGCGGTTCGACAATGGTCAATGACAATTAGTGGTGGTTGATTGTGGTTGTCAATGGTTGGAGGTGATTAATGGTGATTAATAATGGTTGGTGATTATCAGTGATGGTTGACCATGCACAGTAGTGGCCAATAGCAGTTGATAATAATCAGTGACAGTTAATGGTGGTCAATGATAATCGATTATGGTTGGTGACAGTTGACGGTGAATGGTGATGGTTGGCGATGGTCAACAGTGATTGAGGATAACCAACAGTAGTTGAAGATGATTGGTGATGGCAAATAACAAATTGTGGTAGTCGGTATTTTTGGCATTGGTTAACAATAATCAATGATGAACGTAAAAAAAAAACAGGTTAAAAACAAAAACAACTTTGACTTGATCTTGTATTTTTGTTTTAAAAACAAGGAAAAATTAAACATTTATCCCCATAGTTTGTGTCAGTTTTCAGTTTGATCCCTGCAATTTTAAAACTTTCAAGTCACTCCCTACACTTTCCCACGTTTGAACCGTTAATCCCTCTAATTCTGCAGTGTTACAAATTGCATCCCTAATGTGTCCTAGTCAGCAAACGGCATCCAAAATTTGCCTAAATGACTAACAGAATCTGAGTTATATTTCAAGTGATGTGACACGTTATCTTATTTTAAAAGTGGAGGGCTCTAACGTTAGGATTGGTCAAACAAAACAAGAACGCATAGCGGGGTTTGCGTCGATGAAGAGAAAGGATGAAATAGAGAAATTGTCAGAGAGGGACGAAGCAAGATGCTGAAGCTGGGGTTCTTAGAGTTAACAGCCCTTAGATCTTTAGTCTCAGGTTAGCTATTGAAGCTGCATTGTTGCTCTTCAGGTGCAAGGTTATTATTATTATTATTATTATTATTAGAAAAGTTTGGATACCTAGCAATTAATTGACTAGAAAGAATTATCATGAAATTGATTATATTAGTTGGTTATTATATATGTACAGTTTTGGGACCGTTGCTTTGGGTGGAGGGTGGTGATTTAGTTTTCGAAGCATGCTCGTGTTTCTTGCTTTGTGATGGTGCTGCATAAAAGATTTTGGATTTCGAGCAAGTCTGGTTGGCTTGTCTTGTTACATTAAAAAACAATGGAAATAGAAAGCGAGACATGGCAAATGCAATTAAGTGGTGTTTGATTATTTATTCTTCATAATACAAAAGGCAATATGCATGCAATCTAATATGAATGAAAAAGATGAAAGTGGAAACATGCAAATGAGCTTAGACCATAAGATTTTACAAATCTACAAATACATGCATGCTTTGCATGAAAATATGCCACGTCTTAAGCCACGTGAAGACCAAACACACTACCATTTTCAAAGATTTTACTGGCCATAATTCATTCACTTTTTCCTTTGAGAGAGATAGAGACAAGACAGACAAATAAACAAAGTAAAGTTATACTCTCTTTGTCTCTGTTTTTGGAACAAAAAACAGAGGTAAACAAATTAGATCCAAACACTTATTTTACTGTTTCTCTCGAACTCTCTCTTCATGTTTTCACTTGATATATATAGATAAGTTTACGCACAAAAGCATTCTAGCCTATATCCAAGTTTATCACTTATTACCCATTCATTTACATTACCTTTTCTGTAAAAAATTTCTTTAAAATAATCACAGGTTATAAAAATAAAGTTTAAATAAAAGTAGATAAGTTTACTATAAATCCGGAAGACTATTTTCAAGAGATCATACAATATTTTGCTCTTGGAGCTATCTTTTGCTAGTAAACTAGAGGATTCTTAAGTAATTCATTGTTGCACAATACACAGCTGTCTTTTTTCCTCTTGCCACTTATGACTTCATTCTTAAGAAGCAATTGGAAAACTGGGAAGAGCTATAGGTATCACATAATTCCAAGAGCTTGAAGAAGAATGATGGTGTTTTTGGTTCATTAATGGGTTTCCGAGGCTTTGGCTTGGAATGGATTATGTGAAATGTCTTTGGTTCCCCATAGTTGCTGCATCCTTGATCCATGTATTTGGAAGTATTTGAGATTTCAATAGCACCACTGTTTGTTTTATTTTTCTTTCCCCTGTTTTTCAAGCGTTGCTATTCATGCTCTGCACGGGTTTTCACAAGCTTCTCATCTCTCATGTTTTGCTACTATTTCACAAATGGGAATGGAGAACACTTATAGTTTGCTTCCATGGAAACATTAACATTTAAGGTTGACTCATGCACCTCAATGTCTCATCTTTTTGGCGCCAAATCACCAAAATCTGACGCCGTTAATGGCACATGGCAGCTGTAGGGATAATTTTGTTAACGGAACAAATTATAAGGACCAACTGGTTATCGTCCAATTAGTGTATGAGTTTTCAAAAAAGTAAATAGAAAACATCGACCCAAACAAATTTTTTTTATTTCAAAACAAAAAATAATTTTTAAAAATATAAATCAAACACACCTTTAGAACATTTTTAAAATGTTTAATACATTTTATTTTGAAAACTATAAGAGAAAATAAAGAACACCTACCTTATTAATTACAAAGTAGTAAATTTTAAATAATTTATCTAACACTTATTAGTTATGATTTTCTAATCAATTATTAAGAATTTTTTTATTTTCTTCTTTTTAAAATTTATTCTAAAAAATGCTTCTATAAAATTGTTTTAAAAATATTAAAATAGAGAACATATTCAAACAAGTCCTCACTATCACTCTCTTGGAGGGAGAGGACAAGAGAAAGTAGAAAAATTTAATTTGTGCAAAATTAATGGCCAAAAGTATATAATTATAATTAAAAAGAACTTAATTACACAGCATCAATTGACCATTAGCTATATACAATTCTTAAAATGGATTTTAATAAAAATATATCAACGATTCAACTTTTTATTTTGTTCAACTTTTAAGTATATTGAATGATCCTCTTCAATCTTAGAAGTTATCCATTGCCATTTTTTTTTATGGTTTGAAAAAAAAAACTCAAACAATCAAGTGTTCAATCCACCTTAATAATTTCATTCCTTCTCATGTCATCCAACCAAAATTAACTAAATTTTTATTTTACATTTTAGATTTCCATAAGGGACTTCCCAGATTATTACCATCAAGTTTTAGATTTCTTATCATCTTACTTGTTATTTATCAGCATTAACAAGTCTAGTTCTTTGAATTACAAATACCCTCTAAAATTATTATTATTATTATTATTATTATTATTATTATTATTATTAAATTTTAGGCTTTTTATAACCTCATTCCTTAACTTTTGGAATTAGAAGTTTTTGAGAATATATATATATATATATAATAAAATGAGCAATTCAAGTGATTCTGCGGGCACACTGAATACTAATAAAACAAACTTCATAGATTATCTAGTATTTACTTAAAGGATTTTAAGTACAACAACTACATTAGATAATGAAGTAATTTACCAGGTCTCAAAACTAAGAGCTTGAAACTCATGAAATTTTCCTTCCTCTCCTTCCTCTTTTTTGTTACTTCTCAAAAAAGTAATTTTGTTAGTTAATATATCAACACAATAATAATAATATTAATTTTATCTTAGTAAGAAGAGTCAACTATATGTATCACACGATGTCAAAAAATAAAGATTACAACTTTTTTTTTAAACTCTATCTTTGGTACATGGAAAAAAATTCGTAATCTAATTTATAAAAAATGAAATCTATTGAATTTTTTCAAATAATTTAAGTTTGATATAAATTATAAATTTGATAAAACAGAGGTCTTGAATGTAATTGTCTCATTGGCCAAAAAAAAAACAGAATACAACTTTCTTTAATTTCTAGTTTTAATTAATATTTTTGTTACGAAAAATTCATTAACATTTCTTCCTTAAAAAAAATAGCATTTCTTACTTTCCAAGCAAATAGGCCATAGTGGGTAAGAGAGATGCCATTTGTAGTTTCCCTTCTCCCTGAAAAGAAAAATCCCTAAGGACTCGTTTGGTTTGCAAAAATAATTTTAAATGAAATGGAAATAGAAATGGAATTGTAAGTGGGATTTGGTATGTTTGGTATAAGCTATTTAGGCTAGTTCAGGTAGTAAAGATGGGGTAGGACTTGGGTAGAAGTTAAGGGTTCAAACTTTCATGATGTATGAAAAAAAATATATTTGGTATGACCATGAAAGTAGTGTATAATTTTTATTTAGTATTTATATTTATAATATCAAAAGACTAAAATGCCCTTTCCAATTAAAAAAAAATCTCTTTGCAAAAACTGAATAATTTTGCATCGTCCTCCACCCACCAGAAGCTAGAGGTGTCAAAGCCTAAGCACATAGGATAGGGCCTATGGGTCGACTCACAGGCTTTTTTTTTTAATATTTTTCATTCCTTTCTAAAATTTTTTATATAATTATTTAAATTAATACAACTAATTATTATCATAATTAATCAAAAGCTAACATAATATTTAAATTTTTTAATTTATATATCACTAATTAATAAAATAATATGTATTTTTTAGTATTTTAAACAAAAAATAAAAAAAACCGGTTTTCAGGCCAGCCCGTGGCCCACTCAGGCCAGGCCTAAATTGGCCGAGCTTAAAAAGTCTAAATTGTATTTTTACACTAAAAATTGAGATTTAACCTGCTCATTTATTTTGACTTGACCTATTTTAACAGCTCTACCAGAAGCCACAACCGCCTTTAACCACCATCAACCACCATTGTCAGAGAATAGCAATGAAACCCAAAACCATTTTCACACCAACCGTAAAAAAAATATACATTTTGCACAAAAATCCCTAAACCTAAGCGATCAAAAATCTAAAACTAGTAATCACTCAAACACCATCGCCGGTGACCCACCTCCATTGTTGTATGAGATTTGTGGATGGAAATAGCAGACCACCAAACCTAGAACCATTGTCTAGAGAGAGGAAACCTAGATCCGACAAACCATTGTGTGAGATCGCAAAGTCGAAGTCGCCGTTGTCGTCGTAAACCTTGATACAAAGGAGAAGTGGAGAAACATTATGGAAGACATCATCACAGCCATTGTCGATGGGTGGGTTGATGATAAGGGGAGTCGTAGTTGAAGGGGAGAGAAGACGAAAGGCATTCAATGGAGAGGAGAAATATGATAAATGTGAGAGGGTAAAATGGCCATCGTTTTTCACTTGCATGGAAGTCAGTAGACTTCCATAGGCCTAACAATTGAATCCAATTCTGGCTATTTTTAAGGAAGTAGACTTCCATGGAAGTCTAGTTATGACACAACAAACAAGCTACAAAGTGGATTTTAGTTCCACTTTCATTTCCATGTGTGCCAATTAAAGCAAACCAAACGGGACATAAAACTGTGAACAAAACCCTTTTCCCATCTCTCTCTCTCTCTTATCCCCCTATTATTGTTGTTACAGTAACTCTCTTTCATCTAAATTCCATTGGTGAGACTCTTGATTTCATTTCGCCTTCTTTTTACCATGATGAATGGAGTTCATGGCAGTGTGGCGAGTTTCACGGCGACGGAGAATTCATATTCACTACCACTATGACATGGCTGATGACCCCTCCACCAACTCGGTGGTCTCATGAAGCGATAATAACAACAACTTTGTTATTTGGAATGTGCCTGAATTTGGTAAGGACATCTTGTTCAAGTATTTTAAGCACAACAATTTCTCTAGCTTCATCATTCGTTAGGTAGTTGAATACTTATGTGGGCTTCTCTTATCTTTTCTCCAATACCCCCATCATCAGCATGTATTGAATTATGTGCACTTAATTCGAGATGAACTCTTTATGCTTGTTGATGAATGTACCTTGTCATAGTCTTATTGTGATTTCTACTGCTTGCAATTGGATTTTGGGGGCAAAGTGTACAGCCTCTTTTCATTCTGTTTTGTAGAACAGTTTTTTATTTTTAAAATAAAAAAGAAAAAATATTTTGATAAATTTGTTTTTTATAAAATATTATGAAAAATAGAAAAATATAAGAATAGAAAAATATAAGAGAACACTTACCTTATCAATAGTAAAGTTATAAATTTTGAACAATTTATTTAATACTTACTAGTTATATTTTTGGGAATAATTATTTAAACAGATTTTTTTATTTTCTTATTCCTAAAACTTGTTTTGAAAAATATTTTTACAAAACTATTTTGAGAATATCAAAACAGTAACCACATCCAAACAAAGCCTAATTATTTGCTGACATGAATCAATTGCGTGGCTCTGAATGATAAGGGATCATTTTGTGGTTATATTGAATTGTGGGAATCTTTTTTTAGGTGCTATGATGGAGATATATTGTGGGAATCATTGTTATGGAATCCAATGGTGCTAGTGAAGTATAATAGTGGAAAAGGATAGTGTTTTCATGAGATTCTAGCATTTGGAGAGACATCTAACACTTGGAAATTTTACATGAAATATCTTTGTACGCTTGACTTGGTACTTAGGTCTCTATACTAGCACATACTTTCTAGTTTAAAAACCAAATCAAAGCAATATGAATCAATCAAAAAATCGAACATGAATAAGGTCAAATTTGTTTTTTTAAAAGCACTAAAGGTATATATACAATTGAAGACTATTTTCCTAAAGACGTAGAAATCACTAAAGTGGGTTTTACTTTTCCCATCAATTTTTCATGAGATTGAACCAAGGACAACATACTTAAGAGAACTAACTATATATTAATTGTGCAAATGTTGTACTTAAGTTGGAAAAAAATGAAGTCTTAATGAAAGTAAGTTTGTTGTGATATGATTTATATTTGGATTTTTTTTACTATAAAAGTAAGTTTGACAAAATAATTGTGAGATAAAAGTACATTTATAAATTGAAAAGTAATTTCTTCAGTTCATTGGCTAAAAATACGTCTAGAGATAAAAGTAAGTTTATAAGATATTACTTTAAAATGAGTCAAACATAAGGTTAGCCCAAAATATGTTTGCAAATGTACTTTTACCAATCCCAAAAATTTTCCAAACATTCTCTAATTTGGTTGTTACTTTTTTTTAATACAAATTTGATTGTTACTTTGACAAAACATGTTGATTTGATTGAGGATTAGTTTACATCTCGTGAAAACATGAACAAACCCTTCTGTGGTTTATTTTGTGTATTTTTTTTTGGTGAATATAGGGGGGTACAGCCCTAAAATGACATCTACAACATCATATAATACAAACAAAAATACACAAAAAAAAACTGTATAGTAGCTACACCGTGTGGCATTCCATGGCCCACAAGATCTTGCATCATGAGACAATCAATCTCTGATGTTGGCATAGCAATGAACTTTTTTTTTGTGGTGAAAAATGGGGTCATAAGACCAACAGAAGATAGACAAACAAAAACAGCAAAAGACTAAAACAAAGCTACTGTACGTGGCTCTCCCTTACCCACATTATCCTTTTCCATGAGTTCTATTAACTTAGGAATTGGTGTAGCCATAAAGTTAAATCCTAATGGACCATTTGTGCGTAATCCAGCTAGTTTATGTGCACATTTGTTTGCTTCCTTGTAGATATGGTTAAGTTGAATCTCCCAGTTCCTTGTCATCCAGCTTCAAGCCAAATCAATCAACTGTTAATTTCCATGGTAATCTTTGTCTTTGTTTTTCATTGCTTGAACCAAAGCTAATGAGTCAAATTCCACGATCACTTTCCTAAATCCCAAAGTCCAGCTTGTTTGAAGACCAGTAATTAAGGCCCAAGTTTCAGCTTCCAGAGCATTACACGATCCTACTTTGTTAGTGAATCTTGCTATCCATCTCCCGTCTTCATTCCTAATAATTCCACCAGTACCTGCAATATTGTCTTCAAATTTAACAGCTCCATCTACATTCAACTTTAACCAACCATGATTTGGTTTTTGCCACTTCACCATAATTTGCTTTTGTTGTCGCTGAGGAGCATTAATTGGGTTATGCTCTTTCCATAACATGCTTTTGATGAATTGTATAATCCTTTCCTATATTGAATATTGAGTGGCCTATATTTTTCAAATATAGGCCCACTAATATTAAACCACCCCATTAGCCCATTGTCCATTCCCAAAAAGAATATCAATGGGCTATGCTGAATGTCTTAGAGTATACAATTATAGTTGAAAATAATGTTCACCAGTTCATCAAAAAAAAAAAAAAGAACAATGTTAAAAAAATAGTTGAAAAGAAAACTCTAACTACGCCTAGTATCAATTGACCTAGCTATATTTGGCCAAAAACAAAATTGACCATAGCTATATAATTCTCAAAAAATATTACAATAAAAAACATATAAACGATTCTTTTTTTTTGGGAAAAAAATTCAACTTTGATGCTGTATATATTTAGTCAATATTTGTGTCATTACTAACCAAAAAAAATTCATGGAACTATTATATGATAAAAAAAATTCATTTAAGTATGATCCAAATCAAATAAAGCCGATCAAGAACCAAATTAGATCGAATTTTGTGGAAATTGATTAGGTTTCAACTTTTTTTTTTTGGCCATAGATTGGGTTTCAGCTTTGTTTGAACTAATTGGTTTGCCTTGCTTTGTTCTTTGTCCAAAACTAAACCAAATCTAACTTATGAACTTCCTTGCTAACAATCATTTGGAAATCTTAGTTTGAAGCATATTGGATGGTCTTTTCAATCTTTGAAGTTATCCGTTGCCATTTTATTTCATGGTCTAAAAAAAACAAGAACACTCAGATAGTAGTTCAACCTCCTTTGTTTTAGTTATAAACTAGTAGTATCTCTTATCAATAGTAAGAACTAATCTCATTCAGAATATTAATAATAAAGAGTAGACCTCTCATAACTAAATTCATTCCATAAAAATCGAACTCCCAACTATTGTTTTAAGGGGCAAGATTCTCCTCCTATTCACATCAAATAAGTTAGTTCAACCCACTTTAATTATTTTATTCCTTCCCTTGTCATCCATCCAAAACTACCTAAATTTTGATTTGATTTTTACATTTTAGATTTCCACAAGGACTTTTCAAATAACCACCATCAAGTTTTAAATTTATTATCATTTTTTTGGTAGAACAATGAGGCTAGAAGCCCAGAAAGAAATAAAAAAATTTATTATCATTTTACTTGTCAGTTATCAGTACGGAATTAGCATTTTTGAAGAATATATAATACAATAAGTAATACAAGTGCTTGTGTGTCTGTGTACACTATGTAATCCTGTGGATAGAACAAACTTGATAAATCATGTTGTATTTGATGCTGTGATTGGGTTCTTACTTAAAAGCATGAAGTTTTTTATGACTTAATCTGACTACTATTTAAACTTATTAGTTTGAAAGTAATTTTGTCAATTAATAGATTAATATCAATATAAAATATAAAATTTATAGAAATGCAAATTATTTATTAGTCATAAACATTGTGACTTAGTCCCTCGATTTCTTAATATAAGGGATAAAAAGCAAAATCACACAAATTAAGGAAAGTAATAAATTTGTGTGGAATATAAAATAGTTTTAAAAAGTATTCTTATTTAATGTTAATAACTTTTACATCATGTAATTAATATATATGAACTGTATTGGAAAAATGATATCCTAATTAGAGGTATATTTGGAAAAAATTATTAGATATACCAAACAAACCTTTGCATCTCTTATATTTTGAAATATGGAAACTTCCCCAATTGTTTGTCCCTCATATTAAGAAACAGAATGAGTATTTTTTTTAAACCCTATTTGATACTGGAAAACATCTATTCTTTTTTATTTAAAATAAATGGATTTTGTCACTGCTGAAAGCACAATGCGGTGACATTTTTTGTATGGTTTTATTTTCCAATTTTTTATTTTAATCTTATATTTTTGCGTGTGGCCCGCTTCATTCATGTTCACTCCGTGTTTATTACTTTATCGGTTTTTTTCCCTCTCAAAGATGATAGAGCAGGATTTTTCCCTCTCAAATCAGTTAGCGGGATTTTTATTTCATCTGAGCATTCAATTTTGAACACAACCTTCCTTCACAAAATCATTGTTCATATAACCGCCCTTACTCCTCTCTCTCCCTTCCTACTCTTCTTCTTCTAGATCTTCAATATTTCCCACTATTCTTACCATTATCAATCTCAAAAACCTCAAACTCAACTTTGTTTGTTCCACTCTAAAAGGAAAGCTCCTCTATGCCTAGATCCGACCCACACTCCTTTGGCTCTGGAGCATCCTCTTCTTCATCTGACGGGTCATCCATCCACAAGGTTCCAACCGGCATTGACGATTCATCAACCCCCGTGAGCGTCTTGCCCAATTTGTCCTCCGATTGGTCCCATGGTCTTCCTCTTCACCTATTCTTTCTTTCATCGTATATCATCTAAATAGAAACCCTACATTTCCGATTGTGCAGTAGTAAGTAAGTGAGAGGCATGAAAGTTTTTCTTGTTTTCGTCTTCTCTTGGCGATGATTACTTTCAGGGTATGTTTCTCAGTGACCAAACCTAATTTTCTTTTTCGGGTTGATTAGATTCTTATTTTGTCTCTCTTGTAGTTTTAGTGTTTCACTAGCACCAAGTCGTTGGGAGGGCTCTATCCACGAAAGCACATGAACACCTAATGATTTACTGCATGAAATTAAGGGTCATGACTAAGGCTTGCGCCAAGTACAAGTTATGGTAAATTGATCCATCCGTATATATATCTAATTGGATTCCTTGCTATCAGTACTTACTATCAGTGAGGTAAAATTTTGACTTCTGCACATGTCTTTCTTGCATTTTATATTTCTTGTCTATTTATTTCTCTACCAAAGTGGTTGATAATCTAATTCTTGAGAAGGAAGAAACTGGGAAGGAGAAAGATAAGGTCTTGAGAGTTGGTCTCATATACGGTGATCTTTCTGCAAAGTGTGGGATTTCTCTCAATTAGGCTAGATCAGTTGTTGATCACATATAGGTATCAATATACTCTATAATTGTGGAAAGAATTGTTTGATGTTGTGTAGGGGAAGTACTTTACTTTACTTCTGTAATTAAATTGTAATTGTAGTTGTGACTTTTGATTTATTATTATTATTAATTTTTTTTCCTTAAGGAAAAAGGCTAGGCTCATACTCAAGTTGAATTGTAGATGAATGAAAATAAAAGCTCTTATAATTCTACTGACTTTCATTCAAAGAAACAAAAATCCAAGTAGTTGTGGCTTTTTATTCATTCATTCATTTATTTATTTATTTTAAAGTAAGATAGAAAAGATATTAAAGTGCATGCGAGTTCAGTAGGTAATGATTTTTGAATTCATATGCATCCACTAACATTGTGAACAACTCAAAATTTTCTATTTCCTAATCTTTTTTTTTTCCTTATACTTTATGTGATTTGGCAGGGAGATGATTTGCACATGAGTTGTTATTATATAGATTACAATCTCAATGCATATACTATATCCTCTGCTTGGGTTCGTACTAATATATTGCTTTTTGAGATCATCTCCTTTTCTATCTGAACTACAGGTTGCACAAAGTTACAGGTTATAACTAGCTTACAAAAGTTCTGCACCGAATATGACTAATTTTTGTAACTAATGCTATAGTTGAAAATATGAACCAAAGGAATGAGTGAATGACGGGTAAGCTACATGGACACTGGGGTTTATAATTACTTATAGATAATATTATGATTCTATTTTAATATTAGCCTGAGGTAACTTGTATTTCAATTAGAATAGATTCTTCATTGGAACTTCTCTTAAGAGTTAAGACAACTTATTTTTCTAAAAGTTCACATGAAATACTATTTTTACATTTTGAGGTAAAATTAACAAAACTATATGCAAAATTCTAGATGAAATAGCTATTTTCATGCTCCTTGTATACTTATTTAGAAGTCTTAAGTTTTCAGTCTAGAATGTTCTTGTCTAGGTCCATAAACATTATTTCCTAGGGTTAGTTTGTTAACTATCAATAGTCTCAAAGATGAAATCTGGGACACTTGATAGCTATAAGAGTTTGAATCCATAGCATTATTAGGGGAACAAGATGTTTAAAACCTATGGAAGTTTACCTCTTGATAATTGTAATTAAGAGAAAATTTGTTGAAATAGTACAAATTTTATCCATTTAAGTACAACTTATTTTCCTTGTCATGCGAATTATGACAAATGCTTACACATCTTTCTTGTAGGTATATTCAAACACCCCAGTAGATTTTGATTTTAAACTTCAAAGGTGATCATGCCCTACCATTTTGAAGTATTGAATATCCACGCATACACAGCTGTGGACATAGTGTTTCCAATTATATATGGTCAGTTTGGTGAGGATGGTGGCACTTAGTGTAGTATAATAAAGTCATTGATAACTAGATGTTCCAACTGAAATATGCATTTTCATAGCAATTTCTTCTAGGCTATTCAAACCACTACTAATATGAATGATCTTTTACCAAGAACAGTCATGGATGGTTACCCATATCAGTAGTTTGTTTCTATTATTTCAGGTTTCCTATCCTATAGCATGGAAAATTGAGTAGAAAGACAATAAACCATTAAAAAAATGTTAGATTATGGTGGATTCTCATTTTTCCCCGTTGCTAATTGAAGTCGTTATATATCTTTTGATCAGACCCTTTTTGTTTCCATTACCTCCTAATAGATTGTGAATTTCTCATCATTTCATATTGTTCCTCTAAATCATCATCAAATGCTATAACTTGTACCACTGTTTTTTATTGATAGTGCTTTATATGAAGTATTTGTAGACCTTAGACGAAATGAAAGTTTGATCTAAATGCTTCTACAGTCCAAGTTTCTGATAAGTCTTTGTTTGTATGACGCCTGCACTTTAGGTGTCTAATCTAATTAGAGATAATTATCTAATGTATGGAGACTTATATTCTTTTAATTAAAAATTAACGTTTCTTTATTAACAATATGAATTATTTGCCTTTTATGATAGATGATTTTGTGTTGCTGAAATTTTGTCTTTTTTGGTATGTTTCATATCAATGAAGAGTGCCAAGAATTTGAGTTCAAACCATACAACTACAATACAAGTTTATATATCTCACCAATGGCAACCATATAAGTAAGTTTATCTCTCGTGTAGGTTTTCCTCTAAATTTACATATAATTTTCATGTGATTATCAGGTTGATTAGTGTTAATTTTATTGTGTAATCTCAGTTAACTATTAAAGTATGAAATTTTTAGACTTGGTTTATGAGGATTGAATCATTTCATTAATGTCCTCCTCTTCTGAAGTCAATATATCAGTGAAAATGGCCCACCATTGGTATGTATTTAATGCGCAGGACTTGTATTTTGTTTTTCTCTGCATGTATTAGTCAAAGCATAGCCAATTTAATGATCATGGTTTAATGATTAACATATATAGTATCTGCAAGTTGATTGACTATAAAGAATACTTGCTTTGTGGTTGACATATAGCGTGCCTACAAGTTACTATAGATTATTGTTGAGGTGACATATCATGACATCTTTTAGCTGATATTTGGTTATGGTTCAAAGGCTTTAGTTTGGTACAGAAGACCTTACATGATGTTTTAGTGATTTCTCTATGATGTATTTTTATGTCTTGGATCAATTCTTACATTACCATTTGGTTAGATATTGAATTTTCAATATCAAGTCTGGTACATATATTTTCATAAGATTCCTAGCTATTCATGGGGACCCTTGCAAAGAATTGAATGCTCTACAAGATTTAAACAGATAAATGAGGCTTTACAAGAATACAATATTAATCATAGTTTCTTACAAAGATTAATTGGACATGGATGCAATGTTTAATTTTACTGCATTTTTTATTGTACTTGATTAATCTTTGCATCAGTAATTGGCATATTTATGATGATTAGTATGAAAATAATATATAAAGGTTTTTGTAAGACATATATCTATTATATCATGTCTCACTATTAACATGCTACTTAATTAATTTTTATAAAAGTGAGTGTTATACTCAACTGTTTTTAACTTTCATTCGATCCACAATAGCTTATATGTTTCATACAATAAAAGCAGGGAATATGGCCATTGATAGAAGTCTACAAGGTGATCTTGAATTTTGTGTTGAAGCCTCTAAGGTATCTTGTGGAACTATTTTTCAGTTTTCAATATTGTCCCTCATGTTTTTTATCAGTCACATAGATATTAGTGATATATTAGTGATGAAGACAACATTTTGTTTAAAGAAATAAATAGAAATATACACTTTTTGATCTGCTAGATGATCATTTGATAACTTTGATATTTGCCACTTAACTATTATGATGTATGGTTTTGGATGTATCTCTTTTCTTTACTCTTCCTTCCTATTGAACAAATTTATGAAGAAACATGGTGTGTTTTAGCAAAATTAGTTATGGCCAAGCTTACTAGGGAATGCAACTTTTATTAGTTTGCTATAGCAATAATTTGCCAAGTTCATTTTTATAATATGTGACTTTATCATGTTATTGCTCATTGATTTTCATGCTCCCTGAAGGCACAAATAAAGGATATAATGGCTGTAGGAATTGGTATTTTAACTTTGGATGATATAAAATTTTAACATAGCCTACTATTAAGATTTGCATAAACAATTATTAGATGAAGCTGCTCTAGGCTGCAGCTTTCCAAGTTACTGCGACCATTATTTCTTTCATATCAGTCATTTCAACATAAAGTATAAGTTTATATTGGTGAAAGGTCTGATACAGCATGTAGAGAGGCACTTCTTATGTTATATGGTAGGTTATATATTCAGTTTGTTCTATAATTAGTAAACTAGCAAACTTAATGTGTGCCAAAATAATAGTTCTCAACCTTCATGAGGTTTAGTAGTTTTAATTTCTTACCACATTAGGTTTTCAGTTAAAGTTTTTTATCATTTCATTATTCATATTTATCAATTTCTCAATATTTTTCACATATACCCAGCATTAAATTGAGCGGAAAAAACAAACATAGATTGATTTTAGAAAGGAAAACAACATTAGTAGATCACCAAATGCAAATGATTTATTTACTACTATTAGGGAAGGTCAAATATGCTGAAATGACTTCATGAATAGGTATTATAGTTGAAAGTTATGATTTCATTCTTATTGTTTGTTAACAAAAATTTATACCATCTAAAAGTTGGCATTATTGGTTGGTTTGCATTTTCATATATCTTCACATATTTGTTCATACTATTAGTTTTAAGTAATCTACATAGTATTGTTTTTGCACATTTTTTTCCATTAAAGATGATCACACGGAAGTTGATGAAAAAGAAAAAAAGATGATCACATGGAATTGAAACTCTTGCCAATGTTGTTATAAATGTCATTGTGACGAATGTGATTTTGATTTGTGGATGTAGCTGGAATGGTAGGCCCTGTAGGACTAAAAGACCAGCCACAAATTCATGACCACACAGATGAAGAAATTGTACAAAATGGTTAGTTGTGAATAAGCATTTGTGTAAAAAGTTATTCTAGCTTATATTTTTTCCTGAACTTTATTTTATTGTACAAGAAGCATATCAGTTGTGCTTATATGATCTTCTCCAATTAAGGTACTGATATTATACTTTCTGAGACATAAATTGAAGGTTTACTGTCTAAAGTATTATACATGGAGCCTTTTTAAAGTTTGCAGTTTTTTATTTTGTTGTTATTATTATATCTATCTATTATGACTGGGTGTAATTGGCAGAGAGTAATATGAATTTGAGTAATATGTTAATTTTGTATGTGTTCTGGAGGGTAGAAATTATTAGGGTCAAAGTGGGCCAAATGTTCCTTGTGTGTGTTTTGCCAGGTAGTAAATTTTCGATCTTAGACCAGCCAGTTAAACCTTGACCCAATAAATAATTGAAAAAAATATTGAAGCTTCATGGTTTTTAAAAACATTTTATTGATATAAAATTGAAGGATAGATATCAAATTAAAGCTTAATGTTAGTTTTTTTCTTTTTCTTTTTATATCAAAAGAATCTAGACAACTTTAATATTTCTCAAATAATTAAATTTTAAATTATATTTTAAGAAATCATTATCTCTATAATCTTTTTAACAATTAGATAAAAAAATTCTTTCCACAATATTCTTTACAATAAAATAAAAGGATTTATGACATTAAAAAAATATTTTTTGAATAAATATTAATGCGCGGGGTAAAATCTAGTTTTTAATTTATAAGAAAATCAAATTTATTAAATTTCTAAAATAAATTAAGTTTATATTATAAATTATAAATTTTGTAAAAGAGAAATGTTTGAATGTAATTTTTTCATTGGCTAGAAAAAGGAATGCAATTTTCTCTTAATTAACATTTCTTTCTAAAAAAAACTAACATTTCTTTCTTTCCAAGTCAAACAGACCATAACGGGTCGGAGAAATGCCGTTTGTACTTTGCAGTTTCCCTTCTCCCTGAATAGAAAAATCCCTAAACATCGAGCAAAACCCTTTCCCTCCAGTCTCTCTCTCTTCCTTATCCCTCTGTTATTGACGTTACAGTAATTCTCTTTGATCTCTATTCCGTTGGTGATTCTCCCGATTTCATTTCGCCTGTCTTTTTTATGATAATGGATGGAGTTCATGGCGGTGCGGCGAGTTCCGCGGCGGCTAATGTGAATTCTCCGCCGCCATTCCTCAGCAAGACCTATGACATGGTCGACGACGCCTCCACCAACTCGGTGGTCTCATGGAGTGATAATAACAACAGCTTTGTTGTTTGGAATGTGCCCGAATTCGCTAGGGACATCTTGCCCAAGTATTTTAAGCACAACAATTTCTCCAGCTTCGTCAGGCAGTTGAATACTTATGTGGGCTTCTCTTATCTTTTCTCCGATACCCCATCATCGGCAAATTAAATTCTGTGCACTTAATCTGGATTGATCCTTTATATGCTTGTTGAATATCATACATTGTTATAGTTTTTATTGTGATTTTTGCTGCTTGTAATTGGATTTTGGGGGCAAAGGGAGTCGTAATTACTTGCAGAGTGGAATCAATTGCATGACTCTGAATAGGGATAACGGATCATTGTGCAGTTATACTGAACTTTTGGAGTCTTTTTTTGGGTGCTATGACGGAGATATATAGTGGGAATCATTGTTATGGGTTCTAATGGTGCCAGTGAAGTATAATAGTGGGAGAGGGTAGTGTTTTCATGAGAGAGGGTAGTGTTTTCATGAGATTCTTGCATTTGGACAGATATCTAGAACTTGAAAATTTTATATGAAATATCTTTCTACGTCAGTTTGTTTATAGACCTTTTAATCAAAAGTAAAGCTTAGTTCAGCTGTATTTCTGCTCCATTCTTATTCTTTGGTATTATTACTTTTGGTAATTTATTTTCATTGGTGATTGATGAGACTGTGGATAAATGTGAAAGAGGCCATCAATCCATTATCCTGGAAGATCTTTGTGGAATCTAGTTAATGCCCGATCTTCTTAGATTCTTTTTGTAGTCTCATTATCACCAAAAAAATTTAAATGTTGTCTGTAGGTATGCAATTATTAATATTTTATGGATTGCTTTTTCATTTTATCTATCTGGTATCCTTACTTATATAAAGAAAGAAAAAAAAATTGCATGCTTTTCATGTCTTATTGGAGATTTTCCTTGTCCTTGGTACACTGCCTCTATGACTCCATGCAAATGACAGGATCTATTCTCTATCGGTCTCCAATTTGAAAGCAACTTAGGTTGTAGTGATTGTTGAATTATTGAAGATTTTAATGCTTGGATCTGTTATGGGAGATCCTTTGTGGATTCAAGAATGCCTGAATTCAACGGTAAAAATAGCTAGTGTATCGGCCATATGAAATACTGTTCTGTATTTGTGCAATGTGATAAATGGAAAGTGTGAGGTTTAAACTCTCAATTCATTTTGCTGTTTTGATTTTCTTGAGAACTCACAAATAGAGAACAATGAAATTCTTGGACGTATTTTATGGGAAGAATTATTGTACAGTGGAAGTAAGAAGTTACACGTATTTGCTTGAGTTCAATGATTGTATAATTACAATGGTTTTTGTTCCTGGGTTTGTAATTGGTGATTGAAAATATGTTGTTTAGACTCTAGTTAGGCATTTGCTCTGTTCATACTATAAAATGTTTCTACTTTTATGGCCTTTTATGGCTTACATCATTGCTTGACTTCTATTGCCATTGTTGTTCAGTTTTTCTTTGTAATTAATCTTTTTTCTTCCATTCATCACACGCATATGTATTTGTGTGTGTGTGTGTGTATATTTTCATTCTCCTTGTCTGTTTGATGCCTCTGAATATGTATAATTTCTACTTGATGTCAATTGGAATTAAGTCTTTGGTAATGCTTTAAGGAAAAAAACTATTCTGATTTGAGGACACTCGTTCAAATGGAACTTTTTCGTCTATATAGTTTTGTGTGCGTGTATACTTGCATGGTAGGTTGCTTGTTGCCCATTCGGATTTGATATCCTTTTTTTTTTTTTGTGTGTGTGAAATGGATTTGATATCCTCATATAAAAGGTTTGATGAAGCTTCAATTCTCTCTCTCTCTCTCTCTCTCACACACACACAATGTTCTTTGGTTTTGCCAACAATTTGATAAATCTATGTGCTGTGGCTTGTCATTAATTTATATTCTCAAACTTGCAGATCAGCTTACACCTTCATTGGGTATGCTCGACCTTACTAAATCTGGATTAATAAGGAAAAAATTTTTGGTTATATCTGGATTTGCGTAGTAAGTTAGCAAAGTAAAATCTATTTTTTTTTTCTTTCTTTCTTTCTGAATGGATCTATCTCTGCTCTGTCAATTATTAATAACCTTGTTAGATATCAAACTTTGTATGTGGATTTTACTTTGTATACTTGCACTTGAATAAATGTTATTAATATCTTTGTTTTTTCTCTATCTTCTCTTCCTGCTTTGGCTTTTAGTTGTTTAGTAGCTCATTCTCAGTAACTTTGGGTTTGTAGCTGAGGAAATCATGCTTTTGAAGAATGAATGATGGAATAGCTAATGAGCCTTTCAGCTTGTCTGCATGCAACTTAATTGGAACCGTATTTTTTAAAAGTGTGGTAACAAAACTTGCAAAACTAGTGGATAGATAATGATACAACAATGTGATGGAGAAAATATGCCACAAATGTTTAAAAAATCTTGATAAGACATCCCTGTCATGTATTCTTAAGTTGGAGAAAGCTATTGAAATGAACAGTTCTGAAATTAGAGTATAGCAGGTGGAAAGCTAGATAAGGTGAATTGGAATTATTTATTTTCTTCCTTGTGAAAGAACATATTGTTATCAGATAGAGATGAAAGAAAGTGCATTTGGATGGAGGATGAGAAAACATCCCGAAAAGGAAATATGAAAAGAAAAAATTAAAAAAAAACAACGAAGCAGAAGTGTCTCAAGAATTCATACAGTCCAATCTCCTATGAGCATTAGAAAGAGAGGAAATTTTATTAAGAATGTAATTTAAAATACTTATCTTTGAGTGATTGACGAGTTTCTCGACAGCCCCAAAAAATATTGGTAAATATACATGTTATGTATTCTGGTGCCATTTGTTATCAATATTGTATATATATAAAACAATTCATGTTGAGTTTTCTTCTGTATAAATACTTTTTTGTCTTAAAATTTAATCATCTCCTTTTCATTGACAATCAGGGGTTTAGAAAGGTTGACCCAGATCGCTGGGAATTTGCAAATGAAGGATTTTTAAGGGGTCAAAAACAACTTTTGAAGGGTATCAGTAGGAGGAAACCTGCTCAAGTAAATGGTAATCAACAACCACCTCTGGTGCAGAACACACCTGTTGGGGCATGTATTGAGGTGGGGAAGTTTGGGCTTGAGGAAGAGGTTGAAAGATTGAAAAGAGATAAGAATGTTCTTATGCAAGAACTGGTTAGGTTGAGGCAACAGCAACAAGCAACTGATAATCAATTGCAAAGTGTTGGGCAACGTGTGCAGGTTATGGAGCAGCGTCAGCAACAAATGATGTCTTTTCTGGCAAAGGCCATGCAAAGTCCAGGATTCTTGGCACAGTTTGTACAGCAGCAGAGTGACAGCAACAGACATATTACTGGAGGCAATAAAAAGAGGAGACTCCACAGGCAGGAAGAAGATACATTATCCGCTGAGCATCTCCGTAGTGCTCTTGATGGACGTGTTGTTAAGTATCAACCTTCTATGAATGAGGCTGCAAAAGCAGTATTGCGCCAGATATTGCAAATGAATGCTTCTTCAAGGATGGAATCCTCAATAAATAACTCTGATGCCTTCCTCATTGATGATGTTCCTTCTGCCATTCCATTAGATAGTAGGAGTTCCTCTAGTCGGGCTTCAGGAGTGACTCTTTCTGAGGTTCCCCCTACTTCTGGCCAGTCTTATATGGCAGGGCAATCTCAATTGCCTGTTAACCATGTTCCCAATAACATATCTGAAATGCAATCTTCCAGTGCTGTGTTGACTGACCCTCTTAAAGTAGCTGAATTTCCAGGATTAAATTTGCATAGTTGCCCGGACAATGTTTTGGGCATTGGTGAAGTCCAAGGTGTGGAGACAGAAAGCAGTTTGCTGAATCCTGAACTCACTTTTGTGGGGCCTGACACTGGGAATGCAGTGGACGTAGACATGATGTCAACTGTTTTGGATGGGACAGAGTCTGTAGAAGTAGAAGCTGATGCCTTTTCACCTGATCCAGATGGAATTTCTAAGCTCCCAAGCATTAATGATGTTTTCTGGGAACAGTTTCTCACAGCAAGCCCGCTTACGGGAGATACAGATGAAATTAGTTCCTGCTCTCTTGGTGATGGCTTGACCAATGAACAGGAATCTCCATCTAAAAAGGAGAATGGACAGGAAAAGGTGGATAAGATAAAGCATATTGACCATCTTACTCAACAGATGGAACTCCTTGCACCCCACACTTCCTAGTTGTATGTATGTTTCATGCAGAAAAAGGTAAAATTTCAAATGAGCCTTCGTCATATCAAGCATGCTGTTAGTATATGTTTCTTGACCCAAAATAGTGTAAAATCTTGTGTTTTTTTGTCGTCTTGTTGTTTTGCTTTCGTCATCTTGGTACTTGATGTAAAAAGTGAGTGGAAAATAGGCTGTGGATTAAAATACATCATGTTGTGAAGGTCTATAGAAACATTTATCCTCATTGAGATGTGTATTATTAACAAGGAACATCATTATATAAGTATTGCCCTATTTTCTTGCAAAAGGAGTAGAAGTGAGGGAAGTGGCTGTTTTTGGTTTTTGGGTTGAGGGATCTTTTCGTTTCTTTCTGACATGCGTTGTATTTGATATGTTGAATTCACATATTCTTCTGAACTAGGTGGGCCATCAGCTTCTTTATATGAAGTCTAAGAAATGAGTCACATTCTCATAAATAATGATAATGTGGTTTGTTCTATATTTTATATTGATATTGATTCTATTCTTTTTTAGAAAGGATGGTTAGGGGTAAAAGTGGTGGTTAGAACTCAGAGTGATTATTTTAGTTTCCAATATTTTTTGTGCATCATTCCTGACCATGTTGAGGTCCTTTGCAGTGAGCAGAACAAAGTCATCCACATCTACAAAAGACACCTGACAGATAAAACCGAACTCTGAGAATTTCTTACTGTTATTACCCCTCCCATCTTTTACTATCTGCTTCTGTCTTCTGTTTTGTGGTGAAAACCCAATCAAATACCCGTATATGTATATTTTGATAATAATGTGTGCTCGATAAATGCCTGGTCTAGTTTCTCTCTCCCCCCCCCCCCCCTCCCCCAAAATGTTAGATTTTATTTGGGTGGGTAATATTGGGTCTACCATTGTTTCCCCCGCTATTCAATTTTCTTTTTCCTCGCGAGTAAAAATGCTGTTTGCTCTGTTATCAATTTTCTTAACCATTCACAATAATAATTTACCGTGATGTATTTCTTTTTTCTACATTTTTTAATGAAAATAGAAAGGTTATTTTTCATTTTTCGATTTTTTATTTTATGCATGAAAATCTTAAAATGATGTAATATATTGTTATATGTGTTATTAAATTTAGTAAAATCATTTGGTATCTGGCCATCAAACAATGTGAAGATTTTTGTTATTCACTAATTTTGTACCTTTCTCATTTTTATTTTCTTTTTTGATTGTGAAACTTACAAAAATAACTTATATTCAAATTCAACTAAAATAAATATTAACTACTAACTGATTAGAATGTTTTGAATTATAAGGGAGCTTATAATGATTGACCCATATTTTCCGATGGGAAGTGTATTAGGCATTGAAATTTGAGAGTTGGTGGTGTACTTGATTAAAACAAATTATTTATTAAATTAATTTATGCCATATTCCTACAAATAAAATTTAGGTCATTACAAAAATTATTAAATTATCTTTTTAAATCACATGTATGAATAAAATGTCTAGAACAATTTATAAATACAATTTTTATTTTTTTTAAACATAGAAACATGATTGAGAGAAAAGGGAGAATTGTGAAAAAATACCAAAATAAAAGGGGAAAACTGTGAAAAAAAATATCAAAATAAAGAAATATGTGGAAAATGATATCAAAATTTATCTCGTTTACAAAACATGTTAGAATTTTTTCAAATAAATTTAGAAAAATTTTAAGTAAGAATAAAAAAAAATTTTATTCTTATTTGCTACTAAAAAATTGTATTCTCACTTAAAAATTTTCTAAATTCACTAATATGTCTTGGGAATGGAGTGAACTTTGATCTCATTTCTTAAATATTTTTTATTTTATATTTTTTTACAATTCTCACAAAAAATAAAAAATTAAATTTTTATAAATATCCATAAGGTCTTTTTCTAGTTCCCCTTAAAAACTTAACATGATCTAAATTTATTATAAAATTTAAATCTTTTCTTCTTTTTTTTTTTCAAAACAAAAACTCTGTGCTTTATACTCGCTATTATCGATGGGTCAAAAAAAAGAAATAATCGTTATTATCCGTTTTGAACACTCGGATCCTACCTGACCCGAAGTTGAGGATATGGATTATGACCATTGAAAACCCGACCGACCCCGCCCCTCGCACTACTTAGGATGAATGTGATTGGTGATCGCCTGTGTATGAAAGGACGCCCAAGTACTGACTCTTGCTTCCATTTTCGGAATCCGTACATAGCATAAGAACTTGTTTACGATCTGCATTCTTTCAAGGTCCAAGTCTGCTTCCGAAGGTAAATTTAACTTAGCAATTTGAACGTAACTTGATGGTTTAGCTAGTTATTCTTTTCATTTTACATACCAATGCGTAGCATGGTTTTGTTGTTTTAATCATTTTCGCCGATGGTTGGTCGCACATTGATGCAGCAATTCATGGTGTTCTCTTGGAGAATTTGAAGAAGTGTTACAACTGGAAAAGAGAGCTATTCCTCCGTCCTCACAACGGCCTTTTTGAAACGTAACTATGAGAAGGTAGGGGACAAGAACATGCAATGGTTGATTGAATATTTTTTTTTTCTTCTATGAGTGGTTATTTACTTATTTATTTTCTAGATTTTGACTGGGTTGTTTTGTTGTTGTTGCGCAGTTGGGAATCACAGGCAGCACGTGAAGCAAGGAGGAGGAGGAGGAGGAGGAATAAGCAGGATGATGCTGATGTTGTCAGCTGTTCTGCTGTTACTGATTTGTACAATCTCGTTGTTGTTCTCATCAACAACCACTGCTAGGGTTCAATCCAACTACCACACGGAGGTGAGATGAGATTTCAAGTATTGCATTTAGGGAACTGGCTTTGTTTGCATTACGCAAATGTACCATTTCTGTGGTTGCCATTGTAGACTTGGGCATCATATAGATGCTCCCTAAAGTTATTTTGTAGTAAACAACTCCTTTTTCATTTAAGTGTATATACAATGTATTGAATGATATATTTGAGATCTTGAAAAGTCTGGATCGTGATGATGAGACAATATCCTATCACAAAGCAATTAGATTCCTATAGGTTATTTAGGCAACAGAAAAGTTATTATCTTATTCATCAAAAGTAGTGTACATATATATATATAGGGTTTAAGTGATAAACCTTTTGATCCTCTAAATTTTATCAAATCTCCTAAAACTGAAATAATAATCTAATCCTAACAGATATTGATATTGTAAATCAGATTAGGATAAGATAGTGAGGATAAAAAGGAACAAGATAAAACAGTAAATAGACAATAGATGGGCCTGAAATAATGAAGCCCACATCCAACACTCCCCATCAAGCTAGAGAACAGGTGTTAATCATTCCCAGCTTGCTCCGAAGTTCTTCAAACTTGACTCTTGCTAGGGCTTTTCTCATAATATCAGCAACTTGGTCCCCTAAAGATATATATCAAAGATCCATTACCCCTAAGTCTATTTTCTCTTTTATGAAGTGCCTGTCTATCTCCGCATGCTTAGTTCGATCATGAAGAAGTGGATTCTTAGCTATGCCAATTGTAGCCATATTATCACATCACACTTTAAAAGGAGTATCTACTTCTATCTTCAATTCTTTTAGTAGTCTCATGATCCACATTCCTTCACAAATCCTTTGAGCTAATGCTCTATATTCGGCCTTTGTTGAACTTCTAGCCACTACTTGTTTCTTACTTCTCCAGGTTACAAGATAACCCCAAACGTAGGTACAATATCCTGAAGTAGATCACTTATCAACAGAACTTGCCCAATCTGCGTCTGTATATATCTCAACTCCTCGTTGTCTTCCCTTAGCAAGGAATAATCCTTTGCCTGGTGTTAGCTTAAGGTACCTTAAAATCCTATATGCTGCATCAAGGTGTTTTTCTTGAGGATTACTCATAAATTGACTTATAACGCTCACAGGAAAACATATATCAGGCCTAGTATGGGAGAAGTAAATTAGTTTCCCAACTAGTCTTTGAAATCATACCTTATCTACACTTCACTCCCAATTTGTGATTAACTTCCATTGGAGTATCCACTAGCCTTGCTCCAAGCATCCCAATTTCTTGAAGTAAATCCAGCGTGTATTTCCTTTGAGATATGCTAATTCCATTTCTTGACGTTGCTATCTCCATGCCCAAGAAGTACCGTAGATTACCAAGGTTTTTGACTTCGAATTCCTTAGCCAAATTCCTCTTCAGCTTTATTATCTCCTCTGTATCATTCTCAGTAAGTACAATGTCATCTGCATAAACAATCAAAGGTGAAATTTTTTGAAGCAGCTGTTTGACAAATAGGGTATGATCTGTTTGGCATTGAACATAACCAAGTCTCTTTAAAACCTGTGTGAATCTTTCGAACCAGGCCCTAGGAGATTGCTTCAACTTGTAGAGTGATTTATAGAGCCTGCATACCTTATTCCCATTGTCTGATCTCCTCACACCTAAGGGAATTTCCATGTATACTTCTTCTTCAAGATCCCCATTTAGGAATGCATTTTTACCATCAAGTTGACATAAAGGCCAATCTAGGTTTGCAGCTAGAGAGAGCAACACTTCAATTGTATTGAATTTTGCCACAGGAGCAAAGATCTCTTGATAATCTATCCCATGAGTTTGTGTGAACCCCTTTGCCACTAACCTAGCTTTATACCTACTAATACTTCCATCAAGATTATATTTCACAGTAAATACCCATTTGCACCCTACTGCCCTTTTTCTTTTAGGTAATTCAGTTATCTGCCATGTCTTATTTTTCCTCAAGGCATTTAACTACTCCACAATGGCCTCCTTCCACCTAGGGTCCATGACAGCTTCCTGGAAACTTTCAGGAACTTTTTCTTTTTCAACGTTTGCCATAAAGGTTCTCATGACAGGTGATAGCCTTTTATAAGAGACATACCTAATAATAGGGTGCTGTGTGTAGGACCTTTTTCCCTTTTTTAATGCAATTGGCCAATGTAGATCTTCAAAACTTGTCTCAGGAATTGAATCTTGGCTCTGCCTTGGAGTAGGACTAGGCTCATCTTGCTGGGTCACCTGCTGTTCAGATCTGTTCCTTCGTGAATATGTTTGAATTTCCTGCATGTTAGGTGAAGCCACCCTGTTTTAGTTACTTGTAAGTGTTTGGTGAAAAACGGTTCAGTTTCAGGTGGAGGTTCGGATCTATCTAGGTTTAGGGTCATAGGAGTCATTGGATCAGTGGCTGTTTTAGGAGTCTTAGGTTCAGGTGCGGAAGCAATGGGAATATTGTCACGAAGGGCAGGTGCAATTTCAGGTGATATAGGTGGACTAGGTGGTGGAGGTCCTATAGTTTGCTGTCCAGGGGTAGTATTCAGTTGATGATCAGACCCAAAATCACAAAGTAACCATTCACCCTTACTCTCCCCCTGAATGGGTAGTTTGGGATAATATGGAACATGTTCAAGGAATTTGCAATTCATGGAGACATAGAATTTATGAGTAACTGGACAGAAACACTTATACCCCTTTTGGGTAGGAGAATATCCCAGAAATATACTCTTCACAGCCCTAGGTTCCAACTTATTCCCTACATCAACATGGACAAAAACTGTACAACCAAAAACTTTATGAGGAATAGATGATACAAGAGGTAATTTGGGATAAAATTCACTGAATTTCTGGATGGGAGTTAAAAATTTGAGAACTTTAGAGGACGTGCAATTAATTAGATAAGCAGAAGTTAATATGGCATCCCCCAATAAAAACTTGGAACATTATGAGTAAGCGTTAATGCCCTTGCTACTTCGAGTAAATGTCTATTCTTCCTTTCAGCAACCCCATTCGGTTGTGAAGTATTAACACAAGAAGTTTGATGATGTATCCCATGCTCTTCTAGATAGAATTTGAATGTTGAGTTAGGATACTCTCTCCCATTGTCACTCCTCAAAATATTTTTGTTAGTTTGAAACTAATTTTTGACAAATGCAAGAAACTTTTTAAAAAGTGGGAAAACCTCATACTTTTCTTTCATTAAAAAGACTCACGTCAAACAAGTATGATCATCAATGAAGGTTACAAACCACTTAAATTTATCATTAGTTAATATCTTTGAAGGACCCCAAACATCATTATGGATAATGGAAAAAGGATGAGTGGGTTGGTAAGATTGTGGTGGGTAGCTATTTCAGACTTGTTTTGAAAATTGGCAAACATCACAATGAAGATTCAAAATATCTTTATTAATAATTTTAGGAAACAAATACTTCATGTAATTGAAACTAGGGCGGCCTAACCTAAAGTGCCATAACATGACATCTTGATTTGATAGAGCAGAAAAAATAGAAACAGAATTAACTCCTTTATTGCTTGAATATCCTTCTAGATAGTAGAGCCCGGTCCCACTCCTCAGCATTGCCAATCTTCCTTCTCGAGGCCAAGTCCTGAAAATCACAACTAACATCATCATAGATAATTAAGCATCTCAGCTCTACAGCAATTCTTTTAACAGACAACAAGCTACATTTGATTTTAGGGACATATAAAACATCCTTTAAGATGATTTTTTCAGAAATTGTAATTGTCCTTGTACCAAGTACCTTTGCATAGGTACCATTAGCAACTTTCACTGAAGTATATTTTGAATAGGGTGTAAATTCACTAAATAGTTCTCTAAACCCTGTTATGTGGTCAGTAGCTCCAGAATCAACGACCCAAACATTCTTATTTTTCACTACTGTATTATAAATAGCTGTAAAAGAGGTACCTGCTTATGCCAAAGTTACAAAAGGAGTGATTTTCTCATTCTTACTCTCATTTGCTGAGTTCTGAATGTGCTTATCAAGTAGGTCTCACAGTAGGGATAATTGTTCAATGCCTATTGCTCCACTTCCAGAACCTGATCCTTCTACCATCAACCCCTTGCTCTTGCCTTTCTGTCTTTGTTTGTTGTTTAGGGGCCTCCCATGCAATTTCCAGCAAGTGTCTTTAGTGTGGCCACTTTTGTTGCAGTGACCACACCATTTGGTACCCTTTTTTTCCCTTCTGCTCACTGTTCTGATTCCCCCTTACAACCATAGCCGAGATTTCAGTGGTGATAGGATTAGGAGAGTGTTGAACCAGCTCTTTTCTGCTTTCTTCATATTTCAGCATGTTGAACACATCATCAAGAGAAGAAAAAGGCTTCATACTCATGATTCTTGCTTGTACATCCTCATAGCTGTCATTAAGACCAAGTAGAAAGTAAAAAATTCTCTCTTCGTCTACAATCTGTCAATAGTAGGCTTCATCTACTTGACACGACCATTGACAATTCTCGTATAGGTCTATTTGCTGCCACACACGGTTTAGCGAGTTATAGTAAGGTATAATACCCTTCTCCCCCTGTTTCAGATCCTTGAGAATTTGTTTGAGTTGAAAGATGGCAGCTTTATTCTCCTTGAATGAATATGACTTCTTGGCTGTGTCCCAGATTTGTTTGGCAGTGGTTGCAAGTAAGTTGTTTTCACTTATGTCCAAATTCATGGAGTGCACCAACCAAGTCATTACTGTATTGTTTTCTGCAACCCAAGTATCATATCCTGATTCTCCCGATGCTGGAGGCTTGGCTTCACCCATGAGATATTTCTCTTTTCCTCTCCCTCTCACGAACATGAGAACATTACGTGACCACTGGAGATAATTGTTCCCGTTCAATTTGTGGGGAATCATGGCTTGAGGGAGATTTTCTAGTAGACTACTAGAGGTCGACTATCCACCCATGTCTCCCTTCTCGAGTTGCGCACTGATTTGCACACTATGCCCAGGTTTTTGTAAGCCTTCACTTATCCGCGGTGGTTGGTGATCCTCTCCGCTGGTGGTAAAGGCTTTGCCTGAGCCAGATAAGACCACCTCTTTATAATTGAATGCCATTGAGCCTTGGCGGCTCACAACTCTGATACCATATAGGTTATTTGGGCAGAAAAGTTATTATCTTGTTCATCAAAAGTAGCATACATATATATATATATAGGGTTTAAGTGATAAACCCTTTTATTCTCTAAATCTTATCAAATCTCCTAAAATTGAAATAATAATCTAATCCTAACAGATATTGATATTGTAAATCATATTAGGATAAGATAGTGAGGATAAAAAGGAACAAGATAAAACAGTAAATAAACAATAGATGGGCCTGAAATAACGAAGCCCTCATCCAACATTCCACATTACAGGTCTTGGTGAAAAGTTGCTTTTAAATTGAAATTGAGAACTACAGTATTAATTGTAATTAAAATTGACACCTTAATTAATGCTTGATACACACAGAAAGAACTGATCAAGCTATGTTGAGCCTCAAACACAAATCTTATTCACTATTTGCCCATTTACCGCTATGTACATTGCTCATAAACGTAACTAAGTATTTGCAATGATTAGTTATTAGTCACTATTTATTCAGCTAACCATAACAACCAACGAAGATAATTAACTATCTAAATATTAGACCATGTAACTGTGCTCCTATCATATTATTATGATCACATGCCCCATGTTAAATGGCAAATGTTTTCTAATGCACTGAAAAATGATAGATTTTGCCCTAAACCTTCCTTAAGAAGTACTTGATTCTTCCTTATATTTAGGGATTGGTAATTCATTTTCATTTATCTTTTAGACAGATCCATTTAGAAGAACTTTGGAGCGGTGCTGATTCCGGTGGTTGGAGGCCATCTTCAGTCCCCCGTTCTCACTGGTCCTGTATCTTTCTTTTCTTTTAATAATATATTTTTTAACGTAGAAATTTTCAAATTTTTGGTTGCTACATTCAATGCTGATTATATACTGTGGCAGCTCCTCCAAATGAGAGCAATGGCTATTTGCGTGTTTGCTGTAATGGTAGCCTGAATCAGCAGCGTAGTGCTGTTTGTACATTTTTCCCGACTTAAATTCTGTAGACTTCTCTCCTGATTAATTTATTCTTCTTCTTTTTCATGGAAAGAAAATTAAAAGAAATGCTTAATGGTGGTGAAATATCTGCTACTGAAGATAAGTGAATGTGGTTCTATTCTTACAATGAGTCTGCCTAGCTATCTTATGCTTTTCTGCATATCTTAATGCATTGCATTTCAATGCTGTAGATTTCCAATGCTGTTCTTGCTGCACGAATAATGAATGCTACCCTTGTGCTACTTGAGTTGGATGCAAACTCCTTTTGGCATGATGACAGGTAACAGTCTTAAAATTTTTAACTCTTGACTGGGTCTTGACCTGCGGCATCCATTCATCAATTTCTGGACTTGGCATGTATTTTGTTTGAGGTGAATCAAAGATGAAAAGCACCCTCAAGGCACTAGGCCTCTAAAATGACTGTTTAGGGAAAAGGTGCTAAAAAGACACACGGTGAAGTGGAGCAAGGTGCTAAAGAAAGAAAATATGGTTTCTTACTTCAGATAAGGGGTTGTTTGCTTTCTTTATGAGCCCTAAGTTATATTTTTAAGTTTTAGATTTCAGAATCATAAAATAAGTAGAAGCCAAAATAAGGCTTGTATTTAAGAATGAGAATGAAACTTTGAGTTAGGGGGCCATAATACAGTTTGATAGAAAGAAAAGATTAAAGGATAGAATAGATTGAAAGAGAGATGGGTACTAGAGAAGACTAGAAGGACAAGAGTAGAAGAAGAAAACTAAGGATAAATACCTTGAAGGAGAAGTCAAGGAGATCGTGAGCATTGAACTTGAATGTCCTTTCTTCCTGCTTTCTTTTTCTTTGCATTGTTGATTGTGCATGTGTGTGTGTGTGTCCCCTTGTGGTGGCTCTTTTTTTTTTTTAACCCTAAAAAACTAATATACTAAATAATGTCTTAAATAAGAATAACTGTTCGACCCTATTCTTAAATCTCCAAAGCTAGGCTAGGCTTCAAGATTGGATTTTGTAGTTTCCGTCCTATTACTATTTTTAAATTTTTGGATTGTGCATGTAAGCTATCTCTTCTTTTTTTTGCTTCTATACACAAAAGGGTGCCTAAGGTGCTCGCCACCTAGTTGAAGACACCTCTCATGATGGGAGGCTCTAGTCTTGAATAGTGTCTCACCTTAGGTCCTTTGATGACCATGCCAAAAAAGCAACAATCTTTTCTGTTGAACATATATGTTGATTGTGAAATTAGTAAGATTAGCATATTTCTGACAAAATTATTGTTGTGGTTGTCATTGCTTCTTTGCTTAAGAGAGATAAGAGCATTTATTTTTTTGAACAAAATTTGGAAGATACTTTTCAGTAAAGGTCATATATGTGATAGTAAATAATTGTTGGACTTCCGTTTCTGGTCCAATGAGGGATGATAACTAGCAGTAAGAGTAATTTCTGTTTACTAAACATTTTCCTTTCTCAATTAACTAATGAACAAAGAATCTTGCATATGCCCTCATCTATAAGAACTTCTTGAGTACATTTTTCTCAAGACCTTTGGCAATCAGCATGGCAATGAGATGGCAATCCTTTCTCCTAGTTGAGTTAGTACCATTAGATGGCTTATTAAGTTGGACCAGTATTAAATTTTAAACTCATACATGAAAAGCAATGAATGAGGTGATCTAGCTCTAGTAGCCAAATTCCATGCACTTAATCACTAAAATATGTGGCAAAGTTTTTTAGAATTAAGTTGCTTTGGACTTTATACCAATTGATGCTGGTTTTATTTATTTATTTTCCATGAATTAATGTCATATTGCAATGTGTCTTTCTCCTATTTGCTGTGAGTGTGCAACAAGAACAACAACATTAGTTTTATCTCACTATGTGAGGTCAGCTACATGGATCATACTACGCCAATGAGCTCTATCAAACACTATCTCCTCAGATAAATCATTTCTCAAGAGGTCATTTCTTATAACTTCTCTTAGTGTTCTTTTTGGTTTTTCTCTACGCCTTTTGATAGAACTCTAAGCCATTTGATTAACTTTCCTCACTGACTCCTCTTGCCATCTTCTTTAAACATATCCAAACCACCTTAAACATTTTTTCACCATTTTTTCCTCGATAGGTGTTACTGCAACTTTCCTTCATATATAGTCATTTCGTATCTTATCCAATTTTATATGACCACACATCCATCTCAACATTCTCATCTCTATTACTCCCATCTTATACACTTCTTGTCCTTTCAAAGCTCAACATTCACTACCATATAGCATCGCTGGTCTTATAACTATTTGATAAAATTTTCCTTTAAGTTTAGTAGGTACCTTACAGTCACAAATAACTCTTGATGTTTTTCTCCACTTTAACCACTCAGCTTGTATCCTATGCATAACATCCCCATCAATTTCACCATTACTCTGTAAAATCAACCCCAAATATCTGAACTTTGACAATTCTAAAATGTTTTGCTCTTCAATTTTTACTTCTAAATCATTTCTAATTGGTCTCTTATTAAATTTGCAATACATATATTCCGTCTTACTTCTATTCAAGCGAAAACCTTTTGATTCCAAAGTGTATCTCCATAATTCAAGTTTAAAGTTGACCTCTTCTCTTGAGTCCTCAATTAAGACTATATCATCCGCGAAGAGCATACACTTTGGAATTTTCTCCTGTATATGTTCTGTTAGAACATCCAAAATCAAATCAAACAGGTATAGACTCAAGGAAGATCTTTGATGTAAGCCTATCCTTATAAGAAAGTCCTTTGTCTTACCTCAAGAAGTTCTCACACTTATTGTTGCCCCCTCATACATATTCTTTATGGCTCGAATATAATCCACACAAACACATTTTTTCTCCATTACTTTCCACAACACATCTCTTGGTACTCTATCATAGGCTTTTTCCAAATTAATGAAAATCATATGCAAGTCTCTCTTTACTCCGGTATCTTTCAATCAAATCTCTTCATAAATAAATAGCATCTGTTGTAGATCGTCTTGGCATACATTCAAATTGTTTTTCTGAAATACAAGACTCTTTTCTTAGTCTATACTCAATCACTCTTTCCCAAAGTTTTATGGTGTGACTCATGAGTTTTATCCCTCGATAATTTGCACAATTCTGAATATCTCCCTTGTTCTTGTATATAGGTATCAGAGTGCTCATTCTCCATTCCTCTGGCATTTTCTTGAACCTTAAAATCTTGTTAAATAACTTAGTGTACCACAAAATCCCCTTCTCTCCTAAGCACTTCCAAACTTCGATAGGAATACTATCGGGACCAATAGCTTTACCATTATCCATTTTCTTAAGAGCTTCTTTTACCTTCTCAACCCAAATTCTACGATTAAAGTTCAAATTGAGATTATCTTTGTGAGTTGTTAATCCTTCTATATTAATAGTCATACCCAATCCATCATTGAAAAGCTTATAAAAGTAGCTCTTCCATCTTTTTTTGATATCATCATCTGTAACCAAATTTTTTTCCTTCCTTATCCTTAATGCATCTCACTTGGTCCAAATCTCTTGACTTTCTTTCCCTTCTCTTGGTAATTTTGTAAATCTTAGGTTCACCATTCTTTGTTCATAAATCTTGGTAGAATTTCTCAAAAGCTTTAGATCGAACCTCACTCACTGCTTTCTTAGTCTCCTTTTTAGCCAACCAATAACATTTCCAATTTTCATCATTATTGCATAAATGCAAAGCTTTGAAACACTCTTTCTTATGTTTGACCTTCTCTTACACACTCTTATTCCTCCACCAAAATTCTTTATCTTTAGGTCTAAAACCTTTGGATTCACCCAAAACTGCTTTAGTGATATCCCTGATCGTTTTAATCATCTCATCTCATAAGATGTTAGCACTTTCTTGTGAGTCCTAATTACCTTCCTCCATAACTTTTCTCGTAAAGGTCAATTGTTTCTCACATTTTAGTTGTCACTACTTAATCATAGGATTTAAGGCTTTTCGGCTTTTCAATTTACTGTTCTTAACCAGCACATCAAGGACCAAGACCCTAAGTTGTGAAGTTAAACTCTCACCAAGGATTATTTTGCAGTTTTTACAAGCTCTTCTATCTGAGTTCCTTACAAAAAAGAAGTCAATTTGCAACTTTTGGACTCCACTTTTATATGTGATTAAATGCTCCTCCCGTTTCTTGAAATAGGTGTTTACAATTGTGAGGTTATAAGTCATTGAAAAATCAATAATGGAATGCCCCTCCTCATTTACTTCTCCAAAACCATAACTGCCATAAGCTCCCATATATTACCTTGTCTCTTTTCCCGCATGACCATTAAGGTCCCCCCAAATGAATCTTTTCCTCTTGTGGGATATCTCGAACCAAGCCCTCCAAATCTTCCCAAAACTTTTCTTTAATATGTGCTTCCGACCCTACTTGAGGTGCATAAACACTAATATAATTGAGAGTATCATGTCCAATTGTCAATTTTAAGGATAAGATCCTATCTCAAATCCTTCTAACTCCTACCACATTCTTTTTCCAATCTTTGTCCATAATAATACCAATTTCATTCCTTGCTCTAACTTTCCCTATGTACCAAAGTTTAAAACCAGTAGTGTTTAACTCCTTATCCTTTTCTTCCACCCATTTAATTTCTTGAAGACACAAGATATTAATCCTCCTTCGAATCATAGTATCTACCACCTCCATAGATTTACCTGTTAAAGTACCAATATTCCAAGAACCAAATCGAATCTTGCTCTCCTGGGCTAACTTCTTTACCCACATCTGTCCAAAATGATATGGGAACCCTTGCTTATTTAACACTAAACCCGAGCACCGATGTAGCGGCTCTAACTCATTTGACACTGCATTTGAGTCATACAGCGCATTACTTCTTGGCAACGACCTAGCCTTAGCACAAATACGTCTTTGATCCATATTATAAAGATTCGACAAATTTTTATGTTGGCTATTGAGGGCCTAACACAACCCTCCTCCTTTACCCGGGATTGGGACTGGCTATGACACTACATAGACGGAGTTGCTGTGAGTGTGCATGAACCAAAATTGTTTTGATCTCTCTAGGAAGCTGAACTTTAGCTTCTATTTTCATTTATCACTCTTGGGTGTCATAGAAATAACCGTAACCATGAGTTGTTTACTTTGAGCAGTGGTTTCCATGGTATTTATGATGTGGAGTACTTCATCAACATGCTGAGGGATGATGTAAGGATTGTTGAAAGCATTCCAGAAATTCGGAATAATGGCAAAAAAAGGAAAACAAAAGCTTTTCAGGTAGAATATGGTAATTTAGTTATTGATCATTTATCATTGGGTGGATTTCATTTCAATTTCCTGGTTAATACTTTCCTAATTTGACTCAGCTTCGACCCCCAAGAGATGCTCCTATCAGTTGGTATACTACTGTTGCTCTGGAGAAAATGAGGGAACATGGTGCCATCTATCTTACTCCTTTTTCACATCACTTAGCTGAAGAACTTGACAATGCTGAGTACCAAAGGCTGAGGTGTAGAGTTAACTACCATGCTTTAAGATTCAAGCCCCATATTATGAAGCTAAGTCAATCAATAGTCAATAAGCTTCGTGCATGTGGTCACTTCATGTCCATACATCTTCGCTTGGAGATGGATATGTTGGCATTTGCTGGGTATGTTATCTGGTTTTCCCTGGGATGTTGTGGACAATTTTGTTTGCAGGGTGTACAGTGTCCACACTCCACATTAATTGGATAGATATGGATAATTTATATTTGTCTCCCCCTGTCAAGAATGAAACGCATGCTTTTTCTTTGTATTTAAAGAGGTTCAATTAGACAGCAATTTAGGTGACACTTGTTGATAGATCATTGCTTTAAGAGCTTCTTATTTGACCGGGGACCTCTATTGTATCCTTGGGTGATTTTATGCATTGAAACTGGAACCAAGATCAAAATGCATCGTGGGTTCTATTTAGGAATTGGCAATGGTTGAACTGACCAGGGTCCTGGGATAGTGTGATTACTTTAATGCAACTTAGCTTATGTTACATTTTATATAGTTTACAGGTTATACATTTTAGCCTTGTTAGTGTTATATGATCTCTTATGCATCTTTATTTAGAGGTCACTTGCACTAAGGTATCAGGTTGTTCCTACTTTTGGATTGAAGATTGAACTAATTCAACCTTTTTCTATTGTGTAACTTGATAGAATTCCATCTTCAAACCCATGAATTGTTTCATCTCTCTGGAATTTAATTAGGACTGCTTTAATTTTTGGGATATAGTTACAATTGTAAATAGTAATCTTCTGGTGAATATGATTGACCGCTGGGGAATAGCTGAAGTAATGATAGATCTTGAATTGCAAGTGTTGAAAAGTTTCTTGTTCTACCTGGATTCTGGACGTTGCATCTGCTGGAATGCATATATTAAGATTTAGACTTTCAAGACATCCTAATACATGTTCAAGGGACTATGTTTCTGTTACACTTTAGTGTTTGATAGCTGGCTTATTATTAGCATTTACTTTGAGCATTGACCTTAGAGTGGAATCTGTTTTTTTTTTTTTGGTAATAAATGAACTCATTCTTTACAAACATAGTGAGAATGCTTTTCTACATTATTCATTTATACATACATGATATTTAGATGCTTCGATATATTTACTTCTCAGGAGCAAAAGATATTGAGAAAATATCGAGACGAAAATTTTGCACCAAAAAGACTTGTCTATAAGGAAAGAAGAGTCATTGGGAAGTGCCCATTGACCCCTGAAGAGGTAAGACACAAGTTTTGCTTCTCATTGCCATTTAACTTGTGTCTGATGATTATACTTTTCGATCATGTTGAAGATTATGATATTAATAACATTAGTTGGCCAACTCATCAATGCGCCTTTCATGGTAGGTTGGTCTTATTTTGCCTTCAATGGGTTTTGACAGTGCTACCAAAATATATTTAGCGGCTGGTGAACTGTTTGGTGGGGATCGGTTTATGAAGCCATTTCGAAGTCTGTTCCCCAAACTTGAAAATCATAGTTCTGTGGAACCCTCTGATGAGCTTGCTGAGAACACTGGAGGTTTGGCAGGGTCTGCTGTGGATACGTGGTTTGTCTTCTTTCTGACATTTTTATGCCAACATATGATGGCCCTTGCAACTTTGCGAACAACCTCCTTGGACATCGCCTATATGAAGGTTTCCGAACAACAGTCAGACCTGATAGAAAAGCTCTCGCTTCAATTTTCATTGACAGAGAGAATAGACAGACTGCTGGCTTTGAGGAAGCTGTCGGGAGAGTCATGCTTACAACGAACTTTGGTGGGCCTCACAAGCGTGTAACACCAGAGTCTTTCTATACAAATTCTTGGCCTGAATGCTTCTGCAAATTATCTCCTGATAACCCTGCTGACCAATGTCCATCAAATGATAGTTAAATATTCAGAACAAGTGGTCACAGAATGAAGCATGCAATCACTCAAATTCAGCAATATTTTCAAACGAAAGATGAGAGTTGCTTCTGCCTTAATTTTCAAACACGTGGGCTAATGGTTCTATTACTCCCAGTGATGAACTTCTGTGCTCCAGATCTCTAATTTCAGGTTATTTTCTCTTTTTCCTCTGGTCTCGGAAGCTGTCTTGTGTGTCACAAGATTAGTGTAATTAGTTATCAATGAGAGAGGTGCTGATTTGTTTATTGGCCTTAATTTGACTTGGAGCATCATAGGAAGATCACAATAATTGATTTAGTTCCTCAAGCATTAAAATACTTTCAGTGTCGCCTTTCCATCATAGTTTCATAAAAAATTAAGCTATCCCGAACAGGCATTAGGCTTGGATCACACACACACACACACACAGCTTATCTGACACCATTAACTCGTACATCAGATTACTCTCTTCAAGTCAGCACTGTGTTCTGTGTTATTTTTTGGATGAAAATTACATGGAAGGACAACAAGGAAAACATTTTAATAACGGATGAAGTACAGTAATGTGTGTGTGTTAGAAAAGGACAAGATTGAAAATTGTTAGACTAAAATAGGTTTTTTTTTTTTTCATTTTTCCCCCAATATCTCTTAGGAAGCTTCAAAAAAATTGTAATAATAGTTCAAGTTTGTCCTATTCTTTCCGCTGATTGATTGACCTTTGACTTTCAGTGATTTAAATTCTGACCAGAGTCATCTTAATTACACATGGTTGGAAATATCTTTGGGACGCTGAAGTTCATGTTCATAGTTTTGGATGAAATTTATTCGTTAAATTGAAAACAAAGGCAAGTTTCTGCAATGGTATTTGGTTCATTGACCTGATGGTAGAAGCTGAGTTTATTTGAATTTGAGTTTCAAATTGTTCACCTAAAATTTTGTTCGAATCAATATATGATATGAATAATAGACGAGAAGGAGATTAGCTGGGAAGTTACTTCGGTAGTCAGTTGGATTTTTCCCCCTTTTTTCCCTATATATACCAATGTACCAAGGGGTGAGGGGAAGAAGTATGTTGGTTAGAACATCGTTTCATCCAAGTTTTAATCTTTTCTTTTCATCTCTTTCTTCTTGTAGCTTCTGTCAGACTATTATTTATCTCCTGTATTGCATTGAAAAAAAAATCTAATTTGGTTAATGACAACTACATATATGTGCAGTATCAATATCAACATGAAGTATAAAAAGTACAGGAAGTTGTATTATTCATGAGCTATGAATAATGTGGTTTACCTTGTATTAATACAAATTTATATCCACTCTAGTTGGAATAAAATAATTTAATTTTTATTGGATTTTGCAACAATTATGCAAAATATCATTTTATATTTCCTAAAATCTATTGGCATTCTCTATAAGTTAGAAATATTATTTAATCATCCACCCAAAAAAATTTATTTAATCATTTTTAAAGGTATTCTTAGCGTAACCATTGATTTAGATGTTAAAGTTCCATCAAAATACTAATCTGGACTGTCGAGTGCATACAATACCAATGGTTAGCAATATCGTTGGGTTTTGAGAGCTAACCGTGACCAAAGTAAGCTTCACAACTTAATGAGCATTTACAAATTATCTACTAATAAAATTTTTATATCAACAGCAACAGTGACATTCAATTTAAACAGTGAGATGTAAATCACATTCTTATCAATTAGATTAACCTTCATTGGTGGCTATTTTGTTATTTTATGCATCTAATATTTCAGGTTGAGCTTGAATCTTCTAATACTCATTTGTATTACTCGTCGTGACTCTTTTACATTACTCTCTCTTAAGTGGAGTACTTGAAAGATTTAGAAGCAGCACCATGCATGCCCACATTTCCTGCAATGGAATGACTTTTTTTTCTTTTCTTTTTTTTCCTTGGCCAACCTGCAATAGAATAACCTGATCTTTGATTCTTTGTGCAATAATATTTACATTAAATATTGGTTATAGAAATTCTGGCCAAAAAAATAATGCTGGCTATAGAAATTCTTAAAACCAAATTAGCTTTATTTTCTAAGTGAATTATGTCGAAGAAGACTACTACACCATCTCAACAAAGCATGCAAGGTTCAAGCATCTTTTACATTTGAGGAAGTAATTAAACTGAAGTATTCAAAGACATTAAGGAAAAAGGTAAAGGTGATTTCATGTTTCATAAAATACAATTATACATCATGCATAAATGAATAAGAACTTGAAACTGACTTACCATAACCTCTAAATTACATGTTAGCAGACATAAGTAGCAAATTATATCACCTTGTGGAAGATGGGCATTCTTCCCAGTTACATAAAGCATTAGAGCTCCACCAATTTGGAAAAAGAATGCTTGATGTCTGTTAGCACTACTTAATCTGCAGCTAACAGTTATATCAAGAACTGTTTTCCACCAAATTCAGATGAATACAAGGAGAGACAAACAAGTGTGTCTACTCATCCAGAACATTTGGATATTAATATTTCTAGGAAGTTGCACTATTTGTAGGCCTTGAACACTGTGGCTCTTCTTACAAACACTTCGTTTTGGGACTCATGTAAAGTTATTTTCAATGTCTGAACCTTAGCAATTGACAAATAACACCTTTTATTTGTTTTTTTGTCATCGACAATAACACCCTTCAATGCCATGAATTTGCAAGCAACAATAGATAGGTTGGCACAGATGTATACCTCAATTTCATACATATACTATGCATGTAATGCAGGATTTGATCTTTTATCCTTCCATGTTTTCCAAGCCTTTCTGACTTCATCCAATTCAGAATTTGGAATGCTTGAGTTCTTATCCAATTTCTCAACCCAATCTGCCCAAGGAGAGTTTGATGAGTCTAGGAACACTGAAACTTTAGGCAGCATAACAGATATATAAAAGTCATCAACTGCCTGAAGAATTTGTTCTGATTCAACCATAGACACCATTTCAGGCCTTGTCATGTTTCCAGCACTTGCTCTCATTCTAAATGTGTTTCCACTTAAAATTAAAACTTCTGCTGGGGCAAGGGGGAGGACAATTCGAGAAAATTTAACCAGTGACAATGCAAGGATGTCTCTTGGGAGTAAGTTCCGCTTTACTGCGACAGCAGTTCCAACCATTTTGCGTATCTGAGGAGTTACTGAGTTAGTGTGCATATGATTAATCCTTAATGTCATAACTTCAGCATTTAACTCTACAATGGGGATACATTAAGCTATTTTATCTCATCTATAAAAGAAGTAACCAGTTGCCAAATGGCAGTCAATAACGTAAAGTAAGAGCAGCTAGGCACCTAATGTGATCAATGGACCTTAATCATGTGGAAAGAAGCATGCATATAAGTATGACTCAACCACTGTCCACTGCAATGTCATGTGAAAAGCATCTCTGCCTAAGTTTCAAAGGGCCCGGGGCCCCTATGAGGAAGACTCCTAAAACCAAGTGACGAACCACAATGGCATTGAGAATGCCATATCGACATGCAAGCATCTCTAAGTTTGTTCAATTACATTCTTTTCCTCTTGGGTTAGTTACTCTGTTATCGCAATGATCACAGTGCAAGAAAGGTATTGTGCAGTTAACCACTGGGCATTAGAAGACTGTTAAATGTTAAGATGTTATCATGCTTGATTTTATGCACCACACGAAAAGGTAAGCATAAATAGACTAATTGATTCAACCTGTCAACAATAACACAACGGTTGCTGCTTGTGTTAACAGATTTTTTGTTGACTTTTCTTTCAACATCTCATAGATGATGTAAAGCAGACCAAGCAGCTGATCTTTTTTTTAATAAGGGAAAAAAATGGAAAAGAGGAAAGAAGAAAACAGAATAAAGAAAAAAGAACAAAATTAGCAACAACAATGAGATAAAATGGTCATCTTGCCGGAATTGGAGAAATGCACCCTAAAAATATGATGCCTATAATTTGCCACACATGTGCCATTTTGATGGCAGAAATCAACGTAAACCAATCTGAAAATAATTGTAAAGCATAAGTAGAATCTAGTCACGATAAAGACTTACTTGATGTAACATAAATGACTCCCCCCATATGTTGATCTCAATATAATCATATCCAAGTGAATTTTCCAACTTCCCACAAGAACAATGAAAAACCTTTCTGAAATGGGAAGCATTTAATTTATCTGTCTCATCAGGCTCATATAACCATCTTGCATAAACAGCTGAACGAGAGTTTTGATAATTTAAATTAGAAGGATCAACATCTGAAGATTGTTGGTTCTGTTCCTTATTACTCAAAGAGGATGGCCCACTACTTTCAAAATCTTCCCCATCATTTTCCTCATACTCTGATTCAGAAGCTGATACCATACCAGCTGAATTTGTTATGTTTGATATGCCAACATTTCCAGATGATTGCCTTGCTTTAAATTTTTTCCTGTACTTTGACCGAACAGTATAATTATGGAAAGGATGTTCACCCTAGAAGAAAGTATCAACAGATGAAAACATAATTATAGTGCTAATTTTCAAAATGTTACACATACATGATTCTCCTAATCAATTAATTATAGATAGATAGTTATCACTGGTCACTCACCAATAACTATGCCTTATACACACACAGCAGCAAAGTAAGAAAGGGCCAGAATTTCCAAATTTGTATGGGACAAAATACTCAAAGGAAGTGATAAATTTCCAGCTTGGTGATGAAGAGTTGGTGACATATAGAAAATATTTCATCTATGTCTAGTATATTACTTTTTACTCTTCATAAATATAATAAAAGCACAGAGCAGTTTGAAACTACAGGAGATTCAAAATGTAACAAATTAGTCTACCTTTGTTATGACCATTCATGTTTACTAGAAAACTTCATCAAGACAAAGCAGCTTTTTGGCAATAAATATTTTCTATTAGAAATCTCACTTGAGCTTTATCCACTAAATTAACTTTGTTAGGTAGATAAGACAAATGGAAAATTCACATCATATAATATAAAAACTAAAATACTATACCTCAAAGGCACTAAGTATAGTGCTGAAGTCTGAGATATGATAATGAATTTCATCCTCACTAAAATGACTCTGAATTCCTATAATATCAGCAGGGAGGAGGTAAGAGTACTTTCGCAGATTGCACTCCCTTCGAGGATCAAATCTCCTGAGACAAACAAAGCCATATGGTTTCAGAACTGGGTTAGAGAGGGCATTAACTAAGAAGCAAGGAATGCTTCTTACTTCTTAGTACTTACCATCAGGGAAAAAAATTTGGGCACTCCTTTGTTTAAAACAACTCATATAATTGTAACCTTTTTGTCCAAATGAATACTTGTACTTTTGTATTCTCATGGATGACATTTTTAATTTGAACAAATCTAGGGCCCTTCATATATTGCTTGCATAACATCGGAAACAAAATGAAGCTTTTAATGCTTGAAAGATTAGTAGAAGTTATGACATGTGAAACTAATTGTCTTACTTTTTTGAAGGCAGTACGCTAAAGACTTTGATAGTATCAGGAAGGTAAGAGTTAATACAATTTGCAAGCGAAATGCCATAAGGGTCTCTTTGCCATGCATTCTCAGGGATTTCCATCTTTAAGGAGATCATTGTTGCCAGAGAGTGGACCTAGCACATCCATCACACCAGAAAGAAAGTCAGGAAGTCATAATATGTGTATGCGCGCTCATGTGCAGGCATACAAACAGAATAGAAATAACTAATTTATTCATACAATCCACAAATAGAAATAAGGTGGTTACCCCTTTGTCAGTTCTACTACTTCGGCCCCAAGCAACTTTGTACAGATCCCCATAATTGCTATCCCGGATGCCACCAGCCTTGAAGATGGCATTTTCCAGTTCTTTCTCAATAGCTACATGTCAAATTTGCAATGCCTTAGCAAGAAGCCATCTGATTTATGCATGCCAGAAGTCAGAGTTTTTGTTTCTCATTTGACAAGAAAGTAAGTAAATATTTAATGCTTATACTGCTTAAAACTTTAATATTACTTATATGATCATTTCAGATGAAACCAGATGTTAGTCAATCCAACTACACACATAATGTACATGGACCGGTAATGTACAAAAAAGAAAAAAAAAATTCCATTGAATAAGAATATTGAAGTTACAATTCAAACACATTTACTTCGTGTACTAACATAATCATTTCTTATTTCATTTAAGCAGAAGGAGCTTACTGGATAGCCTGTGTTCATCTCGCTGCATTTGCAGACCTGAAAATAACCTTGTGAAGTTACATCATCCCAAAGAAAAACTCTCTCTCTCTCACACACACGCACAAAATTTGAAGGATGGGAAAGAAGGGGACCTCTATAATCGGTGCCGACGTATCCGACCCGCATTACGACCTTCTTCTTCAGAAAAGGATGCCATTTGTTGGGGGAGAGGAGAGGCGATTCGGTGGAAGTTTCAGTGGAAGAACAGTTGCAGCTGAGCAATCTGGGAGGTAGTAGTATTGGAAGATTGGAGGTACCGTTTGGGTTCGGGTTTATCGGAGCAGAGAGTTGGAATGGCAGAGAATAAGAGGCCACCATGACGACCATTGGTAATCCTTGCGAAGTTCCTAAACGAAGCAGAGGGGACAGAGAAAAACAAGAATGAAAAATGTTAACGAAGCACTCAGCTGATCATCAACTTGAAGCCTCACATCAGCCATATTATTATCCTATCAAAATCCGGTTGACTGGGGAGGGTGAACAGTGAAGCAAGAAGAACGATTATTTACCAACTTACTGCGCGTAGTTTATATTAATTAATAATTAATAAGAGTTAAAAATCTTTTAAATAACTATTTATTTTTAAAATTTGATATTTGCACTCTGTAATTTTATTTTTCGTGTTACACAACTATTTAAAATCTAGGAAACCACATTATTTACAAAATGTGAATATAGCGGTTTCTTTTACAATTACTTTATACTCCATACAAACTAGCAATCCTATTTCTCTAGTTATTATTTTCAAGTAAAAATATTATTCTAATGAACATATTAGGTTATAACTTTAAAGAATATAAAAAATGAGTCATAATTCTAAGAAGTAGCCATAACTTAATTTTATAATTTTAAGAAGAATTTTAATTTTTATTGTACTTAATTAATTATCATTGATAGACATTTATAATTTCTCTTATTTGAAAATAAATAAATAAATAATAATATCATTATTTGTCCTTAACTTATAATTGTAATTCCGGCATTTAAACTCAAAACCTCCATGTCTCTTATAGACTTACCATATAACTATGAAGACCGAATTTGCCGCTTCATCAATATAAATGTTATTATCACTATAAAATCTATAATAGGTTATATTATTTATATGTCATAAACAAAGTTTTTATCCCCTTAAATTTCACGCATTGTAGATGAGCCCACCTTCTCCTTCTTATTATTATAATATCCTGCGAATGAATCTTTAATAAATATTATGAGAAAACAAATGGGCATTGGTAACTTTTGAAATTGCTAGCAAAAATAAATAAATCAATAAATTTATTTTATTTTACTTTACTTTTTTTTTACGGAAAGGGAACAACTTTTGATATATTTATCAAGCTCATGAAAACAAAACTATACGTCTTTTATATATATATATATATAAGATGGATCATATTCAAGGACGGAACTAATAATAAAGGGGCAGCCGCCCCTCAGGACCAGTATTTTATACATGGATAATATGTGTATTTTATACTCACTTCGATCTAAAATATGAAAAAAATTTTAAAATTTTTTTTTATTCATAATATAAAGTGTTATATAATATTCTCTCCATTTTAATTTATAGTACATTTTTAATTACCACACATATATCAAGACAATTATTAGTAACCGAAATTTTTTTCATTATTTTTCAAATTACCCTTATTTAATAATATTTCCTACATTAATAAATTATAATCATTCTCTCCTTCATTTTTTTTTCTGAGTTCCCATAGATCATTGACAATTGTAAAGAGTGAAGCTTTTGGGAAAAATTCTCCTTCATTCATTTATGATTTGACCAAACCATTAAAGAATTTTCATTAAATGCATTAGTAACCGTAGAATATATAAGCTTACTTATTATAGATAATATTGGAAAGACAATAAAAAAAACACAATGTAATCCATGCAATGCACTATATTTTGAAACATGAATTTCTCAGAATAGTTCACTATATAGTGTAATAGATGGAGTATTTAGCAGTAGTTTACCTTTTTTACCCCTATTTATTAGTGACCAGTCTTGTAATTTGTAATGGAAATAACTTTAATTATTAGTAATTAATAAGGATAAAATGAGATATTAAGTTTTTTTAGAAGTTTAAAAATATAATTAATTTTTTTTACTGAACATGAAATAGTTAAAAATTCTTTATATTTTGAACCGGTGGAAATATATCATGCAAATATATCAGCCATTGTATTTCAGACCAAGTCCATTAAGGCACATATCAACCTCAGCATTTATTTTTCCCACCAGACAACCATATTCATTCATTAAAACCACTCAATTGAGAGAATTCAGCAACCATATTTTGCTCTGTGAAAACTGGCATAATTGATACTACAATTTCTTATTGTTTGAATAAAGTCATGTAGTAGTAATATTATTGTATATATAATATTCATATAATATATTTTAAACAAAATTTAACTTGAAATCTGAAAATTCTTAAAAGATAATATATATGATTGAAAATCCTAACAAACTTTTGGAATAAGTAATATGTTTTTTAAAAAATTATTTTTTATATTCACCTATAATTTATAATTAATATTATACATAAACTTTCTTATAAGCTGGTAGAAAAATTAAAAAAACACAAAAAATACAAAAAAAGAAAAAATAAAAAAGAAACAAGGGTCAAGCTAGCCTCTAGTCCTCAACAAGCTCTCCTTTGCAACATCAGAAATGTTATGGTAGCCAGGAGACATAGAAAGTGCTCACATGGCCAGAAGATCAGCTTCTGTATATTCTTGTCTTGTCACGTGGTAGAAGCTATTACTCAGCTTCTATATTCTTGTCACGTGGTATTACTTCCATCTTATTTTAGTAAAGATTCGATGCCTCGTGCCATACCATGGAGATAGCCTCGAGGAGTCACTCGGCAAGATGGTTTTTCTGAGAAAATCAGACCGGACTGAACTGGATAAAATAGTGGTTTAATGTTCAATAGTCGGATTAGAGTTGGACATGAGTCGAACCGGTTGTAATTAATATGTATCATAAAAATTAAAATGATGTAAATAAATAAAAGAAAAACTAAAAATTGAAGAAAAAATTTAGATGAGAAAAATGACATAAACATTTATTATCAAGCATTTTTAAAAGTTATATTAAAGTTAAATTAAAATGATAAATTTTAAAATTAAAATATAGATAAATAATAGACATAACAAAGATTAAAATGATGTTATCACATAAAGAAATAAATATAAAAAATGAGCAAAGCTTGAAGGAAAAAGAAAAAAGTTAGAAGAGGAGAAGTTTATAAACATTTGTTATTAAATACTTTTAAAAGTCACATTAAAATTAAATTAAAATAATTAAATTTAAAATTAAAGTATAGATAAATAATAGATATTACAAATAGTAGAATAATGTTATTGCATAGAGAAAAAAATTCAAGAAATAAAAAAAGAGTAAGTAAATATTGAAGAAAACAGGAAAAAAAAATCATGTGACACTTGAAAATTTCACATTGCTCAAGTTTTAATAAAGTGGGTGTGTTGAGGCCTATGTAAAAATAGTTTTGTTGGTCATGTTAGAAGTAATATATTGGGTATTCTTGATATATTTTAATGAGCTTGGAAATCTTTTTTTTTAGGCCTAGAGTTGTAATTTTTTCAAGTTTAAAAAAAAAACAAAGAATCAGATTGGTTCTGATCGATTTTACTGGTCGTTGACTGGTTCTCTAGGAAGACCGATTTTAGGATAGTTTTGGACCAGACCATCCGGTTCGACAGGTGAACTGGCCGGTTTGATCCGGTTCTCTGAACAATAGTTTTCCTACCTCCTCCTGTGGGTCCCACGCTTTCTTCAAACCCAATAACATGTGTGTGTATATGTATGCATGTATATATATTGCCTCTCTTACTTAATATATAAGAAAATGTGAGAGTTTTTATATTTTAAAATATAAGAGATATAAAAAATTTATTGGGAAAGAAGGTGTTTGGAAAGGATTATATAAATAACAAAAAGGAATGGGCCCTGTTGGGTCCAAAAAGAAGTACACTAGCAAGTCCACTTCGAGAGGAAAGGAGAACAAAGGTCCAGCATTAATCAAAAAGGGGTCACAGGATGTGGTGGGCCGCTCTACTAAGCCTATCTCTATGCATAATGCTTTTTCTGCCTTGCAAAGTGGGCCAGCAGATTTAGAGGGCATCCCAAGGATTAGGGAGGAAAGCAACAGGCCTATGAAATCTCTCGTGGTTTAACTTGATCAGGCCAACAACTTGACTAAGCATTCTATGAGCATGGAGATGGAGACATCAGGTCAGGTGAGGGATACTAAGGATGATGAAGCGCGGGATGATTTGATGTTTAATGAGGATAGCACAATGGCAGGGGATGAGCCATAGATAACTGAACAATCAGTTTCCTTATGAATTACATCATATGGAATGCAAGAGGAACAGGGTCGAAGTCATTTCCATCCTTGATCCGTGAAATGAAGAAACACTACCATGTTGACTTTGTAGCAATTCTTGAAACCCTTTGTGACAGCAAAAAAATGGAGGAAAGAATTGTCAAGTTTGGTTTTTAGCATAGTGTGGTTATGGATGTGAATGGGTACAGTAGAGGTATCTGGTGTATGTGGGATTCTTATAGGTGGAAGTTAAGTGTAGTTGAGAAACACTCTCACTTTATTCACCTGCGTTGTGATGTTCCAGGGAAGAATAACTGGTTCTTAACTATTATTTATGCAAGTGCTATCTCATCTGAGGCAATCAGTGCATGGGTTGTGGGTGCTAGGTGGCGACTTTAATGCAACCCTTCTAAACGTAAATATGATGCTCACCAAAAACCTTTAAGGGATAAAGGCTTTGTTGATTGGTTTGAGACTACTGAGCTGCAAGATGTAGGCTTCAGCGGACCTTTGTTCACCTGGAAAAGAGGTAGATGCGAAGCTAAACTTGACCATATTTTGTGTAACAATGCCTGGGCACAAGAATTTCTAGATGCTACTATCCTGCATTTGCCTTATTTCAAGTCGGATCATCAACCAATTCTCTTAAAACTTGGAAATAAGGAGAGCATCTCTAGACATAATCGTCCGTTTTGGTTTATTGCATCATGGGTTTTGCATAATGATTTTGATGCATTTGTGGAAGACGAATGGAAGGAGGATACTAACTGGAACTCTAATATTGTGAAGTTCACCTCTGCTTGTTCTTGTTGGAATCATAATGTTTTTGGGCACATAGAGGTGAGAAACAGACATATTATGAGACTTCTTAATGGAATTGACAGGGTGAACACTAGAGGGGCAAATACAAGTGAGTATGAAGAGCTTCAACTGAACCTATGGAGAGAGCTTGAAGAAGTGATGTTGCAAGATACACTTCTTTGGGCCCAAAAAGCTAGGTTTGATTGGAATATAGATGGTGACCGTAATATGAAGCTTTTTCATGTTAGAGCCAGTCAAAGGAAGCGAATAAATCAGATAGAAGTTATTTGTAATGAACAAGGTACGTGGATTTACAATAATGAAGAAATTAAAAAGGCAGTATCTTCCTTCTTTATGAACTTGTTTACAGAAGAAATGCCTGTGAGGGATGCACTTGAATGTGATGTGGTGTTTTCTCTAGTTGATGATGTTTTCTTTCATAGATGCAGTAAAGAGGTGGATGGGGAGGAGATAAAGACAACACTATTTAGCATGGGACCCATTAAGGCTCCGGGGCCTGATGGTTTCAGTGTTTTATTCTTTCAGAATCAGTGGAATACAGTAAAAGGAACTGTTATTAATTACATTAAATACATTTTTGTTAACTCGCAGGTGATCCCCAAAGAATTTCAGAGACCTCCACCCTATCAATCTCTACAATGTGATTTACAAAGTTGTGACCAAGATTATTGTAAACAAGTTGAAGAGTTTTCTTCTCCATGTTATCTCACCCAACCAATGTAGCTTTGTGCCAGGGCGACACAGTTTAGATAATATTATTGTTGCCTAGAAAATCATCCATACTATGCATAATATGAAGGGAAGAAAGAGTTTTATGGCTGTTAAAATTGTTTTGGAGAAAGTCTATGACCATGTCAATTGAGGATTTTCTGGTGCAGTGTTTATAGAACTTAAAGCTTCCACCACAATTTATTAATCTTATAGAGTTCTATGTTTCTACAGCCCATATACAGCTGTTGTGGAATTGAGAGAAGACAGATGTGTTCCACGTCTATCATTCATATTACGGTAGTCGGTATCAGAGCTTGGTTCCAAAATTCAGGTTTATCTTTTGGTGTTTCGTGTTCTTCCATCCATCTTCATCTTCTTTGTTTTCCACCCCTTTTGTGTCTTGTTTTGTGTTGCTTCTTATTGTCTCATTACTTTCTCTATCTCTACATCTTGTTTTCCTTGTCTTCTTCGCGTTTATGAAGTTTTAAAAAAAATTTCGTGCAAAAAAATAAAAACAAAGAGCACATTGAAAATAGAGAAAAAAAGTGTGACAAAAAATTATTTTTGAAAAAAATATTATCGCTTTTTTCTTTAAATATATGGTGAAACAAAAGCATATATGGAGATTGAAGGAAAAAAAGTACATCCAAATTAATGTTAAGGTGGTAAAGATTCAAGGATCCTCAAGTCTTTTCGAGGAAAGGGGAAATGATAGAGATCAAAGAGGCACATCAAAGATTTTCAAGCACTATTCATGTGATCTCTCTCAAGAAAATTCTAGGTTTTTTTTTTGTTAGATAATTTTATTTATTTATTTATTTTTATTTCGTTTGTTCCAATTTGTATTTTCTTGAGGTCAAAGTTATTAGTTAGATTTATATTAAAAGAAATTAAATCTATTAGATATTTTTTAAGATATTTCTTAAATTTGAATTTAAAAAATTATTTAATAGTATTAGGATTAAATATCAATTTCATTATTTTTCTTTGAATTTTCGTTTTTATTATTAGGATTTTTTATAATTAGATATATCTCTTAGATTTTCTAGATCTATTAGGATTATTTGGTTCTAGTTGTTTTAGGATTAGAATTTTTCTTATTTTGCCTATTTAAAGGCTCTTATGTAATACATTTTCTTCAAAGAGAATGATGGAATAATATTATTATCAGTTTTTCAATAAGGACTTACTGAATTATTTCTTTTCTCTCCCTTATTTTCTATCTCTCTATCCTTTTTCTCATCTGACCGTGAGGAGTGATCAATCTTGTGGGTATTATTATAGTTAGGGATAGTTCCTTTAGGATTTTAACTGATCATCTTCTTCTGGATCTTTTAAATCAAGTTCTTCTATATACTACTCCTGTATTTTCTGAGTACTGTGTCTACATCACATGGGGTTTGACAGTATGGAACGGTTAGCTCATCTTATCCAAATGGCGATTAATTCAGATGATTGGAAAGCCATTAGATTGACCAAGAATGGCCTGCTGATTTCACATCTCTTCTTCGCAAATGATATTATCTTATTTGCTGAGGCTTCTATTGGCGAAGCAAATACGATAGTAGGCTGTTTGCAGAAATTTTGTAGTAGCTCGGGGCTTAAGGTTAATGCACAAAAATCTAGAGTCTTCTTCTCTAGCAATGTCAATCACACAAAAGAGAGGAGATTAGTGCAGTTTTGGGATTCTCCCGAACAGATGACTTGGGGAAATATCTGGGTGTTCAACTATATCATCAGAGAGTCACTAAGGAGTCATTCCACGATGTAGTTGATAGAGTCAAGCAAAAACTTGCTGGTTGGAAGGTTAAGTCTTTATTTCTTACTGGCCGTATGACGCTTATCTCGTCAGTCGAAAGTGCTATTCCAAGCTATATTATGAAGACTTCGCAACTACCCATAGACACGTGTGACTTAATTGATAAACAGAACAAGAGGTTTTTGTGGGGCGGCACTGAGGAGCAGCGTAAGATTCTACTTGTGGCGTGGGATGAAGTGTGCAAGCCTAAAAGGAGAGGTGGCCTTGGCCTCCGACCCGCGTAGCCCCAAAACAAGTCCTTCATGATGAAATTAGGAAGGAACTTAGTTAAAAGAAAGGATGATTTTTGGGTAAGGGTGGTACGTGATAAATATAAGTGTGGAAGTGACGTACTACCTATGATTGATCCGAAAAGGCCTGGGTCAAATGTTTGGGCAGGGATTAAGAAGAGTTAGGAGAAGGTGAAGAAGGGATAGAAGTTACTGGTAGGGAAGGGGAGGTTTGATGGAAGTAGGAGAAGAGTGGGCTCTTTTCTGTTAGATCCTCATACCAAAGATTGATTCAGCACACAACGAATGATGATCCCCTATGGGGAAAGATTTGGAAGCTTCATATTCCCCAACATTGTAAGTCATTCATGTGGCTTGCTACACAGAAGAGGTTGCTTACCAACGCCATGAGAAAGGAACATGGGCTAAGTGACTTGGATAGATGCTCTGTTTGTAAACACGGTGTTGAAGATGTTCTCCATGTCCTATGAGATTGTGTCCATACAAAAATATTATGGGAGAAGATTATTCGACCTTCGGCTTGGAACAGCTTCTTCTCATTAGGCTTTAGAGCTTGGATTAACTGGAACGTCTTGAACTACGAAGAGGAAGGCTATGATGATTGGAAAGCCATGTTTACTACAATTTGTTGGTGGATTTGGTGTCGTCAAAACCTGTTTGTGTTTGAGAAACAAAAAGTCAGTGATGAGACTGTTTTAGCAAACTCGATGGCTATTGTTAGTAGCATGAAGGAAGCTCGTAGGAAGCTTCAACGACATACGATAGTAGGAAAGAGACAGGCATTTGGTGAAAGATGGGTGAGTCCTGAGGAGGGGTGGGTCCGATTGAATGTCGATGGAGCTTTCTCTCTGTAGAGACATCAGAGTGCGTGTGGTGGGCTCTTGAGAAATGATACTAGCCAGTATCTTGGAGGCTTTATGTGCAGATTGGAGGATGGTGATGCATTATCAACGAAACTCTGGGATTGTATGGATGGCTTGAACGCTGCCTGTGATTGGGGATATCAGCGTGTGGAGCTAGAGACGGACTCAATTGAAGCCATGGAGCATCTCACACATGGATGTGGTGCTGAGCATGAAGATTATAGAGTGATAACAGAGGCTCGTGGAATGCTTCAACAAGACTAGGAGGTTTGTATCAAGTATATTCGCAGAAGTGCTAATGTTGCTGCTAATTTACTTGTAAGGGAAGGGCTTAATGCTATGCCAGGGATCCATTTTGTCTCTCAGCCGTTTATGAGGTTATGTATGCTGCTGGATAGGGACTGTGCAGAGGCTAATTCTGATGTTGGTTAGTGTCACCCAGGTTTCATTTGTTTATAAAAAAAAAAGAAATAGAGGGAGTATATATATTTTTCTCCTATTTTAAGTCAAGTTTTTTTTCTGTTTATAACTCATACTTCATAGAGGTGGGCCACTTATATCGGAGAGACTTGCTAGATTCTTAGGAAACTAATGACATCTCAATATCTCATCACTTACTGAGGAATCAGATTCCCAAAATTTGGGGGAATGCCCAAATCCAAGGAATAGGATTCTAGTGTGCCTAACACGTTTAAAATTTTATTTCCCATTCCCACATACCGACCCAGTTACTCAGCAAAAATCGGTGCACATAGCTTTATTATTATTATTATTATTATTATTATTATAAATCCAGTCATCTTCAGAGTGCTCACCCCGAAAACAACCCTCCTAAAGATGACCATTGTGATTCAAACCATGCAACTTGACTAACGCCTGCTTCATACAACGTAAAATGTTGATTTAATAAATATTTAAAATAATATTTTAAATAATTATAATTTTTGTCACCCACTTCCCTAAAATATTTTTCTAGTTGCATCCCTGATCATATTATTTATGATTTGCAATTAGTATAATTTACTATTAAGCCAAAAAAATAGTATATTCGCTATACATTTTGTATTTTATATTAAGAATAAATGTATGGTTTTTCAATCATAATAATATCACATGTATGTTATTTGAGATTTATTTTTTTGGAACAACCATATATTATTTGAGATTAGATAATTTATAATCACGAATACAAATTGAACAAGGTGATATAAGTGCTTATGAAATTTAATTTTTCTATTTATAATCATTTTTCGTTTATCTATCCAGAATATCTTCAATTGTTTAATATGTAATCAATTTCTGATGATGAGAGAAAGATTTGTATGGTGTCTTCGATTTCGAATTAAACTATACTATTTGTTATGTTTTAATAAAAAAATGACTTCTAAGTTTAATTTATATTATAAGTATAATATTATATTGGGTATAAAAAATCAGAAACTATAACGTATTCATAGAACAAACAAATCCTTATAAATCTTTTTTATATATAAATTGGTAAGAAGGGGAGGCATTTCCTATCCTATAGAGCAAGGCACTAATGGCATATTGAAGATACCAACAAATGCCCTACCTAAAAGATTATTATCCTGGTATAATTCTATTACATATGGATTAGCATTAATAATAATCAAAATTGGTTATGAGACGACAACTATTAATATTAAGTATTTATACTCAATAGTTTATTAAAATAAATTGATTTTAATTCAATAAATGATACCATATTAGAGATCCCAACTCATATATCACATTAATATCAGTAATTTTATTTAAACTGACGGAGGGTTCATTTATGTCATTTCCTAAACTAGAGAGCTTTTTGTCTCTTTGTACAATAAAACTTAAAAAAAAAAAGCCCTATTGTTGGTTACTCAATGCTTTATTAAAATAAATTGATTTTAATTGAATAAATCATAACATATTAGAATATTCAAATTTAACTATCTTAAAAGAGATCCCAACTTATATGTCACTTTAATATTAGTAATCCTATTTAAACCGACTGATTAGTCATTTATGTCATTTTCTAACTTAGAGACCTTTTTGTCTCTATGTACTATAAAACTTAAAAAGAAAAAAAAAAAAAGCCCTATTGTTGGTTTCTCTCTCTTTCTTTTTCTCCTTCTCTTCTGATTTTGGCATCAGGGTGGTCCAAGGAAGTTGGAGATCTTCTTCCTTTCATCATTGCTATGACAAGCATGGATCCAACATTAATTCCAGCTATGCTTTGTTGTGATTACTTTGATTTTTTTTTTTTTTGCATATTACATATGCCTAAACCATAAGCAATTTTGCCAAATTACAAGAGATTTCCTTTGAGATGTTCACCAAGTAGGATTTCTAACGGCTTTAGGTGAAGTTAGAATTTTCTTTCCATTTTTGGTCATTTATATTGGCTTTCTAAATCTTTTAATGAAATATGTCACCCTCCTTAAACATATACTAAATCAATTTCACACAATGATTACTTTCTTTCTTTCGCAAATATATTCAACTTGAATAAGTTGGCCAAACAAAAAATTGAGTGTAAAAAAGCTTGGGAAAATTATAGCAATGGACTTTAGGGTAGATGGTTTTGTCAAAGTTACAAGATTGCCGTTAGTGTGGTTAGTTGTTCTCCGTGTTTTGACTATTTTCTAAATTTCATAGAACAAAACTTGGGAAAATATCTAAAAAAGGTTCTAATTTTTTGGACTTGTTTTGTTCTCTACATTTCTTGGTTCTCTAGAATATTTGATAAAAAATAATCCATCAAACAAGTTTTATTATTTTTTTATTTTCAAAAACAAAAAATTATTTTTTAAGAACACCAATCAAACATGCCCTTGATATTTAGGGAATTCACCATGACTTTTAAGGATTAATATTTAATATGAAAAACCATAAAATCAATTTATTCAATATTTGATATAAAACACAACAAGTGTATGAAATTACACAATTCATAAACTATAAATAATATGATTTATTTTAAACTCTATGCAAATATACAATATATATTTTAGTTATAATTAAACAGATACCATTCGGCCAAAAAAAAAAAGAATAAACAACAACCAAATGATCATTATATACTTCAAAGAAAAACATCATAATGTCTTAAAAATAATATAAAGACACAAGCCATCATTTCCTCCCTTTCTTCCCCTTCTTCCTTCCTTCTTTTATTCTCATTTCCATCATTCTTCTCTCTTGTTCTTTTTTGCTCCTCTATGCTCATAAATTATTTGTCTTCATAACCTATTCCTCCAACTTTGGTACATCATCCTTCTGTCTTCTTCTTCTTCTTTATTTCATTCTTGTGATTTTCTGCCTGCTTATATTCTGGGAAAATTGCGAAAGAAAATCTCTTCTACAATCCGAGAAACATTGGCAGTTGCAAAAAAAAAAAAAGGAAATTTTGGTGACTCTGGTGCATTTGGCTTGTTTTGGTACGTTCATTCATTTCCCCAAACAAATATATGTTAACTTTATTTTCTTTTGTATTTAGTATCTTCATATTTCATGTTAGGAAAATAAATATGTTAAATTTGGAGGAAACAATTTTTTTAATAAAAGAAGATGATGAGAGAGAGAAAGAAATAGGGATAAAAAATAAAAAAAAGTGTTTTAAATTGTGATATGATGTTTCTTTACTACTTTTCCTTTTCTTAAAAAGAGTTTAAAATGACATGTCCTTAAATAACCACAAACTAATGCTCACAAAACAAAACCACAAATTATATATTCTTCTATCATGGGTGCAACTACAGATCAGTCAATTGGGACGAGATATAAGTTGTAAGCCGACTAAAAAATGACCCAAAATGAAAAGTAATTAATTAAAAATACTTTGATCCCTTAATTTTTTTTATTTTTATTTTTGTCATTTAATTTTAATTTGATCCTTTAGGATGTATTTGGAGTTCAATATGGTATGAAATAAAATGTCAGAATGATGGTTAGTCATCTTTTTTTTTTTTATCTGGAGGTTTTATGGGAAAAGAAAGGTTCAATTAGAACATTAAGATTTATCATCTATCAATATCAATATTCAATATTCAATATTCAATAAAAAAAATAGCGCAGTTCATAAGCAATATAAAATATAAAAAATATAATGAGTTAAAAATGAAATTCAAAACATGGAACACAAGGAGATGTATCATTCACAAGCATGAACTGCTCATCGAAATATTTATGCAAAAGCAGGAGCTCACTGCGAAAATTCTAATTTTTTTTAATTATATTATTTTCATAATATCCTCATGAGATAATTTTTTGAGTGTGAAATAATTTTTTTAATTTTACTTTTGGGAAAAAAAAAATTCTCTTTCTCATATTACATAATAATATGATAAAAATTATTTTTGAAAAATAAACAAACTGCTTTTTTTTATGTACGCTCACCCAAATTAAAAGAAAATATGCATAATTTACGCAAATAAGTAAATCCCGAATATATATTTCCATTATAACAGACAAAAGTCATTCCACGTCAGAAATATATTTTTAGTTTTTAACTTACTTACACTGCTCTGACGCACCGACCTAAATAATGTTGTTCTCTCATCCTGATCCACCACCACCACCACCGATTACACAATATTCTTTTCAAGATCCTATAAAACCAGAAAAGAAATTAAAAAAAAAAAAACCCTCTCACTGTCTTACATGCTAACGTATTTATAGGCAAAAAAAAAAAAGACTTTCTATTAAAAAATAAGAGAACGAAGTCATGCCATATACATATAATTTCGGAAACAATTACCACCGCACCACCTTACACAAAACAGGTAACTAACACAAAATAAAAAAAAAAACTACAAGAAGAAGATAAATTCCTTTCCTAATATATCTCCTAAAAACAAGATAATTATAAAATAGGAATAAAGTTAGAATATGGAAAATTAATTAATCTTGCCTGGAAAGTAAGTATGGGCTTATTTTGGAAAGCAAGCTTCACAATTGGAATTGCATGATGTTTTAGTTCTCATCACATCTTTCGGTTAATATTATTTTGTGCCTTAATTTTATTAAATTTCATTCTTTAATTTAATTTTACATTTTATTTTAGTCCTTTAATTAAATTGCAAGCCGCGTCTGAAATCTTTTTTTTAAATAATAAAGAAAACCTAAAAATTAAGACAAAAGAGAAAAAAAAGAATATAATAATTCGAATAAAATCCATATGAAAATGAAAGCAATTCTATTTATATATATATTAATGATATATTGATGATTTTATTTTTGTCCTTTATAGTCTGAACCAACTAATATTTTTATTTTTTATTGACGAGTCACAAGACTCTTTCATTGAGCATTTTAATTTAATAATTCAAAATATATTTGAACAACATTTTTAAAATCAATAATTAAATTAATTTTGGCCAAAAATAGTTAAATTAATTAATTAACATAAAGAAGTATGAGATGAAGATAATAAAATTAAGGATCAAAATAAATAAACAAAATTAACAGATAAATAATTTAAAATAAAATAAAGAAATAAAATCAAAATGAAATAAAATAAAAGATAAAATATCAAATTAAAGAAATAAAGAATTAACTTAAAATTAAATAAAATAGAAAATAAAACTTAAGAAACAGGAGTATTGACGAGGTGGAGTAAGCTGAGCTGCTACAGATTCGTTGTCTAGAATCAAGATCGAAGCGATTCCTCGCCTGGCATCTTCTACTTTGCTGTTTAGGTATAATCTTTCTCTATAATTACGCTATCCGCTTTTCATTTTCTTTAACTTTCTTCAATTTGCCGATTTATTATAGCAGTTACAAATTCTGCTCCGTAATCAGTTGCATTGCAATTCTTAGCGAATTTCCGTTGTAAGATTGCGTTTTTTCCTTATATGGTCTGCTATTTTTTTTTCCTTTCTATGCTATTCTAATGTATATGATCCTGCATCTTTTTTTTTCGGCGTTAGATTGATCGTTAACTTGTTCAATTTTCTCAATTTTTTATTTTTGTCATTTCTACATGGCATCTTTTGTGATTTTTAGCCGTTTAACAATATCATTTGATTATCTTGCCTCCTTTTTTTGCAAACTGGGTGAAGAAGAAAAAAAAATTTAATTTTCATTAGCAGTAGATCAAAGCTTTACATATTAATAAGGATTCTTGGAATTGAATGTTTCAAGAATTATTTGAATTGTCCAAAGAATAAGACTTGTAACAGAAACATTATGTGCGCCTCAGAGATGAGTGAGATGGAAAATACAGCTTCAGAATGGAAGGGATCCTCTGTTAATCCTTTTAAATACAAAGAAAAGAGCTTGTTACTGACTAAATAGGAAACATGAATTTCCAAGTTTTGTATGTCCAACTTTGGCTAGAACCCTGGCATCCCATCTATTTTGCTGAGCACCTTGGAAGATGTAGTTTCCTGGATGCCATTGCCCGGGCTACTTTCCTGCAATAGTGATGTTTTTAGGTACTAAATTACCAACATCAAGGCCATCTTCCTTTTAAAAAAGCAGCAACCTTTCCTTGACCTAAACATGGACTTATTTTCTCTGGACCTTTCCAATATTTTTGATACGCTTTGCAAATAATTCTAACAAGGGTGAAAATAAGGTATATATGACATCATGACTTTAGGAAATCTCATATGGGAAAGAGATCTTCCAGTATATATATATATATATATATCCGTGAACTTTCACACTGATATTTTTACCTGCTAATAAAAATTCTTTTGCTGAAAAAGAAAATTTCCAAAACCCTTTTTGAAAAGGTAACTAGCTATTTAACATTCTCTCAAGAACCTGTATAAAATAGGAAGCTATGGAAATTATTATCAGAAAGATAATAGATTACTGCATCTGGAAATTCATGATTACCTTTTTTGTGCTCTTTTCATCTTTGATCTGTTGGCATCATAAGCTACGATGGTAAATGACAGTAAGGTGAAAAGGGTCACGTAAGTTCCTTGTATGCCATTCTTGTGCACGTTTTAGGTTCAATATGTATCTTTAAGTTTTAAATATGTTTTCTTGATTATTGAAATTATCATATGGTGTGATTTAAAATATAAACAAGTACTGCAGAAAGCCAGAAAGCATATACTTAATTATTTGGTATTTTTGTTTATAGTTTCTACTTCATGGCATGAGGGGTTTAGAACTCCTGATTGTACCTGTTATATAACTTAAACCATTTTAGGTTATCCAACCAACCTTATCATTACCGTTCCATTTTTAAATGTGAAATTTCCAAAACCTTTTTCTCAGGAAGACTCCTCAAAAGCTTTGTTTGATTTCCAAGATATTTTGTTCAAAATATAAATTTAATCTAGTTTGAATATTTACTATGTAAAGATTTTTGGAGTATTATATGAAACTTGTAAACAATATAGCGTCCACCATCTTTGCAGTTTAAAATTTAAGCTAGAGTTATTTGTTATTCACTGCATAATTAAAGATTAGTGATGCATAGTTGATTGGGGAAAAAAAAAAGATTAGTGATGCATATATTGTTTCTTCTTATTTCTTCCAAACAAACCCCTATTTATGGCTTCTACTGGTTCTTCTTATTTCTTGATTATATAAATTACTAAATTGTTATCATTAAGAATGCAGAAGCCACTTCAGTGCTTAGGAACAGTTTGATTTATTCCAATCAACTTTGGCTTCAGACCCTAATCCTTTCTTTTCTCTCATTTTACATCTGATTTCCAACAATGGCATGTGTGGTGCTGTTTATTCTTTAAGAACTAACGCTGGAAGTTCACTGTTGGAATTATCAGCCTTCTGTTCTTTTTTTTTTTAAAAAAATGATAAATCCTTGTTCTTCCTCACCTCAACTGCTAGAATCTCTTTATAAGGACTATTCAAAGATTCTCCCTCCTTTTTCTCCTCTTCTTCAAATCTCTCTTATTTCCCCTTGCTATCTTGTTTGTTCTATATCAAAGGATTTGTTTCGAGTTGTATTTCTTGAAGGTCTGCAACAGAGTGAGTTGGAGTGTTTTAGACATGATGCTTTGTTGTGAGGGACTAAGGGCTTCAGTGATTATTGAAGCAAGTGGATGTTGCTTTTAGACAGCTAGTTTTCCATTTATTGTTAAGGGACAGCATAGTCCTAGTTTATAGGCCAACTGATAGCCGAGGACTAGATAGGTTTGTCTCTGTGTTTTTCACTTTAGATTTTTACCTAAATCATTTATTTGGCATAGGATTGTTTTCCAAGAATCTTTATGGGTTTATGCTAACAGTCTATATTTTTAGATGCACTGCTCTTAATCCCTTCAAGTTTTTATGACGTGTTCAGCATCACATATCACTAATGATCCAAAAGAAATAATCCACATATCACTTCACCGGCAAACACACAGCTTTTCCCATTGCTCTGTTTTCTGTATTTTAGCCATAGAGAACCTCCCTTACTAGTCTGTTTTCTCCACGTAACCTATAGAGCACATAGCCTCTTCCACAACTCTGTTTTCTACAGTCAAGAATACAAATCTTCATGTGACTAGGTATGAATTGCGTGATTTGAGCGAGGAGGATTTAATGTTTCTGAATCTTGAGGGAGTAAAATGTTTGTGTTTGAAAACTGAGGAGGCTGAAGTATGAGATTTAAAATTTGGTGCACTGAGGTTGAGTTTCAGGAAAACTTAAGGGAGTGAAGTGTGATTTATTCTTATTTTATTTTGGGCAATGCGTTGTTTGGTTTGCAGAGGACTTTGAGTGATCTGATGAGACATTCTTTTTCTCCTCTCTGTATTTGATGCTTCCTCTTTTGTTCTGGAAGGATTCTTTGCCTTTATTTCTCTACGTTTCTCTCTCTATGCTAGGTCCTTTTTCCAAGAAAAAAAACTACTGGTGGTATATTTGCTTACTTAATAGAAATTAATTAAATCTCTGGCTTGTCTTACTTATTGGGAAAAAATATATATATATATTTTCTAATCATGATTTGAATCAATATTGCTAACATAATTTATTTATTTATTTGTCTAAATAATTCTGAAATTTCTGCTTAATTTGCAGTGATAGCAAGTATTCAATGGCCTTTGTCACTCTGTTGTAGTTTAAATGAAAGGAGCAGCTGTTACACAAAATTTACATGTATATCAGATATTTGATGGGGATTAACTGAAGGTCCAAATAGTAATCAATGTCGATGGTAAACCCAAAATCAAAAGTTTCTAGACGTCCAAAAATATGCTACAGGCCTATCCAGCCATCCGACCTTGATGTTATAGAGCATTTACATGGAAAACTCTTTCCTATCAGGTGAGATCTCTCAATCTTCATATTTTTTATTGGCTTTATGATAAGCTATGGAAATTGTGCTGACTTAAAGAATCTTTCAATTTTTAGGTATGAATCATTATTTTTCCAAGATGTGGTAAATGGACATGACATTGTCTCATGGGGAGCTGTTGACCGTAGCCGGCCTGAGGGCCAAAGTGATGAACTCATTGGATTTGTAACAGCAAGAATTGTTCTTGCTAAAGAAAGTGAGGTTGGTCCTAATATGTACGACTGCATGTCTTTTTCCTACTTACTTGAAGCATTGTCAGAAGAAGTGAAAATGTGCATCATTTCTAGCACTCGAGCTGGAAAGAAACTGAGATTTTTAGGTCATCTACCACTACCTGGCAATGCATCTTTTAGTTGGAACAGGACTTTAGATAATCCTTGCATGCATGTAATTACTGGCTATATATGTTGTTTCAGAAATTATATTGGAAAATTTGTTTAAGGTGCATTCAACCAATCATTTTGATCCAAAGATAAAAAATCTAACTATAAGCATGGTTATGCACAGAAAAAAACTTGATAAAAAGCTTATTCCTTTGACATCCAAAACCTAACTAAGCTCTTGGCTTTATATTTTATCAATCTTGTGCTTTTAAAGATTTGATTGTGGCCCACCTTGGGATCAAAATTTATTATATATACAAACTGCTTTATTGAGTACGTCCTCCTTAAAGTACAACTGTTTGAAAGCTTGAATTTGGCTAATTATTATTTTTTCTTAGATAGTGGATATTCTTGGATATGACTCATCCAAATCAGATCAAACTTTAGTCTATATTCTGACTCTGGGAGTAGTGGAAGCATATAGAAATCTTGGAATAGGTAAGAGATTCTCTCTCTTTATTTTGGTTTGAGTTCTTGGTGGTATAATTTGTAGTCCAATTTGTGTCTGATCTGCAGCTTCTACACTGATTCGGGAGGTCATGAAATATGCTTCAAGCATTCCAACCTGCCGAGCTGTTTACTTGCATGTAATTTCTTACAATAACCCAGCAATCTTTTTATACAAGAAAATGTCCTTCAAGTGTGTTAGAAGACTGCAAGGATTTTATTTGATCAATGGACAACATTATGATTCTTACCTATTCATATACTACGTAAATGGGGGACGATCACCTTGCTCACCATTGTAAGTACTCAATAACCTTTATGCCTTGATTTACTTAAACTGGCCTTATAGTTTTTAAATGAACCCTTTGTTATGGATAGTGTAAGAGTTGTTGGCCTTTTCCACATAATTGGAACATGAGTTTCTGGAGTCTGAACCATTCTGGTCCAAACTGAGTAAGTTGGATGAGTAAGGCTGTTGTGTATTCTTTATTGATTTATAAATGTTGAGACTTGAATGTCTTCCAAACCCATTTTATATTTATGTACTTAATTGTTGTTTAGCATGTATATCCCCATGTGATTCATTTCAGAAGGAAACTCTTTTCAAAAGTCTTTCCTTCAACCTTCCTTAGGAGTATGTTATTAAGATTTGTATTTAAGCACTTATAGTTAGTTGTAAGGAGGAAATCACCACTTTATCCAAAATAAATAAATAAAGAGAATATTGCCCCAATAAAATTCGTATTTTTTTTAGATTTGATTAGTGATTTGTATGAGGGTGATATTATTATTGAATATTATTTAAATAGTTAAATTTTCTGTTAAGCAAATATATTGACCTAGGTAGATACTTTTATAATTTTAAAAAGGCAAGCTTAATTGTCTGGTGAATGTTGATGTTATAAAATCTTGATGTTTGCAAAGCCAAAAAAGGAAAATACTATCTTCAATCTTTAGGGCTTACTTGGGACTAAAAATGTTATGCATAGAAAGGAAAAAAGAATGAAAAAATGACACTTGTATCTCTGGACAAAAGAGTAATTGAAAGGGACTATTAATGTTGAGTAATATTAACATGGGTATAATAGATATTATATATCTCATGTTTTTTGGGATGAAAAGGCAATGCTTTGGAATAGGTATTAAAGAGGAAATTATCCTCAGTCAGGGATTATTGACTGACTTTCAAAATTAGAATTTTATATAATGATGAGTAATTGAGTATATGTTGTGCCTTTTAAGAACTACTTAGCTTGCATACTGGTTTGGATTTTTATATTACTCAAACCCTTTAAAGAAATGTAATATCATATTTCACTCTTCAGAGAGTTCCTCACTGGAATAGTAAGCTACATGAGGAGTGGCTTCAAATTAATTGCTGCCAAGCTGTGCAAGAATGAAGACAGGAAGATTCCAAGGTGGGCAAAATGTAAAGAAAATCATTCTCATGTATCAGCAACGCATAACAAGAAAAATATGGCACTTGAGTGTACTAGATATGAGTGTGTTTGATTTTTATTTATTGTTGATCTGTTGCTTGTTCCCTGTATAATACATCCCCACCTTCCTCCCTTCTAGAAAGGATTATATTGAAATGTAAAATAACATCTACTCATCGGACGATCATGTCCTAATAATAAAGCTCCACATGTTCTGTTAAAAGATGATACTGATGCGAGAAATTGTTTCATATTCCTTGAGTGTTATGTTATTCATGCTCTCTTCAATAAAAATAGTCTAAATGTAGAGAAAATGTGAAAAGAAAAAAACTTTAATGAAGAGAGAGAATATATGTGCATTGGAAAGGTAAAAAAAGATCTTAACTTATTTGATTTGGACTCTTTTTATTGGTCAGAGTAATAATTTTTCATTCTGATACTCTGTTGCAAGTTCTGCAAGCAATGACTTTTGATCAGGAACTTCCAATTTAGTTTAGCTGTAACTGTAACTAGACATCTTTCTTATGCATTTGGATAAAAGATAATAGTCGGCATGACTTTTTTCAATGTTACTTTGGTTTAGAGAGTTAATACAGCTAAAGGAGACTATGTCACACTAGCTTCATATATATATATTTGTTGATTGACGCATTACACAAAAGACTCTACCATCTAGTACAATTAGTGAGTTTCATTTGTCAAGTAAATGTGGGCTTTGTGTATTGTATAGAATCTATGGAATAAGTCTTACTATTTATATTTTATGAATGGTACCACTTGTTATAGATTTTATATTTTATATTGTTATTGATAATTCATGAGTTTCTTTTGGAGATTTTTGGTTTTTTCAATGCAGTTTATATCCTCTGTGCGTGCGTGGGTGGGATCAATTCAGTGGACCAAAACCAAAGTAAACGGGTCATAAGATCTTGAGATTTGATTATGTAACATAAAAATTTAATTTTCAGCCGTTTAAGATTGTTTGGTATGCTTTTAACCCTTCCAAATATAAGGAAGATGCGTATAGACCTAAAGATTGTAAAGATGAACCAAACCAAATTTAAATTAGACCGAATATGCACAAAAACATGAATAGCTTCCTATATTTACAATGAATTTGTTTGATTATCAAATTGGTTTATTGAACACTTACTGTGTGTGCGTGTGTTGGGAGATTTCTTGAGATTATTAGATATGAAATCTAGGGAATCTTCAAGCCTAGCGGGACAATAGATCTTTTGAAATATGTGCCAATCTCTTGTGATTCTGGGTTTGATATTTGCATTAACCAAAGTTTCTTGTATATAGATTTAAGTAAGTGAATCCTTATACATGCTACAGAATTTAAAGAATGAAAATCTATTCATTTTATTACTTGATACTGATGGCATTGTCTAGAGTTTCTTGTTTATGTATTCTATTAGATAGGCCTTCACACATTGCATTGAATCCAAAAAATAAATTGCACTGTTCATAAGTCATAACATTTGTGCACAATTTTATATTTTTTATTAAATAAAAATACTAATTTATTCACAACCAAACAGGACGTTCAAAATATTAATTTATTTATTTAGAAAATCACAAGCCTACGAATAACTTAGAGATTTTAATGAAATGGATAAAGTAAATTTATTGATCTTACAAATTACACCACCATTTATTTGAAAATAGAAAAAAAAAGGAAAGGATGAATGAAGCTACTTATCAATAACTATAGTTAACAAAGTTAGCTATCTACTAACTGTATATTAGAAGGCCTAAATTACCAATCACTTGTATTAATTATTAATCTTAATTATCTTTAGTATTTTTACAAGTCTCAATTTTCGACCTCAATAATTCCCCCTCAACATTAACGTTTTATAATTACTTGGATCAATGGCAAACAATCAGATTCAAAGATAACATTCAGATCCATAAGAAAAATTTAACTTTGGCAGGAACTTCAATTTTCCAAATAGCATTCAAAAGTGCTCTGGGTACAGTGGCACTACATCCAGTTCCAGGCCTATTATCTGCACTGGCTTCTACTAATGTTTTGGCCACTTTGTATCCACCTCTAACGGTATAATCACTTCTCTTACCTCCTATCCAGATCCATTTATCCCTTCAATTTGACACAGCTCTAATAGCCTGTTTAGTTTTCAATTTGTAAATTTAAATTAGAATAAAATAAAGTTTGTCAAAGTAAAATTTAAATAAAAGTAAGTTTGTTGTATCCTAGTTTATGTCTAAATGTTTTTTATTGCAAAAGTTATCCTAACAAAAGGATTGTGAGATAAAAATAAATTTATAAATTAAAAAATAACTTTTTTCGGTCCGTTAACTAAATATACATTTAGAGGTAAAAATATATTTACAGAATAACTTTTTAAGATGAGGCAAACACAATGTTAACCTAAAGTACGTTTGTAAACATAAGTTAATCTAATTAAATGACAAACCAAACAAGTTCAAGTCTAATAGTATCTTTTATTGAATCCAATCCATCACCGGAGTTCAATATTTATAAATTCCATCTATGTCCGGCAATAATTTCAGCAACCCTTATATCTCTAAATCATAAGGGCATAAGGAGTTAATCTTCATACCTGGAAGTATAGGCAACCAAGGATCTGACCAGATTCTTGTTGTTAAGCCGTTTCCAATACTCAAACATAACCATTCCTTCTAGTAATTCTCTTACAGCTAAAATGCTTGACCATATCCACGAGGTTTTCTCAACATTCACACGCTGAATTACATATATTGTTAACTTACATTACAGGCAAAATCAAATCAAAACAATGGAAATTTAACCTGATATCCATATGATAAAAATGGGTGGTCCATTCTCGCTGAATTAAATCTCTTGTGAAAAACTGAGTTGTGCAATTAATAACTAAACAAGACAATTTACAAAATCATTTATTTGAGTTTTAGATGAGTTTAAATATGTACTACTGGCAATTGCAAAATCACTGAAAGCCAACCTAATTTATGATCCCTTGGACCAGGACCCAAAAAACACTAAACAATTACATTGAAGCGCGATAGTTGTGATCAGTATACAAGTCAGAGATAAATATGCCGAAGGAAAAGGTGATGTATTAAAACATGCAGCACCAGCCACATCTGGTGCCAGACATGAAAACCCACTACCTACTTTCCCATTCCCATATCACCAACTACATACTTGATACCCTTACAACACTATGATTTTACAAGATACAATTACTTCATGCTCTATTCCAAAACTACGTGAGGGGTGCGCAATAATCCAGAGTGATTGATTCACAAGCATTTCAAGTGCAGGTACTATAACCATGAATCATAATGTCGCTGATCATCTTGTGAACCATCCTCTTCTGGCCCCAAGCAACTCTCAATCAGACAAAGCACATATGAAGAGATATTCATGGTAAAATTAGAGATAGGAAGATTTGTGTAGGCCACAATCTTGTGGTACCCACATGCACAGAGGTGGGACTCATCATGTTGTTCCTATCTCTCTCTAACTTCACCTCACTAAAGTACTTCAGAGGGTCCGAGTTCAAAGGGCCTATTGCGTGCATGCCAAAAGGAAAGATTCATTAGGAAGAAGAAGGGGCCCTTTCTTCTCTTTTTTTACCTGTCTTATCCTCATCAACTTGGGAGAAATCTGAGTTATGAACATTACTAATTGAGGATCTCTCTGACCTGCAGGGATGATCTGCTGAGTTACCATGATGACAGAGATTACCATTTTCACAAGTTTTCACATCATTGGTAACATTAGCACTTTGCCGCTTAATGCAGAGCCAAATTATCGAGGACTCCTCATTGCTATTGCCTACTACAACTGGCACATGCCATGATCCTTTTTCTGATTCCTGAAACAAAAACTCAACGTTTTCAAATTTTGTTCTAAAACAAGAAGTTCTCAAACAATAGTGAATCTATTGATGCAGATTTCATGGTCATCCTCAGCATATCATATCAATCATAAATGCCCAACAACAATGAAATTTAACCATCCTTACCCTATAAACAGATTATGACACACTAAACTTGGACTTACACACATTGACCAGAAAAAACTTGGACTTATACATAGAAACACTGCAATTTAGTTCATGCCCATTATTTCAGTCTGGATAAAAATTACAGCTATGTTGAAAACAAATAGAACCATCATTCCAAAAAAAAAAATCTGCCTTGAATGGAACATATTGTCTTAACGTAAGCTCCATGCACAACCCCACCCTTGCTATTCAGAGAAAGAGGCACTTGAGCATACAATGAAAAGAAAATCAGGGTATCAGATAACAACGCAAATCTTCCCCTCAACAGAGGCATGTGCATTGGTAGAATGACAGATTCTAGTACATGCCATGACATATAACATATTACCTGGATCACCAATGAATACAACGGAGGCATCAGAAGTTTAAGGTTTCCTTTAACAAATGTGTAGTGAACCTGTAGATAAAAATAAATATAGTTGGCTTGCCAGAAAAACAATGTTTAAGGGCATCCCAATACTCGAAAACCTATATAAAAGTGTAAAAGTGACTAATCATGGTCCATTAAAGGCACATTCATCAGCATGTTCCCCCCTATATGAGTTCTTATGTCAATCATATTCTATCTGTGTATATGGAATTAATAATTAATAAATTGAATAAAAATTACATCTCCTCCCCTGTTCCACAAAAGAATAAGATTTACAAACTCACATCATTAAATTAGAGAAAAAAATTTCGTAATTTCAAATGGAACTCACTTGATGTCTTTCTTTCCACTGGTTAAAAAAGCTGCTTCCAATGAGTTCAAATATGTGGTCACGCATTTCATCATTAGTGACAAGCAAGCACCTTAATTTTACAGCAGCATAGAGCCAATACCTGAAATCCATGTGCATATAAAATCAAGCAAAGGGGAAAAAATAACACACAAGACAATAAATGGAATAAACACAATAGTGCTCAAAAGATTCAAACCTAGAATTCAACCATATATGTGAATCAGTGCCTTAAAGAATTAAAGAGGTACAATATATCATGAATAATAAATAAAAAGATGAAGAAACAATCAGATAGTTCAAGAAACAAAATTGTCATCCTTAGATGAAAAACATAAAAGACATCAGAAATGTCATTGATTTGGCAATTACCAATCATCATTAGAGCCATTTGGCGTTGTGTAAAGAGCACCATTATCCCTCCACTCCTCAACCAACTTTCTGCTAGAAGGATTTTCCATTAGCCCTCTCAGTCGTTTGTTGTGCAGGATAACCAGCGGCCATTTCCTTTTAGTCCTATCATATAGTTTCTTCACAACTTCATCAAGCTGCACGATTATAAAATGGACAGCATAGACACAATTAGTTGTGCAGAATTCACTAATGTATGAGCTAACACTTATATTCTATCTCGCCATAAATTAATCGTAGAACCTGAGAAATGCTAAATCCACCCTCTGCAAAATTTTGCTGGTAGAGCCCAACGTTTGCCCCATCCACTATAGCTTCAAAGTCAGCATGTTCTTCAAGCCAGTCCTATAAAAGAAGACGCCAAAAAGACAAATGAGAAAAACTACCCAAACCAAGTTACATACATGTAGCTGTAGGGATGTGATGATTATCGAAGATCTGAACAAGCCAGACAAATTCATTCCCATAAAAGAACTAGTACATTTGGTATTCTCTTACTCACCTGAAACTCGCTAAAATTTGCCTTCACCTCTCGTTCCATGGCCAATGCAGCAACAGAGTGTGCAAATTTCTCTGTTTCATCATCATCAATATCTACACAAGCCAATTGCTCACGACAACAACAACATCGTCCGTCTGCATCAGCATTAGTTTTGCTTAGAGCCCAACTCCCCTTTCCAATCCATCCCTGGCCATGCCACCCTCCCCCATTCCGCACAATTCCCTCTTTGATTCGCTCAGCATCCAAATTCAGCCCACCTACCTCCGAAGCTTCGATGCTTCGAAACCAATCTTCAATAATCTGTGCAGTTGATTCGCTAACACACCTTACGGAGCTTCTGAGTTTGTGTAAATATTCATACACTCTTTCTGGTCTACCTTTCTTCGCACTCACCTTCAAAAGCGCCGCAAGCTCTGCCTCCTCCAGACTTACTCTCACTGCACCCATTTCTTCCTCAACCTGATAGGCTTTATCAGCCTCCAATTGATCGCAAAAGCAGAACAGCATGGGATCAAATGTTCGTAATCGAGGAGCAACGTTGTACTTTCCCATACTCTTAACCAATTCAAAGGCATAGTCTCCGTCTCCTTTCGCCGCAGCTAGCCTAGCAACAGCTGTGATTGAGGCCTCATTGGGATTGATATCAAGAGACAACATATGATCAAATACGCGAAACCCATAATCCAAAGATAAGTCTTTGAGTGATGGGTCAGTGACAGAATTTGAACAGAGGTAGAGTAAAGCATTGAAGTGATGCTGATTGATCCTTATTTTCTGTGAAATCGCGGTTTCGTAGAAAGCAATTGCGCCACTCAAATCCTTGCTTTTGGAACAAGAATTGAGCTCAAATTGGAACGTGATCTCTCGAGATTGATGGGTCTTCTTTCTCTTCTTGGGGTTTGAGTGGCTTGCTGTATCCATTGAAGGACTTGACAAATGACAGATGGGTTTAGTCTGTAGATGTAGATTTTTAGAAGATTTAAAACCCTAGATGGCCGTTACTTACTTCATGGTAACAGCGGTTTTTTTAAATTAGTCATTTTAAAGAAAAAAAATCTAGTCTGGACTGTGTCCAGTCTAGATATATAAGAGAATTTTCGTCTCTAAATTTTACATCTTTGATAGTAATCCCTAAACTTTTTTTATTTAAAATAAATCCCCAATAGATTGAATGGTTTGAACATTAATCTCTAAATTTTCAAATCATTACGAAATAGGTTCCCGAGAGTAACATATGACAAGACAGAGTGATGGTGCTGAAGTAGTTAACAGTAGCAATGACATGAACACAATTTGGATTAGTGGCTGATGATATAGATTAAAGTGGCTGATGTAGAAAAGAAAAAGAAAGCACCCAGGGTTTGCCCTTTATATTGCGTCAGGTATATATACCTTAGAGGAGAGAAAAGTTGCCAGAGTGAAAGCAAAGCCAAAGGTGGACGAAGAGAGAAGTCGCCAAAAGTTAGAGCTGGTTTGCCCTAGAGAACAAAGTTGCCATTAGCGTGAGAGAGAATAATCACAAAAGAAATCGAAGTAGTTGCTATTTAGTGAGTTTAAGACCTACTTATTTTTATAATATAAAAACCAAAGTTTGGATATGATGTGAAAACAAGGACATCCTCGTGTAGAATTTTTTGAAATGTTTGATGTAAAAATATTATTTTGTTGGTGTTTGTGAGTTTAAACTTTCTGTCAATAGCAATATCACTGTTGGAATGTCACTTGTACAAATAAAAAAAACAAGGGAATCTTTTTAGATAAAAAATACAAGTTACAAAGTGGGAATTTAAAAAAAAAATGTTTGGTAGATAAAATGGAGTAATGACAAATTTTTGGAATTGGCAAATAAAACATACTCTATATATATATGCGACAATAAATTCATGTTTAGTTCGGGGACTAATTTCGGAACTGCTGCAAATTTTAGGGATAAAAAGTTTACGTTTGCCCTATATATAATAAAGTTTTTTTAACAGATATATAATAAAGCTATTTATTCTTTTTTGACTCAAAAGGTTGGGCTTTGTTTTGATGCGGTTCTCTATGGGGCCCAACTGATGGAAGTGCTTGCTTGGGTGCTTATTGGATGTTCAGCATTTCTAGAAAAATTATCAGACAAATTTGAGAGAGCGGAAGACAACCTGTATCATATGTGAGCGGTTGTCTTTTTTAAATTTATAATATATTTTTAACTATTTTATATTAACTAAAAAAAAAATTTTAAAAACTAAAAAGGTTAAGATTCTTAAAATTTTAAAAATTATCATAACTTTTTAATATTACTTACACTAAGTTATTTACCCTGTTATCATTATATATCTCTCAATTCTTCTTTTAATCATAAATATATTAAGTAAAATTTTAAAAAATAATAATCTTCAAATATTAAAAAGTGACTTACATTTTAAATAATAATTTTTTTAAAATATACGTTATAAATAAAAACAGACGGAGTAGTTGATAAGATGCACTTCATACCTCATAGAAGTTGGAGGTATGAAGCACTCTAAGTTGTGGGATGAGTTATTATTCTACCCAGGGCAATGTTGAGATTACATTGCTTCCAATTCTGTAAAAAATAAATGAATAAATAATCAATAAATTACTATTTATTTACTGTTCATGTAATAGCTTATGTAGCATTTTTATTAATTTTAAATTAATTAAATTTAATTTTTGAAATTTTTATTAATTTTCATACTTGTATACACAATTTTTCAAGAATTTTTGTGTTAAAAATAATATAAAGAGAGAATTTGTAAAATGATATGTTTTTACTTGGTTTAATAGAGCATCTTCATGTATAGTATAACTCATAATTATTGAATGGATTAAACATATTCAACCAATACCATGACAAGGGTTGAATAAGTTGAAGGGATCAACCCATCAAAATGTTTAATAGTTGATAAACAAATGCAATCAACCAAAAAATTGCTAATGAATAAATGTAAAAATTTATCAAGTATTTTTAATTTTCTTTTAATTATTTGCGTTCATTGATTTATTGATATATTAATTTATTACTTATGGTAGTCAAATGACATTTTTTTAAATATTGAAACTTTCTTGTTAACAAAATTTACTATAATATTTCTGTAACATCCTACCAAAAAGATTTAAATAACTCTTACAACAAAACACAACTTCACGTAAGACCCAAGAAAATAGGACATTGTCATGGTGTAATAGAAACCTGGGTGAGAAGAGGAAGAAGGCAGCGAATCATGGCGTCGTGGCCTAGACTTTGGCAACATGGCGCCACATGCTAATAAATTATCAATTATTTACTAATTCTTCATACTAACTTTCGACGTAGATAACTTCTCATTCCAATATCTAATTAATTTGATTCTAACTCCTACACACATCACCTTACTTCTAATCTAACTATAGACACAAACTACACTTTGAAATATCTTTGTATAAAGATTTTAGATGTTTGAGAAAATTAGTCATTTTTTTACTAAACTTGGCATTAGAACTTCCCAATTCCAAACCACAACACAACAAACCTATACCAACACTTCTCCCAAGTTCCAAACACCCCAAAGACTTGGTTTAAGGAGATTACATCCTAAAGGAACCTTTCCTTTAGAATTTGAATCCCCTGAACCTCAAATGCAATTAATAGGTTATATAACCATTTTCACATGCATTCACCCAAAATCCATCACAACTAAAATATAAAGCAAACACATCAATGAGCATAAGAAACAGTCACATTCTAGCCCAAACTGGGGCCTTAGAATACAACACATAGAGCTAATGAGTCAAGCCTGGTGAACAAACACGAAAAAATCAATGGGTCAGGCCTTAAAATTTGGACTCCATATGCATTTCGAGCTTTTTTTTTGCCCGAGCTCATAATTAGCCTAGCCAAAAACGGGCCAACCTGTATAGGTCTTGAGCAGGCCTAATAAGCCCGTTTAATTAAAACAAGAAAGAAGAGAAAATGCCTTTAAAAATTGCAGTTGGCATTTCTCCTTCCTTCAATAGGATTCCTTTCCTTCCTCCCCATTTTTAATACTTTTTTATTACAACCAAATAGAAAAGAAAAGAAAGCAGATTCAGAATCCCTAAATTCCTAAATCAGTGATTGTTGAATCAAGAGTTTTGATGATTCCAAACCAACACTCAAGAGCTCGGATTGAAAATATCAAAGGAGATCAAAGTTGTTTCAAGTGAAGATTTTCTGAGTACTTGCTGTTAGATCTTTTGTAGGATCTTTAGTTTTAGTTGTGATTGGGTAAAAGATTTTGATTTGAGAAAAAGATGTTTTCAAACCTTGATTTTGTGTTAAATATTGACTTATTTGAAAAACACCCACAAACAGACAAAGTTTGAAAGTTTAAACTTAACTGTCAAGTTAGAAATTCGAACTTTACTTTAGGAAATTCGAATTTTGAGCTAAAACTGAATAAGTCTGAAGAGATGGCTCTCTGTCAGACGAATTTTGGTTGTTCAAAATTCGAATTTTCATACAAATCTGAAAGAAGTCTTTTTGGTAACAGACGAACTTCACACTTTCAAAAGTCGAATTTCAAGTAAAATGAAGTTTGTGAAAACCAAAGAAATTCGTCTGAAACTATGATAAAGTGCATCTGAAATCAAAAGAAATTGAGTTTGATAAATGCTCTCTGACAGACGAATTTTGGCTTCCCAACATTCGAATTTTCATCTAAGCCTGAAAGAAGTTTCCTTGAAACAGATAAACTTTGGATCTTCAAAATTCGAATTTCAGACAAAACAAAACTTGAGAAAATAGAAGAAATTCGTCTGAAACTATGTTAAAGTTCATCTGAGATCAAGAATGATTTAAGTTTCAAAATTGCTCTCTGACAGACGAACTTTGAACATTGAAGTTCGAATTTTAGAAGTTAAGTTCTTGAGTCTGTTGAAGTAAAACATTGACATACGAATGATAAGAACTTGCAACATTCGAATGATGAAGTTAGTCTGAAAAGAGTCTCTCTGACAGACGAACTTCACTCTTCAACATTCGAATTTCGAAGAAAGTGAACTACTGTGCCTCCTTTTCACATATTGGGAACAGACGAATTTTGGGCTTCCAAAATTCGAATTTCGAGGGCACTGTAGCAAATTGAAAACACTGTTCACACTTAACCGAAAAACTTTCTTCTTGAAAATTCGTATGTCACATTGTGAAAATGTTCTGTAAGTTTCAAAATTCAAATTTCACTTCATGGACAGACGAACTTCAGTATTTCAACGGTGGAAGCTTTAACCTTCGGTTCCTTCGAAATTCGTCTGTTGACCAACCAAAATTCGAATTTCAGTATGTCAGAGGCATTAAATACAGTTGGTTAACGGATAGTTTTTCAAAGTAACAGTTTGATAACTTCTCCAACGGATAGATTAAGTCTCTAACGGACAATTGAGACCTAAATCTATAAATACAACAACATTTGAAGTTGTGGGTAACGAATCTAACTTGTATATACCGAATTTCTGTCAAAACTTCTTCTCAAGAGCTTTTACCCTCTAGCTTCAATATATGTACTTTAACCTTTATATCTACTCTATTCAAGAGAGTTATATCAGTGTAAACAATCTACTCTTCATCTGGAAGATAGATTTACGTGTGAGGGGAAATCACAAGGGGATTGGGAAGCACATTGTATAAGTGCTTAGAGAGAGTGAGAAAGCTCCAGAAAACAGAGCATACTCATTGTACTGTGGCATTAGCAAGAAGTCCGTTGAATTCTTGCTGTATAGTGAAAAATCTCAAGAGTGGTCTTGGGGACTGGACGTAGGTCAAGTGGTCAGACCGAACCAGGATAAATTACTGAGTGTTCTATTCCCTATCTTTACTTTTCAGCTTACTCTGTTTTATACGTTGCTTTCTTTAAACTGTGCTACCTTCACTTATCTCACTTTGTGCAGAAAAATTGCAATCTTCCCAATTCACCCCCCTCTTGGGAAGTCAGCTTTGCTAACAGTGATTACTTTAGTCTTCAGTCATCCTCTACTTGGCTACTACTCCTCTCCTCTCGACCAAAGAGCAGCACTATAGCAGCATGAGCTTGTGAGTCATGACCACTGCATTGACTTCGTATTGGCGTCTCCTCTCCAGTCATCCTCATCTCATGCTGTTGTGAGTTGTGACTCATGTGTTTGCCATGTGCCGTGTGTGCCTCTACTATTGGTCAAATTTGGTGACCTCCCGCTGGCGGTGACTTGTGGTTCATCACTTCCTTTGATTCTTCATTACTTCTTCCTCCTTCATTCCTCCTTTGATTCAGTCCCTTGCTCTGTTCTACTATGCTCTGCTCTGAGGTGTTTTATTAATTTCGTCCCATTGACTCAGACAGATGTTCAAAGCCTTTCCTTTACATCTTTTTTATTTTAAAATATGTTCGTTATATGCTTTATTGAGTTATATATATCAACATATATATATTTGAAATATAAAAGGAACATCTAATTCATTGGTGTGATTTGGTTTAGGTTTTTTCTTAAGAAAAAAAGTTGAGCATAGAATTATAATATAGGATAAAGTTTATGTATGGACAAGCAGATATATTATAGAAGAGTGAATACTATATATGAAGCATAAGATAGGATAAATAAACAAGTGTGAGGTTACATAGGTGTGTGTGTGTGTGTAAGAAGTGTGTAATTGAATTCGCTTGCTTAGAAGGCTTAAAATTCTTGTGTTGATTATACTTTTTTGGATAACCCTATGTTATGTTGCATTGATTTTGTTAGATAGAACAAATTGATTTTCAATGTCTTTTCATTGATTTTGTATGCTTTACATATGTGAATAGTTTTTAAACTTTTGTGCCTCTTGATTGTGAATTTAGATTTAAGTTTGTATTATTTTTACATTAGAAATTTGAATTTTGGGATTTTAGAGATGAAAAACTAAAACAGGAAAAAAAAAAGGCTTGCAGGCCTCATCATATGAGTTTGGGCCTAAAAAATTAGGCTCGTTTAGGTAACCGAGCTTTTCAGCCAGCGGTGGTTTGGCCCAATTTACCACCTCTAAGAACACACATAAAGCATACTGTCAAGGCAACAATCAACAGGCTCCACTAACAGGTCCACATACGTACCAAGTCATCCACAAAGAACATACAAGGTACCAAATGACCTCAAGTACTCAAAATACAGTGTTACATATGATATTTACTACAAGCATTCTATTTGGCACAACATAGCTACATAAACCAACCACACAAACACTATCAACTGCAAACTTAGATATTTTCGTACAAAGGAGGGCACTAAGACTCTTTACAACCCATTTGGTTCAATTACTAGAGCTCTTAGATAATGTGATGGGAATGGTGTAAAGTGATGTAATGGGATAATGATTACAAGTGAGTTTGTTTGATATGATATTGGGATGTGAGAAATAAATTTATTTTTTTTATATTTAATTAAATATAAATAAATTTAAAAAGACAAAAGTAACCCTGGATAAAAAAACACCTTCTTTCTTTCTCCTTGTCATGTCCACCATCTTTCACATCTACTTCCAGATCTCATCACCGGTGGCCACTATCGGCGATCACTCCTTCATCCTTTCACCTCAATCTCTCACTCCTTCCTTCTTCCTCTACCATTTTCAACAAAGAAATAAATGAAGCTAGCAAAATGAAAAGGAAAAAAGTGCGAAGATGAAGATCGAAGCTTTTGAGTGTGAAGTCAAGTTGCAGAGAAAGAATGATTCTTGTTTAAATCAGCACCACCAAATCTGGTCATCTCCTCGATGTGTTCACAGATCTAGCCTTTGACCACGAAGTTGAAGAAGCACATTGGTGAAGGGAGAGCGAATCTAGCCTTCGAGTAGTGAACTATAAAGGTGAAGGGAGAGTATATCAACACCGATGATGAGGATGAAGTTGAAGAAGCACGCTAGCAAGGTTGGCAAAGGTGAAGGGCTACTGGAGGAGATAAGGTCAATGACTGGAGATAGAGGTTTGGATATGGAGGATGAATGGTGCACTGAGATGGGGTTATGTCATTTTTCCCATTGTGAAAGGTATTTTAGGGTTTTTACACTTGATTAGAGTGTGGTGAATAGGCTCACATAGTTTTTTGAGGGTGAGGATGATCACCTGATTTAAGGGGTTGAGGTTCACCTAGGTAATGGTCATCCTGCAAACCAAACAAATTTATCTCAGTAATGTAATCATCATCACATCACCTTACCCCTCGTGTAAACGAACCAAATGGACTGTTAGTCTTTTCCATACTAGAGCTAGAATCTTCACATGAAATGTTAGCCACGCAAAGGTTCAAGACAAAGTCCCATCAATTGAGGGAAAACTACAACTAACACATTTACAAATAGCACTATATACATATATATAAACGATGCGATGCAATGCATATGAAATTATATGAATGTCCTCCCAAAATACACAGTTAGAATTATGAACTAGTTATCATCATACAGTAAATCAAATAAGTGATTCCCTTCTAACAAGCAGTAGAGATTGATTCTGGGACATTATTAAGCTCTCCACTCATTAGTGTGACTCAGTCAAAAGCTACACTAATGATTGGACCAAGGTTCTCCTTCCCCTATACCACTCGAATTGATGGTGATTTAGGAAATGTGCATTCCTAATCTATTACCACCTAGATCTCCTAGCCAAAGGGTGATGATTTAGTTGCAATCCTCACTACTTGGACATTAGGCCTTGCGCATCCCACCGGTGGATCAACATCATCACCCAGTCAACCAATGCTTCACATGCATACCCAAAATGATAATGCCTTTCATGTTATCATATTCCATGCACATATGTATATACTCATCATTATGGTCATCATGTCAGCATACTCATCAACATACTAACCTTATCATTAGGAATGCTAAAGAATTACATAACTTCTTATTCTATTTTATTATTTATAGTATATATATTTAATATAAAAATATTTTATATTTTTTATATTTCATGATGGCTATGGTTTGATAAAAGCACCCAGTATTACAATCAGTCACCTTCTTCTTCTTCTTCTTTTTTTTCTCTTAATAAAACACTGAAAACAAAAAATAAAGTCACTAGAGGCCTAAGCATTGACCATTACAACTTGGTAAATCTTGCTGAATCACCGTGGCACAACATGGAGGGATTTCTTGTGATGCCAAGGGATTTCTTCTTCTTCTTCTTTTTTCTTTTTTTTTTTAATTTACAACGAGAGGGCAAAACCTCAAATAAACAAGCATTACAAGTGGAGGGTCTGAACCCTAACAACATAGTTCATACTTGAGAATGAGAATTTTATCTACCACCTAAGAATGGGCCTATAGGAAGGTAATGGGCCTATATCGTATTCTGCTTGGGCTTGAGTTTCCACCACTAATATGAATGGGCTCAACCCAAAATTATTTGGCGCTCTGGCTCTATATATATATAAAGAATTAAATTATTAAAAAAATAAAGAATTAAATTTCACAATATATATATATATATGAAGAATTTTTTTGACCAACATACCAGTACTCCCTTTTCGTTCTGTTCAAAACAATTGTTTCTTTCAAATTATATTGTTACTTTCAAGTTATGCTCATTAATTAACAAAGCTAATATTCCCTTCACTTTCATTTATAGGAGAAAAAAAAATTATTTCATGAGTATTAAAGGAAGAAGTTGAAGTTAATTAAAAATAATTAATTTGACTTATATTTTTTATTTTTTTTTAAATTATTCCTACTTAATTAATCTCTTTCTCTCAATTTCTTCTAAAAATACACCTCATGACTTTTAATAATGTTAATAAATGAGGCTAATTTTGGTAAAATGGAATTAATGCAATATTAATTTTTTTTTCTCTTATAAATATGACCATTAAAAGGAAAAATTTTTCCTTTATAAATAGGATTGGGAAAAGTAGATAGTTTAAAAATTAACAAAATTTGATTATATATTATTATAATACCCTTATTAATTATATAGTATTTCTTTCGTTCCTTAATATAAGAGATAAAAGATAAAATCGTACACACACATTCTAAGGAAGGCAATAAATTTATCTGAAATATAAAATAGTTTATAAAAATATCCTCATTTAATGTTGATAACTTTACATCATATAATTAATACAAATGAATTATATTACTAATTTTTAGAAAAAATATCATCTTAATTAAGGATATTTTGAAAAAAATATATTAAATACATCAAATAAAATTTAGATATCTCTCATATTTTGAAATATAAAAACTCTTATAATTATCTTTTATATGATGAAGGAAATCTTTTTTAATATTTTATTATTATTATTATTATTGAAGAATAAATTTATTTAAAATTATTAATATTATCTTAAAAAATTGTAAAGTCACAATTATTTTTTATCACTAAAAAAGCGCAAACCGGCAACTGTTCCAACACGGAGTAGAGGTATGTTTGAAAATATCAAAATATCGAGATAATAAAGAATTAAAAAAATAAATCACTTAAAAATATATAAATTAAAATATTAAACATCACCTGTGAAAATCAGAACGTGCGCGAAACTCGGACCACTGTCAATTAAATGCAAGAAGAACCGCGTGATTTGCTATTAAATGAGGAATCTATCCTTCTGTGTTCAATTACTGCCTCATTTCCATTTCCTTCCTTCTTCTTCCCTGTTTTGTCAGTTCTTAAAAATAAACAAACGATGCTACCGCAGCAGTGGGTGCCTCCGTGCGGAAACCGATGTACCCACAAATATGCAGCCATTACCCAACTTCCATGTACTTATCCTTTTTCCCATTCCATATAAATCTCCCATCTTCTGTTTTTCTTCATGTTGTCCGCTTTTTTTCTCTTTAATTTTCTGAAAATTTCTGTATTTTCTTGTTTTGAGGATGTGTAATCTTGATAATGTATGCATGTAAGCTTTATTTTCTTGATTTATGTAACTGTGCAGCCTGCTTCATTGACCTTAACATGCTTAGTTGCTGGTTTTATAATTTGAGTATGTGACATGGGCAAGAATTGCTTTGTTCGTTTATAAATATTGTGGGTATCTGCTATGGATTACTGTAGCATGCGAATTTTAGGCGTGGTTAATTAAGAGAAGTAGCTATGATGTCTGTCTCGAAGAGGTATCATTTCTGTAAGTAAGTGGGTTGCATTTTATGATGGCTTTCCATATATTCTTATTCTGCCAGGTGAATAAAGCGATCTTGTTGTGAGTCTAACCTTTTGTGGTGTCTTATTCATTGTTTGAGTTTCTTGTGGAACCCACATGATGACTGTTGCCTTGGTTGTGATAATATTTTAGGGCGAGTATTCTGCAAGAAGGGGTGCAACTCAGATGAAGAGACGTGGGAAGAATGTGAGAATACTTTGCTGCTTCACTACTTTTTTCTTATGTGATACGCAAATGAATTCTCTATGTATTATATTTATTCAAAATCTAGGCTCTAAGGCATATTTAGATTGAGGAGAACGGAGAAGAGAAGGAAAATGAAGTTTTAATTCAGGCATTTTCTTTTAGATTTAAATTTAACATTCTTTTCCTTAGAATATGTCTGGATTGAGGTTAATGAATGGGAAGGTACGAAAAAAAATACATATTTTAAATATATATCAAAGAAAATTTCCTAATTAAATTTCATTTCTTTTCCTTTCCATTTCCCTCAATCCTAACACACCCTATATAATTTTCAGTTTCTGGTATTTCTGCATATAATGCCAGAGCTGTTTCTCCTTTGTATCACTAATTAATAATTTTAAACATTTATTAGAATTTGTTTTGATCTATTAATTCTAGTGGAGCATAACTGTGATGCAGGACCAGAAAGGTGAAAGGGGTAACAAGAGAAAAAATTGGGAAAATTCAAGAAGTAGTCATTTTGTTCTATCATCAAACAATAAGGACCTGATATATATTAAGAACCTAAGAGATAATTTTTGGCAAAAAATAGAGCAGAAAAATAGAATAACCACCATACAATACAGAGCGGAAATAAAAATAAATATAGAAAAACACAAAGTTGATCTTCCTTATTTGTTATGCCTATGCCTACAAAGTGACTTCCATTGATTCGAGAAATTGTTTGACTGAAGGATTTTACGTTTGACAATTGGGCTGTTGTGTGAGAGTTTCGCACTGTTTTCTTTAACGATTAAACTTCCTGAGAAATGAAGAATTGGCACTTGACAGTATCTTTAGATGATGCAGCACTGCAATACCTTTGGATTGTTGCTATTGACACGACATGCATACAGAAACTATGGTTTTGCCTCTACACATGGCATAATTACTTGGCTCATAACATGCTGACATTGATCGTTTTTTAAGATTTAGCATTTATAATGCTCACATGGTTTGTATCTGTATGGTTCTTGGTACATTCCAAGAAAAAAAAAAAGAAAGAATATGGTAAAGCCTTCACTTAATTGATACTCTCCCATACCATTATTAGGTGTTCATGCCCTTAGGAAGACTGCTTCCTGAAGGAGTCTAATGTAGAATCCATTTATGATCCAGAATACATTGCTTAAGGTCCTCCTTAGCACATTTGGTACTGTGTCTTTATATGCCCTAAAATATAGATTCTGGACTTCCCAACTCAAAGAAAATATGTTGGCAACAGTTGGACTTGCAAATGTGATGTACAAATGATGGAGTAATGGTGAAACAGGTTTGGAAGAGTGCAATCAACTTTGCTACAAGGACCCTGTACTGAAGGACCAGCAGTGGAGTGCATATATTGACCGTTCTCCTGGTTCAGCTGAGTATTCAGAGGTATTTTCTGTTATCATCCAGTTATCTTTTACTTGCTATGCTACTGGTTACATTCTAAATGATTAAATTAATGAAGTTTCGGTTTTGTTCAAACAGAGTTGTTCTTTAATGATTTCTCTCTCATTTTTACTAAATTTTCTAAATGTTTGATTCTGCTACCTTGAAGGGAAGGTTGTCTATATGTCGGTTTGTTGTAACTGTAATAGAAAAATAAATTATTTGGTTTTGTTGTTTTACCTTTAACATATTTTGGTAGTGATCACTGAATCTTAATTAAGTAAGGAAATTGAGAACAATAATTGTGTAGTGATGACAGTCATTTGAGATGTTGTTCGATTTGTGTAGACATTGGGATTTTTATGATTTGAGTTTTCTTTTCTTCAGTTATTTGGTGATGATTGCCATCCTCTTAGAATTTTATAAGCTCATTGTTGTTTATTGAGAAAAAGAATGGGGTGCACGACTTATAGGAAGAAAGGTCTGTTCTTTAGTTTGTGTTACTGCATGATTTCCCTGATGGGCTCATAAGCAGTTTTACTGTAAAGGTGAAAATATATCAACTTTCTGAAGTGAATTAGAGTCATGCTGTAACACGTGAGATTGATTATTGATTTGGAGGGCCATGATTTCCTTATATGACCTTTTGCTCACTTAAGCCAAGCACAACTCCTTCCATTCTTTGTTTTGTGCATTGCTCTACTACGAGTTTATGAGAATAAGACTTACTTGTTTGGCATGTTTTAGGCAGGGTGTTAATGTATCAACAGCTCCAAAAAAATCACCCATAGCTTTGTTTGTTTGAAAGGCGTGCTCTTCTGAGATGTCCTAGACTAAGGATGAGGGAAGTACTTTGTGCCTTGTCTTTTTAATGGCGAGAGTGAGACCCAAAACAGGTAAGGAACTTACCCTGAAGTAGTAAGAATACTATCAAGCATTCGAGGAGACACTACTTGGTGTGAGAAAAAGAAAAAAGTATTCTCTGCTGTTATTTTAAGTGTCTTCATTAGTTTAAAATTTGATTTGAGCAACCATTTTGAGGGTTGAACTTTGACTTAGAGGCAGAGCCAGAAATTTTTTCAGAGGGGTTGAGATTATAAATTATACTGCAATTTCTTGTGTAGAATTTACCTTCACTTTACAATACACACACTATAAGGAAGACAATATGTTGTGTTAAATAAGTTGATAACGCTTCATGATGCTTGCCATAAGAAACCTTTTGTGCAACATAACAATATAAAACATGCATCAAAGGAAGCATAGATTTAAAAGTTTTATTTTATATGATTCATCTTATTGGCTAACTTCTCTAAATTATAGACTCATTTTAAGTGTCTGTGCGTGTATAGAAGACCTACTGATAATTTGGTAGTAATTTATCAAACCTATATGTGAGAAAGACTAGAGAGTTAGGGACAATGCAAATATAAAGGGTAAGTTGAAAAATAAAGCAGAGAAATATAGTTATCTCTTATGATCATGTGAGGGACAGGAGAGAGAGAGAGAGAGTGAGAACTGAAAGAAATTTTTGAGGTACTGTCTTGACTAATCAATCAGCATTATGAACTGTACACGCCTTTGTGGTGACAAAACTTCTAACTTCAAAATAAAAATTAAATAATAAACAATTTAACAGCTTTGCTCCATGTGTGGTCAAGGGTCTGCCATCTGCGTCCCTTATTTTTGGACGGAAATTGGGGTGTAGTGCATATAGGACTTGTTTGGAACATTGTATGAGGTTTGATTATACAAGTTAATACAATACATTGACCTTATCATTTATTTGGTACTCATGTTGTATTGTTCAAGCTTATACATCAAGGTCCTGGTAACAATCCAAATGATGTAGAACCTGATCAAGCACACATTCACATCCCAACTCACCAAGGGTGTTCATGGATTTGCCCCTAAAAGAATGAAGTTTGATGTATAAGGCCTTATTACCCCACCTGGTACTCTTGAAGAAAATAAAATTTTGATGTAGATCCCTGTAAATTATGTTTTTCCCCTAAAAGAATTAAGTCCCTGTAAAGTTGTATTTTGCTCCCAAAAAATATAGTTTTTAAAGAGATCCTTATAAAATATATTTTTTTAAAAAAGAAATTAATAGTGTCAAGCCAATATGAGCCAAACCAGTAGCTCAACTTGACCTGGTCATGTGGCCTAGCCTAGCATCCCAATTGTTTTTGGGTCTAAGATTAACTTGGGTTGATTTGATAAGGTTGGTCGAGCTCTTGGACACCATGTGCAATAGGGGTATATTTTTAAGCAAACGGTATTTTTGTCGAAAGGGATAGTTTTTGTACTATACAATGTTGCATAATAAATCACCAAATATAGGATAATATTGCTTGTAAATGCTGCATAGTAAATATATTTTATCAGGTCTTTTTCTATCAAGCTTTAGCCTATACAATGTGCCAAATGGACTCATGGTGCATGTTACTTGTGCTAGAAATACCTATCATATTGACACTTGGAGTGCTTATCTTACTAGCATTTGGGGAACACAACATTAGCCTACCTAAAATGCCCTATGGGTACTTATCTTGTTAGCACTAGCTGCATTTTTGTTTTAGAGATTTCAGGTGGAGGGGTGATTAATTGGACTGGTAATATTTAAGGCAGACTCTGTTGTTTTACATTTTGTTCACATTGTTTTCTTACCGAGTTTTTCTTTGTATTGAATATAATTATTAATCATTACTGAAAGTCATAGAAAACATTTAATTTAACTCACCAGATATACAAGCGTAACAATCCAAGCATTGTTTGTCCGGAGTCCCTTGCAGAAAATTCAGACCTGAATGACTTTCTGCCTGTTTTAGTCTATTACAATGTGCTAATTATGTCTTTATATTTAATGTAATGCATAGAGGAATTATAGAACATTTATATTTAATGTAATGCTTAGAGGAATTATAGAACATTTAACTCATCAAATATACATATATAACAATTTGTTCTTTCTTTTCATAAAGCTGAATCATTTTTCTTTGTTTATAATCGGCTATGTTTCTTTAAAGTTGTTTGATGATTGGAACATCACCGCTTTAAACTTGAACTTGGTTTGAAAAACTATCCATATTGGCAGACCTATAGGAAAAGATCCTTTGTAGACAACTACAATGCTGTAACTGTGGTCTCTTGCAAATGAGTGAACTACACCTGATTATGCTGCTTTATTTGTTTTGATGGAACTAGTCAACTAATTGTTTTAGTAGCTCCTAAAGCCAATATTGATCCAGCTTGCTATTTGATTTGGAGAATTGAGTTTTCTGCTTTGGAAGCTAGTTCGAAGGCTGTCATCCCTGAAAAATATAATGCCTTTGAAGCATTATTTGTCCAGAGTCTCTCTCAGAAAATTCGGATCTTTATGAATTTCTGTCTGTTTTGGTCAATTGCAAGATATTTGATGTCTTCTGAATTTATGGTTTGTCAGTGAAATTTACAAAAGCTACGAGGTGACTTGCCCTACATGGTCAAGTAGTGAGAACTTCCGGTCAAACCAGATTTTAGATGTCATGGCATTATTATGTCAAAGAGGATTAATATTTGAAACGGAAATTATTGAGACGGGATTTCTTTTTTTGAACTGATTCAGACACAGGATTAAGGACCTTAATGTTTAAGGAGATAAGGAGTTGAGATTTGTTGATAGTGATTAACTTTTTCCTCTGGTAATTCCTTTATCCACTGGTTATTGGTGAAGCTACATTGTTTTGCTTTGTGATTTGGCATGATTTACTCATTTTATTAAGTGTGATTTGCATAGTTGGACCTGTTTTCTAGCTTTGATTTTAGCATACTTGTAGCTTTGCAAATGACTTGAGAAAGACCAAGATCGGCTCAGTATGGCTGAGGTTATCTTTATGAAAAATAATGGTTGATCCCTTCCCCTTATGTGCAGGTATGCTTCCATGCATGTGCGTCCGGCTGTGGTTTCAAGGTTAGTTTGATCTTCATAACCTTACTTTTAGCTGATTCGTCTATGGTGATACGCATAATAATTTCCTTGTAATCCCAAGGGGGGAGGTAATATGGACTCTTAGGCTTGAGAATTTTGCTAATGAGCTCTAAAGGGAATGATGCTCCTGAGCACTGTATCTTATCGTACTTGTGTGTCATTTAAGTTTCATTTTTCTACCATAGTTATCTCTTAAAACAATTTCTATGATCAGAATTCATGAAATAGTGAAATTTATATATTTGGTAGCTTTTTAAAAAACTGAAGACATCATCAAAAAAAAATTTCAAGCAATCATAAATTTGGAACTTTTTCCTTCACAGTATTTAAAGCCTTAATTGTAAATGTACAACTTTCCTTTTTTCCCCCTGTCGAGAATCCGCAAGCCATCAAATCTTCCGTTTTTTATTTCACGTGTAATGACCTAGTTAGTTATCCCTGCATTTTACAGTTTGACATTGGTGAGGAAGAAGTTGATAAAGCGTGTCCTAAAAGGCCATCAAATTCACCTAATGATCAAAAGCCAGGGCCACAACATGTACAACCTAACAACCAGTCAGCTGCTAGGCCTTCTGGCTCTTCTTCTCAGTGAGAGATAGCTTAATATACAACAAACAAATACCCTATAACAATTCTTTCGGCTACATATTGCAGGAACGAGTCTTACATCTCATCATATTTTTTATCAGCATGGTTTAGGACCACTTGTTCTCGACAGATTTAATATCTTTCTTCCTTGAGGATCTACAGGTTTTTGGTTGCCTAAAAGCCAGGAATCTAGGTTTTATTATTATTATTATTTTTTGTAGTTGTTGAATAACTGTACTGTAACTTCAAGTACCATAATGGTGAGAAGAAAGTTAATGAGCAACAATTGTGCAATTTTATTCACAGTTTTCTCCCTATCAAATTGATTGAAGAATTTTGTATATTGTTTCATTCTGACCAAATGATTTTTAAGCAAAATAGGATATACCTCAATTGGTAATTGTCAGTAGTTTTTTTTTTTTTCCCTCTTTTTCAAGCATTAAGGGTATTCTCCAGTCAATAGTTGAAGATTAATTCTTTTGAGGTATAAAGATCACTAAAATGGGCTTTCACTCTCATAGCAAGATTTTTTCTATACACATTGTCAAGAATCGAATCTTGGACAGCATGCGTAATTGTTGGTAGTTTTGGTTAAGGTACTTGTAGAATTTTTGTTTTGGCCAACTAGGTCATTGTTGGCAAGTTATTGTCTTTTGATCATTCACTAGTGTTGAGCAATGCATCAAAGGCTACTACAATTTGAATTATGAAGGCTAATACTATCATAAACTTGGTGTTCAATTCGGTTTCATTTGAGTTTGGACCAAAACTATACTGAACTAAACTAATTAGTTCAGCCAAAACTGGAACCTAATCGGCTCTTAATGAAATCGGTTTGGTTTGATGTAATTATTTTGTATATTACAACTGTTCTGTAACTTCAAGTACCATAATGGTCAAGAGAAAGTGAAAGAGCTAGAATTTTGCAATTTTATATGTGCTTTTTTTACAGTTTTGCCCCTATCAAACTGATTGAGGGAATTTATATATTGTTTCTATCTAACCAAATGGATTTTTAAGCAAGATAGGACATATCACAGTTGGTAATTGCATGCCATTGCAATTGTTGGTAGTTTTTGTTTAGATATCTATAGAATTTGATGGCAGGTTCTTGTCTATTGATCATTCATTGATGTTGAGCGATGTCTCAATGAGTAGTGTGAAATGAGTTATGAAGATTAATATCATAAACTTGGGAAGCCAAACTGAATGTGACATGTATGACGCAATATGCGAATGTCTACGCAGATAATTTCACCTGCATGCAATGATACTGGTTAGGAAGCCGACTCTAGTATAGTTAGAGACACTTTAGAAAATAGATATAGATGGGGTTTATTTCTATAGGATTTACAAGGTGGAGGTGAGTTTCAGCTCTCTTGACACCCCCAACACACCCTATAAAGCACCAAACTCAGTTTTGGTCCAAACTTGATTTCTAATGGGAAACCAAACAAGCACTAAGTGGTTTCAACACCCAACAGAGAAAAAATATTTTCGAATTCAGCTATAAGATATATTTAAAGTAAACCATCTAAATATGTTATACTGAAATCAATTTTCACCACAATCGCGTTGTAAAATTTATTCTATCAAAACTTTATTTTGACAAAATCAAAATATAACGAGTGCTTGAGTCATATGGTTCATAAGATATAAGCAGTGCAGTTCATCGTGAATTTCATACATGTGCATGCAACCTTCTAGTTTGGTCAAAAAAATCATGAAAACGGGCTAGCAAATTTGTTCACAGTTTGAAGCTTTTGTGAGAGTCAAGCATTTGGCTCCATCAAAATCAATTTTTCTATGCAAGCAACTGACAATTATTTCTTCCATTACTCTGTTCTGTTAAGGTTAAAAAAAAAAAAACTTATTTATTTCCACTTTGTTACCGAGCGAGCTAAAAGGCTGCAAGTAATTCAATGGTGATGCTATGCCTCACGTGGCATATGCCCAATGATAACATATGTCCATGTCAAGTTCTCTAATATTATCTCTGCCGTGCTTTACTTTGGAAGTTAATTTAATATTAAAGCACAATGAGTGGCAAATTTGATACTGGAAAATGTATTTTTAAGGATTTGAATTTAAGAATCAGTCTACGTACTTTCATTAAAAACAGTAGTGAGTTGTCTAATTTTAGTTTCTTCCCAATAAAGGCAACAGTAGGATAGAAGGATATAAAAAAAATTGTTGGTTCAGTTGCTGTATTTTCTTTCAGAATCAAGTCATCCTTGCCTTTCTCCTTTTATTTTTCATTTTAAGAAAGTAGTTCTATTCCTCTTTCATTTTAAGACAAATTGTAATAAATAAAAAAAGGGCTCCCCGAAAAAAACTGAACAAAGTTATATCCCAGTTGGTGTAATCTTGTATGATGGCAAACAATACAATGGGTCGCTTGATAAAAAAGTTAAATTTAAAAATAAGAATTGCTAACTCATTTAGATTTTAAAAAGTTAATAAAAATAATTAAATAGAATGAAATAATAATAATAACAAATACATAATAAGCATTATATTTTCCATTCCTCACGCAACACCTTGTACCCTATTCGTTCTCAGCATAGCATCTTTCAGATTTTTCTATGCGCACTTTCCTGGAAAATAAAGCAACCCAGCTACTACAAAATCGCCATCGTCAATTTTTTCTCATGCAGCCTTGAAAGTCTCTGCTAATCGCTGATAGTATTGTTTTTGCTGCTCAAAGAAACAGAATAAAACATTTTATGCATCCAATCTAAACATGAATGAATAATCCCCATATCATATGGCATCAGAATACAATTGATTCTATCCAAAAATAAAAGAATTGAATTGAATTGATGGTAATCAGTCAGTCATACCAGATCTGACACCGACGGGGAGATTTTGCTCAGTGAAGTCTCAAAATGGCTAAATTTGATGGTCACTGTATCAGAAGTTCTCTCAGTTGATGCAGATCTCTCTTCAGCAGCTGCTAGTGCTGCTTCGTTCATCTATGTGTAGATCAAAGTCAACATACTCCCCACAATCCATTACCACATTTTTTTCCAAGACGCGTGCATGCACCCATACATGCATACATACGCGTATATATATATATATATATATTTGTAATAAAAATCACACTAAACTTACTGATTTGACATGAAAATTGATGAACTACTTTCTGATCTGATTTTCTTGACTCAATATTCAATCAGTCTAAAGAACACATCAAACTGATAAAAAATAATCAAACCAGGTTTTTTTTTTGGCCAGAAAATAATCAAACCAGTTAAAACTAGTTTGAATTTTTTTTTTTAAATTTTACAATTTTAAAGGTTTATAACTTTACTTGATCACTTTTAAGTACACAATCACTTTTTTTTTCTAAAATTTAAAAATAACAATTAAAAGTTTTCCCTTTTATATTAGTCAATATATCAAATATATTTTTAATATTATATGATATTTTAATGTATAAAATTCACACACACACACACGATACACAGGCAATGACGCAACAAAAAAGGCATGGCGGCTTTTGAAAAATCATTTCATATCAGCTCTGGCAGGGGAGAAGCATAGACATAAAAGTGCAGGATGCAGACATACCACTGCAGCAAGATCAGCACCGCTCAGATTTTCACAAGCTTCCATCCTTCCAATGGCACACAAATCCACACTGTCATCAATTGGCTTCTTTCTTGCAAGAGCTTTTAAGATCAAACCACGCTCATCTGGGCTTGGCAGAGGAACATAAAGAAGTTTACCTAACCTACCAGGCCGGAGGATAGCACGGTCCATCACCTCAGGTCTGCATGACGGAAACTTCAACACTTATTTGGTACATAGAATCAATATTAATATAAAATACAAAATTTATAACAAATTGCATTATTAAGTATAAAGAGATAAAAAGAAAATGAAAAATGATTCTCATATTACTACAAAGCAAAATAAAAAAGAGACACTACTAAATAATGATGACAAGTGAGTATAATAGGTATTACATTAAACATAATCTTTTTTTGTGCTTTCATTTTCCAATTCCATTTTCGAACCAAATGGGTGTAAATGAAATGTGATGGGAATATATTAACATAACTATTAGAGATGATGGCAAAGAAGTTACCTGTTTGTAGCACCAATAACAAAAACACCTTGCCTTTGCTCTGCACCGTCTAATTCAATAAGTAACTGCAATTGCAAATAATTGTCCATTTTTTATCCATGCTGAAAATAGGATTTATCCTTATAGATGCAAGAAATTATTTGACCTGGTTCAATAGTCGCTCAACTACCCATCCACCTTCTTTACCACGTTTGGTTGTCAAAGCATCCACCTAAAGATGATTCAAAATATAACAGATAAATCTAACAAATTGCAGAAAAACTACGAGGTTTGCTTTTCTAAAATGAATTCAGTTTACTTGGTAAGCATATTGTATATTCTGTTAGGCCAAGAAATTGACAAAGGATAGACATACAGGCCTTCGACATTTTTAACTTGCAGAATAGAGCAAAGCATATAATATATTTGCCAAACACAAATACAAACACCAACACAAACACAGAGATCTAGTGAGAGAAGACAGCAAAAAGGCTTGCACTTGTAGTACAGGGTGATTCCTCAAACTCGAAAGAAAAGTCCATACAAACATCTTTGCCATTTGAAGACTTACTAATTGCAAATTGCAAACTATCCTCCAGTGCACTCCTCTTGGGGCAGTAGATGATGCTTCTCCTAAGCCGGACCAGATCTTTATTTTCTTTAATTTCAATATTTTTTATTTTGAAAGATGCAAAAAAAGAAATACAAACAGACTTCTGACTGCGAACCTAAAAAATGATGATTTAAATTAGAAAACAAAAAAATTTGAAATTTGGATTATCCAAATTTGAGAAGTTTCTTTGCTGCTCCTCACAGAAGGGAAGAAACCATGTTCATAATAAACATTATTCAAAGGTGAGAGAGCCACAAACCTCATCAAAGAAAAGAATGCAAGGTGAACATGTCCTTGCGCGACCAAACAATGTCCGTACTGCCAGCTCACTTTCTCCAACGTACTTGTTTAAAAGTTCAGGACCCTACATCAGGAGTGATTAAAATAATCCATTAAGATACTTTATTTCAGACAGATAAGAATCCTGTAAAACTAAAGTACTAAATCATGAGTGAAAAGAAGGATGTGCTGTAGCTAGACAGACCTTGATATGAATAAAATTAGCTCCTGCCTCATTGGCAACAGCTTTGGCTATCAGTGTTTTACCACACCCTGGTGGTCCATAAAGCAAAAATCCTGTCTCAAGATTCACACCAAATTCCTGAAAAATATAATTGCAAGAAATTAACCATCCTATGAAACACAGCCTACAATGAATTTTCATGAAATAGCATGAACAGAAATCAGTTGAACCATTATTAGATTAGTAACATAAAGTTTAGAAAGAGCATAAGAATGAAAATCATTGAGCAGCGATTTAGTGATACAATCAAGTGTTTAATAAATGATATTACAAGGTTATGGAAGTTCATATAATTGTAATGTTTCACTGAATTAGATTCAGAGACATGAATAATATCAGGTGCATAATGTAAAAAGAATTACAGAGGGTCCCAGGTACAGTTGAAAAAGTGGCTACTAAATTAAAGGAAGGCACAAACAAAAAATATCAAACTGACAATCCAGATTTACGATCTTGTTACTAAGAAAATATAGTGAGCCCCAAAATTGTACAAAAAGTATACCCATCTGGAAGGTATAACTAACTCAGATCTCTAACATTATTTCCCGTTGAATGAAATGGATCACTTAAAAATATATATAATAAAATCCATAACAATTTCACAAGCCACGAATATGACTTATTTATTTCTTAGACTTTGTAAAATGCACAGAAAAAACATGTCTAGTTACTACATATTCAAACACCACACTTGCCTGCCAGATGGATTCCCTGGCAAGACAATGGACAAAGTCTTGCCGGCATTTTGAGAAACTGAGCAGCCAATTCCCAATTGCTAAATTCTTTCACACAAATCAGCCACAGCCAGCTCATATAAGAGCTGCACCAGATGGTGCACAGTTACATCTTGCTATTTAATCCAGAAACCCAGTACAAAATAAATTACTCTGTTCTCTACATTTCATTGCCAAGTCTTTAACAGAGAAAAACACAAAATTGGAAGACATTGAACTAAGGACCAGTACAGAGGTTACCACTGCACAAAAAGCTCTAAAAATAACTCCATAAATTTTGAACAGCCACCAGCCCATCAGGCAGCTCAAATTTTTTGTTTTATTATTGGATAGATACTGCTTTAAGTTTCAAAATAAATGGAGAAAAAAAAAATCAAGAAACAGACAGCTAATATACCTTCATTAAAAAAATTGGTAGGCCAAATATATTTCATCCAACATAGACTCACATTCATTTTAAGTCATTTAACCATGCATTCTGCCAATGCAAACACTTTCCTCTCAACCAATTGCACCCCAAATTAGTCATTAACAACGGATTTCAAATATATATCAGTGATTCCATAACTATATTATAATATGACGGCATGTAACCAATTATTCCAAAATCTTAAGAGTTATATCATCTAAAAGATGAAAAAAGGTGCTTGACGCTAGTCTGAATAATCAGCATAGGTGCTGATTTCCTTTTGTTATAAAAAAAAAAAGATGAAAAAAGGTATATAAAGTTCAGTTAATTTAATAATTTTCCACAACTCAAAGATTCCTAATTCACATATCCACTTTAACAATGCCACAATTCAATAAAATTTCAGTCAAAACTACCTTATAATCCTCTGGATATTTTATGCGTCTAACTATATAACGCTCAAACTCTTGTCTTAGAAGATTAAGCCCACCAATATCTTCCCATTTTACATCAGGAATGGAAGAAAACCCTTCTCTTCTTGATGAAGGCTGCACCAATTTGACTGCTTCCTGCAAAAATACCCAGACGAATATAATGGTTTCCAGATCCTTTATAAATATACCATAAATGATAAAGGAAATCTTTCTAAACATTCATCAATTTATTGGAATAAAAAAATCATTGATATGAAAAATCTTGATGTTAATTTATTCTAGTCCAGCAACGGAAATAATGTTCATAACCACAAATAAATGGAAACATACAGAGACATACAGGCCAAAGTACAACAATTCTGACAATAAAAATTGGTATTAACAATTGGCAACAATAGGTGATATAATCCTAGAGAAGAAAAAAATTGGCAGCGTTTAGAAAAGGACGGAACAAATAAAAAGAATATAAGAATATAAATCTAAAGCACCTCAAAATCAGACATTTTGATGACAAGCTTATCCATCTCTTCAGGTAACCAAGGTTCCCGCCACCAATCTTCATTATGCTCATTCTCTTGGGATAATTCACGTTTCCTTTCATCAATAATTCTTTTCATTGCTAGGTTACCTGCCTTGTCAGCCAAAGCTGCCAAATCTGCTCCAACAAAACCTGGTGTAGACCTCGCTATTTTTTTAAGATCAAATGAGCCCTCCAGATTTAGATTGCGAGTAACCACAGACAAGATCTCCTCCCTGGCACATTCATCAGGAACACCAAGGAAAATTTCACGATCAAATCGTCCAGGCCTTCTCAGGGCAGGGTCAACAGCATCAGGCCTATTCGTAGCTCCAATAACAAGAATATAGCAGGGATGGACATCAGAACTTTCAGAACTATCAGCTAGTTGCAAAAGCCTGCTTGACTGATCCATTGAAGTCATTAATTGTGTCACAATTCGTTTCTCCATCTCACGTTGTAAATTCTCTCTTTTTGAAGCAATTGCATCAATCTCATCAATAAAGACAATTGATGGGGCTGTCCTGTATGCTTTAGAGAAAAGCTCTCTAATATTTTCTTCAGATGCTCCTAAATGATTTATCAAATGATTAGCTAAAAAAAATGAAGAAACTAGGTTTAATGGTAACAGCAATGAAACTAGTTTGTCAAAATGCACATTCATTTTTTATTCCCAACCAATTAACAAGAAATTCCAATTACAATAAAAGGCTGTGTGCTTTAGAGCGGAGAATAGTAAAATAGGACATAAAAATCCACAACTTTCACTTCCTGAGATCAAAATAACAATTCACTCTAAACATCCATACCAATATCAGGACAGTTGTAATACTAACAATACAAAGCTTTAATCAAGCTCCGAAGATCTTAATTACTACTTAAAATCAACCTTACAGGCTGCACCAGTAAGTTTAAATTAACATAAAGTTGGAATCAACTGGAATTTATGTAATACCTGACTTACCTAATTCTAATAAGTATTATCCATTATTAGCAATTACAAAGCACCAGAAACAACAGTTTTTCACATATTTCTCTTCAATTATCAATAATAATATAAACTATCTTTAGATAATGCCAATCAATATAAGTTTGAAGTTGTCCCTTGACAAGTAAAAATATTGATATAAGATAGTCAAGCATGGGAAAAAATCAGGATTACCACAGAACAAAAAGTTAAAAAAAAAAAAAAAGAGACTAGAATAATAACAGTTGTACCTGAAACTCCAGAAACCACTTCCGTAGCTGATATTTGATAGAATGGAAAACCAGTCTCATTAGCTATAGCAAGAGCCAGTGTAGTTTTCCCACACCCCGGGGGTCCATGTAACAAAATCCCTGCCATTGGCCTCACCCCTAATCTTATTGGCAACTGTGGATGATAAAGTGGCACAATTACTTCCATCTTCAATTCCTCCAGCACCTTCTTCATCCCACCCAAATCTTTGAATCTAGGTCCACCCTTCCCCTTGACCTCAATATCACCATTGCCATTTGAAACTGAACCCTTCAATTGCCTTTTTGATTCCAAATCCTTTTTCATCTCACCTCCAAAACCATTCATAGCATCAATCTTAGTTGCCTTATTATTATTGGTCACCTCCAATTCAAGGTTTTTCTCCTCTACTATAGATTTCGCATTCTTTGTGTCTGAGTATGAAGCTCGCAACATTGTTTTCATCAAGTCAAAGGCTGGTTCCACTTTCTCCGCATAAATTGCATCCTCTGATGTAGACACAGTCCCATCTTCAGCATCACTCTCTTCAGACTGTGACGACAATGATGGACTAGAAGTAGAAGCAAAAGAGGTTGATGTATGACCCTGATCCCTCTGTAACCTTCTAAGGTGTAAATTCTCCAGTTTTTGCAATCTCTCTTCACTCTCATCAACTTTCTTGCGTCTCTTTCGAGATGCACTTCGACCCTCTTCTTCATCTTCATCTTTATCTTCTGAGGTGTCATGCTTTGATATGGGAGTAGTGGGCTTTCTGTTCAACTGCTTGTTCCCACACTTAGATAACTCCAAAGCTTCTTGAACAAATCGAGTCAAAGTTTGTCGCTTTGTTCGTTGGTAATCAGGGTAATTTGAGCGAAGATGGTTTACAATTTCATCAATAGTAGAGTACCTGGATTTGCAGGACTCAAGACGGCGATCAAGAATTTCATGTAGTGACCTTCCACCGTTTCTTCTTCCCATCTTCATAGATTCTGCGAAGTACCTACCCAACCTTTCTTTGTTGCTCTAATCTGCCCCAAAAACAAAAATTTTTAAATTGGATCATCATTGTATCAGTGGAGGTAAAAGATCCATGATTATTGGTCCGACTATGATTTAATCCGTGGAAATTATATATCCGTGTATGTGTTTAATTTTAAATATTAAGAGATCAAATAATAAATAATAAGAGGAAAATATTAATAAATTTTACAAGTTAACCTAAATCCAAAGTCAATATCCATTAAAACATCCACTATCACAAATTGAACTTAAAGTAATCACCAATCCCTACACTGTGAGGGGAGAGAATTTGATTCTAGCATTCAGAAACACAGTAAGCAAAAATTTTCACAATTTCAGAACCTGACTCAAGCATGATGGTGATCCCAAACATCAATTAACAAATTGAACAAAGTTAATCCATCGACCATTGTTTAGGAAATTTCTGAATCATTAGTTTCGACGTATGAGAAGAAGGACTCTTTATCATGGACCAAGTCTCCAAATGGCAAGCATGCATGCACCCACCCACACACATAGTTACTAATTAGTTCGGCTTTTGTTACTGAATAAGTTGATCACCTTGCTTCTAGAACTTCTAATTCTAGGTCATTTAATTAAGGCCACCCTAGCTAGCTTGACATTTACTTCTATCACTGAGATGATGATAATGGTGGTGGTGGTGGTGGTAATAGTTAAGAACTTTTTTATATATGATTATACAATTCTTGCAAGGAATCTGTTAAAGAACATTCGTCTGAAAGAATAAAGCTTTAATTGAAAATTATAAACTTATTATTGATGTTTGAAACAGAACAAAATTGGCTCCAACACAGCTCAATCTTATTCAAACTGAGATTTTCAACAGGTCAGTACTAGAGCTTCATCCAGCATCTAACAGAACCATATAAGAGTCCAATTCTTACCCATTCTCTGCATGAACCGGCATAAAACTCCGCTTAAAAAAACCTTCAATCCACAATACCCAGATGAAAAATTGAGTCCAGATTTCAAGTAGACAGAACAAGTAGAACAAGTGCTTAAATCATTCCAAAATAAAAAATAGGAAGCTACCAAGCCAAATTGAGCACAGCCATTATAATTTCAAGGCCTTAAAACAGAGGATGAATTCTTAGAAATTCTCTGAAAGGAATATCTAAATAACATCATTTAAGACTACAAAAGGACTTAGAATTTTCTCCAAAAATTGATACCTGAGACGGAGACGCTTAGCAGCGATGAAGAACAGAGCAGATGGCACGATCACCACGATGCAGATGCAGATATGAGACTCTGAGTCAGACGCAGCAGAACAAAAGACAGGAAAGTGGGAAGGGAACTGGGATGAAAACCTAACCATAGGAGACGGTTTACTGGGAAAAAAAACAAACAAACAAACGAAGGAAACGACTTTTTTTTTGTCAAATTATATTAAAAATGAAAAATTATATTTTTTATGTGTACATTTTTTTATTTAATTAATTTCCTTAAAATATTACCAATAATTAATTAAATTTGTATAAAATTTAAATATTCTAATTAAGAAAATTATGATGACAAAAAAGATAAAAATATAAATCATAAAAACTAGATGAATGGAGTTTTAAAGATGAGATGCCCAGTCACCCACGGTTTAATCTTCATGACCTGACTTAATATAATATATATATATAAGAACTAAAAGGATAATTAAAAAAAATTAAAATGATCAAACATGTCATTTTGGATCTTTCGGAATCGCTTCCCTCTTGTATGATTGAGAAAAATGTTATTCTTTTGGGTATATTTATCAGTTTAAAACCTCTGGGCTGATAGCTATACATACCAAAACATGCTCAAAACAAGAGTTAGTTTGAACAAATTTATCATGAGGTCTCTCTCAGCGACATCCTCTTACGAAAATTTTTTCCATTCTTTTTCTTTTCCCCTTTAGTTTTTGTTTGGAATGAGAGAATAATAGAAGAGAAAGGAAAATATTATAAAGAAAAATAAGAAACAATCTAAATAAAAGAATATCTAGATTTTCTATCATTTTTTCTTTCAAATTTTCCTAAATGTCTTGCCGTTATCTTGTACATATAAGTATGATATGCATTTCCTCTTTTGAGCATCCTTCGCATTAAAAAAATATATAAGAGTTTAACTAGCAGTAGGTTTTATTTGCAGAGTTTAAAGTAAGCCAATATTATTTGTATATGGTTAATAAATAATGTAATTTTTATAGATTTTATTATATATTAAATATTAATAATGTATTGATGATCAATGAAGAAATTTCGGCGGATCCAGGAACCCATGAGAAAGCTTTCACCACGGTAGAGAGAGAGAGAGCTTTCACAACAAAAATATATAAAGCTGGGTTGGTGTTCATTTTTTTTTAATTCAATATACAGGAAGATCAAGAAATTTTTAAATCATTAAAAACCTAAAAATGAAGAGATCTTTAATTTTGAGAGGCTGATTGTTTCAGCATACCCAGATAAACTTCTCGTGTGGGATTAGATTACTCAGAGATTCGATTTCTTAGCACTTCAAAATCAAAGTCCTAGCTGCCTTTGGCATGAGGAGATAGTTTTTATGAACATGATAATGAAAATATGTATATATACTTACAGCCTTAATTATCTATGCCATGAAATAGAACAAGAATTTATTCCATTAATAATTCGTTGGTTTAGATAAGAAATTGAAAATTAAAAAACAAAAATAGGCTACATGAGACTAGCTCATATGATAAAGGTTAAATAGGGGTGGGGCATAAATAAAAATGAAGAGATGAAGGACATGATTTGTTCTATTCCTGAAAATAATTTTTTTATTTTTAAAAATAAATAGAAATCTTATTTGATAAATCTGTTTTTTATAAATTATTTTAGAAAATAGAAAAATAAAAGAATAAAAAACTCAGAACAACTTTAAGGTGTTTTGTAATTTTTATTCTGTAAAACACAAGGAAAGATGAGAAACATTCACCTCATTAATGGTAAAATTATAAATTTTGAATAACTCATCTATCACTCACTAATTATGATTTTGAGAATAATTATTCAAACAGATTTTTTTATTTTCTTGTTTTCAAAACTTATTCTCGAAAACAGTTTTATAAAACTGTTCTCAGAACAATAAAATAGAAAACACTGTCAAACAAGCCCCAAATCCTCTTGATGTTAAAAAAAGAAAAAAAAAGTTAAAAGGAGGCTGACAAAATAAACTGTAGTACTTTGAATAATTTCTTAATATAATAAAAATATATTTTGCATATAAAAATATATTCCTTAACATGCAAAATATATATATTTATATTATATTTTACACTACTTTATACGTTCTTAACAACAAAACCAAAATATTTATTTTTCTAATTTGTGAAGAGTACTTTAAATATCACAAAAAATGAAACATTCATGCAGTTTTCAAATAATTATTCTCTTAATTACTTTTGATTAAAAATTAATATACTACATGCCAATATAGTACCAAAGTTTCTAGACATAAAAAAAAAAACAAGAGGGAAAAAAAATTCTTTCCGTATACCCAAACAAATTATTAATAACTTTCAATGTCATCATTGAAACCAGCTAGACATGCTAAAAAGATTAAACGACAATTGTAAAATATATTTGTTGGTAAGTTCATTGTAAAAAACCATGGTTTTGCTTGACTTCTCTATCATGAAAAAAATCAAAACACAGGCAATTGGTCAAAAATGGAGTATGACTCCCACTAGAAGTTCTGATGATGATAAACTGCTTGAACCCTAATCTATCCAACAAACAATTAAGAGAAAGACAAGCACAAACATTTCCCATCGAAAACTGCAATGTCAATCCCAACTCTATAATTTCATCTCGAGCACATGAGGTTTCTTGCATGTTTGTGTTCCATCTGCAAAATTACAAACATCAGTTACAATGAAACTAGAATAAAAGTATAGGAAAAAAAATCATCAGAAAGAAAATTATAGACTATCTAATCTATCACTGCGTATGAATCAGCTTTTGATTGCACAAAGGTAAAAAAATCAGCCTTACAAACGAGAAACGGAAACATAATATAATTAACCAGCTATTAATATCATCGCTGGACATAGTTTATTTGTTAAGGGGGAAAAAGTTGATGAAAAGAACTACCTGCCAAAATTATTGCAGCTTTTAGTGCTTTCTTTTACCCTTGGAATTAGAGGGTTCATTCCCATAATATGATTTATGCCTTAAGAATGAAAACTTAAGATGAGCCTGATTTTGCTTTCTCCTGGCTTTTCGGGATAAACTTTTTGTCTCAACATTTGACTCCTCTGCAGATGCTTTACCATTGTCCTCCAATCTATTTGATGAAGTTGACTTGCCAGCATCATCCCTTGACTTTGTATTTTTATTCTTGTTGTCCAAACTTCCTGAATGAAGAAGTTCTTTAGTCTTCTTCTTCAGTTCATATCTCCTTCGTTTGCTTAATTTCCATTCCCCCTCCCTATAAGGGGCAAGTTTTTTCAAGGAAATATATTGATTCAACTCGTTTTCATCCATCATCAGTAACTCTAAGGAGCTCAAGCCAAATCTGTTTGGCTTCGTTTTGGCATACTTGAATCTTGTCTTCAGGTCCCCAATGGTGTCCTCATAATCTAATTTATAATACTCATCCATCATTGACTGTCTTGCTTTCTCCAACAGAGCCGTTTTTCGCTTCCTCTTCCGCTTACCTTCCTCAGGAACTTGCTCCTCATCGTTTTCTTCCTCCTCTTGGAGATCATGATCACTGCTATCCTCCATCTTTTGTTTCAATGCTCGTTCCCTTGCAGCAAGAAACCCATCATCAGACCCACACACGTCCCAGTCACTAGGAAGTCCAAGCACTTCATCCTCCTTTGCAAAATCTGGTTTCTCCATTTCATCATCATCACCACAAAAATCTGTGTCGACATCCTCTGCATTATAATATTTCTCATCAAATGCCTTCTTCATCATCTTATCATACTCCTCAGGGTCAAATTCCTCTTCAATTTCTGCAGCAGACATTGGGATAATATCAGCATCATGAATTCCTGCAGTGTTCATTATCTTTTTAACCTTCTCCTGTATCTCCTGCTTCTTCAAATTCTTCAAACGTTTCAATTCCTCCTCCCTCTCCTTCTGTGCTATTGCCATTCTCTCCTCTTTGCTCTTCCTCTGCTCTTTCCTTGCATTTGTCTTCTTCCTCACTGATTCCTTCACATTCCGAGCATGACCTACCACCCATTCATCCTGATTTTCTTGAAATCTGTACTCGTATTCTTCCACTTCCTGTCTATCAATCCTCTCATCCTCTGATATCTCTTGCCATACTTCCTCATCTACACCTGAATGATCCTCATTCTTGTCAATCCACATCTTGTTCATGAAAAAGCCTTTTAGAAACTTCAAATTTTCATTTTCATCAGCATCTTCACCAAAATACTCATCCACTTTCTTCTCATATTCCTTATCATCATTTTCTCCTTTGTTGTTACCAGCCTTATCCTTCACTACAAAAAAATCCCCTTCATGATCATCTAAACCTTCCCTTTCAGACGCATCAAGAAAAGCCCTTTTCAATTCCTCTTGCTCATCAGCATAAGTCTTTTTTTTATTTTCTGATTTACCTTTCTCCTTTTCATCGCTTTTCTCTTCTATATCCCCAAAGTCTGGTCCCTCCTCAATTAAATGCTTTGCCATCACATCCTTCAAATACATTGGATTTTTACCTTTCTCATCTTTAGAATAGCCTTTTTCCTTTTCAATGCTTTCCTCTTCACCGCTATGATCTGACTCAAAAAGCTTAACATCTTTTTGCTTGAGATAGGGGTCCCTCTTCTTCACCTTGATTAAGCCATCAAAGAACTTCTTGTCACTCATTTTAGAACCTTTTAGTTCCTCAAAGACATCGTCATCATCATCAGATGATTCAGATTCTTCATCATCATCAGAAGATGAAGAGATAAGACCCTTCTTTTTTAACTCCTCCAGACGCTGGAGGTCCTCCCGCTTCTTGTTGTGTTCAAATCTGCGAGCATACTCCTCATTTATCTTGACTTTTGACATATCATCATTTTCTGAGTCACTACCATCAAAGAGTTGTAAAGCCATGGGAGACCAATCTCTGTCAATTTGCAACACAGTAATAACAACATTAAACAGAAATTCCCTTAAAGTACATATTATTTGAAATTGAAAAAACGCCCACAAGTCACAAACATATTATGAAAGAAAAGTAGCAATAGCAACCAATTAAGATGGAGACAGAACCTATGACAAATATAAATATATAGAACTGAACTCTGATCTCTAAGAAAAGGAAGAAAAAAAAGGGTACTAAGAAAGCTCTTCTAGGCAGATGATTTTTTTTTCTAATTTTAAAAATAAACACTAATTTTCAATTAACAGAAGTTATTAAACTTTACTGTGTACTAAAACTACATCAATAATGCCACTTGTAAAATTTTAAACAAAATACCGCAAAGGAGAACCACATAAATGAAACCAATAAAAATTTAAACTTCACATCACAATAAGAAATGCCAATGAAAGATACTATTTAAACTGTACAGATCTTAAATGGAGGCTATTTGCTCCATATCCGCTTTTGTCCCATACTTTTGGATATCAATGAATGCATAAAATATATTTCAATAACAAACTTCACCAGTCATACTTTAAGGAACAAAGCAATTTTGGTTTCTAACTCAACCCCCAATTTTTTATCACATCCAAAATAAGGAAACAAATACTTTACTTACTAATTCCTTCTCTGACACCATTTCAGAAAAAACCCAAGAAATACAAGTTTTTTCACATATTAATAGATATAGGATTATCGCAAGGAAACTCTTATATACACATATGCACATAAGAACAATAGGGTATACAAACATTGATTAGTCAATTTTGGCAGACAAAATATTTTATATGGAATACAAACATATCCTACAGTGTTCTTTGTTATGCTAGAATTTTATTAGGTCAGGCCTCCTCTTTTGTCAAAATACTCTTTCATTGCTACATACTATGCAATTTAAAAAGCCTTAGAAGCAAACAATTGCAGCAATCCATTCATATATATACCATAAACAACGTCAGATTTAGAAAGAAAAATGAGATATTAATAGTTGATTTCTACCACTGTAGTAATTGAGATTCAAATAAAACATTGATATATGCCACACTTAAGTCCTAAAATGAAGCACTATATATGAAGTAAAGCAATTAAGTTCGTAACAGAATCAGTGTTTGAAGCAATTAAAACATAGAATTTTCCACTAAAACATATATACACGCAGAACTTTTCTAGTCCAAAAAAGAACCACATCATGTGAAGCAATAAGAATACAAAATTGTTTACTAAAACATATATACATGCAGCATATTTTAAGTCCAAAAGAGAATCCAAGCTGCAAAGTAATCAAAGTACAAAAAAACACAAAAAGATAAAGACAGCTAAACATTTGGAAAAGAAATCCATGACTATTTATGTCAGCAAAGTGCAAACAATTCTAAACGAAGATGAATAAATAAAACTAATCAAGAAGAATACAATGAAAGCACCTTTTGGGGGAGAAACAAAGAAAGAAGCAGCAGTTGCAAATAACAGTGACTGCTAAGTAATTGTCACCATTGAACAACATATAAGAAAACCAGTTCAACAGGAAAACAATACCAGAACACCAGAAACATTTTTGGCACAAAATCAAGTTACATTTACAGAGTAAGAATTTACAAGTAATTTTGATTATCAGTTTCGAAGATTATAAGTGGAACCTTCACACTTAAAAAATATCCTGCTATAGGTACATTTGAATTGAATGGGATGAATGACAGAAGTCAGGAACTTTATCAAAGAAACTTATACAGAAGCCCACGTATATCATCAATCAATGAAAATATGAATTTTCAACACGCCTTTATGGAGGAAGAAAGAAGAAATTTGGCGTGCTATTAATTTTTTATGCGTGGGGGTTCATCTTTTTCTTATTTACTCTGTTGAGTCAGAGAAATATTCAATGCATTAAGGAGGGAACCACGATTAAACAAATAAAATGCTAGAGTTCCAAATTACAACCATAAACACATAAAAGCCAAATAGACGAGCTCAAGTGAAGAATGCTACCTGATTTTGCAAGAAGATCAATCCCTTCTCCAATCGTGCATATGAAGAAACTCTGCGTTAAAATGGGTCGCCACCAACGGTATAGCTGCCGGATTACTTCGACAGAGGACTCGTCTACTCACCCTACTCACCTTGTCGCCGAATTCGTATCTGAGTTGGGTTTTTTTTCAGATCTGAAAAAATTGAGAAGCAGCTTTTCTTTCCTCCTCGCGTACGCTCCCTCCTATTTTTTTCCGTTCGGTCAAATCCTCTCCCAAATCTGAAGGTGAAGGTGTGAGTTGTCTCCCTTGTGAGTATGCGATGCTTGAAGAAGGAGCTTCTGGCTGAGAGTCCCTGACTCTCCTCACAAGACAACCCTTTTTTTTTTCAATCCAATACCATGCGCTTCAGAAATAAAACCCCACACGTGACTTCTTCAGCACCTATACTCCTCTCCCTTTTCTGAAAAAGAATAAGACAAAAGAAAAGATTATAATAACAATAAAAATAAGTGAGTATATTTTATATATATATATATATATATTCATTTATTTATCTTTTTTTTTACATTTTTTTACAATTTCTGAAAATTATTAAGAAAATTAACAAAATGACATTAAACTTTAAAAATAGTCTTTTTAGATTAAAAATATAGAAAATACTCAATTAACTCAAATAGATACAAAATACTTCAATAAATCTAAAAATGTCCTAAAATGTGCTAAAAAACTAAAGAATTAACATAAAATGATATGTAAAATAATAAACTAAATATAAAATATCACTAAGACATAAGAAAATAAGTTTGATGCTATCAACTTAAATCTAAATAGATACTAAATCAGCTACCAAAAATAGTTATTATAGGAGTTTGACATATGATACTTTCTCATTTTAAGATTATTTATATAACAAATCTATCATAATGCATTTAATTCATACTAAAAATAATTCAAAATATAATAACTCCACAAAATATTTAAAAAAAGTATTAGAATAAAAAGTTTCATATTAAAAACTATACTATTTACAAATCTTCTTTTTAAATTTTTATATATCTATATATATATTTACATTTACATATATATATATAAATTATGCTCAAACACTAATTTTTCTTTATTTATAATATTATGACGGACAAAAACTCTTTTTTGGACCAAATTACTTTCAAAGAAAAAATCAATTTTGATAAAATCATAGTCATGATCTCCGTTACTTTTTTTATATATGTTTTCATATAAAAATATTATTGGAACATCAATTAAGAAAAAAATAATAAATTTTTTTTATTAAAAACAGTTATTATAAGATGAAAATTTCCAAGATTATTTGATATAAGTTTTTATATAAAAAAAATCTACAAGAACACCAATTAGAAAAAAATATTGAACATTTTTTATTAAAAATTGTAATTATAAGATGACTGCATATAATTAACATGATTTTATTGTTATGTTTAAAAGTTGAAAATTTTAATTTTGATAAAATTATAGTCATAATATCTTTGATTGATTTGATATAAGTTTTTATGAAAAAATTACATTAGATAATCAATTATGAACAAATACCGAATATTTTTATCAAAAAACCATTATTTCATGATTATATAATCTATATATATAATACTAAATTACTTCTTCAGTCATTTTTTATGAGATATTTTCTTAAATTTTTTTAGCCCTTAACATAAGATGTTTTTAGAATTGTCTCAATCATCAAATATTTTTTTACCAAAAATACCATTTTCTTAAAATTAACAATTGATATTAATGTGGATAATTACATCAATAGTTAGTGATATATTAAATGTTATTTTCTTAAAGGAAGAAAAATGTGTTATTAATGAACTTCATTAAGTAGGGTAATTTTGAAAAATAATTGAAATTTTATACAAGTTTAATGAAGTTAAATTTGTATTATTTCTTAATATATGTAAAGTTGATTAAAAGTATCTTATAAAAAGAATCGGAGGAAGTAACTACTATAAGCAATACTTTCAAAGGCCAAAATAAAAAAATTTTGTATTATTTGATAGTAGAGCATAAATAAGTTCATATTGTAAAATAAGAGTTCTACATAGATTCAAAAAAATAAGTAAAAATAAATAAGGATTTGTATACGAAATATTTGTAAAAGTTATTTTTTTTCAATTAGAGAGGTTATGAAGATATTGGCCTTAGAGTAATGAATAGTGTGGCTATAAAAGAAATTATAATGGGTTGAAAGCTATACAACAAGAAGTGGTTCAAAGTGAATATTACATTGATGTGATTAGAGATTGGAATGAAGTTTTTTATTACAATTCTTCTTCTAAACATTTACAATAAATTGAAATCAGTAAATTTTTATAATTTTTTAATGGAAAATTATGTAAAAATATATAATTAATTCAAAATTAATGATTAAATATTTTTATATTTAAATAAATTTTAAATTAATTTAATAATTATTAAACAATTCTTTTAAATTACATGTTTAAATAAGTATTCAACAGAAAAATTAATTTTGAATTATTATTGAATTATTACTTTTTAAATGCAATCTCCAAATCAAATAACTATTATTATGAACTTATTATTGGTTGACATCTATTTTTTTTATAAATTTATTATTTATTATATGTATTATATATATATATATGAATTTATTATTTATTATATCTATTATATATATATATGAAAAAAAATATGCTAAATATACTTAGAGCCTATTTGTTTCATATCTTTTTATGAAAAAAATCACTTTTATATAGAAAAGAGCACTTATAAATTTTGTTAGGATGGTTATTTAAATTTTTAAAAATAATTGGAATCTAAAAATTACAAGATTTATTTTTAAGAGAATATTACATATGCATCACATACTTTTTCTTTCATCATTCACTGTGATTATCAAACAATTTAAAAAGTGCTCTTCTTATCTAAATCAAAAATAAAATAATTTTTGTTTTTCATAACATATGAAGTAGATAGAATTTTGAAAACCTTAATTCTACATTGGATGTAAAATCAAGAAAACTTGTAGGGCGAATTACAATTAAGGACTAATAAAGTGAATTAATTATAAAGAAAGACTTTAATTAATAAAAATGTTAAAATATGGAATATTGAATAGAAAAATTGGGAGAATTGGCAATAACAGGTTCTATTTTATAATAAATTTCTTATTTTGGTCTTAAAATGCAATTCTCCCAAACTTGTATGGGGAAATTTTCATTTTTAATAATTTACAATGATAATGTTTTATGTGATATGTTATAATTAAATAGATTGAATAACGATAACAATTTATTATTCTATTTGATTGTATATATTATATATTTGTGCATATCATTACATCAAAAAAGGAATAGTTGGCATTTATTTTTTGTATTTATTACCATTTAAAAAATGTCAACTATTCTAGCATCGATAAAAAAGAAACTTTAGTTGGTACTTATAAAATACCCACTAAAATTCATTGTAACTGACATTTATTCTTATAAAAAAAAACTTCAACTAAAATATTTATTCGCAAATTTCCTGCCCCCTCAATGCCCACTTTAATTAGCGTTTTTTAAAGAAACAATAACTTTTGAATACTGTTAAAATTCATATTTGGTGTAGTTTGTATCGAAAGATAATTATTCATTTGTTGTAATATTGTATTAGGTAAATACATCTGGTTATATAGATTTTATATATATTAGTTTTAATTTATAGTACAAAAAAAGAATATTCCGTACATTGCACGAGTGCCATTCTAGTTAATATTTAAATTAGTGTGAGTGGTAAATGCTGTTATTTTTTAATAACTAGTTTGAGTTGGTATATTACATGTTTGTTTGAAAGAACAAATGATATTGTTTATAACTTTTACAGTGAATCTTAGTATATTTTTCTGTGATGAGAAAGTTAAAATAAGATGAGTAAAAAAAAAAAGATGAGTCCACAAAGCTTACTGTGGTCATGGTCGGAGGCTATGTGCAAATATATAAAAATGCCATATTTCAATGATCAAACATAATTGTATCTATTTTTATTTTATATTATTTTTAGATGGTTTAATTAAAGAAAAAGTAATAATATTTTTATGCTCATAATTAGTTTTTTACTTATCACATCTAATGAAGGTTGAGAAATGAAAATATAGATGATACTCCCTCCAATTCTAAATATAGAGTATTTTATCTTGATTTTAAATATATAATTATTTTCACAATATAAGATAATATTTATTATTTATAATAAAAAAATGTTCATACTCAATTAATGAGAGAAATAGATAAAAAGATTCAATAAGGATAGTTTTGAAAAGATATTATAATTTGAAAAAATTAAAATAGTTAATCAATTTTAACTTATATATTTAATCTGCATGATTTAATTAAAAAAATTTATATTAAAAAAATAAAATAGTGTTAAAGATTTCGGCTCCAACATTAAATTAATGCCGGTTGGTCACAACTCAGATGTTTAAATTAAAAATTGACTTAAGAATTATTTTAATAAACAATGTTTTAAAGTCTGATCAAAACATTCAATTATGCAATCAAAAAATTATGCTTAAAAAAAAATACAGCCATCTTAATTTTTCTCACTGATAAGAATTAATTAATGAATTGCCTGATAGTGTGTGTGTGTGTGTGTTTTTCTCGCTAGACGCCTGATAGTGTATTTGAATGTTAGTTCATCAACATATTTTTAATTGATCTGAGTTTCTTTTATGTTGTATTGTCAAACCTTTTTTTTTTAAAATCTCGTATGCTTTAGTATGCCCTTTTTTTTTTTATTTCACATGGCCAATGTGTGTCAAAAGAGGCACTTTGTTATTTTCAAAATAGGAGTAAAAAAGACTTAATTTCTTTTAAGAAAGGCTGATAATTCGAATCTTATTGATAAAATATTTGCTTGGAGAACTACCCTAATGATCCTAACAATGCTTTGGTAGTACCACACCAGATGCTTATATTAAAAAGGAAAATAATAAAATAAAAAATAAAATGAAATGAAACAAAGCAATTCTGTGACTGAAAAATATTTTTATATTTTTTATATGAAAAAAGTAATAAAAATATGTATTATTTAGTAACAATCATGAAAATATAATTATTTAATCTCTTGATTTCTGTTTAAAGAAAGAAGTTTGCTTTTTCTGTGAAACAAGTTGAAAGATTGTTTTAGTTTTAAAATTTGATAATAGGCTGACAGAGGCTTATTTAGTTGATAAAAATATTACTTTTATCATGTATATGGTTCAAATTTTGTGGATGTGAGGAGTTCATTAATAAATAATTTATAGATTCATCTCTTTTAAAGTATGAAAGTTATCCCAATTCTAATTAATTTCTAAGACCCGATTCATCTAAAAAAATTTTTTCATGAAAAAATTTAATGAGATCTAACACGTTCTAAGAATTTTAAATTCTAGTCATGTTGATTTCAATCATTCCGTGAAGAACCATTTCACATTGAGCATTTAAATTTGCAAGCCAAATATTGAAGTGTACCAGTATCACCAGTATTATGGGATTTGCATGAATATGATACATTTTGTTAAATGTGTTGGATTTCACTCTTGATGGTTAGAAATTGAGAGTCCAAATATAAGGGCTCAAACTCAAAATAAAATAAAAGTATTTTATTTAATATTAATTTAATAAGAGAGAGAGGGAACAGTTAATGTTAACCGTTCCCACATAATGCACGTTTTGAGAAAAATCAGTGAATGTATGTGCGTACGTGAAGGTGAGTTTCAGAGTTATTTTCAAAAGAAACTCTCTAATCCCAAGGCGTAACCTTTTTTTGAGAATTTTCTCTCCGTGAGTCTCTCTCTCTCTCTTCCTCTCTGGAAAAACGCTATCACTCTTCCTCTTTTTTTTTTTTCCTTTTTTTAGTATATCTACGGTGAACCAAAAACAAAATTCGAGTGATTTTGTTTCTACTAGCTGGGATTTTTTTTATTCTCTCTGTGTGGAAGAATACAATCTCGATCGGTATATATGTCTTCCCTATCTTTTATTCTTTCATTGGCATTAGAACATGTGTTTAGATTCGGGGAAAATCTATATCCATTGCAAATTTTCACTTGAAAATTAGAAATTGTTTCTCTGAGTTTTATAATTTACATACGGTACACTTTTCTTATGAGTTTTTTTTTTGAATAATTTTATATACTATTTATACTCATAAGATATGCAAATAGGATTCGATATAAGGGATCTCAAATTTAAAAAAATTTATTATACACGGTACATTTTTTTTTTTAGTTCTGTAAAAAATAATCCCTTCCTAGAAAATATATACACCATCGTATAGAGAATAAAGAGACGAGAAAAAGGCTACTAACATCGCGTTAAAATGAACACTGGATTAGAGAGATAGTGCCAAACAACATTTTAGTCTACGGAGGAAATTCAAAAAATTGGGTTTATTAAAGTCACAATTTTTTGGACAAAAGGAGGCTATCATCATGTAGAGGACGACGAGACAAGAAAAATGACACCAAGATCGCCTCAAACAGACGCCGGATGAAGGAGAAAATGGTAAAAAATAGTGGCTAGTTCACGGGTGCGCCACCGGGTCGGGTTGACTTGGCGAGAGGTCAGGAATGACCTTAGCGACGCGTCGTTTTGGTGAAACGCCAAAACAACACGTCGTTTTGCCTTAATAAAAAAAAAACCAAAACTGATAATGGGCTGCATATAAAAAAAAATTTTTTGGACTACAGCAGACCAGCCTAACAAAAAAAACAAATAATTTTTGTTGTTATGGGCCGGCATCATTCGGCCCTATTAAAAAAAATTTTTTGGGTCGAGACATTGGGCCCATAAAAAAAAGTTGGGATTGCTGACGTGGCGCGTGGGGCCCATCAGCACATGATTTGGCCACGTGGAGGACACTGTCAGAACGTCGGTGATGCGTGGAAAATGTCTAGCCTGCGCGTGTGGCCGAAATCTCCGTATAGGCCACCCTCGCGCACGGACTTAACTTTTTTTTCATTTTTTTTTTAGTCTGGATATTCTTGGGGCGCGTGGGGGCGCATGCAAGGGTATTTTTTACCACGATTTGCTTCTAAAAATTGCTAAATTCGAGATCTTCAATTTGATATACTATTTGCCTAGTTTTGAGATAATTTTGGATCTGTTTAAAACTATTTCAGTACATTTTTTTAATTTTAAAAAAAAAAATTAAATTATTTTAATAATTCCTACTATTTTATTGAAGGTAAAAATAATGAAGCAAGAGAATTCTGAAAGCACTGAAATAGTTGGATATGGTTCTCTAAGTTATGAGTATTTGGAATAACTTATTCCAGAGGATGAACTTTTTGATGAAGATCCTGATGAGTAGTTTCTAGAAAAAGAAGAAAATTCAGAGGAACTTCAAGATGTATATACAGATCCAAATGGGTCAAAGAAAGATGAAATTGTTTTTGAAGAACCTAAAATTAAAGAGCAAGAAGTAGATCAACCCCTTATCCACTCTGTAGCACAAGACATAGCAAATAGGGATGCAACAAAAATAAAACGTTTAAAAGACTTGTATCCAATTCTTGCAAAGTATTCACACTTTATGGTGAATATGGAAGATGTTAAGTTCTTCGCGAACGTTATTATTAAATTAAGAGAAAATCTGAATACACAAAACAAGAAATATTCAGATTACACCTGGGTCGATGCGATTAATAGAGCTATGAAAATATCGAATCGCATTCTTAAGAGAAAAATTATTAATTTCTGTTTTCCTGTTTAATTTATGTATATTTTTTTATTTATTAATTTTTTTTGTACAATGACTATGTTCTTGTATAGATTTAATTTTTTTGTATGCTTTATTTGAGTGTGAGCTCTTAAAATTTTTTTTTAACTAATTATTCTAGTACTTGTATTAAATTTTTAATAGAAAATAATAATAACACTAGCATCCGTGTGATGGAAAATACACTTGTGGTCTCCTGATTATGGAACTAATGAAATTATTATTATTCTAATAAGAAATAATACAAGTATATGGTATTGTATATTGAACTATGCTACATGTATATTTTATTAATATATTCTTTAGTTCAGCTTAATAATAGAAGTCATTTATGTGGGATAGTTTAGTAACTGATTTGAGAATAGCGACCAAGAGTATAATGGCTGAGCTGAACAAGGAAGATAAACTAAATGGGGATAATTGAGACATCTGATACCGAAAGGTTTCATATATATTGGAAGAACAAGATGTTGTAGAGCCACTGACTATAGTCATGGCACAACCAGAAGCCGGCAATACAGCCCAACATAAGAGAGACCAAGATGTCTACATGGCCTAGAAAAGGAAGAACAACATGGCACGTATTACTATGCTGGGCACTATGGCCAATGACCTAATGTGTGAGTATGAGAAATATTCAACTGCACAAGCCATGTGGATGGCATTAAAGGATAAGTTTGGAGGTACCTCTACCACCAAACTAAGAAGGCTGATAATTAAGTTTGATACTTATAAGTTAAGGCCTAATACTCCTATGAAACAGCATCTACGAGAGATGACCAGCATGATCAGAGAATTAAAGGAAGCTGGGCATGAATTGTCTGATAAACAACAGATCTAGGCTGTCATAAGGTCACTCCCTTCAAGTTGGGAACACATGAAAGTCAACTTAACCCATAATGAGAATATAAACACTTCTAGTGATATGGCGAAACACCTGGAGCTTGAAGATGAACGTCTAGAGGCCTACAGAGCATATGGACAAGTCTATCTGATTGAAGAAGCAGGAACTTCTAACCCGAAGCCCAATTTCAAAAAAGGCAAGAAATATCAAAGAAAGGGTCAGAAGAATGACCCGAAATTTAAAAAGGGAAATAAATCTTTCAAGAAAAGAGGGAAGAAAGGCGGAAAGAAGAAGAAAACTGACCTGAGTAAGATTAAGTGCTATTCCTACCTGAAAATGAGTCATTTTGCAAGGGATTGCCCTAAGCAAAATGAACGTGAAAAGGTATTAGTGAATTATGTTAATTCACATATGTCTTATGTTTCAAGTACTGTTTTTTTAACAGAAACTATTTTTTCTTCTTGGATAATTAACTCAGGCTCCACAGACCACGTGAGCAGGGATCGAGAATCCTTTACAAAGTACCGTCAATTACCGAATCAAAGTAAGTGGCTTTATGTTGGTAACAACGCGAGAATTGAGGTGAGAGGCATAGGAACCTGCAAATTAAATTTGTGAGGTGGAAAAACTTTAATCCTCTATGATGTACTCCATGCACCTGACATCCGACGGAACTTAATTTCTATTTCCTGCTTATTAATTTATGGGTTTAATGTAAATTTTCATGATAAAGTAGCAGATATTTTATTAAGGACAACCTTTTATAGTTCAGCTTTTCTTTCAAAGAAGTTTTTTGTTATGGATATTGTTGATGTATTTTATATGCATGATTGCTTTGTAACTTCTTCCAATTCAAATGTTGATATGAATGCTTGGCATGTTAGACTATGACATATTAGGGGTGTGCAAAAAACCCGTGGCCCGGTTGGCCCGGTACAACCCGGTCTTATTGGGCCAACCGGGCCGGGTTTTGTTCGGGTTGGGCTGGGCTTCGGGTTCGTCCATTTGACCCAGCCCAACCCGAACTATATATAAATATATATATATTTTTTAAAAATATATTATTTTATATATATTAATTGATTTTATAAGGTTTTTTCTATATATCTTATATTTATGATTTGATTATTATGAAAAACTTTGTAAGATTTTGATATTTTAATTTTATTTAAAATTTTAAATTGATTTCTTAATTTAATATTATATAAAAATAATGTATAGTTGTAAAAATTTATAATTTTTAAGAAAATTAATTTCTATCCTAACATTATATTTTTAAAAAAATTTACTTTTACATTAATAATTAAAATTTTTTCATTAATATATAAAGTTATTTTTTATTTTATTTTTAATATTTTTAAAAAAGTATGTGGTATCGGGCCGGACCGGCCCGGCCCGGTACCTAACCCGGCCCAACCCGGGTGTGCACGGGCGGGGGTTCGGGAGGGGGTAAAACCCGGCCCATGCACACCCCTATGACATATTAATCAAAATAGAATGATTAAACTAGCTAAAGAAGAACTGTTAGGTGCAATTGATAAAATGGAAATGTCCTTGTGTGAGCATTGTTTGGCTGGTAAAACAACTAGAAAACCATTTGGAACTGGAACTAAGGCAGAAACTCCATTGCAATTAATCCATTCAGATGTTTGTGGTCCTATGAGTGTGAGGGCAAAACATGGAGCTGTTTATTTCATCACTTTCATTGATGATTACTCGTGATTTGGTTATATCTATTTGATGTCATATAAATCTGAAGCACTAGAATGTTTTGGATGATACATGAATTTAGCTGAAAATCAAATGGACAAGAAAATTAAAGCATTAAGAACCGATTGCGGACGTGAATATTTATCAGATCAATTCAAAAAGCTCTGTGAAGAAAAAGGAATAGTAAGGTAGCTTATAATCCCTGGCACCCCACAACAAAATGGTGTAGCCGAAAGAAGAAATAAAACATTACTAGACATGGTTAGGTCCATGATGGCATAAGCCAATCTACCCATTTCGTATTTGGAGATACAATTTTAATAGCAGTCTTCATACTTAACCGTGTGCCTTCAAAATCGGTCACATCAACACCCTATGAGCTATGGACAAATTGTAAGCCGGATTTAAATATTTTAAAACCATGGGGGTTGGCAACTTATGTCCATGATACTTCCCACAAATATGGAAAAATAGGTCCAAGAGGGAAGAAATGTATCTTTATTGGATGCTCTGAACAATCTAAGGGTTACATTTTTATTGGAGAAAATCAGGATGGAAGTGTCACTGAAATAGAATCTAGTGATGCAACATTTCTAGAAAACGAATTCCCTAGCAGGGGTGAGGTAGATCGTATTGTATTTCTCTATGAGATACATGAAGAAATTGAGGAACAAATTTATATACCTCAACCTCTTAATTCGAGTGGGAGCTCACAAGGACAAGTACAAGATTCTGTTCAAGATCAGAATAACTTACAAGAGATCCCATTGCGGAGAAGTAACAGAGAAAGTGTACTAAAGAGACGTTTCTCAATATAAGGAACTGCACTTATAGTTACCCCACAAGATTATGATGAGCCTAATTCAATACATGAGGCTTTATCATGCCCTGCTAGTAATGAATGGAAGAAAGCAATCGAAGAGAAAATAAATTCAATGAGGATAAACTAAGTCTGGGATTTGGTCAATCTTCCATCTGGACGTAAGGCAATTGGAAATAAATAGATTCTCAAAATTAAGAGAAATACAGATGGATTGATTGAACGATACAAGGCTCGATTAGTGGCAAAAGGGTATACTTAATAGGAAGGTATAGATTATGAAGATATTTTTTACCTGTTGTGCGTTTTAACTCCATAAAACTAATTCTGGCAAAGTAGCAAGTTTAAATCTAGAATTACATCAGATGGATGTAAAAACCGCATTTTTAAATGGTGAACTGGATGAAGAAATTTATATACAACAACTATTAGGTTTCATTGAGAAAGAGAAAGAGAAAGAGAATATAGTCTGCAAGTTAAAAAGGTCCATTTATGGACTTAAACAATCATCCAGACAGCGGTATTTGAAGTTTCACCAAGTTATAACCTCGTACGATTTTCAGATGATCGACGAGGACCACTGTGTCTACAGCAAGAATTTCGAAAAGAATCTTGTAATACTATCCCTTTATGTGGATGATATACTATTAGCCGGAAATAATATAAAATCGATTATAGCTATCAAAGAATGGTTATCTTCGAATTTTGAAATAAAAGACATGGGTGAAGCTGATTATATACTGGGAGTTAAAATCCATAGAGATCGTCCAAGAAAATTAATATCCCTTTCTCAGAAAAATTACATTGAGAAAATTCTTGAGCGATTCAACATGAAAAACTGTAAACCTATGGATACCCCTATTTCAAGAGGAGAAAATCTGAGCCGAGATATGTGTCCTCAAACTGAGTCTAAAAAGAAGATGATGGAAAGAGTTCCTTATTCCAGTGCAGTTCGTAGTTTAATGTATGTCATGATGTGTACGAGACCAGACATATGTTATGCAATTGATTTGGTCAGTAAGTACTAATTAAACCCTGGACTGAAATATTAGAAAACTGTGAAGAGAATCCTGAGATATTTGCAAGGCACAGCAAATTATGCCCTATGTTATCAAGGAAGCAATTTACGCTTGGTAGGATACTCCGATGCAGATTAGGGAGGAGATCTAGATGAGTGCAAATCGATTTCTGGATATGTTTTTATGCTAAACAATGGAGTTATATCTTGGTGTGGCAAGAAACAGACTTGTATTGCTTTGTTTACCATGAAAGCAGAGTTCGTTGCATGTTCTGCAGCAGTACGAGAAGCAGTATGGTTGAAAATATTCATAAAACACTTAGGGATCATTGGTGATAAATTGGATCCAATTTTGATAAATTGTGATAGCGAGGCTGCTATTGCCTACACTAAAGATCCCAAGTATCATAGTAAGATAAAACACATAGACACCAAGTATAATTTTATAAGAGATGCTATAGCACAGAAAAGTGTTATAATTCGTCATATTCCTACACGTCAAATGATTGTTGATCCCTTTACCAAGCCAATACCTCTAGATATATATGTTGATCATGTAAAATTATTTGGTATTCGTAGGATAGGATGTAACACAAATCTCTGTAATGATTAATTATATGAATAAAATTAAGTGCATTTTTCTATAATTGAGTCATTTGAGTACATATACTTCTAAAAAATATACAATGTCTAGTATGTCGTACATGTTGATAATGTTAGCTTTCTCACTCGAGCAACTGTCTTTGACACTCATGGAAAGTGGGCAAAGATGAGATATTTTTTTTGTATTCACTAGTAAATTTGCAAAAATGCAGATATGATAGTTAAACAATACAAAATAAGTCACCCTGACAAAAGAAGAGAATAGGTTGGGATGAAATCCAATAAATATTAATTTTGGATTGAATTATGGATACCCACAATCCATAATACATGTAACTAGATGAGAATTCTCCAACAAAGATGTTATAATAAGTGGAAGCATTGATAGAATTTGGGTTAGACACTATGTGTGTCTGAACTTAAATCTGTACGGTGTTAAAAACAAAAACAAAATCGACATACGCTCTTATGTGATAAGAGTAACATCGTAGCATGCAATTCATACTGCATGTATTTTTTAAAACCGCAATTGGAAAGTAAGTGAAAAGATCCCTGCTTCATTACTGTGTGAGTACCAAAGAGGAATAAATCCTCTTATTAATGTCCTTATGACTTTGACATTTTCATGGAAAATGATTCAATGTTAGCTACTTTAGCATATATCCAATGGTCATGATAAATTCGATCAAAAGGTCTTATGATAGGAAAGTAATTGTTTCATATTGAAATGAAATATGGACGAAAGGAAGATTATCTGAATATATACACACTTATACTGGTGTCTAAGACATGTCTGTTAAGAAGTTATAATATTAACATCTTAAGTGTAGACGCTAAGTATACAAGAGTTAGGCAATCTAAGTTTATACAAAAACTTATGAGGGATTAGATTTGCCATGGATGAAAGTGTATATGAGTAAATCTAGGACATTCAAGGCATAATACATGAACAAGATAAATGCGAAATATATAAGGTAATTCTATACTGGTCCTTAAAAAGGATTTCTAGTATAAAAATATCTAATTATAGACGTCATGCCCATACGGTCATGGTAGAACACTTAGTATGAAATGGAAAGGAAGAATTGTAAGAGGTTAACCCATTAAGTGTGAGTGGGAGATGTTGGGTTTCACCCTTGATGGGTAGAAATTGAGAGCTCAAACATTAGGGCCCAAACCCAAAATAAAATAAAGTATTTTATTTAATATTAATTTAATAAGAGACGGAGGGAACAATTAATGTTAACCGTTCCCACACAACGCACGCTCTGAGAAAAATCAGTGAACGTGTGTGCGTACGTGAAGGTGAGTTTCAGAGTTATTTTCAAAATAGACTCTCTAATCCCAAGGCGTAACCTTTTTTTGAGAATTTTCTCTCGGTGAGTCTCTCTCTCTTCCTCTTTGAAAAAACCCTCTCGCTCTTCCTCTCTTTTTTTTTCCTTTTTTGAGTGTATCTACAGTGAACCAAAAACAAAATCTGAGTAATTTTGTTTCTACCAATTGGGATTTTTTTTATTCTCTCTGTGCGGAAGAATATAATCACGATCGGTATATATGTCTTCTCTATCTTTTATTCTTTCAAAATGGATCATATTCATTTAACAAAATGAATATGATCCTGATACACTTCAATATGCACCCACCCACCCAAAGATTGTATTGGACAAATCATTACTCTACATTTATGCATTATCCTACAATGTTGCATTTGCAACCATTTTGCCCATCCTTATCCACCAACATCCACCATCAAAAAAAGGCCTGCGTAATGAGGACGTGCATTGCCAGATAGCTTAACAAAGCAATAAGTAAGCTAGTGAAAAAATTGTGAATCACTACATAAATTGCTCTACAAACAAACTTCCTGAATTTTTTTTTAAAAACATTTACGTTTATAAATGATTACTCTTTTTGATCCAAAATATAAGTTATATTTAAATAAAAAGAAGTATTAGGGCATGTTTGATTCATGTTTCCAATACATTTTTTTTATTTTTAAAAACAGAAAAATAAAAAAACTTGTTTGATAAACTTATTTTTTATAAACTATTATGAAAAATAAAAAATAAAAAAACAGAAAACTCAGAACACCTTTAGAGTGTTCTACCGTTTTTATTATGAAAAATATAAGAAAATGTGAAAAAGAAGTCTACCTCATTAATGATGAAATTATAAAATTTGAATAATTCATTTAATACTTACTAGTTATAATTTTAATAACAATTATTTAAACAAATTTTTTTTTATTTTTTTACTCTCAAAACTTATTTTAAAAAATAATTTTTTAAAATTATTTTAAAAACAATAAAATTGAAACCACCTTAAAAAACAGGTACTATTCAATTTCCCTCACAATAATGCATGCATCTTTAACATTTATAATCATATAAAAGGGTAATCCCACCGTAGTTTACCTGCCGGCAATGATGATTTTCTTTTATTCTTCTTACAACCATCAAAACTATCTCCCAGTCAAAGCATTTTATACCTCAATGCCTTTTTCTTTAGCATTCACTGCTAAATTTTCCATGTCTTTCTCAATTTCCTCTCCTCAAAATTGCAACTCCTCTGCTCTTTTCTGCCAAACCTCTTCCAACAACTCAACAAATTTATCTTTGATCTCAAGAAGTGGACCACGATCAATCAACCGATCATTTTTGTATGCTTCTCTCAACACTGCTGTTTTTATTCCTCCTTTCAAGGACAAGTAGAAAATCCCTGAATGCCTTGTAAATGCATTTGGAAATTTACCTGGAAAACTATATTCATCACGAAACTTTCCCATTATTGGCACTGCAACCATTTTATATAATGAAAGAGAAAGCAGCTCTTGGAATACCCCAATCGTCCTCTTCTCCATCTCTAGCGACGCTTGATCCAAATGGGACACATCCTCATATGACAATATATAATCAAGCTCCAGCCAATCTCTAGTCCACTCCTTCATCTCCTGCTTCAAGAACAACCCTGGTGGAAGCTTCACATTGAAATTTGGCCTGAAACTTATCCCTGTTAATCTCATCTCTTCAGTCCTTTGCTCAATAACAGATTTTGCAAACACGGGGTTCCATGAAACCAATTCAAGAAATGATTTTTTTTCTCCCCAGGAGCCTAAAATACTGTGGATACCGAGGGAAGACGAAAGGCCGTGGGAATGCAGGGCACCTAAGTCATCAACCGAGCACTCGATCCCTCCCCGGAAGTGGATCCCCTCCCGTGCGCCACAATTGCGAGGATGTTGACCATTGATTGCATCCAACGACTCCCATGCTAAGTTGCGCCCGTAAACATCTCCTGGTCTGATTCGATGGAAGAGCTAATAAGAAAGAAGATTCACATATTGAAAAAATCGTCATTTTCCTCTTAAGCTACACCGTTCATCTGGCTGAAAAAATAAACAGTGTGAGGAGAACGCCAATACCTTATATACTCTCCCAAAAATGTATGGTTCAGAGCACCAGCCTTATGCCACTTTTTCGAGCTTGTGTCATTAATATTTATCACATATTACTTAAGACTTAGAGAAACAATTAAAACGATTAAATACATTCGTGAAATCACATATTAATTACGGAATTTTTATAAAGGTACTTTGTATAAACCACAATAACCTTAAAATACTGGAGGGAGTATTTGTCTTCTCTAGAACCTTCAATTTGGCGATGTCGATGGTGACTAGAGCGGTGATGTCCCGCGTCGGTAAAGGATCGGTAAGGGGGTTTAATCCAACTAGCGTATATTTTCTTATCAAGCCTAAACATGTTGAGATATTAGAATTTGATAAATAATTTTACAATATTTTTTTTGCATATTTTAATGTTGATGCGTTGCCATTTACGAGTCACGTAAGTTTGAATGTATTTGTTCCTTTCTTTGCCCATTCGAATTTGCAACTTGATCTTTGGTAAAAAAAAAAAAAAGAATTTGCAACTTGATAGTTGAGTACACAGCATACTCCATGCTTTTCAAAAGTATAATATGCGATTCGTTGCAATTTTCTATTTATATATATATATATATATTGAAATTTTATTTTTATTTTTATTTATTTATTGAAATACCCACTTTAACTAAAGAATTTTCTAGAATTCAAATTCAAGACTTGGAAGATATAATCTCTTGCTAGTTAAACAAATAGCTTATTCTAATTGAATAATTTCAAGTGCAAGTCAAGAGCACCACCATTGAAAAGAAAAACGACTACAAAATTTGGGCCTCCTCGAATCTACTCGCAACTTGGACGATCACAGAGCTTGGATAGTTTGGGGGCATCTGCTTGCTTGGAAATTAATCGCAATCTAACGAAGATGCTTACAGTTTCATTGCTCTGCTTCAATGATTTGGGTTCTCTAGTTTGCTTCAATGATTTGTAACCGTATCAAATTTTCAAGGCTTTGCCCTTCTTTCCGCGCTTCATTTGGGGTTTCGATGGAGGGACGAAAATGAGAGGGTCCAGTTTGACATGCGTTCGAGATTTTCTATTTTCTTTTTTTTCTCTCTAAAAACAAAGGAAAAGAACATGTGACTAATAATGGACCACCAGATCAAAGAATCGGCTTGATTGTATGGTGTCCAGTCTGTAGACAATCAACATCCACACACACACCCAAGCTTCAACGTTTTTTTCAATGCATGCATCACAATGCAAGTTTTAATAATAGGTGGAACATCCAATTTGAAATTAAACAATATATATTGTAGTCCGTGAGAAGCGTGTGTGTGTGTGTTAGGATTTGGATATTTTCTATCCTTTCTTTTTGTACCTCTTTCCCTGTGCACATCCTTTGCATTGATTGTCTTCCAATGGGCAAAAAAATAATCTATAAATAAACAATATATATTAATAGTCTACATTTATTATTATAAACTAAATATATTTTAGAAACAAAATCACAATGCTTATTTATAATAATAATAATAATTAAATAAATAATATATTTGATTTGATGTTACAATCAAGGGGTTTACTTTGTTCAAATTAAATAGATAAACAAGACTATGTATGAAAAGAGGCATGTGAAGAAATTATGGAGATAATCCAAATTTGTATAAATAAGTGTAGATAACTAGGATATTTCACTCTAGGTACCACCTGCATTAGATTAATTTTTTCTATTTAGTGTTGGTAAAAAAATTATAACTTCAATACATGAATAAGTTTATATGGCAAGCCACTATAATGTAAAATGCAAGAAAGTAGGATTTCAATTACCTCAACTCTTTTCCAAAGCACAAAAGTCACTGTGGCAAGCTTTTACAATTCAATTTTAAGCTACACAAAAGCCAAAATATTCACTTAATGATGCAAGACAAGCAAAGGGAAGGATTAGACAGAAAAGAAAAAGAATTAGAAAGAGAGAAAGTAGAAGAATTTATACCCATTTGATTTACAATAGTACTTTTAAAGAAAGTGGAAGTGGGAATGGATATGGAAATGAAAGAAAAATTGAGGTTTAAAAGTGTATTTGATATAACGAAGAAAATATTATATTTTTTTTACTTGATATTTATATTTTAAATATAAAAAGACTAAAATACCCTTCTTTATCAACCCAAACCTTAAACATCTCATTAGTACCACCATTGAGGCAACCACCTTCAGCGACAACATGAACTCTACTATTTTCACTAGCCAACCATTTCTAGAAAGCAAAAAACAAATCATCATCATGATCATCATCAAACCCAAAAGAAACAATCATGACTAGAAATAAAGAATTAAACCATCGGGAACTATCAAACCCAAATTAAGGGAGGAGAAATTGGACCTAGACAAGTGAGGTCTTGGATGGGGGTGATGGAGACGGCACTGGATCTATATGAAGACACTCAACCATGACACTAGATTTGTGATGGAACCCATCCATGATGATGTTGAACCTGTGAAGGAATCCACCCTTGACAGCGTTCTAGGATGACCAGGGATGAGAAGTGGCAGAGGTTGGGGACGATGATGCAAAACTAAAGACGAGAAGACAGAAATGATAACATCACTGTGGTTGTGGTCATCGTTGAATGTCACCATCAAACCATGAACTTTACTTGTTGCCAATGTTGTGAGCAGGTGGTGCTTTGATGTGGGTAGAAGGTTGGCAGCGATGAAAATGGTGGAGGGTTGAAATGTCAATAGCGTCAATGGCAGGGGGCAAAAGGGGCATAAAAATCCACTTTCATGGAAATCTTTAGAGTTTTATGATCCAACCTATGGAGGTGGAAGTGGGCTTCCTAAGAAAGAGGGATTATGTCACACCAAATATATTAATGCATAGAATTCATTCACTTTCATATCCCTAGTCTCAGTTTATGTGAACCAAACAGGGTATTAGAGAAAAAAAAACTCAAAATCATTAATATTATTTAATTTATTAACAAAATCTAGCAATGAAAGAAACTCTAGAGCTATTTGTGCACCATAACACAATTATTAACATAGAAATTACTTAAACCTAAAGCAAAATAAATTCAAACTAAATTTAAATAAAAAGAAATCATAAAATATGAAATAAATAAGAAATCATATAAATCATAATAATTCTTAAGATATATAATAAAATCTAATTAAATCTTAAAAACTTCTAAATATCCTAATTTTATTCTCAATCACTTAACTTTTTACCAACTATCTTCCGCACAATGGATCTTTAATGCTGGTGAAAATTGTAGATAGTACAAATAATAGATTGAATATAGTTTTTTCTACCAAGAAGAAGGCCACGAGTTATATTGAACCTGGAAAGGGAAGCATGCTGCAGTGATAAAGAACTGTCTTAATTGTAATATGTATTTTTTTTTAGGCCAACGACTATAATCTTTGTTTTGATTCTTTACCGATAGGTACGATTATAGACATGCTATTTTCTTGAACCGTTTATAATGTCTTTGTTTGTTCATAAAAAAGAAAAAATAAAACGTATCCATTTACACATACATACACCACCTAGTCAAATGATAAAGGAATCACTTTGCACAATGATTATAGCCATTTTTCAAAATTGCATGCACCCACAACAAAACCTCATTAAAATTACACAACATGAAATCTTGCTTCATGCTTCATGCTTCATGCAATTACTATTCATAACCTAAATATGCTTTCAAACAAAATACTTTCCCAACAAATCCTTAAAAAATTCGGGTTTATAACCCTATATGACAAGGTAATATAATCCATAGGCTTTACACTCAGCATCAATTATAAATTGATATACCCATTGCTTCTAAATGAATACAAAAGCAACATTATAACATTTATTTTTTTTAGAAAGTTTTATAACATTTATTTTTTGAAATTCTGAGTTCTACACTCATGGTTTCCAAAACTACTTCAAATCACAATTCTAATCAATCGAAAACGTTAAATTAGAAAAGGAGAGTAAGAATATATAGTTTTCTTGAAGATTTGATCCAAAAGATTAGTATAAATGACTCCCATAACTCCATAGAGGTGTTTTGCATGTTCCAACTTGAAATTCTAGCTTGAATGCTATTTGCTGTGATGCTAAATATAAAACTTTTACTTTGATTCTAGATATAATGCCTTTTAAGAATATAATCCTAGGTTTAATAATTGGTCCAATTTTTTATACTTTGAAGTAAATGGAACAAAATGAATGTAATTGAATTAAGAGGACTAAAATGTAAAGTTTACTTCCTCCCCTCTCAAAATATAAATTATTTTTACATCATTAAATATTTTTTTTCAAAATATCCCTCATCAATAAAGTATGAGGAAAAGAATCTGGGATTCAAGGTCAACCAATAATTGATAGCAAATTTGGGAAAAACATGCTTTGCTATAAATTTAATTAACTTAATTAATTTTATTGATTTATACTTCATCTATTTTTTATGATAAGTCACTTCGAGTTAATTTATACATAAAAAATAGTTAAAAGTAATTAAAATATTTTAACTTTGTAAAATTTATTATATTTTTTCAATATTATTTTTATTAAATTATAATTTATTTTAATTATTCTCTCCGATTCCAAATATAAGTTGTATTTCAATTTTTTTTTGTCCAAAACATAAATCCCATTTGGAAATTTCTATGATATTAAATTTTTTTCCTATTTTACCCTTATCCACAATTAAATGTAAGAAACATAATAAACTTTAAATATAATGTATTAAATAGAAGTACTATTAAAAAATAATGTATTTTTTTTGATAAAGTTAATGAGTAAAATCACATTTTTCTTGATTTCTATAAATCAATAAAATAAGACTTATTGTTTAGATTAAAGAGAATATATATTTTTTAATCTCTTTATACTATAATTATTTAATAAGAATAAATATATAAATAAATATTTAGTATTAATAAAGTGATTATATTTTGTATACCTCAATTCTTTTAAAATATCATTTAAAATAGGTAATAAAGGAATACAAAGATAGTGGGATATTATGTTTTGGCCAAAGACAAAAAAGTGAAATATTATGTTACATTTTATTGTATTGCATTTCATCAATAGCCATTCCATTTTATTACATGGGAAACTCCCAAACCCATCCTCAGGAAAGAACCTTTGGTCTTTTTTTCCCGTCATTTCTCAATTTTAACATCCTTCTTGATATTAATTGTCTGGATTGGTCTTTAACCCTTTCTCTTTAACACAGTTTGATTGATATCAGGAAGTAACGATTCCACGTAACAGTTCTGCGAAAGTAAGGAAGAGAGACGAAGAAAAATAAAAAATCTCAAATCTAAAGGCAGTCCATATAAAACTCTCTTCCGTACCTCTCCTACTCTCTCTCCTTCTCTCTTTCTCTCTCCGAGCTATGGCTGCCTCAGCCTCCCTCGTTGGAAGTGCCTTCACTCAATTCCCTCCCTCCTTTCGCTCCAGAGACGACGCTTCTTCCAAATCGAAGCCCACTGCAAATTACTGTCGTTTCCCCACTCGATTGCGTAATAATCGGTTATCGTTGTTTGCAACTACTGCTTCTTCTTCCTCTTCGCTTCGTTTCTCCCCAAGAAGGTGCTTCTTTTATGTTCTGGATTAGTTTTGTTTATTTATTTTCATTTAGAACTGTTTGTTTGTGCTTTGCATGACATAAAAAGCCACCGATTTCTTTTTCCAAGATTTCAGCTTCTTATTTTTCGGGTTTTTATTTTGTATTTTTGTAATTATACTTTGAATGAATTCCCAATTTGTAGCTCAAAGTGGTAATTTCTTTTTCCAAGATTTCAGCTTCTGGTCTTTCGGGTTTTTATTTTGTACTTTGTAAATATACTTTTAATGAATTCCCTATTTGAAGCTCAAAGTGGTAATTTAACATGTATGAATGTGCTGATTAAAGATAGTCGTTTCCCTAAATTCTCACTTCAAAGATGTGCCTGAAGCTAGGGAGTCATCATAGAAAGTACACCTTATGGTGTTCTGATATTTTGCATCTCGATATTAAATATAACCATAATTAGACTGATTTATATGTAATTTATTTAATTCCTGTACTAAATTCTGCAATTCTCATTTTGTGACTCATTATTGGTGAAAGGGTTTCACATAATGCTGCTAAAGGCGGACTGGGTTTCCGAAGGAAGAATGGCAGTGCTTGGAAACAGTATACCTCATTGCTTGGTGAACCAGTGACAGAAGCACTTTCCTCCCCTCAGTATAGCTGTATATCTTGCTGTCTTGCCTCCAGCAGAAGTCATGCGAATCTGAAAAGATTTGTTCCCAGAGTCTTTCTTGATAAATCTTCCATCAAGTTGTCAACTAATAAACTTGGTCATGCTTGTGTAAGCACTCCTCCTTCATTTTTGGCTATATGTTCCTGCACCTGTAACTACACAACTATGTCTAAACAAATTGTTTATTGTTCATTTTCTTGTAAATTTTATTCCCTCAAAATACAAGGCATTTATCTTATTTGTTTTCTATGATGAGGAGTCTTCTTGTGAAATACAAGTTCTTGCTTCCATTGCTATTGCATCTTTGTTTATTCCTTATTTTCAAAGATCACTTTCTGCACAGACATACTGCATTTTTAATTTTTAACTTTTGATTATATTTTCTTTTGCCTGTGTGTTTTGATATATAGATTTCATCAGTGAGTCCCCGTCACACTTAGAAGTGCGTTCTGAGTCCTAAGAACACAAACAGTATCCGTTTTGTCAAACTTTATATGCTAGATAACATGTTTATTGGATGCTCTCAATTTTATATGCTAGAAGTGATTTACATGCTATCAATCTTTATAGCAATCTGATCTTGAGAGTTGAAGATGTATGCTTTATGTTAATACTCCCAGTAGACATGGTTAAATTTGGAGACTGTGATTCCAAGGTCTGTGTTTGTTTCATATCTGCTTTTATGATGTATGATTGTGGTGTGATAGCCTTTTAGGTGCAATCTAATTTCTTTTCCTTGCCCTTGAAGATTGTATTTAATTGGGTCATTGATTTTTTGTTTTCCTGGTTAAGCAGGTTCAAATTCCTCATGCAACTGTTGGGCCAGATGAACCACATGCAGCTAGTACAGCCTGGCCAGATGGCATTACTGAGAAACAAGATTTAGGCGTATTGGGTTCTGAACTTGAGCAGATTGAGGCATTTTTAAGTTCTGAACTTCCATCTCACCCAAAGTTGCATCGAGGACAACTAAAGAATGGGCTGTGCTATTTGATTCTGCCAAATAAAGTTCCGCCTAAAAGGTTAGTTTAAACAATGATGGTATTGTTAATAAAATTGTCCCCTTTACCAAAAAATGATGGTAGATATATATGTAATGATATATGTGCAATGAGTTTGAATTTTTTATCATATATCAAGATGTCATGCATGGAGTTTGCATCTATATATGAATTACATCCTAAACTTGGATATATTAATGTAGGCTTTTTCACTTGTTTATTTCAATTGAGTTTGTGTGTCATACATTCATTAGTCGGTGTCAAGGAGGGTATGATAGAGGATTTTGATGATCCATGGACAAAACAATGACAACAATAATAACATTAGCCTTATCCCACTAATGTGAGGTCGACTACATCGATTATACGATGTCATTGAGCTCTATCAAACACCATCTCCTTAGACAAATCATTTTTCAAGAGGTCATTCCTTATAACTTCCCTTAGTGTCCTTTTTGGTCTTCATTTACGCCTTTTGATAGAGCTTTAAGCCATTTGATCAACTCTCCTCACTGGTTCCTCTTGCCCTCTTATTTGTACATGTCCAAACCACCTTAAACGATTTTCTACCATTTTCTTCTCAATAGGTGCTACTCCAATTTTCTTTTGTATATCATTTTGTATCTTATCCAATTTTGTATGACCACATATCCATCTCAACATTGTCATCTTTGCTACTCCCATCTTATGCTCTTGTTGTTCTTTCAAAGCCTAACATTCACTACCATATAACATTGTAGGCCTTATAGCTGTTCGATAAAATTTTTCTTTAAGTTTTATAGGTACCTTGCGGTCACAAATAACTCCTGATGCTTTTTTCCACCTTAACCACCCAACTAGTATCTTATGCATAACATCTCCTTCAATTTCGTCGTCACTCTGAAAAATCGACCCCAAATATTTGAATTTTGACACCTTTGGAATTGTTTGCTCTCCAATTTTTACCTTTAAATCTTTTTTAACTTGTCTCTTATTAAATTTGCAATGCCTATATTTCGTCTTACTTCTACTCAGACGGAATCCTTTTGATTCCAAAGTGTGTCTCCATAACTCAAGTTTAGAGTTAACCTCTTCTCTAGAGCTCAATTAAGATAGTATTATCTGTGAAAAGCATACACTTTGGAATGTCCTCATGTATATGTTCTGTTAGAACGTCTAAAACCAAATCAAACGAGTATGAACTCAAGGAAGATCCTTGATATAAACCTATCCTTATAGGAAAATCTTTTGTCTCCCCACCATGAGTTCTCACACTTGTTGTTGCTCTCTCATACACATCCTTTATGGCTCGAATATAAGCCATACGAACACCTTTCTTCTCCATTGCTTTCCACAACACATCTCTTGGTACTTTATCATAGGTTTTTTCCAAATCAATGAAATCAAATGCAAGTCTCTCTTTTTACTCCAATATTTTTCAATCAAAACCCTTAATAAATAAATAGCCTTTGTTATGGACCGTCCTAGTATAAATCCAAATTGGTTTTCCGAAATACGAGACTCTTTTCTTAACCTATGCTCAATCACTTTTTCCCAAAGTTTCATGGTGTGACTCATGAGTTTTATTCCCTGATAATTTGCACAATTCTGAATATCCCCCTTGTTTTTGTATATAGGCACCAGAGTGCTCCTTCTCCATTCCTCTGGCATTTTCTTAGACCTTAAGATCTCGTGAAATAACTTAGTGAGCCACAAAATCCCCTTCTCTCCTAAACACTTCCAAACTTCAATAGGAATACTATCAGGACTAATAGCTTTACCACTATCCATTCTCTGAAGAGCTTTTTTTACCTCTCTAACCCCGAATCCTACGATAGAAGTTCAAATTTGAAAAGCTTCTTGATGATCCATGGACAATAGGGATAAACAAAGGCAAATTGATTTACATCATTGACCCTTTGACTGAATATGGAGAGAGTAGTTTTCTTACCTCGTTGCATATACTAGACACATACAAGCTGCTTTGTGGGTATACAGTTATATGCTATGTAATATTAATCCTTTATGCTCAATTTCCTCATGCTTCTGCACTGTTCCTCTTTTCTCCCCCTTCTTTCACATAATTTAGCTACCATCTTATATTTTAGTGTCATGTGGGTGTTGAGTTTGTTGATTGTGTCCTAGAATAAATACTATTTAGGTGGTTAGGTTGAAGGAAGCAGGTGCAGTAAAGGAGAAGTTCGGACTATAAATGATTAAATTTGAGATATCTTTTTTTATCATTAACATATACCTGTGAGGAGGTTCAAGGAGGCTGCATGGTCTGTTCCTTCTTTGTTAGAACCTTCTTGCTCTTAATTGATGATGGTTCTGGAAGGCATGCTAATACTTCACATCAATTTATTGGATTTTAGGTTTGAAGCACACTTGGAAGTTCATGTAGGTTCAATAGATGAAGAGGATGATGAGCAAGGCATTGCACATATGATTGAGCATGTTGCTTTCCTTGGAAGCAAAAAACGTGAGAAGCTTCTGGGGACAGGAGCACGTTCTAATGCTTATACTGATTTCCACCATACAGTGTTTCACATCCATGCTCCAACCAGTACCAAGGTTTGGGCTGTTTGACTATTCATTCTCTGTGATTTGTTCCTGAAATTGATGTTTGTTGGTATTTTTGCCAACTGGAATTTCAGTCTTCATTTTTGTAATGTACATTTCATATTTACATAGATGAGAAAATGAGGAAAAACATAATTTCTTGTCTTTTGCTGGCATGGGAATCAGGGGAAACTGTTTATTTGTTATAATTATTAGGGAAATTTACAGTTTACCTCTTGTGGTTCTACCCAAATTTATTTTGCTCCCATGTGGTTGAAGGTGTGTTATTCAAAACCCTGTAATTTGTCCAGCTACCAATCAACCACTCTGTGGTATTGTTTATCCAGATTTTGTTTCACTTATATCTCGAATATTTTCATGGTGTTTAGAGCTATGTGCCACTGATGTCTAAGACTTGTAAATTGTTAGTGGAATTTGTTATAATACAGCCGAGCTTCTAATTGTCAAGTGTGCAGAGCTGTAGTTTTTTCTTGACTAATGAAGTTTTTAAAAATAAAACCATGTCAATAGCATGAGAGTACATGCATTTCGTGATTCTTTAGCGTAAATAGCACTGTTAAAAGGGTTGAACATGAGATTAATAATGGATAAGGCATTAAAGATTTAATTAGGTTTGAATCATAGGGAAGAGGAACTTAATGCTGACAGAGGAGTAAATAGAAGAGGAAGATGCTAAGGAAGCTCTGCATAATTCTTTTACGATTTTGTTTTAGAAGGGTTCAGTGCAGTTGCTTTATCCTTAATTTGTGCAAAAAATTTCTATATTGCATATTATTATAAATTGATGTCATTTGTCAGGATTCTGATGAAGATCTACTTCCATCTGTGCTGGATGCCTTGGATGAGGTATGGTTTATTGTATTTTGCTTTACTCTTTGCTATGCAGTCTGCTTCTGATTGCCTGAACTTCAAACGTTCATATTAGGTTCTACAGAATGTATAATCTGATCTACGTGGTTTGGAACTTTGATTTGAACCCAGCCAGTGGCTGGCCTTCGAAAGGGATATGAGGGGTAGAACATAAATGAGAGAGAATATGGATATGGGGCCCACTAAGATTGGCTTTTAAATTGGCCGTGAAGTATAGAGAAGGAAGAAGAGAGAAGAGAAAGAAATGAGAGATGTTTACGGCAAATGGATTAGGGAAGTGTTGAAAATTGTTGATTTTTAGCTTCATTGAGGATAAATTTATCCCCAAAAATTTTGTATAGTTTCCCAGTTATAAATAGCTTTCACATGGGCTTTTTAGTTGCTGCTTTTTTTTGGTAACCACAGCTGGTACTTTCAGGGTGGCATCCATACACTCACACCTATTGATGTTTGCAGATAGCATTCCATCCAAAGTTCCTTGCTTCTAGAATTGAAAAGGAACTACGTGCTATACTCTCAGAGCTTCAAATGATGAACACAATAGAATACCGGGTTGATTGCCAGGTGTGTATGTGAAACTCTCTTAAGGATTTTGGCTGTTAATATGTTGACATTTGAGCAAAACATTGATCTTCTGCAATTTCTACATTCACAGTTATTGCAACATCTGCATTCTGAAAACAAGCTGAGCAAAAGGTTTCCAATTGGATTAGAAGAGCAGATAAAGAAGTGGGATGCAGACAAAATAAGAAAATTTCATGAGCGTTGGTATTTCCCTGCTAATGCTACCTTGTACATTGTGGGGGATATTGATAACATCTCAAAGACAGTTCATCATATTGAAGTATGTAGAGCAACTATTTAATCACTTGCCAAGCAGTTGTTACAGCCATGTGATTCTTATGAAGTTACTATTTTCATGCAGGCTGTTTTTGGACAAACTGGTGTAGACAATGAGAAGGCTTCTGTGGCCACTCCAAGTGCATTTGGTGCAATGGCCAGTTTTCTTGTCCCTAAGCACTCCATTGGTCTGGGTGGAAATTCTGTTGAAAGGCCAGCAAATTTGGTGGATCAATCCAAGGTCTTCCTTAAGGAACGACAGGCTGTTCGTCCTCCAGTGAATCATAACTGGTCACTTCCTGGAAGCAAAACTGATGTGATGGCACCACAGATATTTCAACATGAATTGCTTCAAAATTTTTCAATTAATATGTTCTGCAAGGTATTGAGAGGTTTAAGTTTTTCTTGTAGTGTCTCTTATTGTTTGAATCATGCTAATAGTGAAGATTTTGCAGTTTTGGTATGCATGATTCATATAAGAAGTAAATAAGGAACATCAATTCGAGACAAACTGATTCATTAAGATATAATGGTCGTGTTAATGATACTATAATATCCTATAAACTTTATAAATGTTCTACTTGATTGTAGTCTTGATTTATTACAATATTTATTAGTACATGCTTGTAGTTATTATATGCTGGTAACCTTTGTTAACCCCTCACTCTTCATTAAATGACTTATAAGTATCATGTGCAGGTTCCTGTGAATAAGGTTCGGACATATGGTGATTTGCGAAATGTCTTGATGAAAAGAATATTTCTATCTGCTATGCATTTTCGTATCAACACAAGATATAAGGTGTGGCAAAATCTATTGCATTTTCTATTTCCTGATTTTGTCTTTGGAAAGTGTCATGGCTTCTGTAGTTACTTGGTGGTTCATTATTTTATTTATTCTGTTGTGTCTTTGCATTTCAATGATTTGAGTATAAGTGGCTCAGTCGCTCTAGGTCCTGGTTTTTTTTTTTTTTATGTGTTTGCTGTTATATGTCGATAGATTCTATGTCAGAATTTTTAGAATCTTTTGACTACAAATCTTAAGAATAGTAACTAGAGGTTTGGCAATTTAGGGATTTAAGTTTTCCTTAAAATATGTCCAAGTTATTGACAGATAGCTTTTTAGCTGTTATACTGCTGTATATAGTGACATTTTGGGATTCTTTTCTTCAATTTATTTATTCTTTAGTTTCTCAATGCATATCATTTACTTAATAATTTTTTTGCTTGAGGAAAGGGTCCATTCCATACTTTAAATGAGTTTAATGCTACTAAATTTCCAGAGTTCAAATCCACCATTCACTTCAGTTGAATTGGATCATAGTGATTCTGGAAGAGAAGGATGTACTGTGACAACCCTTACCATAAATGCAGAACCAAATAATTGGCAAAATGCCATTAGAGTTGCTGTTCAGGAGGTTTGTTTCTTCTTCTGCTCCTTTTGTCTTTTTAAATTGAAATATCAGTTGTCTTTTTGCTTATAATGACCTACTATATAATGCAGGTTCGGAGGCTTAAAGAGTTTGGCGTTACTCAGGGTGAATTAACACGATATTTAGATGCACTTCTGAAGGATAGCGAACACCTAGCAGCTATGATTGATAATGTACCTTCTGTTGATAATTTGGATTTTATCATGGAAAGTGATGCTCTTGGCCACAAAGTTATGGACCAGAGACAAGGACATGAGAGCTTGCTTGCTGTTGCTGGGACAGTCACCCTTGAGGAGGTATTTTCATGGCCAATCATTGGACCTTGTGCATTCTCTTATACTCTGTTTGAAACCTCCTACTTTGCCCTTGCTGTCTGTTATTTTGTTGTAATGATACTATAAATACAAATCTTTCTTTTATATTGTTTGTAAGTGCCTGTTGGAGACATAACTGACACAAATAATGGTCAAAAAAATATTCTCAGATGAATTACAACTGAGGAGTACACTGGTATATATACAAGTTATCCTAGGAGCTAAAAAATAAATACTGAATATTTATAATAAATGTAGGGATTATAATCCTTGATTCTATGCTGATTTTATGGAAGATAAGAATAAAAAAGAATCAACAAATATAATCTGAATAATATCCTAATATCTTCTAACACTCCCCCTCAAGCTGGTGAGTGGATATTCGCCAATCCCAGCTTTGTGATCAAGTCCTGAAAATGAACATTAGACAATCCTTTTGTGAGAATATCAGCAAGTTGCTCTCCGGTAGGAACAAATGATATACAAATTAAAACATTATCCAGCTTCTCCTTTATAAAATGACGATCTACCTCAATATGCTTGGTCTGATCATGTTGTACTGGATTGTGAGCAATATTAATTGCTGATTTATTGTCACAGTAAAGCTTCATCTTACTGTCCCATTAACCTTCAAATCTTCCAAGATTATCTTTATCCATAATAGCTCGTAGATTCCAAGGGCCATTACTCTGAATTAAGCTTATGCACTAGATCTAGCAACCACACTCTGTTTCTTGCTTCTCCAAGTGACAAGATTTCCACCAAGAAAAGTACAGTAACCTGTTGTTGATCTCCGATCAACCACGAAACCTGCATAATCTGCATTTGTATAGGCTTCAAGAGTTAATCTATTTCCTCTTTTGAATAAAATTCCTTTTCCTGGTGTACCTTTCAAGTATTGCAGAATTCAATGTATAGCCCGAACATGTGATTCTTTAGGAGCATGCATAAATTGGCTTACAACACTTAGCATAAGCTATGTCAGGCCTAGTATGAGACAGAGATATTAGTTTGCCAACAAACCTCTGATATGATCCCACATCAACAGTTGTATCGTCTGGGAAGTTACAAAGTTTGTGATTAACTTATCGGTGTACATCCCAATTTATCTGTCTCAGTTTATAAATTAAGAATATATTTTTACTGTAATATAAATATTCCTTGTTTTGAATGAGCAACTTCAATGCTTAGGAAGTACTTAAGCCTCCCTAATTCTTTAATTTCAAACTCTCTCATCAATTGCTTCCTGAAGGAATTAATTCCTTCCATGTCATCTCCTGTGACTATGATGTCATCAACATAGACTAGTAACACTGTGGCTCCCCCTGAAGCCGAATGTCTGATAAATAGAGTGTGATCATCTTGACTTTGCTTGTACCCATACTAAGCATGACTTTTGTAAATCTCCCAAACCATGCTCTCGGAGATTGTTTGAGCCCATAAAGTCTGCAAATCGTATCTGATGTAAGTTGAGAATGAAATCCTGGTAGAACCTCCATATAGATCTCCTCTTCTAAATCACCATGTAAGAAGGCATTTTTAACATCGAATTGCGGTAATTGCCAATCTCGGTTAGCAGCAATAGACAGTAAAATCTTGACTATATTCATTTTTGCAACAAGGGCAAAAGTCTCCACATAATCTATGCTATAAGTCTGAGTATATCCTTTCGCAACTAACCGTGCCTTATATCGTTCTAAGGATCCATCAGAGTTGAACTTAGTTGTGAAGACCCAACGGCACCTAATTGGTTTCTTACCTCTTGGCAACAAAACTAGGTCCCGTGTCTTGTTTTTCTCTAGGGCTCCCATCTCCACTTTCATTGCTTGTACCCAATTTTCATTTGCCAATTTTAGGAATGGAAATATCATTTAAATTTGCAAGGAAGTTTCTATGACTGCAAGTAAAATTGTTATAGGAAATGAAAGATGACAAAGGATATAATGGACATTTAGTGCAACTTCGGGTACCTTTGCCTAAGGCAATAGGAAGATCATCATCTATGTTTTTAGGAATATTTTCAAGGAAGGGAGTTACCTCTGTGCCTTCAGGAACAAGTTCCAATTCAGAAGATTGAACTTGCTTTGGTTAAGATGTCTCTTTCCTGCGAGAGTAAACCTGTAAAGGACAAGTGGAGGCTAGGGGCTGTTGGGAATCATAGGAACTGGAAGGTCCAGATGAGTCATTTGGAATTTCAAGAAGGAAGAGATCTTGACTCTGGTTATCAGGAAAGACAGTTTTCTCTGGAAGAATATTATGAAAATAGGACTCACTCAGAAAAAGTAACACTAGTTGAGACATAGAATCTTTTTGAAGGAGGATGATAGCACTTGTATCCTTTCTGAGGAGGAGAATACCTAATGAGCACACATTTCAGGGCCCGAGGATCAAGTTTGATCCGATTCTGAGGATGCACATGAACAAAAGCAACACAACCAAATATTCTTGGGATGAGATTATTTGAAGCTTTAAAGTTAGGGAAGAAGTGAGTGAGAAGCTGTATAGGATTTTTTGAACCAAGAGTATGTGTGAGAAGCCTGTTGATCATATAACTTGCAATTAAAATTGCTTCCCCCCAATGTTGTTTATGAACATTCTTTTGAAATAGCAAGACTCTTGTGGTGGCCAAAAGATGGCCATTTTTCTTTTCAGCAACCCCATTTTGTTGTGAAGTATTAACACAAGAAGACTCATGAATAATTCCCTGAGCATAAAAAAAGGTTGACAGAGATTGATTGAAAAAATCTTTTGCATTGTCAGAACGAAATCTCTGTATTCCAATCCCAAATTGAGTTTTGATCATATTGTAAAAGGATGGAAATATAGAGCTTACATCGGATTTTTGTTTCCAAATATAGATCTAAGTTACATGAGTGCAATCATCAATAAAGGACATAAACCATCGAGATCCAGAAATATTAGGAATATTTGAAGGGCCCCAAATATCACTATGAATTCAATTAAAAGTAACAAAAGCTCTTTTATTACTAATAGGAAATGAAGATCATTTGTGTTTAGCAAATTCACAAACATCACAATGAAAGGACTCAATATCCAGGTCTTTAAACAAAGAAGGAAACATCATTTTAATAACATGAAAAGAAAGATGACCAAAACGACGATGATGAAGCCAAATGCGGTCTTTATTCAAACTAAACTCTTTGGAATGAAAGGAAGAGGAAGACGAACTTTGAAATCCATCGCGTCCACTGCACTCATCAAGGAAATAAAATCCATTTTTTTCTTTAGCAAGTCCAATCTTCTGCCTCGTGCCCAGTTCCTGAATTTCATAATAGGTAGAAAAGAATAAAGTACAACAATTAGAATCGCTGGTACGTCTTTTGACAAATATAAGATTGGTACAAAGTTTAGGAATATGCAAAACATTTCTCAAGATGAAATATGGACTTAAATGGATATCATCTTAACCAGCAACAGTAAGAACAAAATCATCAGCTATTATAACCTTTCTGGTACTAGGATATGGGTTATAAGAGATAAATTTTTTTTAAGAATTAGTCATATGGTTTTTAGCTCTAGAATCCATGATCCATGAGTCAAGAAAAACCTTATTTGAGGCAGTAATAGCAGATGACAATTGAGTAATAACAGATGAAGGTTCAATAGAAATACCTGAGAACACCAAAGAACATGTACTTGAAGTACTGGTAGTATTCTTCTCCAGTGATATCAGTAAACTCCTTAATTTTCCAATCTCATCCTTAAGATCAGGATGACTGAAGCTTTCCTCACTACTTGAAACTTCTGTTGCTACATGAGCTTGCCCTTGTCTCTTATTTATATTTGGAGGTTTATCATGAAGCTTCCAATACCTTTCCTTGGTGTGACGAGGCTTGTTGCAATAAATACACCATAGGGAGTTGTTAGAATGCTTTGGTTGAGGAATTTGATTGGTACTTTTTGATACCAAAGCAGAACTTTCAATTGTCTTGGGCTCCATCATTACATTCCTGCATCCTTCTTCTACTAAGACAATAGCAATGGTTTTGTTCAGAGTAGGTAACTCTTCTCTTCCAAGTATTTGAATTCTTACAGTATCAAAATTTGCATTCAATCCTGCAAGATATTCTAATATCTTTTCTTTCTCCATAAAGCGCTTTAGGATGACAGTATCTTCAGTACATTTCATCATGATACATTGATAATGATTCAATTCCTGCCACAAATTTTTCATTAGTGTAGAATACTCATTGACAGATTTACCTCCCTATTTAGTAGTAGAGATTTTGGTCTTAATCTCATAGATCTGAGCATCATTCTTCACTTCTGAATAGGTCTGATGCACAGAATCCCAAATCTCTTTAGCCGAACTCAAGAACAAAAATGATTTACTAACTTCAGGATCCATAGAATGCCACAGCCATGACATAATCAGCGAGTCTTCTTCATCCTAGGCATCAAACTTTGGATCACTTGGCTTAGGATCCATACCCAATAGATGACTGAGTTTTCCATGTCCTTTCAGAAATGTTAGAATAAATTGAGACCAACTTAAATTTTTCCCGTTCAATCTATAAACCATTGGAACAACCTGCAACTCCCCAGAGACACCACTGATGCCAGTGTGATTACTGACAATAGAAGACTTAGCATTAAGACTAGTAGTAGATAACCCACTCATGTCTGAAATAGGTGTAGAAGACAGAGACGAAGCAAATACGATTGATCGATGGCCGGACGGTGCTCTTATGCACCTTCACATGCCGGTGCGTGATTTCTGGTTAGAAAGACAAAGGCGGCGTGTGGGAGCGCGTGCGTTGCCGAAGATGGAAGCAGTTGCCGGGGATGCGCTGGTCGGACTTTTCTAAGGATGGTAGTGGGGTGGTTTGGTTGAGATTAGGTTAATACAAAAGGGTTTAGGCTTGTGTGTGTGAATAGTGATTGAAAAATGACCCTAAACAGTAACGGAAAAAGATTAAGGTAGAAGGGAAAAATATGATCAGAGAAAAATAGAGCCTAGCTCTGATACCATGACACAAATAGTGGTTGGAAAAATATTCTCTGATGATTTACAACTGAGGAGTACACTGATGATTTACAACTGAGGAGTACACTGGTATATATACAAGTTATTCTAGGAGCTAAAAAATAAATATTGAATATTTACAATAAACGTAGGGATTATAATTCCTGATTTTATGTTGATTCTATAGAAGATAAGAATAAAAAAGAATCAACAAATATAATTTGAATAATATCCTAAAATATTTTAATATCTTCTAACAATAACGAGTGTTTATGCATAGCTCTCTTTGTTAGGGATCATTTTTATGATAATGGAATCTGTTTGTCTATCCTGAGAGTATAGACTGAGGATTTTCTCATTCTTACTGATTTCCATACTCCTTGCATAGCTGAAGATGATGCTTACATGCCATCCTGAAGTTGTTTTCTTACAGTTCATAATGATTTTAAATATGAGAAAGAAAATATTTTAAAAAATGATTAGTAGGTCAACAGCCCTGATTTGTACATTGTGGAAAGTTGGGGATACTTGTACTCTTATGTTTTGGATTACTGTTTGCATTTGATTATTCATTTTCTGCTTTATATTTTGATAATTTAAAGCTATTTTTATATAATTTTTTTAGTGAAAATGCATTTGGCTTTTTTGGTTGATTATGTTGATAATATTTTGGTGTAGGTCAATTCTGTTGGTGCAGAGGTATTAGAGTTTATTGCTTTATTTGGAAAGCCCACAGCACCCCTTCCTGCAGCAATTGTTGCTTGTGTTCCAAAGAAAGTTCATGTTGAGGGAATTGGTGAAACAGAATTCAAGATATCGTCAACTGAAATTACAGATGCTATCAAAGCTGGATTGGAGGAGCCTATTGAGCCTGAGCCTGAGGTTTCTTTAACTTCATTCCCTGCTTGTTTGTCTTAGTTAACATGAGAAGTATATGCTTTTCATCCAACACCTGACGATTCTGTCTTCAAATGTTGAATATTTATTGCACAAAAAAAAATATATATTGTTTCCTAAAGTATAGTCCTGATATGACTGGTATCTGTACAGTTCATATGCTATGATATGAATCGACCACACCAATTTGAAATTCACAGATGAGAATTTATAGATGAAAGCCATTTTCTGCTTTTCACCAATTGCAAGTTAGGTGGTGTTTGTTTGCCGTACTTGACTTCTGATAAACTAATTGCAAATGTAAATTTATGTAGCTTGAGGTACCAAAAGAATTGATATCTTTGGCAAAGCTTGAAGAGTTAAAGATGCAGCGCAAGCCTGCCTTTATTCCTGTAAGTCCAGGAACAGATGCAACGAAACTTCATGATAAGGAAACAGGGATCATTCAACGTTGTCTTGCAAATGGCATTCCTATCAACTATAAGGTATGCTATGAAAGTTCACCATTAGTTTTTCTTGATACTAGTGCTTCTCTTGACTTTCCATCAATTATCCTTTGCTATGTCATGGTATCCATCTGTATTATGCTGCAATTATTCCCTGAACTGTGTTAATAGAAATTGCTACCTGGCTTAAGGTAGGTAAAGGCAGAGGAATCAGTGGAGACTTGACTTGCTTCCCTTTACTAGGTTGGGTACTGGGGGTCGATCCTGCAGATGTACCTGCTGACTCACCAGGTACGTCTGCAGGATCCGTAGTGCTGGAGATTAGAGGGTGTTAACTATAGACTTGGAAAGGAGGAGCAAGAGATCGATATCAGAGAACTTGAGGAGCTATAGTTTAGTTTTTAAGAGTTGACGTAGATGAAGGTTCAAAGTAAAGCACTAAAAAAGTAAATGTAACAATGGGATCAATAAGAAAGTGTGGGAAAAAAGGAGACTCAAAAAAACCTGAATAGAATTGGTATGACTAGAAACACAAATTACAATGACTAAAGAACAGGGAAACTTTGCTTTATGGGTATATTTTGGAAATGATGCACGAGTATGCGCACTAAGTTGACAAGATTCATGTTCTAAAGAAGGTAAAGAGGAAAATACCGAAAAAAATCAAGTAGGTAAAGAGGAAAGAGTTGGAATCATCTTTTGAATCTTGGATAGACTAGGATGATCCAAATGGCTGTGAAGTAGTTTAGGTGAATCAGTAGAATAATATGAACTTCTTGACTTGTCAAGGACAAGATTTCATTTAAATCAGTACTCATTAAATACATTTCTTGGCCACAGATATCAAAAACTGAGACACAAAGTGGTGTTATGCGGCTAATTGTTGGTGGTGGACGGGCAGCTGAAAGTGTTGATTCTAGAGGATCTGTGATTGTGGGTGTTCGGACACTTAGTGAGGGAGGACGTGTTGGCAACTTTTCAAGGGAGCAAGTAATTCATCTTACTAATTATTCTCTAAATAATAATGCCTGGAAGATGTTTCTAATTTCAGTTTACAGGAAATTTTACATTTCTTCCTTATTTCAAAAGGCTTTCCTGTTTTATCCTAATTATAATTATATTTATGTTATTGCTTCATACCTTAATCTATCTTTCTGTTCTGCAATTTATTTTCTCCAATGTTAATGGATATGTTGGGAGAGCTAGGGATATGGGAGTAGCATCTTAGATCTTTTGATGTCAGTATTTGTGGCACTGACTATGGAAACAATATTATGTTATGCACTGACTAGGGAAACATTATTATAGTATTTGTGAAAGTTATTCATGCTAAAATAAAGCTTTAGAAAATGCCAATAAGGACAATATGGAAGAAAGGAACTTAACATAAAAATGAACACCGAAACATATGCACAAACATGTATATAATTATGTGTTCTGGACCTATATCTAATTGTCTGAAATTTAATTTGATATTAAGGTTAGCATAGGCTTCTTGCATTTATTTAAGGAAACTTTACTGCTCAAAGAGAAAAGGCCGTTCTCATAGTGATACATGATTCGGGAACACATGTTACTCTATTGTTGTGGGGTGTGCCTATATGTGGCGCTAATGGCTCCTTTGGTACATAGAATGGAATGTAATATAAAATAAACTGGCAAATGTGATTTTTGGAGATGTAGAATGACCTTTATGCCCCTACTTTAAAACAAAGTACTTAAAAAAGATAGAAACTATTGAATAATGATTACAAGGATATGATAGTGATGGAGTCCACTGCAATCTTGTATCCTTTAATCAATGAGAGATATAGAGGATGAAGCTTAGGTGGATTATGATAACAAACAAACAGAAAAATAATGGACCACCTTCCTCTAGCTTTTGATAGGCTAGAGTCTCTCCTGCTACACTTACTTCTTGCTCATATTCCTACAAAACCTCCACTCCCAATATATATCCCACAGCTGATGCCTCTCTCTCTCTCTTTCTCTCTCTCACAACTCACCATCTATGTGAGGTAATTCCGTTATGTCCCTTTTCTACATTTTTGGACACCTCACAAGATATTATAACTGTTAGGTTTGGCTGGTCATCCAAGAGGGGGAGTGAATTGGGTGATGCAAGATTTTTGCCCTTTTTGAAGCACATCCAATTTCACCAAGGAATACAGTAGAACAGGGATGAATAGAGGGTGATGAAGTGAATTGAAGAACTAAGGAGATGAAGAATAAGACACCGGAATTTATACTGGTTCGGCTATAACCACTTGACCTATGTCTAGTTCTCAGGCTATCACTTGAGATTTTCAACTATATCCCACAGGTTTGATCTGGACACCTGTGATTTTCTTAAGATTATTACCCATAAGTTCAAATGAGGTTCCATTTATGGATTTGTGGTATAACTAGACGTTAGACATAAGATCTATCCATTAGACACAAGTTCTAGTCGTTACTTTGCACAAAGAGCCATTCACCAACTGCATTAAATGCATCTGTCTTTTCAAAATTCGAATTTCAGGGCTCAATAGATGAATTTTGCAGAGTCAGTATAGTTATGTGTTTAACATTAAACTTAAAAAATTCATCTGTCATAGAGTGAAATTTAAATTTTGAGTTTGACAAAGTTAACCAATGTTAGTTCATGCGAATTTTCATATTGAAAGTGCATCTATTGAAATTTGAATAATTGTTTCATGTTTTCATAGTATACTTTGAAATTCGAATTTCAGGTTCTGAAATTCGTCTGTCAGAAGTACGTTCAACATGATACAAAAAATATCTCTTTGAAATTCGACTGTTAAACTGCAAAGTTCGTCAGTCAGAGACATGTTCTAACAAAACTCACAAGTTCTCATTTTGAAATTCACACTTTAAAGTCTAAAATTCGTCTGTCAGAGGTATAGACAATGAACTCATTTTGAGCTTCGCCAACATTCGAATTTTGACTAAACTTTATGCGAATTTTGCACACTTTAACTAATAGTGCTTAGCCTGAAATTCAAATTTCAGAATTGAAATTCGTTTGTCAGAGTTGAAACCTTTGTAACTTTGAATTTCACTAAGTAAAGTTCGAATTTTGCACAAAATAAACATGAGTCAAACACAAAATTTGTCTGTTAGCCAATATTTCTCAATTCTAATGTAAGTTAACATTAGATTTAATTTAATTCGTTTAAAACATATGGTAACAAGATTAAGATTAAGTAAATTTCAAAGATTAAACCACCTTAAGACCTAAGTGAAAATAAAATATACCTAATAGCTAGATTTTCAAATATTGAGTTCTACTTGGTCATTTCCTTCTTGGCATACTCCCTTATGATCTTTCAATTCTTTGAACATCCTTTCTCTTATTCTTTCTTGAGTGAGGCATGATGTTGATTCTTAGTTCTTTATTTAAATGCTCACTCTTTATTTGGACAATCCTATATTTAATGTATTATACTTACAAATCAAGTAGGTAGTTCAATTTATATATTTAACTTGTATTATAAACCATAAGAGTACAATGGATATATCAGTACATAGCATGATATATGCATTATGAACATAGTTAAATACATGCTAATGCACATTTTACTTCTTTAAGGAATAATATATATATTAGATAACTATGATGCATTTGTTCCTTATTGCTTTATATTTGTCATCATCAAAATTTATATTATATTAATCATAACAATCTCCCCTTTTTTTATGATGACAAATCACTAGTAAACAATATGTTTAATGAATGATTAACACATATAATGTATTTCAATTCAGATAGTTCCAGATTAAGTACATACATATTTTTCACACAACTTTTCCTCCTATTTGACATCAACAAAAAGTTTTAAAGAAAAATTCTCTCACAATTCTTCCTTCCGTATTTGTGAGGTTATACCAGTAAGCACAGATATCTAGGGTTGTTTCAAGTACATACTGAAGCACAAACTGAAATGAAAATCATCATTAAAACTTATTATGCACTGCATGTTCGGATTATGTCAAATATTATTGGTATCAAAATTGATACCAATTATTGGTAATATTAAAACTAATATCAATTGTTACTTGAAACTATTATGATATCAATTGTTATGATGTTTTTTGGTAAAATGATCATGATAGGCACATATCCTAAGAGGTATCTCAAATTTGAAGAGTTATTACCTTCTTCCTTTAGGATCAATGAGAAATTAAGCAACCAAAACTTTTCACAACAAAGTTGGGTGAGCTAAAGTATAAATAATTTGATTTCAGAAAATGCTCCCCCTCAACCTATGCATCTCATATAATAAAACTAAGAAAGTACAATGCAACAGATAAGCATGTTCATATAAGAGCACATGATTGAGATTTTTTTTTTTAAAAAAACTTTTTATGCAAAGTTATAAATTCCTCTTAAGTATGAACATATATTCAAACATACATGCTTTTTATATCATTAATCAGTAAACAAGAGAAATTATGAAAAGCAAGCAAGTTTGGTTATACAAATAAAGAAATGGACTTGTACAAACATTGAACTTCACAGTAAGTATCAACAGATTTAGATAGTTCATTATTTGAGCAAGGACTATACTTTATTTTAATAACCTCAGATAACAGTATTAATCAAGCATATCTAAAAACAAGTTAAACACTGACAAACCGACTTAGTTAGTAGCTAATTTCTTCTCTTTTCAGTTTGATTCCAATTGAGCACATCAAATACTCCATATTTGTGAGGCTTTCACCACTTAGTTTAAGGAGTACTTGTGAAAGCAAAGGGAATATCTTTTTCTTTCTTTGGTACATTTTCTGACTTGGGTCCACTAATGGTCACTTTACATTTTAAAATACATATGAAATCAGAGTTCAATCTTACCCAAATATATATATATATATAATGCAATAATCGAATAGGGTGAGGATAAGAGGTTACCAAATATCATTTTCTAGTTATTTTTGGCTTGTATGCGGTGTAGTATTGCTCATGTCTCCCTTTTGCATGCATGTTATTGCCTTTTGAGTTTCTGCTCTTTCTCTTCTCAAGGTAAGTAATTTGTTATCCATTTGAGTTGCTTCCTTGAGATGAGTGAGAAGATTGTTTTCCGTGCTTCTCATTGTGATTAGCACTTGTAGTTTGGAGTTTTGAGAAATTTTCTTTTTCAGCATCCTCTTTCTTGCACTAACATGTTCTTTCTTTTTGGATTTATTCTGCACACATGAAACACTAAAAGAACATTTTGGTATTCACTTGTTTTTGGGTTCAGGAGGGTTAGTGGTATTCTTTGAAATTCATTTCATGCCTTTGCTTAAACCATTTCTCCTAATATTGCACAAATGAGCTATATGCCCCTTTTTACCACAATGTGTAAAAGGTTGAGCTAGGCATTTCAATAGATACAGAATTTCGAACAACATTTATTTTTCTCTTTGAACTCACTCCTATAGCCAGCACTCAAATTGTCAAACGCACAATTCTGTTTGCCAAGTGAAATATTTAACTCATCTTTACTTTGAGTGAAATTGGCTATTAACTCCTCTTTTTCTTTAGCTAATCTATCGTATGAATCACAATAGGAAGTGTGTGTGGGTTTGACATATATTTTCTAAATCATTTATTTTTTGTTCAAGTGATTTCTTTCCATTCTTTTCAAATTCTAAGTCTTTTTCTAAGTAAATCACTTTCTTTTTATTGTATGCAAGTGCTTTTACTAATCTAATCAGTTCATCATGCATTTCATTATAAGCATTTTGCAATTCATTCAAAGAATTATCAAAATCAAATTCAGAGTCAGAATTTGATACCTTATTATTGGCCTTAGCCATTAAGTATGGATAGGTATCCTCATCATTTTCATCTGAACTGTTGCCCAGATTGCAGAGGTGTATGGCACTTTAACTTTCTCATTTCTCTTTGCATATCTTCCTCCTTGCCTCTTTGAATGGTACTTCAGCTTATTTATATGGCATGAGTGCTTTTGTTTTTGGAGTTCCTTCTTTTTGATGTTGAGGAATTTGCTAAGTTTGATGGTCAACTGTTTCAGCTTGTCCTCCTCCTCATCATTGCTGCTATCATCACTTTCATCATTAGTATCATCATCTTCTGAGCTCTATGATGTAGTAGCTTTAAACATCAGCATTTTTCCTTTATTTTGCTACTCCCACAGAAAATCTAGTTTTCCTTCATGTTCAGTAAGGCTCCCAAATAGTGTAATGACAGACTGATAGATGCTCCTCTTGTTTCTTCAATTGCTGTCACTTTTGGTTGTTATTCTTTGGGTAGAGCTCTGAGTATTTTGTATACTTCTCTTTGTGTGTACCTCTTTCTCACAGCTATCAGATGATCAACAATGTGAGTAAAACAAATTTGTATTTCTTTAATGAGCTCACCATTGTTCATCTTGAAGGCTTCATATTCGACCGTGAGACAGTTGAGCCTGTTTTCTTTCACTCCCTTGGTTCCTTCATGAGCAATCTTTAGAGCATCCAACATTTTCTTTGTTGTGTTGCAATCTGACACTCTAAAGAATCCGTCTTGTGAAAAAGCCCTGACCAAGGAATGTTTTGCCTTGAAGTTGAGCAAAACTCTTCACTTATCTTCATCATCCCATTCTTCTTTTGACTTCTCTTTCTATGTGCCATCACTTTGTATCTTTTTTGGCACAAAGTCCCCTTTCTTAATGACAGACCAGATGTCTAGGTCTATGGATTGAAGAAATATTTGCATCCTCATCTTTCAGTATCCATAATGCTCATTGCAATTTGGAGGTCTGTTGATATTGTTTCCCTGTGGCAGTATATTCTCGCCAAAACCAGCCATGTTGCTCTCGAATGATTAGATCCTTTGCTAGGAGTCCAAGATCTGATACCAATTGGTAGGTTTGGGTGGTCACCCAAGAGGGGAGTGAATTGGGTAATGCAAGATTTTTGCTCTTTTTGAAGCACATCCCAATTTCACCAAGGAATACAGTAGAACAGGGATGAATAGAGGGTGATGAAGTGAATTGAAGAACTAAGGAGATGAAGAATAAGACACCAGAATTTATACTGGTTCGGCTATAACCACTTGGCCTATGTCTAGTCCACAGGCTATCACTTGAGATTTTCAACTATATCCCACAGGTTTGATTCGGGCACTTGTGAAGTTTTAGTACATCCCACTAGTTGCAGTAGGCACTTGTGAAACACTCTCCTCACACCCTTACAAGATGTGTAAAATCCCTTAGTGTTTTCCCACACTAAGATTCTACCCAGAATATAGTAGAAAAGAATGATTGTAGAAATGAAACTCTCTTTAAGAGTAGATGATACATTGAAAGTTCATTCTGTTGAGGTTGGTTTTTCTAAAAATGCTGAGATAGAAAGATTTTATGTAGTGGAACAGCATTTTGGCATAAACTTTCTTAAGATTATTACCCATAAGTTCAAATGAGATTCTATTTATAGATTTGTAGTATAACTAGATTTTAAACATAAGATCTATCCGTTACTTTGCACAAAGAGCCGTTCACCAACCGCATTAAATGGGTCTGTCCTTCCAAAATTCGAATTTCGGGGCTTAATAGACGAATTTTGTAGAGTCAGCATAGTTAGTGTTTAATATTGAACTTCAGAAATTCATTTGTCACATAGTGAAATTCGAATTTCGAGTTTGCCAAAGTTAATCCATGTTAGTTCATGCGAATTTTCATATTGGAATTGCGTCTGTTGAAGTTTGAACAGTTGTTTCATGTTTTTACAGTGTACTTTGAAATTTGAATTTCAGAACCTGAAATTCGTCTGTCAAAGGCACGTTCAACATGATACAAAAATTCTCTCTTTGAAATTTGACTGTTGAACCATAAAGTTCGTCAGTCAAAGACATGCTCTAACAAAACTCACAATTTCTGATTTTGAAATTCGCACTTTGAAGTCCAAAATTGTCTGTCAGAGGTATAAATAGTGAACTCATTTTGAACTTCACCAACATTTGAATTTTGACCAAGTTTCATGCGAATTTTACACATTTTCACTAACAGTGCTTAGCCTAAAATTCGAATTTCAGAATTGAAATTCATCTATCAGAGATGAAACTTATATAACTTTGAATTTCACTAACTAAAATTCGAATTTTGCACAAAATAAACAAGAGTCAAATACAAAATTCGTCTGTTAGCTAATATTTCTCAATTCTAGCATAAGCTAACATTAGATTTACTTAATTTAACTTGTTTAAAACATATGGTAGTAAGATTAAGTAAATTTTAAAGGTTAAACCACCTCAAGACGTAAGTAAAAATAAAATATATCTAATAGTTAAATCTTCAAATGTTAAGCTCCACTTTTACTTTGTCATTTCCTTTTTGGCATGCTCTCTTGTAATCTTTTAGTTCTTGGAGCATCCTTTCTTTTCTTCTTCCTTGAGTGAGACATGGTGTTGATTCTCAGTTCTTTATTCCAACACTTACTCTTCTTATTTGGACAATCCTACACTTAATGTATTACACTTATAAACCAAGTAGTTAGTCCAATTTATATATTCAACTTGTATTATAAACCATAAGGGCACAGTGGATATATTAGTACATAACATGATGTATGCATTATGAACATAGTTAAATACATGCTAATGCACATTTTACTTCTTTAAGGAATAATATATATATATATATATATTAGATAACTATGGTGCATTTGTTCGTTATTGCTCTTTATTTGTCATCATCAAAACTTATATTCTATTAATTCTAACAATAACAGCCATGGGTCCATTAAATAGGCATTATGACAAAGTGAGGATGGGAATCCCATTCCCTCAAACAAACCAAATGGGGCATAAATGTGCAGATATTACCCTTATGTCCTTAATATTTTGAAATTACAATGGTGAATGTGCTTTATGTCAAAAGACTTGTCTTAATAAAATATTAAGTTCTTCTGTTTGAGCATCTCATGATTACAAAGATGTCATTTTACATTAACACATGAAGACATTTTCTGTATCTCAATATGGAGACACTGGCTAATATTGTTGGATCCTTGCATCTATTGGTTTTTGAGTTAAAAAAAGTGCTGGTGTTCATGGCTGCAGATAAGAGACTTGATCTTTGCTGATTATTGTATATTTTACTGATAACACCAGGTTGAACTTTTCTGTGTGAATCACCTGATAAATTGCTCTTTGGAATCTACGGAGGAATTCATATCCATGGAATTTCGTTTTACTTTAAGAGAGAATGGGATGCGTGCAGCTTTTCAGTTGCTTCATATGGTGCTTGAGGTAAAAATCTTACCAACTGTTACATGCTATTCTTGCTATTAAGCCTGTGCTCGTCCGCTTGTTTTGTGTTTGTAATTACTGGCTGTAGTCCTTGTGCTGCATTCTATGTGCTGATTTATATCCATTATTGGAATTGTTGCTCTACTCTGTTGTATGTCTTATGTTGGTTCTCTTTGTGCAGCATAGCGTCTGGTTAGATGATGCTTTTGATAGAGCAACACAGTTGTATCTATCATATTACCGATCCATCCCCAAAAGCTTGGAACGCTCAACTGCCCACAAACTCATGGTGGCAATGATGGATGGAGATGAACGATTTGTTGAGCCTACACCAAAATCTCTAGAAAATTTAACTTTGCAATCTGTTAAGGATGCAGTGATGAATCAATTTGTTGGTGATAACATGGAGGTCTGCCATTGACAGCTTAAGGGTGTTGTCCTCCGGGCACTACATTTCAACACTAAAATACCATATTTAACACCTTTATCTTGTTTGTTCTTCAGGTAAGCATTGTAGGGGACTTCACCGAGGAGGATATTGAATCTTGTATTCTTGATTACCTTGGGACAGCACAAGTCACCAGAAATTGTGAAAAAGATAAAAAATTTACCCCACCCTTATTCCGGCCATCTCCATCTGATTTGCAGTTTCAAGAAGTGAGGTTCTAGGCATACTATTTCAATGTTCTTTTTTTCCCCCAAGACTAGTGATTTGTAGAACCACGTTAAGTTTCATAGGTTTTGAATTCAATTGGCTATTCTCTAATGTCTTAGACATGTAACACATTTACTTCTGCTTATGGACAGGTATTCTTGAAGGACACTGATGAGAGGGCATGTGCATACATTGCTGGGCCAGCACCAAACCGTTGGGGTTTCACTGTTGATGGAGAAGACCTATTGGAGTCAATTAATAATACGTCAACAACTGATAGTGAGTTTTTTAGTTTGACATCATATTTTATCTTTGCAAATTATTATTTCAAAATAGCTGTTCAAACTTTTCATCTTTAAACTCTGAAATGCTTATGCAGATGCTCAGTCCACATCTGGTGCGCTACAGATAGGTGATTTGCAAAGAAACCTTCGTGGTCATCCTCTTTTCTTTGGCATAACTATGGGGCTGATGGCTGAGATTATAAATTCCAGGTACCTTGTCCTTCGCACCTGCGGTTAGCTTAGGTTGAAAGCTGAAGTCCAGACACAATGCTTTAGCATGGTTCATATATTTATTTACCACACCTTGTAACATCATTAAAGATCCCCTTAACTTTGCTGCTTCTAGGATGTTACCATAATATTTATTTAATTTTATTTTAAATGTTTGCAAGAAGGACACTTGAGTAAGTTATAAAGCAGGATCTCTTGGTCAATAATATATCCGAAATTGGTTTTTGATATAATTCAATGGTATCGTGTGATCCATGTAACTGTCCTCACTTAGTAGGATAAGACTTGTTGCTATTGTTGTTGTTTGCATTTAAATTAAAAAGAGAGATGATTGAATCCCTTATCATTAAGTGAAAGTGGAGAGGGAGTCTTTGTTTCATATTTATTTATTTTCGCATCTCATCCTCAAATTAGTAATAGGACACGTACAAAGTGTTTCTGGTGCAATATTTAAATGCTATAGATTTATCAAATTCAGATAGTAGTAATTGAAATTAGCACTCGAGGTTGCATACAGGTGGTGCTAGAAATGGTGGATATACCCCCTAATTTTAACATGTCATATCAAAATTATTTATTTATGTGTTATTTGCCCCTTAGCTCTGAGGCTACTGGCGGTTCTTAAAATGGTACTCTTAAAATTGTTGTTCAGTCTAAATTCTGCTTTTGTTGATTTTTTATTTGATGAGTGTTTTGGACACTTAAGGAAGTTATAAAATGAGATCTCATGGTGAATAATATATCTAGAGTTAATTTTTGATAGAGTACAATGATGCTGTCTGATTCATATAGCCGAACTCGCTTAATAGGATGAGGCTTGTTGTTTTTGTTGTTGTTTGATGGGTGTTCCACTTTTGTCCTTGAGCAATGTTGTCACTATCTTGTCCTACTTAAGTATGTAATCACTTTTATAATTATTCCACTCACCTAGGTGGACACGGGCTAATCTTCAAGGGTGCAAATGACTGCTCATTCAAAAACTTATTATAGATCAGATGTCTTCTGTTGAACTGAAGAGCCTTTGACTGAGGTGCATTAGTGCCTAGAATTTTATTCATGAATAATAGATGGTGGAAAACTTGCACTGCATGTGACTCTGCTAGTGGAACATGTGCTGCAATTTGTAAAATAGATAAGGGGAATGTTTTGTAAACGGAGGTTATACGACTTGAATTTGTGATTGTGACTTATTAAAAGTAAAAATACTTATTTTAATGATTGGTAGAAATATCCAGAGTATATTAAAAAGCTTGCTATCATATATTCCTCCAATTATTTGAATATTGCTAAAATTTTGGAAATTTTAGGCAACTTAGAGATATTGAACTATTTTACTAGGGTATAGAGATTTAAGCCATCAGTATCAGGCTTTTGGATTTATATTGATGGCCAGTATGCTTTCTGGTTGCCTGAATACATGATAGTTTTCTTTGTTCAATGTTGTAACTTTGCTTAAAATCTGACGCATTACATATTTTGCTGAATAGGCTTTTCACAACTGTCAGAGATTCGTTGGGCTTGACTTATGATGTGTCATTTGAATTAAACCTGTTCGATAGGCTTAAACTTGGATGGTATGTGGTATCAGTAACGTCAACCCCAGGCAAGGTGCGGGTTCCATTTTTATGTACATTTTTTTGTTTTTTTTGAAATCCAAGTTGTTACTGCCAATTGCAATTTGCTTATTGGTTGTAACTCAAATGATTCCATTTTTGTGTACATTTTTTTTTTTAAATCTAAGTTGTTTTTGCCAATTGCAATTTGTTTATTGGTTGTAATTCAAATTATTTTCAGGTGCATAAAGCCGTTGATGCATGCAAAAATGTTCTTAGAGGTCTGCATAGCAACAAAATTACTGAGAGGGAATTGGACAGGGTTAGTCATTGAATTTGTTCGAGTTATTCTTGCATTTCAATTGAGCATCAGCATTTGTCATTTGGTGCTTTTGTTTATTGTAGGCTAAGCGGACCCTTCTTATGAGACATGAAGCTGAAATTAAGTCAAATGCCTATTGGCTGGGATTGATGGCCCACTTACAAGCTTCTTCAGTTCCAAGAAAGGTGAGATGAAATTGTTTGAATCTCGGTATACAGTTATGATGATCAAATCTTTTAGTATTTTGCAGATAAAAAGTAGGCTTAGTTATATTTCAAACAAGAAAATTCAGTTTTTGTTCTCTTCAAATTTAGAAGAATTGGCTGGAATTGTCACTCTAATTTTATCCAATCTTCCATACTCGTGCTTCTTTTTAATGCATGTTTATGTTGAATGTGGTATTCAGGACATATCATGTATCAAGGATCTAACATTTCTTTATGAAGCGGCAACAATTGAGGATATATACCTTGCCTATGAGCAGTTGAAAGTAGATGAGAATTCTCTATATTCATGCATTGGGATTGCTGGGGCTCAGGCTGGACAAGATAATGCAGGTGCAGAATTATTCTTAATTTGATTCACAGTTGATACTGCTTTACTCTTTTTTAATGTCCAATTTGGCATCATACCTTTTCAATTGAAACCTATACTCAACTCCAATTGGACCATTTCTAATTTCAACTGAACTAGAGTTAGATTGAAATCCTAACTTAGGTGGACAAATTATCTATAATTGTGGATGAGGCATTTGTTGGCAAAACTAGTCTGTGATGGTGATGGTTGCCTCTTGTTAGCAATTGTTGCATAAGGTGGTCCCAAGTGGTGGTCAATGCCAAAACTGGGACAAAATCTTAGTTGTTCTTTGAAAAGATACTTTTTAAAAAATAATGATTAAAAGTAATAACAAGCATGTCAATTGAATTTGTTATATGTTTGTGTTTTTGTTCTTCAAAATGAAAGATGATGAGAAACTGTACAGATATTTTTGCTAAGGTTAAGTAAGATGCCGTTACATTTTATTCCTTATAAATTTTTCATTAACCTTTAAAAGCATTAACAATACCAAATTAAGCTTATTATTTAACAAAATACGGGTGAGAGTTCTAATGTATTTTTGGGCATCTATTCCATGAAAGAGCATTAGCCTCTGTAACCACCTTTTATTTCCTAGGTATTGGGCAACAATATCTTGTTCTTGATAGATACTTAAAATTCAGAGTAGTTTGATGGGAACCTTAGGGTTCCATCTGAAATTAGAAGCAACAGGAAACGTAGAAGAAAGATAAAGATATTATAGCTCTTTGAGATTGCTAGAGGTCTTTGACAAAATTCATACCAAATCTCTCTCTCTGCCCTCACCCTTTTTATTTATGTTTCTCCAAACTTACTCCTTCTAGAATTTCCTCCAAATAGCCTTGGCTCGTCCTTCTCCTCCTAGATATTTCTGCAAGTAATTCAATGCCTTGCTGCCAACTAATCCATTTATTGGAATCCCAATTCCAATGTTGGCCTTGTAGCTTCTGAGTTTGTTTCCATGTAATAGAACAAGCTCACGCTTATGCCAAAAAAAATGCACATGCTCTTCCCTCTGGCAGAAGTTGAAATAAGGAATATGAGAAGAGTCCGTTTGATGTCTGAACAAGTACAATTTTGTATCTCTGTTTGCTTTTTTTGGCCAGGTATTTCTAGTTGCTTACATAATATTCTTCAAGCATATTTTGTGTGTATATCATGCAGCTCTCTTAGAAGAGGAAGAAGCATCCGATGCTTATCCAGGTGTTATTCCTGTTGGACGTGGTTTATCTACAATGACTCGCCCTACAACATGATTTTTCTAGATGGTTTGTCCTAGCCTGGTTACTATGAAATTTAAAGGTGCCTTTTGATTTCGCTTGTATAATATAGGTCCTTTCAATAATTTTCTGCAAAATTATTTTCTTATCCTGAGTCTTGGGCCTTCCATTAGCTTTATGATGTGAGGTCTTCGATAGTTTTTAGATTTTACAGGTTGATATTTTATTTTGGTGACTCTTTATATTCTCCTATGGATAATAATAGAAAATGCAGCTCAAGACTGACTTGTATGATATGGGTAAACAGCTTTTGCAGTTTTTTTAAGTTAAAAAGTGAATTTTGAGGTCAACTCTCATTTTGTTAGTAATTTTTTCATATTTTGAGAAAAGTGTTCTTACCTGATCTAGTGAATGAAACTGCTAATGAGAAAAATTTAAATTGGTAGTAATCGGACACATTCTTTTGTACATTGTGTGGGAGTTTGAGAAATGAGCTGCATTATTCGTGGTGGATAGTATGACAGGCTATAAATTTTATTATATATCAATTCAAGGCATAGCCATTAGTGGTGAGCTATATAGCTTGCTGTAGCATGTAGTGTTTTGCTGCAATGAATTACGGTAGGCTACAATCATGTGGTATTGAGCTGTAAAATGTGATAAAGTATTGGCTACATCTTAAAAACTTACCTTGTCCTTTTGATTAACTGTGTCCATAATTATGTGTTGCTACAAAAGCTGTTCATTTTTCTCTTGCTTCTATCATCTTATGTGCTCTGTGCTGGTGAAGGTTGAAGTAGTTTGTGCGTATTTTGACAGGATTCATGTTTGGAAATTTAGAGGATTAGGAGCATATGTATCCCATGAAGCTGTTGCATCCACTTTACCATCATACAAGCTGTTTGACATCCAATCAAGTGATTAATCATTTTCAAGTCCACAAATAGCAAAGAGCCCATATGAATACACTAAAGCAGTTGTGTTAGGTGGTAAGATTCTTTGACACCCATTTTGTTGCATTTTCATTGGCTCCTTCTGCCCCAAGAATTTCGCATTGAGTAACTATTGCCTTGCACCCAATTGATTTCCTCATCTTTGGAGGTTTTTATATTTTTGACCTTCAATTGAACCACAAAAACCATATTATTGCTACCCATAAATTTGGAGGATTTGAGAATGGAGAGAAGAAAATATAGAATCTGCCACTAAGATGTATGGCTGCCATATTTTTGCCCATTGGCCTTGTTATTTTTACTACATTCTTTGGCCATAGCATAGGAAAGTGGTCTTAGCTCTACAAATTGTAAATTGTTGTATCAGTTCTTTTAAGGCCTACTGTTTCGCCTAATCTTGTATTTTATGTAGCATTAATTTGTTGACCTGAAATAAATAAGGGCTTATTTGAATGGAATGAAAATATAAACTCTTCAATGAAAACCATGAAATCAATAGACAATAGTCTTAGGCTTTCTGGTCTGATTGTTGTGTTACTCAGTGGATCTCAATCCTCTGAAGTTAAGGATATGTGAAATTGATAAAGTTGAATGTGAAGTATTAGTACTTCACCAACTCCAATTTTAGAAGATCCATTCTCTTTACCACTCAATCTCCTCCATGGTTATGCCAGCAGGGAATTTCTTCCCCACTTTCACGTGGTTCCATTGCACTTATTGTCATGGATTGTGTTGGAACCTTTTTTCAGTCATACTGAAAGTGAAAAAGAAGCCGTATCTGTTCTTATGTAAATGGGAAGATTTACATTAAAGGGTTCTGGTCTTGCAAAATACTGATTAAAAGATTTTATAGATCATGATTATTTTTAAATAATAAAATTATTATCAAATTTTGTGGGATTTATTATTAAAATTTAAAAAAGTTACTATTTAAGTATACATATTAACAAATGTAGCTATTCAATTTCAATAATTTGGTAGTGAGTGATTGAAAACTTGATAATACATTTTGTAAAATTTAATAGTAATTCTAATTTTAACAAATAATGATTTTTAAGATTTTTAAACTCAAATCTTTTAAGATCTGAATCTTTGAACATAATTTTACAATTAATTTATGTTTACTTATCAATCAATAATATACAAAGTTTTGTATTATTTCGGTAAAAAAAATATTTTTGTAGTTTTCCATTCCAGATGGATTCATTCGCACAAAAACATGCCACATGTGATTCCATCCCAAAATCGAGGGAATCAGTGCATGGTAGAAATAAAAAAAAAGGGATAAAAATGCCTTCATCTATAACAATATTATAATTTTTATACTGAGCATTAAAAAGTTATTTTTGAATTAAGAAATCAAGTTTATCATATGAGCAAAATAGTAGTTTGGATAATCAAGGTTCTCTGACCAGTCCATTAGATTATTACGTATAAAACACACCTGACCGACAAGCGAAGGAATCATAGCTCCTCGTACAGCAAATAATTCTGCCAAATTCTTGTCCATTTTTTTTTTAAAATTTATTGTAAATATAACTTATTCAAATTTTGTAATGCAACAGATAATTTATTTTTATTTTAAATTTTGAAATAAAAATGTCATCATCATCTTCACTGTTTTCTGAATTTGGATATCAATTTTTTTTTCTCTTTTTCCTATTTTCTCTACTGCCTCACATTAAGGAGGCAGTAGAGGAAATGTATTAAGATCCCCTCAACTGTTTTCGAACGAGGAAAGAGATGGAAATTTAGGGAGGGAGGGGGGTGGTTCTAAGAGATTTCTCAATGCCAATCCATTCAACTATCTCAGGTTGGCCATTGATGTGAGTGGTAAGAATTCCTGCCTCTTGGGTAAGTAATTAGAGATTTAATTTTCATCTTTTATGTATAGAAAAAAACTTAATTGAGAGAAATTTACACTTTATTTTCAAATATTAGTCTTCCCTGGACAGGGGATACTGCTAAACCTAATAATAATAATAATAATAATAAAAAGAAGACCCATATGAAACCTATACTAATTATCTCTTCTAGCTTGAACAATTGATTGATGGAGAAAATCCAATTCGAATTTTCTTGGATGACGTCTGATCATCAATTTGAATGAGTTTTGTCAGACTATTTCTTCTCGTTCATACTTCATTCTGTTGAATAATGATTTTATTGCCTCACGCTCACACACGACACAATAAGGTCCTTTACGTATAAATATTATATTCTCCCCATTTTAATTAAATTTGTATTTAAGGTATGTAGTGTGAATAAAAACAAGGTCTGCTTTTAACATTCTTGTGCATTATTAAACATATTTGCCGGTTTACATTTTTTCCCCTTTCTGTGGGCCAAAAAGATCCATTCATCCAACTAAACAGTTTATACAAAAACGGTAAACAAGGGCCTCAGCCCACACAAACAAAGCAACGCAATAGAGAAAGGAAAAGACTAACAACCACAACCAAGGTTCTAACACAGTTGATAAATAATTAAGTTTTTTAAATATGTTGTTATGAGCTTGATTTCTAGCCGTATGTGTGGAAAATCCTTATTGGGAGAAAAAAAATATAATTCGGTGATTTCTACATTTTGAAGAGATTAGTTTTTAATTGTTGATTAAGGAATACTCTTGGTGTTATGAAAAAAAAGACTACCAACCAACCAACCAACAAAATACCTAAAGTAGCTTAAACACAAGTTGTGTAGGGTGTAAATCTAACTGAGAGAAGTTTTATTATTTGTCCTTACTATTCCAAAAGATTAGTCTCTACCTTCAACTGGATATTCTTAGTTCAAGACCGAAAAAATATGACTAATGTGAAACCTAGATTGCCAAGTTGACTCCGATTCTATCTTTGTCCCTCTCTTTAACAATTGATTGGTTGAGGAAAACGAAATTGGAATTTTTGGGACGACGTTTGATGAGTTTGAATGCGTTCCGTTTAACTATTTCTTATGTTGAAACACTCACACGCAAACAGATAATAAAGTCCTATACTTAATTAAAAATATATTATGTTACTTAAATTTATATTTAACGTACTTGAATTCGGACAAAAAGCCTCAGTAAAACAAGGCATGATTTGAACATTTTTTATTATGCATTATCAAAACTTATTTGCCGGACTAGTCTGTACGGAGGAATCTCTCTACTCTTGTGCAAAATAATTGTGTTGACTTTTTTTTTAAGAAAAAAAATCTTAATTTCATTGCAAGTGTAACATTGAAATTTCATTATAACGTAGATATCTTATTTATTTTGATTACTTGAAATATAGGTATCGTAACGTATGTTCTTTCTGTTGGAAATCTCTCTAAATTAAGGAAAGTAATTTGCAGGGCGAGGATTTGTGGCTCATGATGTAATGTTTGCCTTCATGTGGTTAACTTATCAGAATTATTTATTTTAATGAAACTTGCTTTATTGTAGTTGAACTGATGTGAAGCCATTTGCTGATTTGCTTGCCCACTTAAGCATTAGTAGGTGTCATTTGATCTCTTTTATTAGTGAGACTCCCAGTAGCTTTTTATCTCCTTGATACTTCTATTTCCTATTATGAGATGTTATTCTCACAGAAGAAAAAAAGGACACAATATTATTACCAATTTAGGTTGATGTGAGTGATATGAGCTTTCATTTTTTAGACAAATGATTGGGAATTGAATCCAAATCTTTATATATGAAGCAAACTTAAATGGGAGGGATTTATCCTCTACCTTCCGTATCTTAAAGGAAATTAGTCTATGCTCCCAACTAAAAAAGACACATTATTATTGCACTTTTTCATTTTTTTTAGTGAAAAGTATATACTTAAAAGGACTTACATAATATAGAGATGTCCAACTGAAATAAGATATGTCAGATTAATTATTATTATTATTTATTTTTATATAATATAGAGAATGTATTAATTAATCATGTTGGTCATGAGGAATCCTAATGCACGTAGATGGTATATTTTAAATCGGACAAAAAAAGTTTGAATAAAATTAGGATCTTGGGCCTTATTAGCTGTATGGCATACATATGTATTTGCCGGAAGAGGAATCCTAGTTCCTACATAGTGTTTGATATGAAAAATAAAATGAAGTAGACATAAAATAATATATTTTTATACGTAAAATATAAAATTCCAATCAATTTCATAGACCAACTACATGACAAAGAAGTGAAAGAAAGTGAAACCATACGTTGATGAGGGCAAGGTGAGGAGAAACTCGAAAGCTAGGGTTTTGTCTGCTCATGCTCTTGAAAGTTGATATAAACCAGAAACACACAAGAAACTGAAGGAAACATCAGAAGTATACTTGGAGATCATCAAGGAAGAGAAATAATCAGACATGTTCGGAGAGCTTGAGTTGAGCATGAAGCAGAGCTCAATGTGCCGGCGAGCGAGGCGTGGGATCTCTTTGATAGCTATAAGAGTACCAATAAAATAAGGCATACTCTGACCATTCTTGTGCATTATTTGATAGCTATAAGACATATTTGCCGGACATATTTGATACCAAATGGATGAAAAGTGAAGGAAGCCTATGGAAAGGAGGCATGTGTCACGCGGTTGAGCCGTTTGGTCAGACATCTGAAAGGAAACAACATTAGCATATGGGAAACTAATTGGGAAAATCACAGAAAAAGTCTAAAGTACAAAAATAATTATTAAAAATTTTTAAGACTCTAAAAACTTACACCAAATTTCTATTGGTGTAAAATTAATGTAAAATTCTGGAGAATAAATATAAAAAATTTCATTGTTGAGTATAAAATCTCGTTCTAATATTAAATTGTACTCAAGTCTCATTGATATGAAATTTTAAAAAACAAGTATAAAAAAATTTATTATTAAGTATAAAATCATATTCCAATGTTTTATATTCATGCTCTAATATTAAACTGTACTCAAGTCTCATTGGTATGAAATTTTAAAAAATAGGTATAAAATATTTTATTATTGAATATAAAAACATACTCCAATGTTTTATATTCATGCTTTAGGATTTTATGTTCAATAATAAAATTTTTTATACTCATTTTTCAAGATTTTACATCAATAGGATTTGAGTGTAATTTTTTAGGTTTTAGGACTTTTTAACAATTATTTTTGTGTTTTTGGATTTTTCGTCTATTTTTCTAGACTAATTTCCTATAGACAAGGGAGACATCTTTCTTCCCATACACGACAGCAAAGCTTGTGCCATGGAGCGAGACATCTTTCCAACAAAATGACATCCACACGATTGGTCACTTCGAACAGTGGATCACAAGGTTTCTAGGGAACACACATGAATTCAGATAAATCCTCAAAATAGAATTGAAAAAAAAATAATTTTCATTCAACTTTCTTAATAGTGGCTAGCAAAAGGGAGTATTTATAGACTCCAAAAAAAACTTCCTAGAACTACAAGGAAAAGAAAATAAAATCTACCCTAAATCTAACCATATGACTAAATACTAATTTGGAAACTAAATATTCTTCAAGAGGTTTGTAGAACATTCTAACAAGCTCTTGAAGAATTAAGACACAACATAAACTAGGAAACTAAATCATAAAAACGCATATAAAGAACCACACACAAAAAACATGCCTAAATTATAAACTACTTGGGACTTAGTAATTATAATTAACATAAGACACTTAAAATATGAATTTGAGCCATTAGAAATATAATTAGGAATCCAACAAAAGACTTAATGACTCAAAAATAAATAGGTTTATTTAATTAATCAAAGTTTTGCCCAAAACATAAACAAAACACAGTAAACCAACTAAATAAGTGACCCAAATACTTTTCAAGTCACTCCTCTTACATGAGCTGCTTTAACTTGCACTTGCGTTTTAATATGCATGATTAAAGCTCCATTGAATCCCTCTATGTGCATGTTAGGACCATGGGCTTTCATTATGATGAAATAGGCTTCAAATAGCTCTTGTAGATGCTTGAATAGACCTCTTGATATTTTGAAACTAAATCTTCATATATATATATATATATATATATAGCACGTAACCTTCTAATAGATCCATTTATCAATCACAACACTTAAATTATATTTTTCAGCCACTACTTGCTCACTAAAATGTCCATATTACTTGGAAACTAGGTAACTTTTCAATTGCTTGGAATCTAAATAATGTGACAAATCTTGGGCTTTGACTTCTTAGTATGCCAGCAAGAGCTCTCTCTTTGTTGAATGCTTAAGGCTCTTGATCCATGGTACTCGTAATTGCTCCAATTCTTTGGTGCAAGGAATCCCAGGGTGATACCTTGTTGAAAATTTTATCATCTGAACTACATCCAACGTTTTGTTAAACCACAATTAGGTCTGCACATGGTTAATAATGTGTGCGCACCTGCGCGTGTTTTAGAGTTTTTTTTTTTTACCAAGAGTTTGAGAATTGCTTCGCTTGTTAATAATATTGAAATAAGCTTTTAACTACGGTCTAATTATATATATTAAAAATAAAAAAATATAATATGAAACAAATTTCTCTTAAAAAAAACTCAAGCAAAGTTAAATTCAGATATTAATTTCCACGTTAGAACAGTGCCGAATGTTTATTAATATTGATCTTTTAAACTTTTTTTTTTAATCATCTACACTTGAAAAATTGGTAAATTATAAGACTTTTTTAATTGATTCAAATTACACAAATAATTTTTATTTTCAAAACCAACACGGACATTTTTATTTTTAAGGGGAAATTGCAATATTCAGGAGATATCCATATATTAAGTTAGTCTAAATTTTGAAAATAGAAGCGAGATTTATATAATTTTAATAAAATTTATTAGAAGTATGTATAATTTACTTTTTATTATTAAAAACTATACAAGTTTTGAAAATAAAAAAAATCATACAATTTTAATTAAATTTAAGAAAATTTTTTTTTAACTAATTTGTTTGCTTGTGCCAAGATGCCGAGATCGGCAAAGATTCCTTCTTTTGTTTTATTCTTCAGATTTCATAAATCCAAACACTACTTGACATTAAAGAAAGAGGAAAGAAAAAGCAAGATAAGGTCAGGACAGCATATACTGGGAATCCTAGGGAGCCATAGTGACAAAAAAATTCTAAAGCCTAAGATTTGTCCCCATTTGATCATCATTGTGATCATATAAACAAACCTCAGAAGCAACAGGATGCAACAGAAACATTCATATTCTAGAGAAGAGAATATTGATCAGTGCAGAAAATCAGAGATGTCTGGTGAAGTTGAGCATGAGCTAGAGCTGGATGCGCCGGCAAACGAGGTGTGGGATCTGTTTGGCACGCTCCGGATTGGAGAACTTGTTGAGAAAGAGATGCCAAGTTTGTTTCAGAAGGTAGAGCTTCTTGAAGGTGATGGAGGAGTTGGAACTATCCTCAAATTAACATTTGTACCCGGTAAATATTTCTCTTTTTCTCTTTTTATTGTAATTATATACTTTTTCGTGTCAATAAGATTCAATTCCCAAAGGGAGAACATGCATGTGTAGGGAAAAAAACCTTAATGCATATAATTCTGGGAGAACACAATTAATTCTCCATTCATTCAAAATATATATAATTGGGACTGAAATTTTGCATATCATTACCAACGAATCTATACTTCATATTATAATAAATTATTTTTCTTATTACTTGGATAATCTGTAACACCTCATACTAGAATTCATTTACCATGTATAAATCATTTTAGAGTTTAAATATATTTGAAGAGAAACTTGAATCAATTTAATTTCATAAACAGAATTTTCATAAATTTCAGGTATTGTTCATACTGTCATTTCCATTTTAGCTGATGAACTTTAAAAATTCATAAATAAATCTAAAAAAATTATCTTGAGGTGATTCAAGTCTCTAAAAATAGATAAAAAAATTCTATATGTGAAAAAATAGGTAATAGAGCAGATAATTGGCCAAATTATACAGTTCATTCCTTCAAATAGTATTGTAGATTTGGTCATTTTTAAAAATTCCTAATTTTGGCAATAACTTTGAAAAATCATATCTCCTTCTATTATGGACCAAATTGTGTATAATCTATGTCATTTGAAAGCTCTATATGTCCACTTCTAGTTATATTTTTATTGTACATTTATTTTATTTGCATAGGGTATGACATTAACTTAAATTGTAAAAGATCAGAATCCAACTTTTACCCAAACATTTTTGGGAAAACCTCAATATCTTCTATTATATAATTCCAATTACCTCCAAATTAGTGGCATATGAAACTTAAAATATAGACTTTCTCTAACTATAAACCACTGAATTTTTGGAGCTTTATACAATTTTATATTATTTTTTGAATTTTCCAATACCTACTTTTCAGTTTCCAGTTTTCCCAATATTGCTCTGTTATGAACCCTAATTTTGAAAATTTACCATAAATTGTACACTTATCCAATTTAGGTGTTTTTTAGCTCTATATAAAGCTTATTCGATATAATTTTACAACATATAAATTACTTAAACTAATTGCCCTATCTTACATGAAAAATATTAAAATGAGCCTTTCCATTCCTAATTTATCAAAATATGCTTTATAACATTTTTACATTATCATTTATTGCGCCAATTTCATACATAACATATCATAATACATTAAGAATCATAATAGCATAGAGATACAAACCACATGGCATATACATGATTTTTCATAATATCTAAAAACTTAAGTTCATGACTTGAACTTTTACATTAAGCATCTTTTTCTTGTCCTTCCTCCATAGTTCACATGTCTCCCATGCATGGTTTGACCCTAAACATGTTTGTCATTGGGAAGAATAAGATTCAAAGAATCTTAGTAGCATTAACCATTTATGCATTCATATTATCATATCTTCTATAGAAATATCAATCAATTTCATTCAAACATAACATGACACGATAATTTTATAAAAATTTTGGAAGAGCTTCTCTTTATATTTTGAACATCTGGGGGTCATAAAACCCCTCATTCAACTCAGCCAACATTCATAAACATCATAAAATATCTAAACAAATAAGTGGCAAGTCATGGATTTCAATGCAAAATCATAAGACAATATCAAGCTAGAATTGGTAACATGCTACCTTTATGCTTCTTTTTTACTTTTCTTTGAATTTTGTCTCTTCCAAACACTTCTCTAAGCTTTATTAGGCTTTCTCAAACCTAAACATATCATCAAACAACTACTCAAACTAATGGTTCCATGACTTTCTTCTAAAAGTGTTTATGAAGCCCTAATTCTTCAAAAATTCACAAAAAATTCATTCCTAGCTCAAAAATGATGAATAATACCTCTATTCCATGTAATTTTTTGTGAAGAATCCAAATATGGTCTCATAATTACCAAATCTCATCTGTAGCTATGGTTACTATTCATTTTGAAATAAGCTTCAAAATCTTAGAAATTTTACTTTCTTAATCTTAAGCTTTTTCTTAATTTCATCACTTGCCTTAGGCTAATTCCACCATGAGGAATCCATTTTTGGCATTAATTTATGAAAAACTCACTCCTTCGTAGACTTTCATACTAGCCGAAACTCATAGCACAGGGGAAGAAAAGGAGATTTCTTTGCAACTTACTTGATACTCATGAAGTCTTGCTTTTCTCAAAATCTTTCCATGCTTTCTCATAATTTCTTGCAAAGAAACTCTTCGTTCCTCAAACTCTTAGCTTGGCTGAAACTCTAAGGGAAAGGGAGGAAGAAGAAGTCTCAAATAACCTACCACAAACTACTTGAAATTACAAGTTGGAAGTGGCTGGAACAATTACCTTATACTTAATCTTGGGTGGCTTCATGTTCTCTTCATTTTCTCCTTCTCTTTTCTCTCTTTGCTCACTTTCTTTCTTGTGTTTTCTTTTTCTATTTTTGCTGCTGGAATGTCGTTCAGAATAGATAGTAAAGAGAGGAATTATATTGCCTAATCAAGCACTTAACACTAATCACTTTTTTTAGCCAAAAGTCAAGCCTTCTTCAACAAGTTTTTGGCCAAAAATTCATAACTTTCTTAAGAAGTTTTGGGCCAAAAATTTGAGCTGCACACACGCCTAAGAGAGAGGTATTTGAGTGTCCAATACTGCTCAATTTTTTCCTTGTTCAGATGTATCTTGGATCAGGTTGTACCAATAAAACAGTTTTTTATAGTAATTTAGCATTTTTGGGTTACAAAACTATTTCATATTTTTACTTATGTTTCCTTAATTATCTTATCCCAAATGGTATCTATGTGAGACTCATATCATATCCTAGTTACCTTTTAACTATCTGTGGGGCCCATAATCTACTTTGTCGATATTTAGTTACTTTTGGATCCTTAGTACTGATTATTTCTTTATCCTTAGTTATTAACCCTCATGCTATATACTATTGGACTTTTCTCATTGAGGCCTTTATTCAGATAGTAATTTTATATATTTACAAAATTACCCCTAATTTCAATTAAATTATAATTTCTAAAATTTTCGGGTCTTTAGGTATAATTTTCTCAAAAGACTTTTACACCATATTTCCCTTATGTGTAATTTCTTTTTTTTTTTTTTTTTTCAGAATTATACATATTAAAAGTCTGGAATATGACTAATTAATTACTGGTAATTATTAATACAGTCTTAATTATTTAAGAGTATAAAAGAAAATTAATATTAATTACTCTACAAATTTTATTTATATCTCTTATATTTTGGAATAAATGAAAAATCTAAAAAAATTTTTTATAATTAAGGATAGAGGGAGTATAATACAATGAACTTTTTCATTTTTATAATTAGTAATTTTAAAATATAAAGGGAAATAGTATTTTTACTTTTTAATAATTTTTATAATTAATATTTTTTGCAAAGAAATTAAATTTAAGTTAAATTTTGCATAATTTAGAAAACCGTTATAGTTCCCAGTTGAATTTTGACTTTTAGCTTAAAAGCCAGTTTAAAGCGGTGCAACCCCTAAAATGGTTTAAAGTTAAAAAACGAGCCGTTCTTTTCTTTAGGTGATGATTTGACCGCTCCGACTATCCGGTCCGGTATAGTTCTCAAAACACTGTTATTCTTACTCCAATCAACAAAATTCTTCCCATTTGCTCTTCTAGCACTTCTTGAGAATATTTTTCCAAATATCATTGCAAAAGTAACTATCAAATCAAGAATATATGTGGACAATTCTTTCATATGTATTTGATGATTCGTTGTAACTTCCAAAACTGCATCTTTTCAACGATGACAGATGTTAAATTAAAATGGATGAACAATTATTTTTCAATGGTATTAGACTAAAAGTTCACATATAAGCTAAGATATAAAAATATTGAATGCTATCAATTAATAACAAGCACCAAAAATTAAGTCGACACCTGAATTGTATATAATCCCTCCATTTTAAAATAACTAGATTTTTCTCTCACCCATCCACGCAGGAGGAATTTTTTATTTAATTCTAAAAAAATATTGAATTAAAAAAGAATTTCATCATTAACTCCCCCACCCCCAAAAATTGGAATCCGCCCAAATAAAAAAAAGGGCACAGAGCCCAAAATAAAGCTGCATTATTTGCCTTGTGAACAATGTGGCTTCATCCTATTTTATATTATATACTAATTAACATTTTGGGCATTTTTCCTTACTTTCACAACAATTGTCATTTACAATTTTCAAGATGATATTTATTGTCTTTTAACAAGTTTACTCTTAATAATTATATTACTAGTGAGTGGTTTATAAGGTGTTCATAAATAATAGCATTATAGTAAAATATACTCATATTTTGCTAATCACTAGGTCATTTACTAGTTTTATTAATCTAGTACACAATTCTAAATTGTAAATTGTTTTGAAATTGAGGGAGTAGTTAGAAAGCAAGAATTAAATCATCATGTTCTAAAGTTTAACCTTTCCTTGACAAATAGCTTTGAAATTATATGGTATATATGTATATAGAAATTCTACACATTAATTTATTGCATTGGCTTTGATGTGAGTTTGATTAGGTACCCCAGGACCAACCTTTTACAAAGAGAAGTTCACAAAGATAGACAATGAGAATCGAATCAAAGAAACTGAAGTAGTGGAAGGGGGGTATTTGGAGCTAGGGTTTACTCTGTTTAGGGTTCGCTTCCAAGTGATAGAGAAAGGTGAAGAATCAAGCATCATCAAATCTACAATTCAGTATCAACTCAAGGAAGAGGCTTCAGCCAATGCTTCGCTTGTTTCCAATTCTATTCAAGCTCTTGCCAACATTGCCCAACTTGCCAAACTACATCTCAACAAAAACAAGCCACCAAACTGATATTATATATAAATATATATATATATATAATATAATAATGGTCTATCTTTTGTGGGTTGACTTGAAATCGGTTTATCTTTCCATGACTTAAAATGTCATAATATGCTATGATGTAATATTTTGTTTTCGTTTAATATGATGTATCTTAGATTTTATGAAAATAATCATATGAAATACCCTCTCTGATTCATATTATAAGGGGGTTTCAACTAATTCATGCTTCTTATGAAATGTTAATTATAAATCTTAAACTTTTAAAAAAAATTCAATATTTCATTTTTATTCTTATTAATTATCAAGTTTAACTCCTTTCTTTTTTTCAAGTTACGAGATATGTAATAAAACAATAAAGATAAAAATGTAAATTATTACTAAAAATCAACACTACACCTTATATTTTTTTAAACCAATTAAAAATTTTAAACGATCACTTATAATATGGACTAAAGGGAGCAGCTATCTATCAAACTAATTATATGCAAGAGTGTGTGTATGGAAATTATCTTATGGAATAATTTTTTTTCGAGAATAATCATATGGAATAGTTAAGCACCAAAATAATTATACAAAATTGTGTGTAACGAGTGTTGTGGCTATGAATGAGAGTGAGAGAGAGAGAGAGAGAGAGATATTATCCAAAATTAAAAATGGACTCCTTGCAATAATTATAAAAAAAATCAAAATTATCACAGCACGTAGATTAAAGAAGAAATCATAATTATATTAAAACTACTTATAATTTATACGTGTTTGGTGTGATAAAATCATAATTTAAAAAGGGATCGATGCATGATTCTGCCAAAATATATATGAGGAACTTGATTATCATTATACCATGGGGCTAGCCGGCTAGGGAATGAAAATCACATATGGAGGGAATTTCTACATTTACCTTCAACATTTGTGGACCATTTTGCCCCTAAAATTGGGCTCACCTCACTCAATCCCTTCCTATCTCATCCCTAAAATTGCCCCTACTATTTTTTTTTTAACAATTTTTATTTTGAAGGGTGTTCTTGTCTTTTTATGTCTTTGGCATTCATTTACACCATTTTTTTTTATATATTACGAAAGTTTGAACCCTTAACCTCTACTCAAATCCCACCCTACCCTTATCAGGACCCAAAAATTTCATTCCATGCCAATTTCTGTTTTTTTTCCCCATCCATTCCTTAAAAAATCTTTCTTACAAACCAAACGACTTAGTTATTTAAAACATTACATTCTACTTTAAGTTTGTTGCTGCATAATGACAGAGATTAAAGGGAGAAATATCGAAAGAAATTATTTCCTTCTCAAATCTTTCATACATTGCTCTTCTTCCTTGTCCAAGTCTCATGTATAATGTATTATTATTCAATAAAATTCAATTGATAAATATATTCAATTGATAACAGACACTGGCCCCGATGGGCCATTCATGGGCTTTGTATGGACTAATCCATTAGGTACCATACCTACACTTAAATTTGATGCAATATTTTTATCTTGGTTCTCACCCAAATAATCATATGAATTAGTGAATATTTGTGAATAAAAATATTTTGTAAATATTATTAAGCAAACATTCATATTTAAAAAAAAATTATTTTTCGGTCTTCTTTGATTCTTTGAAATGAATAACCCCTTTGCATCGCCCAAAAAGAAATCATATTTTTAGCAAATGATTAAAAAATCTTATAATTTTAATAAAATGAAGAAGATATTTGTGTAATTTACTATAAATAAAAATCTCAGTTCTTCCTGTTTACCACCACCATACACTACTTCACAGGAAAAAACAAACTGAGGCGAGGACAGCATATTTTGGAAATCTTGGGAAGCCATCGTGACCACAAAGTCTAACTCCCAAGATTTGTCCGCACATAACCTTCATTATGATCATAGAAACCATAACTCAAAAGCAACAGAAGCATTCATATTGTGGAGATCAAGCTACTGTGTCCAGGAAATCAGAGATGTCCGGCGAACTTGAGCATGAGCTAGAGCTGGGTGTGCCGGCGAGCGAGGCGTGGGATGTCTTCGGCACGCTTCAATTAGGAGAACTTGTTGAGAAAGAGATGCCAGATCTGTTTCAGAAGGTGGAACTTGTTGAAGGTGATGGAGGAGTTGGAACTGTCCTCAAATTGACATTTGTACCCGGTAGGTATCCCATTCTCTCTTCCTCTTAAAGTCATATTTACTCCATGACAGAGAAATCCACGAGTGGATCTTTCACTGTTATTTCAACCGTAACTCCAGTGTGTTGTTGTTTCAATAACAGATCTGAACCGCCCAAATTTTGTATAGCTTTTTATATTTAATTATTATTTTGTAAAGCTCACGGTTATAATAATATTACGTAGGTACACTAGGGCCAACCTTTTACAAAGAGAAGTTCACAAAGATTGATAACGAAAATCGGATTAAAGAAGCTGAGGTAATTGAAGGAGGATATTTGCAGTTAGGGTTTACTCAGTTTAGGGTTCGCTTCCATGTAATAGAGAAAGGTGAAGATTCAAGTATGGTCAAATCAACAGTTGAGTACCAACTCAAGGATGAGGCGTCAGGGAATGCCTCTATCACTTCCAATGCTATTCAAGCTATTGCCAACATTGCTCAAGTTGCCAAACTTCATCTTAACAAAAACAAAGTTGCAAATCAAGTAAAATAATATTATATCCCTAATCTTTTGTGGTTTGAGTCAAAATTAGTTTATCTTTCGATATGATGTAATATATTGATTTGGATTATTTCCAATAGAGAGAAAGATGAAAGGGCCACACAACCGTTGTGTCTCTTTCTCCTGCATGATAGTGCATCTGAGAAGAGATCTTGATCATATAAAACTGTGCGTTTGTGTTTGTGAACACGTGAAATTATCTAAAATTAGTGTCTATCTTTTGTGATTTGATTTGAAAGAAATCAGCTTGCCTTTGTGATTTAAAACGTTTCATTATGCTTTATAGAGTGATATAGTTTAATACTATTTAAATGTGATATGATATAGTATCCTAGTTTTTTATGAAAATAATTATATCAAATATCGAATAATTTTGAGAAGAAAAATACTTTTCTTATATAATTTCAACAATTTTATAGTTTGTAAATATTTTTAATAAAATTATTAGTTTAAGAAATTCAATAGAAGTCTGTATAATCTAGTTTTTTTTTTACTTTTTCTAAAAATTGTGTAAATTTTAAAATATAAAATTTTAATAGAATTCAAGAGATGTTATTTCGAAAAAAAAATATCTTTAGTTGATTTACTACATCCACACACTACTTCTTGAAAACAAAGGAAAATGAAAAAACGTGTAAGATAATAAGTTTAGTTTAGGACTGCATATTTTGGAAATATATAGGTGGCCGTTCATGGTGACCACAAATTGGAATTCTAAAGTCTGATATCTGTCCCCACGTGATCTTCATTGTGATCACATAAAGTTATAAACCAGTAAACCACACAACTATGATGCAACTGAACAATTCAGCAGAAGCTAGCATTCATACTTTTGGAGAACAAGGAATTGTGCTGAGAAAAATCAAAGATGTCTGACAATGTTGCGCATGAGCTAGAACTGGATGTGCCGGCGAGCGAGGCATGGGATCTCTTCGGCACACTTCGATTCAGAGAATTTGCCGAGAAAGAGATGCCGGATTTGTTTCAGAAGGTGGAGCTTGTTGAAGGTGATGGAGGAGTTGGAAGTGTCGTTAATATAACATTAGTGCCTGGTAAATATTCCATAAGACTCACTTTGTATCTTTTTCTCTCAACAAATTCTCTAAAAGATTTGTTCACATCTTGATTATACCATTCCTTTCAAGCTTATTTAATTTTACTAATCCAGGCAGCCAAAAGCACTCACAATTTTCTTTTTTAAAAATATATTAGAGATCTTGGCTAAAAATATATATATATTTTGGTGAGTATATATATATATATATTAGAGATCTACATAGGAATGATCATTAATAAAATATGAAAATGAGAGACTTGGCATCACAGCTGAGGCGTTTTAAGATGGAGTCTCCTGAGCAATTCCTTGTGCAGCTCATTTTAAGTTCGCTTCCTCATCAGTATGAAGCTTTCTATGTCTCTTACAACACACATAAGGAACAATGGTCAATAGATGAATTGTTGGCCATGTGTGTTCAAGAAGAGGCTAGACTGATGAGGAATGGAAGAGATGCACCTAAGGAAGTGCATTTGGCAGAAAGCTCCAATTCTAGGAGGAAAAACAAGAAAGACAAAAGGAATAAGTCCATTCCTCCGGCTTCTGCTGAGAATAAAGATAAGGCCACTTGCTTCTTCTATAGGAAGAAAGGACATATGCGGAATGAATGTCCTAAGAGGAAGGCATGGCTCGCTAAGAAGGGTATAGGTAATGGAATTTATATTTCTTGTGTGGTTTATGAATCTCATTTAGTTAGTATTAATTATGACACTTGGTGGATTGATTGTGGAACTACAATTCACATTGCTAATACCATGCAGGGGTTTCTCAATAGCAGGCGCCCACATCCCAATGAGGAAAATGTTTACTGGGGCAATGGGATAAAGGCCCATGTGGAAGCAGTTGGAATATGCAGGATGCAAACTCTAAATTATGGTATGATGCTATGACTGATGAAATGCAATCCATGGCAAATAATAAAGTTTGGGAACTCATAGAGTTACCTAGTGAGTCTAAGGCCATTGGCTGTAAATGGGTCTTTAAGACCAAAAGAGACTCACAAGGTAACATAGAGCGCTACAAGGCAAGGTTGGTTGCCAAGGGATTCACTCAAAAGGAGGGAATTGATTACAGGGAGACTTTATCACCTGTGTCCAAGAAAGATTCTTTCCGTATCATCATGGCATTGGTAGCTCACTTTGATTTAGAGTTACATTAGATGGATGTAAAGACTGCATTCCTCAATGGGGATCTTGAGGAAGAAGTCTATATGAAACAACCTGAGGGATTCATTTCTAAAGGAAATGAACATAAAGTTTGCAGGTTGAAGAAGTCAATATATGGTCTCAAACAAGCTTCACGACAATAGTATTTAAAATTTCATGAGGTAATCACATGTTTTGGTTTTGTTGAGAACATCATGGATCAATGTATATATCACAAGGTCAGTGGGAGTAAGATCATATTCTTAATCTTATATGTGGATGACATACTGCTTGCCACTAAAGATTTGGGCTTGCCGTATGAGGTGAAACAATTTCTGTCCAAGAATTTTGAAATGAAGGATATGGGTGAGGCATCCTATGTCATTGGCATTAGGATACGTAGAAATAAATCTAAAGGCATCTTGGGATTATCTCAGGAAACTTATATCAATAAAATTCTTGAACGATTCAAGATGAAGGATTGTTCATCTACTCCGGCACCTATTGTGAAAGAGGACAAATTTAGCCAGTTATAGTGTCCCAATAATGATTTTGAAAAGAAGGAGATGGAGAATATTCCTTATGCCTCAGCGGTTGGAAACTTGATGTATGCACAGGTTTGCACAAGACCTGATATAGCTTTTGCTGTGGGCATGTTAGGAAGATACCAGAGTAATCCATGCATGAATCATTGGAAAGCTGCAAAGAATGTTTTGAAGTACCTAAAGGGTACTAAACAATACATGCTTATATACAAGAGATCCGACAATTTAGAAGTTGTTGGGTATTCAGACTCAGACTTAGCAGGATGCATTGACACAAGAAAATTAACATCTGGCTATATCTTTTTGTTAGCAGAGGGAGTTATATCCTGGAAAAGTACTAAACAAATACTAATAGTCACCTCTACTATGGAAGCTGAGTTTACATCGTGTTTTGAGGCAAGCTCATAGGGAATATGGATTAGAAATTTCATTGCTGGGCTTAAGATTGTGGACTCAATCTCTAGGCCAATTAAAGTGCTCTGTGATAATACGGCTGCTGTGTTCATGGCTAAGAATAATAAAAGTGGAAGTCGAAGCAAGTTTATCGACATCAAGTACTTAGCCTTGAAAGACAGAATTAAAGAAGGCCAAATAATCGTTGAGCACATTCGGACGAAAGAAATGTTAGCTGATCCGTTTACTAAAGGGATGCATCCAAAGGAGTTTAAGGATCATGTGCCTCATATGGGTATTAGACTTTCACTGGTCTAATCGAGGTATGTAAAGTAATGAAATTTCGATTTATGGTTTATTATCTCATGTTTATATAGTATACATTCTTGTTGAGATAAATAAACATGGATTTAGGAACCGAATAAATATTTTGATTTATTCATAAAGTAGATATCCCATAAAGTAAGGATACTACTTGTGATACATAGAAGGTAATACTCACATTTAGAGGACCTACCGCTATGATTCATGTAGTATTGCTTAAATATCTCTTGATATATCAACTGACATATTATGATCGGACCAAGTGGGAGAATGTTATATATATTTAATTAATAATAATATATATTTGAATTTATATAAATTATATTTATCTTATTTACTTAATTAAATATATTTTTTATCTAAGTGTGGTCCTTATCTTTAATAAAGATAATGTCAGTTGAGTGATTTTAGGAGATATGGGATAACTCAGTTGATTTTGTGTTATCTTTATTTGAATTTGAAATTCAAATAAAAGATATGATAACTATTAAATAACCTATAATGGCAAGGCTATTTAATAGGAGGCTGAGTAGAGCGTCAGATATATCAATCATTCATTCTACGCTCATATATAGAAGTTCCCTGACTAGTGACGACTAATTCCCAGCTACCATCATGAGCTCAAACACTAGTTAGAAGATCCTCATCTCATCTAATTTCTTCTAACTAATTTCTGTGTTTATATATCTTTGATTTATTCCTAATTTGAGTAGGATTACTCAATCAGATTTTCTATAGCTATGGCGAGAGATATTTATGATAATTATTTATTCCGCTGCGAGTTTGTAGAAGATTTATTTATACTTATATAAATCTGTTTCTACAAAGTTCACAAAGATTGATGACGAAAATCGGATTAAAGAAGCTTAGGTAATTGAAGGAGGATATTTGCAGTTAGGGTTCACTCAGTTTAGGGTTCACTTCCATGTAATAGAGAAAGGTGAAGATTCAAGTATGGTCAAATCAACAGTTGAGTACCAACTCAAGGATGAGGCCTCAGGGAATGCCTCTATCACTTCCAATGCTATTCAAGCTATTGCCAACATTGCTCAAGTTGCCAAACTTCATCTCAACAAAAACAAAGTTGCAAATCAAGTAAAATAATATTATATCCCTAATCTTTTGTGGTTTGAGTCAAAATTAGTTTATCTTTCGATATGATGTAATATATGGATTTGGATTATTTCCAATAGAGAGATAGATGAAAGGGCCACACAACCGTTGTGTCTCTTTCTCCTGCATGATAGTGCATCTGAGAAGAGATATTGATCATATAAAACTGTGCGTTTGTGTTTGTGAACACGTGAAATTATCTAAAATTAGTGTCTATCTTTTGTGATTTGATTTGAAAGAAATCAGCTTGCCTTTGTGATTTAAAACGTTTCATTATGCTTTATAGAGTGATATAGTTTAATACTAGTTAAATGTGATATGATATAGTATCCTAGTTTTTTATGAAAATAATTATATCAAATATCGAATAATTTTGAGAAGAAAAATACTTTTCTTATATAATTTCAACAATTTTATAGTTTGTAAATATTTTTAATAAAATTATTAGTTTAAGAAATTCAATAGAAGTCTGTATAATCTAGTTTTTTTTTTTTTACTTTTTCTAAAAATTGTGTAAATTTTAAAATATAAAATTTTAATAGAATTCAAGAGATGTTATTTCGAAAAAAAATATCTTTAGTTGATTTACTACATCCACACACTACTTCTTGAAAACAAAGGAAAATGAAAAAACGTGTAAGATAATAAGTTTAGTTGAGGACTGCATATTTTGGAAATATATAGGTGGCCATTCATGGTGACCACAAATTGGAATTCTAAAGTCTGATATTTATCCCCACGTGATCTTCATTGTGATCACATAAAGTTATAAACCAGTAAACCACACAACTATGATGCAACTGAATAATTCAGCAGAAGCTAGCATTCATACTTTTGGAGAACAAGGAATTGTGCTGAGAAAAATCAAAGATGTCTGACCATGTTGCGCATGAGCTAGAACTGGATGTGCCGGCGAGCGAGGCATGGGATCTCTTCGGCACACTTCGATTAAGAGAATTTGCCGAGAAAGAGATGCCGGATTTGTTTCAGAAGGTGGAGCTTGTTGAAGGTGATGGAGGAGTTGGAAGTGTCGTTAATATAACATTAGTGCCTGGTAAATATTCCATAAGACTCACTTTGTATCTTTTTCTCTCAACAAATTCTCTAAAAGATTTGCTCACATCTTGATTATACCATTCCTTTCAAGCTTATTTAATTTTACTAATCCAGGCAGCCAAAAGCATTCACAATTCTTGTTTTTAAAAATATATTAGAGATCTTGGCTAAAAAATATATATATATATTTTGGTGAGTATATATATATATTAGAGATCTACATAGGAATGATCATTAATAAAATAAAGTGGAATAGAATGAAATAAAATGGAATATAATGTTCCATTATTTGAGAGTTTTAAGATGGAAATAGGCAGTTTCATATAGTCATTATTTAGGAGTTATTATAAAATTAATAAAATAGAATGATTTATAATATTTTCTTTCCTATATTATTCTTATAATTTAATTTAGATAAAAAATTATTTCAAATTAAAAAGTACACAATGTTTTTGAATAATCTTCAAATATTTTTTTCCAATTAGCCTTTATACAATGAGATTTTTTTTGTTTGTTATTCTTTATAAATATATAAGATTACAATTTCAATTTCGTAGGAAAAAATTATTCACCGTTTTTGAATTTAAAATCTCCAATAAAAAAAAAACCTCATGCTATAAGGACATTGGAAGAATAGCTTATGTAGTTGAGAGACCAAAAATAATTCTATATAATATATTGAAGAGAATGAGAATGATGAAGAAGTGATTAATGATAAATATTATTAGATATATATGTGTTTCAATAAGATTTGTAGTAATTTTGTAGATATAATATAAATCTCAAATCATTCCATCCATGACCCCCCAATTTAGAGAACAATAAAAATTAGATTTTGAATGGTTAAGAAGGGTTTGAGAGGTCCTCTCTTCCTATTTCATTCCCTTATAAAAAAACATCATCCAAACAATAATTTATTCCCTTCAACCATTTCATTCCATTCTATTTTATCGAGAAAAAACCTCTTATGCGGGTATAAGATTTGTTCAGATCTTAATTATACCATTCCTTTCGAGGTTATTTAATTTTACTAATCCAGGCAGCCAAAAGCATTCATAATTCTCGTTTTTAAAAATATATTAGAGATCTGGGCGAAAAAAAAAATGTAGAGATCTACATAGGTTGGGTTGGGCTATGTATTACACTAGCCTTGTGTTCGACCCAGTATTTTTGTTGGGCATGTTTTGCTAATTCGTACCCCGGTGCAACCCAATAGGGCATGGTTTTTGGTCAGGCAGAGCCATTCAAAATGATTGTTAACTTTATTTACATATTATTTTTTATTAAATTTAATATATAAATAATTATTTTAAAAAGATCACGTTATGAGAGATCCATATTTGAGCTTAACAATAATCAAATCTAATTTGATAGTATTAAATACCAGATAGTCATTAAAAAACAAGGATGCCTTGAAAATGCTTAGTTGAAACCTTTTTTTTCCACAATTATTACATATTCATTAAAACCATAAGAAAGAACTTTTATCATATATTTAAAAAAGAATAATATGTTTTACTTCCAATTATTTTAAAATAATATTAAAGTATATCAGGTCGTCGGGTTAAGTTACATTGGTTGTATATACTTAACTTCTTTAAAATTTGGCCCACTATCTCAACTTAATTTAATTGAATCCAAAAAAGGATTAATTGAGTCAATCAAGTTATTGTACTTCCCTAATAAATATAGTATTAATATTATTGACATTGTAGCATCTGACTCAATCTTATGAGAACATATTATGCAGATAAATTATATTTGATTAATTGCAATGGCTTTCATGTGAGATTGAATAGGTCCACTAGGGCTAACCTCTTACAAAGATAAATTCACAAAGGTAGACAATGAGAAGCGGATCAAAGAAATAGAAGTGGTTGAAGGAGGTTTCTTGGAGCTAGGGTTTACTGTATTTAGGGTTTGCTTTGAAGTGATAGAGAAAGGTGAAGATTCAAGCATCATCAAATCTACAATTCAGTATCAACTCCAGGAAGATGCTGCAGCCAACGCCCCTCTTGTTTCCGATTTTATTCGAGTTCTTGCCCACATTGCTCAAGTTGCCAAACTTCATCTCAACAAAGACAAATAACTTGTAACTAATTATGTCTGTGCTCCAGCCAATAAAATTATGAAAATCTTGTGTGTGTGTGTGTGTGTGTGTGTGGGTGTGTGTGTGTGTGTGCGTGTGTGTGTGTGTGTGTGTGTGAGTGAATAAAATTATCCCAAATCACGGATAACAAATCCTTCAAGTGATTTGGCACTTGTCTTCTTGTGAAAGATCGTGTTTGAATCTTGCGAATAGAAAAGACTATTGTTGAGAAGCTTTTACATTTATATGATCCAACTCAATTCAGATGAAATAAGAAAGTACTGAAAAAATTATTAAAAATCTTTGTTTATCTATATGTGTGCGTTTAAAATTACAAAAAGTTATCATACGGCCTTTCACAATCGGCCTTGGTTTCAAAGATCTTACATTTAAAAAAGCACCAGGAGTCCAATATGGTAATGTCCAATAATGCATATAGCAATACTCAAGAGTTATGTCTGATATAATAATTCTTTACTGCGATTCTGACACAGTCAAGATGTAAATGGCCAAAAAAATACAAATACAGTCCAGATGTCCAACCTCACAGCCAAAAAGCATAAATTGATCGAAGTGTGTCAATGCACGTAATCACCTTAACATCATTGATCTGAGTACATTCTTACTTTTGCCGTGATCTATGTATGTAGCAACACAATATGTAAGATATGAGAATTTTTAAAATTTTAGAATAAGTAAACAGAACAAATACACATATATAATTATTTATATATTATCTACATATATAATCAACAAATTAATGCATTACAAAATAAAAAGAATATTGAGTCTTCTATATATTATTGCATAAATGATAAAACTACAAGCATGAATAAAATGTTTATAATAACCTACAAATAAAAATTTTATTATTGCTTAAACATTGGGTGAAAAAAAAATGTCAGATCATCACATTTCTCTGAATGCCCATAGGACCCTTTTATCTGTCCCACCTTAAAAACCCAAGAAGGTCCAACTTTTCTGTCAAAATTTGAAGTATCACGGATGGTACATGTAGTATATCGTATTGTGTGTTTGACACATATACATCTGCTTTGTTAATACAATATAACTTGTGATCAACACCAGAAGAGTACAATAACTCGAGTTCTCCAGTGAGTCCATGCTTTTTATCAGCGATGAAAGCATACCAAACAAGAAGCTTACTAAAAAAATTTGAACATGGCCTTCTTTTTTTTACTAAATCACTATTTAGAGGGCAATAATAAATATCGCTACCATGCGTCAAGGGTTGTTCCAACCTCCAAGTAAATCAGAAATAAAACATGGAACTTCTATCTATTCATTAGAAATCAGATGACATAAAAATACAATCCAGCTCGCCACTTCTCTCGTCAAATCTAAATAGGATGGCAAGGGACAAGACCAGAAACGAATTAACAAAAAAATCATCACATACAATTTACTGCCAACATAGAGAACCACAACCAAAAAAAGGGTCACTAAAGGGAAAAAAAATCCTACAACAATATTACACGCCTCGTGATCCTTTAAAAGCTATTCCGAGAAGTCAAAATCATAAAGCAAACAAGTGCATGCAAAATATAAAATATACCTGCCTGATAGTTGGGCACAGGCGAAGCCATATATGAGTATTTTGTCTGTCTATTTCTGATTGCTAGCACCCTTTTTCTTCAGCAGGCTTCCAAACTTTCCAAGTAATGGCTTCTTCTTCTTCTTCAGCTGCTGTTCCTTTGATGGAGAGTTCCCACCATTATCAATGGTCTCTGTTGAAGTGGGTCCATTTATCTGATCAAATCCCTCGCCTCCTTCTATCTTTGAGTCAACTTCTTCTTCAAATGATTCAGGCTCTGGTTCTCTCTCTGGTGAGAACTCTTTCTTCTCTATCTTGCAACTCTCCCACATCTTAAACTCAACTTCAACTGAATCATCTTTTTCTTTGTTCTCATCTTCCTTCGATTTTCCATTCACATGCTCATGTCTGGGGGATTCAGCCTTTTCAGACTTGTCATTCAAGAGAACACTTTCTTCCTGTATGTTTTGCCTGGATCCCTCCCGATTGGCTGAAACATCTACCTTGGATATGTCTTCTCCTGCATGTCCATTCTCCTCGGAGAATTCAACTACTTTAGGAAGCAAATCATAGTCTTTCTCACTGTCACTAAGATCACCATTTTCCTCAGTCTGGTTTCTGGTTGTAGCTTCATCAAGCAACTTAGATAGCTCCTCCACCTTCTTAATAGAAGCAGCTTCACTAGTTCGGAGTTCCTCATTTTCTTGGGCAATACTCTGCAACTCATTTTCTTTATCTAATAAACTCTCCTTCAGTTTCATGCTCTCAGCCTTTGTTTCCTTAAGAGTTTCCTGCAAGTGAATTACCTCAGTCTCAACTTCCTTCAGATTTTCCTTCAATTGAGCTTCTTCCTCCTTTCTGGCAGAAGCTTCTTCCTGACTTTCCTTGAGCAATTGAACCAAGTTACTCACTTCTTTTTCCAGAGAAGAGTTCTTTTCTTCAGTTTTCTTTAAGCAGTTGACTAGGTGAACTTCTCTCTGCTCCCACTCAACCTTGGAGTCCTCAAAGTCATCTTTAGATTTTTCAATACTGTGTGTAAGAACATCAATCTCATGCCTTGCCTCATCAAGCATGGACTCATATTTTTCATTAGTAGCTTTTAAGACTGCCTTCAAATCTTCAATCTCAGTCTCATCCTTTTCATGATCAGCTTGGCTGGCTAACAGCTTTTCTTTGGCTTCTCTGGCTTCTTCAGATAAGTCATGTAACATAGACTCATATTTTTCATTAGTAGCTTTTAAAACGAACTTCAAATTTTCAATCTGGGTTTCATAGTTTTCATGATCAGCTTGGCTAGTTAACAGCTTTTCTTTGGCTTCTCTGGCTTCAGCAGACACTTCATGTAATGCAGAAGCTAAGCTTTCCATTGCTTTCTTGCTCTTTTCTTCTTCTTCTCTAGAATTATCCAATTCATTGATAAGTTTGTTCTTCTCTTCTAGCAGAGTCTGCACACTAGAAGCAGCAAGCTTTTCATTATATAAAGCCTGGGCTTTCTCTTCCTTCACTGTTTCAAGTTCAGCTTCCAGAGACTCAATCTTCTTTGACATTTCAAGACTATCATCCTTAGCCACAAGAAGACAACGCTCTGAATCCTCAAGATCACCTTTTTGTCTGCTGATTGTCATTTCTAACAATCCCACCTTCTCTTTAAGAGCAGCAATTTCAGATTCTGCATCATGTAACAAATCATTGTTTCCTTCTAATTGTTTCATTACTGATTCCAGAGATTCTGATGCAGATCTCTCCAATTTATTTGCTTCTTCAACCTTCAGCTCTAGTTCCTCGACCCTTTTTTTCCACTCCTCAAGCACGCTGTGTGCATAAGTTTCTGCCATCTTTGCAGCTTCAAGCTCCACATTAAGTTGTTCAATACAAATCTCTTTCATGGTTAGCTTTTCCTCATAAACTTTGGCTTTTTCAAGCTCTTGTTTGAGAGCTTCTATCTCTGATTTCAGCTCCAATACAATCTTATTTTCACCAGCCTCTGTTTCAAGCTTTGAATCTAGTAAAGACTTCACCCGTGCTAATTCAGCCGAAAGAATTTCAGCTTTCTCTGCTTGAATCTCAGCAATTTTAGTTGCATCATCAGCATGACTCAACGCCTGGTTCTTTGCATCAGAAACCATGGCAAGTTCTTGCTTAATTCGCTGAAGCTCTTCAGTGGCAGAGAGAAGAGCAGCAACATCTAAAGCATGCTGGTTCCTCACACTTTCAATCTCGTTCTTCCATTCTTCTTCCTTCTTATTTGCAGCTTCAATCCCTGCCTGTTCCAACTCAACAGCTCGAAATTTCTCAATCTCAGAGTTTTCCTCAGCCCGCTTCTGAGCCATCAATGCCTCCTTGAGTTTTTCATTTGCTTCCTCAGCCACCCTCTGTGCTTCTTTCAAATCATCAATTGCTTTTGCCTTCTCCTTCTCAGCTTGAATCAGCTGTTCCTTTGCTTTCTTTAGATCATCTTGAGCTACAGTCAACTGAGTCTGCAATTCTGAACCCTTAGCAACTCTCGGAAGTGGCTTCTGAAAATCAAGGAATAAGACAAGTGCATATTATAGTCCACATAACTTTAAAAGAAAAGTATGATTGATGAAAACTTGTCCAATGCAAATTGCAAGAATGAGATAGAAAATGGAATCTTGGAATACAGGATAAGAAGACAGTTGAATTTTAGAAATCTAAGCAAGTTTCTGTTCTGGATAAAACTGCACAACCGACACTAAAGTACACTTACACATACCAGATGTTTCTTTGTTAGGCTTGTATGTCACAAGAAAGTTGAAATGTTATCCAAATACAGAAAAGGGAGAAACAACAGAAAAACCAATTAAAGTGTAGCTATCTGGTAATAAAGCCAAAAGAATCCCCAAAATCTCAAACAGAGAGGGGAGAGAGAGAGAGAGAGTGTGTGTGTGTGCACCGTGCATTTACTATAACTTACATCAGGCGGGGTGCCGAGTTTTTGTGATTTTCTCTCGACAGTGACCTTTGAATTCACAGATCGTGGTGATCGTTCAACGGAAGGGCGTGAATTTTGTAAAGGTGATGGAGACTCAGGTTCTGCTTTGGTCCCTCCTCTGCTGAGTTTACTAACTCTTGGTGTTGCAGGTGATGTCTTGTTCGGAGTCTGTGTTGCAGGTGACGCCTTGCTGGGAGTTTCAGATAAACTGGATCTATCAAATTCATAATTTCTATACCATATCAGTAACACATTAAATGAAATGTAAGAGACAAGACAAATGAACAAAATTCTCAATTCTTATGATCCTATCTAATCAGATATATGGATCTGATCCCAAAGAAAGTAACTCATCAAAGAACCAACAGGCTGAGGGATTGTGAATCAGAGCTTAACTTTAGGGCAAAAATAAAATGCAAGATCATGAAAGCCTGAGACAACAAGAGTCAGCAAAACAACAAGAACTACCCAAAAAATCAAAATAATTTATACCCATTTTCTAAAATTTACCCAGGAATCAGACAGGAAACCAAAAACACTGAAATTTAAATAGACATGACCGTAAAGGATAAGAAAAAAATTGCTAGAGCGAAAATTTAGGTTAAAACGGAATAATGAGCACCACAATCAGCAGATCAAACCTATAAAGTCAAGTTTAAAATAAATCCCACACTTAATTTCCCAGCAAAAAAGCACCTGAAAAGCAACCAATCAGATCTTCAAAGCACACACGCACCCAAAAAACAACGACCACCATTTACCTTGATTTCGTAGACATGGTGGAGCGGCGACGGTTGAAGGTTTCCCAGTAACAGAAGAAGCAAAAATGAGATAGATGCCGTTGAGGAAAGAGTCAGTTCCCGGATTGAGAAAACGCTAAAGTACCAACATAGTAAGAAGAAGACGGGAGAGAGAAAGAAACTGAAGAGATTTTTAGACCAGAGTAAGTTACAGAGAAATAATTGAGAGAAGAAGAAGAATAAGAAGATGGAAATTGAAGCAGAGGAATTTACAGAAAACCAAACCAAATAATTTGAGTTGGTTTTCCTGTCCCCAGAGTGGCCACACAAGACTGGGTTCACTCTCTCTCTAACTCACTCGCACACTCTCCCCCTAAAAACTCACTTTTTCTCTCTCTCTCTTACCCATTTCTTCTCACTCTCACTCCCAAACTCAAATTTGTGTCTGATCTCATAGGGTGAAATGACAAAAGTACCCCTCACTGTCTCAGTGGCAAATAGAGTTGTGCCTCTCTCTGTACCAAGCTATGACCCTTCTTTTCAGGAAAGCTGAAAATAAGTCACTTTTGGTTTTTACTTACATAAATAATTTTTTTAAAAAAATTGCAAGCTTATATTTCATAAATTTTAAATTAAATTAAAATATTATAAAAATTATATATCTATATAGATTATGAAAAATATATTTTATAATTTATTTTTTTATTATTATTTATAATTTAATATATTACCAATTTACTATATCAATAACTTTTAAATAGTATTATAAAGGCAAGCTATTCTAGTTATTTTTAATGATCTAATATTTATTTTTAAATTTTTGAAAGTTAATGTTAATTTTCCTAAAGTTCAAAATAAAGTAATAAGTTTTTTAAAATTTGAAAATATTTTAATCCTTAAAAATAATTTTAATTTTTACATATTTTAATCTAAAAATAGAAATCTTTTTTTCAAATGGTTGCTAAGTTGAATGGAAATTATTAATAAATTAAATGTCTCCCAAATTGATTTTTTTCCAAAAAAAAAATGGAAAAAGGGTTATATTTCCCAAAATAATTCAAGGTTTATTTCTTAATTTGTTGCTTATATAATGCTTTTTTTTAAAAAAAAAACTAAAATTTTATCCAAAAAAAAGTAAAAGGTAGACACTTTTTTTTTAATTCTTTTCCGTTGCTACACTGGTCTAAACGGCCCTGGCATTAACAGTAAAACAAATCAGCAGTGTCCTATTTTGATAGTATTTTCTTCTTTTAAATTAGTGTTTATTTCTTTACTTAGTGTTTATTAATAATTTAAAAATAAAATAAGTAGATATTCACTTTAAAATAAAAAAGGATATGCTTTCTAGATAATATGTCAAACCGACAACTTAACAAGGAAATAGCTCAAGTCTCAAGATTATTCTATGTTTTGTTCTCTAGTCTAGGACTGAAAAAAAATTATAATAATTTATGAATAGAAATAAAAAAATAGTTGAATCAAATCATTTATATACATTTACCAAAAAAATACTGTTTATGAAGAAAGTACCATATTTCTTTTTGGGGAATTAATTTTATTTAACACCTCTCTTTTCCCTTATGTATATTAACATTTGAGTATGTGCGATATATAGCTATACTTCATAAAAAAAATTTGAAAACCACTTCTAAAATATGTCAATAATACTTTATTTATTTTCTTTATCAACAACACATGACATAAATTTTTAAACATGGTTTTTTAACGAATTAATAATCCGTCATCCTTAGCTTTTTTTTCTTGTTTCAATGAAGATATTATCTCTTAAAGAATTAAAGAATACAGAAGAAAACGTGGTAAGAGCCAATCTTGCAAATTTGTAACAATTATATTTAAATAAGAAAAAAAGACATTTTGGGACATGTATGGAAAAATATTTATAAATGAATAATATCAGTTGAAAATTCAATTTAATTCAATTAGAAATTCAATTTATATGAGTACTAAATTTTTAAATCAGATTCTTATAGGGGAATATTTTTTTTCTTGTGGGTATTGAATTATTTTTTCCCTTTAAATAGTGTCACTTTGGCAATTATGTTCAATTAATTTGTAAAATATTGTTTGTACATATACTCGATGTGTGAAAAAAAATATTTAGTTTTGATATGTGTGCAATGTATCAACAAGATCATGACCTCCAAACTAAGTTTATTTATTGCGACAAATATGAAACAGATTTTCTTTTTATATTTCCATTTGCCTTGTGTGGAATATCATCGGTGCGCACACACAATTTGATAGCTTTGGTCAATTTGATCTAACTCAATTATAAATGATATATATAAAGAGGTTTAAAAAAATTATAAAGTGGGGTATCTTATAAATAATATATCTGGAAAAATGGTTTTAATAGAACCTAATAATATTATTTGATTATATAGCTAACCTCACACCTAATAGAAGAAAGTTATTATTATTATTATTGCTCAATTTGACCTTACTCATTGTGTGGTAAAAAATATAGTTTTATCTGATATAAGCCATATAGTGTTTATGGCTTTTATACTTTTATACATAATATTAAAAATGATAATTTTACTAAGTATTCTTTATCAATTTTTTGGATTTTCTTTTATAAAAGAATATGTCAGAAATAAATAAAAAATATAATTCACATAAGTGAGATAAAAAAGATTTAGGGTCTGTTTGATAGTGTTTTCTATTTTCTTGTTCTCAAAACAGTTTTGTAAAACTGTTTTCGATAATAAGTTTTAAAAATAAGAAAATAAAAAAATCTGTTTAAATAGTTATTCTCAAAATCATAATTAGTGAGTGGTAAATAAATTGTTCAAAATTTATAATTTTATCATTAATAAGGTGGGTATTTTTCACCTTTTCTTTTATTTTCTAGAACAAAAATTATAAAATATCTTAAAAATATTTTAATTTTTTTATTTTTTTATTTTTTTATCTCCCATAACAATTTATAAAAAATAGGTTTAGTAAATAAGTTTTTATATTTTTTTTAAAAACAGAAGCAGCGTACCAAAGCCCTTGAATTTTGATCACTATGCATGCTCCCCCACGTGTCATCAACCTAGTGGGTGGCTTATTGACCTCACTTTTATATTCGTTTTCTCTTACGAAATCTTTCTTCCATGACAAGAAATGACTCAAGTACTTTTGAATTTTGATCAACTAAACATGTTTGAATATAAATATAAATATATCAAAAAAATTTTAACAACTTAACGAAAGTTTTATTTATTATTTTTTTTTATCAAAATGTGTCTTAATCAAAATTGAAAATTTAACAAGTAACCATGCAATGACCAGAATTAATGTGGGATCCATGTACATCTTTAATTTTATGATAATAATTTTAATCATTTATTGTCTCCCCTTATGAACTCCTCCTTTTTAATTTGTAAGTATGGTGATATATACTTAAATTAATCAATAGAAGATGGGGAAAATTAATAGAAAATTGTACTATAATTTTTTTATTATTAAGGTTGTAAGAACACCAACTTGATCAATATATAATAAAAAGTAGGGTGGAGTCGGTACTATATATTAGTTGGGATTTCCCCTACTTTGGGCTATGTGCCCTTTCTTTTTTGTTCTATTTTTTTTTTAAGTGGTCCCTTTTTTTTGTATATTTTTTTTTCAAGTGGGGTCCATTTTCCTCTCTTTTTTTAGGTGGATTTCACTTTTTTTAAATTAATATTTTTTAATTCTAAAATATATATTAATTTTAATTAATATTATTTTAGAATTAAATAAAATATCTCCGATGTGGCCCGTGCATCCACATTCTCGTACAAATGGGAGAGGAAAATCTACTTATATAAAAAAGACAAGTCACCACTGAATGGTTATTGGGTTAACAAGAAGGAGCTCATTTTTTCTCAAACAAGGTGGAGAGGCCGAATCTTGTATATTGAAAAAAGAATCATATTGGGAGAGTAATCCAGATTAGATATGATAAAACTTGAATTTGATCCTCCTCAATCAAGTTTACTTTATACAAAAATAACAAAAATTAAATATTTAACCACTTATTTAATAAGCGAGAATCTCTACCATTTACACTAATCTAAGTTAGCTATATCACCTATATTCTTACAATCAATACAGGATGCTTGACATTTTTGAGGGAAAAACATCATATTTTGCCGTTAAAACTAACGTCTAATATCATAACTTTGGATCAATAGCTTTGAACTGTAACCGATGTGTCTGGTTAACTGAGATTTAATTATAACTTTAACACAGAATGGAACGAAACGTCCTTGTACTATGACTTAATTTTAATTAATAAATCAACTTTAAAATGTAATAAAATACTCCATTCAAGAAAATTGAAAACATTAATTCTCAGTTAACTATATATCTAGAGATGATATATTTCTTTAAAAAAAAATTAGAGATGATGTGAGCCATATATAATACTAAAGTGCAAAGAGGATTGTTTAAAATTAATTTAGGTGACGTTGAAAGAGGGGGAAAATGAGACTCATCTTTGTGAAATTCATTTTTTTGGATATGTTTTTAGAGCAAAATTGAACTGTTTCTCTCTTTCAATTCAAGTGGAATTCAATAAGATCTATAACATTGGAATTCTTTTAGCTTTTTGGACGAATATATTTAATATTTTAATGAAGTGGTCAGTTGGTCACACAACGCAAATTAAGTGATTAATGTCAAATTTTAAGAGTTAAATCAGTAAAATATACAAATCTTAACTTGAAGAAAATTTTGCACATATTTTACTCGTCAATAGATTTGTTTGCCTTAAATTCCGTGTAATGTACAGTCTATTTCTAATTTTTTTTAAAATAAAAAATGGAGTTACATATGTGCATGTGACAATAATATAAAATTATAAAAACTATATGGAGCTGTATTATTTTATATGTCATAAATAATTCAGCTTCTCTGGGAATTCATGTAACATTTTTTATTCTTTTAATATTTTTCATACATTTCATTTTCACATGCAACTTTATTTAATATTTCTCAACATATTTAAACAAAATTTAAATATTAGAATATATGTATAATCTTGAAAAAAATTAGCTTTATAAAAAAAATGCAAAGATAGACTAAGAAAAACATTGAAAAAAGTTATAACGTGAGATTTATTAATAAATGATTTATTTGAATAGATAATTCTAGAGAATTAAATAATATCAAATGATCTATGTATCTAACCTCACTTAATGGGATATAGTTAATATTATTGTTGTTTTCAAAAACAACATTTAAGTACTAAGTTATTATTTCTTCACACAAAAATTAAAATAAATGGAATCACATTGCAAAAAAATTGAAAGGAGTTTAAAATAATTCACCCCTATTATTATTATTATTTGGCTGTCTCTATCGAAATATAATTAAATCAAATTCATTTGCACTTGTTTAATGTGGAACCTTGGGATGTGGTTTAGGGTAAATGGCGTAAAAAAACAAAAGAAGCTTCACACAAGAAGGAGTTTGCCAATGAATCAACTTTTGGATGGTGAGAAGCTGACTTACTAGCAACCAGAAGACCCCCTTTCTATTTTTTATTCTTATTTAATTTTTCGTGTGGATAATAAAATATTAGGTAAAACTTTATTCATCTTTCATTTCAAAAGCATGCCAACCTCTCATGACTCAATATATATATATATATATATATCCACATTTCATATATTCATATGCCAAGTATACTTTAACCATATGTCACAATATATAACAACATTATCTCCCCAATATTCCTATCCTATTATCCACAAACTATGAATTTTGTATAATAAAGAGAGTTGAATAGTGAAGGAAGCATAATGAAAATGCATACCAGATCTGACAAAATGGAAGAATCTGCCAAGTAAACTAATTACCCAGATTTAGTTAGTTCCTTGTCTCCTAATGCCTTCCTTCTCTGCCTTACCCTCTTTCTGATGATTAAGAAATTGGAAGCTCAACAACCTTGAGTTGTCTCTGGTTTTTTTTTTTCCTCAAAATCAACATTAATTAACACTGATGATTTATTTGTTTTTTCTGTTTTTTTTTAACGTCAACATATATAAACAAATAAATAAATAAAGGTCTTAGGTGGCCGTGGTTGTCATCGTTTCTCTTCCCACCCACATGGCTTGTCTCAACCAATAATGCAACCATATAATGCTATTTCTCTGTTTTTTTTAAATGAAGAAATAATGCATTTTTTTTAAATGAAGATTGGTTGAATTAATAAAAATATAAGGAGATGACTCATATTCAATAAAGGCGTAAATTCAACTCTCGTTGTTAATATAAGAACTCTTTTCTTTAAGTATTTTATAAATGTTAATTCTTTATGCTGTGAAACTTAGTTTAGTTCTATTCAATTCGTGATATCCAACTCATCTGAACTCTTCTAGAATAGAAAAAGTAAAAAAAGAAAAAAAGGAAATAATGCACTTCTTATTGTTAATGTTGATGGAAAACCAATTATATAGTTATAATCTTTTAAAGTAAGAACAGAGGGATATAATCACTTATGTTTTTATTATCTCTTTCTATTTTAATGATAATCCACAATCATTTTACTTTCTTCTTCCTTATTTAGAATTTTTTTACATTTTAAATTTTTTTTCCAAGTAAACTTCCAATTGGACAAAATCACTTAACGTGGTTAACATGGTTGGGAGTCCAAAATCCATGCATCCTAACCTTTATACACATTTTAAAGCATTTAAATCCCATTAACATTGCTTTCTCATATGTTACTACGAATTTATCACTTTCTACGTATATACAATATTAATTTTTTATTAAACTGCATGAGATTCAAACTCTAATCATACTTTTCATTAGTTCAATTATTTAAAACAGAAGGAATACAAGGTCCACCGATTAATTCATTTAAGAAATTTGTCTTTTATGCAAATGACCAAAATATCATCATATTCACTCTGTTTTTCTTTTAAATAAAGAGATTTTCTGTTATAAAATAGCCGTAGGTCTATACATTAAATAGTAAAAAATATGAAAGAAAATGAACGCTAACACGCAACAACTCATTGATAAGGGAAATTATCATTTGGTTTTTTATTATAAAAAAGAGATATGCTAACCTTCATATGCACGAAATGCAATATATGAAAGACTTTGTCAGATTTAAAAATCGATGTTCTTGATGAATTATTAAAAAAAAAAAGATAGACATTAATGACAACTGGCATCCACATGGGAGGGGGGAGGGATCAAAATAAAAGAAAATAGCAGAAAATGAAAACAATAGTTAGGACTTAGGAGTAAAAGAAAAGAGCAAATGAATACTTTAGTCCCAATAATGTACATAAATTCTAAATTTGTTTCACAAAGTTTAAAAATTTTCAAATCACTACCTATAGTTTTCCATGTTATCTAAGTTACTCCCCATATTTTTGCAAAGTTTATAAGCAAACCCCTCGATGCGCCAAATGGAAAAACGTTGTTTATGTATTAAGTGGCATGCATTTAGCTGATGTGGACGTACATTTGGGTCTTCATTTTAATCCTCTCGACATCATAATAGAAATAAAGGAACCATGAATCACCTATGAAAAAAGCATGGCGTGGATAAGAAAGGAACTATGCTTGGATCCCTTGTGTTGTGTTAGTTGTGGTGGATGCTCTTCTTCCACCTCCAATCTTGCCAAATCTTCCTCCTTTAAGAACCTTACAATGTGAAAATTCTTAGTGTAAGCAAGTCATGAATTTGCCCATACATCTTGTGTGTATATTTTCTTTCTTTATGGGTGTCTCTTAAATTTCAAGGTTTTATTAGTTTCTTTAAATTTAGCTATAATATGGAAATTCATGGCTCCCCTAGAGAACACTAGATTGAGAGAAGAAGGAGATGACAATGTTATTGGAAGGATGGGGTGCTTAAGAGGAAGGTCTTTGGTAAAACGTGTGTTTTTGACACTAACATTGGCTTGAAGGTGAAATTACTAGTGGGATTGTTGAAACTTTGTGACGTGTAGATTATCTCCATATGCATTGTCGGCAGTTCAAATTAGTAGAGCTTGTGTGCTTTCAATTTCTTACACATAATTTATGATTTTTAAGATACGAAAGATAAATCATAAGGAAGGAAGATATAATATTTATATTTGCTCACCACATTAACAATAATATCTTCCCCCTTATTCTGCACCTCTCTCGCTCAATGAGTCTAGACAAAAAATATGAACATTTTTCTCTCAATTTTTTTTTGTATATTTTCCACCTCATTTGCTATATATCCAAACATCTGCATGGTGTCATATCAGATAAATGTTTGCCATGTAAGCTACACATTAACCTCATTTTCCACATGGTGCACTTAGGGGTTCTCTTATAAACTTTGCAAAATATTGGGAGTAATTTGGTTGATGTAGAAAATTATAGAGTCCGGCTTGAAAAATTTTAAACTTTGAGGACCAACATGAAAACTCATGTAAATTCTGGGGATTAAATTTTTCAGTTTCCCAGGAAAATAAAACTAAAGATTTGACATTTGAGTTTGAGGCTATCACAACGTAGCCCTTTTATAATGTTTATGCCCTTTTTTAATGCTTATGCGGGAAGCATGCACCTTCTTTATCTTTTTATCTCTACAGCCTCTCTGTTTTATAATGAAGGCATTATATGGGTTTTTAAATTGTATATTTTCTAGTGGGTCCAAAAAAATTAGATATTTTCTATTCATACATTCATGCAATATGAAAATGTGAGATAAGACAATATGATTATATGTGAAATCTACAACCCATAATCTTATGCAGTCATTTCTCTCTCTCTTCAAATTTTTTTGACCGAATTTCTCTTTCCAATTGAATCTCAAATTATAAGAGATATTATTATCATTATCCTTATTAAGTTATAATATATTTTAATTATATATCTCTTAATTTCTTTCAACCACAACTCTTTTAATTATTCTCAATAAGGATAAAAATTTTAAAAAAGTTAAATGAGATATAAATTTTATAAAATAACTTATATTTTGAAATCTTAATCCCTTAAAAAAAGTGTATTGTACTCCCTCCATTTTGAAACAATTTTCACTTTAGAGTTGTGGATATACATCCTAAATTTCTTTTTATCTGTCACTTTTGAAAAAAAATTTATTTCTATTTATTTGTCACTCTCAAATTTTAAAACATCATTAATTATTTTTTTTTAATTATATCATCATCTATCCTTTTAAAAGTAAAAATGACATTAATTACCCTTTCTTACTTATCTATTTATTTAAAGGTATACTAGAAAATTTAAAATAAATTTTAATGTATTAATTGTATTTCTTAATTTATGTACTAAAATCTTAAATGGCATATAAAAAAATAGATGTAATAAATTAAGAAAACTAATAAATAGTTTAAAAATTAATAAAATTTAATTATATTTTACTATAATGTTCTTGTTAATTATCCAGTATTCTTTAATACTTTTCTCTTTTATTGTTATTAAGAATAAATTTATTAAAAATAATAAATATTATCTTGAAAATTATAAAATAATAATTATTTTACAACAACAAAAAAAAAACCTAAAGTGTTAGTAATTACTTTTTGAAACAGAAGGAATATTTTGAAATAGTGTGAGTACTTGTTTTTGTGAATATTATTACCATTGCATTAAATGAAAAGTCTCATGAAGAGCGTGAGCATCATAACCGAAGTCCTCAACCTGAGCAGACATTCATTAATGCAAAACCTGTGTTTTGGCCACATGCACACGTGTCTGTTGCCTTTCATATTTATTTATTTATTTATTATCTTTCTCCACCTCTATTAAGATTGCCCAATTAATGCCTATTTTTCCCACCAATCACCATGACTTTTTTGGCCCCTCAATTTACTAATATATTAAAAAAAATAAAATTTTAAATATTACTCCCAATCATTTTTATCATTTTTATTAGAGTCTTTTAACTAAAATTACATGAATTAAGATAGATAATTAAAATAAGTTACAAACATTGAATTTATGAAAAAATATTACAACATTTAAAAATACTCTAAATAAAAACTATTAATATCTATTCCACATTAGTATTTGGAGAGAAAAATTTAAAATTATTAAGAGTATTTTTTAAAATTACACATTAATACTTTATTAAATTTTGAAAATACTTTTATATTAAGGACTAAAAAAGTATTCTTAAAAGACTTTTATATTAAGAATCGAAGGGAGTACTAATTATTTCATAGCATAACTCTCTCCAATCCTAAATATAAATTGTTTTTAAATATCTCTCACAACTTAAAAATAGAAGTTAGATTGTTAAATTTATTAAAAAAATTTAATATTTTTTACCATTTATCCTTATTAATTATATTATTTTTCATACTTTTCATAATATATCAGTCATTTATATTTCAGGGCATCAATGAAAAAATAATTAATATACGAGGTGACCTCAAAATACCATTTATTTTAAAACAAACTTTTAGGTCATCTTTATTTAGGATCGTAGGGAGTAAATTGAGCTCCAATTTAGTAGTTGATAAGAGTATGGGGCATGTTGGCGGGAAAAAATAAAAGAGTTGGGAGGATGAAATGAATAAAATGCAAAGAAAAGAAAATATCTACAGATAGGTATATTCAATTAATTAGAAATTTTAGAATTTTATTCTCTTACTTGAAATTGCTCGTTCCCTCTTTCAGAAAAATAGATATTTTATCAAATGAAGGAGATTGTTATCCCATGTAATGAAAAAAGGATTGAAATGTCCTGCTTGTTATTACCAATTTGAATTACATTTTGAATTAAAAATAATGAATATTTCAATAATTAATTATATTTTTGGTAATTAAAAATTTCAAAATTTAAAAATAAATATTTTATCTTTTTTATCTAAATCAGTACAATAATTTTTGCAAGTTAAAATTTTTTTTTGACTTTTTCTTTTCCGTTCAGAATACTATGATTGATTGTTTAGTTTTTTTTTTAATTCTGATATTATTTTAAACCAATTAAACATAATTATAATTTAAATTAAAATAAACTAATGTGAATTGTAAAACCCCTCATGATATTGTTTTGGCATTGTGTACAGAACCAGAGGAAACAAGACGGAGGAAAGTTTAAGTGGAGTCTGAAAGAGCTCCATGCCGTAACGAGAAACAGAGCCACCGCGGCAAAAGCAAGTCCAGTGGCGTTGTTTTAGCTAAAACACGGTGAAGCCGCGGCGGACTTATCTGAGGTTGCGGCAAGACTCAGGTTTCTGGTTTAAATCAGAAACATTTTAGACGAAAAGAAAAGAAAGAACGAATGGGATCGATGGAGAAGAACGGAGTAACTGTGCTAGGGCTTGCTATTTCCGATTATTGGGAGTGATTTTTGGACTTTGGAAGTTTAGATTCGCGTTGGTAACTGATCCCTACTCATCCTTATCCATTTTCTTTGGTTGAATTTGGGGTTTTTTTGTTATGAGTTGGGATCTTTAGTTTTGGGTGAAATCCACCGATTAAAATGGATGATATGAGGTTAAGGAAGTGTGTTTTAGTGTTTTTGTTGCTTAGGTTCGAGTTTTGAATGGTGTATGTATGATTTGAGCTTAACTCTAGATTGTTTTCGGTTAGGGCTCTTGGGAATCCGAATTATATGTGGTTGAGTAGTGTTTGAATGGTCTCTAAAAGCTTATTAATGTATGAAAGGGGTGTTGGAACTTTGGGTTAGGCCTAAATTGGTTGAATTGTGGTTTTGGATTGAATGATATATTGTGTTAATTAAGGTATTGTGAAGGTTGTTTGGTAGCCTGAGAGTGGTTCAAGCATGTTAGACAACTCGAGAAGCTTGTGGAAACTGTGTGCATGTGATAAGGACAATTAAGGTAATCGGGTGTTTATTTGTATTGTATGATAGTATGTATATTGGTGTATATATGCATATTTCTTTCATACCACGATATAGATGTGTTTGTGTGTATTGTTTTCCATATATCGTGGTATGCACACAACTAGATGTTGATTATGATAATGATTACATATGTGACGATGATATTAATATGATATGACATGATGCATAACATGACATTGAGATCATGATAATTATTATATGATGATACATGAGCATCACCACATAGTATTATGAGATTGTGATATATGGCAGATAGGGTGGTGATGATGTGATGACGATATGATATATGATGATATATGTTAGGGAGGAAAATGATGGAATATATATGTTAGGAAGGAAAATGATGGAATATATATGTTAGGAAGGAAAATGATGGAATATATATGTTAGGGAGGATAAGAATGTAATATATATATGTTAGGGAGGATAAGGATGTGATCCCTGCGGTTAAATCTCCTCCTATGGCTAGGAGGGGAAAGACGCAGTAAACTGCACCTTCCTTAAATCACCATCAATTCGTGATGGTCTAGGGAAAGGAGAGTCATGATCTGAACATTAGTATTACTTTTGGTTGGGTACACTAATGAGAAGTGAGCTTGGTGATATCCTGGAATCAGTTTTCACCAACTGTTGAAAAGGAATTACCTATATGAAATGTCCTGTTATGACGATAGCCCGTGGTTCTAGCTGTGTGCGAGGGAGACATGCATTCCATTTATTTTACATTGCATTCATGAGATTGTATGAGATACATATATATGTATATATATGTGTGTAGTTATCCTCGATTACTGAGACATTATCTCACGCTCCTCTCCCATGGTTAACTTTTCAGGTGAAGGTTCTGGCACTAGTCCTGAGAAGTCGAGGGAGTAGTATCGGACGTAAGAGTGTTAGGTCTATGTAGTATTTGTGTAATTTGGATAATGTATCTTGTACCAAGTAGGATAGAAGACTTTGTAATGAATGTATAACATGGATATGGATTATATGGATGGATGTTGGATGTATGTTATGCATGTGGGATTGTGTGGTATGTGATGTGTATGTTGAATGGTAGTGTTTGTAAGCCTAATTGTGGAATTGAGTCTTGTTGGTATGTTTTGGGGTAGGTAGCCCAATTTGTCAAATGGGGTTCAAGGGAATCAAATCTCAGATGAGTGGTTTCTTTAAGGTGAAACCTCTGTAGACAAGTTGGTTAAGTGATTTTGGACCTGTGTAAATAGTCCCGAGTGGTTAAATTGCCATTGGTGGCAAATGGAAGTTGTGAGTTGTGAATTTTGGTTAAAAAGTGGCTAAAATGGTGTTTGGTATCCAAATTCTCCATACGGAGTTGGATTGTGGTAAAGTTGGTGTCTATGGTTAGTTTGAGACTAGATTGACTTGTAGGAGTTGGAATCAAGTCAATCGGAGGTCGGAGCATAAAGTTATACGTATTGAAAGTTCACCTCAGAGTTGAAAAATTTGTTGATGTGGAAAACCAGATGGGGCCCCGTGGAGCCAGGAAGCAGACCGCAGCGCCAGAGAGTCCAGTAGCAATGTGAAATATGGGAGGTTTGGAGCCACAGCGGTGCTGTAGCTGTTGCAGTCCTAGCCTAGATTTTGATGTTGTTTGGTTCGTTTCCGCTGTTCTGAAATTTTGGGAAGTTGTTTTGAAATGTTTGTGTTGTATTTGGTTAGATTTTAAAGGTTTTGGTTAAGTCTGAAGGTATTTGAAGGTAAGTTGTTACATGAATTTTGTAAAGAAAAGCATAATGAGATAAGATAAAAAAAATATCTAAGTACTTAGTACTTCAAGAATATCAAAATTAAACCAGGCAAAAAAAAAAAATCAAATTTAAACTTGTCGTTTATGGTTCGGCCAAAAAAACTTGTCTGTGTCCAAACTTACATATGTCCTTTCTCCGAAAATCAATTAATATGCCAAATTAATGAGAATTTCTGAAAGATCGATATGTTCAAATATTCAAATGGAGAAAATTATGTGACGTTGACATAACCTATATACATTTTTGGTATGCTCAGGCCGAAAAAAAAAATCTCTTATTGGTAATCCTACTTTTATTGTTTAGGTTACTTTCAAAGGGTTAATCCGACCTAGATACTTATTAGGGTTAAAAGATCAATGAGATACAATTAAAATTTGACGCAAAATACTCACTTTTTTTTTTAAACAAAATATCAATCGTATTTTTTATTTAAATCCTCAAGTGTTAATTAGAACTTTATCATGGTTTCTCATAGATGAAATTGTTCTTAATATAATTCTTTATAGAATTGTCTTTTCAATTGATCCTAAAAAGTAAAACATTTTCAATTTAGCCCCTTATGGATTAACTTTCTCACGTATATTTTTGTTTTAAATCCTCAAACAAAATTGTTACTCATGATGTTATTCGATTAATTTATAATTAATAAAATCAATAGTTAACATATACTAGTGACTAAACAATAATCTATAAAAAATATATATGTTCTCTCTCATTACATCTCTTAATTTTATTTATAGTAGATTGATAGAAAAAATATTGATAATTATTTTATTTGAGAGACCACTTTAAGAAAATAATTTTACAAGAAACAAAATTAGAGCCGCACTATTCACAACTCTTTTATAGATCTATTGATACTGATAGTTTATCTACAATATATCCCCAGTACTGATATCGAGATAATACCATCAGATGAGGTCCAAGCTAAGACTATTCTCACATTCCAAGTTAGCAAAGAAACAAAAAGCAATCATCCAATTTAAAGAAAAAGCAAAGCATTTCAAAGAACCCCACCACCCACTCCCTTTGCTTTTTCTTCTGGGGATAGGGACCAGACCACTCATATTCATGACATGCTGCAAAAATGTTCAAGCAAAAAAAAAGAAAACAAATAGAGTAAGTAACAGTTAAACTTTTCATTGGTGAATAAATAAAGTGTAGCTGAAGAAATTTGAAAACGATATATATATATATATACACACACGGCAGAGAGTGAGAAAGAATGAAAGATACATGAAGGGCACTAGTAGACTGTCAAATAACGACAAGAAAAGGGATGAGATATTACATCAGTCATCATCATATGAGACATGAAAATTGGTGGTGCATCCAGATGCCTCAGGGTGCTCAGCCCCACAGCAGTCATAAAACTTGGCCGCATACGGCGGATCGTTGGGCCCCAGTTCATAGTACCTTGAAAATTAAGAAAGAAAAAGGCGATGTGAAGATCATAACAACATAAACTTCCCAAGTTTTATTATTCCCACTTTTACTTGCTCATAGAATGACCCTTTGACCAATGCCATAGCCAAGCTAATTTTTTTGGCGTTTATTTTTTTATTTTTTATTCACAAAGTCTAAATTCAAGATCCTATTAAACAGAAAAATGAAACTCCTTACTTTTTAGACAAACAGACGTTGATTTCTAGCCAATATGATCATATATACATAGAAGGAGACAATCTTAGTATCTTACCATAAATAATATGCTGTAGGCTGTACGCCACAGCTTATGGAATATCAAGAATATCTAAATCTAAGGCATCTTATCAATTATAATTAAATCTAAAGATTACAGTGATATATGTTACATATTATAATTTTTTTATCCTCAATGTTAGACATTTTAAGAGATGTGGGAAGAGAAACAGATTGTGCGGAGCATGACATTAGCATATTCAGCGTTATTTAATTTAAGGCATTAGAGATGATAATTGTTACTTCCAAGATTTTCAGAGTGAGTTAAAAAATCCAGATGATAAAGAAATGGATCAAAAACACTACACAGCACAATTAGAGATATAAACATGTTTCAAACTATGAGTGATCTGATTCTAAGTTAATATGGCCTGAACACTATATGGAATAAACATAATGTCCCCATAACCTATTATTAATGTATTTAAACATCATCAACATCCATGCCACACCGTTACCCTGCACTGAATCAGCCGGCTGAATTAGTTGTCCATAAAATATTTTAATCAGGTATTAAACCTTCTGACAATGATAAGTCGTAGAGAAATGGAGTTAGAAGTATCATAACCGCTAACTTCTACTTCTGGACAAAATTACTACTTACTGCTAGAAATTCCAGAACATTTATAAAGAGGCAAATAAGGTCACATACTGAAAGCCAGAATAACTATTTTTCATAAAATGTCACTATTGTTACTAAATATCGTCTCAAATTCATCAAGAAAGCAGTACAGAACAATAAGGCATTGACAAACACAGAATAAATATTCCTGGAAAAAAATTCAGTGAAAATTTTCCTATTTTATTTGAACTTTCCAGATTCGGAAAAAAATGATGAGATGGTAACAAGCCTGTGTGATTCATAATCACTAATGATACCTAGTCTAATAACCTTTTTATGGTTGATTCGGCTTTGATTGAGATTTAAGCTTAGATTTTTCAGCCCTGGCCTTGCAGACAACTCTAATATCATTTAGCTGAAGTTCACCAGTAAATTCTTTTGGGCTAATTTTGGATCTTGACTAGGATTTTTCAACACTAGAAACAAAGTTCCACTGAACCATAGCCCATTGATACAAGACTCATAAATATTCTGCTGAGTTGAACAAAATATAAAATACACAACTAGTTAAGAACGTGAGACAACAATAACAAAACCTAAGTTGATGTTATCACGTTAATGTAAACCAACGGTAATGAACTAATCAACATAATAAAAAATAGAACTGGACAACAATTGCAATAATAAAATTGAATTTCTTTTGTATGTGTCTTTATTAGCGTTAACCATTTTGGTTTTCAAATACATCTTTCCTTGTAATAAGCAAAACATTTTGGAGCATGGAGATTTTGAAATTGCTAACCAAAAGCAAATTCCTAAAATATTTCCAAGACATAAATCAAGTCCCCAAGGAATTCTTATCCTGATCATGGTATGACACTATACTAAAGTATGCGGTCTCAGGATCTGGGTAGGCTTACTTGGTACACTATCTAGGGTTGTTGTAGATAAACTCGAACTTTTTACAAGGAAGGTTCCCGATTTTGTTTTATTGTCTTATAAGGGTCAAATTTCCTGTTTTTCTTTCTCTTAACTCGAAAATAGCTTAAGTGATGCTCGAATGGAAAGAAAACTGCATAATGAAAATGGAGGAAAAAATCAAGCTGGAAGAAAAAAAACGAAAAAGAAAGCAGAGTAAAGTAAAAATCTGTCATGTAAATCAGAAAAAAACTTTAGAAACCTAAGTGATAGATCCCTGGTATATTCTAAAAGACTATAAAAGGAGCGAGGGTGGAAGTAGAGAATAGGGAAATTTGAAAAATAAACAAATAAAAAAAATTGACAGGGAGAACATGGAAGTTGCGGGGATGAGTTGGGAGAGAGAAAATGGTAGTTACAGAGCATTTAGAATGAGTTGCTGTGTAAAAGGTGCCACATTAGAGATGTCTGCGGGATAGTAATAGCCTCTCAATTGCTAGTCTAAGTTCTTGTTTGTATATCTACGTATCTCTGCGACTGGGTATAGATGTGTCATTGTCATTTTCTATATATGTGTTGCTGAATTCAAGTGTTATGTTGCTATTTTCCTTAATGTCAGTGCTGTAATGTGAAGAGCTTGTTCTTGTACAAGAACATTGTTGAATGAAGGGGTGTTATGCAGTTTCATTTTCCATAGACTTTAATATTTTCATCTAATAATTTTCTGTGGCGTAGTAGGGGGATATATCATAACAAAACATTGCACAAAGCCAAAGAACAGAACGCATTTAATGTGATTTGAATACCAAAAATTGAGTTTTATAATTTCCAACACTGACATATAAAGTGATTAAAACCAAAATTACAGGACCCAAAATGCCGTGGACTGCAAAACCCACGATATGCTGCAAACTACTCAAATTTAACATTCTTAGAACTGTGCTAACTATGATCCACAATGAAAATGCACCACGAACTGGAAGCAATACCCAGTTCTGCATTGAAGGGTGAAGTAAATAATCTGATAATACTGGTTTCTTTATCTAAATAAACAATAACAAATATAAAACTTCAACTTTTAACTTTTAACTTGCTTTTTTCTTCACAAGCAGCATAAAATAGTATAGTCCAATCTCCTCAGCATTTTCTAATTTTTAAAAAAGCTCCCATGAAACTTTAAAAAGCCTACACATACATCCCCCACACTAAACAAAACTCTGTTGTTGTTATTGTTTTAACAAACTCCTACTGTTCTAACTTTCAAATAATGAGGCGAAAATCCCAGATGTTGGAGTGTTATAATCTTTTTCAGAAACAAAAATAATCAAACAGATAGAAAGCAAGAATATGATATAATACTGCCACAATTGCAACCCGGTATGAAATCATTTGATTTTTCCAATAATTGCAGAATTCAAACACGAAACCCGAGGAAGATGACACAAATGGAAAAGATTATCGAAAGGAGTGTGTTGGAGGAGTTCAGAGGAAAAGGAAAATACATCACACGATAGGAATCCCATGATTTCATTTCACAAAGAACTCAGGCTGTCTTCAATCGCAGGTGAGATGCAGAATCAAAAGGCAGACAGGGAAGGTACCTTTTCTGATCGTCGTGGCGGCGACAAACAAAGAAGGAAGGGTGGAATCGGCAAGACGTAGAAGTGTTCGAAGTGGGATCGTAAGATTGATTGCATCTCTTGCAGAGCTTCTGCTGACATTGCTTTTCCTCACTCTTCTCCATCTTCCAAGTTCCTCCACGCTCGACTACCCCTGAGAAGGAACTTTATCGCAAAATATATGTACAAGGGAAGAGCCTCATGTCAAAAAGTTTTATTATAATAATAGTTTATAAAAATAAAACTTAAATAAGAATAAAGAAATTTATCATAAATTTATTTAAATAAAAAATAATAATTAAAAATTATGGTTTAATTTATCAAAATAGGTCCTTGATTTCATCGCATTAGAATAAAATTAAATTCTCAATTTGATTGCGCATTTTTGTTTAAAATTAAACTTTAATCCTTTATTTTAAAAATAATAAATTCTTTACTTTTTTTTGTTAAACAAATATCTTTTTTTTTTGTATTTATAAGAATATATATAACCTATTAAGAGAAAAAAAGAACCATAGTCTATAACTATAAAAATAGGATATTGATCCACATTTTTAATATATATATATATATATAAAAGATTCAATTAATTAATTTCAAGTTAAGTATCTCATTAATTATTTGAATTCGTTTTCATTGGATATTTATGTTGATCAAGATTAAAATAGATCAAGAAAAATAACTATTGACGTTCTACACTGACATCCCTACCACTCCTATCTTAAACTCTTGTGAAGGAAGGTGAATTGCGGGATATGTGATATAACAACTAAGATCCCAATTTTAGACATTTTATCAATAAGGACATGGCCTTTACCTGTGTATCATGTGGCCGGGGGACAAATATCCAAATGTTGTTACAATTTGGGGGAAAACAAAATATTATATTTGGTCAAAACAAAAGAGCATGACTGCTAAGTAATTACCAGAAAACTCTTCATGATGATTGGATTAAGGTGAAGAGGATGGGACCTTCTCAGATAGAAATAATAGGGCTAGTTGTGGTGTTTTCTTTCTTTGTTTTTTTTTTTTTACGGTAGCTAAATATCTAGAAAAATTATAAATTGAAACCAAGACAAGAAATTAATTATAAATTGAGATATATTATGCATTTAATTATAAAAAGAGGCCAAATGTTTTCAAATAAAAACATGATGAGAAGCCAAAATGCTTTCAAAACTTCTCTTCTCCTCCCTAGTGTTGTTAGTCGTTAATCAACAATTGCAAGGATTTAGTCAAGGATCACCGGTCATTGATTAATAATTGCTCGCGATAAATATTTACAACTTTTTTTTTAAGAATTTGCAACTTATCCTTAATTTACAACTCAGTTTTTAATTTTTATTATGAATAATTTCAATGTGATTTATAGCTTTTTGTAAAAAAAATTGTAACTTGGTTAATCAAAATTTACAATTTGATTTTCAAACTTTTATAATAAATTGTTTTAATGATTTGCATATTCTTTTCTAAAAGTTGCAATTTAGCTACTTTAAATTTACAATTCGGTTTTCCAATTTTTAGTATAAAAAAATCTAGTAGTTCACAATTTTTTTTCTAAAATTTACAATTTAATTACTTTGAATTTACAATTTGATTTTTAAATTATTATAACAACAATATGCTTAATTAACAAATTTCATATACAAATTTCAAAAATCAATATATTTTAAATTAAAAAACAAATAAGTGTGAACATTCAAATCATAATAGAAATATATGAATATATCTTCTAATATGCGTATTACATGACTATTTTAAACTATTATAGAAACATACTTTTTCCTGTTTAAAATATAAGAGAATTTTGAAGAAAAAGTTTGATCCAAAATATAAGAGAAAAATATTTAGATTTGCATAGCAATAAATGTGATATTCCAAAAATTACCCTCAATCATTGTGCTTTCCAACAAACATTAATTAATCTATTGTAAATGAAAAGAGTATTAATTGAAGATAATTTAAAAAAAAATTATTTAACTACAAATTAAATGAACTTAACTATATATTTAACATCTAAGGGAGTAGTTATTATTTTTAATTTTAAAAGTATTATCTGACATATATTTTTGTTTATATGGACTTTGCTCTTTTTTTTTTATTCCAAAATTCATTCAAAGATAATGATCCAAACAAAATTTCCTTCTGTGTACAAAGTATATATTGACCCATAAAAAACGCAAGATAGTGAGAAAAATTTAAAAAATTAATTTTTTGACTTAATTATTTTTTTTCAATAATATATCCATGAAGATAGGTTAGTTTAGACTATGCCTAGATACGTTTATAACAATATATTTAAAAAAAGGTTAGCCATTAAATTTTTGTTAGTTTATTTATAATATATAATTAAGTTTATTAAGAAAATTTATAAAATGATAATTGAAACAGTACTCATTTTGCCACGTGTCACAACATGCAGATTATCATGGCGAGATATGTTAGATTAAAATATATATACCATAAATATATATGTTAATGGATATAATATAATATTATAAGGATGCAAATTATTTTGAAATATATAGATATTAAATATTATGAATGGAGCATCTCATCTCGCCAAGTGTCATAATAGAGTTTCTGACAATAAACTTTTCTGAAGCTACAAGAGAGTTCCTTTTAAATTTAGATTTAGACTTTCTGAACTTCTGAGAAAACTGTTTTTTCAACTATTCAGATATATATATATATATATATATAATAGATTTTTCAATCATTCCATGGTCAAAGCTTCACCTTCTTTTTCGAGTTTTGTTTTTTTCTTTCCTCTTGTTGTAGTGGAAGCCTCTCAAGTTGTAGATTGGTGGTCTTCATTGTGCAAAACAAATTTCTTATGCCTTTCTTTATAAGGTTTAATTTCATATGTCAAATTTCTCTTTTTTGAGAAAACTTGTGATGAACAATGATGAGTCCATTACTGAGCTCAAGCAGCAGAGTGGTCTACTAGTTGGCAGCAAAGAGTGTAAAAGGTCATGATGTTGATATTTTAGATTGGGACACTATCGACGCAGAACAGGAAAGTTATTGACAAAGGTTACATATACAAAAGATTTAAGCAAGGTGTGAACTTTGATTTTCAGTATGTACCAATAGAGGAAGATGAAAAATACTTTTAGCATGACAGTCTGATAAATTTTATAGCTTTTGTGAATATTTGTGGGTCGTTGGGAAGTCATTTCTAACCTCTCTCCCAGCTCACAAAAAATCTAAAAGTTTCAGGTGTCTGACAAAGTCTTATAATCCTTTCTATTTATGCAAATTAAACCCCCTAATGTAGTAATATTGTCGTCCAACCAATGGGCCTGAGTCTCTCCATATCGATAATAAAAGCTCATGTCCTATTATACAAAAATAAGGATTTTAATTTCCTCCAATATTTCAAATTTTTTTCACAAATTTATAAAGCTAAAATTTAAATTATATATCTGGTAAGAAAATACAAAAAAAAAAAACAAGTTATTTTAATTTGCATATGTGATAGAACATTATATATGCGTATGTTTTGAAAAGAATGTGTCTTCCAACGGCCTCCTTCACGCATTTCTCATTTTTTTCAGCATTCATTTTTGTTACCAATTCAATACACTTTTTCCAATCATATTGAAAGATTTGTTTTACCCATTACCTAATTTGTAACTAATTTTTGTTATTAATGTTTTTAAGATAATTTTAAAATTAAAATATACTTTTTTTATTTAGTTAAAAATAAATACATCAATTTTTTTTCACTAAATGGGCTTATGTGATTAGACAAATGTATGTGGCAACAAATAAATACATTAAGCGTATAAGTAAATTTTCTCCTTAATTTAATTAGCCGGCGAGTAATATTTATTATTTCTCCTTAATAATAACAACAACTTGAAGATTTAAAATTCATAAATAAGTAGTCTAACATTAATCCAATATTTTGTGGCTCCTTTGAAGTTTACCTCCACTTCACAGGCGTCTAAAATAAGGTAGTGGTTCAGTTCATTGAACTAATTCTGTGCCATTCATTATGGGCTTGGGCCTAGGCCCATTAACCTAGCAGTTCTAACGCTTGCCATATATCCCAACATTTCCCTGCATTTCTGAAAAGCCTAGTATTCAATCTACCAAAAATAATAAAAACAAAAAATTAGTTTTCACTTTTTAAAGATGATGATAACCTAAAATTTCAAAGCTTTATAACTTCCACTTCAGCATTTATTTGTTTATTTTTTACCAATGCCATAGACAAGATTTGAAATTGATTAAAATATTTGAAATTGCGCAAAGAAAAATGTTAGAGGTGCCAATGAAGAAAGATGATAAGAAAGTTGATATTTGATAGAGTTTAATAAAATCATATAATTCATGTAATAAACCCTACTAAGTGGAATAAAACTTGTTGTTGTTGTATTAAAATTCAAAATCTTACTTACCAATAAAAATGAAAGTCCTTACATTTTAGAGCAACATATATGAATTTCAAGCACTTGGCAGCCAATATAATCATATTTACATGAAAGGAGACAATCTTACCAAAATTATAGGACACAGTTTGTGCTCCATAGCTTATGGAGTATCAAGAATATCCAATCCAAGGAATCTTATCAAAATTATAATTACATCTAAAGATCGCACTGATAAATATATTACATTACATATTATAATTTTTCATCCTTAAGGTTAGGCATTTTTATTAGAGATATGGGAAGAGATAAACAGATAGTGGGGAGCAAAATATTAGCATGTTCTGCTTTGTTTAATTTAAGGCGTTACAGATGTTACTTCCAAGATTTTCAGAATGAGTCAAAAAATCCAGATGATAAGGAAATGGTTCTTAGCAAATATGGCCGGACTATTACTAATGTATTTAAACATCAACATCCATGCCACACCATTATAGTAAATCAGTTAGTTGAATTTGTTGTCCATCAAATATTTTAATCGGATATATATTAAACCCTCTGAACAATAATATTATTTTATAGAGAAGTAGAGTTAAAAATCTCATGACTTCTAATTCTAGACAAAAATACTACTTGTTGCAAGAAATCCCTCAACATTTATAAAGAGGCAAATAAGCTTACGTACTGAAAACCTGAAGAGCTATTCTTCATAAAATGCCACTACTGTTACTGAATATTGTCCCAAATTCATCAAGAATTCAGTAATGAACAATGAGGAATTGACAAACACAAACAAATATTCACGGAATAAGAAAATTCAGGGAAATTTTTTCTGTTTTATTTGAACTTTCCAGATTTGGAAAAAAATGATGAGATTTTAACAAGTCTGTGTGTGATTTCATAGTCATTAATATATGATATACATAGTCTAATAGCCTTTTCATGGTTGATTTGGCTTCTCTTGAGAGTTAAATTTAGATCTTTCGGCCTTCAACTTGAAGACAACTCTAATATCATCATTTAGCCAAAGTTCATCGGCAAACAATTCTTTTGTCCTAATTTTGGATCTGATTAGGTTTTGAACTTGCATTTTTCAACAATAGAAACATATAGCGAAAACTTAAGTTGATGTAATGTCGTAAACCAATGGTAATGTGGTAATCAACATAAAAAAATAGAAGAGGACACATGTTTCAAAGAGTTTGTGTAGCTGAATTTGGATCATACTTTGGATTTTTGAGTAGTAAGAAAGTAATATTATGGAATGAAACATTTCGGTTAAAAAATACCATGGTTAATAAAACCTACGGGTCTGTTTGGTTTACTTTTTGGTAAACCAAACCATGGTTTCTAACCATCATTTTTCTTAAAGTTATCCAAATAGATTTGTGGTAAACTTTTCCACTTTTATCTAAACTTGATTTTTGTAAACTGTGGTTATTTTAAATGACATTATATAAAAAGGTAAATCAAACGGACACTAAATATATATATATATATATACTATTTCTCTTTTCTTCCCTCATGTAACATTATATTTTAATAGGCTTTTAATCATATATTATATATCTAGCGGAAAGAAATAAAAATCTAGAATAATAAAACTTTTAAACTTTTCAAAATTAGGTTGCTCAAAAGACAACAACTTAACTGAAAGTTTACTTTAATTAATAATAATAAAGTCAACCATACTGTAATCATCTAATAATTGTTCCAAAACATCTAAAGTAAAGTCAACGAGTAAAAATCATAACTAAAACATATCTCCATAATTTAATTATATTTATTCTAAAGCAAAATAATATTCTTCGGTCTGCTTCCTCTTAGTTAACCATCCCCTTGTCTTTGCTTTTACTTGTGCTTGTTCCTAACATTGTTAGTCATTGGGTGTGAGATTTGGGAAAATCTCAGTAGTATATATATTCATTCATACAAATCATGCTCATAATTAAGTAGTTATGCAAACTACCAAATAACTCATATTTCATGCATAAAAATTCAACAGAGTTTCCTCTTAATACTAGACATCTATAGCATTTCAAAATATTTATATTGAAATAACTCATCCAATAGTATCACATAACATCCATAATTAATTCACAGAAAATGCATGAAATAAATAATATACTACCTCTACCGAAAAGTATTTTGAGCTCAACAGCCTGCCTTCCTTCTTTTTCCTTCTCTTTTACTCACACTCTCTTTCTCTCCCTTGACTCTTTCTTTCTTTCACTCACAACTGGTGGGGTGCTAAAATGAAGAAATGGGAGGGGTATTTATAGTGTTGATGTCTTGGCCAGTAAGTGACATCAATCCAATGGATAACTTTATTCAGTGTATGCTCATTAATATAATTCATTGTATATCTTCATTTAGTGTATGTTCATCATAATTCAATATAACTTATTTAAACCACAATTCATTGTATACTTCATTCAATGTAACTTATTTAAATCACAATTCATTGTATACCTTCATTCAATGTAACTTATTTAAACCACAATTCAATGTATACTTCATTCAATGTAACTTATTTAATTCACAATTCATTGTATATCTTTATTCAATGTAACTTATTGAAATCACAATTCATTGTATACCTTCATTTAATGTAACTTATTTAATTCACAATTTATTGTATATCTTCATTCAATGTAACTTATTGAAATCACAATTCAATGTAACCATATTAATCATAGATTCATGGATGTTACATTTCTATCCCCCTTAACAAAATTTCATCCTCAAAATTTAAAAATATACCTTAATCAAATAGCTCTGGGTATTTTCGTCTCATATCATCCTCTATTTCCTAAGTTGCTTCTTCTGACCTTAAACCATTCCAAACCACTTTAACCAAAGGAATACTTTTATTTCTTAGCTGCTTGACTTGTCGGTCTATGATTTTCTCTGGTTTTACCTCATAAGATAAATTATCTTGTAAAGTAATATTTTCATATTCTATAACATGTGTTGGGTCGGGTTGGTACCTTTTGAGTTGGGAAACATGGAAAACATCATGGATTTGACTCAAATTTTGGGGTAAGGCAATTCTATAAGCTACAGGTCCAACTTTGGCTAAGATTTGAAATGGCCCGATATATTTGGGACTAAGCTTTTTAGTTTTAATTGACCGACCAACCCCAGTAGTTGGAGATATTTTGAGAAATACATGATCACCAACTTCAAATTCTAATGGCTTCCTTCTCTTGTCCGCGTAACTCTTCTGTCTACTTTGTGCCATTACCAACTTTTTCTTCACCATCTCAATTTGTTGGGTGGTCAGATCTACAATCTCCGGTCCAAAAAATTTTCTTTCGCCAAGTTCAACCCAGCACAATGGGGACCTGCACCTTCTTCTATATAATGCCTCGTAAGGTGCCATCTGAATACTGGAATGATAACTATTGTTATAAGTAAATTCTGCCAATGACAAATATCCATCCCAGTTTCGTTTTAGTTCCAAAATACAAGCTCTCAGCATATCTTCCAATGTCTGAATAGTCCTCTCTGTTTGCCCATCCGTCTGAGGATGATATGCTGTGCTAAACCTTAACTTAGTTCCTAATGCTTCTTGTAATGACTTCCAGAAGTTTGACGTGAACCTTGGATCTCTGTCAGAAACAATGCTATTTGGCACACCATGCAATCTTACTACTTCCTTGATATACAACTGTGCCAACTTATCCAGTGTATATGTGGATCTTATTGCTAGAAAATGGGCTGATTTGGTTAACCTATCCACAATAACCCAAATAGCATCATATCCAGATAAAGTTCTTGGCAATCCCATTATAAAATCCATAGATATACTATCCCACTTCCATTCTGGGATATTCAAAGGTTGTAACAATCCTGATGGCTTTTGATGCTCTACCTTAACTTTTTGACACACTAAACACTTTGCTACATACTTGGTTATATCACTTTTCATTCCAGGCCACCAAAATAGCCTTCTCAGCTCATGGTACATCTTTGTGACACCTGGATGAATTGTGTACTTGCTCTGGTGCGCTTCTTCCAATACTTTTTCTCTCAACTTTGCCTTTGGGGGTACATATATTCTCTTCCTAAAACTCATCACACCATCTGCTACCATCTCAAAATCTTTGGCTTCCCCTTGTTCCATCTTCTCTCTTATTGTTCCTACTAAGTCATCTGTCTGCTGTGCTTCTTTAATTTGAGTCCTGAACTCATTCTCTATTTTAGTCTCACCATAATGTACTTTACCTAGCTGAATCTTGTATGCTAGATCTAGGTCTCTATACTGCTCAATTAACTCTTGCTCCTTCACCATCATCCATGCTACATGAATAGCTTTTCGACTCAAAGCATCTGCCACTATATTGGCCTTGCCTGGATGGTACTTGATCTTATGATCATTATCTTTCAATAACTCCATCCATCTCCTTTGCCTCAAATTCAACTCTTTTTGATATGATAAATATTTGAGGCTCTTGTGATCAGAGAAAATTTCTATTGTTGCTCCATAGAGATAGTGTCTCCGTATCTTTAGTGCATAAATTACCGCTGCAAGTTCTAAATCATGTGTGGGATAGTTTTCTTCATGAGGTTTTAGTTGTCTAGAAGCATAGGCTACAACTCTGCCCTGCTACATTAATACACAACCCAATCCGTTCTTACTAGCATCAGTGTATAGCCAATAGGGCTCTTGAGGATTAGGTATGATTAACACAGGGGAAGAGGTTAACCTACGTTTTAATTCTTGAAAACTCTTTTCACAATTATTATCCCACACGAAAGTTTTTTCTTTTTTGTTAATCTAGTCAGCGGTGAGACAATCCGAGAAAAATCCTGGATATACCTTCTATAATAGCCTGCTAGGCCAAGAAAACTTCTTATCTCTGTAACAGTTTTAGGTCTATCCCACTTAAGAACTGCATCTACTTTATTTGGATCTACTGTGACCCCTTCTTGAGATATTATATGACCTAAAAACTATACTTTTGTGAGCCAAAACTCACACTTGCTTAATTTAGCAATCAATTGCTTTTCTCTTAAGATTTCCAAAATAATTCTCAGATGTCTCTCATGCTCTACTGAAGATTTAGAGTATACTAGGATATCATCTATGAACACAACAACAAACTGATCTAAATAAGGCTGAAAGATTCTATTCATATAGTCCATGAATATTGTTGGTGCATTAGTGAGACCAAATGGCATGACTAGAAATTCATAATGACCATATCTTGTCCTGAATGCAGTTTTCAGGACATCTTCAGCTTTAACTCGTAACTGATGATACCCAGATCTTAAATCAATCTTGGAGAATATACATGCACCAGCTAACTGATCTAAAAGATCATCTATTCTGGGTAATGGGTATTTATTTTTTATGGTCACCTTGTTTAATTCCCTGTAATCTATACATAGTCTGAGACTTCCATCTTTCTTCTTAACGAATAGCACAGGAGCTCCCCATGGTGATACACTAGGTCTAATAAACCCTTTTTCTAACAACTCCTCTATTTGCTGCTTCAATTCAGCCATCTCATTTGGAGCCATTCTATATGGTGCTTTTGATATCGGCTCCGCCCTAGGTATTAATTCTATTCCAAACTCAATTTCTCTTTCTGGGTGTAATCCGCTAATTTCCTTAACGAACACTTCAGGAAATTCTCACACTACTGGTATTTTCTCAATTCCCTCTTCTACCTCAACTCTTGCAGAGAAGAAAACTAGGTATCTCTGACATCCCTTCTCTAAGCATCTCTCTGCTTGGGTGGTCGTTAAGAAATTTAGCTTAGTCTCAACACATGGGGCAATTTCTGGGGTGGGTAAGATTAAGATTTTATTTTTACAATCAAGGAGGATATTAGTGGCTGATAACCAATTCATACCAATCATCACATCTATATCATGGAACGGTAGGCAAATAAGGTCAAGGGTAGTGCAACAATGCTCATATTGGATAATGCAATTTAAGCAAACATAGGAAGTAACCACTTTGTCATCAGTAGGCGTAGACACATGCATGTCATAAGGTAACAAAGTCATAACTAGGCCTAACTTTCCAGCACAATTATAGGATATGAATGAATGACTAGCACCTGAGTCAAATAATGCATGTACAAGATATTTATTTATCTTAATCGTACCTTCAATCATATCCAGTGACTTATGAGCCTCTTGTTGAGTGAGAGCAAAAACTCTTCCCTGGGTCTGTGATCTATTACTGGTTTGTAGTCGAGTATTAGCAACTTCTGTCGTACGGTCTTTCCCAAAATGTCCAGCCTTGCCACATCTAAAACACACATTTTGACCAGCTAGACAAGGTCTATTTCCATGATTGCGTCCACACTGCTCGCAGACTGAGACTATCGCATTCCTGCGGTTACTAGATCTGCCTCGAGTATTTGATTGCCTAAAACTCTTGTTATTCCAAGGCTTTTTACCTTTCTTTCCATTCTCTGGTTCAACTTCTATTGGCCTCTTGTGATTTTCAGGAGTTTGGGTAGTGGTTTTAGAATGATTTAGACTTCCTTCAGCAATTCCGCTTACTTCCACCAGATTGTTAAAAGTCCTGATCTGCATTGGTGCTACTCTTTCCCTTATCTCAGGTCTTAATCCTCTTTCCAACTTCTCAGTTCTCCATCTTTCATCATCATGTTGCTGCAAGTAGGTGGAATACCTGGACAGCTGCACATACTTAGCAACATATTCATCTACAGATTCATTTTCCTTCTGCTTCAGTGTAATAAATTCAGCTTCTTTCTCATCCCTCACTGAGCGAGGAAAATACTTTTCATGAGATTGCTCCAGAAATATCTCCCAAGTTATCCGTACATTCCTAGCCCTCATATATTCTCTGTATTTTGTCACCACCTATCCGCCTCCTTCTCTAACATGTATGTGGCCATTAAAGCTTTAAGTTCTGTATTGACCCTCATGATTCTAAAAATTTTTTCTAGTCTCATGATCCAATCTTCTGCAATTTGCACGTCAAATTTCCCTTCAAAGGTAGGTGGGTTATGCTTCCAAAATTGTGTTATAAGCCTCTGTTGTTGAGCTAGCTCTGCCTCTTGATCACCTGGAACATGTAGGGGTTCCATTCGTTGATGTTGTACTGGCGGTACATTTGTCCTAGCAGTTTGTTGTACTCTAGCTTGCTCTTGTGCTGTTAAAGCAGCTTGTATTTGCTCAATAGTATGTTGCTGTTGATCCAGCCTATTTAGTATAACCTGAAGAGGATCTATCTGAGTTCCTCTCGAAGGTCCCTCATTATGTGGAACTCTTCCACCTCTTATATTGACCATTCTGAAATAATTTTAACAATTCAGCAACAGCCTATTGGGTTATTTCACCTCGTATACATAACAGGTCATGTATTATGCATTTATATAAAATTTATCAAAGTACCACAACATATAAACAACAACAGAAACATTATACTTCATTATAAGTTTAGATGCTAGTAAATACTTAGAATTAACAATACCATAAAAATACTTAAATAATCTAGTGTTCTAGCCTGCAATATTTATAACAAAAATTGCAATCAATACATTCACCTTACTATTATGATTCTATGGGGGACATAAATTCTAATCATCATCAGTATCTTCATCAAAATCCTCCATAGGATTGTACTCTAAGTATTCATCGGAATCATAATCTATGTAATAGTCACTTGTATCATCATCTAGTCCACCCTCCTTCCACAACTCATCAATGTCTGGACCATACTTTTCCCAATAATACTCCTCGACATTTATCACTTCCACTTCCTTTTCTTCTTCAATAGGGTACTCTTTCGGATCTTCCTCTGGGTCTTCCTCTGAGTCCTCCTCTGGTATTTCTTCCTCTGAGGCTTCCATTGCCTCAGCCTTTTCCTCTTCCCTATAGCGTTCTGCCTGAAGAGTGTAGGCAATAACACAGTCTTCCAGTGTATTGAACACCAGCCCTTGTAACTTCTCTTTGATGTGATTCCAGAACCAATGGTCAGGGAGAGCATCGAGCACTTGCTCAACCCAAAGCCCCTCAAGGAGTCTATGACCATGTTGCCTTTCAAGGATCTCTTTCACCTCCAATACTGTGCTCAGGAACTCCAAGACTGGAACATATCCTCCATATTGAGCATGACAGTTATGAGAAGCAATCATGACTATTAGTTGGATCTGGAGTCTTTGGTCTAGTTGGGAAAGACCACCATTTTCTCCAAATAGTTCAGTCGAGTCAAAGTTACTGGAATCCACAGAGTTCATGGGTTGATCAACTTCCTCATCTATGTTCATGAATGTTATCCCCAGTCCTGGAGGAACTATTCGTAAGGGATTAGTAGCAGTGAGATTATTTCCTAACTTTGGGTAGTCTTTTAGGTTAGTGATTGTCGCGTTGCTGTCATCGCTGAAAGTTAGATTAGATCCCATACTCTCCTCCATAGGGTCTAGGTTAGGCTCATCCTAATTTCTTGCATTCGGGTTATTGGCTATCTGCAACTAAGGCAACTGATAAGCACTGACTATCTTAAGGGAAAATTATAACTAAAAAGACATACAAAACTTTCCAATTGCAAGGATATGTCCAGATCTTTTTTCTGATATCAAAAATGTAACATTATATTTTACTAGGCTTTTAATCATATATTATATATCTAGCGGAAAGAAATAAAAATCTAGAATAATAAAACTTTTAAACTTTTCAAAATTAGGTTACTCAAAAGACAACAACTTAACTAAAAGTTTACTTTAATTAATAATAATAAAGTCAACCATACTGTAATCATCTAATAATTGTTCCAAAACATCTAAAGTAAAGCCAACGAGTAGAAATCATAACTAAAACATATCTCCATAATTTAATTATATTTATTCTAAAGCAAAATAATATTCTTCGGTCTGCTTCCTCTTAGTTAACCATCCCCTTGTCTTTGCTTTTACTTGTGCTTGTTCCTAACATTGTTAGTCATTGGGTGTGAGATTTGGGAAAATCTCAGTAGTATATATATTCATTCATACAAATCATGCTCATAATTAAGTAGTTATGCAAACTACCAAATAACTCATATTTCATGCATAAAAATTCAACAGAGTTTCCTCTTAATACTAGACATCTATAGCATTTCAAAACATTTATATTGAAATAACTCATCCAATAGTATCACATAACATCCATAATTAATTCACAGAAAATGCATGAAATAAATAATATACTACCTCTACCGAAAAATATTTTGAGCTAAACAGCCTGCCTTTCTTCTTTTTCCTTCTCTTTTACTTACACTCTCTTTCTCTCCCTTGGCTCTTTCTTTCTTTCACTCACAACTGGTGGGGTGCTAAAATGAAGAAATAGGAGGGGTATTTATAGTGTTGATGTCTTGACCAGTAAGTGACATCAATCCAATGGATAACTTTATTCAGTGTATGCTCATTAATATAATTCATTGTATATCTTCATTTAGTGTATGTTCATCATAATTCAATGTAACTTATTTAAACCACAATTCATTGTATACTTCATTCAATGTAACTTATTTAAATCATAATTCATTGTATACCTTCATTCAATGTAACTTATTTAAACCACAATTCAATGTATACTTCATTCAATGTAACTTATTTAATTCACAATTCATTGTATATCTTCATTCAATGTAACTTATTGAAATCACAATTCATTGTATACCTTCATTCAATGTAACTTATTTAATTCACAATTCAATGTATACTTCATTCAATGTAACTTATTTAATTCACAATTCATTGTATATCTTCATTCAATGTAACTTATTGAAATCACAATTCAATGTAACCATATTAATCATAGATTCATGGTTGTTACACCTCACGTTCAAGTTATGTCCACTTTATTGTAATTAATTAAGGAACAATTTGGTCAAGATGGTCATTGTATTTACAAAAAAAAGATATAGGATCTGAAAGTTGATTTTTGATAGAGTTCAACAACATCATTTCATTCATGTAACAAATCCTATTAAGTGGAATAAAGCTCGTTGTAGTTGTTGTTGTATTAAAATTCAAAATCCTACTTACCAATAAAAATGAAAATCCTTACTTTTTAGAGCAACTTATATGAATTTCAAGCACTTGGCAGCCAATATAATCATATATACATGAAAGGAGACAATCTTACCAAAATTATAGGGAGCAGTTTGTGCTCCATAGCTTATGGAGTATCAAGAATATCCAATCCAAGGCATCTTATCAAAATTATAATTACATCTAAAGATCGCACTGATAAATATATTACATTACATATTATAATTTTTCATCCTTAAGGTTAGGCATTTTTATTAGAGATATGGGAAGAGATAAACAGATAGTGGGGAGCAAAATATTAGCATGTTCTGCTTTGTTTAATTTAAGGCGTTACAGATCATAATAATTGCTTCCAAGATTTTCAGAATGAGTCAAGAAATCCAGATGATAAGGAAATGGTTCTTAACAAATATGGCCGGACTATTACTAATGTATTTAAACATCAACATCCATGCCACACCATTAACCCTATAGTAAATCAGCCAGTTGAATTTGTTGTCCATCAAATATTTTAATCGGATATATATTAAACCCTCTGAACAATAATATTATTTTGTAGAGAAGTAGAGTTAAAAATCTCATGACTTCTAATTCTAGACAAAATTACTACTTGTTGCTAGAAATCCCTCAACATTTATAAAGAGGCAAATAAGCTTACGTACTGAAAGCCAGAAGAACTATTCTTCATAAAATGCCACTACTGTTACTGAATATTGTCCCAAATTCATCAAGAATTCAGCAAAGAACAATAAGGAATTGACAAACACAAACAAATATTCACGGACAAAGAAAATTCAGGGAAATTTTTTCTGTTTTATTTGAACTTTCCAGATTTGGAAAAAAATGATGAGATTTTAACAAGTCTGTGTGTGATTCATAGTCATTAATATGTGATATACATAGTCTAATAGCCTTTTCATGGTTGATTTGGCTTCTCTTGAGAGTTAAATTTAGATCTTTCGACCCTCATCTTGAAGACAACTCTAATGTCATCATTTAGCCAAAGTTCATTGGTAAACAATTCTTTTGTCCTAATTTTGGATCTGATTAGGATTTGAGCTTGGATTTTTCAACAATAGAAACATATAGCCAAAACTTAAGTTGATGTAATGTAAACCAATGGTAATGTGGTAATCAACATAAAAAAAATAGAAGATGACACATGTTTCAAAGAGTTTGTGTAGCTGAATTTGGATCATACTTTGGATATTTTAGTAGTAAGAAAGTAATATTATGGAATGAAAGAGATCATTTCAGTTTAAAAATATTATGGTTAGTAAAACCTAAGGGTTTATTTGGTTTACCTTTTGGTAAACCAAATCATGTTTTTTCTAAAGTTATCCAAACAGGTTTGTGGTAAATTTTTCTCATTTTATCCAAACTTCATTTTTGTAAATTGTGGTTATTTTAAATGACCTTTTACAAAAAAAATAAATCAAATGGGCACTAAATCTATATATATACTATTTCCCTTTTCTTCCCTTACGTTCAAGTTATGTCCGCTTTATTGTAATTAAGGAACAATTTGGTCAAGATGGTCATTGTATTTTAAAAAAAGAATTAGGATCTATTTGGTATCAAGGTGGAAATGGGAAAGAAAATGTGAATTGGAGAATCTCTAATATCAATGTCTTCACTATATACCATGACTGTCTTCATCCTTGGTGCTTAATCCCTTCATCCCCATATAATGATTGTTAATACTCAATAGTTTACTTTTTTTTCATAATCAAATAGCACTTGCTGCAGTGTGCTTAAACAAGATTATAAAGACACATTTTGATTCCTTCTGCATCACCTTTTGATAAATCAAATTAAGAAATCATTAAACTTGATTCATCAATTGAATGATCTTGAAAGTAAAGATTTAAATTTCCTCCAATATTTAGTTAATAATTTTTCCCAAATTTATATGGCTAAAATTTAAATTATAGATCTGGTAAGAAAATAAAAACTAAAACAAATTATTAAAATTTTCATATGTGATAAAACATTTACTATATGCATTTATTTTGAGAAGTAGAGTATGTGTGTCTTCCAGCAGCCTAGCTACTTCACGCATTTGCATTTCAATCAGCATTAATTCATTTATCTCTAGAAAGTAGAAACACACGAAAGCTATGAGTGCCTTTTGTAACATCCATAAATTTTCATATATGATTTTTAATACGGTTTATGTTTAGAATATGAGGAATGAAGATATACAATGAATTATGGTTTCAATAAGCTACATTGAATTCTGATAAGCATACACTGAATAGAGGTATACAATGAATATTGATTTCAATAAATTACATTGAATTCTGATGAGTATACACTGAATGGAGGTATACAATGAATATTGGTTTCTGATAAGTATACACTGAATGGAGGTATACAATGAATATTGGTTTCAATAAGTTACATTGAATTCTGATGAGCATACACTGAATGGAGGTATACTATGAATATTGGTTTCAATAAGTTACATTGAATTGTGATGAATATACACTGAATGAAGGTATACAATGAATAGTGGTTTCAATAAGTTACATTGAGTTATGATGAGCATACATTGAATGAAGATATACAATGAATTACATTGAATTATGATGAGCATACACTGAGTGAAGGTATACAATGAATTGATGTCACTTGCTGGTCAAGACATCAACACTATAAATATCCCTCCAATTTCTTCATTTCAACACATCACTAGTTGAGAGTGAGAGTTAGGAGTAAGTGAGAGACAGAGAAAGCCGAGGGAGAGAAAGAGAGTGTGAGTGAAAGAGAAGGAAAAGAAAGGAATGTTAGCTTCAAGTAAGGTACTTAAAAAATTCAAAAGGGAAGACAAGCTACTTAACTCAGGATGCATTTCGGTGGAGGTAGTATGTTATTTATTTCATGCATTTTTTGTGAATTAATTATGGATGTTATGTGATATTATTGGATGAGTTGTTTCAATATAAATGTTTTGAAATACTATGGATGTCTAATATTAAGAGGAAACTCTGTTGAGATTTTTTATAGATGCATGAAATATGAGTTATTTGGTTATTTGCATAACTACCTGATTATGAGCATGATTTGTATGAATGAATATATATACTACTGAGATTTCCCCAAATCTCACACCAAATGACTAATAATGTTAGGGCCAAGTATAAGCAAAGGTAAAGGTAAGAAGGTGGTTAAGTAAGAGGAAGCAAGCTGGAAGATATTATTTTATATTAGAATAAATGTATTGAATTATGCTTATATATTCTGGAACAATAGTCAGATAATTACAGTATGATTGGCTTGATTTTTATTAATGAAAGTAAACTTTTAGTTAAGTTATTGTCTTTTGAGCAACCTAATTTTGAAAAGTTTAATTGTTCTAGGTTTTTAATTCTTTCCACTAAATATATAAAATATGATTAAAAGCCTAGTAAGTTAAGGTGTTACATTTTTTTGGTATCAGAGTAAAGATCTAGGTAAATTTTTGCAATGAGAGAGGAAAGTAATCCTCTTAGTTAGTGCTTTCCCCTTAAATATAAGATATATTTCCTTTGAAAAATCTGGCCTAAGATTATTTTAGTGGCATATGAGATTAGTCTTAAGGATAGCTTATGATAGTTACTGGATTAGTTGAGAATATTTTGCAAAGTGTATTTTTCTTAAGTCTTGAATCTTTTTAGAGTTTGATTGTAGTTAGATCCTATTAGTAAAGAGATGATGTAGGATCACAGAGGATCCTAGTAGGGCTCAAAGATTACAGCAGATTTTATGGTCGCAATAGACCAATTGTGAGGTTATAGTAGACCTCTAAAGAGTATGAGATGATGAGAAAGATTAATGAGCCCTACAATTCTAATAGTTCTCTGAAAGATGATGGCCTAGGATAATTTTGGAAAGATATAAAACCTCATTAATTCGCAACTAGTATGAATGTTTACCTAAAAATTTTCTCTAATGCTAAGCCATTGGCTAGAATATAGTTTAGAGACTTGATGGTAGGTTGCTGATGAGTATAAAAGCAAGTATCCTACCTAGAAAATGAGACTAGTGACAAGATATTTTTAGTAATGAATGTAAGAGGCCAATAAGGAATAAATGATAGTTATGAAAAGAATCAATGAGGGAAACTAATGTATAAAAGAAGATAAGTTAAAAAAAAAGATGAGTATTACCCAAGTGCAAGAATTTGGCTTGAACCTAATCAAGATCCTATGGGAAGACATAGGATTCAACAAGATTTTTAGTAATGACAGTCATATAGTAGTCACTAAATGAAAGTATTGCCTGAATCCAGGAAACGACCCATAGTACTGGTCTCTTCATATATAGTCCTGCTAAGAGTAAGAAAGTACACCTCTAGGGAAGATGTAGGTCAACTCATGAGTTATAACAAGCAAGTTTGGGCTAATTGTACTATTTGGATTAAGCAGGTAACTTTTTCCAACTAAACCAAGGAATCCAAATCCAAAGGATTGTTAAAGCTATACACAATAAATATCATGAGGGATTTGGGAAGATATGTTCAATTCTAGATTTTCTTGGTACGGTACTAGAAGTCAAAGAGATGCTTAGAAGGGCATTATGATTATAAGCTCCCTGCAAGTGAATGGGTTGAGTTAGTACTTGATGCCATATCGAATCAAGAGTTCTGGAACCATATCAAGAAGTTTCCCTCAAGGTTGAGTGTTTCACACTCTAAAAGACTGTGTCATTGCCTAAACACTCCAAGTAGAATGCTATCATGAAAAAAAAGGTTGAGATAGTAGAAGTCTCTGATAAGGATCTAGAGGAAGATCCGATAGAGATAATAAATAGAGATGCTAGATTTGACAATAGTACTTGATCCCTATAAGCTAGTGTCATGGCAATAAGCATGAATAAAGTATAATAGTGTATATGTAGCAAGATGCTAACTTAAAGATAGTAAAAGAAAGAGACTAGGGATCGAGGCATGATAATGTATCATGACCAGTAGGGATATAATGAAAGTAGTAGTTAATGTAATTGTGGAGTTCAAGTTGTTATTAATTGCAATTATTAATTGCAAGGTAAGAGTTATTAAGATACGAAGAGGTGTTCAACAAAGGCTGGCAGTACAAGTATAAACCTCTCAAATGACTCTAGTAACAGTAAATGAATGTACTCCCGATCTAGATCCCTTGCAAGTGATTCTTAATCATTAGGGATTTGTTATAGTAAACCATAAAGTAGCTATAATAACTAGTTAATGCTCAGAGACAACTAGGAGAAAGTTAGAGCCCTTAAGGTTCCGCTATACCGCAACAGCTTTAAGCAAGTCAGTAAGTTCATGCAAGACAAGCTGTAGGGTAATTGGTTGAGAGTACCAGCCACCAATATACTATTGTGCAAGTGTTAACTTTCATCCTTTAATGATAAATTTGACGTGCAAGTTACCAAAAAAAGTAGATTATGAGCCTTGAAAAGATTTCTAAGATAATGGGCTACACAACGGTAATGGAAGCTTAATGCTAAAGGATGATGACCAATGGTGGCAGAACATGGAATATGTTGATCAGGTTAAGGACACTTTATTGACTGGGGAAGTATTATAAAAATAATTTTATGAAAAATATTTTCCCTAGTCTGTAAGAGAAAGCGGAATTATAAGGATCCACTAAGATGTGAATGAGTTAGTCATTGAAGGTACAATCAATTGGTTTGATACCCAATCTTCCTTCAATAGTATGTTGATAAGTGACGAAGGATAGAGAAACTGGAAAAGGGCTTGAAGCTAGCCATAAAAAAAGAGTTGTCCCGATGCATCTTTAGACTTTTAGTTCAGTAATTGAAGTGAACCGAATTACTAAAAATAGTTTGAGTCACAAGTGTGTTCTCCAGCACCTCTGGTCAATATGATAAGAAGCCATGGAATAACAGGGGATTCAAGAAGCAAGGCAATAAGCGCAGAGGAGACAATTGAGTAAGCTGGCTCTTGTTTGTAAGAATGCGGAAAGGCTCATAGCAGAAGGCTACGCTTGGCAATGAAAAATGTGTGCTTCAAGTGTAAAGAGTCAGGATATTATACCTGTGATAGTACTATGGAGGTGGCCAACTCTAGACCATACACACATGAAAAGGTCTTTGTGCTAATCTCAATATGAGGCCTGTAAGTCACCTGACCTTAGTAAAGGTATGATTCAGGTGCAAGCCGAATCCTGTAGCTATGCTAAGAAGTTGGATATGGAAGTTACTATTATATAAGTTATATGGGCATGTCTTGATGAGAAACAAGGCTATAATCTCCATTATATGTCTAAATAAACATTGTAGCAATACAAAAAAAAATTGTATGCCTTTTCCTAGTAGTAATGTGAGCATTAGCATGAATTAACTTTTTATAGCTAATCTCCTTCCAGATTGTAAGAACAAGATGATGATGTTGCCTATTCCTTGAAGATGTTCCATGTGTTGAGATTAAGTTAAATGTTATTTTGAATAGATCAAGATGAGAAATGCTTGAAAGAGGATGTAAATAATAGACATGAAAGTTTGATAAGGATTCAATGTCTTTATAATGAAAAGTTAGTAATGGAGTTGTGATGTTTAAGACATAAGGTATAAATCTAAGGTATAAAGTATTAGCCTAAGGTGAAAATAATGGCAAGTAGTTAAAGAATTATGAAACCTTGAGATAGTGGATTGCTGAGCTTAGTTTGAAATCTAGCAAAAAGAAAGTTCTTGGCCAAAAGATCTCACAATGAATGAAATCTTCCATTAGTTGCCAAGGAGATGAAAAAGGGAGGTAGCTCTGGGGAAGAAGCCCAATTGAGCAAAGAGATGAAATCCTCCATATGATAAAAGCAGCCGAGGTAAGGCAGATGAGAGGTAGCTCTTGAGGAGAAACCCAATTGAGCGAAGAGATGAAATCCTCTATCAGATGAGTTGCTAAGGCAAAGTAATGGAAACTAGCTCCTGGGGTGATGCCTAATTGAGCAAGAATGAGTAATGGTGAGAGGTCGAGACTAGATCCTAACTGGCCTGGTAAGAGACTTTCGAAAGGTAGAAAAGTTTTCCTTAAGCTGCTAGACTACTGATTGACCTTGGCTGAATAGCTAAGAAAAGTTATGTATGTGAATAGATAGAGTAGTAATGTTGAAAAGCAAAGACTGAATAACCACTTCCTTAATATTATTTAGACCCCGACTCACAAAAAACCAAACGATCTTAAAGGCTGTGATAGGATGGGTAGAGTACAAGGTTCAGGGGTATGTTTATACGTAAAAGTATAGTGGTAAGATGAATCTCTAAGCTAGAAAATGCTAAAGTAAAAAGAAGTAGTATGAGTATTGGGATTGAATGTCCTAGAGTTAAAAGCAATAAGTTACTCAGATGTCACATAGATGAGTTATGGCTTAAAGGAAGCCCAAATGCTGCATTCTCTATGTCCAAGAATGGCAAGAGTGCAGCAGTATCCCTCAACACTTTACTAGTTAAGCGTGGTGAGGGAAATTGTATGATGAGTAACCTATTGGGAAGTATTAAAAAGTAAGAAAGATGTGCTGATAGTTAAGAATTGGTCATTATGAATCAAGATAATACCAATTAGTCATACTAAGATACCTGTTAGGCTACATGGATAGAAGTATGAGCAATTTATTATGATTCTTTGGGATAATATGTTAAAAGTACTCTAAATATTTAAAGGAGCATGAAAGACAACTGAGAATTTTTGAAATGTAATTAAAGAAAAAGCTTGCTGAACTTAGTAGATGGGAACTGGGTTTCAAGAAGTACGGTAAGTAGGTTACAGAATCTTGCATATGAATCGCAGTAGATCCTAGTAAAGCAAGTAAAGTTATAAAATAGGAGAGACCGAACACTATCATAGAGACGAAAGGTCTTTGAGTTTAGCAAGAAGTTCTGAAAAATTTCTCTCAAGTTGTCTTGCCGCTTAGTTAGAATAGAAAGCTTTTGTGGGAAATGGATTATGAAATGAGTTTTTACGAGCTAAAGAAGTTAAATCTCCTTCCCTGAGAAAATTAATCATGATCCAATAATGACCCTAAGGGTCTATAATGATGAAAGTAAGTGTTGGATCAAGGTACAAGTGGTGTAACAGGGCTGAGTGATAGATAATAGCCAAAGTTTTACATGATAATTTTTATGAACAGCCTGTTTCCACTTATAGCAGCAGTAAGTAATGCTTTCAAGAAGTAGAGTGACTAAATGTTGTTATAGGTAGTATAAGTTATCTATGGTATTACCATAGAAGTGTTTGAAATCACAATATCCTCAAGTAATTATGAGATAAGAGAAAAGTTGAACTTGAGGCACAGAAAGTAGAATAAAAAGAAAGATGCGATGACTTTGTAAGTGTTATCTAGGCAAAGCTGATGAGATGAGCTTATACTTTAGTAGAAAGATTATTTATATAGATAGCCTAAAGTTATAAAAGAAGAGAAATGAATGGTGTCAGGTGCCAATGAAGGGAGTATAGTATGAACAAGATAAGAGAAAGTTATGGAAGTGAGAATGAGGATGTTATGAATAGAAATTTCTGACACCCTTAAAGTAAAGATAGTTTATGATGTCTTTACAATTTCTTGTTCAAAGAATATGAACCAAACCTTTTAAATGTCATAAATGAATAAATGATACCAGAGTAAAGTATTGACTGATAAGTCAAATAAATAAGAAATGAAAGTATTCCTCTGGTTAAAGTAGTCTGGCAGGGTTTAAGGTCAGAAGAAGCAATTTGGGAAATGGAGGACGACATGAGATGAAAATGCCCAGAGCTATTTGATTATGTTTTAAATTTCGAGGACGAAATTTTGTTAAAGGGGATAGAAATGTAATATCCATAAATTTCTATATATGATTTTTAATACGGTTTATGTTTAGAATATGAGGAATGAAGATATACACTGAATAAAGATATATAATGAATTATAGTTTCAATAAGCTACATTGAATTCTGATGAGCATACACTGTATTGAGGTATACAATGAATATTGATTTCAATATATTACATTGAATTCTAATGAGCATACACTGAATGGAGGTATACAATGAATATTAGCTTCAATAAGTTACATTGAATTATGATGAGTATACACTGAATGAATGTATACAATGAATAGTTGTTTCAATAATTTACATTGAGTTATGATGAGCATACATTGAATGAAGGTATACAATGAATTACATTGAATTATGATGAGCATACACTGAGTGAAGGTATATAATGAATTGATATCACTTGCTGGTCAAGACATTAACACTATAAATATCCCTCAAATTTCTTCATTTCAACACATCACTAGTTGAGAGTGAGAGTTGTAAGTAAGTGAGAGAAAGAGAAAGTCGAGGGAGAGAAAGAGAGTGTGAGTGAAAGAGAAGGAAAAGAAAGGAAGGTTAGCTTCAAGTAAAGTATTTAAAAAATTCAAGAAGGAAGACAAGCTGCTTAGCTTAGGATGATTTTCGGTGGAGGTAGTATATTATTTATTTCATGCATTTTTTATGAATTAATTATGGATGTTATGTAATATTATAGGATGAGTTGTTTCAATATAAATATTTTGAAATGCTATGGATGTCTAGTATTAAGAGGAAACACTGTTGAGATTTTTATAGATGCATGAAATATGCGTTATTTGGTTATTTGCATAACTACCTGATTATGAGCATGATTTGTATGAATGAATGAATATATATACTACTGAGATTTCCCCAAATCTCGCACCAAATGACTAATAATGTTAGGGCCAAGTATAAGCAAAGGCAACGGCAATGAGGTGGTTAAGTAAGAGGAAGCAGGCTGGAAGATATTATTTTATATTAGAATAAATGTATTGAATTATGCTGATATGTTCTGAAATAATAGTCAGATAATTATAGTATGATTGACTTGATTTTTATTAATTAAAGTAAACTTTTAATTAAGTTATTGTCTTTTGAGCAACCTAATTTTGAAAAATTTAAAAGTTTAATTTTTTTAAGTTTTTAATTCTTTCCGCTAAATATATAAAATATGATTAAAAACCTAATAAGTGGAGTGTTATACCCTTCTTTTTAGATACTTGAACTTTTTTACTTCATACACTTTTTCCAATCAAATCAAAAGTCAACAAATAAATTTTTTATTCATTATTTAATCCGTAAATAAATTTTATTGTTAATATTTTTTATTTAATTTTAAAATTAAAATATATTAGTGTTGATTTAATTAAAATAAATATGTCAAGTACATTAGTTTAACTGCTTAAGAAAATCTTTTCTCAATTTAATTAGCTAGTGAGTAATCTTAATAATAACAACTGAGTTCGACTCTTTTTCTTAGAAAAAAAGTATTTATATAAAAAAATGTTTGACTCTTTTCAAAGCGCATTGTTGATTTTAAAATTCATAAATAGGTAGTCTACATTGATCCAATATTTTCCAGCTTCTATGAATTTTACCTCCACTTCACATGCAGCTGGAATATGAAATTTGTTGAGTTCATTGAATTTTTTTTTTATGAACTGTTGAGTTGATTGAATAACTTTTGCTTGGAGCATATAAGATTTTGGATCTACCACACTTGAATTAAAAAATTTATTAAAGTCTAAATTAATCTAGATAATTAATATGATTATATTTCTAGAACTCAAATTCGCAATTTCTGATTAAATTGATACCAGCCCTGTCACTTAAACAGCATGTTTTGTGGCGTAGCACTTTTGAGTAACCTAACACCTCTAGTGGGGAAAAAGATAAATTAGGACTCATAAAAAATATTTCCGACACAAGACTCTTATTTGAGCATATTCAACTTAAATAAATTACATGTCTAACCGGAATGAAACTCCGTGCTCAAATAAGGTCCTATGTCAAATATTTTTCTTTTGGGGCCTTTATCTGTCTTTTTTCCCCTTCTAATGCTGATCATATATCCTAAGATTCCCTTTAAAAAAAACAGAGAGAGAGACTCAGATTCCCTTGCTCTAAAAAAAAAGAAGAAGCATTAATTTACTCCCTTTGTTCCTTAATATTGTATAAGGGACAAGAGATAAAATCAAATAAATCAAGAAAAATAGTAAATTTATTAAGAATATAAAGTAGTTTTAAAAAATATCTTCATTTAATGTTAATAACTCTTCCATCATACAATTAATATAAATGAATTATATTAAAAATATATTATCTTAAAGAGGGATATTTTTAAAAAAAATCATTAAATATACCAGACAAATTCCATATGTCTCTTATATTTTGAAAGATAAAAATTTTCTCATTTTCTCTTATATTAAAAAACAGAGGGAGTATCAGTAATGGATAAACAAGTGACAGATACACAACAGCAAGCCAGCAATAATCACACTGATAGCATCAACATAAGCATAATCATTTTTATCGATCACAGTAAATTAAAAGAGCTTACCTGTCAAAATAGCCCTCCTCCTCGGATCAAATTTGGATACAGTAAGAAACAGTATGAGTCCATCCCAACCGTCCATATCTAATTCAATGAAAATTAATTTAACAGTACGTTTTGGTTCGTGTAATCTCAAATGTCCATTTAATTATGAACGGACCATAGATCAAACAGGGTCTTTTATTTTATCCGTCTGCTACCAAATACAAATCCTCCCCACCTTAATTATCTCCTCTAAGATCCCCTAACACTCAATGTGTCCCAAAACAAGAAATCTCAACTATCTGAAGGTGTGAATAAGTCATGGAAGATAATATCATGCTGTGATATCTTAATTTGCATAATATATATATAATACGCAGGCAGGAGGTCGGATTTTGTTTAAGTAGCCGTCGTGAACGCTAATCACCCAAAACCAAAAATGAAGCAGCTATTATATTGGTTTGTATTTAAACCCAGGTGAAGAAATGAAACTTACCAAAATGTTATTGCAGATAAGTATAAAAAGAAAATAAATCATCATAACAAAAACAAAGGCTCTATGATAATTTTAATTAAATATTTTACCTTATTTTGTGATGAAAATAATGAAAATAACAAGTTCGAGCACATGTCCATATGTACTCATAAAAAAAAAATTAACTTTATTGGGTTAGGATTTATAAATAAAAAAAATTATGTTGGGAGAGTTATTTTATTTTCAACCTACTTTAAATGGTCATATATGTTGCTATATGCATTTGCTGACAAAGACATGTTAATTTCAAGTTTACCGATTTCAATTCAATTTATTTACACCTTCCTCCTCCTACACTCTCCATTTACATGTCTAAAGCCTTGGAGATATTAATTATTTAATAATTTTACTTATGATGTATAATGTTTTTTTTTAATAAAATGTGATGCATATTAATGTTATTTGCGCAGGATGTGCTGGCTCATCTTTTTATGACTATGCAAAGAGGATGGGCAAAATTTGTAATGATATAAATATTCATACTTTTTAGTTCTACGTACTTTTCTTAGAGGAGAATAGAAATAGAATAAATCATACAAAAGAAGTTATTTTTTAAATAAAATATATCAATTTAAAATTAAAAGAAAATCTTCCATGGTGTCAACCGATTTTAGCCTTTGCATGTGGGAGATGAATATCTTGAAATCCAAGTTACTTTCACAAAAAAAATGTTATAACACCAACACCAACGGATATTTAATAAAGATTAGTGATACACTGTCACCAAGGGATATTTAAATGGATCTTAGATGTGACTCAAGCAAGTGACGCCTTTAGATTAATGTGTTTAACATTAAGTGATCTTTACAATAGCCAAATTCACATGAATACGTTAGAAAATAAAATCACACATTTTTATATTTATCACCATACACGAAGGTAAAATCAAATTATTTATTTCAACATCTTCATCAACTTGAAATTTTCTTCATTTCCAAGGCTTGGCTTTAATCTCTCAAAATCTTCATACTTGGGTGTCTTGCTCAAAGTATCTGCAATTTGATCTTCAGTCATTCAGCTCCACTTCCTTATTTATAATGATTTAAAAAATGAAGAGTTTAATTTCCTCCAATATCTAATAAAAATTTCCCAAATTAATATAACTGAAATTTAAATAACATATATATCTAGTAAGAAAATAAGAACAAAAACTAAAGCAAATTATTATAATCTCCATATATAATATGACATTTATATGTGTGTTCCAAATGATATGACATTTATATATGCTTGTTCCGAAAAGTATGTGTGCCTTGGAACAGCCTATTTCATGCATTTCTCATTTTAATCAGCATTCATTTATCTCAAGAAACACATAAATATCATGAGTGACTTTATTTTTTCTTTTATTTTTTTCTTGGGTTAAATAGTAAAATATTTTTTTATAATCCTTCCCATATGAAAATTTTAAATAATCTTTTTTAAGACAACATTTTAAATTTTGTGCTCTCTACTCAAAGGGATTAGTTTAATTGGTAAGTAATATTTCACCTTAATAATAACAATTAATCGACCGACCCTAATCCACGAGGAAGCTCTAATGAACAGCTGAAGCCCAAATGGGCTTGGGCCTAGGCCATCAACCTAACGCTCATAAGTTCTAACGCTGATTTTATATCCTTAGATTTCCCTGCTATTCTTTAAAAAAATTTAAAAAAGAAAGAAAGGAAAAAGAAAAAGATAAATACATCAGTAACAACTCCACAACTGTAACAGAAACAATATAGCAGCAACAATCACAATAACAGTAGCAACACAAGTACAATCAATTTTATGGCAGTCGAACAGCTTATCTATTAGAATAGAATAGCCATCCTCCTCCAACCAAATTTGGATCCGTTAAGAGGATGATTCAGTAATACTTTTAGCAAATAGATGGATATTAGGATGGATTCTTACCTCCTTTTACTAAATCTACAATTTGCTGAATCCAAAATCCCCTCCAACTCATCTTCTCTGTCAAAGATCAGTGACAATACGTTAGCCAACTAGCACCCCAAAAGAAAATATCTCGACGTATAGGTTAGTCATGGAAGATAAGATCATGCTGTGATATTTTAATTTTAATCTGCATAATAAGTGGTAATGAAACAAATAATGGGAAGCTGTTATCTTGATTTGTCTTTAAAACCACGTGAAGAATATTATACGTGAATATTGTTAGAGATAATTATGAGTAAAAAACAAAATCCTGCATTTAAAAATCATAAAGGAAAACAAAGGCCTAATAAACTGGTAATCAAAAGGCTTGAGCATGTCCGAACACTTGCCCATACAAAATGCTAACTTCCAACTTTGGCAACTGTAGCGACTACTCTAATCGAATAGAAACTGTATACATAATTTAGTTTGGTCGAGACCTATATATATGCTGGTTCAGTTCTTGTGTGAGCCATTGCCTCATTGTGAAGGCGAAATAACTCCTCAACCGGAGGATTTCTGAAGCTTAAAAGTTTGAGCAAACCGGGTCATAGAGCCTGACGTATTCACCCCTTTAATAATACGTTATGCTAATGCTGCCAGAATCAGAAAATTAGACCGTTCCAGTGTAAACATGTCAGCGCTGCCACCAAGATAAGGAAAGAACTGAGAACACCCTATGCTCATGATAGTTTCAAATGCTTCAACCACGTTTGTCACCTCATGCATAATTCGATAATCTGACAGCACTGGTGACCTCGGCAGCACAGGTGTTTCATATATAGCCATGGTAGGGTGTATCTCTCACAACGTTAGTTCAAGAACATAATCACCTATGTTAACATTGAGACTCTCAGCCCAAACTTCTATGGGTGTTGCCGTGTTGATTATGTGAATATTTTTACTGTATAAAAGTCTGATAAAGTAATATTGATAAAGTAATATCGCATAGAGGAAGAAGGCTAACTTATGAGTTATTAATCTATTTTTTTTAAGAATAAGTATAAGAATATTTAAGAAGTTAATTCTCTCTCTCACCCTCCCACTCCTTTTAATTTTCTTTACTCTTTTTCTGATAAATCGCAACAAGAACAAAACAGCTACCAACTGCGTACAGGCATTAGAGTCCTCATGCAACAAAGAAAGAACATAATTTGGTGGCAAGGAAAAAGTCGTAAACCCCGGTGGGGAGCTTAAAGCTTTCTTGGCTAAGAGTCTGCAACTCTATTCTCCTCTCTGAAACAGTCATATATGGAGACATCCTAGTCTTTTCGCAGCAAGCCTTGCACTGATCAAGAAGCAGATCACGGTGCGGGCTATTTGAAACATCCTCATCATAGATCATACTGATCACTTCAGAGCTATCACTCTCCACTTCGATGGCTTCACACCCAAATCCCATGCCATCTTCAAACCCCACAACACTCCCCAAAGTTTTGCTCCAAAGTAATCACCGCTCCCAATATGGAAGATAAAGCCCCGAATAACAGATCCATCATGGTTTCATAATATACCTGCACATGATGATGCGAAACCATACGCAGAGTAGGCTCCATCTGTGTTAATCTTCACTCTTCCCGGCGCTGGTAGGTTCCAAGTATTCATTTTAGGTCTCCGTTTTCCACCACTCAGCAAATTTGGCTTATGGCAGTGAACACATGCGCGTGTTTTTGCTCTAAATCGAGATGGTGGCTTCACAACATGTTCAAAAATCCTTGTGTTCCTAGCAAGCCACACATATCTACAAGTTATAGCATAATGACCACGGGACATCCTCTATAACATTATCACAAGTTATGTTCCATTGAAGCCACCTCACAAGGTTTCCCTCTGTAAAGAAAACATCTCAGAGAGATGACGGAAGCAAAATATACCACAGTGTTTTCGCCTATTCACAATCTCTCAATGCATGAAGAATTGTCTCCTTCTGACAACTACAAATCTCACATGCCTCCAAGACCTGCATGCCTCTTGCGCAGTGTGCCTCATTTGTTAGCAACCTCCCTCTCCCACATAACCATAAAAAAGTACGGCATGTTAAGCTTCCACATTTTCCTCCAAAAGCTCTGTTCAGGATCCCGTAGAGAAGAAGTCAAACTGCAGTATGCAGACTTAAGGTTGAACTCACCATTCGAAGTCTATCTCCAGATTGGCTGATCAACTTTGCCCCTCCTTAATGCCACTCATGCTATTGCAGCTTTTATATTGCCCGGTAATAGATGTTCAAAGCGATCCCATGCCCATCCAAAAGATGGTGACAGATATTGAGCCACGGTCTCACTCTTCATGCTCTCGGGTATGCTATTCAACAAATATTGCTACAAAGGCTCTAAATTTGGTACCCATCTATCCTTCCAAAATAGGATTGATTCATCATTCCCAATATGCCATATGATCCTATTGAGAGTTGCACCCCAAGCTTTCTTTATACCCAACCATGCTTTTGAACCAGAAACACGTGCCTGCATCGATGGCATCACATCATTTCCGCACTTATATTTCTCCCTCAGCAGCCTCACCTATAATGCGTCTCTTCACTTAATCAACCCCCACCATAACTTCATCATATATGCTTTATTTTGCACCCTGGCATGACGAAGCCCAAGCCCATCTCGATCCTTCTAATTACAAACATCATTCCAGGCCATTATATTTACTCTTCGTGAACCGTTATCACCAGCCCACAGAAAATTCCTGCACCTGCGATCAATTTCGTCACACGTATCTATAGGGAGCGACGTTGATTGCATGGAATACGATGGAATGGCAGCCATAACGAAGGATGCTAATGTATTCCGAGCCGGTAGAGACATGGAATTAGACTTCCAAGCTGAGAGTCTTTTGCCCATCCGTTCCAACAAAAACCTATATGTATGCTTCATAACCCTCTCGTGATGAAGTGGAGCACCTAAATATTTCTGAGGTTGGAGTAAACCCAAAAAATCACTAATCTCTGAGCCATGGTTATGATTTACATTATTGGAGAAAAAAATCCTCGATTTCCTAGGATTCACCTTTTGCCCTGAAGCCTCACAAAAATCATCTAAACATGCCTTGATCACGCCTGCTTGATCTAGGTTAGCCTCTGCAAATAAAAGTAGATCATCGGCAAAAAAATAGGTGAGAGATAAGAGTCCTATTAGCCCTTAGTCAAAATGGTTTCCAACTCCCACTTTCCACCTCACTATTGATCAGATGAGCTAGCTTCTCTATGGCAATTACAAACAAATATGGGGAAATAGATCCCCTTGACATATACCATGAGAAGAAGCAAAAGAGTCTACCTTCTCACCATCCCAAAGAAGTTGCCTAGTAGTAGAACCCAGGCATTACTCGATTACCGCTCTAACAAGCCGTGGCACTTGTAATTCATTCAAGCATTTGGATATAAATCTCTAGTCTAGCCTATCATATACTTTCTCTAAATCAATCTTTAAAATCACTGATCTTTGATAGAATAAAGAATAAAGAGTTTGTGCACGAGCCGATGATGATGTGGTAGTGATATGGCATAAGCCTAGTGGTGATGTGGCAAGAGCCCATCGGTGACATGAAGAGTTGTCAAAATGGGCTGGCCCATGGTAGGCTGGGCCCAAATCAGGCAAGACCAAAAAGCTCGGTCACTTAAACAGACTCATTTTTTAGGCCTGAATCCGTATGATCAGGCTCGCGGGCCTATAGTCATTTTTTCCCTATTTCAATTTTTCATCTCCAAAATCTTAGAATTCAAATTTCTAATGTAAAAATAATACAAACTTAAATGAAAAATTCACAACCAAAAGCCACGAAAGTTTGAAAACCATTCACTAAGACACCAACTAAAATAATTATTCATCACTAGATAGATTCATCACTACTTCAATAGTCCAAAATAACATAATACTAAATTACGATAATCACTTTATCATTAGTCATCACTAGATTCACAACCAAAAGGAAAAAAGTTCCAAAATCACATTATCAAAAGACAAAATTGCCAAAACCATTCAACATTCACCAACTATAATCATCATTTATCAATCAGCATTATCAATTCATCATAAATAATCAGTGATTGTATTTAAAACATGATGTGACTTTAAATCAATTGTTGTGATTTCTTCCTCATTATCTCCATCACCTGCAACAAATAGAGAAACAAATGAAATAATAGACAAATTACTACTACTACTACTAGCTACTAGGTTTGCTTATAATCAAAAAATCATTAGTTAAAATAAAAGACAAAATATTATTATATTACCATCAAGAGTGAATTGAAAACCATGCAACCAGTTACAGGTACAAATTAAAGCTTGAATATTATTTGGAAGAAAGCAACTTAGATGCCTTGTAAGAACATGTGAACCAATGCTCAAAGCTGATTTACTAGCTACTGTAGTGATCGGAACGCCGAGGATATTGGATGCCATCATTATAAGAGTGGAAAATCAATCTTGATTATTCTTCCAATAGTTTGATGTATCAAACTGTCAAAATTTGTTAGAAGCAAGTGTTGGTTCTTCCAAATAATAATATAATTTAGACTTCTCAGAGGAAGTGGTATCCATGCATTTGAAATTAATATAATCCTACATCATATAATATCAAGCTTTGTTAAAGTAGCCATTAAAATAAAATTAACATAAGAGATAAATCAAATTAAAATGTCAAAAAATTTCAAGCTTACATCATAAAAAAATCCATTGTATTCATTGAACTAAAGGAGGAGGAGATGGTGGTTTCAAGTTGATATAATGCTGTTGTAAGACTTCAACTTGATCCATTTCTAACAATAACATTATTAGATGATGAATTCATATCTTTGTAGTGATTATAAATAAAATATAACTTCCTCTTGATATTTTCAACCTTAGTTTGCACAGTTGTACAATCAACCAATGACTAAGAATATTGCATCCTTTAAAACTTCATTTGAGGATAAAAAATTGTTCCAAGTGTAAGAATGACATTGTAATCTCTCCAATATTTTTCAAATTTTTCTTTCATGCCTTTAATTATCTCACCCGCATTAGTTGTATATTCTTTCAACAAATACTCAATTATTGCGACTTACATAAAATATATGTTTGAAGTTGGATAAAAAGTCCTAGAAATCATCCTTGTAATAATTTTAAATGGCCGCAAGAATATGCACATTTTCTCTGCTCTCATCCACTCATCATTTGATTGGAAAAACCTATAATTTTTATCACTTATAGCAAATGCAGAAAAAGCACAGCAATATTTAATTGACTATCAATTATAGCATATGTAGAATTTCATCTAGTAGGCACATCTAACTGCAAGGCTACGAGGGTGTCAATGCCATTAACCTCCTTAACACTTTGCCTAAAACACATCATTCTTGCCTATGATACTTTCACATATTTAATGCCCTCTCTAATCCATTTATACTCAACAAGTGAATAGGTAAATCGTGTTCAATAATGCATATAGCCAAAAGATCCTGTATATGCTTGTTATTAATTTGTCTAGATCTAAGATTGGCTTCATGATCCAACATCATCAATCTAACATCATGATATAGTGGGAGTTTTCTACATGACTGCATATGACAACGTAGATGTGAGGTGCCATGTGTAGAACTACCAGCAAACAATTTTAACCAACCTTTATATTTTGCCTTTTCTTTCCACACCAACATCAATTTTAGTAAAAGCCTTCCACATGTCAGATGATTGAGTTTTAGTTTTTTTATTTCTTTGTTCCTCTTGCTCAAGACCTTGTTGTTGATTAGCAACATTAGAAATAGAGGAAGAAGGAACATTTTCTCTGTTCACAATTTGTACATCCTCATCCACATTAACATTGTTATCAATATTGTTTTTCTCAAGAGAAGGCATCATACTGTAAGCAAGTAATAACAAAAAATTTAAATGGAAGAAATTTCCAATAAATGATATTAATAACAATAAGTTAGTGAAGCATCCATATTATATCAGTAAGCCCTTCTTACAACGATGAAACTAGAATTTAATTATGAGATACAAAGGGAACACTTTCCAATATTCTGCATAAGCATAACAACTTGAATCCTACTTTCTAAAGGGTGCTAAAAAACTTGCAGGATTATTCTCGAAAAGAAAAATGGGCTAATTATATAAATTGAAGTTAACACTTAACACTAATATGAAACTCAAGATAGAGACTTGAAGCATGGCTAATAAGCTAAATTTGCATCTAAATCAATCTGGTAGCTAATTAATAAGATGGAAGAAGAACATTTTATTAATTAATAATTAATTGAAATTTAAAATTGGGAAGAGGTAAATTTTGACTTGAAGCAGCAATTGATTCATCTTGTACTAACTAGAGCCAAGAAAATAAAAGACCAACTAGAGCCAACCAAATCATTCACAACCCAAAACAAGTATAAATAACGAAAGGGTAAGGAAGAAGGGGAGATGAACCCAAAGGCCAAAGCTTAGTAGCTCACGCATGAGACTTTGAACTTGGAAGGACTAATGGGCAATGGAGGAAGAAGTAGTGAAGAATCGAACTTGAAGCTCAGTAGTTCACTTATAAGACTTTGAACTTGGGAGGACCAATGAGTGATGGAGGAAGAAGCAGTGAAGAATTGAAGGAAGGCTTGCATATGGCACCCTACACACGCATAATGGTCGACAACACTAAATGAGGATGACTAGAGAGGAGATGCTGACAACCCAAGATGGGGTTAGTGCAGTGGTCACGCTTCGCTGCTACTCTTCGGTCATCAAAAGTTAACAATCAAGAGGAAACTAGAATTAAAGGAGGAAGTCTGAAGACAAGAAGTGTAACAACTCTCATTATATTATCCTGAACTTAGTCTCTAACTAACAATGTACAATTGATGATGTGTGCAGGACAAGAGGCACTAGGGCGGAGAAAAGATTAAAGTGGAGGCAGAGAAGCTCCACGCCACAATGAGACACATGGCTGCTTTGGTGAATGAGCTTCAACTTTGGAAAATTTTCAGACAAAAAGGACTCCATGTCACAGCAAACTTACTTGCCGCCACAGCGCCAGACTTCAAATTCTTATAAACTAAAAACATTTCAGTTGACAAAGCAAAAGAGAATTAGAGAAAGAAACAAAGGAGCTGTGTTAGAGTTCAAAAAATCCAGACTTTGGGGGTGGTTTTCAAACTCCAGGAGTTTGATTACAAGTGGGTAAGTGATTCACATTCATCCTTTTCCATTTTTATTCAGTTTTTGAAGTGGATTTTTTTGGTATATGTTCAGATTTTCTGTTTTGCCCGAAATCTACTGATTAAAATAGATGAAATGGGATTAATGAGGTGTTGTTTAGTGTTAGGAAGCCTTAGGTTTGAGTTTTGGGTGGATAGTCATATGTTTATATACTTAATAATCAAATTAAGGTCATAAAGTATCGAAACAACGCATAAATTATTCCAAAACATACTTTCATATATTGCTAATAATGTTAAATATATTATACATCATATCATTATCCAAAACTTAAAATACATAATTTCCTAATATAATTCCAAAATAACATTATAAAATTAATTCTAGGTCTTCATCGCTCCAACTCCTTCCTTTCTCCTTTATATGGCTTAAACTTATTAATGGTAAGAGATTATGGGGAGTGAGATATAGGTAAATCTTAGTAGCATCATTTTCTCATTCTAACATAATATTATTTAAGTAATTGACATAAAATCAAGTTTTCACAAAGTTGCCGAAACATGTTAGGATTAAAGCTTGTTCTCATCATATTCATACATGTCTTCTACATATAAACGTATTCATATATGTCCATATCATATTCCAAGCAAAATCATGATTTTGGTCCAAACATAAACATTTTCAAATTACGAAAACATGTTTTTCATAATCATAGTAACATAAAATTAAATCAAACTAACTACTTAAAAATAAAATGTAAGAATAGAAAAAATGATTCCTTGGAGATTACCCTACCACCTTCCTTTCTTGCCTAGCTTTCTTCCTTCTCCCTTCTCACACTCTGTCTTCCTCTCTTTCTAAGGCATGGGAAGCCACTTTTTGGTGTGTGGAACGAGGGAGGAAAGACATTTGATTATTTATAGATAAATGGAATGAATTCTAACCATTAATCTTCTTTTTAATCTAAGGATCTACATTTTTTACTATTTTATTTTTCTTCATTTTTTATGGTGTTTAATTCTCTACCATACACATACCCAATTTTCTCCCCTTTGTAATAACCCACATTTAATCCTTTGGGACATAGGTATGATTTAGGGAATTGGCCAGGACTGGACGAACCTATAAGAAATGGAACAAGAAGAGAAAAGGAAATAGAAGCACCTCACATCATAGTGGAGATGTATGGTGTTATGGCAAGATTCAAACTTAGCCGAAACCATTTTGAGATAGAAGTAGTCCACATCGCGGTGGCTTCCCTTTGCGCCACGGCAAGAATGTGCAATTGAGCCAATGGACTCGTGGTAGAGAGCAATGGCACCACTATGCCATAATCCTCCATTGCAGCACTAGTTGAGAAAGTTGGATAAATCATAAGCGAACTAGTTTGGTGAAACAAAGGGAGTTTGGGGATTTTTGCATAGAGTTTTGCTAGGGTTCGATATTTGGAGGTAGAGAATGTGATTTTTAAGCTCTCGAAGGCTTGATCTTGCAAGGTATGGTGATTCTTTATCTCATCTTCCCTCATCACCATTTGTTTGAGTATTTTGTGGTGGTGACTGTGAATTTTGAATTTGGGGTGAGTTTTTACTGATTGAAATGTGTTAAAATGTTTCAATGAAGTATTGTTTGGTATTTGCAAGTCTTGAGTTATGGATTTTAGGTATCTATGTTGTTGTTTCTATAAATCCCAACGTCCAATATTGGAAATCTTTATGAAATTTGAAATGTATACACTCAAGATTAGTTTTGGGAGTTGATTTGAGTATATTGATGAATGGGTATAGTGTTAGATTCATGGTCTTGTCGAGTTTGAGCTTGGATTACCGAGTTGGATTCTACTGGAAATAATGTTTTCATTTAATTTGTGTGTTTAGTGGATGATGTAGGTTTATGCTTGCTTTATTAAGGTTTTTATGCTTCAAGAAGTTGTTTGGAAGCAGCAAAGTCAATGGTAAGTGGTTAACTTATGGTGTAATAGAAATTGACCTTGTAGGCATTGAGTAAGCATTGAATAGTTTGATGGTTGCATTGAGGTTTTAGGAATGTTTTAGCTTATTTGATTTTGAATACTGTTGGTTTGACTTGGACTTGCATTTCCTCTTGTGTATGTATATAGTTAGAGATTCTATGGTCTACCATGAAGTCAAACGTGTTTGGGTGACCTAAGGTAACTGAGGAGTAACTTTGTTTGTCAATGAGTTTTGAACATTTTCATATCATGATATGTGTTTTATGTCATGGCCAGTAGATTCACTTAAACTTGTTACCTTTGGAAAGAAATTATGTAAGAAATGGATATAGTTAGCTGTATATGTTTATACAGGTATATGCATATGTGTGTGTGAAGAAAGAGCTTGACCCATAATTGTTGTGTGTACTCATTGATATTATGTGTAATACTGTAATATTAATATGTTCATGGCAATGATGATAATGATGATGTCAATGACAACGGATTGAATGTGAGAGCAAAATAGCATGACAATGATAAAATGATGATAATGGATGAGAATGGCTAACGTAGACCAATGGTTACGTGAATGTATATATATATGATGATGAATATAGTGAGCATTGATTACGAGTATTATGTAACCCTTTTTTATTTACATGATAATGATGAAAATGAAACCGACCAATGGGAATGTATATATGTGTGTTTGTAAGCACATGAGAAGGATGAACACTGATATGTATATATATAAATAATGTGAGTTCCCATAAGACATTTTGTATGATGATGATGATACACTAGCATGATCATATACATACAGCATAAGACAACATGTTAGCATACATTAGGCATTGTCACAAGTTGTACATTATGAAGGCATGGTATTTTTGGGTGATGATGACTTAATACCATGTGGTATGCCAATCCACTAAATAACACATGAGGCCTTGTGTTCAGGCGTTGGGGCTTATGATTTCCTTGTTACTAAATAGTCATCATCGGCTGGGAGATTCAAGTGGCAGTAGATTGGGGATGCACATTCTCTAAATAGCCACCAATTTGGGTGGTTCAAGGGAAGAAGAATCATGATCCAATCATTAATATAATGGCTTTTGGCCGAGTAGGTGGGCTTAGTGATTGCCCCAAAATCACCTGTTACTGAACGTTGGAAGGGGGCTACTTGTTGAGGTTATCTTGTGACGGTAACTAGCTTATCTTTTTTTCCATGATCAATGTGGGGTTCCATCACATATCATGAGTATTTCATCATATGGGTTTATTTTTTTCTCTTATAGTCGTATCAGTGTTATCGTTCGTGATTAACTAATGTATTATACCTTTTACATTTAATCCCTATTTGTGCTCATTTGGTTGCTCCTTAGTTACTGGGACTTCTATCTCACCTATCGTGGGAAATCATTTACGGGAATGGGATCAAGTTCTAGTAAAGAGAAAGTAGAGGCAGATAAGTCCCTTTAGGGCATGCGGGATATCTTAGCACTTATATGGTATGTGCTTCTCTGAGATCGCATGTTATGTTATAGTATTGTCCTAATTGTAGGATCATAATTTGATGCCATATGTAATGTGATTTATGAATCCTCCTAGCTTGCTCCTGAGTTCTTGCTTTTCATGCATGTTTAATATGACTTGGAATCCTGTGATTCCTTGAGTCTTTGATGAGAAGTGATAGGTGTGATGTGTTATGGAAAGATGTGAGTGTCATGCATGGGTGGTCTAAACCACCAATTGTTCTTGCGATGGTCAAGTTGTGATTGTGGTCAATATCAAGGAGTGTAGTTTGTTTGTTGCATGTTTGAAGTTGATCATTGTATTGCTCATGTGTATCTTAGTAAGTTAGAGTGATATATGAGTTTGATTTTGATATTTGGTTTGCGGTGGAGAAAATAGGTATGTCACTCATAAATATTTTTTGGGATCCAAGGGGGGTCAAATCTTAGGAAAGTGGTTTTCTTAGGATGTCACCACTGCAACCAATATTTTTGGGTGATTTATGACCTATTGGAAGAGATTCAGTAGTTAAAAGGTACATGGTTTGATAATAGGAAGGTGTTAGAGTGCGATTTGACTCAAAAATGACAATTTTGGTCTCAAATTTCCAAAATCTCCATACAAAAAAGTTTTAGGATGCAGTATGCGCCCATAGTTAAAGGAGGTAAAGTAACATGTAGGCTTTGAATCATGTTAATTGAAGGTTCGGGTAGGAAGATAGGTGTATCTAAAGTTTGTCTGATTTGACAGCAAATTGTAGTTAAGACAGCAGCTGATGGCACCTCAGTGCCATATCCTTGAGCTGTAGTGCGACAGGGGAGAATGGTCTCCCTCATTTTATGCATTGTCGAGCCTCATTTCGAAGTCTTTCGGTCATGTTTAACCCATATTTTCTCAATCTCTCCTCATGTTTCTTGTCAGGGGTGTTTTCTTTCAGTTTTTTCTCTCATATGTCTTATTTCTTACCATTTAGAGTTTCCCTTTTTATCCGGTTTATGGTCTTATGTTATAGGGTGTTACACCTTCCGCCTAGTTCTTGACATGGTGTAGGGAGGGAGGACAAACTTGTCATTTCTATTTAATTGCAAAATTCCATTTTAATACCCAGATACCTTATGGGAGTTAGAGCAAATCCTGTAACATTTTTGGAATTAAGTTGGTCCTTGTAATTTGTCTAGATTTTTCCAAAAAAAAAACAAATTAACTTTTATTAAATATATGATGAAAATGGTTTTTTTTTCGGCATAGAGATTAGAGAATCAAATTTCAATGTGATCTGACTTTTCAAAGGGTTGTATGATATGAGGGAAGTAAGGAGAGGAAGTACAACTTCCCAACAAGTAGAATGATTGCTTTTGCATGGTTAAAAAAAATAAGTTCTTGAAAAGATATTAATTTAGGAAGTAGAACTTTTCGAATAAAACTAAGAGAAGTTTTACTTTCCAAGTGCTTTACAATGCTTTTTTAGATTAATCCTTAATTTCTTAATCAATTTTTATAATACAAACGTGTGACAAAAAATAAAACAAATTTTTAAAGCAACCACGACGTGCAATTAGATCATGTGTAGAAATTTTTAAACATCGAAAAGCCAAAGAAATACCAAGCTTTGGATTTTTATCTTTTATATTTTTATATTGTAATTAAAATTTAATATAATAAAAACATATTCTCATGTAAAATTCAAAGAATAAGATGTATGGCTCATATTTGCACATTAGTACATATTTTATATTTTATATTATGTTGATATCTTTCAAAATAATTTTAAAATTTAAAATTTTTCAAGATAAATATATTTAGTTTAAAAATTTTAAATTATATTTCTAAAAATTTTATTAAAATTTATTTATAAAATTAAAAAATAAATACTACAAAGCCAGAAGTTTGAAAAAATATGAAATTGTATGAATTCACATTTTGTCAATTTTAATTTTTAGAACACATATATCTGTTTGGTTGGGATGATAGGAGAGGAAGTCTCCTCCCCTCATATACATACATACATACATATATATATATATATATATTTAACTAATCCTCCTCTCCCATCCCACCTCTCCGTTTTATTAATCACTCCCTCATCTCTCCATCCCTTTCTAAATCCTTCCTCTTCCCTCTAAAAATATCTACAATTTAATCTTGAGTCTTCAGTCTTTACATACTTGAGGTCCGTAACAATTTCAAAAATAAAGATTTTAATTTCCTCCAATATTTAATTAACATTTCCCAAACTTTTATAGCTGAAATTTAAATAATATATCTAGCAAGAAAATAAGAACAAAGACTAAAAAAAATTATTATAATTTTCCATATATGTTATGACATTTATATGTGTTTTGGAAAGAATATGTCTTCTAACAGTCTCCTTCATGCATTTCTCATTTTAATGAGCATTCATTTATCTCTAGAAACACATACAATCCATGTGCCCATGAGTTACTTTATTTATTTATTTTTTGAATTGAATAGTAAAATCTCTTTCTATAATCCTTCCCAGATGCAAATTTTAAATCATTAATTTTTTTTATAAGACAACGTTTTAAATTTTGTCCTTTCTATTCAAAGGATTAATTTAATTGGTGAGTAATATTTCACCTTAATAATAACAATTAATGGTCGACTCTTTTCAAAGCATTTAGATTCAAAATTCATAAATAGGTAGTTTGACATTAATCCAATTTTTATGAGCTTCCACTCCCATCCATCTGCTCATTGAACTAACTCTTCACGTGACTCACTACAGGCTTGGGCCTAGGCCCGTTAACCTAAGGAAGCTCTGATGAACACTTGAAGCCCAGTACAATGATAACTAACTTATCTTTTGAAACAAATATTTTACTTTTTTTCTTTTTCTGTAACCTTAACAATAGTTACTACTTACCAATAGAAGAATACCCAATGATGGAATAATAGTAATGACATGAATGGTACATGGGAAGAAGGAGAAGTGGTCACATAAATAGTTATAATGATGGTACCCTAATATTCCTATAGGTTGACCAGCAGATCATTGTTCTTTCTTGAAGTTCAAAAGCAGAGTTGTCTATTCTTCAGCATTTATATAGCTTGATTCACCAATGGACATAGAAATCATGGCACTCTTTGAAGCCTTAGCCTCTTTATTATGTGTCGTAGTTGTATCTTTTAGTCCAAACAGACACACTGTGGATTAAAATCCCAAATGAGAAAGATGCACCTATCATAATCAAGGGAGATGCATATGCTTTCCAAGGATGCTTGCAATCGCTCATTGCATTGACTTACCGCGACACTAGATATAATACTTAGACACCCATTAAACCAAACCATACCTCTGCCACAACAGTATTACAATTCCTTGAGTTCACCTACGTCAAACAACTAATACTTACTACTTTAACCATTTCAAAATTAAAGAATTTAATTTCCTCCAATATTTAATAATTTTCCTTACTTCATATATCTAAAAATTTAAATAACATAGTATCTAGTAAAAAAATAAGAACAAAAACTAAAACAAATTGTTATGATTTCAATGTAAGATAGAACGTTTATTTATATATGTGTTTTGAAAATTATGTGTGTCTTCTGAGAGCTTACTTCATGCGTTTTTCATTGTAATCAGCATGCATTTATTTCTTGAGGTTCACATGCAACTCATGAAAACCTCTATTTTATATTTTTTTAGTTAAATAGTAAAATCACTCTCTATGATCCGTCCCATATGCAAATTTTACATCAACTTTTGTAAGATGTACAATGTTTTGAATTTTGTTCTATATATACTCAAAGGGATTGGTTTAATTAATGAGTAATATTTCAGCTTAACAATTAATTAATGTCGGACTCTTTTCAGAGATTTAGATTTAAAATTCATCAATAGGTACGCTAACATTAATCGAGTTGCTGACATTTTCTTGTATCAGCTCTCATATTCAATCTTATTACAAATAGAAGTCTTAGGGGTACTACTACTAAACATCTGCATGGAAAAACTTGTAAAACTATTAGAGATAATTTGAAAAATTTAAGTTTCATATTAGATGGAAATAAGACTTATGAAGTGTACATAAGAGAGATATGACAAAGCATGTTAAAATAATTATAGAAAGATAAATGCTAAGTAGATTTAAATATTATTTATTTAATATTTAAAGTACTTAGCACTTAGTGCATCGTGATTATTGGATTGATCTAACGGTGGAAATCTGATCTGATATAAATTTGAGATTAATATATTTAATTAATTAGTTTTCAGAAACGGAATTTTAAATGACCATGTTCTGAAATGACATTCTGAAACAACACGTTATTTGATATTCTGAACGTTTCAATTATAACGTTCAGAAATAGACTGGTTTATCAACAACGTTTCTTTTTTTTCACTATTATATAAGGACCAGACCAGAGACTAAAAGTATCACTCAACATTCTCTCTTCTTGCTTACAATCTCTCTGTTTTGTTCTATGTTTAAAGGTATCTGAAGTTGCAGTCAGATATTTTTGATGCTTAGCATAACTCCTAGGGGTGATTTATCGAATCCTTACAGCAAATCTAGTGGGAGCGAATAACACCTTAAAAACAGAGTGTTATTATACGTTTTTGGGTACCGGTTGTTTTCATGTACGATTTCCAACAAATTAAATAGAGAGTCTTGTGTATGAATGTAATTAGATTTTTCTTGAAATGTAAATATAGAATTTTCTTTTTTCTAATCACAGTGGGCCCTCTATACTATGTCTTCCTGTCCAACTGTGTGTGTATATATATATATATGTGTGTGTATTTTACCAAAAGCTAAGTGTTAAAGTTACCTTACACGAATAACAATTAAATAGTTTGAATGTCCAAGTATATACAACTTACTTATACACAACTCATCGAACTACGTAAAATGTTAATTAGTAATGTAAAATTTATTGTCAAGCCCTTCTTTAAAAGGGACTATTACATGTATTTAGTAGACAATAATAGTATTTATTAGAAATCAAACATATTAAACTGGATTTTTTTCTCATTCTCCATTTTTTGAAATCTGTTTTCTTTTTACCATGCATAACAAAAGTTCTTAGAAATTATGCTTTTGGATCATGTTGTCACATTTGATTAGATTTCTTCTAAATACAGCAGTCTTCTACTTCTTTAATGTCCATGAAATTATTTTGTAACCTAGAAGGAAAATATATCATCCAAGTATGCTCTTTTTGTTATCCGTGTTTCCTTTGTGATCAATATCCATATAGCCAATCAAATTGTAATCACTTGTTTCACATATAAGATGGCAGAATATTTTGTCCCCTCGATTTGACATATCTCAAACTTTTTTCCTGGTCGGAAAGTTGAGCTCACTAATGTATTTTGGAATCTAAAAAGTCAATTTTAACCTATCTTACAAAAAAGTGAATTGTGTACTAGTGGCACATGTCCAAACATGCCTGAACGAAAGATAAATACACAACTTTAATAGAATAGAAACTGTTTTGGGTTAAGACCTATCATTGACATCGTTCAGGGCGAGCCATTTGTGAAGACGAAATAACTCCTCAACCAAAGTATTCTTGAAGTGTAAAGACTAAGCAAACTGGGTCACATTGAGAAACATAGGGCTTGTTTGGCATATGTTTTAAAAACAGTTTTTCTATTTTCAAAAATAGAAAAATAAAAGAATTTATTTAGTAAACTTATTTTTTATAAACTGTTTTAAAAAATAGAAAAATAAAAGAACAGAAAATCCAAAATATCTTTAAGATATTTTGCAGTTTTTGTTCTGGAAAATATAAGAAAAGGTGAAAAACATCTATTTCATTAATGGTAAAATTATAAATTTTGAATAACACATCTATCACTCATTAGTTATAATTTTGAGAACAATTATTCAAACAGATTTTTTTATTTTCTTGTTTTCAAAACTTATTCTCGAAAATAGTTTTACAAAACTATTTTGAGAACAATAAAACAAAAAATATTGTCAAACAGTCTCGTAGCATCTGAAGCATTCTCTTCGCCGTTAATTCTTACACCCCACTTGGTACAATTACGTAGGGGATTAAATAATGTGATGGGAAGGGTGTGAAGGGATGTAAAGTGAAGATGATTACATATAAGTTTGTTTGATATGATATTTTAAAGATAGGGGAATGATGTTTATTTTTTATTAGATAAAAATACATACACACATGAAAGTACCATTTTGCCCATGGTAAAAAGAAAAAAAAGAACCCTCCCTCCCAATCGTTCTTCTTCCCGGAAGCACCAACGTTGCCACCACTCCCCACACCAACATCCGACTATCATCACACCACTCAACCCAAACCTTCATGCCCTTCAGTCCCAAATCAATAATGAATAAATTAGTAAAAAGATGAAAAAAAAATGAAGACGAAGATGACAATCTACAAACAAAGATGAAGGTGTTAAGTGGTGGATGCCAGTTCGAACTCATCTTCAACATCCTCCATCATTCACCTCCATCTTCCTTCCTCCTTAGTCATGAACACAAACCCAGATCTAAGAGTTCAAATAGATCTGTGAACGCAACTCAAATCTTCAGCGATAACGCTGGAGATGGTGGAAGGAAATGATGGGAGAGGCTCGTAGAAGTAAGGGAAGGTGGAGGCCATACTGGAGATGGTGGAACAAACGGGTGGGAGAGGCTTGGAGGAGTAAGGGAGGGTGGAGATCGGTGTGGTGGGGTAGGGGAGGGTGGAGGCAGCTGGGATGGGGTGGAGGATGATAATGAGTTTTGGGCATTTTTTAAATAAAGGGCAATGTAGTCATTTGTCCTCCATTTACATCGGTGTGAAGATGTTAACATAGAAAAATGAGTGTGAAGAACTTCACATTAATTGAGGTGAGAGACCTTCACCTGATGTACTCTTCTTCACATGAGTTTGGGCCAACCAAACAGACCAAGTGGTGTGATGTAAGATCCAACCCTTCACCTAACCCATCTATGTGATCCAACCAAAAAGCACCTTAATTGAATGAGAGGATGACTAGGATAAACTTCAAATGTACGGATCAGCTGACTATATTTATTAACATGTGGCATAAGGAACTTCACATGTGAAATGAAAAGTTGGAATGAAATTATTTATTTTTCATATTTTTGTTAGTAAAGACAAAATCCACCTAATGATCTTTATTGTCTATGCCTCAAAGAATTAATCTTTGGTTTGACTATTGGCTGAGTGATACTCTTGTGTCATATTTGGTAGAAAGAAAATGGTTTTTAATAAAGGGAGAAGAAAAAGAGAAAAATAATTTTAATATGTTTCATAGCTAATTTACTTCTCCATTAAAAACTTAAATATGTTTGATAGCCCATAACAGCTCTTGTATTGAAAACTAAACACATTAAGATGGATTTTCTCTCTTCTTTTTCCTTTCTTGAAACTCATTTTTTTTCCCACCAAATATGGCATTGATACATACAAAAAAACCAATATTTCATTTTCGTACTTTGGTAAGAATGAGGATTGAGGATCCAATTTGTATTAATTAGTACTCCATCGTTTCTTTATATAAATATATATATAATGTTGTTTAAGATTTTTACACAGAAATTAAAAATATACTTAATATGTTAGAATTCATTTTGAATTTCCAAATTTACACTTAAAGAAATACTCTCTCCATTTTTTTTAACTATTACTTTTAAAGAATTTTTTTTATGACTAAACTTATATGCTTTTCTTTACATACTTTTCATGCTATTTTCCAATAATTAAAATTTAATATATAGACATTTTAAATTTTTTTAAATTCAATAAGTTAATACTTTTAATATATAATTAATAATTAAATTTACAATATATTAAAAACAATCCATATGTTTACTTTCAATTAGAAAACAATACAAAAAGCATATAAAAAATATATAAGTATTTTCTATTTTTTATCTATTATATTCAAATTCTAAGACAACATTAATTGTTATTTTTTCAACTATATCTTCATATATCATTTTAAAATTAAAAAATAACATTACTTACTCTTTTCTATTTATCTATTTCTTTAAAAGTAAATTTAGAAATTCAAAATAATTTCTAATATATTAATTGTATTTCTTAATTTCCGTGTAAAAACTTTAAACATCATATTTAAAAAGCAAATGGAGTAGATAAATAGAAAAGAGTAATTAATGATATTTTTTACTTTTAAAATGACACTTTATTTATTTATTGTTGTTTAAAATTTTAGTACACAAATTAAAAAATATAAATAATATCATAGTTTATTTAAAATTTTTTAATATGTCCTTCAATAAATGGATATATAAAAAAGTAATTAATATTTTCTCTGGCTTTTAAAATGATAAATAATGATATAGATGGGAAAATAATAATTAATATTATCTTAGAATTTGTAAATGATAGATAAATAGAAACAAAAATTTTCTTTAAAAATAATAGTTAAAAAACCGAGGGAGTATATGAGATTGTTGGAAAAATAACAATCAATTTTTTCTTGAAATTTGAAGACAACATATAAAAAGAAATAAAAATTTTCTATAACAGCCATAGCTGAAAAGAAATAAGGGGAGTAATATCGTTTATAAAATCTTAGTTAGAAAAAAAAAATTAACCCTCATTAAATATAAGAAGAAAATAGTTTTTTTAGAGAATCAAATTTCAATGTGATAATTTTTTTTTTTTATTATTAAAACACAAAATAGAATTTAAGTTTATCTTATATTTTTACGTAAATTAAAATAATTAATTTCAATTAGTTATATTTATTTAAAAAAATCAATAAAGAAGCTGCTCTTTGGACTATTCCATTACCGATTGAAAGTAACAATTATTACAATATCAATTTTTTTCGTTTACTTTTGTTAAATTTACAAGAGTTATAATAAACAATGATCTTTTTATCAAGTCGTTATTGAATACTTTTCTAGTCTGGTTGACCTGCCACCAGAAAGGGTGGTTAACACTGCAATTAACAATTTTCAGCCTACTTTAGTGGTCTTGTTATATAGTACATTTGATGAAGAAGTCATTCCTTCAATTCAAATCACCACTTCTTCAACTCTAAAACTCTCATTAGAGAAAAGCGCGCCTTCTATGTCTGCTTTGCTTGTGGGAGCCTCTCAAATTGTTAACTCGAGAAGACATGTAGAAAATATCACAAAGTTAAAAGAGACACATAGAGAGAGAGCAGTGTGTCATTCACTTCATCTTGGTTTATACCAAAACATATTTCTAACACTAACGGATATTTAATATAGAGTGATGCACTAACACCAAAGAACATATTACACATGAATTACATGTTAAAAATAAAATCACACATTTTTATATTTATCATAATTAAGTACACCTAGGAAAAAAATCAAATTATTTTTTTCAATAATTTCCCTTAATTTAATTTTCTCCTTTATCCTAAAACATGGATAATTTTAATCTTTTAAAGCCTTCTTCAAAATTTGAGTGGCTCCCAAAAATATTTGCCATTTGATTTTGAGTCTTCATATATTTGAACTCCATACTTCCTTATTTATAATGATTTCAAAAATGAACATTTTAATTTCCTCCAATATTTAATAAAAATTTCCCAATTTATATAGCTAAAATTTAAATAATATATCTGGTAAGAAAATAAGAATAAAAATCACTAGTTGAAAAAGTAATTTCTATGTTTTAATTTTTACGTCAACTACTTATATAATCGAAGTAAAAATATGATCGGTGGCAATTCTATAAATAAATTTATACTAATGGAGATATCTATGTCAGTTATATTTTCAACCAACCTAGAAATTAGAATTTTTACGTCAATTACAATTAAAACCAATTTTAAAATTAAAAATTAAAATCATTTCAAAATTCATTTTAAAATGAACATGATTTTTAACGTTCTTTCAATAAAGAACCGAAGAAAAAAGTGAATAAAAATTGAAAAGTGACAACACGGTGAGCCGCAAAGATTTCGATCTCGTGCTTCCTTTGCTTCTTCTGTGATCGTTCACGTCTAAGACTCTCCCATGGCCGCTGTCTAAACCTTCCTTCAATACTCACTCACCATGGTCTCCCTAATCAACGCCATCACTCATGCATTCCTGACCTCACTATCAATTGTGCAAGTCTTAATCAATGCCTTGCTTTCTTTTTGTGTGGGTGTCGGTTGAAAACTGGTGGTGCATCAATTTCCTTACCAGAAACTGTGTTCTGGTTATAGAGTTTTGTTCTGGTTACTTAATTAGGAGCAATATGTTATACTTAAGAATGCTGCCAGGGAAAGTGGTTGAATGTTTCCAACCTTGGAATCTTACTTTTGCTTAGAGATATTTATTATCAATATATCAATATATATATATATAATGACATTTATGGCCAATTATACTATTTACAAATCATGAACCATAAAACTTATTTTATAATTTCCATTTATAATATGATATTCATATACGTGTTTCAAAAAGTATGTGTCTTCTAACAACCTACTTCATATATTTCTCGTTTTAATGGGCATTCATTTATCTCTAGAAACACATAAAAGCCATGAGTGTCTTTATTTATTTATTTAATTATCTATAGTCCTTCCCATATGCAAATTTTAAATCATCTTTTTTAACACAATGTCTTTAGTTTTCTCCTTTCTACTTCTCAAAGAGATTAGTTTAATTGGTAAGTACTAATATTTCACTTTAATAATAACAATCAATCTTCAAAAAATAAAAAAAGAAAAAGAAAAACATAAATATATCAGGTACATCTCAACAAACGTGACCGAAACAATACAACAACAACAACTACAATAATAGTAGCACCAAAAGTACACTAAAATTTTATGGCAATAAAACAGCTTATCTGGTCAAATAGCCATCCTCCTTCAACCAGACTTGTATATGGTAAGAGGATGGTTCAGTAAGAGAGACGATTGTAGTCCATCTCAAGTCATTTGTAACTCATGCGAATTAATATAATAGTAATAGTAATACTTTAGCAAATCGATATAACATTAGGATGGATTCTCTTTGCCTCTTATATTTGAAAAATTGAGGCATTTCGTTTTCTTGGTTTCTGGCTTCAAAACTCCAAATTGATACTGGAATCATGGTCTCTACATGATATAGAACGCTTTTGTGATTTTAAAATGCTTTGGGGACTCATTTGATGTTCCATGAATTCAGTAATGGCAGACCGTCCGCCATTGCTGAAAGCTTCGCTAGAGAGGTTGAAGATGACCTCTCCAGTGAAGCCCACTTGCGGCCCCACATGTGTGAGGCTCGTGAGGGCCACGTGTTGGGCCATTAGGCCCAGCACTTCTCCCGATCCTTTTGGAATTTTATTTTGTAATAATTTATTATTTTTCCAAAATTTTTTGAAACTATTAAATATTTATTTTAAATTTTTTTAAAGTTTGATTCTATAAAATTGGACCATATTTTGGGAATTTGAGCCCCAAAATTTTTAAGCATGTTCTATATAATAATATTTTTTTAATTGTATGATAAGGAAAATAAATTATAGAAATTATGAAGATTTTGCATTTTCCCACAAAGAAAAATATTAATTATATAATAATATTCATGAGTCTTATAGACATTCAGGAATACATTATATTGATATTAAACATATCCTAACGGTGTGACATCATCAATGTAATTTTAGGATTTGTACTCTAGATAGGCAAGTAGCATATATATATATATATATATTTAATGTTTTTTCATTGTTTCTTATACCCTAACGGTATAGTTGCATCGAATGAATTTTTGTATGGATTCTATTGTCATTGAATTTTGTGTGGTATATATGACTTACCTTGGTACCATTTTTGTGAAGACAGTTGCATAACTAATTTTGATTGGGAATTCTGTTTATGATTTTGTTGTGCACGAATAATTATTATTTCCCAATTTTGGTTTTTTCAGTTTCTGTTTTTCAGTAACTATTTGCTGTGATGACTCTTAATGGTACAAATTATAAAGATTGGAAGGAGTCCTTAAACATATACGTTACAATTTCTGAAAAAGATTTGGCTCTAAGAGAGTTTAAGCTGGCTGATCTTAGTTCTGAGTTTGATACTACTGCTAAGAAGTATTACAAGCAATGGAATGAGTCAAATTGGATATGTCTAACTGTAATTAAGTACACAATTGAGAAATCTATCAGAGAGAGCATTTCTAATAAAGATACAGCTACTGAGTACATGAAGGCTGTAGGGGACAAATTAAAAAAACTAGATAAGACTCAAAAGGCTTATTATCTATCACTGCTTGATAATACTTGCTACGATGGAGTGTCAGGCGTTAGAGAACACATTATGAAAATAGTGAATTATTACAACAAACTGAAGTCCTATGGAATTGATCTTGGTGAGAGTATCTTGGTCTACCACATCCTTTAATCCTTGCCAACTGAATATGGTTTTTTACAAACCACTTATAACTCACAGGAGGCTGAATGGACAGTGGATCAAATGATAGCCATTGTCACTCAAGAGGAGGAAGCAATTAAGAAAAACAATTCTCAAACTCCATTTGTTAATTACTTCTCTCATGGTTCGAGTAGTAAATTTGGTGGTCATGACAGGAAAGGAAAGAAGCCAAAAACAAAAAAACCTGTAAAGTCTGGGTTCAAAAAAGGTGATCAGAAGAAAGGTTCATAAAAGAAGTTCTTCAAGGGCAATTGCCACTATTGTAAGAAACTAGGCCATAGGATATTTGAGTGTTTCAAATTGAAGAACAAAAATGAAAGGGAAGGTATATTTTCTGAATTCGCCCCTCTAGCTCTAGTTTGTTTAGAATCCAATAGTTTTGAGGTACCTTCTGATTTTTGGTGGTTAGATTCTGGTATAATGGTTCATGTTGTGAATTCTTCGCAGGGGCTCAGAAATAGGAGGATCCCAAATGAGAGATAAAAGAGTATTTTGGGATTTGAAGGCAGTAGAGATGCAGTAGAATATGTAGGAACCGTTGATTTGTGTTTACCTTCTGGACACATTTGAAATTTAAATAATATTGTTTATGTACTTACTGCAAGAAGGAACTTGATTTCTAGTTCTATTTTGGATAGAGATAGATATTCCTTTTGGCAAGGAAAACATTTATTTTAATTCAACTGTTGTTGGTATTGGGTTTTTATATAATGGCTTATATCGTTTAAGTCATGATAATTGTTCAGTTGAAACTTCTATTGCTTCCGCTCATGCAATAGTTGGGCACAAACATGCTAGACTTAATGAAAACTCATCTATGTTATGCCATCGACGTTTGGGACATATTTCTAGAGATATATTACAGAGGATAGTTAAGGAAGGTGTTCTATAGGATTTGGAGTTTTCAGATTTTGAAACTTGTGTTGATTGTATAAAGGGAAAACTTCCTACTAGAGCTAGAAATAAAGGGCTAAATAGATCAGAGAATATTCTAAATCTGATTCATACTGATATATGTGGACCCAATACCCCAACTGCTATGGGTGGATTTAAATACTATATCACTTTCATAGATGATCATTCTAGATATGGGTGGATCGATTTGATACATGAAAAATCAGAATCATTGGATGCCTTTAAGAAATTTAAGGTAGCTGTTGAATTGAAATCTGGAAGAGCCATCAAATGTGTCAGATCTGATAGGAGTGCAGAATATTATGGAAGATATATTGAGATTGGTAGAAATCCCAGCCCATTTGCTCTATTCTTGTAAGAGCAGGGGATTGAAGCTCAATATACAATGTTTGGTACTTCACAGCAAAATGCTATTGCAGAAAGGCGTAATTGTACTCTCATGGATGTGGTAAGAAGCATGATGAGCCACTCCACATTACAAGAATTTTTGTGGGGAGATGCCCTAAAAATTACAGCATACATTTTGAATTTGGTACCCCGCCGGTCCGTGCCAAAAACACCATATGAACTCTACTTTGGAAAGAAACCTAGTGTTAGGCATTTCCGAGTCTGGGGATACAAAGCAGAAGTAAGACCATATGATCCTCAGTTGAAGAAACTAGATCCTAGAACTGTTAGTGGTTTTTTCATTGGGTACTATGCATGATTGAGAGGCTATAGATTCTATTGCCCCTCTAACACTACCAAGGTCATTGAGTCAGATCGAGCATTTTATTTTGAAAATGACCAAGACAGTGGGAGCTCAATACCTCGGGTGATTGAGTTACATGATGAAAGCACTGCTTTGCCTATACCCATTTCATCATCACCCAAAACTGATAAGATTGGTATTGAGAATCCTACTGAGATAGGTGTAGAACCACCTATAATTGAAACTGGTGAACCAGGTGTCGGGTTAAGATGTTCTCAAAGAGCTCATAGGTCTGCAATACCAAATGAGTATATGGTTTATTTGCAGGAGTGTGAATCTGACAGAGTGGATGATATGGATCCTACATCTTTCCAACAAGCAATGTCTAGTCCTCAATCATATGATTGGTTAGAGGCAATGAAAGATGAAATTGCCTCCATGCATCACAATCATGTGTGGGAACTTAATAAGTTACCAGCAGAATACAAGCCTGTTGGTTGTAAATGGGTCTTTAAGACTAAAAGACCGACTAATGGAGAAATTGAAAGGTACAAGACCAGCATTATAGCTAAGGGATATAATCAAAAAATGGGCATTGATTACATAAAAAATTTTTCCATTATGTCTACTAAAGACACATTCAGAGTAGTTATGGCCTCAGTAGCACAATTTGATCTTGAACTTCACCAGATGGATGTTAAAGCTGCCTTTTTAAATGGAGACTTGTATGAAGAAGTCTACATGACTCAACTTAATGGATTTATTGAACCTGGTAAGGACCACTTAGTGTGTAAGCTACAAAGATCTATTTATGGATTAAAACAAGCTTCTAGACAATGGTACTTGAAATTTGATGAGGTTATGACCTCAAAAAGATTCACTGAGAATGTTTCTGACCATTGCATTTATCAGAAATTCAATGGCAATGATTTTGTGATTTTGGTGCTCTATGTGGATGACATCCTATTAGCTAGTAATTCGTTTTGTCTCTTGAACGAGACAAAATGAATGTTGTCATACCACTTTGACATGAAGGACCTTGGTGAGGCTTCATTTGTTTTGGGGATTCAAATCCATCGTGATAGGTCTCATAGAATTTTGGTTTTTCTCAAGCAGCTTATATTGATAGAGTGCTAAAGAAATTTAGAATGGACAATTAGGCTCCTAGTCCAGCTCTTATTCAGAAAGGTGAGACAATGTCACAATCTCAATGCCCTCAAAATGCTATTGAAAGGGCTGATAAGATTCCTTATGCTTTCACTGTTGGCAGTCTCATGTATGCACAAGCATGCACTCATCTTGATATAGCTTTTGCTATTAGTGTACTTGGTAGATATTTAAGTGATCCTGGTGAGGATCATTGGAAAGCAGCTAAGAAGGTCATGAGATATCTTCAGGGTACTAAGAATCATATGTTAACCTATAGAGGATCTAATTCGCTTGAGGTTATTAGCTATTTAGATTTAGATTATGCTTCTTATATAGATGATAGGAGATCAGCCTTTAGGTATATTTTCATGTTATGTGGAGGAGCTGTTTTGTGGAAAAGTGTCAAGCAGACACTTACAGCTACTTCAACTATGGAGGTGAAATATATTGCGTGATGAAGCCACCTGTCATGCTGTCTGGTTGAGGAAGTTGATTTTTGGTATGCATTTGATTAATTCTATATCATGTCCTCTTACCATATTCTGTGATAATTCATCCGCCGTGCAATTCTCTCAGAGTCACAAGAATTCAAGCCGCACTAAGCACTTTGATGTAAAATGCAAGCCGCATGAAGTGATATTTGCATAGTTCACATTTCCAGTGAGTCCATGCTTGCGGATCCCATTACTAAAGGCTTGCCCATTAGAGTATTTAAGAATCATGTAACCCATATAAGTCTTGTTGCTTTTTTATAAAGCCTTAGTTTAGTGGGAGTTTGAGATATCTTATTATTCATCTATGTAATTTTTTGTTTAGTTTAGATATTAAAACATTATTGATGCACTTTATATCACTTGTTTCCCTAATGGATTCAATGATTCTGTGTGGATGTGCTTTAATATCACTTGTTTCCCTATCGGACTCAATGGTTCTCTGTTGTTTCTTTATTGAGCTATGGTTGAAAATATCAATTTTGCATTATGTTCTATTCAGATGATGAAACCTTATGTTTATTGTCATTTGCTTCCTCAACGGATTTAGTGATTTAGTGAAGTATCATTTTCTGATTTTTTTGTTGAGGCTTAATATATATACTGAGGGCTTGATCTGTATATTTTGGAATTATGGCATTTGCTCTAATTGATTAACTAATGTCATCCAAGTGGGAGATTGTTAAAATAATTTTAAATAATTATGTGGATTGACATTGATTGATTAATTAAGAGGAATAATTAAAATCAAGCAATTGGTATTTAGTTCGCCATTGCTGAAATTCGTGGAACACCAAAATGAGTCCCCGGAGCATTTTAAAATCACAGAACCATTCTATATCATGTGGAGACCATGATTCAAGCATCAATCTGGAGTTTTGAAGCCAGAAACCAAGAAAACAAAATGCCTCAAATTTTCAAATATTCCTCCCTTTTAAAATCTCAACACAGGTGCATGATTCGAGCAATTACATTGTGGAAATTGTTCAATGGATACCCAGAAACATGAATCAAAACTACAATAGAAGGTATATGTACACAATCTGACAATTCGATTTTTTTATGTGAACACGAAAAATTTAATCGAGAGTTTTCTTAGTCAGTATATATGCATTGATACAGATTAAATATATAATAAACACTGACAAGCATATATGCATCATAAACTCAGATAAATTTTGATCATTTGCATCAGAAATTCAAAAGCCCTAATTCCTAGGGTTAACGCATGAAATTGGGAATTTTACTTAATTTCAAAATTTGTACCATATACTTCAAAATTAATTAAATAGATCACATTATTGACAGCATCTGCTTAGACACAATATGCTATCAATATGTCATCAGACTATAAACAGACAATTTCAGCACATAATAGATTAATTAAAGCGTACTTGAGTTCACAGGAGCCATTGATGAGCAACAAAAAATAGATGATTGCAATTAGCTGTTCCCCTTAGGTTACCAAAAATTATTCTTAGATGGAGAGGGAGAGAGAGGAGAGAAAAGATTTTTCTCAATAGTTGGGTTACTAGATGCAATCCCACTCAGTTTTTCCGATCGTGCGTTAAAACTGATTAGACTTCATCTTAAATAACCCTAATAATATTAATAATAATTTTATATCTCTTTCTCCATAAAACCAACCTTGTGATAAGGAGCTGCTGGCTACTAAGGGGCTGCCAATTGGGACCTCTGCCTAATGGGCTAGCATACAACCCTACCTATCATTGGACTACACACCTTTAACATAGGTCCAATTTGTTATAGACTTAATATTTTAATACTAAATACCAATTGCTTGATTTTAATTATTCATCTTCATTAATCAATTAATGTCAATCCACATAATTATTTAAAATTATTTTAACATCTTATTGAATCTATAATTTGTTGAATCCAAAATTGCCTCCAACTCATTTTCTTAGTCAAAAGATCAGTGGTTGTACGTTAGCCAACTAGCACTGCAAAAGAAAATATCTTGACGTGTAAAATAAAATATATCACTTTATGTTTACCCAAAAATAATATCACTTTATACATCATGTCCAATGTCAAATATTAACCTTAGGAACTATTTACTATTCATCTTTAGTGGTTTAGGTTCCAATTAGATGTATTTGAAAGCAAATTTGGACCAAATTTGAAAATTCCAAAAATTACCAAAAGTCACTCATTTGGTAATTATAATAATTTGGCTAAACTTTAAAAAATCATAACTAATTTTTAAAAAAATCATTTAAAAGTGATGCAAATTGCTAAATTCATCTCTTAAAATACTCTATGAGGAAAAAAAATATTAATTTAGAATTGCATTAGGTAAATTGCTACAGTAAATTTCACGAATTTACTTACAATTTTTACCCTAATTTTTTCAAATTTCATTCCATAAAATTTTATAATGTCATTCTTTGAATAGTAGTCATATAACACATGTATAATTGATTCAAAACAGACTTTTATTCATTGTCTAGGAGTCACACATAATTTACATAATTATAACATAAAATGTCACTGAACTTTGATATTACATAAGCATCCAAGATATCTTTTCTATTTCTAAACATTTCTTCACGAATCCTCCTTTATCTCTTTACCTTTCACATGATTTGGACTTAATCATGGTTAAATATTTGGTGAGGTGAGAGTTAAGAAAATCCCAATAATATCATAATCTCATTCTTAGCATGATATTTAAAAATAATTGCAAGAAACATGATTTCACTTTGGTATGGTAGCATTTAAGATCAAAAAGCATCTTTTAGCATATTCATTATGTTCTTCACATATTCATACTTGTTCATGCAAAATTTATAGTATGTTTATCATTTTTTCACCATTTTGATCCAACATCATCATCATATTCATAACATAAACATATTTTCTACCTACCAATCATAGAAATACAATATCTAAACAACTATTTAGAAATAAAATGCAAGAAAAGGGAAAAGATGTTTCCTTAAACTTGCAAACATTTCTCTCATCTTCTCCTCCTTCTCTCTATAACTAACTCTCTCACTAATATATGATGAAATTTTTAAATTTGGTGTGAAGAATGGAGGGGAGGAAGAGCTTATTTATAAGCAACAAGAAGCAACTTCATCTATTGGATTTAATTTTAATTCAAGGGCTAAAAATTGCACTACATCACCTCTTTTTTCCTCCATACGCCTAATTTCTTCACCTAATTAGTATCTAATTAATTTTTCCTCTCTTGTCATCAATTTGGATGCCATTTTCATCTCCAATTAAGGCAAATATTGCTACATAAGCTTACTTCATGCAAACTTCTAATTTTGACACCTAATCTTTTACATAGTATCATGCATTGTGGTTTATTCTTTTTTACTCCTTTTTCCTCTTATTTGCACGCCATTTTGAGGCCAAAATCAGCCCAAGATGATGTCTTTAACTATTTGGGTTTAAATCATTTAATTCTTGGCCCACTTTCAACACATACCAGGTTTTCGAGCTTTGATTATGTAAATTTTGTCCGGTAAAATTTTTCATGCATAAATATATTTAAAAAATGAATTTCAAACTCATTATAACCTTAATTAATCATTTATAAGCCTATATAATTTATTTTAGAAAAATATTTTACCTTATTGGGCTCTTATCGAAAACATTGATAAAATTAATCCTGATTAATTTTTCTCATAACCTCTCTGCATAGATAATTATTATAAATCTTCTAAAATTATTTTGGACTTATTATTGATTATTTCATAGTCTACTGGATCATCTTATAATTTAATCAGTCTGGAAATTAGGTAAATTTGACTTATTGGGCCCTTTTATCCTTTCTTGATCTGGTTTGAACTATTTTTGTCAATAATACTTCTGGACCTCCAAAAATCATCCCTGACCTGTTAGGGTTTTCTACACCTTTATTGGGCCTCCATGAATAGTACTCTTGGCTCATTAAGAAAACGATGCAGTCTTACTAAGCCCGGACTCTAATTTTGGCCCAATATCTATTAGACTGATTCTATAGCTATTTAATCCTTATAGAAAAATCTAGTATCTTTTTTTATGCCATAATGTATTTGAGTTTCATGATCCAGACTTATTTTCTAATTCTTATTAATTTACAGATTATGGAACTTCGGATCAATTTTTTGCCCAGTATATCTATTTTCTGGTTTTTCTTATTAGAGTATAATTTCTTACGATAATTTTCTTGAATCATCTCCTATAATCAGTCTTAGTAAATACTGAACAAATAATTTGTTTGAGGAAATGATATTTATGTCTCTCTTTTTAATTTTTTGCTAATAATTAATATTTACAATTATGCAATCCTACTTTTTTTGCAATTTGGTCCCAGATCATTCTTTGCAGTTTAGTACCTGGTTTGATTTACATAAGATATTTAAACTCTTTTAATTCCAATTATGCTATTAATCTCTAAACCAGAATTCAAACAAATCATAAAAATTTAGATGTTACATCCAGAGACTTAGCCTTTGCACGTGGGAGAAGATTATCATAAAATCCAAGGTGCTTTCACAAAAAAAGTTAACTTAATGAGACATATAAAAAATATCACAAAGTTAAAAGAGAAATTTATAGAGAAAGAGAGGTGTATCATTCAATCCATCCTTGCTTACATCAAATCATATTAATACCTAAAAAAACACATTAAAACCAACACCAATGGATATTTAATATGGAGTGATACACTTAACATTAATGTGTTTAAAGTAAGTGATCTTTACAACATCAAAATTCACATAAATATGTTACTAAAAATAAATGCACACATTTCATTATTTGTCATAATCACACCCATAAAAAATCAAATTTTTTATTTCAGGCATGCTTGAACTCGTTCAATTGTGTAGCTTGGTAAAAATATCGGGAATTTGATATTGAGTCATACTTGACTTCTTCATAATAATTTTAAATATGAAAATTTTAATTTCCTCCAATATTTAATAAAAATTTCCTGAATTAATATAGCCAAAATTTAAATAACATGCATATCTAGTAAATAAATAAGAACAAAAACTAAACAAATTATTATAATTTCCATACATGATATGACATTTATATGTGTAGTTCGAAAAGTATGTGTGTCTTCTAACAGCCTAATTCATGCATTTCTCATTTTAAACAACATTCATTTATCTCTAGAAACACATAAAAGCCATGAGTGCCTCTATTTTTTATTTTCTTATTTTTTTAGCTAAATAGTAAAATCACTTTAATTTCTATAATCCTTCCCATATGCAAATTTTAAATCATTAATTTTTTTTATAAGACAGTGTTTTAAATTTTGTCCTCTCCACTAAAAGGGAGTAATTTAATTGTTGAGTAATATTTCACCTTAATAATAACAATTAATGTTCGACTCTTTTCAAAGCATTCTAGATTCAAAATTCATAAATAGGTAGTCTCACATTAATCCAATTCTTCCACTCCCATCCATCAGCCCCTATTATTCAATCTCCTCCAAGGGGAAGTCTTGGTAACTGAAGCCCAACACGATGATTACCTGGGAAAAAATTGTAAGCCTAAATTATGGAACTGGTTCAGTTCATTGAACTAACTCCTCACTTGACTCACTATGGGCCTGGGCCTGGGCCCGTTAACCCGACACTTGGAACGCTGATGATATTTATCAGAAACAAATCAACAACCCGAAATAAAAAATACAACAGCAACAATCACAATAACAGTAGCATTAGAAGAACAATCAATTTTAGCTTATCTACTAGAGTAGCCATCCTCCTTCTACCAGATTTGGATCTGGTAAAAGCATGATTCAGTAAGAGGGATGATAGTACATCTTAACTAGTCATTTGTCACTCATGTGAATTACTGTAATAGCAATACTTTTAGCAAATGGATGGACAGTATAGGATGGACTCTCTATACCTCTTATTGAATCTATAATTTGTCGAATGCAAAATCCCCTCCAACTCATCTTCTCCATCAGTGATCAGCGGTGATACCTTAGCCAACTAGCGCCCCAAAAGGAAAAATCTCGAAGTGTAAATAAGTCATGGAATAAGATTTTGCGTAGTTAGCCATTGTGAACATTAATCCCAAAAAATAGGGAAGCTGTTATTAGCTTGATTTGTTTTCAAAACCAGTTGAAGAAATAAAATACACGTGAATATTGTTGGTGTTAATTGAGTATTAAAAGAAAATCCTGCATTTACAAGTCATAATGAAAACAAAAGCCTAATAAACTTGTGGTAATCAAATAGCTTGAGCAAGTCCCAGCACATGCCCATACAAAAGGTTAACTTCGAACTTTGGCAACTTAATTTGGTGACTACTCTCTAATCAAATAGAAACTGTTTACATAATTCAGTTGGGTGGAGAGACCTATATAGATGTTCTTGTGTGAGCCATTGCCTCATTGTGAAGGCAAGTAACTCCTCAACCAGAGGATTTCTGAAGCTTAAATTCTGAGCAAACCGGGTCACCAAACCTGAAACTTATTCTCCACTTTAACACGCTCTGCTAATTAACGCTGTTAGAATCGGAAAATCAGACCGTTCCCGTTTAAACATGTCAGCCCTTCCACCAAGATAAGGAAAGAACTGATGATAATCTACGCTCGTGATAGCTTTAAATGCTTCAGCCAGGTTATCGACTCATGAATATATAATTCGATAATCAAACAGCACCACTGACTTGGCAGCAGAAGTGTTTCATATAAAGCCCTGATAGGGTGAATCTCTGAGAATGACAAAATACTGAAAACATAGTGGCACAGAGACAGAGACCCACCAGCCTGCCCATCATTCTTGTGTGTATTTGCGATCATAAACTTGATAATGTCCCTTTTCAATCCATCACTACGGGCCTGTGACTCCATCATATTACTTGAATAATTACATTAGCCTTGTTCATGTTGAAAGGTACTGGAATCTCAACACTGGGCTCAACTCCGAGTTTCTTTTTCATGGCAGTTATGCGATTGGACATAAAGGTGTCCTTGAAGAGGATCAAAACGCAGCAACCAAAGGTCACCAAGACTTTAGGCCAATTCATGGGGTTTTTTATTTCTGACGGAATCAAAGCAGCTTGCTTCTGGGAAGGAAAAGAGAACTCTAAGGTCGATACTCCGACGTCTTCCAGAGCCCTTGATTCTCGGACATTCTGAGATGATGCAAAGTAGGTGCACAGATCTCCATTGTTAGTAGTTTTTGCAGATTCCAGCAAATTAAAGCAGTCTGGAAGGTTTCATTCACATAATCACATCAAGGTCTCTATCAAGAACGAGGAGAATGCTTCGCTTCTTCGCTCCTGAGACACAGTACTCGATTGTCCCACCAGCAATGTTCCCAACCTTCTGTCTGAAGTAGCGGGACATTGAGTGAAGTCGCTTCTGTTGCATGACAATTACGTGAGCGATGAGAAACGGAGCTTTTGACGCATTCTAATATCCTTAATTGAATAACAGTGAACGGCTGGGATAAATTTCAAAGGGACCGGTCAGATGACTTTATTTATGGACACCTGTCGAAAGGAACTTTACACACAGTTAAGGTACCTAAACAACCTTTATATTTGAACAGTATATGTGAACTGTCTGTAAAAGCTTCCACAGATGTCTTACGAAAGCACGACTTCATTGACTATTTTGGTTTACAAGTACTTTTTGAACTATAGGGAAGTGTTCTAGTCTGGGATTAAATTAAATTCTCTAAATTATATATTTTTTACTGAATGCTACGATGTTAATGATTATTGCATTGGATTGTTATATATTACCATGCTGAACGAACTAGTTTGACGTATTCTGGAAGGAACTTGTTTGATGTACGCATTTTGAAAAGAAATTGACATTGTTGGTTAATTGATATCATGGTGTTGTGGTTAATATTGAAATTGAAATATATTTATTTTGGTGTTTTGGTTAATTGATGTATTTTAGATGTTCAGGTTTTATGGTGTTATGATTATTTTTTCACTTGATCTTCCGGAAATTAACAACAAAACTATTATAGGAATGTATACAACTAAATAATATGGACAATTATCTTTATGATTAATTTTTTTTTGGTTACAATGGAATAGAAAAAATAATAAACTTAATTTGCAAGAACAACATATACAATACAAAGAGGATTTATACCAATTCTAATTACATCTTACACCTTGCATTTTTTATCCTTAACTACTTAACAATAGAAGAATACCCAGTGATAGAACAATAGTAATGACATTCACATATGTGGTCACATAAATAGTAATAATGATGATGGTACCCTATTAGTATGGGTTAACCAGCAAATCATTGAGCTTTCTTGGATTCAAAAGGAGAGTTGTCTAATTCTTCAGCATATAGCTTAATTCACCAATAGACCAGAAAAGGCCACCACCTCCAAGGTGAAACCTTTCAGTCCAAACAGGCACACAGTGTCTTAAAATCCCAAATGAGAAAGACACACATATGATAATCGTGGCATGTGCATATGCTCTCCAAATATGCTTACTTTCTCTCATTGCGTTAGTCCTCTTGTGCAGTCCTATTGGTATATTGACTCTTTTCTTTTTAGGCCTTGGTACATTCTACATCCATAGTAGTAGTAGTAGGAGATCGGGACGACTTGAATCTTTTGGTCTGGATTTGCACCTTTTTAAGCAACCAGTTTTGCCCTTCCGCAAAAGGAAACTCATAGCTTTTGTTGCTTTAGCCGAACATGTTTTATTTCTGATTGAGCCAGAACCACTTAGAAAGCAAAATGCTTGCATGGACGAGAAAGATGCCTGCCATGAAAGTAGACACAATACTCCAACACCCTATTAGACAAAACTGTATTTCTTCCACGACAGTATCACCATTCCTTGTGTTCACCTGCATCAAATAACTAATACTGGTCATGATCTCCAAAATCAGGACAAGATAAATGAATGGACGAATGGTGTTTTAAAAACTTACTGTTTTCTTGACTCTGCAAACTTGTCGGTAGCAAGTGCAACTATGAGACAAGCAGCGGAAACATTAGCAAGCAAAGTCACTGTTATTTTTCCCAAAATATGAGTGTTTCTTTTCTTTAACTTGGTTCATTTTGAAAGATCTCAAAATTAAATAATTTAATTTCCTCCAATATTTAATAATTTTTTCATATTTCATATATCTAAAGTTTAAATGACATAGTATCTAAATAAAAAATAAGAACAAAAACTAAAACAAATTATTATGATTTTAATGCAAGATAGAACATTTATTTATATAGTATTTGTTTTGAAAATTATGCGTGTCTTCTAACTCCTTACTTCATGCATTTTTCATTGTAATCAACATGCATTTATTTCTTGAAGTTCACATGTAAGTCATGAATGCCTCTATTTTATTTTTAGTTAAATAGTAAAATCACTCCCACATGCAAATTTTAAAGGATCTTTTGTAAGACAATGTTTTGACTTTTGTCCTATACTCAAAGGGATTCGTTTAATTAATGAGTAATATTTTAGCTTAACAATCAATTAATATCGGACTCTTTTCAGAGATTATTAGATTTAAGATTCATCAATAGGTAGGCTGACATTAATCCAGTTTACGGTACTCTAGCTGACATTTTCATGTACCAGCTCTCATATTCAATCTTATTACAAATAGAAGTCTAAGGGAGTACTACTAAATATCTGAACCCAATGTGATGTCAACATGGAAAAAAATTGTAAAACTAAATATAAAGTCCTGTGTCTAAGAAACATGTAATGAATGTAATTAGATTTTTCTTGGAACGTGAAGATGGAAAAAAAAATTTTTAAGCACAGTGAACCCTCTATAGCCATATCTTCCTATCCAACAATAAATATTCTTTTTTTCCTTACCAAAAGCTTAGTGTTAAAATTACCTGACACGAATAATAATTTAGTAGTTACTTATATACACTTCAATGTGTGCAGTGACAGCATCAAAACTGTTTATGAAAAAGAACTCCTTTGCTAGACAGACAAGCAAGTATCATCAATATATCAATATATATAAGAAATTGTACTATTTATAAGCTATAATGTAGCTCAATTTTCAAATTTTGTACAATACATACCAGCAAAAACTCTCTTTGCTCGCAAGACAAGCCCCAACTCGGGGAAACAGAAGTGCACTTCGTAAGCTTTGTGCAACAGCTGAAGGCAATTGGCAGTGGGGAAAGCTGACCTCATTATTATTAAAAGGGCAAGCCAAAACTTCACCATTTCTGGTGAACCAAACATTTTACTCCCTTCTCATTTCTCTTTCAATAACTTCACTTTTTTTTTCTTTTTTTTTTCTTTTAGTTTGGTAGGTGAATCACTCAACAAAAAGCAAGCAAGAACTATCTGACACAGGTATGATCTTCAATGACCAGCTTGGTCATCAGTTTTGATCATACAAGGATAGCAAGACAAGAAAATTAAGATTCTGGCAATTTCCATTCTGTCAAACTTTTTGTAAATTATAGAAGTATAATAGATGAAAAAATTAATGTAAAGAGTGCATGCTCCCTTCGCAGTAAGTTCCACTCACTCTTTTTTTGCTCTCAGAACGTTAAAAAGGCTACATCAACACAAAGGAAAAGGCTTTCTTCGCACAATTTTGACACTACTCAGTTCCATAAGCTTTAGGCAATCAAGAATTTTCAATTTACTTTAAGTGGTCATTTTATATACATTTGACATAGAAGGCACTTCAAATTTATAAATTTCAGTTCAAATTGCACCTTCCTCCTTTCACACTATTTATATCATTGGGCCAAAAAACATGCACATAGTTGAAAAATCCAAAACGGCAGCAATCAAATCATCAGAAATCTTCCATATTCACTCTGCCATCATCATATTCTTCTGCTGTGCCTTGCTTTCTAGAAATTATATTCATGAAGGTCTTTGTGGCTTGGCCAACTGCTCTTGAAGTCTTTCTTGCAGCTCCAGCAACAACAGGTTGCAAAGATATTATCGGCAAGCTCGCTCTCTCTTGAATCATGGCTAATTCATATAAAACTATCATCAGATCAACAATAAAAAGAGAAGACTGTTCTCAAAAGTCTCCTCATCTGATCCATACTCATGGAAGTCTTTGATATAGGCTGCTTTTTTTTTCTTGCTGGATGTAAAATAGACAGCTTAGTGTTGTGTATTTGCTGTCAACTGAAATCCTATGCTCTATATATGAACACAGAGAGGAAATATGAACTCATTGAGTGAGGCAAAAAGGGAATAAAATGTAGTTACATTAAAGATGGTGTCATTTTGAATTTGAGAATCTAGAAATACATGTATCACTTTCTATCTAAAATATGATTATGTTCCAATTTCACCGTTCCTAAGATGCTAAAATTATATTTGAAGATCAAATATCCTACAGGATTGTATAATATCGTATTCTCATTCTCAAGTACTAAAGTGCATCTAGGGTATTAAATTGATAATGACATCATCATTCCATGACAAAAATATGATATTCATCATAATTACAATAAAAATAACAGATTTCAAAATCATAGGCTATAAAGAAAAATAATTTGCAACACATAAAGGACAAGTGTCTACAAAATTTTCAAATTCACTCATTCTCCTAGTGAAAGGAAGATAAAAATAGAATTTACACAAACATATTAAACCATTTAGATTAAAGATATATAATTTTTATTTATGGATTCCAATGATGTAATGAACAATGGATTTTTCTCAACAAAAAATACCATACAGAGAGAGAGAAAAAAAACAGAAAACAGCCCTGACACAATGCATGTTTACCGTCCACAATTAAACTAGACAAACCTAAAATACCAATGGAAAACAGATATTCTGACAGACCATCCCCAACCCATTTCTTTTTACTTCTCTTTTCATGTATACGTAGATGAGTTGAAGAGCTGCTAAATGCTGTAACTAAAACCAATCAATAAACCAATGGCGAAAAAAAAATCATTAAACCAAGAATAAGATTAATAGGTGTAATAAAACTAAAAGGAGAACAAAAGGAACACTGATAAATGCATCACACATACAAATGGTTTGCTTGTGTGCCATGGAACCGATCTGTCGAATTCCAGCTTCAGCTGCTTGCAAAGCTTGAGTTGATTTGCTAACCCCATCAGCTATCTCCTGGCTGAGTGCCAAATAAATTATTTTAGATTTATAAACGCCATAATGCAGTTAGAACATGAGTTTGAAAATAATCCCAGATCAATAGAAATAAGCATCTACATTATATCATCAACAGTTTCCCAACATTCAAAATTTAAAATCCATACTCTAGCTTTTTATGTTTAAGTCTTCAAATTTTAACAGAGCCTTGTACCAATAGGGTGAGTGAGTGAGTAATTAGCACAAGCGTACCATATTTAGCTTTTATCTTTCCCTTATTTATCTCCTTCAAAGTTTCTTACTATCTTTTGGTTGTTGTTAACTATTATTAGGCTTAATTAACTTTTGAATAAGCTGATTTAGAGGGATTGATTGGGAGATCAGTTCCCTCCCCCCTTCTATATGTATACCTCTTCCATTTTCATGAAATCCACATTAATTGAGAAATAAGAATTCATATTTCTGATATATCTGTCATTAGTAAGGTATTTTCTTTCCTTTGAGGTTTCAAGCCACCATATATCATTTGCCCAGTTAAATGCAGCTGTGTCCATAGTACAGCTTTAACATACTTTGAATGAAATACAAGAAATATTCACCAAAAAAAAAATTTCTCTATATGCAAAAGGTACTGAAGTTTCAAGTTAACAGATCAATTAACTATATGCAAGGCTGTCAAGATCTTCACCTGATCTTAAGATCTTACATTCCTGCATATCTCCAACAATCCTGATTCCATGTAAGATCTAAATCTTCTCAGATCTAAATTTAAATCTTGAGATCTTTGGATCTTATTGATCCTATAACATTACAGATCGGAAGCATTTTTGTCCCATTGTTGCTAGATTTTGAACCTCTTGCATTGAGTGGGAAGGAAAGAAAATCATAAATTAGCCTAAACCCTAGTGATACAAGGCATTTATAGCCTTCCCACCCTTAATTTGTTCAAACTTAAAATTCAGTTAGTGAAGGATTAGGCCAAGATATCATAGTACCAAAGGTTTTGAAGAACAAAAAAGCACTTCGGGTGAGAAAAGAGAGGCTATTATAGCTGACATGAAAGTGGAATCGGCACTCAAATTTTCCTTCATATTTACCTGTTTTCAAACGCTACGTATCAATTCTTATTATCGTTGCAAGTGCCTTCTCCATAATCATGTTCCGGGTCCTATTTATCAACATTATACATTGTTTTGAGTATCCTAGACATAACTTTAACAATATTGTGCTTACACGTATCTTTGTTTTTTTTTTTTGGGTGAAGCTTATGTGATTTTTAAATATGCATATTTTTATTTTGTGATTCTTATATTTCTTCAAGGTAGGATCTTCCAATCCTCAATCCAATTATACAATTCCAAGCCCCTCATCAATATTGACTAAGATCTCAATCTTAACAACTTTCAGTATACATTCCGCTATTTCTGTTATAGGAAGTTAAGAACCATACGTTATTATTATTATTATTATTATTATTATTATTTTGAGAAATAATGTTAGTACCATATTATACCCATGAGTATAAACCTTTTCATTTCTTCATGGCTTCATTGATAAGGTAGGTGGGGATTGTGGTAGCAAGGCACATTGCATGCTGACAAAGAAAAAGACAATCAAAGAACATAAAAAGGAAAAAAGAAAAAAGTGAATCAGTTCTTGCTCAATCAAAAGATTAAGGGTACAGTAAAGACAAAAGACAGAATGGATCATATCTATGCATCTGCGTGATACCATCAGCTTGATTGCTTGGCCTACAAAAGCAATCCAGCAATTCTATTCCCTTCATTTATCATTTTCTTTGTCCTGTAATTGAACCTAAGCATATCTAATAATTGATATTGAAATAAAGGATTACACCAAAATGGCTTGGAATTTCAGCAGTGGTCTGTTTCAGTTCTACATGAAAACAAGAGAATGCCTCCTAGTTTATAAAACCCCTAAAAGTATCATAAGCTACAGGCTGGCAAAATATGAGATTATCTGATTTTTACTTTATCATTTTACTACATAATGTGAAAACATTCAGTTAACTGGGGAAGTATTAATCTTAATAATAGGCAAAATTGCAAGAGGGGGAAAAAAAAGAAAGAAACGAGGCATCAGCAGAATAATAATTTAAGGCACCAAAGCTGTTGTTCCCCTGCGATTTGGTTAACACAATTCACTTCTGCATATCAATTATGACTCCATCCACAGGTTGTCAAATACAAGACTTGGGGTGACAATTAAACAATATTGATGCCTGTGATTTCCCTATAGCCATATTAGAAGACAAATTTGGGAAAGAATTAAACCAAAATGGAAAACAACAAAAGTGGAATAATTTACAGAAATTTATTTTCACCTTAGATCACTTAGTTCTAGTGTAAGATCACTGATTTCCATGCCTGAGAGCCTTATAGCAGCCATGGTGCTTGGGAGTTCCTCACAAGCAGTATCTGCTAACTTTGAAAGAGATGTTGCAGCATTTCTCATTGCCTATTGAAGATATAGAAAAATACATATGAAGTAATTAGAGTCAATTTATGAATAACAATTAAAAATTTATTATAAGCATTAGGATGGCATATAATATGTGCAGACCTCAAAAGATCTATCCAATCAAAATATCATATGCAAAGCACAAACAATAAATAAAAAAAATTGACTTAAGTTGTGTGGTTACAGAAAAAGAGCCATAAGATGAGGGTGTAAACAAGTAAAATTCTTACATAGTTATACAGAAGAGCAAGATCACAAAGAGTAGTTACAACCTTAAAATGGCTTCTTCAAAACTTAGAAAATGAAAAAAATGAATAATGGGAAAGATATTTACAGGAGTCAAGAGTGCCAAAACAGAAGTTAAAGGTACAACATGTACAATGCCATTGCACAGAACATTATGTTTGACATATGTCTAAGAGTGCACACATAAGCAGCAAATTCTATGATTTCCAGTCTCACATATAGTGATTATGTCATCAATAGAAACATATATGCCTCAAAGAAAGGTTTTATGTCTATGTCTCCAGTAGTTCAATACAGCATAACTAGTACTTCAACCACTAGTTTCTCAGACTTGAAGTACTTGTTCATCCTAGTAAGCTATGATAAGGTTAAGGCCTGAACTGGAAATTATTATGTAATAGGAGATTTAATCTAGGAGAGTGAAAGTTGGGTGCAAGAGATGAGATCATGCCAGATATAGATAGTTGTTAAGATATAAGACTCATCTCCGGATAAAATATGTCCTCTTCAATTCACAGGTGCATAATTCCTTATTTCAAAATTAGGAAATTTGGTGAATGAGACTTGAGTAGAGATTATGAGTATTTTGTGAATTTAAGGATCACAGCCCGACTTCTTTCTCTGGTGTATTTGGCTAGAGAGGAAAGTTTGAGTTTTCAAAGCAGTTTCACTGTCTGCTCAGATGTCATGGGAAGGGGATAGTTTTATGGCTTCAATTTGGTGTTCAGCTCATGATCTCTTCAAAGGGGTGCCTCTGTTTGGTTGAATCTACGGAGAGCCTTGGCAATCTACTACATGTTTGATTAAAAAAAAAAACCTTGCTCTTTTCTGTCCTTTTATTATCATTGCTTAGAAGGACCTGTTATTATCATCTATTGTGTCTTTCTTCCCAATAAAATTTCTTTTTCTATTCAAGGAATTACTCTTACTTTCCTCTGCTCATTTCAGCAATACACCATTGTTCACATTGCTTTAAGCATTGCACCTTTTACATTTATACCAGTCCTTCAAACACTTAGTTCCTGCTTTGTTACAACCGTGAACAATATTCATCTGCATGTTCATTAAAAACCCTCAGAAAAAAAAAATTCCTGAATTTGCCTCATTAATCCAGATGCTTGCCATCCAAAATCTAATCTATGGTAGTTGCCCAGAAATCTTGCAAATAAACAAACCAGAAGACCAACCATGCTTGCACCTTCTAAACCCCAAATTTATTATTCCAACCTAATATCTTGACAAGTCTAGCACATGAATTAAGAGACCTAAATCTTCAACTGTGGAAGCCAATATCCCACCATAAGGAGATAGTGGCAGTTTCCCTAAGTCTGTCCAAAACACATTATGTCAATTTATTATTTTTTTTTTTTTAAGAAAAAAGCCAAAATACCTTTACTAAATAACTTTGTATTGCAAGATAGTGTACAAAAGGTCTGAAACCAAAAGAACTAATCAATTTCCAGCCCATCATTCTGCTAATGTCAAAACGACTTATTCAAATAGAAAAACTACATAAGAGGTAAGCCATAATGCGGGAAAACTTTTCATAAGGCTTGGAAGCCCAAAGGCCATGAATAACACAGGACATTTAAAGCTTGAAAACACACAAAGAATCATCAATTTTGGCAGCTTGCTTGCAGGCATTCTAAGAAAGGTAGTGTTTTAAATTTTCAACACATTCTATGCATTATGAAAGAAAAGACTGAAAAAAGGATAGAATAAGAGTTGAATTTAAACCATGTAATGTAAAGCTTTAAAGCATCTGCGTCTATAGCAAATAATATATCAAAAGTAAGCACATGCAATCTACAGGAAGTAAATCTGACATACAGATTTTAGATGAGATCATCAAATATAAGCTTTGTGATAGTAAACTTACAAGTAGTGTGGGAACAGCAGTGAAAACAAGGCTGGTGAATGCCACTGAAGTCTGCATATGTGAAACTCAAGGTACACATAATGAGAGAGAGAAAAATATAATTCAAAACTAAAGAATTCAGGGATTCTACACTCAAAATTTAATTGAAACAAACAGCTTTACCCTGTTTCATGCTGACCTACCGGCTTTAAGGAGCACCCATCAATTTAAATACTTTTCAAATTTTGATCTATTAAAACATTAACACAGCCCTTTTAGAAACAGATACTAATTAGATTAGATAAACCATGGCCGCAGACATGTCAATTTTCATTTAAATAAACACATCAGGATTTGCATTCAACATAATTGTTAGAAATTAATGTATACTCTTAAGACATTCAACCAGAAACAGATCAATCTTAGAACAAAGAAGCTATGCTCTACTTTCAACCCAAAAGAAAAAGTAATTAAAACAAGAAAGTCAGAATCAACACAATATCACAGTTAAACATTTTTAAATAATGTAACATTCAGAAGTCAGAAAAATAGTTTCCGCGAGACCATTTAGATTATGGATAAATCAAAAAAGGATAAAAAACAGAATGAATAGACTATACAGTAATTGAAAATATGATAAGTTCATTCCCAATCGGTGATTTCATAATCATTGAAGAACTTTCGTATTAATCATCCACTGATTCTTACTTTTTTCCCCTTTAATACAGATGAATCATCAAAAAAATAATAGGTTAAAGCCTCATCATGCTCCCTCAATTTTCTATTTCATATATAATTTCCCTAATGACAAATTAATCTTGCATTTCTCACAAAAATAACAAAAATATTGAATTTTGTGACATTTAAGTCAGTCAGAGTTGGACAATATGAAATAGCAAGAGATCCTTCAATCCTCGAACTCTTAATTCTACTTCTTAAAGTCAATGACCAAATTTTGTCCGCATTATTCATAAGCGATAAAAGAATGAGGCAACAGGTCAAAAGCATTAACAAAGGAATCCTTAACCCAAAAACAATCATTAGTGTGTGACTGCAAGGAATGCTTCTGTACCGTGAAACTGCCCAAAAGAATTATGTAATAACTAATCGCCACCATTCCCGGTAGGTAAATCCTAGAATTTACAGCTACCATTAAAAATAAGTGCGTTTGAAACAAAGCAAAAGCATCACCATACGCAATCAAGAGAGGATAAATCATAAATGTGTTGCGTGGTTTAATAATAAAGTAATTGCACCATGAAATAGTAAGGATTTAAATTTTTTCACAAAAAACAGGGCAAAGAAGCCTTTAGTTAACTAATAAAGTCTGATTTACAATCGCTAAACATAGGGGGAATTGTTGGTCATACCGTGCATGCAATGAATGCCAAAAGAAAGAAAGCTTGGTCACTCAAGCTTAATTTGGGCACAGGAGTTACAAAAGATGGGATTCTGGGGCTACCTACTGCACTATGAAATCTGTCATTCTCATTCACAACAACCGGTTCAGCCGAACCCTCCTCAACTGCTTCAGACCGAGAATCTGATGATTGGCCAGAAGGCGAGGAGCAACAAGTAACAAGTCTGGATGAATTGGGCTGAGAGTTCAAGAAGAGGGAGAGGCGAAAGTTGAATTTCCGAAGCAAGAGATTCGAAGTTTTGTTGGAAGAGTGTGGGAAGCGATGAATTAATGAAGATGCAGCACAGAGATGGGTAGGATGCGAGGTTATGATTAAGGATCTCATATCGATCAGGAAATGAGACGCTAACAACAAGAATCAGAAAAGATGCATGTAGAAAGATGGAATTTGAGAGAGGAAGGCACAGAGTGGAAGTGTCAATTGAACAGAGCTAGCTACGGTGTGTTGCCGGAGGGCTCGACGAAAACGAAGAGTTCAGTGCGATTTTTTTTTTTTAAACTTTTTCGATTTGGAACACTTGCGGTCATTAACGGGTATAATCCCACATTGCACAAGAAAATTTCTTGTATTGTTCATTTAAATCAAACCTATTTTTCGATTTTTTCTGCAGCTGGTTCTGAACCCTAACTCAAATAATTTTTTTACCAACTGTTTTAACTGAATATTAAACAGTAAAATAAATTAATAAATAAGTAAATCTTCCAAATTATTAAAATTCAATGTAAACAATTTAACTAATTCATAATTTATTAAAATTCAGACAACAACTAATTCTAAGTTTCTAACTAAGATGAATGGGAAGCATCATGCCATAATTACAAGAAAAATTGTGGACGACGAAGTACCTGGTTTGTGTTAAGTTAAATTAGAATTTAGATTATATTTGGTAGAAGAAAATAAATTTCAAGAAATGGGGAAAAAAAGGTAAATACATCTTAATGTGTTTAGTTTTTTAATGGAATATCTATTATTGGTTACTAAGCATGTTATTAATTATATTGTGATGAATTTTCTCTTACATTCTCATTTTTTTTAAAATTTATTTTCTTTTTACTAAACATGACATAATTAGTGAATCAATGGCAAAGGGATTAATTCTCAACAAGTGGAAACTAGGATTATCAGCTACAACTCTTAGATTCAAGTAGGTAAGATCATATATGAACGAGGTTTGATGTTTCATCACTTTAAATGCCTTGGCAATGTCATTAGCCTCTTAATATTGCAAAGGTCTTATGTTTCTTTTCTCATCTTGGAGGATAGTTATTAAAAGCCCCTGTAATCAACATATTATTGGTTTGAATTAATATGGAATTATTACCCCACGCTCATTCTCTCTTTTCCCTTTGGTTAATTCTATTAGGCGCTATTCAAATAATCTATGCAGAATAGAATAAAATTTTTATGCCTTTTATTAAAAAAAATTAAATAATTCATGTGAGAACAAAAGATGAAGAGGTGAGAAAGGTAAACTAAAAAGTTTGAACATGGACCATTTGGTAACTCTTATTTAAAGAATTGGCCTGTTTTCTTTACAAAATGTTGAAACAACATGGCCTCCCATTCTCTCTTTTTCTTTTGATTTACTTCATTAAAGAACACTTAGAGGGATCTTGATCCTTCAAAATACAGTATTGAATTGAAATATTTAAAATCTAACCAAATCAATTAGACTAAACAAAAGTAAAAAAATTGAGAAATTCAAATTCATTTTTTACATATCAAGTAATTATATCAAAGTTTTGGTTTTTAAGAGTTTAGTTCATTTTTAGTCAAAAACAAACCAAATCAATATTGATGTTGAGGATTTTTTTTAAAGAAAAAATTGGTTCCTTACATTCATTCATTTAGAAAAAGAAATGACATAAAAGAAAGTGTTTGTGTATAGAGTTCACATCTTATCTCATTACATTATACTAATTTTCTCTTAATATCTTTCAATACATCATATACATTTGCTCTTTTGAATGGAGTAATGCAGTTTCATTTTTCCCATTAACTACAATACGTTTGGTCAAAATGCATATATATAATTTGCAACTGATAAGCATAATGAAGGATTGTACAATGAATAACAAAGCAAAACATGTTAGATAATGGTTGATTGAGAGAAAAAAAGTAATTAACTTGCAAGTTTATAGGGGTTTTTATTTAAAAAAGAGAAGCAAGTTCATGATGACAAACATTTGAATCAAGACACATTCAAGTTATTTTTATCACATATCTAAAAGGAGGTTAAATCACTTGAAAAAAATCTTCTAGTTTGTAAAGATGACTTATTTAATCTAGTTTTTTTTTTTTTAGAACTGAACCTATCATACCTTTGAACATGTATGCCTTGGTTGGTATATGGAAGTTTGAGGATGGAAGTAGAATTTGATTCCATGAGGGTTTGTGTTTGGTGTAATGAAATCAAGCTTTTAAATGAAGCCTAATTTGAATAGCATGGAATTACTTGGTATTCCATGGAGCTAAAATTTTTTGACATTTTTTTTCCATGTGTCAATTTTTTTGACCAAATTGCCATCCCATATATAATTGGCCCATATCACTCACTTATGACGATTTGGACAAACAGCAATTTCCACATTCACCAGACAATAGTAACAGCCATAAGCGCTGGCAAGATCAAAGAAACCTTAAAAATGTCATTGTCTGTTAGATCATGAAGAAACCCTAGCCTATTGGGTCCAGACCTGGAGATGCTTCTCCAATGGAATGGTTATTGGAGGACTTTGACGGAGGACTCAACTGCATCTATGTGCTTTGTTTCCAAATTCATATTTGAATTGGGGTCTGGCATCTTCATCATCAATTCTAGCAGCATCAAGAGGGGAAGGCTTTGTTGTAGGGATGAATTTTTATTTTCCTCAGTCAAATTTGTTTTTTGAAATATTAAATTTCTTACTACTCAATTTAATCATTGTTGGTTTGTTCACATTATTTTTTATTTTAAATTTTTTTTTGTTAGAGTATCTGGCATTGTCTTGAACTTATCACATTATAACAAAATAATTTATTAGAATTTAAATTAATTCAAATCAAATTGAGCATAAGGATTAAACTAGTACAACTTTTTATCAGTTGAACCAAACGTTTTATTTATTTTAATTATTTTCATTTATTTAATATACATACCTCTTTTCTTTTTGGCAATGATACGCATGCCTCTTATAAAAATAACACACATATCAAATACAAATTATATTAGTATTTTATTTATTTTTATATTTCTTTTTCCATTTTTATTTCCATTCTTTTTTTTCTTTTTTCCTAACAATTCCCCTTCTTTTTTAAAAGTTTTTCATCATATAAAAATCAGGATAGTAATCTTAGGCCCAGACAATGGAAACTTTGGGCTTTGTGGTAAGTTGCTGTTTCAACAAGGCCCAAAGTTTCCATTGTCTCGGCATTGTTACGTATGCATTGTTTAAAAATCTTATGCATTGTTACCCATGAGTTTGAAGGCAATTCCTGCCCTTCACATTTGTTGAAGAACTATTGTGGGAAGAAAATAGATTTTAAGAAATAAAGAAAAATATCAGAAAAAATTTATCTTAATGTATTTGATTTTTAATAGAAAAACTATAATTGACTAATAAACATAGAGCCGGTAATATGGGTCTCAACCCGCGGGCCAACCCGTTTAGCCCGCAAAAAATGGCAGGGCGGGCTGAAAAAATCATGATGACTCATAATGGGTGTAAAAAACTGAGCCCGTCCCGCTAGCCCGCTAGTATTGGTGGGCTAGCCCGCCTAACCCGTGGGCTGACCCGTTTTTTTTTTAAATTTTATTTTATTTTATATTTAATATATCTAAAAAGTAAAAATAATTAAAAAAAAACCATTTCCCTCCTAAAACTAAAATGCCCCAAATTCTCAATCTCACGAGTCACGAAGTCAGTCAAGTCACAGAGTGGACACAGACCTCATGCGTACGGTATGCCTCACACTCTCACGGTCACTCACTTTACTCACTCGGTCTCGGACCTCTCGGTCAGTATCTCAGTGTCTCAGTCTCAGTCTCAGTTCTCACTTCTCGATTCTCACCGGTGGCAGTCACTCACTCACTCAGTCAATGGCTCAGTGTCCCAGCAGACGTCTTCTCCGACTCTCCCGCAGTTTTCATGGTCACGGAGAGTTAGAGACACCACACAGGACATGCACACACCACTACACCTCACACTCCTCACCAATCCGGCAGACCGCAATCCGCCACTGCTAGAGCCTTTCTCTCGTCTCTTGGTAGTTCCGCTAGAGGCATAGAGCCCAGATCCAGACACCATACGACAGTCCCACTCACCACAGCCACTCACCAAATGTCCAAACACCATACAATGGTCCCTCTCGGTCTCGGCCTCTCTCTCTCGGCCAGACACTACCACCGCTAGAGACTCTCCCTTCTTTGTCTCGTCATCTCGTCTCTTGATCCTTCCTCCTCCTCCGGCTATAGCCCAGATCCGGAGCCCAGATGGCTAGACCGTGACCGTGGCATGCTCTGCTCTCTCCCTCGTTTATTTACTCGTTCTCACTTCCTCGTAGCTGTGGCTCTTGTTCAGTTGTTCATTCATCTCTCTTGTGCTGCTTCGGTGACACTGTCACAGGTAAGCTACTAAGCTTCATTATCTCCTAAAGCTTTAATCTTACTTCTAGCTAATTTAAGTTGGAATTTCGGTTGATTTCACTTAGCTCAGAGTAAAGTTTTCTTCCCTATTTTATCTATTTAGGACTTGGTGGATTTTCATTTGATTTATGAATGTTTGTTATTGGGGAATTGATCTGAGCTTGCTGGAACAAAACTTATGTTGTGAATCTTGTGATGATGATTTACTATTTTTCTTACTTGCAGTTTAAAATATGTCTAATGTTAATGTGGATGATACTAGTAATTTGGACATTGATAATGTGATTGCTACTATTAATGAGGAACTCCAAAGTGGAAGTAAAAGAACTTATGGTAGTTCTGTGCAAAATAATAAAGAATCTAAAAAGAGTAAAACTTGCACAGCTGAATGTTGGAAGTATTTTACTAAAGTTGGATTCAATGCTAAGGGACAAGAATTAGCAAAATGTAATGGTTGTGGAAGACAATATGTAGCAGGTGGCAAATCACATGGCACTTCACACCTCAATCGTCATATGAGTGTATGTATAGCCCTTACAAAATATCATGATGTTGGTGTGATGTTGATGGACCGAGAAGGAAATATGAGGTCTAGAAAAATTGATCAAATGCGTATACGGGAGGCCATTTCAATGTCCATAATTGCACATGATCTTTCCTTATTCCTTTGTTGAGTATAAATGGGTTAGAGAACTACATGCATTATTGAATCCTGATGTAAAGCATATTAGTAGGAAAACTGCTGTGGCAGATGTGTTGAAATTGTATTTGAGTCAAAAGGAAAATTTGAAACAAGTTTTGTCAAGGATTCCTGGTAGAATATGTTTAACATTTGATTGTTGGACTGCGGTAACTTCTGAGGGATATCTTTGCCTAACTGCTCATTTTGTTGATGAAACTTGGAAACTTAATAGTAAAATTCTTGCTTTCTGTAAGATGGAGCCTCCACATTCAGGGGTTGAATTATCAAAGAAGGTGTATGAATGCTTGATGGATTTGGGGATTAAGAAAAAAGAATTTTCTATTACTTTGGACAATCGGCCAATGACAATATGCAAGATATTTTGAAAGAGAAGTTGAGTTTGCACAATAACTTAATATGCAATGGAGAATTTTTTCATGTGCTGTGTTGTGCCCACATCTTGAATCTTATAGTTCAAGATGGTTTGAAGATAACTAGTGATGCTTTGCACAAAATCCGGGAAAGCATTAAATATGTGAAATCATCAGAGGCAAGAATGATTAGCTTCAAAGAATGTGTTGATGAAGTAAGTGGAATTGACATCTCAATGGGCTTGCGGTTAGATGTGCCAACTAGATGGAATTCCACTTATGCAATGCTTGAGAGTGGAATTAGATATCGTCATGCATTTGCTACCTTGGCTTTAAATGATAGACATTATAAGTTTTGCCCATCACATGTAGAGTGGAGGAGAGCGGAGCTAATGTGCAATTTCTTGGAGCCATTTGATGTTATTACAAACTTGATTTCTGGATCATCTTATCCTACTTCCAATATGTATTTCAGTCAAATTTCCAAAATTGAGTTGTTGTTGAAAGAAAACATTGACAATGATGATGATGATGATATTCAAAAAATGGATCAAAGAATGAAAGGAAAATTTGACAAGTATTGGAGTGATTATAACATAATGCTTGCACTTGCAAGTGTTCTTGATCCTCGAATGAAGTTTGCAATGATAGAATATTCTTATTCATTGCTTGACCCTAACTTTGAGACTTGCCTAAACAAAGTTGAAGCAATCAAGAGCAAGTTATATTATATTTATGGTCAATATAGAGATGTGGGTGCTTCATCTTCATCTAATGATATGGGTCTTGGACGAGGAGCAAGTTCAACTACGCCAAGTGTACCAATTCATCCCACCTCTGGTGCAAGGAATATGGTGAAGAAAATGGATGGGTCCAAAACTTTCACTAAAGCCCTTGGTGTAAGTTTCAAATTATTTGAGACTTGAATTTTTATTTGTGTCTTCTTTTTATCTTTTCATTGGTACTTTATAATTATGAACACTTTTTTTATGATGCAGGGCTGTATTAATTTTAGGAATAGAGGTACTTCCATTGCAAAATCTGAGTTGGATTATTATTTGGAAGAAGCAACACTTGAGTCTCACTTATTTCTAGAATTAGATGTATTGAATTTTTGGAAGACTAATAAAGATCGATTTCCTATTCTTTCAAGAATGGCATGTGATATCCTTAGTATTCCAATCACCACTGTGGCTAGTGAATTAGCCTTCAGCATTGGATCACGTGTTCTCACAAAATATCGATCTTCTCTTCTTCCAGATAATGTTCAAGCTCTAATTTGCACTCGTAGTTGGTTGCTTGGATTTGAAACTAGTGGTAATATACTTATCTTGTCATTTATCTTATATATTTATCAAAAACATAGACATTCAAGCATATAAATAATATTTAATAATATGCATCTTTATTTTATTTTATTGTTTGCAATTGCTCCAGATGATGATGGAGAGAATGACAATGATTTAAAGATTGATGTTCATCCAGATCAAGCAGCTTCAAATGTGATCTTGGAATGTGATGATGATAATTGAAAATTATTTCAACATGAGAAGTTGAACTTTAGAATTTGGAGTTTGGACATTTGGTTGATGACTTGGTGTTGTATTGTAATATGGACTTTTGGAGTTTGGACATTTTGTTGATGTTGAATTGTAATTTTGAGTTGTATTTTACTTTGTTGGACTAAATGTTACATGTTCCTTGTCATATTATCATATTTATATATTAATGCATCATGGTTTAAGACTTTAAGTACTAAACAGGAAAAAGATTTCATGGATGTAGTTGTTATTTAGTTTATAGTATGATAGTAAATAGAAAATTAATATTTTAACAAAATATTAAAAAAAAATGGGCTGGCCCGTTTAGCCCGCCAACCTATTCATGGCGGGGCAGGCTAGAGTTTTTCTGGCCCGCCCTTATGGGGGTCTAAGTCCGCCCCGCCCCACCAAAAGGCGGGCCATTGGCGGGCCAGCCCGTTTAAGGTGGGCTGTCCTGTTTTACCACCTCTAAGTAAACACATTAATGTATTTATTGGAATAGTTATAATTGACTATTAAATATAGTAAAATGAATTTTCTCTCTCATTTTTCATTTTTTAAAACTCATTTTCTTTCTATGACCTATAACCCTAATAAATTTTATTAGCATAGGCCTAAAACACTATAATATATTGTAATTTTCCGTTAACATCTAGCATGTGAAACTAACTTTTCATAAATCAACGCTTTATGATGGGATATAATTTTTTAAAAACCATTTGTGCATGTGTGTGTGTGTGTGTGTGTATTAGAGCTCCGAGCTAGTTCATAACAGGTTGAGTACGGAACATGTTTCTATGGGTTGTGATTTTCATAATTCAATTTATTAAGAGTGGGTTGGCAGAATGTATGGACCAAACCCCCAACCTACCAATATGTTTTTTTAAATATAAATTTATTAAATTTTTAAAATAAACACATTCAACCCACATAACTAATTATCTGATAATCTTATTTTTTTATTAACCCATTATATACTATACATCTATCAAATCTTATCTTTTGTTAACCCACTATATGCCATACATCTATCCATTTAAAAACACCACCAAACCATAAAACAAATTCACATCATTTAATAATAATAAATACATTATCATCAACAATAATGAGAAATCCACAACATAAAACATCACCACACTTTCACAACAAATTTGCATGCTTATGTGTCGGGAGTAAGTATTTGTTTTCATTTTGTCTATTTCATTAAACAAAAAAAAAATAAAAAAAAATGTGTTAAATGTGCCAACCCATAGGTTAAGCGAGTTAGCCCCATTTAACCTATAGATTATTTGATCTGGTCCAATGATGAGCCATTTTAAATGGACTACCTTATTTGCAACACAACTTCATACCTTTTAATAGGATATACGAGCCAATCTGCAGGTTATAACCTATATTCCCAGCTTTATATATATTATTGAGAATATGGTTATATATAAAGTTAAACTTTTAACAATATATAAAATAAAATTTATAGAAAATCGCACTATTTTTTTAGGTAAACACTAAGATTCTAATTGAAAAAACTCATATATTTAAAATATTGAGATCATCAAAATATATTTTACCTTTTTCAACCAAGTCATATAAAAAGCCGTGCTTTTCATTGGTCTCAAACAGTACAACTAACCTTAATTTCTATGTAATGCATAAGACTGACTTCTGATATATATATATATATATATAACACAATATTTGTATGTAAACTAAAAAGAACTAAAATTAAAATTAAAGAATAATTTTAAAAATGAAAAAACATCTTCATATGATTAATTAAAAATAAGGGATAGAAAATAATTAACTATCAGGTAATACTCCATTTGTTTTAAAACAATTGTTACTTTAGTATTTTTTTCTTATTTTAAAATAATTGTCACTTTACAATTTTTAAAAGAGTATTAAATATATTTAGACAATTTTGCCCTTCAATAATAATGAAGGAAGATAGAAACATTAAGAAGTACTTTTAATTAATAAGGGTATTATAGTAAAATATAATTAAATTTTATTAATTTTTAGATTATTTATTAGTTTTTTTAATTTGTATACGTAACTATAAAGTGGCAATTGTTTTAAAATAAATGAAGCATTTAAAAAGCATAATAAATATTTAAAAGAAATGCCTTCATTTTAAGGCGGAAGTCCAAGTTGCACTAAAATTTTGACTCTCGTACGGTAAATTCTAATTCTAAGAGGCCAAAGCAAGCAACGGTTTCTCTGTTTATACTTCAATGGGTAGGGAGTACTTGGCTTCGCTTAATTGCTACATTATTCTATATACCTTTCTTCCTCTTTCACCCTGTACTTCAATTCTAGCTCGATCCATTTCTTAGCTATATACATATATATATATATATATATTGCTTGATTGATCCGAAGAGAATGTGATATTCAATTCTTGATGCGGATCGATCACATGTTCGACATTATGACGCACGCGAAGGAAAAGCATAAGATACTATTCTGTCTCAATGGGATCTGAGGACTGAGGTAAAATATTTCATGCTACTGTTTTTACTCCTTTCTTTCTTCCAGTCATTCCTTGTTTTTTCTGTTTCATTTCCATCTCTCACAACGTGTTGCTATATATCACCGGAGTTCGATCGATTGCATTTTCAACTGCATTTAACTTATTGTAATTAACCCCAACTTATGATATATATATAAATAGACACACATAGGACCTTTCCTTTTTAATTTGCGATGGAAAAATTGTACTCGATCGGTAAAGCTGGTATATAATGGAAGACTCTAAAAGATCTTTTCGACTTCCACAAAATTAATTAATATATAATAAGATTCAAAAGTTTTCTAGGATTAAAAATTATATTCGTTTGAAGTCTGACGTAAAGTATTCGATTTCACTTTTTCTCTTCACTTTTGTTCTGTAATTACGGTTCTTCATGCAGATGAGCTGAGTTAAGTAATGTAATTTTGAGGCATAAGGCGAAATTGGCAAGAGCCTAATGTGTTGTAACTTACAAATTCTCATATAATTTTTCTTGTTTTTTGAGCTGTAAAATCAGTTATTAAAGTTTTATAATTAAATAATTCTAACATTTCAGTCTTGATATATTAAATAGCTAATCCATTTAATCTATTTCGGCAATAGCAATTGTTATAGGTATATATTGTCAATAATATTCTACAAGCAATACATGTATTTAGAAAATAATCTAATTTTTTAATATTGTTTAATACTTTAATTGAAATATTAAGTTTGTTTTTCAGAATTATGTTGTCCTCGTGATTATTCATTTGTGCTTTATTTATAAATAATATGCGTTTGTATGGAACTTGGAAGGTATACATGTTAAGAAGAAGGAGGAAGCTACGAAGCTTACCGAATTGGAAGGCGAACGCCAATCAAGCGTCAAAGAAGCTGTGGTCAAGCTTATTCATGGTATTATATACATGCACATCCCTACCAATTTTCGTTTCTTCACAACTGAATTGCCTGCATTCGCATTTTATTTAGTTTTAGCTTCAAGTTACACAATATGCAACTATATATATATATATATATGCATATGTATATATTTAAATATGAAGATTATCTTAATTAACTCTTCTTTATATCTTTCTTGAAATTCAGCAAAAATTTTATGGAGTTGTACGGTGATCCCAATATGGTTTATATATATATATATATATATATGAAGCAACTAATAAATTTTCTTTGACAGTTATATGTTTCGGAAAAAGAACCTGGCCTACAAAGGTGAGCGAGATTTTGGATTTCATAAGACTGGTCCTGCATCACCTGCTTGAAATTCTTGAATTAGGTACGCCATGCAAGCAAGGTCGTGCATGTATACTTATTTAATGAAAATCATACAAGCACACTCATAACATTTATTTTGATTATAATTCGAAATAATGTGCTATATATATTTTGCCAGCTGGATGGAGAAAGTTAAATAAGATTCGAAAAAAGAAGGAGATGCACACATGGTCTCTTCAAATAATGGATGAACTTCTTGAGAAGGCTTCCGATTCAGATATGTCAGCAATGAGAACCATCTCTATAAATTTGCCTTCAACCGAGAAACAAGAGGATAAAGCTAAAATGACTCATGTGACTCCAAGTGAGTTTTAATTAGCTCAGAAAGCGTTAGTATTATATTATATTATATATATATAGAACCTTTTTTTTGGGGGGCCATCTTTATATATAACTTGACATTTTTGTAAGTAGAAATCAGTTGTTACTGTTGAATAACTTATTAGTAATAAAACATTGAATATATCTTGCGTAATTTTTTTTTAATTTTGTGGAAATTACATAGGCTTTTCTTTTATTTTTACAATTTACAAAAACTTGCCAACAATGTTGATTTAATTAGTTAATGACGATGTGATTCATATCTTAAATTAAGGATGTTGGTTGGAATTCTATTATGGATGTGAAGAACTTATTGGTAAGTAATTTATAAGTATTTATGTAAATGCTTATATTTCACAGAACTCGACATTTTAGTAAGTAGAAATCAATAACTTAGTAACAATAAGTTTGAATATCTTGTGTAAATTTTCTTTCAATTTTGTGGAAATTACATAGGATTTTCTAAAAAAGATTTACAAAAACAAGTTAGTTCAGTTGGTATATATGCTACTCATATTTAACAAGGGTGTGAGGTTTAACTTTGTTGCCAATATAAAAATCTCATTACTAAGTAATTTATAAGTACTTATATAAATACTTATTTATATTTCATAAGAGTGTGAGTTTGAATCTCACGAGCACATGGATTAGATTCAGGTAAATTTTTTATCAAAAGTTATTTTTAAAAACTTCTTTTAAAAATAAAAATAAATTGTGCAAACTTCCCTCATTTTTTTTAAATTGCATATAAACACTCTATTTTCAAAATTTACACATGCCTTTACTAAAAGTAAGGAATAAATTAGGTTAACTTTCTTTGATTTTTTTTTGTGGGAAATTATGAAGACCTCCATTCTATTTTCAAAAAAGGTTTGTGTATTTTGAAAATAAAATCAATATATGTGTAATTTCAATAAAACTCATAAAAATTTTGTAATTTAATCTTTATTTTGTGGAAAGATTGTGTAAAAGTTAAAAATAAGGGGGAGAAAAGAACAAAGATGTCTAATTTGAACAAAGTTCAGGAAAAGTCTGTATTAATTCTACAAATAAAGAGAAAACCTATATAATTTCTGCAAAAAGGACAATTAAAGAAATAATGTGTAATTTATTACTTTTATATTCTATCTATAAAATGACTAATATCGAATTCAACTTCCTGTCATCAATGAACTTGATTGAGGTTTAATTAGATAGAATTATTTGCCAGTTTATTGTGGGACTTAAGATTGATATCTCTTTGAATTTCTTAAGCAATGATATAATTTTCTGATTTATATGCTGCTCTGAATGATTCAATAGAGTTGGGTCCAAAGAGAATTGAGACCCCCATAATGATCGCTGCAAGGAATGGTGTGGCAGAAATCGTGAGGAGAATTGTGGAATTATTTCCCTCAACTATTAACTATGTCAATGAAGAGGGAAAGAACATAGTTCTATTAGCTGCAGAAAGGAGGCAAACCCAGGTATATCAGTTCTTGTATGAAAAGGAATTCCTTAATGAAAGTCTGTTTCAGCAAGTGGACATAAAGGGAAACAGCGTATTGCACTTGGCAGCCAGGCTTGGAGACGAGCCTTGGCTCATTCGTGGGGAAGCACTTCAAATGCAATGGGAAATCAAGTGGTTTAAGGTTTGTATTTGCTTCCGATTATTCTGATTTGACCACGAGGTTTGAATATGATTTAGATTTGGAAAGAATAACGTTTTATTTTATGTTGCATTGGGTATATGGAAAATGAATTTTAGAAAAAAGAAAAGGCAAGTGAAAATATAAAAGTTATGTTTGGTAAATGGTAAATTGACTTTATTAGAAAGAGAGATTTCTTAACACATAGGGTGCGTGGGACCCACCCACCCCATATGTCTATCTCTCTCCTTATAATGCTGTATGTTACGACTGCAATAATGAAGTACAAAGGGCTTAAAATGAGTCATTTTTAAACTTCGAACTAATTTAATCTTCTATCCTGTTGTATTGAAAATGTTAAATAAACATGGCATATAATGCTTATATGCATGCAGTTTGTGAAGAAATCAGTGTCCCCTGGTGTCTTTAGGAGATACAACAAGAATTTTGAAACCCCAGATGACATCTTCAGCGACACTCACAAGGAATTAGTGAGAAGCGGCGGAAAGTGGTTGAATAAAACCTCACAAGCATGTTCTGTGGTGTCGACGCTGATTGCTACGGTGGCCTTTGCCACGACCGCCAATGTGCCAGGCAGTATTGACGAAAAGAAGGGCTACCCAAACCAAAGACACAAGGCAGGCTTCACATGGTTTGCATCCTCATCACTGGGGGCACTTTGCTGCTCCCTCACCGCCACCTTCCTCTTCCTCTCCATTCTCACTTCTCGTTATCAAGCTCTTGACTTTCACAAGGAACTTCCTAGGAGACTTATCTTTGGCATGACCTCCTTGTTCGTCTCCATTGCTTTTGTGTGGCTCTCTTTCTGTGTTGGTCATGCCTCCATGCTGGACGACCATCACTTGCAAAGGGCTTTCATCCTTGTTTATATTTTAGCTTCCATAATAGTCACCATTTTTGTTCTGGAACAGTTCCCTTTAGACTTAGATCTTCTGTGTGCTAGCTTTACCAAGGTTCTAGCCCCAAGCCAAAGGGCCACCCCTGCAATTGAGTACCGAACGGCCACCAAGAACACGCAAAATTCTGCAGATTGAAACCACCAAAATGAATATGGGCACCCGTCTTATTATTATTATTCTTTAAAAGCTTGTGTGTGATTTGATATTGTTATTTCTCTCTTGTTTGCAATCATATGTGTAAATATACTATTTCAAAATATAATTTGGTTTGGCCAGTTTACTTCGACTTTTATGATGACTATTCTTTTATCCTAACCTATATATACATTCTGTAGAGCATATTGAATGCACAAAAATGGCTATAACAGAGTTTTGTTATTCATATTAACAGCTATTCTATGATACTGGTTTTTATGCCGTGCTAACAATTTAATATCTATCTTTATAGCTACAAAATGTTTTAAAATTGATTTCTTTTCTTTTTAAACTCAATTTCAGTTTATTCTAATTTACTTTATTTGTAACTTAATGCAAGATTAATATTATACTCAGAAATTTTTATTTTTATTTTTATTTTTGTATAGAAGTCATTTATTTGTTAGTTATATATATATATATATATTATTACATACAATTGAGATTGACTTTAAGTAATAAATAAATGGTTGAGATTGAGTTCGAAAAGAAAACACGCAATGCTTTTCCTAATAGCAAAGCATGGAATCGCAATCCAAAGTGGACTAAATTTGATTACCACATAGCAATATGGCCCAAAACACTTTAATCAGTTCTAATTTCCATCAATATGTTGTACGTAAAACTATTTTTTTTATATTGTATAAAACAAAAACTATTTTTTTATATTTCAATATTATATGATTATATTTAATTTTTTAGAGAACGTTTATGCAGGTCATGTAGATTTTATGGAAAATATGGTAATAAATTAAAGTTAATCTTTAACAATTTATATTCAATACACCATTTGTATGTAAAGTGAAAAGAACCAAATTTGAAATTAAAATTAATATTAAAATTAAGGAATAATTTGAAAATTGAAAAATTATCTTCATATGTTTAATTAAAATAAAAACCATTAAATATTAAATATATATTTAAAATTTTCCTTTTCTGTCAAGATTTGAGGCTAGGTCTAAACTGCACTTTCGATTCTTATTTGGTAAAACAATCTAATTGGCCAAAGCCAATCAACGGTTCTCTCTGATTATACTTCAATGGGCAAAAGCACTTGGCTTTGCTTCATCATCGTCTGTCTACGTTATAGATTGAAGGGAAAGTGATAGATTCAATTATTTATGCAGATCACATGTTCCACACAATGACGCTCCCAAAAGAAAAGCAGAAGATTGATACTTTTCTGTCTCATTAATGGCGTCCATCTGAGGTAAAATTCATTCTGCTTCGTTTCTCCATTCTACTTCTTTTCTACTTTCTTTCTGCCAATCATTTCTTGTTTTTTCTACTGCTTTTCCATCTCTCGACTACATATTGGTATATCACCGGAGATTCGATTGCACTTTTAACTGCTCCGAACTCGTAGAAATCAAAACGAGTATATGATTTGACTTTTTCTTTTTAATCTGCAATGGAAAATTTCTATTTCGGTATAATATAATCTGAGACTCTAAGAGATATCTTCGAATTCCATAAATATATAATAATATCCAAAGATTTTCTTGAATTAGGAATAGATATTATAGATGTTTGAAGTATGGCGCAAGGGATTCGGTTTCACTTTTTCTCTTTTTCTTCACTATTGTTTTGCATATTTATTCACGTGCAGACGTGCAGCCGAGGTATTCGACAGAATGACGCACTCAGTACAAGTTACATTTCCACGAGAACACGTTACCTTAATGGATCAAACTTGTCTAAGAAGTTTCAACTTTATATTGATGGATTGAGAATTATGTGATAACTGAGCAAACCCTGCACCAAAAGTGATGTACACGCTGATATATATATATATATATAGAAACACAAGAAAAATAATCCGTTGAAGTCAACAAAGCAAGAGATAGACTTGGGTTGACGACATGGAGAAAATGAAGAAACGGCCATGAAAGGCAATTGGTTAAAAGTATTAGAAACATGCAGCGAAGACAGGAGGCTTTGCGCAGCCAAGATAACAGCGGCAGGAGACACTGTGTTACACGTGGAAGTGTCTAGTGGGCATGAGGAGGTGGTGGCAGATATGGTGGACTTAGTTCATCACGAAGCTAGGAAGGAGGTGGTAGTAACAGTGGATGGAGATGGTGAAGAGAGCTGGAAAGTTGGCAACGTCCTTGGGGCTGAGAATGACAGAGGTAACACTCCTCTGCATTTAGCAGCTTCAATGGGGAATGTCAAAATGTGTAAGATCATAAGTGATGCAGACCCCTCCTTATTCAGTAAACGCAACATGGACGGTGAGACACCTCTCTTCATGGCTGCTCTCCATGGCAAGAAGAAAGCTTTTCTTTGGCTTCATTATAATGCTGGAGTAATTTCTTCAGTAAACTTTGATGATTACTGTGCGAGGGAGAACGGCGATACTATTCTCCATTCTGCAATTGCAGAAGGGCATTTCGGTAAATTCAAATTAATATTCATTTCTTCATTCTTCTATTTTTGGTTTACACCTTGAGGACTACAATTGCATGATTAATATGCTTTGATTTCGAAGATGTGGCCATTGAAATAGTTCGCCTTTACGAAGATCTTGTGAAGGAGATGAGGATCAACAGGGAAGGGTTGTCTCCACTCCATCTCCTAGCAGCAACTCCTTCAGCTTTCAAGAGTACTAGCCTCTTTCATCGGCCACTCATTGGATATCTCATTTATCACTGTAAGTATTGCCCTTCATTGAAGGGAATGAGTGTGCACGTATGTATATGTGTGTATCGTTTATTCACTCAGTAGACTTCTCTATAGATCATACTCTAGATCACTTTTTTTTCTCTCTACCAATATAGAAAAGGATAGGCATACATACTTTGTAGATTCTTTGCTTTGCAAAGAAGCCAATTTGCGAAATGTATCGTTTTGTTAGTAATGAAATCTCCACTGTCCACGTTACAGCCTTTAAAAGTACGTACCACTTTATAATGTTGTATGCGGTTGAAACTTCTCCACAATAGAAAGATTTTAAATTCTCTCTCTCTCTATATATATATGTGTGTGTGTGTGTGTGTGTGTTATGTTGTCGTTGTTTCTTTTTTGTTTTTTTAATTTTGTTGTAGTCCTGATTATTCATTGAAATTTAAATATAAACAATATGCGTGGTTTCTATGTCTGGAACTTGGAAGGTATACAAGTTAAGCAGAAGAAGGAAGCTACGAAGCTTAGTGAATTGGATGATGAACTCAAATCAAGTGTCAAAGAAGGCTGTGCTCAACCTTATTCGTTGTATTACATGCACTTCCCTACCTATTTTCTTTTCCTCACGCATTCGCATTTTAATTAGCTTTAGCTTCATGACCTTATCTTTACACAATATGCAATTATATTATATAATATATGAAGATTATCTTCATTTTTCTTTATATCTCTCGAAATTCAGCAAAAATATATGTGAAACAACTAATAAGTTTTCTTTGACAGTTATATGTTCTGGTAAAAGAGAAAATGGAAGTAGTCACAAAGAAAGAATACTTAGAAGGAGGCCTACAAAGGTCAACGAGATTTTTGAGTTCTTAAGACAGGTCCTGCATCACCTCCTGGAAATTCTTGAACTAGGTACGCCGTGTCAATATTGTGCATGTAACGTTGTATATGTATACTTTATTTAATAGAAATCATACACACAAGTACACTTAAACATAGACTAAACTTGGGCCTTGAGCTTGGTGCAGAACCCAAAATAATGTATTTGTGAAAGAAGGTATACTATTCATGACTTGTGAATAATCCAGCTTCTTAGAGCTTTAAAATATATATATTTATATATTGATATTCCCAGGTGGATGGAGAATGTTGAATAAGATACGAAAAAAGAAGGAGAAGTACATGTGGTCTCTTCAAATAACGAATGAACTTCTTCAAAAGGCTTGTGATTCGGATATGTCAGCAATGAGAATCCCCACTAGAAATTTGACTTCAACCCAAAAACAAGGGGACAAAGGTAAAATGATTGATGTAACTCCAAGTGAGTGAAAGCTCAGAAAGCATTTTTATATATAGAGCCTGTATTTTTTCTGGCCATCTTTATATATAGAACTTTGAACTCCCCTCCCTCCCCTTCCCATCCCTCCTACCAAACACTCAATAAGTAAATAAAACATCGAATAAATTACATAAATTTTCTTTAAATTTTATGGAAATTATATGGGATTTTCTTTTACTTTTAAAATACAAAAAAAATCTCTAAAAATGAAAAGCAAACCGCACAAACTTCCCTTAATTTAAAAAAAAAAATACATAGACATTCTATTTTCAAAACCTACACATGTATGACCTAAAATAAAAAATAAATTAGGTAAACCTCCTTTGATTTTTTCTTTTTTTTGAAAATTATGTAGGCCCCCCTTCTATTTTCAAAGAAGGTTTGTGCATTTTGAAAATAGAATCAATGTATGTGTAATTTCAATAAAACTCAGAAAATTGCGTCATTTAATATTTGTTTTGAGGAAAGCTTGTGAAAACATTAAAATTGGCAAAACAAAAAAGAATAAATATATATAATTTTAACAAAATTCAAGATAAAGTTTATATTGATTTAAAAAATAAAGAGAAAGTCTGTGTAATTTCTACAAAAAAGCATAAATTCAAGAAATAATGTGTAATTTATTACTTTGAAATATTTTACATAATAAGTTAAAGTCCATGTGACATGAGTATGGATCCTCTAAAGTTGAGATAATACATTTCCCTTAAGTATGCTTTTTCCGGATACTTCTTAAAAAAATATGAAAACCTCTCTTTCCAAAAGAAGCAAAGTTCAGGAAAATTCACAGATATATCAACTTCGGAGGACCAATGCTAATGTGACATTAATTCTCAGTCATGTCCCAAAAATATGGGTGTGGCTGGCATGAAAAGTAAGGAAATTCCCTATTTTTTTTCCATAAGCCTTAAACACTTACTAACTCACTTTTAAATCCAAAAATATGATTATAATTCAAAGAACTATAGTTAAACTTACTTATATATATATATAAGTTAAATATTTTCTAGAAATTTCAGCAGAGTTTTCCCCATAAAAAGGATCTGATAAAAATTCTACAACAACTTTACCAAACAAAATACAATAAAGGGAGCTCCACTCTACAGCAGTATGTATATATCAATACATCAAAAGGTAAGGATCCAGCCTATAAATCTTGTGGAGCATATAAAAATTAAACACAAAAGTTGTGATAACAATTTACAAGCTTTACATCCAATTCAGTTCATCCAAAAGAATAATCAAAAGCTTCCTAGTAATGGAAGATGCCTTTCAAGGATTTACTGGAAGGGTAGGGTCAACTCTACTATTTGAAGCCAAAAAAATTTTTACGTTCAAAAGTAGAAATATTCATATTCAAGAGAAGGTAAATAAAATAATTGAAATTTTAACATTAAGTGTAAATAAACTTGAACCAAAATCGAACCATACAAAGTAGCCATCTAAAATCATGTACAAGGAAGTTTTATTTTAATTAAAATTAGATAGAGCATAACAATTTACAATCAAATATTTACCATAAAAGTGACATAATCAGGAATAGAAAGAGTCAATGTATGAGTGCAGAAAACATGATATAAAAACCATCATTTGAAATTCAAAATAAAGATTAAAACATTTACTAAAAGGACCCAAATAGAACGAAGAGATAAGCGTGGACACACAGTCCACAAGGGTAAGTAAGTAATCTGGGACAGCTAAAAACTACGAAAACAGGCGTGAGTGCTAAGCTCACGAATAACAAGTGTGAGTACAATGCTCACAAAAATCCATTCCTCAATTCCACGTGTGTTGGCCGATACACAGGACTAGCACCTCCTATACGTACACCCTGCTAACTAAGTTTTAACCATGTTGCACCAAGGACTAACGGAACTGCCGTTAGCAACTGGCATTCTATACTCGGTCCCTTAAAATCTTTGAAACATGCATAGAATAAAAATACTCTTATAGTTTAATGGTCCACAATGTAAAAAGCATAAATAATGACTATAAAATATTTCATCTATTCCATGCATGTACAAATATTGGTCAAACAAATGGATGACGCTTAAATGAGTAAACTCTAAATCTTTACAAAGCATTTACATAACATTTATCAAAATATGACACTTTCTAACAATTATATTATAGGTAAAAATCATAAAAATTTATTTAGGATTAAATTTAGTAAAACAAACATCAATGTAAATTTGAAGTACGACGTTATTTACTTACCTGATATGGTTCTCACATACAACAATAACTCATCCCACAAAAACTTATTCGGATAGGTACCTATCTACCCTGTAACATCCTACCTCCTGACACCTCCTGTCTTGATCAAAAGCTTTAAAATTTAACCAAACACAACCCACAATATCTTAAAATAACTCTCAAATGCCTCAAAGCAGCGGAAACAACCATAAAACCACCAAAAACTGGGCTAGGGCCGCGGCCGCTACAGTACTGCCGCAGCTCTGGCCTCCCCTGATTCTATATCACTTCTGGATTCACTGGCGCCGCGGCCTGGACTCTGGAGCCGCGGTGCCTCATGCTGATATCCCATATCAGCAATTTCCACATTTCGGGGCGAACTTCCGATGAGCATAACTTTATGCTCCGACCTCCGATTGACTTGATTCTAACTTCTACAAGTCAATCTAGTCCTCATCTATCCAAAAACACTACTTTTATCTCAATCTAACTCCGTATGAAGATTCTGGACTCTTAATACCGTTTTGACCGCTTAATGACCAAAACTCACCACTAACAACCTTCAATTACCACCGAAGGCAAAAGGACGCTCATCGACCAATTATACAGGTCCAAAACCCCCAAACCGACCTGTCCAAAGAAGCTTTACCTCAAAGGAACTACTCCTCTGAGATTTGATCCCTTGGAACCCAACTTGACCAAATGGGCTATAGGCCCTTAAGCAAACCAACAAGGCCCTAAAACCACTTTGATCTCACCAACACTAACATACAAACTTCTCAACATCCAAAACCATACCACCATACATACCACATACATAAACATACATACATTCATAACCAGTCTCAACCATAACATTCCTTCATTACAAAACCTTCTGCCTTACTTGGCACAATTACAAATACAAAGTACACACTCTACATAGACTATTCCCACGTACACAACTACTCTAGCGTTTTCTTCGGACTAGTGCCAGAACTGCCACCTGAAAGGTTAGTTTATGGGAGAGGGAGGGGTGAGACAATGTCTCAGTAACCGGAAACAATCATACACAAATATATATATGTATATATTCCATACAACTCATGAATGTAAAGTGCAATGAATGGTATGCATGTCTCCCTCGCACACAGTTAGAACCACGGGCTATCATCATAATAGGACATTTTGTATAGGTAACTCCCTTCCAACAGTCGGTGAAGACTGATTTCGGGACATCACTAAGCTCACCTCCCATTATTGTACTTGGCCAAAGGTAACACTAATATTCAGACTGTGGCTCTCCTTCCCCTTTCCTACCACGAATTGGCAGCGATTTAGGGAAGGTGCAGTCCACTGCGCGTCTTTCCCTCCTAGCCATCGAAGACGATTTAGCCGCAGGGATCCCACCCTTATCCTCCCTAAAATATATATATCCATCCTTATCCTCCCTAAAATATATCATCATATCATATCATCATCACATCATCACCACCCAATCCGCCATATATCAAGGCCTCACAATGCCATGTGGTGATGCTCATGTATCATCGTATAATCATCATCATCATATCATGATCATATGTATGCATCATGTCATGTCATGTCATGCCAAAATCATCATCATAAACATAATCATCGTCATCGTCATCATCATCATAAACATCATGGCTATCATCTAGTTGTGTGCATACCACGATACATAGAAAATAGTACACACAATCACATCAATATCGCGGTGTGATAGAAACATGCATATATATATATACACAAATATACATACCAATATACAATACAATATAAATAAACAAATACCCAGTTACCTCAATTATCGTTACCACACGTACATGAGTTCTACAAGCTTCCTTGAACTGTCCAATACACGTGAACCCCTCTTGATTAGCTAACAACCTTTACAATACCACAATTCTTCCATTAACACAATGTACCAAAGAACCAAACATCACAATTCAACCACATTATCCTAACCCAAGGTTCCAACCCCCTTTTCATGCATCAATAAGCTCTTAGAGATCACTCAAACACTACACAACCTCATACACTTCGGATTCCCAAGAGCCCTAACAAAAAACACCTAGGGTTAAGCTCAAATCGTACATACACCCTTCAAAACTCACATCCAAGCAACAAGAATACCAAAACATACTCCATTAACCTCAAATCATCCATTTCAATCTGTGGATTTCACCCCAAATCGGAAATCCAACCTTAACACCGAAAATCTCAAATTCTCACCAAAGAAAAATGGAGAGGGAGGAGTATAGAACACTTACCAACTTGAATTCAAGCTCTTAAGGTTCGAAAATTACTCCTAGACACTGAAAATCTTGAACCCTAGCACTGCTTCTCTGTCTCCTTCGTCGCTCCCTTCGTTTTCTTTCTTTTTCATCTGACTGAACTGATCCGGTTTTAAACAAATTTTCTGACTCTCACCGCGGCCTTAGCACTCCTCGTCGTGGCTCTACCAGTTCATCCAGAACAATGCCACTGGAAAGGTTCTCGCCGCGGCGGCCCTGCTTATCGCTGCAGCGTGGAGCTCTTCCAGACTCCATTTAAGCCTTCCTCCGTCCTGTTTCCTTTGGTCTTGATCACAAAGTCAAGAAAAATAACATGAAGGGTGTTACATACCCAAAAGAAGAATAATTAATAGTTGATTTTTACATAGATAGCTTAATAAAAACTCTATTAATATATATAAGAATCTATAATTAAGTTCTTAATTATGGCGTGAAAAGATTATACGTTATCTTGTATTTCCTTGAACATAACAAACAAATATTTGATGTATATTATCTAATATGCTTGTGAACTACAATTTATAACATCCCAACTTAATTGTTTAGCTTTAAGATGTAAATCTTTCAATGTTTAACATGAATATTAAGTAAGTTATATTCTACAAATTAACTAGTATTTCATTAGCCATGCTCAATCACTTATTTTAGTTAAAATTTCTTTCTCAAGTATTTTCACAAACACCTTGTATTGATCAAAATCTAAATCTATAAAATAAACTACTAAAAATCTCAAATCCCTAGCTAGACAATTGACATGTATGTAAAAATCAAAGTACTACAACACTCCTACAACTCAATTTCTCTTGATTAAATTAAATTCCCCAATTACTACTTAACATATTTTGGTTAGAAAGGAGAAAGAAAAGTCAGACTCAAGACTCCCAAGTTTCCATTAACACAAAACCAGAAAAGTCTATAGGAAAATACCTATTAAGGGAGCTCTCTTTTACTACAAATTTCCAGCAGAACTTTTCCCTAATACCTCCCCAGTTTTAACGTACAACAGATAGGGTAAAGACAAAGGAGCTGCAGCAACGAAAAAAAAAAAGAAATAAGGGATAGAGCTTAGAATATATACACCCACAATCTCACACATCACGAGTAGCACAGGAAGAGGGAAAATAATGAGCAAAAAGGAAGAGAAGAAGAGAACTAACACAGCAAAGAGAAGAGGAAGGAGGAAAGAAACAGCCACTTACTTACAGTAGTTGCACAACAAGAGGAAGATGGAATAATGGCGCTCTGAATGATTCTATAGGGTTTGGTCCAAAAAGAATTGAGCCCCCTAATGATTGCTGGAAGGAATGGTGTGATGGAAATGGTGGAGAAAATTGTGGAATACTTTCCGTTGACTATTAACGATGTGAATGATGAGGGAAAGAACAAAGCTCTATTAGCAGCAGAAAAGAAGCAAACCCAGGTATATCAGTTCTTGTGTCGTAAAAAGGAAATCCTTAATGAAAGTCTCTTTCACCAAGTTGATAAAGAGGGAAATAGTGCATTGCACTTGGCTGCCTCGTTTGGAGACGATAGTAATTGGCGCATTCCTGGGGAAGCACTTCAAATGCAATAGGAGATCAAGTGGTTTAAGGTTCGTAATTGCTGCTAATTTTTCTTTGATTGACCATTAGATTTGAATAAATTCTAGCTGCTCAGTTGAATTGAGTGATATTGATTTGGAAGTAATAATGTTTTATTTTATGCTTCCATTGGTGCATGGAAAATAAATTTAAAGAAAAAAGAAAAGTATAAAAGTTATGTTTGGTAGATGACAAGTAATCATTTTGTTAGAAAGGGAGCTTCCCAAGTTTATAGAAAAGATTTCCCATTCCCATTCTATTTCTCATATCTATTTTGTAAGGGACCCTTAATACAATAAGATAACTTGGCAATCCAAATCTTCTAGACAAAAGAAATTTGTTTAAAATGGAAGCTGTTGATTTCTTGCAACAGCTACATGGTACTACAAGGAGAGAGATAGACACATGAGATTACCCATGTGTCTTTCTCTCTTGCAGCATCATGCCGCTGTGACGGAGAAGTGGAAAGGGCTTACAGTGAATCATTTTTTTTTTTTTTACTTCAAATTAATTTAATCCGTACTCCAGCTGCAATGAAAAATGTATAACAAACTTGGCATATATATATGTGCCGATCCATGCATGCCGCTTGTGAAGGATTCAATGCACCCTGGTGTCTTTAGGAGATACAACAATAATTTCAAAACCGCAGATGACACCTTCAACAACACTCACCGGGAACTAGTAAGAAGCGGCGGAAAGTGGTTGAGCAAAACCTCAGAAGCCTGTTCTGTGGTGTCGACGCCAATTGCGACGGTGGCCTTTGCCACGACCGTTGATTTGCCTGGCAGTTTCGACGAAAATAAGGCCTACACAAACCAAAGAAACATGGCAGGATTCATATGGTTTTCATGCACATCATTGGCCGCACTTTGCTGCTCCCTCACGTCCACCTTTCTCTTCCTCTCCATCCTCACTTCTCGTTATCAAGCTGTTGACTTTCGCAAGAAACTTCCCAGGAGGCTCATCTTTGGCATGACTGCCTTGTTCGTCTCCATCGCTTTCATTTGGTTCTCTTACTGTATTGGTCATTCCACCATGATGGACGACCGTCACTTGCAAAGAACTTCTATTCTTGTTTATATTTTAGCTTCCATCATAGTCACTATTTTTGTTCTGGTTGCTAGCTTTCCAGCTCCAAGCCATAGGGCCACCCCTGCACTGCAATTGAGTACCGCTCGCACGGCCACCAAGAAAATGCAAAATTCTGCAGATTGAAACCACCAAAATTAGGGGCCTACGTCTTGTTATTCGTTAACTTTAAAAGCTTTTGTGTGTGTGTGATTTGATATTGTTATTTCTCTGTTGTTTGCAATTATATGTGTAAATATACTATTTCAGAATGCAATTGGGTTGGGTCGGTTTACTTTGACTTTTATGATAACTATTCTTTTATCCCAACCTATATAACTTAATCATTGTTGGATTTTATGAGTTAATTCAAAATTATCCATATTTAGTCTAAAATTAAAAGGATCTTCAGACTGCATGCTCAAGTCAAAGAAAAATTAGTAACAAATATAGTACGCACCTGAAATCACGAGTTCCCATTGCATTTGAGGTGCGATCATTAAGGGTGTCACAATTCTTCCTGGACCAACTGACACCAACTCAATTAAATCATCCAGAGATAGAGTCGGGAAATTGGGTTGCTTGGTTAACAAGTTATTCCCATTAATCCACAAAGTGCAAGACGATGAGAGTTCCCACAATTGAATATTTGCTATTTCTGCAAGATCGTAAAGAGAAGTTGAAACATCTTAGACAAGTTTGAACCATTAACGTGTTTCTTTGAAAAATGGAGGTTCGACATATTTTTAAAGATGGCTTAAAAAAAAACCATAACCCCGTTAAAATGTTTGAGAAATTTTAAATTAATTTGATTTTGAATTATTAAAATTAAACTGAATTCATAGTTTCACCAAATAAAAATTTATGTACCGATGCGATGGGGCATTTTGGAGCTTCTACTTCAATTGGCTATAAAAGCACTTGTCTGCGCTTGATCATTATCTTAAGTTATTCTGTTTACCTTTCTTCTTCTTTCAATCTGTTCTTCGATTCTCTGTTTCGTATAACCATAGCTGGATCCCAAGAGACAGTGACATTCAATCCTTTCTGCAGATCACTTGTACGACACATTGCCGCACGCGAAGGAAAAGCACACGATACTATTCCATCTCAATGGCGTCGATCTTAGGTAACATTCATTCCGCCTTTTTCTCCTTTCTTTCTTTGAATCAGTTCTTGTTTCTTCAGTCGCTTCTCCATCTCTCTGCAACATATTGTTATGTCGCCTGAGATTTGATCGCGTTTGTAACTGCGTTTAACTGATTGCAACTAACACGCGAGCATATGATCCGACTGTTTTCTTTTGATCTGCAATGGAAAGTTCCTAGTCGGTAAATCTGGATTGGTATAATGTGATGACTCTAAAAGATCTTTTGGACTTGCATAATTCAATATATAATGAGATCCAAAATTTTGCTTGAATTTAAAATCATAATTATTTGAAGTCTAACGAGAAGTATTCGGTTTCGCTTTTTCTCTTCACTCTTGTTATGCGAGGATCTTCGCATGCACATGACGTATTCGACACAATGACTTGCTCAGTACAAAAGCAGAATATTGAACTGCATCGTTGCAAGTTGAAGGTAAAGTAAAACTCCTTCAATTTGAGCTTTTTTTTAATTAATATATTTGTCATATTTTTTATGAATATAATCCCGAAATCGATTTTTCAATATTTTGTAATGCCATGAAAGTTCAATTAAATCCTTTAGAAAAGAAATAAATATCTACAAAATAAAAACAAATTAAACATTTTTATAAGGTTATATTTTTTTGGGAAAATTTCACTTAAATACTAAAGAAAGAAGATATTTCTAAAAAAGTGCTCAAATTCATGTAATTCCATAAAAAAAATCTCCCTTTGCAATTAGAAATAGTATATTTATAAGTAAAATTGGTCCATTTGTAAATTTTTCTATCTATTTACAAATATACTATTATCGTTTGTAAATATATTATTTTTATTTGTAAATAAGGTTTTTTTTTTGGAATTACATGAATTGAAGCATTTTTTAAAAAAATCTTCTTTTCTTAGTATTTAAGTGAAAATTTTCCTATTTTTTCTACACATCTTTAAAAAATATGTGGAACCTACGTTTTTCTTGTTGACTGTTTCAACTTAATTCAAAATCAAATTGGACCAAATTTATTATTATTATTATTTAATTAAAATTATTTTTTAAAAAAAGGTTGATTACAAAAGTATTTATTTTATACTATAATTATGTTTCTCTCAAAATAAAAAAATGAAAATACTAAAATCCAAACCATGTGGCATTTTGCCGTGAACCAAAAACCACATACAAAATTTTTACCCAAAAAAGAATATCTACAGGGAATCCGAGTCACATCTCTACGTGAAACACGTGAATGGTTCAAACCTGTCTTATGTTTCAACTTCTGATACGACTTTTTTCTCTTAATCTGAAATGGAAAATTTCTACATGGTAAACCTGGATTCGTATAATTAATATAACGTAAGACTAAAAGATTTTTTCGACTTCCATGAATATATAAAAATATCCAAACTTATTGTTGAAGTCTAACGTAAAGCATTGGGTTCCACTTTTTCTCTCTCCCCTTGTTTCGCAGGCCTTTTCGCGTGCAGTTGGGTATTCGACACAATGGTGCACTCAGTACAAAAGCAAATAATTGTACTCCATCGTGAGTATAAGATGAACATGCTCTCTCAAAATTTGAATTACGTCTACAAGGGAAAAAAAAAAAGTAAATTAGAGCTATTGGATGGGTTGATTGAGTCAATTCACAACAGGTCATGGATTAAACGGATGGATTTAGATACTCTCCAAACTTTCTTTTCATACTTCTCTCCATATGCAATCTTATTCATTGATTTTAATTTGAATAGTAGAGATCACTGATTATTACTTTAAATAAAATATATTATTTATTTTAATAATAACCTTAAATAAGCATTATAAATTATTTTTAAGAAACTTCAATTCATAATAATAAATGTCTAACTATTAAATAAAATATATTATTTATTTATAGATTATCTTTTTAATCATTGTACCACACAATCAATAAAAAAAATTATGTATAAAGAGAGGTATGAAGAGAAAGTATGAAGAGGATAATCCAATTAAACCACTTTAATTTGATGGGTTGAAAATCAAAATCTAACCTATCTAAGTGAGTTAGTTGGGCTGACCCGTCTAGTCCATTAGAAAAAAAATAAAAAATAAAAAATAAAAAATAAAATAAGCACTTCAAATTTAGTTTTTTAATGTCTTGTCGTACAAAAGTTTAAAAAAGAAAAAGCATTCAAAGCTGTCGACGTTAAACACGTTAGCGGTTCAAACTTGTCAAAGATGTTTAAACCTTACTTTCGTGTTATAGAATAGAAATAGCATATTCAGTTGTGCGAACTCTCATCGTCTTGCACTTGGCGGATTGGGAATAACTTGTTAACCGAGCAAACCCTGCACCAAGTTCCCCTGTACATTATATGTACATATGACAATTAATTAATCTTCATTGAAGTCAATTGTGTAAGAGAGACAGTGACTTGGATCGATGACATGGAGAAAACCAAGAAACTACTACGTAGTGCTGCCATGAAAGGCGAGTGGTCAAAAGTGTTTGATATGTACAGGAAAGACAGGACGCTTCGCACGGCCAAGATAACAGCTACAAGAGACACTGTGTTGCACATGGCAGTGTCTAGTGGGGAGGAGGAGGTGGTGGCAAAAATGGTGGACTTAGTTTGCGCAGAGCAGTATCCGAAAGATGAGGAGGATGGAGGTGGCAGTGAGATAAATGTCATCGTCGACGTCCTTGGGGCTGAGAATGAGAGAAAAAACACTCCTCTGCATTTAGCAGCTTCAATGGGGAATGTTGAAATGTGTAAGAAGATTGGTGGTGCAGATTCCTTCTTATTCAGTAAACGCAACAGCGCGGGTGAGACACCACTCTTCCTGGCGGCCCTCAATGGCGGGAGAAAAGCTTTTCTTTGGCTTCATTACAATGCTGGAGTTTCTTCACAAAACTTTGATAAGTAATGTATAAGGGAGAGCGGCGATACTATTCTCCATTGTGCAATTGAGGAAAGGCATTTTGGTAAATTCAAATTTTCATTTTTCATTCTTGCTCTGGTATATTAATGTTCTATTCAACTATATATGTAAATGCATGGTTCGCTTTGATTTCGTAGATGTGGCGATGGAAATAGTTCTCCTTTATAAGGATATTGTGAAAGAGATGTGCCGGCGCAACCAGGTTGGGTTGTCTCCACTCCATCACCTCGCAGCAATGCCTTCAGCTTTCAAAAGTAATACCCGCCTTGGTCGACCATTTGGATATCTCGCGTACTATTGTAAGTAAAACGTCCTGTTTCTCTCCACTGCACACTTTGGTTCACTGAGCCTCCACTTACATGAAACTACGTCGTTTTACTAAGGTTATTTTACTCCAACCCATTAATTGGATATTGGCTGTTGCGTTTCTTCTTCCCATTTCCTCCTCCCTCATTACGCATGAGCCATTTCTCATCACTTGAGCCACCAGGTTCCTGTTAATATTGCGGTGGCTGTCTCACGCCCCCAATCTCATAGGAGAAGTTTCAATTCACGCCATTCCTACTAGTGCCCATTTTGAATGAGAAGTGGTTGGAGAACAGGAAAAGTAATATTGATCCGTCGTTTGTTTGTTTGAAACTTGGAAGGTCTGAAAGTCGAGGTGAAGAAGCAAGCCACAGAGCTGGAAGAATTGGAAGGTGAATACAACTTGAGGGATGCCGTGGTCAAGTGTATTGGTGATATGAGTACGTTTTACATGCACGTACCCTATATAGCTATTTAATTTCTTTTCTTCATATATATATATATATAACTAACGCTCATTCATTTAATTTGTTAATTAGCTTTAGTTTAAAGATCTCATCTTTACACACACCATATATCCAGTACAACTATGAAGATACTCTTAATATCTTTCATTAAATTCAACAAGCATTTTAGAAGCCGAATGTTAAGAATTAGTGTTTAGGAATGTATATTCATATAATTAACATAGACACATATCAAGCAACTAATAAATTTGCTTTGACTATCGTATTTGCAGAAAAAAGAAAACAAAATAAGAAGGTCAAAAAGTTTTTGCAACGCCTGCTGGAATTTTTTGAACAAGGTACGACATGCCAATGCGTACATGTATACTTTATTAATTTAATGAAAATCATGATGCACACAAGCAAACGTACGGATAAAATTTGTGTTGATTGATTTGAAATAATTAATTAATATGCTATCTATCTCTAGTTTATGATTTAAATGGGGTACGAAAAAAGAAGGAGATGAACACATGGGCTCCTCAAATAATGAATGTACTTCTTGAGAATGCTTCCGATTTAGATATGTCAACAATGAGACCCCCCTATGAAAAGCCGTCAACTTCCAGCGAAAAGCAAGAGGACGAAGGTAAAATATGTATATACATATATATATATAATTTGGTCAGTTAGTAAGAACGATTTTTAATTAGCTAGTTTGCATGGATTTTTTAATTCGAATTGTAATAATATATATATAATTTTGTGATTCTCATTGGTGTCAGTAGGTTCAGGAATTATTGAGACTCCCCTAATGATCGCTGCAAAGAATGGTGTGATAGAAATGGTGGAGAAAATTGTGGAATTTTTCCCGTCTACTATTGACGATGTGAATGATGAGAGAAAGAACATAGTTCTCTTAGCAGTGGAAAACAGGCAAACCAACATATATCAGTTTTTGTGGGAAAACAGAATGCTTAACGCAAGTCTATTTCGACAAGTGGATAATGAGGGAAACAGTGCATTGCACTTGGCAGCCAAGTTTCGAGAGGAGCGTAATTGGCTATTCCCTGGAGAAGCACTTCCCATGCAATGGGAAATCAAGTGGTTTAATGTACGTATCATCAATATATATATATATTAAAGTAATTACTAGAAGCTGCATTATTCATATATAAGGAACTGTGAACTCCACAGCTTCATGTGTTGCTATATTAATCAAAATAAACATGGTATATACATGTGGTGATGCAGTATGTAAGAGATTCAGTGTCCGCCGGTGTGTTTGCGAGATACAACAAGAAAAAGGAAACCCCAGATGACATTTTTAGGGACTCTCACAAGGATCTGAAGACAAGGGACCTAGAGTGGTTGAAAAAAACCTCAGAGGCATGTTCTCTGGTGTCAACCCTAGTTGCGACGGTGGCCTTTGCCACATCCGCCAGTTTGCCCGGCGGTTTCGATCAGGACGAGGGCTTCCCACTCCTTAGAGAAGAGCCAGTGTTTGAATTCCTTACAGGCTCATCATTGTTGGCCCTTTGCTTCTCCCTCATCTCCACCATCCTCTTCCTCTCCATAGTCACTTCTCGTTATCAAGCTGTTAACTTCTTCATAGATGTGCCCAGCATGCTTTTCATTGGCATGTCCGCCATGTTCCTCTCCATTGCTTTCATGTGGCTCTCTTTCTGTGCTGGTCATTCCTTCCTGCTCCTTGATCAGTCACTAAAAATTTATAAGTATATCTATATTCTCACTTCAATTCCAATCACCCTTTTTGCCATCTCAAAGTTCCCCGTGTACTTTGATCTTCTAACTTCTAACTTTACCAAGGTTCCAGCCCCTAGCCACAATGCCACCCCTGCAATTAACTACCGATCGAAGGACAAGAAAAAGGAAGATTGTAAACATGGACACGACCAAAATTAAGGGCACATCTTATTATTCAAACAAAACCAACCATCATACATCACTTTGTTTGGAAAGCTTGTGTGTGTGAGAGAGATTTGATATTATTATTTTTATTATTTCTCTTTTGTTTGCAATAGTGTGTTCGTAAATATACTATTTTAAAATCATACTGTGTAATTTGGTTTGATTTAGTGAGTTTTATGATAATTATTATTCTTTTATGATAATTATTACATAATATTATTACTCTTTTTTTTTGGCCAATTAGAATTACGTAACTGAATAAAACTACCTAACGTGGATGGTATATAATATCATTATTCTGTTTGAAAATATATATGTAACTTTAGAGATATATTTATTTTTATTACCAGAGTTATGGTTTTTTAATTCAAAATACTTGTCATTTTAAAATTTCAATGAAACATTAATTATTTTTTAATAATTTTAACCTTTTTTTGGTGTAATGAATAATTTTAACCTTTATTAATAAAAATAACATGCAGTAGGTCAAGTAAGTGTCTGCATTGAAAATAAAAAATAATAAATAAGGGTATTTTAGTCTAACACAATTCAATTTTGTTGCAATATAGGCTATTTAATGCTAATTTTTCAATTATTGACAGTTTGAAATGAAAGGAGTATAGAACTTCATCAATATTGTCGGATTTTGGTAATATGCTCATGATGAGCCAAATTGATTCATTTACATGTATGTGTGCACGCACGTGTGTGTGTGTGAGAGCTAACCAAATTGAGAATAATTAATTGGATTGTTTAGTTACATTGTTGGGATATGTAATTATCATTAGTAATTGTTGAGATAATTACGTATTCGGATGATTAATTATATTATATTAAAAGGTTGAGATAATATTAGTTATTATATACGATAATTAATTTGGGATCTATTGGGGGAAAACTATGGAATGTCCAAATACCAGAGAAGATGAAAGTAATTTTATGCATGGTTGACAAGAAAGAACTGTTTGCTTACAAACGCAATGTGGAAAAATAGAATACTTACCCTCCATTTAGATAAGAAGAAAACAATGGGAGAAGAAAATTAGAGGAGAAAATAAGAGAAAACTTAGATACCCCTTTATCTAGATTCCTCTTTATTTTCTCTCCTAATATTTCTTTCCCCCTATTTTTTTCTCAATCCAAACAAAGCTTTAGAAAAAAGATAATAAATGCACTTACGATGCCAAGAGGATGAAAATGTACTACACATGCATCTTAAAAAACTACTCCCTCTGATCCATATTATAAGGTGTGGGATCCACTTTCTTGTCCATTAAGAAAGTTGGAAAATATTCTTAAATACACCTAAAGTTCCAAATTTACCCCTATTTATTGAGGGAATATTACAATAATTAAAGTAAGTAATTTTCTATGAGAGATCAGAATTTCATGAGTGATTATACTTGTAGGAGAGAGAGAAATAATTAATTAAATATAGTAAGGGTAACATTGTCCATATGAATCTTTACACCTTATATTGTATATAAAAAAAATGGATCACACACCTTATATTATAGATTAGAGGAAGTATCAATTTAAAGGGCCTGACTAGACTCATAATAGTATAACTCATTTATTATATTCATGATTACATTGTTCATAAATCATTAATAGCATAACTCATTTGTTAAACTCATAATCTAGTATTCTACCACCTGGTTAATTTATATTTTCTTAAGAAACAACAAAAGATATATATACATAGATATACAAAGAGAACACGTGCAGTTTGAAAAAGATTCCTCTATACAAATTAAGGGAGGACAAATATATATATATATATATATAATAGTGGGTTCTATTTTTGACACTTGGGTCTCCAAAAATGAAGCAACATTTTTGTGTTTATCTTTTTCCTTAGTTTATTGGAACCACAAAGAGAAATCCAAACACATGCAGGCAATGATAGGGAGTTAACTTCGGTCCCAAAATTCTCCTAAAAATCCACCTTGGTGGTGTAAGCAGGGGGTGGACGATGAGAGGTGACTATACTGTTATTTGGCTTTTATACTTTTTTCACCCTGAATCATACATATTTTCCATTCAAAAAAATTCTCCGAAAAATCATGATCTACACTTACTAAAACCCTAATGATAAATTATGTTTTAAAATTATAATTATTAAATTAATTAGTTGAATAATAATTAAATTGTATCAAGTAATTAAAAAAATGCTATTTTTATATTAAATAAATTTTTTTAAAAGCGTAAATTGCACATGACACTACCGTCGCACTAGATAAAAGGTTTTGTAGTATAGAGCAATAATAAGCAACGTATGTCGTCTCCCAAAGAACCCTTGAGCTTAACCAATTAAACTAGGAAAGTAAACAAATGAAATAAATGAAATTAAACAATCAAAACGGGGGTTTGCTGAAATTAAATTCCGCTACTAAGCTAAATAGTCAAAATTAACTAACAAAGTTATTCATCTAAGTAACTACTCACTTCTTCCCATTTTATTTGTTCTTTCAAAAAATTTCAAAATGTCCCAATTTATCTGTCATTTTATATTACTAATGAAGCATTTATTAGGTTTTTTACTATTTTACCATTTATTAAAAATCATAGTAATAAATGTAGTACAAGCATTTAATTCAAAAATGTTTTAGTAAAATATTATTAAATTTTACTCTAACCTAAATTATTTAATAATTTTATTGTTCTACATGAAAAATTTTAAAACAACAAATAAAATAGGACGGAGGGAGTAACACTTATCTAACTAGCTACAAGTTAATTCCCCAATACCTGATCATCCTCATCCTTCCCATTAATTAATTAATCTCATCAGGTCACCACTTCCTAGTGATCAAATATATTTTGCTCCAAATGATCACTAATTAATGTTGAATTAGTGCAATTAATTAAGAGACTAAAACTGTAAGTAATTAAGATCTTAATTAACAAGACGACAACAACATCAGTTCAATTATCACCAGGAACAGAGCATAAATATTCACATAACCTCAGTAAATTCATTTATAAATCACTCCATCAATCAATTATAGCAATTATAAACCTCAAATGAAATCATAATACTCAAATTTGTACAGCCCTTTTGCTCCGATCAGCAGCCAAATAAAACAGAACAGAATTCAAAGGAGAAAAAGGAACGAAAATGCATTCAGAACGGAACCAAAGAAAAATGCATTAATGAATCCATAGACTTAGATTGAGCAGCAGGTTGATAATGTTGTAGCTAGTTAGAAGGAAAAATCAGTGACTCATACTAAAAAAATGAGAAAAAAATGGAGAGGGATGAGACAACATGGAGGTCGCTCCTGTTCTGGCAAGACGCCTCCAAACAAAATTGACCCAAAGAAGTGAATTTTATCCAAATCCAAAATTGTTCACTTGGTTATAAAAAAAAAAATGTTCACTTAATGATCTTCAGTTAATGATCTCCAAACATATGTGAAAAATAAAAATGTAATTAATTAATTTTTAAAATAAAAAATATAATAATCTCATTTTAAGTACAAAATTTCGTGTTAACTAATCAATTAATTTATTTTAATTTCAAATTGGCTAATTAAAATAAATTAATATCCAAATAGCCTAAATTTGCTACAATTAATTAATAAAAACTAAATATAAAACGTAAAAATGTATGTAAAAATATGATTTATTAACACCAGCATCACCACAAATAATAAATATATCATAATAAAATTGAATCTAATATGACCAATGAATTCTTTCAAAAAAGAAAAATGACTAATGAAAGTTGGTTCGGCATTTAACACCGCCTACTTTTATGTTAATTATAATAATAAAAATTAAATTAATAATACCAAAAGTATGCGGTTATTTGTTATAACCGCCTACTTTGGTCCCTAAAACTTCAATTTTGAGCAATTTCCGTTGGCCTCCACATACACAACTCTTTCCAAGCTCCTTACTGACTCCACAGAAGTTCTCTCCCTTTAGCATTCTGCGGCTTCTTCAAGTTCGTGTCACCATTTTGCGGCTTCTTCAAGATCGTGTCCATATTCGCTCTCTCCAACCTCCATCTTCCGGTTCTGTGCTTGCTTGCTCACTGTGTTGGTGGCTTGTCAAACTTCGTGTTCGTGCTCTCCATCTTCATGTTCGTGTTTGTGTCCGTGTACTTGTTCGAGTTTTGTAGCTTTCGTGCTCTGTGTTGATGGCTAGTCCAAGTTCGTTCGTGCCTCCAATCCCGGGTTACCAGAGAACACAACTATTTTGAATTCCTACAGGTCAGAACCTCACCTCCACTTTTCTGTTTCCCATCAATTTCTACTTCCATTCGTCATCCCTGCTCATGATTCGACGTATGCCTTCTAGGTGTTTGCTAAAATGCCTATATGAGATGTGTTCCTAAATTTCTTGTAACTGCTCTGTTCTTCGTAAATCCAAATCATTATTATTGCTTAGGATTTGTAGCTGCTCTGTTGAAAGGGTTTTTGGGGATGGGTTGTAGATTAGGGCGTGAAATTTGAATTGAACCGTGAGCAGGAGGGTGAGTTTGGGACGATGCAAGCACCATCGACATCATCTGCACTCTCCCGCTGATAGCATCTAATTTTATTCTCGAGAAAAGCATAGTCATTTTTATATTCCAGACACTCTCTGAGAAATGATGAATTTATAGAAACACTGAAAATCTGGTCCTTGCTCTTATGAAAAAGAAAAGACAAGAAAAGAAAATCTGGTCCTTGTTGTTATGAAAAAAAGAAAAGAAAAGATAATCTTATAGTATCTCCCAACATACAGGTTGCTTTGAGATTCATATAGCGATGTCTTATAAAATTGGAACCTGCTAAGGCATCAAGGAGAATGGTTTTGCCACAGCCAGAAGGGCCCATTATAGCCAAAAGCTGTCTAGGCTTGGCATACCCAGTTAGGTCCTGCAGTATTGGTTTTCTGTTCTTTCCAATTAGAACAGTCACCCACAAGTCCTCCCATGTCATGAAAACTCCCTCATCCACTCTCTGAGAACCTTTGCTGCTTTCTGTTGGCTTAGTGGATATGTCCTCAGATGGGATGGTAATGTCCAGATAGGTTTGTAGTTGTACAACTGATACAGAGCTATCATTTGGTACAACGTGGGGATGAAGAAGGGAAGTCATTGAATAGTTTGTATTTTCTGCAATGGATGTGTCTGTTAGTAAGATTATTGTGAGAGTGGCAAATGATATATGCTGGTGGAAGACTTCTTGGCTCACTTGAATTGCTAAGCATAAATTTATAAAGATAAATATGGAGGGCGTGGGGGAGAGAGAATGGGAGGTAGGAATGGGCATGTGTCAAGGCTAGTTGTTCTTGCATTTCTTTCTGACATATCTTTACCTCCCAAACATTTCTGATATATCTGCTTCATTTATTTTCTTTTGCTCCCAACTTTTTCCAAAATGAAATCTGCTATCTTGAACCTTTCAATGTAACCAACATGTATCAAGCTTTTTCTTTTTCATTTCTCTTTCCTAAGTACAGATTTTATCATACCAAACATGGTATTGGAGTAAGAGAGATTACAAGATCTTTCTTATATGATTTGTTGTATTTTACAACTCAGAGAATATATAGTTTGTTTTTAAACCATGTTAGTTCGTTATGTATATAAAAGGCACTTTTCACCAACAGCTTATTTTGGGTTTCACGCAAATACATGAAGTTGACTCTAGTTTTAGCTCATTTGATATACAAAATATAAAAAAAAAATGCAGTAAAAATTAAATTGTTAAAAGTAATTTTAAGAAAAATAATTATTGTCTTTATTTTAGACATAAACAATATAAATTTATTAGAATATAATCACATTAATATATATATATATAATAGACTTAGAAAAGGAAAATGAAATATCATTCCCCTCTTGTCCTAAATGGGATGTAACTGGGATTATCTCAAAAGAATAATGGATTTTATATACAAATAAGTGACAAATAGTAAGCTAAAAATCACATTTTAGGTTTCAATTTACTACTTTACTATATAACTTGAGTTCTTACATTCTCATCATCTTAATGTCATTTGTAAGACATCATGAAGCATTTAGAACCATTATTAACTCATTGAATTCATCATATTCATGTCATGATCTAAACTTCCCTTAGCCCCTTAAATCTTTGTTGAGTCAAATTTTAACACTTTCATATATTAAACTAGTTTATAAATTTTTCTTAACTTTATACTCTTATGTAATACAGGTGGAACATGTCATTGTGTTTGTTACATATTAGCTATTTCAATTAGCTTTTTAATTTAGAAGCTTTGAGGCAGCAAAATAAGGGGCTAAACTAAAGGGGATAGTATAGTACAAGGTTATAAGGTATGTTAATCTTGCTTTCAAAGTTGTTGAAAATTGTGGTGTTGAATGATTGTTGTACTAATTGACCTATGTTTGATTTGCATGTTAATATCTTCAAAGGAAGTCATATGGTGAAGTTTTGATTGGAAATGATTGAATGAAATTTGATAGTCATAGTTTGATTAAATTTCAACAAGCCCAAGAAACTTTCTTTTCCAAGTCGTTATGTTGCCGATTTCCTTTAGAACTATATCATTATAATGCCATGTATTAATATCTAATAGCATGAAATATAATTACTTTATTAATTAGAAGTAATTTGATGATTGGAAATGATTGGGTATATGGTTGTTGCTATGATTGGTTGAAATTTACTACTTTTTGAATGAATAAAGGGCTTAAGGCTTGGGAAACTCTCATTTTTATGTCGTTATGCTACTGAATTTTCTTTAAAAATTAGTTTATGGTTGCTAGAAATAGTCCATGGTTGAATCATGTATTACTTTAATCTCCTAGAATAAAGATAGTCCTTATGTTTGAAGATAGCTTAGTTTATCTGGAATTGGTTGGAAGATGCTAGTGCTTATAATTGATGAGTCTAACTTTTTGTGAGTTGTTGCTGTAGAATTATTGGAACCATCAACTTCTAGGGGAGGCTCTGCCGAAATTTGTACACAACATAATAGTATGGATCGGAATTGGATGCATGCAAATCGTTTGAGTAAGGAATATTGGGATGGAGTGAAAGAGTTTGTTACGTTTGCAGTTGAGCATGATAATAATCCCGATAAAATTATATGCCCTTGCTTAAAGTGTTGTTTTGGAAGGCTAGTTAGTTCAGAGAAGTTGGAAGAACATTTAGTGTGTAATGGAATCGATCGAAGTTATACACATTGGACAAAACATGGTGAGACAAATGATGGATATAGTGATTTAGGGACAAGTAGGAGCTGTAGATCTAATGATTTTGATACAAGTACATTTGATGATGACCGTCTTCAAGAGATGACAAATGCGATTGAAGATGAGCTTCAGGATTGTCCTGAGATGTTTGAGAGGTTGAAAGCCGATGCAGAAAAACCATTATATCCTGGTTATATTAAATTCACGATATTATCAGCAGTGTTAAAGTTATACAACTTGAAAGCAGGGAATGGATTGAGTGATAAGAGCTTCACAGAATTACTTGCATTTTTGAAAGATATGCTGCCATAAGATAATGAGCTTCCAAGCCGAACATATGAGGCTAAACGAATGTTATGCTCTATAGGAATGAGCTATGAGAGGATACATGCTTGTCCTAATGACTGTGTTTTATTCCGAAAAGAATATGCATCATTAAACAAGTGTCCTAAATGCAATGCCCCACGGTACAAAAAAAAAGAATCTAGTCCAACGAAGGTGGTATGGTATTTTCCCATCATACTTAGATTTAGACACATGTACAGTAGCGCAGAAATTGCAAAGCTCTTGACATGGCATGCAGATGAAAGAATTCAAGATGGAAAACTTCGACATCCTGCAGATTCTCCACAATGGAAAAGAATTGATCGTGAATATGAAGATTTTGGGGGAAGAAGATAGAAACTTGCACCTTGCTTTATCTACTGATGGAATGAATCCGCATGGCATGCAAAGTAGTACCCATAGTACATGGCCCGTTATTTTGTTGATTTATAACCTCCCACCATGGCTATGCATGAAGCGGAAGTTTATGATGTTGTCTATGTTAATTTCTGGACCCAAACAACCTGGAAATGATATAGACGTATATTTGGCTCCATTAATTGAAGATTTGAAACTATTGTGGGAGAAGGGTGTGGAGATGTATGACAAATATAGGGAAGAAACATTTAAGTTGAGAGCTATGCTGTTTGGTACAATTAATGATTTTCTGGCATATGGTAATTTATCAGGCTACAGTATCAAAGGAGAGTTTGGATGTCCTATATGCGAAGAAGGCACACATACTATACGGTTGGAACATGGTGGGAAATTTGTCTTCCTGGGACATCGCAGATTTTTGCCCCTAGGACATCGTTACAGGTGGTGGAAAAAAGCCTTTAATGGGAATACAGAAGAAGGGAGTGAACCTTTGCCATTAAGTGGTGAGGATATGTTTGACAAGGTGAAGGATTTGAACAACAATTTCGGGAAGCCTTTTGCAAAACACCTTGGGACTAGTGGGTGGAAGAAAAAGTCAATTTTCTTTGAATTGCCATATTGGAAGTCTTTATATGTGAGACACTTCCTTGATGTCATGCATATAGAGAAAAATGTATGTGATAGCATTATTGGTACGTTGCTTAATGTGCCAGGAAAGACCAAAGATGGCGTGAAGGCAAGGTTGGACTTGGTTGCAATGGGAATAAGAGGAGAATTGGCGCCGGTGAAGGAGAAACGCCGTACTTATCTACCTCATGCAGCCTATACTCTCTCTAGAAAGGAGAAAATCACTTTTTGTGAGTTTCTTAATGGAGTTAAGGTCCCAGAGGGATACTCCTCAAACATTAGGAACCTTGTATCTATGAAAGACTTGAAGTTGAAGGGCTTAAAGTCTCATGATTGCCATGTTCTATTGGAGAATTTGATGCCGGTGGCTATTCGATCTATTTTGCCCAAAAAGGTTCGAGGCACAATCACAAAATTATGTTTCTTCTTCAAATCCATTTGTAGCAAAGTGATTGACCCCGTTAAGTTGCCAATGTTGCAAAGACAAATTATTGTGACTTTGTGTGAACTTGAGATATATTTCCTGCCTTCATTTTTTGACATGATGATTCACCTAACAGTTCACTTGGTTAGAGAGACACAATTGTGTGGCCCAGCTTATATGAGATGGATGTACCCTATTGAGCGTTACATGAAGGTATTAAAAGGATATGTGAAAAATCGAAGTAGACCAGAGGGTTGTATTGTTGAACGGTACATAGCTGAAGAAGCTGTTGAATTCTGTACTGAATACTTATCCAATGTTGATCATATTGGGCTTCCAAAGTCTTGTCACATAGGGAGAACAGATAGGGAAGGGATTCTTGGAAATGATATAGTTAGCATCTCCAGGACACAGTGGGAGCAAGCTCATTTGTATGTTCTGCATAACTCCGATGAGGTTTAGCTATATGTGGAAATGCACAAGGAGAAACTTAGAAGTTTAAACCCCTACAAGAATGAGAGTTGGATATCAAAGGAACACGATCGGGTTTTTATAAATTGGTTGAGACATCACATTATTTTGGAGGTAGAGAGAAATCCTGGTTCAGTTTCAGAAAGGTTACGATGGTTAGCTAACGGTCCAAGCATGCGGGTCCTATCTTACAACGGTTATCTTATTAACGACTACACATTCTATACGAAAGAGCAGGATGATCGGAGCACAATGCAAAATAGTGGGGTAACTCTTATAGCTCAATCAATGCATATTTCTAGTGTCAAAGACAAAAACCCTATTTTTGCAAATATGACATACTTTGGGGTAATTGATCGCATATAGGAATTGGATTATATCTTGTTTCGGGTACCAGTCTTTAGTTGTAAGTGGGTTAACAACAAAAATGGTCTTCGAGTTGATCAATCAGGGTTCATTCAAGTGGATCTTAACAAGGTGGGGTATAGAGATGAACCTTTTATTTAAGGAAATAACAATCGGGTTGTTATTTGCCTTTCTATGTATTAATGTCTTGTTTGTTTGACTTATATTACAGGTAAATGTCTTCCTCTTTTGATTATGATAGTGATTCGATGAATGTGGATCCCAGTAATGTTAACAAACAGGTTGAGAGAGAGTTAGACAAGCATCATCGTGGGTTGACTATCTTGAAAGAGGTCGCACGGGCAAGAGATAGTGGTCAGAAGATCCATGTGGTGTGGAATCGTAGAGGCCACTCAATAAAAGATGGTGGAAAAAAATTAAGTAGCTATATCGGGATAGCTGCGAAGATGAATGTGCCTATAGCAAGTAGCTAATGGAAGGATTGGAGGAAAGTCCCTGAGGCTATGAAAGACTTGATTTTCAAGGATATAGCGGTAAACAGCTTATTATAATTATCTTATAATGTTTTTTCCTATGTAGTTATATTTATTATAATTAATCTGGGTACTTTGTTTTGCAGTTGGGATTTGACATCGATGAGTGCCATAGAGATTTCATATATAAGAAGGCTGGAGTGTAATGCCCCTCATGATATTTTTCTTAGCATTGTGTTCAGGATCGGAGAAATCAGGACAGAGGAAGGCTCAAGTGGAGTCCGGAAGAGCTCCATGCTGCGGCGAAGAGCAGGGCCGCCGCGGCGAGAAGCTTTCCAGTGGCGTTGTTCTGGAAAAATTTGGTGGAGCCGCGGCGAGGAGTGCTGGAGCCGCGGCAAGAGTCCGAAAAATTGTTTAAATCCGGATCAGTCGGACGTGACAGAAAGAAAGGAAACGAAGGAAGCGATGCAGAGAGATGAGGAGCAGTGCTATGGTTCGGCATTTTCGGTGTCCCGGAGTGATTCTTGTCCATCGGGAGCTTGGATTCAAGTTGGTAAGCGTTTCTTATTCCTCTCTCTCCATTTTCTTCTGTTGAAATTTGGGATTTCCGGTTGTATGGTTGGATTTCTGGTTTGGGGTGAAATCCACCGATTGAAATGGATGTTTTGGGGTTAAGGAAGTGTCTTTTGAGGTTCTTGTTGCTTTGATGTGAGTTTTGAAGGGTTTATGTGTGTTTAGAGCTTAACCCTAGGTTGTCTTCGGTAATGGCTCTTAGGAATTCAAGGTGTCTGAGGTTGTGTGGTGTTTGAATAATCCCTAAGAGCTTATTGATGCATAAAAAGGGTGTTGGAACCTTGAGTTAGGTTAATGTGGTGGAATTGTGAGGTTTGATTTGTTGGTATATTGTGCTAATGGAAGAATTGTGACATGATAAAGGTTGTTGGCTAATCGAGAGGGGTTCACGCGTACTGGAAAGTTCAAGGAAGCTTGTGGAAATCGTGTGTGTGTGGTAACGACAATTGAGGTAACCAGATGTTTGTTTATGTGATTACATGTTGATATGTATATGTACGTATATGCATGTTCCTTTTTCATACCACGATATTGATTGTGTGTGGGTACGGTTTTCTACATATCGTGGTATGCACGGCTTGTTATGATGCGTAGCATCCCCATACTATTGCATGCTAGCATGTCCATATGATATATGATATGATAGTATACGTATATATGTATGTAGAGGCATGTTGGCATGACATAGATATCATCACCACATGATTGCATAGTGAGAAATGGATGACGAGGTGATGATGATGAGATATGATGTGATAAAGATCCCTATCGCTAAATCCTCTCCATGGGAGAGCCATGCGGTAGAGGACATGATGTAATATGATATCCCTGTCACTAAATCCTCTCCTAGGGAGAGCCAGGTGACTGTGGATTTGGGGATGCACCTTCTCTAAATCACCATCAATTCGCGATGGTCCAGGGGAAGGAGAGCCACGGTCCGAACTCTAGTGTAACCATTGGCCCGGTTGCATTAGGGTAAGGTGAGCTTGGTGATGTCCTGGAATCGGTCTTCACCGACTGTTGGAAGGGAATCATCTATTGAATGTCTTATGATGACGATAGCTCGTGGTTCTAGCCGTGTATGAGGGAGAACATGTATACCATTCATTAGCATTGCATTGCACGACTGTGTGGATCAGTATATATATATATTTGAGTGTGTGTGGTTGTTCCCGATTACTGAGACATTGTCTCATCCCATCTCCCATAAACTAACCTTTCAGGTGACGGTTCTGGCACTAGTCCGGAGAAGACGCGAGAGTAGCTGTATACGTGGGAATAGTCTATGTAGCGTGTGTATGTTGTATTAGTATTTTGTGCCAAGTAGGATAGCATGGTTTGTAATGGATAATGTTATGTTTGAGATTGGCTATGTATGGATGTTTATGTATGTGGTATGTATGGTTGAATGTTGTTGAGAAGTATGTGTGACTGTTTTGGTAAGTCCAGAGTGTTGTTGGGTCTTGTTGGTTTGCGTAAGGGCCTGTAGCCCATTTGGTCAGGTTGGGTTCCAAGGGGTCAAATCTCAGAGGAGTGGTTCCTTTGAGGTAAAACCTCTTTGGACAGGTTGGTTTGGGGGTTTTGGACCTGTATGAATGGTCTCTGAGCGACCAGTTGCCTTTGGTGGCAATTGGAGGTGGCTAGTGATAAGTTTTGATCAATAAGTGGTCAAAACGGAGTCAAGCATCCAGAATCTCCATACAGAGTTGGATTGAGGTAAAAGTGGTGTCCTTGGATAGATGGGGACTAGATTGACTTGTAAGAGTTGGATTCGAGTCAATCGGAGGTCGGAGCATAAAGTTATGCGCGTCAGAAGTTCACCCCGGAGTGTTGAAATTGCTGATATGGTATATCAGCAGGGGGCGCCGCGGCGAGGGAAGGCAGGCCGCGGCGCCAGAGGAGACAGAAGCGATGTTGAGACAGGGGAGGCCAGAGCTGCGGCGGTACTGTAGCGGCCGCGGCCCCAGCCCAGTTTTTGGCATCTGTGAGTTGTTTCCGCTGTGTTTATGAATTTAGAGAGTTGTTTTGAGACGTCAGAGTTGTGTAGGGTCAGATTTTGAAGTATTTGGTTAAGTTCGGAGGTGTCAGAAGGTAGGATGTTACATGGAGTATCGATGCGAGCTTTTCGTTATATCCTTACGAAAAGATTTTTGAGAGATCCAGATGGTAACATCCTTGAGCATCCACCTCCATTATTTGAAGTCTACATTAAGCAAGAAGACTGGGATGTTTTTACGGGTATCCGCCGTGAACAATCTTTCAAAGTAATCCTTATTTTACATGTTAGTTGTTAATTCTATTCTAATGCTATATGTGTCTAGCTATTTCATTTCAGATTTTGGTTTTTGACAGTTATTAAGCCAGCAAAATAGTGAAAGGGCCAAGTGTCAACAATACCCTTATAGAACTGGCCGTCTTGGATACTCGGGTATAGAGGATAAGATGGTACGTGTCTATAGATCTTATTTATATGAATATATTTTCCTTATAAATACTTACAAATCAGTTATTTATGTTATTACACAGCATTCTCAAGAGGGATCTGAAGGTGGCCCTTTAACCAAGCGTCATGTGCTATGGGTAGAATCAAGAAAGAATAAGGAAGGGATTATTGACAATGAAAATGTCAAAAAAGTTTGTGATAAAATTGTAAGTCTTACATTATCATTTGCATTTTCAATCATTTATAATATATTTCTATAAAATAATATATTTGTTATTAATTTTTTGCTTTCACAGGATACCCTTGCAGAGTCCATGCCTGAAGGCATTGAGGAAGACACAGGGCTTGATGTGCTAGGCAAGGCATTAGGGCTCCCTGAGCACCCTGGTCGTGTTAGGGGTGCCAGGTTTGGCGTTACTAAGAAAGCATATTTTGGGACTCAACGCCGCTCATCGTCATACTCTGCAGCTAAGGTTGCTCAATTAGAGGCAACTCAATTTGAGATGGAGAGAAAATTAGCCATGTTGACAGATTTGGTGCAATCACAAGCTGCAGTACTGAAGCAAATACAGTCATCACAAGTCGCATCAACAAGCCCTAGTGTCAAGGATAGCTGCCCTCTTCCATTTCAACATCTCCCTGAGGTAATTGCTTTTCCAATCAAGTTCATAGTTTTTTTCGACATGTATAAATTATTTTTTGCTATTGGTATAGGGCGTATCATACTGTCAATTATGGTTGGATCGCCCTACTAGACATGTGGTTGCAGAGGGCATGTGGATAACACAGGAGGCATCATTCACAATCAAGCCCTACCTGAAGGCCATGTGAGAGTATCGATTGATGTCCCCAGAAAGGAGAATGCTGTATTGCCAATTCCTACCCAAGATGCGGATAAGGTAGGACAAGCAGTGGGTAGTTATGTAGCACGGCCAATGAACCTCATTACCCTTGCTCCATCTGTACAGGCATGTGAAGTGACACTTTATTATAATTTGCTACTGTATAATCACTAGTTCATCCCAAATTGACCAACTTTGTTGCATAGGCAAAAGGAAAGCTTGTTCTAGGGTCCGCGCAATCCAAAGAGTCAGTCATTGCACCGATGAATAGACTACCTGGACCTAATGTTAATTTAAGGAAAAGCCGCAAGTACTTGAAAGGATTAGTGAGCATAGGGCAATGGGAGATTATAGAAATTGAGTATGATATAGGGATCTATAATAAAAGGTTAACTGAAATGATCACCGAAGAAGTTATCCTATTCATGGTGGATCATCAATGGCTTGGGGCTGCGAATATTAACATATACATCAGGTACTCAAACTAACATAAATGAACTACTTTCCAACTAACTTTTCATTTGAGTGTGATATTAATACATGTTTTTTTTTTCATTTTAGGTACTTGTATGAAAAATTTTTGGTCCCTACCAATCTTACTAGCCAATTTGTGTTCCTCCACCCCCAAGAAATATCATCTTTTTCTAATGGTTTGATGCCCCAAAAGAAGATCACAGAACAATCTCAAGAAATTGCGGATGTGTTCAAGGCAAGAGCCGATAAGGAAGTATTATTTTTGGCACCTTTTCATCAAGGGTGAGTAACTTGTTGCTAAAATATTAAATGCTGACTTTAGTTGTTGTGAACTGCCCAGTTATAATTTGTTGATGTTAATTATTGTTTCGTCAGAGAACATTGGATATTGATTGTCATCAACCCAGTAAGCCAAAAATATATTATTTAGACTCTGGAAAACAATCAGGGCCAGAGAACCGCATCCAAATGATAGAAATGTTCAACAAGTAAGAATAAGTTTTTTTTTTATTTTGTATATGTCTCCATGGTAATTCAAAGTTATGCTTATATTAATTTTCTTTTCTCATGGTTAATAGTGCTGTGAAGATGTTTCGAGCAGACCGAGGGCTTAATGACAAGAAGCAACAATCATATAAATGGACATCAATAAAGGTATTTATAGAATAATATTTAAGCAATTATATATTGGAATTGACATTAATCTTCATATATAATATGTATGTATATATTTTTGTTTAGTGTCCCAAGCAAGCTAATGGTATCGATTGTGCATATTATGTACTGAAATTCATGAAAGATATCATAATGCATGGCCAAAGCTCTATCCCGGTCACAGTATGTAATTCCATTTTATGCAATTACATTAATGCTTATAACTTTTGACCAATTTTTAGTAATGTCATTTTATTAATTTCTTCATGATATTTTAACTTGCATAGTACTTCCCAGATACCTACTGTGATGTGTACTCCAAAAATCAAATCAATGAAGTCATCGCAGAGTGGAGTGATTATGTGGCTGAAATCTACCTAACTAGAGAGGAGGAGGAGGAGAGATCAGAGTAATTGATTTTATTCTCTTTTCTTAGATTTGACCAGGGAACATAGTTTAAGCAATGTCATATTAGGGAATATATATATGTAGCTTCTTTTTATTCTCAACTCAAACTTTGTCATATTGAATAATTGGTTCCTTGTAGACATTTTTGATAATATATGTAGTTTTGAAGGGTTTGCTTGATTCTGCCTATTCGAACTTATATCCTCACAAGTGATAGCTATATATGTGCTCTAACCAACAAGCCACAAGTTCCAAAAGCAATATATATGCAGTTTTTTTAGATCTATTGTGCAAAGTTATAATTTGTCCAAACATATTTCTAGTAGTGTTGTACAATTTCTGTTGTTTTGGGTCATGCAGGTTGTAAAAAATATTGGGGAATACTTGAAAGTAACGAGAGTAAGAAAAAAAAATGAAAAAAAATGTAGGCGGTTATATTAAAAACCGCCTACAAAGTTTATTATTTTAGGCGGTTTTTCCATAAAACCGACTACAAAAGTGACTTTTGTAGGCGGTTATCAATATAACCGCCTATAAAAATAACTTTTGTAGGCGGTTATAACCGCCTACAAATGTCACCAACTTTTATGGCGCTCAAATAGTAGGCGGTTCATAGCCGACAAGAAAAGTTAAAAATAACAACCTAGAAAGTCCATTTCTGTAGTAGTAAATGGCGTTGGGCGTATAGTATGCTCTAATCAGCAGCATCTTGACCGCACATGTGCACTGTTTAGATCAAATACAAACAATCCAGCTTTCATACATGTATTTGTATTGAAAAATATAATGTTTTTTAACCAAATATCAGGAGTTCGAATCCTGGCTTTGGGTATGGAGCAGCCTTAAATCTCCAAGCCAGCTGTCCCACCTTTTGAGGTGCCTACAAGTCAGCGAGGGGATTAGTCACCGTGTTCGACGATGGATACCCTGGTTTCGACAATATATATATATATAATGTTTTTTATTTTAAAGAAAACAATATGAAAAATTAAAATAATTTTTTAATCGCAAGTTTTGAAAAAAAATAATGATTATTTATTAAAAATTTAGAAAGAAACATGAAATCTGGACTGTTCAAATTTGATTTAGAGTGTTCAGATCTGCTGCTGTTTTGAGGACAACAAACACCCCAAATCCAATGGCATGGGTTTGAATGAACTAGTCTTAATTAAATATATTATTTTTATAATTTATAATTGGGTTAAAGTATAAATTTACCCCTAAAGTATTTCTAAAATTGTTACTGATATTCTAAACTTTTTTTTGGTGCAATATATCTACCATGATTTAAAATTATAGTAATTTTACCCTATCCTAACTGATCATTATGTTGAGTTGTTGACCATTAAGTTTGTCAATTATAATAAATTTATTCTACGTGATAGTCTACATGGCATCCTAGGTTGAAAAAACAAATTATGAAAAAAATCTCAAAAATTCAAGAAAAATAGAAAAGTGGTTTTAATGAAGGAATTTGGCTAAAATACAATGATTTTGTATCCTAAAGATATTAACTTTTAATCAGAGACTCAAAAAACTATTAAAAATCTTTTAATAAAAATTCTATGGTCGTCTACATAGCATCCAAGAGGGAACACAATGCACCAATATGACCCAATTATTTTCAACCCTAAGCCAAAAGCTGAAACCCTAATTAAAAATTACAAAACTTTATAAAATCAACTAATAAAAATAAAAGAACAAACAAATAACAAAAATCATGCATAGATTTGTTCGCCACCCAGCTACATCACAAGCATAAGGGCTGTGCCAAGTAGTACAGAGGTGATACAAGTATCATTCCCATAATGTAACAATCCTCATTACATTATACCAAACTTAGTTTCTAGCTAATGAAGTATAATTGATGACATGTGCAGGACCGGAGGGACCAGGAAGGAGGAAAAGCCAAAAATGAAATAGAGGAGCTCCACACCGCGATGAGGAACAATAGCACCGTGACGAATGATCTGAAACTTTGAAAAATTTTTCGGACAAAAGGGTCTCATGCGGCAGAGAACTTACTCACTGCCACGGTGCCAGACTTCAGAATTGTTTAAATCAAAAACATTTCAACTTGGCTGAGCGAGAAAGAATGAGAGGAAATAGAGGGAGAGATTAAGAGCAATGTTAGGGTTCATGATTCTCGGCCCTTGGGAGTGATTTCTGGACTCTATGAGTTTAATAAATTGTTAATAAGTGATTCTTGATCCTTTTTCTCCATTTTTCTTCGGTTTTGAGTTGGATTTTTTGGATATATGGTTGGGTTTTTGGTTTTGGCCGAATCCCACCAATTAAAATAGATGAAATGAAATCAATGAAGTGTGATTTAATGTTAATGATGCCTAGATATGAGTTTTAAAGGGAGTATGTATAATTTAAGCCTAATCATAAGTTATTTTTGGTTGAGGAAATTGGGAATCTGAAATATGTATAGTTGGTTATGATTTGAGTGATCATTAGAAGCTCAATGATGCATAAAAATGTGGTTAGAACCTTGAGTTAAGCATAATGGGTCTAATTGGAAATTTTAGATAATTATACTATATGTTAATTGTGGATATTATGACATTGTAAAGGTTGTGTGGTAGATTGCAGGATTGCAAGTCATGGTTGGATATTCGAGAAGCTTGTGGAATTTACACGTGTATGGTATAGACAATTTGAGGTAATCGAGTGTTTGCATTGTGTATATTATATGTTAGTATATATGTGTATATATGCATGTTTCCATTCATACCATGATATTGTTATATGTGTGTATGGGTTTTTTACATATCTTGGTATGCACACGACTAGACATTATAGTAGATGATGATGATTATGATGATGATTATATATCATGATGATGTGACATGGCATAATTTCATAGCATGACATTGAGAAATGTAACACCCCTCATGTTATTTTTTCTTGGCTTTGTGTTCAGGACCGGAGAAAACAAGATGGATGAAGGCTCAAGTAGAGTTTGGAAGAGCTCCACGCCGTGGCGAGAACCATTCCAGTGGCATTGTTTCGGATGAAACTGGTGCAGTCGCGGCGAAGTGTGCTGGAGCAGCGGCGAGAGTCGGGAAATTTGTTTAAATCCGGATCAGTTTAGTTAGATGGAAAAGAAAGAAATGGAGGAAACCGAGAAAGACTGTAAGGAGCAGTGCTAGGGTTCTAGATTTCCAGTGTCTAGGAGTGATTTTCAGATCTTGGAAGCCTGGATCTAAGTTGGTAAGTGTTCTCTACTCCTCCCTCTCTATTTTTCTTCGGTTGAAGTTTGGGATTTTCAGTGTTAAGCTTGGATTTCCGGTTTGGGGTGAAATCCACCAATCGAAATGGATGATTTGAGGTTAATGGAGTGTGTTTTGGTATTCTTGTTGCTTGGATGTGAGTTTTGAAAGGATTATATGTGATTTGAGCTTAACCTTAGGTATTATTGGTTAAGGCTCTTGAGAATCCGAAGTGTATGTGGTTGTGTAGTGTTTAAGTGATCTCTGAGAGCTTATTGATGCATGAAAAGGGTGTTGGAACCTTGGGTTAGGTTAATGTAGTTGAATTGTGATGTTTGGTTATATGGTGTATTGTGTTAATGGAAGAATTGTGGTATTGTTAAGGTGGTTGGCGAATCGAGAGGGGTTCATGTGTATTGGACAGTTCAAGGAAGCTTGTGGAACTTGTGTGCGTGTGGTAACGACAATTGAGGTAACCAAATGTTTGTTTATTTGTATTGTATTGTATACTGGTATATATGTTTATATATAGATATGTATGTTTCTTTCATACCACGATACTGATGTGATTGTGTGTACTATATTATATATATATATATTGTGGTATGCACACAGCTAGATGATAGCTATGATAATTATAATGATGACTTTGGCATGACATGACATGATGCATACATATGATCGTAATATGATGATGATGATTATATGATGATACATGAGCATCACCACATGGCATTGTGAGGCCTTGATATATGGCGGATTGGGTAGTGATGATGTGGTGGCGATATGATATGATGATATATTTTAGGGATATGATGATATATTTTAGGGAGGATAAGGATGGATTATATATTTTAGGGAGGATAAGGATAGGATCCCTGCGGCTAAATCGCCTCTGATGGCCAGGAGGGTAAGGCGCGCAGTGGACTGCACCTTCCCTAAATCGCTGCCAATTCGTGGTGGGAAAGGGGAAGGAGAGCCACGGTCTGAACATTAGTGTTACCTTTGGCCGGGTGCACTAGTGGGAGGTGAGCTTGGTGATGTCTCGGAATCAGTCTTCACCGACTGTTGGAAGGGAGTTACCTATATGAAATGTCCTGTTATGACGATAGCCCGTGGTTCTAGCTGTGTGCAAGGGAGACATGCATACCATTCATTTCACATTGCATTCATGAGTTGTGTGAGATATATGTATATGTATATATATATATTTATGTGTGATTATTCCCGGTTACTGAGACATTGTCTCACCCCCTCTCCCATAAACTAACATTTCAGGTGACGGTTCTGGCATTAGTCCGGAGAAGACGCGAGAGTAGCTGTGTATGTCTGAATAGTCTATGTAGAGTGTGTATTTTGTATTTGTAATTGTGCCAAGTAAGGTAGAAGGTTTTGTAATGAAGGAATGTTATAGTTGAGACTGGTTATGAATGTATGTATGTTCATGTATGTGGTTGTATGGTTATATGGTTTTGAATGTCGAGAAGTCTGTATGTTAGTGTTGGTGAGCTCATAGTGGTTTTGGGGCTTTGTTGGTTTGTTTAAGGGCCTGTAGTCCATTTGGTCAAGTTGGGTTCCAAGGGGTAAAATCTCATAGGAGTGGTTCCTTCGAGGTAAAACCTCTTTGGACGAGTTGGTTTGGGGGTTTTGGACCTGTATGATTGATCGGTGAGCGTCCTTTTGCCTTCGGTGGCAATTGGAGGTTGTTAGTGGTGAATTTTGGTCAATAAGTGGGCAAAACGGTACTAAAGGTCTAGAATCTCTATACGGAGTTGGATGGAGGTAAAAATGGTGTCTATAGATAGATGGGGACTAGATTGACTTATAGGAGTTGGAACTAAGTCAATCGGAGGTCGGAGCATAAAGTTATGGCGTCGGAAGTTTGCCCCGGAATGTAGAAATTGCTGATATAGGATATCAGTATGGGACACCGCGGCTCCAGAATCCAGGCTGCGGCGCCAGTGAATCTAGTAGTGATGGAGAAACAAAGGAGGCGGAGCCGCGACGGTACTATAGCGACCGCGGCCCTAGCCCAGTTTTGGTGGTTTTAAGGTTGTTTCCGCTGTGTTGAGGCATTGGAGAGTTATTCTGAGATGTCAGGGTTGTGTTTGGTTGAATCTTGAAGTTTTTGGTCAAGTCAGGAGGTAAGGTGTTGCATTTTGGTATCAGAGCAATGGTTTTGGGCCATTGTTTCTACTTGAAGTACTACTTGGCACAGTTTTAAATGCATGGACTATATTCCCACTGCAATGCTAGTCAAGAACCATATAATTGAATGTATTATTGCTTATGTGTAGGAAGAATGTCTCGCAGAGGAAGATAAAATAACAGTGATCTGATAAGGGCAGATGCATGAGATGTTAGTTGGCCTCAGTAATCAAGTGAATACTCAAGGAGAAACGTTAAACAGGTTGCAAGAGAGAATAGATAGGCAAGAACAGGGGGATGTGAATGAAGAAGCTGGTATGTTTGTGGACCTGAATGTATGAGAGGATGAAACCGTGGTGGAGCCTGGGAGAGCCCCAAAAGTTGGAAGAAGAGGTATCTTCTCACAGCTGAAGGACTTTCGGAAGTTTAATCCTCCGGCTTTCGAAGGTACCATGGATGTGTCACAGGCTGAGGAATGGATAGAACAAATGGAGAATATCTTTAGTGTCATGAATTGCACCACAGAGCAAAGGGTGCAATTGGCGACATTCAAGCTTGAGAAGAAGGCCAAGAGATGGTGGAGGAGTATTCTCCCAAGTGTTGAAACGATGAATCCTCTCATGAATTGGGGACAGTTTAAGGATCAGTTCTTTGCACACTACATCCCTCCAGCCTTAATGATGCAGAAGGAGACTGAGTTCCTAACTTTTGAACAAGGGAATCTGTCAGTGGATGACTACATTGATCAGTTCTTGGACTTGGAAAAATATTCCACTTATCTGAATAATTATCCTGACGATAGGTTGATGGCTCAGAGACTGTTTGAGGGTGCCCATCCAGAGATAAAGGAGTGGCTATCTGTAGTGGAGTTTATGTCCTTCGATGACTTATGTGCGAAGATTCATGCCTTGTATAGACGGATGAAGGAAGCTGAGGAGCACAGAAGGAATTTCATGATTCGGGCCTTTTCTCACCTAGGACCTACAGGAGGAATTAGTGAAGGAAGTGGTTCATGAAGTGGTAGCAGTGGTGGTAGTACAGGTTCTAGTGGAGGAAGAGGTCGACATAATCGAGGTCGTCACGGTAGAGGAAGAGGCAGGTTTGGTAGGGATCAGTTCAACAAAGGTCGGTTTGGCAGAGGACCCTTTTATCGAGGTGGCTATGAACAAGGGAGTTCTAGTCAGAGTGAGCATGCAGGAAGGGACTCCACTCCATCTCAATATAGTTCAGGTAGTGCATTAAATCCATGCACACAATGTGGGTTTAACCATGGTGATCGTCCGTGTTTGATTTGTTATAATTGTGGGAAACCGGGTCATTTGTCGTGGTATTGTCGGGAGCCAAGGCATGATGATGCAATGAGAAGACGCACAATGCCCGGATGAGTTTTCGCCATCACTTGACAAGAAGCGGATGCTGTGCCTAACTTGATTAGAGGTAAACTTAAACTTAATGGTTACTCTATTCATACTTTGTTTGATTCAGGTGCATCGCATTCCTTCATTCCTTTTGATTGTGCTCAGAGATTGGGTATTGTGGCAATAGAGTTTCCTTTTGAGTTGTTAGTAGCCACGCCCATGGGAGTTTCATTAAGAACCGCTGAAGCTTGTTTGAATTGTGTGGTTCATTTTGAACATCGAAGCACTACCCTGGATTTAATCTGTTTGCCATTGCAAGAGATTGACTTGATAATTTGGATGGATTAGTTGGAGGCGAACATTGCTATTCTTGATTGTGCTGGAAAGACTATGTCTTTGCCGACGAACATCCCTAGTGTTAAAGGGGATGAGAATATTTGTTTGTCCTTTGCCCAAGCTGACAGGTATTTGAAGAAAGGATGTCAAGGGTTTCTGGTTTTCTTCTCTGTGAACGTGGATATGCAAGGAGGTGTCAAAAGATATCCAGTTGTGAATGAATTCCTTGATGTGTTTCCAGAGGAGATTACTGGTTTACCCCCACCATAAGAACTGGAGTTTTCCATCGAATTGGTGCCCGGGACTAATCCTATTTCGAAGGCTCCATATCGAATAGCACCGTCTGAATTGAAAGAGCTGAAGAGACAGATTGAGGATTTGTTGAAGAGAGGTTTTATCAAACCTAGTGTCTCACCTTATGGGGCTCCAGTGTTCTTTGTTAAGAAGAAGGATGGTAGCCTCAGATTGTGCATTGATTACAGGCAGCTGAACCGAGTGACGATCAAGAATAAATATCCTTTGCCTAGGATTGAAGACTTGATTGATCAGTTGGCAGGTGCCTCCGTATTCTCGAAAATCGATTTGAGATCAGGATACCATCAATTGCTAGTGCGTGCTGAGGATGTGCCTAAAACGGCATTTCGGACTCGATAAGGTCATTATGAATTTCTCGTGATGCCATTCGGGTTGACCAATTCCCTGGAAATCTTCATGGATTATATGAATAGGGTGTTTCAGCCGTATTTGGATAAATTTGTGGTGGTTTTCATTGACGACATCTTAGTTTACTCCAAGAGTGAAGAAGAGCATGCGCTTCATCTTCGAATTGTGTTGCAAGTATTGCGGGATCACCAACTGTATGCTAAGCTCAGTAAATGTGAGTTTTGGCTACGGAAGGTGAAATTTCTGGGTCATGTGATTTTTGCAGAGGGTGTGGCAGTAAACCTTAGTAAAGTGGAAGCGGTGTTGAGTTGGGAGAGACCGCAATCGGTGATTGAAATTCGGAGTTTTCTGGGATTGGCCGGATATTACCGAAGGTTCATTAAGGGATTCTCTCAGCTTGTTATGCTATTGACTAGACTCACCCGTAAGGATCGATCTTTCATTTGGGATGACAGGTGTGAGAGAGCATTCCAAGAGTCGAAGGTTTGTCTGACTTCTACCCCAATGCTCATTATCCCTAACCTATCAGAGCCATTCACTGTTTATATGGACGCCTCTAAGAAGGGTCTAGGATGTGTTTTGATGCAGCAAGGCAGAGTCGTGGCGTATGCTTCAAGGCAGTTAAGGCCTCATGAAGAGAATTATCCTACTCACGACCTTAAGCTAGCGGCTGTAGTGTTTGCCTTGAAATTGTGGAGGCATTATCTCTATGGTGCTCAGTTTGAGGTGTTCAGTGATCACAAGAGTTTGAAGTATTTGTTTGATCAGAAAGAGCTGAACATGAGGCAAAGGTGTTGGGTTGAGTTCCTTGTGGACTATGAGTTTGCTTTAAAGTATCATCCTGGGAAAGCCAATGTTGTGGCAGATGCGTTGAGTAGGAAATCGATTCATGTAGCCACAATGATGATGAGAGAGTAACAGTTGCTGGAAAGTCTGAGAGATATGAAGTTATCCATCAATGTCCATCCTGGAGTACTAGTAATGAGTTCCATCAGTGTATCAAGTGATTTATTGAGGAACATTTGCTATGCTCAGATGGAGGATGACTATCTTTTGGGCATTCGAGAACAGGTTGAAATGACAGAGACCCAGGACTTTGATGTTTTAGAGGATGGTATCATCTGGTACCGAGGTCGAATTTGTGTGTCAAATGTTACGGGGTTATGTGAAATTATTTTGGAGGAAGCTTATAAGAGCAAGTATACTATCCACTCAGGTACCATTAAGATGTACCAGGATCTGAAGCATGGTTATTGGTGGCCAGGCATGAAAAAGGACATCGCAGAGTTTGTGGCAAGATGTTTGATTTGTCAAAAGGTAAAGATTGAACACCAATTGCATGCAGGTACGTTGCAATCTTTGGAGATCCCAGAGTGGAAATGGGATAGCATTTCCATGGATTTTGTGATGGGATTACCGAGGACTTCTCCAGTACACAATGCAATATGGGTCATTGTGGATAGGTTGACGAAATCGACCCATTTTCTTCCAATTCGGGAAATTATTTCAATGGATAAGTTGGCCCAGTTCTATGTGAATGAAATTATAAGGCTGTATGGAGTCCTGATGAATATTATGTCGGACAGAGATCCTAGGTTTATATCCAGGTTTTGGAAATCTCTTCAGAAGGCCATGGGTATGAAGTTAAGTTTCAGTACTGCTTATCACCCTCAATCTGTTGGGCAAACTGAAAGGACAATTCAGACTCTACAGGACATGCTGTGAGCAAGTGTTCTGGAGAATAAAGGCAATTGGGATCAGTTTCTGCCGTTGGTTGAATTTGTCTACAACAACAGTTTCTACTTGAGTTTGCAAATGGCTACGTATGAAACGTTGTATGGTAGAAAGTGTAGGTCACCGTTATATTGGGTTGAACTTGGTGAAAGGAGTCTTTTGGGCCCAGATATTGTGGATCAAACCTCTCAGCAAATAGAGAGTATCCGTCAGAAGCTTCTTACAGCTCAGAGTAGGCAAAAGAGTTATGCGGACAGGAGGAGAAGACCATTGGAGTTTGATGCAGAAGATAATGTGTTTTTAAAGGTCACTTCTACTACTGGTGTTGGAAGAGCGATTCGAGCCAAAAAAACTCACTCCGCGGTATATGGCTACATATCAAATTCTGGAGCGAATTGGGCCAGTAGCGTATCGAGTGGCGCTACTGCCTAATCTTGCTAGATTGCATGATGTTTTCCACGTGTCTCAACTCAAGAAGTATCATCCGGATCCGTCTCATAGAATTGATGATGAAGCAGTTTAAGTATGAGAGGATCTGACTTTTGAGGTCGCACAGTTGCAAATTCTGGATGTTAAGGAGAAGCAGTTGAGGAATAAGACCATAAAGTTATTAAAGGTCCTATGAAGCAGCTTGACATCCAATGATGTCACGTGGGAGACTGAAGAATCCATGCAAAGGAAGTATCCAGAGATCTTTGCTTGAGGTAAGAGTTGAAATTTCGAGGATGAAATTTTTATAAGAAGGGGAGAGTGTAACACCCCTCATGTTATTTTTTCTTGGCTTTGTGTTCAGGACTGGAGAAAACAGGACGGATGAAGGCTCAAGTGGAGTCTGGAAGAGCTCCACGCCGCGGCGAGAACCATTCCAGTGGCATTATTTCTGATGAAACTGGTGCAGCCGCGGCGAAGTGTGTTGGAGCCTCGGCGAGAGTCGGGAAATTTGTTTAAATCTGGATCAGTTCAATCAGACGAAAAAGAAAGAAACAGAGGAAACCAAGGGAGATCTCGAGGAGCAGTGCTAGGGTTTGAGATTTCCGGTGTCTAAGAGTGATTTTCGGATCTTGAAAGCCTGGATCTAAGTTGGTAAGTGTTCTCTACTCCTCCCTCTCCATTTTTCTTCTGTTGAAGTTTAGGATTTTCAGTGTTAAGGTTGGATTTCCGGTTTGGGGTGAAATCCACCGATTAAAATGGATGATTTGAGATTAATGGAGTGTGTTTTGGTATTCTTGTTGCTTGGATGTGAGTTTTGAAGGGATTATATGTGATTTGAGCTTAACCTTAGGTGTTATTGGTTAGGGCTCTTGGGAATCAGAAGTGTATATGGTTGTGTAGTATTTAAGTGATCCCTAAGAGCTTATTGATGCATGAAAAGGGTGTTGGAACCTTGGGTTAGGTTAATGTAGTTGAATTGTGATGTTTGGTTATATGGTGTATTGTGTTAATGGAAGAATTGTGGTATTGTTAAGGTGGTTGACCAATCGAGAGGGTTCATGTGTATTGGACAGTTCAAGGAAGCTTGTGGAACTCGTGTGCGTGTGGTAACGACAATTGAGGTAACCGGGTGTTTGTTTATTTGTATTGTATTGTATACTGGTATATATGTTTATATATAGATATGCATGTTTCTTTCATACCACAATATTGATGTGATTGTGTGTACTGTTTTATATATATAGATAAGCCTGTGGTTCTAGCTGTGTGCAAGGGAGACATGCATACCATTCATTTCACATTGCATTCATGAGTTGTGTGAGATATATGTATATGTATATATATATTTGTGTGTGATTGTTCCCGGTTACTGAGACATTGTCTCACCCCCTCTCCCATAAACTAACCTTTCAGGTGACGGTTCTGGCATTAGTCCGGAGAAGACACGGGAGTAGCTGTGTATGTGGGAATAGTCTATGTAAAGTGTGTATTTTGTATTTGTAATTGTGCCAAGTAAGGTAGAAGGTTTTGTAATGAAGGAATGTTATAGTTGAGACTGGTTATGAATGTATGTATGTTCATGTATGTGGTTGTATGGTTGTATGGTTTTGAATGTTGAGAAGTCTGTATATTAGTGTTGGTGAGCTCAGAGTGGTTTTGGGGCTTTGTTGGTTTGTTTAAGGGCCTATAGCCCATTTGGTCAAGTTGGGTTCCAAGGGGTAAAATCTCATAGGAGTGGTTCCTTTGAGGTGAAGCCTCTTTGGACGAGTTGGTTTGGGGGTTTTGGACTTGTATGATTGGTCGGTGAGCATCATTTTGCCTTCGGTGGCAATTGGAGGTTGTTAGTGGTGAGTTCTGGTCAATAAGTGGCCAAAACGGTGCTAAAAGTCTAGAATCTCCATACGAAGTTGGATAGAGGTAAAAATGGTGTCTATGGATAGATGAGGACTAGATTGACTTGTAGAAATTGGAACCAAGTCAATCGGAGGTCAAAGCATAAAGTTATGCGCGTCAGAAGTTTGCCCCAGAATGTGGAAATTGCTGATATGGGATATCAGTATGGCGAGCCGCGGCTCCAGAGTCCAAGCCACGGGGCCAGTGAATCCAGTAGCGATGGAGAAACAAAGGAGGCCAGAGCCACGGCGGTACTGTAGCAGCCCCAGCCCCAGCCCAATTTTGGTGGTTTTAAGGTTGTTTCCGCTGTGTTGAGGCATTGGAGAGTTGTTTTGAGATGTCAGAGTTGTGTTTGGTTGAATCTGAAAGTTTTTGGTCAAGTCAGGAGGTAGGGTGTTACAAGAAACATGATGATAATGATAATTACATAATGATATGACATGAATATTACCACATGACATTGTAAGGAAAGGTGGATCGGGTGGCGATGATGATATATAATATGATATGATATAATGAGATATGATATGGGTGAAATAAGGAAGGGATCCCTATCATTAAATCCTCTTTTATGGCCAGGAGAGTAAGACGGCAGTGGACTACACATTCCCTAAAATCACCACCAATTTGGGGTGGTCAAGGGGAAGGAAAGCCATAATCCAAGTATTAGCGTTACTTTTGGCCAGGTGCACTAGTGTGAGGTGAGCTTGGTGATGTCTCGGAATTAGTCTTCATCGACTATTAGAAGGGAGTCACCTATATAAAATGTCCTATTATGATGACAGCTCGTGGTTTTAGTCGTGTGTGAGGGAGAACATACATACCATTCATTTGCATTACATTGCACCATGTACATGATTGTGTGGGCTAATATGTATATGTATTACTTGTGGTTGTCCCTAGTTACTGAGACTTTGTCTCACACCCTTTTCCCATGAACTAATATTTCAGGTGAAGGTTCTAATACTACTCCGGAGAAGACAAGGGAGTAGTATCTCAGACGTGGGAATATTCAAGTCATGATAGTATGTTGCATTGTTTATATATATTGTGCCAAGTAGGATAACATATTTGTAATCTATATGATAACAATGATGTTATGATGATGGTGGATGTAGAATGTTGATCATGAATGACCTATGATGGTAATGATGATGATGTATGTGATTGCATACATGATTGGCTAGTTATATGCATGTAATGATGGTTTGGACCGTATTATGGTAAGTACAGATGGAGTATGTGTCTACGGGTTGTATTGGACATGTATGTGAGCCTAAAGGGGATTTTGGGCATTGTATATGAGTTTTGGACATATAGTCTATTAAGTGAAATTGGGGTTCAAAGGAATCAAATCTCAGAAGAGTAATTCCTTTGAAGTGAAATCTCTTTGGACAAGTTGGTTAAGTCAATTAGGATCTATGTGAATGGTCCATAATGGTCAAAATGCTTTTGGTGGCAAATGGAAGAGGTTTATGGTGAGTTTTGGTCAAAAAGTGGCTAAAACGGTGTTGATTGTCTAAAATCTCCATACGGAGATGGATTTGAGTGAAACTGGTGTCTATGAATAGATTAGTATAAGATCGACTTGTAAGAGTTTTAATCAGGTCAACCAGAGGTTGAAACATAAAATTATGTACATAAAAAATTCACCAAAAAATAAGCAAATTGTTGATATGGAAATTGATGCTGGCACCACGGCACCAAGCACTATTGTTCGGCTGAGGCCAAAGCAGTACTGTAGCAGGCCGCAGCCCCAACCTTGTTTTGGGTGTTTTAATGTTTTTCCGTTATTTTGTGAGTTAAAGTCGAGATGTTCCGGTCTTATTTGGTTAGTTTTAAAAGTAATTTGTTAAGATTGGAGATATGTTGGAGTAAGTTATTACACATGAGGACTTGGATTAAAAATTGTTGAACATTAAACATTGTATTTTCAATGAATTTGAGCCCAACAAACAAATTGTTCACTATTTAAAGGAATTACCATTCACAAAAGAAAACTGATTAGTTGGAATACTAATTAAGGACTACTTTGTTGCAATTGGGACCTAGAGTTATTTCTCGCTCTTATATTTCTCAAATACTCAATTAACTCCATTTATATTTGTTCTTAATGATTGATTATACTAGTCAAAGTTTCCATAATACCTAAAAGTGCTTTCTCAAAACTCTTACTAGGTGTATAACTTAATTAACCAATTAATTAAACTCATAATTTCAATTCATGCCCCAAAATGACTATGTGAGACTAATGAGTGTATCTCTATCCCATTAACAAAACCCTCTACTCAGCACCGCAAGTATTAAGTTTCCACATGATTTAACTCAAATTCTATACTTAATCTAACTTTCTCAAGCATCAATCAAGTCAACTCAACAATCTTATTGGTGGCCAATCAACTAGAAGCATTAAGCATAGGGAAAAACCAATAGAATCATATCATTAATCATAAATATAAAGGAAAACAAGTATTTAATCCATACAAGAGATCAAATAATCCTAAGAACGCTTGTTTAGCTTCTCATATCCACAATAAAGTCATAAATATACAAGATAAATGGATCTATAGCAGAATACAAGGAAATGAATGAAAAAGGAAAAACAAAAACCAAGATTAAAGCACAAAATCTCTTCCCAACTCTAGGCCCTTGCTTAATCTTCCTCAAAGACTCAAACCCTAGCACCCAAATGCTCCAAGGAACTGCAAAGAAGTCCAGAATGCCACAAAAAGATGAAGAGAACCCTATTTATGTCAAAACCCTCGACCATTCTCGCATAATTGAAACTTTGCAATTTGCAGACAAAAGATTGGCGTGGCGGCAAGCTTACCTAATGCCGTGGCAAGCTTCACTTCTAGACACTAAGATTTCTGAACTCCACGTTGTGGCGTGCTTTGTTTCTGTCTGTTGTCTTCTTCATTACCTTTATTTCCCATGGTTTGGTCCTTGATGTCAATTTATCCACTTCTACTAGTTCCCAAGCTCCCATAGAAGGTGTGAGTGGCTAAAATTATCATCAAAGAGGACCTAAATGTAAAGGTAGAAATCCATAAATTACCAAGAGGTCCAAAATATAACAAAAGAATGTACAATAGAACAAAAATATGCTATTATGCAACATCAAAATCCAAAATGCATATTTTCTTATTTTTAGTGTCTAATATATACAAATGTATATCAAATATTTGCATAACTCAAGAAAAATGTACTAAAAAGGTATAATTTAGGATAGTTAACAAGATTCATAAGCAAAAATAAACAAAAAAATTCCAAGAAAATGAAAAAATTCTGAAAAATTTGCAAAATGTAAGAAAAGTAGAAAAAGTTATCAAAATGAAAAAAATTTGACCAAAATACACTGATTTTAATGGCAAAAGGGTCTTTAATTTTAGTTAGAGACCCCAAAAACTATTTAAAATCACAAATCAAAACCCTAATCAAACTAATTACATTAGATGGTTGATTTTAATTTTAGTTAGATTTCCAAGTGGGCTTTAATAGTTTTTTAGGTCTATAACTAACGTTTGGGTATTAAAATAGTGTATTTTAGCTAAATTCCTTCATTTCAACACTTTTTATTTTTCTATCATTTTTGTGATTTTTTCAGATTTTTTATTTTCTTGGGGATTTTTTTAATTTATTTTTTCCCATGAATCTATATATGGTTTTTTGTTATTTGTTTGTTTCTTTAATTGTATTTATTAGTTGATTTTATTATATTTTGATATTTTTAATTAGGCTTCTAGTAATTAAGGTTTTAGTTTCCAGCATGGTCGAAATTAATTGAGTTGAGTTGATACATTATATTCATGCCGTATAAGATTTTTATGAAATGACTTTTAATAATTTTTGGGGTCTCTAATTAAAAGTTCATACCATTTTGGTATTAGAATTAATGTATATGGGCTAAATTTCTTCATTTCAACAACTTTTTATATTTTTCTTGCAATTTTTTGAATTTTTAGAATTTTTTTATTTTCTTAGAAATTTCTGAATTTATTTTTCCCTTAAATCTGCATATAATTTTTATTATCTGCTAGTTTATTTATGTTTATTAGTTAAATTTATTGGGCTTTGAAGTGTTTAATTAGGGTTCCGATTTCCTCCCTAGACCTGAAGTTAGTTGGTTGAGTTAGTGCATTATGTTCCTACATGAATATCACTACCAGATAAAATTTTCATAAAATGATTTTTAATAATTTGTAGGTTGTTTAATTAAAAGTTAATTCCTTTAAATAACATCCCCCATGTGCTTTAACCAAATTTCTTCTGCATAACCTTTTTTTATTAAATTTTTGTGATTTTTGATGATTTTTTTTCATTAGAACTATATTGGCAAATTCAAGGATTGATCTTTCTGCGGAGAAAAAAGTTTATTTGTGGGGTAGTCTGCACCTTAATCTTTTCTAGTTTTCTACCTTCAAATTAAACGCTGTCATATTAGTCCGGGAGAAAAACACTTAAGGATCTTCATGTAAAAATATTGTCAAATAAATAGTATAAATACTAAATTCAGTTGATTCGAATTGAAAATTTAATTTATAGGAGTATTAAAATTTTAATCTGAGTAATATGATGGTCCTTTGAGTGTCTTTCTCCCTGTTAGCCCGCACAACTAATCTCTACAAAGCATAATTGTTCGGGAACGAAACCCTCCTACGCCTACACGCATCCACTCAATCCCTCGCTTTTGTGCTAACTTCGCACTTTCCCGCACTTTCTTCCACTTCTGCTACAAGAAATTTCTGAGTTCTACGGTAAGCATATCTATAGATTTTAGTGTTTAAGTGCAATGTGAATCGTCTGTTTCGTGTATTTTTAGTGCTTAGTGGCTTAGTGTTTTTCAGATTACGATGATTCTAATATCCAAATTGTGCATTTTCAATTCGTAGATATGATGGATATGGAGGAGGAGAATAGAGCAGGAGAGACATCTGGAGTGAGAGTATTCGTCGGAGGCTTGGGACAAGGTGTGACATCTGATGATCTTCGGAGGTTGTTTGGGTCTTTGGGCAGTGTTGATGGAGTTGATATAATCAGAACCAAAGGTCGCAGCTTTGCCTATGTTGACTTCATACCCTTTCCCACTGACCAAAACTCCCTTTCCAAGCTTTTCAGCAGGGTAATTATTCGAAACTGCTGTAAATACCAGTGCTTATGATTTTTGTGAATGAGTTGGAAATAACCGTCATCTATTGTTATATTGTTCGACTATTGTTTTCTTTTTATTATTTTGTGCATTCTCTCGCATTGGCTTTCATCAAAATCTCTCCTTGCTATTTTTTATGTTCTGCTCTCGAGGTGTGTGTGTGTGTTTTGGGTTCATTCTTACTTATGAATATATATATATATATTAAAACTTTAACATGGTGTAACGTATCACTATGCCTATTTTGTTTACCTATCCTGAGATTTTGCTGACCAAACAACGTATATGTTTTATATATAGTCTGATTAGCAATCAAGATAATTTGTGCCAATAAAAGATAAAAGAAAAATCGAGAAAGTTAATTAGAATATGAGGATTTCTTTATCATTACATGACAAAAAAGGTTGTGAATGATGAATGGGAAATACATATGACAAATTTGAAGTCTTCTGCAATTATAAGAAGATACCAATGTTGTTAATCTTACGCACCATGGATGTAACTAATATATGATGAGGCATTTTTTGGAGAAGTTGGATAAAATGGTGCTTGGTTAACTAATGAAGAAATGGTAGTGTAGGAATGCCTTGATAATGTTTGGGAGATAGAGGATTATTTCAGAACATTCATGCATGATATTCGTGATCATTTTGAAAAAGAGGAATAACTTATTACAGTTAAACGTCTTTCTTTTTTTTTTAACAAAATAGTTATTAAGTTCCACTCATGTAGATCAAAGATTAAATTTGGTTTAGGAAGTAGGAGCTAGCAAGACCTTGATAGATTCTTGAAATTAATGTGATATCAAGAAATTAGATCTGAAACTCTGGATTGTAGTTGTGGCATATATATTACTATGCATGAAGAATCTTAATCAGTGCCAAAGATCATAAAAACATTTTTATTTGTCTAGCACATGGTAATATTGAAATGGGCATATCACGGAGGTACCAGTAATGATAGGCTATTGTAACAGGGTATTAGGTATGGAAGTATGCAAGACCTTACCATTTTGAAAGTTATCAGGAAAGATATCAAGATTCCTTTTTGCTATTATTGAGTCTGATAAGATAAAATTTGTCTCACTGTAGTTCCTAGTCAGGCCATTTCTCATTGCTCACAGTTTCTCTGCTTTCTTTGCTTCTTGGGAAAACATTTTTAATTGCTTACCAGCTTTGCAGTGCTTTGTATTTTGTACATGTTTGTGTTGGATGTTTGTGCTTTTATGTTGATATGTTTTCATATATGGCTACTATACATTTTCCTTGCACACAGTATAATGGATGTCTCTGGAAGGGTGGAAAGCTAAAGCTGGAGAAGGCTAAAGAACATTATCTTGTACGTTTGAAACAAGAGTGGGAAGAAGATGCTAAGCTTGCTAGTGATGAACCAGGAACTACTGATCCTGATAAAAGTATTTCCTCCGTTGAAATGCCTAGCAAAGAGAGTTTAAAGACAAAGAAGCTGCGAATTTTCTTTCCCAGATTGAGAAAGGTGAGTTACAAATAGGAGTATTTTCTTTATTTGGGCTTCTTAGAGATTTCCATTTTCATCTTGGAGGATTGACAGGAGCTGCAATATAGACATACTTTCTCTGTTCTTTACCTCCAATACAGGCGTTACTTTGTGTGTTTATAGCAACAGCTGCTATTGACAACATACTATTATTGGAAACCTTGAATTTAAGACAAAACTATGTCAGTTCATACCCATTGCAGGATCAAGTGAATGGTATGACTGTACTAGTCGTAATGGGACATGTCAGGGGCGTGCAGGCAAAACTATAGTGAGGCTTAAAGTAATATTTTATATTGAACGTGATTTGCCTATCATTCTAAGAATGAATGGCCATATCCCCCTGTATATATTGTTTTCTCTGCTTATTTAAAGATGCTTCCTGTGTCTATTGCTGCAGCACGATTCAAATTTCATGTACTTATATTTGTGCAGGTGAAATCCATACCATTCGGTGGAACTGGCAAGCACAAATACAGTTTCCCAAAAGTTGAAGTTCCTCCCCTTCCGGTGCATTTTTGTGATTGTGAAGAACATTCTAGTCCTTCTAGCACAATAAGAGCTAAGCAATTTTATAATGGGGAAGCAGAAAGTGGTGGGATGAATGATGAAGAAATAAACATAATGAACGTTGTGATGAACAAACTATTTGAAAGGGAAAAAATTTCCAGTCCCGTGCATTATGAAAAGGAGCAGAACTCCAATGCATTGCCTGGTGGTTTACAATCTGATGAATCTGAAGCGGATAGTGTAACAGATGATGATGGTCTCATCATTAACATGGAGACAAAGAGAAAGAAAACAGCTATAATAGGTAGCCAGAAACTTGAAAGAATATTGAGAAATCAGGTTAGGTCATATCTGAGTGGTACTGTCAGTATTGCTGTTGTTGCATAATAGGTGTATCTCTATTTTAGTTTTATCTAATTGTTGTCTGGATTTTCAGGAATCGGAATTGAAAGAAGCAAGAATGTTAAAGGATGAACGTAACAAGAGTAAGCTTGAAGTGCAGGAAAGCAATGATATTGCTCCTGACAAGAAGAGAAAGCCCCATCATAATTTGGATGGGAAAAGAAATGACTCTACCTCTGCTACCCCCGGAGGCAAGAGACATATGCAGAAGCATACAGATGAGATGAGCTCACAGGTGCACAGCACTGAACTGGGAGATGGTATTAGGGAAACAACTAAAGTTTCATGGTCTCAGAAATCTTCATGGAGAGACCTTCTTGGTGATGGAGGCAGCAGTTCTTTCAATGCCTCCCATATACTGCCAGACTCTAATTCTAGTGAAAAACAAGGATCTGATGGTTTCCGTGTACCTGAATCAGCAAAGAATGAAACTGAGCACATTGAAATGGAAGGAGGCCCAGAGGCAGAACCTGCCAAGGCAGAAGTAATGGAAGAGCTTGCTGAACCTCGGCTTACCATACAAAATTCTGCATCTGAACAGTTGGGCAGAGGTGTTGCATGGAAGCAAAAGCAATCTTGGACACAACTGGTTGGTCAGAATAACAATTCATTCAGCATATTTCAAATTTTGCCTGGAATTACTTCTCCGAAGCCAGCGTTGAGAGAGCCCAATGTGGACCTTGCTGGTTCTGGTGTTGGCAAACATATTGACTTAGCTAAGGAATCAAACAATGAATCTGTTGGAGACGGGTTGAACTTGGTGAAGAGTAGCCCAGAAACGAAGCACAATGGTTTGGCTAAGCATACTGCCATTGAGTCTGTTGGAGATGGGCTGAACATGACCAAGAGTACCCCAGAAAAGAATCAACATGTTGCTGGCAATGACATCACTCCTGCTTCAATAACTGAGGAAAAATGTGAAAGAGACACAAATGAGATATCCAATACAGAGGTTAACTTAGGTGAGACATGCTCATTTATGAGGAGTGCTGCTTCATTGAAAGAGTGGGCGAAAACTAAGGCTGCTATGAGTGGCTCACTCAAAAGGAAACGTGGTGAGAAGAAGGAGCATTAATTCCTTTACAGCTGACATCATGACTGCGGTTGGGCTATGATGAACTACAAGACTTGGGGTAAAATTCTTTATAGTCATTGTTAGGTCCCTTGATAGAAGTAATATATGTGGACTTTTTCTCATAGTCGGTAACACTGTGGCAGAAGTTTTTTCACATGTCATTTTGAGTTGAAGAATCCTGTAACAAATCTATAAAAACTAGAGTTTTATTTTAAACTCTCCTAGGTTTTAGTCACATACTTTCCCCTAACATTTTGCATGGGTTGACTCTTTTGAGCATTGCTGTTTGTGTCATGGTATACTATTATTTTTCGTTTCTGAATGAAAGCAGAAGAATAGAATAAACTATCTTGTTGATCGTTAGAAGATATTGTTGCCATCAATTTAAGTTTTGAAAGTTTGTTGACATTAATTTAATCCCAATGTTCTGAAAAAAAAAACACATTATTTTAGTGGTGGTTTTGGGTTAAATGAATGTCCTTGAAATCTTTTGATGACTAAACCGACGGTAATAAACTTTGTGGCTTGAGCTAGTTAAGCATCATCAAGACGAAATTGGTGTCAATAATTGAATTCTTTTGAGAAATATGATAGTGATGTTTCATGTATCTAGTTTTATGTCTCAGGTAAAATTTGAGTTGGTAAGTCGTATTTTTTAAAATGGGAATACGGATCAAATAGGATTACAAAATTGAAGTAGAAATTCATAGTTAAAATTTCAGGAATAATGGCAGTACGAATATTTAAAGGAGATGCAGAAAAGTCTTCTGTGGTTTCTGGTTGAGTTTTCCAAATGGAAGCAAAATACAGTTGCTATCATTCGTTGACCCTTAAGGTTGCTTCTTCGAATTTATCAGAAAACTAGGCTTGAGAAATTTAGGCGCTGTCCTCTTATAAATTGTAATTTATCGAGAAAGAAAGCTAAATTGTTTTGGTACAAAAATATGACAGAACAGGTGACCTTTTTTTTTTTTTGGAATGAAGTTTTATTGTTAATAAAGCAAAGCACGGTGAAGGAAGTTAAAACAGCCTATCTTTTCCCAGGAGGTCTAAACAAAACTGAGGATGTTCCTATAAGAGATGAAAAATTGAAAACATATTACAAGCATTTTGTGCTAAAATGTTAGTGCATCCTTTAGCCAATTTTTGCATGAAATTAACACTGGCCTCCAAATTCCAAAGTAAAATTCGATGCACATTTGCAATGATGCCCTCAAAAGGATAATTGTTAATGCCGTCTCTAGTAATAAGATTTATTGTTTCAGTGTATGCTTCAATCTTCCAATATTCCAAGTTCCAGCAAACTTCAAGACTTGCAAGGATTTCAATTACTTCACCAATAGCAAAGGGGAGACGTCTAAGATATTAGCCAAAAAACGTGAATCCAATCACCATTGTTATTTCTGATAACTCCACCACAACCACTAATCCCACTTGTTCATACAAAACCAAAACCACTAATGCCATTTGTTCATACAAAATCATCGATATCAAGTCTGATAGAGCCACTTGTAATTGGTTTCCATTTATACAAGGAGGAATTCTCTGCATGTTTGTTACAATCAAACAGAAGAAGTGCTCTATGAACGTGTGACCTACCCATAATAGATGCACAGTGGCGATTGCTAATTGATCTTTATTTACCCTAAATGGATGTGGGAAAGTGAAATTTTATGAAGCCTCAACACTAGAATTCATTTTCTTGGCTCTAAATTTATCTTGTCGAACACATAATATAGAAGCACACTGAACTACAACCGTAGACGCTATATGTTGTACTGATACTATAGAATGCATTTACAGAGCTTCTACTGCTTACTTTCATTCATTTTTCATTTGCCAATAGCTATTGTGCCAAAAGAATCATTAATAAGAAAATCTTCACCGCAAGGGAAAAAAAAATTGTTACTAAGACAGGAATATAAGAGAATGCAAATACCAGACATAGACCCCTTTCTCAAACTGAATTTTCTAATGAAGATGATGAATTCCTAATATTGCTAGCGTTTTCATTGGCAGTATTCCTATAATCAAGTTCAGTGCATTCAAGCCACTAGGTGTAGTTTAGTGGTGAGGGGTGTGAAATAGTTAATTTTACGTTCAAAACTCTGCTCCGCCATGTGACCAAGAAATTCAGTACAAGTTCAATGACTCAAGCACCCTGCGAGCTTGGATCTGCAGAGCTGTTAGTCTCTGCTCCGGATCCAGGGTTGAGCCAAACTGACTTGCTGCCCAAATCAAGGAAGCTGATTTCTCTCCAAGTAGATGCCTTATATCTTCATTTATCGTTGCCAAAGGAGGCCTATCCCTTCCATTGACGTGTCCAATGAGAAGCAACAAAAACTCCCCACATTTCAACCTGAGGAATGAAATTTCCCCGTTAATGCAACTGAGTTATGCCAAAATGGTGGAGACCCAGCATGAAAAACAAGAAACTAAGATTATTTAAGAATATAATAATATCCAGAATGGAAAACTACTTTACACATATCATCTCCTTCCAGGGTATAAATATGCAAAGCCAGTTTTATAAACTGACTCAATTTCAACTCCTTAGATAAACATGGCAATAAAAAGATATATAAAATAAAATGAAGGACTTTAAAATCAACCAACTCATAGGAAGTGCGCATGACTGCATGGAGTTGAAATTTTCATTTCCAAAATAATTACCACAACACTAATGTTGAACCATAAATGACAAAACATATTGTATCTATGGTCATTTCCATAAAATGCGATTGAGTGTTCGCACCCACATGATTTGGAAAGTGGATCTGATATTTTCATCCAATATCATAGAACAAGTAAATTAGAAGGTAAGCTAAGACATAGTTACTGTAATAAAATGCAATCTCCAAGCAGGGTACCTAAACATAAATAATGATCAATACGTGACTATGGGGCATGTTGCAGAAAGAAGATCCACATCAAACAGACATAATTCAAACAATTGTAAATATGAGTGAGACTGATTGGAAGAAGAATACCTGAGATTTTCATCTCCTTGTTTGTCTCTTATGAGGTCTGCAACTTCCATAATACCATTACATTTCTCAAAATCCTAATAAATCATAAGCAAAAGAGATGCAAGTGTTATAAGTGAACAGAGAAAGGATATTCTTTGCAGCGAATCTCAAACTCTCAGCTAACAATCAAGGTGAAAGGTTCTCTGACATTTATTGGTAGATCTTATAATGTAAGCCAAGACAGTCATTTATTTTAGCTTCCTCAAACAAATTACACTTTGGATATAAAGCTTCATGAAACAGAAATAAACCTCAAAGATTCTTTTTCTATGAGTGTTTGGTATGCAGAAATGCTATATACCAAGGATTTTGGAAACTAATTAATAATAAATTTCAATATAAAACACATGAAAATTCAAAGGTCTCTGTTTGATATGGAAATTTGAAACATGGGGACTTTGAATCCCCATGTATTTGCACAGATATCTTGTACCTAAAATCCATGATACTTAGTAATTTAGGGCTTTTGCTCACCAAATTCCTTATTGGTAAATCTCCAGCAAACACTGGTATTCAATGTGTTTTGACCCAATGAGTCTACCTTGACCATGTTATAAATTGGCTAAAGAGGTTCAATCAGACCCAAAGGCAATTGGCAAACTGTTTTGCAACCGTGCCTAACTAAAGCATAAAAATAGAAGAAAAATACTCAATTCTTATAAAAGAAACGATATTTCATCGTACATTGATATATGAAGTCTGAAAAGATTAGTCTAACACACATTCAATCGATGCCAAGGCAAGAGAATTCAGGTACCATCTGATTGGGTGATGAATCCACCATAATAGAGATTAGAGCATCTAAGCATGCACCTTGCTCAAGTACTCCCCGAGTGGATAATATATTCATCAAAACCTGCGAAGGCAAATGCAGTTTTACTTATGCTTGTCAGGCTCTAAAACATTTATTTGTATCAGTTGGGAGGTTTGGGTAGGGGGGAGGGGCAGGACTCATGAAAATGTATACCTGAATACAAAGGCAACAAGGACATGTAGAAGGAAGATTGTGTAACAAATTTGGGCAGGGGATCAGGTGCATATGGATGCTGATATATTGTTTCGGGGTTATCAATTAGAAAATGTTAGCCAGGAGAACAAGAGAAAGAAGCTTGAGTAAAGGCTAGGATAAATCTTAAGAATGGATTATAAAGACCTCTAGCTTCTCAAAGTACTAGAGCCCTTCCTATTTTTTCTACCATAGATACGTCCTTTGAGCTGGATTTTGTATACGTTTCAATCAATGAATACTAAGTTGACCAAGTTTATCATTCAACGATGGAGTTGGTAGTTGGCTGGTTGCATATAATTTCTCTCTCAAAAACTATTTATGATTAATTCAAACAAATTTTATGGCATTCAATCCTGCTAAGCCACACCTTTATACTACCTAAGAAGGTAATGAAGGCACTTGAACAAGAGTCAAATGCTAAGCTTTTGGGATGTTATAAACAGATCTAACTTCTCAGTAAAAGTCATGAAGCGATTGTCTAACACTAAGGAGGATGGTGGTTTGTCTGTTCAGAGAAAGCTGCCATCTACCATGTTTTGGGGGGAATATAGAAGTTCGCTAAGATTGTTTGTGCTGAGAATCACGTATTCTTCAATATTTGTGAACATTTGAATTATAAATGTCCCAATTAATCCTTAATAACAACTAGTAATTTCAGCCGTGCAATATGGTATTGTTCTAGTAAATCATATAAAAACAAAGAAGAAAGAAAGAAAGAAATTTCAGATATAAAATATCAATTCATATGGCTGCTGTAAATTTAAATTAAGCATATCTATGACTGAAACAAGTTGATCAAAATTATTGGCCCTTGATATCAAGATACCAATGAACTTCAATTGCTAGTTGTTATAGCAATTGCTTCAATATTGTCGTAATTATCATATATTCCAGATTAACAATGGACTAATTGTTCTTGATATTATGAATGGAAACTAATGCAGAAGGTGAAGTTTTAGATAAAGCATTCTTAAGGTTGAATGACATAATCTTGTATGTTTTTGTTGCTTAGCACTCAGCTGTTGGTTTAATATAATATAAGTTTTGATAATGACAAATGTAGAATAATAAGGAACAAATGCATCATATTTATCTAACATCTATATTGTTCCTAAAAGAAATAGAATGTGCATTAGCATGTGTTTAGTCTTGGTTATAATACATATATCATGCTATGTACTAATATATCCACTGTGCTCTCATATTTTATAATACAAGTTGGATTATATAAATTGAACTAACTACTTAATTTGTAAGTGTAATACATTAAATATAGGATTGTCCAAGAAGCAAGAGTTAACATTGGAATAAAAGAAAATTAACATCACATTTTACTCAAAGAAAAAGAAGAGAAATGATGCTCCAAGAATGGAAAATCAAAACGGAGCATACTAAAAATGGGAATGACCAAGTGAAAATGAACCTCAACCTTTGAAGACTTAGCTATTAGGTATATTTTATTTTCACTAAGATTTAGAAGTGGTTTAATATTTGAAATTTATTTAATCTTGTTACCATATATTTTAAATAAGTTAGATTAAGTAAATCTGATGTTAACATGTATTAGAATTGAAAAATATTGGCTAATAGATGAATTTTGCTTATGATTCATATTCATTTTGTGCAAAATTCACACTTTATTTATTGAAATTCAAATAGAGGTTTTATATCTGATAGATGAATTTTGAATCTAAAATTCGAATTTCGTGCTAAGTATAGTTAGTGAAAGTGTGCAAAAATTGTAGAGGTTTGAATATGCCTCTGATAGACAAATTTCGGTCTCTGAAATTCAAATTTCGAACAAAAGTCGTAGAGGTTTGAACATGCCTCTAATAAACGATATCGCTCTCTGATAGACGAATTTCGGTATCTGAAATTCTAATTTCAAAGTGCATTGTAAAAACTTGAAGTAACTGTTCAAACCCAACAGACGCGCTTTCAATATGAAAATTCGAATGAACTAACATGAGGTATCTTTTGCAAACACGAAATTTGAATGTCACTTTCTAACAGACGAATTCCAAGATTTAACGTTAAACACATAACCATGCTGACTCTGCGAAATTCATCTATTGAGCCTCCAAATTCAAATTTTGGTATGTCAGACGCATTTAATGCGGTTATTAAATGGCTCTTTCTATAAAGTAATGACTAGAACTTATATCTAATGGATAGATCTTGTTTCTAACGATTAGTTAAACCATAAATCCATAAATAAAACTTCATTTGAACTTATGGGTAACGAATTAAAGTGAGTTTTGTACCAAAATATTGCTGCAATTTATAAAATTATTATGTGTGAACATTATAAGTTAAAACCACCTTTTTAGAGTGAGCTTCAATGTATTTTCTACTTTAAAAGAGAGTTTTTATTCTGTAATCTTCTCTTTTACATTTTCTGGATAGAATCTTAGTGTGGAGAAACACAAAGGAATTTACAGAGCTTGTAAGGGTGTAGGAAGAGTGGTTTCACAAGTGCCTACTAAAACTTATGGTATGTACTGAGACTTCACAATTGCTCGGATCAAACTTGTGAGATGTAGTGAAAAACTCACATGATGGCTTAAGGACCAGACGTAGGCCGAGTGATTGGGCTGAACTAGTATAAATCTCTATGTATTGCTCTTCATCTTTTCTTTTCAATTGCTTTACTTAATTCTCTCTATTCATCCCTAATCTACTGCATCTCTTGGGTTGTGCTTAAAAAATGGAGAAAATCTTGCATCACTCAATTCACCCCCTCTAAAGTGACCAACCAAACCTTAAAATTGGTATCAGAACTTAGACTCTCAACAAAGGATCTAATCATCGAAGAGCAAGATGGCTTACTTTGGAGATAATATATTACCACAGGGGAACAACATCAACAGACCTCCAGACTTTAATGGTGAACATTGTGGATATTGAAAGATGAGAATGCAAATATATCTTCAATCCATAGACCTAGACATCTGGTTTGTTATAAAGAAGGGAGATTTTGTGCCAAAGAAGATGCAGGACGATGGCACATTTAGAGAGAAATCAGAAGAAGTGTGGAATGACAAAGATAAAAAAAAAATTCTGCTGAACTTCAAGGCAAAACACTCCTTGGTTAGTGCTCTTTCATAAGATAAGATTTTTAGAGTATCTGATTGCAATACTGCTAAGAAAATGTAGGATGCTCTGGATATTACTTATGAAGGAGCAAGGGACTGAAAGAAAACAAACTCAGCTCTCTCACAGCAGAATATGAGATATTCAAAATGATTAATGGTGAGTCTATTAAAAATTTCAAATTCGTTTTACTCACATCATCAATCATCTAGCAGTTTTGGAAACGAGTTACACACAAAGAGAACAAGTATACAAAATACTCAAAACTCTACCTAAAGAATAGCAACTAAAAGTGATAGCTATTAAAAAGACAAGAGGAGAATCATACTAATCTATCACTGCACTATTTGGAAGCACGGCTGAACATGAAGGAAGACTTAACCTTTTTGTGGGAGCAGCAAAATAAAGAAAAGGCACTGATGTCCAAAGCTACTATATCACAGAGCTTAGAAGAAGATGATACTGATAATAAAAGTGATGATAGCAGCGGTGAAGATGAGAAGGATGAGCTGAAATAGTTGACCATCAACTTTGGCAGATTCCTCAACATAAAAAAGAAGGAGCTTCAGAAACAAAAGCACTCATCATACAAATAAGCTGAAGTGCTTTTCAAAGATGCAAGGAAAGAGATATGTAGAGAAGAAAAGTAAAAAAGCCAAATGGCATATACCTCTACAATCTAGAGTAACAGTTCGAATGAAGATGATGAGGATACCTATCCACACTTAATGGCTAAGATTAATGATAAGGTATCAAATTCTGACTTTAAATCTAATTATGATTACTCTTTTAATGAGTTGCAAGATGCTTATAATGAAATGCATAATGAACTAATTAGATTAGCAAAAGCACTTGCACACAATAAGAAGAAAGTGATTTCCTTATAAATGAATTCAAATTGGAAAAGAATAAAAAGGAATTACTTAAAAAGAAAATAGATGATTTAAAAAATGTTTATGAATCCCACACATACTTCCTATTGTGATTTATGTAATTGATTAAATAAAGAAAAAAAGGAGTTAACTAAGGCCATAGCCAATTTCACCCAAAGCAAAGATAAGTTGAATATTTTACTTGGCAAACAGAAAAATATGTTTGACAAGTTGGGTGTTGGTTACATGAGTAAGTCCAAGGAGAAAAATAAATATTGTTGGAAATTTTTTGTGCCTACAATAATGCCTAACTCACCATTATGCACATATTGTGGTAAAAAGGGGCATCTAGCTCATCTATGCACTATTAGGAGAACTAGTAAATAAAGGCATGAAATGAGCTCCAAAGAATACCACTAACCCTCCTGGACTCAAAAATAAGTGAGTATCAAAATGTTCTTCTAGTACTTTATGTATGCAGAACAAATTCAAAAAGAAAGAACATATTGGTGCCACAAAAAAGTCACAGAAAAGGAAAGCTTCCCAAAACTCTCAAGCTGCAAATGCAAATCATAAGAAGAAGCATTGGAGGCAAACCTCTCACCCATCTCAAGGAAGGACCTTAAACAGAATTCAAATCACTCACCTTAAGAAAAGAGAAAGTAAATGCTTGGATATTGGTGTGACAAATGCAAAGAAGAAAAATGAACAACTACACACCAAAGTCAAGCAGAAGATCACAAAAAGATGATCTTTTATAACCTCTATCACTTACCCTATGTAATTATTGCATTATATATTTGGGTAAGACTGAATTTAGGTACAATATGAATTTTAAAAGGTTTAAATTGACCATTAGTGGATCCAAGTAAGAAAGGATACCAAAGAAAGAAAAATATATTCCTTTTTATTTTGCAGGTACTCCTTGAGCTAAATTATGAAAGTCTGATAAAGATGGAGTATCTGATATGCTTAAATGAATTCATACTGAAAAGGAAATGAGTTAGCTATTAACCAAACTGGTTTGTAAGTATTTAACAAGTTTTCAGATATGCTTAGTTGGTGTTGATACATGAGATTACTAAAATAAAGTGTGTTCCTTGTTCAAATAATGAACTATCTAAATATGTTGGTGCTTACTAAGAAATTCAATGTTTGTACAAGTCCATTTTTTTATTTGAATAACCAAACTTGTATGCTTTTCATAGTTTCCCTTGCTTACTGTTTGATGATCTGAAAAACATGTATATTTGAATAAATGTTCATAATTAGAGGGCGCTTATAATTTTGCATGTAAAGGTTTTTAAAAGCTCTCTTTGATTTAAAAGAAAAATCTCAATTATTTACTTTTGTATGACCATACTTATTTGTTGCATTGTGCTTTCTTAGTTTTATCATAAGAAATGCATAAGTTAAGGGAAAGCATTTACTAAAATTAAATTGCTTATATTTTAGCTCACCCCATTTTATTGTGAAGAGTTTTGTTGCTTGATCTTAAATTGCCAAAGGGAGTAGATCATATTTCAACATCCCTCCTTGATCCTAAAGAAAGAAAGTAACAACTCTTCAACTCTAAGATACCTCTTATGATGTGTGCATATCATGATCATTTTAACAAGAAGCATCACAACATTTAGTATCCTAATAGTTTCAAGCAACAATTGGTATTAGTTTTGATATAACAATCGATATCAGTTTTGATATTAGTAACAATTGGCATAATCTGAACATGCATTGCATAATAAATTTTGATGATGATTTGCATATCAGACTACGTCCTTATGTGCACTCAAAACAACCCTAGGACTCTGTGCTTATAGGTACAACCTCACAAATGAGGCGAGAAGAATTATGGGAGAATTTTTCTTCAAACCTTTTTATTGATATCAAATAGGGGGAGAAATTGTATTGAAAATATGTATGTGCTTAATTTAGAAATAACTGAGATAAACTGCATTATAAGTGTAATACATATATCATTCATTAAGCATATTTTTCACTAGTGATTTGTCATCATAAAAAAAGGGGAGATTGATAGGTTTAATATAATATAAATTTTGATAAAAACAAATGTAGAGTAATAAGGAATAAATACATCATATTTATCTAATATATATATTGTTCTTAAAAGAAGTAGAATGTTTATTAGCATGTGTTTAATCGTGTTTATAATGCATATCATGCTATGTACTAATATATCCACTGTATTCTTATATTATATAATATAAGTTGGATATATAAATTGGACTAATTACTTCATTTGTAATGTAATACATTAAATATAGGATTATCCAAAAAGGAAGAATGAGCATTGGAATAAAGAAAGGAAAATCAATATCATGTCTCACTCAAAAAAGAAGGAAAATGATGCTTCAAGAATAAAAGATCAAAAGGAAACATATCAAGAATGAGAATGGTCAAGTGAAAGTGGAGCTCAACTTTTGAAGACCTAGCTATTAGGTATATTTTATTTTCACTTAGATTTTAAGGTGATTTAATCTTTAAAATTTACTTAATCTTATTATCATATATTTTAAACAAGTTAGATTAAGTAAATTTGATATTTGAATGTGATAGAATTGAGAAATATTGATTGACAGACGAATTTTACTTATGATTCATGTTCATTTTGTGCAAAATTCGCACTTTACTTGTTGAAATTCTAAGTTACAGAAATTTTATCTCTGATAGACGAATTTTGAATCCGAAATTCAAATTTCAAGCTAAGCATAATTAGTGAAAGTGTGCAAAAGTTACATAGATTTGAACATACATCTAATAGATGAATTTCGATATCTGAAATTCTAATTTCGAGCAAAAGTCGCAGAGGTTTGAATATGCCTCTAATAGACGATTTCAGTCTCTGATAGATGAATTTCGGTCTCTAAAATTCTAATTTTGAAATACATTGTAAAAACTTAAAATAACTGTTCAAACCCAACAGACGCACTTCAAATATGAAAATTTGCATAAACCAACATGAGGTATCTTTTGCAAACTCGAAATTCAAATGTCACTTTGTAACAAACAAATTTCAAGGTTCAACGTTAAATACATAACTATGCTGACTCTGCGAAATTCGTCTATTGAGCTTCAAAATTCAAATTTTGGTATGTCAGAGACATTTAATGCGGTTGTTGAAAGATTGAACGCTTTTTTCTGTAGAGTAACAGCTAAAACTTGTGTCTAACGATTAATTAAGCCATAAATCTATAAATAGAACCTCATTTGAGCTTATGGATAACAAATTAAAGTGTGTTTTGTGCCAAAATGCTGCTACAATTTATAAAATCATTATGTGTGAGCATTAAAGTGAGTTATGTAGATAGAAGGAGAAGACCAATGGAGTTTGATGCTGGAGACCATGTATTTTTGAAGGTCACTCCTACTACAGGTGTTGGGAGATCAATTCAAGTGAAGGAGCTCACTCCGTAATATATGGGTCCATATCAAATTTTGGAGCGAATTGGGTCAATAACGTATCGAGTGGCGCTACCGCCTAATCTCACCGGATTACATGATGTGTTCCACGTGTCTCAACTCAAGAAGTATCATCAGAATCCATCTCACATAATTGATGAAGAAATTCAGTACGAAAAGGATTTGACTTTTAAGGTCACGCCACTGCAAATTCTTGATATAAAGGTGAAACAGCTAAGGAATGAAACCATCAAATTAGTAAAAGTGTTGTGAAGCGGCTTGATATTCAATGATGTCACATGGGAGACAGAAGAATCCATGCAAAGGAGGTATTCAGAGATTTTTGCCTAAGGTGAGAATTTGAAATTTCAAGGATGAAAATTTATAAGAGAGAATATAACAACCATCATTACATTATCCCGAACTTAATCTTTAGCTAATGAAGTAGAATTGATGATGTGTGTAGGACCAAAGGAACCAGGATGGAAGAAAATTAAAGTGTAGGCAGAAAAGCTCCACGCTGCAGCGAGACACAACGCCGCCGCGGTGAGCGAGCTATAACTTTGAAAAAATTTTCAAATAAAAGTGCTCCACGCCGCGGTGCACTTACCAACCACTGCGGTGCCACACCTCAGACTTTTAAAAATCAGAAGCATATCAAATGAACGACGCAGAGAAAAACGAAGGGAGAACAAGGGAGCTGCGTTAGGACTTTGGATGTTCGACCCTTGGAGGTGATTTCTAGACTCTAAAAGCTTGATAGATTGTTGGTAAGTGATTCTTACTCTTCCTTTTCCATTTTTCTTCGGTTTTTAAGTTGGATTTCCAGGTATATATATGTTAGGTTTTCGGTTTTGGCCGAATCCTACCGATTAAAATAGATAAAATGGAATTAATAAAGTGTGATTTAATGTTAATGATGCTTGGGTATGAGTTTTAGAGAGCATATATATGGTTTAAGCCTAACCCTAGGTTATTTTTGGTTGAAGAAATTGGGAATCCGAAATGTGTGTGGTTGGTTAGAGTTTGAATGATTTTTAGGAGCTCAATGATGTATGAATATGGTATTGGAACCTTGGGTTAAGCATAATTGGTTGAGTTATGTATTTTTGTCAAGTTGCATATTATGTTAATTAAGATAACATTGTAATGGTTGTTTGGTTGATCAGAGAATCGCAAGTTGTGATTGGCAATCCAAGAAGCTTGTGAAATCGTGTGTGTGGTATTGACAACCTAAGGGAACTGGGTGTTTGTATTGTGTGTATTATATGTTAGTACAAATATGTATATATATATGCATGTTTCCATTCATACCACGACATTGTTATGTGTGTGTATGATTTTTCTATATATCGTGGTATGTACATAGCTAAACATTATAGTAGAAGATGGTGATTATATATGATAATGATGTGACATTACATGAGTTCATAGCATGACATTGGGAAACCTGACAATGATGATGATTATATAGTCACATAGCACGAACATCACCACTACATGGACATTGTGAGGAAAGGTGGATTGGGTGATGATGATGATATATGATATGATATGATATGATATGATATGATATGATGAAATAAAGAAGGGATCTCTGTCGTTAAAGCCTCTCCTATGGCCAGCAGAGTAAAACGGCAGTAGACTGTACCTTCCCTAAAATCACTACCAACTCACGGTGGTCAGGGGGAAGAAGAGCCACAGTCCAAGCATTAGTGTTACCTTAGGTTGGGTGCACTAGTGTGAGGTAAGCTTAATGATGTCCTAGAATCAGTCTTCACCAGTTGTTGGAAGGAAGTCACCTATAATGTCCTGTTATGACGATAACTCGTGGTCCTAGCCATATGTAAGAGAACATGCATTCCATTACATTTTCCATTCATTGCACCATGTGCATTATTGTGTGAATTATTGTATATGTTGTTTGTAATTGTCCCCAGTTACTGAGACTTTATATCACACTCCTTTCCCATGAACCAACATTTCAGGTGAAAGTCCTGGTACCAATCCAGAAAAGACAAGGGAGTCATAGTGTCTCGGACGTTGGAATATTCAAGTCACGATAGTATGTTGCATTGTCTATATATGCATTGTCAAGTAAGATAGTACAATTGTAAGTTATATGAGGATAATGATATTGAGATGATGATGGATGTAGAAGGTTGATGGTTATGAATGTTGTGTGATCATATTGATGGAACAAGTGTCCATGAGTCGAATTGGTTGTATGGTAAGCCCAAAAAGGGCTTTTTGGCCGGTGAGTATCAGTTTTTGGCATATCGCCCATTATGTGAATTCGGGGTTCAAAAGGGTCAAATCTCAAATGAATGGTTCCTTTGAGGTGAAACATCTTTGAACAAACTAATTGAATCAATTAGGACATGTGTCAATGGTCCATAATGATCAAATTGCCTTTGGTGGCAATTTGCAGATATTTATGGCAAATTTTGGTCGAAAAGTAGATAAAACGGTGTTGGACGTCCAAAATCTCCATATGGAGATAGATTTGAGTGAAACTGGTGTCTATGAATAGATTGGGACAAGATTGACTTGTAAGAGTTAAAATCAGGTCAATCGGAGGTCGGAGCATAAAATTATACGCACCGAAAGTTTGACCTGGGAAATTGTAAATTACTGATATGGTATCGACATGGGGCGCCGCGGCACCAAAAGCTAGGTTGCAACACCACATGCTTCTACCTAACTCATGCCGTAGTAGTACTCTAGTGGCCGCACCCATTCTGTCTAAGGCCGCAGCGCCACTGGAGCTGGCCTAGCCTCAGGCCTGTTTCGCCCCTGGTGGTGATTTTTAAGGTTTTAGTGTTTCGGGAGTTAAAGTTGAAGTGTTTTGTTTTATTTTGGTCAATTTTTGGAAAAATGATGGTTTATACTAGAGGTGTGTTCGTGTAGGGTGTTACATGGGGAAACACTAGGGGATCTATGCATCTTGTAAGGGTGTGGGAAGACTAACTTCACAAGTGCCTACTAAAACTTATGGGATGTACTGAGACTTCACAAGTGCCCGGATCATACTTGTGACATATAGTGAAATTTTCAAGTGGTAAATTGAGGACGGGACGTAGATCAAATGGTTGGGCTGATCCAATATAAATCTCTATGTATTGCTCTTCATCTTCTCTCTTCAATTACTTTACTTAATTCTCTTTATTTATCCCTGTTCTACTACTTCTCTTAGTGAAATTGGGTTGTGCTTCAAAAAGGACAAAAATCTTGCATCACCCAATTTACCCTCCACCTTAGGTGACCAACCAAACCTTACATCAGTAGGTTGAATACATTGTGTATTCTGCTAAATTCTACTTTTGGTGAAATAAAACATAAATCATATAGGAAATGTCCGTTAATGCCTCTTATTCATTTGAATTCAATTAAACAACTTATACATCACAGTGACTACTTATTATAAAATGTCTTTAGCCACATCAAGACATCAACTATCATATTAGCCCTCCCCTCCTTGTCATGGATAAGTAAAAGTAATGGAAATAAGAAAACATGCCTCCAGTTGCAATTTTTGTTTCTTACCCAACAGAAATGTTAAAAGCTACTAAATAAAAAAAAAATGAATGTATACCTGAATTGCCTTGTGTTGATGGGCAAGAGTGGCACTCTGGGGGTGAAGCAAACAACAACCTTCCAAGACTCGAAGTGCCAGTGCGACTTCAGCATTGGTTGATGGACTTGTTATCTTCATTGGTTCCACACCAAATATGTGATTCAAATTTCCCACCCTATCATCATTGTAATCATCCCCGGTCTCTTTTAGAGAGTGTTGAAAGAGCACTGGAACCACTGTACAGACAGTACCAACTGAAATTCAAAACCAGACAAAACAGACTGAAAAAAGCAATCTCCCAATCAACACAACTAATATACCTTGAAGTTCAGGAATAGATTGTGCTTGGATAAAGAGGTCAATAGTTGCATCAGATTCAGCCACATTTCGGAGGAACTTGAGAATTGAACGGAGGCCACGGAGCCGAAGAAATGAGAACTCAGCACAAGCATCTCTGAGACCTGTTCTAAGAGCAAGAGTTACCTCCCTGTATACTCTCTGCTGGTTAAGAGAGTTCACCAGCTCCCCCACTGCCGTTGAGGCTAGTGTATCTACCTCTGACTCTGTTGAGTCTCCTTCCCCTGCTTGAAAATTTTCACTCCACAATGGCTTCTTCAAATACATCTCTATTATTGCTCCTCAATTTCGCCCAATTCTTCAGCTTTGTCTGACTATCTATACCAAGGAAACTACCACAATTTCTTCAATCGACTAATAATAAGTAAATCAAGGTTATCTTATCATACTCCAATAGCCAAATCGTTCCAATCTTTAATCATAAAAAATCATAATATTCTAACTGACTAATTGAGCAACACAGTATAGAAATTCAAAACTTGAGGAAACCAATGGGCTCAAAATGAGCTCCTGTTACAATACACTGTATTCCTATACTAGTTTAATATGGCATATGCCATCAATTGCAGTTTCCACATACACCAATGGGAGATTTTTTCACAATTAGGGATTCTGAGAATCCGACAAGAATGCGTAGCGTATAAAAGAAATAAAAGAGAGAGCGAGAGATTGAAGAAAAAGATAAGAGGGATTACGATTCACCTGAAGATGAGGAAAGGACAGTGTCTGTGTCTTCCTCTTCGTCGCGTGACGCAGCTTTTTGCGTCTCCTTCGGTGCTTCCACATCATTTCCTGTCATAAAAAAATACAGTTTTTTCAGTCAAAAAGAAAACATGTACAGATACTGATATACTCATTCAAATAAACATAATTATTATATAAAATATTATATCATTTAATACTCTTTTTAATTTCATTAATAATAATTTATTAAATATAAAAAAATAATTTAAAAATACAAGCATAAAATATAATAAATTATTAATTCCTCTAATTTAAATGTTTATTAATTAGAGTATAAATAACATGACATTTTAAAAATATTTGATAATTTTTTCAAATTTATTTCTTTGCTTAATTTATTTTGAATTTGTTAATTTTCAGCTTTTTTATATTTTTTATATTTTAATTGTTTTAAATTCTCTCCCACAATTGCATTTTGTTGGCCATGGGCTATCACATGTGTTTGGATCTTGGATAGTGAAATAACTGATGAAATTAATGGCTTAGTAATCATTTTTTTTCAATTTAATGATCTAAACATAAAATCTTTTAGTTTATTTTATTGAATTTTTTATTCTGTTTGGCAAATTTTTTGTCAATTAACAAAACTTCTACCAAAAATAAAAAGAATTTCTCAGGCAATACACATAGAATGCCAAGCAAGGACAAAGGACCCCAACAAAAAAAAAAACAAAAACACACAAACACAAAGGATTCTCTTAATTTTGATAGAAAAATAACTGTATTTTGAATAAAATTTAATTGTTTACTTAAGGTGTTTCTCCAGAAACCATTCTTATACCTTAGTTTGGAAAAGGATGTTATTGAATAAATCATCAATCAATATAAAATATAAAATCAATATTTAATCATATTATTTACAAAATTATAAGCATATTATTTACAAAATTATAAAAAATATGACTTACTCTTTAATTTCCTTACAATGTTAATGCATAGGCATGTGATAAGTTAACAACCACATGAAATTTCTTGGATAATACCAAGAAGTTTCTGAAAATCATACTAAATCATAATTATTCTGAATTGAGTTAGGTTTGATCACTTGTGTATAATAATAACAATATAAAAGAATATACTGTGTATGAATGTCATCCTATTTTTATGCTTATTATATCCTTTCTCCCTATATTTTTTCAAATACATTATATACAATTGCTTATATGAACATAAGAGCTTGGATTGGGGGCAAAAGTAGGTCTTCTTGTTGCACTTGGTAGCATGAAATAACAAAGAGAAAGATCATTATAAAAAAATAAGATATTAATTTGCTATACAACATTTATTATATTCTATTAGTTATTTATCTCTTCTAATACTTTCTTACAGAATACAGGGGGGTCAATTTCACCAAATTAAGCCCTCTTTATTTATCCATTGAGAGAGAGAAAGTGGCACAAGATAAAATAATTACGTATGATATACGTGCACCTTCCTAATTACACGAATCCACTATTTTCAGTATTGTGAATGCGGAGGATCCAAAGTTCATTTCCACTAAGTAGTATTTGGAGGAAACTCTATGATACTCTATAATCATAAATTTAAGAAATAGTCATACAAAAGAATAAATTCTTCCCAATCTTGCTCTAAATGTATGCTGCATATTTATTAGCTAAATGCAGAAGATCCAAATCCAATCTGATACTAGTTGAGATTAAGTGCAGTGGAGACAAAATCTAGCCGTACAGTACCCCTTGTGAGGTTCTTCCACGATGCCGACACCTGAAAAACACAACCACTTCAGTAGAAGTTAGTGGTGCAATTTAGACCCTTTACAAGTTTGCTAAAGGGCAGTAAATTGCAAGTGAGTCTAGGGAAAAAGAAACAGTTCTGAAGATAAAATCAAGTTCTCACTTCATAACTGCCACTAGCTTTGGATAGGTATCCATCTACAGTCCTTACCACTAAGAACGCATTTAATTTTCATTTTGCAAACTTAAATTAGAATAAAATGAAGTTTACTAAAATGAATTTCAGATAAAAGTAAATTTGATGTAACATGATATTTAAATTTTTTTATTGTAAAAGTAAGTTTGACAAAATGATTGTGAGACATAAGTGTATTTGTAAACTTAAAAGTAACTTCTTTAGAACCTATTTGAAAAATCTTTGGGATTTGTAAAAGTACATTTACAAATATACTTTGAGCTAACATTGTATTTGCCTCATTTTAAAAGATCATTCTATAAAATTACTATTACCTCAAAGCATACTTTTAACCAACTAATTGAAAAAATTATTTTTCAGTTTGTAAATGTACTTTTGTCTCAATTATTTTGTCAAACTTACTTTCGTAATAAAAAACATTCAAACATAAATCATATTATAACAAACTTTTATCAACACTTCATTTTCATAAACTTTATTTTATTCCAACTTAAATTTACAAATTGAAAATCAAATAGATTTTTACTTTTACCTTTAAACATACTTTTAACCAACGGACTAGTAAGAACTCATTTGGTTTTCAGTTTGCATACTTAAGTTGAATAAGATAAAGTTTACAAAAATAAAGTTTCGATAAAAATAAATTTATTGAAATATGATTTATGTTTGGATACTTTTTATTGCAAAAATAAATTTGATAAAATAGTTGTAAGATAAAAATAAGTTTGCAAACTGAAAAATAATTTCTTCAATTCGTTAGCTAAAAGTACATTTAGAGATAAAAGTATTTTTACAAAAAAACCTTTTAAAATGAGATAAACACAAAGTTAGCTAAAATTACATTTGGAAACGTACTTTTACTAGACAAAATGATAAGCTAAACAGGCTCTAAGTTTATAGGATGACCTGACCTTTTAAAATGAGTCAATCACAAGATTAGCTCTAAGTATGTTTGCAAACGTACTTTTACCAATCCTACAGATTTTCCAAACAGGAAGTCTTCTGAACAGGATATAAAATCATCTAAGAGAGAAGAAAAGTTGCCAAACGTGTAATATATTTCTCCTGAGTCTACAATCCAAATATATAGAATTTTTGAACTGGAGAGTGAAGGACTACTTGATTGAGCAAGAATGTCAGCCCCAACAACTTTCTCAGGGGCGTTCTGTCCCTGTCTCTGATTTCCAAACACTTTCTGGAGAAGCTTCCACTATTCTTGGCTAGAAAAAGTAGACTCTGGTTGAGATTCCTCTCTTCACTAGTTACCATTAGGCCATGGGGTCTCAGATTCTCAGTCCTTTCTTTGGGCTTCCAATTAGGCTTTCCACATAATTTCGAGCAAACCTCATTTGCGTCCAGCCTTATGAAAATAATCACTCCATAGCTTTCCGCCCTCCTTCTGCTTGTAATCATTGCTTTGAGTACCATGTGCCACCAAGGTTGACGATTCAATAACTTGGTGGAGACCCCTATGAAAGTCATTTTCTGCCCTTTTCCCCCTTTCACATCTGAAAACACTTCTCTCGAGGAAGGTATAGGATGCATGGCCATTATGCTCCCCCTTCTTCAAATACTGGATTGAGGCCAAGTAAAAATTTGTAAACCCCTTTTCTTCTCCAAAGCTTCTTGGAGTAGGCTAAATCACTACTATAACTCCATTGGTGGGTTTCAAACATGTTAAGTTGCTGCGAACACTAAATGAGAGAATTACAGTACTATGTGACAGCTCAATCTCCTTGCCTCAACACATGAAGGTGACCTTGATCTCAAATAGGACAAGTGTACTCCACAGAGGAATATGTCTCCTTGACAGCCTCCCAAATCTCCTTGTCTGTCTCGTAAAGGAGAAAATTGCCAGCAAATTCATTCATTATTGAGTTGATCAACCAAGTGATGATCATGTTGTTTTCGCATACCCAAATTTTTGCATTGATCACTGGGACTTGGTGGTGCAACATCACTAGAGATGCAATCATCCTTCCCTTTACAGAAAATACATATGAGAACTCCAGAATCACTGGAGGTAATTGTTGCCATCCAGTTGATGCCTCGTGATCATGACAGGAGAGCTTTCATGGACAGTCTGAACGAAGAATGTGGTGTTGTCAGAAGGTGACCCCTGCTTTTTGGCATTCAATGCCATCATTGAGCCAAAGGTAATCATTGGAATATGTCAAATCCTTTGGGCTCTGATACCTCATGCCATGAAGGCAGCTCAAGAGTTTTCTTGGAATGATATTATTCATCATAAAATTGTGCGACTACAAATAGGGGGCAGGTGGCTACAGACCAGCCAATTCCAAATACCATGAAATCTGGTTACATAATTTGAAATTAGAAAAAATCGTGTTACTGGTGAAGTACAAGGTCCATGATAAATAATAACAAGATTGACCATATCAGCTAAATAAGGAACCAAACAAATAGCATACTAAAGGTACTAAAAGAAACTTATAAAAAAGTATTGAAATAAAAAAGGAGCTGAAAAGTAGGTGTTGTCCAATAGGTATGTTATACAGATATCCAAAAGAATCTTGGCTCTCTTTTATTACTAGTAAAACACCCATTTCGCAAGAACTACAAAAATGCACTAAATTTCTGATTTCTAATTTACCAAGGGTAAATAGCATTAAAAAATTATTAAGGGCCACTGAATCTAATTGAGAGAGAACCTGGCATGTAGTTTCAGATGCCCAACCATCAACAAGTCTTTGAAATCAGAACTGAGAACAGAAGATGAAGCACCACAGCAAGGGTCAATATATTATCGTTTGCAAATGAAACTGTCGGAAGTGGGCCTGGATTAAGGCCCATGGCCTTTTTTTTTTTTGGTCTTTTCTTTTAATAAGTCTATTTTAATCTTGTTATTACGATTTTTTTCTTCTTTCAAATTTTTATGTTTTCTTTTATCTCTTATCTCTTATATTTTAGAATTAGATTTAGATAGATTTTAAGAGATTTTTCAGATTAGGATAGATGATTCAGCCTTGCCCTAAAAGGCTACATACGTATTGCCTATTCAGTGAATAAGATTAGGTGTTTTGTGCCTCAAATAATCGCATGGTATCAAAGCAGTAAGTCAATCACTATGGACTAAAAGCAGGCACTAGTCATTGTTCAATCTAGGGCTTATGCTACTGGTGATGGAACACCTCCTCCATCGCAGAAGGACAATAATCCACAAAAAGTGGCTGATAGCTCAAGCAAACGTGAATGTTTGGAAGGGGAGAGCAGCAGCTTGACCCCTTTTGGAAGCATGCCAGAAAATCTTCCTCAATCTATGATTTCACGCAAGCTTAATGGGATATGACACTTGGGAAGCAGAAAACAACACTGTTATGACATGGTTGGTTCACTCCATGAACCTTGACATTAGTGAGAATTATCTACTTGCAACCACGGCAAAAGAGATTTGGGACTAAGCAAAAAGGTCATTCTCAGTTAGAGAAAAATAAGGCTAGAATTTTTCAACTCAAGCAAACTCTTCGAAACCTATGGCAAGGAGAGAAGACTATTACTCAGTATTACAATGCTCTGAATCGTATTTGGCAGCAAATTGATCTTTATGAAATTCATCAATGGCCATGTCTTAAAGATGAGGCCTACTAGAAGGAGATTGTTGATGAAGAAAGAACGTGTGATTTTCTACTTGGATTGAATGACAGTTATAAATAGGCAAGAGCAAGAATCATGAGTCTCAGACCCTTTCCTTATGGTGTATTCAATATGACAAAATACAAAGAGAGTAGGAAGGAGTTGGTTCAACTTTCACCTAGTCTTCCCTCTACTAAAGTCATGGCTATGGTAGTCAAAGGAAACCATAACAATGACCAGAAGAACAAGAAGCCAACAAAGCAATGGGATCATTGCAACAAGAGTGACCACACTCGTGACACATGCTAGAAACTTCACGATAAACCAAACACCAAGCAGAAACTGAGAGATGAATCCAAAGGGATGATGGTTGGAGGAGCCAATACTGAAGGTGCAACACTCAACTTGGAGGAACTCACCTTCTTGAAAAGAATAATCGACAAGCATGTTAATCTGGGAACTCTAAATGAAAGTAAGGGAGAAAAATCTACTCCTTTTGTAACTCTTACTCAAGCAAGTATATCTCTAACTGCTGTTTAAGTAGTATGGTAAACAACAAAAAATCTAGGTTGTTGACTCAGGTGCTATTGATCATATTACTGGATTTAGATAACTTTTCTGTGAGTTTACCTCTTATTCAAAGCATGCTTGAGTTAAAGTTGCTAATGGGTCCTATGCAAAAGTTCTCGGGAAAGGAACTGTTATAATTACTGAAACAATAATTTTGAGAGATGTCCTATATGTGCTTGAGTTTAAATGCAGCTTGTTATCTGTTAGAAGAACTGTGAGACAGTTACAGTGTTTTGTTATATTTGATGACATTGGTTGTGATTTTCAAGGCTTGGCATCAAGGAGGAAGATTGGCAATTCTAAGGAGTGGGATGGGCTGCACTACCTTCAAGGATTGCCAGAGAATAAAGTCAAATCTGTTTCCACTATTTCTGCTTTTTCTTCTTTGTCAAATAAAAATGTCATGTTATGGCATCATGGGTTAGGTCATCCAAGTCTTGATTATATGAAACATTTGTTTCCTGATTTGATTAACAAAAATTTCAGTGGTTCTGATTTTCACTGTGATGTTTGCCAGTTTTCAAAGCAAACTCGAAATCCTTTCCCACTACATTCCCATATTCCCTCTCAACCTTTTGCACTATTCATAGTGATGTTTAGGGACCTTCAAAGGTTGTAACACACTCCAATGCCAAGTGGTTTGTAACATTCATTGACGATCACACTAGATTAACTTGGGTCTCCTTTATGAGAGAAAAATCTGAGGTTTTTCAAATTTTCAAAGACTTCCACACCTTTGTCAAAAATCAATTTCAGACCTCCATTAAAATTCTTCGGAGTGACAATGGGAAAAAGTACCTAAATACAAACTTTAGAACCTATTTGAATGAGCAAGGGATCCAACATCAAACTTCTTGTGTCAATACACCTCAATAGAATGGGGTAGCCGAGAGGAAGAATAGACACCTTTTAGAAGTTGCTAGAGCCCCCTTATAACTCATAATGTTCCTAATCATTTTTGGGGAAATGCTGTTTTGATTGCCTCATACCATATCAATAGAATGCCCTCAAAAGTTTTGAAGTTTGTCACACCTACTCAAAAATTTCTTGAGACCTATCCCAATTCCCCTCTTATTTCATCTATCCCTGTTAAGGTATTTGGATGTGTTGTCTTTGTTCATGTAAGTAATGGAGGTAAATTGGAACCAAGGGCTATTAAGTGTATCTTCTTAGGTTACTCTTCAACTTAAAAGGAATATAAATGTTATTGTCCTACTACTTGCAAAACTTATGTCACTACGAATATCAAATTCTTTGAACACTTGTCCTATTATCCCAAACCTACCATTCAGGGGGAGAGTAGTGAGGGTGAAGGGCATGTTTGTGATCACCAAAGTGTCTCTCTATCACCTGAATGAGGCATTTCAGTACCCCAAATATCACCAAACTTACTTCCTTTACCTGCAGATTCCGAGTCCTCACATAATAATTCAGAACCAGCACTTGAAACACCTGAAAATACAGCACCTGTACCCATTGCAAGATCTGAAAATACCTCTGAAACACCTTCAGACAGCCCTCCTCCTATACCCAAAAATCCACATGTAACTGAGACAAGGGTGGAACAACCTACTGACAGGAAATACAGACATATTCTCAGCGTACAAGAGACAATAGAGAAGAGCCCAATCTCACTTCTGAGCAGAACCGAGACTCCACAACTGAACCAGGTTTTAATGATCTGAGTTGGCCAATAGCTTTGAGGAAAGATAAGAGGTCATGTACTCAACATCCAATTAGTAGATTTATCTCTTATAAGAAATTATCTTCTTGTATAAAGACATTTGTGGCTAGTGTTGAACATGAGGAAACACCAAGTAGCTTTCAGGAAGCTATTGCTTATCCTAAATGGAAACAAGCTATTGATGAGGATTGAGTACTCTTCAGAAGAACAAAACTTGGTAGTTGTCTGAACTACCTATAAGGAAGACTGCAGTAGGTTGCAAATGGGTATTTACTGTGAAATATAACCCAGACAGCATAGTGAGCAAGTATAAGGCAAGATTAATAGCAAAAGGATTCACCCAAACATATAGGATTGCCTATCAAGAAACCTTTGCATCAGTAGCTAAGTTTAAAACAACAAAGGTATTGCTATCTTTAACTGCTAACTTTGATTGGCTTCTATTTTAACTTGATGTAAAGAATGCCTTCTTGAATGGAGATCTAGAAGAAAAAGTGTATATGGAGATAGCACTGGAATTAAGAAACCCAAACAATGCTAATAAAGTGTGTAGGCTCTACAAGTCATTGTATGGGTTGAAACAGTCTCCCAAAGCATGGTTTTACCTAGGTAGTGCCATAGTGAAACGCCATGGTTACACTCAATGCCAGATAGATCATATGCTATTTGTTAGGCGTAATAATGACAAGATCACTATATTAGTTGCTTATGTTGATGATATAGAGATAACAAGTGACAATGCTGTAGAAATTATTAAGTTAAAAAGAAAACTAACTATAGAATTTGAGGTTAAGGATCTAGGGAGTCTTAGGTACTTCCTTGAGATGAAGGTGGCCAAATTGTAGGCTGGAATTAGTGTTTCTCAAAGGAAGCATTCTCTTGATCTTCTCAAGCAAATAGGGATGCTGGGTGCTGAACCAGTTCACACTCTAATGGAACTCAATGAGAAGTTGTGTATAAAGCAAGAAGGGGTATCTGTGAACAAGGAAAGATATCAGAAGCTTGTAGGTAAGCTGATCTAGTTATCTCATACTCGCCCAGATATATGCTTTCTAGTGAGTGTAGTCAGTCAATTCATGAGCAATCCACAAGAAGAACATTTAGCAGCAGTACATAGAATATTAAAGTATTTGAAGATGACCCCAGGAAAAGGCTTAATGTTTGCCAAAGGAGATAACTGTGGGGTAGAGTGTTCACTGATGCTGATTGGGTGGGTTCACCTACAGATGGAAGATCTACCTCTGGCTATTGTACTTTTGTGTGGGGCAATTTAGTCATATGGAGAAGTAAAAACAATCAATAATGGCTAGAAGCTCAGCAAAAGCAAAATATAGAGCGCTGGCTTATGGCATTTGTGAAGTAATGTGGATAATGAGACTTCTTAGGGAGTTAAAGATTGAATACACATCACTAATTAAGGTGTGATGTGACAACATGGCTACCATTGGGATAGTTAATAATCCCATTCATCATGATAGAACTAAACATGTGGAGATTGATCAAAACTTCATCAAAGAGAAGATAGACTCCTGAATCATTAATCTAGAATATATCTCCTCAGGCAGACAAGTTGCAGATACCATGACCAAGTCACTCACAAGGGTGAAGTTCGATGAATTGAGCAATAAGTTGGGAATGATTAACATCTATTCTCTAGCTTGAGGGGGAGTGTCGAAAGTGGGCTTGGCTTAAGGCCCACGGCCATTTTTTGTCTTTTCTTTTAATAAGTCTATCTTAATCTCATTATTAGGATTTTATCTTCTTTTAAATTTTTACGTTTTCTTTTATCTCTTATCTCTTATCTTTTAGACTTCGATTTAGATAGATTTTTAGAGATTTTTCAGATTACGATAGCTGGTTCAGCGTTGCCCTAGAAGGCTATATATGTACTGCCTATTCAGTGAATAAAGATCAGGTTTTTTGTGCCTCAAATAATCGCAGAAACAATCTGGACTATAAAAACCTTGCCAATGCATTTGTAATCTCTTTTTCATTTCATTCTGCTTTTTCTTTCCAATCAAATTGTCCATTACAGACAGGTGGTCACACCCTTACAATCTTTAGATAGCTCTCTCCAAGCCTTTTTCAGAGCTGAAAGTTCATTGCCTGCGGCATTGGTGATATAAAGGGACCTAAGTGCAAAAGCACATTTACATATCACATGCAATAATAAAATCCTTCCATACACAACAAAAAGAAACACAGATACAAGAATATAAAGAAGTTACAGTTGTTAAAGGTAGCTATGGCAACAACTGGCGCCAGGCACTAACTTTATAAGCTTCACAAATGATGCAATCATTAAAGTATCTCGGGAACTTCACAAATAATACAATCATTAATTTATTCTTCTTCTACGTCACCTGTGGGAAGGGAAGGACCAATCAAGTGTTTGATCATTCACCTGTTTGGCCACAAACTGCATTTATGTAATTCATAGCAACGCATGCAAAGTCACCATTTCAACTGACCAAACTATCAGATCTGAATGGCTGATTATGTTAACGCCATTCGATAGCAAGCTTTAAGATTTTCAGAAGAATAGGAAAGAAGCTATAGTCTGAAAGGTTATATTGACAACCCTTCAAAGATTGCCTGAATCCAAAAAGGTAAATCAGGCCTATTCATCCACTTTTACAAAGCCATTTTTCCTTTTTCTTTTTTTAAGTCTTGGAGTGAACCACAAAGTTTTGGTGATATTATATATTTATGTCTATGTATTGTTCTATAGATGTCTTTAGGATGATAAGTTTGACCACAGACCTTAAAATCACTTTCCCGTGATGTAATGATTGAGGAACGATTAAGCAAGACATTGAAACTTGGATATCAATAGAATATGAAAATAATCTTCAAAATTTCTCCAAAGAACAATTCCTTCTACATCCCTTATTGCTGCAGATTGTACCTCAACTGAAGAACCCTACTTCCACAAATGAAGCTTAATATTTAGTGGAAAGGCATCACAAAAGATCAGTGATAAAGAGCATTATCTTACCGGCTTGACCAGATCTTCCTATCCCTGCCTGTATCCATGTTCTGTCATTCACATCCAGTTTGTGCAACAGGTGCTTTATGTTGACTGGGTGTCTCTTCAGGAAGCCAACGGATGTCCTGCCAAGATAATAGAAGAACATATATGTTAAAATGAATATACCAAAATAATGAATTAAATACTCTGAATGCTTGAATAGACAGCAAAGCCAAGAGGGAAAATCTGAACTTTAGTTTTACCAAGAACGTGATACACTTATTCAATACAACAACAACATTAACCTTATCCAACTATGTGGGGTCGGCTACACTTATTCAATACATTCCATAAAATTATGAAGAGGAAGGAAAAAATCACTATTAATTAATAAAAATATACTAAGCTTAAAAGCATTACCATCATCTAAACACCCAGCTCAGTACATTACTTACCCTAAAACTTTTTAGCATTCCTACTGTCAAATTGAAATTTTCAAGATATTAAATTCGTTCATATTTTCAGGGAAGTAACTGAATGTGCTAATTTTTTTGCTAGATCTGCACATGGATTTGATATGCAGTTCTTGACATTCACTGACTCTCCTATTGGTTGTAGAGAGTTAATAAAGCTTGATTTGCAGAGAACTTAGCCCTTTCTCTTTTGTTTGGTCTTTTTCCATAGCCTTTTACTTCAAAAAAAAGGAAATTTTCAAGATCAACTCATCAACCCTAAGTTCAAATTTCAAGCTTCTCATGGAGTATAGATGATTATTAGCCACAATCAATTATCCTATTTCAATTAATCTGCTATCACAGGCAACACCAAACTGCCAGAGAGGTGTACAAGCTTGAGGACTACATTAATGTCAGGTACTAAACTCAAAAGTTCAACAATATAGTAATAAACATAAGGTTGACTCTCCACAACAAAGTGAGGCACTGCTTGAGGATTTAAGGACTTTCAAAACTTTTATATATTTATGCCCTAATAGCCATGGTTTAGAAATTTTTAAAAGAAAAATATCATAAATCCATTAGGGATGTTAAATTTCACAAGTGACCATGTACAAAATATATAATATGTAACTACAATGTGTTCCTAATTTGAAAAATTGTTCAGCCATCTCAATGTTCTGCTGCACCAACTAGCAACATTGAGCAAGAAGAAAGAATATAATTTAAGGTAGATTAATAAGACACAGAACAGAGAAACATTTTTATTTAGGCAGTGAATCTTTGCCATATTTTTAATATGGGAAAAGCTCTGATCATTAGCATTCCTAATTGCGAGCCATAATTTCATTTAAATTATTTCTACAAACTATCAAAGTAATTTACCCAACAGGTCAAGGGTCTAGTATAACCAGATCAGTTTTATCAAATCTTTCAAGTATGAAGCACAATCATGCCCATTAAAAATGCAAACAGAAGGTACTAATATTGACAGATTTAAAGAAATTCTTCCAAAAATGTATCTAAGAAGCCGTTTGGTACATTGTTATCCCACATTCCTCAATATCTTGGATACCATGGTATAGTATATCATGGTATTCAAGATTTCAATATTTGGTATGACAACTAAAAATTGTCTTAGAAAGGATAAAATAGGTATTTATAAAAACTAACAATGGTGTGACACTGTGATGTGAGATCCCATGGTTTGTGGGCGGTGTGAGGTACCATCCAAAAATATGTCATCCTATGCAATCTTGAAGTCCTGGATGACTCTTGCTATCTTAGGTACCAACATACCAAACACTGGCATCTTAGATGCCACCTATCAACCAAAATACTAGAGTCAATATGACAATGTATTAGATGCCTCCTAATAGTGTTTTGCAACTAAGATGTTTTAGAAAGAGTAAGGGTGACGAACCATTTGACATATACTGTCTGATAATTCAAGTGCTTCTTGCCACCTATCAACCCCAACAAGGCCTTTGATGAGATGAACAAATGTGCTAAGCTCCGGAACAATATTCCTACTTATCATGGTAGCATATAGCTTGAATGCTTTATCAACCTTACTTGCACGAGACAAACTCTCAATCAATGAGGTATACAAATGTTCATTGGCAGCTGCAAAACTTGAAGACAAGGAAACTTCTTCTAGTAGCTTTAAAGCAACCTCTAGTCTATCAGCCTTGACAAAATTATCAACTAAAACTCTGTAAATGGGAAGCATAGGCACTGATTCATTCTCATTCAACTCACTTAAAAGCCCAATAGAGGTTATAAATTCTCTGCTAAAACCTTCAACAATTTTACGATAGCTTGAGATATGTTTTGGCCAATAAGTTTGATTCATTTCATCTAAAAGTCTGTGAGCCTCATCAAGAAGGCCAGCAGAACAACAATGATTTATCATGACCCTGTAGGTTATAAAGTTTGGAGCACACCCTTTAGAGCACATATCTCTCAATAGCTCAAGGCACATTTGAACTTTACCTAATTTCCCAAATCCATCAATCAGTGCAGTATAAGTTACAACATTTGGATTACAGCCCTTTTCCTCCATCTTAAGAAAGAGCTTGTAAGCCTCATCTATCTTTCCAACTTTGCAGAGACCATCTATCATCTCTGTGTAAATGACAACATTGGGAACACAAGAATTCTCTAGCATGTTGGACAAGACCTTCAGAACAAGATCTAATCTTTTATCTTTGAACAGCATATCAATTAAAGAGCCATATGTATACAAATTTGGGCTGTATCCACGCTCTGACATCTTGGCAAACACCTCTTGGGCATCCTCAAGCTTTCCAGCTTTGCAAAAGCCATCTATTAGAGCATCATACACTATCTGGTTAGGCTCACAACGTTCAACAGACATAGAATTCAACAGTTCATGGGCCTCTTTTACCCGGTTTGCTTTGCATAGACCATCCACCAAAGCCCCATATGTAATAACATTTGGTTCTTCACAGCCGTCATCATTTAACTTAAAATAAATGTCCATATCTGATGTTTCTATGTTACCTCTCATTCTGGCATAGACTTGGCATGCTTTTTCAATCTGCCCAGCCTTACAGAGGCCATCAATTAAAGCTGTAAAGGTTATAACATTGGGCTTGCATCCTTGTACCAACATCATCTCAAACAATTCATTTGCGTTGGACACCTTTCTGGCTTTCAAGTATGCATGAATAAGAGCAGTATAAGTCACCACATTAGGAGTGCAACCATCCCTTACCATCTCTTCAAACCATTTGCGAGCCTGTTCAATTAGACCAGCTTTGCAAAAGCTATCAATTAAAATTGTATACGTGTAAACACTAGGAACAACACCATTTTTTTTCATTTCTTCAAATAATAAAAAAGCCTTTTCCACCTTTGAGACATCACAAAGGAAACCAATCACTTTAGAATATGTACTGTCATCAGGAATGAAACCCTTGCTCATCATTTCACGTATAATCTTAAAAGCCTTATCAAATTTTCCAGCCCCACAAAGACAGCGTGCAAAATTGCTAACATTGACCTTATTTAATACAACCCCTGCATCAAGCGTCTCAGTGTAAACTTTTTCAGCCAAATCTAACATATCTGAGGTAGGCAGTTCTTCGTTGCCACATATACCACCAATCAATATATTATAAACCAAATAGCCTGGCCTGCACCCACATTTATTCATTTTCTTAAACAACTTATAGGCATAAGAGTAATCCCTTGATTTGCAATATGCATGCACTAAAGAATTAAATATTTCACGACTTGGATAACAGCCTTCAGTAATCATCAAACTAAGAATTCTCTTACATCTGCCCAGCTTCCTTTTCTTCAAACAACCAGAAAGCAAACTCCTATAAGTCAAAACATTAGGAATGCATTGATTAGAGCGCATTCTGTTTAAAACATCCATAGCTTCTTCAAAACGTGAAGCTTCACATAACCCAGAAATCATCCTATTATAAAAAACAGTATCAGGCATATATCCCTCTTTCTGGATCAATGTCAGAGCATCCCTCAACCTCCCTGCTTTGCAGAGAGAATAGGCAAAACAACTCAGAGTAAACCCATCCATATCAAATCCATAATTGGACATCTCCTTGTAAACCAAATAAGCCGTATCTAATTTGTCAGCTTTAAGGAAAACTTGAACCAAGGCGTTATAAGTTGTCCGTGAGGGCTTGTACCCATAATCCTTCAGTCTTCCTAGCTCTTCCAAGGCCATATTCCACAACCCATTTTGGCAACACTTCCGTACCAGAACATCAAGCAACTTCCGAAGCACTTCGCTATCATCATCTTTTATTTCTCGTAAGAACTCTTCCTGCACTCTCTCATTATCGTTGCAATGCAGTATATCCAAAAGAGCATCATACACTGCTTGTGTATGACTATAACCAATTTGACGCCCCGCCCACAAGAAAAATTTAACACACAATTCAGGATCCTTCACAAGATTCAACACCTCAACCACTAAAGTTTTATTCAATTTTGGCCGAAACTGCCTCAGAAATTTCTGGGTTTCAAAACCAAACCCATCACTTTGACTCCTAATAGCATTCGACATCAATACAGCTGTATCAGACAACTCACCAGAACAAACCTTTCGCGAAGAAGGCCCACCTTCGGCACTCGAATCCAACAACCCATTGCCCAAGAACGAGTATTCCTCCGACAAATCAGTGGAAGGGCGAGAAGTATCCTGTAAAAGCGGGTCATCAGGCTGAACCAAACCTTCGAGATTGTCCTCTGAAGAAGTGGCGATTGATCGAGCAATGGTACAAGAAAATTTGGATGAGTATGAAGAAAGGGAGGGGTTAGCGTAGGATTTTAGAGAGCGTAGAGATTGAGAGAGTAAAATCTTCAGCTCTGTTTTGCTCATAATAATTATGAAGGAAAAGAAAAACAAAAAAAGAAAGTCTCCAATGGAATTAGGGCTTAAGAGAGGGTTATGACATTGTGTCCGCCCCAGCAAAAGAATCAAACTTGGGCAACAGACCATGGGACGGACCTTGAAGATGGAACAAAGGAAGCTCTTGGATTAGAAAAATAGAAATAAGGATCATTTTTTCTCTAACTATCAAATTTAATTAACATAATTTTTTTACTTAAATGGATTGATGTCTTATTTAGTATAGTTTTTAATAGAAGAAAATGAAGAAAAGAAAATCCATTTTCGAATCTGGTTATATAGTTGATCAACATATCAATACATATAAAAAAATTTATAATAAATTAGATAGCGGACCCATGCTCATAGGACACATTTTTCTTTATTTTCCTAGACACATAAAACATTAAGATTTGAGAAAATATTACAAAATAATATATATATATATATATATAAAGATCAACTTTAAAATAATTGACATCATACTAAACAACTATATTAAAAAAAATATGAATTACTGTAACTAATCACTCATAAATAAAAAATTATATAAGAGATTATATATTTAAATTTCAAATGAAATATTTAATTCAAGAATAAAAAATAGTGTATCATTCTAATCATTGAATAGAAATAATACAACACCCCTGCTTTTTAATTACAATGTTGGAGACTGATTGAATGGATTTTTGAAACAATTAGATGGCAATTGATGGTGAGAAAAAAATATAACATTTCATATATTTAATATGTAATTTGGAAGTTAATTAATCACTACTAGTGGTTTTTCCAAAAAAATAAAATAAAAATAATAATAAGAGAAAATGATAGATAAATATCTCCAGAAACAAAAATATACTAAGGTACTAAATTGTGAAATTATGAAAATATATTAAGGTATCAAATTGTAAATATTTTTATTACGTGAAAAAACGGTTTTGTCATCCTCCCCTTATACTAGAATTACTAATGAGTTGAATATATTCATTTACAACTGGTATCTTATGATTTATAATGGATGCTAATAAATTTGAAACTGAGGTGATGGTTGACCATCAAGGAGTTCTTCTACTGGTCAACCAGATCAGACACACTACAGTAGAAGCTCTCACTAAGTAGCTAATCTAATCGACTATAAGAGGGACCCCCTTTAATAGTTAGTCTATTTATAATTGACAATCGACAATTTATAACTACCAATTGACAATTTGCAACTAAAGCTTGAGGATTTGTAACTGATTATAATGTATTTATAATTGGTAATCATATATTTACAACTATCACACAAGACTTTCTAATTGAATACGGTATAACTTTATAGGTAATATCATAAAAAAAAATAATCTGACACACATTTTCACCTGATACACGTACATTTTCAACTGAAGAAAAAATACTAATCTCACACACATTTACAACTAATATATGTAAATTTGCAATTGTCCTCCATAGGTTTGCAACTAATTTACATGCATTTTCATTTTGTGAAAGTTACAAAACTCTAGATCTACAATATTTCAAACCTGGTAAACCAGAAAAAGCAATAGGCCAAAAAAAACAAGAAGAACTCGCCAAAGAAGATGAAGATAGGGTGTGGGCAGTAGAAAATAAAGAAGAAGGAGGAGGGAGAAGCATAGGCAGGAGAAGCACCGTGACTATAAATCTAGGCACTATGACGATAGATCTCGACTTTCGATGAGGAATCTCGCTAGACCTATGGGTTGCGACAGTGAGAGGAGACCAAGGAGACAAGGGATGGGAGACAACATTGGGTCTGCTCCATTTTTCTCCATGTGTCAATGCCGTTAAGTCTCAAATCCGTGCTCAGTTCTGATTGAAGAGGAAGGAGGACAAACAGAGAAGGGGCAGCGTTGTTCCGATTGGCGAAACAAGGAAGGGATGGTGTGAGGAGTAAGAGGAAGGAGGAGTGAGGAAGGAGGTGGAGAGAGAGGAGGAGGGAGGGGGAGAAAATGGGAGGGAGGAAGAGGGAAAGGGGAAAAAGATGGAGAGGAAAAATCATCATGTTGCAAGATAATAATATTTACTAAAAGGATTCTTAATATGTTTTAGGAATTACACCCGTTTAGGGTATATTTTTGGAAATTTTTAGCCTATGAGGTACTTATATGTCATTTTCCCTAATAATAATAATAAATGTTTTGGGGATAATGGTAATTCAGGGGGCAAATTTCAGAAGTCTTGCAGAGAGGTCCTACAACAATTATACTATTGCTCCAAATCTGGGAAATATTTACAAATGAGCCCCTACAATTATAAAAGCATTGTAGCTCCATTTTATGGCAACTGGGACGAATTTGAGCTGGGTCTTTGAGAGGGTTGTGCCAACTATTGAGGTCTTAAATTGTGTAGGGTGACTCCAGTGATTTCCTTCATAAATCTTTAAGGTTGTTACTCTAACTTCAGTAAGGAAAGCAATCAAAGGGATATACTCCTTAAATATCTCGTGTGATAGTTATTTGGTACACTTTCTCTTCCCTAAACTTATGCATCATGTTTGTGAAATTGCCATGTACAGAGTGAGTGTTTCAAGAATGTTTCCTTTGACTACTCTAATGATTGAATGTGGATAATGGTATTATCAAATTTACTAGGAGGTAGTGTAATTTTAATTGTTGAACAAGTTTAATTTGAGAAAATCTTATATTATAGCCGTTATGTTATCAAAATTTTGATAAAAATGCTCATGAAATAATTGGATTTGAACTTTTGAGCTTGGACCTTATTTAGGGTTCAAATTATTTTCTTGAAATTTGGGCTAATGAATATTTTTTGTTAGTATTTTAATTAAATTACTTCTAAATTCTTGTTTAAAAACTTAAGGTTTTATAAAGAAAAATTCACAAGTGCATCATCTTGAATAATAAAAATTATATACATATATATATATATATTAACCACATAGATTATATGAAACAAAATATTGAATCTCATAACCACACACATCACTTACTTTGTCAAATGAATTACTTCAATGACGAATTAATTAATTTCGCTTTCTAATGAAATTCCAAAATTGTCACCATCATATTTGAGGTTGAAATTAATAAGGGAATTTGTCCACCCACATAACCTTTTTTTCCCCAACAAAACTCATCAATTTGAATGCTCATATTGTTGCGAACTATAATCAAACAAAAATATATCATTGTTATGAAATAATTTTACCCAAAAGAAAAAAGAAAACAACTAATTTTAAAATTAATAAAGAGATTAGCATCTCCTCTTATCTCCCTACAATGCAGAAATATGCTTGTTTGATTTTTGTTTTCAAAAATTGTTTAAATGCATAAATGTGCTTGTTTAATTTCTATTTTCAAAAATTGTTTTCTGTTTTGAAAACAAGAAAATCTATTTGGGTAGGTGTTTTCTATTTACTTTTTTGAAAACTTATCACTCCTTTTTTGGTTTTTGAAACAAGAACAACTTAAAGTTGTTATTTTTTTTATTTTCTGTTTTTGTTCACATTCAGCACTAACTATTACTTACTAATATCAATAACTACCAACTACCACCATTTGTCATCGGCCACCACCAACCACCTCCAACCATTGTTGACCATCCTTGATTGCTGTTGATTGCCACCAACCAGCACCATTCACCATCAACCATCATCAATTGTTATTGACCACAACCGACTGTCACCAACCACAACTAACCACCAATAACCACTACTAACCATAGACAACTATTGCTAACCACCACTGACCATCACTAACCACCGTTGACTACCTCTAACAAGTGCTAACCATAATCAACCACCATTAATTGTTGTTGACCATTGTTAATCATCATTGACCACCACCAACCACCATGGATCACTACCAACCAATCGTTTTTCACCATCGCCAACCTCCACTGTCCACCACTATATGTCATCTTGTCCCCTACCAACCACCATTGTCTATCATCATTTATTGGTGTCTTCAAAAGCAATTTTCAATATAATATTTTCAAATTAATTTTTTATTTTTTTTAAGATGAGATTTTGAAAACAAATTATTCAAACAATTTTTGTGTTGTTTTTTTGTTTCCAAAACTTGTTCTAGAAAATTATTTCACAAAATTGTTTTAAGAACATAAAATCAATGAAGGAAATCAAACATACCCATAGCCATTTTGATTTTTATTACTTAGCATTTGCATATGGTTTGTCATAGTTGCTAAACTAAACTCTCTGCGTAATTATGCAACACTGTTTCATTACTAATCACTTTCATAAACTCTTTTACTTAGAATAATCCATCCACCCGCCCGCTATTTCATTACTTATTCTATGAACTCTTTTTCTCTTAAATGAAGTATGAATAATCCCCCTCTTGCCAGCCTAACATTACTAATTTTGCCATGGCTTATCTAGTCTACTAACATATTTAAACACTCACTCTCTACATGTTCTTCCCACAAGGCTTTGCTGCATAACATACACACATAACATTGTAGTTTTGCCAATTGTTTATTTTTCAACAGAAGGCATGATTATAGACATGATAGTGGAAGTTCTTGTAAATGAAGTAAGCTAACCACCTTGACAATGCAAACGATACTACTGCCATCACAACCATTGAATTTCTTGACACTACTGATAACATACCCACCTTCATTGCCGCAATAATCCCTACTGAAGCAACTGATATTATCTGTAACACCACTTCCACCATGTTCAAACTCTTGTATGCTAATTTGCAACTCTTGCAATTTACCACATGAGACTAGTATCTACTAAAATGGCCACTCATTTTATTATGCAATCGAGGAAAAAAAAACAAAAATCTAACAAATGGATCATGTCATATATGAATAAATATCTGAATATGTCAAAAAAGATGAAGCCCTAGCATTGCTCAATTTAAGTTACTTCCAATAATTCTATGACTACAGTAATACTTGCATTAAACTTTATATTATGGATTAAGAAAATGTTATAGTATGGATCAAGAAAATATTTTAGAAGATACATTATATTTAGGACCGGAAGGAGTATAATACTTGCAGTAAACTTTCCATATTTTAAGAGAAAATTAACAATCTTTGTGTAAAACAAACAAAAAATGAAGCTTGAATCAAGTAGCAAAATGGTAGTTAAGCTACTACCTATCCATTAGTTATTCTCTCGGAGGAGTTGCAGGAAGAACCCCCCTTATATTTTCCTCTCCAATCAACTTGGCCATCTAAGTATTTTTTTTTCAACCACTTTCTAAAACCAACCACAAGGGCATCTAATTTTGTTGGCATAAACATGCTCTCTGCTAATTGTATTATCAAATATGAGTAATTATATTATTAAAATATTTTCCAGGAACCGGATTATAGCAGAACAATGGTGGCAAGTGTATAGGGGAACTTGTTTATTAAAGTATATATGGTGAGTATTTTTCTTCACTATTTCGTATAGATGCTTCACCTTTAAGCGATTCAATAGCACATTTTACTAAGGACCTATTCATTAGCTATAATTAAGACAATCTCTTTGGTAATAATTTGAACCACACCAAAATTAAGGAGCAAAAAAGTTGAATAGTTGACTCATAGTCAACTTTTTTTTCTTTTTTTTGGGTTAACAAACTCATGGGCAACTTCAAAGATTAATGGCAACGTAAGTTTTTTGTTAGTTTCATTAACAGGAAATAGGAAAGAAGCTCAACTACAAAAAAATTGTCAAAGTTGATTGGTCCAAAATTAAAGACATTCAAATTTCACAAGCACATCACGTACTTATACTTATGGCTATAATAAAGCAACAAACAAAAGAACATGGTTCCTTATGAAGAATTTAAGTGGGTTGATTCCCCCATCTCAATAGCTAACTTTTAAAGAAGGGTTCCCCACTCCACTTCAAATACTGATCACATGCTTAAAAACACCAAAAACTTTTTGCCAATAATATTATTTGTTAATACTTTGTTATCATGAACTACCACAAATAAACAAGATGAGTAGAATACCTAATTTGCCCCAATCATACTAGACAAATTGCCAAAGGTTGAATTTGACATGATTCTTATGCCATATAACAAGTTTTACTTCTTATGGTTGTAGAATCTCCTCATTTTGTCAATGTTACAGACTTGCTTTTCTTAGTGAAATTTATATGAAGACGAAAATTATAATGACTCGTGAAATCAATTAGCCAACAGGATAAAGAATAATTTTGAAATGAATTAGGATCACCTAAACATGAAGAAGATATAAATCAAAATCTACAATCAAGTTTTCTCCAACATGAAATATCCATCGTGGCACACCTTTGTTAATCTACAGTCCAAAAGTTCTTGGAAGGCTCCATATCTATCTGCTTTTACTTGGACTAATTGGAATACAAACAAAAATCATAGCACACTTCCTTTGATTTGATGATTTCTGCAATAGCCCAGTTGAATATGTATTAACATACATATAAATAACCACATACATACTTGTCAAAATACTCCTTGTATATTTATGATCCAACAAATCAACTTAATGTTTTACCTTAGCATCAATTGATGATACAGATACATTAGGCTGATCTAGGTTAGTATAAGCAAAGAAAATAGATGGTGTCATGAATTTTGCTTTATTCCAACCTAGGTTTGCTGTGAAACCATTGATGTCTAACTTCTCAATTGTCAGTTCAAGTGGTCTATCCCCTTCTCTTTTAGCCTTCTCTGTAAATTTAATGTAATCCAACATATGTAGCTGTATATATAAGGCAAGCAAGAACTTAATGAAGTTAAGACATTCATGTTTTCTACCTTTTGGTTGCTAAGTACGTATTATTCCATAATGTGCATATGGAACATAGGCAAGATCCATGAGATTCTCTATTAGTACCTCATACCTGAAATTGCATAAGTTTTCCAGTTAGTTACATGAAACAAGAAAGGAAAATATTCTTTGAACACACATGGCAAAATGCCTAATTTCATGTACCAGGATTTCCAATCACAAGAGCAACCCACACAACAATGGCTTTTTAGTTTTTGACACATAACATACTATAAGTTTATTTAAGACAAATCTGAAAATAATAACACATGAATGTTAGGTTGGCTGGTCACCTAAGAGGGAGATGAATTAGGTGATGCAAGATTTTTACCCCTTTTGAAATGTAGCCCAATTTCAACAGATGTGCAGCAGAACAAGGATGAACAGAGTGTGATGAAATTAATAGATGAAATGAGTAGATGAAAAACAAAACACAAGAATTTATACTGATTCGGACTAAACCACTTGCCTACATCCAGTTCTCAAGCCACCACTTGAGATTTTCTATTATATCCCACAAGTTTGATCCAAGCATCTGTAAAGCCTCAGTACATCCCACAAATTTTAGTATGCACCTGTGAAACCATTTTCCCCACACCCTTACAAGATGTATAATTTTCTTAGTGTATTCTCACACTAAGATTCTATTAGCTCAGCTGGCTTCCCAAGAGGGGGTGAATTAGGAAGATTGAAATTTTTCTGCAAAGACAAAATACAATAGTGATACTAAAAGATAACTGAAAACAGAGTATAAGAAATAAAGAGCAAAGGGAAGAGAACTCAGTAGTTTATCCTGGTTTGACCTATTCCACTTGACCTACGTCCAGCCCCAAGCCACCACTTAGGATTTTTCCACTATCTTTTATAAGATTTGAATGAGTTCTTGCAATGACCGTAATACAATACCAGCCCGAGTTTTGGACTGAAACAAGTTCTCTCACTCTTCTCACTTAAGAATAAGACTATCTCCCTTAGTGTAATCTCACACTAAACACTCTCTATAAATGTGTAGATGTTTGCAGAATGAAAACTCTTGTTAGTTAGACTAACTTCCTAAGAGGGGGTGAATTGGGAAGATTAAAAAATTTTCTGCACAAAGTGAAAACAATGAAGAAAGCAAGGTATGATAGAAAAACAGAGTATAAAGCAGTAAGATAAAAGAGTAGTGATAGAGAAGAGAAAAACTATGATATTTATCCTGGTTCGGTCTCTCCTCTTGACCTACGTCCTGTCCCCAAGACACCTCTTGAGATTTTCCACTATTCAGCAAGAATTCAACGGGCTTCTGCAAATGCCACAGTACAACATTAGTGCTTGTTTTCTAAAGTTCACTCAATCATTTTCTGCACTTTCACAAAGTGCTTTATAATCCCTTGTGATATCTCCTCACAAGAAAATCTATCTTCCAGATGAAGATTAGATTGTTTACAAAGATAAAACTCTCTTGAATAAAGTAAATATGACAGTTAAAGTATAAGTATTGAAGTAAGAGGGTAAAAGTCTTTGAGTAGAAAATTTGGCAGAGTTTCAGTATATACAAAGTTTGATTCGTTACCCATAACTTCAAATGATGTTATATTTATAGATTTAGGTCTCAAATGTCCGTTAGAGACAAAATCTATCCGTTGGAGAAGTTATCCAACGGTTACTCTGAAAAACTATCCATTAACCAACCGCATTTAATGCTTCTGACATACTAAAATTCAAATTTTGGTTGGTCAACAGATGAATTTCGAAGAAACCGAAGGTTAAAGCTTCCAACGCTGAAATACTGAAGTTCGTCTGTTCATGAAGTGAAATTCGACTTTTGAAACTTAGAAAGTATTTCTATGTTGTGACATACGAATTTTCAAGAAGAAAGTTTTTCTATTAAGTGTGAACAGTGTTTTTAATTTGCTACAGTGCCCTCGAAATTCGAATTTTGGAACCCCAAAATTCGTCTGTCCGTAGCACGCTCAAACAACACAGTAGTTCATTTACTTCAAAATTTGAATTTTAAGAGAGTGAAGTTCATCTGTCAGAGAGACCTTTTTTCAGACTTACTTTATCATTCGAATTTATAAACACTGTCATTCATATGTCAACATGTCATTGTAACAGACTCACAACCTTAACTTCTGAAATTCAAATTTTCATGTTCAAAGTTCGTCTGTCAGTGAGCAATTTTGAAACTCAACATAATCTTGATTTTAGATGAACTTTGACATTGTTTCAGACGAATTTCTTTGGTTTTCATAAGTTACATTTTGTCTGAAATTCGAACTTTGAAAACTCAAAGTTCGTCTGTTACTCAACAACTTCTTTCAAATACTTATAAAAATTTGAATTTTGGAATATCAAAATTCGTCTGTCAGAGAGACATCTCTTTAGACTTATTCAGTTTTAACTAGAAATTCGAATTTCCAAAGCCACAGTTCGAATTTCCAATATGACAGTACAATGTAAACTTTTCAAACTTCGTCTGTTGGTGGATATTTTTCAAATATTTCATGATTTAACATAAAATCAAGTTTTTAAAACATCTTTTCATCAAATCAAAGTCTTTTACCCATATTTAAACATAATTAAACATCCAATAACAAATTTTGCACAGATTTCTCCAGGATTTCTTTATTTGAACTCTTTGTGCACCTTTAATATCTTTTACTCCAAGCTCTTGAGAGTTGATTTGGAATCATCAAAACTTTTTGATTCAACATTCTCCCCCTTTTTGATGATGACAAAACAACTTACAAATTGGATTAGTACTTGGGTTTACTTTAACAAGCTCCCCCTCAACATATGCATTATATTTCAAAAGATATCATATATAGCACATCAGTGAAGAGATTCAAGGAGCGATATTGCAACCAAGGAATTCACTCATTTAAAAAAAATGTTGCTTTACAGAACCCAATTAAAGTAAGAAGTCCTTAAAACAATTTCAAAACACAAAGTAAATACAAAATGCAAGCAAACCAAATAATCAAAACATGGTACTACACGAAGACTCAAGCCTAAAGTCTGATCAATTCTTCAATCACTTCTTCTTTGGCTTGGGCTTCTTGCTATACGTCTTCCCAGATGACTCTGCAACAGATTTTCCATTTTGTTTCTTCTTCTCCCCCTTTTTAGCATCATCGGGAAGGCTAATAAAATCAACCGGAGGAGGAATCTAAGAAACTGGAATGGCTTGAAGTGGCACAGGAGCAAAAGAGATTTCTGGTTCAATTGGTGCAGGAGGCTCAGAAAGCTTAGGACTTGTCTCTTCATCATCATCAGAGATCTCAAGCAACTCCTGCATTGCTTGCCTGGAAAGAGCCAATTGAGCTTGTTGTTCTTCTGAGAGTCCATAAGCAGCAAGAGAATGAGGAGCTGGTTTATCAGGACGAAACATTTCCTTAAGCCTTCTTCTCTGAGCTAATAAGAGAGCATTGTGAGCAATAGCTTCATAATCAACAACAGGCACAATGCTTCTCTCTTCATTGCTGGCACCCTCCTACACTGGAGAGGTGAAAATGGCTGCCACCAGTCTGTCAACTTGCTCAGATTCTTGAATGAAAAGAATTGAATCTTGAGCATCTTCTTGCATAGGCTCATGAGGGCTTATTTCCTGAAGACCTTCTTCTTCTAAACCATAGTCCAAGGGTGGACCAGGACTTGGTGTCCTCATTGTACCAGCAGGCTCAACACCATCTATATCAACATCTTGGTCAAAAGAGGCTAGCTCGAAGGGGCTTGGAGGCTCAGGGGTTGGAGATTGGATAGGCACAGAAAACCCTAGCTGATGTGGTAGGGATAGCACTTCGAATTTCTTCATAAGCATCAGCAACCACTTTTATGTTTGTTGCCAACTGATGAATCTGATCTTGCAGATGAGCAAATTTGGCATTTTGCTCATCCCTGATGCTGAGAATAAGTGTAGACAGGTTGTTATACAACTCAGTGATCTTGGTTGGCTTGGCACGAGAGTAGGGAGTGGTTGGAATATGAGTAGGCTTGGATGGAGATGGAACTCACTGAGAAGGCTGAGGTACAGATCTTGCAGGGGCCTCAGAAGTGCCTTCTTGCTGTAGGGAGGCATCTATGACAAAAAATAGATCCTCAGTTTTTCCTACTCCCTTTCCAACCCATCTTCCTTCATCCTTTTCAATTCCCATTCTTTGCAGTTCTTCCTCCTTGAAGATCTCAGTGGGCTTCCCCTTCCCCTTCTCAAGATGCTGAATTCTGGCATATTGCAGAATTCTGGAAATGATAGCTGCATAAGGGAGTGTGGAGTCCTTCATCTGATCCCTTTCCTTGATCATGCGTTAGAGCATGATTACTACCATGACATGTGCCTCTGCCCTTGTTATCAGATTGAAGCTGCCTCCTTTGTTGAATATGATCCTGGACACTATGTAGTGCAGGATTCTCACTTGAACACTGAGGTCTGTGGGCTTCAATACATTTATGGATGGCCAGTTTTCCCTTGTTCTGAAAAAAGTTCTCAGAATTATGCTTTCCTTGTAGTTCAGAAAGGGGCCACCTTCTTCATCAGCAGTTTCTACCTCATCCATGTATCTAGAGGCAGTGATGTCAATCTTGAGGTCATCTTGCCCTGGGATCTCCAACACTTCATTCAAGGTTTCATCTGAGAGCCAGATAGTTCTTGATCTCAGATTGACCTCCCACTTTTTCTTCTTGCTGTTGTATTTCAAGGAGGCATACTAAGTTTTTATCACTTCATCATCATATCGCTCCAATACTTCCAACAGATTCTTGTATCTCATCATCCATATACCAGCATCAAAACTATTAGAGACCAAGAAATTCTCCAAGTTTACACAATGTGGCTTGATTACCTTTTTGTTGGCAAACTTGGTGGAGTATTCCTCTTGAATCTGTGGAGTGCTCCATAATGGCAATGTGGTAAGCTCATATTCTCCAGATTCAGTACTTGAGGATGAAGTGGAAGCAACAGGTTCAGCAGCAACAGGAACAGGGACCGAAGGTTCTACTATCTTTGAGGAAGAAGGTCCAGCCTTCTTTGATTCTCCCTTAGGTGTGGTTTTCTGGCGTTTGGAAGGAGTTCCTTTGCTGGATTTGGCCTTTCTCTTCGATTTTTCTCCTTCCTTCGTGGCATATTGGGATTTAACTGAACATTTTGGATGAGCCTCTCATTTGCCAGCTTCTGGATTCTTAACTTTAGCCATTTTCACAGATGAATATTACAGAATGGAGCAAAGAGCAGGTTTAAAGGATACGAAAGGAGTTTAATCGGTGTGAAATGACGGTTTTTGGTCAGAATTAAAGAGCATTGAATGGAGGATTAGAACAGACTCAGAGAGAATAGGAATAGGGTTGCGTCTGTTCAAATGAAAACCGTCAGTTTTAACGAATGTAACCACCTGACAGACGAATTTTGAGGGGTCAAAATTCGAACTTCGAGCAGTTAAGAGTTAAACCGTTCAACAAAGCTTACTGACAGACGAATTTTCTTCAAAAAGTTCGTCTGACAGTGGCTTAGTTCAAGCAACACAAGATGAACACACGAATTTTGCTTCAACAAAGTTCGAATTTCGAAGAGTAAACATCAAACAGCAATTAAACCACCAAATAACAGATGAATTAGGCATACAAAACTTCATCTTTCAAAGATTCAACATTGAGGAGCATGTTTCAACAAACGAATTTTCAACTTAGAAATTCAAATTTCTACATTTTGTAAAAGTCTTCTAACATTCATATGTTAAGAGATAAACATCAGTATAATCACATGTTAGACAAACAAGACTTTGAAATTTTTGTTCTTGAAAATTCGAATTTTGAAGGGCCAACAGACGAATTTCGAGACTTTACCGAGAACTGTTCCAACTTATAACAGGCTGAAGTTCATCTGTTAGGTATCCAAATTCGAATGTTGACCATGTTGACTTCCTCAGAAACTCAATTTTTCAAGGAAATTCATCTAACACACAATCAATATACGAATCTCATCTTTAGAAACTTACAGAATGGATCCAGAAACTCAAAATATCTGTCATTTTCTTCAATTTTTGATCATTCCATTCTGGTAAGCTCCATTTTCCAGATTTATCGGCATTGAATCTCATGAGGAGCACTTGCAACTTAAATTAAACACACTCTGATGCTAAAGTTAGAACTAATTCAATGTTGGGAAATCTAAAAACAGAATCACAGACGGATTTACTTACAGTTCATTGGGATTTACCATGCCCAATTCTCTTCTTATTTTGCAATGTCTATCTTCTGATAGAGGCTTTGTCAGTATATCAGCTACTTGATATTCAGTTGGGATGTACTCTAGTCTGATTTTTCTTTTCAAAACATGATCCCTTATGAAGTGGTGCCTAACTTCAATATGTTTCGTCCTTGAATGCATGACAGGATTCTTTGTGATATTAATGGCACTTTGATTGTCACACATGATTGGTATTTCCTTCATCTCAATCTAAAGATCTTCAAGCTGCTGCTTCATCCAGATGATTTGGGCACAACAGCTTCCAGCTGCAACATACTCAGCCTCTGCTGTGGATAAGGCTACACTGTTTTGCTTCTTGCTGAACCATGAAACCAAGGATCCTCCAAGAAACTGACATGTTCCACTTGTGCTTTTTCTGTCAGTTTTGGATCCTGCAAAGTCAACATCAGTGTATCCTTTGAGATCTTCTCCATTGCCCTTAGGATACCAAATACCCATCTGTGAAGTTCCAACGAGGTATCTGAAGATACGTTTCACAGCAATTGCATGGGTTTCTTTGGGACATGATTGGAATCTTGCACACATACATACACTAAATATAATGTCAGGACTGCTGGCAGTTAGGTACAGTAGGGATCCAATCATTCTTCTGTACTGAGTTATATCAAACATTTTCCCTTTTTCATCCATATCCAGTTTGGTTGCAGTAGCCATAGGTGTCCCCATTGGCTTGGCATTTTCCATTCCAAACTTCTTCAGCAGTTCCTTCAGATACTTGGATTGATTGAAGAAGATATCATCATCACACTGTCTGATTTGCAATCCAAGGAAGAAGTTGAGTTCACCCATCATGGACATTTCGAATTCCCCCTGCATTAACTTAGAAAAATTCTTGCAAAGAGATTCATTAGTAGCACCAAATATAATATCATCAACATAGATTTGAACAATAAGTAAATCTTTATTTTCTTTCTTAGTGAATAAAGTTGTATCTACTTTTTCTCTATTAAACCCCTTATCAGTTAGAAAATTACTTAATCTTTCATACCATGCTCTAGGGGCTTGTTTTAAACCGTAAAGAGCTTTCTTCAGTTTATACATATGGTTTGGTTTTGTAGAATCTTCAAAACCTGGAGGTTGATCTACATAGACCTCTTCCATGATATATCCATTTAGAAAAGCACTCTTCACATCCATTTGATATAACAAAATATTTTTCATACATGCATATGCTAATAGAATTCTGATTGCTTCTAATCTAGCAACTGGAGCAAGGGTTTCCTCAAAATCAATGCCTTCTTCTTGATTATAACCTTTAGCAACTAGGCTAGCTTTATTTCTGATGATTGACCCTGATTCATCAAGTTTATTTCTAAAAACCCATTTGGTACCAATGACGGGATGATTTTTGGGTCTAGGAACTAAATCCCAGACTTGATTTCTTTCAAACTGATTTAATTCATCCTGCATGGCTAGAATCCAGTACTCATCAGCTAAGGCTTCCTCTGTACATTTTTGTTCAATTTGCGAGATGAAAGCACAATTAATCATTTGATCCCGTAACTGTTTTCTAGATCTAACTCTCTCTTGAACATTCCCTATTACTTGATCAACAGGATGATTCCTTTGATATCTCCAAGCTCTAGGGAGTTCTTGAGACATTTCATCAATATTTTCATCTTCAAAATTCCTCTCCTGAATATCTTCTTCTATGTTAATAGATTCAGATATTTTTAGAGACTCAATTTTGCCTTCATCAGAAATATGAAACCAGATCATTCTCATCAATAGCATGTTTAGAAGCAGTTTCATGTTCAATAAATACTACATACACAGATTCTTCTACCAAATTAGACTTTTTATTGAAAACTCTATATGCTTTACTCCTACTAGAATATCCCAGAAATATACCTTCATCGGATTTGGCATCAAACTTACCCAAATTCTACTTTCCATTATTGTGAATGAAGCATTTGCACCCGAACACATGGAGATGTGACAGATTTGGCTTTCTTCCCTCGTACAGCTCGTATGGAATCTTTCCAAGGATTGGTCTGATGTAGGCTCTATTTATGATGTAGCTTGCTGTATTTACTGCATCAACGCAAAACACTTGAGATAGTTCCTTTTCATTTAGCATAGCTCTAGCCATCTCTCCAATGGTTCTGTTCTTCCTTTCTACTACTCCATTCTGTTGAGGAGTTCTTGGAGCTGAGAAGTTATGATCAATTCCATGCTCATTGCAGTACTCCAGGAAGTATGAGTTTTCAAACTCTCCTCCATGATCTGACCTGATAGACACAATAGAAATACCTTTCTCATTTTGCACTTTCTTAGCTAAGGTTACAAATGCATCAAAGGTATCACTTTTAGAGGAAAGAAATAATGTCCATGTAAATCTAGAGTAACCATCCACAATTACAAGCACATGCAGATTACCACATATGCTTTTTACCCTAGAAGGTCCAATTAAGTCCATATGCAGTAGTTCAAGTGGTCTAGTTGTGGTGACTACGTTTTTGGATTTAAAAGAGGATTTTGTTTGTTTTCCTTTTAAGCATGCATCACATTCTTTATCCTTTTCAAAAGCAATTTTTGGCAGGCCAGTGACTAGCTCATTTTTGACCAATTTTGAAAGCTGATTCATGTTAACATGAGCTAATCTTCTATGCCATAGCCAACTATCATTGTCCTGACTAATTAAACAAATAGAATCTAAGGGAGGAAGTTCACCAAGATCAATAGTATAGCAATTACCATCCCTTTGAGCTTTGAGGATTACTTTGTGATCACTTTTTCTGATGACTAGGTAGAATTGTAAGTCAAACAATACCCAATTTCCTTTGTCACATGTTTGACTCATACTCAGCAGATTGTGGTTGAGGCCTATCACAAACAGCACCTCTTCAATGGATGTTTCAGGATTCTTGCCCACAATGCCAATGCCAACTATTCTGCCATACTGATTACCTCTAAAGGTCACCTTTCCTCCTTTCTTGTCTCTAAGGGTGATGAACTTCTCCTTGTCACCGGTCATGTGGCTTGAGCAGGCACTGTCCATATACCATTTGTTGCTCCTTTTAGCTTTAAGACAAACCTGCAAAACAAAGTTCATATTTTCCTTTTAGGTACCCAAATTTGTTTGGGCCCTTTTCTTTTAGTAGTCTTTTCCCTGGATACAGATGTACCCTTGGGAACCCATTTAACCTTCTTGTCAAGTCCATTTTTCTTTATAGCACAAGAACTGGAAATATGTCTCTTTTTGTTACAGAAATGACAGGTGGTAAAGGGACTGTTAGATTGAGAAGCAGGAAGAAAACAGTGCAGATAATACTTTTGTTTTGCATGCCTTGGTTGATTATATGATTCAATGTGAGGTGACATATAATTTTTCTTTCTATTGCTCTCAGCATGCGCAAAATATCTCATGTATATATTCTGATTTTTCTTTCTAATCTTTTCTTTTACAGCACAAGGATCATAGCTAAGTCCAGCTTTCCCTTGTGATATTCTTTGGCTCCCCATTAAAGCAAACAACATATCTTTACCTTTAGTAAGCCTAGACATGCTTTTCACTAAATATTCATTGGTTTGTTTTAGATCAGTGCATGATTTACAGCAGACAGATTCAGCAATAAGTAGAGGAGCAATTTCGGAGATGTTGCTTTGAGATTCTAGTTTGTTAATATTTTTCTTAGCTAGTTTCAGTTCTTTAGCAACTTTAACAAACTCATCATGCAGCTCATGAAATGTATCCAGTAATTCAGAATAGGAAGGTTCAGATTCATATACCTCATTCTCTTGGTCATTGCTGCATGGAATTTTAGTTTCTTCAGAGGCAAGTGCCATGAGACAGATGTTAGCAATTTCATCTTCATCATCTTCTTCTTCGTCTGAACTGTTGCCCCATATTGATGAGATGTAAGCTTTCTTCTTCTTGCCTTTGTCTGCAGCTTTCTTTTCTTTCTCTTGCTTCTTCAGGAACTGTGGACAATCCCATTTGATATGTCCTTACTTTTTGAATTCATAGCAAGTAACAGGCTCTTTTTGTTCCCTCTTGCTATCTCCAGCAGCTCCTTTCTTGAAGATTTTCTTGTTTCTCTTCTTGCTGTAGAATCTTCCGAATTTTCTGACCATCATAGCCAGAGTTTCTTCATCTAGCCCTTCTCCATCATCAGATTCTTCCTTCTTTTCTTCAGCAGCTTTGAGAGCAAGACCTTTCTTCTTTCTGTCTTGTCCAGCTTCCTTGAGAGCTTTCATTTTTCCTTCATATTCCTCAGGACTGCCGAATAGAGCTGTGACAGAGGCCATTGATTCTCCTCTGGCTTCCTTTATTGCTGTTACTTTGGATTGCCATTCCAGAGGGAGAGCTCTGAGAATTTTTCTCACTTTCTCTGTTTGAGTGTATTCCTTTCCCAGGCCCTTTAGTTGATTCACAATAAGAGTGAATCTCTTTTGTAGCTCTTTTACAGTCTCTCCTTCAGCCATTCTGAAGCTTTCATATTCTCCAATGCAGGTGTTCAGTTTATTTTCCCTGACTCCAGTTGTTTCTTCATGAGCAATCTGCAGGGTGTCCCACATTTCCTTGGTAGTGGAGCATTGTGAGACTCTGTAGAATTCGTCTTGATTCAAGGCACTGACTAAACAATGTTTTGCCTTGAAGTTCAACAAGACTCTCATTCTGTCTTCCTCATTCCATTCAGCTTCTGGCTTTTCTCTGTACTTTCCATCATCTTCTAAAGCCATTGGGACAAAGTCTCCCTTCTGAATGACTAACCAGATGTCCAGATCGATTGACTGGAGATAGATTTGCATTCTCATCTTCCAGTAACCATAGTGTTCTCCACTAAAGCCAGGTGGTCTGTTTGTATTGTTCCCTTCTGGTAATATGCTTTCTCCAAAGCCAGCTATTTTAATTCCCGGACTGTGAGATCCTTTGAATGGGAATCCGGGCTCTGATACCACTTTTTAGTTAGGCTGACTTTCCAAGAGGGGGGTGAATTGGGAAGATTAAAAAATTTTCTGCACAAAGTGAAAACAATAAAGAAAGTAAGGTATAACAGAAAAACAGAGTATAAAGCAGTAAGATAAAAGAGTAGTGATAGACAAGAGAAAAACTCTGATATTTATCCTGGTTCGGTCTCTCCTCTTGACCTACGTCCAATACCCAAGACATCTTTTGAGATTTTCCACTATTCAGCAAGAATTCAACGGGCTTCTTGCAAATGTCACAGTACAACGTCAGTGCTCTGTTTTCTAAAGCTCACTCAATCATTTTCTGCACTTTCACAAAGTGCTTTATAATCCCTTGTGATATCTCCTCACAAGAAAATCTATCTTCCAGATGAAGATTAGATTGTTTACAAAGATAAAACTCTCTTGAATAAAGTAAATATGACAGTTAAAGTATAAGTATTGAAGTAAGAGGGTAAAAGTCTTTGAGTAGAAAATTTGACAGAGTTTCAGTATATACAAAGTTTGATTCGTTACCCATAACTTCAAATGATGTTATATTTATAGATTTAGGTCTCAAATGTCCGTTAGAGACAAAATCTATCCGTTGGAGAAGTTATCCAACGGTTACTCTGAAAAACTATCAATTAACCAACCGCATTTAATGCTTCTGACATACTAAAATTCAAATTTTGGTTGGTCAACAGATGAATTTCGAAGAAACCGAAGGTTAAAGCTTCCAACGCTGAAATACTGAAGTTCGTCTGTTCATGAAGTGAAATTCGACTTTTGAAACTTAGAAAGTATTTCTATGTTGTGACATACGAATTTTCAAGAAGAAAATTTTTCTATTAAGTGTGAACAGTGTTTTTAATTTACTACAGTGCCCTCGAAATTCGAATTTTGGAACCCCAAAATTTGTCTGTCCGTAGCAGGCTCAAACAGCACAGTAGTTCATTTACTTCGAAATTCGAATTTTAAGAGAGTGAAGTTCATCTGTCAGAGAGACCTCTTTTTAGACTTACGTTATCATTCGAATTTATAAACACTGTCATTCATATGTCAACATGTCATTGTAAGAGACTCACAACCTTAACTTCTGAAATTCAAATTTTCATGTTCAAAGTTCGTCTGTCAGTGAGCAATTTTGAAACTCAACATAATCTTGATTTTAGATGAACTTTGAAATTGTTTCAGACGAATTTCTTTGGTTTTCATAAGTTGCATTTTGTTTGAAATTCGAGCTTTGAAAACTCAAAGTTCGTCTGTTACTCAACAGCTTCTTTCAGATACTTATGAAAATTTAAATTTTGAAATATCAAAATTCATCTGTCAGAGAGACATCTTTTCAGACTTATTCAGTTTTAACTCGAAATTCAAATTTTTAAAGTCAAAGTTCGAATTTCCAATATGACAGTTCAATGTAAACTTTTCAAACTTCTTCTGTTGGTGGGTATTTTTCAAATATTTCATGATTTAACATAAAATCAAGTTTTTAAAACATCTTTTCATCAAATCAAAGTCTTTTACCCATATTTAAACATAATTAAACATCCAACAACAAATTTTGCACAGATTTCTCCAGGATTTCTTCATTTGAACTCTTTGTGCACCTTTGATATCTTTTACTCCAAGCTCTTGAGAGTTGATTTGGAATCATCAAAACTTCTTGATTCAACAACTCTCTCAAAAGAGTGGATATGAAAGTTAAGATATAATGAATGAGTAAAACAGAAGATAGGTAAGCATTGAATGATTCAGAAATTAAATTAGCAAAGTTTTGGAGTATTTATTGTTTTTCTTATTACCGAACAACTTAAATGAGGTTCTATTTATAGTCTTGGGGCAGAACTATCTATTGAAGACAAAAATTAGCCGTTACTCTCAGTAAATGCATCTAACAAAGATTATGCGGATAACGTCCTCAGGTTATACAAATAATGGGTAAGTGTTTGCCTTTTTTTTCAATGTAGAGATTTTCGTTATGTGGATAACCTAGCTAGGTTATGCGAATAACGTACTGTCCAAAATGATTAAGTTTTAACTCAAAATCATTTTCATGAAAACCATTAGTTATTAGGATAATGGTAAATTTTTTTCAAACTGAACTTTTGTGAAACTTAGGTTATCAGGATAACCTCTCAAGGTTATGAGGATAACCTGTTTTGTTGAAAAAAAGCTATTAGTTCTGTAATATAGGTTATGTGGATAGCCTCCCTAGGTTATGCGGATAACCTACTTACTCAAGGGAAGTTTAAGTATTCTGAAATATAGGTTATGCGCATAACCTTTTAATAAAGAAGAGCCCGAGTGCTCTGTAACACAAGTTATGCGGACAATCTCCCTAGGTTATGCGAATAATTAGTTGTATAATACCACTTACCTTCATTGTTCACTTCCTTATGTGGACAAGGTGCCAACCTTATCAGGATAACCACCTAGACAGACTGTGTTATGCAGATAACATCAATCCCTTTTCATGAAATTGAAGAATGGACTTTGGAAAAGCTTTGAGATTGAGCCTTTATCCCTATAACCTTAAATGGTTATACATATAAGGTAAGACATTATTTTGAAAATAGGATAAACACTTAGAAACATCTTTGAAATTGAGATCTTATTCCCATAAGTTAAAACATTTTCATGAAGACCAATTGAATACTTAGAATTAGTTTGAAATTAAAGCTTTATCCTCATAAGATAGCTCTTTTCTTGAAAATCATTTTGAAATTATGAGTTAATCATTAACCATCCAGTTAGTTATCTCATTTAATGTTAAGTGAATTGAAATTCAAAGTTTAACTACTTTCTTTTACAAATAGTTTCCTAAAACATGTGAAACAACTATTCAATCTCCAGGAAACTTCAACTTTGTTCTTTATTTCTCTTGTGTTCCTTTGATATTGAGTCTCCAAACTCATTTATTTTAGAATCATTAAAACATCTGAATTAACAGATTCTATCTAGAAATTTGTAAAAGGAAAGATTACAAGATATAAACGCTCTTTTAGAGTCGATAATATAATGAAACTCACTCTAATGATGTGGGTTTAGCTTTGAATGTTAACACAAAATAATTTTATATATTGTAGCAGTATTTTGGCACAAACTCACTTAAATTCATTACCTATAAGTTCAAATAAGGTTCTATTTATAGATTTGTAGCTTAACTAGTCGTTAGACACAAGTTTTAACTGTTACTCTATAAAAAAACCATTTAACAACCACATTAAATGCGTTTAACTCATCAATATTTGAATTTTGAGACCCAATAGACGAATTTCACAGAGTCAGAGTGTTTATGTGTTTAACGTTAAACCTTGAAATTCAAATTTCAGCAAGCAAAATTCAAATTTCAAGCAATGATGAGAATTCCAAAGTTAGCTCGAGACTTGAATATTCGAACTTTTATGTTGGAAGTGCATCTGTTGAATTTGAAAAATTATTTCAAGTTTTAATAATGCATTCAAAATTCAAATTTTAGAAGTTAAATTTGTTTGTCAAAGGCTTGTTTCAACAAGACACAAAAGTTCTTACTTCGAAATTCACACTTTAAAATTCAAAGTTCGTCTATTAGAAGTTGTGACTTTGAATTTCATTAACATTTGAATTTTAACTAAGTTTCATGTAAATTTTGCACACTTTCACCAATAATATTTAGCTCAAAATTCAAATTTTAGAACCAAAATTCGTCTATCAAATATAAGAACTTTATAACTTCGAATTTTATTAAGTGCAAATTTAGCATAAAATAAATGAGTCAAATACCAAAATTTGTCTGTTAGCCAATATTTAACAATCCTAGCACATGCTAATATTTGATAACTTTGAAACAACTCATTTAAACATTGTGGTAACATAAATAAGTAAGATTCAAAGCTTTTTACTGAGTGTACATAGTGAGAAATCCTAAAAACTAAATCTTTACTTGTTCTTCACTGGATTTCTTCACTTTATCTTCTTATACTCCTTTGATATTCTCCTTCCAAGTTTTAATTGTTTGGAATCGTCAAAAACTTCTAATTCAACAATGAAGTTTAACTATAGAATCATACCCGTAAGGAATATTTTTGTTTCCCATTAATCTAGTGAAAGATGGATAATCCAAGTTAGGTATGTATGGGGGTCACTTTTTTGAAAGAATATCTTTATACTGAGGAGTTTGGCCAAAACCATAAGATATCATTCTGCACAATAGTTGGATAGGTAGCTACACATGCTTTTTTGAATGTGTGAAACTACAAAGTTTGGTAGCAAAAGTAAATTGCCATCAACAACTGTAAGCATGAAGATTAGGCTAGGATAGAGCATACATAGCTATTAGAAGACAAGACAAATAACAAAGACTATCTAACTGCCCATCAAGCACCTCACCTCTCCTTTTACAAGAAAATGAGCAGGAAAAGAATCTATAAACGAATTGACTCATAACATTAGAAAGGATAAAAGAGGGAGAAGTGCTGAAAATACCTTGCAGTGATCAAATTTATTGGTTAGTTGACAATGATAATTATAGCTCATAGTCTTAAAGTTGCTATAGTCTACCATGTGTGGAATGCTCTAGTGTGATCTACAATCCATATCTTATGAATTTTACCTTCAGTTTTGAAGAAAATTCGCAACTTCCTCTGAAATATATCAATCCAACCAGTAACCATGTATATAGTTGCTTTTTATATCCTACTGTTTGTAGGTCTCTTTATACACACCACAATTGTATAGCCTGATATCAGAATTACATTTAGCCATATAGAAACTTGTTCTAGATCCTTTTATGTCTTTCTAAATAATAGCTAGAATTATTATTAGCATTTATAACAAAAAATTAGGCAAAGAATACTTGTAAATAAAAATCTTGTGCTAGCCGACATAGATCAAAATATGGCAAGAATCTTTATAGTAGGACTATCAACAGGGGCCTGAGGAATGAACTTGCAATTGCCAGAGCCATCAAAACACCAGCCATGGTATACACAAGGCAACCTCACCTATCAATCAATCCGGCCTTCAGACGATAGAGCCAATCTATGAGGACACGTATCATTAAACACCTTTCAGGCACTCTCATTTTGATCCCATCACACGAGCACATCAATACCTAACACCTTCTTGGCATGCGTTGCCCTTTTGTCAAGGTTGCACACTGGCATTACAGGGTACCACTTGAAAACCAATCAAATTTCTAGGCTAAGTCTTCAATATCTAGGTCAACCACAAGTGGATCAGTGTCAAGTTTTGTCGAGACAAAAGGTGGTAAAGCAGTAAATAGCCTGCATTTTAATTTCTTCCTGTCAACCCAAGATAGTGTTGGGTTGATTTGGAGGATGAAGAATAGCTATTTTCGATTCACTAAGGTTATATCTGGTGTGGTTGAAGTTGAAATGTGAACTGAGGGAATTAAGAAAGCCGACAAAGCTTCCATCTTTGCACTAGTTGATAGGAAGCTCATCCAAAAGTTGAATATTGAAGAGAAGCAACTTACAATATTCCAAGTTGAACCTAAAATTATGTGGTTTTTTTTTATCACAAAAAATTATGTGGTTTGAGAACCACTAATATCATAAATAATTCACTTGTTTTTTTTTTTTACGTGAACCAAGTTTGACCTTTTTTAATCAAAAACAAGTTTAACTTTGATATCTCGATATAAGCATATGACTTATAATTCGGTTTTTGACTTTTCACCTAAAGCCAGTATGGTCATTGATTTGTTGACTGCATGATTTTTGTGATTACTTAAGACTTTCTGAGATTCTTCCAACCAATAGAATGTTTGTTCTATACTTGAAAACCTGCTACCTTAAACAATTGGCCTAGCTTAACATTTTTGGTTTTTTTTTTTTGCCTGATTTGTATGAATTTGTAAACTCTTAGATATGTTGATTAAGTGCTAGAGATATTCTTAAATTCACTAAATAGATTTCTAGTATAAAATTATTATTTTGCATATTTGAGCATTCTCACAACATTGGTTTGTGAGAATTTTTTTGAAAATTTTTTTCTAAAAATTCTCATAGAATTTCGCACATATATTTTAGTGAGACATTTCTCACAGAAGTGCATCCATGAGAAATTCTCACAAAAATGGGAACATGAGAAACTTCTCATGAAAAAAGGTCTCTTAGAACCTTCTCACAGACCATATTCTGTGAGAAATAGTTTCTCAGAGTAATTTTCCTGTGAGAAGAAGTTTCTTACACTCTCATTCCATGAGAAATATTTTTTTTTCCAATAGGGGATTTTCCAACACTGAGTTTTTTGTGAGAAAATCTATGAGAAAATTTTTTCTCATGGATTTTGGCCATTTTTCTCATGGATTTTGCCCTATGAGAAGTTGGCTAATTTGGTGTAGTGAAAAAGGGTCTACGCATTAACACATGGGAGCCTAAAATGAAAACAATATAAAAGATGAGGCCTAAAATTAATTTTAACATTCTTTACAAATTAAAAAAACAAATTATTAAAAAAATTGTAGCATGGGAGGCAAGCAGATTTCAATCACCATCACTACCAAAGTACTTGTTGGCAAAACCAAAAAACCCAAAGATACTTTAAAGTGGGAATGACAGTTAGTAGGTATGATAGAAAATGGGGTTTGAAGAATTAATAGAGTTTATATATAAATTTATAGACTTTAAAACGTGGGAATTTCACATTGTTTTTAAAGTACTATTTGTCTCTTGGAAATTATGAATTTACTTCCTGATAAAGCTAGGAAAGCTATAGGTTTTAGGCTTTTAGCTAGTTGCGGCTATTTTGGTTCTTGTAGGTTAAAAAAAATGTATCATATTCTCTTCATCACATATTATAAAATCTTTTATAAATTTTCACTTGTCCCATAATATAAAATCATTTATAGGGTTTGATGAAACATTTATGAACTTATTCTAAAAATATCCTTCATAAATTCATTTTACAGATATCTCCTCTTTTCTTTTTAATGTTTTAATTAATGTGAATGAATGACATTTTTGGAATTATAGTAATTTTTTTTTAAAAAAATAAGATTCCCAACTAACTTTAATTACTTTTCTTAATATGTATGCTTTTTGTAAAACTTCTTATAATACGGGAGGGAGGGAGTAGTTTGCACAAGTGTATGACAAATTTGTATTTATGATTGATCAAAATCACCATAGAGAATTATATTAAACAATACTCCTTTTGGTTCGAAAAAATTACCTTTTTAGGGTTTTAAAATTTTTCATAATATTTGTCACTTTAGAATATATATCGATGAAATATTAATTACATTTTTAATTGTTTTACATCTCATCAATACTTCTAATGATCTCTTGGTGTGTGAAATAAATTTAAGTTAAGGGTATTTTGATAAAATACTATTAAATTTTACAACAATTTAGACTATTCAATAACTTTCTTAATTTGTGTGAAAACCCACTCTCTCTGGTCCTTTTTATAAAGGACTTCCAATTACTTTACGTAGATTAAGAAAATTAGTTATTTTCTTAAAATTAAAAAAAAAACAAACATTCATTTTTTACCCCTATTTATTATAATAACTAAAAAATGCTCGTGCAATACACGGATTGATTGTATAATAATAAAAAAAATTACAATTTAATTTCATTCAAACATATCATAGAAGTAATAAAAATTAAATATTCGCTACTATATACATAGTTCACTAAATCAAAATCCCAAGTTTATGAACACTTCCCTATATACTACATTTGAAGCCATGTCCATTGCTTTCCCTTCTGAATCAAGTATTAATATTTTAAGCTCATACCTACTTCGAACTCGGGATGCAGTAACATATAACTGGCCATGTGTGAATACAAGTTTGGGAAGGTATAGGCTAACATTGCATAGGTTTTGTCCCTAACTCTTATTAATGGTCATAGCAAAGGACAATCATATTGGAAATTGTCTCCTGCACATGTTGAGAGCTTTGAATCAAAAGGCGTAATTGTGATTCAAGGAATGAACAACTTTAATCCATCACTAACTCCTGCTATGACTTTCGCTTCAATAACATGCTTACCAGTCTAAGTAACAATCACACGTGTTTCATTGTATAAACCTAAAGAGTTATCAATATTTCTCATTAGCGTGATAGGAGCACTAACTTTCAAACGCAATCATGGTTAGGGACACCAAACATAGGAATAGAGTTCAAGAACCTAGTTGAATGAAGATCATCTAATGAATTGACATTGCAATCCCCAGCACACACATTATCAGAGCTTAAATAAACAAATTCCTCGCCAAGCAGCATAGATGGCATGTAACAATTAACTTTCTCCACAATTGCCAACGTAGGAGCCAATATTGCCTTATTCCTATAGGATGAGTAGTTAAAATTATCTATAAGATTGGGATGAATGGATTCTACGATATTCCTAATGAAATAATCAAATCATGCAATAACAAATCTGGAGGAATCTTGATATCAGCTTCTCCATCATAGTCATCCCTAATTGCTCCATTATCAACCGATATTATCCAATCAGTAAATTCTTTTATTTCCATATTCACCTCAACTGAATTTGAAGGTAATAACCTCATTTTTTGGTCAGAGTTAGGATTTTACAATCTTTCCATGTGTATGATGAATTGATTGTTGCATATACTATGTCTTCTTGCGTACCTTGAGGTAATAACCTCATGTTGCTATATCTCGACATGACTAGTAGAATTTGGCGAAAGTCTCCACCAAACACAATAACCTTCCCTTCAAAAGGCATGTCAGCAAAAGAAGGATTATGTAGCTTCAAAATATCTCTCAAGCTTCTATCTAGTGCTTCAAAACATAACCTATTTACTATGGGGGCCTTGCCCCATATAATAAGTGAGCTATAAACCAATTGTTCAATAAGATAACTACCCTACTTAATATTACATACATAATCTTTATTGATGAATATTGTATAAGGTAATAGACGCGAAGTAATACCACTTGATGCAATATTCAAAACAATCTTTCCCTATGATATGATATAATCAAAGGGAGTGTTCGAAATGTAGGTTTTACCAATGCCTCCATAGTTATTTATTTAATTAATTATTTAATAATTAATACAATATAAAATAATTAGTTATTTTCAAATTTCAAATTTATAACTGTAACACCTTAAACTTATATCCATTTCCCATGTATGAGACTCCAATTATATCCATTATTATATGATTAGAGACTTGATTACATAAAAATATTAAAATAGAATTTTCTTTATTGCGGGTACTGTTCATTATACATTTTCTATTTTACCTGAAAAATTTTAAAAATTCATAACTAATTCTAGAAAAATCATCTCAGAGTGATTCAAGTCTCTAAAAATAGCTAAAAAGATTTTATACATGGAAAAATTATGAAACAGAGCATTCGCTTGATCAATACATACAGTTCATTTCTCAAATATTTACTGTATATTTGGTCATTTTGAAACTTTTCAGGTTTTGGTCTTATCTTTCAAAATTTATATCTCATGATATCCTAAGTTAAATTATTCATTATTTATGTCATTGGAAAGCCCTGTATCTCTACTTCCTAGACTATTTTGGTTGTACATTTATTCTATTGAAATAGGGTAGGAAATTAAATTAAATCATTATGAGTCAGAACTTTACTTTTACTGAAGCAGTTTTAGAAATACATGCATGTCTCTTATTATATAGCTTCAATTACTTCTAAATAAGTGGCATATTAATCTTAGGACATAGAGATTTCCACACATATAAACCAATAATTTTTTATAGCTCTACATGATTTTATATTGCCCTTGAAAATATCAGTACTTACAATAAAAATCGCAGCATTCCTGCTAACTGTCCAGATTTCAACCCTAAATTCAAAATGTCACTATAAATCATACACATGTCCAATTTAAGTGATCTTTATCTCTTTTGAAAGCTTATTGAGTCTACTTTGAGAGCATGTATAACCTTAAAAGGAATTCTCTCTTTTGGATAAAGTTCCCTTATCCCAACTTCTACTGGTCATCTTATTCATAATATGACATAACTCATATAATAAATGTCATAAACCTCATGCATCAACATTTATTGTTCCAAATCCACACATAACATCATAAGAGGACTTTAAGGAACATAATTATGTATAATTACATAATTTCATCTCATACATAATATGATACATATTTTCTCAACTTAACATTATAACTTGTAAAATTAAGCAATTCTCCATCATCTTCTTCATTTCCCTTGCATTTGTTTGAATACTTCCATGTCATTTTCCTAAATAGTTAATATTTGGAAAGGAATGAGATTCAAAGAATCTCATTAGTTACACCCAATTATGCAAGCATATTATCATAACATCTCATAAAATCATCAATGATAATAATAAAAATCATAAATTCATATTATGCCATACAATTTCATAAAAATTTTGGCATTGTAACACATTAGAAAATGGACATTATAGGATCATAAAACCCTTCAAACAACCAGCTAACAATGCAAATTCATCACAAAGTATCCAAACAAATATATGACATAGTTATGAAATCATGAAAATCAAGCATGATAACATTAGGTATAAATGGAAAAATAACTACTTTCTTACTTTCCAATAATTTTCAAAATTTGTGGACACTTCCATTGATCTTAAAACTCTTCTTGAAACCCTATAGTATCATAAAATAATGTCATAAACCACTGATTCATTAAGCTCATTTACAAAGTGACATACTTGAACTAAAAATTCCATGTTGTTTTCCTTTGGTTTTTCTTTGTACAACATCATTGTTTTTGCATAATTTGGACCCAAGAAATCCATTTTGGGGGTCAAAATCATGAAATTTCCTTCCTAATTCAAATCCTAAATAGGTAAAAAATTCACAAAAATGTAGAAAAATATCTACTCGATTAATTTGCAATCTAATGACATAATATTGTTACTCAAGACCTATACATCCTTTTTTATGGTTTGGTTTTTCCATGGCTTCACTTTCTCTCTCCTCTCTCTCTCTAGACAAAAATTTTCATAGGCAAAACAAAGAGAAATACTCTATGAAGCTTCACAAAACTTAGACATAACCAAGATAGTAACCAAAGAAGTTTACCTTGGAAGTTTGGAACCAAACCAAATCCTATAGCCTTCTTTTTTCTCCTTCTCTTTTCCACGTTTTCTCTCCATCTTCTTCTACTGGTTCAAACATGTTTAAGGCTGAGGAAGATGAGTTTAATGGCTAACTTGGAGTGGTTAAGTGATTTAAGTCATAAACTAACCTTAGTTACTTTAATTTTTAACTTGAGTTACTTTAACTTTAATAAAGATTTTCCAAAATTTCTTTTGTATCCCACTCAGCATTTTAGATGTGTTTCACTCTCTTTTTGGCTAAAAATTACTTCATAAAATTTAATGGATCAAAATACCCTTTACCAATTAAATTTACCTGTACCGATTAAGTATTTTTGCCAGAATTATCATTAAATTGATACAAAATTATCCAACAATTACTTTTAGTCCAAAATCATTATTTTGATCCAAAATATATTTTAGCAATACCCAAAATTTTTTCTTGAATTACCATTGACTCTTCTTATAATTTAAACTGACTTTTATAGAGTAAAATATTAATATTAAACCCTAATTACCTAATAAATGTTATTTTGATCTTAATAAATTTCATATTATATTCTATTGAGCTTAACTTATTGAGGACTTCATTTTGACTATAATTTTTCATATTTCTAAAAATACCCTTGACCTGGGTAGATTTATAATTTTTTTAAACTTTCATATCATTAGGTGTAATTTTTTTCAAATTTCTTTCTCTTTTCCTTTCATTGCAAGTATTCTTAGTTTTTAGGCCAAAATATAATTGTTTCCTTTTTTCATTTAACTTGGAAAAATAACATTATTGTTATACTTCACACTTAATGATATCTCTCCATTTTTCCTAGTTACTTATGTATTTTATGACATTATTTTTTTTCTTGGGGTTTAAATGTAATATTCACATTTTACTTCCAATCTGGAAAATGACAGTTTTTCCTTGAACTAGGTAAAAACGTAATTTTTCATTCTCTTGGGCACTTTTATGTACTTTTACCCAAAGATCAATTTTTTATTATTTCTTTTTCATTATTCATATTGATTTTCAAATTAGTTTATCTTTTAATCTAGACCTCTCAGAAATGCAATACTTATATCGTTGTGCTCAGTTTGAGACGAGCTTCCATTCAAGTATATTGCATATTTTTTGGGATAAGTTCTGAAATTAATTTCTAATAAGAATCTTATGAAAAATTAACTTCAATTAATAACCAAACATAACTTGTTTTAAAAATTAGATGAGAAATTAATTCTTTTCAAAGCCTGATTATATATAGACTTTTTGTCTCACTTTGTTTATCATCTTTTATTCATTTTATAACATCTCATAAAAATAGAGATATTCCAGTAATTGACAATTTGGAATAAATTTAATCAATGTCAAATCAATTATTAATTTCACTATACATAAAAGGTATCAATCACCTTACTAGTAGTAAAAATTGAAATTTAATATGTAATAAATTTTCAATTGAAACAAAAAAATTTTATAAGGGCAATAAATTAATTTACACATGAGGAATCACTTTCAGTCTCGCAAAATCAACCCAATTAGACAATCATCAACACATTTTGTATGCTGAGTTGCAATGGTGTTTAAACTTTATACATTCAACGATTATCCAAATTTGCTAGGTATATTCTCATGCCTTTTTTTCAAATAATCAATTGAACTAAGTACAAATAGATTTTGGTAAAAAAATTATCCTACAAATTTAGATTAATCTAACTATCATTCCTCCTCCATGTATCAACTAAATATTTCAAATATAACTTGCGTTCCTTTAATTCCTTCTTTTGAATAAAAAATACCAATGTCCTGGTAAAATACGGGCCAGAAACATGACACTTATGCTTAGATCTTGAATATTAAGGGAAAACCCTACAATTTAAAATAGCCAAAGACTTGCTTTCAGTCATAGTTTATATAAACAATTATGTGTACACATACCTTTGTGCTATCGATCGATTGAACCCAGACTTTGAGGAAGATGAATGAATTGAAGAAGGAGTAGTGCAAAGTAGGTTTTTTTTATCATAAATCATTTTCAACAATTAAAAGCATTAACAAATATAGTAAAAGTAAAAAAAAAATTGATAGAATACCAGCCTTCAGTGGATTAATGAACGACTTATAGAATGGATATGGAGATGAGACATTGAACAAAATCAAATGTCCAATCAAAATTAAGAGGCAAACGAATTAGAAAAAAAAGATGAGGAGGTAATTCGAAAAAAAAATTATGGTGGAGAACCAAAATAGATATGACATCTTTAAATATATATATATATATATATATAGGTGGTTAGGAAAGTGATTATTGTCATTTCTTCAAAAATCACTCAATGGCTTTAATTTCAAAATAAGTGATTGCTTCAATCACAATTAAATGCTATTTTCTATGCAAATCATTTTATTCAAATTGAAATCACTAGTCAACCATAATTTGCCATCATTGCATGTTGGAATTAAAACATGAAAACTTTTCATAATTGGTGAGAAATGCAGAAATGACAAGCTGAGCTAACATGGCATGACAGATCACATACATAGATGTCCTTCCACATAAGGGGCATTAAAACAGAGTTAATGTAGTATTAATGTCTTTCACCTATGTTTTTATATATATAATATATGCAATTCACATTAAATAAGACTTTAAATCATCATTAATTTAGAAAGTGTGAGACCAATTGAAATAAGGCAAAAAATATTATCAATTGACTAATTGAAATTGTCTCTTTCATCTAAAAAGCCCAATAACAATTTACGAGAAAAAATAAATGATGAGAGATATAATAGAAAGAATCTAACTAAACATTACACAAGCCCTTATAAAATGACTAACAAAAACTTCTAGAATGTCTTTTATAAAAATGATCAGAAAGAGTACTTTATATAAATTGGAGAGAGTAAGTGAAATTAGGGGTGTGCAAAATTGAACCGAAACTCAATACCAAACCAAATCAAAATAAATTTGGTCTATTTGGTTTGATTTATTATATTATTATGTACGGTTCGGTTAATTTTTTTTATGATTTTGGTTATATTAGTTCAATTCAGTCTTGACTCTGATAAACATAAATAAACCGAACTAAATTTTTTTAATAATTTTTTTTATTTTTGTTAGTATTACCTATTTTTATTTTTTTGTGTTAAGACTTTTTAATTTAATAGATAATTTAATATAATAGATAATATCATATAACTCACTATTTTAACTCTTAATTAATCCAATATTTAAAACCCATTACCAATTTATCATTAAAGAAAACCCAAGGCCTAAGTCAGTGTATCATATTATTATTCATCAACGATTGTTGCCTTCTTTTGTTTCCTCCAGTCGCCCAAAAAAATTGAAGCTTTGTTCTCTCCAAATAAACGCTTTCTTCTCTTTGTTTCATATTTTTACTCAATCATTCTCTTAGACTCACGTGAACACACAAGGTTAGTTTAAATTTTTACTTGTGATTATCTTGCTAAATATTCAGCAAAATATATAGAAAAATATTTCTATTATCTAATAAGTAATAAGTCATTCTTTATGATTTTAGTTCTAATATTCTACCTACTATAAAGCATATAAATGCTTAATTCTATTTGTGGGCAGTGGGTGGAAGCTTTTAGATTTATAAATTTTTTACACAAGATGTAGTATTTTTAATTTTTTTTTCTAATTTTCTTGATGTTCTTCTGAATGGATTTTGATTTGTATTTCTTAATATTATTTGGAATGGCCTTATAATTTTTTCAATGTTATTTTTCAATTCAATGTCAAAAAAATTATTAGGAATGTTGTTGTTATTGAAGTTGATATTATTCTAAATTTTTTTGTATTTTTTATATAGGAATAATTTTCAAAGTTATTTAGATGAGACATTGAAATATATATAAATTTGGATTTTTTTTAATGTTTTGGAGGCCTTTAGAGGCCCATTTTGCTTCAACCAAAATTCTAAACTGAATTGTAAAAGCCGAATCAAATTGAATTATTTCGGTTTGATTCGGTTCGGTTTTACTAAGCATTACAGTTCAGTTCGGATTTTCTTTTTATGACCATTTTGGTTTTCAATTTATTCGATTTTGAAATTGAACAGAACCGAAAAACGAACGCACACCCCTAAGTGAAATTATCTCCTTTTAATTGTAATAACTAATAATAACCATTTTAGTTTTTCTTTTTTTTTCAAAGAAGGTGTAATCTGAACCATCATATGAAAGCACACATCCTGTGTGGATAAAAAAACACAAAAATCTCCCATTTTAGAACACCTAAACATACTTTTATGATCGGCGGACAACTCCATTTCAATTTTCAAATTTTTGTTCGTTTTTCACTTGACCTAGTTACATGAGGCATGCATGAGGTAAAATGTCAATATTTATGAATTGAAAATAAATTACCTAATTAGTAAGTATACCTCTATTGGCGGTTATATACATATAATCGCCAACAAAACGTGAATAAAGATAAAAGTTAATAGCCAATGTAGCTCATTTTTTGTGTAGTGTGTTGAACCCAAGACTATCCACATTATATGTTTAAATTAAGGGGAAAAAGAGTAGGGAAAAAAGAAAGAAAGAAACAAAATGATTCCATTTAAACATTTGTTTTAGTGAAAAGTCAACAAGATTTACTCTAGAATTTGAAGTTAATTGCTGATACTTCTGAAGTTTCAATATATATGTGTGTGTGTGTATTCCAACGTTTAAAATCCAAGGAATAGGTCTTCATATTTATTGCATCTTTAACCTTTTTGTTTGTTCTTCAACTTTTGAATACTTGGGCTAACACTTCCTTTGCAAGTTGCAGCAGGGCTTGGTTTACTTCAAAACCTCATCTCTTACACCTATAATTTTATGGGCTAACATGCTAACTTAACATTTCTTCCAAAAATGGGATACTTTAATAATCTTTTAATTCTCATAGACTTAACTAACAACAAGACAATGCAACGTATCAATGTAGGAATTACAAACAAAAAAAATACAAGAGCTCAAGTTGTTGCATGCACATGTCACTGAAATTCTTAACATAATTTGTGAGTGGGCAAAGTTCATGGACCAAGTGAATATTTATGCAGCTAGAAGGGACTGATGAGTTTGCATTTCGTATAAAAAACAAAACAGTAATTTTGCTCATTGAGACTGCTCATATCGAAACATTTTCTATTATGCTATTAAGCATCAACAAGCTAGGGTATTCAACCTCATCCATGGGCTTCAAATTTAAGGATGTTTTAACTACAAGCATAGATATAGATGGAAATACCTTGCTACATATGGCAGTTAAACTGGATCCTAATCATGTTCTTAATTGCATTTACGGATCAACACTACAAAAGCAAAGAAAATTGCAATGGTTCAAGGTTAGACAATGAAACACCCTTTCATTGTTGTATCATGATCTTTTGTAAGAATCATATGATAATTGAGTATTGCATAAAGTAATCAAATAATTATAGTTTGTCTGGAAGTATTATCATATTAGAATGATCCCATGTAGTTTCACTTCCTCTTGTGGCACATTGAATGTTCTAGAATTATTTAAACCAGTATTGAGGAAAGTAAATCTCATGAGACATGTTCTTGAAATACCAAGTTTTAATTAAGATCGAAAGGATAATTCAATGAAACTTACGATTTGGAAAAAAAATACAGGAGGTGGAGAGTTTAATACCTTCTACTTTTGGGTTAACTCGAAACAATGCCAGCAAGACAACTGAAGAATTATTTAAAGAAAGTTGCAAAGATTTGATGAATTGAGGAGAGGAATAGAAAAAGGCAACATCATCTTCAACCCTCTTGCTAATTGAACCAAGTACTCAATGGTATTTTGTTACTTATTTAAAAATATTAGACAATGGGTATAAAGATTGTTCTTAATATCAATGGAAATGGTTTACCCGTATTGTTTAAATAGAAAATTTACATGCAACAAATATTGTTTGTTACCTATTTTAACAATAGAAAACAAGTAAAAAATAGTTACCTACTTTACCTTAGGCAATATTTCTCAAGCGTCACTCAATATTTATTCTTTAAAGTTAAAGCTAATAGTTATACCAAAAAAACAATTGTCTATGCATATTTTAGGTAACATTTTTATATCTGCTGCAAAATTAACTATTGCTATGGACTAAAAATGTTGTAGTGTTAACACCATATCTAGCAAGATCAACATCTTTATCACTACTAGAGAAATTAGAATTAGCGATAGAAATTTTGTGATAGATGAAAAATCTATCACTAAGCATGGACATTAGTGACGAATTAGTGATAAATATAAAAAATCATCATTTTTAATTGGGAAAATGCATCTTTTAGTCCTTATAATTTCATGTGGTTTTTTTATTTCGTCATCCTACTTTCATTTTATTTAAATCACTCCCTAAAGTTTCAAACTGTAAAACGGTTGATCCTTAGAATTTCATACAGTTAGAAAATTAATCCTTGAGGGTCCATGCTGGCATGACGGCGTTAGATTCTATCTTTTATGTTTTAACAGAAATCTAATTCAGTATTCTACTCTAGATGTTTGGCTTTAGCCAAGCTTCCCTGTCGGCTTCCCTGTCCAAGGCGCCAAGGGTTGTCATCAGAATAAAGACCCATTGAAAAAAAAAAAATAGAGAGCTCCACACAGCTGCTTAAAGGTTGAAGCTTGAACGCAACATGAAGAAACTTCTCTCTCCATGTCCTCAGTTTTTATATATAATTAAAAGAAGAAAATTTCAATAGAAAAAACCCTTTCATTCTTCATCTTTCTTTAACTCTTCAAATCATTATCATCACATTCTCTTTTTTACGTTTGTAAATGTGGATTGAGGGATTTAAGAGGGTCAGCTAATTTCTTAGAGCCATTTTTTAAAATAATATTTAAACATAGTTAAAAATGAAGTCATGGTGCTTCTATAATTAATTTTTCAGCCAAAAAAAAATCATTTTCTCATAGCAACAATCTTTTTTTTTCCATATCGAGAGGTAATTATTTATTCCTCCCTTATTTTGATATATTGAGGCCCCACTAGAATTCAAACTTCCACATCTCGCTTATATCAACTAAAACATTTAAAACCCACTTAATTAGAATAACTAAGGGTCCGTTTGGTTCTCCGTTTTGTAAAATTAAGTTAAGATAAATGAAGTTTGTAAAAATGAAGTTTAGATAAAGTAAGTTCGTTGGAAGTTGTTATGTTTGGATATTCTTTTTGTAAAAGTAAGTTTAACAAAAAATCTGTTTGGATGATAGGGGTTAAAAATACTTTTAGATGTATAATATAAAATAAATTTGTTTCTCCTTTTCCAAAACCCACATTTTGTTGAAGGAAAAGTAACTTTTCCCCTCCTTTTCCAAAACCACAGTTTAACCCACTTTTCATTTTTCAAAAAGTCAGTTTGTGTTTCTCATGTGTTTGGCCAAGCACATCTTTTAGAAAACCATGGTTACGTTTTACAAAATGAGAACCAAACACACACTAAGCCTTCCAAAGTGTATATAGAATATATGAAAGTGCCGTATATGGTTGAGGTCAAACAACCAGTTTTGTTTGCTGCAATTATATATGAAATTGGTAAACAAAGTATACTCTGGTTACCTCATTTTTTGGCACAAAAATAGAGGTAAACAAAGTGATAATCCATACATAACTTTCCTTGCTTGCTTGTGTGAATTTCTACAGAATGTTAAGAGATCCATGAGGTAATCCAAAACAAACAAAGAGGAATGTTGCATTAGTGACAGCAAAACACGTTAATAAAGTAGCAAGGAAGCTTTTTCATGAGCAAAGTATCTGGGCTAGAGACTTACATAGTAACTCAGCAACCTAGAATATATGCATGACAAATCCACATGATACGCCGTTGTGAGCATGACAATCAGCATTTTCTTGTGAAGAGAATTATACAAACCTATAATGAGATGATAAAACTCAAGCAAACTCACCGTGTAATTGACGACAAGAGCCGCGGCAACACTGTGCTCATTCTCTATGGCGTCGAGAGTGACAGGTAGAGCAACAATGTTCTGTGTCCAGCGACAACGTCGAGTTCTCTCCTCTCACAACATTCTCTCCTTCACTGTGTCCGAGACCGAACGCATTCTGTCCAGCTTGTTTTCATTTTACTATTTTTTTTAACTTTTATCCATGTCATCTTCGAATGATCCTACATGTTAAGATCTCTATAAAACATTGTACTCATAAGCACATACTTAATGGTGTTTGCGGATGTGGCAATCATGGGGATTAACTTGCTTAACGGTGCAAACTATAAGGAGTGCATTACCACATTTTAAACTATGGGGACCAACTTAAACCAAATTATTAATTTTCCCTTTTTAATTCATCATTTACAAATTTAGTGATAGATAGAATTTTGTCACTAATTTCCGCCACTAAAAATTTAAATTAGTGATGGATTAATAATAATAGAAAATCTATCCCTAATTAGTAACCTTTTCTTATTATAAAAATTCTTAAAAATATACCTAAAAAACTAGTTAAAAAATAATATACATATATAATACTCCCTCCGATTCACAATATAAGCTATATGACTCATTTTTTTTTGTTTATAATATAAGGTATAGGGACCCAAATGAATAATTTTATCCTCATTATATTTAATTGTGGTGAGTTGGTTGCTTCTCTCTTTCCTACATATGTAACTACTCATATGAATATCTGGCCAAAAAATAAAATTTATAGGAAATTGCTTGCTTTAATCATTTTAATATTCTCTCAATAAATTGGGATAACTTTAAAACTTCTTGTGAACACCGAATTTTGTCCGGGTAATTATAAAAAATAATAAAAATAAAAATATATATATATGATAATAAAAAAATAAATAAAAATAAAATATAAAAATAAATAATAAGATAATAAAAGAAAAAAGGGTTTTGGGCCAAAATTTAGCCCAAAATCCAAAAAAAAATCCAAAAAGAGCATTGGGCCAAATTGGGCCCAAAATTAAAAAATATATATATATACATATATAAATAATAATAAATAAATAAATAACAATTAAAACAAAAGCCTTTAAAAAAAAATGGAGGGAGGGGGCTGCATTGGGCTGAAGTTTCACTTCAGCCTAAAAGGTCACGAGCCTAATTGAGGGCTCGTGACCTGGTCCATGGGGCATTGCCCCGAGAGGAGAGTGAGCCTTTAGGGCTCAGGGGGACCACGAGGGGAGAGGGGAGCTCGGCCGCAGAGAAGGAAAAGAGAGGACCGCGAGCTCGGTGGGGGCTGAACCGAAGAGGGAGCTCAGCCGCGGGGACTGGGACCGAGAGAGAAGAGAGGACGATGAGGCCGAGGAAAAACCGAGGAGGAGGCCGAGCAAGGAGGGAGGAGAGCTTGGCCGAGACTAGAGGAGGCAAGAGTAACCGAAGGCTGAACCACGGAGGACGCCTGAACCACCGAGGGAGACGCTCTGTGAAGGAGAATCTGTGGGAGCCTTTAGGGCTCGGTGAGAACCGTGGTGGAGCTCCAAGGAAAAGGCAAAAGGGAGGCCGAAGAGATTTGGAGCCCAAGTGTTCGTGAGAGCAGAGGTAAGACCAGAAGCCGCGGGAGACCGAGAGGAGAGGCCGCTGGTGAGATGGGTAGCTGCACAGAGAAAGCCGAGGGGAAGCTGGGGCTCGTTCGCTGGTGAGACAAGGAAGACGCGAAAGGTGCTCAGGTGCTAAGCAGGGGGGGCACGGACAGCCGTGAGTGAGCTAGGGATCGTGCGTACGAAAAGGGCGAGTTAAGGTCCGGACAGGTAAAGGTGGATGATCGTGGGTGAGAGACAGAGATTGAGAGTCTCAACCAAATGGTGAAATGAGCAAAGGGGCAGCCACAATGACCCCGTACAGGTGTCGGGTGAGCACAAAACGAGAGAGAGACCTCTGACAGTACAGGTACGTGCAGAGTAGTGAGGGGGCTGAGTAACGGTGCAATGAAGTTGCGGAAGCACTAAAATTCGGCTTGATTGGGTGCAATAGGGAGGTGGGATCACTCGCGGGCATCCTATAAAAACAACACGAAGGCTTGAGGAATGAGGGGGGGCTTTTGGCTAAAATTTCAGAGGCAGAGAAAGAAGACTGGGAGGGTGAGAGAAAAAAAAAACTAAGAGGAGTTAAGGAAGGGAACAGAGGAGGCCGAGAACTTCCAGGAGGTTACGCAGGAGGAATCTGGAGAATAAGGAAAAGAGTAAGGAGCAAGAAGAAACCAAGCAAGAGAACAGAAAGAAGGATCATCAAATCCGAGGAGGTTACAACTTGTACTTGGTATAATTTTTCTTATTCTACCATGAACACTCCATTGTATGAATCCCTGAGTTTGGAGACCTTTTTGTGATTATCATGTTAAATTGACAAAGAACATAGTACCTTTGTCGTTTGGATCAGCTTAGTTTTCTCTTTTGGTTTTTATTATGTAGTATGGCCTACTGTCTCTTTCTGCGATGCTCTGTGTTTCTGGGATGACCTTGGCTTTATTGCTAGATGGTATTAGCCTTTAGTTAACCACTGTGTTATGGTTTTGCGTTGACCTCTTAGTGTTCTGTTTATAGGAAACCTAGTTTAAGCCATTATCATTTGGCGCTCTGTCTTTGGGAAAACGTTGCTTTAGTCTTTTTAATGCTCTGAAGGTTGAACATTGTTCTGGAAACTCTATTTGAGGATGCTAAGTTTTCTTATCAAATTTGATGGTTAGGTTTGAAAAAGTTTCAGGCTAGAGTCAACTCATTAAGCCTGCCAGTTTTTATTTCTTAAACTGTTTGGGATTGTTGAAGAGAAAGGGTTTTGACCATGAATTAGAGTCTGCTCCTGTAATATCAGTTTGTTTGACTACCCTGTTACTAGTTAGCCAAAGTCTTCTATCAAGTGGACAATGATTTACTTGTTGTTCTGTCCTGTCTATCCCTTAAGACCACTATGTACGCATTGGTGAAGCTGAAAATGAATTGTTTACTTGTACCTTGATATATTTGGTCGGGTTATGAGCTTTTGTTTCTTTCAGAGGGAGTGTAGCCTTCTATGCCCTTCGAATCTTTCCTGTTTAATGTTAATAAAGTACTATAATTTTGGAATAGCTTAGATTGGAATGAATCTGATTTTGGAATGTGGTGATTGACCAGTTTGGCCTTTTGACAATTATGGGCTCGTTTATTCCCTTTTGATGTTTTATTTCTGGTTGTCCTATTGCAATGAATGTTGCATCATAAGGCCAGTGCTTAAGTTTTATTGCTCTGAATGTTTTACGCTAAAATATGAGGGTCTGATTTTCTGGGTCCAAAAGAAATGGGCTGAGTACAACTTAGACTTGTAATTTTGAGTGCAGTTGGAGTTTTGGCATGAAAGAATTGATTTGGTTCAGGCAATGTAATATGCGTTTGTTGGCTTGGGGAATGGGAGTGTCAGCAAATTCAAATAACAATGAGTTGTCTGGAAAAGAAAAAAATAATAATGAATAAAATAAAGTAAAAAACCAAATATAATATATATATATGTATAAAAGTTATATTTTAAATTATTTTTAATCTGTTTTCTTTTTTTTAAATGTGCCTAGTTGTACCCTGGGTTGCCTTTTTCTTTAATGCCAAATAAGGAATAATTTGCAAAAAAAAATGTATATATATACAATAAAAAATTTTCAATAGTCCTTTCTTTTTTAAGAAAAATTATGCAAAAGAATATTTTATTTAAACCACTTATTTTTCCACCCCGAGTGAAAACACCGTGGGTATTTAGGTGTTAATTAGTGAGTTGTGAGTGACAAAGTCACCACATATCCTGATTGATTCTTTTTTCTAAAAAAAAATTATAAAACAAATAAACAAATAAAAATAAATAATATATAAATATATACATAAAAGTTATATTTTTATTTTTATTTTTTTTCTTTTTTCTTTTTTCTTTTTTCTTTTTTTTTCGCTTTTCTTTTTATAAAACAACCATAATCGTATTTATTTTTATAATTTAATACAAAAATGATTTTATTTTATTTTATTTTTTTTTCTAATTTTATCCTTTAATTCTTTTTAGCCTTTGCCACTAATGGCATTACCGTGAGCATATAAGCGTAAATCGGCAAATTATGAGTGATCAAGTCACCATATATGCTATTTGATTTTCATTTAAAATTTCCTTCTGGTATTTTTTACTCCGAGTGGTAACACCGGAAACTTTAAATATTAATCAGCAATTTGTGAGTGATAAAGTCGCCACATCTGTTGATTATTTCTCTTTAGTAATGATGGTGTGTTAAATTCTCCTTAATGTTTTATTTGTTTTATTTATTTTTATTTTTTTATCTTATTTTTATTTTTATTTTTATTTTTATTTTTTTATTTATTTATTTTTTTTTATTCATTTATTTTAGTAAGAGAATTTTATCAATTTCCCTTTTTATAAAATAATTCTTGCCAAATTATTTATTTCCTTTCCATGTTTTATTTACTCATTTTTATTACCTTTTCATAATAAAAGAATAATAACAAAATGATTAGAAGCAAAGTTATGCATTTCCTTCCAAATTCTTATATGTTTCGCTTATCTACTCCGAGTGGTAACACCGTGAGTATTTAAGTATCAATCAGCAACTTGTGAGTGATAAAGTCATCACATATGCGGATTATTATTTTTCAAAACATATTAATGATCACATTTTTCAATTTTTTTTTATAAATAGGTGTTAAAATGATTTTTATAATAAAAAAAAATCATTTGTATAAAAAAAAAATTCTTTTGAACTTTTTGCGCCTTTTGTCTCGAGTAACACTACCGTGGACACCTAGGTATCAATGGGTAAATGTGAGTGATAAAGTCACCATATGAGCCAATTGATTATAAAATTGTTTTCAAATATTTTATTTTCAAATAAAAATGTTCAAATCATACACAATTTTAATCATATTTTCTAAATTGAGTAAAAACACATATTCTCTTTTAGAAATTGATTAAACCAAAATAAATAAATGAAAAGAGCAAGTAATGAAAAATAATCTGTCTTTCACAAATTAAAACATACTAACTAATTCCAAAAATTGTTTTTTTTTTGTGGAAAGACAAATTATTTTCTATAAACCTCTCTTTTCAAAGAATGTGTAGAATGAAAAATACCAACACAGTGACACACATTTCTAGTCCGAACTACGTCGACTTTGATCCCTATCGCATGGTACATAGGCCCCAAACTCTCATTCTGGGTCAAGTCCACTTTTGTAAATAAATAATATTTTCCTTAATTTATTTTTTCTAACTTTTCATATTTTCATTTTATTCTTTATTTTCATTTTACATGTTCCTTATTTTTATATTTATTTATTTTTGCATGTGAATGGTAAAAGGGCAACCAAACTAAATTTGTAAAAAGCCATAAAAATTGCATGATCAACCTAAGATAACCGTTCTTTGGAACGGGTGTTGTGAGGGTGCCTAACACCTTTCCCACTCACAATCGTACTCCCGAACCCAACTTTGATTCGCAGACCAGTCATTGTCCCTTTTTGTTTTTTATTCCGGTTTTCCAAAATTTCCCTTAAAATTTTGGTGGCGACTCCCTCCGAAATCAGCCTCCCACCGTGCGGGCAGATTTCTCCATTTTTTTCATTTTCCCGCGCCATCCGCGTCGCATTTCCGGGTGTGACACTTCTAATATGTTTAAGTATGTTATTCAACTTTCTTAATGGATATAAAATAGAGTATTTTTCTTTTCTTTTAAAAATTAATAATATAACAAAATTTTACTTTATCAATTGAATAATATCTATATATTAAAATTTGAGTATAAAAATGTAAGATATTTTTAGTTTAATTAGCAAAATTTAGATGTTAAAAATTTTGAAGTGTCAAGTAATAAAGCATAGTGTTAGAGCATAATAGCTCGTGACATTTTGTGATTTTTAACGTCGGATAGCCACTAATTTCAATTTTTATAATAGATACAAATGGGGATTGAGGGATTCAATACTCATCTGGCTTCCTTGGAAAAAAAAAAACACTCATCTGGCTTGGCACATCTTCTTAGGGTGGATTGAGATTTGCCTCTCTAGAGTCCGCACAAAGTCACAAAGCGATGGCTTCCTAACAATTTCCTTTTATTCAAGGATATTCTCTCAAATCACGTCACCCTCCAATTCAGGACAGCCTCCATCAAAATTCAGAGCTGTAATTATGAGAGGTAAATTATCAGACTCAAACACAATGCTCGGCAACCCATTGTCCACAGTAAAGTCCCCGCAGTGCCGAGCTTCCATCAAAAGGATGAAGAATAATAATTTAACTTTAAATATAAAAAAGGTCAAATAATAAGATGTGGATCTCAATCTTATACAAATGGCCCAAATATGATATGCACTAACATGCATGTCTAAGAATGTGCAATAAAAATGTTTATAAAATTCAGTTCCTATTCATAGTCTTAGCATCACGGTACGTATAGGCCATATAATAAACTTGGCCGAAACAACAAAGGAAATTAAAATGACAAATACAATTAGAATATGATGGAGAATATCTCAAAGTATTCAACATTTTTCTCAAGATTGTAGACATATATATATTATCTATAATTTAGACCATAATTAATTCTTCAAAACAAACTCTAGATAATGTTCATGGTCGGAGTATCATACCAACAATCTAAAGAGTGGATAGCTTGATATAACTTTTTTTGATTAATTGTGCTTAGGTTTGGAAGTTTAAGACGAAATGGAATGAAATAATCATTAATAAAATAAAATAAAATGAAATGGAATGGAACAGAACCAAATAAAGCTAAACATCCATTGTTTGGGAGTTTTATTAGGAGAAGAAATGAGTTCATTTCACTATTGTTTAAAAATTATTATAAAATGTATAGAATGGAATGGAACATAAATTTTTCTCTTCATTAATATCCTTTATGAGCTAATTTAGATAAAAAAAAAAGTGTGAATATTGCTTTAACTTTATCAAACTACATAATAACTTTTTAATACTTTCTCATAGTACGTACATAAAAAGGAAAATAAAAAAAGTACTTAGTATCTAATTTGCTCTTTGATCATTAGATAAATAATTTAACTTTTTTTGTTTTTGTCTGCTGAAAATAGATAATTTTATTTTTAAAGTGGAAATGATACAAAATAGTGATCAAAGTTGTAAAAATCGGACCGATCATTAAACCGGATAAGGTACTGATTCACGATTTAGTGGTCTAACCGTAATCATCAAACTGTATTGAACCGGTTATAAGTAAATTAATATATTTATAAAAAAAATAAAATTTTAAATGATTATGATTAAATTTACATAAAAATTTAAAAGTTAAAAAATAGAAAAAATAATGTAAGACCTAAACTAAATGATAATAGACAATTTATAATTTAAAATAATGATTATCAAAATATCCACCGATTTGATATGAGTAGAAGAACTGATTGATTGCCAATGGGAAGTATGGGGGATTGCTTTGATATCATGGGGAAACGTATGATTTTATTTTCCTTTAGAACTTTAGGGTCTGTTTGGCAAAGTTTCTTAAAATAGTTTTTTATAAACTGTTCTAAAAAACAGAAAAATGAAAAAACAGAAAACTCAGAATATCATTAAGGTGTTTTATAATTTTTGTTCTAGAAAATACAAGAAAATGTGAAAAACACCCACCTCATTAATGGTAAAGTTATAAATTTTGAATAATTCATCTATCACTTACTAGTTATGATTTTGAGAACAATTATTCAAATAGATTTTTTTATTTTCTTGTTTTCAAAACTTATTCTCGAAAACAGTTTTACAAAACTATTTTAAGAATAATAAAATAGAAAACACTGTCAAACATGCCCTTAATTACACACTTTCCCAATCCCTTTCTCCCTTTCTTCACCGCCTCCTCATCTATTTTGTTTTGAATACCTCTCTCTCCTCCATCTCTTGTCTTTTCTATACTCATCTGTCTCTCTCTTCCACACATTTTTTTATACTCATTCGGTGGCTTCAACTGTAGTTTGTAAGGTTGTTTCTTTGCTGGAAGACTACATCTATCTTTCTAATGCGTCACCATGATCCATGTTCTTTGCTAGAAGCTTCTAAAGGTTCCTCCATCACACCATCATTTTCTTCTTTTTCATCTCAAATCTAAATAGATTTTATCATCTTTTTCTTCATTTTTGCTTTTTATTTTCAATCGGATCTAAATAGATATTTTCTTATTCTTGTTCAAATCCTTTTATACTATTTGAATCTTGTTTCTCGGTTTCCTTTTCTTCAACTGTTGGAGCCGTTCAGACTACCGATTCTACCGGCTTAACATCGATTTAGCCAGTTCACCGCTGGCTTTCACCGATTCCAGAAACCTCTGGTCCCCCTCTCCTATCAAACCGAACATGGTTTCGGTTCCCGGTTGAACCGATTGAAACGGCCAACCGGTCCGGTTTTTACAACAATGATAGTGAGTGTGCATTCATTTGAACAAATATTTAATGAATTTTTGTTTTGTTTTATTTTTTTCATATACATTAGATAACTTTTTGGCCTAACATTAGATAATAATATCCCTTTGTAGCTTTATATTGGGAATCTCTTGCACAGAGAGAAAGAGAGAGATTAAGAACAAAAACTAAGAGGGATATTACTCCAGAGCAACAATTGTCAAGGTGTCCAACTTTAATAAGTGATATTACTCGAAAGCAAAAAATAAAGGAAAGAAGAAGATCATATAGATACAGTAAGGAGAGTTGGACAAAGTAGAATGAGTAAGGAGAGTGGAGTAAGGAGAGTTGGACAAAGTAGAATGAGCAAAATGACTACAGGATCAGGCGAGAACCAAGTATTCAAGATAATTATTGCAAAATGTATTTAAAAGAGTTAGGAGTAGTTTTGTAATTATAATATTAAATGTTTGTTATTCCATTAATGATACCCCAATTCAAAGGGATAGAAAAAATTGAGTTTAGAAAAATCAAGAGTAACTTGAAAGACCATCATTAATCATTCCACCCCTTATAAAAAATTCTCTTAAATGATGGTCTAAGCACTTTAGTTATTTCATTCCTTTCTATTTCCTCCTTAAGAAAACTCTCACACACTACCTTAGTTCCCTATGTTTAGTTCTAAGGATTTTTTTTCAATTGGCCTAATATGTTGATGCTATAATCAAGTTTTAGTTTTTAATATTCAAGTTAGTTCACCAACAAATAAGGTTTGACTAATAAATGACTCGTTGGCAAAAAGAAAAACTAATAAATGACTCAACCTACACCTTTAAAGTAAATTTTTGAGTTCAAATCTCATGAATGATACAAATTATATTACAAAAACATTTTTCTTTGTTGAAGTCTAGCCTATCTTATCTTAAGTAATATTGATATAGCCATTTGATATTTGGTACTAATAGTAATAGGTCATATTTGAATATATTCAGACCTAAATGAAGTACACGTGACATTAATTAAGGCATATTAAGTCCCTTCCACATCATAAAAATTCATGAGACGCATAACATAAAAATTTATTATCTGCCACATACAAGTGTTTTATCATAATCAATAGAAGATTTTTGGCCCAAAAAAAGTATAATCAATAGAAGATTCATGAACTTTTTTTTATATGAGAATATTTTAGTTTTAATTAAATAAATTATTAAAATTTAATTGAATTAAAATTATTGTTCAAGGAAAGGATCGGATCGGATCATTTGATTCGACCAGGAATCGGTATCAAGTCCAAGCTAGTCAAAGATGATGACCTTTTATTTTTAAAATCAATGAGAACTGGTTGAAAATTGATGGAATTGGTTACGAATCAGTGTTTAACCAGTCTTTTTTTTTTATTTTTCTTAGTTTTTAAAATAAAATAATATTATTTTTAGTATTAAATAGTATTATTTTTGTATAATTTTTTTAATTTTATATTAAAATATTTTATTAGCATCATTATAATACATAATTATTAATAATAATAGATTTATTTAATAAATAATATGAAAATATAATATTAATTAACTATTTTGAATTTAAAATATGATTATATAAAAATATTAACTTGTTTAAATTTTAATATTAAATTGTGAAACTTATTAATAATATTTTTTATTTTTTATATAATATAAAAATAAAAAATATTATTATCATCAATTAAATTATTAATATGCCTTCTTATTTTTTTCGGGCAGATGTCATTGTAGGCCTGAAGAGCCAATAAAATAATAAATAAAAAGGGCCGTTACTCGTTAGGCTCTGGTCAAGAATTTTCCGGTAATTGTCCGACCCGAGGGTAAATAGGTAATCTCACGATCAACCTCCTTATCGTCTCTTCGTTTGTTTCATGGACATGCCGTCTCTGAATTCTCCTTTACCCACAAGCTCTCCTACGACAACGAAGAGCTTTGGAGAGACAAAGATCAAATTCGTGGGGTTTAGGATAGAGAACCTTGTAGCATTAGCATGTCCATCTCAATTCCTATTTCTTCGCCCCATCACATTTCCAGCTTTCGTCACTCACCAATCCCACCTTTCTCGTTATACCCATCTTTTCTGTATTATTATTATCCTCCACAATTCTCACATGGGCATAGCACCAGCTTCGTTATTTGCCATTATAGATTTAGTGAAAAATCGAATCTTGCTTCTAAAGCTTCCATGAAGATTAGGCGAGGTGGGGTTTTCAGGTGTTCTTCTTTTTCCACGTTTGGAGGTAGAGGATGTGGTAATGGGAGTGAAGGGGAGGAGGAAGATGATGAGGAGGAGAAAGATAGTGGTGAGGATGAAGAAGAGAGAGCTTTTGGGTCCTTACTTTTGCCTGAAAGATGGGATGTCTTGGGTCTTGGTCAAGCCATGGTAATTTTCTTTTGCTGGCTTTGGGTGTTGTTTATATTTCATTGCTGAAGGAGATATGAACGGAGATTTAAGAAGAAAGTTTTGGGGTTTAGCACTAATAATCTTTTTATTCAGCATTCTATTTTGCTTTAGCTATATATGTCGTTATAGAAAGAGAACATTTGGGAACGTTATTGCGGAAGTGTCATTTTGTTGGGAAATTTCTTCATTTCATCCCTCTATTTCTCCTTTCTGCTCCGCTTATCATTGATTTTAAAGCTTCCTTTTTACATAGTTGTACATATTTCAGAATATCGATGAAGCCGTTTCTTTTCGGTTGGTGCTTACGTAGAGCTTAAGACAAACTTGTAAAGCATCTATAACTTTTATTATGATATACATGGAACGACTGGTGGATGTATGCTTTCCCTTTGGTATTGTTTTCTTTCCTTGTAGAACATAGTTATCTTCCCGGAAAAGGAGTCACTATGTATGAACTATGAAGAAAGAAAAAAGCAATCAGATAAATCAAAGTTTGGCAGCAAACCTTTTTCACCAGCTGTGAAACCATTAAATAAAGAAAATTCAATTCTTTTTGGTCTGATGAGTTGCCCTTGATGTTTGCTTGAGGGACATATATTCATCATGTGATAGAACTTGAATGAATCTAAAATTTGTCAGTTCTGTTAATTTATTTAGGTAGATTTTTCGGGGACAGTTGATGATGAGTTCTTGAAGAAATTGGGGTTAGAAAAGGGAACACGGAAGGTAGTAAACCATGAGGAAAGGGGTAGAATTTTGCAGGCTATGGATGGTTGCAGCTACAAAGCAGCTGCAGGTGGCTCTCTGTCTAATAGCTTAGTTGCCTTGGGAAGACTTGGCAGTCGCCCGATTGGAGGTCCCATCATTAATGTGGCAATGGCAGGCAGTGTAGGGAATGATCCATTGGGTGGCTTCTACAGGTTAGCCTTCTTAGTTATTGAACTTTTTCCTTTTTAGTTGTTTGAACTTGATCAGGCTTTACAAGAGTTTAGCTTGGAACTTCCTTTCCCACATCAATTTCGTATTCTTTGATGAAATGCTTGAATTTTCCATCTTATGTGCAGCATAGTTACCCAGAATCTGAGTGATCCTGTTTCAGTATCATTCTGGATAGTCAAATTGGTTTTGTTTTCTTTTTCTTGTCAGAAACTTTCATTTGCTTAAAGTTTTGTGTTTGATGATTTGCCCTCTTATCAGTGTTCTTGCTATATACTAATATTTCAGTGTATTATATTGAGATTGCTGCTATTGATATAACATGCTCAGAAATTGCCCAGATTGTTCTTGTTTGAACCTTCTATTGTATATCATTGTACTTACCTAATCAAGAATTTCAAAGTCTAAGGATGCTTTGATTCTTGGTCACTGAAAGTGGAATGCTTTGGGTACAAATAGGGGTTGAAGTGCTAGGTTGCAACTTCCTAAATCCCGAGGAAATAGCTGACACTAATTTTATACTAAAACCAACTTGTCTTAACCAAAATACAAGGTCAGAAAAAATAAATTTTCAAAGCCTAAGAACCTAATAGACATATTAAATTTAAAAATAATTATCCTATCACAACATAAATATATGTTAATAAAATGGTGCCTTCTAGAATAAATAGAAACTAATGTTCAAAAATCTACCAAGTAAGAATAAAGCAAATATTGAAATGCTACTAAATAACACTTGTAGTGAAGCATATCCTTTTAACATCGTCTTCAAGAACGACATTCTTCAACATAATTTCATAGTGGAAAGCAACTTCATAAGAAAGAACTCAATGTGTTTGTATATTCATATCCTTCCCCATCGGTCATTTCTTGTTTGGTCTGAGAAATTTGTAAACAAGTGTTTTTGCAGTCCTTTTGTCTTTTTTATTTTTGGGAGTGTCATGTTTGTTATTAAATAAAAGAACTTGCTCAAAAATTCTTTACAGTTAAGTTAGTACACTGCAAGCATATATCTTCACTTCTTACTGCTTCTACATGCAGGAAAAAATTTTTAACCTATATGTTCATATCTGACATGCTATATTTTTAAAGGTTTCTATCTCCTTGAACTGTCTTCACTTGTTGTTCTTTCATATTTAAATTCTGTTTAACAAGTCATTATGAGTTTGAATTATTTATACTTTATTTTTCTTAAAGCAAACTTCATTAACTTTATTCACCTTTAAATTTGTTCCAATAATTTTGTAGGCAAAAGTTGCTTCGAGCAAATGTGCAATTTCTTTCTGCACCTATTACGGGTGGGACAACTGGAACAGTTATAGTTCTTACAACTCCAGATGCCCATCGCACAATGCTTGCATATCAGGTTCGGTGTGCCACTTTTGAAAATATTGTGATATAATTTTGTGCTGCAATTTTGTTATTATTTCATCAATCTAGATTCCCTACATTTACAAAAGTGAATTGATATGGTGCATTTGGAGAGAGATAGAGAGAAAAGAATGGATGAATGTAATGATGATATGTGGACTTCTTATACAATCACATTTTCTTGTGTCACTCTCTCTTTTGATGCATGAATGTGAGCAATCCAGTTTAGTTATTTTACAAGATGATTCTACGTGAATATATTGATGACAAATTTAGCATTTACTTTTTATTTTTAATCCCTTGCGTCTTGGGTTGTGGACTTTTGGTTTTCAAAAGCAGATTTCTCTATCTACATGATGTGGTTGAATCATATAAATATTCGAGTAACTAAAAATTATAGAGGTTGATGAGTTCTACTTATTCATTTCCTATGACTATACAAATGTCAACGAAGATTCTAATATTTCTGCGTTGTGTCAGGGCACATCTTCAACTGTTAATTATGATTCAACCTTGGCTAACGTAATTCCCAAAACCAACATACTTGTAGTTGAAGGGTATCTATTTGAACTTCCTGATACTATCAGAACAATAACAAAAGCTTGTGAGGAAGCTCACAGGAGTGGTGCCTTAGTTGCAATAACAGCTTCAGATATCTCCTGTATTGAGAGACACTTTGATGATTTCTGGTAAGATTATTCCTTGTCTTTCATAAAATGGTTCATTCATTGTAATATCAAGTTATATGTAGTATTAGTAGCCAAAAAAGAAAAATTATATGTAGTATTGATTCCATTAACTCAGCTTTGATGAGGAAAGCCCCAACAGGGATAATCTATATAGTGTCTCTGCTAAAATGTTACAACATCATACAACGTACGTCATAAATTTTCATCTACACTCTCTGTTCATGTTTAGTATCTCAACTTTTCGAGCCATAAGGAAAAGACATAATTATTTTTTAGCTAAATTACCTCTCTAAAGTTGTGGCATTTATCTCTAAGTTGTCAAGAGTGAGCAACAGTGTTCTAGACAAACCCCTGCTATAAATGTGAGGCAGTAATACAGATGTAAACGATGACAAATATAAATTGTTAGGTGGATTCTGCCCAATAACATTCTCTCACTTTCTCTCTCTCTTTTTGTTACATTAGGAGGGTTTAAATCCTTGACCACCACCCATGCCTCACCAGATCACCACACTTTTTTCATCTCAGTTAGCTTCAAGTGGCTCCAATAACATTCTTTATTAGCTTCAAGTGGCTCCAATAACATTCTTTAATCTTATGCATTTCTTTTGTACAAGTTTATTCCTATGAGAACGTATTCATATGAAATGGAGAATATTTAATTTATGCAAGATCTTATGCCAGCAATTGTATCTTCTTAGTGCTTTATTTGAACTCTGGTCTGCTCAGAGCTAACTAGGTTTTTCTGGATGGAAAGTTGAAGATTCCTAGGAAACTCATTAGTCAATTTTTTCCGATGATATCTAAAATTTCTAATTTTTTCACTCTACAATATATGTGGGTGTTATTAAAGATTAAGGATTATAATAAAACCTTCATAAAATGGTTGAAATTTTTTAGTTGAATTGATCATTGACATGATATCCTAATCGTTCATGGTGTCGAAAATGTCTGTTGCACATTTGGTGCTGTGCCTTTGCTGCAATGCAAGATACTAGTACCTCACGTTGAAAATGAGCAATAGTTTATTTTCAAGTTTTGTAATGACTTATTTTCAATGCAAGGCACTAGTACCTTGTATTGCAGCAGAGGCACAGCACCAAAATGTGCAGCAGACATTCTGGAGGCGTCTTTCATGTGAGAACATGTTCAACTTTATGATAAAAATATTCATGGGTATTAACTTAGCTGTTTAAGCAGTTTGGCTACCAACGGATGTGAGGTCACATTGATGTTTATATATGTCATTCATTTGTCAGGGAAATCATTGAGAACTATGCAGATATCATCTTTGCAAACAGCGATGAAGCCAGAGCTCTCTGCAATTTTGATGCAAACGAAAGCTCTGCTTCGGCCACAAGGTACTTAAGCCTCTTTGTTCCCCTAGTATCAGTCACAGATGGCCGTAGAGGCTCTTACATAGGCGTGAAAGGAGAAACTGTATATATCCCTCCCTCTCCATGCATTCCAGTGGACACTTGTGGTGCAGGAGATGCATATGCTTCTGGTATCCTGTATGGTGTTCTGAGAGGGATATCAGATGTGAAAAGAATAGGAAAAATAGCAGCCAATGTTGCAGCCACTGTTGTTGGGCAGCAAGGAACTAGGCTTGGGGTTTCAGATGCAGTCAAGTTGGCTGAATCTGTTGCATATCAACTCGAAACTAACAGTTTCCCATCTGATATTGGTACTGATCATATTTCCAGCTTCTAATTGACATGGTGGTGGTACTTCATTGAGTTCATCATCAGATTCTTTCACTAAATGTATCCTTTTGTTTCATATCTTCAGTCCATGTACATATTGTTGCTGTAAAAAAATTGCTGAGCCCATTGTACATCTTTCTTTAATTTAGATATTATTATATATTTTTTAATTGAATATGTTGTAGTTTGTTATAATGAAAATACCTTGACAATTTCTAATTACACTTAGTTGTCCATATAGACCAAGTTTAATCTTGACTAATATGTTAGTATATTAGGCACATTTCTATGGAATAATATATATGTATAAAGAAAATTCACATCGAGCTTTACTGTTTACAAGTCATTAGATTCTGTGCAATGCATGTAGAATCATGTCTAATTTGTTGTAATTGCAAACAGTGATGCTTCATTAAAGTTCAGACAAGAGTGGGTTTCTCAGACTGTCACCCCTTACTTCTTAGCCTTGAGGGGCCTTCTATAAATGTACAAAAGCTGTTTGCACTGAAGTAGCCTGATCCACCCATGAAATTTTCAAAGATTTTGTTGCAGAAGTTGGTATCAAATGGCTTGAAAAGAAAGGAATAAGCAGGTTTTTGGCCATATTTTAAAGAGGAAAAGCGCCTAGTGAACAGAATTAATGGGGGATCCAAAAGAAGCTTCAGCATGAGCTTCATGAAGTTCTGATCTTTTGGCTTCAAAAATCCCGTACAAGAAGAGAATGATCATGAAACTAGAAATGTTAGATGCTACTCCCTAATTGAGGGAAGAAATCACAGTAAGAGAGCTTCCTGCAATTGGGATATGACTCGACTCAAGTGTGATTAGTTGGTGCTACCAAATATCAAATGGTTTGTTATTAAAAACAAAAGGGAAATATTAGATACTACAACCTAAAACATTGAGGTAAAGAAGGAGGCTGATGCTTAAGAAAGATGACAGAAGAGTGGGAAGAATACCAAGACCAACTTAAGATATAATCCTTAACTTATACATTAATCTTTTCACACATAATAACCACAGTTCTCCCATTTTTCAGATTGCATTTACCTTCCCAGTTATGGCTGATGAGGCACTTTCATTCCTTATCCTGCACATCACCTCACAGGGAAATCCATAGCTAGTGGGATCTTCTTAAGGTGCTAAGTATAGATGGCTTTCTAGCCATCTTTTGTCAACAGAATCGTAATATTATTGGGCCAGATATATGCCGTCTCATTCATCAAATTTTCAATAGTATGCTAGTTGTTCATATTTCAAAGTTAACATAATCTACAAGTGCATCAGCCCCTAAATAAAAACTTGCTTCTTCTTTTTTTGTTTTTTTGTTTTCCTTTTACATATCAAACTTTTAAGTCATATTTTTCTTTTGTGACAACAATCTAATATCCGATAATATTGGCTATTTTGAATTTTAATATTATCATATCCTAAATAGAAATATTTTTCATAATATCATTTTTTTCATTCATAATGGTTGCTTAAATTTGGGACCTTATTTAAAAAGAATCAAGTGGTCAACCATTATTAGTTAAGTCACATATTTTTATTTTTATTCTTTTAAAATTTTTTCTAATATACTAATCCTTGACATGATAATCTATCAATATTAGACACTAAATAATTCTCTCATGCTAAGCACATGACCGGATTTCATAAGCCGCACCTTGTAGGTAGTGTTCATAAAAGAGAGCACATGGTTCGAAAAGAGTTTGTACGCGTTATGAACTATAACTGACTAGAGATTTATTAGATATATAGATATAGATATTAATTAATATTACTTTTAAAATTTATAACAAATTATACTATTCACAATCTACTATTTATGAATTATAAATAGTGTAGTTTATTTTTTGAATTTCATATAATTAGATATATTTTTCCCATACATTGCATTAGAGATAATAATTTAAAATTTTCTTGAAGATTATACTCATTTTTTTACGTTTAAATTATATTGAGATATGTGAAAAAAATATTGAAGAAATAAAAATAAAATTGCATGGAGCGCAATAAAATGTATAGAAGAAACTTGAAAGAATAAAAAAATTGCACAAAATCTCATAAAAAATACACAAAATTTGAGTTGAATCATTCTGGCTTATAAATTCTGCAACTCCTTTCAAATTTTATATTGATGATTATATTGATAGATTGATAATTGAGGGAGCCACTTTAATTATAAGGAGATAAAGATTATATTAAATGGGATCAAGGCTTGTTTGGTACACAGAATGAAACAAAATAAAAAAATAAAAGAAAAAAGTGATATTACAAATGCAAAATATCTTTTATATCCCTAAATGTAAAAAAGAAAAAATAGAAATTTTATATGGTAATTTTATTTTGGTGAACATTGTCTATCTTAATTTGCTTAGCATGAAAAAAAAATCATTTTTCATCGATTATAGTACGAAACAAGGCCAGAGAGAGGCGTGGATCAATCAACTTGGGCATAATAACAGTAATTGATATACTATTTAAGAATCTTCTATGATCAGGGCTGTCTCTACACTTTTTGAGGCCCAAGGCGAAATAATTGGAGGGCCCAATATAAGTAATCAATTTTCATATCATTATTATAACTTTTTGAGTTACAAGATTATTTATCAAATTTTTATAATCAAACAATTATATTGTTTTACTCTCAATAGAAAGTATATTTAAGTAATTCGATCTATCCCATCTTAAATAAGATTTAAGTAATTTTAATTTTAAAAAATTCCTTTCAATAATAGTATTCATCACAAATACTGTCATTAATATGCATGCATTTGGGATACAATCTATTTTTTAATATATTACCTCTATTAGAGTAATAATTTTTTTTAATACTAACACTTCTTTGAAATTTTTACCATTTTTTTTTGTTAATCATTTATCTTCTACAAATTTTTTACTTGTAACAATTTGATATCAATATTAATCAACTTTGAAAATCGCTTCAAATATATATAAATATAGAGTATTGAAAGAGAAGAGAGAGGAGATAAGGAGAGAACTAAAAAAGTTTGGAGAGTATATAAAAGTTCTTTGGAATAGTTAGTTAGATAAAAGGAAATTTATTTATCCAAAAATAAATGTAATCAATTTTAACAGTAAAATTTTTAGTCAATAAGAAGTGTTAAAAAAAATCTGGTTGAACAATTTTCAATGATATGCAATTAATGAGGTCTCCACGTGATTTGGAATTAGAGTACTACCTCTAGTCCTATATATAGAATTTCTTATCCTGATCTTAAATATAAGATCCTTTACAATATACGAGGTAGTATTTATTACACATTTTCAAAAAAATGCCTTTATTTAATGTATCCAAAGAGAAAGAAATTAAATAAGGGTAATTTTGGAAACGTGTTGGGATTTTTGGAGAAATCGAGGTAGTTAATTAGTTTTAATTTTAATTCTTAATCCGCGTGATTTGATTAAAAGAGTCTTATATTAAGGATCAGAGGGAGTATTATTTTGCTTACCATTAATCCATATGGATTTTTTTTTTAGATTAATCCATATATATTTTATTACCATTGTGTGGCCTATATTGTCTTATTTTGATTCAGAAGCAAGCAATGAATATAACAATTTACTGAATTGGAATTGGAGTGTCAAGAAAGGGTATAAAGCACAGTTTTTTGGGGCCTAAGGGCAGTGCCATACTTGTGAAGTGCTAGCCACGGCCCTGTGTATGATTTCTCATTTTCTACGATGAGATGTCAACTGCCTTCTCTATTTCAACAGCCTATTCATGAGCAGACAAGACTTTGAACTCTCTCTCTCTCTCTCTCTCTCTCTCTCTCTCTCTTTCTATATATATATATATATATATATTCAATGCACACATAATTGAAGCCATAAATTGTTTTTATATAATTATTGGGTATTGTCCAGGCATTATTAAATCCAAATCAAAGTAACTCTTCCAGTGCGATTTATTCCATTCATAAGAATTGAACTTGAAACAATACATTACTACCCAACTGAATCTTTCTTGATTAAGCTATACATTTAATTATATAATAGCAAGATATCCTTTTTATGATGTATGAAATATATAATAATTTAAATACTTTTAGAAGATTATACAATTTTTATATTTAAATCCTATTGAAATATATAAAAAATTTAAGAAATTAAAGAAAGTTATACAAAACTCAATGAAATATATGAAGACAATTTTTAAAAATTAAAAAATTACATGGAACTTGAGAAGAGTATTAATGCAATTTTCTATAGATTTTATATTTTATATTAATATTAATTCCATTGAATTCCTTAAACCAACAAAATATTATTGATGTTTTTTTGTTGGTAAAAATATTATTGATGTTTTATTTGACTCAATTAATACTTTTATGGATACTTCACTGTTAATTGATAAGTTCTCATTTTATGGCTATTGAAAAAATTTTAGATATATTCGTAATATAGAAAATAAATGAATTAAATATGTGAAAATAAATAGGTAAGTGTATTTTATTCCCTCCATCTCATTTTATTTATTGTTTTAGAAAGTTTTATGCATTTCAATTTATTTGTCATTTTAAGATGATGAAGTATTAATATTTTTATATTGTTTCATCTTTTATTAAAAACAATGATAGCTGGAGTACAATCACCACTTAGTGTTTAAGCTATGGATATTTTGGTAAAATATTATTAAATTTTACTACTATCTAGACTATTTAATAATTTTATTAATTTATGTGAAAAATTTTAAAGTGATAGATAAAACGGGATGACGAAAGTAATGTATAAATGAGATGTAGGGAGTAATGTATAAGACCATAGCTTATTTAATGTATCTACCTCCTCTTGATCATATAGCGTATCATTTTAGAGTTTTTCATATAGATTAAGAAAGTTATTAAAAAATTTAGATTGTTATAAAATTTAATAGTATTTTACTAAAATATTCTTGACCTAAATTTATTTCACACATACCAAGAGAGAATAAAGAATATTGATAAAGGATAAAAAATAAAAAATGTAATTAATAATTAATTGATATTCTAAAATAATAAATATTTTAAAAAATCTTAAAAACCCTAAAAAGATAAATTTAGGAATAGGAGAAAGTATAAATTTTCTCATAATAGAATGATTCTACTTAAAATCAAGACAAAGATCAATGATTGGAGGAATCTTCTTTCCTTTGTATTATTAATTAATGAATAATATATTTATATCTGACGTGGAGACCTTATCAAAATGTCGTGTAAAACTAATCATTGTTATTAATTTTGCTTCTCAAGTAAAGTGATCAATGACATTATATCTTATAAATAATAGTTAGATTGAGTTTTCTTATTTCAAATTTGAATCTTATGAATAAAAAATTACATATAGAAATATAATCCCATATAACTTTATAAATTCCAAAGAAAATATTGGCAATTTTGTAAAACATTAATTAATACTTCTTTCGGTCCTAAATATATGACATTTTATCTTGATGTTAAATATAAAACCCTTTACAATATATTAGATAATATTTATTATACATTTCAAAAAAAAATTTCTATTTAATATATCCCATAGAGAGAGAAAAATAAATTAAATAAGGATAGTTTTAAAAATATGTTGTAATTTTAAGAGAAATCGAAGTAGTTAACTAACTTTAATTTTCATTCTTAATTCACGTAATTCGTTTAAAATGATCTTATAATAAGGATAAGAGAGAGTTCAATTTTCACAAGCTATTTAACTTGGGGAGCAAATATTGCTATTGTTGAGGACTATATATATATATATATATATAATATAATATAAATATAAATATTGCTATTGTTGAACAATATAACTTATCTTAAACTTTATGCATAATAGGTGCCCCAATTCTAGTTTGGTGAATATTTCCAAGTATAACAACTAAAGAAGTTTGTCAGTATCATGGATTCAAAGAAGAGGAAGCTTCGTCCCTATTTCTTGGCAGTGACAATACTATATCTAGGAAGGACTGGCGTTTTATTTACAACCATAAGGACAATGACAAGTTGGAATTTCTCTTCACATATTATCGAGTAAATTAGACTAAATGTGACGGTTTGATTGGAAAACTGAATTCTCATAATTTCAATATAGTTTACTTTGAAAACTACCTATTCAAAAGAAGACCAATATAGCAAAATAACTAAAAAAACTAAATTGCATCTAAAATAAGCAAAGTCATGAGGTTAAATCTTTTAAATGGAAAAAAAATCATATTTGGAACTAATATCAGATATGTTGAGTGGAATGGACATGATATCTTCAGGTAAGGTTGTATGTTTGAATCATATGAATGAGGAAAAAAAATCACATTTAGAGAATTATTATCATTTAAGTCTGACAATTCTCTAATCTAATATGATAATATTAGGGAAAAAAACATGATCCCTTTATCCCATATTAACTATTGTTTTAAAAAATTCTAAATGTCCTAATTTAATTATCATTTTACATGATTAATGAAGTAATAATTATTATTATACTATTTTATTTTTTATTAAAAATAATAGTAAGTTAAATACATATTATCTTTTGACATTTAATTCAAGGATATTTTGGTAAAATATCATTGAATTATACTTTGGTAACGCGCAAATCTACCCCTGAAGTTTCTACCGGTATCCTAAATTTTTTTTTGGTGCAATGTTATCCTTAAAGTGTCAAAATTATAGCAATTTCGCCCTAGTTGTTAAAGCAAAAGATATTGCCCATTAAATTGCCAACTGTACCAAATCATCATATGTGGCAGTCTACATGGCATTTTAGTTGAAAAGAACCTAAAATAAATTACAAAAATGCAAGAAAAAAAGGGTTTAAATGAAGGATTTTGCCAAAATACACTGATTCTAATTTAACTTTTATTCTATATTTGGTTGGAGGAATTTAGAAAGGAGAGGAGGGGAGGAAAGAGAAATTAAAATTTTCTCTTGTTTAATTTAATAAGTATGAGAGGAGGAGAGAGAAAATTGAGATTTTTTCCCATTTGGTTTAATAAGTAGGAGGGAATGAGAATTTTCCCTCCCCTCCCCTTCTATCCCTCTAGAGGAGAAATGAACAAATCTCTTAACTCTCCTTCCCTCCAATATACTCAAACTAGATAAAATTAAAATTCCTTCCCTCTCCTTCTCTCTGTTGAACCAAACAATACCTTAATTAAAGACCCAAAAAATTATTAAAAAACATTTCATAAAAATCCTACCTAACCATCTATGTAGCGTTCAAATGGAAATATAATAAACTAAATTAAAAGCACCAACTCAATCAATCAATTTTAACCTCGAGTCCGAAACTAGAATCCTAATTAAAAATCTCAAAATCTAATAAAATAAATTAATAAACACAAAGAAACAAACAAATCACAAAAATCATGCGAAGATTCATGGGAAAAAATAAATTCAAAAATTCCCAAAAAAATGGAAAAATCTTAAAAAGATTCATAACAACGCAAGAAAAATAGAAAAAGTTGTCGAAATAACTGAATTTGGCCAAAATACCCTATTAGTGTTAAAACTAGTATATTTTGATCAAATTCATTCATTTTGATATTTCTATTTTTCTTGCATTGTTACAAATTTTTTAAGATTTTTCCATTCTTTTGGGAATTTTTGAGTTTATTTTTTTCTATAAATCTATATATGATTTTTGTGATTTATTTGTTTCTTTGTGTTTATTAGTTTATTTTATTAGGTTTTGAGATTTTTAAAAGTTAACAATCTTTGGGTATTATAATTAGTATATTTTGACAAAATTTGTCCATTTATATTCATTTTTCTATTTTTTCTTGCATTTTTACAATTTTTTTAGGTTTCTTTTCTAACTAAGATGCCACATAAACTACTACATAGGATGATTTGGTATAGTTGACAATATAATTGGCGATACAGTTAGCAATTTAACAATCAATGTTGTTGACTTTAATGACTAAGGTGAAATTGTTACAATTTAAATACTCTAAGGGCAACATTGCGCCAAAATAAGTTTAGGATATCAATAGCAACTTCAGAGGTTGATTTGCACATTAATTCATTTTACTATAACTTAGGTTATTTAATAATTTCATTAGTTTATATAAAAATTTTTAAAATGACAGTGAGAATATTTGAAAAACTTTTCTCTATTCAAGACTTCATACCACTCATATTTTTATTTGGTCAAACTATATGATATTCGATTATTATTTTAGACATCAACTAATTCAAATTGAGCCATCAAATCCTAGATCAAAGCTCTCCCAAAGGCTCATGTTAAACCATGGCATCAAGTATTAGCTTTAGCTAGTTATTTAGACCAATCGGTCCATATTAAACCAAATGGGCCATAGAAGTACTCACCACCAAATAAAAAAATTAAAAAGGCTTATCAATATTAAATTATTACCTGTTTAACCTCAGGTTTTCCATGCATACACGCATAGGTCAAATCCTGCCATTAATAACTAAAAAATATAAGCATAGATTACTAGGTTGAGTAAAAGAAATTCAATTTTCTTCTGACAACATCTCAAATTCAAATTTTGTAGATAGAAAAATCAAGTGAGGAAGACTATTTGCCATTTGGAACAAGTAATACTCAAATTTAAAGTAATTGATACTATCAATTATCAAATATCAAATAGTTAATAAAAAAATTGATTTATGCCATTACAATTATAAGTTAGGGTAGCTTGTCCCTTTGAAAATTATACAGAGATTTTTTTTTTGGCCAAAATACAGAGAGAGTTTGAAGTTTTCAACTTCAAGGCTTTGTCAACTCAAATTTTAAATGTTTGAAAGGATAAGTAATAGCTTTAGTTGCTTTCCTACTGAAAGCAAAACTTTTATTTCATTGCGATCAGTCGGTGGACACAAAACTTCAATCTTTGACATTAAATGACATTTTTTTTGGAGTTTCTTCAAATATTTTTTTAATAATATTCAGCGATCACTTTATATTAGTATTATTTAGGGCTCATTCGAAACCAATGTATAACATAAAACACGATAATATAAAACTTAATAAAATAAAACCTTACATAATAAGATATGATAATATAACATGTAAGATATTATTATTATCATTATTATTATTATTATTATTATTATTATTATTATTAGAGATTTGATTATACATTGTGTAACATTCATTTGAGTAAAAGTTAATCTTTTGGGCTTGTCCGTGGAAAATACTTGGTTAAAAAAAAGGTAAAATACACTTTAATAATCTTAATATTTCCACGAGATTTTTGTCTAGGGACTGCTCATAAAAAAAATAATCTTTTGGCAAAAATATAAAGATATACTATTTTCAATCCAAATTTCTATTGTTATTATTAGTAATTTTAAGTTATTTTAGTATATAAATTTTAATCAATAAAACATATTTTAGAATTTTTGACACAATATTCTTAAGGATATTAAAAAATGGATTAAACTATAGAGGGAAGATGTTTGGTTAAAAAAGAAAAAGAAAAATAAAAAAGGAAGGTTCAATGTGTTTTATTTTTTTTATTTTAATGAGATTTATTAAATATTAACTGTTAATTATTTCGAATTTTCCATAATTGAACAAGACTAATTATGTGGAAAAAAACTAGACTAATTAAATTAATCTAAACTCTTAATGCTGAACAGTACCAGTAACATAAAAAAATATAAAAAAAATAGAATCTATAGTTACTCTTCAATTATTGTTATGTGAAATGATTTTTTTAAATGCATTCATGCAAAATAATTCCCCTATAATGAGCAGGAGGGCGGCTTCTACCTAATAATTTTATAACATAAATAAATTCCAATATTCTTTAAATAAGATTATGAATTTGAATCTTCTAAATAAAAAAAATATTATGTAGTAGATTTATCTTCATTTTATTCCAATAATGCTTAAATTTGTATTGGTAATACTTTAATACTAAATAATTATAAAAAATATTTTATGCAAATTCAAAATAATTTTTTCCACTCTACATAATTATTTACTTAAAAAGTATTATATTTTCTTGTCTTCTACTTACAATAGAAAAAAAGACAGTTTCGGACCTACAACTGAAAATAATCTCTTTTAAGGACCCATTTTAAAAATTTAGTAGTTCTATAAACTAAATTTTTAACTCAAATGAACTGAATTCCGCATTAATATTGTTTATTTATCAATATTTTTATATAAAAATCCTAAACAGTCTTTTTCCCATTTCAATACTCCCAAGTCAAAACCGTGCCTTGCCCATAAACAAAGGAAATAAAAAAAGGACAAAGGGTGTCAATCTACCCCATAATAGAAGGGTTTGTTTTGATTTCATCTTATAAAGTTTTAATTTATTTCCATCATTTAAGTTTTGATTCAATCTACCCCGTAACTTAAGTTTATTTTCGGTAAAAAATTGTTTTATTTTATTCCATTAGTCTGAGTCATATTCTTTGGCCCCTCACCAACAAGCCACCACCATTAAAGCTTCAATAATTTAATGATTGTCACTTTTAATAAAATAAAATACAATAATATATATATATATAATAGTAAACATCACACTCATTTCATATCAGCATCATATTCTTGTATTCATACTTCACATTTTCTGGTAAAAAATTTTCATATTTAATAAAAATTAAATTAATTACTTATATATTGGAAAAAAAAGTTTCGCATAAAATTATTTACGTATTTAATATATTTAGAAATAATAAAGTATATAAATATATGTTAGATTTTGTTAAAATTTCATGGACTTTATTTTTTTTAATAAAGTGTATATATAGATATAGTTCAAACAATTAAAATATAGTGCAAGAACATTTTTAATTTTTTATTAAAATGACATAGATATTCATTCTATTTTTAAGAGAAGTTTGTGTTTATCTTATAAACAAAAAAATACGCGTGTAATTTATATTTTTTGAGAAATTTTGACTAGATTTCAAAAATAAAAATTGTCTACATAACTTTAGTAAAATTTATGGAAAATTGATATAAGCTTTGAACATAAAATATTTATGTTATTTCAATAAAATTTAAAATATATACAATTTCTTCTTGTAAATTATATACTGTGGTTTACTTTTAATGTTTTTAACTAAAATGACTTCCATAAAAATAAGAAAGAAAATGTTCTACTTTAATTTTTGTTACCACCAGAAAATATTCTACTTTAATAAACATACATCTAAATTAATGAAATATTTTAATAAAACTAATTGAAATTATACTAGAATAGTATATGATAGCTTTTTCTTTTAAGGAAATAATGTGCAATTTTAATAAAATTTGGGAAAAAAACTGTAAGATTTATTTTAAAAATTAATAAAAATATCATTATTTATTGTGGTGTAGGATTTTTCTGTTTGTATTTTCAATAAAGCACTGCGCAAAGAAGGGTTTGGTTCATTAAGAAAGAAAGCGATGGCTGACATTGCAAGGGCAATGTGCAATAATTGAGGACACGTGTCGATATTCTATTGGTGACGGAAGCAACGATGAAAATGAGAGGCAATAATCAGGTGCTTCACTGTTCACGGAGGCTTCTACAGAGGCGGCGCGTATTGTGGGGTTACTTTTGATTAGTTTCCCCTTACCGGTATTACCGGTAAAAGCTTCCACGCCATATAAAACGACACAGTATAAGTCAATGTCGTTATCTATCATTTTCTTTAATAAAATACTATTTTAAATACAGATAAATTATTTTAATAGTAAATTAAGTTCACTTGCGTATAGGTTTGCCAAAATTATATATTATATTAAACTCATTATTTTAAATATATACTTGCCACCTTTTATATTTTCATATAATACATTTAATTCGAATTCTATAGTTAACATAGTTTATAAAGAGTACATATATATATATATATATATATAATTTGCTTTTTTTTCATCTACTTTTTTTTTAATTAAAAAACACTAAAGAAGCATCTATCTTCAAAGAATTTCAATCTTAATAGAAAATTCTACCTTTACTTTTGTCAAAAAAAATATTTTACATGATATGAGGCCGTAATTTTATTTTGATATGATAATAAAATAATTTTATTTTTAATAAAACATTCCATGTATAGAAAGTTGACTTTGGTGATAGAAAATGAATTTTGGAAAAGTTTAGTGATATTTTCTTAATATATATATATATATATACACATATATCAAAAGTAACTTTACAAGCTTTAGAAAAGCACATGAATAAGTTGTTTTAAAGTTTTTTACAACATTCAGTTTAATCAATATAAAATATAAAAAAAAATTGTAGGAAGCCACCAACCCACATTATTTATAAATTGTAAACAATATAATTCATCATAAACTTTATATAAATATATGAGCGCACTACACTTCTATTTATTAGACAATCAATGTATCTATATAAAATTAAAATAAGAATCACTTATATTTACTGTTTTCATAAAACAAATTGTACACACTGCACAGGTTGTGGATACCTAGTTACTGATAAAAAAATTTTGAAGTTTATTTTTTATTATTATATATTGTTTAATCTATTTATAATTTTATTTATAAGGTTCAACTCCACAGGATTTGTATTGATAAAAAGATTAAAAACAAAAAGCTCCAAAGAATTTGTTGGTGACGTCATGTGTCAAAGACACATCTTATGGTGCTTCTGACCTTTATATAAATTATTTTTTAGAAGTATTTTCTAATCTAAAATATAAGTTACTTTATATAACTTTATGAAATATTATTTTTTTATTTAAAAAATATTCTTACTTAAAATTACTTTATAAAGCATTAATTGTCATTAGAGAATTTAAATTTATAATATTTATTAAAGATAAAGATGAAAATCAAAGTAATTTTTAGATAATTTTATTAATGTAACTAACTTTTATTAATTTTAATAAAGTAGTTAAAATTTACTTATATCGGGGACAGGAGGAAGTATAATAGAGATGATGTAAATCTAACACATTTTTAAGCTAATAATACTCTCCCTTATCCATATTAGTTTTCAACTATTTTAGACTCATTAAAAAAAGTTAGTTATACATTTTAAAATTATAAAAAAAGATCCAATATCTCAATTTTACCCCTATTAATTAGTAATAAAAGTTATTTTTGAAAGTTTATCCCCCTCTCTATTTTTTTTTTAAACTTATGAGACGATAATTAATACGGGTAAAAAAGTAAATTTATATTAAAAATCACATAATTTCTTATATTTTGAACCAAATAAAAATTATAAAAGAACATTTATAATATGAACAAGAGAAATTACTTTGATAACTTCATGCTTATTGTGAAAAATCACTTATGGTCATTTAGGTGATAACTTTTGTGACATTAAATTTTTCTGTTCAAAATTGAGATAAACTTGATGATAAGGATACCATATTCATCTAAATGTGAATGTCTTCGTTTTTTTTTTTAAAAAAATCTCAATTTACAAAACAATGATCTACGACTAATGAGGGTATGACACTAGTTTTCATCTTAAATATTAAAAATAAAATCATAATCAGAGGTCTAATCTCAGCCATGATCTCATTTTCAACGTACTTTACATCTGATTTGGAAACTAAAGAAAATCACCTCAACGTGTCATTTGGTTTAATTACTTTATCACAATTTTTTCAACAAAGGGATGCCTCCGCCATAGAAATAGGTAAAAGACCAAACCTATCAATAAACCAAAAAACTTATCATTATCAATCAACACCCCTTGATTTTGGTAGTTTGGCACTGAATTCTATGGAATAAGATCTTGGATTTGCCTTTTGTGAATTAAAAAAAAAATGTTTGCGAAAAGATTTATATTTATATATGGTTTGACTTGACTATAGTCAGATCCAATATAACTTCTAAAAATTGGATGATAAGTGGAAAAAATAAAAAATAAAAGAAGCATATAATGTCCCATAATTTACTTTGCTTCTTGATATCCATCTTCTTTTTGATTGAATATCAACCAGATGTACAAAAATGTTGATAAATGAAGGCTAAATAAACTTCCAAAAATATATATAAAGAATATTAAATAAAGATAATTGAATAAATTAAAAATAACCTCTGCCATGTTTATATGTTGTATTTTTAGTCACTTGTTAATTTTAAATTATATCATCTGTATTCATGTAATTAACCATTTAGAGGAAAAATACACGTAAATATGAATGTATGCAAAATATACATCTCATCTCTATAATCATTATTTTTGTTCTTTCTATTGCATTCTCAATACTGTGTAAGCATTCACCTTTCCAAATATTAAAAATCCAAAACAATATAATAAATATATATAATATCATCACTATAAAATATACTCTCATCAGTTTATATTATAAGATATTTTATATGACAAGTTTCTGATCCAAAATATAGAATATTGAATATTTTTCTTTCTATTTTATCTGTTTTTAACTCTTCTCTACTCCTTGTTTTAGATGAAAAAGTAATAATGAAATATATTTAATAAGGATAAAAAAATGTTAATACTTTCCCCATCGTATTTTATGTGTGGTTTTAAGGTTTTTCACGCAGACCAACAACAATATTAAATAACCTAGATTATAATAAAATTTAATAGTATTTTACTAAAATATCTTAGATTTCAATATTAAGGAAGACTTATATTCTACTTATTACTATTTTAAATGAAAAGTAAAACAATAAAAAAAATAATTAATATTTTATTAATAATATAAAATAATAAATAGTTTGAGACATTTAAAATTTTTGAAAATGACATATAAATTGGGACCAAAAAAAGTGTTTTTTTATGAATTTTAGATAAAAATATAATTTCTTTAATATGTTTGTATTTGATATAAAATCTTTTATAATATGAATATGGGAAAGTAAAATTTATAACAAACAATGCCATTTGCAAATCATAAATAATTCACCTCATTCGGTCATTCTTTAAACCATGCATTACATCAAAAAACGTGTCTAGTTGTTCTAATTTGCTATGATGAAATGAACCATACAAATTGAAAACACACGCACGCACACCAAAAAGTTGAGCATCAAAAGCAGAAAGCAGAGAAGAAAGACAAGGAAGGGGGAAAAAAAGGGAAAATCACAGTCAGCATTCTAAACCACTCGGCCACCAGCCAAAGAGGACAACACATAAATTCAACTTTCAAAAGAGACAATGAATGGCCAAGTACCAAACAAAGGGAATATTATAATACCCATCATCTTCATCCATCACCATTCTTATTCTTAATTTGACACTACAACATCAACTCACTCCTTTCTACAAACCACTATGTACATTTAGCATCAGATACCTTTCTACATATATATCAACGCTATTTCTTATACCAACACCAAGCTCTATACTATATATATATATATAATTTTTATTTCCTATTTTCATATATATGATTCGTTTCCTTTTCTTCCTATTGTTGTTCTATACAACACAGAGCAGTTCCCAACACCGGCCTCAGTGAAAAGGGCTCAGGTGCTTGGAACTTGGTGAAATATAGAGCATATTTTCTGAGATTTGCCAACTTTATGGAAGTGGCAGGATCTAGTGTATCAGCTGTTTCGGTGTATAAATATTGATTGATGAGCAATTCAAAACCACTATAGGATTAATATTGTATGATGAGTCCTCCCCCCATTGGAGCTCTGTGAGGAATTCCCTTCCTTCTCTTGGCAGTTCGGTAGTTCATCGCCGTTGGTGGCGGTGTTGATGGCGTGAAGCTTTGGATTCTGTTCCTAGTGCTTCCGTTGCTAAGGCCATTCATTGACTCTTCACCATCAGAACCCTCTTGCTCTGCTAACCTCTTCTTCTTCCTGAACTTCTTGGATGTTCCAACGACCTGAGAAAAGAAAACATTGATCAGCTATATATTGAATTCATATGATCACATATTCGTTTACACCCATTATCCTTTTTCTTTTCATTTTCCAAGGAAACCAAAAAAAAAAAAGAAGGTTACATGTAAAAGATAAGAAAGTATGAGTAAATTGAGAACACATTTTCCAGTGAAACCCACATCTGACTTCTATACAACGTATTTCTTCATTATTGACTCAATCTACCTTTGCAGACCAAGTCAACCTAAGAATTTCGTTTCCCACAATCTTTCTAAATATGAGAAATCGATTCACTGCAAGTTGTTATAAGTAATATACTGGAAAGAAGTAGATTGAAACCCCATGTTAATACTGCCAATGGAGAGAATGAATTTTCAAAGATGAGCTAACTGCTAAATCCACAAGCATCAATAGTTCATATGAGAGGGGAAAACCATTGGGCTGAAGGATCTGATTTTGAATCTCAGACAAATAAAGCCAGATTAACCAAAGACATGATATGATGGAGAAAAAAACGAAAACAGAAAAAGAAAAGATAAGGGGTTGATTAGATATATATATATACCTTGCAACCAAGAGAGCAGAAGCTGAAGGAATCAAGGAGGCTCCGCTCACAGACCTGACAGGTATTGGTGACACCCTTACCAGGCCTAGGCTGAGGCCTCTCATTCAAGAACACAATCTTGGCACTGTTTATAATGTAAGTCTGGACCCCTGTTATGTCCAGAAATTTCTGAATCTCAGACACTCTTATCACATCATGGTATGAAGACCTCCTTATCTTTAAAAAATTTAAAGAAAAATAGAAGCCATCAGAATTATAGTCCACACTATTTAATCTGGATAGAGAGTGTGTGCACAGATATCAGAATAATAAATGGTCAATAGAATTAGGTAGTGAAGGATGATCAGTTATTCAAAGGGAAAGAAGATTCAAGGAGCAGGATTAACTGGAAATCCGTCGTTGACTTTAAAGATCATAAATTCAGCCATGAAAGAAGATACAATTTTTTGGTTTGAAACGGTCAAAGGAACTGGATCCTAACCAATGCAGTAATGCTACTGCAGAAGCAGATTCGTAGATTACAGAGACCAAAAATGCAATAATTTTGAACTTGTGAGCTCAATTCCTCGCAGAAATGGATCAAAATTCGACAATTTTGACCTAATTTTATACCTGAATAGCTCTGTGGTCTCTGTGGGAAGCCAAGCAAGCAGAGCATAGGGCTCCATTCATACAGTCCAAGCAATACATATTGCATTCGCTCTTGTGGGAATCGGCGTGGACTTTGCATTGAACGAAGAAGCTTGTTTGCAGAAGCGGCCCCAGCCATGGCGGCCACTTGTTCTCTTCCTCCCCATTATTATACCCCTCATCATCTTCCTGGTTGACCCCTCCTCCTCCTGCAACTCCCTAATTACCCAGAAACACAAACAAAAAGAGAAAACAAAATCAACCCATTAGAGACAGTGAAGAATGTGAGAGAAACCGAAATTGAAACTGAAATTAGAGTGATTGTAGATGGCAGTTGAAGCAGAACTAACCATGATTGGCGTGGTGGGATTTATGGGATTGATTTCTGGAATGGTGGGATGTGGATGATCAAACATGAGAAGAAGAAAGGCTTCAACTTTTTGGGTCTGATAAAATGGGTTTAGAGAGAGAGAGAATGAGAGAGAAGGGGAAATTGAAAAGAGGAGGGGTGTGGATGGTTTTGTAGTGGTTGGTGGCGGATGATGGGAAGGAAGAGGAAGCGTGGAAGTGCTTTGTTTGCTTATCCTTCTTTCTGAGGGGATACATACAAAGTCCACAACCGAACCTCACTCCCAACCCAAACCATCACGAGATGCGTTTGTTCCAAGGAACTCTTTTATACTATTTTATTTGCTTTTTCGTTTATCATAATAATAATAATAATTATAATATGGTAATGGTCTAATGGAATGAGATTCTAATTTCATATAATATATATAAGTTTTATTTTTTAAATTATTAATTATAGATCTTTGAAAATTAGGTGGGTTTCTCATTTTTATACTTAACAAATGAACCATACTATTGATAACTTAATGTTAAAAATTTTTTCTTCTATATTAATATTTATTAATATTGATATTAATAATTTTATTTGTTATTGAATAATTTTTTATTAATGAAAACCTAAATAAATATATGTGCTAAGAGATTAATAAGTAATTTTTTTTAAATTGATAGACCAAATATTTAATTTTTTAAAACTATTCTTAATAACTTAAAAATTTTTACGTAAGTATTTTTTCCAATCAAAGTTAAAAAAATATATTTTAAAGGTATAAATAAATTTAAAATGTTAATAATAAGAGTTTCAAATCCATGATATGAAATACTTAAAAAAATCCACATGCCATAATTTATTCGAAAAAAGTACTTTAAGTACATAAATTTTTTTGGCAACTTTATTTCATATTTTGACAACTTTATATAAACTTAAGTATATAATTTTCCCTTATTTTTTATTTAAGTAAATTTAAATATTAAAAATATATTTTAATAATAATTTCAAGTATAATGGTATGATCCATTTGATCCATTACCATAACTTTCAAATCTAATATGACAATTTGATTCAAGACTTCAAGTTAAATTAAATTTTACACATATCTCAAAGATGAACAAATGATACATGGAAGCATTTAATACTAGGGATCTTGTTATTTTTTAGTGACTCAAAATTTTTCAATAATTGCTACTAATTTATGTCATTTTAGGTTTTTTCTTCCTTTTGTCATACTGGCTAATTTTCAAAAGTCACGTTAGGTCAATAATTAAGGATAAAAAAAAAAGTATTGTACCACTTGAACTAATTATAATTGGTTAGATTTGTTTACTTTAAAATTCCACAAACTATAACACATTCCTTTTTATAAGTTATTTTTTAAAAGGTATCTCTGTTTCTAATGATAAGTTATATTATAAAATAGTTGAAGTATTTAATTTTTTTTTCACAAATATCCTTTATTTTATTTACATTTATTAAAATGTGTTAGAAATAATTACTAAATTTAATTATAAGTAATATAGGAAAGTAGAAGTAATTTTTTATAAATTTAATAATATAAACTACATTTAACTAATTTTTTAATCTATTTAAAGTAATTGATAGTGATTTATAATAAAGAATAAATGTTTCAAATCATTACTTAAAGGCACATAAAACTGGGCTTTCCACATTCAATGCTTTGTGTCTCTCTAACTAGATGCACAACATGCGTTTTTTTTTTTTTTCAGATTTTACCAAAATTTCATACTATTGTAAGAAACTCAAGGAGGGTGTAAGAGAAATATAAGGAATCAAATCTCTTGGTCATTGAATGTTTACATAAATTAAATTTGGTTTACATATGAGTTTAATATTTAAGTATATTATTATATTTTTCATATCAATAAAAAATATAAATAAATTAAATAATAAGCATACACAACTACTTTTATAGTTGGAAGATTCCAAGCTCAATACAAATAGTTATTTCATAATTTTGTATCGGCCAGAATATCTCATAAATTAAATATTTCAGGGTTGGAATTGACGTTTGTATAGGATGCACAATTTAATAATAGAAAACGCAATAAAATGATGAGCAAGGTATTTGTTGAAAAATATGAATTGCGAAGTGTTATTAGATTCTGAAGGGCAAGTGGGGCGGCGTCCAAATTCAGTTTTAGTTTGAACATCTGCTGCGCTTACAATTGCAGCTTGGAATCTTTTTTTTTTTTAATATTTCAGAAAGTTTCCTTTGGAGAAAATTTCATTTAAATACCAAAGAAAGAAGATATTTTTAAAAAAGTGTCTCAATTCATGTAATTCTAAAAAAGAACCTTATTTACAAGTAAAAATAGTATATTTGCAAGTGAATAAAAAAATTTACTAATCATTTATAAATAAGCCAATTTCATTTGTTAATATACTATTTTCATCTGTAAAAAAAAATACTTTTTTGGGAATTAAATGAATTGAAGCACTTTTTTACTAATATCTTCTTTTCTTGATATCTAAGTGGAATTTTTCCTTTCCTTTTCTAAAAGAATACCTTAATTTCAATAAAGGAAACGTTTTTATTGATATTCTCATTTAGTATACAAAATAAAATACAATAAGAAGATAATGTTATAAATAATTTTTTATATTTTTTTTATCAAAAATAATAGTTATTGGGGTTTTTATGCTACTAAAATAATATTTATTGTTAAATAATAAAAGATATTTCATCTTGTTTATAAAAATTATCTTTTTAAGGTTTTTTACACAAATCAAGGAAGGCATTAAATGATTTAAAATATTATAAACTTTAGAAATATTTTACTAAAATATCCTTAATTTAAATGCTCTGGTAAATAAGTTCATTTGATATTAATAAAAAATAAAAAAAATAAAACAAGCAATTAATATTTTATTGAAATTTTAAAATGATAGATATTATAAAAAATTTCAAAAACCCTCAATAGACAATTTTTACGAAACAAAGAGAGTAATAAATATTGCATATCTTAATTTTTATGCCCTTAGTTTCATCAAATGATGAGAAAAATATATCATTGAAGAATATACAATCATACACTCAATGATAGAAGGATGTGATTCGCTGTCACCTAAAAAAAAAAAAACAAGAAAGATGTGATTCACTTTTTTTAATGTCTTTTTTTTGGTCTTCAGTTCTCTTTTATTGAATTATATAAATATAAAATAAACCATATTTCGGCCAAAAAAAAAAGCTGGAACTTTTTCAATGCACGGATAAATGATAATATGATAGCAAGTTTTTACGTGAATAATATATTGACTTGAACAAAATTTTAAGTAGGAAATTCAAAATTCAAATTTAAATAGTAAAAGAAAAAGTAGATCAAAGTAAAACTAGTTATTTTAATTTTAATTTTACACTGATTATTTTGAATAAAAACTAACTATAACATGAACAAAAATACGAAGTTTAATTTCAAATGAACTAGGAGCAATAAAATTAAGAAGAAATCTGATGAGTTTAAAAAATGAAGAGGGATAAGAATGTAATTAAAGCTGGAAGGAAGGGGCAATAACCATGAATGAATATTTTATAATTTTAAAAATAGTTATAAAATAATAATGGATAGGCATTTCCTTTTCTTTTTCCACACACATGGGGACCAGTTTTCAGGGTTTTCTAGACGTGATGAAACGGAAGGTGCAGGGTTTACACTTCAGAAAACGTGATGGATGGTTTAAACTAATCGTGATTGGGTGAATATTTGGGTTTTTCACCTTGCATTATTCAAGTCATAATAGTACAATGACTTAGTTCGCATTTAAACACACGAAGCTTTTATCATCAAGAATTTGGTTCAATTCTTAGTGAGGCTGACTCTAGTTTAACTAGAAAATTTGAGTTTAAATTTTGAACATACAGTTGTATTGAAATTTGATAATAGAACTTGCCACATTTTATGTCTTGCTTGATTTGATTCATATTAGTTTGAATTTTAATAAATCTTTAAATTAAAATAGGGTAGGTTTAGAATATAGGGTGTATAAAATTTTTTTATTATTTAACATTATATTCAAATTTATTTTTATATTAATTATGATATATAGATATAAATTATTAAAATGGCTATTGAGGATAAAGTTAATAAAATAATAATTTAAAATCAATGGCAATTGGATTGAGTGGTAAAGTATTCAACATTTCTTAAACAATAATTTGAGTTCAAACCTTATAGATAAAAAAATCATGTTGAAAATTCTATCCCCGTTTGAGTTTGACAATATTTAAATTTAACTCATTGATATCAAATACTAGGGGTCGTTTAATATATTTCCCAGGAAGTAGCTTATAGGGAGTTTAACTTTCCTGAAAGTTAACTTCTAAAGAAGTTTATCTATAACTTGCTTATTTTCTTTTTTCTTTGTAGAAAAATTCAAAATATTTTTAAATAAAGATATTATATTTTAATATTAAAAATATAAATATAATTAATATTAAGAAAAGGAAGTAAAAAACTAAGAATATTTATGAAAAATTATTATAAATTGCCCAGGAAGTAGATTTTTTTGGGGTTTGTTTGGAAAATAAAATTTTCCACCTTAAACTCAACTTTCTGGGAACTTATATCATTTTTTTGAAATCAAGTAACATTATTTTATTTACTTCCTGAAAAGTTTAACTTTTCTTCCCTACTTCCTTATATCAAGCAACCCTAGATAATTATACCAAAACAAAATCTCAATGACCTCTCCAAGAAAAAAAGAAAAAACATACTCAATAAACAAAATACATGTGGATTACGGGCCAATTAATTTTACCAATTGCCTCTTTAATTAAATTTTACTTCCATTTTATAAGATATTTTATATAATAAATTTTTTATTCAAAACATAGGACATTAGATACTTTTCTTTCCATTTTACTCTTATTTGTAATTCTTTTATACTTCTCATTTATAATTCCATAATAATAATAGAATGTGATATTTAATAAGAATAAAATAAGAAATGTGAACATTTTTTGCATTGATTTCAGATGGAAAAATAATTTTTTTAATATACATGTAATTAATATAAAATGTCTTATAATGTGAATCGAAATGAGTATAATTGAGACCAACCCAGAAAAGTACTATAATTATTTATATATAATTAACAATGTCTGATAACGCATGCATCATTATATGAATATAAGACCTTCTAATTATACCATTATTTGTTTTTGGTACACTGTTATGGTGATGATAAAGCTGTTCCTAAACATAATTATTTCTACTTATATTATAAAAATTATTATTTTATTTCGTGCAATTTGACACATGCTTTGCATCACTTCTTACCCAAAAAGATAGGCCTAGAAGCGCAAATTATCTGCAAGCCCAATTTTTCAGTATAGTTAGCCAGAAAAAAAGTATAATTCCCCGAGTTCAATCAATTGACAGCTTTCATGAAATTATGAGAGTATTTACGAAGAAATTAAGATTAACAAAAAAATTGACGAATAAATTGAATAAAGACTAAAATGGAATGAATCACCATGAAAAGAAATGAATAGATATTAAAATAAAATGATGAAACAGAGTCATTTTCAAGCTATTTAAAGATTCTACGCAAAACAAAATGTTTAATTAATGGTATGATGAAAATACAGACTCAAAATAAGCGTGTTACGGCTTAATTAACACTGGTTTGGTATGGATGAAGAAAATGAATTTACGTACGTACAGTATATATAATATCTATTATCTTGTTATAATTACGATTTAATAATGTTTATTATTTCTTTCAATGAATACACACAAGTGTTTTTATCGCTTTTTCCAGATTTTGGTTTTTCATTTAGTTCATTATATATATATATATATATATATCAGATAAGTCTTAAATACTCCTTCCGTTTCCAAAATATAGGGAAAAATTAGTAAAAAAAAAGATTTTAAAATATAAATCACCTTGTAAAAGTAAGCAATCATTTAATATTTCTTTTCAATTTTTACCCCAATTTATAATGAGCCTCAATTAAAGTGACAACTTGATTTTTTCTTATTATGGAAAGAATTTAAAAGAAATAGTAGTAATTAAAATATATAATTTAATGAGAATAATTTTAAAAGGTTATGATAATTTTAAAAAAATTTAATTATATACCTTAAAAAAATTAAGGTATATAATTAAATTTAACTACTCTGCTTGATAGAAATGAACTAGTTAAATCCGCCTCCAATAGAGTATGTTATAACTGGTGAGAACATGAACATAAATGATTTAGAGCCGTGATCTACTCGAGTTTGATTTGTGAGAAGTTCAAATCAGACCCTACTTATTAAATGAATGTATTTGATTGATATATTAAATTCATTTAATTAAATAAGTCAAACCTAAAAAGTTTGACAATCAGCCTATTAAATTCTCGAACAGTTAGAACGGTAATCAAAGTGTCAATCAATTTTTCATAAAGAAAAAAAGTGTCAATGGATCCGCAAAAAAAAAAAAAAAAGTTCAATCAATTAATATCAATATTAAAAATACAATTTATACTCCACCTGTTTCTTTTTATAATGAAGAAAATTTTTACTTCTATTCATCTATCAATCTAAATTTTTGAGACAATACTCACTATAATCCATATTATAAGATATTTTCCATCAATTACAAATATATTAAGAAAATTATTTTTTTACTTGAAATTAATGCAAAAAGTACCCACATTTCCTATTTTACCCTTATTAAATACTTTATTATATTATCATTATAGGATTATAAATAAGAAGTATGAAAGAATTAAAGATGGGTAAAATGGAAAAACAATCCAATGTCTTATATTTTAGACAAAAAACTTGTCACATAAAATATCCTATAATATGAATCGGAGGAAGTATTAATTATTATTTTTTCAATTATATCATTATTTGTTATTTTAAAAATCAGAATTGCCCCTTTTAATTTATCCATTTTTTAAGTGTATATTAGGAAATTAAAAAAATCTAATATATTAATTATATTTATTAATCTATATAAAAATTTTAAACAATAGATAAAAAAAATGGAGGGAGTAATAAAAATATAAAATCTATAGTTGATAACTCATAAATAATGTGATTAATTAAATTCCATAAGATCCTTCATAGAATTACCTTTCTAACTTGGTTCTTTTGTGACTCCTAATAAATAAATATTCCTTAATTTAGTTCTTCAAAAATAAAATTGTGATGACTAATGTCTTTAAATGAATTTATTATAAATAAAAATGATAATAAATTCATTTGAAGGTATGAATTACATATATATTTTCACAGCACCCAGTTCCCAGATTGCGGAAAGAGCCAAAGATACAGGACGATAAGGGAATGAGTTTTGTGCAAGAATTTCATATCAATGAAAAAACTTATTCAGTTCTAAGTTGGTCACAATGAGATGTTTTATGAGAGCAGAAGATTACAAAGCTTATTGGAAGTCATATCATATCAGCTTTGTTTTCGTTCAAGAATGTGCATGATTTTGGAGCACCATAACAAAATATTTTCATGTTTTTTGTTGAACAAAAGCAATGTGAGTTTATATCCAACGAGAAGATCAACATGTTGTTGTTCATGGCATAGACATCCGACGACGATTGTTTCAGGAAAGTCAATATCAAAGTGCTAAACCAAAGCTGATGAGTGTGATGGAATCAAAGCACTAAAGATGGAGGATTTTCAGTTGCATAAGCCACACACTTTCATAGACTTTATTAACCGTATTTGAACTACCACACACACACACATATATATCAAATATAAAACTCAATAAACAAAAACATATCACAGGCCAGCAAGTAATCTGAGTAGATTGAGTTGAACTAAAGAAAAAAAAAAAAAAACCCATGTGTGTAAACAACCAGATAGTAAAGAGGGTGCACTGTTGGCTTTTCCAAGAAACACAAGGAGAAGGGTTTACCTGTTCTGGCTATTCTGCCTCTCAAAATTAACTGGTACATCACAGAAACCAAAATTTGGGGCTTAGCAATTGGCAAAATCATAATAACCTGACAATGAAACCACAGTCCATGAGTTTTGTTGTTGATTATGTTACAAGTGTCATCACTCTGTGCCTCAAATTAGCTTAAACTAAATGAAATAGCTTTTCCATTGTAAAGGATAAAACTAAGTGATACTTTCCAAGAGAAATTTCAAGTTACTACTCATATCTCGAGAATAATATGGTTAGTTCAGTGTATGTATGCAGAAATACTAGTGCAATCGCTGAAAGGGAAAGGATCATTATCAATATGACACAGTTAGAGATATCACAAAGTCGTGATTTTGCACATGATGAAAAATTTACTCTGCTTGGTCTTCAACAATGCTCTCGAAGAACAGATACTGAAGAGCTATGGAGTACTTTGCAACTTTTGTCCTATCAGGGTTATCAGTTCCTGAAGAGCTCCTATCTTTTAGAATAAACGATCCAGTTTCATCTCCTTCTGAAAGATCCAATACTGTGACAATCAATATGTCACTTAAGCAGGTACAAATAACATGAAAGTAAGTGCTATATAAGGGTCATCAAAGGATACTTCCTTTTACCAAGGCAGGATGGCCTGTACTTTAAATGTTCATATGCAATCTAATAGCAGGAAATGGACTCAAGTAGGTAGAATGGAGGAAATAGTCAAGTTTAAAGACCCTACTCATGTATAATCATTTCATATTCAACCAACCTTTGATTGTAAAAATGGAGGGTATCCATTTCTTATAGATGAAATGCAACCTTGGGGAGTCTCCGTGGTATGTATCTGATAATAGAAGCTTGCAAGATCCTTTTTGACTGTTAAAGAAGTTACAAAAGAATTTTGTCAATAAATCAGTCATGTAAATGAAGCATCTCACTCAGGTGCCATACTACAAACTCTTCAGCAAAAGTAATGCATCCTTACTTTGCATAAGTGATTGCATTGTGACATAAAGCTAGACTCCTGACCATTGCTAAGTCTCTCCCACGAGGATTAGAATATCGTTCTTGGCAGATCCTTTTGAGAATTCAGAATAAAAAGATGCAAACATACATGGACAAAACGTTGTTACACAAAGGGATACCAAAATTTTACATTGAAGTTAAGAAAACAAGTTGCAACTAAGCCGATATCTAAAGCATGATTGTAAAGATTGAATTACCTATTGTCAAAGAAATCTCCAAAATCATCAATTATAACTGCAGCAGGCAATGTATCATACAGATGGAAGGCAGCAAAGTACTTATTGATATCTTCATCATCATTCACATACCTTACTTAACCAAGAAAAAGGAACAGATAATCAGATTCAAAGAACTAAAAAACCAATCAGAATTACACATATGCAGTAATGAGTAAAGAGGTGATGGTCATACTTCATTTGTATACGGCGGAAGACATCAGAAGACGCGTCAATGCCCTGAAATCCACAAAACCAGGGGTGGGTTCCAAAAGAAGGGAAACTACATTATAGCCCTTAGAACAATGGGCAATATAAACTTCAAAACGCAATAAACCCCTCCGCGAATTTGGGACCTAAACAAAAACATGAATTCCTGGTTAAAATTAATGGCAACAACTCATGTGATTTTGGCTTAGATCAATATTTCTAGTTCTAAACAGATCACCTCTAATTTCAACAATTAAGAGATATTCGATGCCTTCATTTTAAGGCCAGCAATTTATCACATTCTAAAGCACACCTGCCAATTTTGTAATTAGGCACAAGTTCAGTCCTAAAGTAAAGTTTAGAGAGAGATTTACTTACCTGAGAAAGAAAAGGGGGTTTGGAATCCAACTTGCCGCGGTTGCAGATGAAGAAGACATTGGAAGTGGTTGAGTTGGGGCATGGTATTGCCACATTGAATGCAAACTGAAAAAGCAGAGAGGTTTTGCCGCAGGAAGGAGGACCTGAAAGAAGGAGCAGATTGGGCAGATTTTCAATTTCTTCAGGTGAGGGCGCGCGTCCCCTCCAGAAAAACGCCTCCACCACCATCGAAAGGTTTCGCTGTTCGACGATTACTGCGATCCAATGCACACGAATTCCTATGGAAGTGTCTTCGAATTATGAGAGGCAGTGAGAAGCATTGTCTCCTTCACCACCTCTTACCACCATTTTTTTTTTCTGGCTCAAAGGGCTGAACAGGAAACCATGAAACCCGATTGGACCCAACCCGACACATGGGGGTGGGGGTACGAGGGAATTTCGTTGATTTTGAAGTTGGCCTTGTAGGGTCTATTAAGGTCAACTCGAGGTTTGGAGAGGAAATTAGATAAAATTTTAATGGAGGAGGTTGAAGGAGAAGGGATTAGAGGAGTTTTAAAATTCTCTTATTTGATGGAATTGAAAGAATTTTAATAAAATTTTATTTAGTTCAGGAGGGAATTGAGTAATAATTATTTTCTCCCCTCTAAAATATCCCAATTTTAGAGATTTATACTTCAAAAGTTTAAAATCACTGCCTGTTATTTCCAATGTTTGATCAGGCCTGCAAAATTTATCATATGCAGCACTTTATCCCCACCTTATCCCCACCTTTATCCAAATGGCAAGTAACAACGTTAAATAAGCAATTGTGGCAAATAGATGATGTGACAAGTGACATATAGGATCATTAATCCACAATGGATGCTAATTAGATGCATGACCTTAGAACCTTTCTTCTTCGATGGAAGAAAAAGATCGCTGACATCTACTTCAACCTGCTTCATTGTCACACCATACCACACCACACTCCTTTACTTTCTCTTTCTTCTTCCTCTACCTTACTATCTCTTTGCAAATATTTTTGAAGAAGATATGGCAAAAGCTCCTTCAATGCTGATGATTGAAGAGAATAATATAGCAATGAGTCTTGCGAGAAGATCAAAGCACCCTAGCGATGCAACCCTTGATCAATGTTGAGTTCTTGACCCTTAACACACACAAGGGAATGTGAATAGTTTCGTGACAATTGAAAGCTAGTTTCGTCAGTTACAATGGAAGACATTGATCTTAGACATATAAGTAATTTCTCTCTGTGTCACAAATCCTTATCTTTGCTACCAATCATTTTATGAGACATAAATGTGGTATGTTGTCGATTAATAGAGAGTATAAGGTGTACCTTTGGATATTCGTAAATGAAAGATAAAACACCCATATGGTGTAGACTAGATCACCAGAGTGGAACCTAACCTTTAACCATACCGAATAACACTTTATACACTCACAGAGAGAATTGAGAAGATGGAAAGAGAGATAAGAAGAGTTGTGTATTTCAAAGGGAATGGGCTTTTCTATTTATAGGTGGAGAAATATACCTTTTATAATCTCCATATTTATGAGCAAGATTTGATTTACTATTAAATCATATCAATAAAGGACTATATGCTCAGATTATTCCTTTATTCTCTCATAAATATCCAAAAAGCTAATAGGCTTTAGGAAAAAACAATTGGCCCATTAAGGGCGGACCTATAAGTCCAACATCTCTCACTCGCACTTGATGAGTCATCATGTGTTTCTCTCTTTTCTTTTATACTTAGTGCTCTGGTGTGACCGTATAGGCTTGATGTCTTTGTTTGATGATCTTGCATTAGAAATCCCGTTATAGGACCAGCACAAGAGTACATCTTATCATTTACTTATTTATAGGTTTATTTATTTATTGTCTCGAATGCTGTAGAGTTAACCATACACTTTCTCTTTGTGGTATATCTAATCCCTCTTGAGTTACTCATAACTCAGATTGCATACTTATATGCTTAGCATCCACACTTGTTAATTACTTAAATAATTTCATAAAGGACATGTCTCAGACACTAGCATAGAAGTGTATTTCTAGGTAAATCTTCCTTTCAACAATTATCAATTGGATTTGGCTTGGCTGCTCTCCTAGCATTAATCCTTTAGATCGTATTAGTCATGACCGAAGGACATATGCCAAAGTAGTAAACACCTTATCAAGTCCTCATGATAATGTTAAAGTCTTAAGGGCATTGTGAAAGGATTTGTTCCTTTTTAGAATTCATACGGCTGTGAAGTAGGGATCCATTCAACAACTTTCCTTGATTATGGTTCTTAAAGCACATGCAGTATGAATTGCATGCTACGATGTCTTACTCACTCTATGAGAGTATTTGTCAATTTACTTAATTTATTGATACCATACAGACTTAAGTTATAAACACATACAGTATCTAAACCTAAATTCTTCTCTGTACCCCACTCATGACATCCAATCGAGGATAATTCATTGTCTGGCTACAGGCCTCATGGATGGTGGGTGTCCATGATTTGATCCTTTTATTTTGTTTCAAGATCTCATCCTAACTTTCCTTTCTTCAAGGCGACAATTGTTTGATTCTGTGATGCTTCCTTGCTATGACTTTGCTTGCTCGAAGTCCTTGGTGATTGCAATATGTCTTATCTTCTTCACTTCACATGAACGTTAAAGGCATTTGCTTGTGTGAGAAAGCCAACTTCCATAGCCTATATGACATACCAGATATTGTATACAATTCCACAAGAATTACTGAATAAATAGCAAAAAACTTTTATTTATCAACAAAATTATTCAATATATCATACCCTATGTACCTCCATAGACTTCACATGTTCAATAAATATGTCTTGGGGTATATGTTTGGTAAGGGAATCAACAATCATTTCTCGGGTAGGAATATATTGAACTATAACTTCTTTCTTTGCAATAACATTCCTTATGAAATTATATTTCGTATCTATCTATTTGGTCTTACTGTAAAATTTGGAATCATTTGTATAAGTTATGGCTTCCTGGCTATCATAGTTCAATAGAACTGGACCTATTTTTTCACATTTGATTTCTAATTGTTCATGGAACCTTTTTAGCCATATTGCCTCTTGTATAGTAGCAAAACATGCTATGAATTCTACTTCCATAGTTGATAATGCTTTGCATGTCTATTTCTTGCTACTCCAAACAATTGCTTCATTACTCATCCGTGTATACCCTGAAGTTGATTTCTGCTCCTTTAGGTTACCCCCCAATCCACATCGGAGTAGCCTTCTAGGTTAAAATCACTTCCTTTGTAACACAGTGCATAGTCAATTAATCCCTTTAAGTATCTCAGTATTATTTTCACAACTTTCCGATGATCTTAGCCTGGATTTAATTGATATCAACTCACAAGTCTTATTATAAAACAAATATCTAGTCTTGTACACATTATCACTTACATCAGACTTCATACATCACTTGAATATAGAACCTTTTTCATGAGCTCTTGTTTTCAGAATCTATGAAAGGACACATCTCACAGCTCATATTCTCATTTTTTGTCCTTGGGGTATCCATGGTTTTGCAATCTTTCATGTTAAAACACTAAAAAATTTTCTCAATATATGTCTCTTGTGAAAGAGAGAGAGGAGTCTTCCTGAGTGATCTCTATTGATTTTGACTCTTAGAATATATTAAGCTTCACCTATGTCTTTTATTTCAAAATTCAAAGATAACCAGTCCTCAAATTATTTCCTACAAATAGTATATCATCCATATAAAGAGACAAAATAATAAAATTTTCTTCAAAATATTTTATGTAGACACAGTGGTCTTCATTTATTATTTTGAAGTCATATGAGCTTATTGCGTTCTGAAACCTCAAATAATATTGTCTAGATGATTGTTTAAGTCCATAAATGGACCGTTAGACTTTGCACACTTTGCCCTTCATTTCATTTTCTTTGAAACCTAATGGCTATTCCTTTTAGATTTCTTCATCTAGTTCACTGTTTAAGAAGGTTGTTTTTACATCCATTTGGTATCATTCCAAATCCAAACTTACTACTATGGCTAGAAGCAATTTGATTAAATTGAAATATACAACAGATGAAAAAGTATCTTCATAGTCAATACCTTCCTGTTATGTATACCTCTTGGCCACCAAGCGGGCTTTATATCTCTCAATTGGCCCGTCTGCTTTTCGTTTGATTTTGAGAACCCATTCATTCCCAATTGCCTTATGGCTATGTGGCAGTCAACAAGTTCCCATGCTAATTGCCCTTCATGGAATCTATTTCTTCTTTCATTGTCTTTTTCCACTTATTCTTAACAAGGCCTGTTAGGCTTCTTGTCATCCTGTGGAGTGACTATGAGTGCAACCCCTTCTATTTGGAATCCTCTTTTGGGCACACTTTCTCTATTACTTCTTGTGGTGTTGCTTGTGTGAGAACCTCTTGTTGCATAGATGAAAATTCTTTGCTTCCATTCGAATTAGTTGGCTGATATAAATTCACTTGTTCTTCATTTGTTTGATCAATCTATCTCATAAAGAGATGCTAAACGATCAACATCACCCCTGCTAGGAAAGTCATATTCCAAGAATGTGGCATCTCTAGATTCAAACTCAGTCACAAATCCGTTCACATTTTCATCTATGAAGACGTAGCCTTTTGAATAATCTAAGTATCTAATAAAAATACTCTCCTTCCTATATGGCCCTAATTTCTCGTATTTATGGGAAGAGTCAATAATGTAGGTAGCTGACCCCTAAGGTCTTAGGATACTTAAATCTAGTTTGTGACCTGTCTATAATTCATAAGACGTAGAAGTAACTGATTTTGAAGGTACACGATTGAGTATGAAGGCTGTTATTAGCAAATCATCTCTCCAATACAAAATGGATAAGTTTGCTTGTGCTAACCATGTCAAGGAGAGTTTTGTTTCTCCTTTCCATTACCCTATTTTGTTGTGGGGTTCCATGGACAATCAATTGTCTCATTATGCCCTTATCTTCATAGAGCTACTTGAATTGATTAGACAAATATTCACGACCTTGGTCATTTCGTAAAACTTTTATTATTTTGTTCATCTTATTTTCAACCATGTTATAAAATATCATGCTTTATGTGTCACTCTTAGACAAATATTGTTTTATTCATCTTACCATGTTATAAAATATCATGTGAAATTAGATAAATGTACCTATATCATGAATAATCATCAATAAAGGTTATAAAATACCATGCTTCGTGTCTTGTTCTTACACTTATTGGTCCACGTACATCAAAATGGATTAATTGCAACAGATATTTAGCTCTAGTTGCCTTTCTAAATAGTTTTCTAATTATTTTACCAGCAAGGCAATATTCACATAAAGACATTTCCATTTTAGATACATCACCTAGCATTCCTTCTTTGACTAACTTAATTATTCTTTTATGACCAATGTGGCCTAATCTAGCTTGCCATACATCACAATTGGAATTTGAAATATTCAAAATAGTAAAGCAATCACTAGAATTAGAACTATCAAAAGCATCCAAAACAAAGTCATAAATGAAACTAGAGCAGTAATATGCAATCCCATTATTAGCATCAAGAATACTATCATGAAAATGTAAACTAAAACCATATTTGTCTACAGAGATAGTTGAGACAAGATTAAGTCGAATGTAAGATACATAGAGTACATGATAAAGTGTTAGGATTTGACCTCCATACAAAACAATTTTGCAGTTTCTGATTCCTTTCACCTTGTCTCTAGCATTATTCCCAACATAAAGCCATCTATTTCTTGCTGGTAACCTACTATAATCTTTTATGTTTCCATGATCTTGAGTTACATGGTCTGTGGCCCTAGCATCTACAATTCATGAAGGACGTATTTTGGTTGATAAAATGGTACTGGAAACATAAGAATAATGCGAAGTTTTAGTATCCAGTAATATCTCTTTTTGCATAGGGCAGCTTTTGGCATAATGTCTCTTTTTCTGGCAAGCATAACATTTGACCTTCGCTAGGTCAAGTTTCTTTGTAGGTTTCTTGCCCTTTTTCTTGAAAATTTTCTTTTCATTCGGTGAATTTAGGCTTCCTTTCTTCTGAATCCTTTGCCTTGCTTAGACTTGGGCTTTGATGAAGAAGATTTGGTGCTCTTTGTCAAATATGTATTACTAGAGGACTTGCAAGCCTTTAATCTTTCATTTTTCAGCTCAAGATGACGCGCAACATTACTAAAGGTCGTAACGTTCTCATTATGAGTTAAGTTTACCTTCATGTGCTCCCAGCTGGCCGGAAGAGACCTAATCACAGCTTGTGCCTATTGTTCATGTAACGATTCATGCCCTGTTTCCTTTAACTCACTTATCATATTTGACATTTTTTGCAAATATTGCCTAATTGGGATGTTAGGCCTCAATTTTTATATGTCAAACTTGATAGCGAGCCTCCTGAGTTTGGTGGCAGAATTGCCCCCAAATTTGTCCTTAAGGGCAATAGATATAGACTTAGTAGCGGGAAGATGTTCAAATTCACATTTGATATCATCATCCATTGCACTTAGCAAGGTGACTCGAGCAATGTTGTTCTTTTTCTTCCAGGCAACATATGCTTCATAGTCTCTCATATGCTAAGCCATATTACTTTACTCAGGATCAATTATGACAATATCATGTGCATTCATCACTACTGTTTTTCAAGAACGTAGGAAATCTTGCGGTGCCAAATGTCATAATTGTTACCATTCAGCTTATCGCCTTTGTTTAGTTCAATAATGATGTTTTTAGAGACCATTCTACTAATATTTTTGCAAGAAACATTATTTTTAGTATACATTGTCAATTTAGTTTACTAAAGAAAACATCATTGTTCTAATAAGGATTCTATTTGCTTCATGTAAAAGTTAACATAATTCTCTCTAATATCATGTATGCAAATATAGTCTTTATTTTTCCAACTAAGTTTTCAAGAAAATTGTCATCTTCTTTGGATTCCTTTTCTAGAGATTTAGACTCAGGTTCATATTCTCCTATCTCTTCTAATTCAGCCTCTTCTTCGAAACCAAGTTTGTACTCCTCTTCTGAATCAATTATCTTTTTAGATTCTGGTTCATATTCCTCCATGGTTTCTTCTTTGTGTTCTTATTTGTACTTATCTGAGTCTTCTGATTTAGTTTCTTCTTCAGACTCAAGTTTATACTCTTCTCTAGAATTCATTTCTAAGTCTGTTTCAGTGATAAGGTCAAAATGCTCGAAAATAGGATCTGATTTCTAGTCATGTGATTCTATGTCCACACTATTAGAGCCTGTTTCTTCTTTATCAAGTTCAATTACCTCATTATTTGGGTTCAAATTTTCATTATAATTTATTTCCTCATTAGTGTGATAATATATACTATGTTATATTAAATTCTTCCTCTTGGATCCGAATTCCCCTAAATGTGATTAGAATCTATTAGGTTGGCTGGTCACCCAAGATGGGGGGTGAATTGGGTGATGCAAGATTTTCACTCTTTTTGGATCACAACCCAATTTCACTAAGAGTGCAGCAAAACAGGCATAAACAAAGAGAGTTATGTGTAGCAACTGAATAAAGAAGGTGAAAAACAATACATAACAATTTATACTGGTTCAGCCCAACCACTTGGCCTATATCCAGTCCCCAAGTCATCACTTGAGATTTTCCACTATATCCCACAGGTTTGATCCAAGCACTTGTGAAATCTCAGTACATTCTCACAAGTTTTAGTAGGCATTTATGAAGCCACTCTCCCCACACCTTTACAAGATGTATAAATCTCTTAGTGTTTCCCCACACTCAGATTCTACCCAGAATATGTAGAAAGAAATGTTTACAAGATGAAAACTCTCTTGAAGAATAGATAATATATTGAAAGTTCACTCTATTGAGATGATTTTTTCAACCAATGCTGAGAAAAAACAATTTTACAAATTGTTGTAGCATTTTTACATAAACTCTCTTAAGATTGTTACCTATAAGTTCAAATGATGTTCTATTTATAGTTTTTTGGTGTAATTAGACGTTAGAGACGTTACCCAACGGTTATTCTATAAAACTAGCCCTTTACTAACCACATTTAATGTTTTTGATATTCTAAAATTTGAATTTTAGATGTCAACAGATGAATTTTGAAGATACCGAAAGCTAAAAACTTTAACGTTGAACTTCAATGTTCGTCTGTTATAAAGCAAAGTTCGAATTTTCATTTTTAGAAAATGTTTCTATGTTGGAACATACAAATTTTCAAGTTTAAAGTACTTTTGGTAAGTGTGAACAGTTGTTCCATATTGCTATAGTGCCTTTGAAGTTTGAATTTTGGTGCCCAAAATTCATCTGTCAGTGAGCAACTTAATATGACACAAGTTCTTCCTTTCAAAATTCGAATTTTGGATGTGGAAATTCATCTGTTGGTTATTCCAGAAGTATTTCCACATTTCTAGAGATTCAAAATTCAAATTTTCAAAGCCAAAATTTGTCTGTTATACTTGAAGTTCAAATTTTAGATATGAAAATTCGTCTATTGGCTTTTCTAGAAGTATTTTCACATTCTGGTGTTTCAAAATTTGAATTTTGAAAGCCAAAATTCGTCTGTTAGACCTGAAGTTTGAATTTTGAAAACCAAAATTTGTTTGTCAGTGGCAAACTCAACTTAGCACAAAGGTTCTCTGTGAAATTCGAATTTCGGAAGCCTAAAATTCATCTATCGGATGCGAAACCTCCATAACTTCAAATTTTGCACTATAGATAATATTGCAGAAGCTATAACTCTCTCATTTTAACTCTAAATTAAGCAAATCATATATGGTTGGAAAGTTCTCAATATCTACTTTCAAATGAAAGAAGTTTCACTTAAAAAACAAATAAATTCTGTGAGATATGGTCGAAATAATGATAAGAGATGAAAACTAAAAATTCATATCATACTACTTAACTTTAAATGACCATAGCTTTTTCATATGACCTTTATTTTGAGTGAAATAACCTTCTTTGAAAAGCTTATTAAGTCTAGTTTCATATGAAATAAGTTTTATATCAATATTATATGTATTTTGAGAGATGTATTAAAAATACTAATTAAAGGTCAAACTCTAGATTCTTAAAAATCATATTTCACTGTTTAAAAGTAAGGATATGTTACTTTGATACCCAAAACTTCTTGAGTTAATCAAATGTAATTGTAAATCATTGAGTTTTATTCTAAAGTTTAAATTTTGAAATCCAAAATTCATCTGTCAAAGGAAATGTTTTTGAACCTTTTTAGTGCTTAAATATCAAACGAACTTTGTCATGACTTCAAATGAATTTTGCACATTTTACTAACTATGCTTGACTCAAAATTTGAATTTTAACACTTGAAATTCGTCTGTCAGAGGTGATATCTCTGGAACTTCAAATTTTAGTCAACAAAGTTCGTATTTTCACAAAGTATATGAAGTTTAACTTCTCAAAATTCGTCTATCATCAGAGTTTTTCAAATCTAAACTATGCTAACATTAGATTTACTTAATCTAACTCATTTAAAACATATGGTAACAAGATTAAATAATTTTCAAAGATTAATCTCACCTTAAGACCTAAGTGGAAACAAAATATACCTAGTGACTAGGTCTTTAAATGTTGAATTCCACTTCCACTTGGTCATTTCCTTCTTGGCATGCTCCCTTCTGATCTTCCATTTTTGGAGCATTCTTTCTTTTCTTCTTTCTTGAGTGAGACATGATATTGATTTCCATTTTTGTATTCCAATGCTCACTCTTCTTACTTGGACCAACCTACATTTAATATATTACACTTACAAATCAAGTAGTTAATCTAGTTTATATATCCAGCTTATGTTATTCATTGTAAAAGTACAATGGATATATTTACACATAGCATGATATATGTATTATAACCATAATTAAATACATGCTAATATGTATTTTACTTCTTTAATGATCATTATATATGTCAGATATATATAATGCATTTGTTCCTTATTACTCTAGATTTGTCATCATCAAAACTTATATTATACTAAACTTTACAGAATCCACCTTACTATGGTAGTATTCTATAATATTAGGATCTGATTCTTCTTCACTAGAGTACATAATTACCTAGAAAAGTCAAACACATTATCTCTTAGTGATTATGAGATTTTCTAGATATTTTAAACACATTTAAAACCATAAAATGCTCAATATAATCACAAAAACTTGCTTAAAAACAAGTAAAACGCATATAATCATGTAGAACATGAATTTTGGAAATTTTTGAAGCAAAAGATTACCAAAAATGCCCTTGCATGCGCCCCATGCGCCTCTAAAATGTTTCAAGAATTAAAAATAATTTCTGTGAATGATTCCTAATTGCGACAGTGGTGCATGTCACAAACGCTCTGCCTTCCAAGCCTCCTACTAACATACATGCCACTTTGTTGAACTCTTCTTGTGGCCCTGAGTCTAGTGGTATGCCCAGATTGGCTAATAGGTAAGCAAGTGATGCACACACACCCACACAGTGAATGAAGAGACAAAAAAAATTAATTTAATTTAATATTATTTATTAATTATTTAAAACATATTTTTGGATTGGATCAGGACCTATCCGACCTGGGAACTCGAAACCAGCTAGCCCTCCTTTTTTTTGTTTTAAATAGCTTTGAGCCTCAGCCTATTTTGGTTCCCATCAAGTTTAACCTTAACCCAACCTAACAACCTGAACTAGCAACCCTTCCTTTAAAAAAAAATAGCAAAATGCTACGTTTCACTTGCAACCCTTCTTTTTAAAAAAAAAAATAGCAAAATGTTGTGTTTCACTTAAGTGAAATGGAACAAGTTTGGGAGGCAAAAATGACGCGTTGTTTTGGCTCATTGCCAAAATGACGTGTCATCGAGGTTGTCCTTAACCTCTCGCCGGGTCAATCGACTTGGCTCAGAGATAGTGGTAGACCCAAGCAACCCACCACTGTTTTTCATTGTTTTCTCGCCACCTCAATGTTCATTTGCTACAATTTAGGTGTCGTTGGACTCGCCTTATTTTTCTCTACATTATCATATCCTCAATTGGCTCTAGAAGTGCAATTTATTTTGATTCCATTTTTCTTAGTTTTAGTTACTTTTTGATTTTGAGAGTTTTAGTACATTTTAGTGATTATTTCAATGTACCCAGAAGAAAAGATCAAATAAAAAACACTAATTGCAAAGAAAAACTAAACCAAAACAAATTAAAGTAGAAACACAAAGAAAAACACAGATCATAACACATAAACATGTTTCCACAGTCAAAAAGAAAAAACACAAGCTTTTTGAGAAAAAACAAAGGCTCTAGAATCATGCAGCTCTAATACCATTGTTGATAAGTAGAGAGTATAAGGCATACCTTCGAACATCCACATATGAACAATAAAACATACACATGGTATAAACTAGATCACCAGAATGGAATTTAGCCTTTATTCATATTGAATGACACTTCACACACTCATAGAGAGAATAGAGAAGAAAGGAAGAGAGCTGAAGAGTTGTGTATTTCAGAGGGAATGAACTCCTCTATTTATAGGGGAAGAAATGTATCTCTTACAATCTCCGTATTTATGAGCAAGATTTGATTCACTATTAAATCATATCAATAAAAGCATATATGCTCAAATTATTTCTTTATTCCCTCATAAATATCCAAAAAGATAATGGGCTTTTGGAAAAAGTAACTGGCCTATCAAGGGCAGACCCATAAGTCCAACATAAGTGTATAAATATAGATAAGTAAAATAAAAGATACTCTATTTATCTCTATTTTTTGTTTAAAAAATAGAGGTAAGCAAGGTAATTTTTTTAAATATATATACATGTTGATTAACACATAATATTAGAGTCAGTTGGCTACATGCCTAAGCATTATCTTCCAAGTGCATTCTTCATGGTGAGGGACTTCTTCACTTATATATTATTTATTTTGATTTGATACTATAGAATTATAAACTTAACACATGATGTATTAATTATCATTGATGGATGGCTTTTACCAGTAAATTGGATATTAAAATTGAGATTGAGAAGTTTGTTTTTGAGCTTTTTAACCTCTTCATGGAGCTACTTTACCATCTTCTAAACATCATTGGTAGTATCTATGGTGTTGAGCTTCATGAAGGAGACTACTAGCATACCATTGGCTCTATTAAGTGATAGACTTATACCATTGGTAAGATTTTATATACTTTGTTATATTTTTAGGGGTATGTTTCGATCCAAGAGAATATTGAAGGAAAAAGAAGGAGAATTTTTTTTTTTGCCAAAAAGGAGAAACAAGTTTTAATCTTTACATATTCGTTGATAAATTTTTAAGATAAGATATTATATACTTTATTATATTTTTATGGACTTCCTACTATTTGCACTTTATAAAGGTTTGGCTATTACCTTGTTACATAAAGAAGAGCTCAACCAAAAGTCAAAATCTATTATATATTATAAAGCAGAGATCAAAAGCATAACACGTCGCGATTTCAAGCATTTACATCATCATATAGACTATGAAAAAACTAGCCCCACAGATCAAATCTACAATTCAAACCTACAACTAAAACATAACACATTAACTTGTAACATAACACGATAGGACCAAAATAATCAACTACACATTGTAGTACATTACAACATCAAGTTGTCCCAACTTCAAGTAATCGTAACAAACATGTAGTATAGCTTGGGAAATAGATCCACACTAGAATTGCATGGACACAAAACAATGGCAAAAGTGAATGTTTTAGAAGTTTCATTTTCTAGCTGCAGTTTTCAAGGTCCTTCTCTCTAAGGTTTGTTTACGTACTGGTACATCTAACTAATCAAGAAAATTTACAATGCACCAAGGCTCCTGTAAAAGCATAGTTTATTATATTATAAAATCTGCTGCCATATTCAGCATAGGCAAATAGGATTAGCCTTGAAAAATACAAAGAATTGAAGAGGAAGAATTAATCTCAAGAATAGTTCTAAACTTTATTTGGCCAATATGCTTGCAAGGAAGTTGAAATTTACCCAAGCTATCATTTTTCCCCCATTTAATTTATAGCATAGTTGACATCACTTTTCTCAGACTCTAATCACTAACAAGGATGAAGCCTAGAAATTGTATGAAAGTTTTAATCAATGAAAGAGTGGCTTCGACTTGAGCAACATGTACAAGTGGTCCTCAAAATTTAAAGGGGAGAACACTTCGTAATGAAAGAAGTGAGAGTTAAAGACTAGATAACCACATCTGCAATTAATTGTTGGCCTTCATCCAATACAACTCGCCAATGACATCCTCAATTCCAATATTTCTCTACTCTTGATCAAAATAACAAACACCAATTTATAGTGAAAGATGTAATTGTGTAATAATACAAACCCCTTATCTAATCATATCTTACATATAATGAACTGAGCTCTTTATCACTAACATTGAAGACATTGATTAATTGATTTTGGGAAAGGGGAAGAACACAAAATTGCTTGATTTTTGCAAGAGAACCAAAATCATAAAATCTCTCAAAACCCCAACCTCGACAAATGTGACAAGACTTTTCTCTACAATGATTTTTGCAAGAGATTTTGATATTCAACAATAGTGAAATGTAAATGTGGTAGGATTTTTCCCTACAATGATTCAAATTTAGTTAAGCCATTAACCTAAATTGAATGACGGATCAGGCAAGAGCTATGACACTAGGGTTTTTGTGAGAAATTAACATGAGTCCCACCTCAACTCGTCTCTTTTTTATTTACAATAAAAAATAGTTTGTTACAAAGAAATTTGGAAGAGATAAGATATTATCTCAATTGACCAAAGATAAATAAACAAAATAATAACAAACTAATTTAAATAATAACGAATAACAAACTAATAACTAGCGACACTTTTTTCATTGGATTCTTTGTCTTTTATGGATCTTGTGTTGGATAAACTAGAAATGAAGTATTGAGGGAAATTGATCTATCTTCTATAATTCTATGATGAGAATATATGTTAGGTATGTTGAATCAAGAGTTTTGATGATGTTAAAACCAACACCCAAGAGCTTGGATTGAAGATATCAAAGAAGAACAAAGCTGGTCCAAGTGAAGATTAACTGAGTATATGTTGTTAGACCTTTTGTAGGATCTTTAGTTTTTGATATAATTGGGTAAAAGATTTTGATTTGAAGAAAAGATGTTTTCAAACTTTGATTTTATGTTAAATCTTTGAACATTTGAAAAATACCTTCAAACAGACGAAGGTTGAAAGTTTAAACTGAACTGTCAAGTTAGAAATTCGAACTTTGCTTTTGGAAATTCGAATTTCAAGCTAAAACTGAATAAGTCTGAAGAGACTGCTCTCTGTCAGACGAATTTTGGTTGTTCAAAATTCGAATTTTCATCTAGTCTGAAAAGAGGCCTTTTGTAACAGACGAACTTCCCACTTTAAAAATTCGAATTTCAAGTAAAATGAAGTTTGTAAAAATCAAAGAAATTCGTCTGAAACTATGATAAAGTGCATCTGAAATCAAAACGAAATTCAGTTTGAAAAATGCTCTCTGACAGACGAATTTTGAAGTTGCAACATTCGAATTTTCATATAAGTCTGAAAGATGCTTCTTTACAACAGACGAACTTTGGGTTCTCAAAATTCGAATTTCAAGCAAAACAAAATTTGAGAAAACTGGAGAAATTCGTCTGTAACTATGTTAAAGTTCATCTGAGATCAAAAGTGATTTCAGTTTCAAAACTGCTCTCTGACAGACGAACTTTGAACATTGAAAATTCGAATTTCAGAAGCTAAGTTCTTAAGTCTATTGAAATGAAACATTAACATACGAATGATAAGAACTTGCAACATTCGAATGACAAGATGAGTCTGAAAAGAGTTTCTCTGACAGACGAATTTTGCCTTTCCAAAATTCGAATTTCGAAGAAAGTTATCTACTGTGTCCCTTTTTAGTTCAATGAACAGACGAATTTTGGGGATCCAAAATTCGAATTTCGAAGGCACTGTAGAAAATTGAAAACACTGTTCATACTTAACCGAAAAACTTTCTTCTTAAAAATTCGTATGTCACATTGTGAAAATGTTTTGTAAGTTTTAAAATTCGAATTTCACTTTATGAACAGACGAACTTCGTGCTGTAACGTTGGAAGCTTTAATCTACGATTCCTTCAAAATTCGTCTGTTGGCCAACCGAAATTCGAATTTCAGTATGTCAGAAACATTAAATGCGGTTGGTAAACGGATAGTTTTTTTTTGTAACCGTTGAATAACTTCTCCAACGGATAGATTTAGTCTCTAACGGATATTTGAGACCTAAATCTATAAATACAACACCATTTGAAGTTATGGGTAATGAATCAAACTTGTATATACTGAATCTCTGCTGAATTTTCTTCTCAAAAGCTTTTACCCTCTTAACTTCCAGACTTGCACCTAAACTTTCATATCTACTCCTTTCAAGAGAGTTATTTCATTGTAATCAATCTACTCTTCATCTGGAAAATAGATTTACTTGTGAGGGATATTCACAAGGGGATTGGGAAGCACACAGTATAAGTGCTTGGAGAGTTTGAGAGAGCTCAGAAACAGAGCAAACTCGTGTACACAGCCTTTGCAAGAAGCCCATTGAAATTCTTGCTGTATAGTAGATAAATCCCAAGAGGTGTCTTGGGGACTGGATGTAGGTCAAGTGGAAGGACCGAACCAGGATAAATTACTGAGTCTTCTTCTCCCTATCTTTACTTTTCAGCTTGCTCTGTTTTACGCATTGTTTTCATTATACTGTGATATCTTCACTTACTTCACTTTGTGCAGAAAAATTTCAATCTTCCCAATTCACCCCCCCTCTTGGGAAGTCAGCCTTGCTAACAAGTGGTATCAGAGCCCGGATTCCCATACAAAGGAACTCACAGTCCGGGAATTAAGATGGCTGGCTTTGGAGAGAGTATACTCCCTGAAGGGAACAACACTAACAGACCACCAGGCTTCAGTGGAGAGCATTATGGGTACTGGAAAATGAGAATGCAGATCTACCTCCAATCAATTGATCTTGACATCTGGTCAGTCATTGAAAAAGGGGATTTCATTCCAATGGCTCTAACTGAAGAAGGAGGACACAAAAAGAAGCTGGAAGCAGAATGGAATGATGAGGACAGAAGGAGAGTCCTACTGAATTTCAAAGCAAAACACTGTTTAGTCAGTGCCCTGAATCAAGATGAATTTTACAGAGTCTCACAATGCACCACTGCAAAAGAAATGTGGGATACTCTGCAGATTGCTCATGAAGGAACATCTGGAGTCAGGGAGAACAGACTGAACACGTGCATTGGGGAGTATGAGAGCTTCAGAATGGCTGAAGGAGAAACTGTAAAGGAGCTACAAAAGAGATTCACCCTCATTGTGAATCAACTCAAAAGCCTGGGAAAGGAATACACTCAGTCTGAGAAAGTAAGAAAAATACTCAGAGCTCTCCCTCTGGAATGGCAGCCCAAGGTAACAGCTATAGAAGAAGCCAGAGGAGAATCTATGACTTCTATCACAGCTCTCTTTGGCAGCCTTGAGGAATATGAAGGAAAAATCAAAGCACTCAAGGAAGCTGGGATGGACAGGAAGAAGAAAGGCCTTGCCCTCAAAGCTGCTGATGAAAAGGAAGAAGAATCTGATGAAGGAGATGATCTGGATGAAGAAACTCTGGCAATGATGGTTAGAAAATTCGGAAGATTCTACAGCAAGAAGAAAAACAAGAGATTCTTCAAGAAAGGAGCAGCTGGAGAAAGCAAGAAAGAGACAAAGGAACCTGTGACTTGCTATGAATGCAAGAAGCAGGGACACATAAAATGAGACTGCCCCCAATTCCTCAAGAAACAAGAAAAGGAAAAGAAAGCTGCTGATAAGGGAAAGAAGAAGAAGGCCTACATCTCATCTATATGGGGCAACAGCTCAGATGAGGAAGAAGAAGATGAGGATGAGATTGCCAATATTTGTCTGATGGCACTTGCTTCTGAAGAAGCCACACCCTCACACAGCAGTGATCAGGAAGAAGAGGTATATGAATCTGAACCTTCCTATTCTGAATTACTAGATGCATTTCATGAGCTTCATGATGAATTTATCAAAGTTGCTAAAGAACTAAAACTAGCAAAAAAAAGGATAATTAAGCTGGAGTCTCAAAGCATAGTTTCTGAAATTGCCTCTTTACCTCCGACTGAATCTGTCTGCTGCACCTCATGCACCGAACTCAAGCAAACTAATGATTATCTAGTTAAAAGCATGTCTAGGCTCACTAGAGGTAAAGATATGTTGTTTGCCTTGATGGGGAGCCAAAGAATATCACAAGGAAAAGCTGGTCTTGGCTATTATCCATGTGCAGTCAAGGAAAAGATCAGGAAGAAAAATCAGAATATGTATATGAGACATTTTGTGCATGCCAACAATAATAAAAAGGAAAATGATGCATCACCTCACATTGAAACATATAATCAACCCAGGCATGCTAAACAGAAGTATTATTTGCATTGTTTTCTTCCTACCACTCAATCTAGCAGTCCATTCATTACCTGTCATTTCTGTAACAAAAAGGGACATATTTCCAGTTCTTGTGCATTGAAGAAAAATGGGCTAGGCAGGAAAACTGAATGGGTTCCCAAAGTTGCCTCTGCATCTAGGGAATTACTCACTGACCGAAAAGGACCCAAGCAAATTTGGGTACCTAAAAGAAAAACATAAACTTTGTTTTGCAGGTCTGTCTCAAAGCTAAGAAAAGCAACAAATGGTATATAGACAGTGCCTGCTCAAGTCACATGACTGGTGATAAGGAGAAGTTCATCACCCTTAGAGACAAGAAAGGAGGAAAGGTGACCTTTGGAGGTGACCAATATGGCGAAATCACTGGTATTGGAATTGTGGGCAAAAATCCAGAAACATCCATTGAAGAGGTGTTGTTTGTGATTGGCCTCAACCACAACTTGCTGAGCGTGAGTCAGACTTGTGACAAAGGAAACTGGGTGCTATTTGACTCAAAGTTTTGCCTGGTCATCAGAAAAAGTGATCACAAAGTAATTCTCAAAGCTCAAAGGGATGGTAACTGTTACACTATTGACCTTGATGAACTTCCTCCCTTGGATTCTGTATGTTTGATTAGTCAGAATAATGACAGTTGGCTATGGCATAGGAGATTAGCTCATGTCAACATGAATCAATTGTCTAAACTGATTAAAAATGAGCTAGTAACTGGTCTTCCTAAAATATCTTTTGAAAAGAATAAAGAATGTGATGCATGCTTAAGAGGAAAACAAACTAAATCATCCTTCAAATCTAAAAATGTAGTTACCACAACTAGACCACTTGAATTGTTGCATATGGACCTAATTGGACCATCTAGGGTGAAAAGTCTTGGTGGTAATCTATATGTGCTTGTAATTGTTGATGATTACTCTAGATTTACATGGACATTATTTCTCTCTTCTAAAAGTGATACCTTTGATGCATTTGTAACCTTAGCTAAGAAAGTGCAAAATGAGAAAGGTATTTCTATTGTGTCTATCAGGTCAGACCATGGAGGAGAATTTGAAAATGCATACTTCCTGGAGTACTGCAATGAGCATGGAATTGACCACAACTTCTCAGCACCAAGAACTCCTCAACAAAATGGAGTGGTGGAAAGGAAGAACAGAACCATTGGAGAAATGGCAAGAGCGATGCTAAATGAGAAGGAACTCTCTCAAGTGTTCTGGGCTGATGCAGTGAATACAGCTAGTTACATCATAAACAGAGCCTACATCAGACCAATCCTTGGGAAGACCCCTTATGAGCTGTACAAAGGAAGAAAGCCAAATTTGTCACATCTCCATGTGTTCGGGTGCAAATGCTTCATTCACAACAATGGGAAAGAAAATCTGGGTAAGTTTGATGCCAAATCCGATGAAGGTATATTCTTGGGCTATTCAAGTAGGAGTAAGGCTTATAGAGTCTATAATAAAAGATCTAATATAATAGAAGAATCAGTGCATGTAGTTTTCATTGAAAATGAAGCTGTGTCAAAACATGAAGATGATCTAACTATCAATTTTGAAAAACTGGGAATTTCTGACAAAAGTAAAACTGAACCTCCAAAGATATCTAAATCTATTAATATAGAGGAAGATATCCAGGAGCAAGAGTTTAATGAAGAAAATATTGAAGAAACAACTCAAGAACTCCCTAGAGCTTGGAGATATCAAAGGAATCACCCTGTTGATCAAGTAATAGGGAATGTTCAAGAGAAAGTTAAAATCAGAAAACAGTTAAGGGATCAAATGCTCAACTGCCCCTTTATTTCTCAAATTGAACCTAAATGTACTGAGGAAGCCTTAACTGATGATTACTGGATTCTCGCTATGCAAGAAGAATTAAATCAGTTTGAAAGAAATCACGTTTGGAATTTAGTTCCCAGGCCCAAAAATCATCCTGTTATAGGTACCAAATGGGTTTTCAGAAATAAACTGGATGAATCTGGAACAATAATAAGAAATAAGGCTAGACTGGTTGCTAAAGGGTATAATCAGGAAGAAGGTATTGATTTTGAAGAAACCTTTGCACCAGTAGCTAGGCTAGAGGCTATAAGAATACTGCTAGCATATGCATGCATGAAAAATATTTTACTATATCAAATGGATGTAAAGAGTGCCTTTTTAAATGGATATATCATGGAAGAAGTTTATGTAGATCAACCTCCTGGTTTTGAAGATTCTACTAAACCAAACCATGTTTACAAGCTGAAGAAGGCTCTTTATGGTTTAAAACAAGCCCCTAGAGCATGGTATGAGAGGTTGAGCAATTTTCTAACTGAACAAGGATTTAATAGAGGCAAAGTTGACACAACTTTATTCACTAAGAAAGAGAATAAAGATTTACTGATTGTTCAAATCTATGTTGATGATATTATTTTCGGTGCTTCTAATGAAACTCTTTGCAAGAAATTTTCTGAGTTAATGCAGGGAGAATTCGAGATGTCCATGATGGGTGAACTCAACTTCTTCCTTGGACTGCAAATCAGACAGCTTGATGATGGCATCTTTCTCAGTCAATCCAAGTATCTGAAGGAGCTGCTAAAGAAGTTTGGGATGGAGAATGCCAAGCCAATGGGAACACCTATGGCTACTGCAACCAAACTAGACATGGATGAGAATGGAAAGATGTTTGACATTACTCAGTACAGGAGAATGATTGGATCTCTGCTGTACCTAACTGCCAGCAGACCTGACATTATGTTCAGTGTCTGCATGTGTGCAAGGTTCCAATCATGCCCCAAAGAATCCCATGCAACAGCTGTGAAAAGAATATTTAGATATCTTATTGGAACATCACAAATGGGTCTTTGGTATCCAAAAGGCAATGGAGAAGACCTCAAAGGATACACTGATGCTGATTTTGCAGGATCTAAAACTGACAGAAAAAGTACAAGTGGAACCTGTCAGTTCCTGGGAGGATCCCTAGTTTCATGGTTCAGCAAAAAGCAAAACAGTGTAGCCTTATCTACTGCAGAAGCTGAGTATGTTGCAGCTGGAAGCTGTTGTGCCCAAGTCATCTGGATGAAACAGCAGCTTGAAGATCTTGAGATCAAAATAAAAGAGATACCAATCATGTGTGACAACCAGAGTGCCATAAATATCACCAAGAATCCTGTCATGCACTCAAGAACAAAGCATATTGAAGTCAGGCATCACTTCATAAGAGATCATGTTCTGAAAGGAGAAGTCAGATTGGAGTACATCCCAACAGAGGATCAATTTGCTGATATACTCACAAAACCTCTGCCAGAAGACAGACTTTGTAAAATAAGGAGAGAATTGGGGATGGTAAACCCCAATGAACTGTAAGATGTTTTCATGCAATTCTGTCATTAAAACTTTCAATATCAGAATTAATTCTAACTTGAGCTTCGGAGTATGTTCAATCTAAGCTGCAGGTGCTCCCTGTGAAAATCAATGGCAATAAACTTGAAGAGTGGAGCACATCAGAATGGAACAACCAAAAAGGTGGAATGAATGATGTAAATCCTAAGGTTTGAATCCATTTTGTAAGTTTTTAAAGATGAAATTCGCTTTTTAAATGTATGTTAAACGGATTTTGCTTAATAAAATGTGCTTCTGACATGGTCAATATGGTCAACATTCGAATTTCAGTTCACTAACAGACGAACTTCGGCATGTTATGCCCTGGAACAGTTCTCTGTAATGCCTCGAAATTCGTCTGTTGACACTTGAAAGTTCGAATTTTCAAAATCAGAAATTTCAATATAATGGTTGTCCATCATTGCTGCACAATATTTTATCTCCTAACATGCGAATGTTGGACAATCTTTACATAATTAGAAAATTCGAATTTTCAGCTCAATATTCGTCTGTTGAAACATGTCCTACATGCTGAATTGTTAAAAGATGCAGCTCTGCCTGTTTAATTCGTCTGATTGATTGATTGTTTGATTGTTAACTGCCTTTCTCTATTCAACATTCGAACTTTGTTGGAATAAAATTCGTCTATTGTCCTTGTATTACTTGTTTCAAGCCACTGTCAGACGAACTTTCAAGATGAAACTTCGTCTGTCAGTAAGCTATGCTGAACGGTTTAACTTGTAACTGCCCGAAGTTCGAATTTTGACCCCTCAAAATTCGTCTGTCAGACGGTTACACACGTTAAATGCTACGGTTTTCCTCAGAACAGACGCAGCCCTATCTGTAACCTCTCTGAATCCGTTCTGATTCTTTCTTAAATTCTCTTAACTACTGTCCAAAAACCGTCATTCTTCACCAATTAAACCTACTTTCGCATCCTATAAACCCTTCCTTGACAACATTTTGCTTCATTCCACTGAAAAATGGCGAGAGTAAAGATCCCTGGAGCAGGACAAGCTGGAACTCGGCCGAAAAGAACTGCTAAATCCCAATATGCTACAAAAGAAGGAGAAAAATCAAAGAGAAAGGCCGAACCCAGTAAAGCTACCCCTTCTAAACGCCAGAAATCTTCTTCCAAGGCAGATTCTCAGAAAACTGGGCCTTCCTTTTCAAAATCTGCAGTCCCTTCGGGTGAAACTGCTGCTGTGGCTTCCTCCTCTTCTACACAATCTGGAGAATTTGAACTTACCACATTACCACTCTGGAGCACTCCTGAGATTCAAGAAGAGTTTTTTGCCAAGTTTTCAAGCAAAAAGGTAATCAAGCCTCACTGTGTAAATTTGGAGCAATTTTTGATATCCAACAACTTTGATGCTGCATTATGGTTGATAAGATACAAAAACCTGTTGGAAATTGCTGAAAAATATGATGATGAAGTAGTGAAGACTTGGTATGCCTCTCTTCAATATAACAGTAAGAAAAGGAAATGGGAGGTCACTTTAAGATCTAGGACCATCTGGCTTGCTGATGAGACAATCAATGAAGTTCTGGAAATCCCAGGACAAGATGGGATGAAAATTGACATTACAGCCTCTGGATACATGGATGAGGCAAGCACAGAGGATGAAGAAGGAGGATCCTTCCTGAACTACAAAGAGAGCACTATCTTGGACACCTTGTTCAGGAGAAGGGAAAACTGGCCAACTATAAATCTATTGAAGCCCACAGACCTAAGTGTACAAGTCAGAATCCTGCACTATATAGTGTCCAGGATCATATTCAACAAGGGTGGCAGCTTTAACTTGATAACAAGGGCAGAGGCTCATGTGATGACTGCTATCATTCGTGGGAAGCTGATTAACATGGGTCATATCATCCTCCAGAGAATGATAAAAGCAAGGGATCAGAGGAAGGATTCCACACTCCCCTATGCTGCAATTATTTCAAGAATCCTGCAGCATGCTAGAATTCAACACATTGAAAAGGGGAAAGGGAAACTCACTGAGGCATTCAAAGAAGAGGAACTGCAAAGGATGGGTATTGAACGTGATGAAGGCAGATGGGTTGGAAAGGGAGCAGGGAAATCTGAAGATCTGTTCTTTGCTGCTGGTGACTCCCTCCAACAAGAAGGCACCTCTGAGGCCCCTAGCAAATCTGTACCTCAGCCTTCTCAGTCAATCCCATCTCTCTCCAGGCCTACTCACCCTCCTGCCACTCCCTCCTCACGGGCCAAGCCAACAAAGGTCACTGAGTTGTTTGACAGTCTGTCAACACTCATTCTCAACATAAGAGATGAGCAAAATGCCAAATTTGCCCATCTACAAGATCAGATCCATCAGTTGGCTGTGAACATGAAGGTGGTGGCTGATGCTTATGAAGATATAAGAAATGCTATTCCTACCACTTCAGCTCCACCTCAGCCTGGTGTCCCTGAGCCTACTCTATCTCCAACTCCTGAGCCTCCAAGCCCCTTCGAGTTTGCCTCCTCTGACCATGATGGTGCCGGTGCAATGAGAACACCAAGTCCTGGTCCACCCTTGGACTATGGATTGGAAGAAGAAGAAGGACTTCAGCAGTCAAGTCCTCATGAGCCCATGCAAGAAGTTGCTCAGGAATCAATTCTGTCCACTCAAGAATCTGAGCAAGTTGAAAAACTGGTGGCAGCCATTTCAAGCTCCTCCATGCAAGAAGATGTGAGCACTGAAGAAAGAAGCATTGTACCTGTTGCTGACTATGTTGCCATTGCTCACAATGCTTTACTGGAAGCTCAGAGGAAAAGGCTGGAAGAAATGTTTCCTTCTGCTAAACCAGCCTCCTCTCCTCTTGCTGCTTATGGGCTATCAGAAGAACAAAGGGCTCAACTAGCTCTTTCCAGACAGGCAATGCAGGAGCTGCTGGAAGTCTCTGACGAGGAACCAAGTACTGATCCCCCAGCTGAAATTCTTTTTGCTCCTGTGCCCCTTCGTGCTATTCCTGTCTCTCAGATCCCTCCTCCAGCTGACTTTGTTGGCCTTCCTGATGATGCCAAAAAGGGGGAGAAGTCTGGGCAAACTGGAAAAACTGCTGCTGAGCAATCTGGAAAAGGAAAAAGGAAATCCTACAGCAAGAAAATCAAGACAAAGAAGAATTGATTGAAATTTCTTGTTGTACTTTGTATTAGTTTTGTTGTTTGGAATTTGTTGATTGGACTGTCTCTGTTGTTTGAACTTTGCCTTATTTAGCTCTGTATAAGTAACTTTTGTTTAAATGGATGAATTCCTTGTTGCAAAGTTTTGTGTCTTAATTCTGTTGATATCTTATGCATATGTTGAGGGGGAGCTTGTAAAAGCAAACCCAAGTACTAATCCAGTTTGTAAGTTGTTTTGTCATCATCAAAAAGGGGGAGAATGTTGAATCAAGAGTTTTGATGATGTTAAAACCAACACCCAAGAGCTTGGATTGAAGATATCAAAGAAGAACAAAGCTGGTCCAAGTGAAGATTAACTGAGTATATGTTGTTAGACCTTTTGTAGGATCTTTAGTTTTTGATATAATTGGGTAAAAGATTTTGATTTGAAGAAAAGATGTTTTCAAACTTTGATTTTATGTTAAATCTTTGAACATTTGAAAAATACCTTCAAACAGACGAAGGTTGAAAGTTTAAACTGAACTGTCAAGTTAGAAATTCGAACTTTGCTTTTGGAAATTCGAATTTCAAGCTAAAACTGAATAAGTCTGAAGAGACTGCTCTCTGTCAGACGAATTTTGGTTGTTCAAAATTCGAATTTTCATCTAGTCTGAAAAGAGGCCTTTTGTAACAGACGAACTTCCCACTTTAAAAATTCGAATTTCAAGTAAAATGAAGTTTGTAAAAATCAAAGAAATTCGTCTGAAACTATGATAAAGTGCATCTGAAATCAAAACGAAATTCAGTTTGAAAAATGCTCTCTGACAGACGAATTTTGAAGTTGCAACATTCGAATTTTCATATAAGTCTGAAAGATGCTTCTTTACAACAGACGAACTTTGGGTTCTCAAAATTCGAATTTCAAGCAAAACAAAATTTGAGAAAACTGGAGAAATTCGTCTGTAACTATGTTAAAGTTCATCTGAGATCAAAAGTGATTTCAGTTTCAAAACTGCTCTCTGACAGACGAACTTTGAACATTGAAAATTCGAATTTCAGAAGCTAAGTTCTTAAGTCTATTGAAATGAAACATTAACATACGAATGATAAGAACTTGCAACATTCGAATGACAAGATGAGTCTGAAAAGAGTTTCTCTGACAGACAAATTTTGCCTTTCCAAAATTCGAATTTCGAAGAAAGTTATCTACTGTGTCCCTTTTTAGTTCAATGAACAGACGAATTTTGGGGATCCAAAATTCGAATTTCGAAGGCACTGTAGAAAATTGAAAACACTGTTCATACTTAACCGAAAAACTTTCTTCTTAAAAATTCGTATGTCACATTGTGAAAATGTTTTGTAAGTTTCAAAATTCGAATTTCACTTTATGAACAGACAAACTTCGTGCTGTAACGTTGGAAGCTTTAATCTACGATTCCTTCAAAATTCGTCTGTTGGCCAACCGAAATTCGAATTTCAGTATGTCAGAAACATTAAATGCGGTTGGTAAACGGATAGTTTTTTTTTGTAACCGTTGAATAACTTCTCCAACGGATAGATTTAGTCTCTAACGGATATTTGAGACCTAAATCTATAAATACAACACCATTTGAAGTTATGGGTAATGAATCAAACTTGTATATACTGAATCTCTGCTGAATTTTCTTCTCAAAAGCTTTTACCCTCTTAACTTCCAGACTTGCACCTAAACTTTCATATCTACTCCTTTCAAGAGAGTTATTTCATTGTAATCAATCTACTCTTCATCTGGAAAATAGATTTACTTGTGAGGGATATTCACAAGGGGATTGGGAAGCACACAGTATAAGTGCTTGGAGAGTTTGAGAGAGCTCAGAAACAGAGCAAACTCGTGTACACAGCCTTTGCAAGAAGCCCATTGAAATTCTTGCTGTATAGTAGATAAATCCCAAGAGGTGTCTTGGGGACTGGATGTAGGTCAAGTGGAAGGACCGAACCAGGATAAATTACTGAGTCTTCTTCTCCCTATCTTTACTTTTCAGCTTGCTCTGTTTTACGCATTGTTTTCATTATACTGTGATATCTTCACTTACTTCACTTTGTGCAGAAAAATTTCAATCTTCCCAATTCACCCCCCCTCTTGGGAAGTCAGCCTTGCTAACAAGGTAACCAACTTGCACATTTGTGATAAAGATGAAGGGGGATGCTAGATGTGGATATCACAAAAGTTGCAAAAATGGATAAGGTTAAATGATTTATTTATACTTTATTGGCAGTTTAAACATAAAAGGAATATTTTATCTTAAGTAAGTAATATAATTGTCTTAAGTATTCTTGGTCTTGGTATTGAATGCTAATTAAGTACTCCTCATTCTAAATAACAATAAAACTAAATTATAGAATGTAATAATTATGATTTATATTTACATTATAACATCATTATTCCTTAATTGTAGAATATAAACCTTACAAAAAATATTATAGAATCTAAACAATGGAGAGCATATAATATAAGCAAAATATGCATTTGACAATAAAAAAGAAAGAAAATAATTGAAATATTTAAGTAGTGATATACTAATAGCTACAAATCCATTGTTTTCAGAACATGACCTCACTTGGGCTAGAAATACTAGAGTTCATGGTTGCAATGCCTTGAAATCATATCCAGTGCTTATAGTCAAATCTCATGGTTGTTGTAATATTAAATTGCTTCAACAAGTCATTGGAAGAAATGAGAAGCCATTTTTTGTCTTGTCAAAGCAAATCTAGAATAATATATGCATGTCATAGTCACACCATGAATTGACAAAGCAATATACATATATATTATGATTCCTTACTTACCATTCTCTCAAAAAGAATAAGTTGTTAACTAATTAGAATTCACTTGTGTAATAATGACACATACCCAAACAATGTGTATGAGGGCAACAATGAAGAATCATAACAACATGAGTTGTTGTTTTTAGCTCATTAAAAGGAGTTAGATAGTAGAGATATCTTCCCATTCTTGGTGCCCACGGAGAAAGCCTTAGTCACAGGAATTTCAAAATTTGAGTTTGGAATGTGAGGGGTTATGCTATTCTTCTTCACTATACATTTTGCAACTTTAGTCTCTCCAATGATTGTGACATACAAGAGGGGAGTATTGCCCAAATAATCAAATGATTAAAGGGCTTCTGGAGGGACTAGTTTCAATATAACTTCTCCCCTATAGTGAAATGATCAAACTATGTAGCCACATGAAATGGCATTTTGCCTAAGGGTGGAATTTGTTCAATCAATAAATTTAGGTATTCATCGAGGATTTCTTGTGCACCATTCCAATTGTCAGCACATATAGCCTCATACAGAAGTCTTTGATCAGAAAGATACCTCATATCCTGAGATGTGAGAAGGTTGCACCTATACAAACAGAGTAATGATGGCAAGACGACTGAAGCCTAGACATACAACGCCAATGCAATAGTGATGGATAATTGAGAAGGTTGCGATGTTGCTCTAACTAATATATGATTGATTAAGGAATGTCAAATAATTGTCAATGTTCAGTAGTGCATTTTAGTACTAAAAGATTTACTTTATAAGTGTTTTAAACAAAGTCATTGTCTTATTTTTTTAGTTCACTAGTCAAATTGGTGGATCGTGTCCCACTTTGAGAACATTGTCAAATACAATGCTTTTGTAGACAATTACATGGGATTGACTAAAGGAATAATGTAGGAAGATAAGAGTATAATACCTTCTACTATTAAGCATGCTTAAAACCAATATGGCATGACAGCAAAAGAACTATTTATAGAAAGTCACAAAGATTTAATGAAAGAGGGAAAGAAATGGATAAAGGCCACAACATCTTCTTGTTCTGTGGTCGGTGCCCTCATAGTCTCCATTTTATTTCGACAACATTTTCTGTGCCTAGAAAAATGACCAAAACATTGGTATCCCTTTTCCATAAACCAACCATTTTATAAGGTTTTTATATTCTCCACCATACTATCATTCCCCTCTTCTTCTACATTTGTTCTTATGTTCCTACTCATCTTGACTTTCCACGACTCAGAGGAAAAGTTTCTTAAATCCATACCTACTAAATTTATTTTGGGCCTTTCCTCACTTTTTATCTCCATTGTTACCATGATTGGAGCATTTCTTGCTATCATTTGTCTCGTGTTAAAACACACAGACTACCCATGAGATCTCATTCCTATCATAATTATTAGTGTCCTAATAACCCTTTTTGTGATGTCACAACTCTCTCTCCTCCAGCATTTTACGCTTTCTACTTTTTTTTTTTGGTCAAGCACTTTCTACTTGTTAGAGTATCTTCATCAAGAAAGTAGATATCTAAGCATGAAATGTATGTGTTGATGTCTCAACATGTTCTTCTATTATTTAAACAATTAAGTTATTTTTTCCTAGTTACATTGATATGATAAGCAATCTATTGTTATCTTTGTAAGATTAAATTCAAATTAGTACAAGAGTAACAACTAAGACACTTGACTTCGCTGCAAGTCAAGGCTAAACTATTGCTTTCTTATTTTTTAAATGCAATAACTTGTCTTGCATGTTTGCAAAATGTTAGCATTATTGATGGTCCATCAAAGTTTGCAATATGGGAATATGGCAGTTCATCCATGAACCTAGCAAAAGGAAAAAGTGGTGCTTATAAATTGTAATTTAGAAAGCAATAGCTAGAATTTCCTGTTCTCCCAAAAACACATTTTAGATACTAAAAATCCCCCTTTGATATGCAAAAAGAATAAATAACTAAGAAGAAAAAATAAAAAATACAATTTAACAAATTATGGGAAGATAAATTTGCATTTTTTTATAAAAATCCCTATTTACTAAAAATCCCCCTACGATTGTCTTCTATATCTTTTATAAATATCAAAGTCCTAGACCTTGATTAAGAAAGTCGAATATTAGGGGAAGCATAAATTTGTGATAAATAAAGTGGGGAAGGTTCCAAAAAAAAAAAACAAACAAACAAAGTTCACGAGTATGTGGGAAATGATGGCAAGTTATTGTCTTAGCCTCAACAAATATGAAATTTCAGAGGTGAACAAATTAGAAAAGTCTTTTCATCAACAAATATCAAGAGTAGCTATTTTCAAAAGTTGATAATTAGTTAAAAAGAAGGGGAAAAAAGAATAAAAAGAATGTACCTTCTAAATGAATCCGTGATCAAATATAAATTCATAAAGATTGCGCATAAGCATTTCTTCTTCGCACTACAAAAAGATGTAGTAAGAGGGATACTAGTCTATAACAATGAATCCATGATATTGGATGTTTATTGTAAACCATGCCAAAATAATTCAAACAAGTTAAGTTTATCTCTAATATAAGAAAGAAAAGGGATGCAAAAATATCAAAATGGGCCAACAATCCCCACAAAGGTTAAAAGGGAATAATGATCAATCATACAATGAATAATAAACCATGAAATTCAAGAACATGTGTATGCCTAGCAATAGAGTTACTAATTTCGTAATAAAAGTGTTACATGTAATACCGATACCGATATATATATATATATATATATCAAATACGATATAGTACAATACAGAAGATACAACAATTTTTAAAATTTTAGGATACGGGTGTGGAGATATTTAGACATATATAATATTATTTATGTAATTATTTATATATAATTAATAAATCTACTCATTGAAAGAAAAATGAGTATTAAATATTCTAAAATTTACAATATAAATGTTAAAATAAATTATAAATTATTTATAACAACTTTAAATTGTCCTATTTTACTGTAAAAAATTGAAGTTATACAGATAGGTATAAAGTGGTACAGATGGATACGTACGTACAAGTACAGTATCATATTGCATGTGTATTGAATATGAGTGCATCCACCTTTTATAAGTATCGGTACTTTATAGGTGGTAATTAGGGAGTTAGTTAAGGAAATAGCCACTAGCACTAAATAATTCAATGTTGTTAGAATCGTATCGGATATTAAATCGAGTAAGGTACCCGTTAAAGGTTCAATGGTTCAACTGTTATCTAACTGGAGTAAGACTGGTAGTGACTAAAATAATATATTTTAAATAAATAATATATGTTTAAACAAATTTTATGATTTTATGACTTAATTAAAGTTTTAAACTAAATAATATTGAGTTATCAATCTATTATCCACCACAAACAAATTATTAATAAGTTTTATAACTTAATATTTAAATCTAAATAAGTCTATATTCACCTAAAATCATATTTTTAGTTCAAAATAGTTAACTAATAATTCATTATTATATTATTTGTTAAGTAAATTTATAATTTTGCAATAATTATATATTATAATAGTACTTATATAATATTAAAATATAAAAAAAAATATTTTGTATTAAAAATGATATTATTTTGTCTTAAAAACTGAAAAAAAATGTTTTAAAAAAATTAAAAAAATAAAATAAAATCAGGATAGAATCAAACCAATTTAGAACCAGTTCACAACCGGTTTGCTTGGTTCAACCAGTTTCGAAATCTACAAGTTCTTCTCTATAACCGACTGGCCCTGGTATCAATTCCCGGTTAAATCGGCCGGTCCGGTCCGATTCTGACAACTATGCTAAATATAAATGTTCCTCCACCCATATTATAAATGTTGTCGAATGGAATATCCTCTCTCTCTATCTCTTTCTCTCCTAACATTCTGGTATCAAAGCCAATCTCCAGCTCTATAGCACCAGAGACACGATTGCATGAACAACTTGATGATCTAGAGCAGTGTCTCGAGCTCCAAGAGGCTATGGATGAGAGCACAAGCACTCAATTAGAGCATAATGCACATGATATTGGTGAGTTGCGGCAATTTGTCACTCGGATAGGAGCTTACATGGCCAATTTAGCTTTAATGATAATGCTACTTACAACTAATAGAATGGTCAATGGTAATGTCACCAGGAACACAATCCAAACTGTGATAATAGAGATGACATGATTGAAGCGAGAGATGACAACAAAAGAATATTGGAAGAAGTTTGAAAAACTCTTGCCAACATCATGCTTACCAGAATATGAGGCGATTGGCATTTTCTTAAGAGGTCTTTGATATGAAATTCAAGAAATCACTGGTTGGTTCAATCCTGGCAATCTTGCTAGTGCTATGTGTCTCGTCATTATTTAAAAAAGACATAGTCAGAGAAGCCATAGACTAGAGAAATAAGAAGCAGCCATGGTTTAGATTCAAGATTCAAGAATTGAAGAACAACAGGGCAAGGTTTCATTCCTAACGAAAGAGGAGAAAAATGATGAGATTGAGGAAGAAAACAAGGCAATAAACAAGTTAGGGATAGATGGGATAGAAGAGATCAAAGATTGTTCTAATTGCAAGGTACATCTTTTGATTACTTTGGTTGCTTGACCTGTCGCTGTTGAAGCAAGACACAAGGTCGAAGCTTTTGAATAACAAGTTCTTGTCATGACTAAGGATGAGGTGCAAACAGGACTGACATTGACATTGACATTGAAGGGTCTTTTAGTTTACCTTTCTTTCTCTATTCCACACTCTATGTTCAGTGTTCTATCATCAACCCTGCTCAAGTCTGCAAGCATGGTAGCGGTTTTAAATAGGCAAGAAATTTTGAACAACATAGCTCTTCGATCTCCATTTTTCATTTCTACCTGTCTCTATCAATCTCTAATTAAGACAAGGGCATCTTTATCTCTGTCAATCCTTACCTCTCCTTTCTTCATGTTTCCCTGCCTCCATCCACTATTAGCAACTAAGCACTTTCTCTAGGTTCAATTAGATTTTTCGTTGATTCCTACAACAACATTTAGTAGGTAGCAACTCGGTGGTGGAGATACAGGGGTACCAATGAAGCTTCAAACCCAAATGCAACCAAGCTTCCTTAATGAGTTCCATTAATGATTCTAGCTTTGGATTGAAGGAATGTTGCAGCATGAACGGTGTAACACCCTACCTCCAAACATCTCCAGACTTGACCAAAAACATCAAAAATCCAAGCAAAAACACAACCCAAACAACTCAAAATATCACCCCAAAACTTCAGAACAGCGAAAATGAACCAAACAACACAAAAAACTATGCTGGGGCCGTGACAACTACAGTACCGTCGTGGCTCTAGCCTCCCATATTTTCACTCTCTACTGGCCTCTCTAGCGCCACAGTGCCCTATGCTGGCTTACTATACCAGCAAACTGCATCCACTGGGGCCAATTTCCGATGCGCGTAACTTAATGCTTCGACCTTTGATTGACCTAATTCCAAATCCTACAAGTCAATCTAGTCCCAATCTATCCATAGACACCACTTTCACCTCAATCCAACTCCGTATGGAGATTATGAACTCCCGACACCATTTTGGCCACTTTTTGACCAAAACTCACTACTAACCACCTCAAGTTTCCATCAAAGGCAAATGGTCACTCAAAGAATATTCATACAGGTCCAAAACTCCCAAACCAACTTGTCCAAAGAGATTTCATCTCAAAGGAACCACTCCTCTGAGATTTGACCCCTTTGAACTATAACTTGATAAAACGGGCTACAGGCCCTCAAACACCTTTCATCATATATAACGCACAACACATTTTCACATATAACCATACATACATCCATCCATAACAATCCTTACAATGTCTTATATTTAGTACAAAACCTTCTATTCTACCTGGCATAGATACATTATCCAAATTACACACACAAAAACTACATAGACCTAGTATTGCCACGTCTGCTGCTACTCCCTCGGCTTCTCAGGACTAGTTCCAGAACCGTCACCTAAAATGTTAGTTCATGGGAGAGGGGTGTGAATCAATGTCTCAGTAACCGGGAACAACCACACACACATATATATACATATATCTCATGCAACTCATGAATGCAATGTGAAATGAACGGAATGCATGTCTCCCTTGCACACAGCTAGAACTACGAGCTATCGTCACAATAGGACATTTCCTATAGGTAATTCCCTTCCAAAGGTCAGTAAAGACTGATTCCAAGACATCATCAAACTCATCTCCCATTAGTACACCCCACCAAAGGTAACACTAATGTTCAAACCGTGGCTCTCCTTCCCCTTTCCCACCACAAATTGACAGTGATTTATGAAAGGTGCAATCCACTGCGCGTCTTTCCCCTCCTAGCCATAAGAGGGGATTTAGCCGCAAGGATCCCCATTCTTATCCTCCATAACATATATATATATATATTTCATCCTTATCCTCCATAACATATATCATCATATATCATATCATCATTACCACTCAATCCTCCATATATCATAATCCCACAATATCATGTGGTGATGTTCATGTATCATCATATCACAATGTCATGTATGCATCATGTCATGTCATGTCAATATCATCAACATAATCATCATAGTCATCATAATCATCATCTAGTTGTGTGCATACCACAATATATAAAAAACAGTACACACAAACACATCTATATTGTGGTATGAAAGAAACATGCATATATATACAAATATACATACTATCATGTAGTACAAACAATACAATATAAATAAACACCCGGTTACCTTAGGTTGTCAATACCATACTCACACGAGTTCCACAAGCTTTCTTGAACGTCAATCCCATGACTAGCCTTCTTCGAGTAGTCAAACAACCTTATCAATACTATAATACCTTAATTAACATCACATGCCAAATATCAAAATTCCACAATTTAACCACTTTAGTCTAACCCAATGTTTCAACACCCCTTTCATGCATCATTAAACTCCTAGGAACAATTCAAACATTAAACAATCACATACACTTCAGATTCCCAAGAGCCCTACTGAAAACAACCTAGGGTTAAGCTCAAATCATGCATAAACCCTTCAAAACTCACATCCAAGCAACAAGAACACTAAAACACACTTCCTTAACCCCATTTCATCCATTTCAATTGATGGATTTCAGCTAGAACCGAAGATCCAAATTTATAACCGAAAAACCCAAAATTTCAACTGAAGAAAATGGATAGGGAGGAGTAGAAATCACTTACCAACTTGAATCCAAACTTCCAGAGGCAGAAAATTACTTCCAATGGCCGAAAATGGCGAACCCTAGCAGAGCTCCTCGTTTCTCCTCGGTCACTCCCTTCGTTTCTTTCTTTCCTATTCATTTGAAATGATTCCGATTTAAACAAGATTTTCCATTCTCGCTGCGGCCTCAGCACACCTCACCGTGGCTCCACTAGTTTTTAGCCGGGAAGAGCCACTAGACATACTTTTGCGTAGTGTGGAGCTCTTTCAGACTCCAGTTGAATCTTCCTCCGTCCCGTTTTCCTCCGATCCTACACACCATTCTAAAACAAAGTTATGAGGGGCGTTACAAACGGGGCATTTAATTGATGTTCATTAGTTCAGTTGATTTGTTTTCTATATGCCTAAGAAAATTGAGGTCCAAAATAAATTCAATAATGAACCACCCTAAATTCAATAATGAGTGAATGATACTTTGTGGAGATTAGAACCCTGAGCTACTTTCTACAATAATCCTAATATTCTCAACGCATACAAATGTGGCATATGACAAAGCAATATGTAGGATTAATATTGCAACATGGATGCTTGCTGGATGATGACTAATAAAAACCACACAAGCTTGTTTTACCACAATCTTAGTCATATTCATCGCGGAAGGTTAAAATACACTAGATTGAGAAAATATGAAAAGGAACCTATAAAGGAAAAACAAATGCCCACCACAAAAAAGGAAAAAAAATGCCCATTCCAAAATATATTTATGATGCCACTAGGGATTTAAGACCAGATAACCTGTTATTCTTGGCAAGGTTAATAAAGGGAGCTAGGTATCATCATGAGGTAGAATAATAAAAATTCCTTCTGAATTGAAGTGAATAATGAGAAAAATAAAAAAGGAAAATCCTATAGCACTTTATACCAATGCAATTTGCAAAGCCCCTATCCAAACTTTGTTCTCAAAATATAATAGAAGACCACCTAATGAACAACTAACTCATTGCCCTCAATTTTCTTCCTTGAAAGAGAGAGATGGTAGTGCAAGTGTGCCAAAGTTGGTGAGAGATGAGTTTAATTAAGAATATTAATAATGTTATAAACATAATTTTTAGGAAAAATTATAATTAGGAACCAATACAATGTATTAATTACAAAGAAAAATTTTAACTAATAAAAAGTATTAAAATCTGAAATATTGAGTAATTAAATTGGAAGAATGAATTGTAACATCATATTTTATAATAAATTTATTATTTAAATCTTTAAAGGTAATTTTTCCTAATTTTTTTAAATGAAAAAATGTGTTTCCCACCAACGCGCCACAATTCCTCCCTTCTTTCAAAGCCTTTCCATATTTGTTAAATGAGCTAATTAATGTTTCCCAAAAAATTTGGCCAGACACATGTGAAATGTGAAAAAGGTTCTTTTTCTTTACCCATTTTTTTTATTTTTATGAATTAGGAGTATCCTTTCTTAAGATGTAGGTATTTAGAAGAAAAAGTAAAATTTTTTTAATTAAATTTAATTCATACATAAAAATTAGAAATTAAATTTTCAATCATTTATTTAAAATATGAAAACTTTTATCACTCACACTTGAGTCAAGTTTTTTTAATTTTTTTTTTTGGTCAAATTTTCCCATTCTTCATTTCTGCATATTTTTTTCCTACAAACAGTTCCTATGACGTGATGTTGGGCAGACAGCCAGATAGAATTGTTTTAACCGCGACTTTATTATTATTATGACTTTATTATAATTTATATGCATCTACTTTTACAACGTGGGCTTGCTGCCCTGTCTAATGCTCATTTTTTTATGGTGCATTCATCAACCTCGAACAAAGATAAAGATTTAATCACAAATTTTTAAATTATAAAGAGCAAGTTAAAATCTTATTAAAAAGCATAAATATTGAGTAGATCATTAATTTAAAAAAAAAACATGGGAAGTTATAGTAATTTATTCCATTTATTAATCATTAATATAGCTAAGTTACAACATTTTTTAACTTTAAATCATATGAAACTTTATTTTTAAAACTTGACAAAAGATCTCTTAAACTTTTAAATACATATACATGATCTCACTGTTTTTAGCACATTATTTCATTAATAAAAACGTGACTCATTAGAAAAATTATGTCTGCATAATTCAAAATTTAAGAAATTATTTACACGAAAAATAACTAATTTTTATACAAACTTGTAAGTTTAATAAATTTAGTATCAGGTTTTAAAACTATAGGCACTATACGGGTGCGCATGTGTGTGCGCGTGTGCATATATATATATATATATATAAAACCAAAAGTCTAAATATTCCATGTAATTTATTTATTTAATTTTTGGCCATACTACTTGTGTTTTTAAATGGGGGAAGAGTACCATTAAAAACAGTACATACATCACTCACAGCCCAACACAAAACAGGCTGGAGAAAGAGTGAGAAGGGCTCCATTGACTCTTGACATTAATTTATGATGAGATGGTATGCAAATGATGGACCACGAGCCTATTGGGCCTGGGCAAGCATGTCGAAAAATGACCGTTAGTTCTTAATTGAAGTTATTAATGATTGCTAATGCATTGGTTTGAATGCATTTCTTCTTCTTCTAAATAATACTAATATTGAATATTAAATAAAAATATTGATGATTTGAGTTGCATCAAGTTGGCGTACATAATTAGGACTCTTGGCTCTTTTGTATCTAGTTAGGAGTTTAATTCTCCATATATTTATAGAGCAAACCAAATTATGAGGGATATACCTTTTCCTATCTACACCTTGAGAATGGTGAATTTCATATATGCATATACAATTTCACAAATGTGAGATTTATTATTCTCTTTCTATATTATTTTTTCATCAAACCACCTAATATTTGAAAGTTATATTAAACTTCGACTAATTTAGGTTACATCAGATAGAATTACAATGTGATAAAGTTTTCCCAATAAATATTTGACACAACTACATATTTAGGACTCAAATATGAGATTATCACTTAAGCTAATATAAAATAGACCCTTAACCTACTAGCTTCTTGATCTCTGTGTGATCTCTCTGTGTTTAATGAGTTATTTTAGGATATTTTAAATGTTTTAGTTTAATTGTTATTTTATATTATTAGTAAAGTATTAATTTTTTAAAATTATATTATTTTTTATTAATTATAATGGTAAGTGAAATATAAATAATTTTTTATTTATTTAAAAAATATTTTGATAAAATATTATTAAATTTTATTATAATTTAGATTACTTAATAATTTTATTAATATATATAAAAAATTGAAAATATATTCTTAAAACCGCATGTAAAATGGAAGGATGAGTAAACAAATTAATGATGGGGTTGGGGTGGGGTTGGCGTGGGTAGGCTCATTGGGATTGATGAAACTGGCAATGTTGTGGAGGGACCCACCGCTTTTGGAAGGTGGTTATTGAGTAATAAACAGCAAGACGCGTCTGTCAGTTGGATGGCCTCGTTTTTGGCAAAAAGGAAAGGTAAGTGCGGAAAAGTACAGGTACGGATGCTCCACAATCAAGTACACGTGTCCAAATATTGATTGGTACGGCTTCTATGTTGATGCTTTAATCAACCGATGTACTGTGATGTGTAAGGTTTTGTACGATTGTGGTATGTATGGAATGAATTAAAAACCAGAGCTACCACTCAAGAGATAAGCGGCATTGCTTGCCGGCTTTTGGAAAAGCTGTTTGTGTGGTGTGGTATTGTGGGGTGTGTGTGGCGGTGAGTCATAGATTGTGGTGCTCTTTTTTTTTTAAATAAAAAAAGATTGTGGTGCTTCTCTGCTTTTTTTTTTTTTTTTAAATGAAGGATTGTGGTGCTTCTTATCATTATAGGGATATGCGACAATTTTAGGCTCAGTTTGTAAAAACGTGAACGCAATGCTAGGCACCTTTCCCTTACAAGCTATTGTTTCTTGTTCTTAAAAATTATTTTCACTTGTATCATACACATTAATCCCTCCCTTGTGTGGATTAGAAAAAAAAATAAAAAAAAAGAAATTTAGATATTTCTTTACTTAAATTTTTTTTTATTTTCTTCATAGTATTCTCCTTCCCTTATTTTTTTCCTTAATCCAAACAAAATCTAAAAAAATGTATACTAAACTATTAAGTTTTTAAAATAATCAGAATGTTTCAACATTTGAAAAAAGTGTAAAATAATGGATGAAAAAATTATAAGGGAAAATTTGAAAATCTTTAATGATTTATTGATTATCTAAAATATTTATATTAAGGACCAACTTACTAGTGGATCCATTTGGAGGGTTAGCCCCAAGATTTTTTTCTCAAATTTCTCTTATAAATATTAGCAAAAAAAAAAATTATAGTAGCTTGGCCCTTCCCAGAATTGATTTGAACTCGGGACCAAAATGGTATTGTTGCAACATGGAAGCCAGTTGAGCCAAACACCAAGGTAAAATAAATTAGCAGAATTTAATAAATATTCCCTCCTTCTCCAATTGTAAGACACAAATAACTAACTCATTAGGACCAAGTTAAAAATATCTTTAGTAGTTAAACTCATTAATTATACTATAATTTTAATTCTTTTTTTAAATTACCCACATTAAAAGTATAAAGTGAGACTAATTAATTACTAGTAATTGTCAATATAATCTTAATTACTCAAAGTATAAAAGAAAAATAATATTAACTATTTTACAAAGTTTACCCATGTTTTTTATATTTTATGATAAATAAAGAGTTTCAAAATTCTCATATAATTGAATATAATTGAAGATGGAGGGCGTACATATATATATATATATATCCAAACCTTTAAAAAAAAATTGGCACCCTACATCATTTCTTTTGGTTTCACCATTGGACCAACTATTGCTTCTAAAATATGACTTATAAATAAATGGGACAAAAAAGAATTGTGAGGTTTAGTATAATATAAGTTTTGATGATGACAAACATAGAGTAATAAGGAACAAATGCATTATATGTATCTGACATATATAATGTTCCTTAAAGAAGTAAAATATATATTAGCATGTATTTAATTATGGTTATAATACATATATCATGCTATGTGTAAATATATCCACTGTACTTTTACAATAAATAATATAAGTTGGATATATAAACTGGACTAATTACTTGGTTTGTAAGTGTAATATGTTAAATGTAGGTTGGTTCAAGTAAGAAGAGTGAGCATTGGAATACAGAAATGGAAATCAATACCATGCCTTACTCAAGAAAGAAGAAAAGAAAGGATGCTCTAAAAATGAAAGATCAGAAGGGAGCATGTTAAGAAGGAAATGACCAAGTAGAAGTGGAACTCAACATTTGAAGACCTAGTCACAGGTATGTTTTAATTTCACTTAAGTATTGAGGTGAGATTAATCTTTAAAAATTACTTAATCTTGTTACCATATGTTTTAAATGAGTTAGATTAAGTAAATCTGATGTTAGCATAAGTTAGATTTGAAAAACTCTGATGACAGACGAATTTTGAGAAGTTAAACTTCATATACTTTATGAAAATATGAACTTTGCTGACTGAAATTAGGATCTCTAATTTGTCTAATGATTCCCAAGTCCCCAGGTCCCGTACTGTAATAAAAATAAAAGCGTATGGACAAAATTAACTCTCAGTTCATTAACCAAAAACTTACGCATGCATGACTGCCTCTGTGTCAAAATAAAAAAATGCATGCACGCATGCACGCACTGCTGCCTCTGTTTCACATATGCCCTGGTTTAGATTTTATGCCTTGGTTTAGATTCTTATCTTGGATTTTTGTATCAGAGAAACGCACACACGCACAGACGGATATACATGTACTGGTTTAGATTTTATGTACAGCTGGGAATTGAAATTGAATTTCCAAATGCTTCAAACTGAATTCACAAGTCCCTGAAACTGAATTCTCAAATGCATCAGACTAAATTCCCAAGTGACCCAAATTGAAACTAAATTTCCAAGTGACCAATTTTGAATTCCCAAGTGCTTGTGCCTGCATTCACAAGTCCTTGAAACTAAATTCCCAAGTACATCATACTAAATTCTCAAGTGACCCAAATTGAAACTAAAGTCCCAAGTAAGCCATTTTGAATTCCCAAGTGTTTGTACCTGCATTCACAAGTCTCTGAAACAGAATTCCCAAGTGCATCATTCTAAATTCCCAAGTGACCTAAACTGAAACTGAATTCCCAAGTGACCTATTCTGAATTCCCAAGTGCATCATACTAAATTCCTATGTAACCCAAATTGAAACTGAATTCTCAAATGACCAATTTTGAATTTCCAAGTGCTTGTACCTGCATCCACAAGTCCCTCAAACTAAATTCCCAAGTGCATCATACTAAATTCTCAGGTGATCTAAACTAAAACTGAATTCCCATTCTCAAATAACCAATTCTGAATTCTCAAGTGCTTGTGCTTGCATTCACAAGCCCCTGAAACTAAATTCCCAAGTGTATCATATTAAATTCTCAGGTGATCCAAACTGAAACTGAAGTCTCATTCCCAAGTAACTAATTCTGAATTTTCAAGTGCTTTGACTTGCATTCACAAGTCTTTGAAACTAAATTTCCAAGTGACCCAACCTGAATTCCCAAATCCCTCAAACTGAAATCCCAAGTGCTTCATACTAAATTCCCAGGTGACCCAAACTGAATTCCCAAGTGCCTGGAACTAAATTCCTAAGTGACCCAAACCAAATTTCCAAGCACTTAGAATTTAGTTTGGGTCACTTGGAAATTTAGTATGAGGCGCTTGGGAAATCAGGTACAAACTCTTGGAAATTCGATTTGAGTCACTAGGGAATTTAATTTCAGGAACTTGGGATTTCAGTTTCAGGCACTTGAGAATTCAGTTTGAGTCACTTTGAAATTTAGTATGAGGCACTTAGGATTTCAGTTTAAGGGACTTGGGAATTCATGTTGGACCACTTGAGAATTTAGTTTCAAGGACTTGTGAATGCAGGTACAAGCACTTGGGAATTCAGAATGGGTCACTTGAGAATTCAGTTTTAGTTTGGGTCACTTAGGAATTTAGAATGATACACTTGGGAATTCAGTTTCAGGGACTTGTGAATTCAGGTACAAGTACTTGGGAATTCAGAATGGGTCACTTGAGACTTTAGTTTCAGTTTGGGTTACTTGGGAATTTAGTATGATGTAATTGGGAATTTATAATGATACACTTGTGAATGCAGGTACAAGCACTTGGGAATTCAAAATTGATCAGTTGGGAATTCAATTTCAATTTGTGTCACTTGAGAATTTAGTATGATGCACTTGGGAATTCAGTTTCAGAGACTTGTAAATTCAGTTTGAGACATTTGGAAATTCAATTTCAATTCCCAGCTGTACATAAAATCTAAACTAAGAATTAATTTTGTCAATATACTTTAAGTTTTATTACAGTACGGGACCTAGGGTTTTGAAAATTACTAAACAAATTAGAGATCCCAATTTGTCCCTAAGTGTCTTTTTGCCGGGAAGATAAGTGCAATTGCCGGCAAGTTGGGTGTGTGTGATAAAAAAGATGGTGGTGCTTTGTGTCAGCATTGGGATACGCGACAATTTAGTCTCACGTGCTTCTGCTTTCTAGTTCCGTACCCAAATGCAATGCGAGGTTCCTTTCCTATACCTTACTACATGCTAACCGTTAAAAAAAAAATTCTTCCAACCACAATTAATATATTCGTTCCCATGTCAAATATAAGTAGTAATGAAATATAAAATATAAGCTCCTGTATATGAATTAAATATTTTTTTTAAATATTTCTCATTAAACATGTTAAAAAAAATAATATAATTTATGGTTAGAAAGATATACTTTCTCTTGTAGTTAATATAAAATTATTTTAATAAAATTACGTGAATTAAAAATAGAAATTAAAGTTAATTAATTATTTCTATTTTTTTAAAATGACAATATTTTTTTTAAATTAATTTTATTTAATCTCTTTTTCTTTCTTTAGAAAATATTAAATATAGGTATTTTTTGAAAATATATAATAAATATTATTTCATATATTGTAAAATATTCTATATTTAAGATTAGGATAAAAACCCTGTATTTAGAATCGCAGGGAGTAGTATTTAATTAATGATAAATTTAGAAAATAAATGAAATTTGAAACAAATTTAATAAATTTTCTTAATATGGTGGAATAGTTAAAAATAATTTGTATGTGAGAGGGGGAGAGAGAGAGAGTAACAGCATCAAATAAATGTATTCCCTTCATTCTATTTTATGTGTCATTTTAGAAAATTTTAAATATCTCATTTTATTTATTATTTTATAAAATCAATAAAGAATTAATTATTTTTTCTAACCTTTAAATATTTAATGGTATATTGTTTCAAGAAACTAATAGTATAAATAATAAATAAGTAATAATTAAGGACAATTTAGTGAAATTATACCATTTATTAGGTTTTTTTAATTTTTATATCAAAATCTTAAAAGATAAATGAAATGGGACAGCCTACATATGTATCAATTTTTTATCTGTCTTTAAGCATATAAATATATAAATATACAATAATGATACAACAAATATACTATAAATTATCAATAACATCATAGGACCTACCCTAGTTTCTTTTTTGCCACATCCTATTCTAATTTAATACACAGCTAAATAATTTTTTAATAAAATTATACTACTATTGCATTGTAATTTAAAAATTACAATGGGTCTCGTGCATTTGTAAGGATTTTAATATAGATCAGGCCTCTTTTTTTTTTTGGCCTAGTATAGATCACGTCTTTTGAATAGTATGATTTCATGCCTATTTAATATTTTATTATATTGGTTAGAGTGACAAGTATAACTTCCTGCATATTTACATGAGTTAATACTGAGTCATGAAATGTAACTTCCTGCATATTTTATATAAGATGTTTTATATTGATACTGATTAAAATAGTAAAATATAAATATTTGTATTTTAGTCCAATGCTTTAAAAACTCAAGTTTTTATTTAATGGGTATTGAGTTCCCTACTATTCAACTAACTAATTTCTGTTGATTACAATATTTTCTTTAAAATTTATGTAAAATTTTTCAAAATGGTAACCTGTAATGAATTGAGAGACTACGTATTAAAAATCAAAACTACTACTCAGAAGATAAGTGGTTTTGCTCGTTTTAGGAAAGAGTTGTTCGAGAAAGAGAGATATCAAAAGATTATGGTGCCCTTCAGAGACGCGACAATTTAGGCTCACATGCTTCTGCTTTTGAGTAACTTATCCTCACCCAATGTGCAAGGTAAGGTTGCTACAGATTTGGATGCTCTCCATATTTTCTCTTTCTATATATAATTTTTTTTATTGATTGTGTGGTATAATGATTAAAAAAATAATTTATAAATAAATAATATATTTTATTTAATAGTTTACATTTATTGTTATGAGTTGAAGTTTCTTAAAAATAATTTATAATGCTTATTTAAGATTATTATTAAAATAAAAATGATCAATAATATACAATAATGATACAACAAATATACTGTAAAATGATCAATAACAACAGATATAATTCTTTATCTCTTCTCAAGATGAATTGTTGTGAATAATGTGGTTTTCTTTTCCTGCACATTTTATGTTTTATTATATTGATGATTATTAGTAGAGTGGGCTTAATATATTTGCATAGAGCTTAAAATGAATTCATGGGTTGTGAAATTTAACTTCTTACACATCTTTTATTTTTTTTTTCTTATGTATGAATAGATATTCAAAAACTAATTCCTTTCCGAAGCAGCACGGAGATCACAAAGGCATTTTCCATACATTCTGTCAGATATTGAATCGAGTCATGAACAACTTTGGTAAGTTACCTTATAGAAAGATTTCATGATCCCAAATGTAAGTTATTTTGTAAAAGTTTATAAAGTATTAATTACTTTATTTCAAAAAAATCCTCCTCAAAAATTGTTTTATAAAATATTAATTATTTTAAAAAATTTAAATATGATATTAATTAGGGATAAGAATAGAAATAAAAAAAATGTTAGATAATTTTATTAATATAATTAATTTTTCTTAGTTCACGTACAGTTGCAAATGATTAACATTAAGAATTTGACAGAGTATATTGATATTAATTAATGTAGCAAAATATAATTTACGCTCCAATGCTTCAAAGAACATGAGCACTCTGCATTACATGTATTGTCGATTAAAATAATTTACTTATCATATTTTATTTTAAAAATAGACAAAATTAAAATTGCTCTCTCCATCAGTTCGTCATCTCAATATAAGGGCTCTTCCCCCGCGAGAATCTCTCATTCTCCCAAATATCTCATTTTCTGATCTCAAATCTTTCATCTCTCCTTCTCTCATTCACACAACACAATCGCACCTTATTTCCTCCTCCTCCTCCTCCTTCTTCTTCCCTTTCTCTCTCTACACCAGAAGTGAGAGAAAATGGTAGTAGAAGTAGACGAGAAGAGAACCCTCATTTTCACCTACGGGACCTTGAAGCGCGGCTTCTCCAACCATACCCTCCTCCAAGATCTCATCCACTCCGGCGACGCCGCCTTCGTCGGCGTCTTCTGTACCGCTCACAAGTACCCTCTCGTGTGCGGGCCCTACCGCGTCCCCTTCCTCCTCAACTTCATCGGGTCGGGTCACCACGTCCGGGGCGAGCTCTACTCGGTGACGGCCCGAGGACTCGCCAAAATGGACGAGCTCGAAGGCACCACGCGCGGCCACTACGAGCGCCTCCCGGTGACGGTAGTTCCGATTCCGTGGGAGAGCAACGGCGATGGCGAGGTGGAGTTCGGATCGATCGTGAACGATGGTATCGGTGGTGAAGAAGATGGATCGCCGGTGCCAACGTGCGCGGTGGAGGCGTATTTCGCTCACCGGAGCTACGCGGTGGCGCTGTGGAAGAAGAACGGGAAGAGAGGGTTCGAGTGTTACACCGAGGAAGAGGCGAGGGGGTATGTGAAGCGCAAAGATAGGCCTCAGAATCTGACTTTTCTGGATCATATTCGCTTGTTTGTTACTTCTGACTGAATCTGAATCTGTTTTCCGTCAATTTTATTTTCCTGTCTTTTCTTATTTTCTCGAGCGAGAAAATTTCCACACTTTCGGATGGAAAATTTACTGCGATGGCTTTTTTAGTCAGTGTGTGATGTCACGGAGAGTTTGTTATTTGCTTCGTTGGGACAACTGAAATAGATAAAAATTCAGTTTGGGTTATCTGTGAAAATCTTTTAATTTTTTTTGAACGGTGTCTATAAGTGAAGACTCATTTCACGTATCCCGTGATGAATCTTTAAGAGATCAAGCCAGTTTGAAATTAAAATTGAACAAGCAACAATTAATTATGGAAAAGTAATAAGTAATTGCTGTTACTTTTTCATAATTAATTTTGAAACTTATAATTAATCATAAAAAGTAAATCCAATCACACTGAACTAATTCTAGCTGTGCAGTTGCAACTCATCTCATAGGATGAACAAAAGCTGAATACTTTTAACTAAATCTAATCTAAATCTAAGATGGGTGAGAATCACTCTTTTTTTTTTTAAATAAATAAATAATTTTGTAATAATTACTCCATTCCATCGTTCAAAGATTTTTTTTATACTTAGATTAAGAATTATAATTAAAATGTTAGAATTTTTTTTTTAACTTTTCTAAAATACACTTACAGAAATGAATTATATGCTGATAAAAAAATAAATCAATAATATGCAAAAAAGTAATAAATGTTCTCTTTAATTTTTAAGATGATAGGTAAAGCTATAATTAAAAAAAATTAATATTGCCATGAAATTTTAAAAGGACACTTAAATTTTAAGATAACAGATAAAGCTATAATTAAAAAAAAAAAGCCTATAATGAAAATCAGTTCCTCTCTTTGTAGGTAGGAAAGAAAAAAGTTTTGTTCCTCTCTCCCTAGTCTATATGTATAAACGGCTGGATCTTCAGATTCTCGAATATTCAGTTAAAGATGTATATTCTCTCTCACTCCATTTTCAAGGCATATTTATTAAATATTAAAATTTTTTATTTTTTATTTTTTATTTTTGTAAGCTAGATCCAACTTGGTGGTAGTTGATATCTTTTAGTCAAAAGATGAAAGCAGGAAATACAGCTGTGGTGGCAGGTTAATAAGATCGGCTAAATTGTAGTATTTTTCAACATTAATATTTTATTATTTTCATTATCATATAAAATAATAATAATTTTTTATAACAAATAAATTAATGAATGGAATTTTATAATAGATTTAAATATTAAGATTTGAATATTATTTTAAAATAAAAATATGATATATGTTTTAATTAAATCTGAAAAATATTAGTGTAATTTACTTTACACTATAAGCATATAGTAAATACTCTTGTAAGATTATTCTGAATCAATATATAGTAAAATATAAAATCTACACTAAGGAGCCACTAAGGATACTAGAAAGTTAATTTCCCAGAGAAGTTTATGTTTATGTATTGGTATATTGCTTACTGATTTTACTCTTTATTTTTCAAAAAGCTCAAATCATTTTCTAAATAAATATATTATGTTGAAATGTTAAAGGCATATAATATAAATATACTTTTTAGTAAGGAAAGGGATATATGAGAAAAGGGTATTCTGAGAAAAATCTTATAGATCATTATATAAATAAAACTTCCTCTAGGTTTTATTTGAAAAGTAAAACAACAAGAATTTATATTTTTTTCCAAAATAATAGCAATTGATGAACTTCTTAGAAAATTTAATTTCTATTTTATTATTTTTATATCAAGTGACACTAAATTATCTATTTATAAACTATTAATAATATAACTCATTTATTAAATTTTGTGCAAAATAAAGAGCCCACAACTAGTCAAACATAAACTGAAAGTAATGGGTCTCATTTTCAAATACAATGTTCCAAAAAGCCTCATCACGCAAACTTTATAACTCCTGTGTGGTAGTCTGATGGAAATATGCACCGGTATCTTGGCAGGGGTTTTTTTCCTACTTCAATATCGATAAAATAATTCGAACAAAATAAAATATTAATTAATTAATGCAAAGCATAAAATACATAACAAGCTGTGATTCATTCCTTAACTTCATGTAAAATGCATGAATCCATTTAAAAAAATAAAATAAAATCATGGTTGGCAAAAAAAAAAAAACTCATGTACCAGATTATATTTTTTTTAAAGATAAACTCCTTCCATTTCAAAATATAAATCATATTTACTTACTTTACACTCATAAAGAAAATATTAATTCTTTTAAAAACTTTTATAATTTTCCAAAATTATCCTCAAAACAGGGTAAAAATAAATTATTTTCTTTTCATAACTTTTTTTACCATGTTCCTCTCATAATTGAATATTATCATAGTAATTAGAAAGAAAGCATTAAAGAGTCACTAATTTTCATAAAATAACTTATATTTTGAAATTTTCATCTTTATTAACTCTGCTCTATATTTTGAAATGGAGGTAGTATAAGTAACCAAATTTAGAATTTAAAAAATTTTGTACATAAATGGCGGCACCAAGCGAATGATCAATCTTTAGTTGTAAGATCTGGCACCAAATTTTAGATAAAAATATAGTAAAGTGAACACACTATTTATTTTTCTAATTAAAAAACAACTTAAAAGCAATAATTCATAAAAATTTTTAAATCATTAATCTACCATTGAAACGATAATCATTTAAACCTGTAAATCCTATATTTATGAAGGATAATTGATATCCTAGTTTTATGAAAATTTTAAAGTTTGAACAAATAAACCATTAAAGAATGCCCCTTTTTTTTTAGCCAACTGATGAAGCACGTCCTTAACAGAAGCCGAAGGGACGAATTAAATAAAAACGTTAAAAATATGTCACTTTTGATGAACTTTAGAAGAAAATAAATTAGATATATATATCTTTTAAATTTAGATTGAATGACGTATGATATCACTCTTAATATAATAAAAATCAAGTCAAAAAAGTATAATAATAAACAATTTTGGTTCTTATAGTTGCAAAACTATGTTTCAATCAATTTTTTTATTTCTTTTTGCACAGCGTAAAATTATACATTATTTATCATATCAAAGAAAAAATAGTTAAATTAATGTCAAACTCTATCGTACATTATGATTTTACTCTTGATATTATAATAAAAATGTCTACATAATTTTATTTTAAGAAGGAAAACATATTCTGTAAAAAACTAATTTCATTAACTAAAAATGAATTAAAAAAGGGATTTTTTGAGTGGCAATAAAGAACTGTATTTTTAAAATAATAATTATATTACATGTAATTTAATTAAATCTTATGAAAAACTTATAATTTATCCTTTAAAAAATTTAAATATAAAGTGAAGGCAGCTTTTTCAAAAGCATAAAAAGCGAAACTTGGCTAGAAAATTTAAATTTAAAATTTTTCATAAATTGTAACTGTTTTGGGACCAAAATCACAAAATTTGTTAAAGGATTCACAATTAAATTTAAGAAAGGTTCATAATTTATCCTTTAAGAAATTTAAGTCAAAAGCATGAATCTTTTAAAACTTGAAAATTTATTCATCAATTCAATCTCACTTCAGCATTGTATTTTATAATTAGTTGACGTCAATAATTCTAGCAGGATGTGACCACTAAAGACTCTTAACAATTATAATTATTTTGAAGGACTACATCACTACAAAAATTTAAGACTTACTATTAAGTTTTTTTAATTACTACCGAATTTTTTTAAAAAAAATAAGTTACTACCAAATTACTTAAGACTATATCTTTTTTTTAAAGCTTAATAATAACTTTGGTTACCCAAATAATTACACATTTTAAGACCTTCTAACTTAAAATTATCAAGATTAAGAATCTTAAGCCATGTTTGAAATGAGAGAAAAATATGGAGAATGAAATATTGAGAGGAAAAATAAGAAAGAACCTAGATAATGAGATATCCAAATTCTCTCTTATTTTCTCTCTAAATTTTCCTTTCCTCCTTGTTTTCGCCTTATTCAAATAGAGTAAATGTAATTTTCCCTTAACAAAATCTTTTCAACAAATAGATTCCCTTACACCAAACACACACAAGAGGAGATTTCTACACTGATTATGACCAAGAGATAAATAAACTAAGGAGCCAATGATGGCTCAGTAATACTCTAATTTCCAATTATATATAGTATTTCTTAGGTTCCATTCTATAAATCTAACTAAATCCATAAACTTATCTTTTTCTTTTTGTTACAATGCATTCTGTGGGCTGCTGATCAGTTCTTTATTCATTATTTCAATTTCAACCACCCATCAGCATTTCTGTCTAATATAAATACTTGAGCATGACATGATCCTCAATTATTGACCATTTTTACGATGAAGAATAAAAAAAAAATTTGCCAGGTTATCTATTTGACTTTTTATGATTCCAGAATCGCATCCGAGACAGATCCACATTCAAGCTGACTTTAGTAATATTTGATATAGTATTTCCTGTGTGTGTGTTGGAATTGAAGTAAATATTAATATATTATTTAGAGGCATATTGGATCCTCTACAATCAAAACCACCTACTTTGAATATGTATGTAAATTTAACTACAGGAGATAAGTTACATAGTCTTCATTTTAAGTATTTTGAATATTAAAAAAATTGAGACATCTGTTTAGGATACCCCTATTATCAGCTTCGAATTTTGATTATTTTAACCTAAATAACTTTTAAATGCGTTATTTCTTGGCCAACTTTCAATTGTTTTATAGAATTTGAAAAATCTTAATCCTACAATTATTTATGCACTGGTATCTTTTGCTATAGCATCCCAGACGCTAGTGTTACAGATAACTCCTTGACATTTTTTTTCTTGGGTTTAAGCCTAATTTTTAGTTTCCACTTCAAGATAAGTTTGGATTGAGGAGGGTGAAAGGAAATAAAAGAAAAGAAAGTAAAATTTAAATTTTAATATAGCATTTACATTTTAATTTAGCATGTTTCCTCCTCTTAAATATGTTCAAATTGAAGAGAGTGAATATGAAGAAAAAGAAAAAAATGTTATTTAAATCTGAATCATAAAACTATATATATATATATATGTAAAAACTTCCTTTTCCTTCCTCTTGATTTTCCTCGATCCAAACGTCTCCTAAAACTTAAATTGAAGAGTGGAATTTCTTAAATTCTACATCAAAACAAATTAGATCATAGTTCTATCTTTTTAATAACTTTTCTAAATTTCCTTCTAGCAATTTTTCCACCCCTAGTTCTCAGTTGTACAATCGCCAACCTAACAAAGAAACTTGACTCTAAATATGTTGGGTTTCATTTTTAAGACTCAGCTCAGTCTGCCATTCAAATATATGTCTTCAATAAGCGTTTCTGTTTGGGGTTTACATACCAGAAAGCATTAAGCCATGTGTGTCCCATTGCTTTAGCTTTAGGGTCCTGCATCAGGTATTTGTTCAAAAACATTCTGATCCTCCCATGAATGAATTCACCAAAGCAGCATATTAACCTATCAGTCCTACAAACTTAGAGGGGAGATGCGAGGAAGAAAATGTGTGTAAGGAGTTAGAGGTCCACATGGTAACATATTCTTCTAATCTTACATTTTAACGAGTAAAGTTATACAAAACAATGATGCATTCTGCAATTCCTAAACAAAATAATGCAATCAGACCAATTTTTCTAAGTATCCTCATTCATGACTCTATGTTGAGTCAAATATGTTCCTCAGAATCAATTTGAGAATCACCCACAAGCTGGCTCAGAAGTTCAAACCAAGTTGGAATAAGTCAAGACAGAGTCAAAGCCGAACCTTATTTATCGGGGGATTCAACGCTTTCAGTCAATTGTTGTGACCTGCATTGTTTCACTGGAATCGTAAATCAACCCACACAATTTTACGAGAATTAAAAGATAATAGTCATTATTCAAATCATCACCAACTTAAGAAAAAAAGTTGTAGACCGATCATCTGCACTTTTCTCTCAAATCTATTGGTGCACTTGAAATATCTCCTATGATATTTCAGTATTATATTACCCCTAATTTATTGGTGCAGTTGCAATTCCCAACTGATAGGAAAATACTAAAATAATTGAATTGGATACAATGAGACAAAATGGATGCTTAGAAACAACATAAGAAAAAAAAAAGACTTAAGTGCATTTCCCACGTTTTACATATAGTACCAATTTCTCACGCACTCACTTGTAATGAAACACATAAATGTCATGTGTTGAGCACTACCATTCATCACAGTAAGGTCCATATATGAAGAAAGAGGTTTTGCTAGGAACATTATCTTATGATGGGAACTTTAGTATGGGATGCCTAAATCTCACAATGAGTTAGTATGTGATGCTCTATAAGGTATCAAAGTGAGTTGGTTCTTCTACCTCAATATCTAGCTCTTGGAAGAAGGTTCCCATCCTACTTGAGTACCCATCATCTTACAACTACTTATTAAATCAGAGTGTTATGTACTCAAATAGAAAGATAGGAAGCATGGGGCATTGCAGTTGTACAAATAGATTAAGGAGAAAATGTGATTGACAGTAACATAAGCAGCAACAGCAACAATAATAATGCATGTGCACACGAGCATATTCACACACCCATTACTAGAAGGTCTTTCATAATTCTATTATTAGCTTAGGCTTTTGCAATGACCAACGGCCAAATAGTTATAACTATACTAGAGCATTTGTGGTTTTTCACATATTCAACTTTGTTTTTTTGGCCTGCCAGCATTTGAACCCTTGCCTTTATGATCTAAAGTATAGCAAAGAACTACTCAACTTTGTTAATTTGTACAAAATTTTCTCCAAAGATGAATTTTCATGCAACTCTATACAAAGAGATCATTTACTGCACGCCATTCATCATCTCAATAGGTAATTACTTCTTGGTGCTAAACTGCTAATTATCTTTCCTCCATTAATGACTGGTTAAGATCAAGTTATAAAGCATAGCAAAGTATCACCTCGCCTTCATTTTAGCACAAAAACTGTTTGCCATTGGCTTGTCCCCATATCTAGATCATATAATCACATGCCCAGCGTAAAACCAGAAAAAGTTCCTGTTCATCATTCTTGAATGTTGATAGAACTGAGCCTACATCTAATCCAGATTACAAACAATGATGGCTAGGGATGGGCAAAATAACCCAGATTTCTATGGGTATTTTAAAGATCTGACCCCAGGCCCAGGCCCAGGCCCGGGTAAGTTACTCAGCCACAGACGTGTACACACAAAACACACGTGTACATTTAAATATATTAATCAATATAATTAATAAAACTGCAAAAAATGTCCTACAAATAATATTCCATTGGTTTCGGCTTGTACTAATATTTGTTTGAGGCAATTCAATCTGGCAATTTAATCTTTATTGTGATTTTATATGAACAAATTTTATATCCATGATCTCAACTCGAGAATAAATTGTTCATTTTAAAACTTTTAGGAAAATGGGTCCAGGTCCAGGTATGAAGGTTCAATTGGGATAGGAAATTTTTTACCTGTTAAATATGCATCCAAGGATGGAGACTATAGTATCCTAACCATACTCTAACATGATCATCCTGCCACCAGCAGAGGCAACATCACCTACCAGTTTGCCACTACTTATGTTTTATCAAGTGACTTATAAATTCCAGCAATATTTGATTTTCCATTACACCTAGGTGCAGCGGTTGGTATACAAAGAAAACTTTTCTCTACCACTTTTATCCTCACAAAAGCTTAACAAAAACATTACAACCTCTTACATGTTCACTGGTAAGGCAGCTGAATATCCAACTTGTGATAAAATTTACCCATTTGTGTTCATTACTTCTGTATTCCTTCAGGATTTTGATTCTTAGAGCACAGAAATTTTTTTTTTCCTTAGAGCACAGAAATTTGTTACTGAACACTTGCGAGATTCATAACCACAAAGTGTTTGAACTTTGAACATTAGAATCTATATAGCCACAAAGTAAGACATGGGCTAAGAAAGATAAAGGTGACGTGGTTTTTTGAAAATAATAATAGCTTTCTTTCTCTAATTCTTGAGTTTACATGAGACAAAATAATATATATATTTTTTCATTTTGACAGTGCTCAAACATTGACAGATGGTGCTTTAGTGACGTGGCATTTTGCCTGAAGAATGATATCAATATCACCCCATCCTACACTGGAAGAGAGAGAAGAAAGAAAGGTGGAACATAGAAAAGTCAAACAATTACCATATTTGAGTGTGATTGATGCCAAGTCCATTGCAGGTAAGTATCATCCCTTTGAATCTGGCAAGATATTCCTGTGTTGCAATGAGATGTTTCCACCAATGGTTAGCTTATTGGGGTAGTGCTCATTGTTTAAAATCCAATAACGCAATCATACAAGATATAAGTAAATAATTTATCTTATAAATCAAATTTACATTCCATACCTGCAAGCTGTACTTTTCAATCTCATAAATTCCAGTTAAATCATATTCAATTCGTTTGGCGGGATCACTCAACACTAGGAAATGACCAAGGAGAATTAAAATCAGCACAAATCCAAGGGTATCACTCACAAACAACAGCTTGCTATTTTCTGAACCATATGAGAGGAAAACAAAAACAGAATGAAGTCCAACAATATATGGCTAAAGAGTAAATTTACTATATGACTTGCAGATCTACTTATCATTTTTTTCTTTTGCATATGCATATAATATTTTGGGCCTACCTCATTTCAACCTAAGGATTTACCAGGATCCAGACTAATCCAAATCAAGTCGGGTAGAATTTTTTCGGGCAATAAGGTCTGCCACCAAATATTTAATATGACTACATTTCCAGGGCTCGAATTCGAAACCTTTGGTTAAACTGGTACAACCCCTTACTAGTTGAACCAAATGCTTGATGGTTAATACTGGAGATAATCAGACTTGGATTGTCTAGTTTTTAATACTGAAGACGATCAGACTTGCAGATCTATTTATAAGTTTCTAATATTGATGACGATCAAACTTGAATTGTCTAGTCAAGTTCAGGTCATAGCAAGACCATGATTATGCAGTCCTCCCTTAACCCAAAAACACACTACAATCAAAACCAAATTTGGATATGATATTAAGGGATCCATTGAGCTCAGTTTTTTATGTTCATCAAAAGAGCTAATGGCATATCTGTTCAACTAGAATACCATTCATTAATCTCTACATGTGTTGGCTTCCCTTTATTTGTGGGTAAATGGACAATTTGTGATGGTATAAAAGCACTACCTCATATCGCAATCAGCCACAAATCTTCCATTTTCCAGCAAATAAAAGGGGCCCAACAAATGTAGAGGCTAATGAATGATAATTTAGCACAAAATGCGGTATTGGGTCTTTGAATTTGATCACCAAAAACCGAGGCTAAACAGGTCCCTTAAATTTTGTTTATATGTATTGTGTTTCTTGGTTTTTGAGAGAGGTCTGAGAATTTTTTCATGATAGAGGGGAGGACAATGTAATTAAGCAATCACTCATCGATGGGGAAGTATTTTTTACTCATTAAGTTACTCATAAAGTCAAGGATGAAACATATAGGCCGTGTTAGTTGGTCTTCTATCAACATAGTTGTCGAAATTGAGTTGTGTTATCATGATGTCTGAAATTTCCACCCTTGCTCTAAACTCCTTACTAGTAGAAAAAGTCGGTTTACATACTCCCGAAACTAGTTTTATAAGCAAGAAATAATAACAAAAAAACAGGTAAACAAGAGCAAATGTGCCACACCACTCTAAGAAAGTCTACATTTCAAATCCAAATGAATGAAGGACTACGATTGTTGTGTTTACTATTACTTGTTCTATACAATGCATTGTTGGCACATTGTGAATTTGTTTGGGCTTGTGTCAAGGATAAACAGAGGATCACCAGGGACTCCAAACACAAGAAGATATCATGGGATGGGAGTTAAGAGAATGTGGCACACTGAATTACATGCTTTACATCAATGAATAAGGACAGACATAGGGAACAAAATATTTTGTTGTTACAAGGAAGAATTCATAGTTACCACTGTAAGCTTCATTGATTTCTTGGAATTTTGCAGTAACATCATTGTCACCTTTGTGCTTGTCAGGATGCCATTTCTACAAAAATCCAGCACAATCAAGGATGCAGGATTACTCAAACTTGTAGAAAAAAGAAATTTCAGAATAAAAAAGTGTAAAAAGATGTCCAGGAGCTACAGTGGAGTATAGCTGACCAACCAGTGCAAGCCTTCGGTAATTTAATTTGATATTTTCATCAGTTGCATCATAATCAACCTCCAACACTTTATAATAATCCTTCAAACAAGGGAAAGCACCCCATCAAGAACTCATCAATCAGTACAACAATAGAAACAGTCTCGAGGCATGAGAAACATGGAATTTGAACTCTAAGGCATAAAATACAATCTAACTCAAAAGCCTAAACATAAAGTTTGAGATGGGAAATTATTACATTGCATCATAGCTTCAACTATAGATATAATAATTTATGAAGATAATAATTCATGCACTTCAAGGTATGACATGAATCCAAGATGCACTCAAGAAATATTTAAGTCATTATACATCAATTTAATGTATTGTTTAATTTCATGTCAGATTTACCAGAAAAACTGACAGTTACCCTAACAACAATAGCAAATCTTGCCTCATTAAGTGAAGTTAGTTACATGGATCACATGACGTTATTGGACTCTATAAAAAATCAACTCTTTAGATATATCATTTATCATGAGATTCCATTTAATAACTTCCTTAAGTGTCATTCTTAGTCTCCCTCTAAATCTTTTCATAGAGCAAAAGACTATATGATCAACTCTTCTCATTAGGCTAAAAACTGACCTTTGCCATATGGGGATTAAATTTAAATTCTAATATTTGCGTAGAATCTCTTCATTCTTGCATTCTTTCGTTGCTTGGCAATATATCTGCCAGCTTGTTTTACCCAAAAAAATTATCTTTGGATTCAGAAACAGCTTTGCATTAGTAGATTTACATTAGTAGACTTACTACTGATAAAGGTGCACCTATGATTAAAAAAGATGTATATTTACTTTTCAAATTTAAAATCGGAAATAAGCTATCAAACTATTAAACTTATCCTCTTTTCAAGAAGGAGAAACAACAGTATTTCTTATTATCTTTGGATTCAGAAACAGCTTTGCATTAGTAGATAGTTTAAAATGACCACAACTTTCACGTCTATTAAGACAGGATTGGAACACATGTTCTATATTGCTTTCTCTTTAAAAAGCATTTCATGGAAGTTTAAGTTTTACATAAGTAACTTAAAATTGCTGCTGTTTGTGATCTGGCTCATAGTTAATTAATGTTATGCTCCTTATGGCATGGACCGTTGAATTCCACATGATGAGATTTTAAGCAACGGAAGAAAACCATTTTTGTTGCTATTACATGAAGAATGATAACAAAAAGAAAGTTACATCTACTACCTTTTCCTCATTATATTTCAGTCTATTTTTCTTGAAATAAAAATTTAGTAGGCAATTAAATTTCTTCAAGATATCTCAAAAGCTAATTTCTCAGTAACTAACTAGAATATCATAAGAGATAATAGAAGATGTAGTCAAATAAAGTGAAGTTAAAGGTTGAGGTACTGAAGAAGCCCAGTGCCTCTCACTCTCACACCATGAGATGCACTGACTTCAACCAGTTGTGTTTCTGGTAGTGCCTTTGCTGCCTTTCGCTTCTATCAATGCATGCACCTAAGGCATCTCAATGTATTTGGATATTGAAAAGAAAGGGGCAGCTTGGAAGCCCAGAGCAGGATTTTAAAACAATAATATGATAAAATAGGAAGCTATAAAACCCAACCTTACAAGTCTAACCCAGCCCTAGAATAGTGACTTAGTGCATTTTGATGAACGATGGCCAAAAAAACAATGAGCTTGATGCATGATGATTATTATGTTTGAATAGTTAAATTATACGTCAAATGTTGTTCCAAATTTATAATTATATATTTTTGTTTATATAGCATATTTTGAGCATTTTTCTTACTCCAGCACTATGCTTCTAATGTGCGTCTTTTGGGTGACTCTCATCTGAATCATTTAGAGATCTAGCACCTTGAGGGCATTCTTCACTTTGACTACATTGGTCATAGAAGAGGTTTTACAGCCCAAAATCAAATTAATTAAGGAGGATATACAGATGATGACCATGATAATCTCTATGCATGTAAACTCATAAAGGATGGAAGCCTAAACAAACATATAGTGAGAGGAAAGTCAGTAAATTGCAAAAAGTAGACTTAGAAATAAATGTAACAAACAGTTTCAGTTCATCATGAAACTTATACTGATTGCAGTAATAACGACATTATCAGAGCATTGTAGTTACAAACTCCAACACATAAGTTGGACATTGCTTTGAGACAGAAAAAAAAGAAAAAAAGTATCTCCAATTTCTAACACATTGTTTTGCAATTTTCAGCTACAGAATTTAAAGATGAGTGAGACACAGATTTTTGAAACAGTTGTAGATTAGTTAAGTTGCACCTACACAAGTCAATATGAACCACTGCCTAGATCAACTAAGTTGCATACTTGCATCTACACAAGTCAATTAAATGGAACGTCATGCACTTCCCAATACATCTCCATTAGCATTTTCAGCAACTTAGTTGACATTTACAACAACTTTCCAAAAGTCCAACTGCATTGTTCCATCGACAAGGAATCCTGAAATTAGTATACCTTTCCTCAACTTCCTAAATTTTCTACTCAACTAGATGAATTTCCTTCACCAAGTCCACCTCTAAGCTTCCTTGCTTGAAAGAAAGCAGCCAAAAGGAAAAAGTAGTGAACTAGAAAAAGATGTGAATCAGTAAATCAGGGATGTCTGATGTTAGGGACTACATTTACCTTTCTTCTCCTACTATTTATCCCACTAATAAACTAGTGGGACAAAAAATGGAGGGGAAAAAGAGTAACACAAATCAAGATTAAAGTACACTTCCACACTAAGATAATCAAAGAAAAAGGCAAAGACGAAAAGGAAAACACAGAGCAAGATTGCAATAAGCTGTAATACCTTTGATTTGGTATTGTCACCGCTTTCCATCTGCTACAGAAACGAGGTCGACAACCGCAGCTTCATGTACATAATTCATCGGATGGATAACCCAGAAATCTAAAATTGGTACTGTACAAATACAATGCTTCAACCAACTAAACACATGGTAGCTTGGAATAGAAGAAACAATTCCGAATAAAAATGAGAAAGAGACTGAGATGGTGATGATGATGATGATGAAGACTTGGAATTTGTGTGGTGGAATTTTCGATTTGAAGAAGAGAAAGAAAGAGAAGCCGTGGGTGCCACAATTTGCGTTTGGGATTGAATTTCACACACTTTTGTCTTCAAATATCAATGGCTGCTGGTATTTTATCCGTTGTACATGTCCGCCATTGCCATCACCAACCACACTTGGGGAAAAGGGTTAAATCGGAAGTTGGTGAAGGAGATTCCACTTGGAGAAATATATGGAGGAGTTCTGCTAACTATCCAGATTTTTAGTTAAAAGTGTGTTTTTTTTTTTAAAATATATTTTTTAATATTGATATAATTTTGTGTTTTTTTTGCCAATATATAATTTTAGATATCTATTTTTTTGTGTATACACATATAATTTTACGATTTAACGCCACAGCGTTTATTTTAGAAGTTATATTTAATATTTTATAATGTTATAAATATATAAAAAGATTATTTGTATTTTACATTCTATTTCTACTAAAATAAAAATATTTTTTAGTGAGTCCAAATAATCACCAATAAGTAGGCTATGCACTTAGTCTGATTCCATGTTATTTTAACCAATTAGGCTTGTACTTGACTATAGAGCTAGCCAAAAAATCCAGATTGTCAAAAAGCTCGTATGGCATAGGTCTACTAGCCCATATTTTTTTCAAAAATATTTTTTATATTTTTTTAGTTTTTTCATATAATTTTTTAAATTAATATAACATAAAAATTAATATAATTTTTAAATTTTATAATTTATACATCACTAATTAATAAAATAATATATTTTTTAATATTAAAATAAAAAGAAAACTGGCCGATCGGGCCGGGTCCAAAAAACTCATTTTTTCTTTAGGTTTCTAATTTTAAAACCCAATCGGCCCATTTTATCGGGCTACCCTATCGGGCCTGACCCATATTGAACCTTATGCTTTTTTTTTTTTCTAGTTCTTAATGAACTAAGCTAGGGCTTTATTAGATGGTCATATTGATTATCTGGCTTCCACAGTCTATACTCTTTACATCCATTTCCTTCTTCTTAGTCAACTTATTGGTAACATTATCCATCAAAAACAAAAACTTATTGGCAACATTAAGTATAATAGGAGAAAATGAAAAGAATAGTGGTGATTTGGATTGAAGGATTAGGTAACTAGTAATAGTTTTCGACTTTAATTAATTTAGATTAAGTTAGGTAGAACGAAAAATAATGGAGATAGAATTTGCATAGTCCACATAGATGAAAAGAGAAGCAGTGACATGAAATCAAAAGCCCAATACACCAATGGTATAGGTGTTTGGGTCCTTAATGATAGCATGTGATTTCTGACTAATCTTTAGTTCAAGACATTGGCGTCCTACTTGACAATTTTAAAACTGTTTTCTCTAATGATAATTTTTTATCACAAAAAGAAAAAAATAATTTTGGTATCCTAAATCTACTCCACTTCAATTGAAAAATTTATTAGGATCTAAACCAATCTAAGCAGTAAAACTCTACCATTAAATATTTAATACGCTATCAAGTATTTAACACGATTATATTCTTTAAGACTCGAATTCGAAATTTTTGGTTAAGAGGGTATAAGCCCCCACCAATCAAATTAAGTGCTTATATTGTTTGATTCATTTCTTGTTTTCTATACTAGACAACAGACATATTTTCCCTTCATTGCATAGAATATAAAAAATAAGTTACATTATATATAATTTGTGAATAGTGTGGTTTGCTATATATCATATACATATATATATATATATATGTATATAGGTAGACAATTTTTCTTCTGTTGCATGTGTTTGAGGAATAACATGTCATATTCATAACTTGTAAATAATAAAACTTGCTACAAATTTTGTTACATACATATTGTTTAAATCTATAACAAATTACACTATTTACTATCCATAAACTTTATATGGCTTAAATCCTTAGACAGTGTGATATAAGTGTGTCTCTCTCAAAAATTTCCAACCGAATGTCTTAGAATCACAACTAACATTATAGAGCTTCCAAGAAAGAAAGAACTCCAAATTTCATGACTCCCCATGCTAAGAACTATGGGTGAGAAAGTTAGAAGTATGGATGAGAGTCGACAGCCTGAAAACTGCTATGTGAGATATCTTCATTGTCCGCAATTGAAAATGAGAACCCAGCTCTAAAGAGCTAAGTATGATATACATAATTATCTACAACTGGAAAAAAAAAACTTGAAAGGGGAGAAAAGGAAGATTAGGGAGGTCACAAATCATTCCAATGACTTGAGAAGCCTAAACAATGCAGCTGCCTCTCTGATTCTAGAAAACTCAATGCAGAAAGCTTGAACTTCAATGAAAAGATCTTTCACTGCAAGATGGGATCATTTTCCAGAATCAGTAACATGGTGCTGAATTAACTATCCGTTCAAGGCACCAGTACAATAAATTAATAATCAGAGATGAAGCCAAAGAAAGCAACAAAAAAAAACACGAAAAGTTCAGATGGCAAAGAGCTTAACTTAGCAAAAGCAAATAAATCAATTTAACAAGGGAGACCACGTTACGGTTGAGTTGAGCAAATAGCAAAATTAACCCATTCCTCATGAAAAAATTAATCCGTTCCTTTATAAACATTGCAAATGAATGCTTTGTTTGAAAATTAATAAAAATGAAGAAATTACGATAAAAAAAATAATTCAAAATTATTTATTCAATCTCAACACAATAACACTAGTATTCAAAATTCTGGCCTAGAAGAGAGATCTCGTCCGTTTCAAAAAAGTTCAAAACGCCCTTTCCATATGTGCTCTATAACAGATGTGTTCAACCCTACTAACTCTGTTCTTCAATTCATATCATGAGTGAGGCCCCACAAATGAAACAGGATTCATCATGAAACTCCAAGGAACAATTTTGTTCTCATGACTCAGCCTAGCACAGCCAAGTATCAAAATTCACATGCAGTGGTAAGAAATACTGGTCGGACATACTTTCTCACCAAACAAAATGATAACAATCCAATGATGGCTTGTTGACAAACTACGTGTACGAGCAAGTTTCACTGTAATATACTTGCAAGTTTAAGAGAGTTCCTTAAAGATATGTCAGGGTGGAGAAAGGAGAAAAAGGCGACTTTCCAGGAGACGAGGGGATTTTCCAGGAACCTCCAAAACCCCTCCACTATCCATGTTTCCAAATTCTTACCATACGGGAGATCTTGAAGACTGATCGTTTACTAAGAATTGTTTGTCCTTCAGTAGCAGCCCTATCACCAAATTAAGCTAAGTACCACATAGTAGGCTTAGAGAGCCTTTTTCCGTTTCTGAAGAAGCAACCACTTTTGGTCCAAGTCTTGAATTGCACAAAGTATCTAAATCGTGCACAAGGAAGCCATTCGTGGAGATTTGAATTTTTTTTTAATAACAAAAAGATGAAAACAATTACTGCAAGTACACACCTTGTTTGGCCCCAAAATTAAAGGAAGCACATACCTTGTACCATTTTAAAGTTGGAGTCTTTTCATTCTTATCCCAATTCTCATCATCAGGTTGCTGAGGGTCTTTCAATAGGCTTAAGCATTCCTCCTTCCGATACATAGCAATAAAAGGAATCTAGACAACAACAAGAAAAGCTAATAAAATTAGAATAAAAAAATGTGATTTGCATGAATAATAAGATACTAACATCTAATTTCTGTACATGATGCAGTTCCAAAAATCTGATGATATCATGACCATCAATCTGTAAATTTCCAGCATCTTTCTCGTGAAGCCAAGGTACCGTTCCCCTTTTAAGCTGCTCATATATCCAATTACTCTCCTCTTCTATACTACTTGCATCTAGTGGAGGTGCACTGGTAGTCTTCCCTCTGATATCTACAGGAAAATCAGTTTTCAGATTAAGATACCTAAGTGATCCATCAGAACAGAACAAAATAATATATTTATATACAGATCTCAGAAGACCTGCATTCTTGTTGGAACATCAAGCTCCCTAATTCAGTCATCCTTCATCTTCAAGTCCAGTCTCTCAATATTCACGCAGTTCCAGACTTTGCTTGCAAGACTGCAGCAACTCGCCAACATCACCAAATAATTCCTGAGCTTTTTGCAGGAAAAAGATACTCCTGGTGCCTTCCTAGCTTTTTTTCTCTTCAGCTTCTTTCGTCTATAAAATATGAGTAATAGATAGTTATGTGAATTACCCAATAATCCAACTATTTGCACAAAACCACGTAACTGTATCATCTAGCAGGGGAGGCCAGTAGAAAAATATAAAAATTAATTCAAAAAGTCCACAATTCACAACCTTCGGACGGTGAATATTGATATTATTGTCCTCTAGAAGCTCATAATCATCTTCATCAACAACATACACCTCCATGAAATAAAGGGAATAAATCTATCAGAATTAAAAAAAAAAAAAGAACATTATGATCTTCCAAGAGAACTTGAATTTGTAAACATTAATAACCAAAAAAAAAAATCATAACCATCTTTTGGTTCAATAATATCTCCCAATAAAAATCATTACTACAACAATCAGATAAAGAAAAGGAAGTGTAGGTGAGAGAGAAGAGAAAGTGTACCCAATGCTCCTTCCAAGGCCTCAATAACAAATCAGATTCAGCCTTCCCATTGCCTTCTTCATATCACGTCCTCTTCAGCCTTATGTTCTCTTCAGTTGGACCTTGAGACAGAACAGAAAAATTTTCACGTTAATAACTACTGATGTAAAATACCTTCAGATCGAATAAAGAGATTTTGCCATGCCATTTCCTGTACCTTCAGATCAAATCGACAGCAGCTAGGTGGCCTGCAAGAGCTTAGGTCTTCTTTGTACAGAGAAAATCTGAAAAAAAAAAAAGAAGGAACGAAGATAATGAAAAAGCAAAAGAAAAACAAAATGGAAAAAAAAAATAAAAAAGAAGAAGAAGATGTGAGAGCGACCAAAGGAGCAATAGGTTTGTCATCCTTGCCCTACGCATCCAACTCGGTGTGGTGGCGGCTTCTTCGTTTGGCTCAAGAGGGAGAAGATGGATGAGTGAGGAGAGAAGAGGGAGAAAGGCTAGAGATAGGGCAAAAAGGAGATTTCAATGGAGAATATTAGAGGTACAAAATGAGTGCAAATACTCCCTATCAGTATAAATAGATGAGAAATGCATCAATTCCATCATATTCAAATTTCAAAATTCTGCCAATGGAGATAGAAGCAATTAAATGTTCCATTATTTTCAGGAGGCATTGAAAACTGGAATATGAGAGAATTTCTTCCTCTAGTAGGATGGTCATCTGAATACTGAACATAGGAAAAGGAAGAAGCTGTTAATGTTCCGCCCAAAATTAATGCAACGCACCAGTCAAGAAGTGAATTTAAATTTAAAAAATAAGTATTCTCAACATTTCTGAAGAAGCAACTTGAAGCAAGCATGAAGCCCAAAAATGAGCCATATGAGCCTGGCTTATGAACAGTGCCAGCTTATCTAGATTTTAGAGTTTTATCATAGATTAGCTATTTATATCTTATAATCGGAGGGAGTATATTGATGGGGGTAATTTCCTAGAAAAGAAACTTCCAATGCCGTCTTTGAGAACTAAACTATGCGGCAAATTGTGACCGAGAGAAGAAAATTTCATGTAATATACTATAGAATCGAAACAGTTCCATCTTTTTCTTACTTTTACCTTTTTTCCCCCTTTTTCAATATCGAAAAACTATATTCAAAAGTGACTATGCGACTGAGAAAACCTGTACACATAGATGCTCAAAAAATTGTCATACCCTGTAACAACCCAACAATTTAAAGGCTCAGATACATTTCAGACTCCTTACACAAAGAGAGATGGGAAAATCTAAAGAGCTTCACTTTTAAAGATCTTTCCAAACATTGTAGTCGTTACTTGTTCCATTATAGTTGACTATACTATCTTGGCATCCTATAAAGAATGTACTCCTAATTGGATCTATGTTCACTAATGCATGGGCTGTTCTACTGGCGCTGGCAGCAACAGCAACCTCATCTGCACCAATAATCACTTCAGCATAACCATTGTCTGCTACCTTGCTGTTCTCCAACTGTAAATAGTTTTCAAGTATAACAGATTAAATTGATATACAAATCAATAGTGATAATGGAAGAGAATCGTCAACTCAATCTTTTGTTTTGCCTCTGCTCAACTAGTAGTGCCAAGTTGATACACAGTAACTAATTATTTCAGTGTGAGCTAATCAGATTAGATCAAATGATTGCCTACGATATAGGAACCCTCTTCCATCCTTTCTTCTCAAATTATTATGACTTGGATTGCTATCAGTCAAAAAGTACTGATATATATATATATATATGGAATGGAACAAAGATAAGCATTTCCTTTAACATCTGCAAACCTTGGAATGCAGATTCTCTGCACCTCAAAATGGGGCTATTTGCTGGGCACCGTAGAAGATCCCCACTAATTGCCTGATCCTGTGACAGTGTTGAAGCCAAATGCCTGAGAAGCTGAAATGCTGAAACGCACTGTTTCAACACAAATGAAACAGTGCATTTTGCTTCTATTCTTCACAAATTCAAATGTGCCAATTGCCACCATCGACTCACAAGATTACTCCAATCGTTCATTCTAAATGCATTGAACATGCAAACCTAAACCTTCATCTCCATTTGTTTCCATGCCATTCCCTCCTAGGAATGCCCCCTCTTGCAAACAATCAAATGGGTTAAAGCAGCAAAGGGTTGAACCTCAGACATGAATCTTCAACCATGACACAACTGAAAATCTTGTGCTTTAATGGGATAGAGCGGCAGTTTTATAATTTCACGAATGGACAGCTGCAATTGGCCCATTTGAATCAAAGAATAGGGGCAAAACACATCATTTTATTCATATTGACATTGCATTTCAGCTTCTCAAACATGTGAATTAAATGTTGTGATAGGGATGGAAAATGGAAAACGACAATTTGAGGTGCACAGCAAGCAGTACCATTGCAAGGTTGCAAGGAATCTGAATTCACAAACCTTGTTATTTTCATCTGGGGCTCGTGTAAGCAGCCAAAAATAGAATAAACAGAATGCGGTGTAAACAAGTTGGCATTTAGATCTTTTGTTTCACAAATTAATTTTACATAAAACCAGAAAGAAATCTGAGATTTCAACCAATTTATGATTTACAGGAATCAGGATTAGTTGTTTAAACAAAGAAATAAAAACATAAATCTATTAACTTAGTGACTATTTATCATAGAAAATTAAGTTTGAACTGATACTAATGCTTAGATAGGAAGGAAACAGTCAATTGAACAAACGGATGCAATGTTTATCATCTATACAATTGTAATGCTAATATGCATATTAGTTTGCAAGCATTTTGGACTGAAAGCTACTTCTCAATAAAATTTTCTATACAGGGAAACACGCACAGCCAATTATATGTTGCCAACTGTCAAGCAGTAGACAGGAGCTTACCCTAAATTTTGTTGCAGCACCCCAAATGACAAATGTCTCGTTACAATTGTAGTGTCTGTGATTTCCTCTTATCTTGCCTGGACGTATTTCTCCAACATGAACTGAAGCACAAGCGACAGCTCCACCTGTTCAGAAGCATGCTTTTTTTTCAAATGCAAGAACAAGAACACAAACATAAAAAATCTTCTTTCGGCATATGAAATCCCACACACAATGTGCTTTTTCCTTTTCCTTTTCCTTTTCCTGCCTATTTACTTATCTAAAGTATGTAACTTAAGTTCCATAGCAGCTTTTTGGAACAAACAAGGCAGCCCAAAATATGAAAATCATGGAGTTGACAAAACCCAATCTCCATATGAAGCTAAAGTACACAGCAAGGTAGTCGGATTGAGGGGATCATTACGACAAACTCCATATAAGAAACCTGGGTCAGGAAAGAAGAAAGAAAGAAAGAAAATACCCAACAAAAAACAATGCGTAGCATACCAGAAATGCCAGAAGCAAGGGCGAGAGAAACGGGATCAAGCAACCAGCCACGCTTGTCTTTAGCAATTTGGGAAGGAATCCCAGAGCTGAACCTAACCAAATTGGCCTTCATATCGTTCTCCATGCTCCAATCTGCGGCGGTTTCGATGTGGGAAGGCGGGAATTGGGAAGCGCGCTGAAGGTGAACACAGACCCAAGTGAGGAAGAGAAAAATGCTGAGAAGGAAAGGGAGAGACTGAGGCTTCTGGAGGAACTGAAGGAAAGAGGCAAGAAAAGAGGGTCGGATCTGGAAGGGGTTATCTGAAGAGGGATTGTTTATGTAGACGATTCTTCGTGGGTTCGCCATCATCGGGTTGCCCCTCTCCGTTTGAGCTCTCATCGTGCTTCTTCTATATTTGATTTTTCTGCGTACCAGGTTCTCTCGCTGTGATTCCGCCTTTCTTGAGCTAGAGCGTTTATCTTTCTATTTTATTTGTTCTCTCTCGAGACTCGTCCGTGAAAACAAATTGGATTGCGATTTTTCTTCATTTTATTGTAGTATAGATTTTTCCCTGCATAATACTCTCTCTCTGATCAAGTTTAATATAAAAAATCGAACTCTTTTTTCACACCTTAAACTAAGATTAACCAAAACTTAACTGATGTGTCCGATGGAAAATATATAAAAAAACCAGCCTCTGTAAATAGTGTGTGATACAGATGGTGTTGTTGTTGGAACCAAATTACAAATATGGTAGAAAACCAGCTTCACATGATATAATGTAGGATTATCAATATCTGTGAAGGCAAAAAAATTTTTTGATACCAAATTTAGGGACGTATGAAATGCCAGAGGCGGACTCTTTATAATTCTCATATCCATTGCTTAAGAATATTATAATCAAAAGAAATAAGATGTAATTCAAACAGAGCGTTTTGTCTCCGATTCTATCAGAAATAAAATAAAAGGATTGCTTTGACGAGCATGCTCTTTGGATATTGTTACAGGAAATAAAAAAAATAAAATTCTGTTTAGGGACATGTGCCACCCAAATTTGTTAATTTTGCAATGTGATCTCTCATGTTCAAAATATAATTTTTATTTTAACATTTTTTTAGTTTAAAATATAAGTCTTATTTAGATAAAATAAAAAATATTAATTATTTTTTTTCTAATTTACTGTTGCCTTTAATTAATTAATTTGTGAAAAAGAAAATTATCTTGAAAATTATCTTTATTAATGATATTATTAGAAAATAATGTAAGTTTTTTACAATTAAACTTCCTTCATTAATTTGTGTACAGTTAACCAAATATGATTTATATTTTGAAGTGGATGAAATAGTAAAGTAAAATATAACATTCCAATATGATCCCCTACACACATATATATATATATATATATAATATCTCAAAAAAATTGTATTATAATATTTAAATAATTAATTTTAGTTTTTATAATGTCTTAATCACGAGTCAATTAAATTACTTCACCTCTAAAACGTGGTTCGATGTGGCCCATGTTCTCAAATTTATTTAATTTTTCCATAATTTAATTAAATTTAATTAATAATTAATGTTGTCTATTCTTTTTGGGGGCGAGGTAGGGTATCAGAGAGGGAAGGATGGAATATCCACTCTAGAAGGCCATGAGAGTCGGGGTCGACTACATTAATGGATAAGCACGGTGCAAGACAACGATTTCTTCTCATCATTTTTCAAAAACTGAACACATAGATACCAAATCTATGTATTTATTTGTTACAGCAAAAATGACCACATAGATACCTACTTGAACAGCAATAGCAGCATATAATACACATGTTCCACTTCTCATAAATTAAAGATAAAAATAAAAATAAAAATAAGGATAATACCGTATCTTTATAGAATGGTGTCTGCTTAGGGACTAAGGCACGGTCGGCACCCTTTCCTCTGCTAGCATATTGCTCACTATATCTTCCTGTATCCGGTTGTCCAACTCCATAATCAAGAGGACCAAAAAAAAAAAAAAGCAAAAACTCTAGTTGCAACAGTACCAAATAGAAATAAGATCTACTTGGAGCCTTTAAGAATACAATATAATGAATATGAAAACATGTTAACTAAAACATACATGATGAGCTTTGAATTCGAGCACACACACCTAAAGAAGATGTTTCCATATTCAAATCCAAGGAAATTGAAAAGGGCTTCCATTGGCACCCCAAAACCAGTCCATCTATCAGAACACCATCCAATCCTTGACCTACTACTATAGTTCTCTATCATGAAGTTGTTGGTCTAAGTGTTTCAAGGGTAGACGTAATACATTCCTTAAAAATTTCACCTACGATAGCATCCTAAATGTAGAACACTTCCAACTACTGTATCATTCTTAAGAAAAATCAATTTTTCCCTAATTTCATCAAAAAAGGACTTATTTTTCCATTTTTACCCTTAACTTCTCCTTACCAACCGTTTTTTATATCATTAATTTGTTAATCATCAGTTTCAATGTTTTAATGGCATTAAGTAAGAATAAACCAATCATTGATAGAAATTAAGATTTGAAAAAAATACCAATACTGACAAGCTCCAATACATCATTCTCCCTCTGAAACTTAGTAAGTCGCATTAAATTTAAAAAACACAATGAAAAAGGATGGGTGAAGGAAGTGAACAGGTTCATATCAATTTTCATTTTAAATAGAAAAAGTGGTGGGTGATATGCACAATATAAAGATGTGAGATTTTAAATTCATGTGGCAACCTCTCTCTACTAAAAAGTTGAAGACCTCACAACTCCATAGTAAGAGGTCCCTATTTATATAGAAAATTAGACAACAATACTCACAACGTTGATGAAGGCATGTTAGACTTAAACAAAGAGCCAAGCGTTGATGAAGGCAGTGAAAAAGACACCACTAAGGATGAAACTTGGCCTCCATGGAGAAGTGAGGAATGAAAGTCGCCCTCTATCATGCTTTGTTCAAATGGTGTTCTTACACTGAATGAAGAGAGACACCACTAAGAATGCATAAGTCAGATGCAGAGTTCTAGTTTATGAAGATATACAACTTAGATCATGCTTTGTTGGACTAAAATCTTGACCTAAGCATTGATGCAAACCTTGAAATAGACACCACTGAGAATGAAACAAGGCCTCCTTAGACAAGTAAGGAAGGACACTCACCCTCCATCATGCTCTATGCAAACGTTGTTGCTTCAATGAATGAAGAGACACCTTTGACAATCCATAAGTTAGATGCCCAGTTGCTCTTTATGAATATACATGACTCAAATGATGCCCTCTTTGACCTAAATGTTGAGCCTAGTAGTGATGAATGTGTTAGTGGTCATGTCATAGAAGCACTAGGAGAGAACTTTCAGTTTAGTCAGCCTTCAGTAACTGAAAGTGTCATTGAGAGAGACATGCATTCAACATAGTTTGAATTGTTTGAAGCTTCATATGATGAGAATGAACTTGATTCACATGATTGAGTGCTTGTTGAAGAATCACTAGCTGACATACTAAGTGGTAATGCATTTTCATTATTCCTTTGTTTTCCATTTCTATTTTTGGTTTGGTGACATGGTTGTACCTGCTACAAATTTTGCACTCAAGTTATTATTATATGAAAATATAAATAGCACAAAGTGAATCTTGTTTATCGAAATTGTAGGAAGAAAACTTGGATATACTACACAGTTTATAGGAATGCATTTTTTGACTAGTTTATAGGAATGCATTTTTTGACTAAGTATTGATACTCTTTTTGAAGAAAGCATAGGAAAATGTGGTAATGAATTTTCAAGTATTTATACTTTTTTTTTCATAGTTTATAGGAATAAATAATAAATATAAGAAGGGAAAAAATAATACTAAAATGTAAGAAGCACTATCACAGAAAGAATATGATGGGGAAAATAATACTAAAATATAATGATTCAACGTTTTTTTTGCTATGAGTAAGTCTCATATTATACTTCATACTAAACTGTATAATATTGAAATCATTTTAACAAGTTATATCCATGTAATCAGGTGATGTAGGTGGAGTATAATGGATTCAACTTGCAAGCAAAGGAAGTTTTTGACTAATGAACAATACAAATCAATAGGCCGTTTCCTTTTGCACTCTACTTATTATGGAAAACTAAAGAGTGGTATAACAAAGGAGCTTGCTTCAATGTACTCAATTTCCACAAGTATTGCTTGATGCATATGGCGTTGAGTTAGGGACATGAGTGACTCATCTTACAAAAGGACAAAGCATTTTGGGCGAAAGAGAATTCAAATAGATCTTCAACAAATCCAACAACTCCTTGTATCAAAACGGACCACTCTTCGATCTTTTGTTTGGCACTCAACACCAACCTCTCTTATTAGATTTTAGAAGGACGGTTGGACAACTGCTGCAGCTTCCCATTTCATGAAGAGAAAAGGCTTTTTCATTTGTGCATTGCCACGTGCTATTTCATAGAGAGAGGTTGAATATTTAATAAAACAAAATGCCATTTCCCGTAACCATATTTACTCAACCCCCATTGCCAACACAAGAGTAGACTTGAAAGAATATTAGTTAAAATTACATTATTTCCTATATTTTAGACCAACAATTCCTCCTAGAAGCTGTCTTACAAAAAGAACCAAGGGGAGTAGATTTTAGACCATGATCAAAATTTGCCCATATATATAATGTAATAATTGTATTTCAAAATGAGAAAATAAATCAAAAAATTGCAGAAAAATTCCACATTATTAATTACCTGTGTTGATGTGGCTGAACACTCAAGGGGGTGAATTGAGTGATTTGAAAATTTTTTGTTCAACTTGAAGAAATAAATGAAATAGTAAAGTGGGCAGAAAAATGGGAATAAACAGAGTACATGTAATGTAAAGAAGATAATAATGTAAATAGAGAAGACATGAGAGATTTATCCTGATTCAGCTTATACCATTTGACTTATATCCAGTCCCTAAATCATCCCTTGAGATTTTGCGCTATTTCCATAAGTTTTGAATTGGTACTTATAAGCCTCAGTACAATGCTCTATTTTTTCACGAACAATTTCTCTCTTCGTACAAGGAGCAATTTGACAACCTACTCAAGAAACCCACTATGTTGAGTCTACTCAGAATTATTTAAGGTTAAAGCTAAAAGTTTTATAGCAATATATCCTTACACAGAGGTAGAGTTGATACAATGAAACTCTAAGTTAATTGAGCGCATTTATGATCAAAGAACAATGAATAATAATGCAAAAGATTTCAGAATGCTCTTCTTATTCTTTTCTACATAAATGAACCACTATTTATAGGTGAAGTTCATTAATTAGTCATTAAACACAATTAATTTGCCATTACTTGGGGATTAAGTGACTATTAAAGGTGCATTTAATGCTCACCTACCTAGACTAAGCAATTACAAGTGAAAAGTAATCGATTATATTGAGTATATGTTTTCTTAGTAATGTGTTTCACCATAAATTAAAATGATCATTTAAATTAGAAGAAAACATCTTTGATATAGAAGAAGAGATTATGTCAATTTTCTTGCTTACTCAGAAAGGAAGAAGAAACAAGATCAACGTATTTGGGAACTTGGAAATATAATTGATTGTTACAGTAATGATAATTGATTATTGTGACAGAATGCACGAAGAAAAATTAAGATAATCAATTATGTCTCCAAATAACAATTTAGGTTGGAAAAATTTTTGAGTCAAGAGATGAGGTAATCGATTAGAAGCTCAAAAGTAACAGGTTAGATTTGAAACAGAGAGCAAACACATTCGTTGTGAAGACATAATCGATTATTTAAGGATATAACAGATTATATGAAGCAACATAATCAATTAGAAGAGAGAATAATCAATTAGAACATGAAGATAAAAAGTAATTGAAATGACCAGAGCTCGATAATCAATTATTTCAAGCGAAGTAATCAATTATATTAGATAATAGGAGGGCTAAACTAATAAGAGAGCTGATATAATCGATTATATATAAATATAATCGATCTAAATAGAGGCAAGGTAACATAGCAAAAGGACGATAATTGATTGTTCTGTTTAAGATAATCAATTATGTCATCTAGAAAGTACGAAACTAAGATGAGCAATTGATATACAGGTTATATGGCTAGGATTAATCGATTATATTGGAAGAACACAGCGAGCCTAGCAGGAATAAAGTTCAAAAAAACTTCTGGACTTAAAATTTTCCAAAATATTAAATTCTGAGTTTAAAAATCATTTGAAAAAATTATTCAAAATTCATTTTGTTAATAATTTCAATCACTTACAAAATTTAACTAAAAAATCCTCTCTTGAGTTATCTTGACTTATTAACTTCTTTAAATTATAGCCCGAGTGCTAAATATATCCTGCAAAACAATTATTTTTTAGTTTTGTTATCATCAAAACATGAGATTGGTAACAACGTTCAGGAGCCAAAAACAATAACAAAGACATGGGATCTTCAAGCTCAATTGGTAAGGTTCCCTTGGCACAAGAGCAATAGCAGTGAGTGAGAGATTTAGAGCAATTTTTAGATCTTGAGATAGGGAAATAAGTGAGTTTTTTAGCTGTGGAATCTAATCAAATAATTGTAAGCTCGAAACAAAGGAAATCATATATTCAAACGAAAATCTTAGTTCGCTGATTACACAGATTCAAATGTAATCACAGATTAAAAAAAAAAAAAGAAAGAAAGCAAATATTCACTGGTGAGATTCTTGCTAGAGGCACGATATGGGAGAAGAAGGTGGAGAATGGGTCAAGTTCTGGGTCGCAGAAATGAAGGTGGAGGTTATCAATTGGGGAAGGGGCGGTGGAGGGAATGAAGGTGTGGAGGATGAAGATTGGGGAGGGGCAGTCATTCAAGTAATTTGAAAAAGAAGAAATAGGAATATGAACATATATAGAAGTAGATGAGGAGAAGGAGAAAAAATCTACAATACATATGGAAGAAGATGCAAGAGATTAGAGGCGTGGGGAAAAAGCCTGAAGAGGCTTCCACAGGAAGCTCAAATGCTTTGGAGTATGTGGGAAAGCTTAATGAATTAATAAATTAATATACCTAATTTATTTTTTTCCAAATATCCCAAAAAATTGAAGAGAAATTCAAAATTTGATTAAAATCTGGAATAACTCATAAAAGATATATATTATATCACTTCATAATAAAAAGATATAGACATTATCATAAATTTGTAACATAAAATATATATATATATTTACAAACAATCATGGGTTATATTTTTTATATTTTTGTTAGAAATTTGGAGAGAAATAAGTAATAAAAGATATGTCTTGATATATAAAATAAGTAATAAAAAGATATAGATAGTATCATAATTTTGTAGCATAAAATATCCATATATATATATATAAATTCATACATATAATTATCTTTGTAAAAATATTATATATGAATAACTACAAATACATTTTCCATAAAAAGAAAATTAGCATCTGTTGGAAAAAAATTTGCATTTGGAAAAATGAACCAAGAAGAAGAGGGGAAGTTTCGGGAGAGGGGGGTGATAATAAATGACAACATCAGGGTCCAATTAGAAAAAATGGTTTGGTCTTTTTGTGTCGTTTTAATTTTTTTACTTGGTCTTTCTTTGGCAACAAATTGAACACAGCTTGGTCTTCTATAGTCATTCTTTCTACTGCTTTTGGTCCTTTTCTAGCATTAAGTGTACGGTATATTTAACAATGAAACGTGTTTTGATCTACAGTAAAAGTGAATTTATCTTTATCATATTTATTGATACTGATTATTGATGATTTATTAAGAGGTAAGTTAGTTTAACTCATTAACTAAAGAGGTTACTCATTTTTTTTTATCAATAATAGTTAGATTGAGTGGCAAGAAACTTCATACCCCTTAAATAAAATTTAAAATTTAAGTTTTGTAAATAAAAAAAATTATATTGAGAGAACTATCCTCATTTGAGCATACCCCCATTTAAGTTGATAATGCTTGAATCTAACTTGATTAATTATATAAAAAATAATTTTTTTAAACCATTAGACTATTCTCTTACTAACATAGTTAAAATGAAAAAGAAACAAAATCTAAATATAACCGAGCAAGCCCCTTGATTTCTTTGTGTGACGGAACATGATGTTTTTGTGACAAAATTTCATGTTTCTTCATTAGTACGAAATACGAATCCTATCTTTAACGGTTAACCCTGGCCCAAGAAAAACAAAAGTTTGACGTTTATTTTTTTTTTTTCTGACCATTTCGTTTTATAACAATATATTCCCAAAGTCAGTAACTTCTGTGACATGGGAAAACTTTTTGTTTCTTCATTAGCACGAATCCTAACTTTGACGTTTAATTTATTTTTTTCTGACCATTTCGTTTTATTATAATATATTTTCAAAGCTATTCACGTCGGCCAAAACTTAAAAAAATATGCAATACGTAGATGTCCCTAGCTCTTCTGAAATGAGATAAGATCTGAAAAAATTGAATCATATATAGTCAAATTAATATGCTAATTAATTTTATTTTTTCTGTCTTATAAAAAAAAATTAATATGCTAAAAATATTCAAATTTAATGTACAAAATATTATATATAAATAGATATATATTATTTTAGATATTCTATGTATGCATTGATGCATTTTGAGAGGAAATGGCAAGAGAAATTAACTTTGTATGAGACCTACATTTTCTATATAATTATTTGATATTTGATATTATTGAGTCACCATGATTGTTTTTATTAATAAGATTTGAATATATGATTGTGCTTTAAGGGATATTGAGCCCCATTTACTCAATCCAACTTGTATTATTTGAGACCTACATTTAATTTTTAAATATACTATCTCTTTTTGTCCATGTATCTAAGAATACGTGGAATGCATTAGGACACACACTAAAAACTTAATTAGGAAGCCATACTCTTCACAAAATATTAATAGTGTGACTTCTCTCACAATTATTTTTTAAGTTTAAACAAATTACCCATAATGTTTTATTTATTAAACATTATATACTACGCAATCAAAAAGCTTTAAATATTTTTTAAAATTTTTTGTTCCACGCACAGATGTGGGCATGTGTCTCCATCTATGGCGAGCCCTTGATAATAGTATGTTCAAATACCAACACCAGAAGAAGGAAGAGGAATAAATTTCATGAACCATATATTCCAAAGATGGTCAAAATCACATCATTAAAAAATTAAAGATATCTATCTATGACTATAAATATAATTTGACGAGTCATATTCATATGCGATGGATTTATTTCCTATAAAATATATATGAATTCAAAACTCAGAAAAGAATAAGATTTAGAAATTTGCTTCCTCTTGATTAAAGGCTAATCCCATTCCTAGCTTTCTGACTGTGTTTTTGGTATGGAATGACACGTGAAAGACATCACCTTTATTCAATGAATTAATAATAACTAGATTGTTTTATCCTGTAATATAAAAATAAAAAAATTGATTCTATAGGATATAAATAACATTAAGTTCATAGGAAGACAATGATACAAAATTTATGAAATTTGAGTAAAAAATAAGCAAAAAAAAAAGTTTAAAAGACTTAAAATTTAAATATGAAAAATACATTATGTTATTTGAAAGGGAATGATATAAAAAAAAGTGATAAAGTAAAGTGTTTTTTTGTTGCATATTTGATATATTTAATATAATTAAATAAGGGAAAGAAGTTAAATTAATAATAAGGTACGAATAGAGAGAAAATAAAAATATGGGGAGATAATTTAAAAAATATATACAAAATAAGGTGATTGAGGAAAAGGAGAAATAGAAAAGGTAAAAATAAAATAGAAAAAAAATAAAAATATATGGAGAAATATTTTATAATATTTGATAAGGTATAGAAAATTTAAATAAATAAAAATTTAAATTTAAAAGTAAAAAATGTTAAAATATTTTTTTTTGAAAGAGAGAATAATGTTAAAGAGGGTGAGGGAATTAAAAAGTTTAAAATAAAAAATGTTAAAATAATTTAAGAAATAAAGAAAGTGGGGGGAAAACATTCTTCGTAACCATGTTTATAAACATTCGTTTTTCCTTAAAAATATTAATATATGCATATATATATATAGAGAGAGAGAGAGAGAGAGAGATTTTACAATGACAGCTCATTTTACTTTACTATATTATGTTAATAATCAAGCCAATTATAGTTAGGATAACTTTGCATAGTGATTGGATTTGGAGGGGAATTTGAAAGTGAGGGTGTGGCTAAAATTCACCAAACCTAAACTAACCTCAATGATTTATTTTATTCCCAGATTGTCCTTATCTTCAAAATTACAACAAAAGAAACAATTTTTTGCATTGTTCGCTCCCAGAATCTTTGCATCCAGCCTGCAAGTGAGCTCGACGTAACTGCTAACATTTTTTTTAATACAATCTGCGAATTAAATTTTACTTTTATGCAATAAAAAATATTTAAGTTGATGTTAATTTTTATAGTGATCAAATTATACAGTAAAATTAATCTAGCAATTTTTTAAAGTACATTACAAAAAATTATAGTAAATAATATATGAGATGTATAATGATAAGTGAGGTGAAAAATACTGGCATTTGTAAAATAAGATAAGGATGAATTGTAATATAAATATTTTGTTCTTTTAAAAGAAGAAAAGAGAAAAAAAAAGTTTTGATAAGGGTGTAATAATCAATTTATTATTTCCCTACTCTTCCCTTTCAAACCAAACAAGAACATCTCTTGCATCCTCTCTAACCAGATCAAATAAGGGAATATTAAAAGTTATAAATGAGTGTGAGTCTTATCCACACACTACTTATAAATTATAATCAATATAGATAATATAGATAATTAGACATATTTTTTCCATAAATGCATGAAATATAAAGAATATGAAATCATATCCACACTATTTATAAATTATAATTAATATATATTTTTAGCAAGAAAGGCTAGGAAAACATGCAAAATTATACAAAGTGGTTCAGAGAATGACTCTTCTTTACCTAGGAGCCCAAAGTACACTTACAAATAAAAGGAGGTTGTTAAAAAATAATAAATCATTATATATCTTATGTGCTTTGCTAGCTGTGTTAACCAATTAGCACTTTTGTTAGTTTTCCTAAACATATATATGAATATTGTAGTGATTCAATTTCTCATGATAAGCTTTCTAATCTCATCAATGGCATATCCAAACTGATGATAATTTGATTTGATTTATAAGTTTAATGGCATGCATAGTCACTGCAAACCATAATCTTCTTGAACCCCTTATCCCAAAGTTTGATGCCAAGAAGGACAACCATCATCTAGCCTCACTGCGGTGCTAAGTATAACATTCAACTTGCCCATAAAGCCAAAAATCCACTTCCTGTTGCAATCTCTGATACACCTCCACAAGTAGCTTCTCATTTTGTTATCCATTGAATCATCTATGTCCAATCTCATCCACAAGCTTTCTGAAGGTTTTCCATCTCAAGTGCAATTCTCTGAGGTTAACACTCAAATCAGTCTTCATGGAGTACTGCATCTTCATATCTTCTTTGAGGTTTATATATGTGTGTGTATATATATATATATATTAAAATCTTTAGGAAGTTGCATTATTGAAATTCTATAAATATTGTAGCTCTTCTTAGTTTTTACAAATACTCCCTTTAATCCAAAATATATGTCATTTTTAATTATTTTATGCATATTAAAAAAATAAGTTAGATAATTAAATTTATCCAAAAAATTCCAATACTTTCCATAATTGCCCTTATTAATTATATTAAATTCAAACATCTCCAATTCCTTTTTCTCTCTCCTCTTAATTGTAGACTAAGAATATAAATAGAAAAATAATTAATACACTTGATAATTCTCTAAAATGATTTATATTTTAAACTAAGATATCACTCCAAAATAACTTATATTTTGAATTGGAGGAAGTACTTTATTTTGGATGACAACCATATCTATTTTATGAATAATATGATTTATTATATGTTTTGTTATATCATGTCCCCTCCAATCTTTAATATAAGTGCAGTTCTGAAAGATTTTCATAGTCCTTAATATAAGGACCTTTGCAAAATTTAGTGAAATATTTTATGATGTCCTCAAATGTCTTTGATATTTTTAATTTAGCATTAATGTGGGATGGTAGTTAATAGTTTTATTAAAGGTATTTTAGGAATGTTATAGTAATTTTTTATAAAATTAAAATTTCTAACTAATTTTAACTATATACTTTAATCCATGTAATTTGGTTAAAAGACCCTTTTAAAAAAAATTAAAGGAAGTGTATTGATATTGATGATAATGCTTACATTTAAAAAAATGTTTCATATGAAATGTCATGTGAAAACGACTAGCAAACAATCTTCATATATTTATACATATATTTTTAATTTATTGAAACTTTATTCATTATATAAATGAGTGTGAATTGATTCACAATGGCACCAACGCCTCTTTCTTCTCTTCTGATCAATCAAATTATGCATTCTTCTTTGCTTTGCACCGTCACAGAGACACCACCGATGAGCACCTCATCACAGGTCATCTCCTGCAAAGGTATCATCAATTCTATTCATATTATCTTATGATCTCTTTTCACATATGGTTACACACATACACAGGGAAAATTTTTTCACACATATCTAAAGTACAAGATATATATATATTTGGTTTGTGCTGTCAAAGTCAAATTGACTGTTTCTAACGTTATTTTGTATCAATTAGATTGTTGGGCTAATGTATTTGCAGTATTCTATGCAAGAAGTGGCACAATTTATATATTGTGAATAATATAACCACTCCACTCTAAAAAAATAACCACTCAACTAAAGACTTTGCTGCTTTTTCTTTTGTTTTTTTACTCAAGCTTTACTTGCTCGTTGAAAATTGCTGTCTCAATGGTCTTTGCAAACGTTTTCACAGCGCTTTTTCAAAAGCCATGGTAAAGCACAAAAGGTCAAAAACTGTTGCCATTGGCAGCAGTTCTTACTTTTTGTGGCAGTGTTATATATACATATAAATTTTTGTTTTATAATTGTACAATTTTTTAATGTTATTTTAAAAGCTTACAGCGTCAAATTATTTAGTCAAGTAAGGTGGGTTATGTCTTCCGCATCAATTAGAATGGATGTGATGCATTTTATATATATTTTTTATTTTTTATATTATATTTGATTCTTTATATGATTGCAGGTGCAGTATGTTGGGGAATAGGAGAGGGAGTGAAGGTGGAAGAGATACAAGTAGACCCTCCTAAAGCTTCTGAAGTTCGTGTCAAGATGCTTTGTGCCAGTTTGTGCCACACGGACGTCTTAGCCACCCAAGGTTTCCACCATGTTAGTCACGTGATGCCTTTCTCATGCCCTATAATTAATAGTAAATTCCATAGAATTTATTTTTGAATTTTATTAAAATTATATAGATTTTTTCATCTAATTTTAAAATGATCATATAGAATCTTTTAAAAAAATAAGAAGTAAATATACATAATTTTATAAAATTTTACTGAAACACACAAGTTTCTTTTTTATTTTCAAAATATACATAAACTTATTCTTAAAGTAAAATAGAAATTACACAGATCACCCAAATTTTTCTAAAATTACATATACTTTGCTTCTATGTTTATGAAAAATTTGTGCATATTTTAAAAATAGATGAGTATTTTATGTAATTTACCAAAATTTAATGGAGTTTGTGTAATTTAATATTTATTTAAAAAAAGGTTACGTAAATTTTGAAAATGGAAGGTAGGTCTATATAATATTAGCAAAATTCAAAGGATGTTGTATTGATTTTTAAAATAGGGATATATATTTTTTTTTGCAATTTTAACAAATTCAAGAGAAGTTTGTGTAATATTAGTTTTAGGAAAAGTTCAAGTCGATTTTAAAAACTGAGAAAAAGTCTCCGTAATTTTAATAAAATTTAAGAAAGTTTGTTTTGATTTTTAAAATAGAGAAAGTTGCCCAAGAAAAAAAGAGTGAGTGCTTGTATTTTATGTAATGCATTCTTATATTATTAATATTAATGTTAGATCATTTTGAGTTTTATTTTTTGTTGTGGCCAGTGCCAATCATCCATTATTCATCTTTATTACTTCTACTAATATGGAAGCGTTTGCAAATATTTGAGTGCAGGCTAATTTTCCTCAAGTACTAGGTCATGAAGGAGTTGGGTGAGCTCCATAATTATTGTCCTTTTATAAACTATAAATTAAATACTAGATCTTGTGCATTATACATATGTTTATGACTTTATAATAAAATAGTATATTATTGTCCTGTTAATCTCATACGAAATTAATTTCACTTTTCTCTGTTTCTTTTCAAATTAAATAATTCCCTCGCAATTGAGAAGTTTTTGTAAGTCTCTATTTATATGAGAATAATGACAAACGGAATTATTTGGCGTGTCATCATCCGGTTATATACTATTCATTTTTATTCCACACACACATCCGGTCGTATACTCTTCTAATAAAAAATATGCTTGAATTACAGAGGAGTCTTTTCAATTTTAAATTGGTTTTTTATTTCTTTAGACTAAAAGCATATTGTCCAACTTTCTTTGGAATAAAAACAAATTATAGTAGTTTGATCTATTTTGACCAAAACATTTATATGTATCCATTGTTTTACATAATATAATAAATATTAAACATATATTTAGTCAGAAATAATATTCAAACAAAAATTTAAAAATATTTTTAAAAAACATTTTATAATCCTTAAGAATACTTGGTGAACTCTTGCTTTGATAAAAGCATATAATTTTATACAAATTGTTAAATAATTTAAACTGATCTTGATAAAGAAAAAGAATAATTTACACTAAACTAGTTTCGTAATTTAGTCACGTAGGAGGATTTAGATTTAGTGTAATATTTGATTTTTCTTAATATAACCATATCAGGAAATCTTGACCATTCGATTGATCCATTTCCTGTTGTCATAGCACATCATCCAACTGACACTTCAAATTGACACTGCTCCATTCTGTACAACGGATGATGTGACATGACAATGGATGATAGATTAATTAAAGGGGAATAACATTATCGGACCAAAATAGTTACTTTATTACATTTTAAAACATGTTACTACTTATCTTTTTATTTTACTACGCAGGCTTCCTATTTTTACTATTTCTAATCACTTAAATACCCTTCTTTGCAATTAATTCCATCAACAGGTTTTCAAGTGTAATTCTCCCTAGATTAAAACAAAATGGTTAAGTAAAAGTAATATGTGAACAAAACTATATTTTCAAGGTTCAAACTAATGATTGATGATGTTGGATTGACTGAATTAATGTAGTGTTGTGGAAAGCATAGGGGAGGAAGTGAAGAATGTGAAGGTAGGGGATGTGGTGATTCCCTTATGCATGGGGGAGTGTCAAGAATGTGAGGAGTGCATAAAAGGGAAGACCAACCTATGCAGGAGATTCCCTGTAAGGTTAACTGGGTTGATGCCTGATAACACCTCAAGAATGTGTGTAAGAGGTCACAAGGCATACCATTTTACGAGCTGTGCCACATGGTGTGAGTACATGGTGGTTGATGCTGACTATGTTCTCAAAGTTGACCCAACCATTGATGCAGCTCCTGCTAGCTTCCTCTCTTGCGGCTTCTCTACTGGCTTTGGAGCTGCTTGGAAGGCAGCCATGGTTGAACAAGGATCTAGTGTTGCTGTTTTTGGTCTTGGTGCTGTTGGCTTAGGGGTATGCATCTCTGTCTCTCTCTTCCCCACTCTAGATAGTTCTCTATATGTCTTAGTATTTTTTTTAGATAACAAATCATCTAGTATCTGGTACTAATGACTAATTTAGATTTAAGCTAAGTGGGCCTCAATTGGGTGAAACTCTTCCAATATGGTTTTTTTCCCCTATCTAAGGCTCAAGCTCAAAACATTTCATTTACAAGGCTTGAATTTGAATCATATTTAGAGGTGTTGAGTCATTTACTTCTCAATCCAATCACTATTAGTCATGTCTAAGAATTTTTAATGCTAGTGAAAGGGCACAGATAAATATGGCCTTCTTAGTTGATCCTATACTTATTGTGTGGCTCTCCTTCTCATATAAGAAATCTTGAACATGAGAAAGGGAAAAATTTCAAGTAGGTACGATGGAGAAAATATATTTTTAAAATAATACCTGAAGTTGGAAATTTATGTAGATCAGCTATTAATTTGTTTGCATCAGTTGTTTCCTTCTGTGATATCTACTTCGACTTTTTCCTAAGAAAAACTAAATTGAAAGCCAAACAATTCAAATGTTTACTTATACACAGTCATATTTATATTACTATTCAATATGGGATTTAAAGCCCTATTTTTCTTGAAAAGAGTAAGATTTAAGAATGCAATTAGTACTTGAACAAGATGAATTTATCAGAAGATGTTTGTCATCTTTAGAAGTTTAAAATGAAGTTTAAGTGCTTTGGTAATAGTTTATCACATAATCTCTTGATATTTGATGATGAGCAAGCAACAATGGCTTGAAATGCAGGCCGTAAGTGCAGCAAAAGTGATGGGGGCAACAAAGATAATAGGAATTGACAAAAATGAGATGAAGAGAGAAAAAGGGGAAGCATTTGGAATGACAGACTTTATAATTCCAGAGAAATTATCAGATAAATCTGTTTCAGAATTAATCAAAGAACTAAGTGGTGGAATGGGTGTGGATTATTCCATTGAGTGCACTGGAGTTCCCTCTTTGCTCAGTGAAGCCATGGAATCTACTAAAGTGGTATGTACATTTCAATTCTCCCATATCACTTAGAAGGTTTAACCCCTTTGTATATATTTTTGAAGAGTGAATTATATATATATTTTGAGATTTAACTCTTTTGTTAAAAAATATACATTAATACAAAAAGTTCCCTCTTTAATTAATTGTTTATCAATGAAGTTAAATTTTTATACAAAACTATGGCTTTTCTTTTTTTCTTTTGAACTGGACAAAGCTATAGTTTTTATTCAAAGGGAAAATTTTACTTCTGGATCCTGTAATATCGTTTATTTTTTTTTTAATTTGATTCATGTAATTTAAGAATATATAATTGAACTTTTACAATTTTTTGAAGAAGACTTGCGTACTTAAACTTATATGCTTAACATACTTATATCAAATAAAATCAAAACATGGAGATTTTAAATTTAAAAATAAATTAACAATATAAACAATTAAAGTTAGTAATAGAATAAATAAAACATTGAAAAATTCACTTATTTTGATTTGATTGGATTAAAGCATATTAAGTATATAAACTCAATTGCCTAAGTTTTTTTATAATCTGCATTGTTAAAATTTTGTAAGTATTTATTGAAATGACTATTACATATTATCTTAATACTCTGACTATATTTGGTTTTTGACGAAATTTGTTAAAAATATAGTCAATAATGGAAAATTAACTCCTGTATATGATAAAATATTGACAAAAAATTAATATAGGACTAGTTAAAAATATTCAAATTATAAGTAATTGCTTAGTTTTTTTTTATCTTAGAGATAAAATTAAAAAATGATCAAAACTATAAGAACTAAAAATGTTGTTTTTATTTTTGAAAAATCAAATAATTTATTTTTTTTGTAGGAATATATATTTTATTTGAGAGAAAAATTAATCACAGGGAAAGTAATTTTATAATATATTTCAAATGTGTTTGGATAATAACTTTTTTAAAAAAATATTGATAAAATAATTAGTGTAATTTAGTCATTAATGAGAAAGTAACTCAAATACAAGTTGTTCTCATGTATATAGGGGGTGGGGAAGACAGTAGCAGTAGGAGCAGGGGCTGAATCTGTGCAACTAAGTTATAGAGCCATTCTTTATGGGAGAACACTGAAGGGTTGTATATTTGGAGGAATCAAACCCATTTCTGATCTTCCTTTTATAGCTCACAAGTGTCACAAAAAGGTAAGTATCTAAATTAAATTTTGGATGAAATCTCTTAATTTTGTTTAAGGATGATATAGTGTATTAATAATAGATTAAATTATATAATTTTTTATGAAAATAGTAAGTACTTAAGCTTATAAATTAGAATAAGTAGATTTTAAATTTTACAAAATAATTTAAAAGTAATGATAACAAAAGTTAATTATAAGATAAGTGATGAGTATAAGAATCCACATGTCCTTATATGATTAAAAAAAGTACCTCAAATACCTAAGTTTTTTTTGTTTAATTTTGCAGAAATTATGTGCTTTTTTTTAAATAGCTACATAGATCTCTTTAAAAAAGTAAATTATATGAATTTTTCTTGAGTTCTACTAATATATGCATGTTTCTTTTCTATTTTCAAAATGTACAGAAATCTTTTCTAAAAACAAAAGAATGAATTATACAAAAAAATTTTGATTTATTTTTACAAGAACTTACACAGAATTCTCATATATTTTTACGAGGGGCTTTTGCATATTTTGAAAATAGAAAGAGGGTGTGTGTAATTTTAATAAAACTTTGGAAATTTTTGAGTAATTTAATTTATTTTGGGAGAAATTTGTATAGGTTTTAAAAATATCTCAAGTTCTTTTTAGGGAGATTACAAATATATAAATTTTTTAAAATAGAAAAAAATTATATAATTTTAACGAATTTAAAGAAAAGTCTATATAATGTCTTGATAGAAATAATCACTGAACTTATTAAATTGGTATCATTTAATAAAGATTACATATATGACATCTTCTTTGACTGTTTTTTATTAACTTAATCTGTAAATTATCCATATAAATTATGTCCACTGAAGCTTCTAAAGTATCTAAGTTCAAATGCGGCAAGTGATTCTTAATTTACTGCAGAAATATTATTATTTAATATGTTAATTAATGGACTAATTTCCTTCTTTCAGGAAATTCCTATTCATGAACTTTTGACCCATGAGGTTGGATTGGAAGATATAAGCAAAGCATTTGAGCTATTGAAACAGCCAGATTGTGTCAAAGTTGTGATCAAGATATGATATGATCAAGTTGTGTTTTAAAATGTCAAAGCTCTAATTGTAACTTTCTTTTAAAATTTTTTAAATTTCAAATAAAGCATGCACTTGTGGTCCCAAAAAAATCCTATGAGATGAAATTGTCACTAGGTAATTTATCTTTTCTTTTGTCAGAAAACAAATAACATTAATATTTTTTTTTGCCAACACATTAATATGTTATTTGTTAGAAAACAAATAACATTAATAAAGCAACAATATAAAGAAAAAAAAGGCTTGAAATACAAAAGGAACAAAACCTACCCAAAACAACAAACCCTACCCGACCCAAACTCTACCCTACCCAACACCCAAATCCAAATCAAAGAGAAGCACTAACAAAAGCCACACCAGAGACGCCGCAAACCACCACCACCACCACCACCACCACCATTGACACAGACAAAGAAAAGAAGAAAGTAATTAAAACCCAACCCAAAAACAAAGAACACCACCCACCAAACCAAGACGTCACCAAGAATGAAGCCACCACCTTGCCGACAATACACAAAAGCAGCACCATCACCAATGATGGGGGTTTTAAGAACCACCCTTCATGAACAAATCTACCTGATCCATGGTACATTTTGAGAAAACTTCATGCTAGAATTTGTGGGAAACCAAACAACAAAAGAAGCTGACGAAGCAAGTGGACAATCAATAATTGGAAAATGCCATCTTCCCTTATGTTACACCTTAACTTTAGGAACCATTTACTATTCATTATTAGTAGTTTAGATTCCAATTAGATGTATTTGGAAGCAAATTTGGGCCAAATTCGAAAATTCCAAAAATTTACCAAAAGTCACTATTCATTTGGTAAATATAAAAATTTGGCTGAACTTTGAAAAATCATAACTAATTCTAGAAAAATCATTTAAGGGTGATTCAAATTGCTATATTCATCTCTTAACATACTCTATAAGGGAAAAATATTAATTTGGAATTTTATTAGGCAGATCGCTACAGTAAATTTCGTGAATTTACTTGCAATTTTACCCTAATTTTTCCAAATTTCATTCCCTAAAATTCCATAATACCATATATTCAATGGTAGTCACATAACACATATAAAATTGATCCAAAACATACTTTTATTCATCATCTAGGAGTCACACATAATTTACATATTGTGACATAAAATGTCATTATACTTGATATTACATAAGTATCCAAAATACCCTTCCTATTTCTAAACATTTCTTCATGCATCCTCCTTTATCTCCTTGCCTTTCACATGATTTGAACCTAATCATGGTTAGATATTTGGTGGGGTGAGATTTAAGAAAATCCCAAGAACATCATAATCCCATTCTTAGCATAATATTTAAAAATAATTGCAAGAAACATGATTTCATTTTGGCATGGTAACATTTAGGATCAAAAGGCATCTTTTAGCATGTTCATCATGTTCTTCACATGTTCATGCTTGTTCATGCAAAATTCATAGCATATTCATCATTCTTTCACCATTTTGATCCAACATCATCATCATATTCATAACATAAACATATTTTCTACCTACCAATCATAGAAATACAAGATCTAAACAATCATTTAGAAATAAAATACAAGAAAGGGAAAAGATGTTACCTTAAACTTGCAAATTTTCCTTTCCTCTTCTCCTCCTTCTCTCTATAACTCACTCTCTCACTAATATATGGTGGATTTTCGTTTTTGGTGTGAATAATGGAGGGGAGGAATAGCCTATTTATAGACAACAAGAAGCAACTCCATCCATTTGATTAACTTTTGATCCAAGGGCCAAAATTGCACTACATCATCTCTTTTCTCCACCATACACCTAATTTCTTCACATAATTGTTATCTAATTAATTTTCCCTCTCTTGTCATTAATTTGGATGCCACTTTTATCTCAAAATAAGGTAAATATTGCATCATTATGCTTACATAAGCTTACTTCATCCAAACCTCCAATTTTGACACATAATCTTTGAAATAGTGTCATGCATGGTGGTTAACTCTTCTCCACTCCGTTTGCACGAAATTTTGAGTCCATATTCAGCCCAATATGATGCCTTTAATTATTTGGGCTTAAACCATTTAATTTTAGGCCCAATTTTAACATATACCGGGTTTTCGAGCTCTAATTATGTAAATTTTGTTAAGTAAAATTTTTCATGTATAAATATATTTAAAATATGAATTTCAAACTCATTATGACCTTAATTAATCATTTCTAAGCCCATATAATTTATTTTAGAAGATATTTTACCTTATTGGGCTCTAACCGAAAATACAGATAAAATTAGTGCTGATTAGTTTTTCCTGTAACTTTTCTGCATGGAGGATTATTATAAACCTTCTAATATTATTTTGAACTTATTCTTGATTATTTCATAGTCTACTGGCTCATCTATAATTTAATTAGCCTGGAAATCGGGTGAATTGGGCTCATTGGGCTCTTTATTCTTTCTTGACATCATTTGAGCTATTCTTGTCAATAATACTTCTGGGTTTCCCAAAAATCATCCCTAGCCTATTAGGGTTTTCTACACCTTTATTGGGCCTCCATGAATAGTACTTTTGGCCCATTAAGAAACCGGTGCAGTCTTACTGGGCCCGGAATCCAATTTTGGCCCAATATCCATTAGACCGATTCTATGGCTATTCAAACCTTATAGAAAAATCCATTATATATTTTTATGCCCTAATATATCTGAGTTTCCTAATCTAGACTTATTTTCTAATTCTTATTAATTTACAGATTATGAAACTTCGGATCAATTTTCTACGCAATATATCTATTTTCTGGTTTTGCTTATTAGAGTATAATTTCTTACGAGAATTTTCTTGAATCACCTCCTATAATCAGTCTTAGCAAATACTGGACAGATGATTTGTTTGAGAAAATGACACCTATGTCCCCTTTTTTGTCTTTTTGCTAATATTTAATATTTTCAATTATGCCATCCAACTTTCTTTGCAATTTGGTCCCTGATCATCCTTTGCAATTTAGTCCCTACTTTGATCTACATAAGATATTTAAGCTCTTTTAATTCTAATTATGCAGTAATTCTCTAAACTAGAATTCAAACAAAATCATAAAAATTTAGATGTTACACCTTACCACTAAAACAACACAACCAATGAAGAAACAAACCCTCAAGATTTCGAATCATCATAGCAGACAGTAGCAGCAAGAAGAGTTCTCCAAGAACCTACAAACCCAAACGAACTCATGCATACCAACAGACCCACAGAACAAAAAACCAAAACTCACACACAGCATGGATGCCATCTCACCCGGCTAAGGCCAGGACAAGGGGGTGCCAGGAAGAGTGGTACCTGAATGCAAGCCAAGGATTTGAACTCTCACAGGGAGGAGAGGATTTGGATTCTCACGGGGAGAGGATTTTTTTCACACTATGTAATTTATCACTTTGCAACAATAATAGAATATTGATTTGTACCTTTATATACATCATATTAATATATATTACAATCTTCCTCAATATTTGGAGCACCCAAAATCCTCAACACCTTCCAGAAAACAAAAACCTCTAGATATATAGTTAATGAATGAAGCTCTAATTGTAATTTTCTTTTAAAAAATTTTAAATTTCAAATAAAGCAAGACCTCTTGGTCCCAAAAATAAAAATCTGTGATTGAGATTGTCACCAAGTAATTTATCTAAGGTTCAAAAAGTCGGACTAGACATTGAACTAGTCAAGACACTGATTTAAGGCTCAATGGTTCAATCATGATTTAATTAGAATTAAACTAGTGGTAATAAATTTCATAATTTTTTAATTTTATATATTATATAGAAAATTAAAAATATTATTAATAAGTTTCACAATTTAATATTAAAATCTAAGTAAATTAATATTAATTTATAATTATATTTTAAATTCAAAATAATCAATTAATATTTTATTTTTATATTATTTGTTAAGTAAATATATCATTGTTAATAATTATGTATCATAATAATACTTATATAATATTATAATATAGAAAGAAAAAAATTTATATAAAACATAATGCTACTTAGTACAAAAAATAATGTTATTTTATTTTAAAAACTAAAAAAAATTTAAAAAATAAAATATTAGACCGGTTTAACTGGTTTTGTATCAGTTCAATAGGTTTCCAGTGGTTTTGAAAACAGATAGTTAACATTTATGATCGGACCAGATCTAGCACCGACTCTTAGTCCTACCGGTCAAATCGGCCCGACAAGTACAATTTTTCAAACCTGGAATTTATCATTTTGCAACAAGAAAGAAAAGAAGCTTATGATCCAAATGGCCATTGTATGAGGAATTCATAAGGAGTGATAGAATAAAGATAATCTCTCATTTCTACCTGACCATTAAGAAAAGCCAACATAACGAGAAGTTTATCTGTTGAATTTGTAGTGCCAAGTATGTGGCCATTCTTTTCCACTAAAAGTTTCACAACTTGAATAATTCCGGTAATTGTAGCAAATGAAACTGTAGATGATCTTGGCAATAGGCTACTTTCATTTCTACAACCACTGAAATCACTCAAGTTGCAAAACTTCTAGTGTAAAAAAAAAAAAACATACCTGGCATTCCAAACTCAAGAGATGAACTTATTACTATGCTAACTTTTTTCAATGATCATATAGAAATGGGACATTATCTCTATTCTGTCACTCCTTATGATTTCCTCATTCAACACTATGGCCATTTGGGTCATAAGTTTCTTCGCTCTTGTTTGCAAACACAAGTTCTGCAATTGGCGGCACTAATCGAACCAACTCCTCCACTATGGTCACATGCCAAAACAACGCAGCTACATGCTGTTTCGCCTAAAGATGTAATTCATCCAGTCAAACTGACCTGACCGTTGGAATATAGACATTTTGGGCATAACGTGTGGGAGAGATCTGAGTGAAGCAACCTCTAAACAGAAACAGCTTCAAGCTTCTAGGGTTCTCCAAAGAAGGAAGAAAGAAACACAGATAACTACATAGAATTAAACAAAGTCCAGGTCGGTGTTTTAAAACGTTGATCAGAATCTATTTGCAACGGCATTTTCGGGTTTTCAGAAAAATAAAGGCGAGGTGTCAGCTGTGTATTGGAGGCTAGGAGAACGTTGGTGGTTTGAAAAACATCGGAAAAGGAAAAAAAGAACAAGAAGAAGAAGGGTGGTGTGGCACGGAAGCAGAGCTAGCTGCAATAAAGCTCAGCCTTCAGATCTGTAAGCAACAACAATGGAACAACATCAAACTACACACAGATTCTTTAGAAGCTATCAACCTGATTTGGAGGGAGGGGGTCTCTTAATCACCGCTTATTCCCTGAGATCCAGGAAATACGGCATTTGCTTTATCAGAATTGGGATATCCAGGTGCACCACACTCCAAGCTGACCACATGGCTAAAGCTGCTCACTTTTGTGGAGATGCTGTTAAGTATTTTGAAGAGCCTCCGGATGGCTTGAATTAGTTGGCCTTGTCTTCTTTTCTTCAAGCTTTTGCCTTTTTTTTATTGCAAAAAAAGAAAAAGTGATGTGGCCTCTCTTTTGAATTTTGGTCTTTTGACCAACTACCACCCTTTTGAATTTGAACCCCAAAATAATTTGAAAGGAGCTTGCTTGTGCATTCCAGCTGGCGTACTTGAAAGCAAATTCTCTTGTTTTGGTAAAAAGATCATATATATATATATATATATATATTAAAAATAAGGAGGATACAAAGATAAGTTACCAAGGAAATAAAAGATAAAAAACTAAAGTTACCAAGGAGGTAAAAAAATATCAGAAACGATATATAGGCCTTAAAGACTAGTGTAAAGAGCTTCTATTGGCAAAAAAAAAAAAACCATATTATTATAAAAAAGTAAAAAGGATAAAGTAAAATGGATATGACCAAGGATTATTAGCAAAATGTTGAGCTGAAATTTAAATAAAAGTGCATCTCAAGGTTTCCAAAAGACTTCTACATCTACCAAAGCTAGGATAGAAACTTTTAAACCAACATTAATTAATATTAGGTTCAATTGAAAAAGGTGAGATTGCAAGGGACCTTCCAAGTTCTTCAATTTTTCTTGAATTGAAATAGAAAAATCAGCTAGGATGAACCATGTGAGCTATTGAACTATAAGAAAAATTCTGCAAATTACACAGAGGAGAAGAATGACAATAATGTGAAGAATATCTAACTGTAGAGTAGTGTTGTAGGCCAACTTTAACTAGTTTACCACATAAATTACATTAATGAGATCCTATTTGTTTCTGTTATAAATGGCTTCATTTCTCTCTTTCCTAATATAATAAAGAATAGGAACTTTAATAATAATAGATTCATTAGAGATTAATTTGAAGTAAAAAATTGACTGATCCAATCATTGAAATTAGCAAAGTTGTGAAAATTAACTTTATAACTCATAGAAGGATCGAACCAAATAGCCATTGCAAAGTTGCAGTTTAAGAAAAGATGATCTCAAGATTCTACATTATCACCACAAAAGAAATAATTGATCAATATTAATGATGCTCCATCAAGGTGACTTTCAACATAAGAGAATTGGCTATTAATCTCCATAAAAAACTAACACCGTTTTAGGCAGCTTAAATTTCCATAAAGACTTCCAATCAATCAAAGGAAGTCTGAGAGTGAATTCTTTTATTAGAAAATTTTATGCATTCGAAACTAAGTAGTTCCATCAAGACAAAGTTTCCATTTGAGCTTGTCCTCACCACTTAGAAGCAAAGAAAGGTAGCTTGATAACAATAAAAGCATCATAAGAAGAATAAAGATCTTGAATAAAATGTTTATTCTAGATATCTAAATTATGCAGAATAAAATCTCCAATCCATGAAATGGTAAGTGGGAGATTTGACTACATATTCCACCAAAAGTAGTTAAATAAAGAAATGCCACTACTGTTACATATGCCCCAGGATACATATGACAAGATCTTGAACTTCAATATATAAACTTTTCAACAAAATAAATCTCATAAAAATAGCTTAACTCAAAAAGTGCACAGTACAGCTGAATTCCCTACTTGACACGTATATTTTATGCTTAGTAATAATAGTAGTGGAGAAAAGAAAAATGAGAAATTATATTTTAAGAACTAAAAATCTAAATAATACTAATATACAATGCTTGGATAATATTTTAAAAAATCGAATGTTTTTCTAGTTTTGGAGTTAAGATACCAACAGTAATGAAAATCTTATTTCACACTATAATGTAAAAATGTGATATGAGTGTCAGATACGATATATATCTAATATATCAATATTGTTAAATCTAAAAATATAGGATATGATACTTCTAAAATACATATATATATATATAACACAAAAAAAATTATAAAATACAAGAAAAAAATATAAAACACAAAAAATATAATTGCAATAAAAAAATTCAAACTAAGAACATAGTTATAGAATCATTTAATAATATTGAACACTAAGCAGAACATGTAAAACCAATTTAAATTTGTCTATTACCTTGTTCCTACAATTGATAGAGATCAAGGAGGCACGTCAAAGATTCTCAAGCGCTACCCACATGATCCTTCTCAAGGAAATTCTATATTTTTTTTTCTTAAATAATTTTGTTTATTTATTTATTTATTTATTTATTTTTATTTCGTTGGTTTCCAATTTGTATTTCTTTGGGACCAAAGTTATTAGTTAAATTTACATTAGAAGAAATAAAATCTATTAGATATCTTCTAAGAGATTTTTTAGATTTAAATTTAAGAGATTATAGGATTATATATTTTTCTTTGAATTTTCGTTTTTATTATTAGGATTTTTTTATAATTAGATATATATTTTAGATTTTCTAGATCTATTAGGATTATTTGGATCAAATTATTTTAGGATTAGGGTTTTTCTTATTTTGCCTATATAAAGACCTCTATGTAATGCATTTTCATCAAAGAATAGTGGAATAATATTATTGTAACTTTTTCAGTAAGGATTTACTGAGTTATTTTTTTTCTCTCCCTTATTTTCTATCTCTCTCATTTTTTTTATCTAACCTACCGTGAGGAGTGATTATTTTTTGGGTGCTTGAGACAGGTTCTTATTATGTCTATATCAGTTGGCATCAGAGATTTGATTTCGAAATTCAGGTTTATTCTTTCTTTGTGTTTTGTGTTCTTGCATCTTCTTTTGTTCTTTTCTTGTATCCATCTTCATCTTCTTTATTTTCCACCATCTTGTGTCTTCTTCGTGTTTGTGAAGTTATTAAAAAAAAATTTGTGCAAAAAAAAAACAAAGAGCACATTAAAAAAAAAAGTGTTCGAAAAAAAAGTTATTTAAAAAAAATATATTAGTGCTTTTATCTTTAGAGATATGACGAAACAAAAACATATATGGAGGTTGAAGCATAAGAAGTACATCCAAACTAATCCTAAGGTGGTAAAGATTTGAGGACGAATCTTTACGAGGAAAGGGGAATGATAGAGATCAAGGAGACACGTCAAAGATTCTCAAGCGCTACCCATATGATCCCTTTCAAGAAAATTCTATATCTTTTTTTTTTCTTGAATAATTTTATTTATTTTTATTTTGTTGATTTCCAATTTGTATTTCCTTGGGACCAAAGTTATTAGTTAAATTTACATTAGAAGAAATAAAATCTATTAGATATTTTCTAAGAGATTTTTTAGATTTCAATTTAAGAGATTATAGGATTATATATCAATTTTATTATTTTTCTTTGAATTTTCGTTTTTATTATTAGGATTTTTTTATAATTAGATATATATTTTAGATTTTCTAGATCTATTAGGATTATTTGGATCAAGTTATTTTAGGATTAGGGTTTTTCTTATTTTGCCTATATAAAGACCTCTATGTAATGCATTTTCATCAAAGAATAGTAAAATAATATTATTGTGACTTTTTCAGTAAGGATTTACTGAGTTATTTCTTTTCTATCCCTTATTTTCTATCTCTCTCTCATTTTTTTTATCTGACCTACCGTGAGGAGTGATCAACCTTGTGGGTGTCACTATAGTTAGGGATCTGGAGACGAGTTCCTCTAAGGTTCTAACTGATCTTTTTCTGAATCTTTTGAATTAAGTTCTTCCGCTACTTTGTATTTTCTAAGTGCTTGAGACATGTTCTTATTGTGTCCATATCAACAATTAGGAATGGTATCATTTTTATACCTTCCTTGGCCATCACTAGTAAATAGGACATTTTCTATGTCTACTTTATCAAGAGACAAGGTTGTTACTTCTAAAACTCTAGATTATCAAAGGTATCCTATGCATGCTGATGAATGAGATAAAAGAAGACGATTTAAATTTTAGATAAAGGAAATATATTTTTAACATAAATGAAAATAAAATATAATAATTTAGGAGTAGTTTTTATGGTAGAAGAAATCTATTCCTAATTTTTTAATTGATAAGTAAATATAATATTTATTTTAATTTCTAAAAAAATGCGTTGAAGTATCACCGCATTGACCTGAATTCAACACGTATCTAATACATATCAAAAATTGATTTTTTATTTTTTAAAAAATAATAAGTTGGATATTTCGTAAATATGTATCTTAGAAGTAACGACACGTATCGGTACCAAAGAAGTATCCAATACATATTCGTCAAGTAATTTAAAGTATTGGTACATTATTGATTGACATATCGATAAAAACTTCACATATGATTAAAAACTCTTATTTCTCATTAGAAAAAAAATACTCAGTTACTAAAGATGTGGAACCCAAACGAAGACACGCAAATGATAACAAGTACAAACTAAAATGCTATGGTATAATATTGCTACTAAGTCAAATATGCAAATCCATGCCATGTGAAGAATGATGATAGTAGAATAAGTTTATAAATGACCATTAATCATCCTTCATTAATTCTGCAACTGGAAATTCAAAGTAAATCATTACAGTATGATCAATATGAAACAGAAATGGAAACATAAACAGAGTATGGAAAAGAGACAAATGATTTCAGTAGAAGGGATGCATTACTATATATTAGGACGAACCAAAACAGATAAACTAATTTGGATTGTTTAGCAAACCTCAGCAACCTCAGATTATATATATATATGTAGATTTTCATTTCGATGAGGTTGACATTTAACAATCAAATCAAACCCAGGAAAGCCAGAGAGCAAGAACAAACAACCTTTCATGTCTCAAGAATAGACACTGTTGTTTATTCCTTGTTATCCATAGTTCAAATCAGGATATTGTTCGGTCGAGTAGCAGAAACTACTCTGTTTTAGAAGCAATTAAATTTTCAAACAAGACTTACAATCATGGGCCTCTCGAGCAAGCCACCTTTTGCTCTCAGACAAAGATCATCACACTCCTCCTGAAACCAAAGCCCACTGTGTACACCACAAGATTTTAAGGCATAATTTAATAGATAAATGAGAAATTATGGAAACTTTATTGTAGATATCGGAAACTCCAGTTTACATATATTTTTGTTTTATGTATTTTCTAACTTTTATTTGTTTATTTGTTAATTTAATATGTATTTTGTCCTCTACCATTCAGTATCATGGATATAATGTAAAGCAGAGTTTTAATTTGGAAAATGATAAGTCTCATAGTGAAAGCATAGAGCAACCACATAAAGTTGTGACATGTCTCCAATAACTTTGCCATAGAACCAATTTTACATAACTTAGCACTTAAGTCCATAATTTTAGCTTAATAAAATTTTGAACAAAAATAAACCCATAAAATATAAAGGGAGAATTGAGGAAAAAGACAAAAAAAAATCAAAATATTTGGGAAATGAAATCAAAGTTGACCTTGTTTTGGGGTTAGGATAGAATTTTTCTAAATGAGAATAGAAAATTTCCTAATCAGGATAGAATTTTTTTGTACCAAGTGAAAATAAAAAATTTCTAATTTAGGATAAAAAATCTTCCAAATTTGGTACAAAAAATTTTGATACCAAAATCCAATTTTTCCAATAAAATATCAGTCATACCTCATAAATGCCATCATCAGAAAGCATGTGAATGCCAACATGTTTACAGAAATCAGAAACTTCAAGTAGAATTTCCCTAAGTATTAACATCTTGAATTAACAACTGTAGGATAAGAATGACAAAGGTAATAGAAGAAGCAAATTACAAACTCATCTTTAAAGAATCGTTCAATATGTTTATGTTACACAGGCCATTATTACAAATTACAATTCTTCATATGTTGGGGGGTAAATATGTGATGCCATACTCACCCTACAGCAAACAAATTACCTGTAACTTGCAGATGCTGGTTGGGAGTTCTTCTGAAGATAATAATTTGGGTCACATTTTATTCTAATAAAACTTCCAACTAATTTACTCTCAAAAGTTTCAGGGTCTTTAAGAAGGTCCAGAACTAGGCACTGCCTCAAATTTACTAGCTTGATATTAGTAGGAATGATGGCAGCAAAGCAGCTCTTTGGTTCTACTGGTTGCAATATAATCTCAAGTAGAAAAATAGGTTACAAGGCGTTCAACTAACTTTGTCCATTTAGCTAACTTCTGAACTATGTGATCTACAAAATAGAAAAAAGCGGGAGAAAGCAAGAGACTTAAAATGTGTTGATCAAAACCACTACGGAGATGCTTAAGCCCGTTATTCAATTCTCAAACATCTAGAATAATCTTTATTATTTTTACTGATATGTTTTTTTATCGTTTATGTCTTAATTTTGATTAGAATCAGATTTATTTTGATTAGGACCAGATTTAGTCATTAATTCTAAGGATTTTCTGATCTGTCTTCGATTTGCCATAGAAGGCAATATATGTAACAAACTGTTTACTTAATAATACAAGCTTTTCGGCCTAGCTCTTGACAGTAAGTTCTCTTGCCCTTCAGGTTGTAATTGCAAGTATAGACTTTAATCTCTTCCATCAAAAAGAAAAAGGTAGTTATATGTCATGTATACAATTCCATTCATTCTAATGTTTTATTGTTCATTTCTGATATTTGAGTAGTCATGTTTATTAAATTAATTAACATGTCTGCTTCCATCTTGACAGTCATATGCCATTTTCTCCCACAACTTTTACACACATTTTATATTTTCAGTTACTAAAATCCTGTCTGCACTCTACTTGGTAATGACTTTGATTGTATTACTTTTGTGAGTCAAGAACATGCAGTCTCTCCTAAACAATTTAAGATTGTGATTTATTCCCAAAATTCCAGCTTATATTTCACAGTATGAATAGTTCATTTCCTTAAATTTATTGCTGAATCTGTTGTAATATAATTTTGTACAGCGCAATGCCATAAAAAGCGAAAGTGAATGTCACAATTCATTCAGCCATGGATGATTCAGTTTGAACCAGTCGATGGTTGAGCTAGTACTGTATGATATTAAGACGCAGCACTTCAATCATAGCTAGCAACTAACTTTAAGTATAATCATTTTCCCTTTCAAACATTTTATCAAACACTTAGTGTGTTATACTTAAACATAATCATAAAATAAGTAGCAAAGCACATAAATCTTTTCACGAACAACTTCCATGCATAATTCAGGTGCTAAAACATATTCAAAAACAACAATTTTCTTGGACACCAAGGCTTTTTTTTTTGGTATGAGAGAAGTATTTTTATTTCATTGTACAAAATTTCAAGAGATACAATAAATACATATATAGACAAATATTTTTATATATAATATACTTATTATTTACTAATAATAATAATAATAATTTATTTTTTAGGAAAAAAAATCTTTTCCCTAAACTTTGCAACATCTTGTAATTTGGTCTTTGAACTAATTATTTTTCTAACCAACTCATGATTTGCTTTGTTTCCATGTTCCTCCATGTTTCAACCATTTGTGAGATGGCAAACAGTCATGATAGATTGGGATTACAGGTAATATAAGTTGCCGATGCAAACAAAGGCAGTCAAATAAAGTACTATCCAATTAAAATGGCATAGTGGGACCAATGTGCGTTGATCTTTTATAGTGGAAAATGTTAAAATCACCTAAGTATAATGCATTAGATTTAAGAACCTGTTGATGCAGAAAACACTTTTGGGAGAGCTCCTATAAATATGGTCCAACAATAACTCGATCCAAATTAGTTAGAGTATAAAGTAGTGGTCGGATGGAGACACTCTTAGCATATCTTCTGGAATAACTATAATTAATTGTTGAAGTATTGTTGATGCCATGATGCTGCCTTATGTTATTTAATTGACAAATTGAATTATGAGGTTGTTTGATGTTATTTGAAGTTGCCTTGAATTATGATGCAGCCTTGAAGTTTTGTTATGACACAGGTTATTTGAATATGAATTCTGTTAACTCACATAATCTAAGCATCTCTTTATTTTCCGGTGTGTGTGATTTACAGAGTAGAATAATGTCGATATTGTTACATTTATATACACTAGAATATTATGATGTGTTCAATATATAAAATGAAGTAATGCTGCCTTTAATTGGCAGAATTATTTTGTCGGAATGAAAATAAAAAACAAAGGAGATAAGTGTGTTGTGCACTTTTCAAGTCCGGCAGCTGGAACGCACAAGCAAGCTCCATTCAAATTTTTTGACCAACAGCCTCCTTTTTAAATTTAAGCCCCGAAATAATTTGAATGGAGCTTGCTTGTGCGTTCCAGCTGCCGGACTTGAAAGGTCACAATCTGACTGAATTACCTGCACGACAAATTATATTTTATGCTTAGTAATGGTAAAGAAGAAAAGAAAAAGGAGAAATCACATTTATGAAAAACTAATTAAATAATATATAATGTACGGATAATATTTTTTTAAAATTAAGACATTTTTAGTTTTGGAGTTAAAATATCAACAACTATGAAAACGCTTGTCTGACCTTGACATGAAAACATGGCTTTTTGAGCCATATACTAGAAATTAAAAAAAAAATGACATTACCAAAATGTTATGACTCTACAATACTATAAATTTCATTTTTTGATCTCAATCTTACCGGGATTAGTTATTTTGCTGATAGACATATCGGTGTAGCACGGGAGTGGATTCAGTGCACCACGTGCACATCTTTTTTAAATAATATTTTCTTAGGCTGATGGCTTCATTCTTCCTTTCTTTTTCGGTTTCTTTTTTAAAAATTTTTATACAGTACCTATATGAAGGCTGGTACTTTAAACAATCATCAACTATAAAATAAAAAGTTGTTGAAAAAAATTAAAAATAAATTATATTTTTATACTACTACTCCTTCTGTCTCATTTTATCTGTTAGTTTAGAGAATTTTTAACGTCTCATTTTGTCTATCATTTTAGGAAATCAATAAAGCATTTATTTATTTTTCCAATTATACCTATATTAAATTCATTACTATTTAAGTAGATGACTAATAACAAAGTAATTAGTAAGGGCAATATAGTAAACTTACATCATTTAACTAGTTATTTATTGTCCTCCTTAATTCCTGTACCAAAACCTTAAACGTTACATAAAATGGGATGGAGGGAGTATATGATATCTAGTACTATTGGATTAAATTCAAATATTATTAGGTTTAATTATGGATAACTCTCTTAACATGGTTTTTCTATCCATAATATTTAAATCCTCGACCCTAGTTAAAGGAATTGGGTTTTTGTTACTTAACCCATCCACATTAGTACTTCGTCCGGTCTCAAATATAAAAACTTTTGAAAGAGTTATGTTGATCCAAAATATTAAAAAAAGTGTAAATAATTGGTATAATAAATGAGATATTATAATAATACCCCTCATTAATTTGGAAAAGTTGTATTTTTGAATGATAATTAATTTATTTAGTGTTAAAAGAAGACCATTAATTGAGGGTAATTTAAAAAAAATATATGTTTTTTTATTATAAATTAAATGAAGTTAATTAACTTTAATTACCAATATTGATACGTGTGAAATGGTTTTTTCTTATTTTTGAGGTCGATGGGAGTATAAAATAAAAAATTATTACTAATTATATTAATACACAAAATTAAAAATTCATATACATTTTATTTTATATCAAAATTGGACAATCCAACTTTAATTTTATTTTATTTCTTACTTTTAATATTTTTATAAAACAAAATGTATCTAAATTTTGTGTATTAATATAATTAGTAATAATTTTTTATTTTATACTAACATAGTTGGGTTAAGTAAAAAGAACTCAATTATCATTAAGTAAAATTTAGGATTTAAGCATAATGAATGAAAAAAGTTACGTTGAAAGAAATATCCTATTGAATTTAATAATATTTGAATATAATTTTGTAGTATTAGATATCACACAATTGTATAAAATTATGTATTTTTTTTAATTTTTCTAACAACTTTCTATTTTAAAATATGATTGTTTAGAGTACAGATATTTTTTCATGTTGAGGGAAAAAATATTGACCAGTACAAAAAGTGCTACACTTCGTTTAGGTATTGTGTCAAAAAAATTAAAAACATTAAAAAGAAAGAAAGACCGAAGCGATATGTGGCATAATCATAAGAAATACTTCCTTCCGTCCTATATATAGGATCTTTTACCCTGATTCTAAACATTAAAAAGAAAAATATCCTTATTTAATGTATTCAAAAAGAAAGAGAGAGAGATTAAATAAGGACACTTTTGGAAAAATATTAAAATTTTTGGAGAAATTGAGGTAATTTATTAATTTTAATTTTAATTCTTAATTCACGTAATTCGATTACAAGAATCTTATATTAAGGATAAAAATGAGTATTATTATAAAAAGATTTGCATGTGGCGCTCCAGATCCGCTCATGGCTTCTTTACTTATTTTTTAATTTTCTTTTAAAAAGTTAGCAGGTCTTATCCAAACCCCACCTCCCAAAAAAAAAACTTTTTTTCCTTCTTCTCTTCACATCTTCCCCAGAGAATTAATCATAGTATAGTAATATATAATATATACATATAAATATATATTTATTTATAATATGTTTAGTATAATATAGAGGTTTACTTGAATTTTATTTTTTAAATTTTGTTTTCTCTTAATTTAATCATCATTTTGATCTTTTAGTTTGAAAAAATGTTGTGACACATAAAAGATAAAAAATTTAATATTAAATTTAATAAATAAATTATATGTACTCAATAGTATCAATTATCATTAAATACTGGGTTTAATTGATAAGAGTTGTACTAACTTAACTAGAGGTCTTAAGATCAAGCCTTGAAAATGTAGCAATGTTAAAATTTGATGATAGAGCTTATCACTCGAAAAGGTCTTACCCGGCTTAATCTGAATTAATTAGGATATGTTCAAAATATCGAAGGCACACATCAAAATATAGTATGAGTTTGTACTGCCATAGTAGTATATATGAATTAATGATTTATTGCTTTGTAATTAATATATATACATATATAAGTACATAAGTATAAGTAAGTATATAAATATATATATATGTATGTATATATCATGTATAAGTTGATAAAGTATTTTAATTCATTCTTTATTTGTAATATATATTTTATAGATAATTTTATTCATATTTTAGAATATATTCATACTATATTTATATATATATATATCTATGAGTGTGTGTATTTCTCTTACAAAATTGTATATAAATATATACTTCCTCAAGTCTTAAATATAATGAAAAAATATTACTTCATATATACTATTATTGTTAATTGAAGTGAGCTAACTTTATTTAATTTGTAACAAATCATTTTTAAAAAAAATATTCTCAATTAATGATTTTTTTAAATCAATTAATAATTATTAAAAAGTACAAATAGAGTGGGCCTGCATACAAAATTAATTAATAAAATAATATATATTTTTTAATATTTAAAAAAAAAAGAAAAAGGAAAACAGGCAAATGAGCCAACCAACAAACCGATTTTCTATTCGTGCTCCTATTTTTAAAGCCCAATTAACATATTTTATCAAGTTAAACGGGTTGGTTGGTCGAGTTTGACTCATATTACCGACTCTAATGATGGTGGTAGCATAAGTGAATAAATATGAAGTTTCTAACAAACAAGAGAGTTTCTTGTAACACTCTACTCCAATATACTTTTAAACTTGACCAAATATTTTAAAAACGAACTAAACACAACCAAAGCACCTCAATTTTACCTCCCAAATCATCATAGCAACTAGGGGTGGGAATAGGTCAAACCACTTTCAAGTGACCTAGAGCCTGACCTGGCCTGTTTAAGAAAGAGGCCAGGCCAAGGCCTTTTTCAAGGCATATTTTACTTAATAGGCCTGGCTTGAAGTATGCAATCGAGGCCTGCACATATATATATATATATTAATATAATGTAATATAATAATATATAATATATAATATAATATAATAATTAATATATAATATAGTATAATAATATATGATATATGTATATATACTTTAAAACTTGATTTTTTTATAAACAAACCAATAAAAAATTTAATTTGCAAATGAAAATGAAAAGTGATGCTGCTGACGGATATATTGTTTCCTTTTAATGGTATTCTTCCCTCTTTTAAAAAAATGAAAAGTGAATAAGTGACTAAAGTGAGCACCGAGCCAACTGACCGAGCATTGAGGGTCTGAGAGTTTGAGACTGAGATTGAAAGGATTGACTATTAAGTGAGGAAAGAACGAACCCTAGGTTTTGGCTCTCACCTGTTAGCTTCCTTTGTCGACTCGCCGGCGTCGCTGTGAGACTTGTACAGTGTCTGTAGCTCATCTTCCATCGCTTGCACCAAGAAGACTGAAACGAACCCCCGTAGCTAGCTACTGTAAGCCTATTGCGACCTTCGACTTTGTCTCCTGCTACGTTCGACGTTGTCCCGTTCTGTTCCTTCTGTCGTTTCCCTCTCCTCGTAGCTGCCATAGGTTCTATTCCTCCACCTTCGACTCTGCATCTTTTGAGGTGACAATTTTTGGGAGAGTTTGGTTTTGCTTCTTTTTTCTGATATTGAAATGATTTGGGAGAGTTTGGTTCTACTTTTTTTTTTTTCCTAAGTTGCTTCCTTTTTTGGGAGAGTTTGGTTTTGCTTCTTTTGAGGTGACAATTTTAGTTTAATATTTACCGTATAATGACAAGCAACTTAGATTGAAATGTAAATTGTAATATTTGTGGACCATTGCAAAATCTTAGGAAATATTAACCATATATGTGTTTTGATGCGCAGAATAGTACCCATCTGTTGGTTATTTAAAAACTATGTGTTGGTTATTTAAAAACCATGTGCTTTCCATTTGTTAGTCAATTTAACAAAGTGTTATTGTGTGATATGGCTTTGATAGGTATTTTAATATTGGACATATGACTTTTGAGATTTGGTGGCTCGTTTGCTTTCTTATATGTCTCTGGTTTTCAATTTCTTTTATGTCATGCTTATATCTAGAGTAGATGGTGAGGGAAATCTGTATTGCATATACATTCACAAGGGTTGTGTAGTTAAAACATGCCTTTACTGCTTTCTTTTGTTTTTCTTAAACTTAGAAGAAAAAATGATTTTGGGTATATATATATGTGTGCGCGCTTTTGTGTCACATGTCTTGATGATATATGTGCGGAAGTTCAATTTTATCTATTCTTTCATTTTGTAATATGTAAGATTTCAAAGTTATTGTTTTATTTAGTCACTTTTTTAGCAAAGCTAAATTACATGTGAAAGGTGATATTTTATGGCCAGAATTGAAAGTGATGTTAATAACATCTTTTAGATGTAATTGGCAATAGGAACAATCTTTTTTAGTATGTATGTAAGGCTACTTGTACCTTGCATAATGCCTTGACTTTACCTAGGTCATATGTGAAGTACTGTACATGGAGGGATGTTGCAGATCCAAAGATACTTTAAGTTATATTTAGAATCTTTTATCATTATTGGTTACTGATTGTTTAGGTTAGGGTATGAGAGGGTTTGGAGCTTGGTTTCAATTATATTCATTCATAGGCATTATTTTGATTTGAAGCTTGAGTTTTCTTCCCTTACATAATTAACACAACAATTACACTAGCTCATGCCATTTAAATTGACAATCTTTGCCATGATCTTATTTGTTTCAAAGATCATTTTGTACTTTATCACCATCGTTTGCTGCTGTAATTGTATATTGATATGGTTTGTTCACTGTGAACCTGATTTGTGAATGCTCTTTGTATTGTTTGTGCTTGTTTCATGGTTCTTTATTCAATATCATTGTTATTTTTTCTCTACTAGTGAGGGAGGCAAGAAATGACACTTGAGAAGAATAGAATTGTGGAGCAGGTGTTGAAGCATATGATAACTTGGGTAACATTGTTAAATATAACATGTTCATTGTCTTGTATTCTTTCTTTCTTTATTTTTTTTTTGTAAATAGTATTCCTGAAGTTTGATATGCAAAAATATTGAGATATAGATTTAAATCCATAAAAATTATTATGATAAATTTTGATTGATGTAGGCTTTAAATTGACTTGAGGCCTATTTAAAACTTGCAAAGCCTGAATTTTTAAACCTATTTAAATGTTTACTAATTTAGTAGGCCTTTAAATAAGTTTCAGGCCATGCCAGATCTTTTGAAGGCTCAGGCATAAGCTTTAAAAAAGGCCTGATATAGGCCACCTGTCATAAATTACTTTCATACATTATTTTCTATGTATAATAGCATATATATTGCTAAATGAGCTAATTTAGAAGCTTGAATCATTAGAAGATTGAACGAGAACAATTCAATTTTTCAAAATACTATTCATTTGGTAATTTGATTTTCCTAGCTAAACTTAAAAAAAATCATAACTAAATCTAGGAAAATCATATGAGGATAATTCAAGTCTCTAAAAATAGCTAAAACTATTTCCTACATAGGAAAAATATATAACTGGAACTTAATCGAGCTGATTCATTCACAAAATTCGTTGAAGTATACTATTCATTTGGTCAAAATTACTTTTCCAGATTTTCTGAGCCATCTTCAAAAATTCATAACAATTCGTATACTTATCCAAATCAAGTGATCTTTGGCTCTTTGGAAAGGTCTCTATGTCTACTTTCCAAGAATATATAAAAATCATATAGGAAACTGAATTTAGAATGAACAGTAACTGTATAAATGATCAGTGTGCATAATGGACAGATTTACATACCAACTTCCAAAAACTAAATACATAACCTACTCACATGATTCAAACTCTTTCAAAATATATTTTTAACATCACAATAACTCTAAAGGAACATTATAGTAGCAAATCACAGCTTCATGAGAATACATATGATTTCATATATAATTACAAGAAAACAAGCAATCAAGGTGGCTATAAATCTAATCATCATTAATCCTCTCCTTGCCTCTTGTCTTCTTGGGAGTCTTGCCATCACTTGAACCTATCATGTTAGTGCTTGGGGGTGAGATTTGGGAAAATCTCATTAGCAAGTTACATTTCATGCAATTATATCAATCATGTCAAATAACTCACATCAATCATCTTTAAACAATAAATTGCCACATTGGTCATAAAAAAAAATTCGACAGCATAACGGTTTAGAAAATAGACATCTCGGAGAATAAAACCCCTCATTTTACAGCCAAGACCAATCAAAGAAATCACAATTACAATATGGCAACACAATTTAATTATAGAAAGACAATGACAAAACATAAAGCAAGAATATAAAACTTAGCTACCTTTTATGTTTTCCTTTACTTTTGCACTTGGAACCAAAACTTCCACTAGCTTTCTTGAACTCCCACAAGTCCTAAAACATCGTTCAATATCAACTTAATCAACTCAAAATAAATGTTGTTTTACAAAGTCTCACTAAAGCCCTAAAAATCCAAATTCTTTATCTTTTGGTTTTCCTTGAATCCAATACTTATTTTAGCTAATTTGGACCCAACGAATCCATTTTTGGCATCAAAATAATGAAAATCCAACTCTTTCCTATCATATTAAACTGTCCAAAACAGGAGTGTAAGAGGGAAGAAGGAAATTCTTCAAAACTTGCTTCCAAATATACCAAATGTTGTTCCTTTCACTTAATCTTATGTTTTTCTCAAATCTTTATGGCATCAAAACCCCTTCTATTCATAAACCCATACCAAAACTGAAATTAAAGACCCAATGGAAAAGGAAGAACACTCTTGGGAACCATGGCTATCTTCTTAAAATCATAACTAAAATACTAGAGAATCAAGAAAGGAGATTTACCTTAATTTTTGGCTTGATTTCCTTCCTTTCTTTTCTTCTCTTCTCCCTCATGTTTTTCTCTTCTTTTCTTGGTGTTTCAGACTTCACTCCCTCTCTTTCTCTCTTGCTAAGGTCTGTCAAGAGGGATCATTATATAGAAAAGTAAGACCAATCATATTTTGCCACCAAATCATTCTTGAAACCTCTTGATAATCCTTTAAGAAAATGACATAAATAATTAAATAATATATTTTCCCATGTGCAGCTTGTGAAGCACGAAATGGGGAGTATTTTGGTTCAAAAATTTCAGGTTTTTACTTATCCAGATATATTCTGAACTGGTCTGGACAAATAAAGCTACTTTAGCAGTATATTTTACTATTATTGGAATACAAATTATAATTATATTGAGATATAAAATTATCATAATATATTTATCCCAATTGGTCCAAATATAAAATCCACATATTTTCTTGAATGAATACTGCCTCTTCCTACTGTCCCGACTTACCTTTATCGGGTAAGATATTAATATTAAATTCTAATTACCCAATAAATATTATTTTGACCTTAATAAATTTTATATTACATTCTATTGGTCTTAACTTAATGAGAGCTTCATTTTGACTATAATTTTTCATATTTACAAAAATGTCCTTAACTCGAGATATATTTATAATTTTTAAAACTTTCAGATCATTAGGTGTAATTTTCACCAAAATTCATAAAATTTGACTCATCCCACGGTGACGTACACCGCGTTCGTTATTCTCATTCCCCTCTCTTTTCTTCTTCTTTTTCTTCTTCTTCTTCTTCTTTCTTTTTTTTCTTCAGGGTAAAATGATTATTTTCTCATTTTTTCTTTTAACTGAGATAATTAACCTCTTTATCTTAAATCATGCAAAACAGCATATATCCATTTTTATAAATTTCTTATAGATTTTAAAATATTGAGCCTTAAAGATTTAAGAGAAATTTTAGGATATTATACCACCAGGCTAGGCTAGGCTTAGGCTTAAGACTTATCATACAAGCTTGGCCTGTTTAGGTAAAGTCTGGCCTGATTTGGCCTATTTCCACCCTTAATAGTAGCAGAGAACGCCACAAGACACCTTGAGAACACCAAATCAGCTGAAACGGAGTACAGGACCGTGACTTCTACAGTACTGCCATGGCGTTAGTGCTCTCAAGTTTCAGAAATGTTAAAACAGAGGGTCTGGCACTATGTCCTGGCCCTGGCGCTGCGGCAAATGTAATATCCCTATTTTTATGTGATGTTATAAAATAAATAAAAGATGAGAAATGAAGTGAGATGAAAATGCTATATATAATCAGACGTTAGAAGGAATTAATTTCTTATCTATTTTTCTGAAGAAGTTATGTTTAATCTTTAATTTAAATTAATTTTCCATAAGGTATTTAACAGAAATTTATTCCAGAACAGAAATTTATTCCAGAACTTACTCTTTAAAATATGCAAACTTGAATGAAAGTCCACTTTAAGTTGAGCGTAACGGTATAAGTATTGCGTAGCCGGGAAGTCTAAGCTGAGACATAAATTAATTCGAAGGTCAATGTGAATAGTGTAAAAAGAAATAAAAAAATTGATCTCTGGGTAAAATTACATAAAAGTACCCAAAAGAATGAATAATTACTTTTTGACCCGGCTCAAGGAAAAAATGTTGATATCATAAAATGCATAAGAAACTGGAAAAAATGGAGAGATACCGTTAAGCTTAAAAAATGGTAAAGTGGTCATTTTTTCCGGTTAAACGGAAAAATAAGACAATTGAATTTTGGCCTCAAGAATTAATAATATTTACATTTTAGTCCCCTAAGAGTGACTTCAACGATAAGGGGAAAAGAGAAAGAATTTTGGAAAAAATTACAACTAATAATTCAAAAGTTTCAAAAATGATAAATTTACTCCGGATTAAGAGTACTTTTGTAAATATGAAAAATTATAGTTAAAATGAAGATCTCAATGAACTAAGTTCAATGGAATATAGTATAAAATTTATTAAGAGTAAAATAATATTTATTGGGCAATTAGGGTTTAATATTAATATTGTACCCGATAAAAGTCAGTTTAGACTGTAGATAAAGGCAGTACCAATTCAAGGACATTGAATGGATGTTGATAAAATATATTGAGGACTAAGATAATGATTTTGGACCAAAAGTAATTTTTGGATAATCCTGTACCAATTTAGTAGCACTTTCGGCAAAAATATTTAATCGTTAAGAGTAAATTTAATCGGTAAAAGGTATTTTGCTCCATAAAAATTATTGAAGCAATTTTTTTCCAAGACAGGAAGTGAGCCACGTCTGTTACAGCTTATGGACATAAATGGAATTTTATGAAAAGCTTTTTTAAAAGAAAAAGCAATTAAAGATAAAAGAAAAGTTAATAAGTTAACTTTATGAGATAAATATCCTAGTAAGTCATTAACCATCATCATCTTTAGCCTTCATCAAGTCTGAACCAGTGGAGGAAGAAGAGAGAAGCCGTGGAACACCTAGGGAGAAAAGGAAGAAGAAAAAGCCAAGTTTGGTCATCAAATTCTCATGGTAACATTTTATACCTATTCTCTAGATTTCCTTGAGTTTGGAAGAGTGTTGTGGCTTATTTTTCTTCAATTTTCACCACTGAAATTTCACCTAGAGAGAGAAATAAGAGAGAGAAAATGAAGCCATGAAAAAATTAATTCATGAAAAGTGATGTATAGGCTTCAAGGATTAAGGATATAACATTGGATTGCAAATTAAAGGGGTAGTTATTTTTTTACATTTTTGAAAATTTTCTGCCTATTTAAGATTTGAAAAGGAAAGAAAATCTCATGATTTTGACCCAAAAAATGTATTCCTTGAGTTCAAATTATGTAAGAATAAGTATGTTATACAAGAAAAGCCAAGTAGAAATCAAGTTAGAAATTTAAGGTTTCAATGTGAGACTTTGTGAAGGGAGTTATGTAATCATTGGCTAATGACCTCATTTTATGATGATATAGGATTCCAAGAAGTGATAGGAGATCAAAGGAAGTGTGCATAAAGTTTGGAAAGGTTTGGAAAGTCCAAATGTAATTTACTAACCTTATCTTGCATTATATTGTTATATAATTTGCAATGATTTTATGTTATCCCAAATATTTGTAATGATGTAGTATGATGATTTGTTGATATTGGTTGAGTTATTTGAGAGGTTATGTGACCCTGGGATATCCAAAATATAAGGTGAAACTTTGTCTAATTTTCTATAAAATGTTTGAGCATAGATAATTCTAAATGTTTAAATAATGATTTGATGATGTATGCTTGCATTATATGATGATATATTTGCTTGATTGGTGGTGACTACTAAGATTTTTTGAATCTCACCCTCCCTAAATAATAAATATGCTAGGCTCAAACCATGTCAAGGATGACAAGGAAGCTATGGAGAAGGAAGAAGAAAATTATTACCTGAATTGATGAATCATGCTATGACGTTATCTTTTGAAATATTATGAAAATCATATATATATATATATTATTAGATCTGTACCTCGATGATGTTATGTTCCCTTGAGTATCATGAAATAATGGGTATAGATTTGGAATCAAGAATAATGATGTAAACAAGTTACGAAGCTTATTTTACCAAGTGATGCATGGAAAAGCTCATTTCTAAACACTTTGATGATTAATGTAAGTACTTTTCATGTAAGACGAGGAAATTAATTGAATGGTTTATATACTCTAAAATTAGATAGAATAAAATTTCCAAAGAATTAAAGAACACCTAAATTGGATAAGTGTACAAATTATGGTTAATTTTCAAAGTTAGGGTTCAGAACATGACAATGTAGAGAAAAACTGAAACTTTTACATGAATATTGGAAATTTCAAAATGCAATAGAAAATTGTACAAAGCTCCAAAAATTCTGTTTTTTGTATTTTTAGAAATCTCCAAGTCTTAGGAAACGAATGCCACTAGTTTGATAGTATTTGGAGCTATAAAGGAAGAGTTATGTAATTTCTCCTAAAACTATTCTAGTAGAAGTAGTGTTCTAACCTTTAATGATTTATGTCAATTTCATGCCTTGTACAAGGTGAATAAATGTACAAGAAAAATATATCTAGAAATTATACATAGAGCGCTTTCCAATGAAATAGATAATGCATGATTTGGTTTAGGATATTATGAGATATGAATTTTTAAATATAAGGCCAAACCTGAGAAGTTTCAAAATTATCAAATTACAGTAAATATTTGAGAAATAAACTGTATGAATTGGTCTAGAGAATACTCTTTTTCATATTTTTTCTGTGTATAAAATTATTTTAACTATTTTTAGAGACTTGAATCATTTTGAGATGATTTTTCTATAATTAGTTATGAATTTTTGAAGTACTTAAGGTAAAATAGAAAATGCATAATGAACAGTACTTGAAATAAAGAAAATTCTGTTTTAATATTTTTATGCAATCAAATCTCTAATCATGCAATAATGGACGTAATTAGAGTCTAATACATGGAGAATGAATGTAATTTTATGGTGTTACAGCGCCTCCTGCTGATATCATATCAGCAAAATTGCAAAGTTTTGGGGCGAACTTCTAATGCACATAACTTCTTGCTCCGATCTCCGATTGACCGGATTCCAACTTCTACAGGTCACTCTCATCTCAATCTAACCACAAGGACCAATGTCACTTGAATCCATCCTTGTATGGAGATTTTGGATACCCAACACTGTTTTGATCACTTTTTGATCAAAACTCACAACTTAACACCTCCATTCACCACCGAAGGTAATTAGGCACATTAGGACCTTCCACATAGGTCCTATTTGATCTAACCAATTTGTCCAAAGACGTTTCACTTCAAAGGAACCACTTCTCTGAGATCTGGCCCCCTTGAATCCCAATTCCACACAATGGGCTAAGTGTCCAAACCACACATATTAGGCCCAAGACCACCCTTGGGCTCACTTATACGACCATTCTAATACATAGGCCCTGCTCTTACCTCAATGACCCATCAAGGGTCCACATCATCATTACTTACTTATGAACTACACATTAGCATATACCACACTAAACCAACCATCATCATCAACATCATCTATATTATCCAATCCTCATTGTCACTATCATTATATCATCACATAGCATATAGATAATACTCCCAAGACTCTCATACAAGCAACCAGACTATAACAACCTACTTGGCACAATACTACATAAACTAAGTTACAAAATACCAATTATACTTGGAATTCCCAAAGATGGAGAGGCTTGCAGCTCCGTGGTCTTCTCCAAATTAGAACCAGAGTCTTTACCTGAAAAATTAGTCATGGAAGGGGGTGTAAGACAATGTCTCAGTAACCGGGGATAACCACAAACAACATATATATATATAATAATTCACACAATAATGCATATGGTATCGAATGCACAATGAAATGAAATGCATATCTCCCTCACATACAGCTAGAACCACGAGCTATCGTTATAAAAGAACATTTCATATAGGTGACTCCCTTCCAACAGTCGGTGAATATTGATTCCGGAACATCACCAAACTCACCTCACACTAGTGCACCTGGCTAAAGGTAACACTAATATTTGGATGGTAGCTCTCCTTTCCCTGGACTACCGCGAATTGGTGGTGATTTAGGTAAGGTGCAATCCACTGCCATTTAGCTCTCTTAGCCATAGGAGATGATTTAGTGGTAGAGATATTCCATCCTATTGTAAGGTTTAGTATAATATAAGTTTTGATGATGATAAACATAGAGTAATAAGGGATAAATACATTATATGTATCTGACATATATAATATTTCTTAAAGAAGTAAAATACATATTAGCATATATTTAATTATGATTATAATACATATATCATGCTATTTGTAATTATATCCACTGTATTTTTACAATGAATAATATAAGTTGGATATAAACTGGACTAACTACTTGATTTGTAAGTGTAATATATTAAATGTAGGTTGGTCTAAGTAAGAAGAGTGAGCATTGGAATACATAAATGGAAATCAATATCATGCATCACTCAAGAAAGAAGAAAAGAAAGGATGCTCCAAAAATGGAAGATCAGAAGGGAGCATGCCAAGAAGAAAATGTTCAAGTGGAAGTGGAACTCAACATTTAAAGATCTAGTCACTAGGTGTATTTTATTTTCACTTAGGTCTTGAGGTGGGATTAATCTTTGAAAATTATTTAATCTTGTTACCATATGTTTTAAATGAGTTAGATTAAGTAAATCTGATGTTAGCATAGTTTAGATTTGAAAAACTCTGATAACAGACGAATTTTGAGAAATTAAACTTCATATACTTTGTGAAAATACGAACTTTGCCAACTGAAATTTGAAGTTCCTGAGACATTACCTCTGACAGACGAATTTCAGGTGTTGAAATTTGAATTTCGAGTCAAGCATAGTTAGTGAAATTTGGTTTTAAAAAATTTAGAGTTTGACCTTTGATTAGTGTTTTTAATATATCTCTCAAATTACATATGACTTTGATGTAAAACTTATTTCATATGAAACTAGACTTAATAAGATTTTCAAAGAAGGTTATTTCACTCAAAATGTAGGTCATATGAAAAAGCTAGGGTTATTTAAAGTTGAGTAGTGAGATATGAATTTTTGACCTCTTACCACTCTTTTGATCATATCTCACAAAATACATTTGTTTTTGAAGTGAAAATTCATTTGAAAGTAGACATTGAGATCTTTCCAACCATAGGTCATTTGATTAATTTGGAGTTAAAATGAGAGAGTTACGGCTTCTGCAAAATTATCTACAGTGCAAAATTTAAAGTTATGTAGGTTTTGTTGTGATAGACGAATTTCGGGCCTCCGAAATTTGAATTTCGAAGGGAACCTTCGTGCAAAGTTGGGTTTACCACTGACAAATGAATTTTGGCTTCCAAAATTTGAACTTCAGGTCCAACAGACAAATTTTGGCTTTCAAAATTCGAATTTCGAAGCACCAGAATGTGAAAATATTTCCAGAAAAGCTGACAGACGAATTTTGACTTCCAAAATTCAAACTTCAGTTCCAACAGACGAATTTTGGGTTTCAAAATTTGAATTTTGAAGCACCAAAATGTGAAAATACTTCCAAAAAAGCTGACAGACGAATTTTGACTTCCAAAATTCGAACTTCAAGTATAACAGACGAATTTTAACTTTGAAAATTTGAATTTTGAATTTCCAGAAACACAGAAATACTTCTGGAACAACCAACAGACAAATTTTCACATCCAAAATTCAAATTTCGAAAGGAAGAACTTGTGCCATATTGAGTTGCTCACTGACAGACGAATTTTGGGGTTCCAAAATTCGAATTTTAAAGGCACTGTAGCAAATTAAATTTACTGTTCACACTTGATAGAACTACTTTAAACTTGAAAATTCGTATGTTCCAATATACAAACATTTGTCAAGATGAAAATTCGAATTTCAGCTTTGAACAGACGAATTTCGAAGTTCAACGCTAAAAACTTTAACTTACGGTCTCTTCAAAATTCGTCTGTTGACATCCAAAATTCAAATTTTAGTATGTCAGAAGCATTAAATGCAGTTGGTTAATGGATAGTTTTGCAAAAATAACCGTTGGGTAACATCTCTAACGGCTAGATCTTGTGTCTAACGTCTAATTACACTGCAAAACTATAAATATAACATCATTTGAACTCATGGGCAACGATCATAAGAGTTTTTATGCGCAAATGCTGCAACCATCTGTAAAATCTTTCTATCACAGCATTATTTGAAAAACCCACCTCAATAGAGTTAGCTTTTAATGTATTATCTACTCTTCAAGAGAGTTTTCATTCTGTAAACATTTCTTTCTACATATTCTGGGTAGAATCTTAGTATGGGGAAGCACTAAGGGATTTACACATCTTGTAAGGGTATAAGGAGAGTGGCTTCACAAGTGCCTACTGAAACTTGTGAGAATGTACTGAGGCTTCACAGGTGCCTGGATCAAACCTGTGGGATATAGTGGAAAATCTCAAGTGGTGGCTTGGGGATTGGATGTAGGCCAAGTGGTTGGGCTGAACCAGTATAAATCATTGTGTATTGTTCTTCATCTTCTCTACTCAGCTGCTGCATACAACCATCTCTGTTTTACTGCACTCTCAGTGAAATTGGGTTGTGATCCAAAAGAGCAAAAATCTTACATCACCCAATTCTCCCCCCCTCTTGGGTGACCAGTCAACCTAACACCTATCACCAACTTATATCATAGTCCACTACCACTTAGCTTTCCCAAGGAGAGAATTTAGTGGCAGAGATCTTTTATCATATTATCATATCATATATCATCTCTTTACCACCTCCTAATACACTATATCTCACTATGCTCATGAGGTGGTGATGTACATGCTATGCTAACATGCCTCGAAACACACATATATAATCATCATCACAATCATGCTAGCATGCAATCATATGTGGATACTATAATCACATATACACTATCATACTCGTCATCATCATATACCAATAACTCATTTAGCTATGTGCATACCACGATATATAGAAAAACCATACACAAACACATAACGATATCATGGTATGAACGGAAACATGCATATATATATATCAACATATAATAGAAATATACAAACACTCGGTTACCTTAGGTTGTCAACATCACGCACACATATCCACAGATCCTCAAACTGCCAGCCAAATCACGAGCCATACACTTCCAATCATCCAATTATACATTACAATATCACAATATCTCCAATTAATATAAAACACCTAACGATCCTTAACTCATGATGTCATCATTCAGGCTTAGCCTATAGCCCCAACAACATAATTACACACCAATGGGCTCTAATTAATCATCCATATCTCCTAATACATCTCAGAATCCTCAACTAAAATTTCCCTAAGGTTTGCTCAAACTCATCATAATCCAACCAAAACTTATATCCAAAGCTTCCTAATACTACATAACACTTCTACAACACGAAATCAAGCATTTTAATCAGTGGATTTTTCACCAACTTGAAACCTAACGTACTCCCACTGATTTTCAACCGAAATTCAAAGAGAAAAGAGAGGAAAGGAAGTAAGATCAACTTACCTACCATTAATCAAGCTCTTTGGATCTAGAAAACATCCCTTCAGGTTAGATTTCTCATAGCCCTAATGCAGCACCTCGTCTTTCCCTCCATTTCCTCTTCTCTCAGTCGACTAAAATGGTTCTGATTTAAGGCAATTTGGGGTCTGACATCATAGTGGGTGATAAGTTCGCCACGGCACGAGTGCTCTTAGTCTATATATTTTGCAAGTTGCTACAGGTGTCTTATCGCTGCGGCCCTGCATCTTGCCGTGGTGTGACCCTTCTCTGTTTTCAATTTCATATTTATCCTGTTTTGGTCCTTTCTCTAGTCTTGAACACATCATCAAGATTACTTTATGTTAGCTTGAACAATGTTCAGGGTAGTATAATAAGGGTTATTACATTTCTCATACATTAACAAACACAAAAGTTTATACCACAAAGATAAATGACAACATAAGGGAATTGACAAAAGCAACAAAAAATTATATGAAAATTGATGAGCTATATTACATGAGTCCTCCAAAATTTCTTGACATATAGCATGGAGATTATGTGTTTTTGAAGTTCACTCCTACTACAGGTATTGGGAGATCAATTCGAATGAAGAAGCTCACTCCGCAGTATATGGGTCCATATGAAATTCTGGAGCGAATTGGGTCAGTAGCGTATCGAGTGACGTTACTGCCTAATCTCGTTGGATTGCACGATATTTTCCACGTGTCTCAACTCAAGAAATATCATTTGGATTTGTCTCACATAATTGATGATGAGGAAGTTCAAGTACGAGAGGATCTGGCTTTTGAAGTCACACCGTTGCAAATTTTTGATGTAAAGGAGAAGCAGTTAAGAAATAAGACTATAAGTTAATAAAGGTACTATAGAGCAGCATGACACCCAATAATGTCATGTGGGAGATGGAAGAATCCATGCGAAGGAGGTATCCAGAGATTTTTTCTTGAGGTAAAAGTAGGAATTTCGAGGATGAAATTTTTATAAGGAAGGGAGAATGTAACAACCCTTATTACATTATCCCTAACTTGGTCCCTAGCTAACCAAGTATCTTTAGTATTATATGCAGCACCGGAGGAAATAGGACGGAAGAGAACTCATAGTGGGAGAAAATGAGCTCCTCGTCATGGTTAGAGAGCTGCCGAAAGCAGCCAAGTCGAGGCGAACTTACTGGCGCTGTGACGGACAAGGATAAATTTGCATAAATTGGAAACATTTCAGTTGGATAGAAGGAAAGAAACGGAGGGAGCGACGGAGAGACTCTGCTCGAGTTTGAATAATATGGCCTTTGGAGGTGTTTTTCGGCCATTGGAAGCTTGGATGTTGGTTGGTAAGTGATCCCTACTTCTCCCTCCCCATTTTCTTCGGTTGTAAGTGGGATTTTTCAGGTATATGTTAGGGTTTTCAATTTTGACCGAAATCCACCAATTAAAATGGATGAAATGGGTTAATGGAGTGTGATTTAGTTGTTGTGATCCTTTGGTATGGGTTTTAGAAAGAGTATGCATGATTTGAGCTTAATCCTAGGTTGAGATTGTTAAAGGGAGTATGGAATCTGAAGTGTATGTGGTTAAATAGAGTTTGAATAGTTTTTAGGGACTAAATGATGTATGGTAATGGTATTGGAACCTTGGGTTAGGTCTATATGGTTGAATTGTGGTTTTTGGTTAAGTGGTATATTATGTAAATTGAGGTATTATGATATTGTGAAGGTTAATTGGTTAACTGGAAGGGGTACAAGTCATGTTGGACAACCCAAGAAGCCCGTGGAATCACGTGTGTGTGGAATTGACAACCTCAGATAATCAAGTGTTTGTATTATATGTATTATATGTGTTAGCTAAGCTGGCTTCCCAAGAGGGAGAGTGAATTGGGAAGATTGAAATTTTTCTGCAGAGGCAAATAAAAGTAGTGATACAAACAAGATAACTGAAAATAGAGTATAAGCAATAAAAGGAAAGAGGAAAGGGACTCAGCAGTTTATCCTGGTTCGATCTAATCCTCTTGACCTATGTCTAGTCCCCAAGCCACCACTCGGAATTTTTCCACTATCTCTTGCAAGATTTTAATGGGTTCTTGCAAAAACCGTAGTACATAAATAGCCCAAGCGTTTGAGCTATAACCTACTCTCTCACTCTTCTCACTTAAGAGTAAGTGTATCTCCCTTAGTGTATTCTCATACTAAGAACAATCTATAAGTGTGTAGATATGTACAAATTGTAATCTCTCTCAAAAGAGTGGATATGAAAGTTTAAGTGCAATAAATGAACTAGACAGAGGGTAAGTGAGCTTTGAATGAATCAATGAATGAAATAGTAAATTTTCAGCTTGTAAATCGTTATTCTCATTACCCAATATCTAAAATGAAGTTCTATTTATAATCTTAGGGTAAAACTATCTGTTGGAACCAAAGATTAGCCGTTACTTACAATAAAGTAGCCGTTCATCTACCGTATTAAATGCATTTGTCAGAGGTTATGCAGATAACCTCCTCATGTTATGCGGATAATGAGTGACTATTTCCCTCTGTTTTCAACATAGAGCTCTTCGTTATTTGGATAACCTACTTAGGTTATACGGATAACAAATTTTCTAAAACTACTAAGTTTTAGCTCAAAATCATTTTCATGAAAATCACTTAGTTATCAGGATAACAGCAAGTTTTTCTCAAAACTGAGCCTTTGTCAAAATTGGGTTATTGGGACAACCTCATAAGATTATGTGAACAAGCTATTTGCCAAAGAATGGTTTAAGAATTCTGAAATACATGTTATCCTAATAACCTCCCTTGGTTATGCGAATAACGTGTTTACCCGGGAAGTCCAAGTACTCTATGACATTCGTTATGCGGATAACCTCCCTAGGTTATGCGAATATTGAACTGTACAATACCACTTTTCTACACTGTTCACTGTGTTATACGCATAAGGTGCCTACCTTATCAGGATAACCACTAGGACAGATTTGAGAATTTGATTCTCAACCTGTGTTATGCGGATAACCTCAATCCCTTTTCATGAAATCGAAGAATAAACACTGAAAAACCTTTGTGATTGAGTTTTTATCCCCATAACCTTCAATAATTATGCATATAAGGTGAACCATTATCTTGAAAACAAAGTAAGCACTTTTGAAAATAGTCTTGGAAATTGATCTTATCCCCATAAGGCAAAGCATTATCACTGAAAACCAAATTGATCAATTTAAGATTGGAGTTTTACCCTCATTAGGTAGCTATGTCTTGAAAACCAATTTTGTAATTGTGAGTTATTAGTTAGTCATTCCATTAGTCATCTTATAGTGTTGGATTAATTCAGATTTAACACTCACTACCTTCTTTTACAAATGAATTCTCTAGGATTGTAAACCAGTTCTTTAGGAAGTTCCAGCTTTGTTCTTCACTTCACTTGTATTCCTTTGATATTGAATCTACCAAGCTCACTTTTGGAATCATCAAAACATCTGAATTAACAATATGTTGGTATATATGTGTATATATGCATGTTTCCATTTATGCCATGATATTGATATATGTATATGTATGGTTTGTCTTTATATATCGTGGTATACACATGGCTAGATGCATAGGGTATGATGATTATGATGATGATGTGACATGACATGATGTATGCATAACATTGAGATACATGATGATGATGATGATGATTATATGATGATATGATATGAGCATCACCACACGATATTCTGAGATATATGGTGGATTGGGTGGTGATGATAGTATGATATACGATGATATGATATGATATATGATAAGGGAGGATAAGGATGGGATCCCTATGGCTAAATCACCTCCTATGGCTAGGAGTGAAAGGCACATAGTGGATTACACCTTCCTTAAATCGCTACTAATTCGTGGTGGGAAATGGGAATGAGAGCCACAGCCCGAGCTCTAGTGTAACCTTTGGCTGGGTTGGATTAGGGTAAGGTGAGCTTAGTAATGTCCCAGAATCAGTCTTCACTGACTGTTGGAAGGGAATTACCTGCATGACATGTCTTGTTATGATGACAGCTCGTGGTTCTAGTTGTTTGTGAGAGAGACATGCATTTCATTTCATATTGCATTCATGAGATTATATGAGTTATATATATATGTGTGTGGTTATCCCCGGTTACTAAGAGATTGTCTGACACCCCTTTCCCATGAACTAACATTTCAGGTGAAGGTTCTGGCACTAGTCTGGAGAAGGCAAAGGAGTAGCACACTGGACGTGGGATACCAAGTCTATGTAGTATATGTGTGAAATGTCCATGTATGTTGTGTTAAGTAGGATAGCATGTTTGTAAGGGATATATAACATTGATAAGGATTGTTATGGATGGGGTTATATGTATGTTTATGTATGGTGAATGAATGTGTATGATTATGATGAATTGTGATGCTGGTATGGTTTGGGACGTTGAAGTGTCAGTATGGCATTGTATGTGATCCTGATAGGGGAATTGGGCCTTGGTGGTGTGTTTTAGGGCCTATAGCTCACTTTGTCAATTGAGGTTCAAGGGGGTCAAATCTTAGTAAAGTGGTTCCTTTAGGGTGAAACCTCTTTGGACAAGTTGGTTAAGTGGTTTAGGACCTGTGTGAATAGTCCCCAATGATCAGGTTACCTTTGGTGGCAAATAAGAGTTGTAAGTTGTGAGTTTTAGTCAAAAGTGGCCAAAACTATGTTAGGTATCCAAAATCTCCAAATAAAGATGGATTGGGATGAGATCAGTGTCTATGGATAGATTATGACAAGATTGATTTGTAGGAGTTAGATCAAGTCAATCGGAGGTCGGAGCATAAAGTTATGTATGCTGGAAGTTTGCCCTAAAACTTTGGAAATTTGCTGGTTTAAACCAGCAAGAGGCGCCACAGCGCCAGCAAACCAGAGGGCTTTGGAGCCGTGGCAGTATTATAGCGGCTGCAGTCCCAGCTCAGTTTCTCGTGTCCTTTGGCTTTTTTGCAGCTGCTTTGATGTTTGGAAAGTAATTGTGAGAGGTTTAGGCCGTGTTTTATTGGTTTTTGAAATATTTGGTCAAGTCAGGAGGTGTTTAGGAGTAAGGTGTTACATGTTGCATCTTGTTGCACCATAAAACTAATAAAGCTCATTTCTTTCCATTCATGATGTGCTGGCAACTAATCTTGTTTGCCAAAATTTCACTTTTTTTTCCTTCGATATATGCTGCCATTCTTTCTATACACAAAAATAGGGAAAATTCATGCCTACCTACACATGCATATGATGTTGAGCATACTCGAATGCAAATTAAACGAAGGGAATAAAATGGGAATACAACTTAGCTTCAAATTGGTGCCATATGAGGCAGAGCACACTCGAATGCTGAATGGACCTTAGGTTTAATGCTTCATGGGGCTTGTATCCCCCTGCCATAGGATAACTTTGAGTATCATAAAAGGCCTTGAGCTCTGCTGGGCGAACAACTTTAAATCAATTCTTGTCTTCACCAATATTGATGAAGTTCTCAATCTGATCACAAGATACGAAAATTCTGATCATTCTTATCAAGAAGTTTTTGCTTATTTAGCTAGTTAATCAATAGTGTTCAGAATAATATTCCTTTTCACTTTTTGTATGGTGAGACCAACACTTGTTCTTTTAGGCTATCAAATTTAGCTCTTAGTGAGAGTCATACTTTTGCACCTTTGATATTGCTAGAAGTTAGTGGATGTTGATGTGAATGCTTTTGCTTGTACTGTTGTTCTGTTAATGATACGTATTATTCTTCCATCACCAAAACATTATGGCTATGTATAAGAAGATTTATAGAGGCTTATTCTGGTGTCCCAAGTGGTTTTCACCTTTGCTTTCATGTATTCTTCTTCTTGTACAAACCTGGAAGTGTAGTGCTTCTTATTCCTTCAACACGTGGTGCATTGAAGTATCTGTTTTGAATCTATAAAGAATTTCACGAAGAATATGAAACCAAAGATAAGAAAATGGTTACGTTATTAAATTGCATATATATATATATATATATATATCTATGTGTGTGTGTATGTATTTTTTTTTTCTCAGTTTCTATCCCGTTCTGACAGTGATTGATATATACAAATATAACATAGGCATTGCTGTAAAAAAAAATTCCTAGTAGAACTTTAGGTGAAACCTCTTCAGCATAAAGTTAAGGATAAATCCTAACGTGGTATGCATACAAACAAAGTAATATATTGTTTTGTCTCTATGCGTGCATGTTTGGGTGGGGGGGGGGGGGAGAGTAACATTGTGCTTATTGTGAAAGAAGGAATCAAGAGTTTTTCCTACGTTTGTGTAATTTTTTTTGGTACAATATGTTTGTGAAGTTATTATGACAACACGGCAGCTAAAAGCAGCATAGAAATTATGAAATGCTGTTTTGCAAAATTCACATTAAGTGCATCAAGAATCAAATGGCCATAAAAAATCTTTCATAATCTTCATTGGATCAAAAGATACACATCATACATCATTAAAAAAAATCAAAATGAGGATAGTCCAAAACCATTCAATAAATTACGAGTAGCAACTTTGGTCTGAAAATAAACTTCCTGTTATTGTTGCTTTAATTGAACAGACAAACAATGCACCCAACAAATGAATAAATATATATTTTATCAATTAAATGCATATCCCAAACAACCCATATGGCTTAAATCCACAATAATAATATCACACCTTAATCTTAGGAACCATTTACTATTCATTATTAGTAGTTTAGGTTCAAATTAGATGTATTTGGAAGCAAATTGGGCCAAATTCGAAAATTCCAAAAATTTACCAAAAGTCACTATTCATTTGGTAAATATAAAAATTTGGCTGAAATTTGAAAAATCATAACTAATTCTAAAAAAATTATTTAAGGGTGGTTCAAATTGATAAATTCACCTCTGAAAATACTCTATAAGGGAAAAATATTAATTTGGACTTTTATTAGGTAGATTGCTACAGTAAATTTCGTGAATTTACTTGTAATTTTATCCTAATTTTTCCAAATTTCATTCCCTAATATTTCATAATACTATACTTTCAATGGTAGTCACATAACACATATAAAATTGATCCAAAACATACTTTTATTCATCATCTAGGAGTCACACATAATTTACATAATTGTGACATAAAATGTCATTATACTTGATATTACATAAGCATCCAAAATACTCTTCCTATTTCTAAACATTTCTTCATGGATCCTCCTTTATCTCCTTGCCTTTCACATGATTTGAACCTAATCATGGTTAGATATTTGGTGGGGTGAGATTTAAGAAAATCCCAATAACATCATAATCTCATTCTTAGCATAATATTTAAAAATAATTGCAAGAAACATGATTTCATTTTGGCATGGTAACATTTAGGATCAAAAGGCATCTTTTAGCATGTTCATCATGTTCTTCACATGTTCATACTTGTTCATGCAAAATTCATAGCATATTCATCATTCTTTCCCCATTTTGATCCAACATCATCATCATATTCATAACATAAACATGTTTTCTACCTACCAATCATAGAAATACAAAATCTAAACAACCATTTAGAAATAAAATGCAAGAAAGGGAAAAGATGTTATCTTAAACTTGCAAATTTTCCTTTCCTCTTCTCTTCCTTCTCTCCATAACTCACTCTCTCGCTAATATATGGTGGATTTTCATTTTTGGTGTGAATAATGGAAGGGAGGAAGAGCCTATTTATAGACAACAAGAAGCAACTCCATCCATTTGATTAACTTTTGATCCAAGAGCCGAAATTGCCCTACATCATCTCTTTTCTCCACCATACACCTAATTTCTTCACATAATTGTTATCTAATTAATTTTCCCCCTCTTGTCATTAATTTGGATGCCACTTTTATCTCCAAATAAGGTAAATATTGCATCATTATGCTTACATAAGCTTACTTCATCCAAACTTCCAATTTTGACACTTAATCTTTGAAATAGTGTCATACATGGTGGTTAACTCTTCTCCAGTCCTTTTCCTTCTTATTTGCACGAAATTTTGAGTGATAATTCAGCCCAAGATAGTGCCTTTAATTATTTGGGCTTAAACCATTTAATTCTAGGTCTAATTTCAACATATATTGGGTTTTTGGGCTCTAATTATGTAAATTTTGTCTGGTAAAATTTTTCATGCATAAATATATTTAAAATATGAATTTCAAACTCATTATGACCTTAATTAATCATTTCTAAGCCCATATAATTTATTTTAGAAGATATTTTACCTTATTGGGCTCTAACCAAAAACACCGATAAAATTAGTGCTGATTAGTTTTTCCTGTAATTTCTCTGCATAGAGGATTATTATGAACCTTATAATATTATTTTGGACTTATTCTTGATTATTTCATAGTCTACTGGGTCACCTATAATTTAATTAGTCTGGAAATCGGGTGAATTGGGCTCAATGGGCTCTTTATCCTTTCTTAACATCGTTTGAGCTATTCTTGTCAATAATATTTCTGGGCTTCCCAAAAATCATCCCTAGTCTATTAGGGTTTTCTACACCTTTATTGGGCCTGCATAAATAGTACTTTTGGCTATTAAGAAACTAGTGCAGTCTTACTGGGCCCGGACTCCGATTTTGGCCCAATATCAATTAGACCGATTCTATGGCTATTTAAACCTTATAGAAAAATCCAGTATCTCTTTTTATACCCTAATATATCTGAGTTTCCTAATCTAGACTTATTTTCTAATTCTTATTAATTTACAGATTATGGAACTTCAGATCAATTTTCTGCCCAATATATCTATTTTCTGGTTTTGCTTATTGGAGTATAATTTCTTACGATAATTTTCCTGAATCATCTTCTATAACCAATCTTAGCAAATACTGGATAGATAATTTGTTTGAGAAAATGACATCTATTTCCCCCTTTTTTGTCTTTTTGCTAATAATTAATATTTTCAATTATGCCATCCAACTTTCTTTGCAATTTGGTCCCTGATCTTCCTTTGCAAGTTAGTCCCTGATTTGATTTTCATAAGATATTTAAGCTCTTTTAATTCTAATTATGCAATAATTCTCTAAACTAGAATTCAAACAAAATAATAGAAATTTAGATGTTACAAATAACAATGTTGTTTAGGTTTTAATATATAAAACATTACCTGAAGAATGGATTCTTTGAAACCTACAACGGAGAAATTTTCAAAGAATCGACAACCTTGTGATGTCAACGGGAAAAGGCAGCAGCATTTCGTGGTTCTGCATAACAAGTTTATTCCTTCGTGATTCGAGAAGAGACTACTGCATTAGTGGCTGAATCTATTGATGAGCTCTAGCATTGTTCAAATAGTTCCTTACGTTGCTAACTCCAATTTGGCGAGGTTCTGCTTTTTTTCCCCGGGGTTCATTTGATCCATGTGCTGTTCATGCAAGCTCCATTTGCCAAGTATGCACATAGATTGCTGATTTGTATGGAAGAAGGTGGAGTTTGAGACTTTCCAAAATAAGGGACAAATGTGTTAAACAGAGATAAAGTTCACGGAATGTTTTGAAATTATAGGAACTAAATTGAAAATTAAAGTAAACTAGAGGGATAAAGGAATATTGAAGCTCCAGGTTTATGTTTTACGATGACTCCCAAACTCGGACCTGAGAATGAAGAGTTGCAAGAAGCGGTATGAATTTGGGTGGAAATATCTTGTAATTCCAAGGGGTAAAAGGAATTACGTGTGAGAACAACTTACCATGACACATGATGATTGTGAAGTGGTGTGCGGGCAGAGAGAGTTAGAGAAGGTTAGGATGGACAAGAACGACCTTGGAGACTAGAGAAAGGTTAAATTTATTCCGTGAAGGAACTAGCCTCTTAAAAGTTAGATATTGTCTTTGATCAGCTTTGTCTAGGAAACAAAAAGGAAACAATTCCATTATTTCTATCACTTCTAGAACCAAAAAGGGGAAAAAAACCACTTATCTGAAGAAATAGGACACAATTATGTAGGACCGAGCAATTATTCAGAGCGCAATAGGCACTGAGCTCCTTGATTCCATTTCGCTTTGGTTCTCCATATTTAGACCCCAACGATTTTTACAAGAGAAAATCAAAATCAAAAGCACATCTCTATTTTGCTTTGGTTCTTCACTGTGTCTTGTTCGACATCTTCTACTTACTACTTTCGCCTCGGTTGTCCAATTGTGCTCAAGTTTTGATCCATATAAGCCTAAACTTAATGACATCAATGTCATGTGGAGGAGTTAGGGATGACATATTGTTATTTCATGAAAAGTAGGGATTAATAGCTCAAACTGACAAAACTATAGGGATTATCTTATAGGCTCCTGGAGTATAAGGGCCTATTTGAAAAAAATAATAATAATAAAGTGCAAACTATAGGGACAATCAATTAATTTTCCCAAACTATTGTTATATTCATATCATACGGACAACAAGTCATTTCATAATTGCTATAGCCCAGGGGCGACTTCATTGAGTAGCCTTCCTTTACTTTCCACAACCAATGCGCCCAATTTTTCTCTAATGTGTCCCTCTCACCTATGTAGTGGGGTTTTCCCATTTTCATCTTGTCTTAATTTTACGAAGGATAACTAAATTAATTTATTGCAAATTTACATGATTTTACTTGAAATGTTTTTTTTTTTAAAAAAAAATTAGTCCATTCTCCAGTCCGATAGATTTTTCCAATGGAAAATTGAAAAATCTTCCGTAAACAACCAGAAAATTAGGAAAAGTAGTGTTACTTGCCTTCTGTCATGTTTCCCTATTATGCTGGTAAAAAAAAGCTTCTCTATTATCAGTCTACTGCTCCATTGCCATTAAAATATCTTAGTTCCTCAACTGAGATGCTTCCCAACTTGTCATTTAAATACACTCAATAGTAAAAGCTCCACAAGCTTTTGAGCCATTTTCTCATCTTAAACTCTACTAGCACACCCTTCATCATAACCATGTTGGTGATTAATATGGCTTTCGTGGTGGACATAAGCTCTGTTATTGCATCATAAATAAAAAATGAACTAGGGAGTGAAATGACGAAGATGACGATTTTTGCAAACTGGTAGTTCTCGTAATTATATTCCACCGCTACCACACAATGCTATTTCATATATTCAACACATAACCTAATGGAATGTGGGCCACAACACATATAACTAATGATGGGCTCTCTAATACAATTAAACTTAAGTCCATAACAAATACAAAATAACACCCACATTAAAGTCAAATATATTCAAAATATATAAATAACAAAAGTATTAATTTTAACACTCCCCCTTAATACTTTTTTTTTTCATCCCTAACAGCTCTCTAATATATGAAAACTTGTCACCTGGAAGTGCTTTAGTGAATATGTCAGCTGCTTGATGTTCAGACTTGATATGCTTGAGGAGAGCTTGATCATGTTCCACTACTTCTCGAATATAATAATGCTTGAGATTGATGTGCTTTGTGCGGCTATGAAAAATAGAGTTCTTCAACATAGCAATTGTAGATTTATTGTCACAAAATAGTATTGTAGCTTCCTCTTGCTTCTCCCCCATATCTTCTAAAATCTTTCTCAACCAAATAGTTTGTTTTGTTGCTTCACTTGTAGATACATATTCTGCTTCAGTAGCAGAATGGGCTACTCTTTCTTGTTTCTTTGATGCCCATGAAAATACACATGAACCCAGTGTAAATGCATAGCCAGATGTGCTCTTCATATCATCCATACTACCAGCCCAATCACTATCACAAAACCCAAACAACTTCAATTTTCCTTTTTCATTTTTCTATACAAGATCCCAAAATTTTTGGTGCCTTGTATATATCGCAACTCTCTTTTTGCAACTCCAAAATGAGTTTTACTTAGACAATGCATAAACCGAGACAACAACCCAGATGTAAACATAATATCAAGTCTAGTACTTGTGAGATATAACAAACTACCAACCATGCTTCTGTAAACTATAGCATTAGCATCTCCACCACCATAATCTTTTTTCAATTTTTCATTGACTAATAATGGTGTGTAACTAGATTACAATTCTCCATTTTAAATTTATAAAGAATATGCTAGGCATATTTTATTTGAGAAATAAACACATCATATTCTCTTTGATCAATTTAATACCCAAGAAATAATGAAGAAACCTCAAATCATTCATCTCATATTTTTTCATTATCTCATTTTTAAATTCAAGCGTCATTTTTTCATCACTTCCAGTGAAAATCAAATCATCAACATAAAGAGAAACAACAAGCATACCTGACTTGCCATGCTTGATGTAGAGAGTTGCTTTACTAGGACTTCTTTTGAATCCTTTGTTGATAAAGTAAGCATTAATTTGGCTATACCATGCATGGGGTGCTTGTTTCAATCCATACAGAGCCTTTTTCAACTTGTACACTTTGTTTTCTTTACCTTCAACAAAAAAGCCTTGCAGTTGTTCTATATATACTTCTTTCAACACACCAGTCAAGAGTGCCAACTTAACATCAAGTTGGTATAGTTTCCAACCTTTGTGAGTGGCTAATGCAATCAACATTCTTATTGTCTCATGTCGTGCCACCGATGCAAATGTTTCTTGATAGTCGACTCCAGGCTATTGTGAATAGCCCTTTGCAACTAACCTTGTCTTTTATTTTTGCACAGACCCATCTCGATTTGCTTTTACTTTATAAATCCACTTCAACCAATAAGATCTTTTTCTTTAGGCTTTTCAACCAACTCCCAAGCCTAATTTTTCTCAATCATTTTTATTTCTTCATGTATTGCATTTTTCCAAACCTCCTCTTTAACAGCTTGCTCAAAGCATTCAAGCTCTACAACACAAAAATTGCAAGAAGCATAAATATCACTCAAGTTTCTCATTCTTACCAGTGTTGAGCTTGGAGAGGATGAACTCAACCCAGCATTTGTTAAAGGAGATTGTGGTGATTCTTCTTCTACTTCTTCACTTGGAACAACATGAGATTCTTGAGGTTTTTCTTGCATTAACACGGATGCACTTTCCATCCCTTTTTCTTTCCAATCCAATTTGTCTTTTTCATTAAAAATCACATCTCGACTAATTATCACTTTGTTTCTCTTCAAGCTAAATAGCCTATAACCCTTTGATTTAGAGCTATAGCCCACGAAAATACATTTCTCTCCTTTTTCTTCAAACTTGTATCTCATCTCCTTTGGGACATGTGCATAGCAAATTGAGCCAAAAATCTGCAAGTGTTTCACTGATGGCTTTCTACCACCAAACCAAGCCTTAAATGGAGTCTTATTTTCCACTGCCTTTTTAGGACATCTATTTAACAAATAGATTGCTGTATATATTGCTTCAACCCAAAAAGTAATAGGAAGGCCTTTCTCATTCATCATGGCCCTTGACATTTCCACTATTGTTCTATTTTTTCTCTCCACCACTCCATTTTGTTCTAGAGTAAAGCCAACTGTTAATTGTCTTTCCAACCCAATACCTTCACAAAATTTATCAAACTCCTTCGAGTTATATTCTTCTCCTCTATCACTTCTCAATTTTTTAATTAGCTGAACATTTTGCCTTTCTACCATGCTGTTACTAGCATAAGAAAGTGTCTGCATGGGACCGCACACATCAGTATGAACAAGCTCCAATGGTACTTTGGCTCTCCATGCTTTCTCCTTTGGAAATGAATCCCAGTGTATTTTACCGAGAGCACATGCTTCACACACATCACTCTTCTCTTCTATGTTAGGCAAACCATAAACCATGTTCTTCCTACTCAACATCTTAAAACTATCAAAATTTATGTGACCTAGCTTTTTATGCCACACCCTTGACAAATCTTCTACTTCAACCTTCAATGCAACACTCTTTACAGGCTTGAGTACAAGAGGAAAATTTCTGTTCTTATCCATTTTGACAGTCACTAAGACTTTTCTTTTATTCACCTTTTTATCATAGACTTTGCACATTTTATCTTCAAAATGAATTGCATAGTCATGATCCATCATATGCCTAACACATAGCAAATTTTGTGCTAAGTCTTGGACATGAAACACTTCATGTATCTCTTTTGTGCCTTTCTTTGAATCAACAGCAACTGTACCTTTTCCCTTTGCTTCCATTACATCACCATTACCCAGTTTAATTGGAGTAGTGGTGGTCTTGTCTATCTTAGTAAAGATAGTTCCCTCACTAGTCACGTGATTGCCGCATCCACTATTAATATACCATACATCATTCTTATTCTCAATAGCTGCTTGACCTACATAAAATAGACTTGTTTCATCACTTTTCTCTTTTGTATAATTTGCTTGTGCATTATACTTCAAACGAAAGTCATTCTGCATTTGTCCAAATTTTTTACAATGGTGACATTGAGGCTTGCCTTTAAACTAACAATCCTTCTCTACATGTGAGGCTCTCTTGCAAATATTACAACATGCTTGGGCATCTTGGCTATTACTTCTACCACCTCCTCTTCCACTTCTACCTCTACCTCTTCCTCTATCAGCACTGTCACCACGTGATGATTCACCTTTAGCCAGATTTCTATTAGATGATTGCTCTTTCATATTTACTTTAGCTTGGAAGGCACTTTTAATAGGCTCAGAATGCCTATTCAACCTTTCCTTATGCATCTCTAAAGAACCCATTCGATCATGGACACTAAGGGTTGAGAGATCCTTAGTTTTTTCAACTATAGTAACAACAGTGTCATCTTTTGAGAAGAGGCTAGTTAAAATTTTTTCACAAATAAACTTATCATTCAAATTTTCTCCCATACTCCTAATTTGCACTAGTACAGTAACGACTTTCCAGATCGGTTAGAATTGACTTTTAAGATCGGTTTCCTTGCAGATGTAGAAGTGATAGATGTAAAAAAATTTTTTTTTAAGATTAGGCAAGACCGATCTAAAAAGTGCACTTTCCAGATCGGTCACCGATCTGGAAAGTTATGTTTCAAGATCGGTGACCGATCTAGAATGTGTTCACCGATTTCTGTTTCCAGATCGGTGACCGATCTAGAATGTGTTTAGTCCAGGACTTTCAAGATCCGTCACCGATCTGGAAATATGTATATATTTTTTTAAATAATTTAGTATGGAATTTACATCCATCCTCCTGTTACAAAAATTGATATATACAAAAGCAGAACTATTTTCCAGCACCAACAATGACAACCAATAGAACTTGTGCTATATAATAAATCCCCAAAAACAAAATCGAAGACAAATAAGGCTACAAGTCAAAACCATAGGAAGCTACCTACAACTCCTCTATCTAATACAACATAAAACTAGGAGAGCACATCAAGACCATGGCTAAAATGAAACTGCAAAATTTTTGTCCAATTTTTAGCATCCCATAATATCCAATCTAAGACAATTTAATATATATGAATCTAGAGCCAAAAAATTGAAGCTAAACTTGAAATCTACACCAAATATATTGGGGATACTAACTTCAAAATTTTGTCATCTACTAACTTCTCCAAAAGCTGACCTTGCTTTGTTTGTTGGCTGATGTTTGAATAGTCTCCATTGATATAATTCTTTACCGATCAATGGACATGAGCCCTGTATATGACATGGTAATTCAAGTTATAAATTAGGTACCATATTCAAAGCTATATAAATTTGAAACCAAAAAAGTGAAAATATATGAAGTACAAAATAACTTGGGTTGCCAACAAAATATACACTTACAACTGGCAAGTTTATATTATGTAATGGCCAATACATGATATAAAGGATTCAAAGTCCTAAACTAGAGAAAAAAAATAGAGACTACATAAATCTAAAGCTATATACAAAATACATATTATGCTTGTCTAGGATATTATCAAATATCATAAATAAAACTGAACAAATGGATATTATCAAACCCAATAGAACAAGTTCAAAGAATAAGACATGAGTTAGTTCTAACCTTTAAGGCATAGCAATCTCAAGAAAATAATTTGCCCAACGGCTTTGAATGTAACCGATTTCCTCATCAGAAAAGCATTCTAGAATGTCCAGTGTCTGCAAATTCATCGCCCATCAAAACTTAAACTCAAAAAAGAATAAAACTAATTTATGTAAATATAATTACCTTTTCAAATGATTCAACAATATCTAAAGTGATGATATCAAACATATGTTTCATCACATAAAATCCACACTCTAGGCTCCCTGAAGGTTGTTTACGAATCTACATATGAACAAATAATAAAGAATGACTATAGTAAGAAAGGAATGAATGTTTATTGAAGGAAATGCTTAGATTCAAACAACTTACCCGTGGGAAAACCCAGTTGACATTCTTTATATGTTGTGGGCGTTTACCCCCCAAGTACTGTCCACTACCTAGAGCTCTATAATCAAATACATGCCAAAAAAAAATCATATTGTATGCTAATAAATACTGGATAGTTCTAATCATGCCACGAGTCATATATATAAGAAGAAGGCTTACACGTATTATGTTTTATTGTTTCTAAGACATTGGTGGCCAGTTTTGATGATACGAGAGTCAGCAAAAATCCAAACAAGGCTTGTGGGACATTCGGCATTATTATTAATTATTGATTTTTATATAATGAGAGGTTTCACATCTTAAAAAAATCACTCTTTTTTATTCCACTTCATTGTACAAAACAAGCCGCAAAATGTTATTAAAGGTTTATCTAATTAGTGATGTCTCTCCTTGTTGAAACAAGAGTTTTGATGATTCCAAACCAACATTCAAGAGCTTGGATTGAAGATATCAAAGAAGAGCAAAGCTGTTTCAAGTGAAGATTTTCTAAGCACTTGCTGTTAGATTTTTTAGGATCCTTTATTTTTGTTATGACTGGGTAAAAGATTTTGATTTGAAGAAAAGAAGTTTTCAAACTTTGATTTTATGTTAAAACTTCAAATATTTGAATAACACCCACAAACAGACGATGGTTGAAAAGTTTAAGCTAAACTGTCAAGTTGGAAATTCGAACTTTGCCTTTGGAAATTCGAATTTCGAGCTAAAACTGAATAAGTCTGAAGAGATGGCTCTCTGTCAGACGAATTTTGGTTGTTCAAAATTCGAATTTTCATCTAGTCTGAAAAGAGGCCTTTTGCTAACAGACGAACTTCACACTTTCAAAATTCGAATTTCAAGTAAAATGAAGTTTGTAAAAAACAAAGAAATTCGTCTGAAACTATGATAAAGTGCATCTGAAATCAAAATGAAATTGAGTTTGATAAATGCTCTCTGACAGACGAATTTTGAAGTTCCAACATTCGAATTTTCATATAAGTCTGAAAGATGCTTCTTTACAACAGACGAACTTTGAGTCTTCAAAATTCGAATTTCAAACAAAACAAAACTTGAGAAAATGGAAGAAATTTGTCTGTAACAATGTTAAAGTTCACCTAAGATCAAGAGTGATTTAAGTTTCAAAACTGCTCTCTGACAGACGAACTTTGAACATTGAAATTCGAATTTCAGAAGCTAAGTTCTTGAGTCTATTAAAATAAAACATTGACATACGAATAAAAAGAACTTGCAACATTCGAATGATGAAATTAGTCTGAAAAGAGTTTCTCTGACAGACGAATTTCACTCTTTCAAAATTCGAATTTCGAAGAAAGTAATCTACTGTGTCCATTAAACGTTCAATGGACAGACGAATTTTGGGGATCCAAAATTCGAATTTCGAAGGCACTGTAGAAAATTGAAAACACTGTTCACACTTAACCGAAAAACTTTCTTCTTGAAAATTCGTATGTCAAATTGTGAAAATGTTTTGTAAGTTTCAAAATTCGAATTTCACTTCATGAACAGACGAACTTCGAGCTGTAACGTTGGAAGCTTTAATCTTCGGTTCCTTCGAAATTCGTCTGTTGGCCAACCAAAATTCGAATTTCAGTATGTCAGAAACATTAAATGCGGTTGGTAAACGGATAGTTTTTCAGAGTAACCGTTGAATAACTTCCCCAACGGATAGATTTAGTCTCTAACGGATATTTGAGACCTAAATCTATAAATACAACATTTATTGAAGTTGTGGGTAACGAATCAAACTTGTGTATACCGAATTTCTGCTGAATCTTCTTCTCAAAAGCTTTTACCCTCTTAACTTCTAAACTTGTACTTAAACTTTCATATCCACTCTTTACAAGAGAGTTATTTCATTGTAATCAATCTATTCTTCATCTGGGAGATAGATTTACTTGTGAGGGGTATTCACAAGGGGATTGGGAAGCACATAGTGAAAGTGCTTGGAAAGTTTGAGAGAGCTCAGAAACAGAGCATACTCATGTACTGTGGCTTTAGTAAGAAGCCCACTGAAATTCTTGCTGTATAGTAGATAAATCTCAAGAGGTGTCTTGGGGACTGGATGTAGGTCAAGTGAATAGACCGAACCAGGATAAATCACTGACTTCTCTTCTTCTTATCTTTACTTTTCACCTTGCTCTGTTTTACGCATTGTTTTCATTATACTGTGATATCTTCACTTACTTCACTTTGTGCAGAAAAATTTCAAACTTCCCAATTCACCCCCCCTCTTGGGAAGTCAGCCCTGCTAACAAGTGGTATCAGAGCCCGGATTCCCATACAAAAGAACTCACAGTCCGGGAATTAGAATGGCTGGCTTTGGAGAGAGTATACTTCCTGAAGGGAACAATACTAACAGACCACCAGGCTTCATTGGAGAGCATTATGGGTACTGGAAGATGAGAATGCAGATCTACCTCCAATCAATTAATCTTGACATCTGGTCAGTCATTGAAAAAGGAGATTTCGTTCCAATGACTCTAACTGAAGATGGAGGACACAAAGAGAAGCTGGAAGCAGAATGGAATGATGAGGACAGAAGGAGAGTCCTACTGAATTTCAAAGCAAAACACTGTTTAGTCAGCGCCCTAAATCAAGATGAATTCTACAGTCTCGCAATGCACCACTGCAAAAGGAATGTGGGATACTCTGCAGATTGCACATGAAGGAACATCTGGAGTCAGGGAGAACAGACTGATCACGTGCATTGGGGAGTATGAAAGCTTCAGAATGGCTGAAGGAGAGACTGTAAAGGAGCTGCAAAAGAGATTCACCCTCATTGTGAATCAACTCAAAAGCCTGGGAAAGGAATACACTCAGTTTGAGAAAGTAAGAAAAATACTCAGAGCTCTCCCACTGGAATGGCAGCCCAAGGTGACAGCAATAGAAGAAGCCAGACGAGAATCAATGGCTTCTGTCACAGCTCTCTTCGGCAGCCTTGAGGAATATGAAGGAAAAATCAAAGCACTCAAGGAAGCTGGGCTGGACAGAAAGAAGAAAGGCCTTGCCCTCAAAGCTGCTGATGAAAAGGAAGAAGAATCTGATGAAGGAGATGAGCTGGATGAGGAGACTCTGGCTATGATGGTTACAAAATTCGGAAGATTCTACAGCAAGAAGAAGAACAAGAGATTCTTCAAGAAAGGAGCAGCTGGAGAAAGCAAGAAAGAGACAAAAGAACCTGTGACTTGCTATGAATGCAAGAAGCAGGAACACATAAAGTGGGACTGCCCCCAATTCATCAAGAAACAAGAAAAGGAAAAGAAAGCTGCTGATAAAGGAAAGAAGAAGAAGGCCTACATCTCATCTATATGGGGCAACAGCTCAGATGAGGAAGAAGAAGATGAGGATGAGATTGCCAACATTTGTCTGATGGCATTTGCTTCTGAAGAAGCCACACCCTCACACAGCAGTGATCAGGAAGAAGAGGTATACGAATCTGAACCTTCCTATTCTGAATTACTAGATGCATTTCATGAGCTTCATGATGAATTCATTAAAATTGCTAAAGAACTGAAATTAGCAAAGAAAAAGATAAGTAAGCTGGAGTCTCAAAGCATAGTTTCTGAAATTGCCTCTTTACCTCCTACTGAATCTGTTTGCTGCACCTCATGCACTGAACTTAAGCAAACTAATGATTATTTAGTTAAAAGCATGTCTAGGCTCACTAGAGGTAAAGATATGTTGTTTGCCTTGATGGGGAGCCAAAGAATATCACAAGGAAAAGCTGGTCTTGGTTATGATCCATGTGCTATCAAGGAAAAGATTAGGAAGAAAAATCAGAATGCGTATATGAGACATTTTGTGCATGCTGAGAATAATAAAAAGAAAAATGATGCATCACCTCACATTGAAACATATGATCAACCAAGGCACGCTAAACAAAAGTATTATTTGCATTGTTTCCTTCCTGCCACTCAATCTAGCAGTCCATTCATTACCTGTCATTTCTGTAACAAAAAGGGACATATTTCCAGTTCTTGTGCATTGAAGAAAAATGGACTTGGCAGGAAAGCTGAATGGGTTCCCAAAGTTGCATCTGCAACTAGGGAATTACTTACTGACCGAAAAGGACCCAAGCAAATTTGGGTACCTAAAAGGAAAACATAAACTTTGTTTTGCAGGTCTGTCTCAAAGCTAAGAAAAGCAACAAATGGTATATAGACAGTGCCTGCTCAAGCCACATGACTGGTGATAAGGAGAAGTTCATCACCCTTAGAGACAAGAAAGGAGGAAAGGTGACCTTTGGAGGTGACCAATATGGCAAAATCATTGGTATTGGAATTGTGGGCAAAAATCCAGAAACATCCATTGAAGAGGTGCTGTTTGTGATTGGCCTCAACCACAACTTACTAAGCGTGAGTCAGACTTGTGACAAAGGAAACTGGGTGCTGTTTGACTCAAAGTTTTGCCTGGTCATCAGAAAAAGTGATCGCAAAGTAATCCTCAAAGCTCAAAGGGATGGTAACTGTTATACTATTGACCTTGATGAACTTCCTCCCTTGGACTCTGTATGTTTAATTAGTCAGGATAATGATAGTTGGCTATGGCATAGGAGATTAGCTCATGTTAACATGAATCAATTGTCGAAACTGATTAAAAATGAGCTAGTAACTGGTCTTCCTAAAATATCTTTTGAAAAGGATAAAGAATGTGATGCATGCCTAAGAGGAAAACAAACTAAATCATCCTTCAAATCTAAAAATGTAATTACCACAACAAGACCACTTGAACTGTTGCATATGGACTTAATTGGACCATCCAGGGTGAAAAGTCTTGGTGGTAATCTGTATGTGCTTGTAATTGTAGAAGATTACTCTAGATTCACTTGGACATTGTTTCTTTCCTCTAAAAGTGATACCTTTGATGCATTTGTAACCTTAGCTAAGAAAGTGCAAAATGAGAAAGGTATTTCTATTGTGTCTATCAGGTCAGACCATGGAGGAGAATTTGAAAATGCATACTTCCTGGAGTACTGCAATGAGCATGGGATTGACCACAACTTCTCAGCACCAAGAACTCCTCAACAAAATGGAGTGGTGGAAAGGAAGAACAGAACCATTGGAGAAATGGCTAGAGCTATGCTGAATGAGAAGGAACTCTCTCAAGTGTTCTGGGCTGATGTAGTGAATACGGCAAGTTACATCATAAACAGAGCCTACATCAGACCAATCCTTGGGAAGACTCCTTATGAGCTGTACAAGGGAAGAAAGCCAAATATGTCACACCTCCATGTGTTCGGGTGCAAATGCTTCATTCACAACAATGGGAAAGAAAATCTGGGTAAGTTTGATGCCAAATCCGATGAAGGTATATTTTTGGGCTATTCAAGTAGGAGTAAGGCTTGTAGGGTTTATAATAAAAGATCAAATATAGTAGAAGAATCAGTGCATGTGGTTTTCATTGAAAATGAAGCTGTTTCAAAACATGAGGATGATCTTACCATCAATTTTGAAAAACTGGGAATTTCTGACAAAAGTAAAACTGAACCTCCAAAGATATCTGAATCTGTTGACACAGAGGAAGATGTCCAGGAGCAAGAGTTTGATGAAGAAAATAATGAAGAAACAACTCAAGAACTCCCTAGAGCTTGGAGATATCAAAGGCATCACCCTGTTGATCAAGTAATAGGGAATGTTCAAGAGAAAGTCAAAACTAGAAAACAGTTAAGGGATCAAATGCTTAACTGTGCTTTCATTTCTGAAATTGAACCCAAATGTGTTGAAGAAGCCTTAACTAATGAATATTGGATTATGGCTATGCAAGATGAATTAAATCAATTTGAAAGAAATCAAGTTTGGGATTTAGTGCCCAGACCCAAAAATCATTCTGTTATTGGAACTAAATGGGTCTTTAGAAACAAACTTGATGAATCTGGAACAATAATCAGAAATAAAGCTAGACTGGTTGCTAAAGGGTATAATCAGGAAGAAGGTATTGATTTTCAAGAAACCTTTGCAACAGTAGCTAGACTTGAGGCTATAAGAATACTGCTAGCACATGCATGCATGAAAAATATTTTATTATATCAAATGGATGTAAAAAGTGCCTTTCTGAATGGATATATCATGGAAGAAGTTTATGTAGATCAACCTCCAGGTTTTGAGGATTCTACAAAACCAAACCATGTTTATAAATTGAAGAAAGCTCTTTATGGGTTAAAGCAGGCCCCTAAAGCATGGTATGAGAGACTGAGCAATTTTCTGACTAAAAAGGGGTTTAACAGAGGCAAAGTTAACACAACCTTATTTACTAAGAAAGAAAATAAAGACTTACTAATTGTTCAAATTTATGTTGATGATATTATTTTTGGTGCTACTAATGAGGCTCTTTGCAAGAAATTTTCTAAGTTAATGCAGGGAGAATTCGAGATGTCTATGATGGGTGAACTCAACTTCTTCCTTGGATTGCAAATTAAACAGCAAGGTGATGGTATCTTTCTTAGTCAATCCAAGTATCTAAAGGAGCTGCTAACGAAGTTTGGAATGGAGAATGCCAAGCCAATGGGAACACCTATGGCTATTGCAACCAAACTGGATATGGATGAGAATGGGAAGATGTTTGACATTACTCAGTACAGAAAAATGATTGGATCCCTGCTATACTTAACTGCCAGCAGACCTGACATTATGTTCAGTGTCTGCATGTGTGCAAGGTTCCAATCATGCCCTAAAGAATCCCATGCAACAGCTGTGAAAAGAATTTTTAGATATCTTATTGGAACATCACAGATGGGTCTTTGGTATCCAAAAGGCAATGGAGAAGACCTCAAAGGATACACTGATGCTGATTTTGCAGGATCTAAAACTGACAGAAAAAGCACAAGTGGAACCTGTCAGTTCCTTGGAGGATCCCTAGTTTCATGGTTCAGCAAAAAGCAAAACAGTGTGGCCTTATCTACTGCAGAAGCTGAGTATGTTGCAGCTGGAAGCTGTTGTGCCCAAGTCATTTGGATGAAACAGCAACTTGAAGATCTTGAGGTTAAAATAAAAGAGATACCAATCATGTGTGACAACCAAAGTGCTATAAATATCACCAAGAATCCTATCATGCATTCAAGGACAAAGCATATTGAAGTTAGGCACCACTTCATAAGAGATCACGCTCTGAAAGGAGAAGTCAGATTGGAGTTGATCCCAACAGAGGATCAAGTTGCTGATATACTCACAAAACCTCTGCCAGAAGACAGGCTTTGTAAAATAAGGAGAGAATTGGGAATGGTAAACCCCAATGAACTGTAAGATATGTTAGCAAGGCTGACTTCCCAAGAGGGGGGGTGAATTGGGAAGTTTGAAATTTTTCTGCACAAAGTGAAGTAAGTGAAGATATCACAGTATAATGAAAACAATGCGTAAAACAGAGCAAGGTGAAAAATAAAGATAAGGAACCGGAGATTAAAGCTTCCAACGTTACAGCACGAAGTTCGTCTGTTCATGAAGTGAAATTCGAATTTTGAAACTTGCAAAACATTTTCACAATGTGAGATACGAATTTTCAAGAAGAAAGTTTTTCGGTTAAGTGTGAACAGTGTTTTCAATTTTCTACAGTGCCTTCGAAATTCGAATTTTGGATCCCCAAAATTCGTCTGTCCATTGAACGTTTAAAGGGACACAGTAGATTACTTTCTTCAAAATTCAAATTTTGAAGTGGTGAAATTCGTCTGTCAGAGAAACTCTTTTCAGACTAATTTCATCATTCGAAAGTTGCAAGTTCTTATCATTCGTATGTCAATGTTTCATTTCAATGGACTCAAGAACTTAGCTTCTGAAATTCGAATTTCAATGTTCAAAGTTCGTCTGTCAGAGAGCAGCTTTGAAACTTAGATCACTCTTGATCTTAGGTGAACTTTAACATAGTTTCAGACGAATTTCTTCCATTTTCTCAAGTTTTGTTTTGTTTGAAATTCAAATTTTGAAGACTCAAAGTTCGTCTGTTGCAAAGAAGCATCTTTCAGACTTATATGAAAATTCGAATGTTGGAACTTCAAAATTCGTCTGTCAGAGAGCATTTATCAAACTCAGTTTCATTTTGATTTCAGATGCACTTTATCATAGTTTCAGACGAATTTCTTTGGTTTTTACAAACTTCATTTTACTTGAAATTTGAATTTTGAAAGTGTGAAGTTCGTCTGTTAGCAAAAGACCTCTTTTCAGACTAGATGAAAATTCGAATTTTGAACAACCAAAATTTGTCTGACAGCCATCTCTTTAGACTTATTCAGTTTTAGCTCGAAATTCGAATTTCCAAAGGCAAAGTTCGAATTTCCAACTTGACAGTTTAGCTTAAACTTACAACCATCGTCTGTTTGTGGGTGTTTTTCAAATAATTGAAGATTAACATAAAATTAACGTTTGAAAACTTCTTTTCTTCAAATCAAAATCTTTTACCCAGTCATAACAAAAACTAAGGATCCTACAAAAGATCTAACAGCAAGTACTCAGAAAATCTTCACTTGAAACAGCTTTGCTCTCCTTTGATATCTTCAATCCAAGCTCTTGAATGTTGGTTTGGAATCATCAAAACTCTTGTTTCAACATTCTCCCCCTTTTTGATGATGACAAAACAACTTACAAACTGGATTAGTACTTAGGTTTGCTTTCACAAGCTCCCCCTCAACATATGCATAAGATATCAACAGATTTAAGGCACAAAACATTGCAACAAAGGGATCCATTCATTTAATCAAGAGTTGCTTGTACAGAAACAAATTAAGCAAGGTTCAAACATCAAATCCAATTCAGACAACAAATCCAAAACACAAATATACAGTACAAAGTACAACAAGAAGACTTAAGCTAAATTTCCAATCATTTCTTCTTGGACTTGGTCTTCTTGCTGTAGGATTTCCCTTTTCCTTTACCAGATTGCTCAGCAGCAGGCTTTCCAGTTTGCCCAGACTTCTCCCCCTTTTTGACATCATCAGGAAGGCCAACAAAATCAGCCGGAGGAGGGATCTGAGAGACAGGAATAGCACGAAGGGGCACAGGAGCAAAAGGAATTTCAGGTTCAGCTGGGGGCTCAGTGCTTGTTTCCTCGTCAGAGATTTCCAGCAGCTCCTGCATTGCCTGTCTGGAAAGAGCTAGTTGAGCTCTTTGATCCTCTGTAAGACCATAGGCAGCTAGAGAAGAGGAAGCTGGTTGAGCAGGAGGAAACATTTCTTCCAGTCTTCTCCTTTGAGCTTCCAGTAGTGCATTGTGAGCAATGGCAATATAGTCAAGAACAGGTACAAGGCTCCTTTCTTCAGTGCTCACATCTTCTTGCATAGAGGAGCTTGAAATGGCTGCAACGAGTCTTTCAACTTGCTCAGTTTCTTGAGTTGACAGAATTGATTCCTGAGCATCTTCTTGCATGGGCTCATGAGGGCTTGTATCTTGGAGTCCTTCTTCTCCCAATCCATACTTGGTGTTCTCATTGCACCAGCACCATCTATCTCATCATCATCATGGTCAGAGGAGGCAATCTCGAAGGGACTTGGAGGCACAGGGGATGGAGACAGAGTAGGCTCAGGGACACCAGGCTGAGGTGGAGCTGAAGTGGTAGGAATTGCATTGCTTATCTCTTCATAGGCATCGGCCACCACCTTCATATTTACAGCCAACTGATGGATCTGATCTTGTAGATGAGCAAATTTGGCATTTTGCTCATCTCTTATGCTGAGAATGAGTGTTGACAGACTGTCAAACAACTCAGTGACCTTTGTTGGCTTGGCCCGTGAGGAGGGAGTGGAAGGAGGGTGAGTAGGCCTGGAGGGAGATGGGATTGGCTGAGAAGGCTGAGGTACAGATTTGCTAGGGGCCTCGGAAGTTCCTTCTTGTTGGAGGGATGCATCAGCAACAAAGAACAAGTCTTCAGATTTCCCTGCTCCCTTTCCAACCCATCGTCCTTCATCTCTTTGAATGCCCATCCTTTGCAGTTCCTCCTCTTTGAATGCCTCAGTGAGTTTCCCTTTCCCCTTTTCAATGTGTTGAATTCTAGCATGCTGCAGGATTCTTGAAATAATTGCAGCATAGGGGAGTGTGGAATCTTTCCTCTGATCCCTTGCCTTTATCATTCTCTGGAGGATGATATGACCCATGTTAATTAGCTTCCCACGAATGATAGCAGTCATCACATGAGCCTCTGCCCTTGTTATCAAATTGAAGCTGCCACCCTTGTTGAATATGATCCTGGACACTATATAGTGCAGGATCCTGACTTGTACACTTAGGTCTGTGGGCTTCAACAGATTTATTGTTGGCCTGTTTTCCCTTCTCCTGAATAAGGTGTCCAAGATGGTGCTCTCTTTGTAGTTCAGAAAGGATCCACCTTCTTCATCCGCTGTGCTTGCCTCATCCATGTATCCAGAGGCTGTGATGTCAATTTTCAGCCCATCTTGTCCTGGGATTTCCAGCACTTCATTGATTGTTTCATCAGCAAGCCAGATGGTCCTTGATCTCAAAGTGACCTCCCATTTCTTTTTCTTGCTGTTATATTGAAGAGAGCCATACCAAGTCTTCACTACTTCATCATCATATTTTTCAGCAATTTCCAACAGGTTTTTGTATCTTATCAACCATAATGCAGCATCAAAGTTGTTGGATATCAAAAATTGCTCCATTTTTACACAGTGAGGCTTGATTACCTTTTTGCTAGAAAACTTGGCAGAAAACTCTTCTTGAATCTCAGGAGTGCTCCAAAGTGGCAGTGTAGTAAGCTTAAATTCTCCAGATTGTGTAGAAGAGGAGGAAGCCACAGTAGCAGTATCAGCCGAAGGGACCGCAGTTTTTGATGAGAAAGGCCCAGTTTTCTATGAATCTGCCTTGGATGATGATTTTTGGCGTTTAGAAGGGGTAGCTTTACTGGGTTCGGCCTTTCTCTTGGATTTCTCTCCTTCTTTTGTAGCATATTGAGATTTGACCGTTCTTTTTGGCCGAGTTCCAGCTTGTCCTGCTCCAGGGATCTTTAATCTCGCCATTTTTCAGTGGAAAGAAGCAGAATGAGGTTAAGGAAAGGTTTATGGGATGCGAATGGAAGTTTAAACGGTGAAGAATGACGGTTTTTGGACAGGAGTTAAGAGGATTAAAGAGAGAAACAGAATGGATTCAGAGAGGTTACAAATAGGGCTGCGTCTGTTCTGAGGAAAACCGTTGCATTTAACGTGTGTAACCGTCTGACAGACGAACTTTAAGGGGTCAAAATTCGAACTTCGGGCAGTTACAAGTTAAACCGTTCAGCACAGCTTACTGACAGACGAATTTTCATCTTGAAAGTTCGTCTGACAGTGGCTTGAAACAAGCAATACAAGCACAACAGACGAATTTTGTTCCACCAAAGTTCGAATGTTGAAAAGAAAAAGACAGACAAGAATCAAATTATCAATCAACAGACAAATTAAACATGCAGAGCTGCATCTTTGAATAATTCAACATGAAGGACATGATTCATCAGACGAATTTTGAACTGAAAATTCGAATTTTTCCACTATGTAAAGATTGTCCAACATTCGTATGTTAAGAAGTAATAATTTGTGTAGTAGTGCTAGACAAATATAACTTTGAAATTTCTGATTTTAAAAATTTGAACTTTCAAGTTTCAACAGACGAATTTTGAGGCATTACAGAGAACTGTTCCAAGGCATAACAGGCCGAAGTTCGTCTGTTAGTGAACTAAAATTCGAATGTTGACCATATTGACCATGTCAAAAGCATATTTTATGAAGCAAAATACGTCTAACACACATTAAAATGTGAATTTCATCTTTAAAAACTTACAGAATGGATCCAAAACTTAGAATTTACATCATTCACTCCATTTTCTGGTTGTTTCATTCTGACGTGCTCCAATCTTCAAGTTTATTGCCATTAATTTTCACAAGGAGCACCTGCACCTCAAATTAAACATACTCCGATGCTCAAGTTAGAATTGATTCTAATATTGAAAATTCTAAAGACAGAATTGCACAGAAATCTCTTACAGTTCATTGGGGTTTACCATTCCCAATTCTCTCCTTATTTTACAAAGCCTGTCTTCTGGCAGAGGTTTTGTGAGTATATCAGCAACTTGATCCTCTGTTGGGATGTACTCCAATCTGACTTCTCCTTTCAGAACATGATCTCTTATGAAGTGGTGCCTAACTTCAATATGCTTTGTCCTTGAATGCATGATAGGATTCTTGGTGATATTTATAGCACTTTGGTTGTCACACATGATTGGTATCTCTTTTATTTTGATCTCAAGATCTTCAAGCTGCTGTTTCATCCAGATGACTTGGGCACAACAGCTTCCAGCTGCAACATACTCAGCTTCTGCAGTAGATAAGGCCACACTGTTTTGCTTTTTGCTGAACCATGAAACTAGGGATCCTCCAAGGAACTGACAGGTTCCACTTGTGCTTTTTCTGTCGGTTTTAGATCCTGCAAAATCAGCATCAGTGTATCCTTTGAGGTCTTCTCCAATGCCTTTTGGATACCAAAGACCCATCTGTGATGTTCCAATAAGATATCTAAAAATTCTTTTCACAGCTGTTGCATGGGATTCTTTGGGGCATGATTGGAACCTTGCACACATGCAGACACTGAACATAATGTCAGGTCTGCTGGCAGTTAAGTACAGCAGGGATCCAATCATTTTTCTGTACTGTGTGATGTCAAACATCTTCCCATTCTCATCCATATCCAGTTTGGTTGCAGTAGCCATAGGTGTTCCCATTGGCTTGGCATTCTCCATTCCAAACTTCTTTAGCAGTTCCTTTAGATACTTGGATTGACTAAGAAAGATACCATCACCTTGCTGTTTAATTTGTAATCCAAGGAAGAAGTTGAGTTCACCCATCATAGACATCTCGAATTTTCCCTGCATTAACTTAGAAAATTTCTTGCAAAGAGCCTCATTAGTAGCACCAAAAATAATATCATCAACATAAATTTGAACAATTAGTAAGTCTTTATTTTCTTTCTTAGTGAATAAGGTTGTGTCAACTTTGCCTCTGTTAAACCCCTTTTCAGTCAGAAAATTGCTCAGTCTCTCATACCATGCTCTAGGGGCCTGCTTTAAACCATAAAGAGCTTTCTTCAATTTATAAACATGGTTCGGTTTTGTAGAATCCTCAAAACCTGGAGGTTGATCTACATAAACTTCTTCCATGATATATCCATTCAGAAAGGCACTTTTTACATCCATTTGATATAATAAAATATTTTTCATGCATGCATATGCTAGCAGTATTCTTATAGCCTCTAGTCTAGCTACTGGTGCAAAGGTTTCTTCAAAATCAATACCTTCTTCCTGATTATACCCTTTAGCAACCAGTCTCGCTTTATTTCTGATTATTGTTCCAGATTCATCAAGTTTGTTTCTAAAGACCCATTTAGTTCCAATAACAGAATGATTTTTGGGTCTGGGCACTAGATCCCAAACTTGATTTCTTTCAAATTGATTTAATTCATCTTGCATAGCCATAATCCAATATTCATCAGTTAAGGCTTCTTCAGCACATTTGGGTTCAATTTCAGAAATGAAAGCACAGTTGAGCATTTGATCCCTTAACTGTTTTCTGGTTTTGACTTTCTCTTGAACATTCCCTATTACTTGATCAACAGGATGATTCCTTTGATATCTCCAAGCTCTAGGGAGTTCTTGAGTTGTTTCTTCATTATTTTCTTCATCAAACTCTTGCTCCTGGACATCTTCCTCTGTGTCAACAGATTCAGATATCTTTGGAGGTTCAGTTTTACTTTTGTCAAAAATTCCCAGTTTTTCAAAATTGATAGTAAGATCATCCTCATGTTTTGAAACAGCTTCATTTTCAATGAAAACCACATGCACTGATTCTTCTACTATATTTGATCTTTTATTATAAACCCTATAAGCCTTACTCCTACTTGAATAGCCAAAAAATATACCTTCATCGGACTTGGCATCAAACTTACCCAGATTTTCTTTCCCATTGTTGTGAATGAAGCATTTGCAGCCGAACACATGTAGGTGTGACATATTTGGCTTTCTTCCCTTGTACAGCTCATAAGGAGTCTTCCCAAGGATTGGTCTGATGTAGGCTCTGTTTATGATGTAACTTGTTGTATTCACTGCATCAGCCCAGAACACTTGAGAGAGTTCCTTCTCATTCAGCATAGCTCTAGCCATTTCTCCAATGGTTCTGTTCTTCCTTTCCACCACTCCATTTTGTTGAGGAGTTCTTGGTGCTGAGAAATTGTGGTCAATCCCATGCTCATTGCAAGGAAGTATGCATTTTCAAATTCTCCTCCATGGTCTGACCTGATAGACACAATAGAAATACCTTTCTCATTTTGCACTTTCTTAGCTAAGGTTACAAATGCATCAAAGGTATCACTTTTAGAGGAAAGAAACAATGTCCAAGTGAATCTAGAGTAATCATCTACAATTACAAGCACATACAGATTATCACCAAGACTTTTCACCCTTGATGGTCCAATTAAGTCCATATGCAACAATTCAAGTGGTCTTGTTGTGGTAATTACATTTTTAGATTTGAAGGATACTTTGGTTTGTTTTCCTCTTAGGCATGCATCACATTCTTTATCCTTTTCAAAAGATATGTTAGGAAGACCAGTTACTAGCTCATTTTTAATCAGTTTGGACAATTGATTCATGTTAACATGAGCTAATCTCCTATGCCATAGCTAACTATCATTATCCTGACTAATTAAACATACAGAGTCCAAGGGAGGAAGTTCATCAAGGTCAATAGTATAACAGTTACCATCCCTTTGAGCTTTGAGGATTACTTTGCGATCACTTTTTCTGATGACCAGGCAAAACTTTGAGTCAAACAGCACCCAGTTTCCTTTGTCACAAGTCTGACTCAAGCTTAGTAAGTTGTGGTTGAGGCCAATCACAAACAGCACCTCTTCAATGGATGTTTCTGGATTTTTGCCCACAATTCCAATACCACTGATTTTGCCATATTGGTCACCTCCAAAGGTCACCTTTCCTCCTTTCTTGTCTCTAAGGGTGATGAACTTCTCCTTATCACCAGTCATGTGGCTTGAGCAGGCACTGTCTATATACCATTTGTTGCTTTTCTTAGCTTTGAGACAGACCTGCAAAACAAAGTTTATGTTTTCCTTTTAGGTACCCAAATTTGCTTGGGTCCTTTTCGGTCAGTAAGTAATTCCCTAGATGCAGATGTAACTTTGGGAACCCATTCAGCTTTCCTGCCAAGTCCATTTTTCTTCAATGCACAAGAACTGGAAATATGTCCCTTTTTGTTACAGAAATGACAGGTAATGAATGGACTGCTAGATTGTGTGGTAGGAAGAAAACAATGCAGATAATACTTCTGTTTAGCATGCCTTGGTTGATCATATGTTTCAATGTGAGGTGATGCATCATTTTTCTTTTTATTATTCTTAGCATGCACAAAATGTCTCATATACGCATTCTGATTTTTCTTCCTAATCTTTTCCTTGATAACACATGGATCATAGCCAAGACCAGCTTTTCCTTGTGATATTCTTTGGCTCCCCATCAAGGCAAACAACATATCTTTACCTCTAGTGAGCCTAGACATGCTTTTAACTAAATAATCATTAGTTTGCTTAAGTTCAGTGCATGAGGTGCAGCAAACAGATTCAGTAGAAGGTAAAGAGGCAATTTCAGAAACTATGCTTTGAGACTCCAGCTTACTTATCTTTTTCTTTGCTAATTTCAATTATTTAGTAATTTTAATGAATTCATCATGAAGCTCATGAAATGCATCTAGTAATTCAGAATAGGAAGGTTCAGATTCGTATACCTCTTCTTCCTGATCACTGCTGTGTGAGGGTGTGGCTTCTTCAGAAGCAAATGCCATCAGACAAATGTTGGCAATCTCATCCTCATCTTCTTCTTCCTCATCTGAGCTGTTGCCCCATATAGATGAGATGTAGGCCTTCTTCTTCTTTTCTTTATCAGCAGCTTTCTTTTCCTTTTCTTGTTTCTTGATGAATTGGGGGCAGTCCCACTTTATGTGTCCCTGCTTCTTGCATTCATAGCAAGTCACAGGTTCTTTTGTCTCTTTCTTGCTTTCTCCAGCTGCTCCTTTCTTGAAGAATCTCTTGTTCTTCTTCTTGCTGTAGAATCTTCCGAATTTTGTAACCATCATAGCCAGAGTCTCCTCATCCAGCTCATCTCCTTCATCAGATTCTTCTTCCTTTTCATCAGCAGCTTTGAGGGCAAGGCCTTTCTTCTTTCTGTCCAGCCCAGCTTCCTTGAGTGCTTTGATTTTTCCTTCATATTCCTCAAGGCTGCCGAAGAGAGCTGTGACAGAAGCCATTGATTCTCCTCTGGCTTCTTCTATTGCTGTTACCTTGGGCTGCCATTCCAGAGGGAGAGCTCTGAGTATTTTTCTTACTTTCTCAGACTGAGTGTATTCCTTTCCCAGGCTTTTGAGTTGATTCACAATGAGGGTGAATCTCTTTTGCAGCTCATTTACAGTCTCTCCTTCAGCCATTCTGAAGCTTTCATACTCCCCAATGCACGTGTTCAGTCTGTTCTCCCTGACTCCAGATGTTCCTTCATGTGCAATCTGCAGAGTATCCCACATTCCTTTTGCAGTGGTGCATTGCAAGACTCTGTAGAATTCATCTTGATTCAGGGAGCTGACTAAACAGTGTTTTGCTTTGAAATTCAGTAGGACTCTCCTTCTGTCCTCATCATTCCATTCTGCTTCCAGCTTCTCTTTGTGTCCTCTATCTTCAGTTAGAGTCATTGGAACGAAATCTCCTTTTTCAATGACTGACCAGATGTTAAGATCAATTGATTGGAGGTAGATCTGCATTCTCATCTTCCAGTACCCATAATGCTCTCCACTGAAGCCTGGTGGTCTGTTAGTATTATTCCCTTCATGAAGTATACTCTCTCCAAAGCCAGCCATCATAATTCCCGTACTGTGAGTTCCTTTGTATGGGAATCCGGTCTCTGATACCACTTATTAGCAAGGCTGACTTCCCAAGAGGGGGGGTGAATTGGGAAGTTTGAAATTTTTTTGCACAAAGTGAAGTAAGTGAAGATATCACAGTATAATGAAAACAATGCATAAAATAGAGCAAGGTGAAAAATAAAGATAAGGAGAAGAGAAGTTAGTGATTTATCCTGGTTCGGTCTATTCACTTGACCTACATCCAGTCCCCAAGACACCTCTTGAGATTTATCCACTATACAGCAAGAATTTCAGTGGGCTTCTTCCTAAAGCCACAGTACATGAGTATGCTCTGTTTCTGAGTTCTCTCAAACTTTCCAAGCACTTTCACTATGTGCTTCCCAATCCCCTTGTGAATACCCCTCACAAGTAAACCTATCTCCCAGATGAAGAATAGATTGATTACAATGAAATAACTCTCTTGTAAAGAGTGGATATGAAAGTTTAAGTACAAGTTTAGAAGTTAAGAGGGTAAAAGCTTTTGAGAAGAAGATTCAGCAGAAATTCGGTGTATACAAGTTTGATTCGTTACCCACAACTTCAAATGATGTTGTATTTATAGATTTAGATCTCAACTATCCGTTAGAGACTAAATCTATCCGTTGGGGAAGTTATTCAACGGTTACTCTGAAAAACTATCCGTTTACCAACCACATTTAATGTTTCTGACATACTGAAATTCGAATTTTGGTTGGCCAACATACGAATTTCGAAGGAACCGGAGATTAAAGCTTCCAACGTTACAGCACGAAGTTCGTCTGTTCATGAAGTGAAATTCGAATTTTGAAACTTGCAAAACATTTTCACAATGTGACATACGAATTTTCAAGAAGAAAGTTTTTCGGTTAAGTGTGAACAGTGTTTTCAATTTTCTACAGTGCCTTCGAAATTTGAATTTTGGATCCCCAAAATTCGTCTGTCCATTGAACGTTTAAAGGGACACAGTAGATTACTTTCTTCAAAATTCGAATTTTGAAGTGGTGAAATTCGTCTGTCAGAGAAACTCTTTTCAGACTAATTTCATCATTCGAAAGTTGCAAGTTCTTATCATTCGTATGTCAATGTTTCATTTCAATAGACTCAAGAACTTAGCTTCTGAAATTCGAATTTCAATGTTCAAAGTTCGTCTGTCAGAGAGCAGCTTTGAAACTTAGATCACTCTTGATCTTAGGTGAACTTTAACATAGTTTCAGATGAATTTCTTCCATTTTCTCAAGTTTTGTTTTATTTGAAATTTGAATTTTGAAGACTCAAAGTTCGTCTGTTGCAAAGAAGCATCTTTCAGACTTATATGAAAATTCGAATGTTGGAACTTCAAAATTCGTCTGTCAGAGAGCATTTATCAAACTCAGTTTCATTTTGATTTCAGATGCACTTTATCATAGTTTCAGACGAATTTCTTTGGTTTTTACAAACTTCATTTTACTTGAAATTCAAATTTTGAAAGTGTGAAGTTCGTCTGTTAGCAAAAGGCCTCTTTTCAGACTAGATGAAAATTTGAATTTTGAACAACCAAAATTCGTCTGACAGAGAGCCATCTCTTCAGACTTATTCAGTTTTAGCTCGAAATTCAAATTTCCAAAGGCAAAGTTCGAATTTCCAACTTGACAGTTTAGCTTAAACTTACAACCATCGTTTGTTTGTGGGTGTTTTTCAAATAATTGAAGATTAACATAAAATTAACGTTTGAAAACTTCTTTTCTTCAAATCAAAATCTTTTACCCAGTCATAACAAAAACTAAGGATCCTACAAAAGATCTAACAGCAAGTACTCAGAAAATCTTCACTTGAAACAGCTTTGCTCTCCTTTGATATCTTCAATCTAAGCTCTTGAATGTTGGTTTGGAATCATCAAAACTCTTGTTTCAACAAGATATTCCTGTGCAATTCTGTCTTTAGAATTTTCAATATTAGAATTAATTCTAACTTAAGCATCGGAGTATGTTTAATTTGAGGTGCAGGTGCTCCTTGTGAAAATCAATGGCAATAAACTTGAAGATTGGAGCACGTCAGAATGGAACAACCTAAGTTTTGGATCCATTCTGTAAGTTTTTAAAGATGAAATTCGCATTTTAATGTGTGTTAGACGTATTTTGCTTCATAAAATGTGCCTTTGACATGGTCAATATGGTCAACATTCGGATTTCAGTTCACTAACAGACGAACTTCGGCCTGTTATGCCTTGGAACAGTTCTCAGTAATGCCTCGAAATTCGTCTATTGAAACTTGAAAGTTCGAATTTTCAAAATCAGAAATTTCAAAGTTATGTTTGTCCAGCACTGCTACACAAATTATTACTTCTTAACATACGAATGTTGGACAATCTTTACATAGTTGAAAAATTCGAATTTTCAGTTCAAAATTCGTCTGATGAATTATGTCCGTCATGTTGAATTATTGAAAGATGCAGCTCTGCATGTTTAATTCGTCTGTTGATTGATAGTTTGATTGTTGTCTGCTTTTTTCTTTTCAACATTCGAACTTTGGTGGAACAAAATTCGTCTGTTGTGCCTGTATTGCTTGTTTCAAGCCACTGTCAGACGAACTTTCAAGATAAAAATTCGTCTGTCAGTAAGTTGTACTGAACGGTTTAACTTGTAACTGCCCGAAGTTCGAATTTTGACCCCTCAAAATTCGTCTGTCAGACGGTTACACACGTTAAATGCAACGGTTTTCCTCAGAACAGACGCAACCCTATTTGTAACCTCTCTAAATCTGTTCTGATTCTCTCTTTAATCCTCTTAACTCCTGTCCAAAAACCGTCATTCTTCACTGCTTAAACTTCCATTCGCACCCCATAAACCTTTCCTTAACCTCATTCTGCATCATTCCACTGAAAAATGGTGAGAGTAAAGATCCCTAGAGCAGGACAAGCTGGAACTCGGCCAAAAAGAACGGTAAAATCTCAATATGCTACAAAGGAAGGAGAGAAATCCAAGAGAAAGGCCAAACCCAGTAAAGATACCCCTTCTAAACGCCAAAAATCATCATCCAAGGCAGATTCACAGAAAACTGGACCTTCCTCATCAAAAACTGCGGTCCCTTCGGCTGATACTGCTACTGTGGCTTCCTCCTCTTCTACACAATCTGGAGAATTTGAGCTTACTACACTGCCACTTTGGAGCACTCCTGAGATTCAAGAAGAATTTTCTGCCAAGTTTTCCAGCAAAAAGGTAATCAAGCCTCACTGTGTAAATATGGAGCAATTTTTGATATCCAACAACTTTGATGCTGCATTATGGTTGATAAGATACAAAAACCTGTTGGAAATTGCTGAAAAATATGATGATGAAGTAGTGAAAACTTGGTATGCCTCTCTTCAATATAACAGCAAGAAAAAGAAATGGGAGGTCACTTTGAGATCAAGGACCATCTAGCTTGCTGATGAAACAATCAATGAAGTGCTGGAAATCCCAGGACAAGATGGGCTGAAAATTGACATCACAGCCTCTGGATATATGGATGAGGCAAGCACAGCCGATGAAGAAGGTGGATCATTTCTGAACTACAAAGAGAGCACCATCTTGGACACCTTATTCAGGAGAAAGGAAAACAGGCTAACAATAAATCTGTTGAAGCCCACAGACCTAAGTGTACAAGTCAGGATCCTGCACTATATAGTGTCCAGAATCATATTCAACAAGGGTGGCAGCTTCAATTTGATAACAAGGGCAGAGGCTCATGTGATGACTGCTATTATACGTGGGAAGCTGATTAACATGGGTCATATCATTCTCCAGAGGATGATAAAGGCAAGGGATCAAAGGAAGGATTCCACACTCCCCTATGCCGCAATTATTTCAAGAATCCTGCAGCATGCTAGAATTCAACACATTGAAAAGGGGAAAGGGAAACTTACTGAGGCATTCAAAGAGGAGGAACTGCAAAGGATGGGCATTCAAAGAGATGAAGGACGATGGGTTGGAAAGGGAGCAGGGAAATCTGAAGACTTGTTCTTTGTTACTGATGCATCCCTCCAACAAGAAGGAACTTCTGAGGCCCCTGGCAAATCTGTACCTCAGCCTTCTCAGCCAATCCCATCTCCCTCCAGGCCTACTCACCCTCCTTCCACTCCCTCCTCACGGGCCAAGCCAACAAAGGTCACTGAGTTGTTTGACAGTCTGTCAATACTCATTCTCAGCATAAGAGATGAGCAAAATGCCAAATTTGCTCATCTACAATATCAGATCCATCAGTTGGCTGTAAATATGAAGGTGGTGGCCGATGCCTATGAAGAGATAAGAAATGCAATTCCTACCACTTCAGCTCCACCTCAGCCTGGTGTCCCTGAGCCTACTCTGTCTCCATCCCCTGTGCCTCCAAGTCCCTTCGAGATTGCCTCCTCTGACCATGATGATGATGAGATAGATGGTGCTGGTGCAATGAGAACACCAAGTCCTGGTCCACCCTTGGACTATGGATTGGGAGAAGAAGGACTCCAAGATACAAGCCCTCATGAGCCCATGCAAGAAGATGCTCAGGAATCAATTCTGTCAACTCAAGAAACTGAGCAAGTTGAAAGACTCGTTGCAGCCATTTCAAGCTCCTCTATGCAAGAAGATGTGAGCACTGAAGAAAGGAGCCTTGTACCTGTTCTTGACTATATTGCCATTGCTCACAATGCACTACTGGAAGCTCAAAGGAGAAGACTGGAAGAAATGTTTCCTCCTACTCAACCAGCTTCCTCTTCTCCAGCTGCCTATGGTCTAAAAGAGGAACAAAGAGCTCAACTAGCTCTTTCCAGACAGGCAATGCAGGAGCTGCTGGAAATCTCTGATGAGGAAACAAGCACTGAGGCCCCAGCTGAACCTGAAATCCCTTTTGCTCCTGTGCCCCTTCGCGCTATTCCTGTCTCTCAGATCCCTCCTCCGGCTGATTTTGTTGGCCTTCCTGATGATGTCAAAAAGGGGGAGAAGTCCGGGCAAACTGGAAAGTCTGCTGTTGAGCAATCTGGTAAAGGAAAAGGGAAATCCTACAGCAAGAAGACCAAGTCCAAGAAGAAATGATTGGAGATTTAGCTTAAGTCCTCTTGTTGTACTTTGTACTGTGTGTTTGTGTTTTGGATTTGTTGTCTGAACTGGATTTGATGTTTGAACTTTGCTTATTGTGTTTCTGTACAAGCAACTCTTGATTAAATGAATGGATTCCTTTGTTGCAATGTTTTGTGCCTTAAGTCTGTTGATATCTTATGCATATGTTGAGGGGGAGATTGTGAAAGCAAACCTAAGTACTAATCCAATTTGTAAGTTGTTTTGTCATCATCAAAAAGGGGGAGAATGTTGAAACAAGAGTTTTGATGATTCCAAACCAACATTCAAGAGCTTGGATTGAAGATATCAAAGAAGAGCAAAGCTGTTTCAAGTGAAGATTTTCTGAGCACTTGCTGTTAGATTTTTTAGGATCCTTTGTTTTTGTTATGACTGGGTAAAAGATTTTGATTTGAAGAAAAGAAGTTTTCAAACTTTGATTTTATGTTAAAACTTCAAATATTTGAATAACACCCACAAACAGACGATGGTTGAAAAGTTTAAGCTAAACTGTCAAGTTGGAAATTCAAACTTTGCCTTTGGAAATTCGAATTTCGAGCTAAAACTGAATAAGTCTGAAGAGATGGCTCTCTGTCAGACGAATTTTGGTTGTTCAAAATTCGAATTTTCATCTAGTCTGAAATGAGGCCTTTTGCTAACAGACGAACTTCACACATCCAAATTCAAATTTCAAGTAAAATGAAGTTTGTAAAAAACAAAGAAATTCGTCTGAAACTATGATAAAGTGCATCTGAAATCAAAATGAAATTGAGTTTGATAAATGCTCTCTGACAGATGAATTTTGAAGTTCCAACATTCGAATTTTCATATAAGTCTGAAAGATGCTTCTTTATAACAGACGAACTTTGAGTCTTCAAAATTCGAATTTCAAACAAAACAAAACTTGAGAAAATGGAAGAAATTCGTCTGTAACAATGTTAAAGTTCACCTAAGATCAAGAGTGATTTAAGTTTCAAAACTGCTCTTTGACAGACGAACTTTGAACATTGAAATTCAAATTTCAGAAGCTAAGTTCTTGAGTCTATTAAAATAAAACATTGACATACGAATAAAAAGAACTTCCAACATTCGAATGATGAAATTAGTCTGAAAAGAGTTTCTCTGACAGACGAATTTCACTCTTTCAAAATTCGAATTTCGAAGAAAGTAATCTACTGTGTCCATTAAACGTTCAATGGACAGACGAATTTTGGGGATCCAAAATTCGAATTTCGAAGGCTCTGTAGAAAATTGAAAACACTGTTCACACTTAACCGAAAAACTTTCTTCTTGAAAATTCGTATGTCAAATTGTGAAAATGTTTTGTAAGTTTCAAAATTCAAATTTCACTTCATGAACAGACGAACTTCGAGCTGTAACGTTGGAAGCTTTAATCTTCGGTTCCTTCGAAATTCGTCTGTTGGCCAACCAAAATTCGAATTTCAGTATGTCAGAAACATTAAATGCGGTTGGTAAACGGATAGTTTTTCAGAGTAACCGTTGAATAACTTCCCCAACGGATAGATTTAGTCTCTAACGGATATTTGAGACCTAAATCTATAAATACAACATTTATTGAAGTTGTGGGTAACGAATCAAACTTGTGTATACCGAATTTCTGCTGAATCTTCTTCTCAAAAGCTTTTACCCTCTTAACTTCTAAACTTGTACTTAAACTTTCATATCCACTCTTTACAAGAGAGTTATTTCATTGTAATCAATCTATTCTTCATCTGGGAGATAGATTTACTTGTGAGGGGTATTTACAAGGGGATTGGGAAGCACATAGTGAAAGTGCTTGGAAAGTTTGAGAGAGCTTAGAAACAGAGCATACTCATGTACTGTGGCTTTAGCAAGAAGCCCACTGAAATTCTTGCTGTATAGTGGACAAATCTCAAGAGGTGTCTTGGGGACTGGATGTAGGTCAAGTGAATAGACCGAACCAGGATAAATCACTGACTTCTCTTCTTCTTATCTTTACTTTTCACCTTGCTCTGTTTTACGCATTGTTTTCATTATACTGTGATATCTTCACTTACTTCACTTTGTGCAGAAAAATTTCAAACTTCCCAATTCACCCCCCTCTTGGGAAGTCAGCCCTGCTAACACTCATATCCCTCTTCTTCACACTCGGATCCCTGTTCTCATATTAATATATATATATATATTTCTAAATCAGCCATCCACATACATTCCAAAAATATCATTGGTTAAGACAAAATACAGAACAAAAAAAGGAGATCCAAGATGAACCACAAACCTCAACAAGAAGCAAGATAGCTACGGTGAGTTATAGTAGAGGAAGAAGGAACAATGGCAGCAACAAGCATGAGTATTGAGAGGATTAGGAGACGGTGCTGAAATGTAGAGGAACAGGAAATGATGGTGAAGAAAGACCCACGACCAGCAACCTACAGCCGACGGTGAGCTGAACAAACTGGGCGATGGGTTGCGACGGCCATGGATGAAAATGAAAATGACGAGCAAAAGGAGTCACGCAGAGGAGAGAGTGTGTGCAAAGACGAGAGAGGCGCAGCGGGTTTGTGTTTCAGAAGCGGGGTCTTCAAACTTAAACCTAAAATGATCTTTTTGTATTGAAAATGACTTTTAAGATCGGTGCCCGATCTTAAAATTGGTTAAATTTTTCAAATCTTCCACCGAGCTCAAAAGTGGAGTTTTTAGTTTTTATTAATATAAAATCTTTTTTTGTTAATATTAAAATAATCTTTAAAAGTGAACTTTTTTTTGAAAAATAATTTCTGAGATCTGGCACTGATCTCAAAAGTGGATTTTTTTTAATGTTAAATCTTTTTTGTTTATATTAAAAGAAGTTTTAAGATCAATGCTCGATTTTAAAAGATTTTTTTTTTAAAAAAATAATTTCTAAGAACTGTACTGATCTCAAAAGTGGATTTTTTAGTTTTTATTAATATAAAAAAAATTTTTGTTAATATTAAAATAATCTTTAAAAGTAGACTTTTTTTGAAAAATAATTTTTGAGATCTAGCACTGATCTCGAAAGTGGATTTTTTTTTTTTAATTTTTTGTTAATATGAAATCTTTTTTGTTAACATTAAAAGAACTTTTAAAATCAATGCTCGATTTTAAAAGTGGATTTTGTTTGAAAAAAATAATTTCTAAGATCTGGCACCAATCTCAAAAGTGATTTTTTTTTATTTTTTGTTAATATGAAATATTTTTTTGTTAATAGTAAAGTAACCTTTAAAAGTGAAATTTTTTAAATATGAAATATTTTTTTCTTATTAAAAATAAATTTTAAAATGAGTGCTCAATCTTAAAAGTGGATTTTTTTAAAATAATTTTTGAGATCTGGCATTGACCTCAAAAGTGGATTTTTTTATTTTTTAATATTAAAATAACCTTTTAAGATTGGGCACCGATCTTAAAAGTGAAAATTTTCTTTTTAATATAAATCTTTTTTATTTTAATTTTCACTGACTTTTGAGATCGGTGCCCGATTTTGAAAGTCAAGTTATTTACAGAAATGCCACCGGTTAAATTTTTCAAATCGGGTATTTTTTAACCGATCTTAAATATAGATGTTAAAAGGCTATTTTCTATTAGTGTTGATTCACCAACTCCATGACTTTAGAAAAATAATCTTTCAAAGTTTCATTTTCTTTCATCTACAAATTCTGAAAATCTCTCTTAAGAGTTAAAAGTTTCTTTGATCTCACCTTGTTTGTTCCTTGAAATTCCTTCTACAGTATTTCTATGCTTCCTTTGAACTCTTTGCCCCTGTTATCCTTGGAAATATTTTATTGGAGATGGCTTGCTGAATTATAAAGAGAGCATTTGCATCCTTTTTCTTATTTTTCTTCAACTCCTGAGCATAGGACCCTTCAACATCCTCTTTCTCTTCAAACCCATCATTCACTATATCCCAAAAATCTTGCGAGACTGAGGGTTCTAATTTTTATACTCCAATAATCATAATTCTCACTGTCAAAGATGAGTTGTGAAGTTAAAGGGAGCCCAAATACACCTCCCTAGGTTATCATGGTGATCTTCACTTGTTTTGCTTCTTCAAAATCTCTTTAATGGAAGAAACCCACTTCAAATCTCACACACCATAGCTCTGATACCACTTTTGTTGGACACAAGCCCTATTATTGCATTATAGATAAAAAATGAACTAGGGAATGAAATGACGAAGAGGACGGTTTTTGCAAACTGGTGGGTCTCGTAATTGTATTCCACCGCCACACACAATGCTATTTCATATATTCAACACATAACCTAAAGGAATGTGGGCCCCAAGCATATATAACTAATGATGGGCTCTCTAATACAATTAAACTTGAGCCCATAACAAATACAAAATAACACCCACGTTAAAGTCAAATATATTCAAAATATATAAATAACAAAAGTATTAATTTTAACATTCCGACCAAATTTTCTTACTCTTCTTTATTACTTGCCTCTATTCTCCTACTATTGAAGCCCTGCCAACTTATCTTTTCCACAACTGTTCTAGCAACAAAGCCTTTACTGCAAATAGTGCCTTTGAATTGGACCGAGCCACCCTCTTCTCTACCTTAGCTTCCAACAACATCGCCAACAATGAGTTCTATAATGCCACCATCACTAGTGGCGGCGATACTATCTATGGCCTGTTCATGTGTCAGGGTGACGTCAGTCTCTAGGAGTACCCCTTAATCATTAACACAACCCGACAATTACCCTCTGAGTGCCGATTTTCCAAGGAGTCCATAATCTGGTACGATAAATGCTTGCTTCGCTATTCCAACCATTCCTTCTTCTCTACTATCGGCATAAGGCCCAGAGTCGGCCTCTTGAACACTGTCAATTCCTCCAACTAGGTTGGCCTCATGAATTTAATGTACCCTACTATGATCAACTTGGCAGGTGAAGTGGCGAATCATGCTTTAGGGGATAAGAAGTATAGGACCAAAGAAGTGAATTTTATGAATTTTTGAACTCTGTATTGTCTAGCTCAGTGCACATGGACCTTTCACCCCGAGATTGTACAACGCGTCTGAATAGTATTATTGAGGACCTTCCCTTGTGTTGTGAAGGGAAGCAAGGAGGAAGAATTCTATATCCCAGTTGTAGCATTCATTTTGAATTGTATCCCTTCTTTTATACATCTGATGATCTACGGGTAGCGTCGACACTTACACTGGCTGTAGTTTTTCCTTCAACAAATTCTTCAGATCCACCAGGTAAAATTAAACTTACATGCTTTTTTCTGATTTCTCTTTTTGTAGACATATTACAATAAATCTATTAATGAAAAAGATTACGCTAATTTCAGCAGCAAAATTAAACTTCAAAACATCAAAATCTATTACCTCTTATATATTTGTAGTATTTTAGAGACATATAGTGGTTTTGACATTAAGACATGGAAGTATCTGATTATTATATAGTAAAAGAGAAATGCCAATCAGCAAAGACGATTGTGATACTTGTGATTTCTCTTCCTGGTGTAGGGATACTCTTCAGTTTCGCCTGCCTTCTCTTAAAGAATCAAATTAAAAAGAGTCATAGGACTATTCTCAAGCTAAAATACTATCAATAATTTTCATTATTTGTCTTTACTAATTTAGTTTGACAAATTGGAATAGTTGTGGGGACAAAATATACTTTATTTTTTTTTTTGTTTTTGGTTCATTTGTGTAGTTGCAAGTGAAAGCACAAATTTAAGGTCTCCATGATTTAGTTTGGCAACTATTGAAGCTATAACAAACAACTTCTCACATGGAAATAGATTAGGCAAAGGTGGATTTCGAAGTTTATAAGGTGACAAATTCCATCAATATAAATATCGCACATACATGTGCACAGGTGCATGTATATTTTCATTTTTTAATACATCAAACTATGATTTCAAGGCATTCTTTTAGATGGCCAACAAATAGCTGTAAAGACACTTGCAAAAGGTTCTGGTCAAGGGGTAGGAAAAGTTAAGAATGAGGTTTTATTGATAGCTAAGCTTAAACATAGAAATTTGGTCACGCTACTAGGACTTTGCATAAAAGAGCTAGAAAAAATTATTGATTTATGAATATAATCCTAAGAGAAGTCTTGATTACTTTCTATTTGGTTTGATTCTTCTAAACTCATTTTAACTCTTAATTTAAATTTATAGCTTATATATGTCATGCATGTTATTAATAATTGATCGGGATCCTGCAAGTATACATGGTCGATCACAGTAATAAAAAGTCTCTAGAGTATTCCAGAGGTCGAACCCAAGGGAGGTAGTAAATTTATAGTCTAAACTTTTAATCCCAAAAATTAATTGATAATCAAATTGATAATTCAAATTTAAAAAGAAAAGAAATAGAAAACAAAATGAAGTCTGAATTTTGATTCAGTTCTAGAAGCGTCAAGGGATCAGGATTCACCTTATGAGATAACTAAATTTTATTTCTTAGTTAGACTCTATATAATTATAGTGACTGTTGTTTCTAAAGCGTCCTAATTACCTCTCGGTCAATTAGTCCTAATTTAATTAGGATTCAATTCGCTCTCGCTCAACTAAATTTTCTAATTAAACCTTGAAAACTGCAACATATATCACCATGCATTCCTAATTCTATCTCTAGATTAGTTATTCATGTTTATCTCTCTAAATTTAGGTTCACTCTTCACCTCTCAATCCATCAAGTTTACCCATTAATTAGATTCTATGGTGATCAAGTATAAAATCCACATGAACGAACAAAAGAGATAAATATAATAAAAAGATAAATTAATTATAACTTGAAGAACAAATCAAAGAGTCTTAACTAAAGAAACAAATTCAATCTATCCCAATCAGGCTACATCCCTACCATTGAATGGGAAATTTAGTTACTCATGGAAATACCAATCAAATCAAAACTAATATCCCAAATCATAGTGAAAATAATAAGAAAACAGAGTTATGCTAGAGAAGAATAAATCTATCACTAATATTCCCCAAATCTCCTTGCTCTTTCTCTATAAGATGCTCCTAGTTGCTCCCAGATGCATTTAGAATCTTGTTCTCTGGCTTCTGAGTGAGTTTCTGAATCTCCCGTTATGTTTCTATCATGTATCTTTATATAGAAAAATTTTAGAAGCCCATAAAAGCCCAAAATATCATGAAAACACATCAAAAACGTGTTTTTACGGACCCCTATTGGATGACCCGGTGCTGGGTAACCATAAAATTAATTGATACGGCGCCGGGTGGTTACTGTTTGTACGGACAGCAGCTTCATAACGTCATCAGCTCGTGTTGACATTTTGAGTTCAATTTTCTCTATGATAACGTTGGAATTTGGGAAAACTCAAAACATGAAAGTTGTAGATCTGTGTCTTAGATTTCCAACACATTATAAATCACCTCAATCAGAGTTCATATGTTATAGTTATGATCAAAATACCAAAATGTGTCACAACTTTTCAGCATGAACAATTTGTAACGTTTTTGCTCCGAATGCTTCCAACTGAACCTATAATGTCATGAAACACAAAAATATGTAAAATCATGCTAGAATATATCAATGTAAACAAATTTAAATATAATTTAGAGCTTAAATGTGGGTATTTTATATGTATAAAATGGACACATCAAATCCCCCCACACTTGAACCTTTGCTTGTCCTCAAGCAAGACTAAAATTGTGCTGCACTCATAAAGTTATTTCTAGATTTATCAAACTTACTTCTCTTTACTAGTGATAGTCCTTCACCAATATAAATAAAAGGAGTACTCAATAAATCAAACATTAGGCTCAATAGCAACTCACTTATCATTCCCGTTAGTCCATGAGACTTTTGTATGTGTATGTGTATACCTAGCATGTGACAAATGTAGACAGCCAACTAAGCAAGAAGAAGAAAAATTACAACACTTATTTAAGAACTTAAAATATCTCAATCAGTTATGCATAAACCTCAACTCAACTCATGTGCAATGGAGATCAACAAGGATTTATTTAATTTCCCCACACTTTGTGCTTCAATTTTATCTGGGGATTTATTTGCTTTTCTTAGGCCGTTATGCTCTCTTTTGACGCGAAGATCTCGCATTTGTAATGCGTACCCTCGGTTACTCAAGCTACATAACCCACTGCGACAAGATGCCTTTGGCTCACTCATAGCTCACTTTGCACTGCGAAGGTCTCACATTTGTGATGCGTACCCCCGGTTACTTAGTACAGGTCGAACCAGTGGAGTGGATTTATATATTACTTTTTTTTTTCATTTTTTTTTCATTTAAACCTCAAATCATCTCTCCAACTAAATAATAAATTCATACACAATGATTGTAAATACCCAAGTTCAAAAATAAATGTATAATTCATCTTCCTACAAACTTAGTCACTTTTCCACACCTATCACATGCTAAGTTATAGTGCTCAATTTCATTGTCTCAAGACTTATGTTCCTGACTTGTAAATTAACTATCTTACCCCATTAAGCACAATAATTGAGTATCCTATGGTGATAGACATAACCACTAACTCAGAAAAATAAGCAAAATAGATCTAAACAAAATCAATTAAGCACATAAATTTGTAAAAAAAATTTCTAGTTTCAGCACATCAGCACAATTCTTAGGACAGATTAACTAAGAACATCTAATAAACTCCCCCCACACTTAGATCCAACATTGTCCTCAATGTTGCAGGAATAAAATAAAAGATAAAGGAACTGAGACTCCCCTGATTTACATATGATACTTGAAATGTTCTTTTGAGTCCCTTATGTTTGTTCCAAGCTTGTTTTCACCATAATCAATTCAGTCCTGCAACAAGTCTTGAGAGAGAAAGTTTGGGGTAATAAGAGCAAGAAAACAAGAAAACAAAAATAGAAAATAAAAGAAGAAAAATAATGTTGGGTTGCCTCCCAATAAGCGCTAAATTTAACGTCGATAGCTAAACGAATTAGGAGATCACGAGATGGCATCCTCCAGAGGCTTTGATCTAAGCCCTTCAGATTCAGGAATCAGCTTTTTCCTCCACTTTAATTTCATCCTTCCCTTAGAGAGGCTCTTTATGATAAAGGTGGGTACCAGCCAGTCCGTTCGGATTACACAAGTGCTCTTTTTCTTTTGAAGACTAGGAGGTGCCACTTTTCGCCTAACCTTTGCTTCCTCTTTGACAATCTTTTGAATTGAACCTTTATTAGCATCTAAAGATCTGGGAGGAGATGTCAATTCTTGCCTTTGATAGTTCTGCCCCATAGCTATGCTGCAACAAGTTTCCTTAAAAGTGGGATTGTTAGAGGTGGCAAGATTAAATTTAGCTTTTTCATCCCCGACTCTAAACGTCAATTTCCCATTTGACACATCAATTAAGGCACCCGCAGTAGACAAGAATGGTCTTCCTAGGATGAGAGAAACATCTAGTTCATCCTCAGTATCCAACACCACAAAATTAGCAGGAATAATCAGCTTACCCACTTTAACGAGTACATCTTCCATAATTCCTATTGGGTACCTTACTGACCTGTCAGCTAGCAGTAGAGTCATACTCGTAGGTGTTAGATCTGTGACCTCAAGCTTCTTGCACAAAGAGTAAGGCATCAAATTAATACCAGCCCCCAAATCGCATAAACAATTATTAATCAGTTGAGAACCAATAACACAGGGAACAGAAAAACTCCCCAGATCTTTTAGCTTTGGAGGCAACTTTCTTTGTAGGATGGTGCTACACTCTTCAGTCAAAGGTACCTGAGTGCATTCTTCTAACTTCTTCTTATTTGACAATAGCTCCTTGAGGCATTTGACATATGAAGGCATATTCGCTAGTGCCTAAGCAAAAGTGATATTAATACGAAGCTTCTTAAATATATCCAGGAACATTTGAAAATTAGCTTCTTGCCCTTTCTTTTGTAGTCTCTGAGGGAAAGGAATAGGGGGTACATAAGGCTTCACATCAGTGGAAGATGACTGTCCTTCAGTATTACCATAAGCTTTTGGGATCTCCTTATTCTCCTCATCCTTACCTTTCTTGCCACCCTCAATTTTTTTCTTCATCTCTTCCTTCAATTCTTTGCTACTTCTGAGAGTAATTGCCATAACTTCTTCTTTTGGATTAACTTCAGTGTTGTTAGGGAATTAACCTTGTATCTTTTCAGTCACCATGTTTGCTAAGCGACCCACTTGTGTCTCTAAGTTTCAAATAGCCGCTTGTGTAGCATTATTTGTAGTGATCTGGCTAGCCATAAATTGATCAAAATTTTTATTGATGGTTGCCTGACTAACCATAAATTGCTCCAAATTTTTGTTAGTAGATGCTTGACTAGCCATGATTTAGGCAAACATCTCCTCCATATGAGGAGACTTTCCTGTAGATAGTGTTGGTGGCTGAGAGGATGCATGTTGCTGGGATCCTGGTGGTGCTGGTGGATTTTTCCAAGAGAAATTTGGATGATTTCACCACCCAGGATTATATGTGTTTGAAAAGGGATCATTCCTTCTTTGTAGAAATTATGGACGTTCAGCATTTGATCCCATATAATTAACTTCTGCATTCCCTTCAATCATATGAACACATGTGTCTGCAGTATGACCCGAACCACCGCATGCAGAGCATAATTCTGTAGGAGGATTAGAATTATTGCTCTGTTGTTGAAAAAGAAGATCTATGCATTGATTTAACTTTTCTAACTGTGCAGATATATCAGAGTGAGAGTTAACTTTATTGACAGGTATTCTCCTACTTCAAACTCCTTTTTGTCTGGTCTAAGTTGCCACTTGATCATAAATATTCATCATTTCTTCAGCAGTCAAATTACCATCCCTTGCAGTAATGTCCACTAAAGACTGGGAGGTAGGGCTCAGAGCATTATAGAACATTTTAGCAAGCATCATATCTTGAAATCCATGGTGTGGATACTCATATAAGTAATCCTTGAATCGATCCCAAGCTTCATAGAATGGCTCGCCCTCAAGTTGCGCAAAAAGATATATTTTATCCCTCAGGTCTATAGTCCTCTGAGGAGAGTAAAACTTGGCAATGAACGCATCGTAGATCTCTCTCCATGATGTCAAGGAGTTTTTAGGTAAATTTAAAATCCATCGCCGAGTATTATCCTTCATGCAGAAATTGAAACATCTCATCTTAAGCTCCTCCTGAGTCAAACCATTCAGGGGAAGTTGGTCAATCCTGTCATAGAAATCCTTCAGAAAGCCCAATGTGTCTTCACCTATTCGCCCATGAAATTGTGGCAATGAGTTTAAGTGTATGTTCTTAAACTCGTAATCTTTGGCATTGTCAGATAACCGGATACATGATGGACTATCATATAGATGGTAGGCTTATCTGCATCTCTCCGAAGTAGATTAGCTTAAGCCCTAGTAGACACTACTTCATTAGCCATCTCGTGCCTCCTTTTAGCTCTGTTTTCCCTGTAAGCACGTTCAATTTCAAGATTAATAGCAATCGATTTAGAAGTACTATTAAAACTTTTAGATCTTAACAGCATGCAGCAAGGAAAAAAATTCAGAGACAAATAAAATAAAAAAAAATTTATAGGACTAAAAATAATGAATTAATAAATCTGTTAACCTCCCCGGCAATGGTGCCAAAAACTTGATCGGGATCCTGCAAGTATACAGGGTCGATCACAGTAATAAAAAGTCTCTAGAGTATTCCAGAGGTCGAACCCAAGGGAGGTAGTAAATTTACAGTCCAAACTTTTAATCCCAAAAATTAATTGATAATCAAATTGATAATTCAAATTTAAAAAGAAAAGAAATAGAAAACAAAATGAAGTCTGAGTTTTGATTCAGTTCTAGAAGCGTCAAGGGATCAGGATTCACCTTATGAGATAACTAAATTTTATTTCTTAGTTAGACTCTATATAATTATAGTGACTGTTGTTTCTAAAGCGTCCTAATTACCTCTCGGTCAATTAGTCCTAATTTAATTAGGATTCAATTCGCTCTCGCTCAACTAAATTTTCTAATTAAACCTTGAAAACTGCAACATATATCACCATGAATTCCTAATTTTATCTCTAGATTAGTTATTCATGTTTATCTCTCCAAATCTAGGTTCACTCTTCACCTCTCAATCCATCAAGTTTACCCATTAATTAGATTCTATGGTGATCAAGCATAAAATCCACATGAATGAACAAAAGAGATAAATATAATAAAAAGATAAATTAATTATAACTTAAAGAACAAATCAAAGAGTCTTAACTAAAGAAACAAATTCAATCTATACCAATCAGGCTACATCCCTACCCCTGACTGGGAAATTTAGTTACTCATGGAAATACCAATCAAATCAAAACTAATATCCCAAATCATAGTGAAAATAATAAGAAAACAGAGTTATGTTAGAGAAGAATAAATCTATCACTAATACTCCCCAAATCTCCTTGTTCTTTCTCTATAAGATGCTCCTAGTTGCTCCCAGATGCATTTAGAATCTTGTTCTCTAGCTTCTGAGTGAGTTTCTGAATCTCCCGTTATGTTTCTATCATGTATCTTTATATAGAAAAATTTTAGAAGCCCATAAAAGCTCAAAATATCATGAAAACACATCAAAAACGTGTTTTTACGGACCCCTATTGGATGACCCGGTGCCGGGTAACCATAAAATTAATTGATACGGAGCCGGGTGCTTCTAAATTGCTAAAAAACGTCAAAATCTGAGTTGACCCGGCGCCGGGTGGTTACTGTTTGTACGGACAGCAGCTTCATAACGTCATCAGCTCGTGTTGACATTTTGAGTTCGATTTTCTCTATGATAACGTTGGAATTTGGGAAAACTCAAAACATGAAAGTTGTAGCTCTGTGTCTTAGATTTCCAACACATTATAAATCACCTCAATCGGAGTTCATATGTTATAGTTATGAACAATTTGTAACGTTTTTGCTCTAAATGCTTCCAACTGAACCTATAATGTCATGAAACACAAAAATATGTAAAATCATGCTAAAATATATCAATGTAAACATATTTAAATATAATTTAGAGCTTAAATATGGGTATTTTATATGTATAAAATGGACACATCAATAATTTATTTGGTGCTTTATGATATTTGTTAGAGTTGATTTCTTACACTAAAAATATCTTTATATTTTTTGCCACTTTATTCATTTACAAAAAATTTCAATATAGGTTCCCAAAAAAGTAGAGCATTAAATTGGATGGAGCATTGCAAAATTATAGCAGGAGTTGCATGGGGAATTCTTTATCTTCATGAATATTCTTACCTTAAAAATTACACACCATGACCTCAAAACTAGCAATATCTTATTAGATGACAAAATGATTCCAAAAATTTTAGATTTTGGCCTAGCTAAGATGGTTGCTATCAATGAAAATGAGGGAAGTACAAATAGAATTGTTGGAACATATTAAGTTCTATAATTTTTTCTTTCAACTTGTACATCTATCTTGATATGATTGATTAAAGAAGAATAAGAGTTTGCCTAAGTTGACGTAGAAAAGTTTTCCTTTCAATTACATTTTAAATGTCCAAATATTCTATTGAATAAAATTTCATTATCGATATTTCTTTTTTTTTAGTGGTTATATGTAACAACCCTCATTACACTATCTTGAACTTAGTCTCGAGTTAATGGGAAGTATATTTGATTATGTGTCCAGGACAAGAGGAACCAAGGCTGGAGAAGGAATCCAAATGAGACAAAATATGATAGAAGAAACAGAGAAAGGTCACGCTGCGGTGAGGTACAGGGCCACCGCAGTGAGACACTTGTGATATTTCAAATATTTTTGCATCAAGAACACTCACGCCGTGGTAAGCTTACTGGCACTGCGAAATCTATTTAAATTGAATGAGTTTCATATAGAAAAAATAAAAAGAGGGAAAAACAAAGGAGCTCTGCCAGGGCTTTAAGAATCTAACCTTTGGGAGTGATTTTTGGCCTTTAGGAGCGATTTTTGGCCTTTAGGAGCTTCAATCCTTGTTGGTAAGTGAATCTTGGCTACTCTTCTCTCTTTTCCTTTCATTTTTGGTTTGGAATTGGTGGGAGTATATTAGGTTTCAAGTTTACAGAAGATTCAACTGATTAAAATACATGTAATAGTGTTACAGAAGTATTATGTCGTGTTAGGAAGCTTTGGATATAAGTTTTGATTGGATTGTAATGAATCTGAGTGGAACCTTAGGTTGTTTTTAGTTAAGAAAGTTAGGAATCCGAGATGTATGAGGATGATTAATTAGAGCTCATTAGTGTGTAATTATGTGGTTGGAACTATGGGTTAAGCTTAAATGGTTAAATTGTGAATTTTGGTTGTTATGAGTATTATGTTAATTGGGAATATTATGACATTATAGTAGTTGTTTGGTTGATCGGAGAAGTTTAAGTCATTGTTGGCCATCCAAAAGCTTATGAGAACCATATGTGTGGTGTTGACAATTTAAGATAAACAGGTGTTTGTGTTAGAAGTGTTATATGTTTATATATATAGATATGTATATATGCATGTTCCTGTTCACACTATGATATTGTTTGTGTATATATATGGTTTTCTATATATTGTGGTATGTACACGGCTATTTATATATGATGATTATGATGTGTATGTGTGATTTTGTAGCGTCCCCACACCATTGCATGCTAGCATGACCATGATGATACTGGTGATGATGGTTATAATAATGACATATATATATTTAGGGGCATGTTAGCATGGCATTAACATCATCACCATTGATGCATGCTATGAGGTGGTTGTTGAGGTGATGATGAGATATGAGAAATGATGATGATTGATATGATATGATGATATGATAAAATATCCTTGCCACTAAATTCTTTCCTATGGCAAAGAGAGCCAGGTGGCAATGGATTTAGGGATACACTTTTGCTAGATCACTATCAATTTGGGTGGTCCAGGGGAAGGAGAACCACGGTCCAATCACTAGTGTGATCTTTGTCGGGTTGTATTAGTGTGAAGAGAGCTTGGTGATATCCCAAAATCAGTTTTCACCGATTATTAGAAGGAAATCACCTATCAAAAATATCTTGTGATGATGTCAGCCTATGGTTCTATCTGTGTATAAAGGAGAAAATGCATACCATATCATTTTGCATTCAATGCACTATATGCATTATTGTGTGGACTATTGATACAGTTTGCTTGTGGGTATATTCCTAGTTACTGAGACTTTGTCTCATCCCTCTTTCCATGACTAACATTTCAGGTGAAGACTCTGGAACTATTTTAGAGAAAACAAAGGAGCCATAGCCTCTCCGATGTCGAGAATATCTAAGTCTACGGTAGTTGTATTATATTCTATGTTATGAATTGTGCCAAGTAGGGTAGTATATTTATAATCAATATAAGAACAATGATATTAGGATGATGATGTGGATGGTTATGTTCATGAATGGTTGTATATGCATGATGATGATGTGGACCTCGGTATGGGTCATTATTGCTAGAGCAAGCATTTGTGAGTCAATAATGGTTGTATGTGAGAGCTCAAAGGGGATTTTAGGCATAGTATATGTATTTTTGGCATATAGCCCATTATGTGAATTTGGGTTTCAAGGAGGTCAAATTTTGGAGGAATGGTTTCTCTGAGGTGAAACCTCTTTAAACAAATTGATTAAGTCAAATAGGACCTGTGTAAATGATCCTCATGTGCCAAATTGCTTTGGATGGCGATTGGGGCTCGTAAGTTGTGAGTTTAAGCCAAAAAGTGGCCAAAAAAATGGTGGTTGTCTAAAATCTTCATATGGAGATAGATTTGAGTGAAATTGGTATCTATGAGTAGATTAGTATAAGATAGACTTGTAGAAGTTAGAATTAGGTCAATCGGAGGTTAGATTACAAAGTTGTGTGCATCGAAAGTTCACCCAAAAATCAGTAAATTGCTAATATAAATACTGATATGGGCACTGCAGTACTCAAATCCTGGCCACGGTGCCAGTCCCCTTTGTTTAAAAAATTTTGCAACCTGAAAGCTTTTTAGTCGCGGCGGTACTGTAGAGGCCACGACGCTACACTCTGATTTCTTGTTTTTTTTTTTGTTTGGACAGTTTTTCAAAATTTTAGGTGATATGTGTGGTGGTATTTTGAAGTAGGTACAATGTTTGGATAATATTATGAAAAATTTGATGTTTTTAGTTTTGGAGTTATAGTTTTGGAAATTATTTGTGGAAAGAAGAATACAAGTTGTGATGATTAATCACAATATGCTGATAGCCTCTTAAGCTTTATAAGTTATGATAATGTGTCTATCTCATTAATATTTCTTATATAAAGGTCTTAAATTGGAGAAAGATTATTTTAACAATGTTGTATGAGCTAATTAAAGGGTAATTATTGAAATAATTAGTTTTGCCTAATTGTTGCAGGCTTGGAATTAATGGAGGGACGAAAAGTTGTTGGAAATGTTGGATTCAAATCTAAAAGTCATAATTGTCATGTGTTCATGGAACATTTGCTTCCAATTGCTTTTAGAGCTTTGCTAAAGTTGCGTGGAATCCTATAACTTAGCTTAGTCAATTCTTTAAAGAACTTTATGCTACTACCTTGACAATGGCTCGACTGGAGGTGTTAGAGAACATCATTATTGTTACATTATACTAATTGGAGAAGGTCTTCCCCCCAGCATTCTTTAACTCAATGGAGGATCTACTAATCCATCTTCCTTATAAAGCAAAGGTTGGGGGACCTGTTCAATATTGATGGATGTATCCATTTGAAAGGTAACAAAATGTTTCATATTCAAAATGAATATATGATAACTATAATAAGTCTTACCAACCATGACTCTTGTAGATTCTTACATACCTTGAAGCAAAAAGTGAAGAATAAAGCTCGTGTGGAATCATCTATTTGTGAGGCTTATATAACTGAGGAGATTGAAACATTTTACTCCCATTTCTTTGAGCCATATGTTCAATCAAATTTAACAAGACCTCTAAGAAATGATGGTGGTGGAGTATCGTACCTACCTACAGTTTCTATTATCAACTATCCAGGTAGGGCTTATAGGCAATGCAAGTCTCGTTTTATGAGTGATAAAGAAATATAAACCGCCACAAGATATGTTCTTATGAATTGTAATGAGATGCAACCTTATATCAAGTAAGTGTTGTTGATTAGGAAAACCTCACATTGTTTATTTGTATATATGGTTAACATATTCCTTACTGCAGCTTATTTGTTGAAATGTTGAATTCGTATGACCCTGAAATTGCGAATGTTGAGATGGAAGCTCGAATTGAAGCACATTTTTCATACTGGTTTCGAGAATATGTAAGTACTTATTTGTGTTTTGTATTTTGTAGGATAATTCAAATCTTGAACCACTAAAAATTGTGACACATGTTCTAAACCCAATCAACAATGTTGTTGTCCCATTTTTGCATGATATTGCTCGAGGACCAAAGAGAAAAGTTAGAAAATGGCCCATCTACTTCATCAATGATTACAAGTTTCATATAGATTCATACACCCATCAGAAGTCAATTATAAATAGTGGAGTTAGTGTCAAGGGATCTGACTATAACTAATCAGAATGTGATTATTATGGCATACTACAAGAGATTGTGCAATTAGAATATACTAGATCTCCTATAAAGCAACTAGTGTTATTCAATTATGAGTGGTTTGATCCAACACCTACCATGGTATACAGGATCTCCTACAACAAGTATGATCCCTTCATTTTTGCACAACAAGCAATGCAACTATACTATACACCTTATCCCAGTGGTCGTTAGAATGCTAACAAGTTAGTTGCCATTAAAATGAAAGCTTGAAGCACTATTGATGCTCCCAAATCAACAGCTAATATTGAGCCATTTCAAGAGGATGCATTACAACTGATATTACGCACAACTGTTGAGAATGATGAATTCTATAACCTAATAGACATTGAAGGAGGTTCTGTTGAAGTAGATAGGTCAATTCCTAATGATGAACTTGAAGAAGTTTCAGAAGATGATGAAGACAATGGTGAAGATGATGAAGAAGATTGGTATTCAAAAGATGATACTAAAGATCATAAAGATGGTGATATAGAAGATGATGAAGAAGAGGATGAAGAAAAGGAAGAAGAAGAGGATGATTTAGAAGATAACATATAAAGATTGTGAGGTTTCATTATTCTCTAGCATTCATGTTAACTTGTTCTACAAATACAAGCCATTTTGTTCTATAAATTGAAATATGCTAATTTAAATGTTATTCTTGTGCTATTAAATATTTATATGTTCATGTCATCTTGTTCTATAAATTTTTATTTTATTTATAAGTGCAATCATTTTGCAGATGGCAGGTCATGGCATAAGGTGAGCTAGAGGTTGAGTCATGCCACCACAAATTGGTAACAGGTTATCCTTTCCTGTTCCTCATCCATCTTCCTTTACTCGTACACCTATCCCTTCCGGAGGATCAACAACAAGGCCTATCATGCCATCATCCAGCCCACCCTTGCATTCGACAACAGGATCTCCCAATCCCACTCTAGAGCCATTCTCATATTCACAAGTAGGATATGGTAGTTGTGACCCTCTTGATGGTAGGATTTGGGTGGAACCTAACAATGATACGTAAGTTAACATCATTTGATCTGAATTTTGAGTTGTCATATGAATATTTCGTAACATGTCAATTTTGAATTGTTCTAACATGTGTAATCACTAATATAAATGTAGGTTTAATCCTATTTGTGTGCAGTTAAGGATATATTTCCTATCATTCAAACCAAATTTGAACACCCTTGTGATACAATGAAGACAACACCACTAAAGATCCAAGGTGAATTGTTCTATAAATGGGTAGTAAGTCTAATAAGATATTATTTTGTCAAGATGATGTTCTCAACTTAAATCTAAATCAAATTTATGAATCTTTTATTGTTTATGCAAAAAAAGTATCAAGGGCTACCATAACATGATCAGAAAATAAAATTCAATTGGAAGAAAAAGTGTGGTAAGATCCTCTGACAACACATGGCAAGAGTTAGGGAGGATATAGAAAAAGGAATCGAACCAGATTGGATTCTAGCAACTATATGGATAGAACTGGTCTGTATATGGACTAGCACATAACATGGGCAAAACAAGCAATCGCTAAGGCGAATCGGGCTTCTACTAAAGGAGGCATGAAGAATAGATATGGTAGCATTCATTCAACTGACCACAAAAGGAGGATGGTAAGCATTTATTTCAAGTTATACATTGTTTCATATTTTTTATGATTGTTCTCATCGTTATTTATCATTTGCAGGGTGAACAGCTTAGGAGGATGCCTACATTGAGTCATAAATATTTTTAATTATTTTAGAATTTCTTTTTGCCTATTGAAAGGCTTCCTTTGTACTCATTTTGGAGATAAGTTTGAATAAGAATTTAAGTTTTCTTCTAGTAAGATCCACTAGTTTTCATGTGCTCTTTCTAAGAGTACAATTTGACTTATCTAAGGGTTGATCATCCTTCATGCCATATTCATAGCTAGGGTTCTTAGGGATAAGTTTTCCTTGGTTTTAGTTATTTTGATCATTCTTTTGCTTGAATTTTGCTTCGGCTTTGAATCTAATTGTAATTTATGGGTTTTCTAAGGCAGGTCACCTAGTGGGTCCACATCAGTTATTGATGGAGATCAAAAAGACGTTCCAAAGATCCTTAAGCATTATCTACAACATCCCTTACAATGAGATTTTGTTGAATCAAGAGTTTTGATAATTCCAAACCAACATTCAAGAGCTTGGATTGAAGATATTAAAGGAGATCAAAGCTGTCTCAAGTGAAGATTTTCTGAGTTCTTGCTGATAGATCTTTTGTAGGATCCTTAGTTTTTGTTATGACTGGGTAAAAGATTTTGATTTGAAGAAAAGATGTTTTCAAACTTTGATTTTATGTTAAATCTTTAAATATCTGAAAAACACCCACAAACAGACGAAGGTTGAAAGTTGAAGCTAAACTGTCAAGTTGGAAATTCGAACTTTGCCTTTGAAAATTCGAATTTCTAGTTAAAACTGAATAAGTCTGAAGAGATGGCTCTATGTCAGATGAATTTTGGTTGTTCAAAATTCGAATTTTCATCTAGTCTGAAAGAGGCCGTCTGATAACAGATGAACTTCACACTTTCAAAATTCGAATTTCAAGTAAAATGAAGTTTGTAAAAACCAAAGAAATTCGTCTGAAACTATGATAAAGTGCATCTGAAATCAAAATGAAATTGAGTTTGATAAATGCTCTCGGACAGACGAATTTTGAACTTCCAACATTCGAATTTTCATATAAGTCTGAAAGATGCTTCTTTGCAACAGACGAACTTTGAGTCTTCAAAATTCGAATTTCAAACAAAACAAAACTTGAGAAAATGGAAGAAATTCGTCTGAAACTATGTTAAAGTTCACCTGAGATCAAGAGTGATTTAAGTTTCAAAATTGCTCTCTGACAGACGAACTTTGAACATTGAAATTCGAATTTCAGAAGCTGAGTTTTTGAGTCTGTTGAAGTAAAACATTGACATACAAATGACAAGAACTTGCAACATTCGAATGATGAAATCAGTCTGAAAAGAGTCTCTCTGACAAACGAATTTCACCCTTTCAAAATTCAAATTTCGAAGAAAGTAATCTACTATGCCTCTTTAAATGTTCAATGGACAGACAAATTTTGGGGATCCAAAATTCGAATTTCGAAGGCACTATAGAAAATTGAAAACACTGTTCATACTTAACCGAAAAACTTTCTTCTTGAAAGTTCGTATGTCACATTGTGAAAATGTTTTGTAAGTTTCAAAATTCGAATTTCACTTCATGAATAGACGAACTTGGTGCTATAACGTTGGAAGCTTTAATCTTCGGTTCCTTCGAAATTCGTCTGTTGGCCAACCAAAATTCAAATTTCAGTATGTCAGAAACATTAAATGCGGTTGGTAAACGGATAGTTTTTCAGAGTAACCGTTGAATAACTTCCCCAACGGATAGATTTAGTCTCTAACGAATATTTGAGACCTAAATCTATAAATACAACATCATTTGAAGTTGTGAAAGATATAATAAAACTTGTATATACCGAATTTCTGCTGAATCTTCTTCTCAAAAGCTTTTACCCTCTCAACTTCTATACTTGTACTTAAAATTTCATATCTACTCTTTTCAAGAGAGTTATTTCATTGTAATCAATCTAGTCTTCATCTGGGAGATAGATTTACTTGTGAGGGGTATTCACAAGGGGATTGGGAAGCACATAGTGAAAGTGCCTGGAGAGTGTGAGAGAGCTCAGAAACAGAGCATACTCATGTACTGTGGCTTTAGCAAGAAGCCCACTGAAATTCTTGCTGTATAGTGGATAAATCTCAAGAAGTGTCTTGGGGACTGGATGTAGGTCAAGAGAATAGACCGAACCAGGATAAATCACTGAGTTCTCTTTTCCTTATCTCTACCTTTCACCTTGCTCTGTTTTACGCATTGTTTTCATTATACTGTGATATCTTCACTAACTTCACTTTGTGCAGAAAAATCTCAGACTTCCAATTCACCCCCCCTCTTGGGAAGTCAGCCTTGCTAACAGATTTTAGGTCCTTTTTATTTAGATTATTTATTTATTTATTTAATTTGTTGGTTTCAATTTTTTTTTTGTGACCAAAGTTATTAATTAGATTTGAATTAGAATAAATAAAATCTATTAGCTAAACTTAATTATTAAATTAACGAGATTTCTTAAATTTAAGAAGAGAATATTTGGTAGTATTAGGATTATGACATTATTTTTATTTTTTAATTTTTTGTTTTTATATTTAGGATTTTAGACAATTAGTAATCTCTTTAGGATTTCTTTGATTTATTATCATTATTTAAGTCCCAAATATTCCTAGTTACTTGAAGATATCTATTTACTTATTTAAAGACCTCTTTTATATACAGAATTAAGACAAATTAATCATATTCTGAGTTCTATGTGTTCTTCTTAGAGTACAAGTTTCAATTTATCAAGATAATTGATCTCTTTTTGTGGCATACCCCTCTGGAGTTCTTAGAATACCCATATTTTATTGGGTTTCAAAGTTTTAATCAATCTTCCCTTTAGGTTTGAGCTTTCGCTTTGCAAACAGTTTGACTTTCTGGGTTCCTAGGGTACTAATCCTATAGGGTCCACATCACATTTACAACCATTTTAATTGGCAGAAATCTCAACCAAACCGAAATCCATCATACCCCCATGAATTTCTTCCCAAAAACAAACAGAAAAGAAGGGAGAGGAGGTATAATCTTTTTAGCATATCTAGCTTCCCAAGATGGGGTAAATTAGGAATTTCAAAATTTTTCTGTAAAAACTTAAGTACACAGTAAAAGCAAAGATTTGCAAAAAAACAAAGTATAAAGAAGATAAATATAAATGTAAGATAAGAAAAGAAAGGGCTTAGAAGTTTATCCTAGTTCAATCTGATCCACTTGACCTACGTGCAATCCCCAAGCCACCACTTGAGATTTCCACTATCAGTAAGAATTCAACGGGCTCCTTGTAATGCCTCAATACAGACTTGTGCTCTGTTCTTAGATCACTTAAAATTTACACACAACACTCTTATAAGTATTTCCTAATTCCCTTTATGACTTCCCTCACAAAGAATCTTTCTTTCAGATGAAGAAAATATTTCTATACAGAATAAAAACTCTCCAAAATAGAGTCGATATGAAAGTTAAAGTGCAGTAAATACTATGTGTAGGTGAAAAAGTTTTGACACAAAAATTTAGCAGAGTTTTAGCACATACAAGATTAAATTTGTTACCTACAACTTCAAATGAAATTCTATTTATAGATTTGTGATTTAACTAGTCATTAGACACAAGATATAGCCATTAGAAACTTTAACCAACGGTTACTTTGCAGAAATAACCGTTCACCAACTGCATTTAATGTGGCTGACATGCCAAAATTCAAATTTTGGAGTTCAATAGAAGAATTTCGCTGAGATAGAAGGTTAAGTGTAATATACCCTACTCTAACACACCACCAATCTTGATCAACTACTTCAGAAACTAACCAAACAAAACCAAAACACCTCGACTTTAACTCCTAAAACATCAGAGTAGAGGGAAAACACCAAAAGGGCACCAGAACAAGCTATGGCCACAACCTAATACAGTACTACCATGACCTTAGCTGGGCAGTAGCGCTTGGCACCGCGGCCAAGCTTCTAACCCCTTGGCGCCAGCATTAGCAACCATATTAGCAAATTGATAATTTTTCAGGTCAACTTCCGATGTGTATAACTCTGTGATTTGACCTCCGATTGACCGACTTCTAACTTTTACAGTTCACTCTCATCCCAATCTAACCATAGACACTAATTTTACTATAATCCAAGTCTATTTGAAGATTTTGGACGACTAACACTATTTTGGCTACTTTTTGGTAAACTCATAACTTAACACCTTTATTTGCCACCAAAGGCAATTGGGCACTCAAAGACCATTCACACAGGTCTTATTTGACTAAATCAACTTGTCCAAAGAGATTTTATCCCGGAGAAACCTCTCCTTCGAGAATTGAACCCGTTGAACCCTAAAACCCTATAATAAGCTGTATGCCTAAAACTCACATACATGGCCCAAAACCCCTTTTAGGCTCGCTCATACAGCCATTCAACACATAGACACCTGCTCTAACAATAATGACCCATACCAAGGTCCAACTTATCGTCACACACCTATAAATTGTACCAAGCACATCCACCACAAACTTGGCATATAACCACAACTCATATCATTATCATCATCAACATCATCTCACATAACATCATCATACCACATACCGATAATACTCCCCAGGAATAATCTGAACAGGTGATACACATAACAATAACCTACTTGGCATAATGTTACATAAACTATATAACAACTGCCAATTATACATGAAATTCCTGAAGACGGAGAGGCTTGCAACTCTATGGTCTTCTTCGAACTAGTATCAAAGTCCTTACTTAAAAGGTTAGTCATGGGAAGGGAGTATGAGACAATCTCTCAGTAACCAGGACAAACACACACACATATATATACCATCAATATCACACATATATGCAATAGATGTCGTGTAATGCCAAATATCATGAAATGCATGGCTCCCTAAAACATGACTAGAACTATGAGCTAGCATCATCATAAGATATTTCAATAGGTGATTCCCTTCCAACAACTGGTAAAGGCTAATTTTAGGACATCACCAAGCTCACCTCACACTAGTACACTTACCCAAAGGTCACACTAGTGATTGGACTGTGGCTCTCCTTCCCCTGGACCACTGTGAATTGGTGGTGATTTAGGGAAGGTGCAATCCATAACTGCCTAGCTCTCTTGTCCATACGAGAAAATTTAGCAACAAGGATGTTCCAACCTATTACCAAGTCATATCATCATCATCTTATCATATCATAGTCCATTGCCACTTAGCTTTCCTAAACTGGAGAGGATTTAGTGCCAGGAATCTTTCATTATATCATCATATCGTATATCATCATATCTTATCTTATTACCACCTCTAAATCAACCATATCTCACTGTGCTCATGGGATGGTGATGTACATGCCATGCTAACATGTCTATAACAATATAATTATCATCATAGTCATAATTAGGGTCATGCTAGCATGCAATCATGTGTGGATACTACAATCACATATGCACATATACATTATCATACTCATCATCATCATATACCAATACCACATCTAGTCATGTGCATACCATGATATATAGAAAAACATACACATACACATAATAATATCATGATATGAACGGAGACATGTACATATATATATATATCATCATGTAACAAATATATTACAAACATTCGGTTACCTCAGATTGTTAATACCATACACACGCATATTTCACTAGCTTCTCGAATTGCTAACCCACGACTCATACTTCTCCAGTCAATGAAACAACCTCTACAACGTCATAATACCTTTAGTTAACATATAGTACAATTATCCAAATTTCACAATTCAACCATTTAGACCTAACCCAAGATTCTAACACCATCTTCATGTATCAATGAAACTTATACAACCATTTAAACCATAATTAATCCTATTCATTTAAGATTTCATGCATCCTCAATGACACATAACCTAGAGTTAAGCTTAAATCATACATACTCCCCCTAAAACTCATACCCAAGCATTATAAATATTGAATCACACTTCATTAATCTCATTTCTTCGATTTTAATCAGTGGATTTCAGCCAAAACTAAAATCCCAACCATATATCGGAAAAATCCAACTCAAAACAAAATGGAGAGAAAGGATTAAAGATCACTTACCAACAATTTATCTAGCTTCTAGAGTCTAGAAATCACCTCCCTTGGTTGGATTCTTGAAGCCCTAACGTAGCACCTTGTCTCTTCCCCCATTTCCTCTTCTTTCAACTGACTGAAATGTTTCTGATTTAAACACATTTTATGACTCTTGTTGCGATGCCAATAAGTTCACCATAGAGTACTTTTCAGTCTTGATATTTTTTGAGTTGCTATAAATGTCTCGATGCTGTGTGACCCTTCTTTGTCACAAATATTGAATTTGTTCTATTTTGATCCTTTCTCTAGTTCTGCTTTCTTCGGTCCTACATACATCATCAAGGTCACTTCATGTTAGCTTGGGACTAAGTTTAGGGTAGTATAATGAGGATTGTTACATTAAGGAATTTAATGTTGAACTTCAACATTTGTTGTTCAAATGTGACATCCAAATTTTGAGTTTGTCAAAATATTCTATATTAGAACATATGAATTTTGATATCAAAAGTGTATCTGTTAAATTTGAACAGTTGTCTCACTTTTTTCACAAGCTAATATTTTGGGTTTTTTGTAGTTATGATATGAATCATACATTTATACGAATATTTTAGAGGTAACCATACTAATATTTGTTATATTGGTGGATTTTATAGGGTGAATTTGTAACAACCCTCATTACATTATCCCAACTTGGTCCCTAGCTAATTAAGTGCATTTGGTGTTGTGTACAGAACTGGAGGGTCAAGACTGAGGAAAGGTTCAAGTGGAGGCAGGAAAGAGCTCTATACCGCAGCGTAAGATAGGGTTACCACGGCAAGCAAGCTACAATTTCTGGAAATTTTTCAGGCCAAGAGCATTCATGCCGCAACCAACTAACTGGAGCCACGGCAAGAATCAAGAAATCAGAATAAACCAGAAACATTTCGGATGAACAGATGAAAGAAAACGAAGGGAGAAAAAATAAGCAAAGCTAAGGTTTGTAATCTTCGGCCTATGGGAGTAATTTTTGGCCTATGAGAGTTTGGATTCTTGTTGGTAAGTGATCTTTACTCCTTTTTCTCCATTTTTCTTCAATTTTGAGTTGGATTTTTCAAGTATATAGTTGGGTTTTCAGTTTTGGGTCAAAATCCACCGATTAAAATGGATGAAATAGGGTTAATGGAGTATGATCTAGTGGTTGTGATGTTTGGGTGTGAGTTTTAGAAGGGTTACTCATGATTTGGGATAAACCCTAACCTTGTATTGTGTGTGGAAGCAAGGAATCTGAACTTTGTATGGTTGGTTAGAGTTTGGATGGTCTTTAGGAACTCTATGATGTATGAAAATGGTATTGAAACCTTGGGATAGGCCTAAATGGTTGAATTGTGGAATTTGGATATTTGGATTGTATATTAATTGAGGATTTTATGGTATTGTAAAGGTTGTTTGGTTGATCGGAGAAGTCAAGTCGTGGGATTGGCATTCAAGAAAGCTTGTGAAATCTGTGTGTCCATGGTAGTAACAATTGAGGTAACCAGGTTTTTGTATTATGTGATTATATGTTGGTATATATATATCTATATATGCATGTTCCTTTTCATACCACAATATTAGTTGTGTACGTGTATGGTTTTTCTATATATCGTGGTATGCACACTGTTAGTTGAGATAGAATGATTGTATATGTTATGTATGTATGATGTGTAGCATCCCCATACCATTGTATGCTAGCATGTCCATATGATGTTGTGATGATGATATATATGTGTGTTAGAGGCATGTTGGCATGACATTGACATTATCACCATATGATGGCATAGTGAGAGATTGATGATGAGGTGATGATGATATGATAGATAATGATGATATGATAAAAATCCCTGTCGCTAAATCCTCTCAATGGGAGAGCCAAGCGATAGTGGATAAAATGATATGATGAAACATCCTTGTCACTAAATCCTCTCCTTGTGAGAGCCAGGTGACAGTGATTTGGGGATGTACCTTCCCTAAATCATCACTAATTTGAGGTGGTCCAGGGGAAGGAAAGTCACGATCTGAGCTCTAGTGTAACCATTGGCCGGGTTGCATTTGGATAAGGTGAGCTTAGTGATGTCCCGAAATCAATCTTCATGGACTATTGGAAGGAAATCATCTATTGAAATATCTTGTGATGACGACAGCTCATGGTTCTAGCCGTGGATGAGGGAGAACATGTATGGCATTCGTTATCATTTTATTGCACCATGTGCACGATTATGTGGATCAGTATATATATTGTGTGTGATTGTTCCCAGTTACTGAGACTTTGTCTCACACCCCCTTTCCCATGAACTAACATTTCAGGTGAAGGTTCTCGCACTGGTCCGGAGAAGATAAAGGAAGCATAGCCACTCTAGTATTGGGAATAACAAGTCTATGTAGCACATTTGTGTACCGTCTATGTATTATTGTGCTAAGTAAGATAGTACAATTGTAATGGATATGAGGATCCTGATGTTTGTATTGATGAGAATGATATAATATGGATATGGATTTGTGTTGTATGTGACGTGTATGATGTTTATGATGCTTGTATGGTTTGGGGTGTTGAGGAATCTGTATAGTAGTGTTTGTGAGCCCAAAGGCGGATTTGGGCCTTGTTAGTGTGTTTTTGGGCATGTAACCCATTATGACGAATTGGGGTTCAAGGGCGTCAAATCTCAGAGGAGGGATTCGTTTGAGATGAAACCTCTTTGGACAAATTGGTTTAGTCAAATGGGACTTGTGTGGATGGTCCTGGATCGTCAAATTGCCTTTGGTGGCAAATAGGAGTTGTAAGTGGTGTAGTTTGGTCAAAAGCAGCCAAAATAGTGTCAAGTGTCCAAAATCTCAATACAGAGATGGATTGAAGTGATATCGGTGTCCATAGTCAGATTGGGACAAGATTGATTTGTAGGAGTTGAAATCAAGTCAATTAGAGGTCTGAGCATAAAGTTATATGCATCAGAAGTTCGTCTCAAAAGTTAAATTTTGCTGATATGGCATCAGCAAGGGGGCGCCAGGTGTAACACCCTATCAAAACAAACCTCAAATTCATTTCCCAAAATATCAGAGTAGCAGAAAAATACCGAAAAGTGGCAGAACAGGATAAGGCTGCAGCCTACTACAGTACCATCGTGGCTCAGCCGGACAATAAGGCTTAGCACTATGGCCAAGTTGCTGACATCACGGCCAAGTCGTTGGCACCATGGTGCCAACATCAAAATCCATGTTAGCAAAATGCTGATTTTTCAGGCTAACTTTCGACACGCGTAACTTCATGCTTTGACTTCTAATCGACTTGATTCTAACTTCTACAAGTCACTCTTATCATAATCTAACCGTAGGCACAAATTTCACTTGAATCCAACTCCATTTGGAGATTCTGGATGCCTAACACTGTTTTAGCCACTTTTGATTAGAACTCACATCATATCGCTTCTAATTGCCACCAAAAGGCAAATGGACACTTAGAGACCTTTCACACAGGTCCTATTCAGCTCAACTAACTTGTTCAAAGAGGTTTCACCTCACAGGAACCACTCCTCTGAGATTTGACCCCCTTGAACCCCAAAACTACATAATGGACTATATGCCCAAAACTCACATGTAAGACCTAAAACCACCTTTTGGCCTACTTTTTTAGGCATTCTAACACACAAATACCTGCTCTTACATAAATGACCCATACTTGGGTCCTTAATCATACTACATATCATGTCCATTAATCCACACCCCTCATATCGTCCCTAAACATCAATATCATCACACAATTATCAATATCATCCATACGTCATCATTACTATCATCCTATCATCACATAACATACCGATAATGCTCCCAAGACTATCATACAGGCAATTCGACTATAACCACCTACTTGGCACAGAATTACATAAATTAAATTACAACCACTAATTATACTTGGAATTCCCGAAGATTGAAAGGCCTGCAGCTCCTTGGACTTCTCCGAACTAGCATCAAGCACTTCACCTGAAAGGTTAGTCATGGAGGGGGGTGTGAGATAATGTTTTAGTAACCGGGGACAATCACACACACACACACACATATATATTATCAATACTACACACATATGCAAATTATGCAGTGCAATACCAATGTCATGAGATGCATGTCTCCCTCCACACGGCTAGAACCACGAGTTGTTGTCATAACAGGATGTTTTGTATAGGTGATTCCCTTCTAACAGTCGGTGAAGACTGATTCCAGGACATCACCAAGCTCACCTAACACTAGTGCATCTGGCCAAAGATAACACTAATGCTCAGACCGTGGCTCTCCTTCCCCTGGACTACCTCGAATTAGTGGCAATTTAAGGAAGGTGTAGTCCACTACTGCCTGGCTCTCATGGCCATAGAAGAGAATTTAGTGGCAGGGATCCCATTCTTATCCTCCCTAATCATATATCATATCATCTTCACCATCCAATCCACCATATATCTCACAATGTCATGTGGTGATACTCATGTCATATCATCATATAATAATCATCATCATCATCTATGATCATTATCATACTCATCATCATCATATGTTCACATCATGTCACGTCAACATATATTCATGTATCATCATCATATACTATCTCGTCTAGCCGTGTGTATACCACGATATATAGAAAACCTAACACATACATGTAATGATATCATGGTATGAACAGAGACATGCATATATATATCACCATATAACACAAATATACAAACACTCGATTACCTTGGATTATCGACACCACGCACAGGGGCTTAGGCAAGCCTCCAGAGCACCCATCATGAACTATACACCTCCAATTGGCCAATCATCCACTACAACAACATAATACCTTTAATTAATATAACTCCCATAACACTAAAATCCATAATCTGGCCTTCCCAAGCTTAACCCAAATTTCTAACAATATACACACATACCAATGAATTCTAAACAACCTTTCAAACACACACCAACATATACAACTTCAGATTTCCACTTCCTTTCCCAAATTTTAACCTAGGGCTTTACTCAAACCCATCACAATCCAACCAAACTCATACCAAAGCTTCCTAACACTACATAACCCTTCTACAACACTAAATCAAGCATTTTAATTGGTGAATTCTTCCCCAAACCCAAAACTTAACATACTCCCACCGATTTCCAACCCAAAACTGAAGAGAAAAGAGACGAGAGGAAGCAAGATCAACTTACCAATTATTTAGCAAGCTTCCAGAGACCGAAAATCATCTCTCTCAGTCGGATCTTCAAATCCTAGCACAACTCCCTCGATCTCTCCTCCATTTCTTTCCTTTCTATTCGTCTGAAATGATCGTAATTTAAACAAAATTTTTGACTTTCTCCGCGGTGCCAGTAAGATCGTTGTGGCGCTAGTGTTCTCAGTATGAGTCTCACCATGGCGGCCCTGTATCTCTTCATGGCGTGGCCCCTTCTCTGTTTCAAATATTGAATTTGTCTCGTCTTGATCCTTCCTCTAGTCCTAGTTCCTCCAATCCTACACACATCATCCAAGTTACTTCACGTTAGCTCGGGACTACATTTAGGGTAGTGCAATGAGGGTCGTTACACCAGGAAACTAGGTCATTGCGCTAGTGGATCCAAGAGCACCAGAGTCGTAGTGATACTATAGAGGCCACGGCCTTGTACACTGTTCCGACTGTTCTGGTGTTTCTTAAGGTGTTTTGTGATGTTTTCCATTGCTTTGATGTTTTGAAAGGTAAATATAAGATGTTTGAGCTGTGGTTTGTCAGAATTTGAAGTATTTGGTCAATTGGAAGTTGTATTTGGTAGGGTGTTATAGAATTTATATGAAAAATATGTGTTTCATATTATCATTGCATTAAAGTTGTTCTAGTTTATAGGTTTCTTCATATGATTTTGCAGGTTTTAGAAATAGTTAAAATTGCAAAACAGAATTAAAAATATAATTAAAATTATTAAATTTGCAGCAGATTTTTCCTTATCAATTCTGTTACAACGTTTGCCATGAAATTTGTGACTGAATTTACCACGAAATAATATTTGTTGCAAATCCAGTCTCAAGAAATGCAACGGCATTTTGCCATGGGTTTTGTGACTGAATTATCCATCACAAGTTTCGTTGCAAAGTTGGAATAAGCTATTCTTGGAGCTTTGTGATGGAATTAATTTCATCAGAAACTCCGTTGCAAAGTTAGAATATGCTATTTCTTTGGGACGAAATAAAATTCATCACAAATTCCATCGCAAATTTTAGGATGAAATGATTTTTTCTTTCGCAAAGTGTTTGCGATGAGCTTATTTGCCACAGACAAAATTCTGTCTCAAACTCTGTGGCAACACTATTTGCGATAGAATTTTTTTCCAATTCCATCTTAAAATCCGTCACAAATTGCCTATTTTGTTGTAGTGATAAGGTATGAGGAATTCATAAGAAGCGATAGAATAAGATAACATCGCATTTCTAGAAGCTTACGACCGCGAATGCCATCACATCATTAGAGAAAAGCATGCGTAATGAAAAGTGATCTTTATTTTGTCACCCCTCATGAATTCCTTATACCCCACACAATGGCAATCTTGGTCGTAAACTTATTTGTTCTTGTTTGCAAACACGGTTTCAGCAATTAGAGGCACTCGTCGAACTAAGCCCTCAACTACTGTAGTATGGCCAAACAATGCAATCACATGAAGTGCTGTTTTGCTTGAAGATGTAATTCATCCAGTCAAGGCCCTTGGGATTTCACGTAGGAATCATTCTACACCCATCTAGTCCTTGGCATATTTAGTAACTTATCATGTTGAATCAAGTGTTTTGATGATTCAAACTAACTAGAACTTGGAAAGAGTATATCAAAGGTGTACAAAAGATCTCAGGTGGAGAAATCCAAGAAAAACTAGCATAAGATTAGATATAGGATTTCTTATTGTATTCAAAATGAGTAAAAGACTTTGATCCTGCAAAAGAATGTTTTAAAAATGTGTTTTTACGATAATTCATAAAGTATTTGAAAAATACCCACTAACAGATGAATTTTGAAATATTAAATTTAATTTGTTACTTTGGAAATTCGAACTTTGGTATCTGAAATTCGAACTTTGGAGTGAAAATATGTTAGTCAGAAAAAAGGTCCCTCTAACAAACGAATTTCATCTTTAAAAATTCAAATTTCGGGTAAAACACAAATTATGAAAAATGAAAAATTTGTCTGAAGATATATCAAAGTTCATCTGAAAGTAAAGTTTAAAAAGAGTTCTAAGTTAGTCCTCTAACATATGAACTTTGACTCTAAAAATTCAAACTTTGGAAAGACATCCTGTAAATATGTTATTATAATCTTTTAACATGCAAATTTTAGTATTCAGAAATTCAAACTTTGAATTAAGTTTGATAAGAGATCTCTCTGACAGACTAACTTTGTCATTTGAAAATTTAAATTTCGAAAAAAATAACTATTGTACCATATTGAGCTGCCCACTGACAGACGAATTTTGGGTACCAAAATTCGAACTTTGAAGGCATTGTAACAATATGAAACAACTGTTAACACTTACCAAAATACTTTAAACTTGAAAATTCGTATGTTCCAACATAGAAACATTTTCCAAAGATGAAAATTCAAACTTTGTTTTATGACAAACGAACTTCGAGGTTCAACATTGAAGTCTTTAGCTTTCGGTCTCTGAAAAATTCATCTATTGACACACCAAAATTTAAACTTTAAATGTCAGACGCATTAAATACCATTGGTGAACAGATAGTTTTCAGAGTAACCATTGGGTAACATCTCTAACGGCTAGATCTTATCTCTAACATATAGTTATGACATAAATTTATGAATAGAACTTTAATTGAAGATGTGGGTAACGATTTTACATTATATATACTGAAACTCCGCTAAATTCTTGAGTCAAAGTCTTCTGCTCTCACATACTTCATATCTTGTACTTCAACTTTCATATACACTCTAAATTAGAGAGTTCAATTACTATAATCAATCTTATCTTCATATGGAAGAAAGATTTTCTTATGAGGGGAATTCATAAGGGATTTGGAAAGCATTTAGCTCGAGTGCAAAGAGTGAGATTGTAAGCTCTTAGAACAGAACATCAAGTTGTACTGAGGTATTGCAAGAAGCCAACCGAATTCTTGCAAGATAGTGAAAAATTTTAAGTGGTAGCTTAAGGATTGGATGTAGGTCAAGAGAAAAAGACCGAATCAGGATAAATATCTGTGTGTTCTCTTCCCTTATCTTATTTTCACTTGGTTATATTTTTATGCTCTATTTTTGCTGTCACTCTTGCTTTCACCACTCTCTTAACTTTTGCAGAAAATTTTAATCTTTCCAATTCATCCCCCCCTCTTGGGAAGCCAGCATATCTAACATATCATACCTACTGAATGGCCTTAACTGCACAAATTGCATCTTTAGGAAAAGCATAAATACCTATAAACCATAGTCTTCTCCATCATCCGCAAACTGCAATTAATGAATCCTTATCATCCATAACATCTATATAATTTTAATATATTACTCCCCTGGCCATGAGAAAATGGATGTTCATAATCTATTATCATCTCCTTTGTTGCGAAATCTAAGCCACCTTCTAAAAATAGCAACCGAAATTGAGTTCTAAAGAGGAAAGCACTGATTAGTTCTCCTTCATTCCTTAATATAAGACTCATTTACACGAATTACACGGATTAAAAATATGAGTTAAAATTAATTGATTACCTTATTTTTTGAAAATATATTATAAATACTACCTAACACTTTGAAAGGGTCATATATTTAGGATTAAGGTAAAATGTTTTTTATTTATGACTGGAGGGAGTATTATACAAGATTTTTTTTTTTGAAAAAAAGTTGTGCATGTATTGTACAAGATAGATGAAACTCCACTATATGGATAACGATTAAGTTCTGTGCTATAAGTAATACGTTACTTAAAACATATTACGACCATTCCAAAAACAAAAATACTGGATGCGAACTCATGGCATGCACAGTAAGATGGACAGTGAGTTTGCAAAACTGACCTGACCATTGGGAGACAAACATTATGGCTATAACATGTGGGAGAGATCTGAGTGATGCAACCTCTAAATAGAAACAGCTTCAAGGTGGTAGGTGGACGAAGACAGTAGCTCAGGTGAAGCTTCTAGGGTTCTCCAAAGAATGAAGAAAGAAACAGAGATTATTAGAATTTAGCTGAATCCAGGATACTTGAAAGTTGAAACGTCGATCAGAATGGCAAGGGAATTTTTGAGTTTTCCCAAAAAATAAAGGGGAGGTGTCAGCTGTCCTTTGGAGGCTAGGAGAACATTCGTGGTTTGTAAAACATAGGCAAAAACATATTATTTTGAGCTTTGATTACAAGCTTAATTTGTTATTAAAGCTCAAAATAATATCTCGGGATAACATGGCTTGATCCTGTATAAGTTACAAATGAATGATCAGAATGTATTCTGGAATATTCATCGAGCTGATAGTTCTCCTGATTTTGGTATCATTGTGTGCATAAGCAATATTAGCTTGGCAGCGTGAGATTACTGCCTTAATCTGTAGCACGCCCTGCCATATGCATCTATTTGCTTTAGGGGCATACCAGACGTGGGTAAACCACAAAAATAGTTGCAGTTTTGATGAAATCGTTGCTAATTAAGACAAGTTTGTGTGTGCGTGTGTATATATATATATATATATATATAGAAAAGAAGACTAAAAATTTAGCCATGCGCGCTTCACAAGCGTCTTGGGCATATTTCTCACATAAACTACAACTATGAAAATTTGCATATAACATAAAAAAAGTAAACATAAATAAATATAAGTGTTATGCGCAAAATTTGACTTTAATTTTACAAAGATAACGATAGAATCCTTATCATATAATTGTAAATGAAAAAGAACATCATAATTATACAAATACACGTAGTGCGACATCAATTTCAAAATATATTTCATGGCCATAGCTTCACCTTTCTATTAAAGACATTCTGATACGTAGACAAGGCTGAATGAAGAAGAAGAGGGAATTCTAACAGCACAAAGAGGATTACTGGAACACATGCAACCCCAGTGATTGGAATGAGACTCCATGAGTAATTTGTATGCTTCAGAATGAGACGAATGGCAGAAAGGAAGGCTATTATCATGGTGACAATGGAGATAAAGAGTAAAAAAAGACCCAAAATCAACTTTGTGGGTAAGGATTTGAGGAATTTGTCTTCAAAATATCGGGAGGTAAGGATTGCTAAAAACATTAGAACGGATGATGAAGAAGAAATGAATGATGATATAGTTGAAAATATGAAAACCTTAAAAAATGGTTGTTTTATCAATAATGGGTATCCGAAATTTTGATCATTTCCTCCTGGAACAGTAAAAGCCGCAGCAAACATAATGGTGACAATTAGGGTACCAACAACAGAACAAGAAGATGCTGTGGCCTTTATCCATTCCTCTCCTTGCTTCATCAACTCTTTGTGACTTTCTCTGAATAATTCCTCAGCTGTCATGCCATCGTTGTTTCGAGCTTCCGTAAATGCTGGAGGCATTAAACTCTGCACCTCCTATATTTATCCAAATAGTTAATTAATTCAATTTTAATTGCCTAAAAAAGATACTATAGTAACCAGTTGGATGTGATGAATTGGAGAACTAAACTACGGTCCATGGAAAAAAAAAAAAGGGAAAAATTAAAAGAAAAGAAAGAAGAGAACTAGACTATGGCCCAGCCCATAACACCTAGAATGCTAAATCCTTAAAAAAATGCTCAGGAACTTGTAAAAGCAGTTGAAGTTAATTTTTCTTAATTTTTCAAGCAGATTAAAAATCTATTAATTTAATAATTATCAATTTGACATGGCCAAAATAAAACTTTAATCAGTGTGTCTTCACTTGTTCAACTACCACTTTAATTAATTTTTTAAAAACATTGGTATTTTAGAACCGTGCTTCATGAGATGTACTTTCTTCTACCATGCCTCAAATAATTATAGAACATTCAATGTGCCATTAAAGAAAGTGAAACTCACAAGAGACTATTCTGAAATATGGTCTGATCCTTCCACACAAACAGTAATGAACTTAATGCTTTATAATGCAATACTTAATTATTATATGAATTTCATAAATGATTGACAAACAAAATTCATGCATGTTTTATTTTCTAACCTTGAACCATTGCAATTCTCTTTGCATCTGTAGTGTTGCTCCGTATATGCGGTTAAGAACAGGGTCAGGGGCCTTTCGAGCTGCCATATGCAGCAAGGTATTTCCATCTTTATCTTTGCTTGTGACTACAACTTGCTTGAAGCGAAGCCCATGGATCATATTGAAAACCCCAGATTGTCGATGTTTAACAGCATAGAAGAAAATGTTTTGCAATGATTTATCCCCAAAGAGCAGAATTTCTGGGATTTCTTTTGATACATGAAACACAAACTCAACATTCCCTTTTTCTACTGCAAGAAATAGGGCCTTTGCTAGAACACCTAGTTCGCCATTTTCCTTTGCGTTGACACAAATTAGGCTGATAATATCATTTACTTGTTCGTGGAGACCCAACACACATTCATTTTGCCCATGTAGTCGTAATTGACCATCTAATATGAGATTGAAATGACAAGTTACAGATTCTATAGTGGTGATTTTATCAAGTGCACGTGAATGGAAGATGTTACACTTTGTTAGTTTGATCCTCTCTTGATGGGTAACCAAACCAAAGTCCATGAATGTGCAAGCCCGTTATATATCTAATTAAATATCAATTAATTTGAATTTAAATTTAAAATTCAAAATCGAAGTGAGCACTTACATTTTGTATGATCAAGAAAATTACTGAGCAGTTTTGTGAGAGGAAGTGGCTGTGCATAATTTTTCATAACTTCCACTGGCATTCTCCCACACGTTCTCATATTTTATATCTAAAAATAATTTTGTCAAAATTGGATCGGATATTAAAACAGATAAGACATTAATTTAAGATTTAATGGTTTAATCATAATTAAATCAGTATTTAACTAATTATAATTAAATTAATACATTTTTAATTTTATATTATACAAAATATGTGCAAAATTTAAAAAATATTAAAAAATACAATGAGAAAATACTAATGTAATTATAGTATTAAAAAAAGGCTAATGTAATTAAAAAGAAATATATTATTCAAATTTTTAACCAACAACAATAATATTAAACAAAAATTTAAAATGAAGAGATATAAAAAATAAAAATATCATTTAAAAAAATTCTAAATACATGCTTTATAATTGAAAAACTGTAATAAAACAAATACATTATTATATACTGTCCAGGCTGAAAAGAAGTATGGGAAAAGTGTGAAATTGAAAAAGAGTGACAGATGGACATCAGCTTTATTTATGAAGAAAATTGGGAAAGGTGCAAGATGTCTTTTAAAAAGGTTGTCTACGTTTTCCAGTCTGAAGTACTGAACAATATAACAGACATTGTGACGGACATTATGATGTCTTTTAAAAAGGTTGTCTCCGACCAGGTGCCGATTTTGGTTAGACTAGTGACTCTGGTCCCATTTTATAACATTGTTTAAAAGTACTTCTTCGGTATTATCTGTTGTGGACAGGTATTGGTTTCTGTTTGTATTTCCAAAGAAACACATGGACAAGAAGATTCACAAGAAGATTCAAGGAGATCCACTGTATAAAGGGAGCCAATATACAAATAAGCCTAAAAGGTAAGTAATTTTATCTACTACGCCCCAAAATTTCTTCCGGGGGATTTGTGTTGGCTGAATTTTGTTATAAGTTTGGCCAAAAAAAATTGAAAAAATAATAAATAAGAATGTATTAAAAAAGGAGGTCTCCTTAAAAAAAAAAATAGATAAAGGGGTCTCTTATTTCTTTTTGATTATTTTATATATATTAATTAATTTTATAAAATTTTTATTCTTTATGTATCTAATATAATATATGTAAATATTATGAAAATTTTTTAAGATTTTAATTTTTTAATTTTTTAAAAAATTTTAAATTATTTTTTAACTTAATATTATATAAAAAGTAATGTATAATAGTTAAATATTTATAACTTTTTAAAAATTTTATTTTTCTGAGATTATTTTTTAAGAAAATTTATTTTTAGATATAAATAAGTATTTTTTTGTTATTAAATAAAATTATTTTGTATTTTTTATTTTTCTTTAAAAAAATATTTAGTATTGGGCTTGATCGATATTTGACCCAATACTAGTCTGATATTGGCTTAAGTGTTCATTGAGCTGGGCAATGGGGTTAAACCCTGGCCGATCCTACTCTTGAACACATCTACTTGGAATCATTGTCTACTTAAAAAAAAAATTTACTCCACTATAATGCTCCATTAATCCTTGAATCTAAACAAAGGAGAGCATATAATAAGATAAAATCTACACATGTTAATGAAAAAGAATGAAATTGAAAAACTCTCTTTTGGTCTCATGCGTTGTAAGGGAATTTTTTGGGAGTTATTTTCATCTCAAATATAAGGGATTAAAGTTGAAATTTAGAGTATTAATTATTTATTTTCTAAATTACTCTTCCCATATCATTATTAATAGTGAACTTAATTACTCCTTCTTCGTCGATATTATAAGAATTCTTTTAAAATTTTTATTTAATCTAAAATATAAGGGTTTATGTATTTTTTTAGTAAGAATTTACATTTTCTTACCTCTATTTATTGTCATCTCCTAAGATGGAAAAGAAAAAAGAGAGAGATAATGAATTTTCAAAATAACTTTTATTAGTAATTAATAAGTGTAAAATTGGAATGTTGAGTTTCTTTTTGAATTTTAAGGTATGTAATTAACTTTTTTTTTCATAAGTTTGAAACAGTTAGAAACCCCTTATAATATGGATCAGAAGAAGTACCTCTCATTACTTTTATGATTCGATGAATTTGGGGTATTACTTTCATGATTGGATGAATTTGGGGTATTCCTGAAAAAAAAAAAAACCTTTAATTTTAGATACATTTAAGAGGGTTAACTGTTATTCTTGACCTGTATAAATTAATTATTTGTTTCTTATACATATGAGATCAAAGGAAGTATTTAAGTAGTGATACTAATAGTTATCCCCAATTTGATTCGAGAGATTTAAAGAGAAGAAAAAGAAAAAATTTTTATTCTTCATTTTTCTCCAAAGCAAACTCCGGAATAGGAGTATTTTTCCTCCTATTCCCTCCTCTCACTCTCTCTCATGTTTAAAAAAGGAAGAAAAAGTGCTTCATTCATTTGTTTGATTTGAGAAAAAAAAGTAAGAAAAAAATTTTCTTCCTCTCCTTTTAAATCTTTCAAACCAAATTAACCCTTAATGATGCCTTGGCTCCCGAGGAGAAGTTTACCTTGGCTGGGAATGGCAGATTTCATGGTTGCAATTTTATAAATTGGGCTCCAGATCTCATACAGAGGCTCAGACGAACTCGAATCTTCTCCACGTGAAATTTTTTCTTTACGCTTAGAAAGCAATGTTCGGTGTCGTTGAAGCAACTGCAGAACAATATCTACATAGCATATTGTCACAACATGAATTTACAACAGCAGAATAAACAACGAGTAGAGAGAAAGATGAAATAAAATTAAAATGATTGGACCCGTGTATGAATGACAACTAACCATTTTAAAAATGAGAATTATTCTTAAAAATCACATCAATAAAGTACTATTTGTATATTCTGGCAAAAAAAAATGCTACTTGCATTTACACTAAAAGTATTAACCATGCTCCATAAAGATACAATCTGAACTTCCATGCATGTTTTAATGCATTTTTTATCTAGCAGTAATCAATTGGCTTTTATAATAATACTTGATCTATTTTTATGTAATAAATAAATTACATCTATCTCGCTTTACGGCTCATCAAATTTGTTATAACTAATGTTTTTGCAGAAGGAAAATAAAGCACACGATTGTAATTGATACTTGTGCGATAATTCTAGCATTTTCTTTCCCCAGAAAATGGATAATGCCTGTGTCTTAATTTTTTTAGTTCAGGGAGAAAAAGGTCATTTGCTGACTAATTGAGATAACTTAGTTGAATCATAATATGACGTACCGAAACATTGTGTTTCCAAACAAGAATAAAGAAGCTTATGACCGTGATGGCCATCATGTTGTGTAAGGAATTCTTGAGGAGTTTCACCATAAAGATAACTTCCCATTTCTGGATGACCATTGAGAAAAGCTAGTGTGACGGGAAGTTCATCAGTTGAGTTTGGAATTAGAAGTGTGCGGGGATTCTTTTCCACTAGAAGTTCTGCAACTTCCTTGTTTCCAGTGATTGAAGCAAATGAAAGTGCTGTATTGCCAAGATCATCAACAGTTTCAAGGAATTCTCGAGGCAAAAATTGGAGCAACCTTTCAACTATTTGTTTATGCCCAAACAGTGCAGCCACATGAAGTGGTCTTTTGCCTGAAGATGTGATTGGTGCATCCAAGGCCTCATTATCCAAGATATTTATTACATCCTCCACTCTGTTCTCACATATTGCCTTGTAAAGTTCATGGTAACGGTTGACATTACTCAACAGCTCTGCATCTGCAAACAGCAATGAAGGAATCCACATCATATATACATTTGTGAACACATCTGTCAAATTTTGAGTAATTTTAATTTCAAATTTTTAATATTACATTTTATATGAATAATATATTCTTATTTTATTTTATACTCTCTTTGTAGCATATCTAGATCTCCACACATTGTTTATAAAAATAATGATTTAACTACTCTCAATTACTTGTTTCCAATTAATTTTTTTTATTTTTATTTCATATTCTGCTTTAAATTAAAATAATTATTCAATAAATCTAAACAGCTTATATTAAATTTAAAAATAATTTTCATTTTATAATTTTTACTTTACACGGCCATAATTCAATATATTTTTTGTCATATGTGCATTTCTTATTTCATTTTATGAAGCATTTTATTATTTACTAAATTATAAATTACATTCATTTTCACTATAAATTCAGTAACTCACTATTTATTTGTTCCTTTTCTTTCAATTTTATTATTAGTGAATGCTCCCTCCTTTTTATAATACAATTTTAACAAAGTCACTTAGATTAGAGAAGATGGTTAAAATTAGTTAAGAGTATTGATTTCTTAAAAAATTTTTGAACATTCCAAAGAGAGGAATATTTGAAAAATAGATTTTTGAAGGAAAGTTTTTAAAAAGAAAAACTTATAAATACTTCACTGTTGTCTTAGATAGAATATTGTTATTCTTGTGGATTGATATTTAATCCAATTTGAAATTGATGATTTAAATTAATTGAGTATAGAGTTTTTATATTTTTATGTCTCAAAGTTTAAAATAAATAATATAAAGTAGAATAAATATATTCGAATCTTAATCGTTATTTTTTAGAATCTTAAATATTTACCTTTTTAATGAGATATTTTTTAAAAAATATTTTATATAAATTTAATTGAAAATCTAAATTTCCAATCTTTTGCTAATTAATTAAAAACTATTTTGAATTTTGAATTTTTTTTTTAAATGTTGTTAGCGTTTTGTCACTCATAAAGGTTTTGCATTAGAAGGTTAGGAACCCTTGTTATTAGTTTTTAAATTGGAATCTGACGGTTTCGAAAACAAAAATTAGGACCTATTCGAAAATAATAATACTTGACGCGAATTCACGACATTCACATAATATGGAGAGTGACTGGTCCAAAAAAAGAAAAAAAAACATAATATGGAGAGTGAGTATGATAAACTGACCTGGCGGATGGACCGATCCTGACCCAGACGTCTCAAACGGATGGAATACAGACATTTTGGGTATAACGTGTGGGAAAGATTTGAGTGATGCAACCGCTAAACAGAAACGGCCTCAAGGTGGATGAAGACAGCAGCTCTGGTGAAAGCTTATAGGGTTCTCGAAATAAGGAAGAAACAAACGAAGATGATAAGAATTAAGCAGTCTCCGAGGTATTGAAAACGTCGACCAGAATCTTTTTTCGAGGGCATTTTAGGGTTTTCACAAAAATAAAGATGAGGTGTCAGCTGTGTATTGGAAGGCTAGGAGAATGTTGATGGTTAATTTGAAAAACATAAAAAGATAGAGGGGTGGTGGGCCAATAATTGTTGGAAAGAGCTTGCTTGTGCGTTGCTGCTGGCGGTGGCGGACTTGAAAGCAAACTTATAAACTTGTCTACAATCAAATTTTTGTGGCCAATATGAATGGTTGCAGGTGAATGATATGACCTAGGGTCTGTAGTTACAATCAAATTTTTGTATGAATGGTTGCAGGTTAATGATATGAGCTAGTGTCTGGTGGGGATAATTTAATATGAAAAAATTTAATTTAATAATTTTTTTATTTTTTTTATTAATTTATATTTTAAAAAATAAAATAATATTTATTATAAAAATTATTTTAGAATTTAAGTTAGTTGATCTTTTCTTTTACATATCTATATTTATTAAATTTAATAAAATTCTTTTAAAAATTTTGAACTATGTATCAAAAAAAAATTAAATAAAAATATATTCAAAACTTGAGTTTAGAAATTAAAAAAATAAAACTTAAATCTAAGGGGATCAAAATATCAAAATTAATGATATCAAAATACTAAAATTTAATACTCTGGCATATAATTTTTTCAAGTTGAGAGGGGTCAACTAACCCCCTCATTTATATGTAGGTCTACCTCTGATCATATGCATCATCAACCTTATCTCCAGTACATTAGTACCATGGTTAAAAAGAAGAAAACAAAAGGGGAAAAGACAATTCAATACCCATAAGAAAAAATATTCCCCTACAAGAAGTACTCATATAAATTGAATTTTTAACTAAGTCAAACTAAATTTTCTACTGATACTATTTATTTGTCAATATTTGTTTATATAGGTCCTAAAATGTCTTTTTGCCAAAACAAAAGGGATAGAATGTTGATTATTTACCTTTTTTTTTATGAAAAATATGAGAAAACTTGGGAAAAAAAAAAGAAAGAAAAAGAAAACGCCCACTTTAAAAGGATGGGATGAGTCAGTCAAAACAACAGCATCACCCTGAAGCCAACTTGGAGGGCTATGAAAACACTGATTGCTGGAGGCGTTGCTAGAGCCGTCTTAGCTAAGCAGTCTGCAACTCGCACCCCCTGGGCGAATATGCTTAAATGAGACTTCCCTATTCCTCCTGAAAAATTGGAGGGCTATGAAAACTATAGTTAAGGCTTTTACCTACAGCCTCTTTCAACCAAAAGAAAAAATCCCTATTCTCCCTGAAATATTGTCTATTAATTTCCAGTGGAAGCAAACTTTTCCACAACTACTTAGTATGCTTACAGTCACGTAGAACATGCAAGAGATTTTCCTTGGGTCCCCACAAATCGAGCAACCCATATTACTATGCAATGATCCTCTCTCGACTCTTGACTCATTGATCGATAACCAATTATGCATAGAAAGCCACAGAAACAAACGACACCTTTAGCTTCCATATACTCTTCACGTAGTTTCTCTCACTCACAGCAGGCAGAAAACAATTATAAGCGGACTTCCTAGTGAACTCCCCAATCTTAGACCACTTCCATCTACCGAATTCATCTGCATTATATTTACTTTGCAACACACGAACCCATAACGCATATCTATTCTTTATCAAACCCCAACCTAACTTCATCATAAAAGCTCTATTCTAAAGCCTTGTATGTCCTGGCCGAACAAAAAAAAGCCTTGTATGTCAGAATCCTCAACCCTCCTTCATCTTTAGGTTGACAAACACGGTCTCAAGAGACCAAATGAATTTCCTTCTTCTGATCATTGTTACCCAAAAGAAATTATCTCCTCCTATTTTCTTCTTCTGACCTTTATTTACAGTTTCTTTTTCTGCTTCGTCGATCTTGTACTTTATTTTATATAGGTAAGTCTTTTCACAGAATCTTTAAGCGATCTCTTGTAGAACCTAAAGTGTATATTTTACTTTGATGCAGTGAATGGCTGACCATCAATATAATGTTGATCTGGTTGTGTAATAGTTGTTCAACATTAATTTTCGGCCCTCTTTGGTACGTAGAAATTTTTTTGGGGAAATAAGACATTTAGTTCCTATAGTTTTAGTATGTTTTGAAGTTAGTCCCTACAGTCTAAATGTTTTTAAATGTATCCATAACAACCCTCATTATACAATCTCAAACTTAGTCTCTAGCTAACAATAAGTGTAATTGATGATGGGTGCAAGACCGCAAGAACTAGGATGGAAGAAGATTCAAGTGGAGACAGAAAAGCTCTACATCACGGTGACGAATAGTGGCATCATGGCGAACAATCTGTAACTTAAAAAAAAAAATTTGTACAGAAGGGATCTACACTGTGGCAAACTTACTTAACTCTGTGGCGTTAGGCCTCAGACTTTTATAAATCAAAAGCATATCAGACAAGCAAAGCAGACAAAAACAAAGGGAGAAATGAAGAGTAGTGTTAGGGTTCGAGATTTCCGACCCTTGGGAGTAATTTTTGACCTCTAAGAGCTTGATAAATTATTGGTAAGTGATTATCGATCCTTTCTCTCCTTTTTTCTTCGGTTTTTTAGTTGGATTTTTGGATATATATGTTGGGTTCTGATTTTGGCCAAATGATTAAAATAGATATAATGGGATCAATCAAGTGTGATTTAGTGTTAATGATGCTTGGGTATGAGTCTTAGAGGGACTATATGTGATTTATGCCTAACCCTAGGTTATTTGTGGTTAAGGAAATTGGAAATCTGAAATTGATAGGATGGGTTATGATTTGAATAGTTATTTGGAGCTCATTGATGCATGAAAATGGTATTGAGACCTTGGATTAAGCATAATTGGTTAAGTTATAGAATCTGGTCAAGTTGTATATTATGCTAATTGAGATAGTGTCTCAGACATGGGAATATTCAAGTCATGGTAGTATGTTGTATTGGCTATGTATGTTATGCTAAGCAGGATAGTATGATTGTAATTAACAGGAGGATTATGTTAATTGAAATGATCATGGTAGTATGATATGTATATATATGATGGTGGTGATTGATATGGGATAATGTGATGTGATGTGATGAATGTATGTTTTGGCGCGTTTAGGAGTCTAAATATTTGTGTGTATGCCCAAAGGGAGTTTTTGGGCCTGGATGGTGTGTTTTGGACATATAGCCTATTATGTAAAATTAGGGTTAAAGGAGGTCAAATCTTATAGGAGTGGTTCCTTTGAGGTAAAACCTCTGTAGACAAGTTGGTTGAGTCAATTAGGATATGTGTAGATAATCCATAATGGTCAAATTACCTTTGGTGGCAATTGAAAGAGGTTTATGGTAAGTTTTGGTCAAACAGTGGTTAAAACGGTGTTGGATGTCCAAAACCTTGATACAGAGATGGATTTGAGTGAAACTAGTGTCTATGGTAGAAGTTGGAATCAGGTCAATCGGAGAACTGAGTATAAAGTTAATGTGCATCGAAAATTAGTACAAGAAGTTGAAATTTGCTGATATGGCATCAGCAAAGGGGCGTCATTGCACCACATGCTTTTGTCCAATTCACACTGCAGTGTCACTATAGCTGCCGCAGTTCCAAGTGTTACTACCCTACTAAGGCCATAGCGGTATTGTAGCATGCCATGGCTCTACCCTGTTCTGGTCCCACTTGAAGTTTTTCGCTATTTTGATGAATTGGGAGTTAAAGTTATGGTGTTCTAGTGTTGTTTGGTTGATTTTTGAAGTAAGTGATCATGATTGGAGGTATGTTGAAGTAGGGTGTTACATAGTAGGTTGGAAATTAGGAAAGCTTGTGGAATTCATGTGCGTGTGGTATTGACAACCTAAGGTAATTGGGTGTTCATGATTTATGTGTTATATGTTGGTATATATATATATGCATGTTCCTTTTCATACTATGATATTATTTGTGTATGTGTATGGTTTTCTATATATCTTGGTATGTACACGACTAGTTGTGATGTAATGATTATATATGATGATGATGTGTAATTGTGATTGTAGCATCCTCACGCCATTGCATGCTAGCATGACCTTGATGATGTTTATGATGATGATATCTACATATTTAGAGGCATGTTAGCATAGTATTGACATTATCACCATTGATGCATATTGTGAGATAGATGTTAGGGTGATGATGAGTTGTGATATGAGAATGATAATGATAATATGATATGATGATTTGGGGAAGGATCCCTACCATTAAATCCTCTCCCATGGCCTGAGAGAGCCAGGTGGCAGTGGACTATACCTTCTTTAAATCACCACTAATTCACAGTGGTTTAAGGGAAGAAGATCCACATTCTAAGCATTAGTGTTATTTTTGGCCAGGTGCACTAGTGTGAGGTGAGCCCAATGTTATCCCAAAATCAGTCTTCACTAGTTATTGGAAGAGAAACATCCATTGGAAATATCCTGTTATGACACTAGCTTATGGTTTTAGCCATGTACGAGGAAAAACATGCATACCATGTCATTTTGCATTCATTACACCATATGCATTATTGTATGAATTATTATATATGTTGCATGTAATTGTCCCAGTTACTGAGACTTCGTCTCACAACCCTTTCCATGACTAACATTTCAGATGAAAACTCTGGTACTAGTCTAGAGAAGACGAAGTAGTCATAGTCACTCTGGCATGAGAATATTCAAGTCACGGTATTATGTGTTTGGTCTATGTATACATTATGCCAAGTAGGATAACATGTTTGTAATCCATATGAGAATAATTGTAATATGATGATGATGGTTGTAGAATGTTGATGATGACAAATGATATGTGATTATATGTATATGTTTATGTATGGTGTACATGCATAATGATGATGTGAAACCCAGGTATGGGTCATTATTATTGAACCAAGTGTTTACGTGTCAAAAAGGTAGTATGTGAGAGCACAAAGGGGATTTTGGGCCTTATAGGTGAGTTTTGGGCATACAGCCTATTATGTGAATTTGGGATTCAAAGGGGTCAAATCTCGAAGAAATGGTTTCTTCGAGATGAAACCTTCTTAGATAAGCTTATTGAGTCAAATAGGACCTATGTGAATGGCCCATGAGTGTCAAATTGCCTTTGGTGGCAAATAGAGGAGGTTTGTAGTGAGTTTTGGTCAAAAAGTGATCAAAATAGTATCGGGTATCTAAAATCTCCATATGGAGTTGGATTGATGTGGAATCGGTATCTATGAATAGATTGGGATAAGATTGACTTGCAAGAGTTGGAATCAGATCAATTAAATGTAGGAGCATAAAGTTATGCGCATCAGAAGTTCGGCCCAAAAAGTTGGAATTTGTTGATATGGTTTCAGTAAAGGGGCGTCGTGGTGGCATACATTATTGCGTGGTTGAGGCTGCAGCGGTACTATAGGTCACTGCGGCTCTATACAGTTCTAGTCCAATCCTAAGTTTTTCATTGTTTTGATGTTTTGGGAGTTGTTTTTTGGGGTGCTTGAAGGTAGGTTATTACAGTATCCCTATTGTTTTTACTATTATAGCCGTTTGTCCATATAGTTTGATAAATTGATGCAAGGACTATTATTTGGCATTCACCTTTTAAATATGATGAGATCACTGTTAACTTTGAATGCATAGCTTCCAAAACAATAAAGCAAAGCCAATGAAAATTGGTCCAGTTGGCAAGGGACACATGTCCCACAAGCTTCTTTATTATCAATCAATCGCATTACTACCATTACATTATCATATTCCTCATACGAGATCCTTCCAAACTTGCCATTAAAATACAATCAATAATAAAAACTCCGCAAACTATTAAGCCATTTTCTTATGATCTTATCTCCAAACACCACTAACACAAAAAATAACCATGTTGGTGAATAATTAACATGGCTTCCTACAAAATTTTCTTGCTTTTCTCTTTATTACCTTCCTCTATTTTCCTATGGAAGCCCAGCCAACTTATATTTACCACAACTATTCTACCAACAAAACCTTTGCTACTAATAGTGCCTTCAAATCAGACCGGACCACCCTCCTCTCTAACTTAGCTTCCAACAACACCGCCAAACTACAACACCACCATCACTGGTGGTGGCGACATTGTTTATGGCCTATTCATGTGCTGGGGTGATGTCATCCTCGAGGAGTGCCACCAATGTATAGTTAATATGGCCCAATGATTACCATTAGAGTGCCAATTTTAGATGGTGGCCATAATTTGGTACGATGAATGTTTGCTTTGCTTTTCCAACCATTCCTTCTTCTCCACCGCTGAGATAAGGCATAAAGTCGACCTCTTGAACATTGCTTATTCCTTAGATCAAGCCATCCTAATGAATTTAATGCACCATACTATGACCAACTTGGCAGTTGAGGTGGTGGATCATGCTTTGAGGGAAAAGAAGTATGGGATCAAAGAGACAAATTTTAAGAAATTTCAAACTCTATATTGTTTAGTTCAGTGCACATAGGATCTTTAGGCATGAGATTGTATACTATGTCTGAATAGTATTATTGAGGTCCTTCCCTAGTGTTATGAAGGGTAATTAGGAAGTAATTTGATCTATATCCAACTGCAACATTCATTTTGAATTGTATCCCTTTTACAGATTTGATGAAAAGCCATTTGTTTCAATGCTTGCACTAGCTGTATTTTTTCCCTCAACAAATTCTTCAGATCATCAAGGCAAAATTAAACTCATATGCTTTTCTGATTTCCTTTTTTTTTTCTAGACATCTTAGAGTAAATCCATTATTGAAAAAGATTATGCTCGTTTTGGCAGCAAAATTAAACTTCAAAACATGAGAACATAACAACATGAAAGCAACGGAATAATGAATCTACTATCCTTATCACATATATGCACTAATATTTTAGAGATGTGGTGGTTATGGGTGACATTGAGACATAGAAGTATCTGATGATTATACAGTAAAAGGGAAATGCCAATCAACAAAGACTATTGTGATAGTTGTGATTCTCTACTTGGTACAGGGATACTCCTCTGGTTTGCCTACTATCTCTTGAAGAGTCAAATAAAATAGAGTCACATAACTATTCTCAGACTAAAATATTGTAAGTACTTTTCATTATATCTCTTTACTCATCTAGTTTGACAAGTTGGAGCTGTTGTGAGGACAAAATATACTTTAAATTTTTTGGTTCATTTGTCTAATTGGAAGTGAAAGCACTGATTTAGAGTCTCTTCAGCTCAGTATGGCCACTATTGAAGCTACAACAAACAACTTCTCTCACAAACATAGTTTAGGGAAATGTGGATTTGGGCAAGTATATAAGGTGACAAATTCCATCAATTTAAATATTGCACATACTCAAAGCATGCATATATATTTTTCATTTTTTAATCCAACAAACTATGATTCTAGGGCTTTCTTTCAAATGCCCAACAAATAGCTATATAAAGCCTTTCGAAAGGTTCTGGCCAAGGTGTAGAAGAATTTAAGAATGAGGTTTTATTAATAGCAAGACTTTAGCATAGAAATTTGGTGGCACTACTAGGATTTTCCATAGAAGAGCAAGAGAAAATACTGATTTATGAATATGTTCCCAACATATGTCTTGATTACTTTTTTGTTTGATTTGACTCTTCTATACTCACCATTTTAACTCTTAATTTAAATTTATAGTTCATATATGTCATGCATATTATTAATAATTTATTTCATGCCTTATGATATATATTTGTGAGAGTTAATTGCTTAAATTCAAAATTTCTTTATTTATTTTGTCACTTTAGTCACTCATAACAAGTTTATGTACAGGTTCCCAAAAAAGTAGAGTATTAAATTCAGTGGAGCATTGCAAAATTATAGTAGGAGTTGCTTGAAGAATTCTTTATCTTCATAAATATTCTCATCTTAAAATTACACATTATAATCTCAAACCTCACAATATCTCGTTAGATGATGAAATGAATCCAAAAATTTCAAATTTCAACCTAACTAAGATTGTTGCTATTAATGAAAATGAGGGAAATACAAATAAAATTGCTAGAACATAGTAAGTTCTTTAATTTTTTTCCTTCAACATTTACATTTTTATCAATAAGGTTGATTGAAGAAGAATAAGTTTGTCTAAGTTGACATAGAAAAGTTTTCCTTTCAACTACATTTTAAATGTCCAAATATTCTATTGAATAATTTCATTATTGATAGTTTTTTTTCCCAATGATAATATGTCTCTAGAATATGAAACGTTCAGATAATATTCTAAAAAATCAAATGTATTTAGTTTTGGAGTTATCTCATTAATATTTCATATGTAATGGTTTTAAATTGGAGAAAGATTATTTAATAATACTGTATAGGCTAATAAAAGGGTAATTATTGAAATAATTAGTTTTACCTAATTGTTACAGGCTAGGAACAATGGAGGAATAAAAAGTTGCTAGAGATGTTGGATTCAAATTAAAAGAATTCAAATCGTATAATGAAGTGATCAAGTGCGTCCAAATTGGTTTGTTATGTGTTCAAGAAAACCCAAAAGCAAGGCCTTCCATGGCTACCATTGTTTCACATCTTAGCAATGATTCAATTCAAGTGCCATTTCCACAAGAGCTTGCATTCTTTTTGCATGATAGAATGGAACTTGTAACACCCTACACTCTGAAACCCAAAAACCAACACTTGAATCACCCAGAACCACTCAAACCAGACAAAATAGAGCTAGATCTACTGCCTGCTACAATGCCGCTACAGCCTCAAAGAGACAGAATGGTGTGGCATCATGGCCAAACACTTGGCGCTGCGATGCTATCAGCTAATACCATATTAGCACTTTGCTGATTTTTCCAGTGAACTTCCAGCACCTATAAATTCATGCTCTAACCTCCGATTGACTTGATTGCAACTCTTAAATGTCGCTCTACACCCAATCTAACTATAGACATTAACTAATAAGGGTAAGCTAGGAGAAACAGTGGACTATGGATGATTTCAAGACCTACTTTAAGGCATTAGAGGAACAATGACCAAAGCTAGAGCTAAAGTCATGAATGAATTGATTCAAAGCATGATTAATATGGAACCATTATATTTGAATAATTTTGAGGTCTAAAAAAAAGAAAAAGGCAAGCTAAAAAGGTGAAGCCAAATTCTAATCATTGAGTATAACTTTGAGAAAGCCCAATAAAGAGAATTCACTTAAAAACCATGTGCTTCTCATGTGGTCACAAAAAGTGACATTTTAAAGGATTATTTTAGTCAATTCATTACCTTTTTTAAATAAATAAGTTACAATCATAAATCTGATTTTTTTTTCCCTTTTGCATTAAAGAGGAGCCAACTTTTTTAAAGTTAAAGTTAACATTAATTGCTCTTTTTACTTAGGGTTTACTTTTTGTATTAATGAGCATCACTATGTTTAGATTTGTGGCTTAATATTTGCCTATAAATAGGCACCTTTTGTACTCTTACAAACCATAATATGAATTAATTGAATTTTTTTTCAGCAACTTTATTGTTATTCAGTGAGTTCTTTCTTGCTCATCCTTAAGTGCCAGAAAGAATGAAGACTTATCAAAGAGTGGTGATCCTTGTGGTGTCCCGGAGTTAAGATTCAAGAGACAAGTTCTCTTGGAACCTTTTTCCTTTTACTACCATTTTGCTTCTTTCTTCTTATTTTCATCATCTCTATTTTTCAATTTTTGTTTATTGTTGTTCTTCACAGTTTTTGTATTCAATTCATATTTCCTTAAGTTGCATGATCCTTAACTCAAAGAAGGCTCTTATAATAGGTTCCTAAAGTGTCTCCTATCACCAACCACACTACAAAATACCTCTGTATTGAGATTTTAGACACCCAAAACCGTTTTTATCACTTTTTGACCAAAATCAAGAACTTAACAAACCCAATTGCTTCCAATAACCAATTGGTAGCTTGGGACCATTCTTATAGGTCACAAATGATATAAGCAACTTGTCCAAGGATGTTTCTTCTTAGAGAAACCACTCCTTTAAGTTTTGAGCCTTCGAACCTTGAGACACACTAATAGGCTATATGCCCAGATTACACATACACAAGGCTTAAAACCATATTGAGTTCACAACGATGCCTACCAGGCCCAAAATATGCATCAACACATATTGACCCCTACTGGGGTACAGAATCATATCACATCACATAACCACAACATACATTGGCATTAAGCCATATTCACAACACTCTTCAACATTCTACCAATTATACAATAACACAAATGGCACAATGCTCCCAAGAATACAAAAGAACAAGTGATACATACTTCACTAACCTACTTGGCATAATTCATTACATAAACTAATAACATAAAGCGACCAATAACTTGAATATTCCCGTGACAGAGAGAGCTAAGATTCCTCAGTCTTCTCCGGGCTAGTGCTAGAATCTTCACTTGAAATGTTAACTACAGAGGATTATGAGACAGAGTCTCAGTAACTGAGAAAACACACAACAGACAACATATATTCGATGTAATCAAAGGTATGCACATGATATGATGCAATGCCAATGCAATAGAATGAAAGTTCACCTTAGGACATGGCTAGAACCACGAGCTAGTACCACCCCAAGGCATACCCAATAGGTGATTCCCTTCCCACAACTGGTAAAGACTGAGTTTGGGATATCACCAAGCTTATCACATACGAGTATGACCCGATGAAGGGCCACACTAATGATTAGACTGTGGTTCTCCTTACCCTAGACCATCCGAAGTGATAGTAATTTAGGAAAGGTGTATCCTTAATCCACTACCACTTGACTTTCCTGACCATAGGAGAGGATTTAGTGGCGATGATATATAATCATCCACCTCACCACTTGGCCACTAGTGGTTCGGTATACCATGTGATATCATCATATCTTATTTCATCATCACCCAATCAATCATTCCCAATATGCATAATGTGGTGATAATGCTCAATGTCATGCTAACATGTTTATACCACACACAATTATCATCATTCTCATAATCATTACATTATCATGCTAGCATACTATCACATAGGGATGCTAAAGTATCATAGATATACAACAATAACATACTTTGTCATTTATTGCAAAACAAGTATCAGGTATTGAGCTTACCATGCCTCCACTAGCCATGCATATACCATAGTATGAAAAGAACAACATATGCACAAGTGATATTATGGCATGAAAAGGAACATACATATATAACAACAAATCAACACATATACAACATACACCCCGGTTAACTTGAATTGTTGACATAATGCACATAAGGGAATTTGGCAAGTCTTTGGAGCACCAATCACGAATCGAACACTTCGAAATAGCCAATTTAATACTACAATATCATAATACTTCCAATTAACATGTTACACACATAATCCACTACTCATAATTCATCCATCCAAACTTGACCAATTGTTCCAATAGCATAATTACACAGTAATGAGCCCCAAATACATAACCAACCCATGAACCAACACTTAAGAATTTCATGCTGAACCTTAGGATCCCAAGTTAGGTTTGGGGTAAATACCTCATAACCATCCAAAAACATACACCCAAGCTTATGGGACACCAAACAACACTGCACTAATCTATTAGCAATCATTTTAATTGGTGAAAATTTGACCAAACAGGAACCCTCATACATACCAACGAATTTCATTCCAAAACTACAGAAAAAATGGAGAAGGAAGGGTATAGGTTCACATTGCAACTAAGAATCAATCTCTTGAGATCCGAAAATTGCTCCCCAAGGTCGAAATCTCCAAACTCTAGCAGAGCTCCCTTCGTTCTTCTCCAAATTCTTTTCTTCTTCACCAATTGAATTGAGTCTAATTTAAACGCACTTTGTGACTGGCACCGCATCACATGACTTCTCACCATAGCATGAGAACCTTTTGTTCAAAAAATTATTGAAGTCCTCTATTTCATTCATAGCAAAGCCTCTGTTTCAGGCTGTGGTGTGAAGTGATTCTGCCTCCTTTCTTGAATTATGCTTCCATTTGCCCTATCTCCAATTATGGTCCCTCTGATGCTGCACAAATCAACAAGTATACTTCCTATTAGTTTGAGACTAAGTCCAGGATATTATGTTGAGAGTTGTTATAGAACCTACCTCCGGAAGTAAAGAATCATGCCCTATTAATGAAGCATCTATGATTGAATTCTTTCCTCCCTATTACAAGGCTTTTATTTATGAATTGTTCTTGGACACCATTGCTTTGCTATCTACAAGAGAGAAGTATTTTTGTTTTATGGTACAAAAATCAATTGATACAAATACGCTTTTCATTATTTAATAGTAATTACTTTTAATTATCTTTTTGGAAAAATTATTTTAATCCTTGAACTTGTATCAGCTTGTAATTTGGTACTTGATCTTTTTTTTCCCAACCAACTCCTCATGGCTTTGCTTCGTTTTCGCGTTGATCCCTTGGAAGCTCACCTGGCATAAACGGAATTCATGATGTGCTGAGATGGCAAACGGTCATGATTGATTGGGATTACAGGTAATATAAGTTGCGATGCAGACAGAGGCAAGCGAACAGTGGAGCCTCCATTGATGGCGGCGTTTTTCAACATAGTTCAGGTTGAAGCTCACATGCCTCATTCAATCGATGGCTCAAGCGCTGCTACTTAGGTGGGTTAGATGACTAATGTTGTTTTTCTTCTTTTTTAAAGCTGACGGAAAGATCTTGATGAGATGAAAATAAGTTCCAGAGTTTGAATACTGCGACGAAGCCGTGAGAGTTTTTGGTTTCGTGAGGGAAAAAGCATACTGAGACATAACCTCACGTGAACGCTCTGAGGATGGTGTGTTATTGACGTAACCCTTTTCATATGAAGTGAAGTATTAAACTATTAAAACGGCATACATAGTGGGATTTAAATATGATGGTGGTGAGACCCACATTCTTTTCCAACATGTTGCACCCGTTACACTAAAAATGGTGTAGTGGGATCTGCATATTATGTTTAAATATCGACGTTGATGTCTCCTTTTTGGTTAAAAAGTAGTCCTATGGAAGCACTTCTAGCATATCTTCTGGCACAACTTTGAAAGGTGAACTATTATTGCAGCCAAGATATTGGCTTATGTTATTTAATATACAAAACGGATTATGAGGTTGGTTGATGTTATTTGATGTTGCCTAGCCCTGAGGTATTGCTATGACCCAGGTTTTTTGAATATGAATTCTTTATTTTCTGGTGTGTGATTTACAAAGTAGAATAATGTAGATATTGTTACATGTGTACACTAGAATATTATGATGTGTCCGATATATATAATGAACTAAGTAATTAATCTAGATATTGTTGTTCAAGCTACTGTTCAATCCAAATTAATTAATTAGTGAGGCTATATATTTTTAAGTTTTTTGCACGCATGGTAGACTCTGTCTTTAGGAGGGATATTAGAGGATGACACCATTAGTTACACTTCTGACACTGTTAGTTTTATTTGGGAGGATGGAATAGCAACAACTAATAAATAAAGTTTGGGTTTTCTATTAAAAAAAATAAAGTTTGGCTTTGAATATACCAGATCTTGATCTTGTCTGCATACTATGCTGTGAAGTAATGAATGTAGATAATGTTTGTGGATTAGATGCAGCAAAGAAAGAAGAATGCGACCTGGAGAAAGAATTTTCACATGGAGAAGTACTTGAACAAGAGCTTTACATAGAACTAGGCAAGGACGATGAGATAGGAAGATTACCAACACGATTATAAGAAAGGAAAAGTATGAGCAGAGAAATGTCAAGGAAACGACTCAGAAGAATTAGAGGGAGAAGGTAAAGGAATAAGAGAAGCAAAGACATTAAATGAACCTGATTCTGAGGTGAGGTGATGGTACTGGAAGAAGGAGGTAGAGTCGATATCACTAGAGTCATAATACGACCCGAAGGAGCTAGACATTTGTAACCTCAATGATTTGGACAGTATCCTAAGAAAGTACATCCAAGGGACCTAAAAGACAATTCTGGAGAATTATGAGGATGAGGCAATGGGAAACATGCACATCCAAACGCTTTTAAAAATGTGTAACCAAGTTGAATCATGAACAATCTTCTTGTTAATGCACTTCATTGTTAATTGAAGATGATGGCAACACATTAATGAGATAGGCAGTAGTTGCAAATGCTTGTTCCCAAAATTTTAATGGCAAATTTGCATGTGACAACAATGTCAAACCAGCATTTACAATATAACGATGCCTTCTTTCACCTGCACCCATATGCTAATGTGCATAGGGACAAGAAACACGCACGATGAAGAATGCCATGTTGTGAAAGATAAGAAGCAAATGAAAATTCACCTTTCCAATCAATTTGCAGAGATTTAATCTTACAATCTAGTTGATTTTCTACTAAGGTTTTGATGAATTTTAAAAGGTAGGGAAGAAATACATACTCATTGAGAATATTTTTTCACTAATAAAAAGTAAATAAGATACAGTAATACCACATGCAAATAGAATAAAGTTATGATTTCAGAACTAGTTAACTGTAAAAACACTTTATGCTTTCTGGAGAAAAATACACACCGAGAGAGAAAAAGCTATCATCTCTACTTTGTCTCCCTTTTTTAATAATTGATGCTAATTACTAATTAAATAAAATCTCGTACGTGAGTGAATTGAGAGAAGTGGTTATAATCCACTATTCGACAGTTATTTAATCTACTTAACTATGTTTTTAATTAATGTAAACTAAACAATCTCATCCATTAACAATTAAATATATAAATTGTAAATGGGTCTCTTATTTGGATACCTAATTTATCAAGAATAAACCCAAATTTTCTAATTTTCCAACAGTTTTGAATGATATAAATGCTTTTAATGCACAGGTTTATTTTCTAAGGGATAGATCCAAGTGAACTTTGAAAATGCATCAGCAAATGCTATATAATAAAATGAACCAGGGATAGATAACGGGCAGCAAGACTTCATAGACCAGCATATATCAATTCAAGAGGTTTCGAATATACTGAATATATTAGACATGGGAGATGGATTTTTACGCAACTTTCCAAGACAAACTAGGAGCACAGAAAATTTAGAAGTTTTATTGATATCTTTAGGAGACTTACTACAACTTGTAAGAACATTCTTAACAACTAAAACAAGAGGGTGGCCTGCTATCTTCGAGAGTGTTCAGTAACAGTCAAGACTTTGGTGATGAATTAACTGTGTTTATCTTCCCATTATTTCAAAAAGTTAAAACTGAACTTGAACTAAAAGCAGAATTCTTCAAAAAGCTGAAGTTGAACTGGAACAAGAGCTGGAACTTGGACTTGATTAGAGAGACCTGAGAGGCTGCAAATCATCAAAGTAATAAAGACCATCACTTTTAAACCTCCCTTCGGGCAATATCTCATGAGTTGCTTGAACTAGTACAAAATTGGCTTTTTTAGCATCTATATTTAAGATTGGTTAAAAAATACCCAATGTAAACAATAGGAGAAATGGTAATTAGAGACCAAAAGTTTTAATTAAATATAGTAGAGGATATTGTAGTTTTTTTACTACTATATATCATGAATTTACTATTATTTTATTCTGTATTTACTACTGAAAAAACTATAAGATCGTTTATTATATGTAATTTGAACTTTTGGTCTCCAACTCTTATGTTTCCTAAAAATAGAGAAAATAATAGTTAGGGATCAAAAATTTGAATTAAATATAGAAAAAGATCTTGTAGTTTTTTTTATTATTAAACATTGTGAATTTACTACTGCTTTATTCTGTATTTACTATTGAAAAAACTACAAAATCTTTTATTATATTTAATTCAAATTTTTAGTCTCGCATTATCATCTCCCCTAACAAATATGATGGATGACATTTTTTGTAAATAAATATAAAAGTTTTAGACTTTTAATATCCATGTTAAAGTGAAAAGAAAAAAAAAATCCTTTGAATTAAGATCGGTTACCAATCTTAGATCAATCACCTATCTTAATAATGAAAAGGTTTTCATTCGCCCTCAACACTGCAGCCCCATTTTGAAAACCCGTCATCATTTCAGGCTTGTTTGGTTTTCAGATTGAAAATGAGTTTTGATAGAATTGGTTTTGTAACATAGTTATGATAAAAATTGATTTTGAATTAACGTGTTTATATTTAGATGCTTTATTTGAAAATTAGTTTTAACAAAACTCATAATTTTTCTCTAAATTGAGTTTAAACTCTATTTAATGAATAATTTAATTTACTTGAACTAAAATTTAATTTATATTTATTTAATTAAAAACATAATATATCTGAGATAATATTTTCTTACAGATCATGATCTATAAAAATAATTTTAAAGGAACATTTTGATTAATAAATAAAAAAAATTTTATAAAAATTTTATTTTTTTAATTTTTTTTATTAATTTATTTTTATCTAATTTTAAAATAAATACTAATAAAAATAAAGAATCAGACCAGAAAAGCAACAACGGCTTCTTCCCAGACCCGTTTTCGGCCTAAAAACAGTTTCAAACGAAAAAGTTAAAATTAAGCAGACACATCCACAATTTTTTAAAACTTAGTTTTACTCTAAACCACTTTTCCAACTGAATAGCAAACAGAGCCGAATCCTCGCTTCTCCATTGCAACCAGTTTCCATGGTACTCTCTCCTCTTCGTGGGTCGTCTTCCTCGTTGTTACTTTGCACAGCCACCGCAACCCATCACGCATTTAGATTCATTTGCCTTCGGTTGTGGGTCCTTGGTCATGAGCCGTGGGTTTTTTTTTTTTTCTTCATTTCGACGCTATCATCTCTTGTTCGTCTTTGATCTGAAGTTCTCGAAGGTACGAACCATTGCGGTTGAGAGGAACTGAACGATTGAGGGTGAGCTGCCAATTGGATTTCAAACACTATCCTCTTATCTGAAGTTCTCGAAGGTACGAACATGATTTTCCTGCCAAGTAGCTCTGTTTGTTTGTTTACTGGTTAGTGTGAGATTGCTGCTATGTGGGTGAAATGAAGGCTGAATTAGATTGTACAAAGTCTTGCCGTACTGGTGACTGTTCTGCGGTTGCTGTGTGTTGAATTCACTGGTGTACTCTATTGTGGATAAAAAAAATTTTTCCTTGATGTTGTCACTTAAAATCCTAAGTGAAATGAGATGATGTTGAGGAATAGTCATGAACTATCGAAACTAGCATTTTGATGCATACTTAAAAATCCTTTACTCTTAGATTTGAGGAAAAAAGGAATAATCAGGACTCTTTAGCTCAAAAGAGCTTTCCAATCTCTTTGTGGATCCACGAGGGACATCTTATAACTGTTATTATTTATTCATGCCCTAAAAGTGTTTGCTGCTTGACACATAACTATATTGCAGGTGGTTCACTTTTTCTTTTTGATAGGAAGGTCTTGAGATATTTTAGAAAGGATGGACATAATTGGAGAAAGAAAAAAGATGGAAAGACTGTGAAGGAAGCTCATGAAAAGTTGAAGGTGAGCTTTTGGTTTTCTTTTCTTTATTTTTGTTGTAGTTCTTATTTATTATTGCCAGTGGTACAGTTTGTTTCAAATCTATTATTTCAATATAATTTTCATTCTTTGGGCTATGTTATTATTAATAATGGGTTGCAGAGTTTTTTTTTTTTTAACTTGGTTGAAACATCATAGCTACCAATCTTTTTCTATTTTAGAAAATAAGTTTAAATGGTTCAAAGATTTAAAAGCTGCAACTAACATGATTTATGCTGAGCTTTTGCTAAATGATTCATCAACAGTGTTGTAACTCAGTTTTATGTTCGTAGTTAAGTAGCTGAAGTTTCAACTAATGTTGCAGGTTGAGTTTATGTAAATGTTGATGACATCATGGAAGCTGAGCCTTCCTTTGGATTACGTCATTGAGCTGCCATTATTAGTAGTCTGTGTTATAGAAAGATTTAATTACTTTGTTAGTTCATGTAGTTTCTCCTTAGATTCAAATTGAGTATTTTAAAAGTTTGTAATTAGGTTCTTATAATTTTCAAATTTTGTAATTGAGTCCTTGTAAGTTTTGACAGTCCATTATAGATCCATTAATGGGCTGGTTTCTTTTTAGTCTTTGCCTCTTTGGCAACATCTAGTGCTTTTGACTAAATTGACTTCTCCTACTCCTTAATGTCAACTATCTAACCCAATTATCTCAAAAAGCCAAAGGCCTGCTTCACAGCTTTAATGCACTAAAGCAGGTTATTTTATCTTACAAAAAATTTTAAATTCTTATTTTAGGCTTGTTTGATGTAAGAGTCCGAGCTATAAAGTCTAAATGTAAGTATGGCTTATTAGAAAAGATTAGGAAGATCTGTTTGTCATGCTTCACTAAAGTAATATGAGTTCCTTAGTTGATTTAGTTTCTAGTGTGATGGCATCTAATAGCATGAGCCAAATTGGTTTTTGGCATTTCTTCATCAAGGCCATCTCCCAAACTTGGAAGGATGGGGTAAATTTACTACATTATCTTCTTACTAAACCTTTTGACAATAATGCATTAGGCTATTCCTGTTTGTGTTGCATCTTAGTTTCAGGCAATAAATTATAGAAGTTATTCTCTTCATCTCTAATAAACCTGGGTTCTCTTCATCTCTAATAAACCTGGGTGGCCAAGCATAATAGTTATGACAGTTCAAATAAGCTATATGTGAAATTTACTCTTGGGCTTATAAGTTATGTCATTATCTTCCTATCATGAGACTCGTGATTTATGACTAGAGAAGGTCTCAAGTGGTGATGCTGATAAAGTTGCATAGTCCTTTTATTGAAGTCCTTTTTCTATTGTTATATTGTGCATTGGTTAAGTATCTCTTACTAAGTGGAAATCAAGCAGAAAGCATGTAAAGCTGTCTATTTGGAAGGCTTTGCATCCAAACTGATTTGAACCCATTTGCTGTCATGCTTGCTGTCAAAAACAGGGGAGAAAGGTCCAGCTTCTGGTTTGAACGAAAATCAGTGAGAGAAGACTCAATTTTTATTGGTAAACCAGTCTGAACTTCATTTCCTAACTCTCCAATACTTAGATTAGTGAAACTCAAATTTTTTTTTCTCAATTTTCGCACTTAAAACAGGGGAGAAGAGTTGAGCAGGGTGCTGGTCAAATTTGAAGGTTATAGGATTTACTTGACTAAGGTATTTTCCTTATCTTTTCCAAGCTTTTAAAGAGTTAGAAATTGGTGATTTAACTTAACAAGTGAATGATCAATTTGTGTCTTTGAAAATTTTATGGAACTTGATTTATGGTTTTAGGTTGTTTGGGAAAAAGATTTACATGCTATGAAGCCTATTATATTGTATCCATCATGTGTAATACGTGTATTGTCCAAGTCATTTGTATTATAGTATATTGCACTACAAAACTCATAGATAGGCATCCTTACCTTTTTGTTGACAGTATAATTAATAGTGATAGACAGCAAGGCTCCCGTGTGTTTATATAATATTGTGAACATGTAATTGTGTACTACTCTGTTGGAATTTGTTGACATGGTGTCCCTTTGTTGCTTCTAATTCTGTCTCGCTTGTTTCCTATATTTACTGTCATCGTTAATTAACCCAAACTTTTTTGTGTTTTTTTTTATGGCCGTGAGATTCCAATTGTGTGTCATTATGCCGATTGGAGAGAGAGAAAAGAGGGTATACCAATAATTTCTTTATTTCTTAAAAAAGAATATTATATATATTTTTATTTGAATTAAAGATTATAAACCTTTTTCATTTTTATCTGTTCTATGCCATCCTTTTATGTGTTCTCTTCATAATATAATTGATTGCTGAAATGTTTAGTTTTTAATGCAATATATATGCATTCTTGCCAACATGTATACAATAGTAATTTTATTTTAAATTATGAGTGCTTGTATGAAATAAGAAACAATTGCTATTTCTTTTTTGATAAAAAAAAATATAGACTTTTTACATTGGTTGTCAGAACAACCATTGTGGGATGTCTATTTTTTTTAAAAAAGGTACACACTTTCCAGATTGGTCACCAATCTAGAAAGTGGATATTCCGCATCTCCTCTAGAAAGTGGACTTTCTAGATCCGTCTAGAAAGTCCTTTCTACATCGGTTAAAAAACTGATCTTAATTGTTATGTTTTTTACATCAATCGCTTCTACAACTGCAAGATAATTGATCTAGAAAGTCATTTTCAACCGATCTTAAAAGTCTTAACAATACTAGTTTGAGATTTGAAACAAGCATTGGGTTGCATGAAACTTGAAATAAACATTATTATCATGAGATAATTTGGAAACACTAAGCCAATTGTTAGTAACATGAGGCACATAAGACAAATTATGAAGCTAAAGAGGAAAATTAGGATCTAATGCCGATAGGGCAGAAGAACATTTGCTAAGAATCCGTCTCCAAGGAAGACTTTATTTTGCTGGTGAGTAAGAGGTTCAGAATATGTTAGATTGTTTGGATTCGATGTAACATGGTGTGAATCACCCACATCTAGTATTCAGGAATTGTAATATAGAAATTCTGGTGTAGGAGACAGAGAACGCACAGAAGGTGTGTAAGATGAAGTGTGTGAAGGTAAATATGCAATCATATTCATAGTAGGATGGATAATATGTGAAGGTGACTACATGCTGTGATCTGTTGTTTGTATTATGGTAAAGTGGAGTATAATTTGGTGGTTGAAAGTAGTAATCAAGTCGGCAAAAGCATTGAGCTGCTGTATGTCTAGCTAGGTTGATAGCACACTCGACAAATCACTTGAGGCCTTTGAAAACTTCTTCCTCTTCCTCTTCCTCGAAATCTACCACCTCTTCCTTTACTCTCTGGCAATGAACCAGCTCGTGGATTCAGAGGCATAACATCTCTAGCAACAGAATTCACACTTGCAGTTTCTTTCACAGCAGCAAGGTTAACTGTAACATTAGCACTTTTTGGTGTTTTCAGTGACTTTTCTATGTGGATCACTTGTGTCAGCAGTAGAGACTAAATCTCATTGAGAGTATGATTTCTTTTCCATGTGGTTAGCACAGTCACCAAAGCATCTTTTTCCTTATGAGGTCCTTATTAAATAACATCAATATGCTCTTGAATACAAAAGGAGCAACCAATTAACCGAGATAAGACAATCAACTAGTGCCTTGATTTTCAAGAAATACTTTGTGATGGTCTTTGAGCCTTTCTTAGTGCCTCACAACCGAGTTTTATATTGATCAACCTTTATTCGTGTTTATGAATAAAAAAAAAATAGTAAGGGCACGTTTCCACACGACATGAGGGGTTTCACAGCCAACATGATGTAGTTTTTCGAGTAAGCATACCTTCTGACATAGAGGAGAGTAACCAGGATGATAACGGTTGATCTTGTTTTTGCCTTGGTTAATATCCTTCTGATGCAACTCCTTCAGTTATTGCTTCCTTTGATTCAAACATGTCTGGCTTTTGCTCACCAAAATGTAGTTTTGTAGATTGTGACCTCAAAAATTGCAGCAAGAACTTGTTGGCTATTGCATAATACAAATTATCTCTAATAGCTCACAATTTATAGAATTACACCACATTGCCCTATAGCATTATATAACACCATTTATGATTGACGAAAAGTAAACTTTCCTAACTCGTCTTTGCTTTAGGGGCATACGTAACATGGCTTAGTGCATGTCGCATTTTGGAGGCCCAAAATGCAGAAGCTGAAAACTTTGCTTCTGCGCTTAATACCCCAAAACTTGGTTTGGCATACCCTAAACCACAAAAATAGTTGCAATTTTGACAAATTTGTTGCTAAGCTAAGTTTATTGTATTAAGAAAATAGAGCAAAAACTTTGCAATGCTTCACAGGCTAGTGTCATAGCCGTTGTTCTCACATAAACCACAACTAAGACAAGTTGCATATATACGACAAAAAATATAAATAAAAATTTAGCTGTGATTCTTATGAGAACTATAGTTAATATGTACATGTGTTTAGCCATGACGTCCTAGAAGAAACTTGACTTGAAAACAAATGAAGCTGCAATTCTTGAAAGAACCACTGCTAAAACAAGTAGTTATATTGCATTTAAAAAACAATAATGAAAAAAATTCAGTAGTAGTTCTTGTGACTAGCGGCTTACTCAAGTGTAATATAATGTGACCTTACCAAGAGAATAATATATTCCTTATCAATGTAATATAAAATAAACATCATAATTATTCAAATAACAGAAGAACATAATGTGACATTAATTACAAATACATTTCATGGCCACAGCTTCACTTTCCTATTAAAGATACTCCAGTAAGTAGACAAAATAAAATGAAGAAGTAGAGGGAGGTGTGACAGCACAAAGAGGACTATTGGAACACTTGCAAGTATGATGATGGGAATGAGACTCCTTGAGTAGTTTGTATGCTTCAACATGAGATGAATGGCAGAAAGAAAGGCTACTATCATGGTTACAACGGAGATAAAAAGTGAAGAAAGACCAACAACCAAGTTTGTTGGTAAGGAGTAGAGGAATTTTTCTTCTGAGTAGCGGGAGGTAAGGATTGCAAGAAACATTAAAACCGATGTTGTAGAAGAGATGAGTGATAATGTATTTGAGAATACGAAAACCTTGAAAAATGGTTGTTTTATAAATAATGGGTATCCGAAATTTTGATCGTTTCCTCCTGGAACAGTAAAACCTGCAGCAAACACAATGGTGGCAATTAGGGCACCAACAACAGATGAAGAAGATGCTGTAGCTCTCACCCATTCTTCTCCTTGCTTCATTAATTCTTTGTGACTTTCTTTGAATAATTCTGTTGCTGTCATACCATCATTGTTTCGAGCTTCCCTATAAATAAGAGGTATTAAATTCTCCACTTCCTGCATTTATTTTAAATAGTTAATTCCATTGAATTAACAATTCGATTTTAATTAAAACTTGGTATTGGTAAATCATGTCTCATGTGGTATCCAATATATAAGAGAAAAATAAATTACCCTAACCTTCCTTATATTTCAATTACAAAGACATTCCTTCTTTTATAAAAAGCCTAGATAAACTTCTACTGGAATTAAAAGTTGTGTTATATAAACTTCCTTTCTATTTTTTATATTCCATTTCCATCTATCCAATTGTTAATTGTGGTATTGAATAACATCTTTGGACCAAAATAAACTTCTTTAATATAAATAATATTTAATAATTCTTTAAACTCATGGCCAAATTTTTTTAATACAAATATCTTTTAACTTTTTATATAAATTTGATTAATTTTATAATTTAAAAACTTTTAAACACATTTAGATGAACTTATTTTTGTTAAAAATATTACTCAAAATTTCAATAACATTTTTATCATTTTCTTCAAATAAAAATTAATAAAACTTTGTCTTACATGCCACGGTATTACTGGGGACTTGGATATGAATTATATAATGGTAAGATGTGAGTTTTGTCATAAATTAATAAATATACTAGTTAATATAGTGAGGGATAAATTGGTAACTATAATTTATTTTAAAATGATTTAAATTGATAAGTATTAGTTTAGAATATCTTAAGAATATTCTTAACAAATTTCACAAATTGGACAAGATTAAGTATGAGTCCTCAAAAAAGAGAGCGTGAGTTTGTAATTAAAGCAAAATAGAATGGATTTCATCATATTTTACTCAAAGAATAATAATAATAAACCATGTCACAATTTCATGGTATTTACTTTCCTCAGTATAATGCCTCAAACTATTCTAGAACATTCAATGTGCCACTAAAGGAATAAAAAATCTCCTGAAGTATGGCATGATTAATGCAATACTTAATGATTATATAATTCTTATAAAAGATTATCACAAAAAGAGTTTGTCTAACCTTGAACCATTGCAATTCACTTTGCATTTGAAGTGCTGGTCCATCGATGCGATTAAGAACAGTATCAAGAGCTTGTGTAGCTGCCACATGTAGCAAGGTATTTGTATCTATATCTATGCTTGTAGCTACAGCGTCCTTGAAACGAAGCCCATGGATAAGGTTGAAAACCTTAGCTTGTCGATGCTTAACAGCATGGTAAAAAAGGTTTTGACATGATGGATTTCCAATTAGTAGAATTTCTGGATTTGCTTTTGATACTTGAAGAATAAAATCAACATTCCCTTCTTTTGCTGCAAGTAGAGACACAGCTAAAAGATTCAGGTTGTTGGTTTTCTTTGCATACTGTAACATCCTACCTCCTGACATCTCAAACAACTCTCCATATAAAAAAAAGACTGGGCTGGGGCCGCGGCCTGCCTTCCCTCGCCGCGGCGCCCCCTGCTGATATACCATATCAGCAATTTAAACACTCCGGGGCGAACTTCTGACGCGCATAACTTTATGCTCCGACCTCCAATTGACTTGATTCCAACTCCTACAAGTCAATCTAGTCCCCATCTATCCAAGGACACCACTTTTACCTCAATCCAACTCCGTATGGAGATTCTGGACCCTTGACTCCATTTTGACCACTTATTGACCAAAACTTATCACTAGCCACCTCCAATTGCCACCAAAAGCCAACTGGTCGCTCAGAGACCATTCATACAGGTCCAAAACCCCCAAACCGACCTGTCCACAGAGGTTTTACCTCAGAGGAACCACCCCTCTGAGATTTGACCCCTTGGAACCCAACCTAATCAAATGGGCTACAGGCCCTTACACAAACCAACAAGGCTCACCAACACTCTGGACTTACCCAAAACTGTCACACATACTACTCAACAACATTCAACCATACATACCACATACATAAACATCCATACATAGCCAGTCTCAGTCATAACATTATCCATTACAAACCATGCTATCCTACTTGGCACAAAATACTAATACAACATACACACGCTACATAGACTATTCCCACGTACACAGCTACTCCCGCGTCTTCTCCGGACTAGTGCCAGAACCGTCACCTGAAAGGTTAGTTTATGGGAGAGGGGGTGAGACAATGTCTCAGTAACCGGGAACAACAACCACACACACACAATTATATATATATACATATATCTCACACCAATCATGTATGCAATATGAAATGAATGACATGCATGTCGCCCTCACAGGGACTCCATCCTTATTCTCCCTAACACATATATCATCCATCCTTATCCTCCCTAACATATATATCATCCATCCTTATCCTCCCTAACATATATATATAATCCGACCTTATCCTCCCTAACATATATATACTCCAACCTTATTCTCCCTAACATATATACATCATCATACATCATACCACCATCACGTCATCACCACCACATCCACCATACATCACAATCTCATAATGTTATGTGGTGATGCTCATGTATCATCATATCATCATCATAATGTCATGTATGCAATATATCATATCATCATCACACATATTATCATCATAGTCATAATCATCATCTAACAATACACATACCACGATATATATATATATATAACAACAGTACACACAACCCACCAGTATCGTGGTATGAATGAAACATACATATATATACAAATACACATACTATCATATAACACAATCAATACAATGTAAGCAAACACCCGGTTACCTCAATTGTCGTTACCACACACACACGATTTCCACAAGCTTCCTTGAACTGTCCAGTACGCGTGAACCCCTCTCGATTAGCCAACAACCTTTATCATGTCACAATTCTTCTATTAGCACAATTACCAACAAATCAAACCTCACAATTCCACCACATTAACCTAACCCAAGGTTCTAACACCCTTTTTATGCATCAATAAGCTCTTAGGGATTACTCAAACACCACACAATCACAGACACCTTGAATTCCTAAGAGCCATTACCGAAGACAACCTAGGGTTAAGCTCTAAACACACATAATCCCTTCAAAACTTACATTCAAGCAACAAGAACATCAAAACACACTTCCTTAACCCCAAAACATCCATTCCAATCGGTTGATTTCACCCCAAACCGGAAATCCAACCATACAACCGAAAATCCCAAATTTCAACCAAAGAAAATGGAGAGAGACGAGTAGGGAACGCTTACCAACTTGAATCCAAGCTCCTGATGGATGAGAATCACTCCGGGACACCGAAAATGCCAAACCCTAGCACTGCTCCTCGTCTCTCTGTGTCGCTCCCTTCGTTTCCTTTCTTTCTTTCACGTCCGACTGATCCGGATTTAAACAATTTTTCCGACTCTCGCCGCGGCTCCAATACTCCTCGCCGCGGCTCCACCAAATTTTCCAGAACAACGCCACTGGAAAGCTTCTCGCCGCGGCGGCCCTGCTCTTCGCCGCGGCGTGGAGCTCTACCAGACTCCACTTGAGCCTTCCTCCATCCTAATTCCTCCGGTCCTGAACACAATGCCAAGAAAAATATCATGAGGGGCATTACACATACTCACAAACAAGTCTAAGAATCTCAGCCGCTTGTGTGTGCAGCAACTTCAGCTCCCGTATTTTGTCAATTCCTAGATTGGCAACACATGCATCTTTTGTTAGTTGAGTCTATGAGAATTAAAAGCTTCAAAACGCGTCTAATTCATGGAAGAAATATTTATAAAAGTTAGCTTGTTTACCTATTAAATTATAGGTGTATGAGATGAGCCATTGTAGTAAACCCTACCCTGTCCAAACATGCAAGGAAAGCATTAGTCCCAAGCATGAATTCAAAAGTTGATGAAGAAATCAAAGGATTGAAGATGAAAAAAAATAGATAGACCTATTCCTTGGACCATGAAAGTTGAAAGATTCTATTTTCTTTAAAAAAACTAATTTTTATTTCCTTTTTTTTCCTTCTTTGTTCTCCTCAAAACATAGAATTTAATTGGATAGTCTTGGGTTCAATTTGGAGTACACGTTCAGCACCTGGTTCATTGAGGAATTTGATTTAAAAAAAAATATATAACTGAAATTTCATTTGTCCATGAAATTTCATTTTAGTTTTTAGGAGGCTTGGGTTAATGGGTTAAGTACAGTCTCTTTTGTATCACTACAAAAAATTTGGCTTCTAGTGAGGACAAAAGTTGTTGCCGAAATATGAAATGTCATTGTTGAAAATTTTTAATGGCAACATTTTTGTCCTCATCATGTCGTTGACATAAGTTTTATTGCCGAAAGTTTTGGTAATAATGAAAAATATCACTACCAAAAATAGACATTTAGTGGTAAAAATAGTTGTTAAAAATGTAAATTGTTACTGCTAAAAGTTTTTTATCGTCGAAAGTTGTCATCGAAAGCTGTTATTTGGTGATGATACTTAGTTATTGTTAAAACTATGTTGAATACCATTGTTACATCACCATTGGGTCATGTCATGCCGTATCACCCTTGGGTCCCTGCCATGTCACGCTTGTACCCATGCAACGTCATTAAAGGTGTCATATCATATAATGGTTTCAAATGTACTATCACACAGATTTGAACTCATGACATTTTGCTTTCAGTGCCTTTATATTCACCTTTTTGCCAATTGAGGTAAAATGTATTTTTAATCTTTATATAAAATATTAAATATATATTATTTAACTACACACTAATATACATGTACATATATTTATATATACATTTATAAATCAATATATTATTAAAAAATACACATATTTTATTTACAATTATTAATATCATAAAATATTATATATATATATATATTTATATTTATATGAATATTTATAATATAATTTTTATTTTTAAATAAAAATAATTATATATATAATATTTATGATCCTTATGTATTAATATTATATTATTTTATGTTATTTTTTGCATTGTCATATCATATAATGTATATATATTATATTATTTAATAAATTATATTTATATATATGCTTAATATATATTGACGGGAAGACTGGGTAAGACCGGGTTTTATGGTAGCTCGTAGTCTGGCTCGAAGTCTTAATCGAGTATTATATTATATCCATTTTTTTAATTCTTTTTTTTAAGAAAAAGTAAAAAATTGAACTTCTGCTTCTTGTGCTAATTATGTTCCAAGTAGTTCAATCTGATCTAGCTCATTTTTTTTCCAAATAAAATTATGACACAAATACTTCAATATGGTCCAACTCAAATAGTTTAATGATTAATCTGATATAGTCCTACAACCCAAATAGTTCAATTATAAATGTGTTAAACTATTATAATATTCCCAACAAAATGTGTTTAAAAAATTAAATATAAAAATTTAAAAAAAGCTGCATATAAATATAAAAAAAAAACCCTTAGGTCAGGTTAGACCAAGTGATCTGAGAAGGTTTGCCCGAATCCTGGTCTGAAACAGCCAAATGGCCCTACCCAATACTCAAGTTTTGGTTTTGTGCTAAAAAGGATTGGATTTGTTTCGAGTTGGGTTGCTTTGAGTTGGATCGAGTTGATCAGGTTCGGGTTTTCTCCCCACCCCTATATTATTATATATAATATAATAGAAATTCAGAAAAAAAAAACCATTAAAACAAATATTGTAATTTTGATTATTATAGGATTTAAAAGAAAATACAATAAGCTCAATCTATTATGATTGAGAGAATAAAGAAAATTAAAAAGGGTGAGATAGTGAGAGAGAGAATTCGCTAATATTTATTTTTGAAATATTATCATTACTTATTCTTTAGGAAAATAGATTAATAATCTATAAGTCTTCTTCTCTACGTGACATAACTCTGTTAGACTTTTACACTATGTGAAAATATCCACATTACCAACACCCATAAGAGTTTGGGTTGAGAGTCTCAATCATAGCATGACTGATTTTTTTTTCAGAGTAACTACTGATTATTGTCTTGATACATTACTACTTTATTAATTATTATTAGTAATAAATAACATTATTATTAATTTATATGTTAAATATATTAGCAATTATTTACTCAGGCTAATAAGAATTCCTTCAAATATAAAATTGATCGTATTAGATAATTAAATATTAGCTTGTCCTCCTAATTCTCTTTTATTGGTGTTATCAATTCCCTTATTAATTAAAAAAAATTATCTTAATAAGAATAACATATTTCATTAATTAAGATATAGGAAAAAGTAAAAATAAATATGGAATAAATTTATTCCTTCGACCATTCAAGTTTTTAATTTCGAGCTGAAACAAAGCATTTCCAAAATGTTTAAAATATTTCAAAAGAAAGGAAATAGTAAAATACTTTGACTTTAACCAAAGATATTAGCTAATTTTTACAATATTAAATATATGTACAATATCTTATTTTTTATTATAAAATTATATAAATATAACACAATTATTATATCAATATGTTATTTATTAATTTTTAAAATAAAAATAATAAAAATTTAAAATATTAGCTTTAGCAGCGACATTGTCGCAGCTGAAGATATAACTTTCGGTGATGATACAAAAAGTCATTGCCGAAAGTATGACTTTTAGTGATTCCTGTTTGTGTTATTACCAGAAATCATATTTTCAACGATAACTTTTTCCATCGTTGCTGAAAGTCATATTTTTAGCGACAACTTCTACTTATTATTGTCGAAAATCGTCACTGAAAATATGTTTTTTTGTATATCTACGTATTAAACCAACTATTACATGTAACTAAAATGCACTTGATATAACGCCTTTTGTGTTTGAAGTGGAGTTGTAGGCAAATAAAACTACATTTTGATCGATGCTTCTACATATACTATATAAAAATTTTACAAGAAGAAAAATCTCAAGATAACATACCTGTTTCGGCTTGAGCACTTTCACTTTCGTCTTCTTCTTGGATGGGCACACGAACATGATTGGTATATGTGGTTGAAGGTATTTTCATACCTTACATAGGCAAAGAAACAATACAATAATTAATTTCATCATATAAATAAACAAATTATAAACAAATAAAATAAAAAGAACAGTTAGAAAACGTGTATTCTTTTCGCACGCTTCCCTATTACTAATTTTTTTTAATATCATTTCACCAATGTTAGAGAGACAAATAGTAATAAATATGCAAAAGAATTTTCAAGAATGGAAAATGTGGTCATAGTGTATTAACCGTTGGTTTAGATGGAGTTTTAATGCACAATCAGACATGTTTGAATGAGTCTAATTGTTCAATAGTATTGTTTGTTGTAGATTTTATATTATATGTATATATATCTACATAGATGATTTTATTAATATGGAGGTTAGGAAATGTCTTAACCATGCTTAATTATAATTGCAACGCAATAATAAACAGCAGTAAGGCATCCGTTTTTTCAGTTATCTCCCACTTGACAAAATAATGCAATGAAATAATAACTATTCCTCAGTAAGTGCTCCTGATTCTAAATAACGAAAAAAAGTTTTAATAATATTAACACACTTACACTTAATTCCATTTTCCAGTTTATATACTCTTGTATAAACTAGTTGATGTTTATGTAAGATACAATAATTAAAAAGATAGGTAGGCAACATATCACTATATCTATCATCACTTTCGTATTTTAAAATATTAAACACAGGATAGAAAACTAATCTTGTCCTTTTCTCACTCATGAATCTCTTTGTAATAATTATGATTTTTATTCATATTGTAATGTAATATAGTCTACTTTCACCAAGTTTATTATAATGAAAAATTGAAATATTGAATAAGTGATACTAACCGTTATAGATCCATCGTTTCCAGAACACAAGTTCATTTAGGCTGGGAATAGCAGAATTCATGGTTGCTATACCATAAATTGGTCTCCATACCTCAAATTTATCACTAAGAACTGATTCTTCGCTACTCATTTTTCCTTTGCTGGGTGCGGAAAGCAATTGTGGGTATCGTCGAAGCAGATCCAGAGCAACATCTGCATATCGTAGTCACGCCATAAATTGGCAACAAGCAGTATAAACATTAAAAGATAATAAGACAAAGGAAATTGATAGTTAAGGACCCAAATATTAATAACAGTTAAGACTTTTGAAAATAAAAGTTTTTGTTATAGAAATAGGGTATCATTTGTGCTTCATAAAGTTACTAAGCATTTTTTCTGTGAAGTTATAAGTGAGTCTTCCTGATATGATATTTTAGAGGTGTTTCCATCAAGAAATAATGTAACTTCGAGGAAGATGATATTAGGAATATTTGATTATTATTTTCCCAAAAGATAAAAATTATATATTGACTAATTAAAATTCTCTGATTGTAATGTTTGGTCCTATATCCAGCAAGAATAGGGATTTTGAATGTTGCTATGAATCTGATGAGGATCTTATTGATAATGTAACAACCCTCATTAAAGTATCCCAAACTTAGTTTCTAGCTAACGAGGTACAAATGATGTGTGTGCAGGATTAGAGGAATCAAGGTGGAGAAAAGATTGAAGTGGAGGCAAAGAAGCTCCATGCTACGGCATGACACAAGGCCTCTGTGGTGGACGAGCTTCAACTTTGGGACATTTTTGGACAAAAAGGGCTCCATGCTGTGGTGCCAATCCTCATATTTTTACAAATCAAAGGCATATCAAATGACGAAGCAGAAAAGAAATGAAGGGAGAATGGGGGAGCTGTATTAGTGTTTAAGATTTACGACCCTTGAGAGTGATTTCTAATCTCTAGGAGCTTGATAAATTGTTGGTAAGTGATTCCTGATTATCCCTCTCCATTTTTCTTTGGTTGAGTTGGATTTTTTGGATATATAGTTGGGTTTTTTGTTTTGACCAAAATCTACCGATTAAAATGGATGAAATGAGATTAATAAATAGTAATTTGGTGTTAATGGTGCTTAGGTATGAATTCTAGAGGAAGTATGTATGATTTAAGCCTAACCCTAAGTTATTTTCGGTTGAGAAAATTGGGAATCCAAAATGAGTGTGGTTGGTTAGAGTTTGAATGATCTTTAGGAGCTCAATGATGCATGAAAATGGTATTGGAACTTTGGGTTAAGTCTAAATGGTTAAATTTTTAAATTTGGATAATTGTACTATATGTTAATTGAAGGTATTGATATTGTAAAGGTTATTTGGTTGACCAAAGGAGTACAAGTTGCGGTTGGCAATCTGAGAAGTTTGTGGAATCATGTGTGGTATTGACAATCTAAGGTAACCGGGTATTTATATTATGTGTGTTATATGTTAGTATATATATGTGTATACATGCATATTTCTGTTCATACCACGATATTGTTATATGTGTGTGTGATTTTGTTATATATCATAGTATGCACATGGCTAGATAATATAGTAGATGATAATGATTACGATGATGATTATATATGATCCTGATGTGACATTACATGAGTTCATAGCATGATATTGAGAAACATGACGATGATGATGATGATTACATGATGATATGACGTGAACATCACCACATGACATTGTGAGGAAAGGTGGATCGAATGGTGATGATGATACATGATATGATATGATATGATGAGATATGATATGAGTGAAATAAGGAAGAGATCCCTGTTGTTAAATCCTCTCCTATGGGTAAGAGAGTAAGATGGTAGTGGACTGCACATTCCCTAAAATCATTACCAATTCGCCGTGGTCAAGGAGAAGGAGAGTCACAGTCCAATCATTAGTGTTACCATTGGCCAAGTGTGATAGTGTGAGGTGAGTTTGGTGACATCTCATAATGAATCTTCACCAACTATTGGAAGGGAGTCACCTATATAAAATGCCTTGTTATAATGATAGCTCATGGCTCTAGCCATGTGCGAAGGAGAACATGCATTCCATTACATTTGCATTATTGCACCATGTGTATTATTGTGTGAATTACCATATATGTTGCTTCTAATTGTCCTCAGTTACTGATATTTTATCTCACACCCCTTTCTCATGAACTAACATTTTAGGTGAAAGCTCTGACATTAGTCCAGAGAAGACAAAGGAATAATGACTTAAACGTGGGAATATTCAAGTCACGGTAGTATGTTGTATCATCTATGTATGTTATACCAAGTAGGGTATGTTTGGATTGGTATGGGGATCATAATGATTGGAATGATGTACTAATGATTATGGATGTATGATATTGATGATGATTGATATGGAATGATGTGGATGATGATATGTATGTTTATGTATTGGTGTGTATGTGTGATGAGGATGTTGACCCTAGTGTAACATTTAAATTTTTATGATTTTGTTTGAATTCTGGTTTAGAGAATTACTGCATAATTAGAATTAAAAAATCTTAAATATGTTATGTAAATCAAACTAGGGACTAAAGTGCAAAGGATGATCAGGGACCAAATTACAAAGAAAGTTGGATGGTATAATTGTAAATATTAATTATTAGCAAATAGACAAAAAGGGGCACATAGATGTCATTTTCTCAAACAAATTATCTGTTCAGTATTTGCTAAGATTGATTATAGGAGATGATTCAGGAAAATTATCGTAAGAAATTATACTCTAATAAGTAAAACCAGAATATAGATATATTGGGTATAAAATTGGTCCGAAGTTCCATAATCTGTAAATTAATAAGAATTAGAAAATAAGTCTGGATCAAGAAACTCAGATATATTATGGCATAAAAATATGCTGGATTTTTCTATAAGGTTTAAATAGATATAGAATCAATTTAATAGATACTGAGCCAAAATCAGAATCCGGGCCTAGTAAGACTACACCGACTTCTTAATGGCTCAAGAATACCATTCATGGAGGGCCAGTAAAGGTGTAGAAAATCCTAATAGGCCAGGGATGATTTTTGGAGACCCAGAAGTATTATTGACAAAAAGTAGTTCAAACCAGGTCAAGAAAGGATATAGGGCCCAATAAGACCAATTCACCTGATTTCCAAACTGATTAAATTATAAGTGATTCAATAGACTATAAAATAATCAAGAATAAGTCTAAAATAATTTTAGAAGATTTATAATAATTATCTATGTAGAGAGGGTACAAGAAAAATTAATCATGACTAATTTTATCGGTGTTTTTTATTAGAGCCCAATAAGGTAAAATATTTTTCTAAATAAATTACATTGACTTAGAAATGATTAATTAAGGTTATAATTATTTTGAAATTCATATTTTAAATATATTTATACATGAAAAATTTTACCAGAAAAAATTTACATAATCAAAGCTTGAAAATCTGGTATATATTGAAATTAGGCCAAAAATTAAATGGTTTAAATCCGAATAATTAAAGACATAATCTTGGGCTGATTTTGGCCTCAAAATGACGTGCAAGTAAGAAGAAAAAGGAGTTAAGAAGAATTAACTACCATGCATGATACTATATAAAAGATTAGGTGTCAAAATTGAAAATTTGGATGATGTAAGCTTATGTAAGCATAATAATGCAATATTTATCTTATTTGGAGATAAAAGTGGTATCCAAATTAATGACAAGAGAGGAAAAATTAATTAGATAATAATTATGTGAATAAATTAGGTGTATGAAGGAGAAAAGAGGTAATGTAATGCAATTTTTAGCCCTTGGATCAAGACTAAATCTAATGGATGGAGTTGCTTCTTGTTGCCTATAAATAAGCTCTTCCTCCCCTCCATTCTTCACACCAAATTCAAAATTCCATCATATATTGGTGAGAGAGTGAGTTATAGAGAGAAGGAGGAGAAGATGAAAGAAAGGTTTGCAAGTTTAAAGTAACATCTTTTCCCTTTTCTTACATTTTATTTCTAAATGGTTGTTTAGGTCTTGTATTTCTATGATTGATAGGTAGAAAACATGTTTATGTTATGAATATGATGATGATGTTAGATCAAAATGGTAAAAGAATAATGAACATGCTATAAATTTGCATGAATATGAATATGTGAAGAACATGATGAACATGCTAAAAGATGTCTTTTGATCTTAAATGTTACCATAACAAAATGAAATTATGTTTCTTGCAATTATTTTTAAATATTATGCTAAGAATGGGATTATGATGTTATTGGAATTTTTTTTAAATCTCATCCCACCAAATATTGATTAGGTTCAAATCATGTGAAAGGTAAGGAGATAAAGGAGGATTCATGAAAAAATGTTTAGAAATAGGAAAGATATTTTGGAAGCTTATGTAAAATCAAAGTTTAATGACATTTTATGTTGCAATTATGTAAATTACGTGTGACTCCTAGATAATGAATAAAAGTCTATTTTGGGATCAATTTCATGTGTTATATGACTACTATTGAAAGAATGGCATTATGGAATTTTATGGAATGAAATTTGAAAAAATTAGGGTAAAAATTGCAAGCAAATTCACCAAATTTATTGTAGCGATTTGCCCTATACAATTCCACATTAATAATTTTCCCTCATAGAGTATTTTAAGGGATGAATTTAGTAATTTGAACCACTTTTAAACAATTTTTTTAGAATTAGTTATGGTTTTTCAAAATTTAGTTAAATTATTATAGTTACCAAATGAATAGTGACTTTTGGTAATTTTTGGAATTTTTAGAATTTGTCCCAAATTTGCTTCCAAATGCATCTAATTGTAACCCAAACCACTAAAGATGAATAGTAAATAGTTTATAAGGTTAAGGTTTGACACCCTGGCATGGGCCATGTCATTGAAACAGGTGTTTGTGTGTCAGAATGATAGTGTGTGTGAGTCTCAAGGGTATTTTGGGTCAAGTATGTGAGTTTGGGGCATATAACTTGTTATGTGAATTTGGGGTTCAAGGGGGTCAAATATCAAAGGAATGGTTCTTTTGAGGTAAAACTTCTTTAAACAAGTTAGTTGAGTCGATTAGTACTTGTGTGAATGATCTATAATGGTCAAATTGCCTTTGGTGGCAATTGGAAGAGGTTTATGGTAAGTTTTAGTTAAAAAATGGTCAAAATAGTTTCAATTGTCTAAAATCTCCATATGGAGACAAAATTTGGTGAAACTCTTATTTATGGATAGATTGAGACAATATTGACTTGTAGGAGTTGGAATCAGGTCAATCAGAGGTCGTAGCATAAAGTTATGCACATCAGAAGTTCACAAAAAAAATCAGCAAATGGCTGATATGGAAACGGATGCTGGCACTGTGGCACCAAGCGCTACTGCTTCACTAAGACCATGGTACTACTATAGCAGACCGTGGCCCCAACCCTCTGTTGGGTATTTTGGTGTTATCCCGTTGCTTTGTTGTTTTTGGGAGTTAAAGTCGAGGCGCTTTGATCCAGATTGGTTAGTTTTCGAAGTAATTTGTTAAGATTGAAAGTGTGTTAGTGTAAGGTGTTACAAATAAGGAGTAATATCACTACTAGAAAAATACAATTTAGCGAGGAAATTTAGTGAGGGATCACTCATCTCTCGCTAAATAATCTAAATAGTGAGAAATTAGCGACGAATTAAATTTAGCGAGGGAATTAGCGAGGAATATTATTTCCCTCGCTACATTAGCGAGGAAATTAGCGAGAAATATTCTTTCCATCGCTAAATTAGCGAGCAATTTTTTATTCTTCGCTAAATTATTATGAATAGCGAGGAATCTAGCAAGGGATTTGTCCCTCACTAAATTTTCTAAAATTAATTTTAATAGATTAAAATTATTTTATTAAAAATTTAATTTTAATGAATTGAAATTTTTTTAATAATTATGTTATAAAATTATTTTTATCAGTTGATTATTTTAAATTAATAAAAATAGTTAGATTAATTTTTATAACTTGTTGGAAAAAATGAAAATGAAAATTCATTTATTACAAAATTTAAAATATAAAATATTTTATGATATTAATAACTAAAATTATAATATATTTTTATTTTTTAACAATATATTAATTTATAAATATATGTGTGTATTAGTGTGTAAATAAATAATATATATTTCATATTTCATATAAAGACTGCAAATATACTACAGTTCAACTGGCAAAAGTCTGAATATAAAGGCACTAAGAGCAGGAGGTCATGGGTTCGAACCTAAGTAAATGCATATTTAAAATCATTATATGACATGGCAGTGACGTGTTGCAATCACGGTGATGTGGCGTTGGCGTGGCAGTGATGTGGTATGGGTGGCGGGTGACATGGTAATGATGTGACGTGGCGTGGTCTTGGGGGTGACATGGCAATTTTGAATTTTTTTTAGTTTAGCGAGGAAATAGCGAGGGATTTAATCCCTCGCTAAATTTAGAGAGAGATTAAATCCCTCGCTAATTCCCTTGCTAATTTAGCGAGGGAATCAGCTCATTCCTTGCTAAAATTAGCGACGCCATTTTTAGCGACCGAATTAGCGAGGAATAAAATCCTCGCCATTTTCAATTTAGCAAGGGAAAAATGGCATTTAGCTAGGGATTTGTCCCTCGCTAAATGCCATTTTTCTAGTATTGTATGTGAGTATCTCTATAAATGTTGTTTGAGGATTTAAACCTACCAGGGCTCTAATGAGTCTTTAGAAACTAACAAATATATACTTTTTTTCCAGAACAAAAAAAGAACAGGACTAATTCACCAGTTCCGTAATATTACTGAAACGTTGTGTTTGCAATAACTTAATGATTATATGATTCTTATAAAAAATCTCCTGAAGTATGACATGATTAATGCAATACTTAATGATTATATGATTCTTATAAAAGATTATCACAAAAAGAGTTTGTCTAACCTTGAACCATTGCAATTCACTTTGCATTTGAAGTGCTGGTCCATCGATGCGATTAAGAACTGTATCAAAAGCTTGTGTAGCTGCCACATGTAGCAAGGTATTTGTATCTATATCTATGCTTGTAGCTACAGCGTCCTTGAAACGAAGCCCATGGATAAGGTTGAAAACCTTAGCTTGTCGATGCTTAACAGCATGGTAAAAAAGGTTTTGACATGATGGATTTCCAATTAGTAGAATTTCTGGATTTGCTTTTGATACTTGAAGAATAAAATCAACATTCCCTTCTTTTGCTGCAAGAAGTAGAGACACAGCTAAAAGATTCAGGTTGTTGGTTTTCTTTGCATACTCACAAACAAGTCTAAGAATCTCAGCCGCTTGTGTGTGCAGCAACTTCAGCTCCCGTATTTTGTCAATTCCTAGATTGGCAACACATGCATCTTTTGTTAATTGAGTCTATGAGAATTAAAAGCTTCAAAATGCGTCTAATTCATGGAAGAAATATTTATAAAAGTTAGCATGTTTACCTATTAAATTATAGGTGTATGAGATGAGCCATTGTAGTAAACCCTGCCCTGTCCAAACATGCAAGGAAAGCATTAGTCCCAAGCATGAATTCAAAAGTTGATGAAGAAATCAAAGGATTGAAGATGAAAAAAAATAGATAGACCTATTCCTTGGACCATGAAAGTTGAAAGATTCTATTTTCTTTCAAAAAACTAATTTTTATTTCTTTTTTTTTTTCCTTCTTTGTTCTCCTCAAAACATAGAATTTAATTGGATAGTCTTGGGTTCAATTTGGAGTACACGTTCAGCATCTGGTTCATTCAGGAATTTGATTTAACAAAAATATATAACAAAAACCCATTAATTATTTGTCCATGAAATTTCATTTTAGTTTTTGGGAGGCTTGGGTTAATGGGTTGAGTACAGTTTCTTTTGTATCACTACAAAAAATTTGGCTTCCAGTGAGGACAAAAATTGTTGCTGAAAGATGAAATGTTGTTGTTGAAAGTTTTTAGTGGCAACATTTTTGTCCTTGTCATGTCGTTGACATAAGTTTTATCGCCGAAAGTTTTGGCAACAATGAAAAATGTCACCACCAAAAATAGACATTTAGTGACAAAAATAATTGTTAAAAAAGTAAATTGTCACTGCTAAAAGTTTTTTATCGTCGAAAGTTGTCATCGAAAGCTGTCATTTGGTGATGATACTTAGTTATCGCTAAAACTCTGTTGAATACCATTGTTACATCACCATCGGGTCATGTCATGCCATATCACCCTTGGTTCCCCACCACATCACGCTTGTACCAATGCAACGTCATTAAAGGTGTCACATCATATAATGGTTTTAAATGTGCCTTCAATATAGGTTAAAACCCATGACATCTTACTTTCAGTGTCTTTATATTCACCTTTTTGCTAGTTGAGATAAAATGTATCTTTAATCTTCATATGAAATATGAAATATATATTATTTAACTACACACTAATATACATGTACAAATATTTATATATACATTTATAAATCAATATATTATTAAAAAATACACATATGTTTTATTTACAATTATTAATATCATAAAATATTTTATTTATATATATTTATATTTATATTTATATGAATATTTATAATATAATTTTTATTTTTAAATAAAAATAATTATGTATATAATATTTATGATCCTTATGTATTAATATTATATTATTTTATGTTATTTTTTGCTTTGTCATATCATATAATGTATATATATTATATTATTTAATAAATTATATTTATATATATGCTTAATATATATTAGACGGGAAGACTGGGTAAGATCGGGTTTTATGGTAGCTCGTAGCCTGGCTTAAAGTCTTGGTCAAGTATTATATTATATCCATTTTTTTAATTATTTTTTTTTAAGAAAAATTAGAAAATTGAACTTCAGCCTCTTGTGCTAATTATGATCCAAGTAGTTCAATCTGATCTAGCTCATTCTTTTTCCAAATAAAATTATGACACAAATACTTCAATATGGTCCAACTCAAATAGTTCAATAATTAATCTGATATAGTCCTACAGCCCAAATAGTTCAATTATGAATGTGTTAAATTATTATAGTATTCCCAACAAAATGTGTTTAAAAAATTAAATATAAAAAATTAAAAAAAGCTACATATAAATATAAAAAATAAAAAAAAAACTCTTAGGTCAGGTTAGACCAAGTGGTCTGAGAAGGTTGCCCGAATCCCAGTCTGATGCGGCCAAATGGCCCTACCCAATGCTCAAGTTTTGGTTTTGTGCTAAGAAGGACTGGATTTGTTTCGAGTTGGGTTGCTTTGAGTTGGACTGAGTTGATCAGGTTCGGGTTCCCCCCCCCCCCCCACCCCTACATTATTATAGATAATATAATAGAAATTTGGAAAAAAAACCATTAAAACAAATATTGTAATTTTGATTATTATAATATTTAAAAGAAAATACAATAAGTTCAATCTGTTATGATTTAAAGAATAAAGAAAATTAAAAAGGGTAAGATAGTGAGAGAGAGAATTCGCTAATATTTATTTTCTAAATATTATCATTACTTATTCTTCAGGGAAATATATTAATAATCTATAAGCCTTCTTCTCTACGTGACATAACTCTGTTAGACTTTTATACTATATGAAAATATCCACATTACCAACACCCATAAGAGTTTGGGTTGAGAGTCTCAATTATAGCATGACTGATTATCCTTTTAGAGTAACTACTGATTATTGTCTTGATACATTACTACTTCATTAATTATTATTAGTAATAAATAACATTATTATTAGTTTATATGTTAAATATATTAGCAATCATTTACTTAGCCTAATAAGAATTCCTTCAAATATAGAATTGATCGTATTAGATAATTGGATATTAGTTTTCCCTCCTAATTCTCTTTTATTGGTGTTATCAATCACCTTATTAATTAAAAAAATTATCCTAATAAGAATAACATATTTCATTAATTAAGATAAAGGAAAAGTAAAAATAAATATGGAATGAATTTATTCCTTCGACCATTCAAGTTTTTAATTTCCAGCTGAAACAAAGTACTTTCAAAATGTTTAAAATATTTCAAAAAAAAGAAAATAGTAAAATACTTTGCTTTAACCAAAAATATTAGCTAATCTTTACAATATAAAATATATGTACAATATCTTATTTTTTATTATAAAATTGTATAAATATAACACAATTATTATATCAATATATTATTTATTAATTTTTAAAATAAAAATAATAAAAATTTAAAATATTAGCTTTAGCAGTGACATTGTCGTTGTTGAAGATATAACTTTCAGCGATGACACAAAAACTCATTGCTGAAAATATAACTTTTAGTGACTCCTGTTTGTGTTGTCACCGGAAAGTCATATTTTCAATGATAACTTTTTTCATCGTTGCTGAAAGTTATATTTTCAGCGACAACTTTTACTTATTATCATCAAAAATCATCGCTAAATCGTCACTGATAGTATATTTTTTTGTATATCTACGTATTGAAACCAACTATTACATGTAAGTAAAATGCACTTGATATAACGCCTTTTGTGTTTGAAGTCGAGTTGTAGGCAAATAAAACTACATTTTGATCGATGCTTCTACATATACTATATAAAAATTTTACAAGAAGAAAAATCTCAAGATAACATACCTGTTTCGGCTTGAGCACTTTCACTTTCGTCTTCTTCTTGGATGGGCACACGAACATGATTGGTATATGTGGTTGAAGGTATTTTCATACCTTACATAGGCAAAGAAACAATACAATAATTAATTTCATCATATAAATAAACAAATTATAAACAAATAAAATAAAAAGAACAGTTAGAAAACGTGTATTCTTTTCGCACGCTTCCCTATTACTAATTTTTTTAAATATCATTTCACCTATGTTTGAGAGAAACAAATAGTAATAAATATGCAAAAGAATTTTCAAGAATGGAAAATGCAGTCATAGAGTATTAACCGTTGGTTTAGATGGAGTTTTAATGCACAATCAGACATGTTTGAATGAGTCTAATTGTTCAATAGTATTGTTTGTTGTAGATTTTATATTATATGTATATATATCTACATAGATGATTTTATTAATATCGAGGTTAGGAAATGTCTTAACCATGCTTAATTATAATTGCAACGCAATAATAAACAGTAGTAAGGCATCCGTTTTTTCAGTTATCTCCCACTTGACAAAATAATGCAATGAAATAATAACTATTCCTCAGTAAGTACTCCTGATTCTAAATAACGAAAAAAAGTTTTAATAATATTAACACACTTACACTTAATTCCATTTTCCAGTTTATATACTCTTGTATAAACTAGTTGATGTTTATGTAAGATACAATAATTAAAAAGATACGTAGGCAACATATCACTATATCTATCATCACTTTCGTATTTTAAAATATTAAACACAGGATAGAAAACTAATCTTGTCCTTTTCTCACTCATGAATCTCTTTGTAATAATTATGATTTTTATTCATATTGTAATGTAATATAGTCTACTTTCACCAAGTTTATTATAATGAAAAATTGAAATATTGAATAAGTGATACTAACCGTTATAGATCCATCGTTTCCAGAACACAAGTTCATTTAGGCTGGGAATAGCAGAATTCATGGTTGCTATACCATAAATTGGTCGCCATACCTCAAATTTATCACTAAGAACTGATTCTTCGCTACTCATTTTTCCTTTGCTGGGTGCGGAAAGCAATTGTGGGTATCGTCGAAGCAGATCCAGAGCAACATCTGTATATCGTAGTCACGCCATAAATTGGCAACAAGCAGTATAATTAAAAGATAATAAGACAAAGGAAATTGATAGTTAAGGACCCAAATATTAATAACAGTTAAGACTTTTGAAAATAAAAGTTTTTGTTATAGAAATAGGGTATCATTTTTGTGCTTCATAAAGTTACTAAGCATTTTTTCTGTGAAGTTATAAGTTAGTCTTCCTGATATGATATTTTAGAGGTGTTTCCATCAAGAAATAATGTAACTTCGAGGAATATGAGCGAAACCTTTAAGAAGCACCGATGATATTAGGAATATTTGATTATTATTTTCCCAAAAGATAAAAATTATATATTGACTAATTAAAATTCTCTGATTGTAATGTTTGGTCCTATATCCAGCAAGAATAGGGATTTTGAATGTTGCTATGAATCTGATGAGGATCTTATTGATAATGTAACAACCTTTATTAAATTATCCCAAACTTAGTTTCTAGCTAATGAGGTACAAATGATGTGTGTACAGGATAAGAGGAATCAGGGTGGAGAAAATATTGAAGTGGAGGTAGAGAAGCTCCATGCTACGGCATGACACAAGGCCTCTGTTGTGGATGAGCTTCAACTTTGGGACATTTTTGGACAAAAAGGGCCCCATGCCATGGTGCCAGTCCTCAGATTTTTACAAATCAGAGGCATATCAAACGACGAAGCAAAAAAGAAACAAAGGGAGAACGAGGGAGCTGTATTAGTGTTTAAGATTTACAACCCTTGAGAGTGATTTCTAACTCTAGGAGCTTGATAAATTGTTAGTAAGTGATTCCTGATTATCCCTCTCCATTTTTCTTTGGTTGAGTTGGATTTTTCAGATATATAGTTGGGTTTTTTGTTTTGACCAAAATCTACCGATTAAAATAGATGAAATGAGATTAATGAATAGTAATTTGGTGTTAATGGTGCTTAGGTATGAGTTCTAGAGGAAGTATGTATGATTTAAGCCTAACCCTAAGTTATTTTCGGTTGAGAAAATTGGGAATCCAAAATGAGTGTGGTTGGTTAGAGTTTGAATGATCTTTAGGAGCTCAATGGTGCATGAAAATGGTATTGGAACTTTGGGTTAAGTCTAAATGGTTGAATTATTAAATTTGGATAATTGTACTATATTAATTGAAGGATTGATATTGTAGATGTTATTTGGTTGACCAAAAGAGTATAAGTTGTGGTTGGCAATCCGAGAAGTTTGTGGAATCATATGTGTGGTATTGACAACATAAGGTAATCGGGTGTTTATATTATGTGTGTTATATGTTAGTATATATATGTGTATATATGCATATTTCTATTTATACCACGATATTGTTATATGTGTGTACGATTTTGTTATATATCATGGTATGCATATGGCTAGATAATATAGTAGATGATAATGACTACGATGATGATTATATATGATCTTGATGTGACATTATATGAGTTCATAACATGACATTGAGAAATATGATGATGATGATGATTACATGATGAAATGACTTGAACATCACCACATGACATTGTGAGGAAAGGTGGATCGAATGGTGATGATGATATATGATATGATATGATGAGATATGATATGAGTGAAATAAGGAAGGGATCCCTGTTGTTAAATCCTTTCCTATGGCTAGGAGAGTAAGATGGTAGTGGACTGCACATTCTCTAAAATCACTACCAATTTGTTGTGGTCAAGAAGAAAGAGAGCCACAGTCCAATCATTAGTGTTACCATTGGCCAAGTGTGCTAGTGTGAGGTGAGTTTGGTGACATCTCAAAATGAATTTTCACCAACTATTGGAAGGGAGTCACCTATATGAAATGCCTTGTTATAATGATAGCTCATGGCTCTAGCCATGTGCGAAAGAGAACATGCATTCCTTTACATTTGCATTATTGCACCATGTGCATTATTGTGTGAATTACCATATATGCTACTTGTAATTGTCCTCAGTTACTGATACTTTATCTCACACCCCTTTCTCATGAACTAACATTTTAGGTGAAGGCTCTGATATTAGTCCAGAGAAGACAAAGGCATAATGTCTTAAACATGGGAGTATTCAAGTCACGGTAGTATATTGTATCATCTATGTATGTTATACCAAGTAGGGTATGTTTGGATTGGTATGAGGATCATAATGATTGGAATGATGTACTAATGATTATGGATGTATGATATTGATGACGATTGATATGGAATGATGTGGATGATGATATGTATGTTTATGTATTGGTGTGTATGTGTGATGAGGATGTAGACCTTGGTGTAACATTTAAATTTTTATGATTTTGTTTCAATTCTGGTTTAGAGAATTACTGCATAATTAGAATTAAAAAAGCTTAAATATGTTATGTAAATCAAACTAGAAACTAAATTACAAAAGATGATCAGTGACCAAATTACAAAGAAAGTTTGATGGTATAATTATAAATATTAATTATTAGCAAACAGATAAAAAGGGGGACATAGATGTCATTTTCTCAAATAAATTACCTGTTCAATATTTGCTAAGATTGATTATAGGAGATGATTCAGGAAAATTATCGTAAGAAATTATACTCTAATAAGTAAAACCAGAATATAGATATATTGGGTATAAAATTGGTCTGAAGTTCCACAATCTGTAAATTAATAAGAATTAGAAAATAAGTCTGGATCAGGAAACTCAGATATATTATGACATAAAAAGATGCTAGATTTTTCTATAAGGTTTAAATAGATATAGAATTAGTTTAATAGATATTGAGACAAAATCAGAGTCCGGACCCAGTAAGACTGCACCGACTTCTTAATGGCCCAAGAATACCATTCATGGAGGGCCAGTAAAGGTGTAGAAAACCCTAAGAGGCCAGAGATGATTTTTGGAGGCCCAGAAGTATTATTGACAAAAAGTAGTTCAAACGAGGTCAAGAAATGATATAGGGCCCAATAAGACCAATTCACCCGATTTCCAAACTGATTAAATTATAAGTGATTCAATAGACTATGAATTAATCAAGAATAAGTCCAAAATAGTTTTAGAAGATTTATAATAATTATTTATGCAGAGAGGTTACAAGAAAAATTAATCATGACTAATTTTATTGGTGTTTTTGGTTAGAGACCAATAAGGTAAAATATTTTTCTAAATAAATTGCATGGACTTAGAAATGATTAATTAAGGTTATAATGATTTTGAAATTCATATTTTAAATATATTTATGCATGAAAAATTTTACCAGAAAAAATTTACATAATCGAAGCCCGAAAATCTGGTATATGTTGAAATTGGGCCAAGAATTGAATGGTTTAAATTCAAATAATTAAAGACATAATCTTGGGCTGATTTTGGCCTCAAAATGGCGTGCAAATAAGAAGAAAAAGGAGTTGAGAAGAATTAACTACCATGCATGATACTATATAAAAGATTAGGTGTCAAAATTGGAAGTTTGGATGAAGTAAGCTTATGTAAGCATAATGATGCAATATTTACCTTATTTGGAGATAAAAGTAGCATCCAAATTAATGACAAGAGAGGAAAAAATAATTAGATAACAATTATGTGAATAAATTAGGTGTATGAAGGAGAAAATAGGTGATGTAATGCAATTTTTAGCCCTTGGATCAAGACTAAATCTAATGGATGGAGTTGCTTCTTGTTATCTATAAATAAGCTCTTCCTCCCCTCCATTCTTCACACCAAATTCGAAATTCCATCATATATTGGTGAGAGAGTGAGTTATAGAGAGAAGGAGGAGAAGAGGAAAGAAAGGTTTACAAGTTTAACGTAACATCTTTTCCCTTTTTTGCATTTTATTTCTAAATGGTTGTTTAGGTTTTGTATTTCTATGATTGGTAGGTAGAAAACATGTTTATATTATAAATATGATGATAATGTTGGATCAAAATAGTAAAAGAATGATAAACATGCTATAAATTTGCATGAACAAGTATGAATATGTGAAGAATATGATGAATATACTAAAAGATGTCTTTTGATCTTAAATGTTACCATAACAAAATGACATTATGTTTCTTGTGATTATTTTTAAATATTATGTTAAAAAATGGGATTATGATGTTATTGGGATTTTTTTAAATCTCATCCCACCAAATATCTAACCATGATTAGCTTCAAATCATATGAAAGGTAAGGAGATAAAGGAGGATTCATGAAGAAATGTTTAGAAATAGGAAAGATATTTTGAAAGCTTATGTAAGTTCAATGACATTTTATGTTGTAATTATGTAAATTACGTGTGACTACTAGATAATGAATAAAAGTCTATTTTGGGATCAATTTAATGTGTTATATGACTATTTTATGGAATGAAATTTGAAAAACTTAGGGTAAAAATTGCAAGCAAATTCACAAAATTTATTGTAGCGATTTGCCTTATACAATTCCAAATTAATATTTTTCCCTCATAGAGTATTTTAAGAGATGAATTTAGTAATTGGAACCACTCTTAAATGATTTTTCTAGAATTTGTTATGATTTTTCAAAATTCAGTTAAATTATTATAGTTACCAAATGAATAGTAACTTTTGGTAATTTTTGAAATTTTTCGAATTTGTCCCAAATTTGCTTCCAAATGCATCTAATTGCAACTCAAACCACTAAAGATGAATAGTAAATAGTTTATAAGGTTAAGGTTTGACACCTTGGTATGGACTATGTCATTGAAACAGGTGTTTGTGTGTCAGAATGGTAGTGTATGAGTCTTAAGGGTATTTTGGGTCAAATATGTGAGTTTGGGGCATATAGCTTATTATGTGAATTTGGGGTTCAGGGGGGTCAAATATCAGAGGAGTGGTTCCTTTGAGGTAAAACTTCTTTGAACAAGTTGGTTGAGTCGATTTGTACTTGTGTGAATGATCTATAATGGTCAAATTGCCTTTGATGGCAATTGGAATATGTTTATGGTAAGTTTTGGTTAAAAAGTGGTCAAAATGGTTTTGATTGTCCAAAATCTCCATATGGAGACAAAATTAAGTGAAACTCGTGTTTATGGATAGATTGAGATAATATTGACTTGTAGGAGTTGGAATCAGGTCAATTAGAGGTCGGAGCATAAAGTTATGCACATTGGAAGTTCACCAAAAAAAATTAGCAAATGGCTGATGTGGAAACTGATGCTGGCACCGTGGCGCCAATCACTACTACTTCACTAAGACCATGGTACTACTATAGCAGACCGTGGCCCCAACCCTGTGTTGGGTATTTTGGTGTTATCCCGTTGCTTTGTTGTTTTTGGGAGTTAAAGTCGAGACACTTTGGTCCAGTTTGGATAGTTTTCGAAGTAATTGGTTAAGATTGAAAGTGTGTTAGTGTAAGATGTTACAAATAAGGAGTAATATGTGAGTATCTCTATAAATGTTGTTTGAGGATTTAAACCTATCAGGGCTCTAATGAGTCTTTAGAAACTAACAAATATAAACTTTTTTTCCAGAACAAAAAAAGAACAAGATTAATTCACGAGTTTCGTAATATTACCGAAACGTTGTGTTTGCAAACAGCAGCGAAGAAGGCCATGAAGAACAGGGTCATGAGCTCCACGCTCGTCCAGGAGTTCCAATGGAGTAGCACGATAAAGATAACATCCCATTTCTTGGTGACCATTTTGAAAAGCCATTGTAGCATGAAAGTTAAATAAAGCATCCCCTGCAGCACCAACTATTGAGAAGGCTGGATGGATAAGTATTTGGGGATTCTTTTTTACGAGTAGTTTTGCAACCTGTGTGACTCCAGTTATTGTAGCATATGAAAGTGGTGTATTGCCAAAAGCATCTTCAGTTTCAAGGGATTGTGGAGTCACTAATTTGAGCAACTCTTCCACTATGGTAAGATGCCCAAACAAGGCAGCCACATGAAGCGCCCTTTTGCGTGAAGCAGTAATTGGTTGGTCCAAGATCCCTGGGTTTAGATCAATGATTGATTTTGCCTTGTTCCAATCGTTAGCACATATAGCCTCATACAAAGGGTTGGAAATGGAGGGATCCTCGGCCTCATCCCCAGGCTCCACAGCTATTGGTAATAAGCAATTAATGAATCCGATAAATTAATATCAATATGAATATTTAATACTCTCTTTTTATTTCAAAACCATATCTGTCATTTTTGAAATTTTGATTGTGTTAAAATAATTGTCATCTTAAAATTTCACTGAATTATTAATTATCTTTGCAATATTTTGTCCTTCATTAATGAAAAAAAATGTAAAATAAAAAACATTTTTTTAACTAATAATCATAATTTTGGTTAAAAAGATAATTATTATAATGTCAATTATGAAAAATTGAATAGAAAATAATTGTAATATAAATATAATTTATATATATGAGCCAACAATTAAGAAGCAAGAAGGAGCAGTAGAGAAGTGCATATAAATGATCCATTACACATTAATTACGAATTTAGTTTTCAAAATTTTGAAAAATTTAACGCGAAAACATTATAACTCATTAAAAGAAGTTTTTCTAACTTCTTAAGATTTTTGACGGAATCGAACGTTTAAAAAAATTAAAAAAAGAGAACCAATGATATGAGGGAGATTGATTCTGGGTAGCTAGCATCCACAATTGAAAAATAAAGGCCCCGAAATATGGAGAATGAGATTCGTAATGTGACCTCTATCTGATGGAAGTGGCAGAAATACAGTCATTTTTTGGCAATAAGGTGTGCGAGAGATCTGCGTGATGCACTAATATATCAATCTCCACATATATTATTTCAAAATGCAGAAGGCTTAGTTAGTTATTGTGGAAATTAGAGGGAAAATAAATTTACAAGCAATAGTGAAGTTTCCCACCTGCAGCTTCAAGGCCGGAAGATGATCAACAGAGGACCTCAACTCCAACCAATAATCAAAAGAAACAAACGAAGAAGATGATGATTGATGGTTAATCAGAATCGGAAGAAGCAGAATCCGGGCTACTACTACTTATAACGTTGGCCAAGAAACTTTTTTGCAAGGGCATTTTTGGGTTTTCAGAAAAGCAAGGATGAGGTGGCAACTGTGTATTGGAGGAAAAATAAAAATACTAAAAATGTTTGGTCATGGAACTTCCGTAATGAACTACAAAAATACAATATCCTGATATTTCAAATATGTAATTATATCAAATACAGGATATCATACAATACATGTATTATATTCGTGAATACATATCTATTTATATCCCTTTGCCACAACAAAAAACAATCAAAGGGAAAAAGACATTTTTAAACCCGCTAAGGGGGAAAATCCCCACAAAAGATTGTACAATTTATTAATCTCCAAAATGGAATTAGGTTCTCGGCAGAGCAAGAAAAAAATTGAGTGAACAAAAGTATCCTTAGAGTGCCAAAAACTATTATGATCCAGTGAAAATTTTTTAAATGTCACTTGGAAATATTGGTTACTCTAATTAGATTTTTTTTCTTAAAAAAATACTTTTTATAGTAAAATATGAAATGCTGAAAACAATATATGATTTGTGTTGGAAATTTTTTAAACGTCATTTTGGATATATTGGTTATCCCACTTAGATTATTTTCAAAACTTTGCTTTTATGCTACAAAAATTTGTAATGTTGAACATAGTTATTTGCAATTAGGATTTTTTCAAATATGAGTTGAAAGTTTTACTTATCTCATTGAGAAAATTTCCCTTGGAAATATGGAAAAATTTTCACTCAACTAATTATCATAATTGTTTTTAGTACTCTATATTTTAGTGTATAAAAGTTTTGACAAAAAAAGTCAACTAGGATAGCCAAAATTTTCAAGCAATGTCTAAAAAATTTTCAATTGAATACAACAAATTTCAACACTCCATATTTTAGTGTAGAAAAAATTAGTTTTGAAACTAAATTCCTACTACAATAATTAAAATTTCCAAGTGATATTTGAAAAATCTTCACATGATCACAAGTCCAATCAGAAAACATTCTTCTGCCCAGAAAATTATTCAATTTAATAAAGCCTTAAATATGTAATATGACAAAAATTTCAAAACAAAGCAAAGATTTTAAAATGTCAATAGTATTGAAACGGAGGTTATACTCCATCATATACAAGATTTTTTTAATGCCAAAAAAGGTTGTACTGTTCAATATTCATGGAACCACACCATGCAAATTTTGGTATTTGATTCAGTTGTACGTGAAAACCACTTAAACAGAAACACTTAAAGCTCTCAGCAAAAACAAAGAAGAAGGAAAGAAAGAAAGAAATCCTTGATGCGAAGTATTTTGTGGATAACGTGTGGCAGAGACCTGAGTGATGCAAGGGCATTCTCGGGTTTTCAGAAGGAAGTGGGAAACGAAGATGATTAGACCGAGGCAGGGTCCGGGTACTTAAAATGGATGACCATAATCTTTTCGCAAGGGCGTTTTCGGGTTTTCAGAGAAATAAAGGTGAGGTGTCAGCTGTGTATTGGCTAGGAGAATGTTGGGGCCTTCAAAACATAGAAAAGAAAAGAAAAGAAAAAGAGAAAGAAGGGTGGTGCGGCGTCACTTTTCAATTTTTTTATCTTTTGACCACCTGCCCACTGCCCAGTGCCTCGCTTTGCGCATTTGAAAGCAAACTTCAAATTTATTCATTCCTGTCGCTACTATAAGTGTGTTTTTCGCGGTCCTTATTAAGTGTTTTCTCAAAATTTAATGAAAAATTAATGTGTGATTTTTATAAATATTCTTGGTAGTTTTAATTTTCTCTTTACATATTAACATAAGTTAAAAGTTAATGATCTTTATTAAAGATATTTTAAGAATATTATAATAGTTTGTATGAGATCAATACTTTTAATTAATTTTAATTACTTATCTTAATCTACAAAAATTAATTAAAAGACTTATATAAAAATAGCTAGAGGGAGTATCTTTTTTTTTATAAGTTATGTTATAGAAGAATTTGAGTATATAAAATATAACTCAGTTTGTGAGTATTAAATATTTATTTTCATGATTACTCCCTTATTAATTAAGCAATTGTGGTAAAAAGATTAAGAAATATATAACTAAGTGTGATCACCGTATTTTGTCCGGATATTTTTAAAAAAATATATAAATACAATAATAAAATTAAAAAATAATAATAATAAAAAAAAATGAATTAAAAATAATAAAAAATGACAAATAAAAAGACAAAAAAATAAATAGTTAACCTTGGGCTGATTTTAGCCCAAGGTAATCCTGAGCCCCATTTGAGGGGTTCAGGCCCGAAATTACCCTGAGCCCTAATAGGGCTCAGGTATGATAAGGAGAGAGGACACTAGAGGCAAGGGAAAACTGAGTGTCCGAGAGACCAGAGAAAGCTGCGAAGAGAGGGGGGCGAATGAGATCTAGAGGATGAGTGAGGGGGAGCCGCGGGGAGGCACAGAGGAGAGGGAGTCAGGGACCGCAAGGAAAAAAAAAATAGAGAGAGGAACAGAGGGAGCTTAGGGAGCCGCGAGGGAGTACAAACGAAGCAGAGGGAGCTCTGAGTAGGTGAGAAGGAAGTGAGGGTGCGAGTGAGACAGAGGGACGGAGGAAGCAGGAGGACAGAGGGAGCTTGGAGCAGAGAGCCGTGAGGAAGAGAGGAAGGGAAACCGAGTGAGATACAGAGAGAAAAACCGAGGGAGACCGAGTGAGATCCAGAGAGAAAAACCGAAGGAGACTAGAACTAGTTATTGCAATATCATTTGTATATGTGCCTTCGAACCTTGGCTAGAATTTCTCGAATTCTTTCTTAGGCCTAGCTCACTAAAACTTCTTTAATTCCATCCATTTCAATTCCTCACTTCTCTCCCTTGTCCATGCTATCTTCTTTATCAAATTCTTCATCACGCACAAATATTAAGCTTTCTATTTTACTCCTATGTTTTTGTCTTTGGTAGATCTCCTTCTTCCTTTTGTTTCTTGTTCTCATTCAGATTTATGGACGGGATATACCTTCATCGATACAAGAAGTAAAAATGTCTTACTAAATCCATCTCTAAAAATATTAGAGAAAAATTTAGAGATGACACAATTTCCAACCCTTACAATTAAATAAATCATCCCTAAATCCACCTCTGAAAAATAATAGAGACCGTTTTAAAGATGGAAAAGTTTTCGTCTCTAACAATAAAAAAATCTGTCCCTAAATTTGTCTCTAAAAATACAAATAGCGATGACTTCAGAGATGGATGTTATATCATTTCTAATTATTGAAAATCTATTGCTAAATCTGTCTCCAAATATTAAAAAAGTTTTTTTAAAAAATTCAAGTAATTTCATAAACAAATTTAGAGACAGATTCTGTAGAGATAGCAAAGATCCGTCTCAATTTTTTTTTCAATTTTTTAAATAAATGATAATTAATTAGAAAAAAAATCGTTATCCATTGCTAAATTAGTATTTTTTTTTTGTAGTGTTATAATAAGGAACAAAGAGAATAATAATATACAATGTTTAGACAATATTTTGAGAAAACCAATGCTTTTAGTTTTGGAAGTTATTAATGGAAAGAAAAATGCAAGTTGTCATGAATAATCACAATACGCTAATAGCCTCTTAGCTATGTAATGGCTTATAATAATGTGTTTATCTCATCAATATTTCTTACGTAATGGTCTTAAATTGCAATTGGAGAATAATTATTGCAACAATATTGTATAAGCTAATAAAAGGGAAATTATTGAAAAAAAATTAGTTTTACCTAATTGTTGCAGGCTTGGAATCGATGGAGGGATGAAAAGTTGTTAGAGATGTTGGATTCAAATGTAAAGGAATTTGGATCATATTATAAAGTTATTAAGTGCATCCAGATTGCTTTTGTTATGTGCTAAAGAAAACCCAAAATCAAAGCCTTCCATGGCTACCATTATTTCATATATATATATATATATATATATCTTAGCAATGATTCAATTCAATTGCCATTTCCACAGGAGCCTGCACTCTTTTTAGCATGATCCAATCACTACACCAGATATGAGAATAATAGACACCTAATAGTAGGCGGTTCTAAAAAAAAACGTTAACAAAAATAAGTCTGGGGGATTTGTAGGCGGTTATTTAAATAACCACATACAAAAGTTAATATTTGTAGGCAGTTTATTAAAAAACTGCTCACTAATGAATTATTTAATAAAAAAAAATAAAATCACATAGTAGGCTGTTATTTTAATAACCGCCTACTTTTATTTTAATTATAGTAATAAAAATTAAATTAATAAAGCCAAAAGTATGTGGTTAATTTTATAACCGCCTACTTTGGTTTTACTTTCAGCCCTAAAATATCACTTTTGAGCAATTCCCATCGGCCACCGCATACACAACTTTTTGCAAGCTCCTTACTTACTGACTCCACAATGGAAGTTCTCTCCCTTTGGCATTCTGCGGCTTGTTCAAGTTCGTGTCAAGTTCTATGGCTTTTCTAATTTCGTGTCCATATTCGCTCTCTCTCCGTCAACCTCCATCTTAAGGTTCTGTGGCTTACTTGCTCACTGCGTTGGTGGCTTGTCTAAGTTCGTGTTCGTGCGCTCCATCTTCGTGTTCGTGTTCGTGTTCGTGTTCGTGTTTGTGTCCGTGTCCTTGTTCGAGTTTTGTGGCTTGCGTGCTCTATGTCGGTGGCTAGTCCAAGTTCGTTCGTGCTTGCAATCTCGGGTTACCAGAGAACCCAACTATTTTGAATTCCTACAGGACAGCACCTCGCCTCCACTTTTCTGTTTCCCATCAGTTGCTCCTTCCATTCGTCATCCCTGCTCATGATTCAACATATGCCTTCTAGGTGTTTGCTAAAATGCCTATATCAGATGTGTTTCTAAATTTCTTGTAACTGCTCTGTTCTTCCTAAATCAAAATTATTATTATTGGTTAGGATTCGTAGTTGCTCTGTTAAAAGGTTAGATTCTAAGCCTTTTGTGAATATTCCTCCCGATTTGCGGAAGCTTCGGTGCAAGGTACATCATATTCGAAATTTGAAAAGCTGGAAATATATAGTGGCAAGAATGCTCCCACTTTTACTGAAATTTGAAAAATCAGATACCAGTACTGCCTTAACAGATTCTGTTCTTATATATATACATACATATATATACACGTATATATATATTGACAATTGAAAGAGATGTTGCTGATTGTATAGCTTACTGCCTCCATTAAGACTTTTATAGAATTATAGCCTTCTTGAAGCTTAGCATCTTTCCTGTACTGTTCAGTATCTTGTAACTCACACTCACCATGACTCATGTTACATACTCTAGTCTTCTGCAACATTATGCTTGTGGCTTGCTGGGGGATTAGTGGTGCAACATTACGAAGGATTCTTGTTTACGGTCTTTACCAAATTTTTACTTTTTATGCTTCTTTTAGGAGGATTCTGAGTAGAGCTTATGATGGGTTTATGTGTGACGATGTTGTTTTTTATCCAAGTGCCTTTTGGAAGACATATATTCCTACAAAAATTCTTCTCCCAGTCAATATCAGGAAATATAAAAAAGAATCCTCATCTTGTGGATGTCTTTCCTTTTATGGTGATTGTCTAGCTACATAATTCCACATGATTTGCCAGCATGACCCTTGCCTAAGGAAGGCAAATCTTGTATCTTTTATAAGTGACTGTCAAAGAATTCAAGTTGTGGTCACAATTACCTGAAAATGAAACCCTAGGCACTTCAATGGGCATCTCCACTTGACACTGTGGATCATTAAGGAATTTCTATTAAACTTCAATTAGTTGCATCATTTTCAATATACTTATTACTTCTTCATCTTGTGGGTAGAAATTTATAAGCATTTAAAAAATCAGATGATATGAACTATGAACTATGAAGTACTTCAACTGTGCTTTACCTTTCAGGTCTCAAGATCAATTGGAGATGTTTTTCTAAAGAAACCTGAGTTTAATAGAAATCCTCTGTTCCAACAATTTGGATACCATGTTCCTTTAAAGAGACCTGTAATGACAGCTGAACCATCAATATTGATTCGGGAGTTAAAGCCAGAAGACATGTTCTTGATATTCGCATCTGATGGGCTTTGGGAGCATTTGACCGATGAGGCTGCCGTTGACATCATCTTCAAAAATCCAAGACCAGTAAGTAGTATCCCATTCATTCCCCTTAATCACTTCCATTGACGTTGCAATTTTTATTTAGACCTAAATTTATGTGGGATTTTACTACAAAGCTTATTGACACATTGTTTCCTAGCTCTATTTGAGTGCCTTGTCGCTGATAAATATTTCCTGACTTCTGGTGTGAAACCATTTCTAGCTCTCTGTTTGAACCATATGGATAATTAATATGTCTATTAGCTATGAGTATTTTTTAGGAAAAAAATGAAATTATGTTATCTGGATGTCCTATTTACTCAATAAAGTAATTCGTTTTCTATTTTGCTTCTAAATGTGAAATTAATAGTTGCTAAAAATATTTGGTCATGTGTAAATATACTTATTTATTTATTTTAGAAAGATTAAGAGTGATAGTCTACTGTTACTAAGTGGATATTTTTTATTGTCCGAAAAAGATGCATTTTTTTAGTTATGAGTTGAATAATTATTAAATATTGTTAAATATAGAATAATATTTTGCCTATATTTATACATTAATATAAATATATTCATTAATTACAAAAAATTCAAATTAATTCTTTTGTAAAACTGTTGCATAATTATAAAAAATTTACTGTTTCAAATGGCTATTTATTATATAATATCATTTTATATACTTATTAATTAATAATTAATTATCTCATCAACAAAATGATGTATTTTCTAGGAAATAAAGTCACCAATCAAACAGTAATTCATGTTATTTTTCAAGATAAGGAATCAAAATTCTTGCACACCAAACATATTGTAGATTGTGGCTTCCCCCTTTTGTTCTTTTTAAAGTAATTGCCGACAAGGTATAATCCATTTCCCTTCAGCAATAAACACTCATGAGAATAATATTTTACTCATCATTATATTATATATGGCTATGTGCTACGGATAAGGAGGATGATTAACAAATACATATTTATGTGTTAATTTATGGCAATAGATGAAAAACGTGTATGATTTCTTAAATCGACTTAGAACATGAAATCGGTCATTTTAGTATCTAAATTAATTAATATACATCCGTATCTTAATTAAGCTGTTTCATTGTATGCGAATCAATTATTGATCAACTTCTTGGAATCCATTTGGTATAGGAAAACAATGAAATATTAGATCTGGTGTAGGGGTGCAGAACTGGTTTATGACAGCTTTTCTAGACCAAATTCAAAAATTTATAAAATATTTTGTAGAGCTCCAAAAATTACCATCCTCATCTCAAATAAAACCTCTACTTCTCCTCTATACATAAGCAAAATTTTAGAATTAATTTCAATTTCCAAGGCCCTCATGTACAAACATACACTTGACTGTTCATTTATATCCTGTTTTAAATTCTTTAGTGCCCAAACTTGCATTTCATTGAGATTTCTCATCACAGACATATTTCTTCTTATTCATATAGCATATACACCTAGTTTAACAAATATAATATGCTTTAAAGCTTAAATTGACTTCTCCACTTATTTAAATCGACATGGGTTCCCTTAGCCATTTTAGGTTTCAATTTACTACTTTACTATATAACTTGAGTTCTTACATTCTCATCATCTTAATGTCATTTCTAAGACATCATCAAGCATTGAGAACCATCATTAACTCATTGAATTCATCATATTCATGTCATGATCTAAACTTCCCTTAGCCCCCTAAATCTTTGTTGAGTCAAATTTTAACACTTTCATATATTAAACTAGTTTAGAAATTTTTCTTAACCTTATACTCTTATGTAATGCAGGTTGAACATGTCATTGTGTTTATTACATATTAGCTATTTCAATTAGCTTTTTAATTTAGAAGCTTTGAGGCAGCAAAATAAGGTGCCAAACTAAAGGGGATGTATAATACAAGGTTATAAGGTATGTTAATCTTGCTTTCAAAGTTGTTGAAAATGGTGGTGTTGAATGATTGTTGTACTAATTGACTGATGTTTGATTTGCATGTTAATATCTTCAAAGGAAGTCATAGGGTGAAGTTTTGATTGGAAATGGTTGAATGAAATTTGATAGTCATAGTTTGATTAAATTTCAACAAGCCCAGGAAACTTTCTTTTCCAAGTCGTCATGTTGCCAATTTCGTTTAGAACTATATCATTATAATGCCATGTATTAATATCTAATAGCATGAAATATAATTACTTTATTAATTAGAAGTAATTTGATGATTGGAAATGATTGGGTACATGGTTGCTACTATGATTGATTGAAATTTACTACTTTTTGTATGAATAAAGGGCTTAAGGCCTGGGAAACTCTCATTTTTATGTCATTATCCTACTGAATTTTCTTTAAAAATTAGTTTATGGTTGCTAGAAATAGTCCATGGTTGAATCATATATTACTTTAATCTCCTAGAATAGAGACAGTCCTTATGTTTGAAGATAGCTTAGTTTATCTGGGATTGGTTGGAAGATGCTAGTGCTTATAATTGATGAGTCTAACTTTTTGTGAGTTGTTGCTGTAGAATTATTGGAACCCTCAACTTCTAGGGGAGGCTCTGCCGAAATTAGTACACAACATAATAGTATGGATCGGAATTGGATGCATGCAAATCGTTTGAGTAAGGAATATTGGGATGGAGTGAAAGAGTTTGTTAGGTTTGTAGTTGAGCATGCTAATAACCCCTATAAAATTATATGCCCCTACTTAAAGTGTTGTTTTGGAAGGCTAGTTAGTTCAGAGAAGTTGGAAGAACATTTAGTGTGTAATGGAATTGATTGAAGTTATACACATTGGACAAAACATGGTGAGACAAATGATGGGTATAGTGATTTAGGGACAAGTAGGAGCTGTAGATCTAATGATTTTGACACAAGTATATTTAATGATGACCGTCTTCAAGAGATGACAAATGCAATTGAGGATGAGCTTCAGGATTGTCCTGAGATGTTTGAGAGGTTGAAAGCTGATGCAGAAAAACCATTATATCCTGGTTGTACTAAATTCACGATATTATCAGCTGTGTTAAAGTTATACAACTTGAAAGCAGGGAATGGATGGAGTGATAAGAGCTTCACAGAATTACTTGCATTTTTGAAAGATATGCTGCCAGAAGATAATGAGCTTCCAAGCCGAACATATGAGGCTAAACGAATGTTATGCTCTATTGGAATGAGCTATGAGAGGATACATGCTTGTCCTAATGACTGTATTTTATTTCGAAAAGAATATGCATCATTAAACAAGTGTCCCAAATGCAATGCCCCACGATGCAAAAAGAAAGAATCGAGTCCAACGAAGGTGGTATGGTATTTTCCCATCATACCTAGATTTAGACACATGTACAGTAGTGCAGAAATTGCAAAGCTCTTGACATGGCATGCAGATGAAAGAATTCAAGATGGAAAACTTCGACATCCTGCAGATTCTCCACAATGGAAAAGAATTGATCGTGAATATGAAGATTTTGGGGAAGAAGATAGAAACTTGCGCCTTGCTTTATCTACTAACGGAATGAATCTGCATGGCATGCAAAGTAGTACCCACAGTACATGACCCATTATTTTGTTGATTTATAACCGCCCACCATGGCTATGCATGAAGCGGAAGTTTATGATGCTGTCTATATTAATTTCTGGACCCAAACAACCTGGAAATGATATAGATGTATATTTGGCTCCATTAATTGAAGATTTGAAACTATTGTGGGAGAAGGGTGTGGAGATGCATGACAAATATAGGGAAGAAACATTTAAGTTGAGAGTTATGCTGTTTGGTACAATTAATGATTTTCCGGCATATAGTAATTTATCAGGCTACAATATCAAAGGAGAGTTTGGATGTCCTATATGCGAAGAAGGCACACATGCCATACGGTTGGAACATGGTGGGAAATTTGTCTTCCTAGGACATCGCAGATTTTTGCCTTTAGGACATCGTTATAGGTGGTGGAAAAAGCCTTTAATGGGAATACAGAAGAAGGGAGTGAACCTTTGCCATTAAGTGGTGAGGATATGTTTGACAAGGTGAAGGATTTGAATAACAATTTCGGGAAGCCTTTTGCAAAACACTTTGGGACTAGTGGGTGGAAGAAAAAGTTAATTTTCTTTGAATTGCCATATTGGAAGTCTTTATCTGTGAGACACTTCCTTGATGTTATGCATATAGAGAAAAATGTATGTGATAGCATCATTGGTACATTGCTTTACGTGCCAGGAAAGACCAAAGATGGCGTGAAGGTAAGGTTGGACTTGGTTGCAATAGGAATAAGAGGAGAATTGGCACCAGTGAAGGAGAAACGCCATACTTATCTACCTCCTGCAGCTTATACTCTCTCTAGAAAGGAGAAAATCACCTTTTGTGAGTTTATTAATGGAGTTAAGGTCCCAGAGGGATACTCCTCAAACATTAGAAACCTTGTATCTATGAAAGACTTAAAGTTGAAGGGCTTAAAGTCTCATGATTGCCATGTTCTATTGGAGAATTTGATGCCGGTGGCTATCCGATCTGTTTTACCCAAAAAGATTCGAGGCACAATCACAAAATTATGCTTCTTCTTCAAATCCATTTGTAGCAAAGTGATTGACCCTGTTAAGTTACCAATGTTGCAAAGACAAATTGATGTGACTTTATGCGAACTTGAGATGTATTTCCCACCTTCGTTTTTTGACATGATGGTTCACCTAACAGTTCATTTGGTTAGAGAGACACAATTGTGTGGCCCAGCTTACATGAGATGGATGTACCCTATTGAGCATTACATGAAGGTATTAAAAGGATATGTGAAAAACCAAAGTAGACCAGAGGGTTGTATTGTTGAACGGTACATAGCTGAAGAAGCTGTTAAATTCTGTACTGAATACTTATCCAATGTTGATCACATTGGGCTTCCAAAGTCTCGTCACATTGGGAGAACAGATGGGGAAGGGATTTTTGGAAATGATATAGTTAGCATCTCCAGGACACAGTGGGAGCAAGCTCATTTGTATGTTCTGCATAACTCCGATGAGGTTGAGCTATATGTGGAAATGCACAAGGAGAAACTTAGAAGTTTAAACCCCTACAAGAATGAGAGTTGGATATCAAAGGAACATAATCGGGTTTTTATAAATTGGTTGAGACATCACATTATTTTAGAGGTGGAGAGAAATCCTGGTTTAGTTTCAGAAAGGTTACGATGGTTAGCTAACGGTCCAAGCATGCGTGTCCTATCTTACACAGGTTATCTTATTAACGGCTACACATTCTATACGAAAGAGCAGGATGATCGAAGCACAATACAAAATAGTGGGGTAACTCTTATAGCTCAATCAATGCATATTTCTAGTGTCAAAGACAAAAACCCTATTTGCAAATATGACATATTTTGGGGTAATTGACCGCATATGGGAATTGGATTATATCTTGTTTCGGGTACCGGTCTTTAGTTGCAAGTGGGTTGATAACAAAAACGGTCTTCGAGTTGATCAATCAGGGTTCATTCAAGTGGATCTTAACAAGGTGGGGTATAGAGATGAACCTTTTATTTTAGCATCCCAAGCTCAACAGATGTTTTTCGTCTCCAATCCTGCTAATAAGAAGTTGTCTATTATTATGTTAACAAACAAAATAATTGACAACCAAAAAGATATTGAAAGTCATCAAGATGCAGATATTGAGGATGATCCTTTTGTAGGGACATCAATTGATACTGATTATACTAGAGATGATGCCTTGTATGTGAGAGATGATCATCAAGAGGGTATTTGGATCATAAAGAGAAGACAAACCAGAAAGAGGAAAAGGTTTGAGTTTGAATTTTGTGTGTTTGAATTTTTTACTAATTGTTGTGTTATTCTTCTTATTTGTGACTTTGAATTTTCTTATAACTTTTGCCTAAATCTTGTTATTTGCCTTTCTATGTATTAATGTCTTACTTGTTTGTTTGATTTATATTACAGGTAAATGTCTTCCTCTTCTGATTATGATAGTGATCCGATGAATGTGGATCCCAGTAATGTTAACAAACGGGTTGAGAAAGAGTTAGAGAAGCATCACCGTGGGTTGACCATCTTGAAAGAGGTCTCACGGGCAAGAGATAGTGGTCAGAAGATCCATGTGGTGTGGAATTGTATAGGCCACCCAATAAAAGGTGGTGGAAAAAAATTAAGCAGCTATATCGGGATAGCTGCGAAGATGAATGTGCCTATAGCAAGTAGCCAATGGAAGCATTGGAGGAAAGTCCCTGAGGCTATGAAAGACTTGATTTTCAAGGATATAGCGGTAAACAGCTTATTATAATTATCTTATAATGCTTTTTTCCTATGTAGTTATACTTATCATAATTAATCTGGGTATTTTGTTTTGCAGTTGGGATTTGACATCAATGAGTGCCATAGAGATTTTATATACAAGAAGGCTGGAGTGTCGATGCGAGCTTTTCGATATATCCTTACAAAAGGATTTTTGAGAGATCCAGATGGTAACATCCTTGAGCATCCACCTCCATTATTTGAAGTCTACATAAAGCAAGAAGACTGGGATGTTTTTACGGCTATCCGTCGTGAGCAATCTTTCAAAGTAATCCTTTTTTTACATGTTAGTTGTTAATTCTATTCTAATGCTATATGTGTCTAGCTATTTCATTTTAGATTTTGGTTTTTTACAGATATTAAGCCAGCAATATAGTGAAAGGGCCAAGTGTCAATAATACCCCTATAGAGCTAGCCATCTTGGATACTCGGGTATAGAGGATAAGATGATACGTGTCTATAGATCTTATTTATATGAATATATTTTCCTTATAAATACTTACAAATAAGTTATTTATGTTATTACATAGCATTCTCAAGAGGGATCTAAAGGTGACTCTTTAACCAAGCGTCATGTGTTATGGGCAGAATCAAGAAAGAACAAGGAAGGGATTATTGACAATGAAAATGTCAAAAAAGTTTGTGATAAAATTGTAAGTCTTACATTATTATTTGCATTTTCAATCATTTCTATCTATTTCTATAAAATAATATATTTGTTATTATTTTTTTGCTTTCACAGGATATCCTTGCAGAGTCCATGCCTGAAGGCATTGAGGAAGACATAGGGTTTGATGTGCTAGGCAAGGCATTAGGGCTCCCTGAGCACCCTAGTTGTGTTAGGGGTGCCGGGTTTGGTGTTACTAAGAAAGCATATTTTGGGACTCAATGCTGCTCATCGTCATACTCTACAGCTAAGGTTGCTCAATTAGAGGCAACTCAATTTGAGATGGAGAGAAAATTAGCCATGTTGACATATTTGGTGCAAACACAAGCTGCAATACTCAAGCAAATACAGTCATCACAGGTCACATCAACAAGCCCTAGTGTCAAGGATAGCTACCCTCTTCCATTTGAGCATCTCCCTGAGGTAATTGCTTTTCCAATCAAGTTCATAGTTTTTTTCGACATGTATAAATTATTTTTTGCTATTGGTATAGGGTGTATCATACTGTCAATTATGGTTGGATCGCCCTACTAGGCGTGTGGTTGTAGAAGGGCATGTGGAAAACACAGGAGGTGTCATTCACAATCAAGCCCTACCTGAAGGCCATGTGAGAGTATCGATTGATGTTCCGAAAGAGGAGAATGCTATATTGCCAATTCCTACCCAAGATGCGGATAAGGTAGGACAAGCAGTGGGTAGTTATGTAGCATGGCCAATGAACCTCATTACCCTTGCTCCATTTGTACAGGTATGTCAATTGACACTTTATTATAATTTGCTACTGTGTAATCACTAGTTCATCCCAAATTGACCAACTTTGTTGCATAGGCAAAAGGAAAGCGTGTTCTAGGGTCAAGGCAATCCAAAGAGTCAATCATTGCACCTATGAAGAGACTACCCGGACCTAATGTTAATTTAAGGAAAAACCGCAAGTACTTGAGAGGATTAGTGAGCATAGGACAATGGGAGATTATAGAAATTGAGTATGATATAGGGATCTACAATAAAAGGATAACTGAAATGATCACCGAAGAAGTTATCCTATTCATGGTGGATCATCAATGGCTTGGGGCTGCGAATATTAACATATACATCAGGTACTCAAACTAACATAAATGAACTACTTTCCAACTAACCTTTCATTTAAGTGTGATATTAATACACATGTTTTTTTTTCATTTTAGGTACTTGTACGAAAAATTTTTGGTCCTTGCCAATCTCACTAGCAAATTTGTGTTCCTCCACCCCCAAGAAATATCATGTTTTTGTAAAGGTTTGATGCCCCAGAAGAAGATCACAGAACAATCTCAAGAAATTGCGAATGTGTTCAAGGCAAGAGTCGATAAGGAAGTATTATTTTTGGCACCTTTTCACCAAGGGTGAGTAACTTGTTGCTAAAATATTAAACGATGCCTAGTTATAATTTGTTGATGTTAATTATTTTTTCATCAGAGAACATTGGATGTTGATTGTTATCAACCCAGTAAAGCTAAAAATATATTATTTAGACTCTAGAAAACAATCAGGGCCAGAGAACCGCATCCAAATGATAGAAATGTTCAACAAGTAAGAATAAGTTTTTTTTTTTTTTTACTTTTGTATATGTCTCCATGGTAATTCAAAGTTATGCTTATATTAATTTTCTTTTCTCATGGTTAATAGTGCTGTGAAGATGTTTCGAGCAGACCGAGGGCTTAATGACAAGAAGCAACAATCATATAAATGGACATCAATAAAGGTATTTATAGAATAATATTTAAGCAATTATATATTGTAATTGACATTAATCTTTATATATAATATGTATATATATATTTTTGTTTAGTGTCCGAAGCAAGCTAATGGCATCAATTGTGCATATTATGTACTGAAAGTCATGAAAAATATCATAATGCATGGCCAAAGCTCTATCCCGGTCACGGAATATAATTCCATTTTGTGTAATTACATTAATGCTTATAACTTTTGACCATTTTTAGTAATGTCATTTTATTAATTTCTTCATGATATTTTAACTTATATAGTACTTCCCGGATACCTACTATGATGAGTACTCCAAAAATCAAATCAATGAAGTCATCGCAGAGTGGAGTGATTACGTGGCTGAAATCTACCTAACTCAAGAGGAGGAGGAGGAGGGATCGGAGTAATTGATTTTATCCTTTTTTTCTTAGGTTTGACCAGGGAACATAGTTAGTTTAAGTAATGTCATATTAGGGAATATATATACTTAGCTTCTTTTTATTCTCGACTCAAACTTTGTCACGGTGAATTGGTTCCTTGTAGACATTTTTGATAATATATGTAGTTTTGAAGGGTTTGTTTGATTCTACCTATTCGAACTTATGTCCTCACAAGTGATAGCTATGTGCTCTAACCAACAAGCCACAAGTTCCGAAGGCAATATATATATGCAATTTTTTGAGATCTGTTGTACAAAGTTATAATTTGTCCAAACATATTTCTAGTAGTGCTGTACAATTTCTGCTATTTTGGGTCATGCAGGTTGTAAAAAATGTTGGGGAATACTTGAGAGTAACGAGAGTATGAAAAAAAAAGGACATAAGAAATGTAGGCGGTTATATTAAAAACCGCCTACAAAATTATACTCCTGTATGCGGTTTTTAATGTAACCGCCTACAAAGGTCACTTTTATAGGCGGTTATACTCATAATGCCTAGTAAAGTATTTTTTTGTAGGCGGTTATAACCGCGTACAAAGATCCCCAACATACGTTGGCACGCGGTTAGTAGGCGATTATGAACTACCAACAATAGCTAAAAATAACCGCCAACAAAGTCCTTTTCTGGTGTAATGAATGGAACTTACCACTGGAAGTAAAGAATCATGCTCTATCAGTAATGAAGCATCTACCACTAGTACAAGGCTTTTATTTCTTCTTGTTATTGGATACCAAGGCTTTTTTTTAAGTATCTACAAGAGAGAAGTATTTTTATTTTATTGTACAAAATTGGGAAAATTACATTTAAGACAAAAATAATAAATTTATTATAAAATAAGATCTGTTACTACTCATTCTCTCAATTTTACTACTCAATATTTTAGATTTTAACACTTTTTATTATTAGTTAAAATTTTTCTTTATAATTAATTCACTTTAATTGTCCTTAACTATAATTTCCCCTACAAAATTTCAAGAGATACAATAAATGCATGCATAAACAAATACTCACTCTCTTCCTTAATATAAAGAGACAAAAGATAAAGTCATACAGACCAAGAAAAGTACTAAATTTGTCTAAAATATAAAGTAGTTTCCAAAAATACCCTTATTTAATATTAATAATTCTTCCATTATGCAATTAATACAAATGAATTATATTGAAAACATATTATCTTAATTAAGGGAATTTTTAGAAAAATTTTTAAATACATCAGACAAATCCCATGTGTCCCTTATATTTTAAAATATAAAAAATTTTCCAATTATCCCTTGTATTAAGGAACAGAGAGAGTATTTTTTTATATAACACTCTTATCATTATTTAATAGTAATTACTTTAATTTTTAATTTTCTTTTTTGAAAAATTAATCTCTTAATCCTTGAACTTGTATCAGTTTGTAATTTGGTACTTATCTAATTTTTTATTTTTCCCAAACCAACTCCTCATGACTTCGCCTCGTTTTCGTGTTGGTCCCTGAATGTTTCAGCCATTCTTGAGCTGATCCCTTGGACGCTCACCTGGCATAAACGGCGCCGTGCATGATGTGCTGAGATGGCAAACGGCCGCTCATGATAGATCGGGATAACATAATATATAATTATGAGACACACAAATATCTGGAAATAAAAAAAAACAGAGAGAGAGACGCACATAGAAATGAATTATTTACATTTATTTATAAGGAATTCATATCATAGTATTAAATCTAGCCTTGGGCCAACAAAGTTTTGCATTGTGTGTATTCGAAATCTTAGTTAAATTTGTGACAAGTACTACTGATTTTCCATTTCAAAAAATTTTCTCCCGATGCCTCACATATATCGATAGAAGCACATACGAGTTTGGATCTCCTGAAATTGTCATATGATAAATTTGAAAGAAATTTGTTAATTTTTTGTTTTTGAAAAAAAGAGGGAGAATATATATATATATATACACAAATAAAAGGTTCACCACTATCAACAAAGGCAAGTATAGCCGAAACATTCCGACTATTGTGCCCTATGAAATGAAAAAGAATATAAAATGGAAAAATCATTTTTCAATATGACAAATATCTTTTGTATCCCCCAATAAAAAATGAAAAAATATGTAATTATTGTTGAGTAACAATAGTAGTAATATAATAGATACTACATGTTTCCAATTTTGTGCAACGAAATCCTTTTTCATTTCCTTCGAAACAATCCAACAGGGGAGAAGAGGTAAGCACGACATACACTTGTTCTTTAATTCAGTTCAGAGTTTTTCTTTTGTTTTAAACAAAATTTTTAACTTGGGCCAAGTGAGCTTAGTTAGCTCGTTATCAACAATAAAGAATACAGGTTGGCCAAAAATAAAGAATACGCTACGCATGAGTCCCTGGCTGTCCTGAAATGATATAAGATCCGCAGAATATGAATCACATATACTCAAATTAATGTGCTAAAAGTATTTATATTTAATATATAAAATATTACACACACAAACATATTAATTCAGATCTTTTACATTTATGCATTTTGAGAGGAAATGATTGGCTCTGTATAAGATCTGTATTTTTATATACAACTATATTGGATCAGATTCCGATACGCTCAATATACGAAGATTTGTTTCCTATACAATAATATATATGACTTAAAAATCATCACCGTAATTCAGCCCAATTATAGTTCACTATGATTAGGTCTAAGAATGACAATTTATTTTACTTATTATAAAATATTTATCAGCTCAATTATATTTATAAATATTTTTCCTATATTGCATAGAAGTATTTAAAATTTTATTAAAAATATAACTAAAAAAGTATATAATATTTATTAATTAAAAATGTCATTTTAATAAGCAATTATTGATGACTTGTTTCAAATTGAAGTTATATCAATAAATAGTAACTAAATAATAATAGAATTTTAATTTTATATGGTATTATTAATTGACCCAACATTTCGATCCGTTAAGCGTAGGTCTAACAATGAATATGAAAGCCATGGTTAAGCCCTCAGTGGCCTAACATTTTGTTTTTGACCAACCCGTGGCCTAGCATTAAATCCTCATTAGGACAATATTAAATCATGGGTTGATTGTTGTCAAGCTTAAATATGTCTTAAGGTAAATCATCGTTAGGACTATTTTAGCCGTCGGTAAGATAACGTAGCAAAACTTTAAATTTTTGTATCATTCTATAAAAATAAATAAATGAAATGATTGTCTCTCCCAAAAAAAAAAATATGATTCTTGTTTCTTTTTGGTTCGAATTTTTATTTTTAAATTAAGAACATGAAATTTAAAACTTGTCATAATATTTATAAGTTATTAATAACATGATTTTTTTATAATTTTTACATAATATATTGACGAATAGACATACTTTTTTTATGAATGCATGAAATATGAAGAATGAGTCTTATTCATATTATTTATAATTTATGAATAATATAAATGATTATAATATAATTTATTATATATTGTTATATTGATATTGATGATAATGCTTACAATTAAAAATTTATTTCATATGAAATGACATGTGAAATGATACCCAAAGTCAGATGCATTTAATTAAGGAAAATATAATAGCCAGCGGCCTCCAACTTGCAAACAATATATATATATATAGACACATATATTATAGTAACTTTATTCATTATATAAAGGAGTTTGAATTGGTTCATTGCGGCACCAGGACCTCTTCTTCCCTTCTGATCGATCAAATTCAGTATTCTTCTTTGATTGGGTTCATCAGGGACACCACAAATGAGCACCTCATCACAGGTTATCTCCTGCAAAGGTATCAATTTAATTAATCTATCTTTGAAGATGTACAAGATATATTTTTGGTTTGTATGGTCGGAACCAAATTAAATGCCGTTTCTAACATTATTTTGTATTAATTAGATTATGGGGTTTATGAATTATATATAGTTTTATGTAAAAAGTTACACTGTTCATGTTTTATGAATAGTATAGTCCCTGAAAAAAAAAAACATGTAGGTTTTTTCAATGTTTTTCTTTTTCTTTCTTTTTTTTTTTCCCTTTACTTTCCTTTTCTTTTTTCTTTTTTAACTTTACTTCTGGTTTTTACTCCCACTAAAGACTCTACCTATTTTCGAAAAATACGGCCAAAACAGTCATAGTGAATGTTTTTGCAATGCTTTTCAAAAGCAGTGGTAAAGCATCAAAGCAGCTTTAATTTCTTTTCGCAGCATTTATATATATATAGATATAGATTTGGGTTTTATATTTTGTAAATTTTTAGTATTATTTTACAAGCTTACAATGTGAAATTGTTAGTCAAATAATCAATGTGGTTTTTTTATTAATTAGAGTGAGTCTTGTGCATTTATGTAATTTAAATTAATTTTCTTATATGATTTTACAAGTTCGTGTTAAGATGCTTTGTGCTATGTCTGCCACACAGACATTTTAGCCACTCAAGCATTCCCACATGTTAGTCACATGATCCCATTCTCATTTGCCCTATTATTGATTATTACAAAATGGGAATAGGTAAAAAATGAAAATGAAGCATATCAAACACAAATTTTATACTTTTCATCTATTTTTCTTTTTCTTAAATTTATTTTCCATGTACCAAATGGAGCATAAGAGTAAATTTCATAGATACTCTATGAATTTTGTTAAAATTATATATATATGACTATAAATATAATTTAAAAAGTCATATACAGTGGTAAATTCTTTGCTTGTACTGAGAGCCTTTAATGGTATTTTTCAATTAAAAAAAATGAAGTCTGGGCATAAATCACATTTCTATTGCATCCATATAATTAGTTACCCTTTTCCTAGCTAATTTTATAGGCGAAGTAGATGGATGTTGTCAAAGCCAATAATAAAATTGGTTCCCATTTTGTCCGTGGCACAAATTCATGCACGGAGAACATTGTGTAAATGTTGATAGTTAAAAGATCATTTGTATTTAAACTTGACCAACTTGATTTTTTTTTTTTTGCCAAGTCGATTTAAAATTTTTTAAATCTGATTATTCAATGCAAATTTTTTACTTTTTGTAAATGTTGATAGTTAAAGGATCATTTGTATTTTACATTCTTCTCTTATTAAAATGAAAAATTTTAAAACAAAAATAAAATAAAATTTGGACCTTTTGATTTGAATTTAGATGGTCTAGATTCAATATGAGAAGGGAGTTTTTTTTTTTTTGCCAAGAAATGAGAAGGGAGTTAATTGCCACATACTCTGCAGTAAAATTTACTAGAATTGATGTTGCAAGAAAGAGAATAAAGAGAAATTGGTGGGTTATGAAAAAAAAAAAAAGAAAAGAAAAGTGATAGAGAGAAAAAATTGGAGATATGGATAAATAAATTAAATAGACTCTATTCATGTGGGCTTCGCACTTGGGTTGATTCCTTGCTACACAAACTAATTGGGCTTATACTTGAGACACCGTAAGCGTGGTCCCGACATGCATTTTCAAACTGATGCTTTGTTATAATATGGTTATATTGGGCTTCCAATAAGCTCAAGTCGTACTCTATAAATCCATTTTCTTCTCTCTACCATATTTTACATCTCCATTTAGTAGGCAGAAGGGAATGAAATGAAAAAGACAATAAAATGAAGAATAAACATGTTTTATATGAGAAATGTCTTTTGTATCCCTGAATAAAAAATAAAAAAAAAATATGATTATTGTTGAGTAACAATAATAGGAATATAATAAGAACTACATGTTTTGAATTTTGTGTAATGAAATTCTTTTTCATTTCTTTCAAAATAATCTGACAGTGGAGAAGAGGTGAGTACAACAAGCTTTGTTTTTTTAATTCATTTCATATATATTTTTTTAAACAAAACTTGTTTAACTTGGGCCATGTGAGCTTATTGGGCTCATTAACGAGAAAGGTGACCCATTCTGTCAACAAATAAAAGTTTACTCATTTAAAAAAAAAAAGTTAACCCATTCGACTCTTATCTTGTTTATATATATATATAAAAGGGAGTGAGCCCGTTGATTTCATGGGTGACGTAGCATGATGTTTTTGTTTATAACAAAGCTTTTTGTTTCATCGTTCGTACGATTCTAACTTTGACCTTTAAATGATTTTTTTCTGACCATTTCGTTTTATAATACTACTATTACTGCATTGTCACAGCGTTTCGCGTCAGCCAAAAATAAAGAATACGCTATGATGCTTGAGTCCCTGTCTATCCCGAAGAAAGACAAGATCCCAAGAATAGGAATCACATATAGTCAAATTAAGATGCTAAAAGGATTTATATTTAACATATAAAATATTACACACACACACACACACACATATATATATATTAATTCAGATCTTTTACATTTATGCAATTATGCATCTTGAGAGGAAATGATAGGCTATGTAGAAGACTTATATTTTTTTATACAACAATCTGTCATTCAATATTATTGAGTTAAATTTGAGTATTGTTAAGTTAAAATATGATAACTCTTTTAATATGATTTTTTTTTATTTATAAAGTTTGAATCTACAACCTCTTGCGTAATGTGAACTAAATTCCTTGAACTCGATTCAACCACTTTTGGTTGAGACCTAGATTTGATTTTATGCATGCTATCTCTTTTCTTTTTTATCTTTATATGAATACACAAATGCATTTATTTTTATAGATGTGAAATATCTAAATATATAATTTTGAAAGTCAAATTTCATCCGTTTGGACATATAATATACTCCCTCTATTTCTTTTTAACTATCACTTTTTTTTAAAAAAAAATTATTTCTATTTATATGTTACTTTCAAATTCTAAGACAATAATAATTATTAGTTTTCCAATTATACATTTATTTATTTTTTAAAAAATTAAAAATAATATTAATTATTTTTTTATCTACTAATTTATTAAAAGATATATTAAAAAATAAAAAAAATTTAACATATTAATTATATTTGTTAATTTATGTATGAGTGATAGTCCATATGTAAGTACTGTAGGTCGGGTACAACATCAATTTTTTAATGAAATATAATAATATTGTTTCAAATTAAAATTGTTGGGCCATCAGCCAATGCGGCTTTATGGTGAACTCTTGATAATATAAATATAATATTCGGAGTTCAAATGCTGATCGGAAGAGATTGGCCAAAACGATTCCGGTACGCTCAAGATGGTCAACATCACATCATTAAAAAATGTATAGATATCTGGAACGGTACCTTAAAAAGTCATATACATGATTTGTGTCCTATATAATATTTTTTTATAAGAAGTTTTTTAAATATTTTTTTAATTCTTAATATAAGATATTTTTAAAATTATCTTTATTATTAAATTATTTTTACTTAAAATATCCTTTGTTTGACATTAGTAATTGATATTAATATGGATAATTATACAAATAGTTAATAATATATTAAATATTATTTTTTTGAGGAGAAAAAATGTTATTAATTAATTTCATTGAATGGAAGTAAATTTGAAAACTAATTAAAATTTTATATAAATTTAATAAAGTTAACTACTTTTAACTAAATTTCTTCAAAGTTAGTCAGAGACATATTATAAAAAGGACTGGAGTGAGTAATATATAGGATCGATTTCAAACACTATACCAAAATAGAGTTTTCTTGGTGTCCATTCATTGGCGATAATTTAAGAAAATGCAAACAAAAATAAGGGAGAGAGAAATGAATTCATTGGCAGTTATTACTTGTTGAATTGGTATGTATGAAACTTCTATTAAATTGCTTTTTTCCCTATTGGTCATCTCATCATGTAGTGATATGAAACTTTTGAAATCGTGTATATATATATATATATATACTCCCTCTGGTCCCTATTATAGGGTGTTATTTAGAAAATTTATCTGGTTCAAAATATAAGATGTTAAGTAATAAATTTAATTTTAGTATCAATTTTGCCCCTATTGAATGCTTTCATTACAAGTCTCAATTAATTTCTCTCTCCTCCTACCATCATTATTAATTTAATGTATTTTTATTCTCTCCTTAAGGGTAAAATGGGAATGTCAGAATTTTTTTCATCAATTTTAGATTGTAACCAATTTTTCTTAATTCACGTGCGGTAGTTAAAAATATCTTATAATAGAGACAATATAAAGTATATATTACTTGTTGTTTGTGAATTGGCTGTAAATTGGTACGAAACTTTTGGACATATGGTTGGATATTGGTTAAAACTAATCAGATTTTGGCACATAACATGTTGGTCAGACTGTAAAATATGCAAATTAATTTAAAAAAAAGAATAACTTTCGTTGGCAGTTAATACAAACAACCACCAAAGAAAGTAATAAAAAAGAAAATATTAATTTTAATAAAAATAACTTTTGTTCAACCAGCAAAGAAAGTAATAAAAAAGAAAATTTTAATTTTAATAAAAATAACTTTTGTTGGCAGCTGCTTGATACAACAGCCAATGGAAATAATAAAAAAATAAATTAATTTAAAAAAATAATAACTTTCATTGACGAAAGCTGCCACTCCCTCGACGTACGCTTATATTGTTGGTGATTCAACACTATAAAGAAAAGTAAAAAATAACCGCTAAAAAAGCCAAATCTAATGTAATGATAAATTATAAAAGCATGAGATTTATAAATTTGTTTCCATTTGACTAAACTGCAATATCATTCGTGGCATTTTGATTCCGTTTCCGACATGAAGCAACATGTGAAAAGTCATCACCATTACTAAAAAATTAACTCAAAGTCATTCTTAGACCTAATCACAGTCAGCTTAAATGTGAAAGGTCAGAAAAAAAAATCTCATAAATATTTGTAAAAATGTAATTTCTCTGTATTTTTTTTGAAAAATATTTCTTTGTCAAAAAGAAATAATAAATATTTTATTCATATATAAGTTTTTATAAATATTTAATGGTTTATTTTAATATTTATGCTATAATTTTTAAGATATTTCATACTTAATTTTCTTTTAATGAATTGATTTATTAATTATATATAAAAATAATTATATAAATAAATACTACATATGTGTAAATATGTCTAAACCTATATCCTAAAATTTTAAAACTTATCATATTTTCTATATCTTATTATATTATATTTGATATATGTATCTATATTCGTATTATGTAGATTATTAGACATATTTTTTCATGAATACATGAAATATGACTCATTACTCATATCTATATTATTTATGATTTATAAATAGTATGAATTATTATTATAGGTTTTATTCTATATATTGGTATATTGATATTGATGATAATATTTACATTTAAAAATTTGAATTGTTTCATCTGAAATGACATGTGAAAGCGATTCTCCAATTCAGATCCATTTAAATATGGAAAGTATATTAGCCAGCCGGCACCAACTTGCGAACAATCAATATATATGTATGTATGTATGTATGTATGTATATGTATTAGTAACTTTATTCATTACATAAAAGGAGTTTGAATTGGTTCAAAGTGGCACCTGCACCTCTTCCCTTCTGATCAATGGAATTCAGTATTCTTTACTTTGCTTCATCAGAGACACCACAAATGAGCACCTCATCACAGTTTCTATAATTTATTTTTTAATTGGGCAACATGACGAGGAGATGATTATAAACTAAAACCCTTGCCGATCATAATTTATAGCTGCATCCTCAATTCATCAGCTATCTTAGTTTTGAAAGGTCTTCAAGTAGATCAGAAGGACTGGAGTTAGGACGTCACAATTCAACATTATGAAACCATTGTCTCAATCTTTTATTGCGTAGATGTCTCAATTCTTAAACAAATTTAATTTCCTTCCCTATAATAGCTCAAGGGAGCTAAAGTCTCAATCTAAAAAATATATATATACATATATATAAGTGTAAGCATTATCTTCAATATCAATATATCAATATATAATAAAACCTATAATAATAAAGAATCTCAAAATCAGACCTATTTAATTATGCAAAATATAGTAGCCGGCCGCCTCCAACTAGCAAATATATATTAATAACTTTATTTATTATATAAAGGAGTTTGAGTTGGCTCATGGTGGCACCAGCACCTCCTCTTCCCTTCTGATCAATCAAATTCATTATTCTTCTTTGCTTTGCTTCATCAGGGACACCACAAATGAGCACCTCATCACAGGTTATATCCTGCAAAGGTATCAATTTTATTCATAAATCTTATGATCCCTAGACATTTGGTTAACCCATACATGGGCAAATGTTTTACACATGATATATATTTTGTTTGCAAATTATTAGTCAAATAAAGTGAGTGTTTTTTTTTTTTTGGTATTAATTAGAATGGATCTCGTGTGTTATATAATGTTTACATTATACTAATTTATTTTATTTGATTGCAGGTGCAGTATGTTGGGGGATAGGAGGGGAAGTGAAGGTGGAAGAGATAAAAGTAGATCCTCCTAAAGCTTCTGAAGTTCGTGTTAAGATGCTGTGTGCCAGTGTGTGCCACACAGACATTTTAGCCACTACTCAAGGATTCCCACATGTTAGTCAAATGATCTCGTTCTTATGTGCCCTGTTATTGAATATTGGCCAATTTGGTATAAAATGGGAATAGGAAAGAAATGAAAATGGGAAAGCTTTCTTTGGTAAACATAATAAGAAGCTTATTTTCCAATTAAGCTCATTATGCCATGCCAAACACAAATTTTATACTTTTCATCACCCTTGTTTTCCTTTTCTTAAATTTATTTTTCATGTACCAAATGAAGCATAAGAGTAAATTACATAGATATTTTTTGAATTTTGTTAAAATTATATATATTCTTTCCATCTATTTTTGAAATATTTATGGACACTTTAAAAGAATAGAAAACAAATATGTATAATTTCTTGAATTTTACAAAATTATAGAAGCTTCTTTTTAATTTTCAAAATATACATAAACTTCTTAAAATGAAAAGTAAACTACCTATATCATTCCTGGGATTTTTTTTTTTCAAATTACATGTACTTTCCTTCTATTTTTATGGAAAATTTGTGCATATTTGAAAAAGGTTTATGTAAATTTTAAAAATAAAAGGTAGCCTTATATAATATTAGTGAAACTCAAGAGAAGTCTTATTAATTTTTTTTTTTGGTCGAAAGAAGTCTTATTAATTTTAAACATAGGGAAAATTTTTGTATAATTTTAACAAATTCAAGAGAAGATTGTGTAATTTAATATTTCTTTTAGGGAAGGGTCATGTAGATTTTAAAATTGAGAAAAAGTAATCTGCCTAATATGAATAAAATTTAAATTAGTTTTTACTGACTTTAAAAATAGGGAAACATTCTCTAAAAAGCGAGTGTTTCTATTTTATTTAATGCACTTATATTATTAGTAACAAATATAAATGCTAGATCATTTTAACTTTGTTAGGGCCAATATCAATCATACGTTATTCATCCTTTTAGCTTCTACTAATATGTGTGTGTCTGCAAATATTGGTGGGCAGGCTAATTATCCTCAAGTACTAGGCCATGAAGGAGTTGGGTGAGCTCTAAACATTATAAATTTTTATATATATATAGTTTTAAATTTCCCTTTTAATTTTGTATGAATTTAATTTCTCTTTTCTCTCTTTATTAAATAACGTCCTTAGGATTCAGAAGTTTTTCAAGGTCTATTTATGTGAGAATAATGACAAACGAAATTACTTGGCGTCATCTATTTATTTGTTGTTATTTATACCCGCCGGCCCGCTGGGGAGGCTGACCGGCGCAAGGGGACAAACACACACACGCAAGCTTAATTTTCTATAATGGTGAACCATGTGTGGCCCACTCTATAATACAAGTCTATGCTCCAATTAAGTTCAATGGTTTAATTATATATATTAATTTAATATATTAATTACTCTTCTAATAAAAATGCTTAAATTATACGGTAGTCTTTTTATTTTAAAAGTTGATTCTTTTCGTTAGGTTAAAAGTATATATGTCTTTCATTGGAATAAAAAATATATTGTAGTCATATCTAATTTGACCAGAACATTTATACATTGATTGATTTATATAATATGAACATATCAAATATATATTTCGTAAGATAAAATAATATTCAAATGGAAATTGAAAGATATATTTTTTTAAAAAAATGTTTCTATAATCCTTAACAATATTTTAGTCAACTCTTGCACTTAAAAAAACTTATAATTTTTACATAAAAAAGAGAATTTAGCCTAAACTAGTTCATGAGGATTTAGATTCACTACAATCTTTGATTTGAAATCTTGACCAATCATTTGATCCATTTCTTGTTGTAGCACGACATCATCCGACTTAAGGTTCCACAACCAGGGTTGGACACACCTTGTGCTTGGAGGGGCTATGGCACAAATTGAAAAATATTATATTTGGTTTTTACATATAATTGATCCCAAGTATACATATATTTGTTGGTTTATCCCCTCCTAGTATTTTTGTGTTTGTGTAATATGTATACATACAAACATATATTTGTTTATGCTACATACTTATCATATTAAATAAAATATTAAACTTAAAGATCTATTATAATATTTTTTTAAATTATCAATATATAATATTATACATAAAAAATGTATTAAAAATCTGATTTTTTTTATATATTTAATTTTTTTAATAATATTCCTTATCTCTAAGAAGATGATTTGGCCCCTCAAAATTTTCAATCTGCGTCCACCCCTGTTTGAAACAATGCCATTCTACCCAGTACAATGAATGTTATGATGCGATGACAAATGATAGAGTAAAACAAGCGGTTAAGTAAAAGTAATTTGTGAACAAAACTGCATTCTCAAGGTTCAAACTAATGAATGATGATGTTGGATTAATTAAATGCAGTGTTGTGGAAAGCATAGGGGAGGAAGTGAAGAATGTGAAGGTAGGTGATGTGGTGATTCCATTGTTCTTAGGGGAGTGTCAAGAATGTGAGGAGTGCATAAAAGGGAAGACTAACCTATGTAGGAGATACCCTCTAGGGTACAGTGGGTTAATGCCAGACAACACCTCAAGAATTTGCGTAGGAGGTCACAAGGCATACCATCTTACGAGCTGTGCCACATGGTGTGAATACATGGTGGTTGATGCTAACTATGTCCTCAAAGTTGACCCAACCATTGATGCAGCTCATGCCAGCTTCATCTCTTGCGGCTTCTCCACTGGCTTTGGAGCTGCTTGGAAGGAAGCCATGGTTGAACAAGGATCTAGTGTTGCCGTTTTTGGTCTTGGTGCTGTTGGGTTAGGGGTATGCATTTCTCTCTCCTATTGGTACTAGAAAGATTCTTTTATGTCTAGCCAGGTGGTTTTCCCATTTGGTGGGTTAAATAAAAATGAATTTATTTTTAACAAATCATTTTATATTTGGTATTATCAACTAATTTAGATTTGAGCCGAATTGGGCTCAAGTAGAGAGAAACTAGCTCTTTCAACATGATGTTTTTTCACCCACAATACTCAAACTTGAGACGTTGTTTTATGGGTGTTGGGTTCTTTTTCTACTCAACTTAATGTGGTTTTTTTCATTCATAAAACTAAAACTCATCAAAACTTTATTTTAGGGTTATTATGTCCCTTGCCATTGAATATGTCTAAAAAATTTTTGTGGGTGAAAGAGCGCTTGAGACTTTGTTTTATAAGTGTTAAGTCCCTTACTCAGTTAACTTAATGTGATTTTTTCATTTATAAGACTCAAATTCAAGATTTTATTTTAAGGATATTAAGTCTCTTGCAATTAATTAATTATGTCTATTTCTTTTGTTGTGAGTGAAAGAGTGATATTGTAGATGAGACTTGGTGAATTTTTATTCTGTGTGGATCCCATACTTATTATGTTGCTCTCTTTCTTGTCAAGATAAAAAAACCACCTGACGCGCGCGGGTGACTACCAAACAATTCAAAATTTTCTTTTTTTGGCTAAATAAAAATTCAAATATTTACTTATTCACACTTGGACGTATATCTTACTATTGAATATGGGACTTGAAGCCATATATTTCTCAAAAAAAGTAAGATTTTCAATCAGTACTTGAACATGATGAATTTATTTGTCATCTTTAGAAGTTTAAAATGAATTTTAAGTGCTTTGCTACTAGTTTATCACACTTGATATTTTGATTATAAGCAAGTAATAATGGCTAGCTTATGCAGGCTGTAAGTGCAGCAAAAGTTATGGGGGCCACAAAGATAATTGGGATTGACAAAAATGAGAAGAAGAGAGAAAAGGGAGAAGCATTTGGAATGACAGACTTCATAAATCCAGAGAAATTATCAGATAAATCTGTTTCAGAATTAGTCAAAGAACTAAGTGGTGGAATGGGTGTGGATTATTCCATTGAGTGCACTGGCGTTCCCTCTTTGCTCAATGAAGCCATGGAATCAACTAAAGAGGTACTATGATTTTCATACAAAACTATGAATTTTTATTCCAAATGTAATATTGGAAAGCGAAAATTCCGCTTCTGGGTCGTGTAATATCTTTTAACTTTTTTAATTTGATTCATTTGATTTAAAAATTTATAATTAAAATTTTTCCATTTATAAAATTTTTAATAAAGTCTCTGTTCTTAAAATTTTGTATACTTATTGAATTTTTTTGAAATAAATAATTATATATGATCTTAATAATTGGAATGTATTTGGCTTTTGATAAAAATATAGTCAATAAAGTAAAATTAACTCATGTATACATGATAAAATATTGCAAAATTATAATGGTTAGGACTGAATTAAAAATTGTTCAAAACTATTTGAACTAAAACATATAATTTTCTTAAAAAATAAAATAATTTAATTTTTAGACGGAATATATATTTGAAAAAATATCTCATTTCAAAGAAAATTACTTACAGGCAAAGTAATTTCATGATATATCTCAAATGTGTTTAAATAATATCTCTTTCAAGAAGAATATTGAGTTAGTAATTAGTTAATTTATTCATTAATGAGGACGTAACTCAAATTCAAGTGGTTCTAATGCACACATACAGGGAGTAGGCAAGACAGTAGTTGTGGGAGCAGGAGCTGAATCTGTGGAACTAACTTATAAAGCCATTCTTCATGGGAGAACCCTGAAGGGTTCTATATTTGGAGGCATCAAACCCATTTCTGATCTTCCTTTCATAGCTCAGAAGTGTCACACAAAGGTCTGTATTATGAAGTCTCTTTCATTTAGGGCTGATACAGTGTATTATAATTAGAGTTACTTATATAATTCTTTTTTTAATTTTATAGAAATTACGTGAATTTTTTATTTCTGAAAGCTATATATATTTCTTAAAAGAATGATACAAATTTTCGTGATTTTTCCTAATATATACAAATTTCTTGTCTACTTTTAAAACGTAAATTTTTTCTTAAGAAAATGAAAAATAAATCAACAAACTTCTCGTAAAATTTCTTCTTTAATGAAATTGCACAGAACTCTCATATTTTAAGAGACCTTTATATATATATATATTGAAAATAAAAGGATATTTAATTTTAAAATGTTTGTGTAACTTAATTTTTATTAGAAGAGAATTTTTTTAGGTTTTAAAGATATCTCAACTTGGTATAATTTTAATCATATTGATTTTAATTTTAAAACAGAAAAATTATATAATTTTAACGAGATCTGCACAACTTTTTTTATAGAAATAATCTTTGAACTTACTAATTTGGCATCATTAAAGATTGCATATATATATATATATATATATATGTATATGACATCTTCTTTGAATGCTAGCTATTTTCTTTATCTAGTCTGTAATATAATTTATCTAATTAAATTATGTCCACTGAAAAGCTTCTAAAGTATCTACACTCAAATACAGCAAGTGATCCTTATTGATTGCAGAATTGTTGTTATTATTATTATTATTGTCAATTGGAGTTATGGAACTAGACAATTACCTAATATATCAGTAAATGGATTAATTTCCTTCTTCCAGGAAATTCCTGTTCATGAACTTTTGACATATGAGGTTCGATTGGAAGATATAAGCAAAGCATTTGAGCTATTGAAACAGCCAGATTGTGTCAAAGTTGTGATCAAGATATGATATGATCAAGTTGTGTTTTAAAATGTCAAAACATGGCCTTTCGGTGTGGGGGAAAGAAGATCTGCGTGATTGGGATTTTAATTTGTAGTTTTTTAAAAAAGAATTTAAAGTTCAAATAAGCATGGCCTTTCGGTCAGGAAAAAAAAATCTGTGTACGTGATTGAGATTGTCACTATGTAATTTTATCATTTTGCAACAATAATAGAATACTGATTTGTAGAGATCATATTAAAATAGATTACAATCTTTCTCAACAATTGGAGCAACCACAATCCTGAACATTCCCAAAAAGAAAAAAGAAATGAAATCCTCTAAATGCATATTTAATGAATGAAGCTCTAATTGTAATTTTCTGTTAAATAATTCTAAATTTCAAATAAAGCATGACCTTCTGGTAAGAAAAAAAAATGATTTGTGTGATTGAGATTGTCTCTGTAATTTATAATTTTGTGAGAACAAGAGTTTATGAACCAAATGGCCATCGTGCCGTATGGGGAATTAATAAGGGTATGAAAGAATAAAGAAAACATCCAATTTTTATTTGAAATTTTAAAATTGTGGATTTATTTATTTATTTATTTTTACTTTCCCACTTTCTCTTTTTGGCTGCTTTTTCTTCCTCTAATCTTCTCATCCAACGATGGTTCTCTTAAAATTAATATGCTATATATTTTAAATTTTAAAATTATTTTATAATTTTTGAAATAAAAAATTTAAAATTGGACAAAATAATTATAAATTAAAATTAAAATTATATTTTAATTCCATTCCTTATTATATTATGAAAATTATATAAATAATATAGTAGAATAATAGAATAACAAATTTTATTATATACAAATATTTTCTTAAAAACATTAGGATATTATTATCCTTGTGAAATAAGTTAATTTTCCCTCCTCTATGTTTTCTCTTATCCAGTAAGGCATTAGAATAGAAAATCTCCCTCATTCATGACTTTTCTCCATTTTCTCCCCTCATTTTTTTCTGCCATTTTTTTTTTCTCAACTAAGCATAGGGTAAATGTCCGAAGAATGTGAATCACATATAGTCAAACTAATATTCTCAAATTTTTTATATTTAATGTATAAAATATTACACACACACACATATATTCAGATCTTTTACATTTATGCATTTTGAGAGGAAATAATAAGCTATATATAAGACCTATACTTTTTATATCACTATTTTTATATGTGCGCATTTATATATCGTGATGAAGCCATGTGTGCACCTACAATAGGGTACTGTACCACAAAGGACTCCTCCAAGGTTGAGGGAATGGCTGTTAAATTAAAATTGTTCAAGTTGCACAAGGTAATAATTAAACGCATGCAAGAGACAGGGCAAAAACCAATTTAGAAGAAAAGAAAGATCCTATAACTAGCATCTTTGCTCACTCTTCTTTGTTTATGACACAAGTAGTTACTAGAAACAGAAATATTTTTAAACCTAAGTGTGGAGTCAAAACCATGTTTATTGGCGATTGTAATGAAAACTGCCAACGAAGTAAAGCCTTGTTGGCGGTTGTAAATAAAACTCCCAACAAATTGATCCTTGTTGGCAATTATAATGAAAACTGCCAAAAAAAATGTAACCCTTGTTAGCAGTTCAGAGCCTTCAGCCTTTTAGACACCCCTAATATTGTTTGTGCCCCCTTTGTTGGCGAATCGAAATTGCCAACAAATATTGAAAGTAACTACCAACAAAGATTTTTTTATTGGTACGATGCCTTGCATTTAGCAAAGGGTGACTTCTAATTAATCATAAAATATGTTCTCCATTCATCAATTGTTGATTGCTTAATTCTCCTTTTTTTTTCCCTTTAATCAACAAAATTATTGAATTCCAGTAATATCACAGATAATATATAAAAATCAATCAATTTCAACTAAAAATATATAAAAAAAAGTCGAACAATTAAGTCATACTATTTCAACTAATTGAATTTGAAATTTAAATTTCTTACCTGAATTTTTTTTTAAATTAAAATATTTTTCAATCAAAATATTTTTGTTGGTCCAAAAAAATTTATAATATGCAATCATTAAACATATATACAATGAAATAAGTCAAAATGCAGTATTATAATTCAAATTAATAAAGCCACCGCAAGGTGACAAAATGAGAGCACATATATACAATCATTACACAGATGGAGTTTATTCAAAGTGTATTTTATTGAAATCAAGTACGTACTCTTCTCATGGAAGCCAAATTAACCACGCATTAATTCAATTGAGTTTGGTGCAATCCATAGGCTGGAAGGAAACGCGATTCTCCCAAAGGTCAAACGCAACCATGAAGTTGAACTGAGCCATGTTCCCATAGATAGCCAAATTTGGATGAGATCCGAAAGCAAAGCACGCGATTTCGGAATCCACCATAGTGAAGGTAAGATGTTCGTCTAACACCACATCTACACCTCTAAAATGGACAGTAATGGTGGGAACTCCAACATCCTTCACCTTTTCGGCTAAATAGCAGAGATTAAAATCTACGGACGGCGGATCAACATGATCTGATATTGGGTCCACCACTCCTCTAACCGTTGCTTCTAATTGAGAGTAAAATTCTGGTGGCAACAAAGTCAATGTCGACCCAGAATCGATGATTATATTGCCCTCCTCCACTTCATGTATATGATCAAAAAGACGTGCAGTGGAAATGTATTAAGAAAAAAAACGATAAATATATAATGTTATTTTGAATAAATTATTGTTGGGGGGGGGGTGTGTTAGTGCATTGTACAAAATCTGAGAAAAGAGCCCCACAATTCATGAGCCTTATTCTATATTATTTTATATTGATGATCACGATGATTTTTGTCATTTAATTAATTTAGGCATTATAAATATATTAAAAGTAATCTTTTTCCTCAATGAAAAAAATATATTTAAACAATTTAAATTGATTGCACGATAATTTTTTTTTAAAAAATAAATGATTTTCTTATCTCAAATAAGAAAATTTAGACTTGTTAATAGATGGAGAAAATATATATATTAAAAGTCAAATTAATTAAGTAATAAAAACAATATAATAAAAATTTAAATTACAAATAAACTAAACTTATCAATGAAAATAAATTAGTTTAGATGAATAAAGAGAGAGGAATCATTTTTAAATGGAAATTAATAGTGAAGAATATTACAACAAAAAAAAAATAACATCTATATTTTTGTTTTTTCATTGGAAACTATTGGCTTTAATTATCGAAATGTTTTATAATTGTTCATATCATTGTGTGATGGAATTAAAAATAAATTAAAATAACAAATTCTTCACTTAATATTTCATTTGTTTAAAAAATTGAAGTTTCAACAATTTATTCACTTATTAAAACTTATTTCACAATATTCAGAAAGTACTAAACCAACAAAAAAAATCAACAGAACATTGACAGAAATGTAAGATTATGGAATTATCACCTGGTTTGATCCCTATTCTTTTTCCTCCCACACTTATTGCTTCCAACGTAAGGTAATAGAATGAGTCTTTTAACACAAGTGGAGTAAAGACAATATCAAATCCAGAAAGGACAGCACTTCGACCAAATTTCAATTTGCCATATGCAGCAGAGAAATGCGGTGGTAAACAGTATGAGAATTTGGCATCAATGGAAGATCTGATTTGTGTGACTAATGATGTTGGACCACTTCCAAGGCCAATAATACCAGACATCCAAGGAGAAAATTTACCCATATTATAAACATCACATCCAAATATGAAATTAGGAAATTTCACATTCCAACTACTCGAAGACCTAAGTGTGACTGTGTCATGGCTGATGTTTCCCATTGAAACTGAAACACCGTCAGCATATGATACTCTGTAACAGCAGATATTTTTTACACAAAAGGACTGTTTTACTAAATTGCATCGTTTAGAACTGCAATAAACATTTCCAAAAGAGGAGGAATTTATAGTATGGAAAAAGCCAATGTTTTGTTCGTAACAATCCAGGCATGGAAGGCACTGTAGCCAAAGAAGATCACTGCCTGTGTCGACAAATCCAAATGGCCACATCTCTGGGGTGCCCAAGGCATATTCCATTAAGTATTCTCTTCCGTTGACCTCAATGTCCGTTTCAGGATCGTCGTTGTGTTGGTTTGTTTCAGCGTTGGGGAAAAAATGATTCCAGCGCTTGGCAGAACGACGCAAAGCATATTGCATTTTCTGAAAGGGTGTTGTGGAGTTATCATAGAGTGGAGATTTTGGTGAATCACGGTGTATGAGGTTCACAGAAAAGCCAAGTTTGGTTGCCTTGGCAAGGGATATGGCAAAATTTGTAGACATGATAAATATTATGAAAGAGAGAAAAAGATTGGATTTAGAAGATGGTGCCCATTCTGGTCAGCGATGAAGATAGCAAGGAGGTGTATAATCGGTGTCTATTAATATAGTGTCTAGAATAGTAACATATTTTAAACAGATTTCAAGATTTTTTTTTTCTCTCTTTAAAAATGCAAAAATGAAATAAATCATTGGATATGCATGTATATGATGTTGAATATTATAGCATGTTATTGGAAAATCAATACGGTTGCATTATGGTGCGTTAAGTGCATACTATATGTTCTCAAGATCATTGTGTCCTCAGCTTGAACTTTTTTTCCTGCTTTTAGTGAAAAAATTAGTGTAAGATATTATAATCAAATATTTATGCATTAAATTTTATTCTTTCGATGAACGCACATTCATGCATGTCATCTGAAGTTTGAAATCTATTTCCTTTTTTTTTTTCTGGGTGAGAAAATCTAATTCTTGTTCGCATAGTAGGAATGAAAAACACTGCAATTTCGTTTCTATATTTGACTAAATAATTACTGATAACAAAAGTAAATATGCTTACATCGTGATGGTAATTAATGATGTTAGATTTGTTTTCAGTGTGTAGTCATGCAAATATTTGGGGCTTTTGAAATTCAAGGAACGACCGATGACCTCTAATTTCCGCCAACATTTGATGAGGGATTTCCCTTTTGGCATATAAAATAATTGACTAATAACCAATGATGTTTGGATCACATGAATGAATATGATACCCCTTAACTCACACAAGAAATGGATATGAGACCTCTTTTTTTTTTTCTCCTAAAGGTTTTGGGTTTAAATCTTATGGAAGCAAACAAAAAAAAAACTATACTATAAAAGCTATGCTTTTTGGGGGCCGACAATATTACTCCAATAAGTGTCAATTAATAATATTAGATACCAGCCGCCAACGTGGGTTGACACAAGTGATCCTGAGATTTGAATAAAGGTTCTCACTCCCTATGGTGACAAGTTCGAGTCTCCCCTTGGCTACTCAAGCCCTGCATTGGTGGCAACTCCATCGTGGGGAGATCCTCCATCACCCAGAAGAAATAGTAAGTCTTAATAAGTGTCTAGTGGCTGACTTACTCTCAAGGCTCAATGTACATGATGGATTCCCCAGTAGCTGCAATTTGGTTCCCTACCAGTGGTTCTGGAAGTGCCCTCTCTAACTGTCATTTTTCTTTACAAAAAAAAAAAATAGATTTCATATGGTTAATATTTGCAAAATTGATTAATAATTATATGGAAATTTTATTCAAACTCACCTTTGATCATCAACCCATATATTACGAGTTCATTCAACTACATATTTTTAGCATTTGACTCTTATTATTGATTTGTGCATATGATGGAATAATATTTAGCATGATATATTGGTATTGTCATTAGATATTATATATGGTGAGCATAATTTGGTTGGGACATAGTGCCAGTGAATACCGTACTTGGATACGTAGAGGTTGGTTGTCCCAAGTATACTTTGATGAAATAAAATTGTATGAGGTTATATTTTCTGAAAATGCTTGTGAAAAATACGTATATCATTCATTAGTAGAGTTTGTGGTCTAAAGAGTTCAAAACCTAGAAAGTAATTTCCTTAAGATGTAACTTTCTTGGATAAAGCCCTTGGATCATTTGAAATTTGCTGGTACAGGTTGGGTAATTAAATGGTTAGTGGCATAGAATTGAGATTTGTTTGAATTGAGTTTTGAGTTGTTTATGTGCGCTTTTATTTTTTATTCTTTGCAATTATTGTTTTCACTTTTGATTTATTTCATATAATAAAATCATTAAATTTATGTTTCATTAATATTTTAAGTAGTATTTTTTTAAATTTATAACAAGTTTTAAAAATGAGGTAGTTTAATTATAATGTGCCACGAATACTAAGAATTTTATCTATGTTAAAGGAAAAAAAACTTCTATTTTTATTACAGAAATCTCACTTGAAAAACCAACAATTAGCTTACGCATGCCTTACTTTTATTTCTAAGATTTAATTTTCATTCCCTTTTTGTTAATAAGAAATTAAATCACATTATTTGATATATTTATAATCAAAGTATACATCGTTAATATATATCTATCTGTGTGCGTGGGCTAAAAACTAATTAGCTGGGCCATAAAAATTGAAGAAGAAATATAAGGGAGGATGGGCCCCAAGAAAATAGCAGACAGGGAATGATTTCACCTCACTCGTTGGTCCAAATCATGAAGTAACGTTGAAATGGGCACTTCGCGAGTAAAATAACGATGGATTGTGCGTGGTCTAGTAAAACGGGAAGCATATATAACACAAAATCCATTAATTACAATTTCCAACGTAGCCAATATTTTCGCATAAGATTGCATCAAGCATTCACATATATATATTTTGCGAGCTCCAACAGTTGATTTTGGATCGTTCGCCAAATTGGCTTTCTGATTAATTAAACAAAGTTCATTTTGATTCGCATTGCATTCTCCATTTATTCTGCTAAGTACTCTGTGTTCTAGTAATTCAATTCTCGCTATACCAAAAAAAAAAAAAGGGAATAGCGGTGATGTTTATTTTGGCCTCTATTGCATCGATGCTGTGTCGCCTCACACACATTACAATGAAAAGAATTAGCATGCAACATAATTCAAATGAAGCTGCTGCAAAATGACAAAATGAAAACATGAAAAATAGCTAAAAACATATAGAAATTAATCAAAGCACACAATCAACATTAAATTAAGTCCTGATTAGGGAAGAAGTATTAGGGCTTAGTGCAATCTGTTCGCTTGAAGGAAATGAGATTCTTCTGAAGGTCATATCCAACCATGAAGTGGATCTGAGCTATGTTCCCTATGAGCACTCCTCTTGGTGTGGGGTTGAAAAGCAAAGCATATTACACTAGGGGAAACTGCATGGAAGGTGTTGAATGGATACAACTGAACATCTGCACCATTGAAATGAAGAGTAAGAATGGGAGCTCCAAAGCTGTCAACGCTTTCTGATTCATAGCAAAAGCTTAAATTATTGAGTGGGTCGGGAATGCGATCGATCTAATTCGATATTTGCTGTGACTTCTGATTCCACTTTGGAGTAAAAATCTTTTGGCAACATGGACAATGTAGTTGATCGAAATAACATTAGAGATATTTCCTCGCAGTTGAGAATCGATATATGTGGCTTGAGTTCGAGTTAATGAATGTTGGACAGTGAATGATTCTTAAGAAGAAAAAAAGAATTAACACTGATACTGCATTATGGACATGAGGTTGCTTGAATTGTATCGAAATGAATCAATCTTTCCAGGTAGCCAATTTCGCTTCATTTTTTTCTAAAAAAAAAAATTGTTCTATTCCCCAGCTATCTTTTGAATATTTTAATTAAGTCCAAAAGGATCAAAAACTTATTAAAATTACTCAAATAACATAAATTCTATTTAAATAAACTATGTCAAAAATTAATTACAAGTAAATTTCACGGCAACAGCTTCACTTTCCTATTCAAGATCATATCAATGTGATTGACAAGAAACATCATAATTATTCAAATAATAGACTAACACAGTGGGATATCAATTACAAATACAGTTCATGGCCACATCTCCACTTTCCGATTAAGATTCTCCCATAACTAGAAAAAGCAATAAGAAGATGAAGAGGGAATTGTGACAATACATAGAGGAATATTGGAACATTCGCAATATGGTATCCACATCACAAATTTGTTAGCCAAATCGCCTTTATTAAAGTCGTTAGGCCCACCTTGAAGACTTGCGGCTTGCTAGTTAGTGTGCTGTGCACTGAACTATCACACCCAAAGGATGAAAAATTCTAATAGTTAATTGCCTGTCATGGTTTCTAACCTTCATTTTTTTTAAAGTAACCTAAACAAATTTGTGGTAAATTTCTTTTTTTTTTTCAAATTTCATTTTTGTAAACTGTAGTTATTTTAAACGAGTTTTTATAAAAAGACAAACCAAACGAATACTAAATAGTTTGGAGGTCAACAATTAAACAGTTTAAGGATCTATTTTAATAAAAAAATAATGCTTAGGGATTAAATTACAAACTGAGTGAAAGTTTAGAGACTAAATGTTGACATTTCTCTCTTTTTTTAATGATTTTTTAATTTAATCCTTTTTATGTTTTAAGATCGCGTGCTTACATTTGAATTAGCTAGAAAGCTTAGAACATGGGCCACTTGTAGTTTCAATAGTTGTCATCATGTAATTTTAGCTTGTGTTGACTTTCAAGCCTAAAGATTTAATATAAAACATTCATAGTTCGATTCGGCAGAAATAATTATGTCCCGATTCTGAATTTTTAAATAATTTTTTTATTGAATCACTTGTTATGTTCGACAATATTATAAATTATAAAAAATATATTATAGAGAATCATTGAGAAGTTAAATCTCTTAGTCTTACATCTTTGTTTACATGTACATATTATTTTAAAAAAGACTATAAAATTAATTAATTTGGATAGTTAAAAAAATTAAGCTCAATGGTCCAAATCTTTAAAAAAGAAAAAAAGAGATAAGCTAAAAAGAAGTGAGGAGAAATTAGCTATTAATGTGCTTTATAGGCTTTATCACATGAGGGTCAAAACTTCAAGTTTCTCATACTAGAATTACGTAGGTAAGGTTTTAGTAAAATAGGAGGTGTGTAATTTTAGGTATTAAATACTTTATCCTTTTTTCATACTATACATACATAGCCATAGCTTGCCTTTATTTTATATGATACTCCATAGTAAACCTAGAGGAACATATTAACATGAAAGAATGTTTCATAAGATTTTACATAATATCTCATATAATAGTATCAACCTCAGTGTCATTATCTTAAATATTAACTTGCTTCTCCTTACCTTTACTTTCTTGGGAAATCTTGCCATAACTTAAACCTAAAATTTGTTAGACAAATGAAAAAGAATGAGATTCAAAGAATCTTAGTAGCAACCACCATCATGCTCACATATTATCATATATATTGCAAGTATTCATAAAAAATCCATTAATCATTCAATCAAATCATTTTGGCACAAATATTTTATAAAAATTTGGGCAACACTTCCCCTTATATTTGGACATATCCAAGATCACAATATGCTTCAAACAATCCAACCAAAAATGCCAAATTATCACAAGACAACATTTTATATATTAAACACATCATTCAAACCAAGCAACATCAATGACAATTTAACACCAATACATAGGTAAGTTAACTACCTTTGTGCTTTTTAATGAGCTTCAAACTTTGCATACCCTTCCTTTAGTCTTTAGACACTTTTTTAGGTCCTATAGTATATCAGCCTCTAATTACACAACCTCCCTCAGAAAGTGGTAACTTTTACTCTAAAATTCTATTTAGTCATTCTTTGGGAATTTCTTGTACAATATGCTTGTCTTAACTTATTTTGAATCCAAAGAATTCATTTTTGGGGTTAAAATCATGAAATTTTATTTCAATCTTAAACCCTAAATAGGTAGAAAAATAAAAAAAAATTGTAGAAATATAATAACTCAACAAACTTTCAAACCAATGACATATTCTTGTAATTAACTTGAAGCATTTCTAAACTTTATATGGTTTAGTTTCTTCATGAGTCCATTTTTTCTCTCTTCTCTATCTTTAGGCTGAAACTTTCAGTTGAGAAAAGAGAATAAATACACCATGAAAAGCCTCTCAAATACTTAGAAATACAATAGTATAGCTTTAAGATGTTACCTTGGTAGTTTGAAACCTTAGCTTTGCCTCTTGTCTTCTCTTTTTGCCTTCAAAATTTACAAGCTCTCTCTCACTCTCCTCCCTCTGTTTAGTAGTGTTTAGTGCTGAAAATGAAGGCTTAACCAAGCTTTAACCACAAGGTTAAAGGAAAGAGATCAAATGCAAAGTTAATTATGGTTATTTTTATTTAATTTTGGTTACTTTTATTTGAAAGCTTTTCAATTAATTCCAAGCATGTCCTGGTCTGGTTCAGATGTGTCCTACCCTCAATTTTGACCAAAAATTGGTTTAATAATTTTTATGGACCAATATATCATTTACCGATTAAATTTGTTCATACTGATTAAATATTTTTACCGTAATTATCATTAAATTGATACAAGATTATCCAAAAATTAATTTTAGTCCAAAACCATTATCTTAATTCAAAATAAATTTTAGCAAGATCTAATCACTGTCCTTAAATCAGTATTATCTTTTTCCACAGTTTAAAATAACATTTACCAGGTAAAATATTAATAATAAAACATTAATGCATAATAAATATTATATTGATCTTTATAAATTTTATACTATATTCCATTAGGCTAAACTATTTGAAAGTTTCATTTTTACTATAATTTTACATGTTTACAAAAATGCCTTTACTTGAGGTAAATTTATAATTTTTAGAACTTTCAAATCATTGGGTGTAATTTTTCTCAAATCTTTATATCACTTCTTCCATGATTTCCTACTAGGAACTAAATTGCAAAGAATTTTATATCTAGAGATAAAAATATAATTTTCTCATTTTTCTACCTGGAAAATGATTTCTTTACTCTTTTTCACACTTAATAGTGTCTTTCCATTTTTCTCAATTCCTTATGTATTTTCTGATATTCAGTCTTTTTTTTAAAATTGTTCAAACTAAATTACAAATATTTCTTTTCTAACTGCAGAATGACTATTTTCCTCTTGAGCCAAGTTTCAATTATAATTACTAATTTTTTTGGTATTTTCTTGTAATTTCCTCCAAGGACCAATATTTTAATAATTATTTTTTATTAAACTTCAAATTGGTCTATCTCTTAACATTGACCTCTCGGCTATGCACTACTTATACCATTATGCTCAGTTTGAGATAAGTTTTCTTTTAAGGGGTTTATTGCATACATTCCAACTTATATCCAAAATTCTCTCTTACATAACTTATGATATCCAGAAAAATTAAGGATATTACACCAGACACGGGAGAATTATGAAGAAAAATATTAGAAGAAGCTCATCATTTAGCATACACTTTTCACCTAGGATCTAATAAGATGTACCATGACTTGAGAAAATTATATTGGTGGAGAGGGATGAAGAAGGATGTGGTAGAGTTTATATCTAGATGTTTAGTGTGCTAGTAGATAAAAGTGGAACATCAAAAGCCTGCAGATTTATTACAACAAATTGAAATGCTCAAGTGGAAATGGGAGAGGATCACTATGGATTTTGTGACAAGTTTACCTAAAATCCTTAAGGGGTATGATCGATAGGGGTGATTGTTGATCGATGGACTAAGTTTGCACATTTCTTGCATGTGAAGATGACTTACACTACAGCTCAATATAATAAACTTTACCTAGATGAAATTGTCTCCCTTCATGATATGCTAATATTTGTAATCTTATATCGTGGATTGCAATTTACTTGAAGTTTTAGAAGTCTTCACTACTAGAAAAATGGCATTTAGCGAGGGACAAATCCCTCGCTAAATGCCATTTTTCCCTCGCTAAATTGAAAATAGCGAGAGATTTTATTCCTCACTAATTTGGTCGCTAAAAACCGCGTCGCTAATTTTAGCGAGGAATGAGTTGATTCCCTCGCTAAATTAGCGAGGGATTTAATCTCTCTCTAAATTTAGCGAGGGATTTAATCCCTCGCTATTTCCTCGCTAAACTACAAAAAATTCAAAATTGCCATGTCACCATCAAGATCACACCATGTCACATCATTGCCATGTCACCCGCCACCCATGCCACATCATTGCCACACCACCGCCACATCACCGTGATTGCGACATGTCACTGCCATGTAATATAATTGTTTCAAATATGCATTTGCTTAGGTTCGAACCCATGACCTCCTGCTCTTAGTGCCTTTATATTCAGACTTTTGCCAGTTGAACTGTATTATATTTGCAGTCTTTATATGAAATATTAAATATATATTATTTATTTACACACTAATACACACATATATTTATAAATTAATATATTGTTAAAAAATAAAAATATATTATAATTTTAGTTATTAATATAATAAAATATTTTATATTTTGAATTTTGTAATAAATGAATTTTCATTTTCATTTTTTTGCCAACAAGTTATAAAAATTAATCTAACTATTTTTATTAATTTAAAATAATCAACTGATAAAAATAATTTTATAACATAATTATTAAAAAAATTTTAATTCATTAAAATTAAATTTTTAATAAAATAATTTTAATCTATTAAAATTAATTTTAAAAAATTTAGCGAGAGACAAATCTCTCGCTAGATTCCTCGCTATTTATAATAATTTAGCGAGGAATAAAAAATTCCTCGCTAATTCCTCGCTAGTTTAGCGAGGGAAAGGATATTCCTCGCTAATTCCCTCGCTAAATTTAATTCGTCGCTAATTTCTCGCTATTTAGATCATTTAGCGAGGGATGAGTGATCCCTCGCTAAATTCCCTCGCTAAATTGCATTTTTCTAGTAGTGCTTTCCAAGAAGCTTTGAGAACTCGTGTAGATTTAAACATAGCTTTTCGTCCTCAAATTGATAGGCAATTAGAATGTATGATTCAAATATTGTAAGATATGCTTCGTGCATGTGTTTCAAATTTTGGAGGGAGTTGGGATAAATACTTGCCCTTGATGGAACTTGCTTACAATAATAGCTATCTATCTAGTACTCAACTGGCACCATGTAAAGCACTACATGGAGTGCACTATAGATCACTGATTGGTTGGTGAATCAAAATTCTTTGGCCCTGACTTAATCCAGGAATCAATTAATGATGAGGTGAAAGTGATTTGTGAAACACTACCAACTACATAGAATAGGCAAAAAGCATATGTTGATAAGCGAAGGTGCGACATAGAGTTCGGAGTTAGAGACTCAGTGTTCTTACGAGTATCTCCAATGAAAGGAATATTATAATTTGGGAAGAAGTGCAAGTTAAGCCTGAGGTGTATTAGCCCTTTCAAGGTGCTTGAAAGGGTAGGAGAAATAGCCTAATGCTTAGCACTAGCGCCAAACTTGGCAGGTGTTTATCCTATTTTTCATGTGTCCATACCTCAAAAATACTTACCAGACCCTTCACATGTACTTCAATCATACACGACTCTATTAGATGAACATCTTTTATTGGGGGAGTAGCTCATAACCATAATTGATAGACATGTTAAAAGATTAAGAAACACGGATATAGCCTCTGTTAAAGCAGTATGGCAAAATCACTCTGACAAGGAAGCAACCTAGAAAGTTGAGGAAGTTATGTGTAAGAACTACTCCCACCTTTTTTAGTCTTAAGGTAAAGGAATTATTCAAAATTTGGGGACCAAATTTCTAAAGGCGGAGAGAATGTGATAACCTTGGAAGGAAGAAAGAGAAAGTATGATTTAATAAACTGTAGCTATAAATTATAATATGAATAACTTTTACTAAATTTTAAAAGTTTAGAAATTATTTTATAGAGTCATCTTGGTACCTATTTAATACCTGATAAGAATATTATCATTTTGAAACTTTAGAGAAAAAATAATTAAGTTTAAATTTTGGATAAATCTTAAATTTTTAGTATTTAAAATACTTATCTAAAATCATGTTTTAAACCTAACAGTGAGAAACCTAAAATCATTATTCCATCCCTCATCTCTCAGTCACCAGACTTCACTCCACATTCCTCAAGTATATGTAACATCGTATAAAAGAAAACTAACACAACTGCTAGAAAAAAGATGTGACATCACCAAAGAAACCTAGAAGGCAGGATCTCATTGCGACATGGAAAGATGGTGCCATGATGGAAACGAGATGGGAAAAGAAATAGAGGAGCATGGCATTGCGTCGCTAAATGGTGACAAACTATCAGCTATTTGTTGACTTTTCGGACCAATATTCGATACTCATAACTTTCTATTCTAACCTCTAATTTACCTGATTTCAACTCCTTCAAGTCATTCTACTCCTAATCTAACTATAAGCACAACTGTATTTCAAAATACCTCTGTATGGATAATTTGGATGCCCAAGACCAAATTGGTCATTTTTTGACTAAAACTTGGCATTAGAACTTCCCAATTCCATACCACAACACAATAACTTATACTAACATTTCTCCCAGGTCCCAAACATCCCAAGGACTTGGTTTAGGGTGGTAGCATTCAAAAGGAACCCCTCCTTTAGAATTCGACTCCCTTGGAACCACAATGCAACTAATGGGTTATATACCGATTCCACCATACATACACCTGATTTTAACACCAATACCAATTCTTAATCTATCATATCAACATGCATAAAGAATAGTCACATTCTAACCTAAACAAGGGTCTCAAAGCGCCACATGCATATGACATACTACCAAGACAACATTTAACATACATCACCAACACGCCTACATATGGCCCAAGTAAAACATGAACAACATACAAGGTACTACACAACATCAGGTACTTGGAATACAACATTACATGTGGCATCTATCACAAGCATTCTACTTGGCACAATACAACTACATAAACCAACCACGTAAGTATTACCAGCTACATAAACTAAGACTTCTTAGTCTTCTCCTTCCAAGAGCTAGAATCTTCGCTTGAAATATTAACCATAGAGGGGTGTGAGATAGAGTCCTAGTAATCAAGGAAAACTACAACTAACACATTTACACATAGAGTTATGCATGTATATAAATGATGTGATGCAATGCAAATGTAGTGATATTAGTGTTCCCTAAAATACATAGCTAAAACTATGGGCAAGTTACCATCATAAGGTACACCTAATAAATGACTCCCTTCTAACAATCAATGAAGACTGATTTTGGGACATCACTAAGCTCTCCACTCACTAATATGACCTGGCCAAAGGCCACACTAATGATTGGCCTGTAGTTCTCCTTCGCTTAGACTACCCGAATTGGTGGTGATTTAGGAAAGGTGCATCCTCAATCCATTGCCACCTGAATCTCCTAAGCAAAGGACAATGATTAAGTGGTAGGGATATATATATATATATATATATCAAATATCACCATTTGGACATGAGGCCTTATGTGTCTTATCGGTAGATTATGATATCATCACCCAATCAACCAATGCTTTACATGCATAGCCAAAGTAATAATGCCTTTCATGTCATGCCAATATATCATCATGCATCATGCACATAAGTATATCTCATCATCATTGTCATCATGTTAGCATGCTTATCAGTACACTAATCTATAAATGGGTATGGAATATAAATCACATGGTAATAAGCAACACATGTTCTCACATTACATACTCATACTTCTCATAGGCCACATCCAAGGAAAGAGAAAAGAAATTACTATAACATCGCTCTCTATGCAAGGGGACATATCATGATATAAAAAAGATAAAGAATATATATAGACAATTTATAACACATATGAAAATACACTTTAGTTGCCTCAAATCGCTTACGCGCACGCACACACACACAGAGGGGAACCATAAGCCATCAGAGCACCAACGAATTCAATGCTTCCAAAAGAATTCTTGGGATTCAAGACCTCAACTAAGCTAGCCCACACACTAAAACAACATAAAATACCCAAAATATCTGTCCAAAGCATAATCTACTTCCAAAAATTCGGATTTCATGATGAGCCATAAGATTCTAGACTAGGGTTTGTAGTAAACAATTCACAAACACCCAAAACCTCTCACCTAACCCTAAGAACACCAAACAATACTTCAATAACACATTTACAACCATTTTAATCTGTAGAATATCAATCAAGACGGATTTAACTTCATACCCATAGATTTCAACCCCTAAAACAAGTAGAAAAGAGAGGATGAGAGGTTGTAATCCACTTACCAACCAAAATTTAAGCTTATGGAGTTTAGAAACTGAGTCCCAAGGTTAGAAATCTCGAACCCTAGCAAAGTTTCCCTCATTTTCTCCTTTTTCTTCTTTTGCCATCCATTGGTTCGTGTTCAACTATATTAAGGTTCTGTGACTGGCGCCGTGGTACACAATAAACTCATCGTGGCACAAGCTTTTCTTTTTTGTCTCAGACCAATTTGAAAAGTCCAATAGTTCTTGTCATGGTGTCATTGGAGCCCGCCACGATGTGAGAGGCTTTTATTCTCTTTTTGGTCCTTCCTCTGGTCTTGATCCCTGCAATGGTGTACAATTCAAAAGATATTTTTCTCATTAACTCGGTGTTAAGTATGGGACAATATTTTGAGTGTCGTTATAGTAAGCACCCCAATTTTGCATAGATTCCTATGCATCCTCCTTGGTTCAATCTTCTTTCCATATTCTTACCAAAATTCTCTTCGACCCTTGCCATATATCTCTTTCCAAGCTTCTCTTGTGGCATTATCTCTTCACCTTGTTGCTATGCATTCAATCACATTACTATCAACCACTAAATAGCTAGGTGGTACTGGTGAAACTTCCACAATTGGGATTGAAGCTTAAGTGGAATGGAAAAGGGATCTATACGATCAGTCTCAATTGGTGAGTGCATAAATGACAATGTATCATCATTCATTTTGTAACTTCACTATGCCCCCTATTCTCAAATAATTTTTCCTTGTTTGTGTACTCTGCCTTGTTTGGGAAGCAAATCCAAAATGTGTTTTCCTTTCCTTCCTTTTGACATTTCTAGCTCATAAGACTAGCTAAGTTTAATTTCTAACTACAGTGGATTTTCTTCTCTTTATGATTTACCAATAGTTCCTTGAACTTAACAATCTTATAATGATCTTGATGAAATGAGCATTAGTGATCGCAATTATTGATATTAAGACTACTGTAGCATTACAGTCGTGTTGTTATTGTTAAATTATCTTAATCATTATTACTATTTTTACCATTATACCATTGCTACCATGTTTTTTTATTATATTTTTCTCTCTAACCTTTTTCTACATATTAGTTCCAAATTATCATATTTTCTTGTTTAAAAAAAAAGAGATTTTGTTTATTTTCTTTCTAACATTTTATTTTAACTCCAACATTTTTATTTTCAATTTCACTTATTTATTAAAAAAAAATTTCCTTTATTTTTATTTACCAACATAATTGATTCATGATACGAGTATTTATCAGGTGAGACAATTATTCCTTCTCGTGGAGTATAAGATATATTATATGACTATACTTTGTGTAACCGTTATTCCCCACCATTAATTACAAAATGTAGATTGATGGATTTTGTGAGGCATATAATGTGATAGCATCTTGTGTTCTTATCTAAATGTCTGATTTTATGTTGAATGAGTGAACTATTATTATGTGCTTAGTCCATTGCTATTTGTGTGGAAGTGTTTTGCATGTGGACGATGAACTTAAATGTATGTAGATATGCTTGTAAAGTTTTTTTTTTGTAAAAAAAACTCTTGCTTATCCTTTGCTTCCCTTTCACGCACTTTGTTGTTTATACCTTCACTGAGTCAATGATAGATTCAAACCCCTTTTTGTAACATCCTACCTCCACACATAAGTAATACACATGAAATACAACCTTTACACAACCCAAACAACTCCAAACAACTTCTCACAGCCTCAAACCAGCGGAAATGAACCCCAAATTACCAAATTTGGGGCTGGGACCACGGCCGCTACAGGACCGTCGCGGCTCCGGCCTGCTCTGTTTCTCCCTCGCTACTGCCATCACTTGCGCCGTGGCCTGGATACTGGCGCCGCGGCGCCCCCTTGCTGATATCCCATATCAGCACTTCAATGTTTTGGGGCAAACTTCCGACGCGCATAACTTTAGGCTCTAACCTCCGATTGACTTAATTCCAACTCCTACAAGTCAATCTAGTCCCAGACTAACCACAGACACCACTTTCACCTCAATCTAACTCCGTATGGAGATTTTGGACCCCTGATACCATTTTGGCCACTTATTGGCCCAAACTCACCCCTAACCAACCTCAATTATCACCAAAGACAACTGATCACTCAGAGACCATTCATATATGTCCAAACTCTCCAAACCAACATATCCAAGGAGGTTGCACCTCAAAGGAACCACTCCTCTGAGTTCTGACCCCTTTGAACCCTAACATGACAAAACGGGCTATAGGCCCTAAAATACCACCATCAGGCCCAAACCACTCTGGGCTCACAAATACTACCATACCAATTTCCAAATACATAACGCTCTCAAAACACCAGCATAATACATTCCACATAAACATAACCAGGCATACATTCATCCATAACAATTCTGTCCATCTAATACATTCAATACACAACTTTCTACCCTACTTGGCACATAATACATTATCCAAAATATACAAACACTACATAGACTTCCCACGTACACAGCTACTCTCTAGGCTTCACCGGACTAGAGCCAGAACCTTCACCTGAAAATGTTAGTCATGGGAGAGGGTGGGGTGAGACAATGTCTCAGTAACCGGGATCAACAACACATAAACATATATATACACAGATATGAATCATATAACATATGAATGCAATGTAGAATGCATGGTATGCATGTCGTCCTCTCCGGGACTTTCATCCTTATCCTCCCTAACACACATATACATATAACCCATCCTTATTCTCCCTAACACACATATACATATAACCCGTCCTTATTCTCCCTAACACACATATACAATCCACCCTTATCCTCCCTAACATATACATACATCACATACTCCAACCTTATTCTCCCTAACCATTTCATTTATCATCATATATCATACACCATCACATCATCACCATTTTATCCGTCATATATCTCAATGTAAAATGTGGTGATGCTAATGTATCATCATCATCATCATGATCATCATAACGTCTATACATCATATCATATCACATCTACTATACGCATACCATGATATATAAAAACAACACACACACATATCACTATCGTGGTATGAAAAAGACACGCATATATACATAACTATACATACTATCGTATAGAACCACATAAACAAACACCCGGTTATCTCAGGTTGTCAATACTGCGCTCACGCAAGTTTCACACGCTTTCTTGAACTTCAATACGCCTGAGCCCCACACAGCTAACCAAATAACCTTCATAATACATAATTCTCCCATTAACATAATATACCCATAATCACAATATCACAATTTAACCACTTTAGGCCTAACCCAAGGCTCCAACACCCTAATCATACATCAATAAGCTCTTAGGGACCCTTCAAATACTTCTCAAACACATACATATTGGATTCCCAAGAGCCCCAACTGGAAACAACCTAGGGTTAAGCTCAAATCACACATAAACCCTTCCAAACTCGAATCCAATCATCAAGAATATCAAAACACACTTTATTAACCTCAAAACCAAAAACCCCATATTTCCACCGAATAAAAACGGAGAGGGAGGTGTAGAAGTAACTTACCAACTTAAATCCAAGCTCCCTCGGTCTGAAATCACCCCTGGACACCGGAGATTCAAACCCTAGCTCAGCTATCTCGCGATCTCCCTCGGTTTCCTTTTGTTTCTTTTCCATCCGAGAGTCCGAAATGATCTGATTTTAAGCAAAAATCTCGACTCTCGCCGCGGCTCCATACATCTCGCTGCAGCTCCTTCATAGAATTTTCAAAAAATGCTATTGGAAGTCTCTCACCGCGGCGGCTCTGCTCCTCGCCGCGGCGCGGAGCCCTTTTGTGTTTCCTCTTGAACCATGTCCGTCCTACTTCCTCTGATCCTAAACACAAAACCAATAAAGATATCATGAGGGGCGTTACACTTTTCTTCTTCAATTTTCAAATTAGTAGGCTACTGATCGAATAGCATACTCTATGAGAATTTGACTCCCTAAACATTAACACTAGATATAGGACATTGCTTGTTTGATGGCAACACAAATCCTATGAAGAAATGGCTACTATAATAGAGTTTATGTTCGAGTCATGTTGCTTTAGACAATCTTTATCTATTTGTTGATTTCTTTATTTTATTTTTATTTGTTTTTTTATATGAGAATTGAAATAAGTTATAACTATGGTTGATTGCTGGAACTAGTTTAGAATTTTCATTGTAATTTCATTAAATTTGACTTGGCTGTGATAAATGCTCTATTAGGCTAACTAGACTATGTTGACTTGTATTGAGTTAGTCTATGTGTCAAACATGACCCGTGATATTCAAAATACTTGTCTGATACAATGACCATGAATGACGTTGTTGTTGTATCTCATTTGTTTGAGACTGGACGTTTCCACCTTACTGGCAGTTCCAACTTCCGACGTCTTCGTACCTGCTTCCCGTTTTTACAAGAGCACGATGCATCGTTCTCTTTTTTATGAAGTACCTATTTCCTCTCTACTTCATGATTTGGGCCAACGTCCCATTTCTAGGCCTAACCTCCTTTATATTTCTTTTCAAATTTTAGGGGCCGATAATCATTTTTTAGCCCAAACACAAACACACACATATAGGATGTGTAATTTGATTGGAAAATAAAATAGTGATTTTTGTACCAAAAAAAATATTGTGATTTAACGTATTATTAAGAATAAAGAGAATGGAAATAAAATCTTAAAAATAAAACTAGGGTATGTGTAAGCTTATTGTTGGTTTTTCAACTGAGGTTTCTGCAAGTTTTTAAAAATGAATTTTTTGGCCAACAGTGATTAAATTTTTAGTAATTACCGCACATTATAAAAGTACTTCATTTTTAACACTTGTTGTAACTTTTAAAAAATATTATAATTTTATTATATGAAATACTAAATTAAAAGTGAAAACAATAATTCCAGATGTGTCCACATAAAGAATTTAGCACGCAATATCCACGTCAAAATCCAACGTTAATATTGCCTTAATTTCATGTTCTGCCATGTTCCAAGAGTCGAATATGAGGAAGTTGAGGAGTAGGTGAGAAAAATTTTTTTCGGTAAATTGAAAGGTGGAAGAATATTTCATCAAAAAATAATTTTTTATTTATAAAAAGCTTTAATAATATATAGTAAACATATTTCATAAGATTTTTTCCCCTCATCCTCTATTTCATAAAACTCCTTTTATGTGTATCAAATTTAACCACAAATGATATATTATACTTTTTTATTTTATAAAACAACATAAAATTTACTCTTTTTGCGTTGAATACCGAATGGATTATCTGTTTGTCTATTTTATGTTTTTCTTCCAGCTGTTTCTGATTCCCATATACTAAGTGAGAGTGAGAAATCAGATATACAACCTATTTAATATATAAATACGTAACTTTTATAATTACCAAAAAACTGAATTTTGATATTGCCCTTAACATCTTTTCGGTCATTTTGTTTGTCCAGTCAACATTAAAATGTCAACTTGTTTACTATAAATTAATAACCTTAAACAATCTGATTAATTAATATATATATTTATTAATTAGTATATATATTAAAAATTTTTATTTAATTGATTTACTATAATTAAGAAAAAATAAAAAGAAATTAATAGCAATAAATGATGATATAACTAGAGAGCTAAGTTTTGAAATTCTTAAACAACAAAAATTTTACAACAAAATAAAAAATCTAAATTAACAAAAGTTTTGAAACTGGGGAATAGATTAAATTAGCTATTTGGCACCAATTAATTGGCTGTTGAGGAGTGGGTGGGTTTTGAAACCGGTCGGGAGTAAATTAACTTAGCTATAGCTGGCACCAATTAATTGGAAGTTGAGGTGTAGGTAGGCATGCATGAACATAGGCCACATACTTTGTCGGTCTAAAATATACGTTTTCCTCTTTAAAAGTTTTTTAAGCAAAATATAAATTTTATTTAATAATTTTTAAAATATTAAATATTTTTTCTATATTATACTTATCTATAATTAAACATAAAAAAATTACAAACTTTAAATGTAATGTATTAAATAAAAGTACTATTAAAAAATAATATATTTTTAATACATTTAATAAGTAAAATTATATTTTTTTTATTTCTATATAATTAGTTAAATATGATTTATATTTTGATTTTTATTCAATTAATCAAATAAAATTTATATTTTAAACTGAAGAAAATATTTTTTGTTTTGGTAACAATAAGCGAAATAATATAAAGAGAAAAAATCTATGGAATACCGATCTGCTTAAAGAAAGGGTGTAAAAGCTCCCCAAAAAGGGTTGTAAGAACATAAGTTCCATGTATTTTCTCCCCCTCATTTTTCTTTCATCATATTTTCTACCCCTATTTAAATAGAAAAAATCTATTTACTTCCATATTTTCCCTATTTTTTTTCTTCTTACTTTTTCTTCTATCCAAACAAACATAGGTTGAGTAACTCGTGTTTTTTTGATATAGGGGTAGTAGTTAATACAAGAATGAAAAATACATTAAAGTTTTACCTACAAGTCAACAAATGAGTCGCACAGTTGGAAATTTTGGTAGCTGTACATGTGAAACTGATCCACAAGATAGAACGATTTTTAGGTAGGATATGATAGTGGAAATATATACACACGCACACATTTATATTATTCTAGTATATAATTATTTATATGTGAATTCTTCAAAAAAAAAAATTAGAAATAAGTAACTGAATAGTTTACAAGTTATAATATAAAATTATAAATGCTAAAATAAATTGAATATTTAAATACATAAATGAAATGTTCATAACAACTAAAATCTTTGTTCTTTATTCTTAAATGTAGAAAAAAAATAGCATTAGATCAAAAATAAAAAGATAAAATACTCTTACTATCCTTCTGTTTTATCTTAATTATATAGACCTCTCCTCTATTTTAAAAATATACACTTTAATACATTCCATTAATGCCATTGAAAATATTGTTAAAAGACTCTAAAATAGTATTTACTAATTAAATTTTATATGAAATTAAATTTATTTACTAATTTATATTCTTAAATTTTATTTAGCTTAATTAATTTTTACTTAAAGAAAACGCTCCAAAACTTTATTAAAATTTTTTGTAATTTTTTTCACAAATATATGTTTAACTAAGTGTTTTCAAACTTATAATACAATGTTATATCATTTTTATAATTTGGTGAAAAAATTTTTAAAAATATACATGTTTAGGAGATTTTTAAGCCAATGGATGTATTTAGAATAAATTACTGAATAATTAATTCTAAATAAATGTGTTAAAATTTTTAAAATAATAACATTAATCAAATTTATAATATAGTAAAATTATAATTATATGTAGTAGTATTCTTTTGCCTAACATAATTATTTGTTTAAGAGGCGTATTTTGGTTCAACAAAAAGTTTACTAATGTGATTTAACAATTAGGCAAATGGAAATATAATCTGAAAAATATAAGGGAGGTATGTTTAACAAAAATTTTGATTTCAAGAAAGATCTATGTATGTTTTAAAATGGAAGAGAGTTATTTATAATCCAGGTAAACTAGATGGGAGATCTTGAAAAGGTCCTATTTTACCCTCACAATTCAAAACATAAATAAGTGTAAAATGATATGGATGAATGTATATATATATTCACATGTACAATAATGCCAAATCCCTTTAAATTTTTATTTTCCTCTAATACACAGCTGCCACCCCATCTTTATTTTTCTGAAAACTCGAATATGCCCATGCAAAAAAGATTCTGGTCAGCATTATTATAAGTAACCCAGACTTATCTTCTTCCGATTCTAATCATCAATCATCATCTTCTTCGTTTCTGTTTCGTGGTTGGAGTTGAGGTCCTCTGCAGATCATCTTCCCGCCTTGAAGCTGCAGGTGGGAAACCTCAGTATTGCTCAGTAAAATTATTCTCTCTTTAATTTCTACTTCAACTAATTAAGCCTTTTGCACTGTGAAATAACTTATGTGCAGGTTGATATCAGTGCATCACACAGATCTCTCGCACGTTATTGCCAAAAAACATGAGTGTCTTCATGCCGCTTCCACAGGCGGACCCACCGAGGTCACATTACGAAACTCATTCTCCATATTACTGAGCCTTTATTTTTCAGTTCTCGATGCTAGCTACCAAGAATCAATCTTGATCTCTCTCTCTCTGTTTTTTTTTTCTTTTTAACTAACAAGAATCAATTCTTATCATATCATTGTTTTTTTTTAAATTTTTAAAATGTTCGATTAATTCGATTCTGTCAAGAATCATAGAATGTTAGGAGAGTTTCTCTTGTTTTTCCTTTTGTCAGATACATTAATGCCTGAGTTCTCAAGGATTTTAATTTGTTTCTTTTTTTTTTTTGTTCTCTTCCTCCTTCTACCAGCATTGAAGGCACAACCTCAGAGTTACGCCTTCCAAGGCTTACCATGAGGGCCAACGCTGCTGGTGATTTTAATTTGTTTCTGGGTAGGCCGAAAAGGGCTTTTCACGTCCAAGCAAATGAATCAATTAATAAGGCCCTAAAGAGTCACGTGAATCTCGTGTAGAAGGAAATTAGGGAAAAAGATAATTAAGGACCAAAAAAAAAAATTTCCCAATAAATTAAGGACCCCACTTACTTAGGCATGGTAGATGCCCACTTGGGCATGGTTTTTACAATTTAATTAACCAATGAATTATAACGGTGAACAACTGGAGATGCTTCAAATGAAATGTTCAGATCTTTTCGAGATCTTCTAGAAGTAAATAGAACTTGTTTGGATTTCTCAACTGTTCCTTCTTGCTCCTTAATTGTTGTGTCATATAAATTAAAATTTATATTGCAATTATTTTTCAATTCTTTATCTAAAATTTTTTAAAATTTTTCATTCTATCTTATCCAAAATATAAGTTCTGTTTTAGAAGTTTTCTTTCTCAAAATATAAGGTTCATTCGGTAATTTTTAAAATATTAAATATTTTTTTCACCTTACTTTTATCTATAATTAAATGTAAAAGGTAATAAATGATATGTGTATTATAATTAATATTATAGGAGTAATATTGGAAAATAATGTATCTTTTTTACAAATTTAATGAGCAAAATAACTTTTCTTAATTTGTATATAATTAGTCAAACTATATTTATATTTTAGAGTAGAAAGAGTACGTTATACTAATTATTCGTAAGAATATTGTCAATTAATTTTTTTATTTTACAGTTTATATACTTAAAATTTAATTAGTTGTTTAAATTTAAACTCCCAAGTACAAAAACGAATTTAAAGTCTCATTTGGTTGATTTTCATGGAAGGTAAGATTATACAATCATGATTACATACATTATTAGGTCAATTGTGTTTAGTTGGCCTTTTGTTATGTAATCGACATTACACAGGTAAACATGATGCCCTTAAATCAGGTAATTTCCATACCTTCCAAACGTAATCACCATTACCTGACTGTAGTTAAGTGCAAAAAGTCTAAAATGCCCTTCACATAAAAAAATTGACATAATTACTCAACCCATCGTCCTCCATCTCTAAACTATATATTGTCCACCACTAGCCCTTCAATTATCCTGCCGTCATTTTCATATCTCATGTGTCCTCATGCTTCTCCAACAGATCTGGGGTTCCACCGTGCGTGTTGTTTATTGTTGTGGGACTTTCTTCATCACCATTGCATGCTTCAAAGCTTTGTCCTCTATCTTGTGTCATCACTATTCATAGATCTCGCATCAATCCGAGATCTCATGTTGTTCTCGTCCTCCATCTCTGACGCCTTCCCTCTCCTTCTTCACAGCATCTCATCACCATTCACACCTTGGACCCTAAAGGTTTGCAGCAGATGCACGGTGCTGCGATAAGAGAGAAAGACTGAGGGGTTGTGTGGGCCCCACCTCACCCCTTAATCTTCCTCTCTCACGTAGCACCCTATATTTGTTGCACAGAATCAGTTTCCTTCACACCTTTCCTATTCTTGTTCTTTTTCTTCTTTGATTTAGAGCATTTGCATATTACTGAGATCTGGAAACTTTGTGCTGAGATCTATGGTCATATTTGGTACATTAGAAAGAAACTTAAAAAAAAGGAAAAGGAGAGAGAAAACCTCACCTAACATATTTGGTATGCACCAATTTACTTTCCTAAAAAACAACTATTTCCCTCATTTGATGGAAATTGGTTTTCTTCATTAGACGTATGGAAACCATCTTTCCTTCTTAAAAACCAAACTTCATGACTATTTATTATTTGACAATTTTTACTTCTGCATGTAAGTTATAATACGTGATTTGATATATGTTTAGCCCAATATTATTTTTATAGCCATCAAAATTTTTTTTTTAATTTGGGGTATAATATAATTATAATTTTTTAACTAAATAATTATTGCTATGTTTTATATTTGACAAGAAAGATCAATATGATGATTAGATTTGTGAAATAAAATAATGAAAAGTAAAAATATTATATTTAAAATTACTAATGAAAATGTTCACTACGCCAAAAATAGCCTTTCTTAGCGCTTAATAGTTGACGGTTATAGGGAAAAACGCCAATAAAAATGACGCGGAGGCTTTTCTTGGCGGTTCTAGAAATAACCGCCAAGAAAAGTTAGACTTTTCTTGGCGGTTATTTGGCGAACCGCAAAGAAAAGCCTTGTATCATTTTTGTTGGCGGTTCTAGAAATAACCGCAAATAAAAGTCTGACTTTTTCTTTGCGGTTATTTCTAGAACCGCCAACAAAAATAACGCGGGGGGTTTTTATTTGCGGTTCTCTAAATAACCGCCAAGAAAAGTCTGACTTTTATTGGCGGTTATTTAAAGAACCGCCAAGAAAAGTTTTTACAATTTTTTTTTAAAAAAAACACGCAAGGCACGGATCAGTAAGCAAGCCATGGATCAATATTTATAACCATTGATAAAAAAGATCTAACGGCCTTCCTTTCTTTCCATCTCTTTCCTTAATACACCTCTTTCTACACCCACTCATACATTTTCATGTCACGCATCAAACTCCATCACTTTCATATATTTGAATTTTTTCTCTCTCCACACCTAATTACTTTCCTTCCCTCTCTTTCTCTCTCCACACCCAATCTCTTTCTTCTTTGATCTGCAAGCTCTTTCTCCCTTACATGTCTTCTTCCTCTTTCATCAGATTCAAATCATCGTTCTTACACTTTCAATCAAATTTTATCATTCTCTCCTTTTTTGTTTTCTTCTATTATCTTCTCCTTTAGTCAAGATTTTCAAAGCTTGATTAAGATCTTATACAAATCTCGAAGCATGGTCCACATATTATATTGGCACCAACAAATTACAAGCTTCTTCTTCATCGGTGACTTTGTCTACTGCCTTCATCGCCGACTATAGTGTCTGTGTCTACCTTCACCAACGGCTTCGTTCTCTCTCATCTCATCTTGGCTCTGAAGTAAGAAAATGAATCTTGAAGATGGAAGAAATTTTTAATTAAAGCTTGTAATTTTTTATGACTTAAGGTATAAATATTGATTCTGTGGCAAAATTTTTTCTTCTTCTTTTTTATTTTGATTTTTTTGTTACGATGTGATTACGTAAAATTTCAATTAGATCTATCTATAATTTATGTTGTATATTTTTTTTACCTTTCGATGATTCTGAATTATTTTTTAAGGATGATTGTTCTGTGATTACTTTTTTTTAAAAAAAAAAATTACCCTTTGTTGGCGGTTATTTCAAATAACCGCCAAGAAAGGTTTTTTTAAATAAAAAATTTACCCATTGTTGGCGGTTATTTGAAACAACCGCCAATAAAAGGTAAATATTTTATTAAAAAATATACCCTTTGTTGGCGGTTATTTGAAATAACCGCCAACAAAAGTCTATTTTTGTTGGCGGTTAATTACCGCCAACAAAAGTTATCCCTTATATCGGCGCTCAAATAGTTGACGGTTTTAAACCGCCAATAAAAACCAAAATAACCGCAAAAAAATCCCATTTTTGGTGTAGTGGTTATAAAAATGAACATAAAATTTGGCAAAAAAATGCATCATTAACTAATTTAAGACAACATCTTTGACCAAGTGTTATGCATCATCTTTTACTAAGATGTGTGAAAGTATAGTTTTTATTAGACAAAATGTGAGGAATAGAAACTAGAAAATAAAAAATGAATGAAAGCTAAACACTGCACTTCATCGATTATGGGAAAATGTGTTATTTAAACATATTATTTTTTCCTTGTCTTCCTACAAAATTGCCCTACATATGCAACTAGAATATCCTTTCCTTTACCTTCATTCCAAACATGATTTGAGCTTAAAAAATAGACTCCATGGAAGACTCCTTGTAACACCCTACCTCTAAACACCACCAGAAAGGACCAAAAACTTCAAAATCCAACTAAATACAACTTAAACATCTCAAAACAACTTCCGAAAACTTCAAAATAGCGGAACCGAATCCCAAAAACACCATAACCTGGGCTGGGGTCATGGCCGCAGCTTTGGCTTCCCCTGTTTTCACATGTTTTTGCCTCCATTGGCGCCGCGGCCTGCTTTCTGGAGCTGCGACGCCCCATGCTGATTTCCACATCAGCAAAAACTTAACACTGGGGCGAACTTCCGACGCACATAACTTTATACTTTGACCTCCAATTGACTTGATTTCAACTCCTACAAGTCAATCTAGTCCCAATCTATCCATAGGCACTACTTTCACCTCAATCCAACTCCGTATAAAGATTCTGGACCCCTAACACCATTTTAGCCACTTATTGACCAAAACTCACTACTAACAACCTCCAATTGCCACCAAAGGCAAATGGTCACTCAAAGACTATTGACACAGGTCCAAAACCTTCAAACCAACTCATCCAAAGAGATTTCACCTCAAAGGAACCCTTCCTCTGAGATTTGACCCCCTTGAACCCCAACTTAACAAAATGGGCTAGAGGCCCTAAAACCACTCCAATGAGGCCCAAACCCACTTTACATCATACATAACACATACATACCCCGGATAATACCTTTTCCACATATAACCATACATATAACATCCTTACAATGCCAAACATTCATTACAAAATCTTCTATCCTACTTGGCACAAGTTACATTATCTAAATCACACACAAACTACATAGACCTAGTATTCTCATGTCCGCTACTACTCCCTCGGCTTCTCAGGACTAGTGCTAGAATCGTGACCTAAAAGGTTAGTTCATGGGAGAGGGGTGTGAGACAATGTCTCAGTAACCGAGAACAACCACACACATATATATACATATATCTCATACAACTCATGAATGCAATGTGAAATGAATGGAATTCATGTCTCTATCACAGAAATCCCATCATTATCCTCCCTAACATATATAATCCATCCTTATCCTCCCTAACATATATATATTACATCCTTATCCTCTCTAACATATATATATATATATTCCATCATACATCATATCGTCATCACATCATCACCACCCAATTCGCCATATATCACAATCTCACAATGTCATGTGATGATACTCATGTATCATCATATAATCATCATATCATAATGTCATGTATGCATCATGTCATGTAAATATCATCATCATAGTCATCATAATCATCATCTAGTTGTAAGCATACCACGATATATAGAAAACAGTACACACAAACACATCCATATCATAGTATGAAAGAAACATGCATATATACACCAATATACGTACTATCATACAATATAAATAATACAATATAAATAAACACCAAGTTACCTCAAGTTGTCAATACCATGCTCACACGAGTTCCACAAGCTTTCTTGAATGCCAATCCCATGACTAGCCTTCTCTGACCAGCCAAACAACCTTAACAAGATCACAATTTCTTAATTAACATAACATACCAAATATCCAAATCCCACAATTTGACTACTTTATACCTAACCCAAGGTTTCAACATCTCTTTCATACATTATTAAGCTCCTAGGAACCATTCAAACACTAAACAATCCCATACACTTCGGATTCCCAAGAGCCCCAACCAAAAACAAACTAGGGTTAAGCTCAAATCATGCAAAAACTCTTCAAAACTCAAATTCAAACCACAAGAACACCAAAATACACTTCCTTAACTCCATTTTATCCATTTCAATTGGTGGATTTTGGCCAAAACCGAAGATTCAAACTTATAGCCGAAAAAACCCTAAATTTCAATAGAAGAAAATGGAGAGGGAAGAGTAGAAATCACTTACCGACATGAATCCAGGCTTCCAGAGGCCAAAAACTCTAAACCCTAGCAGAGCTCCTCGTTTCTACTCCGTCGCTCCCTTCGTTTTCTTTCTTTCTATTCGTCTGAAATGATTTTGATTTAAACAAGATTCTTGATTCTCGTCGCGGCCTCAGCACACCTCACCACGGCTCCATTAGTTTTAAGCTAGAAAAAGCCACTGGACTTGCTCTCGCCGTGGCGACCCTACTTCTTGCTGCGGCGTTGAGCTCTTTCAGACTCCACTTGAATCTTCCTCCGTCCTTTTTTCCTCCGGTTCTACAAATCATGCCAAAACAAAGTCATGAGGGGTGTTACACTCTCCTTTTCTTATAAAAATTTCGTCCTCGAAATTTCCACTCTTACCTCAAGTAAATATCTCTGGGTTCTTCCTTTGCATGGATTCTTCGGTCTCCCACGTGACATCATTGGATGTTAAGTCGCTTTATAGAACCTTTATCAACTTTAAAGTCTTATTTCTCAACCGCTTTTCCTTCACATCAAGAATTTGCAACGGCGTGACCTCAAAAGTCAGACCCTCTCGCACTTGAATTACCTCATCATTTATTACATGAGAAGGATCCGAATGATACTTCTTGAGTTGAGACATGTGGAAAACATCGTGCAATCCAGCAAGATTAGGCGGTAACGCCACTCGATATGCTTCTGGCCCAATTCGCTCTAGAATTTGGTATGGACCCATATATCGCGAAGTGAGCTTCTTGGCTCGAATCGATCTTCCAACACCAGTGATAGGAGTGACCTTCAAAAACACACGATTTCTAGCATCAAACTCCAATGGTGTCCTTCTCCTGTCTGCATAACTCTTTTGTCAACTCTGAGTGGTGTGAAGCTTCTGACGAATACTCTCTATTTACCAAGAGGTTTGATCCATAATATCCGAGCCTAAAAGACTCCTTTCACTAAGTTCAACCCAACACAATGGCGACCAGCACTTTCTGCCATACAATGCTTCATACGGAGCCATTTGCAAACTCTAGTGGAAACTGTTGTTATAGGCAAACTCAACCAATAGCAGAAACTGATTCCAATTGCCTTTGTTCTCAAGAACACATGCTCGCAGCATATCCTCCAGAGTCTGAATAGTCCTTTCAGTCTGCCCATCAGATTGAGGATGATAAGCAGTACTGAAACTCAATTTCATACCCATGGCTTTTTGAAGAGATTTCCAAAACCTGGATGTAAACCTAGGATCTTTGTCCGACACAATATTCACCGGGACTTCATTCAACCTCACAATCATATTCACATACAACTAAGCTAACTTCTCCATCGAAATAGTTTCCCGAATTGGAAGAAAATTGGCCGGCTTCGTCAACCTGTCCACGATGACCCATATTCTATTGTGTCCTGAAGAGGTCCTCGGTAATCCCATTACAAAATCCATGGAAACACTATCCCATTTCCACTCCAGAATCTTCAAAGGTTGCAACATACCTGTAGGCAATTGGTGCTCAATCTTTACCTTCTGACAGATTAGACATCTTGCCACAAACTCTGTGATGTCCTTTTTCATGCCTGGCCACCAATAACCACACTTCAGATCTTGGTACATCTTAGTGGTACCTGGGAGAATAGTATACCTGCTCTTATGAGCTTCTTCCAAAATAATTTCTCGCAACCCCGCAACATTTGGCATACAAATCTGACCACGATACAAGATGATTTCACCCTCCAGAATACCATAGTCCTGGGTCTCCATCATTTTAATTTGTTCCCAAATACCCAAAAGATAGTCATCCTCCATTTGAGCATAGCAAATGTTCCTCAATAAGTCACTTGATACATTGATGGAACTCATTACCAGTACTCCAGGATGGACATTAATGGATAACTTCATATCTCTTAGGCTTTCCAGCAACTGTTGTTCCCTCATCATCATTGTGGCCATATGGATCAATTTACTACTCAACGCATCAGCCACAATGTTGGCTTTCCCAAGATGATACTTCAAAGCAAACTCATAGTCCACTAAGAACTCAACCCAACACCTTTGCCTCATGTTCAGCTCTTTCTGATCAAACAAATACCTCAAACTCTTGTGATCACTGAATATCTCAAATTGAGAGCCATAGAGATAATGCCTCCATAATTTCAAGGCAAACACTATAGCCGCTAGCTCAAAGTCATGAGTAGGATAGTTCTCCTCATGAGACCTCAACTGCCTTGACGCATACGCCACTACTCTGCTTTGCTGCATCAAAACACACCCTAGACCCTTCTTAGAGGCATCTGTATAAACAATGAAAGGCTCTAATGGGTTAAGCATAATGAGTACTGGGGTGGACGTTAGACAGACCTTCAACTCTTGGAATGCTCTCTTATACTTGTCATCCCAAATGAAAGATCGATCCTTTTGGGTGAGTCTAGTCAATGGCATAATAAGCTAAGAGAATCCCTTAATGAACCTTCGATAATATCCAGCTAATTCCAGAAAACTCCGAATTTTAGTCACTGATCACGCTCTCTCCCAGTTCAACACTGCTTCTACTTTACTAGGGTCTACTGTTACTCCTTCTGCAAAAATTACATGACCCAGAAATTTCACCTCGCGCAGCCAAAACTCACACTTACCGAGCTTAGCATACAGTTAGTGATCTCGCAATACTTGTAACACAATCGAAGATGAAGCGCATGCTCCTCCTCATTCTTGGAGTAGATCAGGATGTTCTCAATAAAAACCACAACAAATTTATCCAAATACGGCTGAAACACCCTATTCATATAATCCATGAAGATTGTCAGGGCCTTGGTCAACCCGAATGGCATCACGAGACACTCATAATGACCATATCGAGTCCGAAATGCCGTTTTAGGCACATCCTCAGTATGCACTCGCAATTAATGGTATCCTGACCTCAAATCGATTTTAGAGAATATGGAAGCACCTGCCAACTGATCAATCAAGTCTTTAATCCTAGGCAAAGGATATTTATTCTTGATCGTCACTTGATTCAGCTACTTATAATCAATACACAATCTGAGGCTACTATCCTTCTTCTTGACAAACAACATTGGAGCTCCCTAAGGCGAGACACTAGGTATGATGAAACCTCTTTTTAACAAATCCTTAATCTACTTCTTCAGTTCCTTTAATTCAGATGGTGTCATTCGATATGGAGCTTTCGAAATAGGACTTGTCTCGGCACCAAATCAATGGAAAACTCTAGTTCTCGTGATGGTGGCAAACTGGTAATCTCCTTTGGAAATACATCAGGATATTCATTCACAACCAAATAGCTTTCGACACTACCTTCCATATCCACGTTCATAAAGAAGGAAACCATAAACCCTTGACATCCTTTCTTCAAATACCTATCAGCTTGGGTAAAAGACAAACAAACATTCTTATCCCTTTCAACACTAGGGATATTCATTGGCAAAGACATAGTCCTCCGAGCATGGTTGAGAATGACATTATTCTCCTCTAGCCAATCCATCCTAATTACCACATTAATCTCTTGCAACAGCAAATAGATTAGATCCAAAGTAGTGCTTCGGTGTTCAAAATGAACCACACAGTTCAAATAAGCTTAAGCAGTTCTTAATGAAACTTTCGTGGGTGTGGATACTGACAACTCAAAGGGAACCACATTGCCATAATAGCCAATCTCTGGGCACAATCAAAAGAAATGAAGGAATGCGATGCACATGAGTCAAACAAAGCATGAATAAAGTAACTATTGAGTTTAAGTTTACCTCTAATCAGATTAGGCACTGCATCCGCTTCCTATTGGGTGATGGCAAAGACTCGTCCAGATATCATAGGCCTCCTCGTTGCATCATCACACCTTGGCTCCTAACAATTCCACGACATATGATCTGGTCTAACACAATTATAACAAATCAAGCATGGACAGCCACCATGGCTAAACCCATATTTTGTGCACAGATTTGATGCACTACCTGAACCGTATTGAGATGGAGTGGAGTCCCTTCGTGTATACTCACTTTGACTAGAACTTCTCTGTTCAAAGCCTCTTCGATAAAGGGTCCTCTGCCAAACTAACCTCTGTTGGACTGATCCCGACCAAACCTACCTCTTCCTTTACCATGACGGCCTTTATTATGACCATATCTTCCTCCGCTAGAACCTGTACTACCTTTACTGCCACTACTACCTGAACCACTTTCTTTACTGATTCCTCCTGTAGGTCCTAGGTGAGAAAAGGTCCGAATCATGGAATTCCTTCTATGCTCCTCGACCTCCTTCATCCGTCTATATAGGGCACAAATCTTTACACATAAGTCCTCAAAGGACACAAACTCCACCATAGATAGCCACTCCTTAATCTCTGGATGGACTCCCTCAAACAACCTCTGAGCCATCCACCTATCATCAGGGTAATTATTCAGATAAGTGGAATATTTTTCCAAGTCCAGAAACTGATCAATGTAGTCATCTGGCGACAGATTTCCTTGTTGAAAAGTTAAGAACTCGACCTCCTTCTACATCATTAAGGCTGGAGGGACGTAGTATGCAAAGAACCATTCCTTAAACTGTTCCCAAGTTATAAGAGGATTCATCACTTCAACACTCGGGAGAACACTCTTCCACTAACACTTGACCTTCTTTTCCAGCTTAAATGTCACCAGTTGCACCCTTTGCTCTGAAGTGCAATCCATCACACTGAAGATATTCTCCAATTATTCTATCCAATCTTCAGCTTGTGACATATCCATGATACCTTCAAAAGCCAAAGGATTAAACTTTTGAAAGTTCTTCAACTGTGAAGAGATACCCTTCATTCCAACTCTTGGGGCTCTCTTAGGGTCCACCACATTTTCATCCTCTCCTACATTCAGATCCACAAACATACCAGCCTTTTCATTCATATCCCCTTGTTCTTGCCTATCCACTCGCTCTTGTAACCTGTTCAACATTTCCCCCTGAGTATTTACGTGATTACTGAGGCCAATCAATATCTCAAGCATTTGCCTCATGAGATCACTGTTACTCTATCTTCCTCTGCGAGACATTCTTCCTACACACAAGCAACAACACATTCAATTATATGGTTCTAGACTAGCATTGTTGTGCCAATATAGTCTATGTATTTAAAATTGTGCCAAGTAGTACTTCAAGCAGAAATAATAGCTCAAAACCATTGCTCTAATACCAAAATGCAACACCCTACCTCTAAACACCTCTAGAAATGACCAAAAACTTCAAAATGCAACCAAACACAACCTAAAGATCTCAAAACTACTTCCCAAAACTTTAGAATAGCGGAAACAAACACCAAAAACACTAGAAACTGGGCTGAGGCCGCAGCCGCTATAGTACCGCTGCGGCTTCGGCATCCCCTATTTTCACACGCTTCTGCCTCCATTGGCATCGCAGCTTGCTTTCTGGAGCCGCGGCACCCCATGCTGATTTCCACACCAGCAAAAACTTAACACTAGGGTAAACTTCAAATGTGCATAACTTTATGCTTCGACCTCCAATTGACTTGATTTTAACTCCTACAAGTCAATCTAGTCTCAATCTTTCCATAGGCACCACTTTCGCCTCAATTCAACTCCGTATGGAGATTTTGGACCCCTGACACTATTTTGGTCATTTATGGACCAAAACTCACCACTAACAACCTCCAATTGCCACCAAAGGCAAATGGTCACTTAAAAACCATTTACACAGGTCCAAAATCTCCAAACTAACTCATCAAAAGAGACTTCACCTCAAAGGAACCCTTCCTCTGAGATTTGATCCCCTTGAACCCCAACTTAACAAAACGGGCTACAGGCCCTAATACTACTCCAATGAGGTCCAAACCTACTTTACATCATACATAACGCATACATACCCTGGATAACACCTGTTCCACATATAACCATATATATAACATCCTTACAATGTCAAACATTCATTACAAAACCTTCTCTCCTACTTGGCACAAGTTACATTATCCAAATCACACACAAACTACATAGATCTAGTATTCCTACCTCCGCTACTACTCCCTCGGCTCCTCAGGACTAGTGCTAGAATCGTGACCTGAAAGGTTAGTTCATGGGAGAGGGGTATGAGACAATGTCTCAGTAATTGAGAACAACCATGCACATATATATATACATATATCTCATACAATTCATGAATGCAATGTGAAATGAATGGAATGCATGTCTACATCGCAGAAATCCCATCCTTATCCTCCCTAACATATATATATATATTCCATCATACATCATATCATCATCACATCATCGCCACTCAATTCGCCATATATCACAATTTCACAATGCCATGTGGTGATGCTCATGTATCATCATATCATAATGTCATGTATGCATCATGTCATTTCATTATCATCATCATAATGATCATAGTCATCATAATCATCATCTAGCTGTGTGCATACCACGATATATAGAAAATAGTATACCCAAACACATCCATATCGTGGTATGAAAGAAACATACATATATACACAAACATACATACTATCATATAATATAAATAATACAATATAAACAAACACCCAGTTACCTCAAGTTGTCAATACCACACTCACACGAGTTCCACAAGCTTTCTTGTACAAGATCACAATTCCTTAATTAACATAACCACTACTAGAAAAATGGCATTTAGCGAGGGACAAATCCCTCGCTAAATGCCATTTTTCCCTCGCTAAATTGAAAATAGCGAGGGATTTTATCCTCGCTAATTTGGTCGCTAAAAACCGCGTCGCTAATTTTAGCGAGAAATGAGTTGATTTCCTCGCTAAATTAGCAAGGGATTTAATCCCTCTCTAAATTTAGCGAGGGACTAAATCCCTCGCTATTTCCTCGCTAAACTACAAAAAATTCAAAATTGCCATGTCATCACCAAGACCACGCCATGTCACATCATTGCCATGTCACCCGCCACCCATGCCACATCATTGCCACACCACCGCCACATCACCGTGATTGCAACACGTCACTGCTATGTAATATAATTGTTTCAAATATGCATTTGCTTAGGCTCGAACCCATGACCTCCTGCTCTTAGTGCCTTTATATTCAAACTTTTGCCAGTTGAACTGTATTGTATTTGCAGTCTTTATATGAAATATTAAATATATATTATTTATTTACACACTAATACACACATATATTTATAAATTAATATATTGTTAAAAAATAAAAATATATTATAATTTTAGTTATTAATATCATAAAATATTTTATATTTTGAATTTTGTAATAAATGAATTTTCATTTTCATTTTTTTGCCAACAAGTTATAAAAATTAATCTAACTATTTTTATTAATTTAAAATAATCAACTGATAAAAATAATTTTATAACATAATTATTAAAAAAATTTTAATTCATTAAAATTAAATTTTTAATAAAATAATTTTAATCTATTAAAATTAATTTTAAAAAATTTAGCGAGGGACAAATCTCTCGCTAGATTCCTCGCTATTCATAATAATTTAGCGAGGAATAAAAAATTCCTCGCTAATTCCTCGCTAGTTTAGCGAGGGAAAGGATATTCCTCGCTAATTCCCTCGCTAAATTTAATTTGTCGCTAATTTCTCGCTATTTAGATCATTTAGAGAGGGATTAGTGATCCCTCGCTAAATTCCCTCGCTAAATTGCATTTTTCTAGTAGTGAACATACCAAAAATCCAAATTCCACAATTCGACCACTTTTGGCCTAACCCAAGATTTCAACATCCCTTTCATGCATTATTAAGCTCATAGAAACCATTCAAACACCAAATAATCTCATACACTTCAGATTTTCAAGAGCCCTAACCAAAAACAACTTAGGGTTAAGCTCAAATCATGCATAAACTCTTCAAAACTCACATCCAAACCACAAGAAACACCAAAATACACTTCCTTAACCCCGCTTTATCCATTTGAATTGGTGGATTTCGGTCGAAACTGAAGATCCGAACTTATAACCGAAAAAACCCTAAATTTCAACCGAAGAAAATGGAGAGGGAGGAGTAGAAATCACTTACTGACTTGAATCCAGGCTTCCAGAGGTGGAAAACAACTTCCAATGGCCGAAAACTCCAAATCCTAGCATAGCTCTTCGTTTCTCCTTTATCGCTTCCTTCGTTTTCTTTCTTTTTGTTTGTTTGAAATGATTTCGAGTTAAACAAGATTCTCAATTCTCGATTCTCGCCGCAGTCTCAGCATACCTTGTTGTGGCCCCACCAGTTTTCAGCCAAAAAAAGCCACTGGACTTGCTCTCGCCACGGCGGCCCTATTTCTTGCCGTGGCGTAGAGCTCTTTCAGACTCCACTTGAACCTTCCCTATTTTCCTCCGGTTTTGCACACCATGCCAAAACAAAGTAATGTGGGGTGTTACACTCCTTCCTTCTCTTTCTTCCTTTCCCTTTCCCTTAAAAATGCTTCGATTCTACCAAACATGACCTATATGTTTGTAATGGAGGAAGAAAAAGGGAAAAGGATTCTTTTTGAGCAATGGTTGTGGTGAGAGGTGAGGTGCTGGAAATGGTGAGAAGGTCGAATAGTATTAACAAGGATTAGGAATATATTTGTCTTTTTATTTTTATTTTCATTAATTAAATTTGTTCCCCATATCCCCTTTGTCATATCAAACAAATGTACATGTAATTATTATTCTATTACATCTCATTGCATTACATTACCCCTTCTAATTAAACAAAATGGATAAATGTAAAAGGTAAGTGTAATGCTTGGTTTTCAAAGGCACTTTAATTTTCAAAACAAAGGAGAGGGAATAACGTAGCTTAACATATATATTGTCATGGGAGAATAATTTATCACACGTCCATTTTTATAAAATTTGTTAATTTTTAAAGAACAGTATAATCCATCATTTATAAAGAATGTATTTGTTATAAATGTTTATATTTTATAAGTACGGGCCTGTTTGGTTTCAATTATCATAATCAATTAAGAGCCCAAAAAATCTTGAGCTCATAATCGATTATATAATTGCAATCAAACAAGCCGGCATCTATTTTAAAATAATTGTTATTTAAGTTATGGACATAAATTAAGAAAAACATTAAATAGCTAAGATTATAATAAAAGACATGTAGAGTTGTATTTAAAATACCCTTATATTAATAAGTTATTTTCAAGCAAACACTTGGAATCCACGTAACATTTTTTCAGTAATAAAAAATAAAATGATATATAAAAATAATTAATATAATTCATTTAAATTTTAAATAATTATTTTAAAATAAAAATAAAAATTAGAAAAAAACCGATACTCCCTCCGTTTCATATCTCTTATAGTTTAAAGTTTTTTCACATTGACCAAGAAGTAATTTATTATGTCTAATTTTACAAATAAATTTGACAAAAAAACCCTCATTTAATGATTAGACTGAAAATGCAATGTTCTACATTAAATTAAATTAAAGGAGTTATGGTTGGGAAAGGATAATTAATAATACTTTGAAATTAAGTTTTTTTGTTTAGCCAACATATACTTTGAAAGGTTAAAATAATATAAAAGATTCGAAATAAAATCAAACTCTAAAACAAGAAAAATTATTGGTTACTCGGATTTATGGATGTGTGTGCGAGTAAGCTGTGGATTCATTTATCGCTTACGCATAGGACAGAGAAGTGGTGGTGGGAACAGTCGTGGGTCCATTAGATATAAACCCCTCCATGCCCCATCCTTTGTATGCGGCTATACGTGATGACGATTGGATGAGGGCAAAAGAAATCATTGATCAAGATCGGGCGTCCGTGCCTAATTCCGCAATTAGTCCTACATACAAAAGGGCTCTTCACGTGGCTGCATTGTTTGGGAAGGTCACCATAGTGGATGAGTTGCTGAAGTACCCAGGAATATCGGTGGATATATGTGATGCTTTTGGCAATACGCCTCTTTCAATTGCTACAATCACTGGAAACACTCAAATTGCAAAACTCCTCCTGAATAAGGATCCCCAAATACTTGGCCTTCCACACCACACAAGATATCTTGCTACAAAGGCATTTTGGGAGGAAAAAAAGCAGAAAGGTCACCAAGAAAGGGACCGTTATGAACTTCATGCTACAATGGCTTTTCAAAATGGTCACCAAGAAATGGGACGCTATCTTTATTCTGCTACTCCATGGGAAACCGTAAGGAAATATCGTGTCCCTTGTTTTCCTCAGCTTCTTCGCTGCTGTTTGCAAACACAATGTTTTGGTATGTAATATTACACAATTGGTGAGTTCTTTTACTTTTCTGAATAATAGTTTAGATATGATAGTTTATGAAAACCCATTAATGCATCATCCAATTTCCAAACATAACTTATATTTTGGACCATAATAAATTTTCAAAATATGACTTATATTATAAACCAAAGGGAGTAAGTCTGAAGCCTCAAATTAATAACATTTATATATATACTTATAAAATATTCACTAATAAAATTCTCATATTGGTAGCAATATTCAAACCCCTATTCTTATTGGATTTGGGACCAAATATTACAACCAGTGAATTCTAGCTAATTAGTCAATAATTTTTACTTTGTTGGAGAAAAAAAATAATAATCAAAGATTCCTAGTCGGTGCTTTTTTAAGGTTTCACTCACATTCCTCAAAGTTACATTGTCAATTACTTGATGAAAACACCTCTAGAATATCAGGAAGACTAAATTATATAAAAAAAATGGTTAGTTTATGAATGCACAAATCATAATGTACTTCTATAACTATTAACAAAAATTTTTATTTTAGAAATTCTTCACTAATATTAATACTATCAATTTCCTTAATTTTCTCCTTTTCTTTCAATATTTGTACTGCTGTTGTCAATTCATGGTGTGACTACAATATTTAGATGTAGTTCTGGATTTGCTTCGACGAGACCTGCTTTTGCTTTCCGCGTCTAGTGGTGAAATTATGAGTGAAGAATTGGTTGAAGGGTATGAACATGAGGAGCCGTGGAGACCAATTTATGGCATAGCAACCATGAACTCTGCTATTCCCAGCCCGAGTGAACTTGTGTACTGGAAACGACGGATCTATAACTGTTAGTATCACTTCTTCAATATTTCCATTTTTCATCATGATATACAAATAGATTTTCTTCCTGTTTATATTATGTGCTTTCCTTTAGTTTGTATTCTAGAATTAATGCAGCATTACGGTGGTGAAAGTAGTCCATTTTATACATTGCAATATGAATAAAAATCATAGTTATTTCAAAGAGATTCTTGAAGAGAGACAAGGACAAGATTAGTTTTCCTTCCTATGATTAATATATTAAGGTACTAAAGTGATGGTATAGTGATATCTTGCCTACTTTATTTGTTTTTAATAATTGTATCTTACATAAATATCAATTAGTTTATACAAGAATATATAAACTGGAAATTAAATGGAATTATGCATATGTGTTTAATATTTAAACTTCTTATTGATTTTTTTTTTTTGCTAGACCTATGAGACTGAACAAAACTATCTAATGCCATGACAGTTCAAAGTTTAATTATTTAGAATCAGGAGTACTTAATTAGAATTAGTTATTAGTTATGATTTTAGCATTAGTTCCATTGTAATCAGTCCGAAATGAAAAATTATTTCATTGCATTTTTTCTCCAGGTGCCAGATAACTAGAAAGCAATGAAGCCGTATCTACGGTTTATTGTTGGCGTAATAAAGCATGGTTAAGACATTTCCTAACCACGACATTAATGAAATCATCAACGTATATATATATATGTACATATGCATATAAATCTTCAACAACCAGTACTATCCATAAGTAATGGATAATTTGACTCATTCAAATATGTCTAATTAAAACTCCAACTAAACCAATGGTTAAAACTCTGTGACCACATTTTCCATACTTGAATTCATTTGCATTATTTATTATTGGTTTCTCTCAAACATAGGTGAAATAATATTCGAAAAACATATTAGAAATTGAGAAGCGTGCACAAAGAATGCGCGTTTTTTAACTGCTTTTTTTTATATAATTTATTTGTTTATATTTTATTTATTTCATGAAATTGATTCTTTTATTGTTTCTTTGCCTATGTAAGGTATTAAAAAACCTTCAGCCGCAGATATCTATCATGTTCGTGTGCCTATCCAACAAGAAGACGAAAGTAAAAGAGCTCAAGCCAGGAAAGGTATGTTAGAAAAATAGTGCTCAAAGAATGGAGTTAATATATATAATTATATTTTATAACTTTAAAACATTGAATTTTTTTATTATTTTTAAAGCAATATTTATCCCATATAGTTGCATGAGGGGTATATGATAAATTTGCATTTATGATTGATTCTAGGTACCTCTAGCAAGACTAACGCAAATCTAGCTCCGGCCACTCTATGATGTTCAAATCAATTGATTTGTGATAATTCCATCACTAACAAGCGGTTAAAAATATTCAAGCCTCAAGCTAATATATCTGGATTTTCCATTGTAGATTGCATCAAAAGTTACCAAAATTGAAAAGAAATCAAAGTTTTTCTAGACAAGAAACCCTTCTTATCAGTCGAGTGGTTCGATTGTTTGCTTCTATAGGAACAAGTCATTAGTTATTTGAACCAACCAGTTGTTTCTTGTCAAAATCAACAACTTTATTTTTTTTACTCATCAACTAATAGATTGGTTCATAAGGAACCAGTCGGCTGTTATATATCTTGTAATTTTTATTTGTTGTTGAAAAAATTTTTGTATAGCATATGTAGGAATTTCCCCCATTTTAGTACGCCGATAAAAATATTGTTCTATTTGCGTGTAAGTCCATTTGAAAACACTGGACTTTTTTTTGTCCCTTGAGAAACAAACAGTGGATTTTTGTTAAATCAAATTCCTCAATGAACCAGGTGCTGAACCTGTAAGCCAAATTGAACCCAAGACTATCCAAATTCTATGTTTAAATTGAAGTGAATTGAAGGGGCAAAAAAGGAAAATTCGTTTTAAAAGAAGGGGTCTTTCAACTTTCATGGTCCAAGAATAGGTCTATCTATTTATTTTATCTTTAATCCTTTGATGATTTCTTCATCAACTGTTGAATTAATGCTTTGGGCTAACGCTTCCCTTGCAAGTTTGAATAGGACATGGCTTACTGCGAAGGTTCATTTCTTACCCCTATAATTTAATAGGTAAACATGCTAACTTAAATACATATTTCTTCCAAAAATTAGATATGTTTGAAGCTTAAAGATCTCATTGACTCAACTAACAAAAACATGAATGCATTGCCAATCTAGGTATTGACAAAATACGGGAGCTGAAGTTGCTGCATGCACAAGCAGATAAGATTCTTGGCCTTGTTTGTGACTATGCAAAGAAAGCAAACCATGTGAATCTTTTAGCAGTGTCTCTACTTCTCGCAGCAAAAGAAGGGAATGTTGACTTTGTGCAAAAAGTATCAAATGCAAACCCAGAAATTCTACTCATTGGAAATCCATCATATCAAAACCTTTTTCACCATGCCGTTAAGCATCGACAAGCTAGTGTTTTCAACACTATCCGTGGGCTTCGGTTCAAGGAAGCTATAGCTGCAAGCACAGACATAGATGGAAATACCTTGCTACATGTTGCAGCTACACAGGCTCCTGATATTGTTCTTAATCGCATGGACGGACCGGCACTACAAATGCAAAGTGAATTGCAATGGTTCAAGGTCAGACAATATAACATGCATTTTTTTTGTCATCATCTTTTATAAGAATCATATATAATCATTAAGTACTACATTAAGTAATCATACCGAATTCCAGAATGGTTCCTGGTGAGATTTTCAATTCCTTTAGTGGCACATGCATTGAACGTTCTAGAATTACTTGAGGCATTATATTGCGGAAAGTAAATCCCATGAGAATGAGACGTGGTTTTGTTTTCCTTTACTTCTTTGATTAAAAACACACCTACTATTTTGACTTAATTACAAAGTCAAGCTCTCTATTTTAAGAACTCACACTTTAGTCCAATTTATGAAATCATGTTAGGAATATTGTTAAGAGATTCTAAAGATAATATTTATCAATTAAAAATCATTTTAAAATAAATTATAGTTACCAATTTATCTCTCATCATATTAACACCCATATTTATCAATTTATGACAAAACTCACAGTTACCATAACGTACTTCATATCTGATTCCCCAATCAACGTACTTCATATCAATTTATCTCTCATCATATTAAAAATCATTTGGCATGTGGTGATTCTTTTTAGCAATATAAGACAAAGTTTAAGTAATTTTTACTTGAAGAAAATGATCAAAGCACGATTGAAATTTTGAGTAATTATTTCAAAAAAGTAAGTTCATCAAAATATGTTTACAATTTTTAAATAATATATAATTAGTCAAATTTATAATACGATAAAATACTTATAAAATATTTGTATTAAAAAATTGACCATGAGTTTAAAGAATTATTAAATATTATTTATATTAAAGAATTGTATTTTGGTCCTAAAATGTTATTCAATGGCCAATTATTTATGTTAAAGCCTGAACAAATTTTTCTTTCTTGGGTCTAGGCTTTCATATAAGAAGAATGTCACTATAATTGAGATATAAGGAAGGTAACTGTAATTAACCTGTTTTACTCTCATTTATTGGATATCCCATGAGACATGATTTTGAAATTCCAAGTTTTAATTAAACTCGAACTGGTAATTCAATGGAATTCACTATTTCAAATAAATGCAGGAGGTGGAGGATTTATTACCTCGTACTTATAGGGAAGCTCGAAACAAGGATGGTATGACAGCTAAAGAATTATTCAAAGAAAGTCACAAAGAATTAATGAAGCAAGCAGAGAAGTGGATGAGGGCCACAGCATCTTCTTGTTCCGTTGTTGGTGCTCTAATTGTCACCGTTGTGTTTGCTGCAGGTTTTACTGTTCCTGGAGGAAATGATCAAAATTTTGGATACCCATTATTTATAAAACAACCATTTTTTAAGGCTTTCGTATTCTCAAATACATTATCACTCATATCTTCTTCAACATCAGTTCTAATGTTTCTTGCAATCCTTACCTCTCGCTACTCAGAAGAAAAATTCCTCAACTCCTTACCTACAAAGTTGGTTGTTGGTCTTTCTTCACTTTTTATCTCTCTTGTAACCATGATAGTAGCCTTCCTTTCTGCCATTCGTCTCATGTTGAAGCATACAAACTACTCATGGGGTCTCATTCCTATCATTATACTTGCAAGTATTCCAATAGTCCTCTTTGTGCTGTCACAATTCCCTCTATTTCTTCATTCTGTTTTGTCTACTTCTTCGAGTATCTTTAATAGGAAAGTGAAGCTGTGGCCGTGAAATGTATATGTAATTGATGTCTCATTATGTTGTTATTCTATTATTTGAATAATTATGATGCTTATTTTCTATTACATTAATATGACATGAAATCTATTATTCTCTTGGTAAGATACTAAGATCAAATTCAAGTTTGTACAAGAATAATGACTTTGACACCTTGAGTTGGCTGCAATTCACAACGGCTACATTTGTTTTAGACACTTTTCTTCAAAGACACGGCTGAATCTGCATATATGAAATGCAGTTCTCATAAGAATCGCATCTAAATTTTATTTATATTTTTTGTTATATATGCAACTTGTCTTAATTAGTTGTGATTTATGTGAGAACATGGCTAAGACACTTGGTTGTGAAGCATGGCAATATCTTTACTCTATTTTGTTAACATAACTTAGATACAATTTTGTCAAAACTGCAACTATTTTTGTGGTTTAGGGTGTGCCAAACCATGTTTTGGGTGTTAAACGCAGAAGCTAAAATGTTCAGCTTCTGCGTTTTGGGCCTCCAAAATGCAACATGCACTTAGCTACGTTGGATGTGCCCCTAAAGCAAAGCCGAGTTATATATAAACGCTTGAGTTTTGCCTATGATAAATGGTGTGCTATATAATGCTTGAGGGCGATGCGGTGCAATTCTATAAGTTATGAACTGTTAGAGATAATAGGCCAAGTTTATATGATGTATTAGGCAATGATGTATTAGGCAATAATTTCAAAGTGTATACAATCTATGTAATCACTGGTCTTACAAATAGTACACAGCTCTCGCAAATTGTAATTTAAATTTTCATCATCAATACACTCACTTCTTCCTCCCCTCTCTCTCCCTTTTCTTTCTTCGCATACTCTTCCTTCGGTACATATTCATCATAAAATTGTACTACATTATCAAAGCTTTAGCTTCTGGTCATTGAAGCTAGCTCGACATCTACCACTACTATGAAGCTCACCACTTTTAAAACCACTAGACAAACAAGTGAAGCAATTGCATTTAGTCATGGAATTACAATTAATTGGATGAAAAGTGTTAGAACATAAGTGTATCTTGTGTGTGTGTGTTAAAAGAAGTCTCACACTGCTTAAACAAAAAAGGGTCTTAGTGCATTAATACTAAGGTGTGTTGGTGGGCTAATAAAAGGGCCAAGACAATGAGTGAGCTCACGTGCACAACAACGGGACAACAACAGGTCAACATAATTCAAAATCTCCGATTTCCCCACTGTGCATGAGTTAAACGTACAAGGCATTTTTGTTGAAATATTTTTTGAAAAATTTAAAATATTTTTAACTTACTAGGAAAACCTTATCTTTGGCAGTTTTCAATTTGGAACCTTAGTTGTCCATTAAAAGGCTTTGACTTCCCATTAACCAATTTACTCCAACATTCAGAAACTGATTGCCATTTCATGTCCAAAGTTCATAAATGGATTCGGCTTTATCACTTTGTCTCCCTATGTTCACTTTGTCTCCCTATGTTCAAAACCAAGGGTATAATTGCCATTAACAACTTTAATTGCTGCCCAACATTCAAGTGCCTTTTGAAGCCTATAAATACTAAGCTCCACCAAACGATGCACCGAGCTCATGAACAACTTTCAGAGCTTCTCCTCTCTTCTTCTGTACTCTTCTGAGCTTTTCTTTGTTTCCTTTGTTTTGAAGCCTTGCTCCGACAAGAAGAATTCGTTTAATCCTGGGAATAATAGGACAACAATGGGCCAACATAATTCAAAATCTCCGATTTTCCCCCCGGCGCATGAGTTAAATGCAGTACTGGGCATTTTTGTTGAAATTTTTTTTGAAAAATTTAAAATATTTTTAACTTACCGGGAAAACCTTATCTTTGGCAATTTTGAGTTTGGAACCTTAGTTGTCCATTAAAAGGCTTTGATTTACCATTAACCAAATCACTCTAACATTCAGAAATAGATTCGGCTTTATCACTTTGTCTCCCAATGTTCAAAACTGAAAGTATAATTGCCATTAACGACTTTAATTGCTGCCCAACATTCAAGTGCCTTTTGGAGCCTATAAATACCAAGCTCCACTAAGGGGTTCGATGCATCGAGCTCATGGACAACTTTCGGAGCTTATCCTCTCTTCTTCTCTGCTCTTCTGAGCTTTTCTTTGTTTCCATTTTGCTATTCTGAAGCCTTACTCCGACAAGAAGAATCCGTTTAATCCTGGGGAGTTGTCGACTTATGACGGAAGAACACTTAAGGACAATGTCCTCGGGCATGACTCAGATTAATTTATACTGACAATGTAATGCCCCTCATGATATTTTTCTTGGCATTGTGTTCAGGACCGGAAGAATTAGGACGGAGGAAGGCTCAAGTGGAGTCTGGAAGAGCTCCATGCCGCAGCGAAGAGCAGGGCCGCCGCGGCGAGAAGCTTTCCAATGGCGTTGTTCTGGAAAATTTGGTGGAGCCACGGCGAGGAGTGTTGGAGCCACAGCGAGAGTCAAAAAAAATGTTTAAATCTGGATCAGTCGGACGCGAAAGAAAGAAAGGAAACGAAGGGAGCGACGCAGAGAGACGAGGAGTAGTGCTAGGGTTCGGCATTTTCGGTGTCCCGGAGTGATTCTCGTCCATCAGGAGCTTGGATTCAAGTTGGTAAGCGTTTCCTACTCCTCTCTCTCCATTTTCTTCGGTTGAAATTTGGGATTTCCGGTTGTATGGTTGGATTTCCGATTTGGGGTGAAATCCACTAATTGAAATGGATGTTTTGGGGTTAAGGAAGTGTGTTTTGAGGTTCTTGTTACTCGAATGTGAGTTTTGAAGGGATTATGTGTGTTTAGAGCTTAACCCTAGGTTGTCTTCGGCAATGGCTCTTAGGAATTCAAGGTGTCTGAGGTTGTGTGGTGTTTGAGTAATCCCTAAGAGCTTATTGATGCATAAAAAGGGTGTTGGAACCTTGGGTTAGGTTAATGTGGTGGAATTGTGAGGTTTGATTTGTTGGTAAATTGTGCTAATGGAAGAATTGTGACATGATAAAGGTTGTTGACCAAGCGAGAGGGGTTCATGCATACTGGACAGTTCAAGGAAGCTTGTGGAACTCGTGTGTGTGTGGTAACGACAATTGAGGTAACCGGATGTTTGTTTTATGTGATTATATGTTGATATGTATATGTACGTATATGCATGTTCCTTTTCATACCACGATATTGATTATGTGTGTGTACGGTTTTCTACATATCGTGGTATGCACGGCTTGTTGATGTATGATGATTGTATATGTTACGATGTGTAGCATCCCCATACTATTGCATGTTAGCATGTCCATATGATATATGATATGATGGTATATGTATATATGTATGTAGAGGCATGTTGGCATGACATTGATATCATCACCACATGATTGCATAGTCAGAAATGGATGACGAGGTGATGATGATGAGATATGATGTGATAAAGATCCCTATCGCTAAATTCTCTCCATGGGAGAGCCAGGCGGCAGAGGACATGATATGATATGATATCCCTGTCACTAAATCCTCTCCTAGGGGGAGCCAGGTGACTGTGGATTTGGGGATGCACCTTCTCTAAATCACCATCAATTCGTGATGGTCCAAGGGAAGGAGAGCCACGGTCCGAACTCTAATGTAACCATTAGCCCGGTTGCATTAGGGTAAGGTGAGCTTGGTGATATCCTGGAATCGGTCTTCACTGACTGTTGGAAGGGAATCATCTATTGAATGTCTTATGATGACGATAGCTCGTGGTTCTAGCCGTGTATAAGGGAGAACATGTATACCATTCATTAGCATTGCATTGCACGACTGTGTGGATCAGTATATATATATATATTTGTGTGTGTGTGGTTGTTGTTCCCGGTTACTGAGACATTGTCTCACCCCCTCCCCCATAAACTAACCTTTCAGGTGACGGTTCTGGCACTAGTCCGGAGAAGACGCTGGAGTAGCTGTGTACGTGGGAATAGTCTATGTAGCGTGTGTATGTTGTATTAGTATCTTGTGCCAAGTAGGATAGCATGGTTTGTAATGGATAATGTTACGATTAAGACTGGTTTGGATGTATGGATGTTTATGTATGTAGTATGTATGGTTGAATGTTGTTGAGTAGTATGTGTGACAGTTTTGGTAAGTCCAGAGCGTTGTTGGGCCTTGTTGGTTTGCGTAAAGGCCTGTAGCCCATTTGGTCAGGTTGGGTTCCAAGGGGTCAAATCTCAGAGGAGTGGTTCCTTTGAGGTAAAACCTCTTTGGACAGGTTGGTTTAGGGGTTTTGGACCTGTATGAATGGTCTCTATGTTACCAGTTGCATTTGGTGGCAATTGGAGGTGGCTAGTGGTGAGTTTTGGTCAACAAGTGGCCAAAACGGTGTCAAGGGTCTAGAATCTCCATACGGAGTTGGATTGAGGTAAAAGTGGTGTCCTTGGATAGATGGGGACTAGATTGACTTGTAGGAGTTGGATTCGAGTCAATCGGAGGTCGGAGCATAAAGTTATGCTCGTTAGAAGTTCACCCCGGAGTGTTGAAATTACTGATATGGTATATCAGTAGGGGGCGCCGCGGTGAGGGAAGGTAGGCCGCGGCGCCAGAGGAGACATAAGCGATGTTGAGACAGGGGAGGTTGGAGCCGCGGCGGTATTGTAGCGGCCGCGGCCCCAGCCCAGTTTTTGGATATTTTAAGTTGTTTCTGCTGTGTTTATGAATATGGAGAGTTGTTTGAGATGTCAGGGTTGTGTAGGGTCAGATTTTGAAGTTTTTGGTTAAGTTTGAAGGTGTCAGGAGGTAGGATGTTACAGACAATTTGTTAATTGTAGCCAACAATCTTAAGAGTTATTATGGAGTCACCCTCTACTAATCATGTTAATGTTACGGCTAGAATTTTTTCTGGTTCTGGAGGCTACATTCCCACTACTGTTCTTGCCATGCCATTGCCCAAGCCGTTTCTAGACATAACCAAAATTGAGGTGTTTGACGGGAAGAATTTCAAAAGGTGGCAGGAGCAGATCTTCTCTATCCTGGACATGCATGAAGTTGCAGTGCCGTTGACCCAATCTCAACTTGCTCTCAATGTTGACCAAAACCAAAAAAGTGCTTGGGAAGATGCCAATAAAGTTTGTAGACACACAGTTATTAGTACTTTATCTAATAACCTGTTCGATGCGTAATATGTCTACAAGGAGGCAAACACAATCTAGGACTCACTAGTTGCTAAGTATAGTGCTGAGGATGCTAGTAAGCAAAATTTCATTGTTGGAAACTTCTACAAGTGGGAGATGACCGATGACAAGGACATCAAGATGTAAATCAATTAGTACCATAAACTACTGGAAGAGTTGTGTGCTGAAAAATCAACCTCAATGATGAGTTCATTGCTGAGATATTGATTGAGAAGCTACCAAAATCATGGAACGACTATAAATAGCAACTAAAACACAAACAAAAGCAACTATCTCTGTCAGACCTTATCACTCATGTCATCATCGAGGATACTAACTGGAGGGAAAGTTGTGCTGCAAAAGGAAAGGAGTTGGTTTCCAAAGTAAACCTGGTGGAGACAAAGTCTCACAACAAAAGGTATGGTTCTACATCAAAGAATGATTCTAAGAAAAAGCTTGATTACAAACCCAAAGATTCTAACCCCAAGTTCAAGAAGAAAGGCAACTATTTTGTCTGTGGAAAACTAGGCCATCATGCTGCTCAGTGCAGGAAGAGAGCTAAAGGTGATAATCCTCCCAAGCCAAGTGCAAATTTGGTTCAAGGAGATGACAGTAGTGATGATGAGATCATTGTTGTAGTTGTTTCACAAGCTCTTATTATTTCTAATGTGAAGAAATAGGTGGTAGACTCTGGGGCTACCAGGCATATCTATGCTAAAAAAGAGATGTTCACCTCCTACAATCCTGCTAAGGAAGGAGAAGATTATGTTTACCTTGCTGATTCTCAAACTGCCAAAGTTCTTGGGAAAGGAAAGGTTGAACTCAATCTCACATATGGAAAGACCTTGCCTCTGAATGATGTTCTTCATGTGCCCGATGTTAGAGCAAACTTAGTCTCTGTAGCTCTACTGGGAAAAGCTGGGATTAAAGTATCATTTAAATCTAATAAAATTGTAATGACAAAGAACAATGTGTTTGTTGGGAAGGGTTATTGTAATCAGGGGCTATTTGTTCTTAATGTTGAAATAAATGAGAATGCATCATCTTCTGCTTATTTGCATGCATTTATGATTGATTCTTTTGATTTGTGGCATGCATGTTTATGATATGTTAGTAAACAATAGTTAAAGAAAATGCATAAACTTGATTTAATCACTGTGACTCAAAATAATTTTTTAAATAAATGTGAAATTTGTGCTGAGGCTAAATTAACTAAAAAGTCTCATTTTTCTATCCAAAGAGAAACTGAGTTATTTTCTTTAATACACACTGATTTGGGTGATTTGAAATAAACTATGACAAAAGGTGGAAAAAGATTTTGTTTGTAACGTTTATTGATGATTTTTCAAGATATACTAAAGTATATCTGTTGAGAAATAAAGATGAAATTTTTGATAAATTTCTTTTATATAAGGTAGAGGTTCAAAACCAATTAAATAGAAAAATTAAAAAGGTCAGGTCGGATAGCGGAGGAGAATTTATTTTATTTAATATTTTTGTGAAAAAGAAGGAATTATTCATGAAGTAACTCCTCCATATTCACCTGAATCTAATAGTGTTGTTGAAAGGAAAAATAGAACTTTGAAAAAGATGATGGATGCTTTATTAGTAAGTTCATCTGCACCAGATAACTTGTAGAGTGAAGCTTTATTATCTGCTTGTTTTTTGCAAAATAAGATTCCTTATAGAAAATTAAACAAGATACTGTATGATTTGTGGAAATATTTTATACCAAATTTAAATTATTTAAAAGTGTGGAGGTGTCTTGTAAAGGTTTTGTTACCTAAACCTAAAAAGAGAAAGATTGGCTCTAAAACCTCTTATTGTATGTTTATTAGTTATGCTGAACAAAGTGCTGCTTATAGATTTTTGGTTTTGAAAAGTGATATTTTGGATCACAATACTATTATTGAGACTAAAGATGCAAAATTTTTTGAAAATATTTTTTTTTTAAAAGTTCAGCATACTTCTCAAAGAGTTGAGAATCTACCTTCTTTTCATGACAATATCTCAATTGAAAATTTGGTTTAAAGTTTAAGGAGAAGTAAGAGATAAAGAAAAGAAACTTCTTTTGGAAATGATTTTTACACTTGTTTAGTTCAAGAAGAACTCTCAAATTTTTATGAAGCTATTTCTTCTCCTGATGCTAAGTTTTGGAAAGAGGCAATTGAAGCTGAAATTGACTCTTTTAACCAAAACAAAACATGGGTTTTAGTAGAATTGTCTCCAGGAGCAAAACCTATTAGGTGTAAATGGGTTTTCTGAAAGAAGTACAATCCTGATAGATCTATTGGTAAGCATAAAGCAAGGCTGGTAACCAAAGGTTTTTCACAAAAACAAAATATTAATTACTTTGATACTTTTTCTCCTATTACAAGGGTTTCTTCAATAAGAATTTTGATTGTTTTGGCTTCAGCTCATAAGCTTTATATTCATCAAATGGATGTTAAAATAACTTTTCTAAATAGTGATTTAGAAGAAGAGATTTATATGAAACAACCTGAAAGGTGTGTTATTCCTGAGCAAGAAAACAAAGTGTGCAAACTTGTTAAATTTTTGTATGGTTTGAAACAATTGCCTAAACAATGGCATGAAGAACTTGATCAAGTATTGTTAAGTAATGGCTTTTCTGCTATTGAAGTGGAAAAATGTGTTTACACAAAAATAATAATTAGTGATTGTATAATTATCTATTTATATGTGGATGATATGCTTATTTTTTGTACTAACCTGGATGTAGTAGAAGAAACTAAAAGTTTCTTAGCATCAAATTTTGATATGAAAGATATGGGTGAAGCAAAAGTGATTTAAGGTGTTAAAATCATAAGGAGTGAAAATGACATTTTATTTTCTCAAGAACATCATGTTAAAAAATTCTTAGAAAGTTTGGATATTTTGATGATACTCTTTTGAGTACTCCTTATGATTCTAGCACAAAATTAGTAAAATATAAAAGTGATTCAATGACTCAATCTAAGTATGCAAAGATTATTGGGAGTCTATTGCATTTGATGAATTTTACTAAACTTAATATAGCATATGTTATTTGTAAATTGAGCAGATATACTCATTGTCCAAGTAATGACTATTGGTTATCTCTTGTCAGAGTTATGAGATATTTAAGAGGTACCATGAATTATGGTACATTTTATAGTGGATTTTCCATTGTATTAGAAGGATATAGTGATGCTAACTGGATCTAAGATTTAGACGAGACCAAATCACTAGTGATTACATATTCACACTTGGTGGTGGTGCAATAACCTCGAGATTAGTCCAACAAAATATCTTAACAAAATCCTCAAGGGATTTTGAGTTTATTACAATGGATTTGGCTGGTAATAAGGCTGATTGGTTGAAAAACTTCTTAGTAGACATTCTGTTAGGTAAAAAACTAACACCTTTGGTATCTTTACATTGTGACAATCAATCAGTTATAGCTACGACTAAAAACAAAGTCTTTAATGGCAAGAGTAGACATATTTGATTGAGGCATAATATTATAAGACAGTTGCTGAAAAATGGTGTAATCTCAATCAAGTATGTTAGATCAGAAGTGAATTTGGCAAATCCATTAACAAAACCCCTAGGGAAGAAACAAGTTATTGAAACATTGAGGGGAACGGGACTTAAGCCAATATGAAATTAAGAGTGATGGTAATCCAACCTTTGTGATTGGAGATCCTATGAAAGAGGTACATATAGGTAAGAACAAGTTATGTGTTAATTCTGCTAGCACTAAAATTATTGTCCCTTCCTATGGTTTTGAGAAAGTGCTAGAATGCATTGTTGGAAAGACTAAGTAAAGCTCTTAATGATTTTATATTCCTTATGGATGGTATATTCATTGCAGTTACACTTGATGAAATCACTTAGATGAATATGAAGTGAGGCCGCTTCTATGAAACCATGGTGAAGTCTCTAGAGCATTCATTGAACACCAGACATGCGCATGGCCGTTTAAAGTGCAAACCGCCATTAACAGCAAAAACTGTGGCTGTATATTCTGACTAATAAAGCCTCTAGTACACAACAAAGATTTGTTGGTTCATAGAAACATATGTTTCACTGACATCTTTGTGTACTAAAAATTATCGGTCTAGGTCTAGTTCATAGTTGAAGGACACTAGATTTGAAACGTTTATACTCATGTTAAAGCTCAGATAATAGTAATCCTTTTAACACATATGTGGGGGATCGTTAGAACATAAGTGTATCTTGTATGTATGTGTGTTAAAAGAAGTCCCACATTGCTTGAACAAAAAAGGGCTTTAGAGTATAAATACTAAGGTGTGTTGGTTGATTAGTAAAAGGGCCAAGAGAAGGAGTGAGCTCACGTGCAAAACAAGACAACAATAGGCCAACATAATTCAAAATCTCTAATTTCCCCTTACACATGAGTTAAACACAGTACTAGGCATTTTTGTTGAAATATTTTTTGAAAAATTTAAAATATTTTTAACTTACTAGAAAAACCTTATCTTTGGTGGTTTTGAATTTGGAACCTTAATTGTTCGTTAAAAGGCTTTGATTTTCCATTAACCAAATTACTCCAACATTCAAAAACTGATTTCCATTTTATGTCCAAAGTTCATAAACGGATTCGGCTTTATCACTTTGTCTCCCAACATTCAAAACCGACAGTATAATTGCCATTAACAACTTTAATTGCTGCCCAACGTTCAAGTGCCTTTTGGAGCCTATAAATACCAAGCTCCACCAAAGGGTTCAATGCACCGAGCTCATGGACAACTTTTAGAGCTTCTCCTATCTTCTTCTCTACTCTTCTGAGCTTTTCTTTGTTTCCTTTTTGCTATTCTGAAGCCTTGCTCCGACAAAAAGAATCCATTTAATCCCAAGGAATTGCCAACTTATGGTGGAATAACTCTTAAGGACAGTATCCTCAGGCATGACTCGGATTAATTTATATTGATATTTTGTTTATTGCAGCCAACAAAAAGAACTTTCCATCATGGACACAACAAGTTCTTGCTGCAATTTAAGGTCACAATCTTGACAACTACATCATTCTTGAGCAAAAGCTAGACATGTTTGAATATGAGAAAGCAATAGCAAAAGAGTTACATTTGAAGGATATCAACTAAAGCCAAATAAAAAAGATCAACTATTACTATCTTACTCTCCTCTATGTCAGAAGGTATGCTTACTCGTGTTGTTGGTTGTGAGTCCTTGCGGAAATGTGTTCTTGAATTTTTTTTAATTCACAAACTAATTTTTTTAATATGATGTATATTAAGGTACAAATCAATATTCTGTTGTTGTTGGGAAATAATAAATTAAATAGGGACAATCTCAGTCACACATAATTTTTTTTTTTAAACAAAAGGTCATGTTGTATTTGAACTTTAAACTTTTTAAAAGAAAATTACAATTAGAACTTTGACATTTTAAAACACAACTTGCTCTTATAACATCTTGATCACAACTTTGACACAATCTTGCTATTTCAATAGCTCAATCACATTGCTTATATCTTCCAGTCGAACCTCATGGGTCAAAAGTTCATGAACATGAATTTCTTGAACAAAGGAAATTAGTCCATTAATTAAGTAATAATATTTCTACAATAAATGAGGATCAATTGCAGCATTGGAATAAAGATACTTTAGAAGTTTTTCAGTGGACATAGTTTATTTAGATAATTTACAAATTAAGTTAATAAAAAATAGCCAAAGAAGATGTCATATATGTAATATTTATCAAATGATATACTTCAACTCATAACCTCAAGATGAAATCTTTGAGGGCTTACCACTAAATCCAAATATGTGAATCAAATGATACCAATTTAATAAGTTCAGTGATTATTTCTATAAAGAAATTATATAGATTTTTCTTGGTTACTAGAACTTTGGTCTCACCCCTTATGGATAACATATTTGGGAAAGGATCCTAGTTCTAGCAAGGAGAAGGCCAAGGAGGATTGGCTCCCCTTGTTAACACGTAGGATATTTGAATACCATTGATTGGTATGTGTATTTGAGAACACATGTAATGTTGGTATAGTATAGAGCTAAGTGTATGACATTGAAATGATACCATATATAATGTTGCATGTAAATATCAAGATGTTCTTTGTGCACCTTGTCCCTTATGCATACTTCATGTCACTTATGTACTCATATGTCATTGAGGCTATGATGTGAATGGATGTGTATGATGAGTCAATGTGAGGTTGTAAGATTTGTTGTAGTAGTGGCCTATTCCCCTTTGATGTCTTTACAAATGATTGATGTGTGTTTTGTTGAATATTCTAGAGCGTGTGGCCCATTGGTTGATGCAGTGAGTGTGGATCCGGTGCACTAGTTGCCCACATGTATTTTAAGGTATTAAGAATAGTCCATGAGGCTAGTCAAGATTTTGGTAGGTTTTGGTAGAAATGGGTACATAAGTCATTGGTCATGAATGGGGTTCTAGGGGGGTCAAATCCTAAACGAGTGGTTTTTGTAACAGCCTACTCCCAAAAGTCCCGTAAACAACTCCCAAAATATCAAAAACCTATAGAAATACTCTGAACAATATCAAAACAAGGTTGAGCCATAGCAAGCTATAGTATTGCCACATCCTGGGAGAAGCAGAACCACTTGGTGCCATAGCCAAACTTCTGTCGCCACGGTACTCCTTGCTGATATAGTATTAGCAAGTTACAACTTTTTGGGGCGAACTTCCGACATGTATAATTTTATGCTCCGACCTCTAATTGACATGATTCCAACTCCTACAAGTCAATATTGTCTCAATTTAACATCAATTTTACTTGAATCCATCTCCATATAGAGATTTTGGACATACAACACTATTTTGCCCATTTTTTTACCAAAACTCAAATCTTAAGCACTTCAATTGTCACCAAAGGCAATTTGAACACTATAGACTATCAACACAGGTCTCATTTAGCTCAACTAACTTATCCAAGAAGATTTCATCTTAGAGGAAGTATTTTTTCGAGATTTGATCCCCTTAAACCCCAATTCCACATAATGGGCTACATGCCAAAAATGCGCATATGAAGCTTAAAACCCCCTTTGGGCTCTCACATACAGCCATTTTGACACAGATACTTGCTCCAACAATAATGACCCATACCAAGGTCCACATCTTCATCATACATACACACTAATACATGCACACATCCATATCACATCATCATCAACCTCATTATCATCATCATCAATATTCTACAATTAGCAGCAACACAATATCATTGTTCTCATATTGATTACAAATATTCTATCCTACTTGGCACAACTAATAACATAGACCATACACAATTATCGTTGCCTTGAATATTCTTGACATCAGAGAGACTACGACTCCTTTGTCTTTTCTAGACTAGTGTCAAAGTCTTCACTTGAAATGTTAGTCATGGAAAGAGGTATGAGACAAAGTCTCAATAACCAGGCAAACAAACATAGGAACCCTATATCATTAGCACACAAATATGCATATAATGCAATGCAATACAAAATGTCATGGCATGTATGTCTCTTTCACACACAGCTAGAACCACATGCTAGCGTCATGACATGACATTTCTAATAAGTGATTCCTTTTCAATAGCTGGTGAAGACTGATTTTGTGATATCACCAAGCTCATTTCATACTAATGCAACCTAGCCAAAGGTTACGCTAATGCTTGAACTGTGGCTCTTCTTCCTCTGGCCCACTATGAATTGGTGGTGATTTAGGGAAGATACGGTCCACTGCCACCTAGTTCTCCGGGCCATGGGAGAGGATTTAGCAATAGGAATCCCTTCCTTATTTCATCATATCATATCTTATTATCACCACTCAATCCACAATTTCTTACAATGTTCATGTGGTGATGATGTTCATGCCATGTCAGCACGTGTATGACACTATAAAATCATCATCATATTTATTAATGTCATGTTAGCATGCTATGGAATCACATATAATGCCATGCTCATCATCATCATATATTAATGCCAAGGAATCTAAATTTATACTTTATCTAGCTGTGTGCATGCCACGATATCTAGAAAAACCATATACTCACACATAACAATATCATGATATGAATAGGAACATGCATATATATATAAATACAATCAACAAATAACAAACATACACAACACCCAGTTAGCTTAAGGTGTCGACACCACACTCACGATTCTTACAAGCTTTTGGATCGCCAACCACGACTTGAACTCCTCTAATTGACCAAATAACCACTACAATACCATAACATCTTTAATTAACATAAAGTGTAACTATCTAAAATCCATAATTCAACCAATTGTGCTCTACCCAAAGTCCCAACAACATTTTTATGCATTAATGAGTCCCACACAACCTCAAATCCTAACAAATCCTATACATTTCAAATTCCAAACATCCACTCAAACTCATCATAACCTAACTAAAACTCACACCCAAAGATTTCTAACACTAAATGATAGCTCTTTAATCCTATTACATCCATTTTAATCAGTAGATTTTAGCCAAAACCAGAAACCCAAATAGATATCTGAATTTCACTTCAAAAACTGAAGAGAAAGTAGAGGAGAAGAGATTAAGGATTACTTAGCAGCTTGTAATCAAGCTCCTAGAGTCCTAAAATGATCTCCCCAGGTCAAATTTCTCAAACCCTAGCACAAATTCTCTGTTTTCCTCTCGTTCTCTTTTGTCTCCATCAACCGAAATGTTTCCAATTATCAAAGTTCAAAGTCTAGTGGCATGGCAGCAGGTAAGTTCATTGTGATATGAGACCCTTATATCTGAAAAATCTATCAAAGTTTTAGCTCGTTCACTGCAGCGGCCCTGTGTCTCACTACGGCGTGGAGCATTTCTGCCTCCACTTTAATATTCTTCCATCCTGGTTCCTATAGTCTTGCACACATCATCAAATATACTTCTTGTTAGATTGAGACTAAATTTAAGATAATATATTGAGGGTTGTTACATTCTCCCCCTTATAAAAATTTCATCCTCGAAATTTCAAATTCTTACTACATTCAAAAATCACAGGATACCTTATTTCCATGGATTCTTCCGTCTCTCATGTGACGTCATTCGATGTCAGGCCGCTCCAAGCCATCTTCATTAATTTAAGGAGTAACCTTCAAAAATATATGGTCTCCAGCATCAAATTCCAAGGATCTCCTCTTCTGATTTGCATAACTCTTCTACTAACTCTGGGTGGTTAGAAGCTTCTATTGGACGCTCTCTATTTGTTTAGAGGTTTGGTCCACAATATCTAGGCCCAATAGACTCTGTTCACCAAGTTCAAATAATATAATAGCGATATACATTTTCTGCCATATAAAGCATTATAAGAAGCCATTTGCAAGCTTGAGTGGTAACTGTTACTATAGGCAAATTTGACTAATGGTAGATATTGATCTCAATTGCCTTTATTCTCTAGAACACAAGACCGCAACATGTTTTCCAGAGTTTGAATTGTTCTTTCAGTCTGCCCATCTCATTGAGGATGATAAGCAATACTAAAATTCAACTTCATCCCCATGGCCTTCTGAAGAGACTTCTAAAACCTGGATGTAAACCTAGAATCTATGTCTGAAACAATACTCATTGGAACTCCATACAACCTTATAATTTCATTCACATACAACTGGGCCAATTTTTACATAGTAATGGTCTCCCACATTAAAAGAAAATGGATCGACTTCATTAATCTACTCACAATCACCCATATTGCATGGTTCCCTGAAGAGGTCCTTAGTAGTCCCATCAAAAAATCCATAGGGATGCTATCCTATTTCTACACTGGAATCTCTAGAGGTTGCAATGAACCTGTTGGTAATTTATGCTTAATCTTCACTCTCTGAAAAACTAGACATTTGGCTACATATTCAGCAATGTCTTTTTTCATGCTTGGCTACCAGTACCCTTGCTTTAAATCTTGGTACATCTTAGTAGCACCTAGGTGAATAGTATGCCTGCTCTAATGAGCTTCTTCCACAATAGTTTCTCACAAACCAGCAACATTTGGTACAAAAATCTGGCCACGGTACCAAATGATACCATCTTCTAATATATTAAAATCCTGAGTTTCCATCATTTCAATCCATTCCTGAATGTCTAAAAGATAATTATCTTCCAACTGTGCAAAGCAAATATTTCTCAACAAATCGCTTGATACATTAATAGACTCCACTACTAGAACTCCAGGGTGCATATTGATGGATAACTTCAGAGCTCCTAGGTTTTCTAGCACCCGTTCTTCTCTCATCATCATGGTGGTTGTATGAATCAACTTCTTGCTCAGCTCATGCACCACTACATTGGTCTTCCTAGGATGATACTTCAAAGTAAATTCATAATCTTTCAAGAATTCTACCCATCATCTTTGTCTCATGTTCAATTCTTTCTAGTCAAAAAGATATTTCAAGCTTTTGTGATCATTGAATACCTCGAATTGAGTGCCATAGAGATAATGCTTCCATAAATTCAGGGTGAACACTACAACCGCTAACTCAAGGTCATAAGTAAGGTAGTTATCCTCATGAAACTTCAACTACCTGGATGCGTAGGCCATAACTCTTCCCTATTGCATCAACACGCACCCCAAACCCTTCTTAGAGGCATCCATATAAACTGTGAACGGCTCGAATGAGTTAAGGATGATTAACACTAGGGTGGACATTAGATGAACCTTCAGTTCTTGGAATGCTCCCTCACACCTGTCATCCAAATGAAAATCTATCCTTGTGAGTTACTCTAATCAATGGCATAACAAGTTGAGAGAATCCCTTAATGAACCTCCTATAGTAACATGTCAATCTGAGAAAGCTACGAATTTCGGTCACTGATTGCCATCTTTCCCAATTTAACACTGCTTTTACTTTGCTATGATCTACTACGACACCTTCTTCCGAAATTACATGACTAAGGAATTTCACCTCCTATAGCCAAAACTCACATTTATTAAGTTTGGCATACAATTGGTGATCCCATAACACTTACAGCATAATCTGAAGATGAAGTGCATGTTCCTCCTCACTCTTGGATTGTATCATAATATCATTGATAAACACTACTATAAATTTGTCCAAATATAGTCGAAATAGCCTATCCATATCATCCATGAAAATTGCTGGAGCATTGGTCAACTGATTGGAATCTTATAAGTATACAAGGTTGATCGCAGTAATAAAAAGTCTCCGGAATATTCCAGAGGTCGAACCCAAGGGAGGTTGTGATTTACTCAATTATATAATTTCAGTCAAGACAAACAGTTTGTGAAACGTTAATAAAAGATTAAGCTAAGAGAAAAACAATAATAAAAGCAACTATTTGGGTTTAATTCAATTACTAAAAGAATTAGGGAATTGGGTTTCATCTTCCTGGGATAATTGAAGTTACTCTTAAATTGACTCCTTCTATAATTATGGTGACAGTTATTTCTAAATTATCCTAATTACCTTTTAGTCAATTAGTCTATACTTAATTAGGTTTTAATTCACTCTCGTGCAACTAAAATTCCTGATTAAACCTTGAAGTTATAACTAAAGTCACCATAAACACCTAATTCTATCTCTAGAATTGGTGTTTATATCTATCTCTCTAGGTTTAGGTTTGCTCTTTACCTTTCAGTCTATCAAGCTTACCCACAGAATGAATTTCATGGTGGCCAATCACAAAATTCCCAATGAAGCACAAAAGATATGGATATAATCAAACATAAATAAATTGGAAAAATTCAATCAGAAACAAGAGTCATAATTCAGAGTAAACTCTAATCAATCTCAGTTATGCTACATCCCTATCCCTAACTGGGAAAATTAGTTACACATAAGTATTGTTCTCCAAATCAAAATTAGAATAAACTCTCAAATCATCCGAACAAAATCTAAAGAAAGGAAAGTAGTAGATGAATAAAGTGATTCAGCTTCACTATGCCTTCAATCCTCTTAGATTTGCCTTCAAAATGCTCCTTCTAAGCTCCAGAGAATTTGGAATAAGTCTTCTAGGGCTCAGAATAATGATTTCTCTCTTCCCCCATTCTAAAAACCCATATATATATATATATATATGTTTTGTATGATCCCATGGTACAATTCAAATAGCTGTCAAATGTATTCACCCAGTGCGGAATGGTGTTATTTTTATCTAGCCGGCACCGGTTGAAGTATGCACTTGTCTTCCTCTGATCATCACCCGGTGTCGGATGGAGTTTTATTCAGTGGACCCGGCGCTCGGTCATCTCATAAATGTTGCTCTTCACGCCTCCTCACTCGGCCACGGGTGAGGATAATAAATGGGGACTGGATGAATTATTCTTTGTCCCTTCTTGTCTTCTTCTTTCACTCCAAATTCCTCACATATCCTCAAAGTTTTCCTAAAATACAATTATATCTTAAATTAAATAAAATCATGCCAATTTTATATCAAAACTCAATATTTTTCAAGAAAAAAATATTAAATATGGGTATTTTGTAGGTATAAAATAGACACATCAAATCCCCCCACACTTGAACTTTTGCTTGTCCTCAAACAAACACTAAGCATGAGATCAAAGAATTTTTCTACATAAAATTCACATCCACCTATTTCTAAAATTTAAGAACAACCTACTACCTATCCAGTCAAAGAGTACAATGTATGTATGGAATACTAAGCTCAATATCCAGCCAATAGGTTTTTACTCATATTCACTAACCCAATGGTGTGTGAGTGCCAACCAACCTATAATTAGTGTCAATAACTAGCCAGACAAGTGGATTGAAAATTACGATACTTATTTATAAACTTGCAACATCTCAATTTAAAATCATATGAGTCTCAATTCAATAACAGGAGATCCTCATGTTTCATTTCATGCCCTAAGGCATTTTCTAATGTTACTTTTCCCCACACATTTTGTGCTTCAATTTTATCTGGGGATTGTTGCTTTTCTTTGGCCTTCATGCGCCCTTTTGACGCGAAGGTCTCACATTTTTTATGCATATCCCTGCTTACTCGGCACAAATAGAACCAGTGGAGTGGATAATTTTTCACATTTTTTTTCGCTTCCTGAGTCATGTCTCACAAATGATAATACTCATAAATTCTATTTGAAATTATGCAAGTTCAAAAATAAATATATAATTCACTATCCTACTTATTCGACTACTTATTTTTACCTCTCATAAGCTAGCTATTAATGCTTAATTTTAGGTTTCATGATTCCTTTCTTATTATAATTGGTTGTCTATCTCACTTAATTAACAATGAAGCTTAGACTCAAGACTTCCAAGATAGCAATTGTACTTAAATAGTAGGGAATAGATGATTGTAAATTCAAAAATATAATTAAACACAAAGAATAAATTAGAAAAAATTTTCTTAGTCACCTATATATATATTATTATTATTTCTAATTTATGCTCCCCCTACACTTAGCAGGAACACTATCCTCAGTGTTAAAAATGGTAAACAAGACAAGTGAAAAGAAAATTAATACTTCCCTGGCGCATGCTGGTGGTGGTTCAGTTTTCTCTAATTGTTTTGCAACTGCATCTCAAGTACTATTCTGGTTATACAAAAACTCAGAGGGAAGGGGTGAAGCAGATCAAAAGACAATCAAAAGAAAAAAAATCTACTTAATTAGAAAAAAAATGAAAAAGAAAAGGAAAGACTCTAGGATAAAGAAAAACTAAATGATCGAAATCATGGTGATGGAGGCTGTCTAGCCTGGATCAGCTAATGTAACAGTGCCTCAGTACACTGTCGATGCTCCTCATCCCTCCTATTACATTTAGCTTGTTCTTGTCATATTTCATCAATGGTCTTCTCTATGCGGGTGATCTTCTTTAGAAGGCGCTTCAACAGGCTGCACTTAGGTCATGGTTGCTGAACTTGGATAGCTAGTTGTAATGGTTTGGGGTCCTCAGCCGGTTGTTCTGGGGTAACCTCAACCTCAGCCATATCGTGTGCTTTGGGAACTGGCTGTGGGGGTCCTTCACCTCTTTTTCTCCATACCCCATCCACTTTTAGATATCCCAGGGAGCCAAGTGTCTTCTCAGATAGTGCATCGTTATCAGTTGGCGTTCTGGCGACCTCCCCACTCACATCAACTCCCACATCCTCCATCAAAATATTAATCAGAACAGGGAATAAAAAGGCCGTCTTTTTGCATTTGGCCTGGATAACTTCCCTGATATAGCGGATGATGATATGAGCTAGTGGTATCCCTGGGATATTCCCCATACTGTGTGGCATCTTGTGAAGGAAGTACATATCAATGAATCATACTTCATTCAAGCTGCTTGCACCCGGTATGATGTTGAAACTCATGAGATAAACGAGTAACCAATGAGGAATGCCAATAACTTTGAGAGAAAGGCTTGCCTTTAAGTACCCATGGTAGACACCCACTGGATCTGAAGATCATTCATCGCCTGGAGAATTGTCCAAGTGGGGTCTGAAGAAATCTAGTCTCCAATAGAGTTGAAAATAGGTCCCTGTTGCGGGAGTCCTAAGAGCTGAGACAATTGCTCAGGTGTGATGATTACTAGAGTTCCCTTAACGGATGAAACTATGCTCTGTTCAGTTTTCGAGTCATTATGTTCGATGTTGGCATAGAATTATTTAACCAAGTCGAGGTAGTGAGGTCCATACAATATGAGAATACCACCCCATCCAAGTCGTTGATATAATTGGCTCAGATGAAATTGGTCTTCAATTGTTGGATGTATAGTCTTCTCATAAATGAATGGGTTGTCCTTCCTTGCATTGTACCAAGCTTCATTATCTATGCTTGTAAATCAGTGTAAGTGAGGTTGAGGTGGATCAGTGGCAGAGTGAGATGAACTGGCCCTAGATGGGCTACCATGAGAAGGGCTTCCTCTTGCCATATGTGTACCTATAAAACAAAGTGGAGGCTCACTTTAAGTGCATTTCTTATCAAGAAAGCAATCAGGAATCAAGCTCATGCATTATCTAGAGAAATAAGTAACTATATAACTAATGTAGAGTGAAATTCATAATCAGCAGTTATCCATGATATGCCAAAAGAAATAAATTGCAACCTTAGCTGTGATCCTATCTAAGAAGATAATGAACATAATAAAACAAAAAGGATGGACCACACCACCATGCATGGAAATATGCATATCAATACCACCTAATGGGGTCCACAATAGAGTAGATAACAGTCAAATCAGTATCCATGCAAATGCCATTTATCTGTATCAAAGTTGAGCAAGACCCCTAGTACAAGCAAGTCAAAAAACACAGGATAGAACCTTTCACCTCAGCAAGCAATAAGACTAGGAATATACGCATACACAAATAGGACGCAGCAACTATACGAAAGGTATATCAGAAACAACATATCCATTATCACATCTAAGCATGTGAGGTTTCTATTATAGTAAAGCATGTAAAGCAAGAAAGACCACAGAGGCACATCATAGCAATTCTCATAATGTCCGGGGACACTACTTCAGCCATTTCCTATTTCTAATCAATCAACCTAGAAGATTATTCAATATAAAGCACAAAAATTGGGTTTGAAGTTGCTTCAATATTTTCCGTATCAGCAATGGTGATAGCAATGAAAGAAACGAAGGGGAATAAACATACCTTAAGTCAAGAATCAAACCCTGAGTAAGTAAACCACTAACCCTAAACCACAGAACAATGAAAAACTGATGACCCACACGCTGAAGCTAAAGATTTATTATACCCACAGTTTAGAGTGCATTAAGGCAAAAATCAATCAGTGGATCTTAAAGAGGGTGTGATTTAATTGGTGAAAAAGTATGGAAATGGGTGAAAATTGACTAGGGAAGGCCGAAAACCTCCTTTGGGTGATGGAGGAAGGCTGCCCGCAAGAGAGGAAGAAGACGTTCGGGATTTTAAACATGTCCACCTCGTGTCAAGTGAGTCCAATTTAGTGGACCCGGCGCTGGGTGAGAATTTTTTTTTTTTAACCTGGTGCCAACTGGATCCAATTTAATGGATTTGGTGCCGGGTATGCCTTTTCTTCCCCGTGTATCTCTTCATCAATTTTTTTTTTCCAAAAATTTGCTGAAACTTTCCTTTTACCACTTGAAAAAGTTCTTGATGAGCTAACACTTTCCCCCACACTTAAAATTAAGCACTATAATAATTTAAAAAGAAGAAATTTTTCAAAGGATTAGAAACTTCCCTGAATTGTTGCTTAACCTTGTATCTGGCTTGGAGAAGAGTTCCACACAAGTGACTTAGAACCTAAAAATCAGTACGAAACTGTAACACCTTACTTTTAGACTCATTTTTCATGAATTAGACTCCTTTTAAGTCTAAGTATACTTGATCCTAAGCTTAAATCACATAAGAATGAAAATCAGAATTTCCAAAATATTTGGTTACTGTTCATATGGTAGTTTCCACTTTACTGACTGAACTTTGAAAATTTATAACTAATTTTAGAAAAATCATTCCATAGTGGTTCAAGTCTCTTAATATAAATAAAAACCTTCTATACATGGAAAAAATATGAAACAAAGAATGCTATTGACCAATTTATACAATTTATTTCCTAAATATTTACTATACATTTGGTCATTTTCTCTTCCCCAGGATTTTGGCCTTATATTTAAAAATTCATATCTCACTCTACCCTGGGCCAATTTATGCATTCATTATGTCATTGGAAAGCATTGTGAGTCTACTTTCTAGAGATATTTTTTGTACATTTATTCAACTTGTACAGGTCATAATATTAATTTAACTATTATGGGTTAGAATACTATCTCTACTGGAATAGTTTTAGGAGAAATTATATAACTCCTTCTTTATAGCTCCAAAAGCTTTCAAACTAGTGGCATTCATTTTCTAAGACTTAAGAGCTTTTCATAAATATGAATCACTGAATTTTTTGAGCTATACATGATTTTATATTACCTTTTGAAAAATCTAGTGTTCACAATGTATGCTCCAGTTTTCTAACACTGTCCAGTTCTGATCCCTAATTTCAAAAATTCATTATAATTCATAAATTTATCCAATTTAGGTGTTCTTTAGCTCTATAAAAAGCTTGTTCTGTCTACATTAAGAGCATGTATAACATATACTAAACTTATGCCAAAATAGGTAGATACAAGGATGCTCTGTTTCAAATAGAGTTTCTCCTACTCAAGTCAATACTGGTCATCTCAAACAAACTTATGACATAACTCATATAATAAACTTCATAAACCTCATACATCAACATTTATTGTTCCAAATCTACACATAACATCATAAGAAGACTTTAAGGAATATAATCATGTATAGTTACAGAATTTCATCTCATACATACATGATACATATTTTCTCAACTTAACATTATAACTTGCAAAATCAAGTAATTCTTCATCATCCTCTTCATTTCCCTTGCATTTGTTTGAATACATCCATGTCCTTACCCTAACATAGTTAATATTTGGAAAGGAATGAGATTTAAAGAATCTTAATAGTTACACCCAATTATGCAAGCATATTATCATAGCATCTCATAAAATCATTAATAGTAATCATAAAATCATAAATTCATAGTACGCCATACAATTTCATAAAAATTTTGGCATGGTAAAACCATAGAAAATGGACATCCTAGGGTCATAAAACCCTTCAAACAACCAGCCAACAATGCAAATTCATCACAAAGTATCCAAACAAATATATGGCATAGTTATAGAATCATGAAAATCAAGTATGATAACATTAGGCAAAAATGGAAAAATAACTACCTTCTTGCTTTCCAATGATCTCCAAACTTTGTGGACAAATCTTAAAACACTTCTTCAAACCCTATAGCATCATAAAATAATACCATAAGCCGCCAATTCATTAAGCTCATTCACAAGGTGCATACTTGAACTAAAAATTTCATTTTGTTTTCCTTTAAGTTTTTGTTGTACAACATACTTGTATCTACCTATTTTGGACCTAAGGAATCCATTTTTGGGGTCAAAATCATGAAATTTCCTTTCTAATTCAAACCCTAATTCAACAGAATATTCAGCAAAATTGTAAAAAAATCACAACTCAACAAACTTGCAATCTAATGGTATATCTTTGCATCTTGAAGCCTATACAACACTTCTCATGGATTACTTTCTCCATGGCTTCATTTTTATCTCTCTACTCTCTCTCTAGATAGAAATTTTCAGAGAAAAAATGGAGAGAAATACTCCATGAAACACTATCCTACTTAAGTAGATGCAAGATAATCATCAAAGAAACTTATCTTGAGAGTTTCGGATCAAACTTGTGATTTTTCCTTCTCCCTTTTGCTATCTCTCTTTCACGCCTTCTTTCCCCTTTTCTCACCTCTGTTTGTGCATGTTTTGAGCTGAAGAAGATGTGATGAAACCTTAACTAAGGTGATTAAGTGTTAAACAATCATAAAGTAACTTTAGTTAATTGAATCTTTGACTTTGATTACTTTTTATCTAATAAAGCTTTTAACCAATTCCATTAGGGTCCCTTATCAGCTACAGCATGCCACTTGTCCCATTCTTGGCAAAAAATTACTTTAATAACTTTTATAGATCAATATACACTTTACCGATTGAGTTCGTCTGTACCGATTAAATATTTTGGCCCAAAATTGGCATTATATTAGTACAAGATTATCCTAGGATATCTCTTTGACTAAGATCATTGTTTTGACCCAAAATATATTTTAGCAAGGTCCAATCATTGCCCTTAAAGTTGTACTGACTTTTGTTGTAGTCTAAAATAACCTTTATCGAGTAAAATATTAATATTAAGCCCTAATTAACCAATAAATATTATTTTGATCTTAAAAAATTCCTTACTATATTTCATTGGGCTAGGCTCATCAAGACCTTATTTTTTGCTATAATCTTTCATATTTCCAAAAATACCCTTGACTCAGGGTAAATTTATAATTTTTCAAAGATTTGGGTTATTAGCTGTAATTTTTTCCAAACTTATTTTTATTTTCTCTCCAGAGACTAACTTGCAAGCATTCTTAATCCTTGGAGTCAAAATATAATTTTCTCACTTCTTTATTTAACCTGAAAAAATAACTCATTTACCCCTTATCACAATTAATGTTGTCTCTCCATTTTTCCCAGTTACTTATGCATTTTATAATATCAATATTTTTTTCCTTGGGAATTAAATGCAACATTTACATTTTACTTCTAATTTAAAAAATAACCATTTTACCCTTAAGTTAGGTCAAGAATGTAATTATCCATTCTTTCGGACACTTTCTTGTAATTTTACTCAAAGACCAATTTTTTTATTATTTCTTTCTCACTATTCACACTAACTTCAAATTGGTCTATCTCTTAACTTGGACCTCCCGGCTATGAAATACTTATACTGTTACGCTCATCTTGGAGCGGGTTTTCATTCAAGTGGTATATTGCATATTTTTCGGGGTAAATTCTGGAATTAATTTCTACTAAAGACCTTATGGAAAATTAATTCCAATTAAAGACCAAATATAACTTCTTCTGAAAATTAAATGAGAAATTAATTCCTTCTAAAGTCCGATTATATATATAGCTTTTTCGTCTTACTTCGTTTCTCATCTTTTATTCATTTTATAACATCTCATAAAAATAAAGATATTACAGAAACAGATTGAGAAAAAATAAATAATAAATAAATAAAGGCAAGAAGAAAGATTGGGTTACCTCCCAACAAGCGCTAAATTTAATGTCTATAGCTAGACAAAGCTGTGGCAAGGATGTCAAACTTCATTTAGAGGAACTAATTGTGGTGCATCAACTGATTCCCCTTCATAATAGATCTTGAGCCTCTAACCATTAACCACAAAGTGATTTCCATCGGGCCCTTGAACTTCCACAGCCCCATAAAAATGCACATTAGTAACTTCAAATGGTCCCAACCATCTGGATTTCAATTTTCCTAGAAAAAATTTAAGGCGTGAATTGAATAACAACACTTTTTGTCCAACCTTAAATTCTCTCTTTATTATTCTTTTGTCATGCTAAGTCTTGGTTCGCTCCTTATAAATGCGAGCATTCTCAAAAGATTCCTGTCTAATTTCATCCAGCTCAGTCAATTAGAGTAACCTTCGCTCACCTACAGCTTTCAAGTCATAGTTAAAAGTACGTGTAGCCTAATATGCACAATGCTCTAACTTTACAGGAAGGTGGCAAGACTTTCCATAAACCAATCTATAGGGAGACATTCCTAGAGGTGTTTTAAATGTAGTCCTATATGCCCATAATGCATCATTTAATTTTTGTGATTAATCTTTCCGAGATGCATTAACAGTCTTCTCTAGAATGCCTTTGAGTTCCCTATTTGAAACCTCAACCTGCCCACTGATTTGAGGATGGTAAGTAGTGCTAGTTTTAAGGTGACACCCATATTTCTTTAATAGGGATTTAAATTAATAATTCTGAAAATATACCCTATTATCACAAATAAAGGCTCGAGGGACACCAAATCTAGCAAACAACTGTTTCACAAACTTAACCACACTAGTGGCAGTATTATTTGACAGTGCAACTGCTTCTACCCATTTAGTGACAAAATCAACACCAACTAAAATGCACAAGTTATTGTTAGAAGGAGGAAAGGGACCCATAAAGTCAAGCCCCCAGACATTAAAGGGCTCAACTTCCAGAATTCCAGTCTGTGGCATCTCATGATGCTTACTAATGGAACCCGTCCTCTGGCACCTGTCACATTTTGTCACAAAGGTTCGTGCATCCTTGAAAAGGGTAGGCCAATAAAATCCACTTTGCAACACCATTGCAGTTGTCTTGTCAGGACCATGATGTCCAGCATATGGAGAGGAATGGCAATCTTCTAAGATAGGAGTCATCTCCACCTTTGGTACATATCTTCTTATAATACCATCGGCGCATCGCCTGAAAAGTAATGGATCATCCCAAAGATAGTGTTTGACCTCTGCTAAAAATCTCTTCCTCTAATGAAAATTTAGATTCTTTGGAATAATTTCTGCAACTAAAAAATTAGCAATGTCAGCAAACCAAGGTAAAAATAACGAATTTAGCGCCCACAATTTTTCATTAGGAAATTCCTCCTTAATAGGAATATCAGATTTAGGCACATGCACTAATCTAGACAAATGGTTAGCAACCAAGTTTTCAGAGCCCTTTTTATCTTTAATTTCCCAGTCAAATTCTTGCAAAAGTAAAATCCATCTGATCAGACAAGACTTGGCTTCCTTTTTCTGCATCAAATATCTAACAGCTGCATGATCAGTGGAAATAATGACTTTTGAAAGAGCAAGATAGGATCTAAACTTATCTAGACCACACACCACAGCCAAAAATTCTTTTTCAGTGGTAGCATAATTGAGCTGTGTATCATCTAAAACTCTACTTGCATAATAAATCACATGCAACTTCTTGTCTTTTCTTTGTCCTAACATTGCTCTAATAGCATAATCACTAACGTCACATATCAGTTCAAAAGGAATGCTATAGTTAGGGGACACAACAATAGGAGCAGAAATTAAAGCCTTTTTCAAATAATTGAAAGCATTCAAACAATTGTCATCAAAGATAAAAGGCACATCTTGGACAAGTAGATTGGTTAAAGGCTTAGCAATTTTAGTAAAATCCTTAATGAAACGCCTATAAAAACTTGCATGTCTAAGAAAACTCTCAATAGTTTTTACCGTTGTGGGAGGAGGTAAGTTTTCTATAACCTCAACTATTGCACGATCTACCTCAATCCCTTTTACAGAAATTTTGTGCCCCAAAACTATACCTTCAGTCACCATGAAGTGACATTTTTCCCAATTAAGCACTAGATATTTCTCCTTATAGCTTTGCAAAACTCTTGCAAGATTAGACAAATAGATATCATAAGAGTGGCCAAACACATAGAAATTATCCATGAAAACTTCAATTATATCCTCAACCATATTAGAAAAAATAGCCATCATGCATCGTTGAAAGGTGGCAGGTGCATTGCAAAGACCAAAAGGCATTCTCCCCGACAACGGCACTAAAAACTTGATCGTAATCCTGCAAGTATATAAGGTCAATCGCAGTAATAAAAAATCTCCAGAGTATTCCAGAGGTCGAACCCAAGAGAGGTTGTGATTTACTCAATTATATAATTTCAGTCAAGACAAACAATTTGTGAAACGTTAATCAAAGATTAAGCTAAGAGAAAAACAATAATAAAAGCAACTATTTGGGTTTAATTCAATCATTGAGAGCATTAGAGAATTGGGTTTCATCTTTCTGGGACAACTAAAGTTACTCTTAAATTGACTCCTTCTATAATTACAGTGACATTTATTTCTAAATTATCCTAATTACCTTTCGGTCAATTAGTTTATACTTAATTAGGTTTTAATTCACTCTCGTGCAACTAAAATTCCTGATTAAACCTTGAAGTTATAACTAAAGTCACCATAAACACCTAATTCTATCTCTAAAATTGTTGTTTATGTCTATCTCTCTAGGTTTATGTTTGCTTTTCATCTTTCAGTCTATCAAGCTTACCCACAAAATGAATTTTATGGTGGCCAATTACAAAATTCCCAATGAAGCACAAAAGAGATGGATATAATCAAACATAAATAAATTGAAAAAATTCAATTAAAAACAAGAGTCATAATTCAGAGTAAACTCTAATCAATCTCAGTTATGCTACATCCCTATCCCTAACTGGGAAAATTAGTTATTCATAAATATTGTTCTCAAAATCAAAATAAGAATAAACTCCCAAATCATTCGAACAAAATCTACAAAAAAGGAAAGTAGTAGATGAATAGAGTGATTCAGCTTCACTACGCCTTCAATCCTCTCAGATTTGCCTTCAAAATGCTCCCTCTAAGCTCCAAAGAATTTGGAATAAGTCTTCTAGGACTCAGAATAATGATTTCTCTCTCCCCCCGTTCTAAAAACCTATATATATATATATATGTTTTATACGATGCCGTGGTACAATTCAAATAGTTGTCAAATGTATTCACCCGGCGCCAGATGATGTTAATTTTATCCAACCAGCGCCGGTTGAAGTCTGCACTTGTCTTCCTTTGATCATCACCCGGCACTGGATGGAGTTTTATTCAGTGGACCCGGCGCAAGGTCATCTCGTAAATGTTGTTCTTCACACCTCCTCACCCGGCCACAGGTGAGGATAATAAATGGGGACCGGATGAACTATTCTTTGTGCCTTCTTGTCTTCTTCTTTCACTCAAATATCCTCAAAGTTTTCCTAAAATACAATTATATCTTAAATTAAATAGAATCATGCCAATTTTATATCAAAACTCAATATTTTTCAAGAAAAATAATATCAAATATGAGTATTTGTCGGTATAAAATAGACACATCATCAACCCAAAGAGCATCACAAGGAACTCATAATACCCATATCGGATTTGAAAATTTGTTTTGGGCACATCTTCAATACGCACCCAAAGTTAATGGTATCTCAACCCCAAATCAATTTTAGAGAAAACCATAGGCACCAGCTAATTGATCAATTAAATCATTGATCCAAGGCAAAGAATATTTATTCTTGATTGTCACCATATTCAACTGCTTGTAATCAATGCACAATCTTAGATTACCAACCTTCTTACCAAAACAACATCAGAACTCTCCAAGGCAAGATGCTTTGTAACATCTCTAAAAGAGTTAAATAACTAAAAATGCGTATGGAATTTACAAAAATGGAAAAATATCATTTTGCATGAAATAGGACAAAGAGATCATTTTTACCGGTCAAATGGAAAAATAAAAAATTACAATTTTACTCCTAAAAATTATAATAATTCTATTTTAGTCCCTAAGCAATAAAAATCAGTCTTTTGTGTTCACACTTTTAAATGTTGTCTAGACAAAGCAGGAATGACATTGCAATGTAAAAGTTGAATTTTTGACCTAGATATCGAGTGCTAAATTATTTATGGGCACATTTGGTTGAATGTGATAGAGAACTTAATATTTCAACGGCTTGTTATGAAATTTTCATTTTTTTTGACATATTTTTTAAAAAATCCGAATACTTTTATACTGTTCATTTTTTTATTTGTTGTTTATTTGTTCTTTTTTAGCCAAATATTTGTTCAATATATATATATATATAATGTATATCTTTTATATTCATATTTTATAATTTAAAATTACCATACCTAACGTGTTATGTTTTCAAAATTTTTTCTCCTCAGAAAATTTCCGGAGCCGTTTTGTTTTGGGTCAACTCCGGATCGAGTCTATTTATGTGAGAATAACGAGGATCGACATAAATGGATTGTAACGAGGATCATATGCCAATTGCCCAATGACAATCGGGCTTTTAACATGGGGCCGTTTGATCCCACGTAGAGGCCCACTATGAGAGTAATGCCTCAATGGTGGAACTGGGCTTCGAGGAGGCGAATGGACTGAAGGCTTCTAATGTCTGACTTGGTAGCTGGAGTTTTGACAAAACAATTGAAGGGAGAATATATCTTGGTGAGGCAATTATGTGTGAAGATCTGAGAATCTCATGAAGTCAGCAAAAGTAATGGGTTAAGATAAGAAAAAAGAAAAAGAACTCTAACTCAGGAGCTTTTAATTTATGAACAATTGATTGAGGTCCCTATTTTAGAAGAAAAGAAGGGTAATAATAAAAAAAAAATTTGAATAATTTTATTTAGAATCCTTAAGAATATTTTGGTTAACTCTTGGTTTTAATTTGGCCAAAAAAAAAATCTTGCTTTTAATAAACTTATATTTTTTTTTTCAAATAAAAGTATTATTATTATTATTATTATTATTATTATTATTATTATTATTTTAAACATATCTTCGTAAAAGAGAGAATAGTTTAACTTAAACTAGTTCATGGTGTAGCCACGTAAGACTAGATTTAGATTCAATCCAATCATATAGGAAGAACTTGTGTATCTGATTGATCCATTCCCCTATCATCACACTGGATCAATTAAATGCAGTGTTGTAGAATGCGTAGGGGAGGAAGTGAAAAGAATGTGAAGGTATAGGGGATATGGTGATTTCGTTTTACTAAGGCGAGTCTCGATTTAAATATTTACTCAGACATATATTTCTCTTCAATATGGCACTTAAAGCCAGCCCTACTCCTCGGAAAGAGTAGGATTTAAACATACAATTACTACTCGCTCATGACGAATTTATAAGAAAATGTATATAATGAAGTTTAAGAGCATTGGTAATAGTTTACCACGTAATCTCGTGACATGCGATTATGAGCAAGTAACAATGGCTTGTGATGCAGGCTGCAAGTACTAAGTGATTAGGGTAACATAGATAATAGGAAATGACAAAAATGATGAGATGAAGAAAGAAAGAGGAAAATGTACATTCAAATGCAGTAAGTGATTCTTTGATTTATTGCAGAGGTATTATTACATAATATGTCAATTAATGGATTAATTTCCTTCTTTCTGCGAATTCCTCTTCTTGAACTTTTGATCCATGCATGATGTTCAATTGGAAGATATAAGCAAAGCATTTGAGACATTAAAACAGCCAGATTCTGTCAAAGTTAACCAAGATATGAAATAATCTAGTTATGTTTCTAAAATGTTATAATTCTAACTATTGTTATTAAAATTGGACCGAACTAATTAAAAACTAGTTGAAACAAATGAATCAGTGTTAGAATTGATCTAAATCTTTAAAGAATCAGCTAAGAACAAAACCAATCAAATTATTTTTTTTAACTTTTTTTTTCAAGATAAAATAACATAATTTTTTCTGTACAAAATAGTATTATTTTTGGATAAATATTTTTATTTTTATATTATAATATTATATAATCATTATTATGATACATAATTATCAATAATCATAAATTTACTTAACTATTAAAAATTTATTAGTAATAGTTTTTTTTTATTTTCTATAAAATATATAACATGAAATTGAAATATATTAATTTTGTAACTAATATTGGTTCAATCACGATTTGATCATGATTGAATTAATGTATTTTGAACCAATGATTTAACTAGTTCAATTATTTGTTGTCTTAAAAAAATGATTCTAATTGTAATTTTCTATTAAAATTTTTAAATTTCAAATAAAAAGAATGAACTGTGTGATTGAAAATGTCTATATGTTATTTATCATTTTGCAACAATTATAGAATATTGATTTGTATTTCGATATACATGATATATATATATATATACACCATATTTAAACATTACAATCTTCCTATCTTAGAGGAACTGCAATCGTCACCAGTTTTCAAAATAATTCAAAATTCTTCGAACATATATTTAGTAAATGAAGCTTTGAATCGTTTTAACTTTTAAGATTATAAATTTAATGCCATGTCATAATAATCTGCAACTCTTAAAAAGTAATTCATCTTCCAATTTGATTTAAATAATTTTAGCCACTTGAGGCTAGTTTGTATGGTAAAGATGAATTAGATATGGATAAAGATTCAGGTTCAAACCCTCCTGTTGTATAACTAGCACATAATTTTAAAAACCTTAGTTTATTGGAGTTGCAATCGAGGCATTTTAGTCAACATTAGTTTATTAGAGTTGCGCTTGAGGCATTTTTGTCAACATTGACCATATGGCGAGAAAAAAATCTATGCTATTTTAACGTTGCGAAATAATGGGGGAAAAAAAAAAAGGATGGATTGCTTGGATTCACAAAAATAAATGTATATAATATACTAAGAAAGAGATGATAGAGAAATGGTACATAAGTATAATATTAAAATTTAGATTTCATGCACAGTCATATCCTCTTCTTCTATTATTATTTTTCCAAATACATGAATCTAGAAAGAGACGACTCCCTTATATGTACTTGTCAGATACTCAAGTTTATAACAATGAATCAGTCAAAAACACAAAATTTTGATATGTGGCATAAATACCTGTACAATCCATATTTCATAAAGCTTTGAATCATTGCAATATTCCATTTGGAAGAGACAAATCCTTTTCTGTGGGCTCTGCCTTTCAGCTTGGTGAAAGTCAAAAAACCACTATATAAGTTTCTACTATTGTATGCACTGGGCCATATAGCAGCTTGTTGCAATTGACAAGTGGGCTAGCACTAGTTTTTTCTTTTGGAAATCGATATTATGTGGCTTTTCACTGACGCAGACACTAAATATATATTTGGATATATTTGCTGCAAAATAATTTAGACAGTTGATTTTAGGTACACTTACCTATTCAGCAAAAGCAAATTTTCAATATTTCTATCTCAAATAGTTTGAACTATGATCACCATAGGAATGTACTATCCCTTTTTCACAAATGGATTATTTATCTCTCCACGGGTGATTAAATCCAAGAGATACCTATGGCCTCTATCATTTTTCAGAACAATATATAGTAGTATTGCAATTAAACTAAATTAACAGCTTCCAAAGTGACAACGGAGGAGAATTTCAAGCCTTGCAAAAGTATCCTCAGGAGAATAGTATTCAACAATGACTTTCTTGCCCCTACACCTCTGAACAAAACAGATTGGTGGAGAGGAAATATGGACAAAGTGATGAATGGTTGGCCGGTTGTATCTACTTGCTCAAGTGGCTCAGAAGCCTAAGGAAACACTCGTCAAAGTAAAGAAATTCTTCTTCGTTGATTTCTGAATGTCTTTGAACACAGAAGGAAGCCTCTTTTATACTAGTTTCGAGAGGGGTAGGGGTTACAGAAAATTAAAAGAAAATTAAAGAGGGAGTTACAGGGGAGTTGCAGGGAGAGAATTAAAGGGAGTTACAGAGGAGTTACAAGGAGAGAATTAAAGAGGGAGTTATTCTGTTTCATCCTTGTTCCATTTCATCCTCCCTGGGTTGGATGAAACTAGCCCTCGAGTCAAAATCAGTATCATCATCCAGATAGGGTGACAAGTCAGCAACGTTGAAAGTGGCAGAAACTCCATAAGCACTAGGCAACTCAACCTTATAAGCATTATTATTGATCTTTTGCATAATCTTCAAAAGGACCATCAGCTCTAGGAGACAACTTGGCATTGGGTTGTTTAGGAAAACACTCTTTTCTTAGATGTATCCAAACCAAGTCTCCCACATTAAAGATCTGTGGCTTCTAATGCTTGTCTCGCTGTGTCTTGAGTTTGAAATTCTGTTTTCTTTCATGAACTTGTTCATTCAACTTCTTGATTTCCTTAGCCCTTTGATCTGCATTAGAACTATACTGCTGCTTATCAAGTGAAGGGGTCAAGTCTAGTGGACTCCGGGGACGAGTGCTGTAAACAACTTCAAATGGACACTTCCCAGTTGCTTGATTAACAAAATTATTGTAGGCAAATTCAACTTGAGCAAGAACAAGGTCCCACTGCTTCAAATTCTTCCCCACGAAACTTCGAAGAAGATTTCCCAAAACTCTGTTAATAGCTTCAATTTGACCGTCCGTCTGTGGATGGCTAGCGCTGCTAAATTGAAGCTTAGTCCCTATCTTCTTCCATAGCGTTCTCCAAAAGTGACTAAGAAACTTAACATCACGATCAGAGGTAATAGTTTTTGGAATTCCATGGACAAGAACAATCTCTTTAAAGTACAAATCTGCAACTTGCACTGCATCATTGGTCTTTTGGCATAGAATGAAATGGGCCATCTTCGAAAATCGATCCACAACAACCATGATGGAATCTTTTTGCCTCTGTGTTCGAGGTAAACCAAGAACAAAATCCATGCTCACATCTTCCCATAGTACTTCTGGAACCGGCAGTGGCATGTATAATCCTGTATTTTGCCCTTTTGTCTTAGCCAAATGACATATTCGGCATTGTTGTATATGCCGGTTGACATCTCGTTCAAGCCTTAGTCAATACAAATTCTCATTGACCAGATTAACTGTCTTGTCTCTGCCAAAATGACCAGCTAATCCTCCATCGTTAGTTTCCCAAATTATTGCCTCCCTCAAAGAACCCTGAGGAATGCATAGGGTTTTCCCTCAAAATAGAAATCCATCATGTCGGTAATACTGGTGGAACGATTGATCAGTAGTAGCTTCCCACACTCTACAGAAATCAGGGTCATCCTGGTACAGCTCCTTGATAAGATCAAAACCAATAACTTTGGTCTGCATTGTTGTTAGAAAAACATGTCGACGGCTAAGAGCATCAGCTACAGAGTTTAAAAATCCAGCCTTAAGCTTAATGAGGAAAGGATAAGACTGCAATAGTTCACTCCAACGGGCATGTTTACGACTGATCTTTTATTGAGAGTTCAAATACTTTAGGGTTTCATGATCCGAAAAAAGTATAAACTCTTTGCTCAAGAGATAGTGACTCCAATGTTGTAGAGCTCGGACAATGGCATAGAATTCTTTATCATAAGTAGAATACCTGAGTTTCGCATCATTGAGTTTCTCACTGAAAAAGGCAATAGGATGGCCTTCCTGGCTTAAGACAGCACCAATTCCAGTATTGGAGGCATCACAGCTAACCTCGAACACCTGGTCAAAATTTGGAAGTGCTAGGACGGGAGCTTCAATCAACCGCTTCTTTAGTTCCTCAAAACTCCTCTGAGCTTACTCCGTCCATTGAAATTTGTCTCCCTTGGTGCAATCTGTGAGGGGTGCAGCAATAGAGCTAAAATTGTGAATGAACCTCCGGTAAAAAGAAGCTAATCCATGGAAGCTTCGAACTTCCTGGAGAGATTTTGGAACTGGCCAGCTATTAATGGCATCAACTTTACTCAAATCCACTTAAACACCTTCTGCGGTGATGATGTACCCCAAGAAAACAACTTCATTGGCGAGAAAGGTACACTTCTTTAGATTAGCAAAAAGCTTTTGGTCTCGTAGTGCTTGCAAGACTTGTCGTAAGTGATCAAAATGTTCTTCCTGACTCTTCCTGTAAATAAGAATGTCGTCAAAGTAAACAACAACAAATTTGCCAGTGAAAGGTCGCAATACCTGATTCATCAAGCGCATGAATGTGCTAGAGGCATTGGTCAGTCCAAAAGGCATCACATTCCACTCATACAAGCCATCTCTTGTCTTGAAGGCAGTCTTCCATTCATCTCCTGGCCGAATCCGAATTTGGTGATACCCACTACGAAGGTCAATCTTAGAAAAGATAGTGGCACCATGTAGCTAGTCTAACATGTCATCGAGCCGAGGTATTGGAAACCGATACTTGATAGTAATTTTGTTAACAACTCAGTAATTGATGCACATTCTCTAACTCCCATCTTTCTTGGGTACTAGCAGAACAGGTACAGCACAAGGGCTAACACTTTCTCGAACCAGGCCTTTCTTCAGCAGCTCTTCAACTTGTCGCTAGACTTCAGCATGTTCTTGAGGACTCATCCTATAAGCAGGCTTGTTAGGAATGACTGCTCCTGGAACAAAATCAATGGCATGCTGTATGTCTGGCATGGGTGGCAACCCGGGTGGTATTTCATTAGCTATCACGTCTGGAAACTCGGATAATAAGGGTATAACTCTTGGTGATATAGTGGACTCACTGTTCTCCTCGAGTACCAGTATGAAACTCATCGTCTAGGTTTCATATTTCGTCACCTTGTACTCTTCCTTGGTCATCAAAGTCACCAATGGTTTAGTTTCTGTTGAGGTTTTACTAAACTCACTAGGTGGTAAGGGCGCTAGCTTAATCTTGACACCATCTTTAGTGAAAGAATAGGTGTTTGTACATCCATCATGCAGAGTATATCGATCATATTGCCACGGTCTCCCCAAAAGAAGGTGGCATACATCCATGGAAACAACATCACACAAAACGTCGTCATAATATCTATTCCCAATAGAAAAAGTAACAAGGCATTGCTTAAAAACTCTTACCTCACTTCTAGTATTGAGCCAATGAAGCTTGTAAGGATGAGAATGGTCGTGCATTGGTAGCTTCAATTTCTGCACCATGTAGTCAGACACTATATTTTCACAGCTACCACTGTCAATGATGACATTACAAACTTTGCCCTGGGCAATGCAACGAGTGTGAAAAATGTTGCGTCGTAGCCAGGGTTCTTCCTTAACTACAGCTGCATGCAGACTTCGTCTAATAACCAAAGCCTCTCCCTGATCTGCAGGCGTAATCTCCTCATCATATACCGGTTCGGTTTCATAAAATGTAGTCTCCTCTTCATCTTCCTCAGGTGCTTCATAAACTTGCCCTTCCCTAATGGTGACAATCCTCCTAGTAGGACAATCTGAGGCGATGTGGCTGAATCCTTAGCATTTAAAACATCTGGGGGCTTTAGAGCCAGATTCTTTGATAGTATTTGGTGGAGACTTGCGCGTAATGCTAGGCTGTGGCTTGTCTGATGAAGTGGGCTGCTGAAATTCTGCTTTACGACCATCAAAATAACCCCTAGAGGAAGAAGGTTGTTAAGAAGACCTCTTGGACATTTGTTTCTCAATACGAATGGCTTGGCAAATCACATCATCCATAGTCCAATACTGCTGAAACTGGACTGGACGACTGATGTCAGCATTTAACCCTACAAGATAACGAGCTATCATTTGCTCCTCCTTCTCCTGAATGTCACACTTCATCATAAATTTTTCAAACTCTCTGGTGTATTCTTCTATAGACAAGGACCTCTGTCGAAGATTCTACAATTAGATAAAATTATCCTGATGGTAATGCTCCAGTAGGAACTTCCTAGTGAACTGTCTTCTCATTTTCTCCCAAGTCTCAATCTTGCGCTTTCCCTCTCGTATTCGCTTTCTTTTGAGATTCTCCCACCATATGGAAGCATGCTTCTTGAGTTTAAGAGCGACAATCTTGACTTTCTGTCCATCTGGAATTTCCTTGTATTCAAATACTTGCTCAACAGTTTTAAGCCAATCTACAAACTCATCTGGCCGGAGTCTTCCCTCAAATTCAGGAATGTCTACTTTGATGTCACTAGGGTGAAATGGTTGTTGTTGAGGACGGTGGTAGTTGTCAGTGGATGACAAACTGCTACTACCCGCATCACCTTCTTGGTTTTCTCTACGAGTTTCTAACAAAACTCACTTCATTTCTACGGTAGCCTCTAACTCTCGTATTCGTCTTCTCATCTCGTCCATCGCAACGTCCTGTACATTTCTGCGTCTTGGAGGTATTTTTTTTCTTTTTTTTTCTTTTTTTTTCAGCCTTTTCTGCAAGATTAGGACTTACACAAAAATAATTAAAAAGTATAAGGGTGAAAAGGTAATTTACTGGTGTATAGGGGTGGGAAAAAATTTTAAGAAAATGTGAGACAAATTGTAATTTTGGAAAATATGGTGCCAAAATTGCAATTTCAAAAAGTTTAGGGGCATAATTGTAAATTTTAGGAAGTAATGGGTAAAAATGTAATTTTGGAAAGATTAGGGGTAAAAATATAAATACTAAAAGTATATAGGGAAAAATATAAATATGAAAAATTTTAGGGATCAAACTGTAAATATGAGAAATTTGGCTGACTGGACAGGGTGACGTGGCAGAGGTGACACGTGGCAGACACTGGGTGGCTGATCTGCTGCTAACTGGACAGGGCATGATGACGTGGCAGATGACATCATCATCTTCAACCTCCAGAGTGCGTGGCCGGCGCGTGGAAAGTCTTGATGGCACGTGAGGGCACATGTGGTGTCAGACGGCGGTGAAACTCTCCAGTCCGAGGTTTTCCAGCCTTCTAAGCTTGATGGTGATGTCCGTTTCCTTGAAAAGTGACTGGAACAAGATTCCGACAGCGATGGCAATGGCGGTTGCTCACTTTCAGGTGACTTTTCGACGGCTCTCTCACTCTACGAAGCTCCTGGACACTCTCTCACCTTCTCTGGTAACAAAAAATGGCTCATAAGCCTAAGGAAACACTCTTCAAAGTAAAGAAATTCTTCTTCGTTGATTTTTGAATGTCTCTGAACATAGAAGGAAGCCCCTTTTATACTAGTTTCCAGAGGGGTAGGGGTTACAGAAAATTAAAAGAAAATTAAAGAGGGAGTTACAGAGGGAGTTACAGGGGAGTTACAGGGAGAAAATTGAAGAGGGAGTTACAGAGGAGTTACAGGGAGAGAATTAAAGAGGGAGTTATTTTGTTTCATCCTTGTTCCGTTTCATCAAGCTACTATGCCACTACACTAAGCCTCAAGCTTAATTATGCTACTTCGTGGCCACAAAACAAAAATTATGCTACTTCAGTTTTTCTTTTGAACAAACTCCTCACTAAAGCTCTTGTAGATGCAACACCCTATACATGAAAAGTTGTACTCATATTGCAGATTATGGTGAGCCTAATTAAGTTCTTCAGATGTGAGTGTTTCCCTTGCTTGATCAGGAACTACAATTCTCACAAGATGCACTTCAGATATGCTTCTTGGGTTTTCCTTGGATATAACGCAAACCATAAAAGGTATCAATGTCATGAAATTGATAGACTGGACATGTTATCATCTCCACACATGATTTTGAAAGAATAGGTGTTTCCATATGCTGCAAAAGGCAAAAGCAGTTGTAATTATCTACATCCAAGCCATCTAATTTACATGGCTTATATTCTCTGAAATTTAAGATGTCACTCTATCATCCACTGAACCTATTTTTGGTTGTCAACAAATTCATGCATGTTGAATCCCTAAAAAGTCTAGTTTCTGATTCTTCAGTTTCTGTTCATAATTCAAGCTCTATGCACTGATTTTGATTTATGCCCATTCGCATTTGCTTATTTTATTGTAACTCAGCTTGGGATCTATAAACCTTGAGAATATGCACCACAGCTGACTGCATTCTTACTACCATTCAAGAGGCCTTCAAAGATCCACGATGGGCTGCAGCTACCAAGGAAGATCGGGTTCAATGATCATATGAGATTTGAAACCTTGGCTTTGTTTTCCTCAAGTTATAGTTGTTAATGGTGCTTTAGAGTTGAAAGGAACGCCGATGGAGCAATAGCCAAATATAAGAATGGCTAGTTGCAAAAGGATTAACCCATGAATAAGATCACAAATGAAACTTTTAGCCCTGTTGTGAAATACACTATTAATCGTGTCATACTCACATTAGCTGTAATATTGCCTTCTTAAATGAAGCGTTGCGTGAAGAAATCTATATGGTCAACCTCCTGGTTTCATTTAATGTTCTTCTTCTTGTTCTGGTCCACTGGTTTGTAGCCTAAGAAAACCCTTTCTCTCAGCAACTAAGAAAAACCTTTATTCATTTTGTGGCTCCCATAGCAGACTCTTGCAAATTATTACAGAGCATTAATGTACCTTTTATTTTATGTGGATGATTTCATGCTTAAAGGCACTAGCACAACTGACATAGAACTAGCCAGTTCTCAAATGGCTCTTGCTTTCTCCCTGTAGGACTTGCAAGTTAGGTCATTTGAAGACAACTATAATAAAGAGTTACTAGAGAAGACAGAAGTGCTTGCTGCCAGATCTCTTCCTACTCCCACGGTGTGCAATCTGCACCTGTCCAGAAACAAAGGTGATGCTATATCTTAAATCTCAAACTTTATCCAAGTACTGTGATTGCACTTCAGAATATCTGTAATACTAGACCTGAAATTGCTTTTGCTGTCAAAAGATTGAATCAATTTATGCAGGCTTCATTGACTACTTGCAGGAAATCAGTGGTAGGGCTTCAAAGATACCTTGATGGCCGCATGAATCATGAGTTACTAATATAGCCTGCACTACATATATCTTAATTTACTAATGGAGATCATTGGGAAACAAATCTTTATGATAGGCCCTCCAAAAGAAAGACGCATCACTGAGGCAGAATATAAGAGCTTGGCAGATGCTACTAGTGAACTTATCCACAGCTTGGCACTTATATAAGATGTTCATCTAAGACATACTGGTACACCAGTTAACTACATGGTGTGATAACACTGTGACAGTGACTCCAGCAGTCAACCTAGTTCTTCATGATCTATTTATCAAAATATATGTTACATGATCTTCACTTTTTAGGGAAGAAAGTTTCTGCTGGTCTCCTTCAAGTGAACAATGTTCTTGCATCTGACCAAGTAGCATATCTTAGTCTTATGCATCCTTCTCAATTCTCAAAGAAAAGTTAAGAGCTAGTATTTATAAGATTTAACAGAATATTTGCAGAACTATGACATGAGTTTGTCCAGAATTGATGGCAAGAGAACAAGAAAAAGAGGAAGAAGGAAAAGTAGAAAGGGGAATATCGAGTATGAAGTTGCTGGAGCCCAATTGATCAGTCAAAGCTCAGTTCGATTTTCTTATTTACACTTGTTTTCTGTTAATTCAGTTACTGTGTTATATTGATATGCTACAGGTCATTTTATTTAGCCTTAAGTAAGTCTGAGAGCGTCGCCTATGTAATTGTGTAGCAATACATAAGCAGAACACTAAGCTGATGTACAACTAGGAATTAAAATCCATATGATCAATTCTTCATTTTCTTGTTTCTAGAATATACTTTTACTGATATAAGATATGGTCGAACATCAATTATATAAGTAAATTTCAAGGTCACAACTTCACTTTCATATTAAAGATTATATTAACGTAACTGGCAAGAAACATCATAATTATTCAAATAATACAAAATAGTGGGACATCATCAACAAATACATTTCATGGCCACAGCTCCACTTTCCTATTAAAGATACTTACATAAGTTGAAAAGGCAGAATGAAAAAGAAGAGGGAATTGTGACAACACAAAGAGGAATATCGGAACACTTGCAAGTATAATAATGGGTAGGAGACCCCAGGAGTAGTTTGTATGTTTCAGCATGAGACGAATGGTAGAGAGAAAGGCTATCATCATGGTTACAATGGAGATAAAAAGTGAAGAAAGACCAAAAATCAAATTTCTAGGTAAGCATTTGAGGAATTTTTCTTGTGAGTAGCGGAATGTAAGAATTGCTAGAAATATTAGAACAGAAGTTGAAGCAGAGATGAGTGATAATATAGCTGAGAATATGAAAACCTCAAAAAATGGTTGTTTTATAAATGAAGGGTACCCTAAATTTTGATCATTTCCTCCTGGAACAGTAAAAGCTGCAGCAAACACAATGGTGACAATTAGCGCACCAACAACAGAACAAGAAGAAGCTGTGGCCTTTATCCATTTCTCTCCTTGCTTCATTAATTCTTTGTGACTTTCTCTGAATAATTCTTCAGCGGTCATGCCATCATTATTTCGAGCTGCCCTAATAGTAGGAGGTATTAAACTCTCCACCTCCTGCATTAATTCCAAATACATAGTTAATTCCATTGAATTACCCATTTGATTTTACTTTCTGTAGGTGAATTACCCACTCGATTTTGATTAAAACCTGGTATTTACTATATCTCGTGATTTGCTCCCTCAACAATGTCTCAAATAATTCTAGAACATTGCCACTAAAGAAAGTAAAACTCACGAGGGACCATTATAAAATATGATATAATACTTCTACACAAACTATAATTAGCTGATTACTGTATGTAATACTTAATATGATTCTTATAAAAGATGATGACACAAAAATGAATATATTTTTCATTTCTAACCTTGAACCACTGCAATTCTCTTTGCATTTGCAGAGTTGGTACATAAACACGATTAAGAACATGATCAGGAGCTAGTTTAGCTGCCATATGTAGCAAGGTATTTCCATCTTTATCTCTGCTTGTAGCTACTACATCCTTAAATCGAAGCCCATGTAAAAGGTTGAAAACCTTAGCTTGCCGATGCTCAACAGCATAGTAGAAAATGTTTCGATGTGAGCTATCTCCAGTGAGCAAAATTTCTGGGTTTGCTTTCGATACTCGAAACACAAACTCATCATTCCCATGTTCAGCTGCAAGAAATAGAGCTTGCGCATAAATATTCACATGGCTCATAAACTTTACCTCCTTGCAAACTTGGCTAAGAAGCTCAGCAGCTTGTGCATGTAGCAACTTCAGCTCTTGTATTTTCTTAACTCCTACATAAGTAACATCATCTTGTTATTAATTAAGTCGATGAGATCAAATAAAAGCTTGATGAAGTCTCGAATTTTTGGAAGAAATATGTAAGTTAAGTAGCATGTTTACCAGTAAAATTATAGGTGTAAGAGATGAGCCTTTGTAGCAAACGATGCCCTGCTAGAACTTGCAAAGGAAGTGTTAGCCGCAAGCATTTAAAAGTTGAGGTAACACATGAAAAGGTTTCAGAAATAAATATGAAGCCCTATATATTCCTTGGACTGCAAAAGTTGACACACACGTTTTCAGAGTTCAGGAGTTTAGTAATTAACTTCAAATTCTAGAGCAACTCTTTACTTTTCTTTTAAACAAATGTTTAAATGGAATTTTTTTTCTTTTTTTCTTTTTTTCATTGCCCTTAATTCTAGATAAAACTATGCTTGGGTTTTCTAAAATGATGGTTCAGATTACACCTTTTTTTATTTTGAACTGAAATGGTTCGTACTACACTTAAAGGAGATAATTTCACCTATATAATTCTCTATGGTGATTCTGATCATTGTCATGTACCTTCGTGCAACTATATATATGAGACTTTTCTTCTTGGATCAGTCAGAACCTAAATAGCGACAACTAGCTAAAACCTACAGCTTCAACAGAAAGTAAACTCGTAATTTCCTAGAGAAAAATGTAAAATTCACGCGTTTTAAAGTCTACAAATTTATATATCAACACCTATTAATTAAATCTTCAAACCGTTTTGTAACATACCAGGCCGGTTAAGTATTTCTTCAGCTTTCTTTCTTCTGTTTTCTCCTCGTGTGAGATCGACATCGGGCGTTGAAGGTATATTTATATCTTATTGGAAAAGAAAAAAAGAAAATCAATTTCATTTAATATATAAACAAACAAATAAAATATAAAAGAACAGATAATAAACGTATTTTCTCTATGCGCTTGCTTCTTAATTTAAAATATATGATCTTTTTCGAATATTATTTCACCTATGTTTGAGAAGAACAAATACAAAACATGCAAATAATCGATTTCTACCACAAATAATGAAATTATATATATAATATTTATTTTATGATATGAAATGCAAAAATATAGTCAAGTGAAAATTTTAACCATGATACCAAAAATCACATTTAAAACACGTACGATTCTAGTGAAAGTAAGCATAACCGTTGGGTAAGATAGTTATAAACTCAATTTTATAAAAATTTTAGCTTAATTATACATAATTTTTTCTAAACTTCAGGTTATGTGGAGACAGCTCTCTAACCTTGACATTTGGCAATGAGTAAGCCCCAAAACTTTCAAGTTTATGGAAATAACTCCCTTGCCATTAATTTTTCCATTATTTTCATAACAGACTGTAATATATCATAGGGTTTCATTTATTTGTAACATGAGTTAAAGTTCAGAAAAGGTTATCAAAAACAAAGAAAAACTTTACGAAGGTATATGAACAATAACATATCATTCTCCCTTGGCATGATGATGATGATGAAGATGATGATGATGCAATGGAATATTAATCTACCTCCAGGCAAGATGTCACTATATCTATTATCACTTTTGCATATTAATTAAACAAAAGATATAAAAACTAATCTTGTCCTTTTCTCTATGCCTGGATCAGTAAATATAGTTTGCTTGACATCGAATAAAGAATATACATATGCAATAATTATGACCTTTATTCATATTGTAATATAGTCTCCATATGATAATGAACAAGAAAGAAAACCTTTGAAACAGTTAAGAAGGGATACTAACAATTATAGATCCATCGTTTCCAGAACACAAGCTCACTTTGGCTGGGAACACCAGAGTTCATGGTTGCGATCTCATCAACTAGTCTCCACTCTTCAGAGTCAGCCCCAATGACGCCATATGTCCCACCTTGGAGCCAGTCCAGAACAATATCTATATATCGTAGTAAAATCATGGTCTTTTAGTATAATCATTGATGCCCCGTTTGATATCTTGGAAGAGTTTTTGGAGAGAAATAAGAAGTGAAGGCTATTGGTGGCATGGCGATGGAGGGCATGGGATGACAGTGAACCAGAACGTTAAAGAGAAGAAGTTAGAAGGGGATGGAGACAGAGAAGAAGCTCAAAGGTTCATTTATGTGGGTTAAATGCATAAATATCTTTTTTGCTTGACTTCTATGGAAGTATGAAACTTCCTTACACATCAAGATGAAACTTGTGTTAAGTTTGGTATATATGAAAATGGGTTCTTTAAAGAAAGAATGAGAGAAGAATCTTTATAAAATTTATTTATTATACATCATTCAAAGTTTTCTATAAATAAAATATAGTCTTTTCATAGAATTATTCTCTCAATTTCCTTCTCCATTTCCATTTCCTGCAAAATGATTCATTTCTATCAAACATGACATCAGTTCAACCCATTTTTGGTGAAACCCTGGTTACATGGAGGTTTTAGTTCTAATGTATTAAAGAAACAAATATCTTAAATCCATTTTTACTTTCACTTCCACACTTAGAGTTCCATCGAACCAAAAGGGGCATGAAAAGAAAAAAAAAATTCACCTTATGTGTAAGTAATATATATTTTTCATACCGTAACATTGTGTAAGCATGCAGCAACGAAGAAACTGAGAAAGAATGCTAGGTAGTTCTTCAGTTATTCTGGCGTGAAGGCTAGGTTGCTTGAGGAATTCCCATGAAGTAGCATAATAAAGATAACGTCCCATTTTTTGGTGACCATTCAGAAAGGCCACGGTAACAGGAAGTTGATTTGATGAGTTCGGAATGCCAAGCATGCTGGGATTCTTATCCACTAGGCATTTTGCAACTTGAATGATTCCAACGTATGCAGAAATTGAAAGTGGTGTATTGCCAAAAGCATCAACAGTTTCTAGCAATTCTGGAGGCATTAATTTGAGCAGCTTCTCCACCATGGTGAGATGCCCGAACAATGCAGCCACATGAAGCGCTGCTTTGCCTGAAGCAGTAATTGGTACGGCCAAGGCATTTTGGTGTTCATCCAGGAATACTTTTGCACGGGTCCAATCGTTAGCACATATAGCCTCATACAAAGGAAACACATCCGAAAGCTCCAATTGTTTTGCCTCTGACTTCACATCTATTGCTACTACCTCGGGCTTCACAACTTCGGCCTCCTCCCCTTCTGGCCTACGTCTACCTGTAAGCAATTAATGAATCCACGTCTTAGCCAAACATATCTATGCAACAACACATTTAGTCCCTCCGTCCCATATCATTTATAGCCTAAGGTTATTCCCACAGATTAAATAAAATTTTAATGAGGTAAAAAAATGCCATATGAGGGCTAAATTACCCTTATTTAATTACTCTCATTTTATAGATGAGAGAGAAAAAAAGAGAATTGATTAAATGGGGTATAATTGAAAAAAAATAATTATGTATTGGATTTCTAAAATAACAATAGTTTTGGGATAAAAAAAAAATTTAAAACAACAAAAGTTTTGAGACAGAAGAGCGTATAATTAATATCAATGTGAATATTTAAACTTCGGTATTGATTCATTTGTATAGCAAAACCCTGAAGGACCTACCCAGAAACAAAAACCCTTGAGCACTGATCAAAGAATTAATCTATTTGACAAAATGAAAAACAAAAAAGAAGATTTTCTACTTTCTCTTTTTCTATTTATAAGTCGGCTTTAATTATTTTACAAAAATTAATAAAATTAGTTAAAGTATTTAAAATTTTCAAAAATTGCAAAAATTTTCAAATATTATCTTCATAATCTTATCATAATTGCAAAGTGACTTATGTTTTAGATTATAAAAAATTTCTAAAACAAGTCTTATATATAAGACACTACTGGGCTTTAGGAACGCACATTTTGGAACGTTTATTGAAAAAACGTGTTATAAAAGGATTTCGGGAACGTGTTTTTAAAAATCGTGCCAGAAATTTGAACTTCGGGAACGTTTCTATAAAATAGCGTTCCCGAAAGCCGGAGATTCTTAACAGTCGATTTCGTGAACAGACTTCGGGAACGTTTAGTATAATAAACGTTCCCGAAGACTTAACTATTTGAGGGACGTTGATCTCAACTAAACGTTACCGGTTCATTTTTGTTTTTTAAATTCTTAACCCAAACACTAAAGGGCTTCGAATCTAGGTCAGAACTCCACCCATCAACCCTTCTGCTCTCATTTCTCTTTTCTCCATCTCTCACCCAACACCGTCGACATCGCCGGCAACAAGTTCTCCATCTAAGATTCAACCCCCATCCCTTTCTTGCACGATGCGAGTTCAGCTTCACATACAAGTTCCATCCCCTCCTGCATGACACAAGTTCGGCTTCACAATTTCAACCCTATCCTTTTATTCGGCCTCCTCTACCGACGCGGCTTTACCAGACTCCATTGGCCAATGACGCAAGTCCCTTCCACCACTGGCAACCCTATCTGAGGCAGTTCCCATCTTTGCGGCAAAACAGAGCAACATTTCTTTTATCAGCTAGGTATGTTTCCATCTTGTGTGAGTTCAAGTTCTCCTCCCTTCTTGCAATATTCTAGAAGTAAGAAACAGAAAGTTTACTTTGTGTTAGAAATAGTAATGGAATTGGTTTGAAAAACTATTTTTTCCTTCTTGCCTTGGATAGTTAAGTAGGTGAGGACTAAATAGATTTAGCCGTGAGAACAAAAGGAAATAGTTGAAGTACGTTTTGTTCTGAGAAATCAATTACGCAGGGGATGGATCATGTTATGCTTATTTGAGCATAACTTCTTTTCTAGTGAAATATTTTGAGTATAATTTGCTTGTTAATGTATGCATCCATGTGTATATGCTGATTTGAAGTAAAAGAATATCATGACAGAAAAAAGATGATATATATTCTCATAATAAATTAATATCGAGGAAAAGCATTATGTATGGCATTTTCTGACATGATCAATTATTCTAATATGTCTCAGCAAAACATTACAGTCATTTGAATCTGGTAGAAAAGATGAATATCTCAGTTTGATAAAAAAATAAATGAAAGGATCAGGTGGTGAGATGAGTTTATTATTCCTTATTCTTTTATGTGGGAGAATTTTGAGAGGCTGGCATCAAGGGGGTGTGAATTGGACTAACCTTTCCAATATTTCTAAGTGGCTTGAACAGGATGGGAGTCACTATATAAAGTTCCTTCAGCTAACATCATGTGTCCTAATTACTTGTTTAGCCTTTTTGCCTTATATTTAATTAGATACAAAACAAAAGTTATTCTGATGGTTGGATTCAGCTTTGCATTGTTGGGCACTTTGGTATTTCGACATGTTATTAAGCATCAAGACTTGTTTGCCCCATCTAGTAACAATGCTACCTTGTCCATACAAGTGATCTATGTTATTTTGGGAATCACCATTATTGTAGTTGTTGTGGCTTTGCCATGGATTTTGCCTATGCAAAGTCTTGAAATGTGCTCAAGATGGATCTCCTATAAGTCAAAAGATCTTCCCTTTGAAATTCAGAATTTGACTCCAATTTTGGAATTTAAATATACTTTGTATGTTATAGGGTGTTTGTGTATGTAACCGTTTCGTGTCTACTGCAGTTGTTTTTGCAGCAACCTATTAATGCGATGCTTGTGTTGTTGCCCTTTGTACAAGTCTGAGCTAGCATGCTAATATTTTCTTCCAGTGAGTTGCATCGTAAGCAATGGGTTGAGGTTAGTTGCAAGATCATCTTATTTATAAAGTTCCTTTTTTCTCTTATATATTGAATTCAAAATTAGTTGTGGGCTTGAGCTTGGCCCAATCAATGATAGCAACCATGCCAACAATAATGCTGGACTAGAGTTTCAAGATTTGGCCTTTGCTTAATCAATCAACATTTGACTTTTTTGTCTAACATCTGAAGTTATTATTTCACATATATCTTTTAAATTTATTTAATATTTAAAACAAATTCTATGTATGTATATATGTTTCAAAAATAAATTAAAATATTATTTTCATTTTGTATAATGTTTCTTTTAAAATTAGAAAATATATCAGATGAAAAAGAGACGAGCAAGCAATTCAATTTCAAAAGTAACATAATTAATTAATTGTACAATCCTTAGAAGTTAGAAGAGACGTTGTGTGAAAAGGATGAAATGACCATAACAAAATGGTGAAGGAAAGGGGAGGGGATAGAAATAAATAAAAGTATGGTATCTTTGGAGATTTGGGATCATGGAACCATGCATTCTTTGTTAAATATATAGACATCAATGAGACAACCTTACAACATTAGAGGCTTCACCCAAAACCTGCACCAATCAAAAAAGTAAAATGGACTTTTTTGGTTTTCTATGTTGTGTTTTTCCTTGTCTTTTCTTTCATTTTCTTTTTTACATTTTCCACTGTTTCTATATGCAATAATTTTTTTGATCAGCAAACCATCTCATATATGAAATTGTGGTTCTGCTTAATTAACATTAACAATTTCTAATTTAAAAAAAGATCAATATTGTCAGGTATGTTGACATCAAAAATTTTTAGTCAGATTATGGCACTATGTTATCTGTGATCGGTAGGCCATTTCGCTCTTTGGAACAACAATATACTAGCTACCATTGATGTTGCTGGCGCTTTTATTTTAACTAACCTTTTATTCTTTGCTTTATTAATTTGTATGTATATATATATGTTTTATTTCTTTTCTTATGTGTCTATATTTTCTTGTGTCATTATATTTTAATTAGCTTCTTCTGCCAATTTTTTTATTCTTGTTAGAGCATCTTACACTTTTCAAGGAAGCTCAGGATTGTGGATACAAACTAAAAGGAAAAAATCCTACAAATAGATAAAAATACGAGTGTTGATATATTTAAATTTAAGCAATTATTGTGAAAATTTGTTACATGCATAAATTAATGTGATCTTTATTGTCCTTTTAGTGCACATACCAACCATATGGAATTTATTGTGGATATCATGTTATGAAATTCATGAGGGATGTGATTACACAAGGCCAATCTACCATCCCTAACACTGTATATACTTCAGCTCTATTTTACATTACATAGTTTTTTAAATTACACCAAACTTATTTAACTTACTGTATATGATGCTTTATTTTGCAGCACTTTTCGGACTCATATAGTGCTTCCTAGTCCAAAGAAGACATACAAGAAGTCATAGAAGAATAGACAAAGTATATGTTAAAAGAATGCAATTTATAGATTGATTATAATATTTGAGATATTGTTTAAAGATATTTTGTGGTGATAATTTTATTTGTTAGATATTTGTAAGTTGATATTGATAAATTTGTAATGGATATGAAATTTTTTTTGCTACAATGTGTACTCTTTAATTTCAATACATATATAATGAAATTCTCTGAATGGTTAGATTATTATTTGATTTTGTATTGTCACATTGTTGGAATAGATGAAATAGATACAGCAAGAAAAATGAAATTTTATATTTAAAAAAAAATCAGTTTTGGTAACGCTTTAGCCTAAGAACGTGCCTGAAGACTAAAATTCGGGCACACCTTTCAGCCTTAAAAGCGTGTCACAACACTTGTATTCGGGAACGTTTTCTATTTGTAAACGTGCCCGAAGACTAATCTTCGGGAACGATTGTATTAAAAAGTAAAGCGTTCCTGAATTCTTCCGGAACGGTCACATATGGAACGCTTCAAAAACGTTCCAAAAGCCAAAAATTAAACGTCCCATAAGCCCATTTTTGTAGTAGTGAGAATAGAGAAAGTAAAACTTCATATCAGATCCTTGACAAATTACAATAATAATAATATTATTATGATCAAGATTCATTCTTGGTGGTAGCTGTGGGAGCAATGTGCCCATCTCAAGTGGTCTTGGCCGTATTGCAGCCTCAAATGGCAGGAATAAAGGCATTTTTGGCTAGAAGGTGTGCGAGAGATCTGGGTGTTGCACTGATATCAATCTGCTTTATTTTATTTTTATATATATATATATATGTGTGTGTATATATCAATCATTTGAGAGTCCAAAACGCTTATTTAGCTCAAGTACCACTAGTGAAGTTTCCCAACCATTAAACAGAAACGGCCTCAAGGTGTACGAAGACAGCTCAGGTCAACCTTTCCAAAGCTTACGAACAAAACAAAAAACAAAAAACAAAAAAGAGATGGTCCCCACAAACGCCAGACCTGTATATTGCATACTCTATCTACGTACACATCGATAGTTTAGTAAAATATTTCTTTATTAATTAATATTACCTTTTCATCAACAAAAAGAGGATGATACTTGATCAATGTTAGTCCATTTTTAATTTAAATTGTTTAGAATCAATAATTATATATAAAAATTATTCGCATGAATATAGATTTATTTTTATTTAATTTTCATATAATAGTAATCTAGAATAGTTTAAGTTTGTCAAATATACAAATTTTTAAAGTATATATTAATTTATTTTAAATTAAATTCAAAGATATATCTTTTTTTTCAAATCATCAATATACAGTGACATATTAAGATATATTGACAAAATAAATTGTTTACATATTCTTTATAATTTTGTCTTAAAATTAAAACTAGTATACAACCATAGCCTCATGTGGTAAGAGTGAGATGTGGTATGGGTAGAGGTTAAAGGTTCAAACCCTCACGATATATTAAAAAAAAGTATATTACAGATATGGGTTTCATTTTTGTATTTTTCTCAATTTTTAAATCTTATATAATTATTCATGACTTTTATTAAATGTTTTTAAGTTATAAAATTATTTAAAAATTAATTATGGTAACTGTTAAAAAAAAATTATTAGCAATATATTTATATGTGTGTGCGTGTGTGTTGATGCACAAAAACTTAGGCCCAAAACTTTTGAAGCTGGCTCGCCCCTGTTACAATATGAAGCTGGGTCTGGTGGGATATTTAAAATTAGGTTACCCAGAATCTTTAATGTTAGGGCTTTTTTGGGTTTCCATAAAAGCGAGGGTGAGGTGGCAGCTGTGTATTGGAGGCAAATAAAAATATTCGTATAAGGAATTGGTCATGGGCAAATAATTATTTTATAGTAGTTAATTTATATCTGACCCCCAACTCTCCCGCGTGGGTTAAAGATGCCGGTTCATGTTGAAATTGTCCATGAGGATGAGAATAAGACAGGTAAACCGTAGAATATTTTAATTCCCTTTTTTATTTTAATTATTTGGTCCTCATTCTTACAAGTTCCCATATATAATCATTTAAATTAATTTATATATATCAAAGAAGTTTATTAAAATTAGTTGAAGCTTTTAATTTATTTAAAAATTATCACAACTTTTTAAAGTAACCTCATCTCTCTTTTAATCCTTTTCCACTGTGTAGTTACATGGTATCATAGAGATAAACATGGAAAAATATTAAATATTATCAATATTTTACAAATTGACTTAGAAATATTCAAAATATTCTGAAATGTGATTTTTACCTGGGAGAAAAAAAATCAGAGTGGAGTGGATCCCATTCCCTAGAAGTCATAAAGTTTGGTTTGAAATGAGAAAAAAATAAAAAATAAGAAGAATATTTGGAGGTAAAATAAGGATAATCTAAATAAAAAATATATAAGTTCATATTTTTTTTTTAATTTTTCTTTTCTCATTATTTTTTTCCTATTTAAATGGAATGTAAATAAGTGAGAATTAATTGTGTATAATTGGTATATACTTTCTCCAATCCCTATAATAAAATATTTTATATATTAAATTTTTAATCTAAAATATAAACTATTAGATATTTTTCTTATCACGTTATTTTCTCTAAGTGAGTGAGTAGTAACTAACACAATTGCAGGTAATCATGAAAAATAATAAAAAAAAAAAACCAAGAAAAGGGAAGGCAGGAGACATACCGAATCCAAAGAGCCGCCTTTTGAGATTCTCAGCGATGGCGTCGCTGTCGCAGACAAGTACATATCCCCCAACAGTTTTCTTTGTCGAAAGAGACTCTGAAGGAGGCAGGAATCCCTTGTCCACAGTAATCTTACAATACTTGTTCTCGTAATTGTTGCTACTGCTGTTATTCTTCTCGACAGTTTTGGGCTCTTCACTCTTAACGCCGGCCTTGGAGTCGATATTGAGATCAAGAAAGCAAGGCTTGGAATAAACACCTTTATTGAAGGCTCCGTCGAGGGGGACGGTGATGTGAGGCACAAGGAAAAGCGATCCACCGGAAATCGAAGAATCCGACATCTTCCAGCCATCGTCGAACACATTAAAATCAGAAGAAGGCTTGGAGTTGAAATTGGTATCGGTGTTGATTTCATCATCGCCAACAACCTTGATATCAAGATTCATCCTCTGATCAGTCCTCTTGTTGCTCGATATAGGATCGTTGAGAGACATAGCCAAACTGGAAGACTGAAGACGAAGCTGATCGTTGAGTTGCCAGAGGGTTTGCTGTTTGCTCTTCATGGCCGGTCTACGGATGCCCGACTTGGATGGCTCAGTCAACAAGTAAAGATGAGCAGAGAGAAAAGAACAGTGAGAGAATGGGAGGAAATGAAGGAGGAGGTCGAGATTATGAACTAAAAAGGGTGAGGGCGCAACTTTGAAAATAAAATAATGAAAATAATAAAATGAAAGTTCGAGGAAAGTTAATTTTGGGACCAGTGGCACCATGCAAGTAATTTGAGTGGGAGGGGAGTCGGGGTGGGGCTGATTGAAGAGAGAGAGAGAGACATATATATATATATATATATATTTTTTCCACCGGGCTGATTATAGACATGAGGAGAGGGTAAAACGCGCAAATGGTGATGTGGAGGGAAGAGATGAGCAGTTGGGTTTTCCTAGAAGGTGGATCATGAAATTTGGGGATTCTTAGGCACATGCGACATTATACTCCTTCCATTTTTTATACATAAAAGGCTAGAGACAAACCTTGAAAATTATACAAGATGGATCAGGACATAATTATCTTCTCTTTTATCTTAATAGATTATAGATTTATAATTCATTGGAGTTGATCAAGTATAATAAAAACTCTATTCATTTTATGCATATATTGAACTAACCAATTCGCATATTCATTAATCTCTACAAAAATATGATCTATTATAACATTCTAATTCTTCATAATGAAATTTTTAACTTCCTTAATAGCATTTTTTCAAGGGTGACCATTAGAATTGCCACGAGTTATAAAATTTATGACCTCTATAGAATCACTACAAATCATAATCCTTTTAAAACCTTTATCCTAGCAAAGCTTTATACTATAAAGGATAGTCATAAGTTTAGTGAAACTTTATGTCATACTCCTTCCATCTTGAAACAATTGATATTTTAGAGTTATGCATACAAATTAGAAAAATTAATAAATAGTCTAAAAAATTAACAATGTTTATTTTATTTTACTATAATGCCCTTATTATATATTACTTCTTAATGCTTTTCTCTTCCTTCATTATTATTGAAGGACAAATTTATCTAAATAAAATTAATATACTTTTGAAAATTGTTTATAACTAAATCATTATCAATGTAAAGACTAGGAAGGAGTAGTGGAAAATTAATAAGAGGGATAAAATTGGAAAAAAACATATCAAACACCCTTTATTGTGAGTTAGAAATTTATTATACAAAATATCTTATAATATGAATTAAAGAGAATAATTCTTTTTAGGTAACTCTATAACATAGGAAGGCGTGTAAATAAGGATAAATTTAATTTTAGGACGAGTGGCATGCTATCAACTACTCCCTCATGGCTATATTATAAGCATTTTTTTAGAACATTTATTTGATTTAAAATATAATGAGTTATATAATTTTTAATAGAAATTTATCTTTTCTACTCCTATTGATTATTATCTCATATATTGGAAAAAAGAGATAGAAAGAATGGATGAATTTTTAAAATAATTTTAGTATAATCATTGATGCCCCGTTTGATACCTTTGGAAGAGTTTTTGGAGAGAAATAAGAAGTGAAGGCTATTAGTGGCATGGCGATGGAGTGCATGGGATGACAGTGAACCAGAACGTTAAAGAGAAGAAGTAAGAAGGGGTTGGAGACAGAGAAGAAGCTCACAGATTCATTCATGTGGGTTAAATGCGTAAATATCTTTTTTGCTTGACTTCCATGGAAGTATGAAACTTCCTTACACATCAGGATGGAACTTATGTTAAGTTTTGTACATATGAAAAGGGGTTCTTTAAAGAAGGAATGAGAGAAGAATCTTTATAAAATTTATTTGTTATACTTCATTCAAAATTTCCATAAATAAAATATAGTCTTTTCATATAATTATTTTCTCAATTTCCTTCTCCTTTTCTATTTCCTTCAAAATAATTCATTTCTAACAAACATGACATTAGTTCAACCCATTTTTGGTGGAACTCTGGTTACATGGAGGTTTTGGTTCTAAGGTATTAAAGAAACAAATATCTTAAATCCATTTCTACTTTCACTCCCACACTTAAGAGTTCCATCGAACAAAAAGGGGCATGAAAAGAAACAAAAAAATTCACCTTATGTTTAAGTAATATATATTTTTCATACCGTAACATTGTGTAAGCATGCAGCAACGAAGAAACTGAGAAAGAATGCTAGATAGTTCTTCAGTTATTCTGGCGTGAAGGCTAGGTTGCTTGAGGAATTCCCATGAAGTAGCATAATAAAGATAACGTCCCATTTTTTGGTGACCATTCAGAAAGGCCACGGTAACAGGAAGTTGATTTGATGAGTTCGGAATGCCAAGCACGCTGGGATTCCTATCCACTAGGCATTTTGCAACTTGAATGATTCCAACGTAAGCAGAAATAGAAAGTGGTGTATTGCCAGAAGCATCAACAGTTTCTAGCAATTCTGGGGGCATTAATTTGAGCAACTTCTCCACTATGGTGAGATGCCCGAACAATGCAGCCACATGAAGCGCTGTTTTGCCTGAAGCAGTAATTGGTACGGCCAAGGCATTTTGGTGTTCATCCAGGAATACTTTTGCACGGGTCCAATCGTTAGCACATATAGCTTCGTACAATGGGAACACATCTGAAAGCTCCAATTGTTTTGCCTCTGACTTCACATCTATTGCTGCTGCCTCGGGCTTCACAACTACGGCTTCCTCCCTTTCTGCCCTACCTCTACCTGTAAGCAATTAATGAATCCACGTCTTGCACAAACATATCTATGTAACACATTTTAGAGTTTTTTTTAGTTTTTAGGTAGTTAAAAATATATTTTAATAGAATTGATTTTGTAACGTAATTATAATAAAAATTGATTTTATACAGGATTTATGTTTGAATAATTTATTTAAAAATTAATTTTGACAAAATTCATAATTTTTTTTTAAATTGAGTTTAAACCCTATATCATAATTAATTTAATTTTTTTGAACTAAAATTTAATCTACAATTATTTAATTGAGAACAAAATATATCTGATATAACATTTTCTTACAAGTTATGATCTATGAAAATTAAAATTTTGAAGGGACATTTCAATTAATAGATAGAACAAATTTTATGGAAATTTTATTTTCCTAATTTTTCTATTATTTTTCATTTTTATTCATCTATTTTTATCTGACTTTAAAATAATACAGATAAAAATGAAAAAGTAGAAAAAAAAAAGCAGTGAAATCATTTTTAAACAAAAAAACATAAATATGTCAAACACAATCAAAACTACATCAAATTTGATTTTGACCCCAAATCAAGATTTGAGTAGTGATGACAAATACACCCTTAGTCCCTCCGTGCCCCATCATTTATAGTCTAAGGTTATACACACAAATTAAAAAAAAAAATTTAATGAGGTAAAAAAATACTATATGAGGGCTAAAATAAATAAGAGAGAAAAAATAGAATTGATTAAATAGGGATATAGTTGGAAAATCAATGTGAAATTTAAACTTCGGTATTCAATCATTTGTGTAGCAAAACCCTGAAGGACCTACCCAGAAACAAAAATCCATGAGTACTGAGCAAAGAATTAATGTATTTGACAAAATGAAAAACAAAAAGGATTCTTTTCTACTACCTCTATTTTCACTTTTAATTATTTTATAAAAATTAATTAAAATTAGTTAAAGTTTTTAAAATTTTCAAAAATTACCAAAATTTTCAAATATTATCTTTGTAACATTATCATAATTGCAAAGTGATTTATATTTTGAACTATAAAAAATTTCTAAAATAAGTCTTATATATAATAACAGAGTAATATTTTATATCGGACCCTTCACAGATTCTAATAATAATAATAATAATAATAATAATAATATGATCAAGATTCATTCTTGGTGGTAGCTGCGGAAGCAATGTGCCCGTCTCAAGTGGCCTTGGCCGTATTGCTGCCTCAAATGGCAGGAATAAAGGCATTTTTGGCTAGAAGGTGTGCGAGAGATCTGGGTGATACACTGATATCAATCTGCTTTATTATATACATATATATATATATATATCATTTCACAGTCCAAAAGGCTTATTTAGCTCAGGCAGTACCTACCAATAGTGAAGTTTCCCAACCATTAAACAGAAACGGCCTCAAGGTGTCCAAAGACAGCTCAGGTCAACCTTTCCAAAGTTTACGACGGAAAAAACAATAAACACTTTCCCCACAAACGCCACACCTGTATATTGCATACTCTATCTACGTACACATCGATATATTGACAAAATAAATTGTTTACATATTCTTTATAATTTTTTCTTAAAATTAAAACTAGTATATTACATATATGGGTTTCATTTTTTGTATTTTTCTCAATATTTAAATCTTATATAATTATTCATGACTTTCATTAAATGTTTTTTAAGTTATAAAATTGTTTAAAAAATTAACTATGATAAATATTAAAAAAATTAACAGAAATATTATATATATATTTTGGTGAGGTATTATATATATATATTTTTTTTTTTGGTGTACGGTGAGGTATTATATGTACATATATATATAAATATATATTGATGTTTAAAAACTCAGGCCCAAAACTTTTGAAGCTGGGTTGCCCCCTTAGAATATGGAGCTGGGTCTGGTGGGATATTTAAAATTAGGTTACCTAGAATCTTTAGTGTCTATTTGGTTTTTTTTTTTTAAATTAAATTATATTTTTTAATTATTATTTTTTTTTATTTAAATAATTTTTTAATAATTTTTTTTATTTTTATCCAAATTTTATTTTTGTAAACTATAATTATTATAAAAGTACTTTTACAACCAAAATAAACCAAGTGGGCAATTAATGCAAAGGCTTTTGTTGGGTTTCCATAAAAGCGAAGGTGAGGTGGCAGCTGTGTATTGGAGGAAAATAAAAATATTAATCTAAGGGTTTGGTCATGGGCCATCATTATTTTATAGTAGTTAATTTATATCTGACCCCTCACTCTCCCCCGTGGGTTAAAGATGCCGGTTCATGATCCTTCAAAAAAAAAACAAAAAGATGCCGGTTCATGTTGAAATTGTCCATTAGGATGAGAATAAGAGCTAAGCCGCAGATTATTTTAATACCCTTTTTTATTTTAATTATTTACTCCTCATTCTTAGTAGTTCCCATATATAATATTTTAATTAATTTATATATATCAAAGAAATTTATTAAAATTAGTTGAAGCTTTTAATTTTTTTTTAAATTATCACAACTTTTTAAAGTAACCTCATCTTTCTTTTTAACTCCTTTCCACGGTATAATTACAAGTGTTAAAAAAATCAAACCGGTTTGACTTATTCTCAGTGCCAAATCCAGTCCGGTCATAGGTTTTGATCATCTCGTTCCAAAATTGATGAGAACGGTTAAAAACCCGGTCAAATAGGTTTATTTTTTAATTATTTTTAAAATTTTTAAAAAAAGTTTTTAAAAAGTTTTAAATTTTTTATTTTTTTTAAATAACATTATTTTTAATACTAAGTAGTATTATTTTTATATAAATTTTTTTTATATTATAATATTGTATAAGCATTATTATGATACATAATTATTAATAATGATAAATTTACTTAACAAATAATATGAAAAAATATTAATTAACTATTTTAAATTCAAAATATGTTTACAAATTAATATTAACTTATTTAAATTTTAATATTAGATTATGAAAGTTATTAATAATATTTTTTTTATTTTATATATAATATATAAAATTAAAAAATTATTAAATTTATTAGTACCGGTTTAATTCCGGTTAAACTATGATTAAACCATTAAATCTTGAACCAGTGTCTTGACCGATTCAATATTCAATCCAATTTTTTAAATCTTGATAATTATAGTGTATCATAAAGATAAACATGAAAAAATATTAAATATTACCAATATTTTACATATTGACTTAGAAATATTCAAAATATTGATTTATACATTGGGGAGGAAAACCAGACGGGAGTGGACCTTGTTGCCTAGGACCCTACCATAGAGTTGATGGTTTTAAGCTGCAAGGCTTTTTGTTGGAAATAGAAGAAAATAGGAGAAAGAAAATATTAAAAAAATATAAAAATAAATTTAAATAAGAGATAATTAGATTTTTTTTATTTTCTTTTTAAATTTTTCTCCCCATCATTTTTTCCCTCACCTAATTGAAGGCTAAATCAGTAAAAATGGAAGTGTGTATAATTGGTATATATGTAAAACAATTGCAAATAATCATGAAGAATGAAAAAAGAAAAAGGAAGACAGGAGACATACCAAATCCAAAGAGCTGCCTTTTGAGATTCTCAGCGAGGGCGTCGTTGTCGCAGACAAGGACATATCCCCCAACAGTTTTCTTTCTAGGAAGAGACTCAGAAGGAGGCAGGAATCCCTTGTCCACAGTAATCTTACAATACTTGTTCTCGTAATTGTTGCTACTGCTGTTATTCTTCTTGACAGTTTTGGGCTCTTCACTCTTAACGCCGGCCTTGGAGTCGATATTGAGATCAAGAAAGCAAGGCTTGGAATAAACACCTTTATTGAAGGCTCCGTCGAGGGGGACGGTGATGTGAGGCACAAGGAAAAGCGATCCACCGGAAATCGAAGAATCCGACATCTTCCAGCCATCGTCGAACACATTAAAATCAGAAGAAGGCTTGGAGTTGAAATTGGTATCGGTGTTGATTTCATCATCGCCAACAACCTTGATATCAAGATTCATCCTCTGACCAGTCCTCTTGTTGCTTGATATAGGATCGTTGAGAGACATAGCCAAACTGGAAGACTGAAGACGAAGCTGATTGTTGAGTTGCCAGAGAGTTTGCTGTTTGCTCTCCATGGCCGGTCTACGGATGCGCGACTTGGATGGCTCAGTCAACAAGTAAAGATGAGCAGAGAGAAAGAACAGTGAGAGAATGGGAGGAAATGAAGGAGGAGGTCGAGATTATTAACTAAAAAGGGTGAGGGCGCAACTTTGGAAACAAAGTAATGAAAATAATAAAATGAAAGTTCGAGGAAAGTTAATTTCGGGACGAGTGGCACCATGTAAATAATTTGAGTGGGAGGGGAGTCGGGGTGGGCCTGATTGAAGAGAGAGGTAGAGAGAGAGAGAGAGAGAGACACACACACATATATATATATATATATATATTTTTTCCGCCGGGCTGATTAAAGACATGAGGAGAGCGTAAAACGCGTAAATGGTAATGTGGAAGGAAGAGATGAGCATTTGGGTTTTCCTAGATGGCGGATCATGAAATTTGGAGATTCTTAGGCACATGCCACATTATACTCCTTCCATTTTTTATATATAATAGGCTAATGAGAACGTGGGAAATTATGTAAGGTAATTCAATACATCTATAATTCATTGGATTGATCAAATATAATAAAATTTCTATCTATTTTATACCCATATTGAGCTAATTAATTCACACATTTATTAATCTTTTTGAAAATATGATCTATCATCACATTTTAATTATTTATAAAAAAAATTTTAGCTTCCTCAATAGCATTATTCTTTCAAGGGTGACCATTAGGACGGCCACGAATTATAAGATTTGTAGTCTCTATAGAATCACTACAAATCATAATCCTTCTGAAACCCTTATCCAGCAAAAATTTTATACCATAAAAGATAGTCATAAGTTCAACAAAGTTTTATAACATACTTCTTCCATTTTGAAACAATTGTTATTTTAGAGTTATGCATGCAAATTAGAAAAAATTAATAAATGGTCTAAAAAATTAACAATATTTATTATATTTTACTATAATGCCCTTATTTATTATGTATTACTTGGTAATGCTTTTCTCTTCCTTCATTATTATCAAAGGTTAAATTTATCTAAATAAAATTAATATACTTTTGAAAATTGTTTATTATCCATACTTCCTACACTCTATATTATAATATGCTTTATATCAAATACGCACATATTAAGAAAATTACTTTTTTACTTGAAATTCATAAAAAAAAGTACCAAAACTTCTCATTTTACCATTATTAAATGCTATATTATCATTATCACTGTAAATACTAGGAAGGAGTAGTGGAAAATTAATGAGAGGAATAAAATTGGAAGAAACATATGTAACACCCTATATTGTAAGTTAAAAATTTGTTATACAAAATATTTTATAATATGAAACAAAAGGAGTAATTTTTTTTAAGTAACTCTATAATGCAAGAAGATTTGTAAATAAGGATAAATTTAATTTTGGGACGAGTGGGATGCTATTTATATTAACTACTCTCTCTCATCTACTCCTTCCGGTCCATATTATAAGATATTTTGTATGACAAGTTTTTGGTCCAAAATATAGGACATTGGATATTTTTCTTTCTATTTTAACCATGTATTTAATGTTTCATCTCTCCTCATTTATAAACCAACAATAATAATAGATGTGTTATTTAATAAGGGTATAAAAAAAAAATCTTAGTACTTTTTGTATTGATTTCAGTTGAAAAAATAATTTTTTTAATATGCGTATAATTGATATAAAATACCTTAGAATATGGATTGGATGGAGTATATTATAAGGGTTCTTCTAGAACCGTTATTTGATTTAAAATATAAGGGGTTATATAATTTTTAATAGTAATTTACTTTTTCTACCCTTATTGATTATTATTTCATAAGTTGGAAAAAAGAAAAAGAGAAAAAAAGAATGGATGAATTTTTAAAATAAATTTTATTAGTAATTAATAAGGATAAAATTAGGATATATATTTTTTTAATTTTAAAATATGTAACCAAATTTTTTTAATAAATATAAATGAATTGGAAATTCCCCCTTATCTCTAATATGAAACGGAGAGAGTGTGGTTGAGTAGAAGGGAAGTGGGGGCGGGCGAAACGCGTAAATGGTGACGTGGAGGACAGAGAAGGGAAGTTGGGTTTTCCTGGAAAGTGGATCATGGAATGAGATGGGGTAGAATTTTGTTTTGGCCAGAAAATTAAGGAGAATCTTACGATATACATGAAGTATCACGTCATGTGTCGTGGAAAGTATGACATGTCAGTCTTCCGATTTCGGGCCAAAGATAAATGGGAAAATTCTAGTTAAATATAAAAAAGTAAAATAATTTTAAAAAATATCCTAATTTATTTTAATTTTAAAAAATTACTTTGAAAATTAAAATTAAAATTAAAATTGAAAGACAGAAAAATAAAAATGCCCTTCATATATAAATAATTTATTTATAAATAATAATAATATATTCACAACTGATAATAGTATATTTACAAGTAATATAAATTTATTTATAAATAATACTATTATAACTTATAAATAAATATGTGTCACTTGCAAATTAACGTATTTCACTTATAAATACATTATTATCATTTACAAATATATCATTATTACTTGTAAATGAATTATTTACATAGGAAAGACATTTTTATCTTTTGTCTTCTAATTTTAATTCCAATTTTCAACATTTGTAGTTTTTTTTAAATCAGGGTAAATTATGATTATTTTTTGGAATTATCTTACTTCCTAAGTATTTAACTGGAATTTTTTCAAGAAAAATATCAATCTTTTGATTTATATTATTTTAACAAAGAAATAATTAGGTTTTGATACCAAAAAGTAAAATATTTATTTTTTGTCCCCATATAGTACTCTCCGTTTTATTTTACTTGTTATTTTAGAAAATTTTAAATGTCTTAACTTATTTATCATTTTACAATGGTGGTTGGTTGAGTGGTAAAACACTCAATGGGTGTTGAGTAAAGTTAAATTTGAGTCTTATAAATAGAAAAAATCAGTTTAGGAGAATTACCCCATTTGACCATAATAATGCTCAAATCTAATCCAATTAAATAAATATATAAAAAAACTGTACATAAAAAGAAATGAGGGTAATATATGACACATGGTTTATAGTCAAAGTATGACATGTCAACTTCGAAGTCAGTCTTTTGGTTTATATTATTTTAACATGTTTTTCAAAAAAGTTGGCCAAAAAATTTGTTTTCTAGGGTCCAAAATAGGTTAAGACAAGTATGTTATACAAGAAATTCTCAAAGAATAACTATATAGAATTTTAAGCTGAAGTGAGCACTTTGTGAAGGAGGTGATGTAATCAATGGATTAAGATTTTGTTTTATGATCCTATAGTGTTCCAAGAAATATTTGAAGGTTAAAGGAAGTATCCTCAAAGTCTGGTGAACATTGAGAACCCTAAGGTAGTTATTTTCCCTTTTATACATAATGTCATCATGCTTTGATTAAATGATTATATGACTGTACCATCTACTTGATTAAATGATTTGTGATGAATTTGGATTGTTGGTTGGCTGTTTGAAATGTTTAATAACCCTAGGATGTCCAATTTATAATGTTATTATGTCAAAATTTTATGAAATTGTATGACATAATATGATTTCATGATTTTCATTGATGATTTTATGAAATAATATGATAATATAAATACATGATTGGGTATCACTACTGAGATTCTTTGAATCTCATCCTTCTAAAAAATGACTAACATGCTAGGGTTGAGCCATGCAAATGGTCCAAGAGGAGCTAAAGGAAAGGATCAAGGAAGTGATAATTAGCTTGATTTTTCAAGATATGAGATTATGTACCAATAACTATATGAGGTATAGATTCTATAATTATGCATATTTATGTTCCTTTAAGCCCTCCTATTATGTAATGTATGAAATTGGAATAATGTGTTAGAATTGCTAGCTTTCCAAGAGGATGGTGAATTGAGAAGTTTAAAATTTTTTTGCAAAAATGTGATAGTAGAAATTTGCAGAAAAATCTAGTACAAAAAGAATGAAGGTAAATGCAAGATAATGGAAGAAAGGACAAAGAAATTTATTTTGATTCGATCTTATCCACTTAATCTACGTCCAGTCCTCAAATAACTACTTGAGATTTTCACTATCTGCGAGAATTCAATAGACTTCTCACAATGCTTTAGTATAAACTCGTGCTCTATTCTAAGAACACTCAAACTCTATACACTCTGCACTCTTATAGGGTGTTTCCCCAATTTCCTTATGAATCCCTTCACAAGAAATCATTTTTCTAGATAAAGAAAAGATTTTACATGGAAAGAAAACTCTCTAAATTAGAGTAGATATAACAGTTGAAGTACAATAAATGAAGTGTGAGAGTAAAAATGCTTTGACTAATGAATATAGCAGAGTTTCAATATATCCAGTATTAAATTTTTTTACCCACAACTTCAAATAAAATTTTATTTATAGATTTGTGACTTAACTAGTCATTAGACATAAGATTTAGCTATTAGAGACGTTAATCAATAGTTATTCCGTAAAACTAACCGTTCACCAACCATATTTAATGTATTTGACACACCAAAATTCAAGTTTTAGGTGTCAACAAACGAATTTCGTAGAGACCATAAATTAAAGATTTCATCATTAAACTTCCAAAATTTATCTGTTTTAGAATGAAATTCATCAGCTATCTTTTGAATATTTTAAATAAGTCTAGAAGCAAATTACTCAAACAACGCATATTCTTTTTAAATAAACTATGTCAAACTTCAATTACAAGAAAATTTCTGTAATTGACAAGAAAATTAATTATACAAATAATAGAATAACACGATGGTAAAACAAAAAAAAGAATAACACAGTGGGACATTAACTAAAAATACAGTTCATGGCCACACCCCCACTTTCCGATTAAGATTCTCCCATAACTAGAAAAAGCAATAAGAAGATGAAGAGGAAATTGTGACAACACAGAGAGGAAGATTGGAACATTCGCAAGTTCTTTGCACATATGGTATCCACGTCATAAATTTGTTAGCTAAATCAGCCTTTCTTTCTTAAAGTCGTTAGGCTGCCTTGAAGATCATATGCAGGTTGCTTGTTTGTGTGCTGTGCACTCAACTTTCATGAATCAAGTTCAAATTGGTAAAAGACGGGAAAAAAACGGAAAAAGACATTAGGCCAACTATCATACCCACGGATGAAAATTTTCTTACAGTCAAATAGTTTGGAGATCAACATGTAAGCATAGTTAAAGTCTGAGGATCGATTTGAAAAATAAAGTTTAGAGATTAAATTACATTCCAGGTGAAAGTTTAGAGATTAAATGTTCACATTTCTCTCTCTCTCTCTCTCTCTCTCTCTCTCACACACACACACACACACAACGATATCTGAATTTAATCCGTTTTTGTGCTTTAAGATCAGGTGTTTACAATGAATTAGAAAGCTCGGACATGGGCCACTTGTACTTTCAATAGTTGTCATCATTGTGTAATTTAACTTGTGTTTCTACCCAAAAAAATTTGGCTTCTGTAGAGTTTCAAACCCAAAGATATTAATATCTAACGTACATATATAGTCTAATTCGGTAGAAATATTGATGTTGGCCCAATTCCAAAATTTTAAATTATTTTTTATTGAAATCACTTTTCATGTTCAACAAAATTATAAATTATAAAAATATTATAGTGAATCACTGAGAAGTTAAATCTCTTACATCATTGTTTACCTAGAGATATTATTTAAAAAAAATAATATAAAATTAATTAATTTGGATAGTTAAAAATTGATCTCAAGGGTCCAATGTAGAGAGAGAGAGAGATGTTAAAAAGAAGTGCGGAGAAATTACAAAAGTTAAGGTTGAACTGAGTGTGGTAGTCTCTTAGTGTGCTTTATAGGCTTCAAGTTTCTCATAAAAGAAATATATACGCGTAAGTGATTAGTAAATTAGGAGGTGTGTGATTTGTCGTATTAAATTCTTTATCCTTTAATATTTGATTATAAAAGAAGAAAAAGATAGCTGGAACTGTATACAACAAAAAAAGATTAAAAGAAAGGGAACATGTGGCAGCCTGTCAGGTGATTGAATATTCTTTTCAATTCAATTGAAGCAAGCTTATGTGTCCATAATTTACTACTTTTAGGTACAGTGTGAAGCAAGTAACAAATATGTGTTTGTCTGTAAAACATTCTTTAGACCTAGATACATACATACATATATATATATATATATTAATGCAATATGCTGATTTCCGAGTGCAAATATCTGTCTCTGTTAAAAAAAAAAAAAGCGCAAATATCGTTATGATTTGGAACTGATTATTCTTAGCAAATTGACGCAAGCAAAGCACATAGATTTTCCATACATGCAATATTATATATTGTTGCTACTTCGGTGAATTCCAGTCATAGCTTGCGAGATCGAAGGTTCAAGACACGCCTGGTAAGTGCACTTTTTCATATTACTAATGCAATTTCTGTACTTCCATATTCTGGAGTACAGTTATATTAATTGCTTCAACTTATGTACTTAATTGATCGCAAAACTGAGAAGTTTGAACATTTGACATAATGCATTGCAAAATAATACACAGTGCAGATTGACAAGAGCATCATACAGATCTGCGGCGCGCATTATTAGTTACAGTAAAAATGTCCACACTTATGCCATCCAGCTTAGAACACTCAGGTGACTCATCAGTGGAATTAAAGCTCAATTTCCATATTACTGTGCCATTATTTTGTAACTGTGTGGATTGGTTTGGTTCAATGGTGATTACAGAGGGACAAAGAGAGGTAGAAATAGATGGTTTGTACAAAGCTATCTGTGGAAACAACTGGAATGGTGCAAAAGCAATCCTGGATCGAAACCCATGGGCCTTGACAGCAAAAATTACCCCTTCGGGTAAAACAGCACTTCACGTGGCCGCATGGTTCGGGCACGTGAGCATCGTAAAGGAGTTGGTCGAATTAGTCTCATCAGATGAGCTCAAAACTGTTGATGATTGGGGTAACACATCACTTTCACTTGCTGCAGTGACTGGAATCGCTCAAGTTGCCAAATGCCTAGTGACGAAGAATAGGGACATACTTGGCATTCCAAACAATTCTGCTGAAATTCCAGTCACTTTGGCTCTTATCGGTGGCCATGATCAAGAAATGGGACGTTATCTGTATTCTGTAACTCCTTTGGAATACCTCACACCCCAGAATGGTCAGCATGGTGCTAAGCTTCTTTATCGTTGTCTGCAAATACAATGTTTGGGTACGCAATAATAATAATAATAGTAGTAATAATTAATAAGCTTTAATTGTCAATTTCTCTCAGTATTACTTGATCTGTTGTTGTGAATTCATGGTGGGACTATGATATGTAGATATTGTTGTGGATTTGCTTGAACGATGCGAAGAATTACTTTTCGGATCTAAAGATTACTATGAATGGAAACCAATGTATGGTATCGCAGCCATGAATTCTGCTTTTCCCAGCCTAAGTGAACTTGGGTTTTGGAAAAGATTCATCTATAAATGTTAGTATCACTAAATATGTTAGAGGTTTTCTTTCTTCATATTTTTCATATACAGAATTCTTTTGTTTTTTTTTCCTATTTTAATTAAGATGCATGGATAGAGAATACATGTTTTTATTTTCTTATTTATTGAATGAAATTAATTTTCTTTTCTTTGTTTCCTTGCCCATGTAAGATATAAATACACCTTCAACCACGGCTATCAATCATGTCGGGGCACAGATCCAACAAGAGGATAAAAGTGAAAGAGCTCAGGCAAAACTAACTAAGCAAGGTATATATGTTACCAAGATGGTGTTTACGCCAGAATAGGGTTAATAAATAAATTTGTAGGGTTTAAAACGTGTAACTTTTACATTGTTTTTAAAATAATACAAGTAACGTGGCACACCAAACCGGTTGGTATGTGTGTGTATAAAATAACATTAAGTGAAACTCTTTCCTTTAAGAACAGCATAAAGGTCAAGATAAACAGGGATATGAGAAGCATAAAAGATTAATTTTGAAGCGCTACGTCCCATCTCAACATTTTAACTTCTAATTCAGTTTTTTAAAAAACGTAAAACTCTATTATCTAATGTGATATATTTAAACATCTGCCTGTTTTATGTGAAAATTCACCATTCCTTACATGAAAAAGATACCAAAACTGAGAAAAAAAAATAACAGTTCTTCAACCTTATATATTTTTTCCTCAACTTTTGAATGCTCGGGTTTAACACTTCTCTTGCAAGTTGAAACAGTTGATGCTTTACTAAAATGGCTCATCTCCTCCACCCATAATTTTATAGGTATGTGTGCTAACTTTCATATTTGGTCCAAAAATTGGAAACTTTTTTAAGCATTCTCTTATTTCTCATAAACACAGCTAACCAAAAATGCATGTGTACCTACCAATCTAGGAATGAAGAAAATACAAGAGCTCAAGTTGCTGCATGCACAAGCAGACCGCATTCTTCACCTAGTTTGTAAGAATGCAAAGAAAATTGAGCAAGTGCATGTTTTTGTAGATGCTCTATCTCTTGCAGCTAAAGAAGGGAATGTTGAGTTCGTGTTTCAAGTAATAAAAGCAAACCCAGAAATTCTACTAATTCCGGACAGGTCTGCTCAAAACATTTTCAGCCATGCTCTAAGTCATCGACAAGCTGGGGTTGTCAACCTTATCCATGGGCTTCGCTTCAAGGATGCTATAGCAACTGGCACAGATTTAAATGGAAATACCTTGCTACATGTAGCAGCCATGTTGGCCCCTCCTATCGTTCTTAATTCTATCTATGGACCAGCATTGCAAATGCAAAAAGAATTGCAATGGTTCAAGGTTAGGCCAACACAAACACGCATTCCCTTTTGTGTCATCATCTTTTATAATAATCCTATGATAATTAAGTATTGCAAAAAGTAATCAATTAATTACATTTTGTCAAGAAGCATCATGTCTTATAATGTCCCTTCTTGAGATATCTTTTTTTGCCATATTGAACATTCTGGAATTATTTGAGGCATTATAGAGGAAAGTAAATCTCATGAGATACCGACAATCTTGAAATTGACAAGATAATTGAAGCAGTGGAGTCATTGATAAAAAGTTTAATAATGTTATTATAGTTAAGCCAATCATAATTGAATTAATATATTTTATTCTTATATGTAAATTGAAAAATATTTTTATTAGCTTTAGTCGAAGTCTCTTAGAGGAATAAGGTTGTTATAGTTATTATATTAGTTTTAATCGATCTCACTGGTTTTCAATTGACTTTTAATAGATCTAGCTTTCCAAGTGTCCTAGACTATACCAAAGTTTAGTTTCCCAGTTCAACAGTCAAACAAGCTTGTCTAGTGTAATTTTGAGAAAAATATGAAATATCATGCTTTTGTAGGCAATTAAATGCGATTAATTGTTCAAAATAAATGCAGGAGGTGGAGAGTTTAATACCTCCTACCATTAGGGCAGCTCGAAACAATTTTGGTTTGACTGCTGAAGAATTATTCAGACAAAGTCACAAAGGTTTAATGGACCAAGGAGAGAAATGGATAAAGGACACAGCATCTTCTTGTTCTCTTGTTGGTACCCTAATTGTCACCATCGTGTTTACCGCAGCTTTTACAGTTCCAGGAGGAAATGATCAGTCCTTTGGATACCCGTTACTTATAAAGCAACCATTTTTTAAGGTTTTCATATTCTCAACCATATTATCACTAATCTTTTCCTCAATTTCTGTTCTAATGTTTCTAGCAATCATTACCTCTCGCTACTCTGAAGAAAAATTCCTTAAATCCTTACCATTAAAGTTGATTTTTGGTCTTTTTTCACTTTTTGTCTCCATTGTGACCATGATTGTAGCCTTTCTCTCTACCATTGGTCTCATGCTGAAGCATGCGAACTACTCATTCGGTCTTCTTCCCATTATTATACTTGCGAGTGTTCCCATAGTCCTCTACGTGTTCTCACAATTCCCTCTTCTTCTGCATTCTGCTTTTTCTACTTATCGAGGTATCTTTGATGGGAAAGTAGAACCCTGGCCATGAAATGTATTTGTAATTGATGTTTGACTCTGTTTTCGATTACTTGAATAATTGAGATGTTTCTTGCAGTTTCCCATACCCATATGTAAGGTATGGAATAAATTAATTACTACTTACTATTATTACATTTGTAAGATAAAATTGTACAAGCAAAAGCCAATGTAAGGTGTCTGTTCTGATCTTTCACTGTAAATATATCTTCAACATGTTATCATTTGTTAGTGATGAACAAAGCCAATTCAACTTTTTTTTTTTAATATACAAGAAAAGAAGACAGCATTAGCTCATCCTTCCTAGTGAACAAGCTGGTAATTCAAGTTCATAAGTAATCTGCTAATAAAATCAACTAATTAACGAAGAAGGGGAAAGAACATGCAAACCCGGGAAGGCCGATAAAGAGTGTTTAGCCAACATTTCCGTGTTTGATTCTCTTGATATATGAGTGATTCTCACATTCCACTGCAAGATTAATGAGAACTAGGCTTCATGCCCCTGAAAAACATGCATGAGATGAAAATAAATAAATAAATACACGCAACGGGCAATAGCAGTAAAAATACAGTGTGCAAATTTAAATGATATATTGATTTTTTAAGAATCTATAAAAATGTTTACTTTATATATATATATATGTATAATACTTTGATCCAAGATGTATTAGTCCAAAATATCCGTCACTATGAGAAATATCTATTGTATTAATTATTTGTTTATTTATATCTCTAATTTATAGGAGGTGGGAAATGTAATTAATAAAAGTAATAATTAAGAGTATTGAAAAAAAAAATTTTCCTTTTCAAATTTAACGATCCCCAACTCGATACTGGCTCTTCGTTGCCTTTCTGACTTTGGGGAGCCCTTGGTAGCTATTGGTGGCGGTGGATATCTCTTAGCTAGAACTTTGTGCAGTTTGTGCTCCACAATTTCAGCTTTTCAGGTTTAGGGCCAACCCTACTAGGCTTTTCTCCTTTAGCAGCTATAGGTATCAATTTCTTGTCAGTTGCTGGGCCCAGAGGGTTGATTCCGTTTCTCGTACTATGGACCTCAAAAGCGGGCCCATGACATGGATGGCCCAAATGAACTAGCACCCTAAACACATCCCTTATTATTCCAACTCGGAATG